>CM042689.1:362139664-366939664 GCA_023614405.1 Avena insularis
ATAAGGATCTACCAAAACAGTTGTATTGCTCCTTTTACTTCCATAAACTAAGATGTGGATCCACCGTGTCATTGCATGTGTGTTCCTTCTCAAACAAAACCAAGTATGATCCACCAAAGGTTATTGCATGTCTGTTCTTTTTCATAAACCACATAAGGATGGGGCCCACCCAGGCTATTGCATGTTCTTTTTCATGAACCACACCCAGTAGCAGTGCATGTCTGTTTCTATTCATGACAACCACACCCGCTTCATCACACATGTCCGTTTTTTACAATCCACATATATCTTACTGTCATTGTATGCTGCTTCCATAACCATATGTGTATCTAACTGGTAATATTTCATGTCTGTTCTTCTAAAACAAACCACATAAGGATTCACCTGTTGTCATTAAGGGTAGGTGTTCTTCTCATGAACTTACCCAAAGGTTACCGCTTTCCAGTCTGCTCTTTTCATGAACCACATAAGGATTCAACAGTGGCCACGTATGTTCATTTTTCATGAACTGTTCTAGTGTCAGTGTATGTCTGTTCTGATTCATGAACCACACCCAGTTTCACATGTCCGTTTCATGGAACCACATAAGGATCTACCACAAGGTCATTGTGCTTTTTTACTTCCATAAACCATGTGTATCCGTTAACTGTGTCATTCTTTCATGTCCTGCTCCTTCAAACAAACCACATAAGGATCCACTCAGTGTCATTATGTTAGGTTTCTATGAAATTTCACACCCAGTGTCATTGCTCTGTCTGCTCTTTTCATGAACCACATAAGGATCTCACCAATGTCATTTATTGTCTACCTTTTCATGAACCTGCACCTAGTGTCACATATTGTTCTGTTTATTCTGAACCAGTTGTTCAGCTTTCACGTTATCTGTTTTTCTATGAACCACATAAGGATTCAGCTTCAGCATATTGTACGCTTTACATAAACCATATGTGTATCTAACGGGTTAATTTCATGTCTGTTTCTAACAAACCATATAAGGGAACTACACGTTATTATTCAGAAATGAACTGCTGCTACCAGTTGTCATTACCACCGTTTTTCATGGTTCACATAAGGATCACCAAAGTTACTATGTCTGCCTTTTCATGAACTTGCTTAGAGTCATTGTACGTCTTTTTATTTCATAAAACCACATATGGATCCTCCTAGTGGATTGCACAACTGCTTCCTCTAAATAAACCATGCAAGGATCCACTCCAAGTACAGTCAGGTAGGTTCTTCTCATGAACCATGCACTCAGTTGTCATTGCATGTGTGTTCTCCTAACAAACCATATGGTGATCCATCAGTGTTTATTGTCAGAAGTTTGTTTTTTCATGAACTACATAAGATCCACCAAAGAAATATTGTATGCTCATTTTCATGAATCACAGCTAGAAAGTCATTGCATGTCTTTTACTCCATAAATCCACATATGGATCCACCTGCAGTGGATTGCATGTCTCACTCTAAACAGTCCACACAAGGATCCACCAAAGTTGTCATTGTAAACTGTTTTTTCATGAAACTTTCACACCAATGTTTATCAGACATGTGTTCTTCTAAACAACAAACCACATAAGCATCCATTAGTGTCATTGTTTATATGTTCTTTTTCATAGTCCATAACCCTGTCATTGTACGTGCCTTTCTAAAAACCACATAAGTGATTGCATGTTCTGTTTTCTATGAACCTACACTCCGTGTCAACAGATGTCTGCTTTTTTTTTAAGGAACCATTGATTAGCTTATTATTGCATGTCTCGTTCCTCTAAATGAAATCCACATAAGTGATCCACCAAGTTCATTGCATGTCCGTTCTTTCATTACGAAATTCACATAAGGATTCTTACCAGTGTCATGGCTGTTCCGTTTTTTCATGAACTTGTACACCCAAAGGTCATCAGGCATGTGTGTATTCCATAAACTGCATATGGATTCACCAAGTGTGATTGCATGTTTGTTCCTTCCATGGTAAAATACATAAGGATCCACCCAGCAAGTCATTGCATGTCTGTTCTCTTTCATGGAACTTACATAAGGATGGGGCCAACCAGGCCATTGCTTCATGTCTGTGTTCTTTTCATGAACCAACCTGTCAAAGGTCGTGCTGCATGTCTGTTTCTATTCATGAACTATGCCACACCAATTTCACTGCATGTTTGGTTCTTTTCATGAACCACATATAATCATCTACTAGTGTCATTGCATGTCTTTTTACTTCCATAAACCACATGTGGATCCACCGTGTCATTGCATGCCACGTTTCCTTCTAAACAAACCACATAAGGATCCACCAAGAAAGTCATCGTGACATGTGTTTGTTTTTTCCCTATGAACCACATTTCAGTGTCATTGCAGATGTGTGTTCTTCCTAAACAAAACCACATAATGATCCCAAGAAGAAGTATATTGCCCTGGTTGTTCTTTTCTATGAACCACATAAGGATCCACCAGTGTCATTGCATGTCTGTTTCTTTTCATGAATCAGAGTTAGAGTCATTGCATGTCTTTTACTTTAAATCGACATTACATGGATCCACCTAGTGTGATTTACGTATGTGGCACCTTCAAACAAACCAAATAAGGATCCACTCAGCTGGTATTGCGGTTAGGTTCCGTTTCTTTTCTATGAATCCACGTTGCTAGTGTCATTGCATGCGTGTTCTTCTAAACAAACCACATAAGGATCTTACCTTCAGTGTCATTGCATATCTGTTTTTTTTCATGAATCCACACCTGTCATTGGGCATGTGTGTTCTCTTATAAACAAAACCACATAAGTCATTGCATGTATGTTCTTTTTCATGGAACCACACCCGGTGATCAGCTGTATGTCTGCCTTCTAAACAAACCACATAAGGATCCACCAAAGTGTCATTGCATGTCTGTTTCTTTTTTCATGGAACCATGGCATAAGGATCTACTGGCTCCAAAGTCATTGTAATGGGTTGTTATTTTCTATGAACTCAAACCTAGTGTCATTGCAGTATGTGTGGCCTACATTTCATAAACCACATATGGATCCAACTAGTGTGATTGCATGTATGTTTGTTCCTTCCATAAACTACTATAAGGATCCACCAAAGGTCACTGTATGTATGTTCTTTTCATGAACCACTGAAAGTGTCAGTGCATGTACAACTGTTCTTTTCTATGAACCACACCCAGTGTCATCTTGCATGTCAATTCTTTTTCATTTAACCACATAAGGATCTACTCAGAGTCATTGGGTGTGTGTTCTTCTCATGAACTACATGTGGATCCACCGTGTCATTGCAGACAAGTTCTGTTCTCTAAATAAGCTTTCATATGACTCACCCAGTTGTCATTGACATATCCGTTCTTTCACATGAACCATGCAATCAAAGTCAGCATGTATGTCATTCAATATTCATGAACCGCAACCAGTTTTCACTGCATGTCTCGTTCTTTTCATGAACCACATACAGTGATCTACCAAAGTGTCATTGCATGTCTTTTTACTCTATAAACCACATGTGGGATTCACCCGTATCATTACCGAAGGTCCGTTCCTCTTCTAAACAAACCACATAAGGATCTTACCTAAGGTGTCATTGTGTGTGTGTTCTTCTGACAGAACCACAATCACAGTGTCATTGCATGTGTGTTCTTCTAAACAAACCACTATAAGGATCCACCATTGTCATTGCTCTGCTCAGTTTCTTTTCATGAACTACATAAGGTGATCCACCAAGGTTCATTGGTAATGTCTCGTTTTTCTATGAATCACACCTAGAGTCATCAAGATGCTCTTTTACTCCATAAACTCATATATATGTGATCCACCTAGTGTGATTGCATTGCCCTGTTCTTCTAATAACAAATCTTATAAGGATCCACCAGTGTCATCAAGCGTGTGTCGTTTTTTCATTGAACCACACCAAAGGCTATCAGCCATTGCAAGCGTGTTCTTCTAAACAAACCACATAAGTGATCCACCAAAGGCACATTGCATGTCAGATGTCTCTTTTCATGAACCATTACAAGGATGGGCCCACTGTTGTCATTTCTCGTCCTGTTCTTTTCTATGAACCACACCCAGTGTCAATGCATGTCTGTTCTATTCATGAACCACACCCAGTCCACCTGCCATGTCCTGTTCTTTTCATAGAACCACATAAGGATTCACCAGCTGTCGGCAGCATGTCTTTACTTCCATAAACCACATGTGGATCCACCCGGTGTCATTGCATGTCTATTCCTCTAAACAAAACCAGGCATAAGGATCCACTTGTACATTGTAACAGTATGTTCTTTTCAAGCAACCACATATGATCTCACTAGTGTCATTGTACGTCCGTTTTTCATGAACCACACCTAGTGTCATTGAATGTCTTTTTACTCCATAAACCACATGATGTATCCGCCGTAAGTCATTGTGGCATGTCTGTTCCTTCAAACAAACCACATAAGGATCCATGGCTCAGAAGCTATCAGCTTGCATGTCTCATACTTTTCATACAAACCAAGCACATATAGGATGGGCTCCACTCATGTGTCTTTTTTCATGAACTCACACCAAGTGATTGCCAGTATGTTCGTGTCTGTTCATCGGTCTATGATTCATGAACCACACCTTGGGCCACCGCAGATGTCTGCCTTCTTTTATGAACCACATAAGGATCTTACCAAAGAAGTCATTGCATGTATGTTCTTTTCATGAACCACACCTAGTGTCCTTGCATGTGTTACTTCCATAAACCATATATGGATCCACCTAGTGTGATTGCATGTTTGTTCCTTCCATAAACCACAGGATACAGCGCGTTCATCAGATGTTCGTTTCTTTTCAGGATCCACTAAAGGTCACGGTCTCGTTTTCTATGAACCAATTCCAGTGTCAGTCGCATGTCTCATTCTTTTCATGAACCACACCCAGTGTCACCAGTGATAGTCCTATTCTTCAAGGAACCACACCCAGCACACCGTATAACCGTTTTTTCATAAACCACATAAGGATCTACCAGATTCATTGATGCGTGTTCTTCCATGACCCACACGGGATCCACCGTGTTATTGCGTGTGTCTCCTCTAAACAAAACACAGGTTATTAAGGATCCACCAACCGTTGTCATTGCTCATCTCTTCTTTTCGTTTTCATGAACCACACCTGTCATATTGCATGTGTTCTTCTAAACAGTTCAATGTAAGTCATTGTACGTCTTTTTATTTTCATGAACCACACCGTGTCATTGCATGTCTGTTTCTTTTCATGAACCACGACTCAGAGTCAGTTGTAACGTCCGCTTTCAACAAACCACATATGGAGATCCACCAAGGTCATTGTATGTCCTGTTTTCGTCTGTTTTTCATGAACCATAAGGGGATCGCGTCATGTCATTAAAGCATGTTCTGTTTCTTTTTTCATGAATCATACCCAAGTGTCATTGCATGTGTGTTACTTCCATAAACCACATATGGATCCACCTAGTGTGATTGTGGCATGTTCCTTCCATAAACCACATAAGTGATCCACTAAAGCAGTCATAACAGTACGTCTCGTTCTTTCATAAGGAACCACATAAGGATGGGCCCATGGTTGCTCCAGTAAGTCATTGCATGTGTGTATTCTTTTCATGAACCACACCCAATGTCGCTGCATGTTCGTTTCTATTCATGAACTTACACCCGCTTAACTTTTCATATCTGTTCTTCCATGAACGTATATAAGGATCTACCAAGAAGTCATTGTACATGTCTTTACTTCCATAAACCACATGTGGATCCACTTCAGTATGATTGCATGTTCCTGTTCTTCCATAAACCACATAACGTGATCCACCCATGTCATTGCATGTCTGTTCTTTTCATGAACCACACAAGCGATGGGCTCACCGCTACTCATTGCTGGCATGTGTAGCTCTTTTTCATGAACTACACCTCAAGTTGTCGTATATATGTCTGTTTTATTCATGAACCACACCGCCAGCTTACTTATATCTGTTCTTTTCATGAACCAATATAAGGATCTACCAAAGGTACTGTCATTGCATGTCTTTTACTTCCCATAAATCCACATGTGGATTCACCGCGTCATAGCATGTCTGCTCTCTAAACAAACCACATAAGGATCCACCAAGTCATTGCATGTATGTTCTTTTCATGAACCACATAAGGATCTACCAGCATTGCATGTCTGTTTTTCATGAACCACACCTAGTGTCATTGAATGTCTTTTACTCCATAAACCACATGTGTATCCTATCAGTTGCATGTCTGCTCTCTAAACAAACCACATAAGGATTCACCTTTGTAGTCATCAGACGTTCATATATTTTCATGAACCACATAAGGATGGGCCCACCAGTGTCATTGCATGTGTCTTTTCATGAACCACACCCAAAGATTATTGCATGTTCTGTTCTATTCATGAACCACACCCAGCTTTCATCAAGATGTCTGTTCTTTTATGAACCACATAAGGATCTACCAAAGGTCATTGCATGTATGTTCTTTTTCTATGAACTACACCTAGTGTCCTTGCATGTGTTATCCATAAACCACATATGGATCCACCTAGTGTGATTGCATGTTTGTTCCTTCCATAAACTACATATGATTCACCTTGTCATTGCATGTCTGTTTCTTTTCATGAACCACTTTAGTGTCAAGTGTATGTTCTGTTTTTTCATGAACCACACCCAAAGGTCACTGCATGTCATTTTTTCATGAACCACATAAGGATATACCGTATTCATTGATGTGTTCTTCTATGACCCATCGTGGATCCACTTTGTCATTGCATGTCCGTCTTCTAAACAAACTACATAAGGATCCACCAGTGTCATTGCTGCTCATCTCTTCTTTTCATGAACCACACCCAAGGTCATTGCATGCGTGTTCTTCTAAACAAACCATCGTATGTCATTGCATGTCTTTATTTTCATGAACCACACCCTTGTCATTGCATGTCAGTTCTTTTCATGAACTACTTACTCAGAGTCATCAGACATGTCCGCTTTCTAAACAACCACATAAGGATCCACCAGTGTCATTGCATGTCTCTTTTCATGAACCACAAGGATCTACCTTTGTCATTGCATGTCTGTTTCTTTTCATGAACTACACCCCCAAGGTCATTGCATGTGTGTTACTTCCATAAACCACATATGGATCCACCTAGTGTGATTGCATGTCCTGCTCCTTCCATAAACCACATAAGGATCCACTGTCATTGCATGTGTGTTCTTTTCATGAACCACATAAGGATGGGCCCACCAAGGTCATTGCATGTGTGTTCTTTTCATGAACCACACCCAGTGTCGTGCATGTTCTGTTCTATTCATGAACCACACCCGCCACTTCATATCTGTTCTTTTCATGAACCACATAAGGATCTACCAAAGGTCATTGCATGTCTTTTACTTCCATAAACCACATGTGGATCCACCGGCAGTTGTCATTGCACGTTTGTTCCTCTAAACAAACCACATAAGGATCCACCAAAGGTCACATGTGTGTTCTTTCCTCGTGAACCACACCTTGTGTTCTTTGCATGTGTGTTCTTCTAAACAAACTTTATATAAGGATCCACCGTTGTCATTGCAGTTTCGTTCTGTTTCATGAACCACATATGATCCACTAGTGTCATTGCATGTCCGTTTCTTTTCACGTAATCATAGCAGAGTCATTGCATGTCTTTACTTCCATAAACCACATATGGATCCACCTAGTGTGATTGCATGTCTGCTCCTCTAAACAAACCACATAAGGATCCACCGTGTCATTATGTTTCTCTTTTCATGAACCACACCCAGTTGTCATTGCATGCGGTTCTTCTAAAAAGACCACATAAGGATCCACCAGTTGTCATTGTATATCTGTTTCTTTTCATGAACCACACCCAAAGGTCATTGCATGTGTGTTCTTCTAAACAAACCACATAAGTCATCAGATGTATGTTCTTTTCATGAACCACACCCGGTGTCATTGTATGTCCTGTTATTTTATGAACTACTGCTAGAGTCATTGTATGTCCGTTCTCTAAACAAACCACATAAGGATCCACCATTGTCATTACATGTCCGTTTTTTCATGAACCACATAGATCTACCAGTGTCATTGCATGTCCGTTGTTTTCATGAACCACACCAAAGTGTCATCAGATGTGTGTTCTTCTAAACAAACCACATATGATCCACCAGTATTATTGAATGTCTATTCTTTCATGAGCCACATAAGGATGGGCCTCACCGTTGTCATTGCATGTTCTGTTTTTTTCATGAACCACACCCAAGTCGCGGCATGTCTGTTCTATACATGAACCACACCCAGTTTCACTGCATGTCTGTTCTTTTCATGGACCACATAAGGATCTACCGGTGTCATTGCATGTCTTTTACTTCCATAAACCACATATGGACCCACCGGTATCATTGCATGTCTGTTCCTCTAAACAAACCACACAAGGATCCACTAGTGTCATTGCGTGTGTGTTCTTCTCATGAACCACACTCAGTTGTCATCAGCATGTGTGTTCTTCTAAACAAACCACATAAGGATCCACCAAGTCATTATGTCCTGCTTTTTCATTGAACCATATAAGGATCCACCAGCTGTCATTGCATGTTCGTTCTTTTCATGAATCACAATTTAGAGTCATTGTATGTATTTTACTTCCATAAACCACATATGGATCCACCTAGTGATTGCATGTCTGCTCCTCTAAACAACTAAGGATCCACCAAAGTCAATATGTCTATTATTTTCATGAACCACACCCAAGGTCATTGTACGCGTGTTCTTCTAAACAAACCACATAAGGATCCACTAGTGTCATTGCATGTCCTGTTTTTTCATGAACCACATAAGGATGGGCCCACCAGCCATTGCATGTCTGTTTCTTTTCATGAACTACACCCATTATCCTGCATGTCTCGTTTCTATTCATGAACCACACCCAGCTTCACCGCATGTCTGTTTTTCATGAACCACATAAGGATCCACCGTGTCATTGCATGTCTTTTACTTCCATAAACCACCTATGGATCCACCGTATCATTGCATGTCTGCTCTCTAAACAAAACCACATAAGGATCCACCAAAGTCATTGCGTGTGTTCTTCTCATGAACCACACCAGTGTCATTGCATGTGTGTTCTCTGAACAAACCACATAAGGATCCACCAGGTCATTGCTTGTCTGCTTTTTTCATGAACCACATATGATCCACCAGTTGTCATTGCATGTCCGTTTTTCATGAATCACATCTAGAGTCATTGCTTGTCTTTTACTTCCATAAACCACATATGGATCCACCTAGTGTGATTGCATGTCTGTTCCTCTAAACAAACCACATAAGGATCCACCAGTGTCATTGTTGTGGTGGTGTCACGGCAGATGCCATGGATAGGCTAAAGGTGGGGACTAATACACGCTTAGGGGAATCCAGGAGGGATAGTGAGTGATTCTCACATAAGTTTGTATTGCTATATCACGAGATTACAAGTGCCTTGAGCTGTATTGGCAGAGGAGGAAGAAGGAACTCTTACTCTTGCCTACTATTTTTCCCTAGAACACTAGATTGACTAGTACTATAGAATCACCAAACCAACTAGAGCTCAACCCCCCTTCTACCAGAGACCTAGCCCCCCTTATATAGAGGAAGTTCGGTCCTCGCTAAGAGATATGTGGAGGCATATTCCTAAGAATATGCCCCTCCCAAAGTGGTAACCTGACTGCAAGTTTTTCCTCACACACATGCTTTAGCGACGTAAACCTCCAGAATGCCACCGACAAAATGAGTGTCACTGCCACTTGTCACCCACGACCCGTGGTCCCCCTTGCTTTCTTCGCCATGCAAGGCGATCAGACCTTCTTTGACCAGAGAGATTCCTTCCTTCTCCTGTGGTTGCTGAGGACCCGGATCATAGTAGATCTGCCACACCTGCTCCTGCATATGTTAGACAAGCACTTCCGACTTACTCCTTAAGTCGGATGAGACGATGTTAGGCACCCCGGTCCGGGTTACTCCGTGATCCGCCTACCTTGAGGTGACCCGCCAAGATCCGCTGACCTTGCCGAACCTCGCTAACTCGCCCTTATACCCGGAGTGATTCTACCCGGGGTATCCTCAACATTAGTCCTCGGTCGGTGCGGTCTTAGCTGCCTTGGCGCTAAGGCTACATCGTTCACCATGTTCGAGCCTCTGACGCTTAATTCGGGTTAGCTCCTTATCTCTGACTATATGGATTTACGCCTTCACATTCCAAGTTTTCACTTGCCGGCTGGTCACCACTTTAGCTCGGATCCCATGGTTATCATGGTTTGATCCGGCCCCGCTTCCTTCTCTCATACGCCAACCCACATGGAGGCTAATCATTACCTCAGATATTTTAAGGGCCTGCACAAGAACCGCCGCAGTAATTGTCGGCTATCACTGCATGCGGGGTCACGCCATGCCCGCCTCCTCGCTTACCAGCGTATGGCCATGGGATTGTTTCTACCTGTGGCCCCCTGTGGCTTTTCTCTGATTGGCTGATGCGGTGATACGGCCACCGTGTGGCTCGTCATGCATCGCGATCCCACTCATCCATCTCGGGTGGTTAAATAGTGGGCGCACCCTTAGCGCTTTTCCACTTCGCGCCTCCCGCCTGCTGTCTTTCTCCTTTGTCTTCCTAGCGCGTGCCGCCACCATTGCTTTAGCAACAGCGCCGCCGCACCTTCCCATGCCTCGCCAGATCGCAGCCACGCTTTGAAGCAGCTTAGCCACGGGTCCTCGCCAATCTAGGCCACAGATCCCCGCCGTCGCTAGCTCCAGCGAAGATAGCTAATACGAGATGATTTGAGGGAGGAGCTCGCTGCCGCCGAAAGGAGATGGAGGAGGACGCGCCAAGGCGATCACGGCGTGGGCTGGATCATGGTTTGTCAAGATGACATTGACTAGCTCTCACGGACCAGGCGATTCTCACCAGCTGCCACCGCCGCTCCCTTCCGCTGACCTGGCCCCTCACCCAATCCGGGTGAGTTTGTTGTATTCTGTCCCACTTCCAACGGGATTTGGTTTGCCGGGTGAGCGATTTCTTCCGTGATTGGGTTAGACCTATCACTTGCAGCCGCATTCATCTCCCACCAACGCTATCACCTCCCTTCCGCCTTTGCCTCACGATGAAGGCTACACGGGACTATGGCCCACGAAGGAGCTGTGGATTCGGTTCTTCGGCCTTCGTCGCAACGTCGTCCCCAATATCCACGTAGAGTCGGAGGATGAGCAGCTCACCCAATTCAGAGCTGCCTCCATCTCGCCCCGGAGGTTTTTGGCTTTCCCCGGGTTACCTGGCTTGACTCCTGCAAAGGATGGGCCCGGACCTTCTTCTACGTCCGGAACAAGGGTACCGAAGATTTGATTCGGTTGCTTCCCTACGCTCCGGGTCTACCTGACACGAATTTCTAGGAGGAGGTCCCCAAGAAGCCTACAGCTCTGGCCAACCAAGTTAACAAGAGGTTCGCGGAGCTGAAGAAACTCGGATTGCGCAACGAGGATGCTATGATCATGTTCGTGCGCAACCGAATCTCTCCCCTCTAGAAGCGCACCCACAAGTTGTGCCACATGAGTTTCGGCCACGACCCCAACCGAACCTCCTCCTTCGAGTTGAGCAACACGGAGATCTTTCGCCGGCTTAAGGCTCTTTTCACCACCCACAAGGATTTCTCCGCCGAATGGACATGGGGAGTTGAGCATTACTGTCGTGACAGGCTTCCTCCCGCGGTAAGCTTCACGGGGCAAACTTATTTTAGATCGAGTATGTGTCGGTTTTTGTTGTATTTTTGACTCGCTTTGTGCTTTTTCAGCTCAAATGCCTTTCAGCAAACTTCGAGGATGGTACGGCCCGATTCTTAAGGGGCGCCACCAGAAATTCTGGATGAGGAGGAGGACCAAGAGATGTTCCTCCATTTGATGCTACCAAACGACCCAGCTGTAAATTCTCTTAGAGATTGGCCCGATGAAGAGATGACTGGATGTCGACGTGATTGAACCCAAGGAGGCTATCCCTCTTTCTTTTTCCTTCCGCATCGCTAACCCCGTGGCATATCCACGAGGATCCTCCACTTGCTACGGGCAGCCGGTTCGGTGGCGTCAAGAAGAAGAAGCTGAGTCGCATCAAGTTCTTCCTCCGAACCTTCTCAGCCCACAAAAGGCAAAAGAAGGCCGGAGATAAGATCGCCTCCAGCGGGCAGGCAAAGCCCCGCACGGAGGGCTGAAAACCAAGGAGGCCAAAACCTCGGATGCGTAAGTCATTTTGATTATGTAACTCACTTTTCCGTGATCGTGGTAATTTCTCTCGACATTATTCTCTTTTCAGGCCTCCGGTGGAGGTTCCTCGAGCAGATCAGGCATCTTTCACCTCTTCGGTTCGGCCCTTCGCCTCCCGTGACGGTTTAAGTCACGCCCGCTGAGCTCCTATTCCGAGAGGGTTCTCACATGTTCGGGTTCTGCAGGCCTCATCGAGCGGAACACGACCTCGAGCAGGAGGGCTCGGTCCAGCCGAGGCGACGGCGCCCACCACTTCGCATCGCAGCAACCAGCAACCACCGAGTCTATCACAACACCAGCACCGCAGCAGCTCCAATTACCGATCGAGCCAGCACTGTCCCGCACCAGAAACCAACAACAGGCTCCAAAGGTTTCCGCTTCGTCTGAGTCATCTCAGCCTCGGCGAGAACTATTCCAGTAGCTTCTAAAGGAAATCCAGTAGCTTACTTCTTCCCAAGCTAAGGGCAAAAGGTTCTGGATATCGCTAAGTCATCCGCCGAGGCGGGCAAGAACTGATCGTCGATGTTTTCAAGAAATCACCGCAGCTAAGGATGTTCTCGCTGAGTTAACGATGCACAGCAGATGGTTTCGCATACCAGCCCAGCTCTTGCCCTAGTTGAGAGGAAAGAAGCTCACGCGAAGGGCTTGTGGCACCCCTATATGCCCACCGGTGAGCTGTACCCTCCGAGCCTTATCGAGTTCGGCTATGAACGGAACAAGGTGGAGTTCGGCCCACAACGATTTATCTCCGGAAAAGTTCGCCCAGCGTAATTTTCCGCCCAGATGAATACCGCCGCTAAGGCAATTAACCTCGGGCTTAATGATGGAGGTATGTCGTTTCTCCTTTACATGCTATAGATAATAACCATTAGTCCCCGAGCCTCCGTGGAGTTGCTTGTTACTCGGCGGATGCTCATTAGAAAACTAACGTAGCTGCATGTAAACTTCAACTGCACACACCTAGAGGCCGTCAAGTTCCACTTTGGCCCGGATCTTGCACACTTTAATATGCACACACCTAGAGCTGGTTAAGTTCCACTTGGCCCGGATCTTGCACTTCAATATGCACACCTAGAGCCGGGTTAAGTTCCACTTGGCCTAGATCTTGTACACTTCAATATGCACACACCTAGAGCTGTTAAGTTCCACTTGGCGGATCTTGTACACTTCGAATATGCACACACCTAGAGCCGGGTTAAGTTCCACTTGGCCCGGATCTTGTACACTTCGAATATGCACACACCTAGAGCCGGGTTAAGTTCCACTTGGCCCGGATCTTGTACACTTCGAATATGCACACACCTAGAGCCGGGTTAAGTTCCGCTTGGCTCGGATCTTGCACAATTTGAATATGCACCAAGCTAATTTTACACTTCTGTACTTTTTTCAGGTAACCACCAATCGCCGGAGCGTTGAATTCCAACGCCTGCTTGATACCCACAAGATGCTATGCGCAAAACATGTTGCACTTGGTGCAGAACATGAAAAGAGGGGTAATTTTCTCCCTCGGCACCTCTCCGTTTTTCTTCACCTTCTTCTGCCGAACTAATCTCCTCATTCAGTTTCTGCAGCTAGGGTGGAAGCCGAGAACAAAATCATGCGGAAGAACTTGAGGAAACCGGTATGTCCTCTTTTGTTCGACCTCGTAGTGTTTTCCATTTCTTCTTCTCCTTGGCTCGGCAAACATTCACTCCTCGGCTCTGCCGGGTCAACATACTATTTCAGCATCACTTGAGGATAGTGTGCCCGTTCCTGATATGATGCTGCATTTTCTCGAACAAGCAAGGCAGCATCAAGCCGAGCTGAAGAAAAAGGATGATGAGCTTGCTCTCCTCCAGACTAAGGACGACGAGATTGCCAAGCTCAAGGATGAGATGGAGAAGATGAAGGCCCAGCACAAAACCGAGCTCCAAAGTTCACAGAAGAGCGTGAGCGCCTTACTCTCCAGATCCCCAAGGACCAGGATCTACTCAGAGAATCCGACCTCCAGCTTGGGTCGGCAAACGCTGAGCTTGAGCAACTTCACAAAAGACGCGATGCCTGCATCAAGGAGTTAACCGGATCAATAGCCATATTTCGTAAGTTCCTTTCCTTGTCCCGATATAATTCTGGGTTACCTCATATGTCTTTTCTTTACCTTCTTCCTTTGCCTTGTTTCCGCACCACTTTCCAGAGGGTACTGCTATTGTGCGCGCTGTTGCCAAATTTCACGAGAGGGTACTCCCATTGCTCTTGATGGTGAGAACATTCCCTTGACATGGAGGACCTATTACGCTTGTCCTCTCGCTGAGACCATCAAGAATTATGGCAAGGATATCCTCGACGTTGCGCCTCAGATTTTCAATACGCTCGCCCGGAGAGAGTAGCCTCGAGACCATCATGACTCTCGCCGAGAAGTTAATGGAAATTGAGACCAGCTTGACCTTTGCAGAGAGTCCGCTGGTCGTGCCGCAGCTGATACCATCCTTCACCATATTCTCACATGGTACGAGAAGATCGACCTCAGCCTCCTTACACGCCGGCGCACCGGATCCAGATGGACCGATGATCCGGAGTGGGTAGCTCGCGCTGTGCTTGCGCCTACCTCGTCGAATATTCTCCTATTCATGACTGGGTTGAAGGACCGAGCTTCCTGGAATCCGTTGGGGACGAGCACAATGAGAACATTGAAGATGGGTCGGATGAGGGCGGAGAAGATGATGCTTCAGATATTGAAGACATCGACGATGACGCCGAACTTCCTCCTCCTGCTGCTCCTTAGTTCCAAAAAACTTGAAAATTTATCAGATCCCGGTATGCGGGTGCAATTGTATGCTGGATATGTGATATTTGCTACTACATTTCTATGTCGGATTAACTTGGGCGCAACCCGAGTTGCATCTTTGTTCGTCAATTCTGCCTCGTCCGTGTCTACCTTGATTCGGTTTCGACTTACGTAATCAGAGCTTGAAATTTTGTTTTAACAATACTTAGAAACTTTTAGGCTTAGCTCAAATAATTCAGCATAATAACTTAAAATAAATACAGGGTTAGTCCAAAAAACAACGTTAGCTCGAATAAATTGCTTCTTAGTCGTTTTTCATGTGCTAATTCCAAAATTGTTCTCTTGCTTACCATGAAGACAATTCTTGTTGGACAGCAGCAAGTCGAAGGGTTGGGTTTTTGGTGCTCACACATTACTAATCCGGGTTAAGAAAAACGACTTATTCCAGCTACCGCATAAAAAGTAACAACAAACGTTATTAAGAAACTCCCGGTTAACGTCGAGTATGCTATTTCATTGATAAGCTCATTGCCGACATACATACCGACATATGAGACAACTCGGATACATACACTTCTTAGCTAGGTGTAGAAGGGACGGTAGTGCTACATTCCACGGCCGCTTGGATTCCTCTCACGGACCTGTCCGCTTTGTTCTTTTCATGTGGCTTTGCATCATGAGATAGTAAGAATCATTGTGCAATGCTTTGCTCACAATGAATGGCCCTTCCCATGGGGGATAATTTATGCATGCCAGTATCGCTGTACCAACCGAGCACCAGATCGCCTTCGAAAGACTGGGGCATACTTTCCGGCTATGATAGCGTCGGAGATTTTTCGATATATGGTGGATCCGGACAGTGCTGCTTCTTCGCTTCTTCCAGCAGATCAACATCATTTTGCGGGCTTCTTGCACTTGTCTTTCGTGTATGGGTGACCCTAGGTGAATCATGCTTATGTCGGCTGGTAATACAACCTTTCCATATACCGTAAAAATGGCGATAGCTGTTGATCGATTGGAGTTATTCTTAAGTCCATAGTACCAATCGTAGTTCTTCTATCCAGCACCCCACTGATTTTTGCAGCGGCTCAATGAGCCGAGGTTTTATCCCGGATAATACTAATCCGTTGGATCTTTCCACTTGTCCGTTCGATGCGGGGTGGGCTACCGAGGTGACATCGAGTCGGATCTTCTTATCTCGGCAGAAGCGCGCAAATGCTCCTTCCACAAAATTTGTTCCAATATCGGTTATAATACTGTGTGGATAACCGTATCTTAAGATGATGTCTTTGAGAAATGTTACGGCCGTAGCTCCATCACATTTTCTTATAGGTTTCACTTCAATCCATTTTGTAAACTTATCCACCATGACCAAAATGTGTGTCATGTTTCCTCTCGCCCGGTTTGAACGGGCTAACCATATCCAAGCACCATACAGCAAATGGCCATGTAATTGGTATGGTCTTCGCCCGACATAGGCATATGTGTCTTGGTGGCGTTTTGACAACCATTGCATTTTTCACCAAATCTTCTGCTTGTTCCAAGGCACTTGGCCAGTAGAATCCATGCCGGAACGCTTTTGCCACCAAGGCTCGGGATGAGGCATGATGCCCGCATTCTCCTTGGTGTATATCTCGGAGGATGTCAAGCCCTTCTTCCGGTCAACGATCGTTGAGGACATTGGTTACACCGCTTGTACAACTTGAATTGATGATTGTGTATGCTTTGCTCTCCTCTCGAGTTTTCTGGCTAACACCTCCTCGGGTAACGCCTGCCTTTCAGAATTGGAATATAGGCACCGCCGGTTGGTATCGCTCGTGGAGGAACATCTCCTCATCAATTTCCATCGATCCACCGCATAACTTCAGCCGGATCACGCCGAGCAGTCCCGGGTCTAGCGAGGTAGTCCGGGTTTGCTGAGGTAGTCCCGGTTTCTTGATGAGTCCCGGTCCTCGCGTACTACCTCCGCGTGTCAATGTCCATGGGCTCGGCCCAGATTCCGTATTCGGGACATAGATCGAGTCGGTTCTTGGGGACGGCCTGATAGATGATTTTCTGAGGTGTTCCAATGCTAAACCCGGTGGAATTGCCTATCTGGTCGATCCGAGCTTTGACAACATGTCGGCAGCCTTGTTTTCTACTCGGGGTACATGGTGAAATTCACACCCCTTGAAGTACCAGATATCTTTTGCACGTGAAATTTGTATAGTGCCATGTTTGTCTAGGCGTCCCACACTCCGGACACTGCACCACCAGATCCGAGTCGCCAAAGCATATTATCCGACATATGCCAATCTCCTTTGCCACTTTGAGCCCATGCACAAGAGCCTCATACTCAGCGACATTGTTCGATGTCACAAATGAATCTGCACGTTCTTTAACTGGTCCTTCTTGGCGAGGTAAGCACAACCCGGCGCTTAGCCGGTTTTGGTTTCGACCCATCAAAGTGCATCCTCCAGTGGTCGGATCTGGTGGCGGTGGTTCAGATTGTACCGCCCAATCCACAAAAAGTCCGCCACAAACGAGATTTGACCGCTTCTCTTACCGTCAGTTAGGCGCATAAGGCTAACTCAATTGCCCATTTTGCAATTACGCCACTCGCATCCTTGTTACCCATTATCTCGGATATGGAGCTTCACATATTACTTTGATGGGGTGCTCCTCAAAGTAATGCTTTAACTTCTTTGCCGCCATATAGACACCGTATGCCACCTTTTGAAAGTGCGGGAGTTCTGTTTTGAGGCGCACAATACCTCGCCAGGTAATATCGGCCTCGCACCGACTTACTTCTCTTCATTGTGCTCCACTACAATCAGACTTATAACTCGGTTGGTTGCGGCTATGTAGAGCAACATTGGCTCCTTTGATAGTGGAGAGGCTAACACCGTGCGTGGCCAACATCTTTTTTATAAGTGGGCAAAGGCTTCATCGGCCGCGGCATCCAAACGAATTTATCCGACTTTTTCATGAGTTGGTAGAGAGGCAGTGCCTTTTCTCCCAACCGACATACAAACCGACTCAACAATGCCAGGCATCCAGTGAACTTCTGGACATCATTAAGACACTTTGGCAGCTCCATTCGTTCGATGGCTCGGATCTTAGTTGGATTAACTTCGATACGTCGGCTGGAGACGAGAAATCCGAGTAATTTTCCAGCCGGAACACCGAAGGTACATTTTTCCGGGTTAAGCTTCATCCGGAACCTTCTCAAGTTCGCGAATTTTTGCCTTATGTCGTCAAGGAGCGTCATGCTTTCCTTGGTATTGATAACCACATCATCCACGTATACTTGTACGTTTTGACCTATTTGGTCGTGCAAACATTTTTGCATACATCTTTGGTACGTTGCACCTGCATTACGTAAACCGAACGGCATAGTCCGATAGCGATAAGCCTCTGCACGGTATTTGATCATCCGGGTTCGTAGGTATTTGGTAGCTTAATATGCATCAATGAATGACAACAGTTCGCATCCCGCGGTTGAGTTTATGACCCGATCTATCCTCGGCAGTGGAAATGGATCTTTTGGACACGCCTTGTTCAGGTTCGTGTAATCAATACACGTACGCCAAACCACTGCTACGTTCGGATCATCCTTCTTCTTTTCTACCAACACCGGATTAGAGAGCCAATTCAGATATAGTACATCCATGATAAATCCTGCTGCTAGTAACCGAGCTATCTCGTCTCGAATTACTTTTCTCCTATCCTCGGCGAAGCGGCGGAGTGGTTGCTTCACCGGCCTTGCTCCGGGTCTTACGTTCAAAGAGTGCTCGGCCAACTCCCTCGGAACACCTTGCAAGTCCTGTGTGGACCAAGCAAAAATATCCCGATTCTCACGGAGGAAGTTGACGAGCTCGCTTTCTTATTTGTCAGTTAACTTGGCACCAATTGTTACGGTGCGCTCCGGGAACATGTTATCAACTGGAACCTTCTTGGTGTCCTTTGCGTCTTGAAATGAAACGCTGCCATGCGGGTTACTTAATGCCGGCATATATTGCTGCGCGGACTGAGCTAATGCCGCCACCTCTTGGATTTTTCTTTTCTCTTGCGCAATCACGAGTGACTCGGCTAGATTAGACCCGGCTGAAGCACACTCAATGGAACGTCGGAAATCTCCAGCAATGGTAATCACTCCATTGGGCCCGGGCAACTTCATCTTCAGATAACTGATGTGACAGCTTGCCATGAATTTATTCAATGCTGGTCTTCCGAGTAATGCATGATATGCACTTTCCAAGTTCACCACTTCAAACTCTAGATTTTCAGTTCGGCAGTTGTCCCTTGTGCCGAATAGCACGTCGACCCAGACTTTGCCTATGGGCTCACAAGAAATGCCTGGTACAATGCCATGGAAAGTTGTTCTCGTAGCCTGGAGCATGTTCTCCGAGATGCCCAACTTGCGCATCGTATCCGCATACATGATGTTAATGCTACTGCCATTGTCAATCAAAACCTTGGAGAACCTGACGTTGATGTTCGGTCCAATGAATGTCGGATCTAGCACTAGCGCATACGAACCTAGACTCGGCATAATTTTAGGATGATCTTTGATGTTCCAGGTGATTTCCTGGTCTGACCAAGGCATGTACCTCGTCACTATTGGCATGACCACATTGACCTCCATATGTCGGTGCTGCAAGCTCTTTCTATCTGTTTCCTCAGTCGTGAACACACAGTAACTCTGGTGATGCTCCCTGTACTCATTCCTTCCCTCGTTTCCGGGGTACCTCTGATCCGGTTGTTGCTGATTTTCCACCTGATGCATTGCATCCCTTCTCTCATTGTTGTCATGCCTCGGCGGAGGGGGAGGCAACATTAGCTGCCGTGTTACCGGAGAGCAATTGCTGCTGAGGTAACTCCTGCAGAGGTTGATCATTCCGGGGTGCCTGAGCATTCCCCGAACCACCTTGCTCTATCTTACGCATCCACTCACATTGCCTCGTCGTGTGACCCGCCGGGCTATTCGGATTTGACGTGTGAAACTTACACGGCTGGTCCAACATCGACTCATAGGTATACCTCAGACGGTCTTTCTTTTCCTGCCACTCTTTCTTTTGCTCTGGAGTCCATGTTTTCTTGCCATCATTTCTTGGAGTGCATTGTCCTCCCGTTCTCTCTTGCGTTGGTTGCTCCCTGCTCCGGGTTGATCTTGATTCACAGCTGCAACTTGTTGCAAATCGTAGAGATGATCCGGTCTATCATCTCTCCTTTTTCCTCTGTAATCGTTCCTCCGGGATGACCCAGCTCCATCCCTCTGATAGTATTCCTCGTTTGACTCATTTGATGCGAGCCTAGGTTGAGTTGGATCGCCCAAAGCATACGAATCAGCAATCTGGATCATGTCTGCCAGCGTAATTGGCATTTTCCTTTGCAACTTCATCCATAGCTCGCTGCCATATCTGCACCCTCGCGCAAACCACGCTATGGCCTGTGACTCTATGACACCCTCACACGAGTTTCTCACGGTACACCACCGGGTCAAGAATTCACGATCCGTCTCGTTAGGTCTTTGCTTGCACATCGCTAGGATCTGCGGTCTGTTCGGCCTCTGATATGTACTTGAGAAGTTGCTGATAAACATTTCTAAAAAATCTATCCAGCAGTTGATGCTTCCGGGTGGTAAATTATTCATCCATACTCTAGCCGGGCCTTCCAACATCTGGGGTACGTAACGTACAGCCCATCTCAAGTTGCCAGTGGCAATTTTCACCGTCGTAGCATAGTTTATCAGCCAATCCTCCGTCTTGGTACTGCCGTCATATGTCTTCGTGCCTCTGGGTAACTGGAAGTTTGGTACCGGTGGTTCCTTCATGATCCGGGGTCCAAAACACGCTGGACCCGGAGGACCTTGACATTCGATCTGTTCCGACCTATACAAAGCGATCCGGTTAACTGGCATCATCCGGCATTAAATCCCTGCTTCCCAATCTTGACCCTATCACATGATAGTCTGGTCTGGGGTACCCTGCGTTCACCATCTCCAAATCACCGTTGTTGTATCGGTTTTGCTCTCGTTGCGCACCTTTCTGCTGCATACCTCGGCCGGCGCTTTGCTCTTGCCTTGGTATATTCCGCTGCTGCGGTTGTCCTGCTCCTGCGGAGTTGCGCTGTCCGGCATTGCCATTGGCAGCGTTCCCTTGACCGGCATTGCCTTGGTTGTGATTACCTTGGCCAGCTTCACCTCGGCTCACACTCCGTCGATCATCCTTTTTCCGCATTTCCTTTTCTTTTCCCGCATGCGTCGGGTCGTACGGGACGATCTGTTTGTTCCGTCTGGCCGAGGTTACTACCTCTTCTCTCCTTGGACCACCATGAGGCGATGATGCGGCTCCAGCGGACTTCTTCGGGTTACCCATCACCGAATGGACGATTTTGGAAGCTTCGGCTCTCTCCGGGTTAGCTCTCAGCAGCTCTTCGTTCTGTCTGTTCGCGATCCGAACCAGCTCGTTAACCCTATCTTGCTGTCTTTGACAGGCCTCACCCGTCAGACCCTCTAACTCGGGAGCATCTGCTACTCGAGGTTCTTTGCGGGGTACTATACTTCGCAACCCCACGCATGTATAGTTTTCCGACCCTTCTGCTCCATCATCACCTTCTCTATTCATCTCACTTATGAGATTTCTCCCTTTTACTTTTACCGTATCAACTTTGTTTGCCTTTGCGTACTCACGCAACATCATGTTCAGCGACTGCTGAGCCGCGGCTATTTTCTTTGCGCCCTCCAGTATCTTTTGCCTAGTTTCCTCCAGATCGGCCTGTGCCTGAGCCGGATCTACCACTGCTGCTACCGGGTTAGCCAAGCTATCCATAGCTTCTTTTAGTACGTTCGCAGGCCTTTCTAGTGGAGGTCCTCTACCTTTCCTCGGTGCCTTAGGTGTTACATCTGGGTCTGGTGCTGGGTCCTTGCTTGCGCCTGCACCTGGCGCAGTCATCATCACCTCCGCATGGTCCGGGGAGTGAGCGATACGCGCCCCGCGAGCCACAGTGAGGGGTGGTTCCCCCGCATCAACGACGCGGCACGGATGAACGCATGATACGTCCACATCAACGTAGACCTTGTGCACACCGAGCTTGACAAAGAGGCCGTTGCGCGGAAGTGGGCGTGTGCCAAAGCAGCCAGCATTGTCGCTGACAAAATCCAGCGCTCCAAAGCGCTAAACGAGCCCGGAGACGACGCGTTCGCCGGTGCCGATGAGGTTTCCCATCCGGATCTTCACCCCTGCTAGCGCCGCTAGCCCCACGGTGGGCGCCAATTGTCGTGGTGGTGTCATGGCAGATGCCATGGATAGGCTAAAGGTGGGGACTAATACACGCTAGGGGAATCCAGGGAGGGATAGTGGAGTGATTCTCCACACAGAAGTTTGTATTGCTATATCACGAGATTACAAGTGCTCCTTGAGCTGTATTGGCGAGAGGAGGAAGAAGGAACTCTCTTACTCTTGCCTACTATTTTTCCCTAGAACACTAGATCGACTAGTATTATAGAATCACCAAACCAACTAGAGCTCAACCCCCCTTCTACCAGAGACCTAGCCCCCCTTATATAGAGGAAGTTTGGTCCTTGCCTAGGGCATACGTGGAGGCATATTCCTAAGAATATGCCCCCTCCCAAAGTGGTAACCCGGTCGGGGTGCTTTTCCCCCACGTCACACATGCTTTAGCGATGTAATCCTCTGCGGCGCCTGCGTCAGCCGACATGAGCGTCATCACCCTTGTCGGTCATGACCCGGTGGTCCTGCCCTTGCTTTCTTCGCTCATGCGGTGCGTACCGGACCTTCTTTTTGACCAGAGAGATTCCTTCCTTCTCCTAGAAGCTAAGCAAGGACCCGGATCATAGTAGATCCGGCCACACCTGTTCCTGCATACAAGTTAGACAAGCACTTCTGACTTACTCCTTAAGTCGGATGAGACGATGTTAGGCGACCCCCCTGGTCCGAGTTACTCCGTGATCCGGCCTGCCTTGAGGTGACCCGGCCAGCATCCGCTTTGACCTTGCCGAACCTCGGCTAACTCGGACCTTATACCCCGGAGTGACCCTACCCGGGGGTATCCCCCCAATAGTCATTGCATGTCTGTTCTTTTCATGAACCACACCCAGTGTCATTGCATGTGTGTTCTTCTAAACAAACCACATAACGATCCACCAGTGTCATTGCATGTCTGTTCTTTTCATGAACCACATAAGGATGGGCCCACCAGTGTCATTGCATGTCTATTCTTTTCATGAACCACACCCAGTGTCAGTGCATGTCTCTTCTATTCATGAACCACACCCAGTTTCACTGCATGTCTGTTCTTTTCATGAACCACATAAGGATCTACCAGTGTCATTGCATGTCTTTTACTTCCATAAACCACATGTGGATCCACCATGTCATTGCATGTCTGTTCCTCTAAACAAACCACATAAGGATCCACCAGTGTCATTGCATGTCTTTTCTTTTCATGAACCACACCCAGTGTCATTGCATGTGTGTTCTTCTAAACAAACCACATAAGGATCCACTAGTGTCATTGCCTGTTTCTTCTTTTCATGAACCACATAAGGATCCACGGTGTCATTGCATGTCATTCTTTTCATGAATCAGCCTGTTCCAGAGTCATTGCATGTCTTTTACTTCCATAAACCACATATGGATCCATCTAGTGTGATTGCATGTCTGTTCCTCTAAACAAACCACATAAGGATCCACCCGTGTCATTGCGTGTCTGTTCTTTTCATGAACCACACCAAGTGTCATTGCATGCGTGTTCTTCTAAACAAACCACATAAGGATCCACCAGTGTCATTGCATATCTGTTCTATTCATGAACCACACCCAGTGTCATTGCATGTGTGTTCTTCTAAACAAACCACATAAGTCATTGCATGTATGTTCTTTTCATGAACCACACCCGGTGTCATTGCATGTCTGTTCTTTTCATGAACCACGGCTAGAGTCATTGCATGTCCGTTACTCTAAACAAACCACATAAGGATCCACCAGTGTCATTGCATGTCTGTTCTTTTCATGAACCACATAAGGATCTACCAGTGTCATTGCATGTCTGTTCTTTTCATGAACCACACCTAGTGTCATTGCATGTGTGTTACTTCCATAAACCACATATGGATCCACCTAGTGTGATTGCATGTTTGTTCCTTCCATAAACCACATAAGGATCCACCAGTGTCATTACATGTCTTTTCTTTTCATGAACCACTCCTAGTGTCAGTGCATGTCTGTTCTTTTCATGAACCACACCCAGTGTCACTGCATGTCAGTTCTTTTCATGAACCACATAAGGATCTACCAGAGCATTGGATGTGTGTTCTTCTCATGAACCACACTTGGATCCACCGGTGTCATTGCATGTCTATTCCTCTAAACAAACCACATAAGGACCCACCAGTGTCATTGCATGTCTTTTCTTTTCATGAACCACACCCAGTGTTAGTGCATGTATGTTCTATTCATGAACCACACCCAGTTTCACTGCATGTCTGTTCTTTTCATGAACCACATAAGGATCTACCAGTGTCATTGCATGTCTTTTACTTCCATAAACCACATGTGGATCCACCGGTGTCATTGCATGTTTGTTCCTCTAAACAAACCACATAAGGATCCACCAGTGTCATTGCGTGTGTGTTCTTATCATGAACCACACATAGTGTCATTGCATGTGTGTTCTTCTAAACAAACCACATAAGGATCCACCAGTTTCATTGCCTGTCTGTTCTTTTAATGAACCACATAAGGATCCACCAGTGTCATTGCATGTCTGTTCTTTTCACGAATCACAGCTAGAGTCATTGGATGTCTTTTACTTCCATAAACCACATATGGATCCACCTAGTGTGATTGCATGTCTGTTCCTCTAAACAAACCACATAAGGATCCACCAGTGTCATTGAGTGTCTCTTCTTTTCATGAACCACACCCAGTGTCATTGCATGTGTGTTCTTCTAAACAAACCACATAAGGATCCACTAGTGTCATTGCCTATTTCTTCTTTTCATGAACCACATAAGGATCCACCAGTGTCATTGCATGTCTGTTCTTTTCATGAATCACAGCTAGAGTCATTGCATGTCTTTTACTTCCATAAACCACATATGGATCCATCTAGTGTGATTGCATATACATTCCTCTAAACAAACCACATAAGGATCCACCGTGTCATTATGTGTACGTTCTTTTCATGAACCACACCAAGTGTCATTGCATGCGTGTTCTTCTAAACAAACCACATAAGGATCCACAAGTGTCATTGCATATCTGTTCTATTCATGAACCACACCCAGTGTCATTGCATGTGTGTTCTTCTAAACAAACCACATAAGTCATTGCATGTATGTTCTTTTCATGAACCATACCCGGTGTCATTGCATGTCTGTTCTTTTCATGAACCACGGCTAGAGTCATTGCATGTCCGTTCCTCTAAACAAACCACATAAGGATCCACCAGTGTCATTGCATGTACATTCTTTTCATGAACCACATAAGGATCTACCGGTGTCATTGCATGTACATTCTATTCATGAACCACACCTAGTGTCATTGCATGTGTGTTACTTCCATAAACCACATATGGATCCACCTAGTGTGATTGCATGTTTGTTCCTTCCATAAACCACATAAGGATCCACCAGTGTCATTACATGTCTGTTCTTTTCATGAACCACTCCTAGTGTCAGTGCATGTCTTTTCTTTTCATGAACCACACCCAGTGTCACTGCATGTCAGTTCTTTTCATGAACCACATAAGGATCTACCAGAGCATTGGATGTGTGTTCTTCTCATGAACCACACTTGGATCCACCGGTGTCATTGCATGTCTATTCCTCTAAACAAACCACATAAGGACCCACCAGTGTCATTGCATGTCTTTTCTTTTCATGAACCACACCCAGTGTTAGTGCATGTATGTTCTATTCATGAACCACACCCAGTTTCACTGCATGTCTGTTCTTTTCATGAACCACATAAGGATCTACCAGTGTCATTGCATGTCTTTTACTTCCATAAACCACATGTGGATCCACCGGTGTCATTGCATGTTTGTTCCTCTAAACAAACCACATAAGGATCCACCAGTGTCATTGCGTGTGTGTTCTTATCATGAACCACACATAGTGTCATTGCATGTGTGTTCTTCTAAACAAACCACATAAGGATCCACCAGTTTCATTGCCTGTCTGTTCTTTTAATGAACCACATAAGGATCCACCAGTGTCATTGCATGTCTGTTCTTTTCACGAATCACAGCTAGAGTCATTGGATGTCTTTTACTTCCATAAACCACATATGGATCCACCTAGTGTGATTGCATGTCTGTTCCTCTAAACAAACCACATAAGGATCCACCAGTGTCATTGAGTGTCTCTTCTTTTCATGAACCACACCCAGTGTCATTGCATGTGTGTTCTTCTAAACAAACCACATAAGGATCCACTAGTGTCATTGCCTATTTCTTCTTTTCATGAACCACATAAGGATCCACCAGCGTCATTGCATGTCTGTTCTTTTCATGAATCACAGCTAGAGTCATTGCATGTCTTTTACTTCCATAAACCACATATGGATCCATCTAGTGTGATTGCATGTCTGTTCCTCTAAACAAACCACATAAGGATCCACCTGGTGTCATCATGTATTCTGTTCTTTTCATGAACCACACCAAGTGTCATTGCATGCGTGTTCTTCTAAACAAACCACATAAGGATCCACAAGTGTCATTGCATATCTGTTCTATTCATGAACCACACCCAGTGTCATTGCATGTGTGTTCTTCTAAACAAACCACATAAGTCATTGCATGTATGTTCTTTTCATGAACCATACCCGGTGTCATTGCATGTCTGTTCTTTTCATGAACCACGGCTAGAGTCATTGCATGTCCGTTCCTCTAAACAAACCACATAAGGATCCACCAGTGTCATTGCATGTCTGTTCTTTTCACGAACCACATAAGGATCTACCAGTGTCATTGCATGTCTGTTCTATTCATGAACCACACCTAGTGTCATTGCATGTGTGTTACTTCCATAAACCACATATGGATCCACCTAGTGTGATTGCATGTTTGTTCCTTCCATAAACCACATAAGGATCCACCAGTGTCATTACATGTACATTCTTTTTCATGAACCACTCCTAGTGTCAGTGCATGTCTTTTCTTTTCATGAACCACACCCAGTGTCACTGCATGTCAGTTCTTTTCATGAACCACATAAGGATCTACCAGAGCATTGGATGTGTGTTCTTCTCATGAACCACACTTGGATCCACCGGTGTCATTGCATGTCTATTCCTCTAAACAAACCACATAAGGACCCACCAGTGTCATTGCATGTCTTTTCTTTTCATGAACCACACCCAGTGTTAGTGCATGTATGTTCTATTCATGAACCACAACCAGTTTCACTGCATGTCTGTTCTTTTCATGAACCACATAAGGATCTACCAGTGTCATTGCATGCCTTTTACTTCCATAAACCACATGTGGATCCACCGGTGTCATTGCATGTTTGTTCCTCTAAACAAACCACATAAGGATCCACCAGTGTCATTGCGTGTGTGTTGTTCTCATGAACCACACATAGTGTCATTGCATGTTTGTTCTTCTAAACAAACCACATAAGGATCCACCAGTGTCATTGCCTGTCTGTTCTTTTAATGAACCACATAAGGATCCACCAGTGTCATTGCATGTCTGTTCTTTTCACGAATCACAGCTAGAGTCATTGGATGTCTTTTACTTCCATAAACCACATATGGATCCACCTAGTGTGATTGCATGTCTGTTCCTCTAAACAAACCACATAAGGATCCACCAGTGTCATTGAGTGTCTCTTCTTTTCATGAACCACACCCAGTGTCATTGCATGCATGTTCTTCTAAACAGACCACATAAGGATCCACCAGTGTCATTGCATATCTGTTCTTTTCATGAACCACACCCAGTGTCATTGCATGTGTGTTCTTCTAAACAAACCACATAAGTCATTGCATCTATGTTCTTTTCATGAACCACACCCGGTGTCATTGCATGTCTGTTATTTTCATGAACCACGGCTAGAGTCATTGCATGTCCGTTCCTCTAAACAAACCACATAAGGATCCACCATTGTCATTCCATGTCTGTTCTTTTCATGGAGCACATAAGGATCTACCAGTGTCATTGCATGTCTGTTCTTTTCATGAACCCCACCTAGTGTCATTGCATGTGTGTTCTTCTAAACAAACCACATAAGGATCCACCAGTGTCATTGTATGTCTGTTCTTTTCATGAACCACATAAGGATGGGCCCACCAGTGTCATTGCATGTTTGTTCTTTTCATGAACCACACCTAGTGTCAGTGCATGTATGTTCTATTCATGAACCACACCCAGTTTCACTGCATGTCTGTTCTTTTCATGAACCACATAAGGATCTACCAGTGTCATTGCATGTGTTTTACTTCCATAAACCACATGTGGATCCACCGGCGTCATTGCATGTTTGTTCCTCTAAACAAACCACATAAGGATCCACCATTGTCATTGCGTGTGTGTTCTTCTCATGAACCACACCTAGTGTCATTGCATGTGTGTTCTTCTAAACAAACCACATAAGGATCCACCAGTGTCATTGCACATACATTTCTTTTCATGAACCACATAAGGATCCACCAGTGTCATTGCATGCCTGTTCTTTTCACGAATCACAGCTAGAGTCATTGCATGTCTTTTACTTCCATAAACCACATATGGATCCACCTAGTGTGATTGCATGTTTGTTCCTCTAAACAAACCACATAAGGATCCAGCAGTGTCATTGAGTGTCTCTTCTTTTCATGAACCACACCCACTGTCATTGCATGCATGTTCTTCTAAACAGACCACATAAGGATCCACCAGTGTCATTGCTTATCTATTCTTTTCATGAACCACACCCAGTATCATTGCATGTGTGTTCTTCTAAACAAACCACATAAGACATTGCATGTATGTTCTTTTCATGAACCAAACCCGGTGTCATTGCATGTCTGTTATCTTCATGAACCACGGCTAGAGTCATTGCATGTCCGTTCCTCTAAACAAACCACATAAGGATCCACCATTGTCATTGCATGTCTGTTCTTTTCATGAACCACATAAGGATCTACCAGTGTCATTGCATGCCTGTTCTTTTCATGAACCCCACCCAGTGTCATTGCATGTGTGTTCTTCTAAACAAACCACATACGGATCCACTAGTGTCATTGTATGTATGTTCTTTTCATGAACCACATAAGGATGGGCCCACCAGTGTCATTGCATGTATGTTCTTTTCATGAACCACACCTAGTGTTAGTGCATGTCTCTTATATTAATGAACCACACCCAGTTTCATGCATGTCTATTCTTTTCGTGAACCACATAAGGATCTACCAGTGTCATTGCATGTCTTTTACTTCCATAAACTACATGTGGATCCACCGGTATCATTGCATGTTTGTTCCTCTAAACAAACCACATAAGGATCCACCAGTGTCATTGCGTGTGTGTTCTTCTCATGAACCACACCCAGTGTCATTGTATGTGTGTTCTTCTAAACAAACCACATAAGGATCCACCAGTGTCATTGCCTGTCTGTTCTTTTCATGAACCACATAAGGATCCACCAGTGCCTTTGCATGTCTGTTCTTTTCATGAATCATAGCTAGAGTAATTGCATGTCTTTTACTTCCATAATCCACATATGGATCCACCTAGTGTCATTGCATGTCTGTTCCTCTAAACAAACTACATAAGGATCCACAGGTGTCATTATGTTGTCATTCTTTTCATGAACCACACCTAGTGTCATTGCATGCGTGTTCTTCTAAACAAACCACATAAGGATCCACCAGTGTCATTGCATGTCTGTTCTTTTCATGAAACACATAAGGATGGGCCCACCAGTGTCATTGCATTTCTGTTCTTTTCATGAACCACACCAAGTGTCAGTGCATGTCTGTTCTATTCATGAACCACACCTAGTTTCACTGCATATCTGTTCTTTTCATGAACCATATAAGGATATACCAGTGGCATTGCATGTCTTTTACTTCCATAAACAACATGTGGATCCACCGGTCTCATTATATGTCTGTTCCTCTAAACAAAGCACATAAGGATCCACTAGTGTCATTGCATGTCTGTTCTTTTCATGAACCACATAAGGATCTACCAGTTTCATTGCATGTCTGTTCTTTTCATGAACCACACCCAGTGTCATTGAATGTCTATTAATTCCAAAAACCACATGTGGATCCATCGGTGTCATTGCATGTCTGTTCCTCTAAACAAACCACATAAGGATCCACCAGTGTCATTGCATGTGTGTTCTTTTCATGAACCACATAAGGATGGGCCCACCAGTGTCATTGCATGTCTGTTCTTTTCATGAACCACACCTAGTGTCAGTGCATGTCTGTTCTATTCATGAACCACACCTAGTTTCACTGCATGTCTGTTCAATTCATGAACCACATAAGGATCTACCGGTGTCATTGCATGTCTTTTACTTCCATAAACCACATGTGGATCCACCGGTGTCATTGCATGTTTGTTCCTCTAAACAAACCACATAAGGATCCACCATTGTCATTGCGTGTGTGTTCTTCTCATGAACCACACCTAGTGTCATTGCATGTGTGTTCTTCTAAACAAACCACATAAGGATCCACCAGTGTCATTGCCTGTCTGTTCTTTTCATGAACCACATAAGGATCCACCAGTGTCATTGCATGCCTGTTCTTTTCACGAATCACAGCTAGATTCATTGCATGTCTTTTACTTCCATAAAACACATATGGATCCACCTAGTGTGATTGCATGTTTGTTCCTCTAAACAAACCACATAAGGATCCACCAGTGTCATTGAGTGTCTCTTCTTTTCATGAACCACACCCAGTGTCATTGCATGCATGTTCTTCTAAACAGACCACATAAGGATCCACCAGTGTCATTGCATATCTGTTCTTTTCATGAACCACACCCAGTATCATTGCATGTGTGTTCTTCTAATCAAACCACATAAGACATTGCATGTATGTTCTTTTCATGAACCACACCCGGTGTCATTGCATGTCTGTTATCTTCATGAACCACGGCTAGAGTCATTGCATGTCCGTTCCTCTAAACAAACCACATAAGGATCCACCATTGTCATTGCATGTCTGTTCTTTTCATGAACCACATAAGGATCTACCAGTGTCATTGCATGCCTGTTCTTTTCATGAACCCCACCCAGTGTCATTGCATGTGTGTTCTTCTAAACAAACCACATACGGATCCACTAGTGTCATTGTATGTCTGTTCTTTTCATGAACCACATAAGGATGGGCCCACCAGTGTCATTGCATGTATGTTATTTTCATGAACCACACCCAGTGTTAGTGCATGTCTCTTATATTAATGAACCACACCCAGTTTCATGCATGTCTATTCTTTTCGTGAACCACATAAGGATCTACCAGTGTCATTGCATGTCTTTTACTTCCATAAACTACAAGTGGATCCACCGGTATCATTGCATGTTTGTTCCTCTAAACAAACCACATAAGGATCCACCAGTGTCATTGCGTGTGTGTTCTTCTCATGAACCACACCCAGTGTCATTGTATGTGTGTTCTTCTAAACAAACCACATAAGGATCCACCAGTGTCATTGCCTGTCTGTTCTTTTCATGAACCACATAAGGATCCACCAGTGCCTTTGCATGTCTGATCTTTTCATGAATCATAGCTAGAGTGATTGCATGTCTTTTACTTCCATAAACCACATATGGATCCACCTAGTGTGATTGCATGTCTGTTCCTCTAAACAAACTACATAAGGATCCACCAGTGTCATTGCGTGTCTGTTCTTTTCATGAACCACACCTAGTGTCATTGCATGCGTGTTCTTCTAAACAAACCACATAAGGATCCACCAGTGTCATTGCATGTCTGTTATTTTCATGAACCACATAAGGATGGGCCCACCAGTGTCATTGCATGTCTGTTCTTTTCATGAACCACACCAAGTGTCAGTGCATGTCTGTTCTATTCATGAACCACACCTAGTTTCACTGCATGTCTGTTCTTTTCATGAACCACATAAGGATATACCAGTGGCATTGCATGTCTTTTACTTCCATAAACTACATGTGGATCCACCGGTCTCATTATATGTCTGTTCCTCTAAACAAAGCACATAAGGATCCACTAGTGTCATTGCATGTGTGTTCTTTTCATGAACCACATAAGGATCTACCAGTTTCATTGCATGTCTGTTCTTTTCATGAACCACACCCAGTGTCATTGAATGTCTTTTAATTCCATAAACCACATGTGGATCCATCGGTGTCATTGCATGTCTGTTCCTCTAAACAAACCACATAAGGATCCACCAGTGTCATTGCATGTGTGTTCTTTTCATGAACCACATAAGGATGGGCCCACCAGTGTCATTGCATGTCTGTTCTTTTCATGAAACACACCGGTGTCGATGCATGTTCTATTCATGAACCACCCAGTTTCACTGCATGTCTGTTCATTTCATGAACCACATAAGGATCTACCGGTGTCATTGCATGTCTTTTACTTCCATAAACCATATGTGGATCCACCGATATCATTGCATGTCTGTTCCTCTAAACAAACCACATAAGGATCCACCAGTGTCATTGCGTGTGTGGGCTTATCATGAACCACACCGAGTGTCATTGCATGTGTGTTCTTCTAAACAAACCACATAAGGATCCACCAGTGTCATTGCCTGTCTGTTCTTTGCATGAACCACATAAGGATCCACCAGTGTCATTGCATGTTTGTTCTTTTCATGAATCACAGCTAGAGTCATTGCTTGTCTTTTATTTCCATAAACCACATATGAATCCACCAGTGTCATTGCATGTCTGTTCTTTTCATGAATCACAGCTAGAGTCACTGCATGTCTTTTACTTCCATAAACCACATATGGATCCACCTAGTGTGATTGCATGTCTGTTCCTCTAAACAAACCACATAAGGATCCACTAGTGTCATTGCATGTCTGTTCTTTTCATGAACCACACCGAGTGTCATTGCATGTGTGTTCTTCTAAACAAACCACATAAGGATCCACCAGTGTCATTGCATGTCTGTTCTTTTCATGAACCACATAAGGATGGGCCCACCAGTGTCATTGCATGTCTGTTCTTTTCATGAACCACACCCAGTGTCAGTGCATGTCTCTTCTATTCATGAACCACACCCAGTTTCACTGCATGTCTGTTCTTTTCGTGAACCACATAAGGATCTACCAGTGTCATTGCATGTCTTTTACTTCCATAAACCACATATGGAACCAACGGTATCATTGCATGTCTGTTCCTCTAAACAAACCACATGACGATCCACCAGTGTCATTACATGTGTGTTCTTCTCATGAACCACACCCAGTGTCATTGCATGTGTGTTCTTCTAAACAAACCACATAAGGATCCACTAGTGTCATTGCCTGTCTGTTTTTTCATGAACCACATAAGGATCCACCAGTGTCATTGCATGTCTGTTCTTTTCATGAATCACAGCTAGAATCATTGCATGTCTTTTACTTCCATAAACCACATGTGGATCCACCTAGTGTGATTGCATGTCTGTTCCTCAAAACAAACTACATAAGGATCCAGCAGTGTCATTGCGTGTCTGTTCTTTTCATGAACCACACCCAGTGTCATTGCATGTGTGTTCTTCTAAACAAACCACATAAGGATCCACCAGTGTCATTGCATGTCTGTTCTTTTCATGAACCACATAAGGATGTGCCCACCAGTGTCATTGCATGTCTGTTCTTTTCATGAACCACACCCAGTGTCAGGGCATGTATCTTCTATTCATGAACCACACCCAGTTTCACTGCATGTCTGTTCTTTTCGTGAACCACATAAGGATCTACCAGTGTCATTGCATGTCTTTTACTTCCATAAACCACATATGGATCCAACGGTATCATTGCATGTCTGTTCCTCTAAACAAACCACATGAGGATCCACCAATGTCATTGCATGTGTGTTCTTCTCATGAACCACACCTAGTGTCATTGCTTGTGTGTTCTTCTAAACAAACCACATAAGGATCCACCAGTGTCATTGCCTGTCTGTTTTTTTTCATGAACCACATAAGGATCCACCAGTGTCATTGCATGTCTCTTCTTTTCATGAATCACAGCTAGAGTCATTGCATGTCTTTTACTTCCATAAACCACATGTGGATCCACCTAGTGTGATTGCATGTCTGTTCCTCTAAACAAACTACATAAGGATCCAGCAGTGTCATTGTGTGTCTGTTCTTTTCATGAACCACACCCAGTGTCATTGCATGCGTGTTCTTCTAAACAAACCACATAAGGATCCACTAGTGTCATTGCATGTCTGTTCTTTTCATGAACCACATAAGGATGGGCCCACTAGTGTCATTGCATGCCTGTTCTTTGCATGAACCACACCCAGTGTCAGTGCAGGTCTGTTCTATTCATGAACCACACCAAGTTTCACTGCATGTCTGTTCTTTTCGTGAACCACATAAGGATCTACCAGTGTCATTGCATGTCTTTTACTTCCATAAACCAAATATGGATCCACCGGTATCATTGCATGTCTGTTTCTCTAAACAAACCACATAAGGATCCACCAGTGTCATTGCGTGTGTGTTCTTCTCATGAACCACACCCAGTGTCATTTCATGTGTGTTCTTCTGAACAAACCACATAAGGATCCACCAGTGTCATTGCCTGTCTGTTTTTTTCATGAACCACATAAGGATCCACCAGTGTCATTGCATGTCTGTTCTTTTCATGAATCACAGCTAGAGTCATTGCTTGTCATTTACTTCCATAAACCACATATGGATCCACCTAGTGTGATTGCATGTCTGTTCCTCTAAACAATCCACATAAGGATCCACCAGTGTCACTGCGTGTCTGTTCTTTTCATGAACCACACCTAGTGTCACTGCATGTGTGTTCTTCTAAACAAACCACATAAGGATCCACCAGTTTCATTGCATGTCTGTTCTTTTCATAAACCACATAAGGATGGGCCCACCATTGTCATTGCATGTCCATTCTTTTCTGAACCACACCCAGTGTCAGTGCATGTATCTTCTATTCATGAACCACATCTAGTTTCAATGCATGTCTGTTCTTTTCACGAACCACATAAGGATTTACCAGTGTCATTGCATGTCTTTTACTTCCATAAACCACATGTGGATCCACGGTGTCATTGCATGTCTATTCCTCTAAACAAACCACATCGTGATCCACCAGTGTCATTTGAAAATGGGCATGGTGAATGTGCTCGTGTGCACGGGAAAGCAGGGGGTGGCGTGTACTGGCCTGAATTGGCCGGAGACGGTGGTCGGAACAGTGGAGCTCGAGGAGGAATTGGGGCGGCCTGGGGGCGTGTCGAGGTGTGGTGACAGAGGGGAAAGGAGGAGGGAACGCTGGCGACTAAATGGGCGTGATCGCTGCGAGGAGTAAACGCAGCAGTAAAGCGTATTGACCGCGAGAAATTAGCGACAGAAACGGTCGCGAGGTGAGGGGAAGAAGGAGTCGCGGGGAGGATGATGAACAGGGATAGTGAATTCGTCTTGTCGTGATAGAAAAGGAAGGGGTTGGGTCCACCGATCACCGCTTAGAGGGTAGCCTGGTGAAGAAAAGCGTTTGAGGCGTGGGTGAAAGCAGCGAACAAGCGAGTGGGTCCGCTTGGCGGTGAAAGAAAGGGGGTGGGGTCCGATTGTCACTCTCTGCTGGGTAAGTTTACGAGTGAGAAAAGAATGCTTAAGAGAAGAGTGGGCTAGGTGAAATGTTGGGATAGTTGGGCCAAAGGGTGGGCTGCTCTATTTTTTTCTGTCTAAATTCTTTTTCCTTTTCTAATTCTATTTTTCTGTTTTGAAATTCAAACAATTATTCAAACATTCAAATCATTCAAACAATTCAAACAATCACTCAACTTTGTACTTTGAATTTGGTTCTGTTTATCAACATAATCCAAATCTCAAAATAAAATAATATTTTTATTCATTTTAGGATCCATTTAATAATTAAATAAAATGGATCTTTAGTTTATTAATAAAATAGGGTTTGATTTAATTAATAAACTCTCCATTTGAAATCCAAATATTTTCAAAACCAAATTAGTAGGTTTTATTTGAAAATAAGGAATACTTGGAAAACTTGTTTAAAACAAAATAACATTTTTGCTATAGGGTCCATTAATAATTAAATAAAATGGACCTTAGTTAATAATCCATATAGGATTTGTTTATTTAAAAACTTTATTTTGAAATCTAAAATAAAACCAAAACACTTCAGTAGGTTTTATTTGAGAAAACAAAATACTTGGAAAACTTATTTTAAAAGAATAAATAAGTTTTGATGTTTTTGGAAATAGTAAAACTTTTATTAATAAAACTTGGATATTTAAATCCTTTTTATTTTATTTTAAATAAACCTCTACTATTTTAATCAAAGCAAAACCTTTTTATTTCAAAGTCTTGGCCAAGGTTTAATTTGGCTTCATAAAATAATCTTTATTTAAAATATTTCTTTTCATTTTGAAAACCAAAACCTTTTATAAAAATATTTCAAAGTAGTAATAAAATACTTGGAAAACTTATTTAAAATAAATAAATAAGTTTTAGTGTTTATTTAAAATGGGAAAAGCCTTTACTCATTTTATCAAAACAAAATATTTTATTATAAAAGTTTGGCCAAAATTAATTTGGCTCTTTAAAATATAATCTTTATTTATAAATCCACCTTTTCATTTGAAAATAAAGTCTTTTATTAAAAGATCCAAAATAGTATTTCAAAATACTTTAATTTCCTTTATTAAATGTTTATCTTTATTAATCCCTTTAGGATTTTATTTGATCCAACTGGTTTGAAGTCCCAATTGAATACAAAAAGTTTCTTCTGGCCCTGAAAATCAAACAAAGTTTTATTTTATTCATTTATTTTCACATTACAAGATTTGGAAAATCTTGGGATGTGACAGGCTACCACCCTTAAAATAAATCTCGGCCCGAGATTTGGGGAGGCTAGGGGTTACAAATAGGTTCAAAACAACTAGGGTACTACCACCCTTAAAAAATTTCAAACTAAAATTACACATTGTCCTTCTTGGGATCCTGGGGAAACTTCTCTGGGCAACCATCTGCCTAGTGTCCTTTATTTCCATAATTGACTCATGGGCCAAGGTTGAGTTTCTCCATAGGCTTGTGCAACTTGTTCTTCATTTTTTCTGGGCAGTTGCTTGCATAATGCCCTGGGTTCTTACAATTGAAACAGTGGATATCTTGGAGTTCTTTACGTTGCTCTTGTGGACAAGTTGCTACATAATGGCCTGGTTCTTTGCAGTTGTTGCACACCACTTGGTCCATCCCTTTATTCTTCATGTTCTTTGGGCATCCACTGGGGTAGTGTCCCATTTCCTTACATTTACGACATTGCACAAGGCTCATGTCTTGCTTTGGTTTCTTAGGTTTCTTTAGTCCTTTGAATTGGGTTGTCTTGTTTGGAGGTATGAGTGGTCCTTTTCCTTGGGTAGACTTGGATCCTTCTTGTTTCCTTTGTTCAACAATGGCATAGATGGGGCATTGGAGAGGGACATGATTATTTCCTTCACATAGGAAACAAGTAGCTTGAGATGTGGGGCATTGATTTGTTGGATGTTTCTCTTCACAATTGGGGCATTGATCTTCATGCTCCTTGGAAGTATGATCCTTGTCTCCACAAATAATGCAAGCTGGGGCTCCATCTAGAATAACATTCCTGTCGTCCTTGTTGTCATTCACTCTTTTTGGATAGTTTTCTTCCATGCTGATCATTTGATTAGCCACCTTAAGCATCAGTTGGGATTATTCTTACAAAAACCTTTGCAGTGCTGGATCTTTATCACTAGTGCTGGCTATGAACTGAGTTGTTAGTTGGTTCAGCTGGTGTTGGGTTGCTATGAGCTCTTTCATGCTGTCAACTTGGTTGTTGTTGATGTCATCAACCTTGATATTGGAGTCTCTTGGAGTAGTCATCTGTTTGGGTTGGGTTGGGGTTAGAATAGGCAAGATATTTTCTAAGGAATCAATTCTAATCACACACATCACAATTCACACAAACAATGTGCATGCAATCACAAACCAAACATTTCACTCAAACAAAGTTCAAGCACATACTTAGGCAACAAAATATTTTTGTTACACCACATAAGTTGGTGTGTTTGACTTTAACTATGAATGGTGGTCCATCTATGTGGTTCACTTGTGATCTTTCCATCCTTCTTTGGTTAATTCTTCTTTGCATAAGATCATGTTTCTTTGGAAAACTCTTGATCACCAAACTTCAAGTGATGTGGGCTTCTTCTAACTTTTGCATTCCCTTAGTCTCTAAATCTTGAGCAAGATTTCCTTGTCTCTCTTGTAATCCTTAGTAGTATCCAAGTTGAAAGTCCTTGAAAATGCTGAAGATGTTGAAGTCATTAGAGTTGAAGAAGTTGAAGATGTCCTTTGCACATGGTGAAGTCTTTGGTCATGGGGTAGGCTTTTCCATCAAGTTAAAATAGAAGAGACGTAGAGTCAAACCAAAATGGTTGAGGAAAGAGTTTACAAGATTGTTTTATAAATAAGTTTTGGAACAAATACAACTCCTATTTTTCTAAGGGTTTTTGTCCAATCCTAGGTTTACAAATCCTACAGGCAACACAATGCTCTGATACCATGTAAGAGTCCCCAACCTTATTAAAATATAAGGTATGGTAGAGTCCCCTGTGTTTACAATGCTAGTCCCTGGATCAATAGCTAGCATCCACAGTTTAGATGTAATATCAAGAAACAAAGGTCATAATATAACTTTATAACCAGGAATAACATAATTTTATTACATCAAACATAGCTCAAATGGCTATTACATTACATTACAGCGGAATAACTATAAGCATGGGGTCATTCAACTTCAAAGTGCCACAGGCAGATGTTGGTTGTAGACTTTGTAATCCTACTCAAACAATCTTCACTTAAAATCAATCAAACCTGCAACATTACAAGTTACAGCCACAAGGGTCAATACATTTGAATTGTATTGGCAAGTGATACTATGGTAGTATAGTGGAGTCTATCATCTATATGCATTTGGCTAAGTGGAGTTGAGTCTTGCATTGCTCAAAATAGATTTTCCTTATCATTTTGAAAATACTAAGTTTTGCTTGGCAAAAATCATTTTTCCCAATCAAAGATTTGAAGATCCTTTTCCAAGGCATCTCTCCATCAATGATTGAAGATTTCAAACAACCCTTGTTCAAACCACAAGTTTTACTTAGAAATTTGAGTGATGAGATTCTTGATTGCTTCCATGTCTTGATGCTCAAATTGTCCTTTACCAGGGTCATGGCTAAGTACTTAGGTTTTACACTCTGCAGAGGTGGTGCACTTTCCCCACAAGACTTGGTTTCCCAAGACAAGATCTTTCAGAAGCTTTCCCTTAGACCATCATGGACGCGTTCCAACCTATCAAACACTACCACCCACTGTCCATATGGCTAAGTTCTTGCAACCTATATGATCATGGCAGAGCCCATATTGCCAAGTGGTTGCACTTGAAGCTTCTCAACATTTGACATCTCAAATCTCTTTGTTCCTGGGTGGCCATCCACAAGTGAGATACACAAGCCAAGTCCATGGCCTTGTGAACCACTCAACACAAACCATTCCTTCCATTTCCACCCAGGTAATTCATTCACTTAGTTGTTTTATTAAACAAAACATAAGTCCACAGACTTAGAATATTTTTCCATAGTGTGAATATATATTCCACCCATGTTATCTATTAGCTAGGCTAAGCTTGATAGTAATAGGATTCTTAACTTAGGAAAATCCTACTAAGGATTCATCTACTAGGTTTTCCTATAGCAAGGTCTATACTTAGCAAAATAAAATCCATGCAAGTTTTACTTAGAGAAAACACTAATGCATAGTGAAAGTAATGGGACAAAAGATATGAAGCATCACTTGCCTTTTGGTAGAGGGTATAGGTTCACTCCTTGTCCTTGCAACAATCACACTCTTCAAGTCACTACAATCCAATCAAACAAGGCACAAACTCAATCTACCAATCAAGCAAAACAACACACAAAAAATAACAAAGTCAAAGTATTGCATGCAAGCATGCCAAGCTTTGTTTTGTTTGAAAAGTGGTTCCTAATGGGTCATAGACATTTGGGTACATCTAATGGTCATTTTGTAAAGTGGCAAAGTCATTTGCAAAAGGTTTCACTATAAAAACCATTTTCGAAACAAAGTAACATTTTAGGTGGTGTAGAAATATTTCTTACTAAGGCATTAACCTATAGGGTTCACCAAATATGTTTTCAAACTATAAAACTTGGTGTTTGGGGTCAGAGAGTTTAAAACAAAACATTTTCCAAAGGTTTTCTTCCAAAACCATTTTTAATAAATAAACCACATTTCTATTTGACTAGAAATGGTTTTTAAATCAAAGAATCATTATTTTGTTTCACCAAATGAGTTGCTATTGCAAAACTTGGTGTTTTGGGTCAATAGGTTTGGTCCAAAACATTTTCCCAAAGTTTTCTTTATAAAAGTATTTTTCATAACCAAAATCTTTATTTCCATTTGGCTAGAAATGGGCTAAATCAAGTTTTCCATCCTAAACTTTACCAAATCCATTTTCCAAACTATGGGTTGGTTCCTAGGGTCAGTAAGGTCACAACAAAACAATTTGCAAAGGTTTTAACCTTAAAAACATTTTTAAACAATTTTTCTACTCTAAACAAGTTCACAAAATAATCTGCAAAAACAAGCAGACTAACAGATACTATTTGCTAAACTAAGGGCATGGTTGGCTAGGGCTTGCTCTCCTAAATCCAACGACATAAAATTTGTAATTTTTGGACGTGTGGATTCAAAGTTATGGATTTTACAAAACTGAACATCAATTAGATCAATTCTGTTTTAAATCAAACCAGCAGGGACACGTGTCTTGTTCTAACTGGGTGGTATCGGTTCGGTCGGATTGATCTCTCTGGATCGTTGGATCTAAGTGAGATCGTGCGGTGCAGAGACACTACTTACCCTTTCGCCTACGTTCTATCGCATCCGTTAGATCACGATCCTACAGTTGCTAGCACACCAGCCACAGATGGGCGGCGCTGCGGTGGCTACCGGCGGCGGAGCTGTCGGTCGACGACGGTGCCAATGCTACAGGAGGTGAGGGAGAAAGGGGAGATGCTCACCAGGCTCAGGAGAACACGGCGAAGCTCAAGGTACTCGCGGTTGGTCAAGGGGCGCACTAGGGTTGCAGGAATTCCTCGTCGGTGTTGCGTCTGACGACGGTTGGCTCTGGTTGAGGTCGAAGACGAAGCTGTCGATCACCAGGAGGCAAACAAAGAACGTGATCAGATGCAGGAGACCTCGGAGATGATGTGTGCATGAACGAGAGGGGTCGGGGTGGTCTGGTCTTACCGGAGGAACTCGACGGAGAACGACAGAGACGGCGGCGCTCAGTGGTTTGCTAGAGACGGTGTTCTGGGGCACCCGCGGTCGAACTAAAAGTGCTGGGAGATGCGTCTGGGAGTGGTGAATGTGCTCGTGTGTACGGGAAAACAGGGGGTGGCGTGTACTGGCCTGAATTGGTCGGAGACGGTGGTCGGAACAGAGGAGCTCGAGGAGGAATTGGGGCGGCCTGGGGGCGTGTCGAGTTATGGTGACAGAGGGGAAAGGAGGAGGGAACGCTGGCGACTAAATGGGCGTGATCGCTGGGAGGAGTAAACGCAGCAGTAAAGCGTATTGACCGCGAGAAATTAGCGACAGAAACGGTCGCGAGGTGAGGGGAAGAAGGAGTCGTGGGGAGGACGGCGATGAGGAGTGGGGTCGTCTTGTTAGCGATAGAAAAGGAAAGGGGGTTGGGTCCACCAGTCAGCTGCTTAGAGGGTAGCTTCTGCGGTGAAGAAAACGTTTCGGGGGCGTGGGTGAAAACGACGAACAAGCGAGTGGGTCCGCTTGGCAGTGAAAGAAAGGGAGTGGGGTGGGGTCCAGTTGTCACTCTCTGCGCGGGTAAGTTTCCGAGTGAGAAAATAATGCTTCGGGGAAGAGAACAGGTGGGCTAGGTGGGCTGCTGTTGGGCTAGTTGGGCCAAAGGGTGGGCTGCTCTATTTTTTTCTGTCTAAATTCTTTTTCCTTTTCTAATTCTATTTTTCTGTTTTGAAATTCAAACAATTATTCAAACATTCAAATCATTCAAACAATTCAAACAATCACTCAACTTTGTACTTTGAATTTGGTTCTACTTATCAACATAATCCAAATCTCAAAATAAAATAATATTTTTATTCATTTTAGGATCCATTTAATAATTAAATAAAATGGATCTTTAGTTTATTAATAAAATAGGGTTTGATTTAATTAATAAACTCTCCATTTGAAATCCAAATATTTTCAAAACCAAATTAGTAGGTTTTATTTGAAAATAAGGAATACTTGGAAAACTTGTTTAAAACAAAATAACATTTTTGCTATAGGGTCCATTAATAATTAAATAAAATGGACCTTAGTTAATAATCCATATAGGATTTGTTTATTTAAAAACTTTATTTTGAAATCTAAAATAAAACCAAAACACTTCAGTAGGTTTTATTTGAGAAAACAAAATACTTGGAAAACTTATTTTAAAAGAATAAATAAGTTTTGATGTTTTTGGAAATAGTAAAACTTTTATTAATAAAACTTGGATATTTAAATCCTTTTTATTTTATTTTAAATAAACCTCTACTATTTTAATCAAAGCAAAACCTTTTTGTTTCAAAGTCTTGGCCAAGGTTTAATTTGGCTTCATAAAATAATCTTTATTTAAAATATTTATTTTCATTTTGAAAACCAAAACCTTTTATAAAAAGATTTCAAAGTAGTAATAAAATACTTGGAAAACTTATTTAAAATAAATAAATAAGTTTTAGTGTTTATTTAAAATGGGAAAAGCCTTTACTCATTTTATCAAAACAAAATATTTTATTATAAAAGTTTGGCCAAAATTAATTTGGCTCTTTAAAATATAATCTTTATTTATAAATCCACCTTTTCATTTGAAAATAAAGTCTTTTATTAAAAGATCCAAAATAGTATTTCAAAATACTTTAATTTCCTTTATTAAATGTTTATCTTTATAAATCCCTTTAGGATTTTATTTGATCCAACTGGTTTGAAGTCCCAATTGAATACAAAAAGTTTCTTCTGGCCCTGAAAATCAAACAAAGTTTTATTTTATTCATTTATTTTCACATTACAAGATTTGGAAAATCTTGGGATGTGACATCTATTCATGAACCACACCCAGTGCCATTGCATGTGCGTTCTTCTAAACAAACCACATAAGGATCTACCAGTGTCATTGCATGTATGTTCTTTTCATGAACCACACCAAGTCTCATTGCATGTATATTACTTCCATAAACCACATATGGATCCACCTAGTGTGATTGCAAGTTTGTTCCTTCCATAAACCACATAAGGATCCACCAGTGTCATTGCATGTCTGTTCTTTTCATGAACCACGACTAGAGTCATTGCATGTCTGTTCTTTTCATGAACCACACCTAGTGTCACTGCATGTCAGTTCTTTTCATGAACCATATAAGGATCTACCAGAGTCATTGGATGTGTGTTCTTCTCATGAACCACACGTGGATCCACCGGTGTCATTGCATGTTTGTTCCTCTAAACAAACCACATAAGGATCCACCAGTGTCACTGCGTGTGTGTTCTTTTCATGAACCACACCCACTGTCATTGCATGTGTGTTCTTCTAAACAAACCACATAAGGATCCAGCAGTGTCATTGCATGTCTGTTCTTTTCATGAACCACACCCAGTGTCAGTGCATGTCTGTTCTATTCATGAACCACACCCATTTTCACCGCATGTCTATTCTTTTCATGAACCACATAAGGATCTACCAATGTCATTGCATGTCTTTTACTTCCATAAACCACATGTGGATCCACCGGTGTCATTGCATGTTTGTTCCTCTAAACAAACCACATGAAGATGCACCAGTGTCATTGCGTGTGTGTTCTTCTCATGAACCACACCTAGTCTCATTGCATGTGTGTTCTTCTAAACAAACCACATAAGGATCCACCAGTGTCATTGCCAGTCTGTTCTTTTCATGAAACACATAAGGATCCACCAGTGTCATTGCATGTCTGTTCTTTTCATGAATCACAGCTAGAGTCATTGCATGTCTTTTACTTCCATAAACCACATATGGATCCACCTAGTGTGATTGCATGTCTGTTCCTCTAAACAAACCACATAAGGATCCACCAGTGTTATTGCGTGTCTGTTCTTTTTATGAACCACACCTAGTGTCATTGCATGTGTGTTCTTATAAACAAACCACATAAGGATCCACCACTCTCATTGCCTATCTGTTCTTTTCATGAACCACACCCAGTGTCATTGCATGTGTGTTCTTCTAAACAAACCACATAAGTCATTGTATGTCTGTTCTTTTCATGAACCACACCCGATGTCATTGCATGTCTGTTATTTTCATGAACCACGACTAGAGTCATTGCATGTCTGTTCCTCTAAACAAACCACATAAGGATCGACCAGTGTCATTGCATGTCTGTTCTTTTCATGAACCACATAAGGATCTACCAGTGTCATTGCATGTCTATTCTTTTCATGAACCACACCCAGTGTCATTGCATGTGTGTTACTTCCATAAACCACATATGGACCCACCTAGCGTGATTGCATGTATGTTCCTTCCATAAACCACATAAGGATCCACCAGTGTCATTGCATATACATTCTTTTCATGAACCACATAAGGATGGGGCCACAGTGTCATTGCATGTACATTCTTTTCATGAACCACACCTAGTGTCGTGCATGTCATTCTATTCATGAACCACACCCAGTTTCACTTTGCATATCTGTTCTTTTCATGAACCACATAAGGATCTCAGTGTCATTGCATGTATTTTACTTCCATAAACCACATGTGGATCCACCGTGTCATTGCATGTACATTCCTCTAAACAAACCACATAAGGATCCACCGGTGTCATTGCGTGTGTTCTTCTCATGAACCACACCGAGTGTCATTGCATGTGTGTTCTTCTAAACAAACCACATAAGGATCCACAGGTGTCATTGCACATGCATTCTTTTCATGAACCACATAAGGATCCACCAGTGTCATTGCATGTCTGTTCTTTTCATGAATCACAGCTAGAGTCACTACATGTCTTTTACTTCCATAAACCACATATGGATCCACCTAGTGTGATTGCATGTCTGTTCCTCTAAACAAACCACATAAGGATCCACCAGTGTCATTGCGTGTCTCTTCTTTTCATGAACCACACCCAGTGTCATTGCATGCGTGTTCTTCTAAACAAACCACATAAGGATCCACCAGTGTCATTGCATATCTGTTCTTTTCATGAACCACACCCAGTGTCATTGCATGTGTGTTCTTCTAAACAAACCACATAAGTCATTGCATGTATGTTCTTTTCATGAACTACACCCGGTGTCATTGCATGTCTGTTCTTTTCATGAACCACGGCTAGAGTAATTGCATGTCTGTTCCTCTAAACAAACCACATAAGGATCCACCATTGTCATTGCATGTCTGTTCTTTTCATGAACCACATAAGGATCTACCAGTGTCATTACATATACATTCTTTTTCATGAACCACACCCAGTGCCATTACATGTGTGTTCTTCTAAACAAACCACATAAGGATCCACTAGTGTCATTGCATGTCTATTCTTTTCATGAACCACATAAGGATGCGTCCACCAGTGTAATTGCATGTCTGTTCTTTTCATGAACCACACCCAGTGTCAGTGGATGTCTGTTCTATTCATGAACCACACAAGGATCTACCAGGTTCATTGGATGTATGTTCTTCCCATGAACCACACGTGGATCCACCGGTGTCATTGCATGTCTGGTCCTCTAAACAAACCACATAAGGACCCACCAGTGTCATTGCATGTCTGTTCTTTTCATGAACCAAACCCAGTGTCAGTGCATGTCTATTCTATTCATGAACAACACCTAGTTTCACTGCATGTCTGTTCTTTTCATGAACCACATAAGGATCTACCAGTGTCATTGCATGTCTTTTACTTCCATAAACCACATGTGGATCCACCGGTATCATTGCATGTCTGTTCCTCTAAACAAACCACATAAGGATCCACCAGTGTCATTGCTTGTGTGTTCTTCTCATGAACCACACCTTGTGTCATTGCATGTGTGTTCTTCTAAACAAACCACATAAGGATCCACCAGTGTCATTGCCTGTCTGTTCTTTTCATGAACCACATAAGGATCCACCAGTGTCATTGCATGTCTGTTCTTTTCATGAATCGCAGCTAGAGTCATTGCATGTCTTTTACTTCCATAAACCACATATGGATCCACCTAGTGTGATTTCATGTCTGTACCTCTAAACAAACCACATAAGGATCCACCAGTGTTATTGCGTGTCTGTTCTTTTCATGAACCACACCCAATGTCATTGCATGTGTGTTCTTCTAAACAAACCACATAAGGATCCACCAGTGTCATTGCATGTCTATTCTTTTCATGAACCACATAAGGATCTACCAGTGTCATTGGATGTGTGTTCTTCTCATGAACCACACGTGGATCCACCGGCGTCATTGCATGTCTGTTCCTCCAAACAAACCACATAAGGACCCACCAGTGTCATTGCATGTCTGTTCTTTTCATGAACCACACCCAGTGTCAGTGCATGTCTGTTCTATTCATGAACCACACCCAGTTTCACTGCATGTCTGTTCTTTTCTGAACCACATAAGGATCTACCAGTGTCATTGCATGTCTTTTACTTCCATAAACCACATGTGGATCCACCGGTATCATTGCATGTCTGTTCCACTAAACAAACCACATAAGGATCCACCAGTGTCATTGCCTGTGTGTTATTCTCATGAACCACACCCAGTGTCATTGCATGTGTGTTCCTCTAAACAAACCACATAAGGATCCACCAGTGTCATTGCACATGCGTTCTTTTCATGAACCACATAAGGATCCACCAGTGTCATTGCATGTCTGTTCTTTTCATGAATCACAACTAGAGTCAGGGCATGTCTTTGACTTCCATAAACCACATATGGATCCACCTAGTGTGATTGCATGTCTGTTCCTCTAAACAAACCACATAAGGATCCACCAGTGTCATTGCATGCATGTTCTTTTTATGAACCACATAAGGATCCACCAGTGTCATTGCATGTCTGTTCTTTTCATGAATCACAACTAGAGTCATTGCATGTCTTTAACTTCCATAAACCACATATGGATCCACCTAGTGTGATTGCATGTCTATTCCTCTAAACAAACTACATAAGGATCCACCAGTGTCATTCTATGTCTGTTCTTTTCATGAAACACACCCGGTGTCATTGCATGCGTGTTCTTCTAAACAAACCACATAAGGATCCACCAGTGTCGTTGCATGAATGTTCTTTTCATGAACCACACCCAGTGTTAGTGCATGTCAGTTCTATTCATGAACCACACCTAGTTTCACTACATGTCTATTCTTTTCATGAACCACATAAGGATCTACCAGTGTCATTGCATGTCTTTTACTTCCATAAACCACATGTGGATCCACCGGTGTCATTGCATGTCATTCCTCTAAACAAACCACATAAGGATCCACTAGTGTCATTGCATGTCTGTTCTTTTCATGAATCACATAAGGATCTACGGTGTCATTGCATGTGCATTCTTTTCATGAACCACACCTAGTGTCATTGAATGTCTTTTACTTCCATAAACCACATGTGGATCCACCGGTGTCATTGCATGTTTGTTCCTCTAAACAAACCACATAAGGATCCACCTGTGTCATTGCATGTCTGTTGTTTTCATGAACCACATAAGGATGGTCCCACCAGTGTCATTGCGTGTCTGTTCTTTTCATGAACCACACCCAGTATTAGTGCATGTCTGTTCTATTCATGAACCACACCCAGTTTCACTGCATGTCTGTTCTTTTCATGAACCACATAAGGATCTACCAGTGTCATTGCATGTATGTTCTTTTCATGAACCACACCTAGTGTCATTGCATGTGTATTACTTCCATAAACCACATATGGATCCACCTAGTGTGATTGCAAGTTTGTTCCTTCCATAAACCACATAAGGATCCACCAGTGTCATTGTCATGCATTCTTTTCATGAACCACGACTAAATACTGAGAGTCATTCATGTCTGTTTCTTTTCATGAAACCACACCTAGTGTCATTGCATGTCATTCTTTTCATGAACCACATAAGGATCTACCAGAGTCATTGGATGTGTGTTCTTCTCATGAACCACACGTGGATCCACCGGTGTCATTGCATGTCTGTTCCTCTAAACAAACCACATAAGGATCCACCAGTGTCACTGCGTGTGTGTTCTTTTCATGTACCACACCCAGTGTCATTACATGTGTGTTCTTCTAAACAAACCACATAAGGATCCAGCAGTGTCATTGCATGTCTGTTCTTTTCATGAACCACACCCGGTGTCGATTGCATGTCATTTCTATTCATGAACCACACCTAGTTTCACCGCATGTCTGTTCTTTTCATGAACCACATAAGGATCTACCAGTGTCATTGCATGTCTTTTACTTCCATAAACCACATGTGGATCCACGGTGTCATTGCATGTCTGTTCCTCTAAACAAACCACATGAAGATGCACCAGTGTCATTGCGTGTGTGTTCTTCTCATGAACCACACCTAGTATCATTGCATGTGTGTTCTTCTAAACAAACCACATAAGGATCCACCAGTGTCATTGCCAGTCTGTTCTATTCATGAACCACACCCAGTTTCACTGCATGTCTGTTCTTTTCTGAACCACATAAGGATCTACCAGTGTCATTGCATGTCTTTTACTTCCATAAACCACATGTGGATCCACCGGTATCATTGCATGTCTGTTCCACTAAACAAACCACATAAGGATCCACCAGTGTCATTGCCTGTGTGTTATTCTCATGAACCACACCCAGTGTCATTGCATGTGTGTTCCTCTAAACAAACCACATAAGGATCCACCAGTGTCATTGCCTGTCTGTTCTTTTCATGAACCACATAAGGATCCACCAGTGTCATTGCATGTCTGTTCTTTTCATGAATCACAACTAGAGTCAGGGCATGTCTTTGACTTCCATAAACCACATATGGATCCACCTAGTGTGATTGCATGTCTGTTCCTCTAAACAAACCACATAAGGATCCACCAGTGTCATTGTCTGTCTGTTCTTTTCATGAACCACATAAGGATCCACCAGTGTCATTGCATGTCTGTTCTTTTCATGAATCACAACTAGAGTCATTGCATGTCTTTAACTTCCATAAACCACATATGGATCCACCTAGTGTGATTGCATGTCTATTCCTCTAAACAAACTACATAAGGATCCACCAGTGTCATTCTATGTCTGTTCTTTTCATGAAACACACCCGGTGTCATTGCATGCGTGTTCTTCTAAACAAACCACATAAGGATCCACCAGTGTCGTTGCATGAATGTTCTTTTCATGAACCACACCCAGTGTTAGTGCATGTCAGTTCTATTCATGAACCACACCTAGTTTCACTACATGTCTATTCTTTTCATGAACCACATAAGGATCTACCAGTGTCATTGCATGTCTTTTACTTCCATAAACCACATGTGGATCCACCGGTGTCATTGCATGTCTGTTCCTCTAAACAAACCACATAAGGATCCACTAGTGTCATTGCATGTCTGTTCTTTTCATGAATCACATAAGGATCTACCAGTGTCATTGCATGTCTGTTCTTTTCATGAACCACACCTAGTGTCATTGAATGTCTTTTACTTCCATAAACCACATGTGGATCCACCGGTGTCATTGCATGTTTGTTCCTCTAAACAAACCACATAAGGATCCACCAGTGTCATTGCATGTCTGTTGTTTTCATGAACCACATAAGGATGGTCCCACCAGTGTCATTGCGTGTCTGTTCTTTTCATGAACCACACCCAGTATTAGTGCATGTCTGTTCTATTCATGAACCACACCCAGTTTCACTGCATGTCTGTTCTTTTCATGAACCACATAAGGATCTACCAGTGTCATTGCATGTATGTTCTTTTCATGAACCACACCTAGTGTCATTGCATGTGTATTACTTCCATAAACCACATATGGATCCACCTAGTGTGATTGCAAGTTTGTTCCTTCCATAAACCACATAAGGATCCACCAGTGTCATTGTCTGTCTGTTCTTTTCATGAACCACGACTAGAAACCACGACTAGAGTCATTGCATGTCTGTTCTTTTCATGAACCACACCTAGTGTCACTGCATGTCAGTTCTTTTCATGAACCACATAAGGATCTACCAGAGTCATTGGATGTGTGTTCTTCTCATGAACCACACGTGGATCCACCGGTGTCATTGCATGTCTGTTCCTCTAAACAAACCACATAAGGATCCACCAGTGTCACTGCGTGTGTGTTCTTTTCATGTACCACACCCAGTGTCATTACATGTGTGTTCTTCTAAACAAACCACATAAGGATCCAGCAGTGTCATTGCATGTCTGTTCTTTTCATGAACCACACCCAGTGTCAGTGCATGTCTGTTCTATTCATGAACCACACCTAGTTTCACCGCATGTCTGTTCTTTTCATGAACCACATAAGGATCTACCAGTGTCATTGCATGTCTTTTACTTCCATAAACCACATGTGGATCCACGGTGTCATTGCATGTCTGTTCCTCTAAACAAACCACATGAAGATGCACCAGTGTCATTGCGTGTGTGTTCTTCTCATGAACCACACCTAGTATCATTGCATGTGTGTTCTTCTAAACAAACCACATAAGGATCCACCAGTGTCATTGCCAGTCTGTTCTTTTCATGAACCACATAAGGATCCACCAGTGTCATTGCATGTCTGTTCTTTTCATGAATCACAGCTAGAGTCATTGCATGTCTTTTACTTCCATAAACCACATATGGATCCACCTAGTGTGATTGCATGTATGTTCCTCTAAACAAACCACATAAGGATCCACCAGTGTCATTGCGTGTCTGCTCTTTTTATGAACCACACCTAGTGTCATTGCATGTGTGTTCTTCTAAACAAACCACATAAGGATCCACCACTGTCATTGCCTATCTGTTCTTTTCATGAACCACACCCAGTGTCATTGCATGTGTGTTCTTCTAAACAAACCACATAAGTCATTGTATGTCTGTTCTTTTCATGAACCACACCCGATGTCATTGCATGTCTGTTCTTTTCATGAACCACGACTAGAGTCATTGCATGTCTGTTCCTCTAAACAAACCACATAAGGATCGACCAGTGTCATTGCATGTCTGTTCTTTTCATGAACCACATAAGGATCTACCAGTGTCATTGCATGTCTATTCTTTTCATGAACCACACCCAGTGTCATTGCATGTGTGTTACTTCCATAAACCACATATGGACCCACCTAGCGCGATTGCATGTCTGTTCCTTCCATAAACCACATAAGGATCCACCAGTGTCATTGGATGTCTGTTCTTTTCATGAACCACATAAGGATGGGGTCACCAGTGTCATTGCATGTCTGTTCTTTTCATGAACCACACCTAGTGTCAGTGCATGTCTGTTCTATTCATGAACCACACCCAGTTTCACTGCATATCTGTTCTTTTCATGAACCACATAAGGATCTACGAGTGTCATTGCATGTATTTTACTTCCATAAACCACATGTGGATCCACCGGTGTCATTGCATGTCTGTTCCTCTAAACAAACCACATAAGGATCCACCAGTGTCATTGTGTGTGTGTTCTTCTCATGAACCACACCTAGTGTCATTGCATGTGTGTTCTTCTAAACAAACCACATAAGGATCCACCAGTGTCATTGCCTGTCTGTTCTTTTCATGAACCACATAAGGATCCACCAGTGTCATTGCATGTCTGTTCTTTTCATGAATCACAGCTAGAGTCACTACATGTCTTTTACTTCCATAAACCACATATGGATCCACCTAGTGTGATTGCATGTCTGTTCCTCTAAACAAACCACATAAGGATCCACCAGTGTCATTGCGTGTCTCTTCTTTTCATGAACCACACCCAGTGTCATTGCATGCGTGTTCTTCTAAACAAACCACATAAGGATCCACCACTGTCATTGCATATCTGTTCTTTTCATGAACCACACCCAGTGTCATTGCATGTTTGTTCTTCTAAACAAACCACATAAGTCATTGCATGTATGTTCTTTTCATGAAGCACACCCGGTGTCATTGCATGTCTGTTCTTTTCATGAACCACGGCTAGAGTAATTGCATGTCTGTTCCTCTAAACAAACCACATAAGGATCCACCATTGTCATTGCATGTCTGTTCTTTTCATGAACCACATAAGGATCTACCAGTGTCATTACATGTCTGTTCTTTTCATGAACCACACCCAGTGCCATTACATGTGTGTTCTTCTAAACAAACCACATAAGGATCCACCAGTGTCATTGCATGTCTATTATTTTCATGAACCACATAAGGATGCGCCCACCAGTGTAATTGCATGTCTGTTCTTTTCATGAACCACACCCAGTGTCAGTGGATGTCTGTTCTATTCATGAACCACACCCGTTTTTGCATACATTTTTTTCGTGAACCACATAAGGATCTACCAATGTCATTGCATGTATTTTACTTCCCAAAACCACATGTGGATCCACCGGTATCATTGCATGTCTGTTCCTCTAAACAAACCACAAAAGGATCCACCAGTGTCATTGCGTGTGTGTTCTTCTCATGAACCAGACCCAGTGTCATTGCATGTGTGTTCTTGTAAACAAACCACATAAGGATCCACCAGTGTCTTTGCATGTCTGTTCGTTTCATGAACCACATAAGGATCCACCAGTGTCATTGCATGTCTGTTCTTTTCATGAATCACAGCTAGAGTCATTGCATGTCTTTTACTTCCATAAACCACATATGGATCCACCTAGTGTGATTGCCTGTTTGTTCCTCTAAACAAACTACATAAGGATCTACCAGTGTCATTGCGTGTCTGTTTTTTTCATGAACCACACCCAGTTTCATTGCATGCGTGTTCTTCTAAACAAACCACATAAGGATCCACTAGTGTCATTGCATGTCTTTTCTTTTCATGAACCACATAAGGATGGGCCTACTAGTGTCATTGCATGTCTGTTCTTTTCATGAACCACAACCAGTTTCACTTCATGTCTGTTCTTTTCATGAACCACACAAGGATCTACCAGTGTCATTGCATGTCTTTTACTTCCATAAACCACATGTGGATCCGCCAGTGTCATTGCATGTCTGTTCCTCTAAAAAAACCACATAAGGATCCACCAGTGTCATTGCGTGTGTGTTCTTCTAAACAAACCACATAAGGATCCACCAGTGTCATTGCCTGTCTGTTCTTTTCATGAACCACATAAGGATCCACTATTGTCATTGCATGTCTGTTCTTTTCATGAATCATAGCTAGAGTCATTGCATGTCTTTTACTTCCATAAACCACATATGGATCCACCTAGTGTGATTGCATGTCTGTTCCTCTAAACAAACCAAATAAGGATCCACCAGTGTCATTGCGTGTCTCTTCTTTTCATGAACCACACCCAGTGTCATTGCATGCGTGTTCTTCTAAACAAACCACATAAGGATCCACCAGTGCCATTGCATATCTGTTCTTTTCATGAACCACACCCAGTGTCATTGCATGTGTGTTCTTCTAAACAAACCACCTAAGTCATTGCATGTATGTTCTTTTCATGAACCACACCCGGTGTCATTGCATGTCTGTTCTTTTCATGAACCACGGCTAGAGTCATTGCATGTCTGTTCCTCTAAACAAACCATATAAGGATCCACCATTATCATTACATGTCTGTTCTTTTCATGAACCACATAAGGATCTACCAGTGTCCATGCATGTCTGTTCTTTTCATGAACCACACCCAGTGCCATTGCATGTGTGTTCTTCTAAACAAACCACATAAGGATCCACCAGTGTCATTGCATGTCTGTTCTTTTCATGAACCACATAAGGATGGACCCACCAGTGTAATTGCATGTCTGTTCTTTTCATGAACCACACTAGTGTCAGTGCATGTCTGTTCTATTCATGAACCACACCCAGTTTCACTGCATGTCTGTTTTTTCGTGAACCACATAAGGATCTACCAATGTCATGGCATGTCTTTTACTTCCATAAACCACATGTGGATCCACCGGTGTCATTGCATGTATGTTCCTCTAAACAAACCACATAAGGATCCACCAGTGTCATTGCGTGTGTGTTCTTCTCATGAACCACACCTAGTGTCATTGCATGTGTGTTCTTCTAAACAAACCACATAAGGATCCACCAGTGTCATTGCCTGTCTGGTCTTTTCATGAACCACATAAGGATCCACCAGTGTCATTGCATGTCTGTTCTTTTCATGAATCACAGCTAGAGTCACTGCATGTCTTTTACTTCCATAAACCACATATGGATACACCTAGTGTGATTGCATGTATGTTCCTCTAAACAAACCACATAAGGATCCACCAGTGTCATTGCGTGTCTCTTCTTTTCATGAACCACACCCAGTGTCATTGCATGCGTGTTCTTCTAAACAAACCACATAAGGATCTACCAGTGTCATTGCATATCTGTTCTTTTCATGAACCACACCCAGTGTCATTGCATGTGTGTTCTTCTAAACAAACCACATAAGTCATTGCATGTATGTTCTTTTCATGAACCACACCCGGTGTCATTGCATGTCTGTTCTTTTAATGAACCACGGCTAGAGTAATTGTATGTCTGTTCCTCTAAACAAACCACATAAGGATCTACCATTGTCATTGCATGTCTGTTCTTTTCATGAACCACATAAGGATCTACCAGTGTCATTACATGTCTGGTCTTTTCATGAACCACACCCAGTGCCATTGCATGTGCGTTCTTCTAAACAAACCACATAAGGATCCACCAGTGTCATTGCAAGTCTATTCTTTTCATGAACCACATAAGGATGCGCCCACCAGTGTAATTGCATGTCTGTTCTTTTCATGAACCACACCCAGTGTCAGTGGATGTCTGTTCTATTCATGAACCACACCCAGTTTCACTGCATGTCTGTTTTTTCGTGAACCACATAAGGATCTACCAATGTCATTGCATGTCTTTTACTTCCCAAAACCACATGTGGATCCACCGGTATCATTGCATGTCTGTTCCACTAAACAAACCACATAAGGTTCCACCAGTGTCATTGCGTGTGTGTTCTTCTCATGAACCACACCCAGTGTCATTGCATGTGTGTTATTGTAAACAAACCACATAAGGATCCACCAGTGTCTTTGCCTGTCTGTTCGTTTCATGAACCACATAAGGATCCACCAGTGTCATTGCATGTCTGTTCTTTTCATGAATCACAGCTAGAGTCATTGCATGTCTTTTACTTCCATAAACCACATATGGATCCACCTAGTGTGATTGCCTGTTTGTTCCTCTATACAAACTACATAAGGATCTACCAGTGTCATTGTGTGTTTGGTCTTTTCATGAACCACACCCAGTGTCATTGCATGCGTGTTCTTCTAAAAAAACCACATAAGGATCCACCAGTGTCATTGCATGTCTTTTCTTTTCATGAACCACATAAGGATGGGCCTACCAGTGTCATTGCATGTTGTTCTTTTCATGAACCACAACCAGTGTCAGTGCATGTCTGTTCTATTCATGAACCACGCCGAGTTTCACTGCATTTCTTTTCTTTTCATGAACCACATAAGGATCTACCAGTGTCATTGCATGTCTTTTACTTCCATAAACCACATGTGGATCCACCGGTGTCATTGCATGTGTGTTCCTATAAACAAACGACATAAGGATCCACCAGTGTCATTACATGTCTGTTCTTTTCATGAACAACATAAGGATCTACTAGTTTCATTGTTCTTTTCATGAACCACACCCAGTGTCATTGAATGTCTTTTACTTCCATAAATCACATGTGGATCCACCGGTGTCATTGCATGTGTGTTCTTCTAAACAAACCACATAAGGATCCACCAGTGTCATTGCATGTCTGTTCTTTTCATGAACCACATAAGGATGGGCCCACCAGTGTCATTGCATGTCTGTTCTTTTCATGAACCACACCCAGTGTCAGTGCATGTCTGTTCTATTCATGAACCACACCCAGTTTCACTTCATGTCTGTTCTTTTCATGAACCACATAAGGATCTACCAGTGTCGTTGCATGTCTTTTACTTCCATAAACCACATGTGGATCCACCAGTGTCATTGCATGTCTGTTCCTCTAAACAAACCACATAAGGATCCACCAGTTTCATTGTGTGTGTGTTCTTCTCATGAACCACACCTAGTGTCATTGCATGTGTGTTCTTCTAAACAAACCACATAAGGATCCACCAGTGTCATGGCCTGTCTGTTCTTTTCATGAACCACATAAGGATCCACCAGTGTCATTGCATGTCTGTTCTTTTCATGAATCACAGCTAGAGTCATTGCATGTCTTTTACTTCTATAAACCACATATGGATCCACCTAGTGTGATTGCATGTCTGTTCCTCTAAACAAACCACATAAGGATCCAATAGTGTCATTGCGTGTCTGTTCTTTTCATGAACCACACCCAGTGTCATTGCATGCATGTTCTTCTAAACAAACCACATAAGGATCCAACAGTGTCATTGCATGTCTGTTCTTTTCATGAACCACATAATGATGGGTCCACCAGTGTCATTGCATGTCTGTTCTTTTCATGAACCACACCCAGTGTTAGTGCATGTCTGTTCTATTCATGAACTACACCCAGTTTCACTGCATGTCTGTTCTTTTCATGAACCACATAAGGATCTACCAGTGTCATTGCATGTCTTTTACTTCCATAAACCACATGTGGATCCACCGGTGTCATTGCATGTATGTTCCTCTAAACAAACCACATAAGGATCCACCAGTGTCATTGCGTGTGTGTTCTTCTCATGAACCACACCGAGTGTCATTGCATATGTGTTCTTCTAAACAAACCACATAAGGATCCACTAGTTTTATTACCTGTCTGTTCTTTTCATGAACCACATAAGGATCTACAAGTTTCATTGCATGTCTGTTCTTTTCATGAACCACACCCAGTGTTATTGAATGTCTTTTACTTCCATAAACCAGATGTGGATCCACCGGTGTCATTGCATGTGTGTTCTTCTAAAGAAACCACATAAGGATCCACCAGTGCCATTGCATGTCTGTTCTTTTCATGAACCACATAAGGATGGGCCCACCAGTGTCATTGCATGTTTGTTCTTTTCATGAACCACACCCAGTGTCAGTGCATGTATGTTCTATTCATGAACCACACCCAGTTTCACTTCATGTCTGTTCTTTTCATGAACCACATAAGGATCTACCAGTGGCATTGCATGTCTTTTACTTCCATAAACCACATGTGGATCCACCAGTGTCATTGCATGTCTGTTCCTCTAAACAAACCACATAAGGATCCACCAGTGTCATTGCGTGTGTGTTCTTCTCATGAACCACACCTAGTGTCATTGCATGTGTGTTCTTCTAAACAAACCACATAAGGATCCACCAGTGTCATTGCCTGTCTGTTCTTTTCATGAACCACATAAGGATCCACCAGTGTCATTGCATGTCTCTTCTTTTCATGAATCACGGCTAGAGTCATTGCATGTCTTTTACTTCCATAAACCACGTATGGATCCACCTTGTGTGATTACATGTCTGTTCCTCTAAACAAACCACATAAGGATCCAATAGTGTCATTGCGTGTCTGTTCTTTTCATGAACCACACCCACTCTCATTGCATGTGTGTTCTTCTAAACAAACCACATAAGGATCCACCAGTGTCATTGCATGTCTGTTCTTTTCATGAACCACATAAGGATTGGCCCACCAGTGTCATTGCATGTTTGTTCTTTTCATGAACCACACCCAGTGTCAGTGCATGTCTGTTCTATTCATGAACCACACCCAGTTTCACTTCATGTCTGTTCTTTTCATGAACCACATAAGGATCTACCAGTGTCATTGCATGTCTTTTACTTCCATAAACCACATGTGGATCCACAAGTGTCATTGCATGTCTGTTCCTCTAAACAAACCACATAAGGATCCACCAGTGTCATTGCGTGTGTGTTCTTCTCATGAACCACACCCAGTGTCATTGCATGTGTGTTCTTCTAAACAATCCACATAAGGATCCACCAGTGTCATTGCCTGTCTGTTCTTTTCATGAACCACATAAGGTTTCACCAGTGTCATTGCATGTCTCTTCTTTTCATGAATCAAGGCTAGAGTCATTGCATGTCTTTTACTTCCATAAACCACATATGGATCCACCTTGTGTGATTACATGTTTGTTTCTCTAAACAAACCACATAAGGATCCTATAGTGTCATTGCGTGTCTGTTCTTTTCATGAACCACACCAAGTGTCATTGCATGTGTGTTCTTCTAAACAAACCACATAAGGATCCACCAGTGTCACTGCATGTCTGTTCTTTTCATGAACCACATAAGGATGGGCCCACCAGTGTCATTGCATGTCTGTTCTTTTCATGAACCACACCCAGTGTCAGTGCATGTCTGTTCTATTCATGAACCACACCCAGTTTCACGTATGCATTCTTTCGTGAACCACATAAGGATCTACCAGTGTCATTGCATGTCTTTTACTTCCATAAACCACATATGGATCCACCGGTATCATTGCATGTCTGTTCCTCTAAAAAAACCACATAAGGATCCACCAGTGTCATTGCGTGTGTGTTCTTCTCATGAACCACACTCAGTGTCATTGCATGTGTGCTCTTCTAAACAAACCACATATGGATCCACCAGTGTCATTGCCTGTCTGTTTTTTTCATGAACTACATGAGGATCCACCAGTGTCATTGCATGTCTGTTCTTTTCATGAATCACAGCTAGAGTCATTGCATGTCTTTTACTTCCATAAACCACATATGGATCTACCTAGTGTGATTGCATGTCTGTTCCTCTAAACAAACTACATATGGATCCACCAGTGTCATTGCGTGTCTGTTCTTTTCATGAACCACACCCAGTGTCATTGCATGCATGTTCTTCTAAACAAACCACATAAGGATCCAACAGTGTCATTGCATGTCTGTTCTTTCATGAACCACATAAGGATGGGCCCACCAGTGTCATTGCATGTCTGTTCTTTTCATGAACCACACCCAGTGTTAGTGCATGTCTGTTCTATTCATGAACTACACCCAGTTTCACTACATGTCTGTTCTTTTCATGAACCACATAAGGATCTACCAGTGTCATTGCATGTCTTTTACTTCCATAAACCACATGTGGATCCACCGGTGTCATTGCACGTCTGTTCCTCTAAACAAACCACATAAGGATCCACCAGTGTCATTGCGTGTGTGTTCTTCTCATGAACCACACCCACTGTCATTGCATATGTGTTCTTCTAAAAAAACCACATAAGGATCCACTAGTGCCATTACCTGTCTGTTCTTTTCATGAACCACATAAGGATCCACCAGTGTCATTGCATGTTTGTTCTTTTCATGAATCACAGCTAGAGTCATTGCATGTATTTTACTTCCATAAACCACATATGGATCCACCTAGTGTGATTGCATGTCTGTTCCTCTAAACAAACCACATAAGTATCCACTAGTGTCATTGCGTGTCTGTTCTTTTCATGAACCACACCCAGTGTCATTGCATGCATGTTCTTCTAAACAAACCACATAAGGTTCCACCAGTGTCATTGCCTATCTGTTCTTTTCATGAACCACATAAGGATGGGCCCACCAGTGTCATTGCATGTCTGTTCTTTTCATGAACCACAACCAGTGTCAGTGCATGTCTGTTCTATTCATGAACCACACCCAGTTTCACTGCATGTCTGTTCTTTTCGTGAACCACATAAGGATCTACCAGTGTCATTGCATGTCTTTTACTTCCATAAACCACATGTGGATCCACCGGTGTCATTGCATGTGTGTTCGTCTAAACAAACGACATAAGGATCCACCAGTGTCATTGCATGTCTGTTCTTTTCATGAACCACATAAGGATCTACAAGTTTCATTGCATGTCTGTTCTTTTCATGAACCACACCCAGTGTCATTGAATGTCTTTTACTTGCATAAACCACATGTGGATCCACCGGTGTCATTGCATGTGTGTTCTTCTAAAAAAACCACATAAGGATCCACCAGTGTCATTGCATGTCTGTTCTTTTCATGAACCACATAAGGATGGGCCCACCAGTGTCATTGCATGTTTGTTCTTTTCATGAACCACACCAAGTGTCAGTGCATGTCTGTTCCATTTATGAACCACACCCAGTTTCACTTCATGTCTGTTCTTTTCATGAACCACATAAGGATCTACCAGTGTCATTGCATGTATTTTACTTCCATAAACCACATGTGGATCCACCAGTGTCATTGCATGTCTGTTCCTCTAAACAAACCACATAAGGATCCACCAGTGTCATTGCGTGTGTGTTCTTCTCATGAACCACACCCAGTGTCATTGCATGTGTGTTCTTCTAAACAAACCACATAAGGATCCACCAGTGTCATTGCCTGTCTGTTCTTTTCATGAACCACATAAGGGTCCACCAGTGTAATTGCATGTCTCTTCTTTTCATGAATCACGGCTAGAGTCATTGCATGTCTTTTACTTCCATAAACCACATATGGATCCACCTTGTGTGATTACATGTCTGTTCCTCCAAACAAACCACATAAGGATCCAATAGTGTCATTGCGTGTCTGTTCTTTTCATGAACCACACCCACTGTCATTGCATGTGTGTTCTTCTAAACAAACCACATAAGGATCCACCAGTGTCATTGCATGTCTGTTCTTTTCATGAACCACATAAGGATGGTCCCACCAGTGTCATTGCATGTCTGTTCTTTTCATGAACCACACCCAAAGGTGCATGTTCTTCTATTCATGAACCACACCGCATGATTTGTTTGTTTTTTTTGGAACCACATAAGGATCTACCAGTGTCATTGCATGTAGTTTACTTCCATAAACCACATATGGATCCACCGATATCATTGCATGTCTGTTCCTCTAAACAAACCACATAAGGATCCACCAGTGTCATTGCGTGTGTGTTCTTCTCATGAACCACACCCAGTGTCATTGCATGTGTGTTCTTCTAAACAAACCACATAAGGATCCACCAGTGTCATTGCCTGTCTGTTATTTTCATGAATTACAGCTAGAGTCATTGCATGTCTTTTACTTCCATAAACCACATATGGATCTACCTAGTGTGATTGCATGTCTGTTCCTCTAAACAAACTACATAAGGATCCAACAGTGTCATTGCGTATCTGTTCTTTTCATGAACCACACCCAATGTCATTGCATGCATGTTCTTCTAAACAAACCACATAAGAATCCACCTGTGTCATTGCATGTCTGTTCTTTTCATGAACCACATAAGGATGGGCCCACCAGTGTCATTGCATGTCTGTTCTTTTCATGAACCACACCCAGGGTTAGTGCATGTCTGATGTATTCATGAACCACACCCAGTTTCACTGCATGTCTGTTCTTTTCATGAACCACATAAGGATCTACCAGTGTCATTGCATGTCTTTTACTTCCATAAACCACATGTGGATCCACCGGTGTCATTGCATGTTTGTTCCTCTAAACAAACCACATAAGGATCCACCAGTGTGATTGCGTGTGTGTTCTTCTCATGAACCACACCCAGTGTCATTGTATGTGTGTTCATCTAAACAAACCACATAAGGATCCACCAGTGTCATTGTCTGTCTGTTCTTTTCATGAACCACATCAGGATCCACCAGTGTCATTGCATGTCTGTTCTTTTCATGAATCACAGCTAGAGTCATTGCATGTCTTTTACTTCCATAAACCACATATGGATCCACCTAGTGTGATTGCATGTCTGTTCCTCTAAACAAACCACATAAGGATCCACCAGTGTCATTGCGTGTCTCTTCTTTTCACGAACCACACCGAGTGTCATTGCATGTGTGTTCTTCTAAACAAACCACATAAGTCATTGCATGTCTGTTCTTTTCATGAACCACACCCGGTATCATTGCATGTCCGTTCCTCTAAACAAACCACATAAGGATCCACCAGTGTCATTGCATGTCTGTTCTTTTCATGAACCACATAAGGATCTACCTGTGTCATTGCATGTATGTTCTTTTCATGAACCACACCTAGTGTCATTGCATGTGTGTTACTTCCATAAACCACATATGTTCCTTCCATAAACCACATAAGGATCCACCAGTGTCATTGCCTGTCTGTTCTTTTCATGAACCACTCCTAGTGTCAGTGCATGTTTATTCTTTTCATGAACCACACGCAGTGTCATTGCATGTCAGTTCTTTTCATGAACCACATAAGGATCTACTAGAGTCATTGGATGTGTGTTCTTCTCATGAACCAGACGTGGATCCACCGGTGTCATTGCATGTCTGTTCCTCTAAACAAACCACATAAGGATCCACCAGTGTCATTGTGTGTGTGTTCTTTTCATGAACCACACCCAGTGTCATTGCATGTGTGTTCTTCTAAACAAACCACATAAGGATCCACCAGTGGCATTGCATGTCTGTTCTGTTCATGAACCACACCCGGTGTCGATGCATGTCATTTCTATTCATGAACCACACCCAGTTTCACTGCATGTCTGTTCTTTTCATGAACCACATAAGGATCTACTAGTGTCATTGCATGTCTTTTACTTCCATAAACCACATGTGGATCCACCGGTGTCATTGCATGTGTGTTCTTCTAAACAAACCACATAAGGATCCACCATTGTCAATGCCTGTCTGTTCTTTTCATGAACCACATAAGGATCCACCAGTGTCATTGCATGTCTGTTCTTTTCATATATATCAGCTAGAGTCATTGCATGTCTTTTACTTCCATAAACCACATATGGATCCACCTAGTGTGATTGCATGTCTGTTCCTCTAAACAAACCACATAAGGATCCACCAGTGTCATTGCGTGTCTGTTCTTTTCATGAACCACACCCAGTGTCATTGCATGCGTGTTGTTCTAACCAAACCACATAAGGATCCACAAGTGTCATTGCATGTCTGTTCTTTTCATGAACCACACCTAGTGTCAGTGCATGTCTGTTCTATTCATGAACCACACCCAGTTTCACTACATGTCTGTTCTTTTCATGAACCACATAAGGATCTACCAGTGTCATTGAATGTATTTTACTTCCATAAACCACATGTGGATCCACCGGTGTCATTGCATGTGTCTTCTTATAAACAAACCACATAAGGATCCACCAGTGTCATTGCATGTATGTTCTTTTCATGAACCACATAAGGATGGGCCCACCAGTGTTATTCCAAGTCTGTTCTTTTCATGAACCACACCAAGTGTCAGTGCATGTCTGTTCTATTCATGAACCACACCCAGTTTCACTTCATGTCTGTTCTTTTCATGAACCACATAAGGATCTACCAGTGTCATTGCATGTCTTTTACTTCCATAAACCACATATGGATCCACCGGTGTCATTGCATGTATGTTCCTCTAAACAAACCACATAAGGATCCACCAGTGTCATTGCGCGTGTGTTCTTCTCATGAACCACACCCAGTGTCATTGCATGTGTGTTCTTCTAAACAAACCACATAAGGATCCACTAGTGTCATTGCATGTCTGTTCTTTCATGAACCACATAAGGATCCACCAGTGTCATTGCATGTCTCTTCTTTTCTTGAATCACGGCTAGAGTCATTGCATGTCTTTTACTTCCGTAAACCACATATGGATCCACCTAGTGTGATTGCATGTCTGTTCCTCTAAACAAACCACATATGGATCCACCAGTGTCATTGCGTGTCTGTTCTTTTCATGAACCACACCCAGTGTCATTGCATGTGTGTTCTTCTAAACAAACCACATAAGGATCCACCAGTGTCATTGCCTATCTGTTCTTTTCATGAACCACACCCAGTGTCATTGCATGTGTGTTTTTCTAAACAAACCACATAAGTCATTGCATGTCTGTTCTTTTCATGAACCACACCCTATGTCATTGCATGTCTGTTCTTTTCATGGACCATGGCTAGAGTCATTGCATGTCCGTCCTCTAAATAAACCACATAAGGATCCACTAATGTCATTCCATGAATGTTCTTTTCATGAACCACATAAGGATCTACTAGTGTCATTGCATGTCTGTTCTTTTCATGAACCACACCCAGTGTCATTGCATGTGTGTTACTTCCATAAACCAGTTTATGGAAGTGTCATTGCCTATCTGTTCTTTTCATGAACCACATAATGATGGGCCCACCACTGTCATTGCATGTCTGTTCTTTTCATGAACCACACCAAGTGTCAGTGCATGTCTGTTCTATTCATGAACCACACCCAGTTTCACTGCATGTCTGTTCTTTTCATGAACCACATAAGGATCTACCAGTGTCATTGCATGTCTTTTACTTCCACAAACCACATGTGGATCCACCGGTGTCATTGCATGTGTGTTCATCTAAACAAACCACATAAGGATCCACCAGTGTCATTGCCTATCTGTTCTTTTCATGAACCACATAATGATGGGCCCACCACTGTCATTGCATGTCTGTTCTTTTCATGAACCACACCAAGTGTCAGTGCATGTCTGTTCTATTCATGAACCACACCCAGTTTCACTGCATGTCTGTTCTTTTCATGAACCACATAAGGATCTACCAGTGTCATTGCATGTCTTTTACTTCCACAAACCACATGTGGATCCACCGGTGTCATTGCATGTGTGTTCATCTAAACAAACCACATAAGGATGCACCAGTGTCATTGCATGTCTGTTCTTTTCATGAACCACACCCAATGTCATTGCATGTGTGTTCTTCTAAACAAACCACATAAGGATCCACCAGTGTCATTGCGTGTCTGTTCTTTTCATGAACCACACCCAGTGTCATTGCATGTGTGTTCTTCTAAACAAACCACATAAGGATCCACCAGTGTCATTGCATGTCTGTTCTTTTCATGAACCACACCCTGTGTCATTGCATGTGTGTTTTTCTAAACAAACCAGATAAGTCATTGCATGTCTATTCTTTTCATGAACCACACCCTGTGTTTTTGCATGTCTGTTCTTTTCATGAACCATGGCTAGAGTCATTGCATGTCTGTGCTCTAAATAAACCACATAAGGATCCACTAATGTCATTGCATGTCTGTTCTTTTCATGAACCACATAAGGATCTACTAGTGTCATTGCATGTCTGTTCTTGTCATGCACCACACCCAGTGTCATTGCATGTGTGTTACTTCCATAAACCACATCTGGATCCACCTAGTGTGATTGCATGTTTGTTCCTTCCATAAACCACATAAGGATCCACCAGTGTCATTGCCTGTCTATTCTTTTCATGAACCACTCCTAGTGTCAGTGCATGTCTATTCTTTTCATGAACCACACGCAGTGTCATTGCATGTCAGTTCTTTTCATGAACCACATAAGGATCTACTAGAGTCATTGGATGTGTGTTCTTCTCATGAACCAGACGTGGATCCACCGGTGTCATTGCATGTCTATTCCTCTAAACAAACCACATAAGGATCAACCAGTGTCATTGTGTGTGTGTTCTTTTCATGAACCACACCCAGTATCATTGCATGTGTGTTCTTCTAAACAAACCACATAAGGATCCACCAGTGTCATTGCATGTCTGTTCTTTTCATGAACCACACCCTGTGTCATTGCATGTGTGTTTTTCTAAACAAACCAGATAAGTCATTGCATGTCTATTCGTTTCATGAACCACACCCTGTGTTTTTGCATGTCTGTTCTTTTCATGAACCATGGCTAGAGTCATTGCATGTCTGTGCTCTAAATAAACCACATAAGGATCCACTAATGTCATTGCATGTCTGTTCTTTTCATGAACCACATAAGGATCTACTAGTGTCATTGCATGTCTGTTCTTGTCATGCACCACACCCAGTGTCATTGCATGTGTGTTACTTCCATAAACCACATCTGGATCCACCTAGTGTGATTGCATGTTTGTTCCTTCCATAAACCACATAAGGATCCACCAGTGTCATTGCCTGTCTATTCTTTTCATGAACCACTCCTAGTGTCAGTGCATGTCTATTCTTTTCATGAACCACACGCAGTGTCATTGCATGTCAGTTCTTTTCATGAACCACATAAGGATCTACTAGAGTCATTGGATGTGTGTTCTTCTCATGAACCAGACGTGGATCCACCGGTGTCATTGCATGTCTATTCCTCTAAACAAACCACATAAGGATCAACCAGTGTCATTGTGTGTGTGTTCTTTTCATGAACCACACCCAGTATCATTGCATGTGTGTTCTTCTAAACAAACCAGATAAGGATCCACCAGTGGCATTGCATGTCTGTTCTGTTCATGAACCAAATAATGATGGGCCCACCACTGTCATTGCATGTCTGTTCTTTTCATGAACCACACCCAGTGTCAGTGCATGTCTGTTCTATTCATGAACCACACCAGTTTCATTGCATGTCTGTTCTTTTCATGAACCACATAAGGATCTACCAGTGTCATTGCATGTCTTTTACTTCCATAAACCACATGTGGATCCACCGGTGTCATTGCATGTGTGTTCTTATAAACAAACCACATAAGGATGCACCAGTGTCATTGCATGCCTGTTCTTTTCATGAACCACATAAGGATGGGCCCACCAGTGTCATTGCATGTCTTTTCTTTTCATGAACCACACCCAGTGTTAGTGCATGTCTGCTCTATTCATGAACCACACCCAGTTTCACTGCATGTCTGGTGTTTTCATGAACCACATAAGGATCTACCAGTGTCATTGCATGTCTTTTACTTCCATAAACCACATGTGGATCCACCAGTGTCATTGCATGTATGTTCCTCTAAACAAACCACATAAGGATCCACCAGTGTCATTGCGTGTGTGTTCTTCTCATGAACCACACCCAGTGTCATTGCATGTGTGTTCTTCTAAACAAACCACATAAGGATCCACCATTGTCATTGCCTGTCTGTTCTTTTCATGAACCACATAAGGATCCACCAGTGTCATTGCATGTCTGTTCTTTTCATATATCACAGCTAGAGTCATTGCATGTCTTTTACTTCCATAAACCACATATGGATCCACCTAGTGTGATTGTATGTCTGTTCCTCTAAACAAACCACATAAGGATCCAACAGTGTCATTGCGTGTCTGTTCTTTTCATGAACCACACCCAGTGTCATTGCATGTGTGTTCTTCTAAACAAACCACATAAGGATCCACAAGTGTCATTGCATGTCTGTTCTTTTCATGAACCACATAAGGATGGGCCCACCAGTGTCATTGCATGTCTATTCTTTTCATGAACCACACCCAGTGTCAGTGCATGTCTGTTCTATTCATGAACCACACCCAGTTTCACTGCATGTCTGTTCCTCTAAACAAACCACATAAGTATCCACCGGTGTCATTGCATGTCTGTTCTTTTCATGAACCACATAAGGATCCACCAGTGTCATTGGATGTATGTTTTTTTCATGAACCACACCTAGTGTCATTGCATGTGTGTTCTTTTCATTAACCATAGCTAGAGTCATTGCATGTCTGTTACTGCCATAAACCACGCATGGATCCACCGATGTCATTGCATGTCTGTTCTTTTCATGAACCACACCCAATGTCATTGCATGGGTAGCCATTAGACCGAGTCTTCTAGAAGGCACGCCCTAACATAGTTGTTCTGCTTGACGATTGTTACATACCGTTCGATTGGGGCGCTTTGGACGATTGGGATGGTCTTCGTGAGAGTGATCCGAGTAGGCTGTTCTGCGGCATGATTGGCCACACTTGCTTTGGACAAACTGGCAACACCAGGCGCTCCCCTGTTTCGAGTGTCACGTCTCACGAGTTCAGTGGGCCACATCCCAGTGTCACGTCCCCATTACGTCTCTTCCTCCCCGTACTTCTCTTCCTTACCCTCGAAGCCACTTTCCCCACTTCACTCCCATCCTACCGTAGCCGCTAGCCGACGACGCCTCCATCCCAATCCCGTCTCCGGCAGCCACCACCACCCCTCTCGCCATGGGTTCAAGGGGAGACGGCGAGGAAACGCGTCGTGACGACAGGGACGGTGATTTCGATGTGAGTAGTCTCATCTCTATTTCTATCATCTGTGGCCAGTTATCTATTTTTTGAGCTAGATCTAATCTGTTTACTCATGCGCGTATGATGTGTTAGGCCAACCAGGCGATGTATGACTCCACCTATCACGGTTTAGAGGATGAAGACAGTCCTCTAGTATGTAAACATGGATATGTGCCCGCTAAATTTGTAGCCTTCAAAGGACGAAACGCAGGTAGGAGGTTTCTACAGTGTCAAGGACATCGTGCAATGATGCAAGGCGGAAGTTGTGGTGTTGTCAAATGGGTAGATCCAGAGTGGCCCAAATCGATGCAGAAAACGATGGACAAACTATGGGAAATGACTGTCGAGTTGAAAGAATCCGTATTCAGCTCACTTCTTGACAGTGTTGAGATGAAGCTATGGGAACCAGTTGACATGACCAAGCATAAGCGAGATCTCAGGTGGGTGCAAGACAAGGTTACCAAAGTCGAGAATGAGAGGGACGCGGCGTTGGCCTTGAAGGCTAAAGCAGAGCAAGAACTGACTCAAGCAAGGAACGATCTCCACCAGGCCAAAGTCCTGTAGTACACAACTACGAGTATTGACAAGTGCATGAGGAAAAATGCAGAGAAACAATTGAAGTTGTGCAAGGAAGATGCTAAAAGGAAGGAGCAGACAATTTGATCCTTGCTCTCAGAAGATGCGATCGGGCCAAGATTAGGAAGATCAAGGAGATGTGTGATAACTAGTTCTATTTAGCTTAAGCTCCGTGCCTTTTTAAGTTGTAATATTTGTACTTGTTGACCTAGCGGTCTGAACTATTGGTCCCGGATTCCAGGGAGGAAAAAAATTGCTCTGACCCCGCATTAATTTGTGGAAGAATTTGTGATTTAGATCAATTTCTGCCTCGATTTAGATCTTTTTCCCGGATTGGGAACGTAACCGTGGACCAAAGACACCTTTTCTACTAGTGTATTCTAACACTGGTGGTTTGTTTAAATGTAATCTACGTGGATTGTGCCGCATGCAAATGGCACAACCACAATTTATAAAGTGGAAGCACGACACTCTTGCCATCGAGATCCGGAGCTTCGGGATGCAGAGGATGCAGGAGCAGAGAGGCGGTGAGATAGACGGCTCAAGATTAGGCCAGAAAGTGGTACCCATTTCCTCCTCATCTGGGCATTATCGGTGAGAACATTGCTGTTTATGTTGCCACGTCGTTGTGCAAAGATTCGAAATAAGTTGCTGCTTCGTGGAGTGTGGCAGCTTAAATAATTTATTTATGTACCACTTACATTCCGTCGTATTTGGAGACCTCCTGCCCCTCAGCAATCGTGGAATTGGTGGATCATTGTTTTCAGATAGCAGTGGCACAATCACAATTTCAGATTCAACTACTGACTCGAGCGTTTCCAAACCCTAAGTCGCGGTACATTTTACTCACAGAATGTGGGTAGATTGTTTCGGCCAGCAACGTGCCACACATAGAGCAATCAAAATTTAACAGAATTACATATATAGGTTCAAGTTCAACACATTACTATGCATCTTCATTGCCAGCAGCCTTCTTCCGCAGCCTGGGTGCCAAGCCTTCACGTCCAATGGCTTCTTCATTTCCTGCCTTCTTCCTCTTCCTCGGTGCCAATTTTCTTAGCTTCACGTACTCTGCATCACCGGGACAATGGGCACCAGAATCGTGTCCAGCATCATCTTTCCACTTGTTTTTAATTTCTTCGGGCAGCAAAATGACTGACCCGGTAGTCATGTTTCTAACCTTGCGGCGCTTCCTGTCAAAGAAACAAGATTGTTGCATAACTGCCCAATATCTACAGAGTAAATAAAACAAAAATTACAATTCAGCACAAACATGTGAACCCCAAGAGACTTTTTCTTACCAAGAGCTAATTGGGTTCGAGTAACCACCCTGTCCAAGAATAGAAGGGCGACTCCCAGTTGCAGCAGCTTCCACATCCAGTACATCACATTTCAGCTCAAACATGGCAGCCGAAGCATACCTTTTCATCAACCCAATTAGCTAACTGTCACATGTTATAGGAACCATGATGCCACATTCATCCATGAAGCTGAACTTTGCAGTCTGCTTCGGCCATAATTCAACATGATTACGCAGAGCAGCAACCATACCAGATATAGTGCAGATCTGTGCAGGCGCTTCTTCCATCGTGAAACAATGGTGTCCATACCTGTTGCCCTTAGAGTTGTACCTATAGAGGACTACCGTAACCAGGTAAGGGGGGTCCGCACAGATCCCACTTGACAGAAAACTGTGGATAAAATATGTTTGTCAGCAATGGGCTAACAAACAATTTGAGGTTCAGTAGCCAGCTAGCAGTTTTAACTAGTGCTAATAGCAAAGAGAGGGGTAGATCACCCGCTTGTAGACAAAACTTCTTCTTTCTTGATAGTAGGATCTGCCATCCTCCGAGCTACTCGGCTCGTCGGCGGCGGAGGCGGGCTAGAGCCTCGCAACGGCGGCTACGGGATGCGCCATTGGAGCTCGGTATCAGCGACTGGGCACAGCAACTTGGCCCCGGAAGTCAAATGTCTGAAGGGATCGTCCTGCCTGGAGGGTGGATTCCGACGCCGCCGGTGCTAGGGGAAAGCTGGGAATGGATTTGTGAAATTGGTCAACGCATCCAATCCACTTAGCTGCTCGATTTGCCTAAGAGGTTGCCGCGTTGGCGCCCGCGTCACGGACAGATAACCGACATGTGGGTCCGACCGTCTACTTCATGGGGCGGTTTAACAGAATGTTTGTATTTGGCAGGGGTGAGACGAGTTTGCCTCGAAATGGCCCCTCTCAGTAGTTGGCAGCCTAACTTTTTGAAACGCGGTAATTTCAGGCAACTTAGGTACCGCCATGCGCTGGCCTGCCAACTTTGGTACCGCAGACGAACAAGCCCCCCTCGGCCACCCACCGACCTTGCCTCTTCGCCTATAAGATGCCTCCCGATGCAAAAACCCTAAATCGGCCAGCCTCCAAGAACGAAAAGTTCCGCAGCACCGCCGCCACCGAAGGGGAGATTTGGGGGACAGAAGTCTCTGTTCTGGCACCCTACCGGAACGGGGAAGTGCCCCCGGAGCCATCTACATCGATCTCCACCACCATCTCCATCACTGTTGCTGATTCCAATGATGATGAGGGAGTAGTTCTTCCTCGAGGCTAAGGGCTCTACCGGTAGCTATGTGTTCATCTCTCTCTCTATGCATGATCATATTATGATCATGAGCTTTGTAATCAAGTAGATCCACCTTGCTACTCAAGTACTTTAATAGATCTCTGCTCTTCCCATGTGTGTGAAAGTGACAACGTGCACACCATGGTGGCACTTAGGCTAGAGATTGCAAATACTTATTATGAGTTATATTTGGAGTTGGATGTCTCTATGAAATTGTGGTGTTTGTTGGAACCATCTAGTGCTCAAGGTGACAGTGTGGGTTATCTAGATGCGGAAAGAGAACTTTGAGGAGTGTTGTTATAGCCCTACCATGGATTAGAGTGTCCAACTTGAGATTAGTTCAGAGTAGTATCATGAAGAGAAGATATTTATATGAGAGTGTTCACTAGTGAAAGTATGATCCCTAGGCCTTGTTTCTAAGCACTGAAACACCATTTGCAATTACATCCGTTACATGTTTGCTTGCTTCCAATCTTTATTTCAGTTTGCCTTTAGTCTCTTCCACACCATCAATCTATTTTCTGGCACCGTTGTCTTATATCCATACCGCTTGTATTTTACTATCTCTTCGCCGAACTAGTGCACCTATACACCTGACAAGTGTATTGGGTGTGTTGGGGACACAAGAGACTTCTTTTATCTTAATTGCAGGGTTGCTTGAGAGGGATACCTTTGACCACTTCCTCCCTGAGTTCGATAAACCTTGTGTAATCCACTTAAAGGAAAACTTGCTGCTGTTCTACAAACCTCTGCACTTGGATGCCCAACAACTGTCTACAAGAATAGAAGTGCGTAGACCTCACTCTTCGACCAAAACTACCAGGTTAAGTATATGAGGATATATATGATAGAAAGCATATTTTTAGGGAGGAAATAAGGCTTGGGATAATATGTCATTCTGTGAATATCATAAAACGCAAGAGAATTGAAAAAAGCCATGGAACAATCGACTAAGAGAATATGCACTCAAATCCGATAAAAGACCCAAAAAATTTATCAATGAGATGCAACCTCTCCATGAGAGGGTTGGTGGCCGTTGATAGTTGTGAGATTCGACATTTTTTGATGGTTTTTATTGATGGTTTTCTTCTGGATTTGATTGTTTTTTAGCTTTACCTAACGCTAATACTTCGGTAGTAAAGAAAACTTGGGTTTTAATGTGTGTTTTAGGTTCTGAACATCAACATAAGGTTTTCACAAGAGAAACACAATATTCAGGCGAAAACAAGCAAGTCTCTTTTTGGAAGCAATCAAGGGAGGCATACAGTAGCTTTAACGAGCAACTATATGGCAGGAATATTTTTCTGGGTCGTATAGTTGCCGCCGCCTCCGTCTTGTCAAAAGGGACAACTTTTGTGAAGAGGCGAGGGGCAAAATCATAACACAGCAGCCGTCATCCCATCTAGAAAGGAGAAATAAGAGATCCGGAGAAGAAGGGAAAGACGTTCTTCATCTCGCTCCACGATCTTCGACCTCCTAGCCATCACACCCTCATAGCCATTACTTGTACTTGGGAGAGAGAGAGATCTTCACATTGCAAAATTAGGGTTTGAGATTGTTTCTTCCTATCTTGAATTGTGTTGGATTATTTTTCTATTCTTATTGTGGATCTCCAAGGTATTATCAAGAAGAACTCCCTTTATTTAATTATATCGATGATGCTTTCTTCTCTCATGTGTGAGTAAGTTCCTTGGGCGTGGGATATGTAAGGGATTGGTGAGATGTGATGTGCCTCCATATATTTTCCATTAGTTTGTGATTGATTCTAATTACTATATTATGCGTGCTTGACTATCTGTGGGATGCCTAATGCTTGTTGTCCAATTAAGGGCCCAGACAACATGATGCTTTGTTCTACATAGATAGGATCTTGTTTGTTAGCAGACCGGCAACCCCCGAGTGACACGGGGATATCAATGGGAAACTAGTTTGACTTGAGGATCATGAGGAACCATTGTGCTTATTGCATTAGTCCGATCCAAGGAGCTTAATTGCTAAGCAACCTGAAGGATCTTAATCTCCTAGTGACTGACCATGGTTTTGGTAATAGACTAGTATGATTATTGAAGTTGGGATGAAATCTACCAAGAGTAGTACCGGCTAATTATGGGTTACTCGCCTACACATATACTTATAAGATTATAATTGTTACACTTATCATTCGTCCACCTGGCACAGTCACTATCACCATGAACTGTATCGCCCCGTGCCTTCTTTGTCATCTACAAAAAACCACAAACAATCAAATCGTTCTTTACTTATATGCTTTTTATTCCTGGAGTTTATATTTTAGTTTTATTCAAATACATCCAGTTTAGTCCAAATTTGATTCTTATTTCCACACTTGCAGTCAATTCACTCGAAGACCTATGACAACTTTGAGTGTGACAGAGACTTCATTCATAAACACTTACCTTTGGGCTCCCTGTGGGATCGATATCTATACTTCGAAACTAGCTACAAACGATTTGTGCACTTGCAGACATCAAGCTATTTTCTGGCGCCATTGTTGGGGAGCTAAGTGCTAAGTGTTTATCTCTTGACATTTTAGGTGTTACTACTACACAATTGTCTCCTTAGGAGACAAAGGGTCTGCACGCTCTGGTAGGACCTATTTACCAGATTATATTGAGCGCGTGCCTATTCAAAGGCGTGAGGAAATTATTGAAAAACTTTTAAGATCAAATATGGTTGAACTTGAAAACCTGAGTGATTTTATGTAAATCTTGTCCATTTACAGGACAACTCCCAAGAAACCTAAGAAAACTCTTAGAGAATACAGTGCTCCAAATTCTGCTTTTCTTAAACAACCAATAGAATTTCCTAATCCTGGAGTTAGAGAATATCGATTTGATCGTGGGATTATTAAAATTTTGCAGGAAAAAGCTTTTAGTGGAAGGGAAGATGAAGACCAAGTAAGACATCTTAGAGAGTTCGACGATGTGATAACATCACTTGGACCAAAAGGTTTGCCAAGAGACTTCTCTCGTCTAAAATTATTTCGTTGGTCTCTTAAAGGTAAGGCTCTAGACTGGTTATATTCTCTCCCTCGTCATTACATTAAATGTTGGGAAAACTATATTGTTAAATTCATAAATAGGTTTAATCCTTTTAAAAATGTAACTGAAATTAGAAAGAATATAGGCAACTTTAGTCAGAACGTGGGAGAAAACTACCCACAAGCCTGGGATAGATTCTTTGGAATGATCAATTGTATTTCTAATCATGTCTATTCTGAATCAACTATTTGCCATTTATTTTACCATGGTGTTAATACTCAATGCAGAGAGTTTCTTGACTTATCAGTAGGAGGATCGATAAATACTTTAACTGTTAAAGCATGTTTGGAATTGATGTCTACTAGGGCTAAGAATGATTCTTTATATAATCCTGATTTTGGCACTAATATGGAAAAGGGATACTTCGTATAACTCCTGATTTTATGCCTGAAGTACGCAAAACAATGAAAAAAAAGGTATACCTTCTGAACTTGTTAAGGAAAACAAACTAGACTTGTTATAAGTTTTTACTAAAGAAGATGAAACTAGAAAAGTTTTTCAAGAAATAAAACATCGACAAGCAAAATCTCATAATAACTTGCATAAGCAATTTCAAAGACATAAGAAGTTTTTGGCGGAACTCACGGAAAATTATGATGAGATTGGCCAAGAAATAAAATTATTTCACAAGTACCTTAGTATGATTGAAACCCAATGTGAACAAATAGCATCTATTTATCAAATTTTTCTTCAAGATGATATAGATATTCCCGTTTATACTAATGTTGTTACAAGGGGAGGTGCAATTGTTACAGGACCATTATGACCACCAGAATATGAAGCTAAAAAAGATCATAAGGAAAAAGCCTTGCTCAAAGCAAGCCAAGAAGATGATACACTGGTGGATCCTCAAGATGAAACTGCTCAAGAAACACAAGATCAAACCATGGAGGCCCAAAATGATGCACAAGATGACTGTTATGACTCTTATGTAGAGACAGTTGATCCAAGAGAAGAAAAGGAGATAAGTAATGAAGATGAAGTTGTTGTAGTAGAAAAGAAGAAGAGCGACAAGCAACAACTAAAGAAAGCAACAAAAGAGCATGATCCCCACAAAAGGTAAAAGAAAAGAATAAGAAAGGTGAGCAAAAGCTTCCTTATCTAGATCAAAAAAACAAAGCATCAAATCAGGTAATCTATGACTCTTTCAAAAAGGCACTTGGTGATCTTCGTCTAGAATTTCCATTCGCAGATGCAATAAAAGTTCCTACCTATTCTAAATTCATCTATGATATTCTTAGTAGAAAGAAATAAGTAAAACTGTGGCCATGGTGACTAGTTATCCTGCTAATGGGGAGCTATTGTCTAAACCGAGAGATCCTGGAATTCCAACTATTTCATGCTCAATTGGCAAAAAAGATATTCATAATGCCTTGTGTGATTTAGGTGTAGGAGTTAGTGTAATGCCATATTCCCTCTATAAAAGGTTAGGATTAGGGGAGTATTCCCCTAAAACTATCACTTTACAGATGGCTGAGAAGTCCACTAAACAACCCATTGGTATGATTGAGGATGTTCTACTTAGAATAGATGAGCATGTTATTCCCACTAATTTTATTATTCTGGAAATGCCAGAGGATGAAAAATTATCCATAATACTTGGAAGACCTTTCCTTGGTACTGCAGGAGCGTTAGTTGATTGTGCTGAGGGAAAAATAATCTTCAATGTTTATGATGCTAAAATCATCCGGGTATTATCCAAAGAAACTAGAAATAGGAGAAAGATATATTCCATCGGCAAAACGAGTTCATGTGGTAAGTGCCTTTAATAAGGGGCAACCAAAGGTAAGAATTCGAGAACAGAGAAGGGGTTGAATTATTCAATCATTCTTAATAAAATGCTTAATGGGAGTCAACCCATCACATTAATAAAATAAATTAAAGAATAAAATGTTCATCGCATTCCTACAACTTTTTCACAGACATTCTTGCGGAAGCGTGCCCGTGAAGATGCAGCTATCAAAAAGTAATAGAAATATCGATTGAACAAGCGTAGAATAAGTATAAAAATAAAATTTTGAGTTTTATCTACAAAAACTAGCTTAATAATTTTGTTCAGCTTAAAATGTGAATCTCTGAAAAATTTGGGCGAAAAAGCTTGGTACTGAAGGTTTAACGACCAACTATACGGCAGGAATAAAAATTCCAGTCGTATAGTTCTGGCCGTATAGTTATCGTTGCCTTTGTAAAATTTCTTTTCCAGGATAAAGAAGGTTTAACGACCAGCTATACGACGGAAATAAAAATTCCAACCATATAGTTCTGGCCATATAGTTATCGACGTCTGTCTTAGAAAATTTATCTCGAGGTTCCAGAAGGTTTTACGACCAACTATACGGCGGGACCATTTTGATCCGGCCGTATAGTTGCACCCGTATAACTTTGATCTATCATAAAAAAACCCTAATTGTTGATGCCGCCGCAACTATAAGGCGGGAACTACTTTTCCCGCCCGTATAGTTGCGGCAGTATAGTTCGGTGCGACCACTTAAATGCACCGGGACGGCTAGGGTTCTTCCTCCTCCTCACTTTTTCTCACATATTCTCTCTCCAAGCCCCTCAAAACCCACCTAAATTCTTGATTCTTCATGGATTTCGTTCGTTTGAGTTCGGGAATCAACAGATAGGTATGTTTCTCTCCCTATCCATGCTTTATTTTCAGAATTCCATGGTTGAAACTCTCACATTGATCTAGTGGATGGACTCAAGCTTATATTCTTTTTCACTTTTGATTTCTCACGTTAGGATTAAATTTTTCCGCGTAGAATCATTCGTATATCATGTAGAAACTATATTCCTAAGGTTTCATGGTGAAATTTTTCAGTGCGTCAAGATGAAAAAAATTGGTAGCATTTTTCGCAAGTGCAAGCGCCAACGTGGTGAGAGCTTGGGACTCCGGGCCGAGCTCAACAGCAAGTTGTCCATGGTTTCATCAAGGAGGGTGATGCCCACACGTTGGGGCGATGATAGCTTTCTCACCGTGGCAAGGTTGAGGGCGGACTTCGACCTCATGTGTGAAAATGCAGGGCTATCACTACTTGCCTACGCAGGCCACAATACCTACACCGATCTCACCCATGAGTTCCTCGCATCTTTCTACGATGACCACAAGGATAAAGGTAATGTGTGCACGGTAAGCTTCACCATAAACCAGCAGCCATATGAAATAACTTTCCAACAATTTTGTGATGCTTTTGTCTTCCCTCACGGTGGGGAGTCAACTATTACAAATTCATATAGCGTCTCAAGTGGAGAAACTTGGGAGGTTATTTCTGTTAATGGTGGTAGGGACTTCTACCAAAACAAGATGTCCTCCATTCAGAACCCAACAATTCACAACATCGCCTTGTTCCTCGCCAATATGTTGTTGGGAAGAGGAGATACCGGTTCCATGGCCAATGCGGACATGGCCATGATCACCAAGGCACTCTTCCCCAATGCACCACAAAGCCCCAATCTTGCGGCTCTACTCCTCCAGCACCTTCGCCACCATAGCAACAAAAAGAAAGGTGACATTCGCATTGGTTGATTGGTAACCTACCTTGTCCTAGCATTGAACATTACATTACATGTGATGCAACCTATTGACGGCTCCAAACTTATGGATGTCAAATATATAAATGCTTGTGGTTTCCTCGGTGTTTACCGAGATGACAAGAGGCTCCGAGCATATCAGTTTTGTTATCTTGGTGATGCACAGGTTGAGCAGGTTCTGTTGCCTTGTCCACAAGCCTTATCGATTATGGCGAACGATAACTAGATCCTCACCAAGGATCAAGTGGTGGAGATCATTGCTGAATTCCGGCCTGATCAAGAAGAAGATGAAGAAGGAGAGTAGCAGGATGAGCAGGAGCAGGAGTAGGAATTCAACCCTACTTGGGAGGGACAACAGCAGCATCAGGAGGGATCCTAGGACCCATGGCCCAATCAGTAGTAGCCGGGGTTCAACAATGTCCCATATCAAGATTTTTAGCAGCTCAACCAGCTCATTGGGGAGATTGACCACATGCTACAAGGAGTGAATGAGGATGTTAGTGCCTTATTTCACAACTTCGGTCACTTCATGACCCACTTCCCCGACTACTACCAGCAGTATCCGTACCCACCGCCGAACGACGGCAACAACTGAGCGTGGCAACAGCCTAAGCTTAAGGGAGGTTTGAAAACCTCCAAACCTTGCATTCATATTTTTTTTCTTATTTTGATTTATTTTACTTCTTCAAATTTTCATGTTTACTTTTAGTTCGCATTCCTAAACCAAAAACAAAAAAAATAGTTGTAACCTTTATTGCAAATTTGTTTCTTTGTTTCTCTCGGAGATTGCTCAATTTCAAGTGACTTGGCAATAGGGAAATATAGAGGGGGTTCGACTCAAGTACGAGAACGAAGAAAGCAAGGGGAGGTATCACATTCCTTTCATCACCTTTTCTGCAACTTCAAATTGACCCTACAATTATTTAGTCGCTTGCACTTGAGCCACTCCCCACTTAGCTTGTTATCCTATAAATTCTACTCCTTTGCTAGTGTTTCCTTTTTAGCATTGAAATAATGAGCAATGAACTTGATTAAAAATATTTCCGACATTTTTACAACAAGAAAAGGCATCCAAAAGATGACTTGAGTCCATGTTTAGCCCAAAGGATTTGATTTTAGAACTACTCAACCCCATTTGAGCTTAATGTAAATAGACTCGATAACACTCTTGAATGAAATTGTCTGATAAAATGGATGCTTCAAAGTAGTAGAGATTATGCCATTGCTTTTCTAATAATTACAGTAAGATATTGCTTTACGCATGTCATTACAATATTGTCATGCTCCATGGGGAATTATTAACTCCGGTGGCCAACGATCTAAATGTGGGAACCCACTTGATTTTGGCTATTGAGTTATGTAAGCGTCTGTAGCTGCAATGCTATGATGGTAAAATTTTAGTCTCCTCATGGTTTCACGTTCCAAGTGAAGTTTTAGTACTCCTCTGACCCACTATTTCTCAACAGTTATCTATTGGCATGGCCACAAGTGCACAACACAGTACCAATTAACATGTTAAAAACAATGGGATGATTTCTCTATGAAAGGGCTAAAGTTTTTGAAAAATAAGGAAAGGAAAAAGGTGTTTTGAGAGTCTTGAAATTTTGACGTGGGAATAGATGAGTTGTTCTTAAATTGAATGTTTTTGGTGCCAACTTGAATACTCTTAATTGATTAAAGAAACAAGACCAAAAAGTTTTCATCTCTCAACAAAGAGAGACACCAAAAGAATTTGTTTCACTTTCTTAGCTAAAATTTTGACACTTGCTAGGAATTGTGAAGAAAAGAATTTGACACCAATTCGAGCTTGTAAGTTCTTTTATTTTAGTCTCGAATCTCCACTATTCTTCCTTATTTTCTTGTCACTCGAGGGCGAGAAACATCTAAGCTTGGGGGAGTTGATAGTTGTGAGACTCGACATATTCTTTATGGTTTTTATTGATGATTTTCTTCTGGATTTGATCGTTTTCTAACTTTACCTAACGCTAATGCTTTAGTAACAAAGAAAACTTGGTTTTTAATGTGTGTTTCAGGTTCTGAACATCAACAAAAGGTTTTAACAAAAGAGAAACACAATATTCAGGTAAAAACAACAAGTCTCTTTTTGGAAGCAATCAAGGGAGGCATACGGTAGCTTTAACGAGCAACTATACGGCGGGAATATTTTTTCGGCTGTATAGTTCCTGCCGTATAGTTGTCGTCGCCTCCGTCTTGTCAAAAGGGACAACTTTCGTGAAGAGGCGGGGGCGAAATCATAACACAGTAGCCGACATCCCATTCAGAAAGAAGAAAAATAGATCCAGAGAAGAAGGGGAAGACGTTCTTCATCTCGCTCCACGATCTTCGACCTCCTAGCCATCACACCCTCATAGCCATTACTTATAATTGAGAGAGAGAGAGATCTTCACTTTGCAAAATTAGGGTTTGAGATTGTTTCTTCCTGTCTTGAATTGTGTTGGGTTACTTTTCTATTCTTATTGTGGATCTCCACGGTAATATCAAGAAGAACTCCCTTCATTTAATTATATCGATGATGCTTTCTTCTCTCATGTGTGAGTAAGTTCCTTGGGCGTGGGAGATGTAAGGGATTGGTGAGATGTGATGTGCCTCCATATATTTTCCATTAGTTTGTGATTGATTCTAATTACTATATTATATGTGCTTGACTATCTGTGGGATGCCTAATGTTTGTTGTCCAATTAAGGGCCTAGACAACATGATGCTTTGTGGTACATAGATAGGAACTTGTTTGCTAGCAGACCAGCAATGCCCGAATGACACTGGGATATCAATGGGAAACTAGTTTGACTCGAGGATCACGAGGAACCACTGTGCTTATTGCATTAGTCTGATCCAAGGAGCTTAATTGCTAAGCAACCTGAAGGATCTTAATCGCCTAGTGATTGACCATGGTTTTGGTAACAGACTAGTAGGATTATTGAAGTTGGGATGAAATCTACCAAGAGGAGTACCGGCTAATTATGGGTTGCTCGCCTACACATATACTTATAAGATTATAATTGTTTCACTTATCATTCGTCCACCTGGCACAGCACTATCACCATGAACTGTATCTCCTCGTGCCTTCTTTTTCATTTGCAGAATACCACAAACAATCGAATCGTTCTTTACTTTTATGCTTTTTATTCCTGAAGTTTATATTTTAGTTTTATTTCAATACATCCATTTTAATCCAAATTTCATTCTTATTTCCACACTTGGAGTCAATTCAATCAAAGACCTGTGACAACTTTAGTGTGACAGATACTTCATTCATGAACACTTACCTTTGGGCTCCTTGTGGGATCGATATCTATACTTCGAAACTAGCTACAAACGATATGTGCACTTGCAGACATTAGCCGTAGCCACCATGTTTGAGTATATGTGTCATGACATCGCGGGGATATATCATGAGTTCATAGACACTACTCATCATTGAAACCCACTCATCATAAAAATGATATAACTAGTATGGCATTGTTACTTTTGGCATTATGGAGGGAGTGATAGCCTAATGGATTAGGACCGCACTCCCCTATATATACGCCCACACCTAAACCAAATAAGGATCAAGATATAGGTGAGTATGCAAGATGATCAAGTCTATGGTATTTATCTCATTCCTCAAATAGCAAAACATTTCTTCATCAAGAGGCTTCGTGAAAATAACGACAAGTTGGTCTTTGTTTGAAACATAAGATAGCTCAATATCTCCCTGAGCAACATGATCTCTAATGAAATGATGATGAATCTCAATATGCTTCGTCTTTGTATGATCCACTGGGTTATAGGCAATCTTGATAGCACTTTCATTGTCACATAAAAGAGGCACTTTGTCACAATGGACACCATATTTCATTAAAATTTGCCTCATCCATAACAATTTACTGCATGCACTAGCGGCTGCCACATATTCGGCTTCGGTGGTGGAGAGAGATATGAAATTTTGCTTCTTGGAGGACCAACACACCAAGGACCTACCAAGAAATTGGCAAGCCCTAGAGGTTGATTTCCTATCATCCTTGTCACCAGCCCAATCCGAATCCGTGTACCCACAGAGAGAGAATGTTGAGCCCCTAGGATACCGCACACCATAGTTTGGGGTATGAACCAAATATCGGAACATTCTTTTGACTGCCATCAAGTGGATTTCTTTAGGAGTCGCTTGATATCTTGCACACACTCCTACACTTACCACTATATCAGGTCTAGATGCACGAAGGTAATGCAAAGAACCATTCATAGACCGGTATACCTTTTGATCCACATCTTTACCATTTGAATTTAGTTCAAGATGAGTCTTGGTTGTAATGGGAGTAGGAGCTCCATTTAGTTCTTTCATGTTGAACCTCTTAAGCATGTCTTGAGTATACTTGGCTTGATTGAAGAAGGTTCCACCTCTTATTTTCTTGATCTCAAAACCAAGGGATAACCTCAACTCTCCCATCATAGACATCCTAAACCTGTCAGTCATAAGCTTTGAGAATTCATCATGAAATGCTTTGTTAGACGAACCAAAAATGATATCTTCAACATATATTTGGCACATGAAAAGCTCTCCGTTGACTTTCTTAGTAAAAAGAGTGGGATCAATTTTCCCAACTTCAAACCCAGGATTAAACAACAACTCTCTAAGGTGTTCATACCACGTGTGTGTGGAGCTTGTTTAAGCCCATAGAGCGCCTTATCAAGCTTGTAGACATGATTTGGGAAGTTGGGATCCTCGAACCCTGGGGTTGCTTAACATAAACCAACTCTTGTAATGGACCATTTAGAAAAGCACTTTCCACATCCATTTGTTGCAATTTAAAGTTATGATGTGCAGCATATGCAATAAGGATACATATGGACTCAACGCAAGCCACGGGAGCATAGGTCTCTCCATAATCAATGCCTTCAATTTGACAGAACCCTTGAGCTACCAATCTTTCCTTGTTCCTCACAATAATTCCATGTTCATCTTGCTTGTTCTTGAATATCCATTTAGTGCCAATAACATTGTGGCACTCCTTGGGCTTTTCTACTAACTTCCAAACTATGTTTCTCTCGAAGTTGTTGAGCTTATTATGCATGGCTTATAACCAATCTCAATCTTCAAGAGCCTCCCGCACTTTCTTGGGCTCCGCCATGGATATATGAGCTTGACGCTCACCAAAATGCTTTAACTGAGCTCGAGTGGACATTCCACTCTTTAGATCACAAAGAACATTCTCAAGAGTGTGGTCTCTTCTTTCCAAGATTATATTCACTCTAGCTTTGCGATGAGTTTCGATCTCCTTGTTGTTTCTTGTGGGGATCTCTTCATCATTTTGGTCCTCATCTTTCCCTTCAACTTGACCTTGATCATCACTGGGTTCATTCTCATCATCATGAGGCATAGGATGATCTTGGTCTTGATCAGGCATACTTCTTGAGAGACATCAAGACGACCTTGCAGACAACTCAATGAATCTTCCTTGTGTAATTGACTGCACAGGGGTGGACAATTCGGTCAATGGAGAGGCCGGATAGTCTGGCCTAGAGCTTCCAGCCTTATCAACATGGTGAGGGTTCTCATCTTGTCTTTGGATTGCATCATCATTGGCTTCATCAATAGGAGCTTGTTGATGTTGTGGAGATCAGGGATCCACTTGAGTAGAGCATAGCTCTTCTCGATCCGCCATAAGGGGTTCCTCAACGGGGCCGATGAATCCTGCACCCATTCTTCTTATGGCATCTTGAGGTATTTCAGCATCCAGATCACAAACATCAACATGCCCCGCTTGGGGGCCATCACTTTCTTCAAATACCACACTACAAGACTCTATGACAATCCCAAAGTGTTTGTCATAGATTCTATAAGTGTGGGCATCAAGGCCATAGCCAACAAAAATACCCTCTAAAGCTTTGGAATCGAATTTGGACAAACGAACACCTTTTATGAGGTAGAAACACTTACAACCAAACACCCAGAAGTATGAAATGTTGCGCTTGTTACCGGCAAGTATCTCATATGGAGTCTTGATCAACTTTTTGTGGAGGTAGAGCCGGTTTGATGCATGACATGTGGTGGAGATTTCCTCAGCCCAAAAGTTGTATGGAAACTTAAACTCCGTCAACATGGACCTTACCATATCCATTAAGGTCCGGTTCTTCCTCTCAGCTACACCATTTTGTTGAGGGGTATATGCAGCGGAATATTGATGCTTTATCCCTTCATCACTAAGAAATCCATTCAAGGTGTAGTTCTTGAACTCGGTGTCGTTGTCGCTTCTTATCACCAACACAGGGACATTGTATTGACGTTTAACCATGTTGACAAAGCCGATGAAGTTTAGTTGGGTCTCACTCTTCAACTTGAAGAAGTATACCCAAGTATATCTTGAGTAGTCATCAACAATCACCAAACAATATTTCTTCCCACCAAGACTTGCATGAGATGGGGGGCCAAAGAGATCCATGTGAAGGAGCTCCAAGATCCTCTTGGACTTTACGATGTTATTGGGTTTATGGGGGAATCATGCATTTTTTGCTCAACACAAGCCCTGCACACACGATATTTGGCAAAGCAAACATTTTATTTTAGTCCAACAATATGGCCACCCTTGTGGAGACTTTGCAAAGTTCTCATATTGACATGGGTAGACAGTGATGCCATAGACAGCCCACATGAGCCTTTCCAAATAGGCACATCGCACTTGTAGTGGTTTTCCCCAAAAAGGCCACCACATACAAGTCATTTTCGACATACCCAACAAAAGCAACCTTTAGAGTCTTGCTCCATAAGAGACCACAATATCATCATCAATAAAGACGGCAAATCCCATCATTCTAAGAGCACGGAATGGAAGTAAATTATACCCAAGGGTCTCAACAAGCATGACATCCACGAGAGTAGTATCGTGTGAAACCACAGCTTTTCCAAGACCCATTACCGGAGATCTTGACTTATCGGCATATGTGACGGTTATTTGATCATTATTAGGTCTTATCTATATCATTATCTCCTTGCTTCCGGTCATATGACTTGTGCATCCACTATGAAGCACCCACTTTGACCCACCGGAAGCATAGTTCTACAAAAGATCAAAACTAGTTTTTAGGTACCCATTTTTAATGGGTCCTCTTTTGTTAGTGACAAGGGTCTTGGGAACCCAAATAGACCAAGAAATATAACCATCAAGTGGGACAACATATTATGCATAAACATCACCATAATAATCATGCATTAAACCATAGTGAGGGTTAGCAATTCCCGCAAAGGCATCTTGTGACATAGTTTTGCCACTTGTGGTATTCCCCACAATGGTCTTGGTCTTCTTTTTATTTTTGTTCTTCTTCTTGGCCTTGGACACATAGCCAATGCCTGTTTTCTCATTATTTGACCTTTGCTTACTCAAAAGGTCATCAAGAGACTTGTTCCCTTCGGGGAAGGTGGCCTTTGCAAGCTCCCCCTCCAACCTAGCATTTTCTTCAAAGATGTTTGTACTAGTAGAAGGAATGAAAATACTAGGTGAGGCAACATTAGTCAATTGAGTCTGAATTTTGTTCACGAGACTTTGTGAGAGTTAAGAGTTCACTTTCCAAGGCCTTGTGAGCCTTGTCAAGCTTCTCAAATTCCTCGGCAAGTTTGTCATGAACAACACCAAAACTCAATCTTGTGCGTTTTAGCCTTTTATACCTAGCAATGTCATGATCACGTTCCTTAATGAGTTTAGCGACAATTAGATCATTCGCCTCATCGAGGCCTTCAAGTTTTTCTTCAAGAGACTCCCTAGTATCTTGCTCTTCTTATAAAGCATTAGTTAGAGCATCCATCTCAAGAATGTGCTCTCTCCCATGTTTGCATCTCTCATCAAGAAGCTCTTGTGTGTGAGAAAGTTGATTCAAGAGATTTATAAAATGCTTCTTGTGATCCCCTTGCAAGTTAGTCATATAAGCATCGAAAGCAACTAATTCCTTCTTCAGGTCAAGAGTTATGTCATCATTCAATTCATCATTGATTATAGAGGTGGAGAGAGGATATGATGATACCTCGATGCTCTTGCCATAATACAAGTGATGTTCTTGTTGGAGATATTCTCATTTGGAGAGTCGAAGAGTGAGAAGTGGATGTAGAGGTGGTGGCCATGGCTGCTACACCATTTGATGTTTCTCCTTCTTCTTCCTCATCTTCATCATCAGATGAGAACTCTTCATGTGTTATCAATGCAATGTCAATTGACTTCTTGTTGGTGGCATTCTTCTTGATAAAGGAATTCTTGAAAGGGACCTTTGACTTTTTGTTCAATACAAGTACACCACCATGATCTTCTCTCTTCTCATATGGACATTTGGCAACAAAATGATAGAGGTCACCACAGTTGAAGCAAGTTCTCAATATTGAACCTTTCTCTTGTCTACCACTTGGGTTGCTTCTTCATTGCATCTCCATGTTGGCCTTGGCGGGATCTTTCCAAAAATTACTTGCATAGAAGGCCATGTATTCACCATGAGCAACCTTGACATCTTCGGGTGACTCATAGCAAGGGCTTCATCACTTCCTTCTTCTTCCTCATACTCCACAACCTTGGCATTCAAGGCAAGATTAACACCATTGCTCATTCCAAGGGCATGAGCGCAGGCATCTTTGGCATTCTTGGCATCAATCTTGAAGGCGTACATCTCTTGCATAACTTCATTGGAGGTCATGAGATGGTAGTTGTGTCTTCCTTGGAGACTCTTCAAGTTTATGGGCTCGAAGGGCATGAGCAAACTCACATACTTCCTCTTTATCCAAGCATCATCCACATGAGAGGCGCCAATATTTCTAAAGGCGGTGGTAGTGGATTTGAGTCTTCGATACATGTATTCATGGTACTCAGCATCCTTCATATAGAAGCCTTCGGCTTCATTGCCCAAGGCATCATATTGATTTCTTCTCATGCTCTCATCTCCAACAAACAAATCAATGAGAGCATCCCAAGCTTCCTTGACGGTGTTGGGTGTTCAATGTGAGGAAAATCTTTTGGCCCCACACCAAGTTGAATCATGTGAAATGCGGTGGCATTGAGTTGACTATTGACCACTTCTCTTCTTGTCAAGTTGGATGGATCCTGAATTTTGAGTCCTTATTCAATAATTTTCCACAAGTCAATGTAAGAGCTGCGCACATGAGATTTCATCAAAACTTGACATTGAGAAAAAGAATGTGCAACTAGCATAGGCGGGTCACCACGATTATTTATATATATGGGGATGAGGGATCAGAGGGTCGGGAGAGTACCAACCGGGAACCGAATGGTGCTCTTCCTTCCCATTGCCCTTTTTGGTGGAGGAGTTAGTGGCATTATGTTCTTCCCCCACCACATCAACCGTTGGTTTTGCCGAAGTGTTCACCTTCGGAATTGCAGGAGGTTCCTCTTGAGAAGGAGGTGGTGAGGCTATGTTTTCCTTGACAAGTTGCTCAACTAGTTGACGCAACTGTTTGATTTCATTGCCCAAGGAGGAGCTCAAGCTTGTTTCCAAATTCTTGAGATCCACCATGGTCACCGAGGTGCTAGACTCACCCCCTCCATCCTCATCTAGGTTACCCGTACACTCTTAGGCAGTTAAGCCCGAATAAAGAGCCGAGGCTCCGATACGAAATGAAAGGATGGTATGGGAACCTCGAGGGGGGTGAAATGGTGTTACTTCAAATTTTACTCTTTTTTAATTTAGGGTTTGACAGAAAAGTTAAATTCTCTAGATATGCAACTAAGGTGAATTCACCTATATGTCACACTAGCACAACTAACTAAGCAGGGGCAAGATATAAGTAAAGTGCGGTAAAGGATATAAGTAACCGAAGTGGAGCACGTGAAGACAAAAGGATGATTTCCCGCAGTTCCTTCCTTTTGAAGGGAAGTACATCTGCGTTTGGAGAGGGGGTGGTTTCAAACCACCAACACCACGAAAGGCCTCCCTTGTTCTCCGGTGAACCTCACCCCAAAGGGATCGATCCACGCTTCCACTATATCGGCAACCTTCGAGGTGGTAGCCGACACCTTTACAACATCCACAACTGCATTGGAGGCTCTCGAATGCAAGCAAGTTGTCACAACAATGAAAATCCAAGCTTGTAAGAACCAAATCAAGGCCCAGGGTTTCCAATGAAACACTAGAGCAAGGGGTCCTCAAGTGAATGAGGGGGGAAATGAAGATGTGTTTTGGTGAAGCTGTAGATCAAGGCCTCCTCCTTTGATTCTCCAAAGTAAGGACTTTGGATGTGTTCGCACATGAACACGTCTCCATGTACTCTCGACACCGAGTGTGATGCACGGCAGCACGCGCTAAGGGAGGCTCGGCGGAAGCACGGTACACAAGACAGTCCTGCGGGCACTTTTGAGACCCGAAACCCCGCTCGCCCGGTAGGGACCCCGTCAGGGCAGCACGGCGGCTATGGGCTGCCCTAGGTCGGCCTGACCACTCCTAGAGCCTCATGGATTGGCAGCCCTCCTATCATGGTGGTGGCACGGCAGATGCCATGGATAGGCTAAAGATAGGGCCAATGTGCACTAGAGGAATCTAGGGAGGGATCATGTGGTGATTCCACACACTGGTGTTTATATTTCTCTCTTGTTGAAAGTGGATTACAAAGGCTCCTCGATCTGTTCGTGAGAAGGAGACTAGTTCTCTTACTCCCACTACTACACTCTAGGGTCCTTCCTTAAATAGAATGATTGATCCCCTTCTATGGAGGCCCTGGTGCTCCTTATATAGGGGAGCCCAGGTAACAAATCTAAGGCACACATGGAAGCATATTCCCCGAATATGCCATTTGGTTAAAGAAAGATGCCTATTTTTACACTTTAAACGGCTAGTCCGGACTCAAGGCGTCACCCTCCCTGAGCCCCTCTATGGTGTTGCATCACTAGACAATGATAGCGTCAGCCGACACTGGTTGTATCACCTTTCGGCCACGCCCCGCTGGTCCTTCCTTCTGCCTGCTTCGCTCATGCTACAGTGGACAGAGGCCACCTTTTGACCAGCGAGAGATTCCTTCATTCCCTTTGAAGCATGGTGTAACCCGGCTAGCGCTTGGCTAAAACGGCTACGAGGGTACCTACAACCAAGGTAAATCGTACATAGCCGACATATGATCAATGTCGGCTGGGTTAACATTAGGTGAACACCCGATGGGTCTGGTTACTCCGTAATTCGGCTTGCCTTGAGGTGACCCGATTAGCAATCGCTTTGACCGTGTCGTACCTCGGCTAACTCGGCCTTTATACCCTGGCGTAACCCTACCCGGGGGTATCCCCCCAACATTAGTTCCTGAAGCTGGTGTGGTCTTAGCAACTTCAGCTGATAAGGCCACAGCAGGTTCCACTTATCAAGATATGTACTTTCTTCGCCGAGTTATCTTGTAACCCAGTTCCTTTTGCTTGACATTACCTCGGCACATTCTGAGTTTCTTCTCACTGGTCGGGTTATTATCTATATATCCAGATCATCTTTCCTTCTGTCATACACTTCCCCATGTCCTACGTGGAGGGTAATCATTACCTTACCTCATTTTAAGGGTTGCGCCAGTTACTGCACCGGTTACTGTATTCATTGTTAGGAATAACTGATGTGCACGTCATGTTGTGGCAACCCCCTCATTAACTGTATCATCACATTGCATCGTGGGATTCCCTGCTCCATGTGGCCCTTGGTGTAGCGTGCGCCTGATTGGCTAGCTTGGTGAATACATGGCCACATCATGCGGCAGCACCGCAACATTGGATCCCACTATGCCTCCTAGGGGTGCAGTTAAATAGAGGACAGGGGCGGCCCTTGGGGATTTCCCCCACTTTGCACATGCACCTTCCCTCTACGTCCTTCTTCCACACAGCAACGCCGCTGCCGCTTCTGTTTAGCGTAGCGCCGCCACTGCCGTGCCTTGCTGTTCTTCCGCCTCGTTGCCGCCATCCCTACGCAAGCTCTCCTCTATGGGGACTTTCTGTTTCTCCCCACCATAGATTACTTCCATGAGGATAGTGATTTGGAGATGACGGAGAAGGAGATCATCATCGCTGAGGAAGAGGATGAGGAAGGAGAGGCGCAAGAGCGTGGCAGCTGGGCTGGTTCATGGGTCTGTCAAGATGACCTTGACTGGCTCTACCAGACCAGCCGCATCCCCGCAGGCGTCACCTGCCACCTTGTCGCCGAAGAAATTGATCCCTCCCCAAATCCATGCGAGTTTGTGGTGTTCTTGTCCCACTTTCAGCGTGGCTTCGGCCTCCTAGTGAGCGATTTTTTTCATGATTTTATCAATAGCTACAAGCTTCAGCCGCACCATCTTCCAGCAAATGCCATTACCTCCCTCTCTTCCTTCGCTTCCGGCATAGAGGGATATGTCGGCCTCTGGGCCACCAAAGAACTTTGGATTAAGTTTTTTGGTCTTCGCAAAAACGTCATTCCTGACCCTCTTATTGCCCCGGCCGACAAACTTTTGACCCAGTGGGGTGGAGCCTCAATCTCTCCCTACAAAAGCTCTGCCTTCCCCCGGATTACCGGCCTCGAATCTTGCAAGGGCTGGTCCTGGACCCTCTTTTATGTAAGGAACAACATGGACCAAGACTTGACCTGGCTGCTTCCCTTCAAGTTGGGTCCTCCGGACATGACCTTGTGGGACCGGATCCCAAAGCAGGCCACCACCTTGGCGAATCAAGTAGACCGGCGGATTAAGGAGCTTGTCAAGCAGGGGCTGTGCAGCGAGGATGTTATGATCACCTTCATTCGCAGAAGATCTCCCCTGTCCAGAAGTGCTCACACAAGCTTTGCCACATGAGTGGTCCTCTCGACCCCAATCGCACCTCCTCCTTCGATCTTGACAACACCGACATATTTCATCGAGTCAAGGCTATCTCTATGATAGAAAAGGAGTTCACCGAGGCATGGAAATGGGGGCTTGAGCACTTCACCCGGGGTAACTTGCCTCCTCCGGTATGTTCCTCACCTGACCCTCTTTCCGAGTCTCGTGGTATGTCGGACCATATCCTTATTTGATCCTTTAGTATTTTTGCTCTCAGCTATTTCTCCAGCAGACAATGGAAGATGGTAAGGAGCTAGCCCTCAAATGGGCGGAGGACCACTCAGACCCAGACGCTGTTGAGCTGGACCGGAGATGTTCTTGCCTACCCCGGACAGCTCCAAGCGAACATATGGTAAGGCCTCTTCTTTGAGGGATTGGCCGGATGATGACGACTCCGATGTCGAGATTATGGAGGTACTTGATCCGGTGCCCATCTCTTACACGTTTCCAGTTACCTCAGCTTCAGCTAACCTGGCCGGTCAGGTCCACGAGGATCATCCTCTCGCCGTAGATGAGACGGCTCCTGCTGCTTCCCAGAAACGCCCGGCAACCTTAGTCGCAGCTTCTGAGGTGCCTCCGCCGAAGAAGAGGCAGAAGAAATCTGGCGTTAAGGGTGCCAATAATCAGGTTCCCAAGACCACTATCCAGAGAGCGCCCATGCCTCGGGAACCTCCAACCTCGGCCGAGTAAGTCCTTTTTCCTTCCTTTCTCATTTCTAGGTCTTGCTTTATTGTCTTTGCAAACTATTTGTCTCTCCTTCTCCTATTAATTTGTTGTTCATTGTCTCATTAGGCAGCGCCCCAAGGGTTATCCCCCAGAGTGGTCCCAGCATATCCTCTCCTATCCGAAGTGCTCCATCTCCCCCCCCCCCCCCCCGGTGATGATGACATTCGCCCGCTGAGCCCTATCCAAGAGATCTCAGCGGCCGTGCTGGATCTAAGACCACCTCGTCATAAGGAGGATAATGTCGGTGCAGGGGCAGTGGGGCTACCAAGGATACAGCTACACCGGACCTCCCCAGTTCTTCAGCTCAGCCACAACCCTCTGTTATAGAGGTGCCAGCTTCATCGGCACCACCCCAGACTTCTTCTTCTCCAGTACCGACCTTGCTAGCAGTATTAGCACCAACTCCTGTACATGTACCATCACCAGCACCAGTACCAGCAGCAACACCAACATCGGCATCTTCGCCAGCACCAGCAGCGGTAGCACCAACATTGGTGCCAGCACCAACACCAGCTCCAGCCTCAATACTAGGACCAGCATCAGTTCCCAAGAAGCCTTAGGCACCTGCATCCGGATCAACCATCTCCATCAAGGATATATTCCAACCAGCTTCGTAGGCTCAATCCAGAGCAGTAACTTCGGCTCCTCTACAGCGGCTGAAGTCTGCCAGCAAGAGCAAGAAGATGGCCGAGGTTGACAAGGGTCTGGCCTCCAAAAGCACACATATTGAGTCTAGACAGCGCACCCTCGTGTCTATGACCAAGAAGGATGGCGCCACCTCCGGGTCATCTATCGCCGGATCAGAGGGTAGCAAGCAACTGACTTTGCATACCAGCCCCGCTGCTGCCTAGATCACGAGGCAAGAGGCCCATGCCAAGGTTCTGGTGACGATCCAGGCGCTTAGCAGGAAGAATTGTAGGCCAGATGATGGAGGTAAACCCTTTTTCGTTATGCCTTTTATATGCGCAAACACTTAGTGATATACCCACTAGTCCCCGAGCCTCTAGGGAGTAATTTATTACTCAGTCGGATGCTCTTAGAAAACTAGCGCAAGTCCTTAGTAACTTCAAATATCCACACACCTAGAGATGGGTTAAGTTACACTTGGTCGAGATCTTGTAGACTTCGAATATCCACACACCTAGAGCCAGGTTTTGTTCCACTTGGCCCGGATCTTGTAGACATCGAATATCCACACACACCTAGAGCCGGGTTAAGTTCCACTTGGCCCAAAATCTTGTAAACTTTGAATATCCACACACCTAGAGCCGGGTTAAGTTCCACTTTGCCTGGATCTTGTAGACTTTGAATATCCACACACCTAAGTCGGGTTAAGTTCCATTTGGCCCGGATCTTGTAAACTTCAAATATCCACACACCTAGAGTCGGGTTAAGTTCCACTTGGCCCAGATTTTGTAGACTTCGAATATCCACACACCTAGAGCCGGGTTAAGTTCCACTTGGCCCGGATTTTGTAGACTTAGAATATCCACACACTTCTTCTTATTTCTGAACTAACATTTGCGTGTTTTAGATCACCACCAACCTCCGAACTGCTGAGTTCCAGCGTCTGCTGGAAACATATAAGGACCTTCGCTATAAGAATGTCAAACTGCTTGCTGAGCTAAAAAAGAAGTGTAAGTTATTTCTCTTTGGATCTTTCAGTCTTGCTTCTTTGTGCTACTTGCTATCCGTATTAACTTGTCATACAGATTGTACAGCCGAGGTTGAGGCTAAGAACATCATCATGCGTAAGAATTTGGGTGAGGTCACAGGTAACTCGTCTTGGTCACTTAGCCTTTACTTACTTTTATTCTGACTCGGGAAATATTTATAGCTCAGCTCTACCGGGTCAACCAACTATGGAAGTGATACTTCAAGATAGCATGCCTATGCCTGACATGATGCTTCATTTTCTCGAACAAGTAGGAAAGCATCAGGCCGAACTCAAAAATAAAGATGATGAGATCGCCAAGCTTCATCTTAAGGACAATGAGATAACTCGGCTGAACGCCGAAATCCAGAGGCTCAAGGACCTCCACAAGGCAGAGCTGGACAAGGCCAACCAGGAGTTCTCCGAGGAGAAAGAGCGCTTAAAGACTCAACTTGAGAAGGACAATGATTTGTTGAAGGAGGCCGACACCATGTTCTCCATAGTGAATGTCGAATGTGAGATGCTCAAGAACAGAAATGCTGTTTCACTTGCCGAACTAGGTCGGATCCTTGGCCATATTGCACGTGAGTTTCTTCCTCTTTTCCATCATTTCTTTGTCCGAATTTGGCCCTTGTACTTGTACTGACACTTTCTTCTTATTCTATTCTCAGGCAAATTCCCTGAATCTGACGCCATCGCCAATGCAGTTGATAAGTTTCGCGTGCATCGAGGTACTACGGATAATCCCTCCGGTGATCCAATTCCTTATGACATGGAGGATATGATGGTGAGCCTTGCAGCGCGAGCAGAAATCATGAAGAACTACGACACAGATATTATGCTCGTAGCCGTCTCGATCTTCAATGCTTTGTGGCTCAATGACGATACCCTGGAAGGCTCAGGGGCTTTTCTTGAGAAGTTTATGGACTACGAGACTCAAATGGACCTTTGGAGAGAATCTACTGCATGCGCCGGGGCTGATACGGCACTGAGCTTTGTTCTTTCATGGTATGAGACTCTGGATTTGAAGGTGCTTGATCGTATGCGCACCGGATCAAAGTGGACGAATGATCCGGAGTGTATCGCTCAATTCAAGGCTTGTGCCTATAACCTCATCCAGTATGCCTTTGTCCATAGCTGGAATGAAGGCCCCAGCTTCCTTGGCCTCGTTGATGACGCGTACGTCTCAGATGGATCGGATGGCGAAGAAGAAGAAGAAGCCTCAGAGTTTGCCAAAGATACTGAAGATCCGGAGGATGGTGCTAACCTAGAGGATGAGGCAGGGACCAGTGCTCCTCCTACAGACAATGAATTACCCCCTCCTTCGGCCGATGATCCGGCTCCTGCTGCTGCTCCATGAGCAAGAAAACACTTTGATATTCATCAGATCCCCGGTATGCTAGGTGCAAATGTATCTAAACATAATGGTTCATGTTTTTCTACAATTGCTTGTGTTTTTCTAATAAGTTATTAATGTCGGATTAGATTGGGCGGAGTCCCCGAGTTTCCTTTTCTTATTCCTCCAATTTTATGATTCGGCTCGCGTCTACCTTTATTCAGTTTTTGACTTATGAGTCTGTGTTTCAAAAAATTGACTTAACAATACTTGAAACTTTGGGATTAGCTCAAAATAATTCAACGCAACATAAATAAAGTAAATACAGGGTTAGTCTAAATAAGAAATGTTGGCTCGATTATGTTCCTTTCCTTAGTCGTTTTTCATGTGCCTTGCAATTCCAAACATGTTCTCTTGCTTGCCATGAAGCCAATTCTTGTTGGACAGCAGCAAAGTCGAAGAGTTAGGTGTTTGGTGCTTACACACTACAGATCCGGCTAAGGTGTAAGTAATTTAAGCCAGCTCACATATAGAAAATAAATACAGAAAAGACAATTATTAAGGCAGACCCAGAGTTTCTGCTAGGGGTGCCAAAGTTTCATTGATATGCTCATTGCCGACATACATACCGACATATGAGTGACTCAGATACATTCACCTCTTTGCTATGTGTAAAATGGACGAAGTAGAGATACATTCCACGGATGCTTAGATTCCTCACCGGACCTGTCCGCCTTGTTCTGCTCCTGTAGCTATGCATCGAAAAGATAGTAGGAATCATTGTTCAAAGCTTTGCTTACAATGAAAGGTCCTTTCCATGGAGGGGATAACTTATGCATGCCAGCAGTGCGTTGCACCAACCGAAGTACGAGATCACCTTCCCATCAGACTCAGGGGTTTACTTTCTGGCAATGGTAGCATTGGAGGTTTTGCTGATATATGGCGGATCTAGACAAGGCCAATTCTCTCGCTTCTTCCAACAGATCAACATCATTTTTCCGGGCTTCTCGCACTTTGGCTTCTGTGTACTAGGTGACCCTTGGCGAATCATGCTCTATGTCGACTGGTAATACAGCTTCTGCCCCATATACCAGAAAGAATGGCGTATAGCGTGTTGATCGATTTAGAGTTGTTCTTAAACTCCACAGTACCACTGGTAGTTCTTCTATCCAGCACCCCGCTGATCTTTGTAGCAACTCAATGAGCCAGGGTTTTATCCCGGACAAAACTAGTACGTTGGATATTTCCACTTGTCCGTTCGATGCGGGGTGGGCTATCGAGGCGACATCTACCCAGATATTGTTTTCTCGGCAGAACCTCGCAAATGCTCCTTTAGGAAAATTCATGCCATTATCAGTTATGATACTGTGGGGATAGCCATATCTCAAGTTTATGTATTTTGAGGAATGTCATAGTTGTTGCCCCATCACATTTCCTGATTGGCTTTACCTCAATCCATTTGGTAAACTTGTCCACCATAACCAAGATATGAGTCATGTTTCCTTTTCCGGTTTAAACGGGCCAACCATATCCAAACACCATACCGCAAATGGCCAAGTGATAGGTATAGTTTTCAGTTCCAACATAGGCATATGTGTCTTCGTGGCGTATCTCTGACAGCCATTGCATTTTTTCACAAGATCCTCTACTTTTTCCAAGGCACTTGGCCAATAAAATCCATGCTGGAAAGCTTTTGCCACTAATGCTCTAGAAGATGCAAGATGACCACATTCTCCTTGATGGATGTCCTAGAGGATGTCAAACCCTTCTTCCGGGTCTACGCATCGTTGTAGAAAACTTGTGACACTCCTTTTGTATAGTTCATCGTTGATAATGGTGTATGCCTTTGATCTTCTATGGATTTTCCTTGAGAGTATCTCATCACTCGGCAAGGTTCCCTCTTTTAGGAATTCAAATATTGGCTTTGCCCATGTAGGTATAGGCCGAACAAGGAAGAGTTCCTCATCAATTTCCATTGCGTCTACCAACATAACTCCAGTCGGATCAAGCTGAATAGTCCCCGGGTTCTCCGAAGCAGTCCCTGGGTATGCCGAAATAGTCCTCGGGTTTGCTGAGGTGCTTCCCTAGTCTATATCCATTGGGATAGCTTCTGATCCGGAGAGAGCCGGGACATAGATTGAGTCGGATTCCGGTGACGGTGTGATGGATGGTTTTCTCAACTGCTCCAAAGCAACATTTGGCGGGATTGGCTGCCGAGATGACCCCAACTTCGATAATACGTCGGCTGATTCATTTTCAATCCGAGGTACGTGATGGAATTCACATCCTTCAAAGAACCCACTTATCTTTTGAACATGGAATCTGTAAAGAGCCATGTTTGCATCCATAGCATCCCAATTGCTAAACACTTGCCGCACCACCAAATCCAAATCTCCAAAGCATTGTATTCGACGTATTCCCACTTCTTTGGCTACCTTAAGTCCATGCACGAGCGCCTCATACTCGGCAACATTGTTTAATGCGCTGAAATGGATTTGGAGGACATATTTTAATTGATCTTTCTTAGGCAAGGTAGGCACTACCCTATCCCCTAGTCCTTCCTTTAGCTTGGACCCATCAAAGTGCATTCGCCAGTAGTTCGAATGTGGCAAAGGTAGTTCGTATTGCATCTCTGCCCAATCCACAAAGAAATCTGCTATCGCTTGTGATTTGATCGCATCTCTTCTATCAAATTGTGGCGCATATGGGGCTAACTCAATTGCCCATTTTGCAATTCAGCCGCTGGCATCTTTGTTGCTCATAATTTCGAATATGGGTGCTTTGCATATCACCTTCATGGGGTGTTCGTCAAAGTAATGTTTGAGTTTCTTGGCTGCCATGTACACGCCATATGCCATCTTCTGGTAGTGAGGGTAATTCTGTTTCGAAGTTGATAACACCTCGCTCAAGTAATACGCTGGCCTTTGCACCGAATTTCCTTCCTCATAACATTCCAGCACTATTACTGCACTTACGACTCGGTTGGTAGCGGCTATATAGAGCAACATTGGCTCTTTAGGTAGTGGTGCGGCTAATACTGGTGCATAAGACAACATCTTTTTTAACTCTCGGAACGTGCTATCAGCTTGCGGTGTCCATGTAAATTTGTCTACCTTTTTAATTAACTGGTAGAGGGGCAATGCCTTCTCTCCTAGACGACTTACAAATCGACTTAATGATGCCAGGCAGCCAGAAAACTTCTGCACATCGTTAAGACATTTAGGCAGTTCCATTCTTTCTATGGCTCAGATTTTTGTGGGGTTGGCCTCGATACCTCGGCTAGATACGAGGAAACCGAGTAACTTCCTTGCCAGCACACCAAAAGTACATTTCTCCGGGTTAAGCTTCATCCGGAACCGCCTTAGGTTCGCGAATATCTGTCGGATATCATCAAGGAGCATTTTGCTTTCCTTAGTTTTTGTCACAACGTCGTCCACATAGACTTGCACATTTCGACCAATTTGGTCATGTAAACACTTTTGCATGCATCGTTGATATGTTGCACCTGGATTACATAATCCAAACGGCATAGTGCGATAGCAATAAGCCCATACAGGGTGATAAATGCAGTCTTTATTTGATCATCTGGATTCAGAAGTATTTGGTGGAAACCAGAATATGCATTTGTGAATGATAACAATTCGCACCCGGTGGTTGAGTCTATGACCTGGTATATCCTTGGCAGTAAAAATGGATCTTTTGGACACGCCTTATTCAGGTTCATGTAATCGATACACATGCGCCACACCACAACCACATTCAGATCATCCTTCTTCTTCTACATGAGCACCGGATTAGAGAGCCAATCCGGGTAAAGTACTTCCATGATAAATCCGGCTACAAGGAGCCACGCTATCTCATCCCCCAATGACTTTCTCCTATCTTTGGCGAAGCGGCGGTGACATGGGTATGCCTAACTGGCACCCAACTACAGCCTACCTGGTGTGGCTCGACGGAAGGCCCACTCGGAAATTGCCAAGGTCTTTGACGCCTATGACGGTTCGAGTGGTATGAAGCCCATATGGACACGGACTCCCAAACGCACAAGACAAGGAAATCTCAATACTAGAGTTTGAACCTAACTTGTAACCAACTCGTATTGGTACCTGAGACCTAGCCTCCCCATATATAAAGGCTAGGAGGGTCCAACGAGAAGGCAATCGCGACTCCCCCAATAGATAGATCTACGATCTCCAACGTCGCCACAATAGACAATAGATCTAGACATCGATCTCTCGCATACACATACGCCAGATCTAATTTGCGCATGCACTGCCATCGGCGATATTGTAATCCTCCGGATCATCATCAATCAAGAGCAGATAAGCAGGAGTAGGATCCACTACGAGGCCTGAACCTAGATAAAACCTTGCGTCCCTGTGTGCTTGTTTGCTAGCCGACCGAGACTTCCAGCACTCCTCAATTTCTCGAACCTAAGTCCATAACAATGGGCATTGATGAGTTAAACCCTCGTCAATTGGTGCCGTCTGTGGGAATCGAGCGCGCTGATGTTGCGATCTCGACGGTTCCATCACCAACGATCTATGATTCGTCAACTTCAAGGGAGAAGATCTACTTGACTTGGAGTCATATTCCGGACGGAATCCCATAATAATCTTCTTCCGTGATTGAGCTAATCTAGGTTGGATCTTGTCTATGTTGCTGATTCGCACGGCAGTAGAATTATCAAAAAGGCATCAGGAGCTTGTGCGCGTACAGCTAGCGCGGCGGGCGGCCGTGGTCCCCTCGGGTGCAACATCGGTTGCTGATCCATCCTTGGCAGAAGCCACGCGAGCTTGTCACCGAAGGCGCAGAAGCTCACGACTCAGTAGCTACACAAGTCTACTATTAAGGGATCCTAAAGAGTACGTACGTGTACATCTCCATAGAAGACACGACATGCAGATGGAAACCAAGATGAGTTCAAATCGGACATGTCCCACAACACGCAGCCCAAGGTTGAGCTGTTCAAGTAGTCATCGCTTTGTATACTGGTTCAAACACGTGGTGTGATTACACGCATGAAAAGCATAAAGGCAAGTATTCTAATCGGATCATAAAAAAGGTTCATGGTGAAGGACCCGAGGTACTCGTGTGAAGCAGCTCAAGCAAATAACTAGTTGAACAAAAGTGGCATGGATTTTGCGCCAAGGATGTGAATCACGTGCGAGATTTTTTGACTAGTGATGATGTATCATCTGCTTGACGTCTGAGGGATCTATGATCGAGAACTACGATATTGTCTTGACCCTTCCGCACACTATTTCGACTCTGCTTCAGCCTACACCTTTCTCGACGCAGCTTCACCTGATCAATTTTACGTTGTCGGGTTCGAGCAGCTATCATCTACTTCATCACTATTGCATCAACTGCCATGACAACTACGTCCGCCACATCGATTACGTCTCCTACCGCGTCGACTCCGTGACCGTCGTGCGACTCTGTCAACCTCACATTCGCTACATCGACTACACTGATTCCATACTCGGAGGATCTTTCGAGCCTAGTGACCCACTATTGCCCTCAACTCCGGTGGACGCTATGGTCTTCGGCTGCAGCGACCACTATGGTCTTCGACTATAATGATTTGCTACAATCTTCAACTCGCGCGACCCGCCGGTCACATCGGCTCCTTCAGCTCCGGCGACCTGCTACGGTATTCGGTTGCAACAAACCGTTGCCGCCATCGGCTTCGGCGAATCGCTATCGTGTTAACTCCGTCTCGCTGCATCGTCTCACGGACGCCGTCACGACTCCATCAACCACCTCGATGCTACACTCGGGGTCTCCTTCGATTCCATCGTGCAACCCGCTTCGGTCCTTGACTCCAGCGACTCAGAGGCTCCCTTAGCATTGGCGAACCAGTGACTCGTTGCGTCCTTCGACTCCGGCAAGATGTTGCCTCCTTCGGCAATGGCAACCCGTGCCGCCATCGGGTGTGACGACCTGCTACAACCTTCGACTCCCGCAATCTGCTATAGCGTCGACTACGTCTACGTCCACATCGATTTTGTCCATGACAACTACGCATAAATCTAAGTTCTCTACTTAGAGATGATTTCTTTCTTACTTTATATCGCACTCGAAACACTCGGGGGCTACGCCCTCTTCGAGTAACCTAATATGTCGTCGACTCCACGCACTCGAGCACCTCATATGCGACAGCCCGAGTAGCTGATTTCAGCCTGATTGTCGAATCCTTGAACTCCGAGTACCTCGGAAAGGTACTGAGACTAAGGGTAATCAGGCTAATGAAAAGGCCTAGCATACAGTGCAAAAGTGTTAACTCGACTGGCACCAGAATTTTACTTTGCCAACCGACATGCAAATATCCTTTACAAGATACAAGTACTTCACAATTATTAATATTTTATGCAGCTTACAAGGATGTCGACTGCGTCGAGCTATTCTATCGGGTCCTCCAACAGGAGTCGACAAAACAACCTTCTACGGCATACACTCAAGACCCGAGTCGAGTACCTCCTCGGATGGTTGCATCGCTTGATGCTACACACATGCGATGTTGGTCGCGCACCCGACAGAAATGACTGTGTCAACTCCATCTGCATCATCGACTCACTCGGCTAATCGCCGCATGAATTTGACTACATCGTTGACTCTTGGCTCCTTATGCGTGAGACTCTGACTAGATGCACTTCCGGGTAAATGGTTTCTCCTCGCGTGATTGTCGACTACGTCTACAAGATACAATACTCGAGTCTCTGCTCGAGTCTACGACTCTGCCAGACACTCGAGGGCTACTCCAAACTGGAGTGCTGAATGTGCATATACAAGATCTTCGAGTGGCACGCTCTGAATCCTCACTCGAATCCACGATTCGACTAAGGACTCGGAGGCTACTCCCATAGGGAGCGTTGGCCACGCACCCAAAGAAATTTGTGAAGATATCCAAGCATTATGAAAACCCTTCACTCAAATCTATGATTCGGTTGTGGGCTTTGGGTTACTCCCATAGGGAGCGCTAAAAGCATATTTGACTGAAACAAGCAAAAGACGACAGCAGTCGCCAAATACTTATAGTCCCCACTCGAGTCTACGACTCGAATAGGCACTCGGGGGGCTACTCCCATAGGGAGCGTTGGACGCGCACCCTATGATTATTTGTACATCGTACTGTGTGTCGATAACATCCACACTCGAATGATATGGCGACTCAGCCTCATATTTTACCTACAAAGATATTACATCTCCTGGGACACCCAAATCATCTCCGCGATGACCAAAATTTCGGATGCCGCGCTTGTAGTGGGAAGATAACACCTGACTAAGGCCTGGCAACGCATCTGCTGCGCACTACCAGAAATATATCCGTGCCTGCAGGTATGATGAACATGCCTTGACGGACGCGTCAGGTGCTCACATTTACACACTGGGATTCGACTCTATAAGACCTCTACGGCATGAGTAGAATTACGCCAGCACTTTTTCGAATTCGAGTCTGGGGACTCGAGTTTGAGTAGGTAGCGTTGTTTTTGCCCTAGAGCAATTAACTGGTCCTGATCCGTCGAGTGCACTAGGCACGTTTACCATCATCCCTATGAACTGCTACAAATTTGGCTGACCCGATGAACTTCCGGGTGAGTGCTTCACACTCGACTCCGACATCCTAATGAAAAGATCAAGACTTCTAAGTCTCCACCCGAATCTACGATTTGCATGGACACTCGGGGGCTACTGACATGGGTATGCTCAATAGGCACCCAACTACAGCCTACCTAGTGTGGCTCGATGGAAGGCCCGCTCGACAATTGCCAAGGTCCATGATGCCTATGACGGTTCGAGTGGTATGAAGCCCATATGGACACGGACTCCCAAACGCACAAGACAAGGAAATCTCAATACTAGAGTTTGAATCTAACTTGTAACCAACTCGTATTGGTACCTAAGACCTAGCCTCCCCATATATAAAGGCTAGAGGGTCCAACAAGAAGGCAATCACGACTCCCCCAATAGATAGATCTATGATCTCCCACGTCGCCACAATAGACAATAGATCTAGACATCGATCTCTCGCATACACATACGCCAGATCTAATCTGCGCATACACTGGCATCAGCGACATTGTAATCCTTCGGATCATCATCAATCAAGAGCAGACAAGAAGGAGTAGGGTCCTCTATGAGGCCTGAACCTGGATAAAACCTTGCGTCCCTATGTGCTTGTTTGCTACCCGATCGAGACTTCCAACGCTCCTCAATTCCTCGAACCTAAGTCCATAACAATGGGCATTGATGAGTTAAACCCTTGTCAGGCAGAGAAGTTGCTTCACTGGCTAGCTGCGGATCTTACGTTCGAAGAGTGTTTGGCCAACTCCCTCGGCACACCCTACAGATCCTGTGTGGACCAAGCAAAGATATCCCGATTCTCATGGAGGAAGCTGACGAGCTCGCTTTCCTATTTGTCGCCTAACCCGGAACCAATAGTCACGGTGCACTCTGGGAACTGATCATCAATGGGCACCTTCTTCATATCTTTTGTCGCTTGAAACGACACACTCCCATGTGGGTTGGTCAGAGCCGGCATATGCTGCTGCGTGGACTGAGCCAAAGCCGCCACCTCATGAATTCTCATCTTCTCCTAAGCAATCACACATGATTCGGCCAGGTTAGATCCGTGGAAGCACACTCAATGGAACGCCTAAAGTCCCCAGCTATGGTAATCACCCCCTTGGTACGGGCAATTTCATCTCCAGGTAACTGATGTGAGTACTTGCCATGAACTTGTTCAGAGCAGGCCTGCCGAGTAACGCGTGATATGCGCTTTCTAGGTTTACAACCTCAAACTCCAAGTTTTCAGTCCGGCAATTGTCCCATGTGCCGAATAACATGTTAACCCGAACCTTGCCAATGGGCTCACATGAGATACCCAGCACAATGCCATGGAAAGTGGTCCTTGTTGCTTGAAGCATGTTCTCTGATATTCCCAACTTGTGCATGGTATCCTTGTACATGATGCTAATGCTACTGCCATTGTTTATTAGCACCTTGGAAAACCTCACATTAATATTCGGCCCAATGAATGTTGGATCCAACACTAATGCATATGATCCAGGTCTCTGCATGAGCCTGGGGTGATCCTTGATACTCCAAGTGATTTCCTGGTCCAACCAAGGCATATACCTTGTCACAACTGGCATTACTGCATTTACCTCCATATGTCAGTGCTGTAAGCTCTTTCTGTCAGTCTCCTCCATGGTGAACACGCAATAGCTTTGGTGATGCTCCCTGTACTCGTTCCTCACTTCATTACCGTGATACCCTTGGTCATGTTGCTGCTGGTTATTCACTTGATGCACTACATCCCTTCTTTCTTGATTTTCATACCTCGATGGAGGTGGAGGCAACATCAGCTACTGTCCATTCCCCCTAGTGAGCAGTTGCTACCGAGGTACTTCATTCCGTGGTGCTTCGTTCCGAGGTCCATCATGCCGAGATGCATCGTGTCGAGGTGCTTGAGCATTCCCCAAACTACTTTGCTCTAACTTCCTCATCCATTCACATTGCCGGGTCGTATGATTCGCCGGGTTGTTCGGACTTGGCATATGGAACTTGTACGGTTGATCCAACATAGACTCGAATGTGTATCTCGGACGATCCTTTCTTTCCTGCCACTGTTTCTTCTGTTCTAGCGTCCAAGGTTTCTTTGCTTTTCCCTTTTGCTGCCATTGTTGCCCTCCAGTTTTCTGGCACTGGCTAGCACCGGCGTTGGGCTGATCCTGATCTATAGCCGCCACTTGCTGCGAGCTGTATCTGTAATCCTTGTGGTCATCCATTCCTTTACCTCGGAAATCATTCCTCTAGGATAATCCGGAACCATCTCTGTTGTAGTACTCCTCATTTGACTCACTCGACATCAGCCGAGGTTGGGTTGGATCTCCCAAAGCATACGAATCTATGATCCGGATCATCTCAGTGATGTCTACGCACTTCTATTCTTGTAGACGGTTGTTGGGTCTCCAAGTGCAGAGGTTTGTAGAACAACAGCAAGATTTCCTTAAGTGGATTACCCAAGGTTTATCGAACTTGGGGAGGAAGTGGTCAAAGGTATCCCTCTCAAGCAACCCTGCAATCAAGATACAAGAAGTCTCTTGTGTCCCCAACACACTCAATACACTTGTCAGGTGTATAGGTGCACTAGTTCGGCAAAGAGATAGTGAAATACAAGTGGTATGGATAACTATAAGTGGTAACGGTGCCAGAAAATAGCTTTGATGGCGCGTGGTTGACGGGTAGGAAGAGACTAACGGCAATCTAAATTAAACATGGAAGCAAGCAAACATGTAACAGATCTAGTTGCAAACAGTGTTTCAATGCTTAGAAACAAGGCCTAGGGATCATACTTTCAGTAGTGAACACTCTCATATAAATATCTTCTTTTTATGATACTACTCTGAACTACTCTCCGGTTGGACACTCTAATCCATGGTAGGGCTATAAAAACACACCTCAAAGTTCACTTTCCCCATCTAGATAACCCCACATTGTCACCTTGAGCACTAGATGGTTCCAACAAACACCACAATTTCATAGAGACATCCAACTCCAAATATAACTCATAACAAGTATTTGTAATCTCTAGCCTAAGTGCCACTATGGTGTGCACGCTGTCACTTCCACACACATGGGGAGAGCAGAGATCTATTAAAGCACTTGAGTAGAAAGGTAGATCTACTTGATTACAAATCTCATGATCACAATATGATCACGCATAGAGAGAGAGATGAACACATAGCTACCGGTAGAATCCTTAGCCTCGAGGAAGAACTACTCCCTCATCATCATGGGAATCAGCAACAGCGATGGAGCTGCTGGTGGAGATCGATGGAGATGGCTCCGGGGGCACTTCCCCGTCCCGGCAGGGTGCCAGAACAGAGACTTTCTGTCCCCCGTCTCCCCTTTGGTGGCGACGGTGCTGCGGAACTTTTCATGGCTGGAGGCTGGACGATTTAGGGTTTCTGCATCGGAGGCTTCTTATAGGCGAAAGGGCGATGTCAGAGGGTGGACCAGGGGCCCACACCACCTGGTGGCGCGGCCAAGGGGGACCCGTGCCACCACATGGTCTAGCCAGCTCTTGGCCCCTCTCCGTCTCATCTTCTGGCTCCGTGAGTCTTCCGGTGAAATATCAACTTTGGCTTTTGTCCGGTCCAATTCCGAGAATATTCATTTTATGGCTTTTCTGGAACCAAAAACAGAAGAAAACATGCAACTGCCACTGTGGCATCTTGTTAATAGGTTAGTCCCACAAAGTGTATAAAAATACTCCAAAGTGTGGACAAAACATAAGAAAGTAGATATAAAACAAGCATGGAACATCAAAAATTATAGATATGTTAGCAACGTATCAACATCCCCAAGCTTAACTCATGCTCGTCCTCGAGTAGGTAAGTGATAAAAGGAAAGAATAATTTTTGAGGTGACATGCACCATCATAGACTTGATCATAGTATTTGTAAAACATTGATAGGCTGGGATCAAAGTACTTCAACATAGCATGAAAGATAAAGTTCTAACAATAAGACAAAGCAACTATGTTGTAACATGAAAATGCACAAACAAAAGATTCATGAATAACAATGATTTGCAAGACGTTTGTTTGTTTCACATAAAGAAAACATAACATAGTGGCATTCAGCTTGTCCCTCATGGAGTAGCAAAACATAAATGCATAGGACACCTTCAAAGTTCATAAGGGTGACTAGATACAAATAGTTCAAGAACAAGCAATATCAAAGTTATGCATCAATCAACAAGTCTCGGGACAATGCACATTAAACTAAGAATGACCACTATGCTCTCTTAATAGGTGCATAAAGATAGAATATGGGGACTCAACATAAAAGTAAAAGAAAGGCCTTCATAGAAGGAAGCAGGGATTCAAGTCTCATAAAGAGCTTCCAAATATTATGGTACTTATTAGCTTTGAGCTCTCATTGCCCCTATCATAGGCATCTTCGAGTGATTAAGGTTAAACTGAACAAACCATGGAGTATATGCTTGACAAAGTATAAGTTGGCAATCTCATATCCCTTGAATACGAGGGCCGCTCCTCATGCTACTCAAGTTTAGTTACCAGTAAGTTCTTGTCATAGTAAGTACATGTGTATCATAGAGAACCGCCAACGGAGTCCCCCTTGCCCGATGATACAGAGGAATCCCCATATCAAAATGATAAGGCAAACAGACAACAAGCATCTCAGCAATCTTCTTATTTACCACGGGAAAATGGTGCTTTTTTCTCTCTTTCCTCTTTTCTCATCTCTTTTTTTCTCTTTTTTTTCTCAATCTCTTTTTTTATAAGAAGAATGCTTCATAGATTGCTCATTATGGTTACGCTGCAGGTTTCCACCATGATTAGGCATGGATTAGACCAGCGGCCCAGGTGTTTCTCTAACACACATACATAACTCCATGGACTTACAAGCTCCCCTTTCATTTCACACCGATGACATCCATAGACAAAAGAGCATGATATCAACTAGGTACAATGTACAAGTGCAATGTTGAAAGCGTTCCCCATGACAACATGGTTCTGCTAATCCCCAATATATAAGTGCAAGCATATACAACATAGATGACACAATGGTTCAAGTTTATTAAGTGCAAGAAAAGTAAAGTATGCCATCAAGTTTGTGAGAGCTTTAATCACTAATTTTCACATAACAAGTTTAATTCGGAAGGTAGATAAAAACATGAATATACTTGGAATAACAAATGCTAATAGGTAGGTATGGTGGACTATTTGGAATAACTTGGTTTTATTTGGAGTTGGATGCACGAGTGGAAATCATACTTGGTATGGAGGCTAGAAAAAGACTGGGAGCGACCAACTAAGAGAGCAATAACGGCCTTAATCATGGAAAGCGACAAAACATTATTAATTAAAGCATAAAGTGATTTTACAAGTCGAAAACTAAATGATCATAGAGGCTATGGTGACTTGATATAGTCTTAACATGGTGAGCATGCGCCAAGTCAACCCAAATAAAGCATCAAAGGAGAATACCACAATACTATGCTTTAATATGCTAAAACAATGCATGATTCTTTCAAGGCACATTAAGCAATATCAATTGTTTATAACATGTCATGCTACAGCGGAAATCACTAAGCATAAAGAAAAAAATATCAAGCATGACATGATAAAGTCTAAGTCATAGTCAAAAAACAAGCTCCTTTTATACCGCTTAAGCATGAACTTTCCTACTCTTTTCCAATCCAAATCAACCTATTTGAAAGAACTCACAAAGATAATAATAAATAAAGATAAGTGAGCTTGTCTCACAAATCCAAAAAGAAGAACTAAAAAGTTCTAAGCTGAAAGCACAAGAAAACTAAGGCTAAACACAGTGCTACCAAAAGAGAACACTCACAAAACAATAAGAATGAAAACTAGAGTGTTTTAGGCAATGAATGCAGAGTGTGTCTCTCTCCAAAAGAAGTGCTGGGATCCAACCAACTTATTGCAGCAAACCAAGCAAAATAAAACTAAAAACAAAAACAAAGACGCTCCAAGAACAACACAAACGTGCATGAAACAAAAAATGAAGCGTTTGGAAGAAACCTGAGATTTTTATTGATGAAGAAGGGGATGCCTTGGGCATCCCCAAGCTTTGAAGCTTGTACTTATTGGATATTTCTTGGGGTGACTTGGGTGGCATCCCCAAGCTTGAGCTTTTGTCCATACTTCATCTCATCACATTACTCTTCCCTCACTCAAAAATTTCCTTTATACAAAACTTCACACAATCTTTCATTAGCAACATTAGTGCACTCAAGATAATAAGTCTTTTGGTTCAGTTTCAACACAAGTAAAACTTACATTAAAACACAAGTTACTCTAGCACTTCCTTTAAAAAGTTCAAATGATCAAAGAGAACTCAAAGAGAAAGAGATTAAGAAACAAATGCAAATAATGGCAGAAATCTGTCAAAACAGACTAGCAGGTAAAAACCAATTTTTTCGAAGATCTTCTATTGCTCAAATCGAAAAGTGTTGAACTAACGAAAGTTAGCTAACAACCCGGGGGATTTATTCAGAAAATTACCGCTCAATCCAACATATAGGGATGTTTCATGAATTTTTATAGCGAAGCACAAAAATCTGTTTCGGGACAGCAACTTTCCCAAGTCTTACTTATCTCTCATTAGAGGTTACTCTTGGCACAAAAACCACATAAAAATGATAAGTAGCGGTTATTATAGAGGTAATAACTTCCAAGACTCAACTAAAACTTTTGGGTTATCTCCCAATAAGTACTTTTCTTTAACGCCTTAAGTTAGGCATGATAGTTTGAGAAGATGCTCACATAAGAAATATGAATTGAAGTAAAAGAGAGCATCAAGAAGCAAATTCAAAACACATTTAAGTCTAACCCACTTCCTATGCATAGGAATCTTGTAAATAAACAAGTCATGAAAGCACAAAGCAACAAGCATAGTAAAGCAAAACAAGTGCAACTTCAAGACTTTCAACATAAAGAGGGGAAACTTAATATTATTGAGATACATAAAACCATGTTTCCCTCTCTCATAATAAATTTCAGTAGCATCATGAATAAAATTAACAATATAAATATCACATAAACATTCTTATCATGAGCCACATGCACAAAACAATTACTACTCTCCCTATTAGCATAGTCATTCTTATTAATCGTAGTGGGAGAAAATTCAACAAAATAGCTATCATTATTATTCACATCACCATAATCATCAAATATAGGAGGCATATTGTAGTCATAATTAATTTCCTCCTCAATAGTAGGTGGACTGAAAATATCATATTCATCATTGTAATCATCATATATTGGAGGTTTGGTATCATCATAATCAATAGAATAGCTATCTTCCAAAGCTGGGGAACTAAAAAGATCATTTTCATAAAAACTAGCTTCCCCAAGCTTAGACTTTTCCATAGCATTAGCAATAATGGTGTCCAAACAATTCATACTAACAACATTGCTATTAGCATGCAAATAAAGTTCCATAGTTTTTTTAATTTTCTCTTCAAACACTTCATGTCCTAACTCAAGATAAATACTATAAAGCTCTCTAATTTTGTTGTTGTTTTCTATTAAGCCTAACTAGTGAAAATAAAAACAAGAAACAAAAAGATATAATTGCAGAATATAAAGGAAATAACTTCGAGCACTCACACACCATCTACAGTACTAGAAGATCGCTTAGTAGCCAGAGGATGTGAGTACCTTTTACCTTACCTCTCCAGCAACGGTGCTAGAAAATAGCTTCATGTCTACGCACTTCTATTCTTGTAGACAGTTGTTGGGCCTCCAAGTATAGAGGTTTGTATAACAGCAGCAATTTTCTCTTAAGTGGATTGCCCAAGGTTTATCAAACTCAGGGAGGAAGTGGTAAAAGGTATCCCTCTCAAGCAACCCTGCAATCAAGATACAAGAAGTCTCTTGTGTCCCCAACACACTCAATACACTTGTCAGGTGTATAGGTGCACTAGTTCGGCAAAGAGATAGTGAAATACAAGTGGTATGGATAATTATAAGTGGTAATGGTGCCAGAAAATAGCTTTGATGGCGCGTGGTTGACGGGTAGGAAGAGACTAAAGGCAATCTGAAATAAAGATGGAAGCAGGCAAACATGTAACAGATCTAGTTGCAAACGATGTTTCAATGCTTAGAAACAAGGCCTAGGGATCATACTTTCACTAGTGAACACTCTCATATAAATATCTTATTTTTATGATACTACTCTGAACTACTCTCCGGTTGGACACTCTAATCCATGGTAGGGCTATAACAGCACACCTCAAAGTTCGCTTTCCCCATCGAGAAAACCCCACACTGTCACCTTGAGCACTAGATGGTTCCAACAAACACCACAATTTCATAGAGACATCCAACTCCAAATAAAACTCATAACAAGTATTTGTAATCTCTAGCCTAAGTGCCACCATGGTGTGCACGCTGTCACTTCCACACACATGGGGAGAGCAGAGATCTATTAAAGCACTTGAGTAGCAAGGTAGATCTACTTGATTACAAAGCTCATGATCTCAATATGATCACGCATAGAGAGAGAGATGAACACATAGCTACCGGTAGAACCCTTAGCCTCGAGGAAGAACTACTCCCTCATCATCATGGGAATCAGCAACGGCAATGGAGATGGTGGTGGAGATCGATGGAGATGGCTCCGGGGGCACTTCCCGTCCCGGCAGGGTGCCGAAACAGAGACTTTCTGTCCCCCGAATCTCCCCTTTGGTGGCGGCGGCGCCTCAGAACTTTTCGTGGCTGGAGGCTGGACGATTTAGGGTTTCTGCATCGGAGGCTTCTTATAGGCGAAAGGGCGATGTCAGAGGGTGGACCAGGGGCCCACACCACCTAGTGGCGTGGCCAAGGGGGACCCGCGCCACCACATGGTCTGGCCAGCCCCTGGCCCCTCTCCGTCTCATCTTCTAGCTCCGTGAGTCTTCCGGTGAAATATCAACTTTGGCTTTTGTTCGGTCCAATTCCGAGAATATTCATTTTCTGGCTTTTTTGGAACCAAAAACAGAAGAAAGCAGGCAACTGGCACTGTGGCATCTTGTTAATAGGTTAGTCCCAGAAAGCATATAAAAATACTCCAAAGTGTGGACAAAACATAAGAAAGTAGATATAAAACAAGCATGGAACATCAAAAAGTATAGATGCATTAGCAACATATCACTCAACTAGGGTGGTTGGCATATCTCGCTGCAACCTCTGCCACAACATACTTCCATACCTTCAGCCATGGGCGAACCACGCGACCTCTTGTGATTCAATTACCCCCTCACAGGAATTGCGCACATTACACCATTGGGTTAGAAATTCTCGGTCCGGCTCATTCAGTCTCTGCTTGCATAGTGCCAAAGTTTGTAGCCTATTTGGCCTCTTGTAGGTGCTTGAGAAGTTGCTGATGAACAGCTCCTCGAAATCCAACCAACAGTTGATACTCCCTGGTGGCCGGTTATTTAGCCAAACCCTTGCTGGCCCTTCCAACATCTGGGGCACATATCTCATAGCCCATCTCAAGTTCCCCGTGGCAATGTTTACCATAGTTGCATAATCAATGAGCCAATCCTCTGGCTTGGTGCTGTTGTCATATGTCTTCGTCCCTCTGGCTAACCGAAAGTTCGCCATAGGTGGTTCTCTCATGATCCGAGGTCCAAAACATGCCGGACCCGAAGGACCCTGCACCTCAATCATCTTCGACCTATAGATCTGGTCCAATTTCAATCTTGCATCGTCTGGCTGCAAATTCCTGTTTCCCAATCTCGATCCAATCACATGGTGCTTTGGTCTGGCGTCAGCCATTGCCGAGTATCCATCGTTGTACCTTTCTAGACCCGGACGAGCATTTTGCTGCTACATGTAACACCCCAAAAACATTAATCAAGATTATCAAGTTCTAAGCACCCAAATTTAGGGTTAACAAAAACTTTTATTCCAAAAATCTATATGAATGCATGTGTGATTTGCATTAGTGTATGATTGTTTGAATTTGCCATGTTTGATTGCTACGAATGAGAATGAATGGTTTAAAGATGAATACTACATCATCTAGGCCAATTACAAACAAAATCCAAAGAAAAAGAAATCAAATATGAATTAAATAAGCAAATGGTCATTTTCACCAAAGTTAACCACTAGGCCACTTTGAATGTCCTTGGAAAACAATTTCTAACAGAAACAATTCCATTTCTTTTCACCCCTTGCTAGACCAAGTAAAAGTGAACCCAAGGCCACTTTACAAACCCACAGAAACTATTTTCAAATATATTTAATGGACAATTCAAATTTAAATCAAGTTCATATGGTAAGATCACCATTTTGCAAAAACCACTCAAACCAATCCCACTTGACTTCTCCAAGCGACCATAGAGACTCAAGCATAAGATCCAAACACTCACCAAAATTCATTCAAAAATTTCAAATTTAATTTCTTTCGGCCATTTAATCAAACACCTTGCAGACACAAATCCAATTCTGCTTAACTTCACTATTTGGAGCATTGATCACTAGACCAAATGCCCCCATTGCACTCCCCCTTGTCTCCCCAGTCTCTAGCAGCACCAGACACGCAGCCCCCTTTGCCGTTGCACCAGTGCACCGACGCCCGAAGCCAGCATCGTCGGCTGACCATGGACAGATCGCCCCGGACCACGCTGCCCTCTCCCACGACACGCGGGAGATAGGCGACCGTCCATCGCCACCCCCTGTCCAGCCCTCGATAATAGCTACGCTCTGGACCACCCCAGCAACGCTGCGCCTAGTGTCTCTACGCCGTGCCGAGAGCGCGCTAGAGCGCCGCAGCCGACCAGCTCGCCCACGCCGCGCCTAGCCCTCACCTCGTGTGCACACACTCGCCATGATCACAACTAGCTCCCAGACACCCCTGTTCGCCATGATCACAACTAGCTCCCAGACACCCATGTTCACCATGATCAAACACTGCCAGTTCCGCGCAGAGCGTCGCACGCGCCCGACCGTTCCACGTCGCCCCGTTCCATGCCATTATGCCAGTGATGACCGACAGGGAGCACTGCACCTCCCCCTACCCACAGCCACGCCAATAGCACGCTGTATCGCCCTCACTGGAGACGCTAGCCCATCCTGCTCGGTCCCCTCGTTGGTGTATAAATAGAGGCCCTGTCTACCTCAATTCTCCACACCACCTCACTCCCCACTTCTCACAGACCCTCCCACACTGCTCCCCGGAGCAAGGCGAGCACCGCTTCATCGGAATTTGGTCAGAGCCCGCCGCTACAGAAGGAGAAGGGCACCATCGATTGGAGCCGCCCTAGGAGCTGCCGCGACCACCGTTCAAACCGCCGTCGTCGACCACGTCGTTCGCCCCCATTACCGACCCTAGCTGGAGCCCAAGTGAGCCTCACACGACCCCCACCGCCGTGTTAGGCTTCAGACCTCGCCGGAGCTATTCGTTGTTGACGATGAACCTCAGTCGTTAGATCGGGTTCTAATCGTAGGGCCTAGAATACATGATACTGTTTTGGGTAGATAGAGTCGCTGACTAGTGGGACCCTGCTGTCAGTAGACCTTTGCGTCGTGCTATGGAGATTGGGCCGGCCCAGTTAGTTTCCCGCGCAGGCCTATGAATTCAAATAGTTATTTTCCATTTTAATTAAAACTAGTTTCTGTTAGTAGATTCAAAAATCAATTCAAAGAGATTCACTGAACCAAATTGCATGATTCCAATTTTGTTAGAAAGATATTTAAATTATCTATCCAAGACCTTTGGATTCAAATAATTTGCAGTTAGAGAACACCTATAGTAAAAATAACAAGACAGAGACTTTTTCAACTTCAAACATTTTGCAAAAATCAACCATAAATGCTTTTGAGTTGATTCCAACTCTCAAAAATCACATTTGATAAGATCTATCTGAATAGGTAAAAATATTTAGGTTTACATGTAGTGACATTGGACTAGTACCAAAATAATGCTATATAGGCATTTCTAGTCACTTTAATTCTATTAAATGATAATCTTAAATTTAATAAAATATGACCAACATTTTAAATCACATTCCCATGTATTAGAATATGTGGTGATGACATGTGTCAACATGATCCCATATTTTAATTCGAGAATATTAAATCTTAAGTACTTTCAATAAGTAGAAATTACTTTTCTAAAATAAGATAAATAAAATTAAGCATTTATTTTATGTGATGATTGTGATGATGCTAGATCATCAACTGTGAGCCTTAGTGTGCTAAATAGAAGTAGTTAAGTATTGTTTGGTGATTGTGTACCGCGTATTCATTTATAGACGATAGTACCAACCCGGGATACGAGGAGGAGGAGTATTACCAAGAAGAAGAAGAGGAGAACTTCAATCACTGCACTACTCAAGGCAAGCTAATACTTATGCAAGCTAACACTTGCAAGTCTTATACTTATGCAAGCTAAAACTTGCAAGTCTCATACCTATGCAAGTCATCCTTGCAAGATAACCTATGCAAGATGCATTAGGCATGCTTGGTTATGCAATTTTGATTATACCAATCCCACGTTTTACTTGCAAGCTTTATTCTTTTACTTTATCAAAGCTCTTTACTTTTGGTTAGTACTTTGTGAGTATTGGAAAAATAGAATAGATACCATAAAGAGTATAAAACTAGGCCTAACTAGTTATACTTAGATGTCATTCCATGGCATCAGATTGGAGATTAGCACCCCTCATTAGTGAATACCCTCAACTTTAGTGGCTAGTGCTAAGCATAAAAGTTGATCACTTTAGATGGGAATACTTGGTGAAAATGATTCTAAAAACCTTGGAATGATGATTCATTCTATTGAAATGTTTTGACATGTGTTCTAGACACCAAAGGATTTGATGATGAAAATGTTGAGGCATGAGCCTTAGCCCTTTATAAAAACTGATGTTGGGTTCGGATGCGATACCATTCCAATTTTACCATACAACCACAATACCTGAATTGGGTAGGGCTTAGCCGGAAGTTTATATGCCTTAGTATGGGTTCCCTTGCGGAAGAGGTTGAGCTGAGGCTACCTCGTGATGAATGTCCACCTATGAAGTGGCAGATGGCCATGGCTGGGAGGCCAAGCTCATAGGGGAGGTGCATATACTAGAGTGTATAATTGAAAGGTTATGATTGATTATCCGCATACTAAGTATGATGATTCAGGGTTATCCTTGACGGATGTATCGAATTTTGTGGTGAAAGTGTACCACCTCTACAGAGTGTAAAACTATTCGAATAGCCGCGGTCGTGGTCATGGACAGTTGGAGTGGCCATACTGTTCTGTCGTCAGATGTTTTCAAAATGACTTGTGAATTGAACTATGACTTGGACTGAACACCACAGGATTGTGGACATGAAAACTAGGTTCCCCCTTAAGTTATTTAGAACATTAAATTAGCTTTCTTTACTTCTAAACTCAGCTTAAGATAAACTTGGCTTTTTGCAAATAAACCTAGAGCTTAAGATTCCTACTAGAACTACCTTACTTGTTAGTGATAGTTTGCGAGTACTTAAAGAGTACTCATGGCTTTGTCCCTGGCTATTCCCGTGGCCAGACTATGAGGAGGACTACCAGGATGATGGACGGTAGGAAGTCTACGACAACTAGGATCATCTCCCATCGTTAGCATTGCTTGTGACCCTAAATATGGAGCCCCTAATACGTTTAATTTCTGCTGCTTGATTTGTATTAAGACTGGATCATGAGATCCTTTCTTTGTAAGACCTTATTATGGTTTGTAGGGGATGATGTACTGTGATATCAATCTGTTATGTCTCACAAAAATGGTAATCCTGGGATTGTGAGGTAAGGCATAACAGGCACTTGGGATTAAAAATCTAAGTGTTGACAACTTGGTATTAGAGCCATCCTAACCATAGGAGACCCTAGTTAGAATGGACGTCCGAACACAAACTTAGTTTCAAAACAAAAGAAGTGAGTATTTATGAAAAACTATTCCCACTTGTCATCGGATTGATGACAAGTATGCCATGAGGGGGTCCTCGAGGCATGCGGAAGAGAGGGGGTGAGACATATGGTATTCTGGGACGGTGAGCACACAAGTTTACCCAGGTTCGAATCCGCCGGCTTTGGACGGATCCTACTCCTGCTAGCAATCCAGTAATACGGCAGAGCCGGAATATGGGTTACAAGGGTTTCGCCTATGCGAGTTGAGGGTCTAAAGTATTGAGGTGTGCCCTAAAGGCTTTCCCTAGGACGGCTTATATAGATATCCAGCCTAGGGTTTACAGGAGAGATCTATCCGGCCACGTCTAAGAGTCGGTTAAAGAGTACGTCTTGAATTACAAGTAACATTATGGGCCTAAGTCGGTAAGTCTTCTGGGCCTTCCCGTAGCCGGATTGGACTCCGTCTTTCTCCCTGACTGGGCCGCCCGTGAAGCAAAGCTCTAACCCGAAGTCGGTCACCCTAGTCAGTGAGGAACTGTGAGGATACTCGGAAAGTATATCCCCAACAGCAGCCCCCGGAGGCCTCCAAGATCCAAAGTCGGATTTATCATCGTCTAGCTTGATCTTCGGCTTGCAGAATCTTGAAGAGTTCCTGAAACTTCACAACAAAAGATACGATCCGGGTCTTAAAAATAAGTCGAACCTTTCAGTTGGTTACTCGGATTTTCCAGCTCGTTTTTAAACTAAGCCAGAACTTGGTCTCTAACGCCACCTGACACAAGCATGGTCAAGTCACGTCATCTCGGGCATTCGACACAAGACGTTACAGGGTCCGCAGTTCGTGGAACCGAGGCGCCGTTTCAATGTGTTCATGGAAATCGAGGCAACGCAATCATCGCGCGGGTCCTTCCCAGTTCTTTCCACGACGCTTGGCGGTTGCACTATAGCGTTTGCACGAATATTGGCGCAAGTAGGTGGATAGAAGGGGTTTAGATTTCTCCTTCTCCTTTCCACCAGTCCTTTGCTGTTTCCTTCCTTCCCAATCCTCCTGCGCGCACAGAGCCTCCTCGTCCTTCCCCCACAGAAACTCCCAGCGCCGCCCTGTTAAGGTCACTTTCTCACCGGAGAAAAATGGCTTCATCATCTTCTTCCTCTGGCTTGGCGGCAGCGGTGGCGGTAGTGAAGGCAGAAGCTGCAGCAGACAAGGAGAGCTTCCGGGGAATCTGGATCCCCTGTGCCCTCAATGAGGAGGGCCTCAAGAATGTGGAGGAGGGGCTTCTCGTGAAACTGGCCCCCAACCCACACGAGGGCGAGCGAGACCACTTCGGCACTCATCTGGACCAAGGTCTGTCTTTTCCTCCCTCGGAGTTCTTCTCCGAGGTGATAGATCATTATGGAGTTCAACTCCATAATCTTCCTCCCAATTCTCTTCTAGAAATGAGCGCATATGCTGCGCTTTGCGAAGGCTTTCTCGGCATTAGGCCGAGTTTGCTTCTCTTCCGGGTTTACTTCCATGTCCGGAGGAATTCCATTACTGCTGGTGTCCCGTACATCACCGGCACCATTAGTTTTTCTCTTAGACGAGACCGGGCATATCCCAAAATTTCTGCCAGTGACTCGGTCAAACAATGGCCAGCCACTTTTTTTCTACCATAGGGATATTCCGGCTCCCGGCAAAGCTACTGCTTTGCCGGCTTTTGTCGATGGAGCCGCCACGGCCCAGCCTTCCTGGGATGAGGCTGCTCCGGCTCTCACAGATGATCTGATCCTCGCTAAGAGGCGGATCGAATATCTGATTAAGCACAATGGTCTGAAGGGATCCGACTTGGTCCAGTGCTGGGTCTCACGTCGGATCCAGCCACTTCAGTACCACCGGGATAGACTGATGCACTCCATCACGTCTTCTCCAACCGACTCCCTCCGTGTTAGCCCTAAAGCCTACACCACTCAAGGCTACATAAGCCAAATCAAGTGGCAGATCAAGGAGCGGATCGAAAGGCGGATTCCGGAGGTTTTTCTGGACATGCACACGGCGGAAAACCCCGTGGTGCCGGTAAGCTTCTATCCTCACACCTTTTATGTGTTTTCTATCTTCGAGTTACATCGCAATACTGATATGTTTTCTTGTTTTCAGCTTGCTGACATCCCCGAGTCGGAAGTTGCTCCGCTCGAAGGATACCCACCGGAGTTCTCTCAGGAGGTGGAAGTAGTTCCACTGCCGGATCTTGCGCTCAAGAAGCGCAAATCTCCGACAGTTGCGGTTGGCACAAAGGAGGTGCCTGTCGTGAAGAGGTATCCTTTCAGTCACAACTTTTTCGTCTTTGTACTTTACTCAAATTTCTTTCCGAGATGTAACGTTTCCGACTTTGTTACCTTCTCAGAGCAAAATCGATCATCAAGGGCAAGGGGAAAGGGATTTCTTCGAAGCCCTTACGCCAGACGAAGCTTACCATAGCTTCGCCTGCCGTGGCTCCTCCGAATCCGACCCCTCAACCTTCTGCAACTCCAGTTATCTCGTCGGATGCTGCAGAAGATCCGGCTCTTCAGACGGAGCCTGCGATCCTTGGGTCGCAAACTGACGTCACTGTGGGTGCGTCAGGTCAAGATAAGGGTGAACCATCTTCGGGTAATGATCCCTCGGCTTAAGTCTTTGCCGAAAACCTCCTCAGCAATCCAGGTCTTGCCAAGTTTGGCCTGACCCAGAAATCTGCAGAGGAGATCCAGCGGCTAGCTAGGCAAGTCCTAGACAAAAGCCATTTATCCCTCGAGGAGGAAGCGCAAGAAGCATAGGACGTCAAGTTCTCTGACCTTCTCACTCAAGTCCGCCTTCGCGATGAGAGGATCAGGACTGGGGAGCTTCCAACATCCCCAGTTATCCCTCTTACTCTTGCCGAGAAGGTGGCCGCTGAAGTGAACGCGGGTTTAGATAAACTCACCCGCGAGCAATATGTAAGTCGGAATTCCAACTCTTGTTTTTTCCATTATGTTATATCATATCCTCTAGCCCCCAAGCATGAAGTAGGATATAGAATCCGAGTTTATGCTTCATTAGGATGCCAAAGAACGAACTAGTGTAGCCCCCAAGGCTCGTGCTGATATTTAGCAAAAAATATTAGCGTGAGTCTTAAGTAGCTTTCTGACTTTGGGTATTCTGACTTACAGAAAGTATGTTCCTATAACTAGGAATTATTGACCAATGTCTGTGATAAGCGGAGAGAGATCAAAGCTCTCCGGCTTAAAAATGCTGAGCACAAAGTTGCCAAGGATGAAGTCGAAGGTAAACATTCCGAGATTCAAGCCTTGTCTTTGGGTTTTTCAATGTCGAATTTTTCTGAATTGTTGTTCTTTTTTGGCTTACAGCGCTGGTGAAACAATCCATCGCTATGATTGAAGAGGCCGAGAACCTCAAGACCCTGGTGGTGGAGAACAAAGGACTTCGCCAAGAGCTGGATAAGCTCAAGGCAGATCATGAAAAGAGCATAGCTCAAGTCCTTGAATCCTCCTCCATGGCCACTGATGAACGTGATCGCAAGATTGCTGCTCAAGATAAAATAATCTCGGACCTCAAGAATGAGCTTGGCAGAGAGAAGGACCTGTCCCAGGCGCTCCGGGCTGAACTCCAGAGTCTCCGGGAGGAGAAGACCAAGATTGACGATGTCATTTTTGGTACATTCCACCTCTCTGACTTATCTTTTTCTTCGACTTCTAGCAATGTCGGTTTTTTCTTAACTTTGTTTTGTGTATAGGTCCTCTTAAGTTGACGGACTCTTCTTCGTCTAAGCCCTGCACCCACCGGCTTACCCAAGTCGGTGATATTCTTCATGACTACCGCCAGTCCCTTGAGGACATTGGCGAGTCTCTCAGGATTCCGGACATGCCAAGCATGTCGGATTTTGAGGTGCGGGACAGGGCCAAGGAGATGCCGCAGCTTGTGCGGGACTGGAACATATCCTACGCGCGGACTGCTGCGCAGAACGCTCTCTCCATGGTCATGAGCCACCATGGAAACATGGAAATGTGGCAAGTGACTAAAGGGTACTGCAAGGTAGATGAAGACGGCCAGGAGCAGGACCTTCAAGCCATCATGCACTCCTGCGCCGGATACGGGTGCCACGTAGCTGATCTGACCAGCTACGAGATCCCCTTCTTCACCTGCGTGGATACTTCGCCTCCTCCTGCAGAAGAAGCCGAAGAAGTTTCCGACGATGAACGCACCAACTCGGATGCGGACATCTTGGAACGATATCAAGGCGGAGTGACCAGCGAGCCAATAGATCCTTCATCTCCTCCTACATCATAGACCAGAATTTTATGTATTATTCCAGAAAAAACCTGATGCGATTGTAAATATTAAGTACTATTTATCTTTTGCAAGTGCGAAGGTTTTGATCTATTCAGCACTTTTGACTTTTGAAATTCTTGCGTGCCTGAAATGTTTACACAAGCACTTATATTTTTTGTCTCGACTTATCGTTTATCTGGCTTTCCGCCTCGTCCCTTTCGTGAGCCGGCTAAACCTTCAACCAGAAACTTTGCCGAGCAACGGAGCTCAATTGCTAAACCAGTTTAAACTCAGAAACAAAGCCGGCTTCCAGTACCAACAATTCACTACTCGGAAAATGCCCGCATCCGGCAATCAGATATATGACCAAAGTAAAGACTAGAAATTTTTAGAGTTATACCCGAAGGTAGCAGTTTTTAGAATCGGAAATCTAGACCAGAACAAACATGAGCATAAAGTACTTTCAAGCATTCTGGGATTTTCGACTATGACATGATCATTCGGAAATAAGATGGTTTGAGAACTTCTCAGAAAAAACTTGAGGCAACCAACACTTTTATTTCTCACAGAACATGTACATATGTATGATTATAAAGAAAGATAAACTAAGAATAAAAGGGACGTAACTGAGCAATATTCCATGGTCTGTCTAACTCATCCGGATTTGTACTGCCTCCAGCTCTCGACTAACTAAAAAGGGCCCTTCCCATACTGGGGAAAGTTTGTGCTTTCTTTGTTACACAAGCCGGAGAACCAAATCACCTTTATTGAAAGATCTATTTCGGACTCTCTGGCTATGATACTTGCGTAACTTCTGCTGATAGGCTATAGATCTCATTTCAGCAACGACGCGAACTTCTTCGACTAAGTCGAGATCATTTTGTCGAGAAATCTCGGCATCCTCTTCGATATACGCGGCCACTCTAGGAGAAGTATGAATTAAATCACTAGGAAGAACTGCTTCTGCACCATAAACCAAGAAGAAAGGTGTGTATCCTGTTGACCTGTTCGGAGTTGTTCGTAAACTCCAAATTACATAGGGTAATTCCTCTGCCCAGGCCCCCGCAGCACATCGCAGTGGTGCTTCGAGTCTTGGTTTCAGGCCCTGTAGAATTAAACCATTTGCTCTTTCGACTTGTCCGTTAGCATGTGGATGTGCGACTGACGCAATGTCAAGCCGGATATTTTTCTCATCGCAGAATTCAGCCAGTTCTCCAATAGAAAAGTTACTCCCGTTGTCCATGATAATGCTATGCAGATAACCATACCGGATCATAACATCCTCGACAAATCTTTTGGCTGTTGCTCCATCACAACTAGTGACGGGTTTAGCCTCGATCCACTTGGTGAATTTATACACCATCACTAAGAGGTGGTTAAATCCACTTGGAGCTCGTTTAAAGGGTCCTACCATATTAAGCCCCCAGACCGCAAAAGGCCATGTTATGGTATTGTTCGCAGCTGATCAGCCGGAACATGAGCTTGCTTGGCGTAATTTTGGTAGCCTTTGCATGTCTTGACTAACCGTTCGTCATCTTCCTGAGCTGTAGGCCAGAAAAATCCATGTCGAAAAGCTTTTGCCACTAAAGATTTGGCTGCAGCGTGGTGACCACACTCGCCTTTGTGGATTTCCCTTAAGATTTCCACTCCTTCTTCCGGAGATACACAACGCTGAAAACCCCAGAAACACTCCGTTTATGGAGCTCATCCTTAACAATAGTATAGGCTTTTGCTCGTCGGATAATCTGCCGGCTCAGCACCTCATCCTCGGGTAATTTGCCATCTACCAAATAATCGAGGTAGGGTTGAGTCCAGCTGGGAATTACAGCCAGAACTGCTATTAAAGGTGAGTCGGATTTGGTCGGATATTCCTCATCTACTCCCTTTATCGAGGGAACTTTGAGGTGCTCTAAAATGCGTCATTCGGGACCTCTTTCCGCGCAGAGCCTATTCGAGATAGTGCATCTGCTTCCTCATTTTCTGCTCGAGGGATGTGTTGAACTTCAAACCCTTCGAACGATTTAGATAGATCATCCACGACAGCTTTATATGATGCCATGTGCTTATTTGCATTACAAATATCCGAGACTTGCTGAGCAACAAGATCCGAATCTCCGTAACACATCAATCGTTGAATGCCAATATCCTTGGCAATCCGGATTCCATGCAGCAGTGCTTCATACTCGGTAATATTGTTTGTCGCTGTGAAGTGGATCTGCAACACGTATAATAGTTTATCTCCTTGGGGTGATTTGAGCACCACGCCAGCCCCCGAGCCCCCTTGAGCCTTAGACCCATCGAAAAAGAGGGTCCAGTATTCCGACTCAGGGAGGACCATGTTCTCCTTCGTCTCTGTCCAATCAGCGACAAAGTCAGCAAGGATCTGGGATTTGATTGTTGTCTGAGGTTTATACTCAATATCGAAAGCTGAGAGCTCTATGCCCCATTTGGCGACACGTCCTGTGGCGTCGCTGTTGTTGATTATGTCTCTCATGGGAGCTTTGCTCACCATGGTAATTGGGTGCTCCTAAAAATAGTGTCATAACTTACGAGATTCTAGGAAAACACTGTAAGCCAACTTTTGATAGTGCGGATATCGCTGTTTTGATTCTATCAAGACCTCGCTGACGAAATATGTCGGACGCTGCACCAAGTGTTCCTGATTTTCCTCTGGTCTCTCCACCACCATGACGATACTAACGACCTTATTTGTCGCAGCAATATAAAGCAACATCGGTTCCTGAGGTTCCGGCGCTGCAAGTATAGGAGCATATGAGAGTACTTTCTTCAGGTCTTGTAATGCAGCTTCAGCTTCGTCAGTCCAGACAAAATCCTTGGTCTTCTTCAGGAGTTTGTATAATGGTGCGGCTCTTTCACCAAGCCGGCTTACAAATCGACTGACCGCAGCAATGCAACCAGTTAATCTGTGTATGTCCTTCAGGCGAGTTGGCCTGGAAATATTGAGTATAGCCTTGATTTTGTCGCGGTTCACCTCTATGCCTCTTTGAGACACGATGAAACCTAACAATTTTCCGGCTAGTATTCCAAAGAAGCATGTCTTCGGGTTAAGCATGATGTTGTATTTTCGTAGATTGGCGAACGTTTCCTCCAAGTCGGAAATGAGTGTTTCCTTCTTTTTGGACATCACCGCGATATCATCCACGTATGCATGTACATTGCGTCCGAGTTGGTCGTGGAGGCAACACTGCATCGTGCGCTGGTACGTAGCTCCTGTGTTCTTCAGCCCAAAGGGCATCATAACAAAACAGAAGGTTCCGAAGGGGGTTATGAATGAAGTTTTGACTTTGTCAGATTCCTTCATCCGGATTTGGTGATAACCGGAATATGCATCGAGAAAACAGAATTGTTCCGAGCCTGCCGTAGAATCGATAACTTGATCAATTCTAGGCAGAGCGAACGGATCTTTTGGACAAGCCTTGTTCAAGGCAGTATAATCAACACACATCCTTAAATCCGTGGTGTCCTTTTTAGGGACCATTACAGGATTGGCCGACCACTCAGTGTGGATGACCTCTTCTATGAATCCGGCTAACTCGAGCCGTGCTAGTTCCTTAGCTATTGCCTTACGCTTTTCGTCGCCAAACCGTCGTAAGGACTTTTTGACGGGTTTAGCATTCGGGTTTACATTTAGAGAGTGCTCGGCAAGTTCCCTAGGTACTCCGGTCATGTCAGATGGCTGCCATGCGAAGATATCTTGATTTGCTTGAAGGAACTTGACGAGCGCGCTTTCCTATGCGCTATCTAGGCTTACGCCTATCTGGGTCACCTTGGAGGGGTCATCATCCTTCAACGATGCTTTCTTCGTCTCTTCTGATGCCTTGAACTCCGGATTTGCCTTGGTAACCTCCTTCTTCGTTGCGGGCATCTCGGACGGATCTATGCTCTTCTTGATCTCCTGGTACTCCTGGGCGTGCAACATGGCTTTAGCAAAGGCGGCATTTCCATCCTCGCACTCTCGCGCTTTCTTCGGGTCTCCCCTGATGGTGATCACGCCGTTGAGACCTGGAATTTTCATCATATTGTAAATGTAACATGGACGAGCCATAAAAGCCCAGTAAGCCGGACGTCCGAATATATCGTGGTATGCGCTCTTGAACGGGACCACTTCGAAGGAAAGTGCCTCCGTCCGATAATTCTCTGGAGTTCCAAAGGTAACATCCAAAGTGATCTCTCCTAGGGAATTAGCTTGTCTTCCTGGGACAACTCCGTGAAAAATCACAGAGCTATGGTTTAGCTGGGTCTCCGAGATCTTCATCTGGTGTAGCGTTTCGACATAGAGAATATTGATGTTGCTACCACCATCCATGAGGGTCTTGGAGAAACCATAACCGTCAATAAGTGGGTTGACGATTAAGGCGTATTTTCCTTGCCTGTGTAACTTAGGCGGATGATCATCGCGGCCAAACGTGATTGCCACTTCCGACCAGTCCAAATACTAGGGGACAGCCGGAACTGTTGCATTGAGCTCGTGCAGAACTGCTTTCTTGACCTTTGCTGGTTGAGATCCGAGGAAGGTGACATAAGTGTCCTTCTTGGTGGGAAAAGTCTTCTTCCCTTCCGACTTGGGATTTGAAGCATCAGCTTCCTCCATGTCGAAATATTCCTTGGTCTCCTTGTCTTTTTCGGGATTTTTCTTTCCCCTCTTCCGCTTAGCTTTGTAGCCCGCGGTGTCATCTCTTTTGATGTCATCATTGAAACGACATTCAGCGTTGGTGTGGGACGAGCCCCCATTGGCGTCTAGGTGATGCACACATGGGTTATTGGCAATGTCGGCCCAAGAGTAGGTTTTGCCTGGTTGTTGCTCTCCTCTACCTTAGACCCTTGATGTCCCATGGCCACGCCCGCGGCCTCCGCCACGTCCTCCTCGTCCTCCAGACCCGGAAATAGTAGTGACTACCGCTGTTTCCGCGTTGGGTTTTTCTTCCAAGGTGTTTTTGCGCTTCTGAGCTTGTTGCTTTGGTTGTTTTGCCGACTGAGGCACGGCTAGGGCATTGAGTAGTCCCTCTGCATCGTCGTCAGCATCTGCATACTTGCTCGCTATTTCTATCATCTCTCCCAAATTGGTAACCTTGTCACACTTCAAGTGATGGCGTAGTAAACCAATAGGGAGACCTGCGATGAAAGCTTCAATCGCAGTTTGATCATTTACTCCTTCGCGGGAGTTCTTGGTGTCGATCCATCATCCGAGGTAATCCCGGCAAGTTTCTCCAGCTTTCTGGGTGCAACGTTGTAGATCTCCAACCGTACAGGGCCTCCGATATGTGCCTTCAAAATTCTGAAAGAACGGGCTTTGTAAATCATACCAGTTATGGATGGTGTTTGTCGGAAGTTCATTGAGCCATGATCGTGCCGTCTTCCACAACATAAGTGGGAGATATCGGGTTGTGACCAGGCTGTTTCCGCCTTTGGCAATGCAGCAAGCTTGGAAGAAATCCGTAACAGTGTGTCCGGCGAGCAATGCCGTCGTAGGCTTGGATATGTCTTGAGATAGCAAATCCTTCCTGGAATTTTGTAGCTCTGATGCATGGACCGAAGCACTTTGGGCCCACGTACACGTCATCGTTTTCATAGCGTCGAGCCTCTGTGTTGGAGTTGATCCTGTGCCTTGCGCCGTTCGGGGATAGAGATCGTCCCGAATGCCGGCTGTGGCTGCAGTGCCGTGGAGCCGGACTTTGGCTTCTGCCACCACCTCCTCCGCCATGTCGTCCTCCTTTCTCTCCATGGGAGCGGTTGTGATGACTGTGTGGTGGAGAGGGTGGAGCAGCTTGACTATGACGAGCCCCCTGTCGGCTTGTACCGGCATGGTTTCTGTCGTTTCTTCGTCCGTCGTTCCCACCATGGTGAGGCTCAGCCGGACGGTTCTCATGTCTAGGAGGTGGCATTCTCTGACGGTCCTCCTCCCGACGTTTCTCTTTATCTTCTCCCCTTCGATCTTTAGATTCTCATCGGGGAGGTTAAATTGATTCAGCGATGATGGCGTCTTTCTCGGCCGGGGCTTACATTGCTCCAGACGAAGTTTTGTGATGCTGTCCTAAAGATCCGGTTCTTGAATAGTTGTCTTCCCTACGTTTGGGGTCATGATACTGCGCCCGGACGTAATGGGATTTTACGCCAGCCCATGCCGGATCTGTGCGACATTGGTCAGAATCTGAGACTAGTTTTTGACTTCCGGACAGGGCGACCTTTTGCTGATCCAGTCCCTTATTGAGTAGCTTGATACCCAAACGGATCTCCTCTGGTCCTGGATTAGCCGATAGAATTTCTCGGGCTGCCACGGTATTTTGTACTGGTGTTGGGTATACCCAATATCCGTTGATATCTTTCTGTGGCTTCCCCATCTCATCTCCAAAAAGGACGGCACGGACACGTGGGAATTGGTTGTCATCTATGTGACGCCTCCGTGTCTTCTGATGCAGACGAGACATCTACTCCTTGTTCGACATGCGCTTCTTCTCCACCTCGATGTTTTTGGCTTCATCGAGGAGTTGTTGACGATGCGCTTCTAGGGCTTGCGCCCTTTCATCCAGCTCATCTGCAGTAAGTTCTGCAGCTGTAGGGATAGGTGTGGTTAATGCGGCATCTATGAGTTTACGCGCACCTTCAGTGATCACGTGTCCATCCACCTATGCTTCTTTTTTCAGCTCGCCTGGGATAAGTGCTCCATCCGAGTCTTCTTCGTATTCCTCAGCAATCACCTCCTCTGTCAGAGGGTCTTTTGCCGGGGTCTTGTTTTTCTTGTTCTTCTTATTTGCCTTCTTGGCAGCGCCGGTAGCAAAGACAGCTTTGGGTCCGTTTCCCGGAGTCAAGCTCCGATCGGTACTTTCGGACATCTAGACCTCGGGATTATCTCCGACATCCATGTCATCCTACGTTTCGGGAGAGTGTTCCCCGGATCCTTCATCCATGGCTTCTCCTTCTTCTTCAGCTTTGGAGTTGTACTCCTCTTCATACTCCGCGGAGAACTTTCGGAAATCTGCGGACGTCATCGACTCATCCAAGGATGTGGGTACGTCGGTGTTTGTTCCAATTGCTTCCAGCACCGAGTCGGTGTTTTCTCCAGCATCGGCAGAGTCGGATCCGGATCCCACGTATCCGACGAAGTGTGACGCGTGCCTCCTGAGGTACCTGTGGCTTTCGCGATCAGCCATATCGAAACTTTTGATGGTTTCAAGGATTGCATCTGCGTTTTCGCCTTGTAGTATCATACGTCGTAGTGTGTACCTTAGGAAAGGCCTGTCTGTTCCGGCACATCAGAGCCAGAATCAGTGTCGTTGATATGCTCCTCCTGGATTTCGACTTCCACGGGTGGGTCGATCTGGGATTTGGCTCCTCCGGGGAGATCCACTCTAGATTCGACGTTGACTGCTAGGTCTTCTTCAGGTTCGGGTTTCTCCACTATCTCCACAACTGGTGCGGGCTGGGTGGGATTAGGGTTTTCTGAGATCTAGAATTCTGCCGCCTCCGCGGACAAAGGGGACCTAGAAAATTCTTATGCCTCTATCATCACCGCTGGGGTGGGTTGGGCAGGTTCGGCGAAACCGATGTAAACATCGATCTCGCCAAAAGACATGATTGTGTAGGCAGTCATGGCCTCCTTTGCCAGAATCCAAGTCTCGTCGAGAACGATGAGAGGGACGTCGCTGGCGTAGAGGATGCGACCGACGGCGATAGTTTCGCCGATTCCGATTCTTGCAGATTCCGCTCGGAACGCAGATTCGTAGCTCACTTGCCCCATGGTGGGTGCCAACTGTCGTCGGATTGATGACAAGTATGCCATGAGGGGGTCCTCGAGGCGTGCGGAAGAGAGGGGTGAGACGTACGGTATTCCGGGACGGTGAGCACACAAGTTTACCTAGGTTCGAATCCGCCGGCTTTGGACGGATCCTACTCCTGCTAGCAATCTAGTAATATGGCAGAGCCGGAATATGGGTTACAAGGGTTTCGCCTGTGCGAGTTGAGGGTCTAAAGTATTGAGGTGTGCCCTAAAGGCTTTCCCTAGGACGGCTTATATAGATATCCGGCCTAGGGTTTACAGGAGAGATCTATCCGGCCACGTCTAAGAGTCGGTTACAGAGTACGTCTTGAATTACAAGTAACATTATGGGCCTAAGTCGGTAAGTCTTCTGGGCCTTCCCGTAGCCGGATTGGACTCCGTCTTTCTCCCTGACTGGGCCGCCTGTGAAGCAAAGCTCTAACCCGAAGTGGGCCACCCTAGTCAGTGAGGAACTGTGAGGATACCCGGAAAGTATATCCCCAACACCACTCTTATCCTTGAGATTCTTTCAAAAAAAATCATGTTTCTCAAAAATTCTTACAATTCTACATAAAATTTGACACACTTGATCACCTAGCTAACTTGCTCACCCTAAATTCTTATAGATGGAAGTCCAGTATTGCAAGTTCTACCAGCTGGGCAACGGAGGCCACCTGATTTTTGAGAGGGATCTAGATACACTGTCAGAGTATCTTGAGCGCCCGTACCCGGAGTTCTTTGGGGCACAACTCAACGATCATGTAGGAGGAGATCTATAATGGCTGATAGTTGCAGATATCAGAGGAAAGATGGAAGCACCCACTTCGGAGAAGATCCAATTCATCTTGAGGGAGAACAACTGGCTAGATGGATTAGCCAGGGCTATGCATGAAGCTCTTGCCCGTATGTGTGGGCAAAACATCAACCAGATCCAAGGAACTCACTTTGCTCACTACGCAAGGCATGATTCTATGGGAATGCCCTTGGAGATGCCAGGACACCTGGAGCTGAAGCAGCAGGTGGACAATCTTGACTTCATGTTGTATGATAGGTAGAAGGAGTTGGACAACATTCGTGCCTACGCCAACCACAACCATGCCATTGCAGTCAAGAAGGACCAGACCCTCCCCATTGTCGCCAAGGAGCGCCAATCACTTCATCGTCAGCGGGACAAGAAGGATTGCATCATTGATCGTCTTTGCAAGAAGGTGGCCACTCTCGAGAAGACCATCCGTGAGCAGGAAATGCAGCTTGAAGCGAAGCAGGAGGAGGAAGGTGAAGATATCCAAGGAGATCTTTACTCTTACATCGGTGATGATAACGACTACCTAGAGGATGATGCCATGGAGTTCCACACTGATGATGATGATTCCGACTTCATTGATGATGACTAGATGTGCTTGATCACTACCGTAGGAATGAGTTGTACCGGTCCCACTATATCGTAGTTTCACAGAATGGTTCTTAAAACCATCTGTTTTCCATTTGTGGTGTGGTGTGTGTTTGTATGGTGTGCTTTGAATGGATGAGAAGAAGTGTTAGTTTGCAAAACCTGAGTCAAACTCAAAGTTTAAAGCTTTTTGAAAACAAAACCATGAACCTTAGAAATTTCCCTCTTATCTCATTATCTATCTCAATCTTCAGATGACTCGTGGAAACCCCGGAGGAAGTAGCTCATCTCAGGACCCAATGCTGCAGATTCTGCGAATGCTAGTTTCCAACCGTGAAGCTAGTAGAGCCGAATGCCAAGCCAACCTAGCCACTCTTCAACAGATAGCTCAGATGGCCCACAACAATCAAGGCCATGGAAATCAAGATCACGATGGATCCAAAATCAAGAATTTTCAGAATACCAATCCCCCTATCTTTAGTAAGTCTGAGGACCCCTTAGATGCTGATGATTGGCTACAAACCATGGAGAACAACCTAGAGGTCGCAGGAGTTGAAGCCAACGAGAAAGTACTATTTGCCCCCCATTATCTGGCAGGAGATGCACGAGCCTGGTGGAATAACACCCGTACCATGAACGACGGTCAGATGATGACTTGGGAAGCATTCAAGATCAAGTTCAGCCGCACCCATGTGCCACAAGGTTTGGTCACCAGGATGAGAGATGAGTTTAGGAAACTGAAGCAAGGAAGGATGACGGTTGTTGAGTACCGTGACAAATTTATATCTTTAGCTAGATATGCCCCTGATGAGATTAACACCAAAGCAAAGAAGAAGGAAAGGTTCCTGAATGGATTACATGATGAGATGCAGACTGTGTTAGTCAACATCCGTTTTGCAGATCTAGAAGAACTAGTAGACTCTGTCATTTAGATGGAAGGGAAGATAAACCAAGCCAATGACAACCGCAAACGTCGCATGATGCACCAGACTGGATCCAACCATACCCAGAAGTATCGCCCCAATCCGTCTGCAGGATATGCCCCAAGAAACAACAAACCCCCTATGTCCCGTCCAAGCTACCCCAATCGTAGCGGAGGAAACCTAAAGACTGGAGGAAACCACAACAACAACCCCGGCAACTCCAATAACTTCAACCGTGCACCGCCAAAGTGCAACAACAACAACACCAACAACAACAATACTGCCCCAAGGACTGGAAGCAATGCTGTTGTCACATCTCAAAAATTTCCAAATTTTGAAATGTGAAAAAAAAGACAAGAAAATTAAAATCTTGGAAAGGATGAAATTTAGAGGGAAAAGAAGCTTCTAACGATGATATCATAATCTTATATAAACAATATGAATTTTGGATAATAAAGTGACTATTAAGTTTTCAAAAGTTTATTTGGATTATTGCATGGCATGCATCTTCGTCATGGAGCATTTGCATTTGAAATCTTGGAAAGAATTAAAACCCCAAAACTTAAGCCCTACTAAGAAAATATTCATATTAAGTTCAATTTAAGACCATGACTATATTCAATATTAAATTTTAGTAAAACAATTCCAAGTAGATCAATAATAATAAATAACACATATATTTAATTATATAAATTGATTTGACCCTTTTAGGAACCCTATGGAATATATAAGTTGAAGGAAAAAAGAAATAAGAAAAATGAAATAAAAATCACTTGAGCCAAGGTGCGATATTATGAATTTTATATAAACATTTTTTGAAATATACCAAAATGTTATGTTTTGAATAAGCTACTCACTGGTATATTATTTCGTAATTTCTAAAATGTTTTTGAAATCAAATTGTAATTCAAATCAAAAAGGAAAGAAAAACAAAATAATAATAAGAAGAGAAAACGTATATATATAACCAAATAAAGGTCGGTAGCCAACCATAGTTTGTATTTTGTCTGTCTCTCTATTTCTTTTTTTTTCATAAAATCTTTTCCTAACGCGGCATCTATTTCTGGTCCAACTTATTGCCGAACTAGCTAGCCACACAGGACGGTTGTCGCTTCTTCTTCCTCACATACACATGCACCTACAGCTAAAAGGAACGCGTACTTACATGCAGCCATGGCGCCTCCTCTTCGCCTCCTCATATCACACGATCACCTCGAAACTGCTCGGCACAAAAACGAAAATTATTCTGCATTCAACCATGGTTCCATTCAGGACATTAAAACCCAAATGTAGTGCACCTTAACCTAAATAATAATCGTCATGGTCGAAACTGAATAGAAAACGGACGACCCACTCGCCTCCCACTCACCCGAGCTCTCTCCTCCATGTAAAAGAGCCTATGACCCTCCCTTCCTCGCACTCCACCTCACCACGGCCCAGCTTTGCCCCTCGTTCAGACTCAGTTTTTCGCCAAGGTTCACCGATCGCCGCGTGTTTTCCGACGACTCTGACGAGGTGTATACGGGAAGCAGGCCCCTATTTTCTTTCCATTCCTTTTCTTTTGCCACTGCGCACCTCCCTGCACTCTTTAAGCGAATGATTTCACAGCCGGAGATCATCTGCGACGAGGACCGAATGCCCGCTCGACCTCCATCCGTTGGCCACTGTCGCCTGGATCCACGCCAGGATTAACCAAGGCCACTACAGTCTTCACCGAGCCGATCTTCAGAGAACCCCGCTGCGACGTCTCCGAGAAGTTCCCGAGCTGTCACCATCGTCTACACCATCATCGTCGACAACCGTGGCCGTACACATGTTTCTCGGCGAGCCTCTGCGGTGAGCTTTCCTGGCCGTTTTGATCTCGGTAGGACTATCAGAACTAGACTAAATATTCTAAGTGATCATAGGATTCAAACCCCATGGTCATGTTGGTCTTGTAACGAACAGTAGAATTTAACCACACAAGTCCTGGCATATCCAAAGTAGAGATGCACGTAGCTGTTTGGACTTCGGAGCACTTACATGCATAAATATATGCCTCCACATCGAGCCTACCATGTACTATATACCTTGTTCATTTATTTTTTCCTAATCGACCTCGTTCAAATATATAGATGCACATAGGTATGGAATTGATTTATCGCTCATATATGTTACGGACTTCAGCGATCTAGTATGTTTTCAAGGCCATATTTGACATGGACTCACATTAAGAGATAAGTGTTTCTTCCGTACAAATATGTATGTAGAATCTTAATACGATGCCAAATGTAACTTTTGAGTTGCACGTGTCCCTCAAAAGAAAGAAAAAGTACAGTAGTTTTCTTTCTAAAAATAGATAAGTAAATATCAACTGCTTATGTCCAAAACAAGAACAATATTTGATGTACATGTTACGTAAAAACTTTTACATATAATCCATAAAATTATAAGCCATTTGTGGTCTAAACGAACTTTAGAAATTCACAACTTTAGTTTTGTTTGCCAAAATATTTCAAATAAGATATCTATAAAAACCTTGGGAGCAGTAAATTGCAATGACCCCCATCGATTCATATTTTGGTGAATTTAAATTTAGTAAAATTTTGAATTTAAGGAATAGATTATTTTGGCCATAATTTAAAATATACAAACCCTTTTAGATGGATTCTTTCTGTAAATTGAGTAAAGCTTTTCTAATAATAGAAAATGATTCTAAATAATCTATTTGCACCAAAATTATTACAATTGGCATCCCACTTATATAAAAAGGACCAATAGGTTTTTTGTAGTGTTCAGAACCTTGTTGGAACAACTTTTTCAATGGAATAATCCTCTTGCATACTTCCATGCATTGCCTTGTTTGTTTTGTTATGACTAGTTTTGAGAGTGTGTTTTTGCTTGTTTATATTGTTGTAGACTTTGAGGAGTGTAACCTTTTCAAGATCGAGGAGAGTACCTAAATATTCTACTAAAAAGGCAAGTGATACTTTGGTCTCATCAAATTTCTTATTATTTCTATTATGCGTTAGTGATATTTTGTATTATGCATGATATGATGGAAACGGCTTTATAAATAGATTGTCTCGATGGATGAGTATGTAGTCTTGTAGCAAGGATTTAGAAGGGTACACTAGGGAAGTACTAGTGTGACCATGTCGGTGTAGGGTACACTAGGGATGTACTAGTGGTACTACCATTGAATTAGAGGCACACTAGGGATGTACTAGTGTGGCCATTTTATGTTAACAGTACACTAGGGATGTACTAGTGTTATCATTGAGTTAGAGACACACTAGGGATGTACTAGTGTGGCCATTTTATGTTAGCGGTACACTAGGGATTTACTAGTGTTACCATTGAGTTAGAGGCACACTAGGGGAAGTACTAGTGTGGCTATGTTAAGTTGGAGGTACACTAGGGAAATACTAGTGTGATAGCGGTATATGATATATCGTGTAAGTTTCACTTGCCAATACATTCAATGTATTGACCCTTGTGGCTGTAACTTATCGTGTTGCAGGACTATTTGATAGTGAAGTTTGATGAGTAGAGGTTACGAGTCTGCACCCAACATGTTTGCCTGTGGCACATGAAGATGAAGGACTCCATGCTTTATAGTTATATATGTTGCCTTGTAATAAGATAGTCATATGAGCTATGTAAGTTGTAATGAACTATTTTTATTACTGGATATGTGATGTAATATGACCTTTGTTTCTTGATATTACATCTTAAACTGCGGGTGCTAGCTATTCGATCTAGGGACTAGCACTATAAACACAGGGATCTGCACCTTAACGGGTTCGGATCATGACAGCTGTGCCTGTTGCAGCAAAAGACAAGTCACAGATCACTTGCTTTGAATGTGGAGTCAAGGGTCACTACTCCAATGAGTGCACCAAGAAGCTTGCAACAACTACCAATGTGAATGCACCCGCTCAGCAGCAGCGCCATGTTCAGCCTAGAAGGAGATTTGCTCCAGGGAACTCGCTCAACCACAACGGCCGTCTGTTCCACATGAATGCTGAAGAAGCCCAGGAAGCGCCAGATGTCGGGTTGTGTATGTTTTTTGTTAACTTAGTACTTGCAAGAGTGTTTTTTTATTCTGGAGCATCGCACTCGTTTGTATAGAAGAATTTGCATGCACTAGTAAGATTCAACTAACAAAATTGAAGCATGTTATGATAGTTTCAACCACCAAAGCTAGAAAAATTTGCAAGGCTGTACCTATCAGAATCCATGGAATATATTTTTATGCCAATCTAATAGTACTAGGAACCAAAGGTTTGGAAGTAGTACCTAGAATAGATTGGATGTCGAAATATAAAGGATTAATCGACTGTGCCAATAAAGCCATAACCATGGCCAGTAGCACTGGAGTATTAGTAGAGCATGTATCTGAGACCTTGCCCCGTCAATTGAAATGCAACAAGAGTCTAGCCCAACAAACTCTAGACCAAGTCAGAGTAGTCTGTGAATACCACGACGTATTTTCAGATGAATTGCTCGGTATGCCCCCAGATCGGGATATCGAGTTCATCATTGAACTAATTCCTAGAACTGGACCCATAGCTCAGAGACCTTATAGTATGAACCCATCTGAATTAGTGGAGCTGAAGAAGCAACTTGATGCTATGTTGGAGAAAGGTCTGATGCCATGGAGATCGCCTGTTTTGTTTATGGATAAGAAAGATGGAGGTAACCGTTTGTGCATGGATTACCGGAAGCTGAATGATGTCACCATCAAGAACAAGTACCCATTGCTGAAGATAGAGGATCTGTTTGACCAGTTGACTGGTGCCAGAGTGTTTTCTAAGATTGATCTGAGAACTAGTTATCATCAACTCAAGATTCATGCAACAGATATTCCAAAGACCACCTTTACCACCAGATATGGATTGTATGAGTATACGGTCATGTCTTTTGGATTAACCAATGCACCCACTTATTTCATGAATCTCATGAATAAGATTTTTATGAACTTTCTGGATAAGTTTGTCGTTGTTTTTATCGACGATATTCTGATCTATTCCAAGTCAGAAGAAGACCATGAGCTACACTTGAGAACCATCCTTCAAACCCTTAGAGAACATCAATTGTATGCCAAGTTTAGCAAATGTGAGTTCTGGTTAAAGGAAGTAGGATTCCTAGGACATATTGTGTCGGCAGGAGGAGTCGTTATCGATCCCGCCAAGATCAAAGATGTTGAAGAATGGAAAGCCCCAACCACTCAAACTCAAGTCCGTGCATTTCTCGGATTACCAGGATATTACCGCAAGTTCGTTGAAGGATTTTCGAGCATCGCAAGACCGATGACCCAATTGTTGAAGAAAGACAAGAAGTTTGAATGGACAGATAAATGTGAAGCAAGTTTTCAAGAACTCAAGAAGAAATTGATTTTAGCCCCAATTCCGATTATGCCAGATATCAAGAAGCCTTTTGATGTGTATTGTTATGCATCCAAGATTGGTCTCGGATGTGTGTTGATGCAAGAAGGCAAAGTCATAGCATATTTGTCCCGACAACTGAAGCAACATGAGCAAAACTACCCTACCCATGACCTTGAACTAGCAGCTATAGTTTTAGCTTTGAAGACATGACGTCATTACCTTATGGGTAACTGTTGTGAGATGTATGCGGATCACAAGAGCTTAAAGTATATTTTCACCCAGAAGGAGCTGAATATGAGGCAAAGGAGATGGATAGAGTTAATCAAGGATTATGACCTTGACATTCACTATCACTCCGGCAAAGCCAATGTGGTAGCGGATGCTCTTAGCAGATTGCGGTGTAGATTGAACACCATGATCAAAGAAGCCCATCCAAGTTTGCATGAAGAGTTGGAGCATTTTAGAACGGATCTAGTTAGCAAAGGATTTTTAGCTAGCATAGAACTTCAACCCACTTTGATCAGTCAGATCAAGGAAGCCTAGATAGGAAACGCAAGTATCAACGGAATCAACCGTCGTATCAGTATAGAGAAGGTATCCGGATTCACCGAAGATGAAGAAGGAGTTTTGTGTTACAAAGGACGTATCTGTCTACCACCAGATTCCGAGCTGAAGCAAGTTATCATGCAGGAAGCTCATGATACTCTTTATTCTATCCACCCCGGAGGAACAAAGATGTATCAGGATTTGAAGGAGCAATTTTGGTCGCACAAGATGAAGAGAGAAATCGGAAGCTACATAGCCAAGTGTGATATCTGTCAGAGAGTCAAAGCGGAACATCAGAGACCCGTAGGACTTTTGCAACCATTACAGATTCTAGAATGGAAATGGGATTCTTTCGGAATGGATTTTATCACCGGTCTGCCTACTTCTAGTAGGGGAAATGACTCTATTTGGGTCATAGTTGATAGAGTGTCCAAGGTAGCCCATTTTATACCTATCAAGACCGCCTACCAGAGTTCGAAGCTAGCAGAGCTGTACATTGCTAGGATCGTCAGTTTGCATGGAACCCTTAAGACCATAGTATCGGATCGAGGAACCTAGTACCTCAAGATTTTGGTAGAAAGTCCAAGAAGGATTAGGAACCAAGATGAACTTTAGCATAGCGTATCACGCGCAAACCGACGGACAAACTGAAAGAGTCAACCAAATCTTAGAAGATATGTTGAGAGCTTGTGTGCTAGAATATGGATCAAAATGGGAAGATTGTATGCCTTTTGCAGAATTCTCATACAACAACAGTTATCAAGCCAGTTCGCAAATGGCCCCATTTGAATTTCTGTATGGAAGGAAGTGTCATACCCCCTTGAATTGGTCGCAAGTAGCAGAGAGTCAGATTTTCGGACCCGACATCCTACGAGAAGCCGAAGAGAAGGTTCACAAAGTCCGTGAACACCTCAAGACCGCCTAATCCAGACAGAAGAGTTATGCTGACATGAGACGTTGAGACCTGACCTTCAATGTCGGAGATTTTGTGTATCTCAAAAGTGTCACACTTGAAGGGAATGCAACGTTTTCAACTGAAGGGAAAGTTAGATCCTAGATATATTGGACCCTTCAAGATTTTGAATCATCGAGGAGAAGTATCATATCAACTAGAACTGCCAGAGGAGATGTCAGCCATACATAATGTGTTCCATATCTCGTTACTTCGCAAATGCCTAGAAGTTCCGGAGAAGACCGAAGTGTTCAAGAACATCGATCACCGAGCCATAGATATCAACAAGGATCTTAATTATCGTAAAGTACCCATTCCTATTTTGGAAGAAGCCTTAAGAACCACCAGGACTAGGAGTATCAAGTTTCTCAAGATCTAGTGGAGCAACCACACCGAAGAAGAAGCTACTTGGGAGCAAGAAGATTATATTAGGACTGAATTTCCAAATCTCTTTAGTTCCTAGTTTTTCTTAAATCTTGGGATACGATTTTGTTTAAGGAGGGAAGGTTTGTAACACCCCAAAAACATTAATCAAGATTATCAAGTTCTAAGCACCCAAATTTGGGGTTAACAAAACCTTTTATTCCAAAAATCTATATGAATGCATGTGTGATTTGCATTAGTGTATGATTGATTGAATTTTCCATGTTTGATTGCTACAAATGATAAGAAATGGTTTAAAGATGAATACTACATCATCTAGGCCACTTACAAACAAAATCCAAAGAAAAAGAAATCAAATCTGAATTAAATAAGCAAATGGTCATTTTGACCAAAGTTAACCACTAGGCCACTTTGAGTGTTCCTAGAAAAGAATTTCTAACAGAAACAATTCCATTTCTATTCACCCCTTGCTAGACCAAGTAAAAGTGAACCCAAGCCCACTTTACAAACCCACAGAAACTATTTTTAAATATATTTAATGGACAGTTCAAATTTGAATCAAGTTCATATGGTAAGATCACCGTTTTGCAAAAACCACTCAAACCAATCCCACTTGACTTATCCAAGCGACCATAGAGACTCAAGCATAAGATCCAAACACTCACCAAAATTTATTCAAAAATTTCAAATTTAATTTCTTTTGACCATTTAATCAAACACCTTATAGACACAAATCCAATTCTGCCTAACTTCGCTATTTGGAGCATTGATCACTAGACCAAATGCCCCCATTGCACTCCCCCTATCTCCTCCAGTCTATAGCAGCACCAGACATGCCCCAGTCGTTGCACCGGCACCGCCACACCAGCCTGCCTCGGCCGACCATGGACAGAGCGCCCCGGACCACGCCGCCCTCTCCCACGACGCGCAGGAGATAGGCGACTGTCCACCGCCACCCCCTGTCCAGGGCTCGATCACAGCCAGGCCCTGGACCACCCCAGCAATGCTGTGCCCAGTGTCTCTGCGCCGTGCCAAGAGCGCGCCAGAGCACCGCAGCTGACCAGCTCGCTCGTGTCGCGCCTAGCCCTCACCTCGTGTGCACACACTCGCCATGATCACAGCTAGCTCCCAGACACCCTCGTTCGCCGCCGCGCGACCCGTAGCTCCCGTGCGCTGTCTCGAACACCACTGGTTCCGTGCAGAGCGTCGCACGCGCCCGACTGCTCCAAGCCACCCCGTGTCGTGCCATTACGCCCGTGATGACTGCCAGGGAGCACTGCACCGCCCCTACCCACAGCCACGCCGATAGCACGTTGTACCGCCCTTGCCGGAGACGCCAGGCCATCCCGCTCGGTCCTCTCGTCGGTGTATAAATAGAGGCCCTCTCCGCCACAATTCTCCACACCACCTCACTCCCCACTCCTCACAGACCCTCCCACACTTCTCCCTGGAGCAAGGCGAGCACCGCTTCACCGGAATTTGGCTGGAGCCCGCCGATGTAGAAGGAGAAGGTCGCCGTTGATTAGAGTTGCCCCAGGAGCTGCCGCAACCACCGTCGTTCGCCCCCATCACCAACCCTAGCTGGAGCCCAGGTGATCCTCACACGACCCCCACCACCGCGTTAGGGCTCAAACCTCGCCGGAGCTGTTCGTCATCGATGATGAACCTCAGTCGTTAGATTGGGTTCTAATCATAGGGCCTAGAATGCACGATACCGTTTCGGGTAGATAGAGTCGCTGACTAGTGGGACCCTGCTGTCAGTAGCCCTCTGCGCCTCGCTGTGCATATTGGGTCGGCCTAGTTAGTTTCCTGCGCAGGCCTGTGAATTCAAATAGTTATTTTCCATTTTAATTAAAACAAGTTTTCTGTCAGTAGATTCAAAAATCAATTCAAAGATATTCACTAAACCAAATTGCACGATTCCAATTTTGTTAGAAAGATATTTAAATTATATATCAAAACCCATTAGATTCAAATCATTTGGAGTTAGAGATCACCTATAGTAAAAATAACAAGACAGAGACTTTTTCAACTTCAAACATTTTGCAAAAATCAACCATAAATGCTTTTGAGTTGATTCCAACTCTCAAAAATCACATTTGATAAGATCTATCTGAATAGGTAAAAATATTTAGGTTTACATGCAGTGACATTGGACTAGTACCAAAATAATGCTATATAGGCATTTCTAGTCACTTTAATTCTATTAAATGATAATCTTAAATTTAATAAAATATGACCAACACTTTAAATCACATTCCCATGTATTATAATATGTGGTGATGACATGTGTCAACATGATCCCATATTTTAATAGGAGAATATTAAATATTAAGTACTTTCAATGAGTAGAAATTACTTTTCTAAAATAAGATAAATAAAATTAAGCCTTTATTTTATGTGATGATGCTAGATCATCAAGTGTGAGCCTTAGTGTGCTAAATAAAAGTAGTTAAGTATTGTTTGGTGATTGTGTATCTCGTATTCATTTATAGACGATAGTACCGACCCGGGATACGAGGAGGAGGAGTACTACCAAGAAGAAGAGGAGGAGAACTTCAATCACTGCACCACTCAAGGCAAGCTAACACTTGCAGGTCTTATACTTATGCAAGCTAACACTTGCAAGTCTTATACTTATGCAAGCTAAAACTTGCAAGTCTCATACCTATGCAAGTCATCCTTGCAAGATAACCTATGCAAGATGCATTAGGCATGCTTGGTTATGCAATTTTGATTATACCAATCCCACGTTTTACTTGCAAGCTTTATTCTTTTACTTTACCAAAGCTCTTTACTTTTGGTTAGTACTTTGTGAGTATTAGAAAAATAGAATAGATACCATAAAGAGTATAAAACTAGGCCTAATTAGTTATACTTAGATGTCATTCCATGGCATGAGATTGGAGATTATCACCCCTCATTAGTGAATACCCTCAACTTTAGTGGCTAGTGCTAAGCATAAAAGTTGATCACTTTAGATGGGAATAATTGGTGAAAATGATTCTGAAAACCTTGGAATGATGATTCATTCTATTGAAATGTTTTGACATGTGTTATGGATACAAAAGGATTTGATGATGAAAATGTTGAGGCATGAGCCTTAGCCCTTTATAAAAACTAATGTTGGGTTCGGATGCGATACCATTCCAATTTTACCGTACAACCACAATATCTGAATTGGGTAGGGCTTAGCCGGAAGTTTATATGCCTTAGTATGGGTTCCCTTGTAGAAGAGGTTGAGCTGAGTCTACCTCGTGATGAATGTCCACATATGCAGTGCCTAGGATGGCAGATGGCCATGGTTGGGAGGCCAAGCTCATAGGGGAGGTGCCTATACTAGAGTGTGTAATTGAAAGGTCATGATTGATTATCCGCATACTAAGTATGATGATTCAGGGTTATCCTTGACAGATGTATCGAATTTTGTGGTGAAAGTGTACCACCTCTATAGAGTGTAAAACTATTCGAATAGCCGCGTCCGTGGTCATGGACAGTTAGAGTGGCCATACTATCCTGTCGTCAGATGTTTTCAAAATGACTTGTGAATTGAACTATGACTTTGACTTGAACACCACAAGATTGTGGACATGAAAACTAGGTTCCCCCTTAAGTGATTTAGAACATTAAATTATCTTTCTTTACATATAAACTTAGCTTAAGATAAACCTGGCTTTTTGCAAATAAACCTAGAGCTTAAAATTCCTACTAGAACTACCTTACTTGTTAGTGATAGGTTGTGAGTACTTAAAGAGTACTCATGGCTTTGTCCCTGGCTATTCCTGTGACCAGACTATGAGGAGGACTACCAGGATGATGGACGGCAGGAAGTCTACGACAGCTAGGATCATCTCCCATCATCAGCATTGCTTGTGACCCTGAAGATGGAGCCCCTACTACGTTTAATTTCCGCTGCTTGATTTGTATTAAGACTGAATCATGAGATCCTTTATTTGTAAGACCTTATTATGGTTTGTAAGGGATGATGTACTGTGATATCAATCTGTTATGTCTCGCAAAAATGGTAATCCTGGGATTGCGAGGTATGGCATAACAGGCATCTGGGATTAAAAATCCGGGTGTTGACACTACATTGCTAGGCCAGCACTTCTCTCCTGCTGAGGTGCGTACTGCTGCTATTGTTGCCGAGGTGCATTTTGCCCTGTTCCTGCTGGATTACGTTGTCCGGCATTGCCGTTGGCAGTGTTTCTCTAACCGGCATTGCCTTGGTCACGGTTACCTCGGCCAGCTTCACCTCGGCTGACACTGTGATGATCCTCATCAACTTGCACTCCTTTTCCTTTCCTTGCCCTTACTAGGTCATATGGGACCATCTGCTTGTCTCTTCTACCCGAGGTTACCACTTCCTCTCTCCTAGGGCCGTTACTAGGGGACAACGCAGATCTAGCAAACTTCGCCAGGTTATTCCTTGCCGAATGAACTACGTGTGATGCTCCGGGTTGTGTCGGGTTTGCCTTGTTTATTTCCTCATTCTGATGACACGCTACCCTAAACAAGTGGTTAACTCTCTCATGTTGCCTCTCTCGGGCCTCTCCGGTTAAACCTTCTAACTCGGATGTTGCTGCATTGGCAGCCCTGAGGTTCATCCCCGGGGTAGTATACCTCTCTAGCCCTGTTGTCACTATTGTACCTATCCGACCTGGCTTAGGCACATACTCCTTGTCAATCTCAGTAATCAGGTTCCTACCTCGGATTTTCACTCCATCTATTCGGTTTGCTTTTGCATACTCCCGTAGAGTGATGTTCAGTGACTGTTACAGCTCAGCTACTTTTTTTGCACCAGCTAGCATTTTCTGCCTAGTTTCCTCTAGCCGAGCCTGCTCCTGAGCCAGATCTACAACAGGAGCTATGGGTGTTTCTAAGCTATCTATCGCCTGATGCAGTACATTCTATGGCCTCTCTAGGGGAGGGAATCTAGACCTTGCCTGCTTCGGCGTGGCATCCGGATCTAGCACTGGGTCCTTGCTTGCTCCTGCATCAGGCGTTGTCATCATGACCTCAATGCAGCTTGTGGGGCGAGTGATACGCGCACCACGAACCGCGTTGAGAGGTGGCTCGCCCCTCTCGATGACGTGCTGCAGATGTACGCAGGACTAGTCAACACCGACATAGATCTTGTGGGCTCCAAGCTTGATGAAGAGTCCATTGCGTGGCGGAGGACGCCTGCCGAAGCTCCCAATGTTCTCACTGACATAAACCAACGATCCAAAGCGCTGAACAATCCCGGAGACGATGCATTCACCAGTGCCGATGAGGTTTCCCATCTGGATTTTTACCCCTTATAGCGCCGCTAGCCTCACAGTGGGCGCCAACTGTCATGGTGGTGGCACGGCAGATGCCATGGATAGGCTAAAGATGGGGCCAATGTGCACTAGAGGAATCCAGGGAGGGATCATGTGGTGATTCCACACACTGGTGTTTATATTTCTCTCTTGTTGAAAGTGGGTTACAAGGGCTCCTCGAGTTGTTCGTGAGAAAGAGACTAGTTCTCTTACTCCCTACTACTACACTCTAGGGTCCTTCCTTAAACAGAATGATCGATCCGCTTCTATGGAGGCCCTGGTGCTCCTTATATAGGGGAGCCCAGGTAACAAATCTAAGGCACACGTGGAAGCATATTCCCTGAATATGCCCTTTGGTTAAAGCAAGATGCCTCTTTTTACACTTTCAACGGCTAGTCCGGACTCAAGGCGTAAGCCTCCCTGAGCCGCTCTGTGGTATTGCATCACCAGACAATGATAGCAGCAGCCGACATTTGTTGTGTCACCTTTGTCGGCCACGCCTGCTGGTCCTTCCTTATGCATGCTTCGCTCACACTACAGTGAACAGAGGCCACTTTTTGACAAGCGAGAGATTCCTTCCTTCCCTTGGAAGCCAAGTGTAACCCGGCTAGCACCTAGCTAACCCAGCTACGAGGGTACCTGCAACCAAGGTAAATCATACATAGCTGACATATGCTCAATGCCGGTCGGGTTAATGTTAGGTGAACACCCACTGGGTTGGGTTACTGCGTAATTCGGCCTGCCTTGAGGTGACCCGGTCAGCAATCGCTTTGACCGTGTCGTACCTTGGCTAACTCGGCCTTTATACCCTGGTGTAACCCTACTCCAGGGTATCCCCCAACACCTCTGGTATGAAAACTACGGATGAACGAGAAGAAAGATACAAAGGAGAGAGCTAAAAGTAGATGAACATGGAAAAGTAGTAGATTTGTTTGTTCGATTGGTGTTGGTTCAATCGGTCATCGCCCCTCGTGTATATAAGTAGTGGCTGGACTTTTCGCGCAAGAAAGAAGGTTGGATCCATGTCCAAAACTCTAGTTGGGGTCCAAATCGAACAAGCAAACCCGAAATTTTCGTAACTGTTTGGTCAAAAACTTGCTAGTACCTTCCGGACCACTTTTTAGGTAGTAAACAAGTTCGGATCAAAATGTCGTTAAACAAAAAGTTTTGTGCCTCGAAACAATGAACAACTTTGATATTGACCACTTTTTCATCTGATCTGACCTTGATAGACTTTTCTTCTTATTTTCGTATCAAAGTCGGATTTAGACCAAACGAATTTAACTCAATTCGGCTGTATCTTGAATCTGGAGGCCACATACTTGCTTAAAAGAAGCTGACTCCAAAAGCAAAGTTGTTCAACTCGGAAAAACGAAGAACTTTCATATTTTACACTTTCCATCCGAGTTAATCTTAACTGCTTAAATTAACTTGAAAGCAGATTGATCGAATTAGGAGGGTTTTTTTTGGTCGATCGAGTCCATTGCTCTCGCCTAAGGTGAGACATGGTCTGTGGTCTGGCGACCCCATTCCTGGTCGTGCTAATTCGGCCTCTAGAAGTATTTTGGCTCTCAAATTTGCATACTAACTTGGATTGAGATGATTCAAAAACCAAAATTGCTTGTTTTGACGAGGCACACAACTTTCATGTTAAGCACTTTTTAATTTGAGGTCATCTTAAAGGAGTTATGGTTGAATCCTCCATATATCAGCCTCCGAGTCTTCTCTAAACACTAGCATTATTGGCTATTAAGCCTAATCATGGCTTGACTTGATATGGTGCCTCTTTGATGATGATTAATAATCCTCAAGTGGACTTTTCCGAGTGTCTCTCACCATTGGCTTGATTAGCTATGAGCCCAAAACGAGTGCCAACACATGCCCCCTGTTTTCTGGCAGAGCTTGCGTGCCATAAAATAACTTGCTCCATTTTTAGTCTAAGGACGATGCCAACACTCCATCGGCCATTGGTTTTCTTATGGCGATAACTCTATATCGGCCATATGTGCTAAGGGCGATAAATATATATCGGCCATTTTATGCCCAGGCTTGTTGTCATTTGAGTATAACTTCTACAAATGTTTGCCTTCGGGAACATCCACTTTCATCTTGACGATTGATGGATACAATGAATGTCTTCATGAACAACTCAAGCAATGATCCTCGCCTAGTTTTCATCCAAGTGCTCAAGAAGAATATCACCAACTGTTCAGCAATAAAGAGCATTACCTATTAAAGAGTATCTGAAGAGCACCCGAACTATCATGTTCACCCTTTAGTTCAAATTTTGCATGTAATCAATAATGGGCTTCCTCTATTCTTCATCTTCACCTACACTAGATCTTTCATTAGTGGCCGAAACGGTGGTCTCCAATCCGGCCTTACCTATGTTGGCGAAACAAAGCATCGGCTCTTGTGGAATATGAAATATATCATGAATAACATGGTAGCCAAATGTTTATTGAGCCAACTCATTTTCTCTTCAGTTTTCATGTCTAGATATATGAGCAATGATAAATCAATCCAAGATGAAATTTACATCTAGACATGTATCAAGATAAATAACAAGTGATTCATCGAAACTTTGGTAAACCATAGACATTGTTGCACTACTCACAACAAATCACTATAAGCCTCAATATGTAGCACCTATAGCAATAAAAAGCTCTAGCACGAACAGAAAAGCTTCACATTTAGCTATATGGTTTCTGCAAGATATTCTAAGCTATATGAGACTTCATAAAACAGTACCATAAGGAGATAAATAAACAATACCAATGCATTGGTCATTGCTTTTAAAACTGTACAGTCAAAATATAATTCCCATGGTACTAGAGACAAGATTAATATCAATATCATGCTCAACATCTACACTGATAATGAAATTAAAGACAATTTGGCCTTTCATAGATTTCAAAGATTTATAAGCCAAATTATCAACACATAAGCATAAGCACAATTGCTAATGAATGCATACCTTGTCTCGGTCTCCAATAGAACTGAGGATGATGTTAGAAAACCACATCGGCTATGATTGGATAATGATCTCAGGGTGATAGAATAAATATCGGCCATATATCTTTGCCTCAATGGGCATGCATAATCCATCCACCAATATATAGCCGAAGTAAACAAAACAACAAATCTAATTATGAACTTCAAGTATTCGGCCTCTTTGATTAGCAACAAAATTCCAACTAATCAAATGAATAATGATTTGGCAATACCCTTTCATGATGTACAAAATTATGATGCGTCCATGGATCAAAATAAAACCATGGTGGTAATCAATAATACCTGGGGATGAATCCCATGGCATGGGCATTAATGGTGAAGTAGAATAATATGGATGATGTGGTGGCCGAAGTTTGTGATATTGATACTGAATCCTTTGGCATGATTGCTTGTTGGCTTTATTCTTTTTGTTCTCCACTCTTGCTGCCCTTCTTATGACAGGATCTCGCACATCTTCCTTGCCTTGAGGGTTTCCTTTGGGAACCCACACCATGTTTTTTTTCTTCAGCTCCTTGGCCCTAAGCTGATATAGTTTCCTCTCTTGCCAATTTGATAAACCGAGTGAGCATGTCGGCTGTGGTTTCGTTTCACACAATGGTGTGACTTTATTAAGCTTGGGCACTTTCATCTTATATTGTTTCGAATCGACGATCAGGACTTTGAAAGTTACTCTCTTCACTTCATTTCCTTAGTAGCCAATGTCAATTCTACTGGCTTTTGATTATTTGGAGTCGAGTCTGAAACAACATACTTGCATCCATACTTTTTGATTCGGTATACTTGCTAGACCACTTGTTTCTTTACCCATGAACTCTGGACCGGTTCTTGCCTATTGAAACGGTCTTTGACATGTGACTGTTGATCAATTGACCTTCTTGGAGGTGCATAATTTGGGTGAGATGATCTAGAATTAGATGGATAACGTGCCCATGAATCATACCTTTCCCATGATGGATATGAATAAAAATTAGCATAGGGAGGTATCCATGACATTGGCATTTGTGGCCCAAAAGGAGGATATGAATTTGTTGCATTGAATTTCTCCTTTCTCCAATCCCTGTCTTTAGACTTTTTCCTTGGGGGTGATCTTGATGCTTTTGCACTACTTGGCTGATAAGAACTTTTTGCTTCACTCTCCTTTTAATATTTTTCTAGCAGCTGTGCAAAAGTGAATTTTGGTTTCTTACCCTCGTATTTATTGTGGCCTTTGTCTTTTTGAGTTTTGCACACATCGATCTTTGAGTTTTGTTGTTTCCCCCAGTGCTTGATGTCTTCATTGTAGCTTCAATGGAGCTCCCACCTTCAAGAACATTTAAAAACTTGATCCCATCATTTTCCTTGTGTACCTACTCATCATTATATGAATGGACCAGAGGTAGCCGATGCAATATCTTTTGGCCATCAAGACCAATCGAAATAGATTGGTCATCAATTTGTGTTTCAGCAAATTTTTATCATCCTTTATTAATAGCCGATTGTACTATTTGATGAAACATGTTGCAACTCTCTATACTATACTCAAACAAATCATGCAACTTGCAATACATTCTTCCTTTGTAATGATGGCTTGACATGGTGATCAAGAATTCTAACATAATCGATTTTCAACAAAATATCAAAGATATGATCACACATACTCAAACTGAAGGTACACCTTTTATCTTCTAACCTATCTTGTTGTGATAACGACTTTCGAATTGAGCAACCAAATCATTCAGATTTTACATCATCCAATTCGGTTATGCATTGTCTTTTGCACTTCTTTTCAGATGTCTTTGAATACATAATTATACTAGCATCGGCTTTCTCAAGAGACAATAACCTTGGCTTTTGGTTTCTGAAACCAAAAAAGTTAAAGCACTTATGTCCCACATGAGACCAAATGTTAGCAAAGTATGAAATAAACAAAGCCACCCATGTAGATATAAAATGCAAATGAAACGATGGGGAAAACTTTGGTTGTAATAATTTGTTACTATCGATTTCCCTAAAGGGCACAATGTGTTGACCGATATGTCATGTGACAATTATATTTCTAACAAATAAATTACACTCTCGATTGGTCTTGAATAGCTTATGAGAATTTTTCTAACAGATGTATCAATAATAAATTTTTCACCAAATCAGAATATAAGTAAATTATTTGCTATATATACCTCTTTGAAGACATTGGAAGATCATGATGGTTGTAGGACCTGAACAATGTCTTGCTCGGCCTCTAGATAATTCTCCAATGTCTTTTCTTCTTTCTTTTCTGGATTTTGTGCCTCTTCACTTTGAAGCTCTTTGTCAAACAAACATTGTTCAGCTATATTTTCTAGTTCTTCATAATCATCAATTTCTTTGGTACGAAATTCATAGGGCAGCACGTAAGCTCCCTTACATCCTGAAAAAACAAGCACGGCTGTTTTGCTAAGCTTGCCATGCTCTTGCTTAACGAAGCTTGCTTCTTCTAATTTAGTAGATTTAGCACATGTATTTTCTGATTCGGCTTTTTCAATGACTGAATTAACCATCCTAGCCAAATCATTTGTACCTTCACGGATTACATCAGATTGCAAAGCTTCTTCTTTTTGCCTCAGCGTAACAGAGGTTTTAACTTGATTGCTGCTTGGAGGAAGGGATTTGACGTACTAAAGATCATTCGCGAGCTTTGCAAGAAACTCCTGCATATCTGGAGCGCCTCGATTTCTTATCTTTGCTTCTTTCTGAGTACTTCATAAGCTTGGCGATGTTCCTCAAGTAATTCCCCAAATGTCAGTGTAGTGAAGTCATCGGTGTTACTCCCCGCTAGCTTTGGTTTTTCTTTGTTTGTACCAAGCATGATTTTCTCCTTAACCTCGTCCCAACTTGGATAGGCTTGCCCCCCGGCACTTTCGGTTTCTTTCGGCCATGGGTTGCCGAAATTCTGCAATTGCGCAAGAGGCGTACCATATGCGTTAACACTAGATGAATGGACATGAGCTTTTGTTAAACTTCCACTTATTCGGTTGTAACAATTGTGAAGGTGCGTAGCCGAATTATAAATGTCTCTAGTTGCATATAACGTTGAAAAGTTAGTAATATAAGGAGCATCATATGATGGCTAGAATAATTGGCCAAATATCTAGTAGTAGCTTGGCTAATTCCTCTATCCATTGGCATGTGCAAATGTGAATCAATATATTACAAGTTCTTTGCCGATGAATGATAAGATGAAACACCCTTATCCATGCTATTAAAATTACTAACAACGGTTGTTTCATATTGATTGGCCGAATTTATCATGTTGTTCAACAGTATATGAATTTCTAGGGTTGCCGATGCATGATAATTCGAGTTTATATATCGCAAGTTGCTAAAACTATATGAAACTTACAGATAATTTTGCATCGGCTGTTGCACATAGTTAGAACTAGGGCTAGCCGATACACCACGCATATCAAACGATCTAGCAACATGGACATTAGAGTTACTTGCGTCTACATAATTGGATAGAGTATTCATACCGTGGTAGATTACAACCTCTTAATGACACTCTCTTCGTAGCAAGAACGGGATAGAGACCGTTCAAAGCTTCATACCCAGTGGAGTCGCCAAAAAGTGTGTTTGCACACGAACATGTCATTGTGAACCCTCGACACCGAGCGTGATGCGCGGTAGCATGCGCCGAGGGAGGCTCACCGGAAGCGCGATACGCAAGACAGTCCGGCAGGCGCTTTTGAGACCCAAAACCCCGCTCACCCGGGAGGGACCCGTCAGGGTGGTGGTGGCGTCTATGGGCTTCCCTAGGTCGGTCTGACCGCCCCTAGAGCCTCATGGATTCATAGTCATCCGGTATGAAAACTACGGATGAACGAGAAGAAAGATACAAAGGATGGTTCAATCGGCCATCACCCCTCATGTATATAAGGAGCAGCTGGACTTTCCATGCAAGAAAGAAGTTTGGACCATGTCCAAAACCCTAGTTGGGGTCCAACTCGAACAAGCAAATCCAAAATTTGTGTAACTATTCGGTCAAAAACTTGCCACTACCTTCCGGACCGCTTTTGAGATAGTAAACAAGATCGGATCAAAATGTTGTAAAAAATAAAGTTGTGCATCTCAAAACAGCGAACAACTTTGATGTTGACCACCTTTTGATCTGATCTGATCTTGATAGACTCGTCCCCTTGTTTTCGTATCAAACTCGTATTTAGACCAACGAATTTAACTCAATTCAGTCATATCTTGAATCTGGAGGCCACGTACTTACTCGAAAGAAGTTGATTCCAAAACCAAAGTTGTTCATCTCGAAAAAGCGAAGAACCTTCATGTTTTACACTTTTCCATTCGAGTTGATCTTAACTGCTTAAATTAAGTCGTAAGCATATTGATCGAATTAGGAGGTTTTTTGGGTCGACCGGGTCCATTGCTCTCGCCCAAGGTGAGACATGGTCTGTGGTCCGGCGACCCCGGTCCTAGCCGTGCTAATTCAGCCTCTGGAAGTATTTTATTTCTCAAATTTGCATACTAACTCGGATTGAGATAATTCAAAAACCAAAGTTCCTTTTTTCAACGAGGCGCACAACTTTCATGTTCAGCATGTTTTCATTTGAGGTCATATTAAAGGAGTTATAGTTGAAGCCTCCATATATCAGTCTCCGAGTCTTCTCTAAACACTAGCATAATCGGCTATTAAGCCTAATCATGGCTTGACTTGATATGGTGCCTCTTTGATGATGATTAATAATCCTCAAGTGGACCTTTTCGAGTGTCTCTCATCATTTCCTTGATTAGCTATGAGCCTAAAACGAGTGCCAACAGGATGGTTGGATGGGAGATCTTGTTGATTTGGTGGCTCAAATGTGGGTGTTCTTCTTTTCTAAAACGAGCAGCTGGAGGTAGGGAATGAAGACCCCTATTTATAGGCCCACCCTTTTCATACTGTTTTCTGTCCGTTGGGGAAGTTCCACACCGGAGACTCTGGTCTAGAGACCGGAGATTCCCGTCTGCTATCTTTTCACATCGGAGATTCTGGTCCATCTCCGGAATCCTATTCAGAATGACCCAGACATGTTTTCAAGAATCAAACCGGAGACTCTTGCCAAAACTCCGGATGGGAACACTGGAGACTCTAGTCTTTGAACACTGGAGACTCTGGCCTGTGAGTTCACACCAGAGATTCTGGTCCATCTCCGGACAATCTCCGGACCCCTAATCAGAATCACCCAGACATGGTCTTGATGCTCACTCTAGAGACTTGTGCCGAAACTCTGGTTGGGCACAGTAGAGACTTCGGTCTGTCCAGACCGGAGATTCTGGTATGAACCTTTCATGAGAATATTGTTCAGTTAGTGATCTTTCCAATATTTGCAGACTTTTCTCTTTTCAGAAGATTAGCCTATCATTATTAGCACACGGTAAAAAGGGTCCTCAAGTTGTTAACGAACACCAAAACTGGTTAGGACAATAAATGTCCTTTGAATAGTATTGTAGCTAATCATTGTAGCCCCAGATTGCCTCTTGTCCTTGATGTTTAGAAGAGAGAGAGGGAGATAAGCACAACATGACATAGCTATTCAACTTGCAGCAGCAGCCTCCCTGTCTCCTCTGCCTTTCTGCATGACCAGACGTCTCTCTCCACCGCCCTTGATGACCAACCAGTGACCACCACCCCTCCCCATGGCTCACGTCAACTCGGCTCACCATATACCCTCTCTCCCCTTGTTAAATAGGCTAGAGGGCCTCCCCCTCACTCCTGCTCCCTCATTTCACTCTCTGGCCACCAGAGAACCTCCCCTCGAGCTCCCACTCACTCCCTCTACCCTCCCTCACTTAGAAACAGAAGGAAACCACCACGCCAGGTATGCAAGAAGCAGCCGCCGTGCTGGCGACTTAGGCCACCCCGACCCCCTCGACTACTCGCCTTGCACTCCCCCACCTTAGTACTCACCTCCCCCAAACACCCAGAGATCATCTCCCCCTCTACATCTCAAAAGAAGGACAACTCCCCACGGTTAAGAGAGCTTGCAGGTCTTTTTTCTATCAACTCAGACCTTCTCCCTGCTCATTTTCTCCATGCATGTTCCTCCCTGGTCCAGATCTATCTAATCCTCCCCTTTCTTGCTCTAAGGAACGCCGGAGCCTCAACCACCAGCGACCTCCGACGAGCTCCGACGTGCAGGAAAGCGCATCCTCTCTTCCTGCGTCAAACCTCGCCTTGTCGTCCACTGTCGGACTTGGCCGCATGTACCACATCGCCCTGGCACATCGCCGACACCGGAGGAGCAGGCCAAGTGAGCACCCTAGCCGACCGTCACTGTCTAGGGTTCCACCACCGCCTTCGGTTCTCTATCGTGTATGACGATGGGGGACCGTCCGATCCAACTTAATCGGACGGCCCTGAGGACCCCTACCGCTTCGCTAGCTGCCATCGTCGACAGGCGGGCCCCGTCCCGTGGGTGTTTAAATCCCGTTCCCGTGCTCCCTCCCTTGCTAGTTGGGCTGGCCGAGCTGTGGCCCAGTTCCGCTCCAAAGAGAGCCCTTTTAACTTTTCCTTTATTAACTCCCCCAGACCTGATTAGTAGCTGCTAACTTTAATTAAAAAAGAAAATCGAAAAATAGGTGATAATTCCAGATCTGATTTTTATCAGGTACCTAAATATTGTATCTAACATGCAGAACCAAAATCTATGCAAAACAGTAAACACATATTTTATGTGAATTAATCTACCACATAGTGTATTTTTCAGTAAATAAATTTCTCATGTAGTGCTACATAACCAAATGGAATAAAACTACTTTCTTCTGGTATGTATTCCAGATACCTACCATGACCTCATATCAAATGGAGCTATGGATCTAGATTAGTAAAAAACAACAAAATCACTATATTTCTGACTTTGAGAAATTCTCAGGGTGGACCCACTAAACCTTTTGACTTGATTACAAAGAAATTTCTGACTTTTACCAATATTGCACGTCATTAGTCACCTGCCAACAAATAGAAAGATTATCGTCGAAGACGGAAGACTGCCAAGACAAAGGATGCTGAAGGAAAGAGGAGGAAAATGTTTTCGAAAACGCACCAGATTCTTTGCAGCTTTAGCTATAACAACTTAACCCGTGCAACTATATCTATACCTAATAATAAAGGAAGGATCGCTTCTGATAACCAGCCTTTTTTGGACGATTTTGTCCCTGATTTTTCAGAGATATTATCCACCATGCCACCCATAAATTAAAACAACGTTTCGGATTGAGAAAAATCCCCTCCTCCGCCTCCTTCGTCTGCACCACCTAGCGCCGCCCACACTTTCCCTTACCTCCCGATCCACCAGGAGCGGACAAGCCTCCCTGCTGAGTTCAGCAACGCCGTCTAGCGCTTCCTGGGTACGCCACCATCGGAATCGCCGTGTGTGCCGCCAAGGGTCTCGCATATTTGCCTCGCGCCTCCCAACCTCCTAGATGCCGCCGCTGGGGCCGCGCCTCGATCTGGTCAGGGCATGCTCGGGCCTCGGGACGTCGAGCTCGTTGTAGGCCGGGGCTGGCCGGGGAGAGGTGTGGCAGATGGAGGAGTTGGCGGCGCATATACAGCTGGAGGGGGCGAGCGCTGGGGTCGTGACTTGACCTGGTCAGGGCGTGCTCAAGACTTCGAACTCAATGTAGGCGGGGCACAGATTGGGCTGAGGCCTGAGGCCTGAGGCTAGCTGGGGGTCAGGTTGCTGGTCAGAGTAGTTGATGGCGGAGAGCCATATGGTAGAGACGTCAGGGTCGGGGGACTCGGATGAATTGAGGACCTGCAGGTCAGTTACGAGCAGGACAACTTGTAGTGTATGTTTTCAGAATGTATTCAGAATACTAGAGACACGCACCATCCCAAGTTTTCAGAGAGTGCAGGAGACATGCATATACTGGTTACTACCGCCAACGGGAGTATCACCCTATTCCTTACATCGCTTTACCCTGCACGTTAGAGCACAGGGTGACATGGGACTCGAGGTGTGTACGACTTTGGTGATAAAATGCAGTAGCTCAATCCCAGGTGCAGTGTCAATTTTAAAGTTCTTATTTCTGAAAACGGTCTCCAAATCTATATACTCCCTCCGTCCTAAAATAAGTGACTTCATTTTGTCTAGATTCATATGTATCTAAACTTGTTCTGTGACTAGACACATACGAATCTAGAGAAGGTGAAGTCACTTATTTTGAGACGGAGGGAGTAATACTTTTGCTCTACGGGGTGACCATGATTATTTACCTATCTCCGAATTTTCCTAATTACCATATACCGAGTATATCAACAGTATATTTTAAAAAGAGAGTATAAAAGAGTAGATCAAATAAAAATAAAAGTCGAAAGTTAAAAATGGTAGTACATCAAACTAAAACATATTCCAAATTATTTGTGTACTTTTAATTTGTTGTATGGGTTATCATCATGTGTATGTGGATAGTTGTTTTGTACCGTTACGATAGTTAGCAAAAATCAATAAATACCGATTGACACAATTTCAACGGCGTAAATGTAAGGGGAAAATGGTTCAGAGAGCTCGCGATGTTGACATAGTAGAGAATCAAATATGACGATTTCATTCAAATTCATCACCACTTGTGCTATGTTGGAGGAGATAATGGACAAAGAGACGCCATTACCTTTTGCGACGAGGCGGGTGGCGCTACCACCATTGTTGTGCAGATGTAGTAGGGTTGTAGGGAGAGGAGGAGATCGAGGGGCAGAGGAGATCGAGAGGCAGAGGAGCTCGGGCAGCTATGGCGTCATGGAGGGAAGACCCGAGAGTTGGGAGAAACGCTCTTGATTTGTTAGTATTTGTATAATTCTCATATCAAAGATTTTTTGGCTATCACGATCTATACAACACACATGCAAGTAAGCTCCAACAACGCCATACATGGGAGTACAATAGCAGTCAAGCGCATATGACACACGTATTACAGATAACCTAATTGCACATATGCATTGACTCCAACTAATTTCTCGTTATATTAAAAAGAGATAATATTGTTCGAATATTAGGCAATCTCATGATTAAATCTAAAATATGGTTAAGGTGGACATAGCGGCATATGGCTCTCACTGAGGACAGGACGGCAACGACCGAGAGAGGACCCTCCCATGAACACATTGAACATGTAGTTTTCCCGTTGCAACGCACGGGCATGTGTGCTAGTTACTTCTATATGGAAAGGGGCTGGACTCGAAGTTTGTTTAATTTAGTATAGGTTGCCTCGCAACTACTACAGGGGATGACAATCCCTGGAGGTTGGGTCTTCTTCAGTAAAGGTCCATGTGAATCATCGACCAGGAGAAGAAACGAACTGTCTGCGGGCATCCATGCGTTTACTATGAACGGCTCATAGGATAGGCGCTTATACTAGAGTGAGCATCATGACAGTCTTGATCGATTACTCGACCCACAATCCGTGCGGGATCAGGGCAAGGTACCCGGATTGGTGTGGGTAAAGTGTACAACCTCTACAGAGTGTAAATCTATTCGAATAGCCATGTTCACGGTTATGGACGGTTGGACAAACTACTGTAGAGCAGTGCTGGTTTTGATTTCAAAAAGGATTTCAAAAAATAAAGATTTTTCTGAAAAGGGTGGTCTAGAGTGACCACGGAGGAAGTGAGGTGATCTCGGATTGATCACGGAAGAAAGAAATCCCGGTCGAGTGAGACCTGGGAGATGAGACATGGGTGACCCAATCCTAGTGTTTCCAAAACTTTTCAAAGGTTTTCAAAATGTTTTACAAAAGTTTTCAACAAAGATATATAGATGTTATATCTACAAGAGAAATTATTTTAGAAAAGAACCTCTCATGGAACCCTCCTACTACCACAGTCATATTGCATATCCTCTTATTTTTATTATTCTCTTAAGGTGGTTTGCGAGTACATTCAAAGTACTCACTGGTATTGTCCTTGGCTATTAACTTGGTCAGATTCGAGAAATAAGGTGAAGAAAAAGGTGATGTTAACAACTATGCGATCTAGGACGTTCTCCTAGTCAGCTGCCTGTAGGTTAAGGCATGACTCGGGCTCTACGCTTGCTAAAGTTCTGCTTATGATGGTTGATGTAGCCATAATGGCAATTGAGGTATGACTTGTATCCGCTTAAGTAATGTATGTTTACTTTGATACTTGTCGGTTATGTGCCACGACAGACTGATCATGGGATCGTGGTGATATGCATAACAGAGATTCTCGGAGAATTAATCCGGAGGGCCCACAATTGCTAAAACAAAGAAAGAAGACAAGATAAGCAGGAGGGACTTGGGCTAATATCAGATCTCCTTCAGAGCCTCTAAAATAGGCCTAGGGCGCAATCTTCCAAAGCCTGAGCGCCCACAGTAACCACTCACAGCAGCTTTTGATATTTCCAATATGGCGGACCTATCTTGTCCACGCGACGATTGGTTTGCGCCTATCAATTCCTAGGCGGGGACAAGCGCCAAACCTGCTAGGGGGCGTCCGAGGATCTGTGCCCATTGGGGTAAGGCGCCGCTGTCAGCTGGCTACCTCGGATGACACCTTACCCGATGGCTACTGTCGCTCTCGTGGAATCCAGGGGTGCACGGTCCGACAGGCGGAGAGCCTGACGTCTCCTGGGAGCAAGGGACCCTAGGAAGTCCCACAACAGGGAGTACCCCGGGCACCAGGCACGGGCGCGGAAGACCTGGAGTTTACCCCGAGAACGGGTCGGCTGGCCGGCGGTGTCTGACCTAGGTGCCATACTACTCCTGCTCACACTCTGGCACACGTTGGGGGATAACAGGACAACCACGCCACATCAAGGACATGCACGTTCCACCTCAATGTGTGGTATCCACGCGTCACTGCATCACAACCGGCCCATGCGAGACCCTGGTGACGTCTCCGTAGAACGGATAAGGCCGGGGAGCACCCTCCAGACAAGATTCGGTTTGATAGCACAGATTCTAGCGTGCCATTGTGTAGGCTCAGATGCAGCTGGCCATGAGGTCAGGGCGCAAGAGGGCCCTGCCACTTTGAGGCCATGCCCGTGGCACAACGCCGTGTGGAGATCGACCCTTGTGGTGTCTCCTTGTCACTATAAAAGGAGGCCCAGGTCGGCTGAGAGAGAGGGGAAAAAGGAGAGGGAAGACCAGGATGTGTTCTTCCTTGAGAAGAAACTGAACCGTTTGTTCATCCCCCAGATAGTAGATAGTTGCGGGATGTAAGGATTTGCACATTTCGGCCTAAAACTGGGTAAAAAAATGTGTCTCCCAGTGTGATTGTGTTCGTCTAGCTCGCCGATCGAGCTAGCCGGACGTTGCGCCCCTGGCCGAACTAAAAAGGGGATCATCCATCCCTGGTGTCGAAATCCTTGACACGGCAGCCGAAATGTGAGCAGCGATCTTCCACTGGTGGGGAATGGGTGCGTCGGACGACCGTCGACTTTCCGGCGTCCAAAATCAAGAAGGGGCGGACAGAATCGGAGGCGTCGTGTGACAACGGTGAAGGAGGTTGGCTGCGGGTGGACTAGCATGGGCTGAAATGTCCCTCCAACCAAGGGTTTAGAGACAATATAGGGCACCGATGGGTCGGCCGCGGACACCGCATATGTGCGGGTTGGGGCGACGAGTTTTTTGACCCCCTTAGAAAAATTAAGGGCCTAGCAGTTTTAAAGTATCTGCTCGGACAATTTTTTTGTTCGAAACCTTACAACGAAAGTTATTCTAAAGAACATATCATTTTAAGGGATCTACTAGAGATGCTCCTATGGGTGTCATTTTAGTGGCCTCCGATGCATTTTCTGCGCCAGCGCTTTGTGGCTTCGACTCTACGTGGTAGAGTTGTAGTTCGACATGGGCTCGAGCGGCAACATTTTTTCGTTAGTGCGACAAGGTTATCGGCTCGGTCGACGTGTTCAGTTATGTTGGTGTAACGGTCCTAGTCTCCTAGAAGTTATGAAAGAAAGACACTCATATGAAAGAAAGACACTTCTGTCATGCGACACTAAATAATAGCATATTTGCTTAGAGAAAATAACAGACATCACTTTCTAAAGTCCGACAGGTTGCATTATGTATAATGTGTTACACCCTCCAATTCAATACATAAAACTTTAAACCGCTACCTCTGGGAGAAAGATCCACATTGACGTACGGAAATCAAGTTCTCTCTGCGGCATACTTTTAATCTTGTATCTCATGATGAATACTTCACCCGTGTCAGCGAAATAAATAGCACCATTCTCTACTTGTCCTTAGGGCGAAACGGACTTGCAAAAAAACTTGCTAACAAAAAGTGTATCCCCGCCTAGCTCATCAGTCACCGGCACCCAAGCGGCCACGATGATGTCCGCCTCGAAAACCTGCACTCTATCAGTAACGTCAACATCATAGGTACGCCCTCGCAATTGCCGCCTCACCATGAGCAACTTCCCACGTGATTCGACAAAGTACCGGATGGTGATTATAAGATCCTTGACTTTGTAGGGCATCGTATCGTCTTCTTCGTAGTGAACCCCCTCAAGAATCATGCCGTCTCCCGTGCTCTTCATCAGTTCAAATTGTGCAAGCGTGTCATCGGTATCACCCTCTCGGGCACTAAGTGCCTCGTGTCTCATGACGCGCATCACATCGATGTCGCTCCACGTATTGGAATCAGCACCACCCACGACTGGGTGCTTGATGACTCGCTCGGTGTTGGTAACTATGGGCGTGCAATTATCGTCGAAGGAGATAGTGATGGAGACAAGTTCCTCCCTCTGGGTGATCCCAAAGAGTTTGTCTCCAAGAAACGCGGCATCGATGATGTACACGAAGGGAGCTTCTCTTGGTTTGGGCAACCAAATACCCTTTCCTGGGAGGACGAGGACGATGGGGTAATTATAATTGTTGGTCAGGAGAGCGATGACATCATTGGGAGTTGACCGCATGAGCACCTTACGGACCTCGAAAAGCTCGGACACATTGCCGATGATCGTCTCTAGCTCGTGGAGCGGCACGGTCTTGCCGGAGAAAGGGTCGTGCAAGAGATAGCTATGCCTTTTCAGTGCGTCAACGCAGTCGAGAGCGAGCCAGTTCTCCGTGGAGCCGATGCAGCTCGCGTTGTCGGGCAACGAAGGGAGACGCCCTAAGCCACTGTTTTCGGAAGTCGTCAACGCAGTGCCATCCGGGAGCAAAGGAAGATCGTCGTAGAAGTTGCTCCGGTCTGAAGGTGTCAAGAACGTGCCGTCCGAAAGGACGACCCACGGCATCGTCTGTCGAGGAACATGCTCGAACACGGCCAAGTGCCACGAGCGGCACACGGCCCGCAGGCGAGCGCGGTCGCCTGGGCACGGCAGGCGGGCGATGACTAGGCCTAAAAGGTCCTCATGGAGTTGAGACCATGAAGAAATCGCCGACTCCGTCTTCCTCTTTTTCTTCTCAACACAAAAATTCGACATCGTACTAGCCGATGTTGCTGCTTGCGTCCTAGTACGGGAGTAGATAATCGTCGGGTACAGAGCCAGGTTCGGAGACGGAAACCTACACATCTAGCGTGAGCCAGAGCCAAGTTTGGAGAACGAGTCCGTAGCCTAGTCGGCTACTGACCCATCCCGCGCGCCCTTTTTTTTTGCCTGGACTTTTTGTGTGTGCAGTATGGAATTCTCTTTGAACGGCACAAGCAAAATAGGGGGAATCAGTTTTGGTTGTGGTCCTGTCTCCAAGACTGGGAGGAGAAGCTCAACAGCCGTGGGGGCGACGAGGTCCATCGTGGTCGTCTTTCCGCACCTGTGATCAACCGTTGGTGACCATTGCCGCCGTGCCGGATGGAAAGGGGATTCTAGCGAGTTGTTAGTATGGAGTATAAAACCATCAAATTTCAACATTGGTACCACTTACTTTCGTGGACAAAAATCTACCACATTTTTTGCAGGTTGTAGCAGAAAACTAAACTCGAGTTAATCACGAATTGAGGGCGATTCTGACCGGTGGGACCCAGCCATGAGGGCCAAATTGACAAGTTGATTGGGACCCCATTTGTAAGCGCAACTAAAAAATTCAAACAGAGAAAGAAAACAAAATCTAAAATAGTGAGTCTCCTTATTTCCCCTCCCGACACACAGACCATCGCCGCCTACTCGCCGGAATGGTCCTCTGCCATCCCATGCTCCACCCCACCGTCGTGGTGCCGCATCCCATCTCGTTGGAATCGACCGCTGACCACGGCGTCGCATGCCATCTCACCGGAACCGAGGTCGAGGGCCTAGCCGCCTCCTAGTCCCGTCCTCGCCTCCTCGTTGCCCTTCCTCTTCAGGTGCTCCTGGACAGCCACGCGCATCTCTATGGGGCGCCCGTCGGCGGCGGCCATCTCGACGGCGCGCAGCATGTCGGCGAGCTCCTCGACGATGGCGTGACAGCGGGGACGAGGTCGGCGAGGAGGGCGGCCAGGCCAGGCCCTCGGCCATGGCGCGGCGGTGGGGATGGGATAGGAGGAGGGGGCAGCCAGCGGGGCAGGCCCTCCGTCATGGTACGAGACGGGGACGGACACATTTCTTTTTTTTTAGGTTTTTAATTTTTTAATAGGGCTGACATATAGGGACTCACTCCAACTTAGCAAATTTTGCCAACTCAGCCCAGACAAACGGGTCCCACCTGTCAGTTTTCGTGTCAATTCATGTTTAATTCGATTTTAGTGTTTTTTTCTATCTCCCGAGAAAAATATGGTAGATTTTTGCTCCCAGAACATAAAGTGGTACTAAATCAGAATTTGACTCGTAATGTGGTGGTTTTATGCTAACAACTCGATTCTAGTAGATCTCGAATAACTGCCCAAAAATGAAAAACTCAGGTCGTTTCTTGGTATTGGTCCGTTTTCGTGCCCCAAACAGATCCTGCATAATCGGACGGTCTGGATAAATATATGTAGGGCACCAAATAGCGGCCCACTCCACCGTTATATAAGCGGGTCGAAAAGAATTTTTTTCTTTTTCTATCTTGGTTGATACGTCTGAACTTCACCATCTTTTGGTTTTTCTCCTCTTAATAGATACATGCAGCTCTCCTGCATGGTTCGGATTTTTTTTTGGATTGATCCCTCGATTCCCCCTTGCCGCCACGCCTCCTTCTCCACCGTCACACCCCACCCCTTCCCCGGCCGCCTCTGGACACCGAATCTAGCAGCCGAGCTATCGGATCTGTGAAATTTGGTCGGTCAGCCACAACTGTGGTGGCTGTGTCTCCGCGTCCGCGGGGCTCTAGTTTGTCCTTGACGTGCGACCCCTTGTACCTCTCCGTCGACAAGGACCGCGTGCAACGGCTGTCATGGTTTTTCCGGCGGTAGAGCCATGAGAGGTACCTCAAGGTGGGGAGAGAACGGGGGATGACATGGGGTTAACACGTCAATGCCCATAGTTTATGGACTTGGGGTTTGAGGAAGAGGGGAACACTGAAAACTTCGTTCTCCTAATAGTCAAACAACTCGGGGACACGATGTTTACCCAGGTTCGGACCCCCGGAGGGAAAAACCATACTCCTGCTTGCCTGCTCTTGATTCATGATGAACCAAAGGTTACATGGGGTGTCTTGATGGCGATGGTGCGCAGATGTAATCTGGCGGGTGTATGTGCTAGGATTTGCGAAGATCCTCCTGGTGGTTCCCTCCGGGCCTTTATATATAGGGAGGCTAGGTCTCAAGTACCAATACGAGTTGGTTTGCAAGTTGGTGTCCGTATGCAATCTAGTATCGCACTTTCCTTATCTTGTGCCGCCAAGAGTCCGTGTCCTTGTAGGTTTCGTATCTGATGAATCTTCATGGGTTTCATGGATCTTGATATATCTTCGAGTGAGCCTTCCGTTGGGCCACATCATACCAATAGTGGACACCCGAAGGGTCATGCCCATGTCAGTAGACCCCGATACTCCACTCGAGTCGTAGACTCAGGTTGAGTCTGCAAGTCCTTCTTAATATGCTCGGAAGGTGAAGTCGAAGATTTCTTTGGATGTGTGAACTTCTCGACTATCTTGTTTGGCTGATGCAATGTTGAAGTTTTCGTGTCGTCCAACACTCCCGATGGGAGGCTATGTTTGGGTGCTTGCATCCGAGCATAGGCTTGAAGTTACTTTTCTTACAAGTGTGGATGTTATTTTGTCGAATCTGTTGGAGGATTTGTTGTTTCTGTTGGGTGTGCGGCCAGTGCTCCGATGGGAGTAGCCCTCGAGGCTATGTTCGACTACTTGTAACCGAGCATAGGCTCGAAGATTATATGCATCCGAGGAGGTACTCGACTCAGGTCTTCTTTCTTGCGGATGTAGATATTTTCTTGTCGACTCCATTGGAAGACTTGTTGTTTCTATTGGGTGTGTGGCCAGTGCTTCCGATAGGAGTAGCCACGAGGCTATGTTTGGATGTTTGCATCCGAGCATAGGCTTAGAGATCTTCTTCATCCGATGAGATTCTCGACTCGTGTCTTGATTTTTATCGGATGTATGACCAGCGCTTCCGATTGAGTAGCCCACGAGGCTATATTTGGATGCTTGCATCCGAGCATAGGCTCAGAGATATTCTTCTTGTAGCTTTGCTTTTATGTCGACTCCTAATACCTTCGATCCGGATTCACGAATGTAGTATAATCGCTTTTTCCCCGGAAGACTTAGGTTTAATCGAACCTCGGAAAGCACTGCTAAAAGGTAATAAAAATGGACATGCCTACAAGACTTTGTTTGTTCGTTTTACCTTAGTTGACCGGATCAATCTAGTTTACTTTATAATGGGTTTGAATCAATGGATAGAGATAGGCCAGGGTTGAAGATTCACCTGCAGCTGCACATCAAATGGGATGAAAGATAATAATAAGCATAGTCATGTATAGTGTTTGTATTGAGATAATCTTTTGTGGGCAACACACCCTAATATTCTAGAGCCCCTGTGATGCAACGGGCATAGCAATAGACTTTTAATTCAACTGAGAACACACCGAAGCTCAACCGAGAACACACCGAAGCCACGGGTTGCAAACGATTATTAAGTGTAAACACAGTTTAAAGCTTTAAGTTGTGATGTTGTTGTTGATCCCGAATGGGGCGCTAAGCGAAGACCGTACTTCCCTTTATGTCACTGAGTTTCCTATGAGATCGCCGCTAGCCAAGTATCTCACCTCAAGCCTTTATAAATTTATGGGATCTTGGGTACCTACATGTCCATAGATCGAGGCGAGAGACGAAGAAACAAAAGATACAAATCATGAATCCAAACAAAATACAATTCTACCATGATCTAGATGCACATAATTGCTGCGAGGTTTCTCTCCAACCCACAGCCTGTGAGGACTACTCACTCATAACAAATATATCAGAGATAGAAAACATCATGCAAATACTTAGATTGAAATCAAAATATTCTTACAATGGTCGCCAAATCACAAGGAGATCTAAAAGTACAAAGCAATGGCTATGGATAGTGGAGGAATGGATGGTTGAAGTGATGAACTATGGATGAACAATGGTGTGGATCTCCTTCGGGGGTGTTGTGATGCAATCTGAAAATGGCGGCTCTTTGGCCGGTGGCTGGAGCCTCAAAATATATAGGTGTCTTCATGAAAGTTATAGGGTTCGACGAGATGAAGCCACTGCCACCTGGTACGGGCGGGCGGACCGTGCCCGTACTAGTGGTTATTAAGCATGCTGATGCCCTGGTTGGCTTCTCCAATTACTTGGCCGTGTGTACTTCCTCAAAATCCTTCATTGTGACTCCTTATTTTGCCTTAAAATCAGTGATTTCTTGCACAACATAAATCAAAGAAGGGATTTGCATATCTTTGCAACTATTAGAAATTAGTAGCAAGGTTGAGAGTTTATTTGGCAATTGTTTGACCAAAAGCATCATTTAAACACAGTGGAAGATGGCAAAAATTGGAGCCATCAACTTCCCCAAAGCTCAAACCTTGATCGTCCTCGAGTAAGAAGAACCAAAAGAACTATAAGGAATTCAGCGTTTCAACTTGAAACAACGAGAATAAGAGTTCACTTACAGTAGGTAGTCGTATGTGCTTAACACTTCATTCATTTGCAAAGCTTATCAAAGTTAGAGATGACAAAATACTATACAAGCTTCGGTAAGTCAAGATAATCAAAGTAAAGTTTAATATAAGTATAAATAACTAGAAGTGTAGCAATCAATCCAATTCCTCTAATTAACTCTCAGCTTGCCGAGGCACACTAAGATGTTTAAATAGAATAATTGAGTATGAAAGTTTCATGTCCCAAATAGTATAACAATGAAGTGTCTTATTTACACCCACATCAATAGATCAAGTCAATCTACAACACTTCTAATCCAATTGTTGTCTTTCAAGAAAAATTTGTAAAATAGTAATGAGACCATGCCAAGGACTTGTTATGTGGATCCTCATAGATATCTTTTTTTCTTTCTTTTTCATCTCATTTTTCAAGGATCGCTGTTTGTTTCTTTTTTATAGTATTTGCACAAACTTTGAGAATACCAATATTTTTGCCCATACATTGACACGGATGCCAATCATGTCATCAACTCATAGCCAAAATCCGGGGTTATACCATAGATCGTTCAAAAGCTAGTGGAGTTGTTGGCATCCCAAAGGTGTGGGCCAAAGATATAGAACAAAGTTGTCTCGCATCTTTTTCTCTCTTTTTTTAAGCTAGAACCACGGTTTGAACCACAAGGTTAGCTTTGGCATGCATCACAATTACCACTAAACTTTATTTCAATCAAACAATTCCTTTCATGAGTGTTGTCGAGACTGTCAAAATATCTATGGGGTTAAGTATAATCAAGGGTATACTCTCAAGACAATCATTCATCAAACAAGTCGTAAATTCCAGACTTTTTCTTGTTGTACTTGTTTGGCATTATTATTTCCAAGCAAGACTTGGTTAACTAAAAGAAGTAGAGCAAGAGCTTCAATAACTAATCATCATATTAATAAAAATCCTTACTCTAACCATATTAAATTACTTCCCACTAGCATGATTCTTAGTAAATCAACCAACTAAGATAAACAATTCAAACTTCATAAGTGGGAGACATAGGACATACCTCTCATAAGTAACTTCATGATCCTCTTCCTTATAGGGATGTGTTCCTTCAAAACTCAAACAGGATTACTCTTGAATTGATATTAAAGCAAAGAGGCAAAGTATGAATCCACGTTTACGAAAAAAGGATAAACGGGAAAATCTTTTTGTATTTTTGAGGATAGGGATTAAAGAATAGAAAAGAACTTGCGACCAAGCAAGGGCTTAAGAAAAGAAAAGTAAAAGAAAACAAATAAACTAAAACAAAAGCAAATTTAAAAAGCAAAGGAAAAAAGCAAAGTGTTGGAAACATGCCAACACGAGTGTTTCAAAGCTCACAAGGAGCTGGAGTACAACCTCGTTATTACACAAATAAATTTGCTAGGGGAACACATCCCCAAGCTCGGGCTTTTGCAAGCCCTTTTGTTTCTCATTTTGGTGGTGGTGGATAATCTCCCACGTTCCATTGGCTGCTCCAATCATGGAACTGGTAGCGAGGCTTGCAGTGGCATCTCAAAGATTGATGGAGAGGTTGTTCATGTTTTGAATATTTCCTTTGAGTGCATAGATATCTTTATAGGTGGTGTAGTAGTGTGGTGGCTGCACATCATGTTCGGGCTCTTCTTGTTCTACTTCTTCATCTTCTCCTTCTCCCACGGGTATTTCTTGTTGGGGTAGATTAGCTTCAATATGCGCGTCATAACGCAAACGACCATCCTCGATAAAGAATAAACCGTTAGGCAAAGGAGCAAGAATCAAGTGATCCGCTCCAGGTATATTAAAGAAATATCTACCATGATTTTTAGAAATCATACCACATGCTCTTAGAGTAGATGGACCGAGACAGTTACGTCCAGTCAACGGTTAGATGTTACCTAGGTTGATGTGAAGTGCACGTGCAAGAACGGTCACAATTCCTCCTCCACATATGAGTCCTCGAGATTGAAGAGCTTGATTATTAAGATAAAACACAAGCAAAGCGCCCAAATTTAGCGTTATGTTACAATTGATAAGTGCAGATTTTGCAAGGATCAACATGTCCTCCTCATTAACTCTAGTAAACTCGCCACGTGCCAGCAATGTGTTAGCAATAACATAGAACAAATATCGAATGGCAGGATGATCAATTTGGTTCCCCTTGGGTGTGTGTCCATGAATTCTCATTAAGTTAAAATATTCTGAAGGAGAAGGATCTAAAAAAAAGGTAGTTGTGCATACATCGGTGGTTTTGTTGGTAAACCCAAAGCATTGAGCCCATTGGCTGAGTGTCAAAGTATACTCATAGCTCATAAGGCAGAATTTTATTCAATCAACACCAGGTCTTTGTTCCTCGGAACAACCATAAGTGTCAAGCGGCGGTACGTTACAACATCCTGAAAAACAAAATTGTACAAACCAACATTATTGCAAAGTAAATCGAAATCAGCATGAATGTCAAATTGGTTCAAGATATAAGGACACACCCACTTGGTGGACTGGATCTCTCGAATCTTGAGACAATTGAAACGGGTAAGATGGAATTCCTCGGTGAATTTGATGCCAAGAGATTCGGGGGTTAACATATCAACGGGTGGCGCGGAGGACTCCGCAACCATCTCACGTGTACGACTCCTCGTGTTCATCTAATAAATAAAAAGAAGACAAAGTAAATAAAATTGCTAATAATTTTTTGGGTCCAATAGAAACATATCATAATTGATTCTCTACACTAACTACAAAAAAACTCCTATAAAACCAATGCTAAGCATACTTAGTACCAAGATTGAATCAAGAACAAGACCCATGTCTAGATTGACAATGATGAATGACTAAGCCAAGCTTTTTCACAAATAAGTTGGGGATCGTAGGAGAATCATACCTTAGATCGAGTGAGTGCGAAGAAACGAAGAAAGATTGAGAAAATTTGAAGATCAAATGGAGGTGGTTTGAAGTTTGGAGGAAGAAGAAAGAGAAAATAGATGATTTGGGATTTTTAGGTTACCTCCTCGGGGTGCTTATGGCGTCCGTGTACTCGGTACGGGCGGCCGGTACGGCCGGAGCCCACCCGTACCGGGTGACTTACCTTGGGGGCAACGACTGCTCCTAGCGATGCACTCGGTACGGGCGCGTGGTACCATCGCGCGCGCCCGTACTGCTGGTCGTTATCGCTGCGGTGACTTTGCTTGAAATCTGATGTTTTGCTCGGGGTTACGGTATGGGCGCGCGGTATGGGCGCGTCCGGGCGTACCAGTGGTCGTTAACGCCACTGATTCCTTTGGCAATCATCAAAATTTCTATCCCCCTTTGCCTTGAGGTGGTACGGGCATACGGTACAGGCCACTCCGGCCGTACTAGTGGTTGTTATTGACACTGTGAACTATAGAAACTCAAGAATTTGATTAGTAGCTCTGTGCACCTTTGCACATCTTATCATAAGGTTAGATAGCAGCAAAAATACTAAGTAATATTCCAGCAATACTTCTTAGGCCATGTGTTGGTAAAATAAAATACAGAGGATTCTTATTTCTTCTCCTTTTTCCATAGGTCCTCTCGAACGCTCTTTATTAAAAAAACAAAAACAAGACTAACACGAAAAATAATAATAATAAAAACTTAGAGAAAATTTATTTCACATGGGTTGTCTCCCATGAAGCGCTTCTAGTTAAGGTCAATTAGCTTGACCTTGATGGCAATCACTCAGGTTTGGAGAGTGGAATGCCCACTCCAAAATAGTTTGCTTTTAAAGTAATCACACCATCATCATCATTAGGCTTGGTCTTCTTTTTCCTAGGGAAGTGGACTACAAACGGATCTCTAGATGGTAGCCCTATCCTTACATTCTCTTCATGTAAATTAATCAAAGCTTTAATAGTTCTTAGAAATGGCCTACCTAGAATTATAGGTGCTATGGGATCTTTAGACATGTCCACAATAACTAGATCAATAAGAGCGTGACTTCCTTTAATTTCAACAACTATATTTTCTTTGATCCCAACACCTTGTTTATAAGTCGAATCAGCTAGATGGAGTCTTAATTCAGTTGTAACAAATGGCCCCAAGTTTAATTTATCGAATAGGCTTTTGGAAATTGTTGAGACACTTGCACCAAGATCACAAAGTGCAGATATCCCATTAACTCCCAACTTAATTTTAATAGTGGGCTCAAATATATCATCTAGCTTAGCTGGAAGCTTATCAGCTAGTCTTTTATACTCCATATCTAAATCACGAACCTTAGATGCTACTTGTTGTATAAATTGTTGGTACATAGCATTGTTCCCTTCTTCTATACCTGGATTTTTAACGGTGATCATCTTCAATAAATCTTCCACGGTATGTTCCGGCATTGGTGCGTTGCTATAATCCAGCTCTTCGGGCTTTTCATCGTTGGTTACCACCCTCATCATTGTGAGGTCCTCTATTGGATTTGGCTCGGGTTTTCTGGCAAACTTTGCTAGTATGAGATCTTGGATCTCGGCTACTTTGCCCAGCTGAGCCTCCACGGTCTTTGTTCTTTCCTATAGAGCCTGCACATCATTTCTAATTACAACAGCTAGGTTAGATAATCTTCCTAAACTACTTTCATGGTTCTCCATAATCTTAATAAGCATATTGTTTTTTTCGGTTTGAGCTTGCATAAATGTTCTAACAGTTTGCTCAAACGGGAGATTGTCATGATTTGCTCCATTAGTATTATCATAATTATTATAAGGAGCTACTGCAGGATTAGCATGATATTTTTGAACATTAGAAGCATAATTATTTTTCCATGCATGATTAAAAGGAGCGCGAGCTATAAAATTAACATCATTGACATCGGTGGTGATAGCATTAACTTGGGTATCTTTCTTACCCTTTACTAAGCTAAGCAACTCATCTACCTTAGATGTAAACTCCTCATTGTTTACCTCGGTAATCAAACTTACTCTCTTCAAGGTTCTTTCCGCATGCCATTGGGCATGGTTATTTTTCATATCATCAAGTAACTTCTTTGCAACACTTATATGTTTTCCCATGATCGTTCCTCCTGCTGCAGTATCTAGCATAGACTTAGACATTGGGTTAAGACTATTATAAAATAAATGCAATATAAGCCATTCTTCCATCCCATGATTAGGACAGCTCATTACGGCTTCTTTCATCCTCTCCCACGCAAGCACTAGTGGCTCACGGTCTTCTTGTCTAAAGCTTGTAATGTTGGATCTTAGCTGCATAGTCTTAGCTGGCAGAAAATTTTAGTCATAAACAAATTAGTGCATTCCTTCCAAGATTTAATAGTGCCCTTTGGTAGAGCTAGCAACCAATCCTTAGCCTTTCCTCTAAGAGAGAAAGGTAATAATCTTAGCTTAACAACATTTGGATCTACATCTTTAATACGCATCATGTCACAAATCTCAGTAAAAGTATTGAAGTGCAATCCCGAATCCTCAGAAGATGAAACCCCAAATTGGTTTTGTTGAACCAAACTTAAAAGGTTAGGTTTTATCTCATATGTTTCCGCATCAACTACGAGTTGAGTGATGGGTGTACGAATAAAATATCAGTGGGAGTAGCATACTCCTCTAATCTCTTTTGAGCCATGGCTCTTATATTTTTGGTAAATTTTAAGTAATGAAAAACGAATAACAAGCAACTAATTTTTTTGGGTTTTTCAAATAGATAACAAGAAAATAAACTAATAACAAAAATTAAACTGCAACTAATAATAAAACTAAAAACAAGGTCTCTAGTGACCTCACTAGGATAGCAAAATTGCTTCCCCGGCAACGGCGCCAGAAAAAGGGTTGATACCTTTGATCCAGATTCACAGATGTAGTATAATAGCTTTTTTCCTAGGAGACCTAGGTTTAATCGAACCTCAAAAAGCACTGCTAAAAGGTAATAAAAAAGGACACGTCTACAAGACTTTGTTTGTTTGTTTTACCTTAGTTGACAGGACCAATCTAATTTACTTTATAATGGGTATGAATCAATGGATGGAGATAGGGCAGGGTTGAAGATCCACCTACAGCTGCACATCAAATGGGATGAAAGATAATAATAAGCATAGTCATGTATAGTGTTTGTATTGAGATAATATTTTGTGGGCAACACATCCTAATATTCTAGAGCACCCGTGATACAGCGGGCATAGCAATAGACTTTTAATCCAACCGAGAACACACCAAAGCCACGGGTTGCAAACGATTATTAAGTGTAAACACAGATTAAAGCTTTAAGTGGTGATGTTGTTGTTGATCCCGACTGGGACGTTAAGCAAATACCGTACTTCTCTTTATATCACTGAGTTTCATATGAGATCGCCACTAGCCAAGTATCTCACCTCAAGCCTTTATCAATCTATGGGATCTTAGGTACCTACAAGTCCACATATCGAGGCGAGAGACGAAGAAACAAAAGATACAAATTACGAATCCAAACAAAATACAATTCTCCCATGATCTAGATGCACATAATTGATGCAAGATTTCTCTCCAACCCGCAGCCCATGAGGACTACTCACTCATAACAAATAGCTCAGAGATAGAAAACATCATGCAAATACTTAGATTGAAATCAAATATTCTTACAATGGTCGCCAAATCACAAGGAGATCTAAAAGTACAAAGGAATGGCTATGGCTAGTGGAGGGATGGATGGTGGAAGTGATGAACAATAGATGAACTATGGATGAACAATGGTGTGGATCTCCTTCGAGGGTGTTGTGATATAATCTAAAAATGGCGGCTCTCTAGTCGACAGCTGGAGCCTCAAAATATATAGGTGTCTTTACGAAAGTTATAGGGTTTGACAAGATGAAGCCGCCGCCACCTGGTACGGGCGGGCGGTACGGGCGGACCACGCCCGTACTAGTGGTTGTTAAGCGTGCTGACGCCCTGGTTGGCTTCTCCAATTACTTGGTTGTGTGTACTTCCACAAAATCCTTTATTATGACTCCTTATTTCGCCTTAAAAGCGCTGATTTCTTGCACAACATAAATCAAAGAAGGGATTTGCATATCTTTGCAATTATTAGTCATTAGTAGCAAGGTGGAGAGTTTATTTGGCAATTGTGTGACCAAAAACAACGTTTAAACACAGTGGAAGATGGCAAAAATCGGAGCTATCAACTCCGTAGGAGGAAATTATCTTCTGGTGAACTCTAAGTTCAATAAGTTTGTCATGAGAATTTTGCTATAATGAGTCTGGTGCATCCCACGGACCGGGAACCAGTTAATTGCTCTTGGGCAAAAACATCGTGAACCTTTCTCAAGCTTAAGTCCTCGGACTCGAACCTGGTTTTATGTTTTGGGTACCCAACGTGTCCGCTGGGATTTTTCCTCATATCGTCGATATGGAAATTTTCTAGCAGAGCACATTCGGGTGCGATTAATAGGCATCACAAGATGGATCCTAGGGTCTTATATTGATGTCATGGACACGGCATTCAGATATGTTATCGTGGCGGATGCGGTCTAAGAATTCATAGTTTTTGTCATCTCCGTTGGAGGAAATTATTTTCTATCGGGTGCGCGCCCAGCACTCCCGATGGGAGTAGCCCCTGAGGCTATGTCCGGGTGCTTGCACCAGAGCATAGGCTCAGAACATCTTCTTCATCCGAGGAGGTTCTCTACTCAAGTCTTGTTTGTAGTGGTGTAAATTGTTTTCATCGACTTTGTTGGAGGATATGTTTTCATCAGGTGCACGGTTAGCGCTCCCGATGGGAGTTGCCCCCGAGGATATGTTTGGATGCGTAACATCCGAGAATAGGCTTCGAGATCATCTTCATTCGAGGAGGTACTCGATTCAGGTCTTGTTGTCCTTGATTGCAAGTATTAATCATTGTCTCCGTTGAAAAAATATTTTTATTGGCTGCGCGGCCAGCGCTCCCAATGGGAGTACCCCCAAGGCATCCAAACATAGGCTCACAGATCTTCACCTGAGGAGATTCTCGACTCGGGTCTTGATTTTTTTTGGTGCACGACCAGCGCTCCCGATGGGAGTAGCCCCCGAGGTTATGTTTGGGTGCTTGCATCTGAGCATAGGCTCAAACATCTTCTTCATCTGAGGAGATTCTCTACTCGAGTCTTTATTTTTATCAGGTGCGTGACCAGTGCTTCTGATGGGAGTAGCCCTGAGGCTATGTTCGGATGCTTAGCATCCGAGCATAGGCTCAGTGATCATTTTTATTCAAGGAGGTACTCGACTCGGGTCTTGGCGTAAGTTGACGCGGCTGTCATCTTTCGACTCTGTTGGAGGACCTAATAGAATAGCTCGAAGTAGTCGATGTCCTTACAAACAACATAAAGAATTGTGAAGTACTTGTATCTTGTGAAGATATTTTCCTTTTGGCTTGTTATACCATTTTCTGGTGCCATTGGACTTGACACTTTTGCACTTGTATACAAGAACTTTTCGTTGGCCTGACGCCCTTAGTCTCAGTACCTTGCCAACCTATCAGTTGGGCTGCAACTAGGTCGGAGTTCAAGGATTTGATGCTCAGGAAGAGTCAGCTACTCGGGAAGTCGTGTACGAGGTACTCTAGTGTGCGGAGTCGATGACACTTAGGTTACTCGAAGAGGGCACACCACCTGAGTGTTTCGAGTGCGATTAAAATAACCAATTATTACCTCCTGATAGGAAAACTTAACTTTATTGGTAGTTGCCGTGGACGAAATCGATGCGGTCGTGGACGAAGTCGACACGGTAGCGAGTTGGCGCAGCCAAAGATTATAGCGATTGAAGCAACAACGGATCGTTGGAGCCGAAAACCTCAATGGGTCGCCAGAGTCGAAGACCTCAGCGGGTCGCTGGAGCTGAAGGAGCTCCCGAGCCATCGGAGCTAAAGACCGCAACGGGTCGATGGAGCTGAAGGTGCCCCCAAGTGTAGAGTCAGTGTGACTGACGGAGTCGACGCAGCGGACATGTGGGAAAGGTCAACGGAGTCGCGTGGTGAACGTAGTTGACATGGAGGACCGGAGTCGTGTGCCGGATGGAGTCGAAGCGGCAGCGGGTGGCCGAGATTGGAGACGATGTGGCAGCGGGTCGCCAGTGGACATAGTTGACATGGCAAATATTTCTCGAACGTAGTCGACGCAGCGAAAGCGTACCTGATGTGGCAAACAAGTAGTCAACGCGGTGGTCGAGAGTCGACGCAGCCCCCGGACAAGAAGTAGATGATACATAGTTGCTAGCCAGAAAATTCATGCGCGTTGTTTACCCAGGTTCAGGCCCCCTAAGGGAAAATCCTACTCCTGCTTGTCTGCTCTTGATTGATGATGAACCGAAGGTTATAGGAGGTGCCTTGATGGCGATGGTGCGTTGATACATTGCAAATGTATATATAATTTTTGATGCTCCATGCTTGGTTTTATCCACTTTCTTGTGTTTTGTCCATACTTTGGAGTACTTTTCATATGATTTCTTGGACTAACCTATTAACAAGAGCCACCTACTGCCGGTTTCTGCTATTTTTGGTTCCAGGAAAGTCAGAAAATAAATATTCTCGGAATTGGACGGGACAAAAGCCAAAGTGCCTATTTTTCCAGAAGTTATCAGATGCCAGAATACGAGACGGAGAAGGGTTGGGGGCCGGCCACACCACCTGGCCGCATGGCCAGGCCCGCGCCCAGGTGGTGCAGCCGACCCCACCCCTGGCCCCTCCTTCCACCTCTAAGAGGCCCTTGGAACGAAAACCCTAAGTCCCCGATCAAAAATCCACGAAAGAGTGCATGGCCGTTGTCATCTCCATCCCTAGATCGGGAGGATCTGAAGCTCTTCCGGCACCACAGCCGGAGAGGGAATTCACCACAGGCCTTCTTCATCATCATGCAAGCCTCCAGTGTGATGCGTGAGTAGTTCATCTCTAGACTACGGGTTCATGTAGTAGCTAGATGGCTGGTTCTCCTCCTTTGTGCTTTCATGTTTAGATCTTGTGAGCTCCGTTCATGATCAAGATCATCTATTTGTAATTCTGCATGTTGTGTTTGCGAGGATCCGATGGATATTGAGATGCTATTTCAGATTGATTATTGATTCTATCATGTCTTTGTTATTTGTGATCTTGCATGCTTTCCGTTGTTAGTAGCTATCTTGGCCAAGTAGATGCTAGCAACTCCAAGAGTTAGTATTTATGCTCGATAGTGGGTTCATGCCTCTGGTAATCTGGAGAAGTGACAGAAATCTCTAAGATAGTAGATGTGTTGTTGCTACTAGGGAGAAAACAACAATCCTTTGTTCATAGAACAATCGTATTGTTTACTTTACACACGATTCGTAAAGCAATAATCTATTGCTTGCAACTTAATACTGGAGGGGGTTCGGATGATAACCTGAAGGTGGATTGTTAGTCATAGATGCAGTTGGATGGCGGTCTATATATAATGTTGTAATGCCCAATCAAGTTCTAAAGGAGTCAAGATGATTATTATATGCATGTATTGCTTTCTCGATGTTTGTCAATTGCCCCGCTGTAATTTGTTCACCCAGCATGTTATCTATCTTAAGGAGAGCCACCTCTAGTGAACTACGGATCCCGATCCTTTTTTTTACATATAATCTATAAACTGTTTACTGCTTTGTGTTTACTTTCTGCAAACTATTACTTCCTTCTATTCGATACGTTTAATCCTTTGTTTTCAGCAAAACCGTTGAGATTGACAACCTCATCGTAAGTTGGGGACAGAGTTCTGTGGTTGTGTTGTGCAGGTCTCCACGTTGCTACTAGCACCGGTAGTGCACCCTGCCAAGACTCAGCTAGCAACACCTTTGGGGTGTTTCCTTGCTCCTACTGGTTCGATTAAACCTTGGTTTCATAACTGAGGGAAACTTGCTGCTGTGCTCATCATACCTTCCTCTTGGGGTTCCCAACGAGCTCTACATCAACACCGAGCCATCATGCGTCGATGTAACCTGGCGGGTGTATGTGCTAGGGTTTGCGATGATCCTCCTCGTGGTTCCCTCCGGGCCTTTATATATAGGGAGGCTAGGTCTCAGGTACCAATACAAGTTGGTTTACAAGTTGGTGTTTGTATGTAATCTAGTATTGCACTTTCCTTGCCTTGTGCCGCCAAGAGTTTGCGTCTGTAGGGGTTCGTAGCATGGAAAACAAAAAATTTCTATCGCATACAAACAAACAAGCCAAGATCTATCTACTAGATTGCAGCAACGAGTCGATGGAATAACTCACCCTCGAAGATTCCAAAGTGTTTAACGAGAGCAGATTCTCGTGGGTGATGTAGTCGTACTCTTTCCGATCTCAAGATCGCGTGAGCGATCCTTCGGCGCCCACGTTCGGTGGCGCTCCGTGGTCGGTCCTGCGTTAAATTTTCGGAAGACCTTCCTCTCCTTGTTCCGTGACGTGGAGGTTGTAGCACTCTCCTCGCGATTCCGAAGACTGTGGCGTGGTGCTGGAGGTAGAGGGAAATCATGAGGCTTCGCCTTAAGCCGGTGCAGTATGGTGGAGCTTATGAGAGAGGCTATTAGTGGTCTAGTAATTAGACACACCAATTAGAAGGCTCTAAATCAATTAGAAGGCTCTAAGCGAAATAGCTCTAAACAGGGTTTAGATCTAGGGTTTAGTTTAGAGGATAGGAACTTGTGTGTGTAAGGAGGAGGCCCTGCCCCTCCTTATATAGGTGGGAGGGCTGGCGGCCAAGGGAGGAGTTCCTCCCAACTCGGCCTTGGGAGGTGCCGGCCAAGGGAGAATTCCCCTCAACTCGGCCTCCACACCAATCCTCTTTTCCACTTCCCAAAATTGCCGTTTGACTTTCAAACTAGCCGTTTGACTTTTCAATTTAGGATTTAAATAAATCCTTTATTTGGGACACAAGAACACCTAGTACATGATGCAATCATTCCAATATGTAATGACACATTCATGTACCCTTCCCCTCCGGAGTCTTGGGACATTAAGGACCTTCTAGAATGTTCTGATGAAAACACGGAATCATTCCGCTACTCAAAGCAGGACTTTCCTTATATGAATCTTATTCTCCGGACCATTCGGATCACCTCGTGATATCCGGATCCCATCCGAGACTCGAACAACATTCGGTCTCTTTCTCATAATACCATAACTACTCAAACAACGTCGAATCCTTAAGTGTGTCTCCCTACGGTTCGTGAATTATGCGGACATGATCGAGACACTTCTCTGAACAATAACCAATAGAGGAATCTGGAAATTCATATGGCTCCCACATACTTCTACGATTACTTTGCGATCGAATGAACCACTTACATATGATACCAATTTCCCTTTGTCTCACGATATGTTACTTATCCGAGGTTATGATCATCGGTATCTCTGCATACCTAGTTCAACCTCGTTACTGATAAGTACTCTTTTCTCGTTCCCGTGATATGTGATCCCTTGTGACCAAGTCACATGCTTGCAAGCTAATTGGATGACATTTCACCGAGGCCAGAGAATATCTATCCGTCATGTGGATGGACAAATCCCACTCTTGATCCATGTGTTTCAACCAATACTTTCCGAACACTCAATGCCACCTTTATAGCCACCCTGTTACGGTGTGGTGTTTGATGACATCAAAGCATCCATCCAGTAAAGGTGATATGCATGATCTCATGGTCGAAGGAATTAGGTTACTATGTATCAGAAAGCATATAGCAATTGAACTATTGAAATGACTTGATCTTTATGCTACGCTTATCTATAGGAGTATGTCCACCATATCATTCTCCTAACGATATGATCTTGTTGTTGATAACATCTCAATGTTCATGATAGGGAAACCACAATCATCAATCAACCAACAAGCTAGTGAAGTATAGAGGCTATACTAGGGACTTCAAATTAAGTTTACAATTCACACAAGTATTAATGTTTCCTTGTTAATACTATTATAGCATGAATATAAACATTTATCATAAACACAAAGATATAATAATAACTCTATTTATTATTGCCTCTAGGGCATATCTCCAGTCTCCCACTTGCACTAGAGTCATCTAATCTAGATTACATGGTAATATACCGAACACCCATGGCAGTTTGGTGTTGGTCATGTTTTGCCCTCGGGAGAGGTTTAGTCAACGGATCCGCCACATTCAGATCTGTGTGTACTTTGCAAATCTTTATATCCCCATCATGGATATGTTCTCGAATAGCGTGAAAACGCAGCTTGATATGCTTGACTTCTTGTGTGACCTTGGTTCTTGCGCATTGGCTATGGCGCCCATGTTATCACGATAGATAGACATTGGGTCCAGCGCACTTGGAACCACACCCAGCTGTAATGAACTCTTTCATCCATATCGCTTCTTGTGAAGCCTCCGGAAGCAGCCATGTATTCCGATTCGGTTGAAGATCTCGCCACAACGCTTTGCTTTGCACTCCTCCACTAATCGCTGCACCATTCAAAATAAATCATTATCCAGTTGTGATTTAGAATCATCCGGATCGGTGTTCCAACTAGCATCGGTGTAACCATTAACAACGATGTTCATCACCTCCATAAGAAAGAACCATATCCTTAGTTCTTCTCAAGTACTTAAGGATGTTTTTGATCATTGTCCAATGATCCACTCTGGATCACTTTGATATCTGCTAGTTAGACTAACGACATATGCGATGTCGGGTCTAGTACATAGCATGGCATACATTAGAGATCCTATGGCTGAGGCATAGGGAGTCTTACTCATCCTTTCTCTATCTTACCGATGTCGGACTTTGAGTTTTACTCAAGGTCGTATTAGCAACATGGGCAAGAACCCTTTCTTGCTATCTTCCATTCAAACCTCTTTAGAACTTTGTCCAAATATGTATTTTGTGACAATGATATTTGGCGTTCGATCTATCTCTATAAATCTTTATGCCTAATATGTAAGCTGCTTCGCCAAGATCCTTCATTGAAAAACTATTATTCAAATACTCTTTGACACTATTAAGAAGGTCTACATCATTCCCAATCAACAATATGTCATCCACATATAGTATTAAGAATGCTACTGAGCTCCCACTCACTTTCTTGTAAATACAAGCTTCTCCATAAGTTTGTATAAAACCAAAACTTTTGATTACCTTATCAAAGCGTTGATTCCAACCGGGATGCTTGCTTCAATCCATAGATGGCCCGTTGAAGTTTGCATACCTTGTTAGCATCTTTAGGATCGACAAAACCTTTGGGTTGCATCATATACAACTCTTCATCAATGTCTCCATTGAGGAATGCTGTTTTGACATCCATCGCCATATCTCATAATCATAATATGCAGCGATTGCTAACATAATCCTCACAGATTTTAGCTTTGCTCTGGTGAGAAAGTCTCATCGTAGTCAACTCCTTGAATTTGTCGAAACCCTTTTGCGACAAGTCGAGCTTTATAAACGATAACATTACCATCGACACTGTTTTCTTCTTGAAAATCCATTTGTTCTCGACACCTTAGGCCATCCGGTAAGTCCACCAAAGTCCATACTTGGTTTTCGTACATGGATCCAATCTCGGTTCATGGCTTCTTGCCATTTATTGGAATCTGGGCTCATCATCGCTTCCTCATATGTCTCGGGGTCATCGGTGTTGTCCACCAACATGACATTCATAACGGAATCATACCAATGCAGGTGGTACGATTTCTCGTTGACCTCAGGGTTACGTAGCAACTTCAACCGAAGTTTCATGATCACCATCATTAGCTTCCTCTCTTATTGGTGCAGGCACCACGGAACTTCTTCCGGTCTGCGCTACTACTTAATTCGAGAGAAGGTTCGACAACCTCGTCGAGTTCTACTTTCCTTCCAGTCACTTCTTTGAGAGAAATTCCTTCTCTAGAAAGGATCCATTCTTGGCAACGAAGATTTTGCCTTCGGATCTATGATAGAAGGTATACCCAATAGTTTCCTTGGGTATCCTATGAAGACGCATTTTTCGCTTTGGGTTCAAGCTTGTCCGCTGTAACTTCTTTACATAGGCTTCGCATCCCCAAACTTTAAGGAGCGACAATTTAGGTTTCTTCCCAAACCATAATTCATATGGTGTCGTTTCAACGGATTTAGGTGCCCTATTTAAAGTGAATGCGGCTGTTTCTAATGCATAACCCCAAAATGATAGTGGTAAATCTGTAAGTGACATCATAGAGCGAACCATATCTAAGAGTTCGATTCTGACGTTCGGACACACCATTCTGTTGTGGTGTTCCCGGCGGTGTCAAGCTGAAAGTATTCCACATTTCTTCAAATGCTCGCCAAACTTCGTAACTTAGATATTCACCTCCACGATCGAACGTAGAAATTTAATCTTCTTGTTACGTTGATTCTCTACCTCACTTTGAAACTCCTTAAACTTCTCGAAAGTTTGGACTTATGTTTCATGAAATAGATATATCCATATCTACTCAAATCATCCGTGAAGGTAAGAACATAACGATAACCACAGCGATGCTACACTCATTGGACCACACACATCGGTATGTATGATTTCCAATAAGTGCAGAGTTCGCTCCATCATCTGAAAATGGAGTCTTAGTCATTTTACCCATCGGACATGCTTCGCATCTTTCAAGTGATTCAAAATCAAGTGATTCAAGAAGTCCATCGGAATGGAGTTTCTTCATCGCTTCACTCCAATGTGACCAAGGCAGCGATTACCACATATAGGTCGAATTATCGCTGATTTCAATCGTTTAGCCTCAATGTTGTTGATATGTGTATTTCCACTATCGAGATTCAATATGAATAGACCATCTATCAAAGGTGCATGTGCATAAAACATTTTACTCATATAAATCGAACAACCATTATTCTCGGATTTAAACAAGTAACCGTCTACTTAATAAACAAGATCCCGATATAATGTTCATGCTCAACGCAGGCACCAAATAACAATTATTTAAGTATAAAACTAATCCCGATGGTAGATGAAGAGGTAGTGTGCCGACCGCGATCACATCAACCTTTGATCCGTTTCCTACGCGCATCGTCACCTCGTTCTTCACTAGCTTCCGTTTATTCTGCAGCTCCTGTTTCGAGTTACAAATATGAGCAACCGAACCAGTATCAAATACCCAGGCACTACTACGAATACTAGTGAGATACACATCAATAACATGTATATCAGATATACCTTTCTTCTTGATGTTGCCGTTCTTCAAATCCGCCAAGTACTTTGGGCAATTCCGCTTCCAGTGACCTACTCCCTTGCAGTAAAAGCACTCAGTATCAGGCTTGAGTCTAGCCTTGGTCCTCTTCGTCGGCGTGGCAGCTTTCTTACCACCCTTCTTGAAGTGTCCCTTTTGCTTAGACTTGCCTTCCTTGAATTTGGTGGTCTTATTGACCATCAACACTTGGTGCTCTTTCTTGATCTCCACTTCTGCAGATTTTAACATAGCAAATAGTTCTGGCAACTCTTTGTTCATGTTCTGCATGTTGTAGTTCATCACAAAGTTCTTGTAACTTGGTGGTAGTGATTGGAGGATCGGTAAACCCCAAAGTATTAGGAATCACTATACCCAAACTTTGAGTTTATTTGCGTGCCTGGACATCTTAAGCACATGCTCATTGACGGAGCTACCCTCTTCCATCTTGCAGTTAAAGAACTTTTCAGAAGCTTCATAACTTTCAATTGCCGCATGGGTCTCAAAGATTAATTTGAGATCCTCGACAATATCATATGGATCTGACTCTTCAAACCTTTTCTGAAGCTCGATTCTAAACCATACAAGATAGCACACTGAACTATGGAGATCTTGATTCTTAGGCGAGGTAAACATTCTTTACTTCATCGGTAGCATCAATGCAGTGGGTCACCTAGCGGTGCATCCGGCACATAGGTCAAATTACCACTGTGAGGACAATCCTCAAATTGCGGAACCAATCCATGAAGTTGCTTCCATTGTTTTTCAACTTTTCTTTCTCTAGGAACGCATTAAAAATGATGGTAGGGGCTGCCATTGATCTACAACATATTTGCAATAGTTTAGACTAAGTTTATGACAAATTGAGTTCAAATTAATTAATGAAATTAAACTAGGTGAACTCCCACTCAAAACAACATCCCTCACATTGTTTTAGTGATCACACAGAACCAAATCCACTACATCAACACCGATCATCACGAGAGTTGATATAGTTTCAATGGCGAACAATCATCATGTTCATCATATCTACTATATGATTCATGCTTTACCTTCGGCGATCCGTGTTCACGAGGCCATGTGCGTACATGCTAGGCTCGTCAAGATCAAACCTTAGCTACCGCATAAGCAAATCTGGCTTGCTTACGTTGTATTCACCAGCGGAATCAAAGACACCCGATCATCACGTGGTGCTTGACGACAAGCTTTGGCAACGGTGCATACTAAGGGTGAACACTTTAGAACTTGAAATTTATGTGCATGAGGGATCATCTTATAATGCTACCGTCGTCTACTAAGCAATACAAGATGCATAAAGGATTAACATCACATGCAATTCATAATATGTGATATGATATGGCCTTTCTTCTTTGTGCTTCCGATCTCCATCTTCAAACGAACATGATCTCCATCATCACCGGCATAGCATCAAGGTCAATGATGCTTCTTCATGGTTGTCGATCCACCAGCTTCAACTATTACAACTATTTTGAATAGACACGCAGGTCTTAAAATTAAAGACAACCATATGGCTCCGCGGTTGCCAACTTACAATAAGGAACATTGCATACATCAAATATAATCACAATCATGGCCATATCACATCATTTGCACACCCTGCAAAACAAAGTTAGACGCCTCTACTTTCTTTGCATATTTTACGTGGTTTGGGGCTTTCAATAAGTGTCGTTCTAACTTACGAACAAGAACCACAACATTGATACTAGCATTGTTGATCACCGTTGTAAATTGGATCTTTACTATGCTAGGAGAAAGCAGGCACCCATAAAGCCACTTATGCAATACAAGTTGCATGTCTAGCGTGGAGCAAGTCTCATGAGCGATGTCATGTAAGGTTAGCGGGCCGCTTCATCCCAACATACCGCAAGATGCAAAGTACACAAAAAGCAATCTACAATAAAAGCATCAACGCCCACAATGACCATTACGTTCTACTCGTGCAGCAGATCTACATATAGACACGGCTCGATACCCTTTGTAGGGGTTCGTAGCATGGAAAACAAAAATTTCTATCGCATACAAACAAACAAGCCAAGATCTATCTACTAGATTGCAGCAGCAGTCGATGGAATAACTCACCCTCGAAGATTCCAAAGTGTTTAATGAGAGCAGATTCTCGTGGGTGATGTAGTCGTACTCTTCCGATCTCAAGATCGCGTGACGATCCTTCCGGCGCACGTTCCGCAGCGCTCCCGTGGTCGGTCACACGTTCGATTTTCGACGAAGACCTTCCTCTCCCTTGTTCCGGCAGGCGGGAGGTTGTAGCACTCTCCTCGCGATTCCGTAAAGACTGTGGCGTGGTAGGAGGTAGAGGGAAATCGCAGGCTTCGCCTTAAGCCGGTGCAGTATGGTGGAGCTTATGAGAGAGGCTATTAGTGGTCTAGTAATTAGACACACCAATTAGAAGGCTCTAAATCAATTAGAAGGCTCTAAACCGAAATAGCTCTAAACCGGGTTTAGATCTAGGGTTTAGTTTAGAGGATAGGAACTTGTGTGTGTAAGGAGGAGCCCTGCCCTCCTTATATAGGTGGGAGGGCTGGCCGGCCAAGGGAGGAGTTCCTCCCCAACTCGGCCTTGGGAGGTCGCCGCCAAGGGAGGAATTCCCTCCAACTCGGCCTCCACCAATCCTCCTCTTTTCCCACTTCCCAAAATTGCGTTTGACTTTCAAACTAGCCGTTTGACTTTTCAATTTAGGATTTAAATAAATCCTTTATTTGGGACAACAAGAACACCTAGTACATGATGCAATCATTCCAATATGTAATGACACATTCATGTACCCTTCCCTCCGGTCTTGGGACATTAGGACCTTCTAGAATGTTCCCGATGAAAACAGGAATCATTCCGCTACTCAAAGCAGGACTTTCCTTATATGAATCTTATTCTCGGACCATTCGGATCACCTCGTGATATCCGGATCCCATCCGAGACTCGAACAACATTCGGTCTCTTTCTCATAATACCATAACTACTCAAACAACGTCGAATCCTTAAGTGTGTCTCCCTACGGTTCGTGAATTATGCGGACATGATCGAGACACTTCTCCACAATAACCAATAGAGGAATCTGGAAATTCATATGGCTCCCACATACTTCTCACGATTACTTTGCGATCGAATGAACCACTTACATACGATACCAATTTCCCTTTGTCTCACGATATGTTACTTATCCGAGGTTATGATCATCGGTATCTCGCATACCTAGTTCAACCTCGTTCGATAAGTACTCTTTTCTCGTTCCGTGATATGTGATCCTTGTGACCAAGTCACATGCTTGCAAGCTAATTGGATGACATTTCACCGAGAGGGCCCAGAGAATATCTATCCGTCATGTGGATGGACAAATCCCACTCTTGATCCATGTGTTTCAACCAATACTTTCCGAACACTCAATGCCACCTTTATAGCCACCCTGTTACGGTGTGGTGTTTGATGACATCAAAGCATCCATCCAGTAAAGGTGATATGCATGATCTCATGGTCGAAGGAATTAGGTTACTATGTATCAGAAAGCATATAGCAATTGAACTATTGAAATGACTTGATCTTTATGCTACGCTTATCTATAGGAGTATGTCCACCATATCATTCTCCTAACGATATGATCTTGTTGTTGATAACATCTCAATGTTCATGATAGGGAAACCACAATCATCAATCAACCAACAAGCTAGTGAAGTATAGAGGCTATACTAGGGACTTCAAATTAAGTTTACAATTCACACAAGTATTAATGTTTCCTTGTTAATACTATTATAGCATGAATATAAACATTTATCATAAACACAAAGATATAATAATAACTCTATTTATTATTGCCTCTAGGGCATATCTCCAACAGCGTCCTTGTAGGCTTCGTATCTGTTGAATCGTCATGGGCTTCATGGATCTTGGTATATCTTCGAGTGCTTCTTCCATGGGGATGCACCATATATACCAATAGTGGACACTCGAAGGGTCATGCTCATGTCAGGAAACATAAGACGAGGAGCTACCGGAATGGTGAGACACGAGTTACTCTGGTTTAGATCTCATGACAGTGAAGAGATCCTACTCCTGCTATGAGTTTACTATAAAGGCAACAAGTTCACGATTACAATATTGAGTTGTGTTGTGCCCTAAGGGCTCCCGTTGGCTGACTTATATAGGCGACCAAATCTAGTGTTACAAGGAGAGTCCAAGCCGGACAGGTAACAAAATCCTAGACTAACATGTATGCTATTGTGTTTTGTCCTCCAAGGCTCATCAAAGGCGGCGGGAGCGGGAGAGGGAGAAAAAACATGTGGCGTTGTCGTAGCCGAGCCAGGTCTTGTGGTGGTGGAATACGTGGTTGCAGGGGACGCAGTTCGCCACGACCTCCCCTCAAACTAGACCAGGCAGACATAGTAGTCCGAGTTTGCCCCCGCGGCGCCACCGCTACACCTTCGACCAAACCGCGCCAGGTGGAACCTACTCCTAAAGATCTCCACCGAGGTAGGCCCTAACGGGGTGAGATGGTCGGCTCCCTCGCCTTCATCTACAGTGAGCAACGGCGGAGGCGTGGGGAGGCCGAAGAAGACGAGTGCGATGCGGAGCAGGATAGCCAGGGTAGCCATAGAGACAACCGCGTGGTAGAGCAAGTAGACCTGGATGCTCTCCTTGGGCGCCGACATGCTGGAGATGCCCATTCCATCAGTCCGGTGAGGCCAATCCCGGTCGTGGAGGTCGACATGGACACGTCCACCAGTAGAGATGAGTGTCCTTCTCCTCCACGAACATAGAGATTTTGGGGTGCCGTTGTGGGCACCGGTGGGAGACACCCTCCCAACACTGTCGTCAAGTTAGGATGCCCCTTCATACGGTGTGTCGCCGGATGTGATTTGGGCTCTCCCGACGGAGGTGCTCTCAGCTCTATAGAACTATTGACGCATTTCACTCGTTATCTGGCATGTTAATGTTTTCGGTCCAAACGAAATAGTTTTTCCTTGGACTCCTTTCTTTCCCAGCCTACCCGCCGCTAACATGCCACTCGAGGTTAACACCACTCCTACGGAAAACTCCCCATCCCAACCCATGGTGTCCACCTCCACGTCCTCATCCGTAGTCACCAACCACTGGCGGAGCCTAGTGGCTAGTGCAGGAGAAAGTGGGCTGCAGCCCCCCCAGCTTTTAGATAATTAGTGTATAAACTAGGAAATTTAGAGCATTTTGCCCCCCTAGAAATTCAAGTTTTCTGTTTTGCCGCACCCCCACCGGCGAGCTCTTCTAGACCACCGCAACCACCCTCTCCCGCGACAGTGCTTCCTCTCCACTCGCATCCCTCGCCCCTTCGTCCCCAAACGCGCGCCACTTCCTCGATCGCGATCCCCGCCTCTTCGTCCCCAAGCCTGCAGGTGATGGTGAACTGATGAATTGTTAATCGTAGTAGAAGGGTAAGGTCACCCATGGAGAGAAGAGGTGAGCATAGACCTATGTTGGAGGCAACCAAACACGTGTGTTTCACCATGACATTTGTGCTTGCAACCAAGTTACCAAACTGATTGAAAAACTGCTTTATTCATCTGACTCAGTCTACCAAACAGGCTATAGAACATGGGCAAAGCCTTTCATATGATTGCAACCTTAACAGTATCCGGCCAGGCCGAAAATCAGGTACCAAAGACGCCCTTGGGTTAGTGTTGGGTAGGTGGTGGGAACTAGAGCGCAGAGTGGAAAACGGGAAAGAGAGTAGCCGATATTTTTTGTCTGAGCATCGAGTAGCCGACCATCTTTTTCCTTTGGTTAAGTAGACTCATTATTTCAGCTCATCCTTGCGTTGGCCGGCTCATTTGATCGCCCATTGCTAGTGCATTGTACTGTTGATAAGACAGTCTTATCTTACTCAGAACATGTAATCTTGATATGACGACAAAAAAAAAAATTGTACAATGGATCATTTTTTAGCCTTATCTCCAGCGACAGATACCCTAAATACGTGGTGAGACATATCGTGCTAAGAGATCATCTCTTGACTAAGATAAGAATATGTTTTTTTTGTTTCTCTCTCCTCTAACTCAGCAATTATCATATGTAGCACTGCTAAGATAACACGATTGTACGTGCCTAACAAGTCACTCGAGGTGTTCTAAAAAAAAAAAGTCACTCGAGGTCAACACCACTCCCACGGAGAACTCCCCATCCCCAACCATGGCGTCCACCTCCACGTCCTCATCCGTCGTCACCCTCAACGTCGGCGGCGAGCTCTTCCAGACCACCGCGGCCACCCTCTCCCGCGCCGGCGCTTCCTCTCCACTCGCCTCCCTCGCCCCTTCGTCCCCAAACGCGCCACACTTCCTCGATCGCGATCCCCGTCTCTTCGCCCTCATCCTGTCCTTCCTCCGCTGCGGTCGCGTCGCGTCCCCTCCTCCCTCTTCCGCCCTCCTCGCCGAGGCTCGGCACTTCGCACTCGATGGCGCCCTCCTCGCCTCCCTTTCTCCCCCGTCCGCCTTCTCCCCCCTGTCTCTGCGCCCCGCGGCCCTCCTCCCCCTAACCGGTCGCGTCGCTCCCTCCGTAGTGGCTATATCCCCCTCCTCGTGCACAGCCTCCCTCTTCGCCGCGCACGGAGGGGCTGTTACTAGCTTCGACGCCGCGCTCGCCTCCCGCGCCAGCGTCCTCACGCCGCTTCCCACCGTCGACTCGCTCGTCGCGGTGTCCCCCGCTCTCGCCCTCGCTGGCGCCCGCGACTTTCCTGGCGTCCACCTCTGCCGGTTCCTGGGCGGCGCCCCTGCCACAGCTTCGGAGGCACTTTCTTGGCCGGACTCGCCTTCTGCCTCCGTGCTCTCCTTGGCCACCACGGCGGCCTCAGAACCGGCGTCACAGTGGCTCTTTGCCAGCTTCGAGTCAGCGCGGCGGAATTCGAGCGCCGTTGTGGCGCTCGATCTGAATTCTCTCTCACCTGTGGTGGAAATTGGGCGGAAGGAGGTATTTGGTGCGGACGTCGAGGCAGCAATACCACCCACCAAGCTCGGATGGCTTGCTGGGCACAGTCTCTTGCTTGCCGCCGGTTCACACTCTGGGCCGGCTGGAATGGTGGGCGACATACGTCTGTGGGATGTCCGGGCAAGCTCGACGGTGCCGGTGTGGGAGGTCAGGGAGAAGGAGGACTGTTTTGCAGATGTTGCTGCATCAGACTCGCTGTCGGCATTGTTTAAGGTGGGGGCAGCATCCGGTGAGGTTTTCATGGCTGACTTGAGGAGACTTAGCGGTGATGGCAGTGGCATCGAGCCTTGGGTGTGCATCGGAGACGAACAAAGGGCAGGTGCAGCCACAGCATCTCGCAGAAAGGATGGGAATAATTGTAGGGTTGAGTGCTACCGCAGTTGGGTGTTTGTGACACACGGGGCAGATGTTGAGGTGTGGTCACAGGTGGAACTGACATCGGAGGCTGGTAAGAAGAAGGCGATGAGGAGGAACTGGCTAGGGAATGGGCCATCCATGATTACAGAAGGCAGCGTGGAGGGGATGATGGAGAAGGCCAAGATCGTGAGCTGGGCTTTTGGAGGCAGCAGGATGGCATTGGCTAGAGTCGATCAGCGGTCTATCGAGGTGTGGGATAGTGCTTTAGGTGCAGTATCGGTGAAACTCTGATTAAAGGTACAAGACTACACGTGTAAGAGATCTCAAATTCGATTGATGTTCTTGTTCACCTCTATAAATGTAGTTTATTTGTTTGTTCTACTTGTATGAAGTTGCATTAAGGTTGAGCACAATCTATGTTGCATTAGATTGACAACATCTAGAAGCTCATGTTTGAGGAAAAAAGCTTCCTGATGCTCATCAGGATTCCAGCATGACATGTAAAACGGTTACAGCATGCTTTGTAGTTGTCTGTTTCAGAGGAAGTTATGGTACTCCGTACATGTTAATTGCTTGTTGTTCTGCACATTAGTGTTGCCGTGTTACAAGTTATCAGTGAAGCACACTACAGCATTCGCCCTCTCGCAGCAGCAATGGTCACGATGCATAGATGGATTGTGAGAAATTAAGGAGAGATCACCTGCAGCTGGAATGTGCAGGCAGGATCTGTTAAAATTGCGCCCGGTCTCCTACATGCAGTCTTCTTTGCCTTCCTCTTTGCTATCCATGATATGCACGTACTCCCTCCGTTTGAAAATATAAGATATTGTAAAAACTAAAACATCTTATATTTTGAAGCGGAGGGAGTAGGTTTAAAATATAAGATATTGTAAAAACTAAAACATCTTATATTTTGAAGCGGAGGGAGTAGGACGCTCTTACAACAGATTTCTAGATTTCTCTATAGATTAACAGTTTTGCTAGTTCTAAGTTGCCTGGGATTTAACTAAATCTCAGTCACCGTATTAGCCGTTAGATCCCATGCGCTAGGATTCGTGCAGGCTAGTTCCGTGTCACGGCCGCGGGTGGTATGACCATACGAGGAGACGCAGCTGCCCTTCGCCCGGTGTGGGCCGCTGCTTGCGAAGTAGAAATGGGTTGTCGCTGGTTTTTGTGCACAGAGTCGGCTCGGCCTTTTTGTTTTGTTTTGTTAGCTAGCGGAGTAAATTGTTTTTGTTCCCATGGGCTCGTTTCTCTGTGGTGCTTATACGAAGAGGTATGAGAAATTAGACAAATGGGGAAACTCTTCCTGTTTTTTATTTCTGTGTATTTTTTGCATATTCTTTGTACATGTATTGCGATCGTTAAATTGTAGGTTCCGGAATTCAAGTGGAATAGTACCTGTATACACTTAAAAATTATTTTCTAGCGGTATAATACATGTATTTATCAACTATATTTGGTGCTATTTTCTTTCTTGTTGTTTTACTTTTTTCATGTGTGTTGCTACCGATAGTTGTCGCTTGATTTGATTCATGTTTTTCTTATCATTTCCTTTCTTTAAAATTTTCTTATTTTATATTATTATATTTTTCTTGTATTTGCTTTTATTTTTTATTTTTTCTTTCTTTCTTTTCCACTTATATTTTCCCTTTTATGTTTATTCTTTTAGTTTTATTTGTTGCTGTATTTTATGATATGTTTCTCACTATTGATATTACTTTTCATGCACTAGCAGTCTCCTAAGAAATGTACTAGATTTTGTAGTTGCAAGTGAGTTGTAACTCCAAAATTTCAAGTTACAAGTGGGTTGCAACTGAGAAAAATATTTCCGACCTTTTGGATTAGTATCATAATTTGTGTTGGCTAAGAGTTGCAAGTGGGTTGCAACCATGATTTTATAGTTGGAAGTGGGTTGCAACTTAATTTTTCCAGTTGCAAGTGGATTGTAACTGAGAAAAATATTCTTGACATTGGATTTTAGCTCGCAATTCATGTTGACTGGGAGTTGCAAGTGGGTTGCAATTGTGATTTTCCAACCGCATGTTGGTCGTAACTACGTTTTTCAATTGCATGTATGTTGCAACTGAAAAAATATTCCCGACTATCATATTAGCTTCACGATTCATGTTGGCTCGGAGTTGCAAGTGAGTTGAAACTGTCCCTTTGTACATTTGCCAGTTTGGTCATAACTAATTTTTTTTCAGTTGCAATTGACAAAAAATACCATCGACCCTTGTATTAGCAACGTGATTGGTGTTGATTGGGAGTTGCAAGTGATTTTTTCAGTTGCAAGAGGGTTGCAACCAAGAGAAAATGTTCCCGACCATTAGTTTAACGTTATGATTCGTGATTGCTAAGAGTTGCAAGTGGGATGAAAATGTTATTTTTTCAGTTGTAGTGGGTTGCAATTGTGATTTTTCCGCTTGCAAGTGGACTGTAACTGAGAAAAATATTCATGACATTGGATTTTAGGTCGCAATTCGTGTTGACTGGGAGTTGCAAGTGGGTTGCAACCGTGATTTTTCAACCGCATGTTGGTCGTAACTAAGTTTTTCAATTGCAAGTATGTTGCGACTGAAAAAATATTCCTGACTATCGTATTAGCTTCATAATTCGTGTTGGCTCGGAGTTGCAAGTGGGTTGAAACTGTCCTTTTGTACTTTTGCCAATGGGTCACAACTAAGTTTTTTTTTCCAATTGCAAGTCAGTTACAACTGACAAAAAATGACCTCGACCGTTGTATTAGCGACGCGATTGGTGTTGGTTGGGAGTTGCAAATGATTTTTTCAGTTGCAAGAGGATTGCAACCGAGAGAAAATGTTCCTGACCGTTAGTTTAACGTCGTGATTCATGATTGCTAAGAGGTCTAAGTGGGATGAAAATGTTATTTTTTCGGTTGTAGTGGGTTGCAATTGTGATTTTTCCGCTTGCAAGTGGAGTAACTGAGAAAAATATTCTTGACATTAAATTTTAGGTCGCAATTCGTGTTGACTAGGAGTTGCAAGTGGGTTGCAAGTGTGATTTTCCAACCGCATGTTGGTCGCAACTAAGTTTTTCAATTGCATGTAGGTGCAACTGAAAAATGTTCCTGGCTATCGTATTAGCTTCATGATTCGTGTTGGCTCGGAGTTGCAAGTGGGTTGAAACTGTCCTTTTGTACATTTGCCAGTGGGTCACAACATGTTTACGACCGTTGGATTGCTTGGTGATTTTGATCTAGCATGTGATGAGTTGCAATTGAAATTTCCAGTTGCAACTAGGTTGCAACTTAGTTTGTTGCAAGCAAGTTGCAACTAAGAAAAATGTTTCTCGCCATTGAATTGCCACATGATTTAAGATAGCGTTTAAGTTTTAAGTGGGTCACAACTGATATTTTCTAGTTGCAAGTGGGTTGCAACCGGGTTCTGTTGCAAGTGGACGCAACTGAGAAAAAAGTTCTTACCTGTTGGATCTCGTCGTGATCCGTGCTAGCATGTGATTTGCAAGTGTTCCGCAATTGAGATTTTTCAGTTACAAGTAGGTTGTAACCGATAAAAAATATTTTGTCATGATTTTTGCTAGTCGTGTGAGTTACAAGTGGGTTGGAACCACGATTTTCTAATTGCAAGTGAGTTGCAACTAAAGGAAAATGTTCATGTGCTTTCGATTGCGTCGTGATTCGTGTTAGAGTTTGAGTTGCAACTTAGATTTCTAGTTACACGTGAGTTGCAACTTAGATTTCTAGTTACAAGTGAGTTGTAACTGAGTGTTAATTGCAAGTAGGTTGCCCGAGAAAAAAAGTATGTGACCACGGATTACCTCGTGATTTGTGCTTCGTGCGAGTTGCAAGTAGCTTGCAGCTAAAATTTATTGACCTCATCTTACCGAGAATTATCCCGGCCATATGAGAATTTGTTGCACCCCTTAGTTTTATCACTATTTGTAGTTATACAGAATGTGCAACCAATTTTAATGTTTTTATTGCCAGCTAAAGTGTCATCTGACATTGGCGCAATGCACACGTGAGGTATAACTATGATGTATCTTAGAAAATTTTGTATTTGTATCGTTAACTTAAGTGCATGCAACCAATGTTAGGGCAGTTGCACATGATGTGCATCTATAACTATGGCCAGAAAATCTCAATTTTTATATGTAGCTTGTAGTGATTATCTTTGTTTGGCCCTTCTGTTTCTTATTTGTAGCCGCTCGGTTGCTCACATGAAGCATAATATCCGTGCATGTGCGCGCGCTCTATCAACACTACATATATGTAGATAAAATGTGAAGTTTGTGTGTAGGTTTTTCTTACTTAAAGTAAAATATAATATTTTTGTGATAATTTTTTTTTTCTGTGACGGAGACATATAATGGTTTTTAGGGAGACATATAATGGCTTCAAAATAATCAATTTTATGAAAGTTTTCATTTTTTCGAGAGAAAAAATAAGTTGAAGCGATGTATATAACAGGAGAAAAGCTGGTTCGGCAAGGAAAAAACAAATACACGGGCCCAGTCAAAGCTACAATCAAGACCAATCTAAGGAAAAGGACAAGCCAATTGACAGAAAAAAAAGGACAAGCCTAGAACAACAACCTAGCCCGATGCAATCAAAGATAAGAAGACAGGCCCAACACCCGACATCGGACTCGTGCGAGCTAGGAACTAAGCTGGTACGTGGGGGAACTAATAACATTAATTAGCAGTTATAATCGTACGGGTGAAAGGGCGAATTCTCAGTCACCTGAGATCTAGACACGCCCATAGATTAAGCCTCTTTTCCGTTTTTCTTTTGGTTAGTACTTTTTTTAATCCTCCTCTTCTGCGGCCTACCACTCCTATCTACGATCTACGAATGAGATTATGATTTGTGAGTGCTATGCATCAGTGCAAAATGTGCAACACACTGATAAGGGCAAAAGGGGAATATAGAACTGCAACGAACGGAGACTGGAGAATAGACAACTGTTGCTGGATGCTCTCGCACTCAGAATTATTTTATGTTTCCAAAAGTTCTATCATTATAGCAAACACAAACCTTGAACGGGATTAAGAAAAACAGGTAGTGAGCAAACTTGCTAATACAGAAAAATCAGTCATCCCTCATCAATAGAAGACTTGCAATCGAATCAAAATTTGCGCCGGGAAGCTCATAGCTGGACCTTCGGAGGAATATGATTCACTTGCTCTCGGAGTCATACAGTTCCGATCTGAAAGAACATCAACGATGACCACATAAGCTTATCTTGGTGATGAAACTGTATCTGTTAACTTTGTGAAGGAACAAACCAAATTCATGATACCTGGCAAAGGCATCAACTAGTTTGGTATAAAAATTATGCATTTACATCAGATGTATTTAAGTTGGCCAAGTTTTTTTTTAATGCTATAGCTGGAAAAGTGTAGCGGTTCAAAAATCAAAGCACTAGCAGACATCAAGAACTGATTCATGCATGATGCCATGATCAAATGATCCGGTGCAGCATCACTGCAAACTAGTTCGCACAAGCAAGAACCACAAGAAAGCTGGCGGTGCCTTTTTTACACACGAAAAAAATAGACCTTAAATTTCAAGAACTATGACAACTATTGTAGCCTAGAGCAAAATTCTTCTCTCACATGTATGGTATAACAAAGATTGACACAAAAACTAGAGCATTTAACTGCATTGGGATCAATTTACAACAAGAGGGTGGATTAGAAAAGTTAATGACACCTGTATCTCATTAGTAAGATAAGATCGTTCATATTATAACTTATAAGATACTCATTTACATCCGAAGTGAATAAAAATCACAGGTAACTCAATTGGGGATGGGAATTGGACTCTCCTTTGATTCACCCATGTCTAATATGCTACATGTCAATATAGCACTTCACCAAACACATTACGAGACTAAAATCCAACACTCCATACAAACACATGACACATACATACATTCCTAGTTTTTTCATGCAATCACACAACTGGGAGAACACTTTATTTCACCTGAAGTGCAATTAGAGTTCTGGTATACTGCAATTACCTCATGAGCATCAGTATTCAGTCATGACTGTAAACGTAACATCATTCACTCACAAAACTTACGAAAAACCATAACAAAGAAAATTATGATCATATGAAACTACTAAAAAAGAATTACAAGGCTCGTGTTCTTTACAGAACTTTCATGTGCATTACAGTTAATCGGCAATGGTTGGTTCCCCAAGTTATATATCCCTTTAAGTTTACTCAAGGCAATCTAAAAATTTGCACTGTGTACTATATATCTTCTCAAAAAAAAAAAAATCATGGTCAAAGCATACGATGTCCATGATGCAGTTTGATAGCAAACACAAGACAGACTGAAATCAGAATACAATACTACAACTTTCAGATGCAGATGCAAGCAGCAGTTTCCATAGTATTACCCATTGTTGAATGCTCTAATAGCCTCTCCCTAGTATGCTCACAAATATCTACTAGTAATGGACACATCGTGCAGTCAGAATACATACCGACCAGCTAATAAAACCAGCAAGGGAGCGATCACTGCAGACGGCAATGCTCACTCATCATAGAGAATCACAGCTACCACAAGCAAAAAATTTACGGACAGAGGACGTACATGAGGTAGGTGCCGTGGACGAATGCGCCGGCGAGGACGCCGTAGAAGAGGCGGTCCCTCCACACCGGGTTGTGCCTGAGCCCGATCCTGACTGTTTCCCACACGGACCAAACAACGACCCTAGTTAGCTACACGATCCGAACAAGGAATTACGGCACGGGGATGCGGGGACGGGAAGGGGCTGCACGTACTGAGGGGAAGAACGGGGGCGTAGATGAGCGGCAGAAGCATCAGCAACGGCGGCTTCCTCTGCGGCGGCGGCGGGCGCCTCGCCGACGGATCGCTGCTCCGAGACGACACGGGTACATGAGATCGATCAGTGAGCAGATGAACTCGTGATTGATGGACTGGGAAGAGAGGGGCTTACTCGAATTGTGACGATGAGGAGGAGGACGCCATGATCAGGGCGGGAGAAGAATCGAATCGAGTCGAGTCGGAGAGGAAGGGGGTTTTGCCGTTTGGCTTTCCTCTGTTCTTCGGCGCCGCTGGTTTTGGGACTCCGCGGTTTCTGCTGAGGCCGGTCTAGCGACTGCGACATTACGTCAGGGCGGCATCGTTCACGTAAAACTAGACTTACGTCTTCCAGCTGCGGTTGCGTATCCAAGGAAGTCGTTTCCTAGGCCGGCTCGGCACGTTGGTTTCTGTTTCGACACTAGTCCTCACCGGCTTAGATCAGCGGCGGCGGCGGCGATGATGCTGAGGGCGGCGCGAGCCGCGCGGCCACTTCTCCGCCTATCCAGTGCCGGCGATGTCGGCGAGAGGATACGCGGCAGCGTTCCGTCTGCGCCCGCGGTGTTCACCCGTGGCTTCCTGGATTTCTTCAAGGTAGGCGCCTTGGGTCTCCTCCTGCTCCTCTCTGCGACTGCAGTCCATTAGCGGATTTACTCACATGGTTTCTCGTGGTGTTGATCATCAGAAGGGGGACAAGGAGGCTGCTGAGAACGCGGAGGCCAGGGCGAAGGCGAAGGCCAGGCTGTAAGACTCTTCTCCTCACATCACTCCTACTGGTTATTGCTCTTCTGTATAGGTGCATTGGGTGATGGTTTAGTTCTGAACCTCTGGTTGGTTGGTCTAGTGCAGTACTGATGAGATGAGAAGAGGGTACTTCGAGGACATCTCCGAGATCCGTAAGAACGCCGGCAAGGTATATTTCATCAGTAATTGGGTATTCCGTGTGTTGATTGACTAGTAATAACTGTTGGTGAGGTTGGATGATTGGTGACCTCGGTCCTCACGTAGTAACTGGAATCGAAATGGTGTAGATTGCGGAGGCGAGTAAGGTCATCATACCGGACGATGCTGCTGTGAAGTTCCCTGATCTTGCTTTGGAGTCCCCTGTTGGTGGGGCATTGCGACTACCGCTTGTTGCGTCTCCTGCTGAAGACAATAGTCCTGAGGCTGGTCGTACAGTGGTTCCTGATGCATCACTGGTGTGCCTTTCCTTTCGTGCAAATTCGCAGGTATGAGTAGCTGCAGTACATTCTTGATTAGTGTACTTCTACAATTCCATACTTATATTGGTAAAATAATATATATGACTACATGTTGAACTTGGATAGTGCTTCCATCTTTGATAAAAACAGTCCTCTTTTAGGAGTTAGAACACTGTAGCCATGGTCATGTTCTGGAAATAACCTTATTTTCACTGCTTAAACTACTTCACATTTTTGGAATAAATGATGACCAGTGAGCGTGTGAAGTGCATACCACACATTTTTTCACTTGCCAGATGCAAATTGGAAGGGAAAATGCAGTTGCTTGTATTTCCAATATTTTTTATATTGGTAAAAAATATGTATGACTACCTGTTGACCTTGGATAGTGCTTCCATCTTTAATAACAACAGTCCTCTTTTAGGAGTTAGAACATGGTAGCCATGGCCATGTTTTGGAAATAACCTTATTTTCACTACTTAAACTGCTTCACACTTTTGGAATAAATGGTGACCAGTGAGCATGCGAAGTGCATAACACACATTTTTTCACTTGCCAGATGCAAATTGGAAGGAGAAATGCAGTTGCTTGTGGCTGCTATGGTTTGACAAGTTCAGTAGTAGATTAGCGTCATATAGGTACCATGAGAATGTTTGAGCTCAACTTATATTTCACTTAGGCCTCTAGCATTCCCTGAGCCAATTCAGGCCTAAGCTTGTTCAGAAAGGGGTGTTACTTGTATTGGTTTGTCTTTCCCCAGTCCCCCTCGGATCACTAAACTTGAACACTGAAATGATGCATGATGTGTGTCCCTTTTGTACGGTCATGTTGCATGTGCTTCATTTGTGGTATTAATGAACACAAGGGCTCGCTGACACAACGTCCAAAATATGTTTAGGTGTTAAATAAGTTTCTACTTGCTAGATTTGCCTTCTTTTCTGTGCCTTGAAAAGCTGCAGATTCATCTTACAGAACTGTGTATGCCCTACCTTTGTTTCCAGTAGTGGTAAGCTGGTATTATAAATAATTCATTTTTAATTATCTGTAACTAAGAGTCTTAGGGACTAATATGACTGCCTGAGCCTAATGCGGCATGGAAATCACAACGTTCAGATTCTTTCTGAAATATTTCCAGAAAGTTGCCTACTTATCTTGCATCAATTCATACCATACACCACCAAACACATGCATGGATCCTCATCCTGCGTCCCCTCGTGTATGAATAATATGATGTGCCAACAAAATCCACTGTTACAGTGCCACGAAGCTACAAAAAATTGTGCCTCTCATTTAAGTCTGTTATGTGTCTCCGTTGTTACAAATTACTATGTCAAGTTCCCAAGATGCAGACAACAATATTCAGTTGATCCTAGTTGAATGATGGGCAGGTGCACGACAGACAACTGCAACATCCAACTGCAACATCTTCTTCCGATTAATCTAACCAAAACAGCTGCTTGTATGCAGTTAAGGCAAAACAATCATTGTTTCAGGGGTTACCTACAAGTCTAGAAGTTATACTTGACATATTGAGCTCTGGTTTCATGTCTTTCTTTACACTGCCAACATCTTTTTTAAGTGAATATGTAGATGTCCAATGGGTGGCTCGATAGCTAACTAGATATTGTTCAACAGAAAATGGCAGAGTCGTGGAGCCTACCTTTTCTTGATGCATTTGGTGCTTCTGGAAAAGTTCAAGCGTATGAGGTATTCTTACATAATTATTGTTAGCTTGTTACACAGTGCAAAGTATGTTTATGATGCAAAGCCATGCAAATTACAATTGGCATGTTTTATTTCTGTCTATGTTAGATGGTTCTTCAGTTATTTTTTCTAAACTTTAGACAATTATTAGGTAACCTAACACTTAGTAGATTGAGAAAAATCATCCCTTATTTCCTTTGGAGTGATCTTGAATGGCAAATATCTTCAGTTAATTATTGCCATCAAGGCTGTTTATGATGACCTGAAAATAAGTAACTGTTGGCAGTAATTATCTGAAGAGATTGGTGCTGAAGAAAGATTTGTGTTTCAGGTCTCATTTATAGATTCATGGCTGTTGTCATCGGGTCCCGTGAGGCGTGCATTCTTCAAGATGATAAGGAAATCGAACAATCCGCAAAGACATGCTGTGTATGCCTTTGGAGACCACTATGACTTCAGGAAAGAGCTTCAGATCGTAAACCTTCTTACTGGGTATGTTTCTCCCGTCCCTTGAATCATTCAGTGAACTATAAGCAGGAGTTCTGTTTATGACAAGGTAGTCCAACTCTGTTTCTGCAGGTACATATACCTGGTTGATCGCCTGGGAAGGATAAGATGGCAAGGCTTTGGACCCGCAACACAGGAAGAGTTGTCATCGCTAACAGCGTGTACCTCCATTTTGTTAGATGAAAAATGAAACTAGACGGCTTCCGAAATGTTTATCATTTTTGGTCGGAGATTTTTGTGCTTCATCGTGGGTTTCTAGGCTGTTTTTCTGTCCTTTCCTGCATGTTAACGAGGGATGTTTCGTTTTTTGACTGATAGGCAGATAGCACATATGACACATATGGATTGGTAAACTTGTTTTGTGCCATCCAGTCACATTGTGTAACAGCGTGGATTCTCTGCATGGACTGAATGCACCTGAAATAATCGAACTCAAATACTCCGCTTTTCCGATTTTAAGTTGCTTGGATATTGCATGTCCTGCATTGAGCATAGTTGGGTAAGATGACAGAAATACCTTCTCTGTCTCAAATCTAAGGTTGGCTACTGTCCTTGGAACACAACAACTGCTTCGATCGGGTCAGGCTTTTATTTTTGGGGTTGTATCTGACCGGCATCATTGTGGCGATGGAGATGATTGTGCTTGTAATCTGTGCTGGAGCTAATGCTGTTACACAATGTCAACTATATTGGTTAAACATGTCATGGATTACCTCTTAACCAATGAATTGATACTTGGTCCCAGATTAACATCATTTAAGCCCCCTTTCAGGGAAAAAACATCATGTCATCATTCAAGGCTTTCAAGCCCTGCCATGGTCTCATGTACTCCCTCTGTTCCACAATGTGAGCCTTTTCAGCAAACTGAGGTAGTAGATGACATCCTCTACGATGCGGTCTCTTTGATGTGGATCTGTGTCTCTGAAATGTGACATGTTTGATTGGAGGAGAGGTCTCTTTGATGTGGATCCGTGTCTCTGAAATGTGACATGTTTGATTGGAGGAGAGGGATTACTAAGCTTGGGATGCGTCCTCGATCGATGACGGAACCGCAATTGTGCTTTCGTCTTGCCTCTCTCAGCTGATTTCTAAGCGCTAAGCATTGTATGCCTCAGGTTTTTATGTGATCACAAGTGGCCATGTTTGTTCGTTATCTTCCCATGGTCAAAGACAAGACAAGACAGATTATATGGAAAGAAGGCATTTAGGCCTATGTTTGCAGTTGTTTATATCTCAATAACAGCGTTGGTGTTTTGGAAAAATGCTTCGTGCTTATGTAGTCATGTTTGCAAAGCCACGCGATTGCACCCCTTCAAAACCTTGGAGGCATCAGCTTCCTTCCACCACAATATGCACCAGGCGGAGCATGTGTCAAAACTAAGGAGTTAAATTTTTTGGGATATGGACATGAGGAATATGGGCTAGGGCCTTTGCATTTCGACCTCAATTCGTGAGAGCGATAAACACCACCAGCCCAGGGTCTAGTCACCCTCGTGGTTCTTTTTTTTGCCACAATGACGATATATTTGAATGCCTAGATTTTGTTTCAGCTTTTCCAACGGAAGAGCGGGGCGGAGTCCAGGATGGTCTCCACTGCGCTTTGCTGCTTCTAACCGGGTCATTGCCATGTGACATAGCAGAGGCAGAGCAATTTATCAATATTGTTGGAAAACCCGTCAACGAGGGCTTCGAATTCACTGTGGTTAGTAAGAGTTTATTAGTGGCTATGTTTGTGACTCCCTCGTCAACTTAGAGACACGGTGAAGGAGATGATATGATGCACCAGAACCTTTGATGGTTCACGCAGAGAAGAAGACATAAAATTAGGTTTACCGATACGTGGACCAAAACAAGAAAGTTTGTCATGTGTGGATCTAACAATAGCATCCATCGAAGATAGATGAGAGCAACGACTACGGGGATAAAGAGGGGGAGGAGGTGGCTGGTGGGGGGCAACGACTATGAAAGACTTTTTTTTAATATAAAACATGTTCAAAAGTTCTAAAAAATGACAACACACATTTGTGCTATATATACAACAATAAAGACATTTTTCTCAAACCAGCTGCATAGGCTAGAAATGAAACCAAAATAAAATGTGGCAACAAGAGAGAGAAGGAGCGAGAGAAGATATGTAAATTAAGATTATGGCACATGTGTTGCTGATTTCGAGAAATCATATCAAAATGTTGAATATCTAGATACACTAGAATATCTCTAGCCCCTTTTTAGCGCCACTTCACATGTCAACTCTCGCCCTTACCCACTTAGTATTTTCACTAGTCTTTAGAATATCACTATTCATTGGTGCTTTGGGCGACCTTTGTTGGATATGTTTAAGCCACTTACATTAGCCTATGTTTATATTCGACCTTGGTCCTTCTAAGTCTAAACCACATAGATTCAGAAGTCTTCCTCTAAAGCTACAATTTCGCTTTTAGGTGACAATACTTTCATCTCCTAGCACTACATAATCAACAAAGAGCATACACCAATGAATATCTACTTTATATCTTTTATGACCTCATCCATCACTAATGAAAATGTAAGGGCTCAAGGCTAAACTTGATGTAGTCCAATCATAATTGGAAAAGTATCAATCTCGCTATCACCTATACGAACACTCATTACCACATTATCGTGCATATATATCCTTTATTAGATTGACCTATATGTCTCCGACACCTACCACATGACAATTGTTGTCATATGTCTTCAAGTCGATGAAGACCATGTGCAAGTCATTTTCTACTCCATGTATATATCTTTCCACATGTTGTTCTAGCAAGAAACTCACCTTTGTACTCGGTCTCCCGGGCATAAAACTAAATTGTCTTTTTGTGATATTCGTCGGTCTTCTCAAGCGATGCTCAATCACTCTCTCCCAAGCTTCGTAGTATGGCTCATATGCCCAATTCCTAACTAATTATCAACTTTGGATATCTCGTTTATTCCCGAACATATATACTAATATACTTTGTTACACTCTTCAGGCATCTTGTTCGACTGAAAAATATGGTTGAATGGCTTAGATAACCATGATATTGCCATCTTTCCATGGCATCTCCACACCTAAATAGAAAATAACATCAATGCCCAGGATATTACGTTCATTTATCATTTTTGGGCATTGTCAACCTCAAATTGTTTGATCCTCCACAAGAACTGGCTCATCCAACTCATGCGTAGTGTTGTTGTTCATACCATTGAACATCATCCCTGGTATTCATGTCCTGGATTTTCTCCATCTTTTAGGCATGCTTTTTGCCTTCCTTTTGTGTCTACTCACGGGTAAGGTACAATTTAACCATAAATGTGCTGCTTATTTATGCAATAAATTGCAAGAAAAAATGCCAACTACTAGGATCAAACTAAGTAGTATCACAATTTCACTACCACAATTACAAAAAAAAAAAATTGTGACTTTGAGCGATCCGTGAATTGTAATACTCTCTCCGTCCCAAATTAGTTGACTTCGACTTGTCTAGATTCGGTTGTATCTATACATGATTTAGTATCAGATACATCTGTATCTTGATAAATTTGAGTCAACTAATTTGGGTCGGAGGGAGTACTATTACTCCTAAACTTTGCAATAAATAACACTGTATGCACTGATTGATGTAGAGGCCGAGTTTCCACTTCCCATTTCGGAAAAAAAAAACCAATCATAAAAGAGACATACATAATTAAGGAGTGGTGTATCTGCAAACAAGTATTCCCTCCGTCTAGAAATAACTGACTTGGTTTTGTCTAAATTCGAATGCGTCTAGATACATTTAAATCTAGACAAACTCAATTTTTCTGGACTGAGAGTACAAATATTCTACTATGTAAATGCTAAACTTCGAGGGACTTGGATGCATTCTGCAGAAAAGAAGGCGATTCGTTCCTAGACCCAACGCACCAAAAAATTCAAAACCTTTTCCCTTCCTCCCGAAGCGTCGCGGCCCCAGCTGGCTCCCATTTCCCACGCCGCCACCGTCCGCAATTCCTCCGCCGACGACGCAGCGGAGGGGAGCGATGGCGGCTGCGGCGGCGGAGGAGGGCGAGGACCCGCGGTGGAGGAGGAGCAACACTGACTGCGTCTTCTTCCTCGTCTCCCGCGTCAGCTGCACCAAGGTACCGTACGGCGCAAAACCCTAGCGCAAATCCGTCGATTGGTTGGGTTTCTGCGTCTCTCTGACGGTGAGTGGTAGCAGATGCCGCCGCCGTTGATTGATTTACTGATCGGAGTTTATGTGCGGTTTCGGTCGCAGGGGTCCAAGTGCGAGTACCGCCACTGCGAGGGCGCCCGGTTCAACCCGAGGAGCTGCTGGTACTGGTTCCACGGCAACTGCGTCAATCCAAGCTGCACCTTTCGCCACCCTGTGTGTGATCCCTACTTCCGCACCCACTGTATTCAGTACCACCTTTGAATTGATATTTGTGTGCTTCTGTAATCATGAAAAAAACGTGCGTGTATCCGTGCCTGCTTGCATGCCTAGGAAGCTTGCTTTGGTAGTTAGTAATGGGTCTATTGTTACGCTTGTGCTAAGCTTACTTGGTGGTGGTGCAATTTGCGAAGTATTGCATGCCTAAGATGTCATTATCACCGTCGATCTGTCTTTGCTAATAGATCAGACTCCTTGAGCATTTTCTATTTAAAAATTCATAACCATCCTTCAGCTTATTCTAGGCTTACATTGGCCTCAATTCTTTAATTCCACCATGCGCACTGTCCCACCTACTGTTTTTCGGAGTTAGCGATCATTTTGTGGCGCATTGTGAGTTTGTGACAGCAAACATTTCCATGTTCAGTTTTGTGCTCTGCTGCTGTGCAGTGTACTAGTACACATTTATTTCTCTTTGTCTATACTATGTACCAAATCTAAAAATAGGCGTTCTTTCAGTGACTTACCCTCATAGGAGGGACTAGTTCAGTTCTTAACTCCACCATGCGCACCAAGCCCACCTACTGATAGTTAGCAACGATTTTGTGGAAAAAGTTTTGTTTGTATGCATCGTGAGTTTGTGGCAGCAAATCCAGGTGCAGTTTTGTGCTCTACTGTGGTGTGTTTATGAGTATACATTTATAATCATGGAATCATGTGTGAGAAAGGGGAAGGGGGCACTTCACCCAGCGGTTAATTTATTTGTCTTTGTCTATGCTCATGTACCAAATCTACAAATAGGATATCAGGTTTTGCTATTTCAGCGAATTGCCCATATAGTGCTTGCTTTCTTAAACAATTCATGAATTTGTTAATTGATTAGTTCACGCTTTACATTTTTCATGCTCTTTTAATTGACTCGGATGGTTTATTGGACCTTCTTTCCATAGACACCCTCCCTGAATCTTAGCTTCTTATTAGTTTTCCTAGCTATGTTATTTTGAATGGCATCATTTTGTTGGTACTTGGTTATCTGATTAGCTTCTCCTATTGCAGCCAATGGAAAATTTCAAAAGAACCAAGTCCTTGTCAGACCCACCTTCATCATATGGTTCTATTTCTTCCAAGGCAGCCAGTCCTTGTTATTTCTACTACAGCTCAGGCTGTACAAAAGCTGACAATTGCCCTTTCCTACATGAGCCTCGAACTCCTAGCAATGATGTGGGAATTACTTCTGAAGCTACTCCTTTCAATCCTGATGTGAATGCAAATTCTGCTGGGGGTGAGATGGTTGAGGTATCAAAGGATGCTCACACAAATCCTTGTCAAGACACCCCTTGCTCTACAAAGAAATGCCACTCAGAAGAAGTTCATGGGTCCAGATATCCCGAATTTGATGGTGCTATTTCCATTGCACCTGAAACATCAATTGATACGGGCGAACACATGAATTTTTTCACCCACTCAGATCAGAGCTCAGGAGATACAACAATGGAGGATACAGAGCAGGATGAAGATCGTGATTCGTCCCCTGGATTTGATGTGCTTGTGAATGATGGGCTCTCTAACAAGAATGATCTTGAGCAACAATTGTCACAGGAAAGAGATGCTCAAGTGCTTCATGCTAACTATAGTATTGGAGATCCAGTTTGTTATGATCGGGATTATTATGATTCACAGTACTATGGGCAAGCATTTTGTGACTTTGATGATCAACATGGTTATTTCTATCTTAGTTATCTTGGAGGAGTTCAGGACCATGATACTGAGACCACTCTGGGACATGTACCACACAATAGCAGAAATCTTGTAAGGTCAGATTCTGATGAGTATGACAAAAGGTTCTTCAATTCCCGAAACTTCATCAGATCAGCAGCAGATGCTGCTTTTCCTCATCAGCATACTGAGACAAGACACTCTTCAAAGAGAAGACTTGAGAAGAGAAAAGGTGCCAAGGGCAGGAAGGGTCGCACTAAGAGGCACCGGGGTCTTCAACCTGTGAATGATTCAGAAGAGATTGAATCAATATTCACTCACCGCAGGCAAGATTCCTTGATGGAAGGTTGTCCTCAGTCTGTTGTCTGTGCTACCTTCAGGGGACCGAAGAAGAAACGTAGAGGAAAACAGCACAATTCTATTGCTGCTAGATCTTCTGAAAATCCTACGGCAGATTTTACTGGACCAAAAACCCTAGCTCAGATAAAAGAGGAGAATTGCGTATCCAAGTCAAGTTCTAGCCACTGCGCTGCTCGCATGCCTCCTGGGAGATTCTTCTCAAATGATTTCGTGGGCCCCAAATCTCTGACTGAGCTTCTGAAGGCTAAGAGCAGAATTTCCATTGGTTAGCCCAACTTTCCGTAGCTAGAACATATAAACTGCAATTTTGTCAGTTTTCTGCTCAACTTGGTCAGAATGATGTCTGTGTCAGTTACTTAGCAACTTAGGAGCACTTATGTCAAAGAGAATGGAACACGCAGTGTCAATTTTCTGCAGATAAATTATTAACATTATAGTCAATTTTACGAGGAAGGAATCAATATTCAGGAACAGCTAGGTGCTATAGTTGGTAAATGGTGTTAATTAACTTGTTATTTCATGTTGCTACGTTCTTAACTAAGCTAGGGCTCGCTGGAGATATAATTTCGTTATGTGTTGCAGACCATAATTAACATTGTTGCAGTTATTTATGTAAGTCTGCACAATTTATGTCCCTTTGAACTGCTTTACAAGCAAGGATTAAACAGTGGCTACCTTCGTGCATTATACTATAAATTATATGATAGTTTGCTTAGCCTATCCTATTTCTAATACAGTATATGTGATGCTTGCATTCATGAAATTGTTAGCAGACATGTAATATTCACTTGCTTGCATTTTTCTGATGGTGACACATAAGCGTAACTAGCAACCATATCTCAATGATTTATGTCTACTTCTGTTAAAAAAAAATCTATGTGTTGCTGCAAACGTTAAGGATTCATATTTTCCTTTGACCTGTTGGGTAAGCAATTATTTTGTGTTGAAGAATGTTTGCATAAGTTATTTTGATGAATTTTAATGAAGGTTAATATGTTTGTGGCTTAGCCACTCGGTGAATATATCATCTTATTTGGTAATTGGAACAAACTACTACTGCCATGGAGATGGCCTGATGGCGCAGCATAGGGGATTGGAGAGTAAACCGTAGGTTTGGGAGGAGGAAGGAGGGAGATAATAGATTGATTAACCTCTTATTGCTTGATTCCTAATTGATACATATGATGTCCCTTATATAGGACGACTTACTTGAGCCCTAATTAATAATTCAGAGGAGATGGATTCGATCTTTAGTCTTGCCTTTTTCTATCGAAATAACTCTCCGTCCTATTTCAATAATATTCCATATTTATTTGAATGTTTACCTATTCCTATTTCAGTGCACAGAACGATCATCTGTCACTACCACACGTTTCTGAATCATTACACGTGCACTGGTTTCTTCAATCTCTCTTTTTTCTGCCATATCAGTGTCCTGTTCTACTATTATATACCATGCGGTAGGGTTGCAAAGCGACACCCGACCCGCCCCGCTTCGTAGTCAAAATTGTTTAGTCTAGTTCTATTTTTTCCAGCAAAATTAGTCTAGTTTAAACTAAAATTTGCTTTCGTGGGCTTATGCGGGTTGCGGTTTGCAACCCTACCATGCGGGGATAAGAGGAGAGGACTTTCAAGCAATAGTTAGATGACATACCAAGAAATATGGGTGTTCAGGACGGTTTAGAGCGGGTCCACAATATATGGCAAAGAGCAGATTTAGCACTAAAACTGGCACCCGCATCTATACTTTTTGTTTTTCCTAGTACAACTTATGTGTTGGGCTGGTTAGAAAGCTGTGTTTGAACACCCCTACTGAGAAATAACCAGGAGTCTCTCATAGAAATAATAATCATAGCCCCACTCTTCTCCTGGAAAACAAACCAGAAGTGGCAGCTAGAGGCTGAAAGTTTCATACTGCTTCAAAGCTACAGGGTGTACATTATCACTTTGGCTTTTCAGCCTCTGTTTGCTGGTGTTTCCTCTCCATTTCCATCATGGAGACGTATTACGCCAGGATTTGTTGCTGAAATAAAATCAGGCCGATGATATGGAAGTTCCTAGATTGTTTGAAATCAGGTTAGTACCGAATGTATCATCTTGATGTAACCTGTTTGAGTCTAATAAAGCGCACTTTATCGGAAAAAAAGGTTAGTACCAAAAGCTGCCTCTGATTTCAGAATACAGTTTGAAAAATTGGATGTGGAGATTTTGTGCGGTCAGAGATTCAATGTGCCTGCTCAGATATTAGTGTATTGGTTGGTTTTCTAGGCTAGTTCAAGGGAAAAAAAGCTAGTAAACTAAGATGTCAAGCCCTATTAGGAGTGAGATAGCAGGAGAGAGACAGACCTTTCAACATCTCTGACATGTCTCATCCCAGCTAGTTGTAATGATTAAAGTTAGATGTAAACCACATTTTGTATCAGTAACGTGGCCTTGTTTTGTTGATAATGTGCATTGCTATTTTTTATTTTCTGATTTTAATTTGATTGAGCAGTGGGCAGCTTTAGAGGATGCTAGTCAAAGTGGGTAAATTGTTACAATGTTTACATTGATCTGTTTTCTGTGGAAGGGTTTATACTGATAAGGATCATGGTGGGTATCAAGACAAAATGGTGTGTAGTGAGTTTGAGAACAAAAGAGAAAGGGGTAATAATATTTTCTGTTACTTCTACATTTGATGTTATGCTACTTAATGCTTATATTCTGTTAGCTCTTGAATACATCACAACAAATAAGACGGTGTTTCAACTAGCAATGCTTATGTAGGCAGGCAAGCGGCCCAGTTTATTTAATGCATGAGATGATGTCAATGCATTGTGCAGACGTACCTTACATTTTCCCTTCATCTTGAGTCTTCTCCAGTTGTCGCCATCATGTGACTCATCCTGAATTTTCTTATTGTCACCCTTCCTTGATATGCATGTATATTATTAGGTTTGGTCAGTACAGACTTTCCTCCCAAGTGCAGTTCTCATTATGCACCATAGACTTCCTAGTACAAACACTGAAACAAACACCCACGAACAAAGGTAGGGAGGTGTTGAATTAAGTGGAGAGGAAGATGGCAGAGCTTCAGAGATCTTCCCAAACATTTAGGAGGTCTGGTTCATCTGGTCTGATCTGGGAAGAGAGGTTTATGTCCGAAGACCAGAACCAGAGGGATCAAGGGGCAACTGGGGAGGTAGAGGTCAGCAGTTTAGAACCCAAGGAACTAAGGCACTCCCGTAGCGTTGGGTACACAGGAGCTGTCCAGCGTAGGTTCCGTGATGGCGCCGAACACGGCGGCAGGTCCAACGATCGCAACCAGACCTTCCGTGATCGGCATGTTCCTCCTGCTCTTGATCCACCTTCACCCAAGTTTCCCAGCTGCATGTTCTGCGGAATTTTTAGGAAGGGAGAACCCTCACAGCCATCCAAGCCCAGAAGGTACTAAGCGAGTGTATGTGTTTGCACATAGGGATATAGGACATTTGGGGCTGATTAAAATGCAGGTGTATGTATCATAATAAGTGTGTTTGTTTCATAAGAGTTATCAGTTATTTGAATAGGCTTGCATGCTTCATTGTGTGCTGTTTATATATACCTTCCCTTTTCTTCCTCGTTACATCTTAGAAGTCATTCACAGGTCCTTGTACATTATATGAAGATGATCATTTTCCTTGTTATACTATGTTCATTACATTGCAATGTTAACACTTGCTGAATATTGTCTATGTTCATGACCTTGATCAGCCAGCTAATTCTGATATTTAGCTGCATCCTGAGGATTTCACTTCTTTTATGTAACATGTTCTCTTTTACACTCTAATATATTTGTACTGCACTGTGTATCTATTGCACAGTTATTTTAATCAATTCGATGTTCCAACTTATCTGTTTCTTGAGATATGGATGCCTGGTTTGGAACCAGTTTCTTAGAATGTACAAGCAAAAAAAAAGTTAGATATAGGATACCACTAAGTAGAAATTTTCTTGGCTTGGACTCTCATCCACTGTTGGGAAGCTTGAATTTTTCAGTTACTATTTCAATGATTATGTTTGCAAGGATGACCAAGTCGAAGTCAACGTTTCAACTTTCAACAGTGCATTGTATTTTCGGCTTATCAACCCCAACTGCTTCTGTTGGGCAATACATAAACAACAGTTACAATGCTATCATGTGATGTAGGCTACTGTCTCTATGGACCAGCATGGCCACTTCATTGGTTCTTAATTCTCAGTCGAGATTTCTTTATGAAATCCTGACGTTCGGTCATCCTGTGGACTTTTGAGCTCATGCACACTGGAAACTTTCCAGTGCTTGTACTTGGTGATGTTCAAACTAGAATGCTTTAGGGTTGTCTGAATGTTGTTCACGACCCTCTGCTGTTTCATCTTACTATCCAGAAAGATGAATCTCCGTCAGTATATTCTTAAGGGCTTGTTCGGTTTGCTTGGGATTGAAGTGGATTGACATGGTTTGAGGGGGATTAAATTCCATCTAAGTCAAAATTCATGCCGATCCCTTTCATTCCACTCCAATCCACTTGTGGGGTGGATTAACCGAACAAGCCCTAAGCGGTTCGAATATCACCTTCCTCTTGAGAATATATTGCAGCGGTTCCTTTACCCATTAGTTTGTTCTTACTATCCAGAAAGAGCCCTGTTGTGTGTATGGCGAATTGCTTATGAATCTTTCTTGAAAATATGTATGAGCTTGGTAGGCACTAGGCATGCATTGTTGTAGGATACAGTGCTATTCAGGGGAAACCTGTTTTGTTGATGACTGTTCACGCGGGTCACAGTACTTCGGGTAAAAGTTTGTAGCACCTTTTTTCTTATGCAGAGCACTTGTCATCCAGAAACTTGCCTGCAATATGTGTCGGTTGCAGACTTAGATTATGTGTGCTGATATAGCAGAATAATGTGAACATTAGAACCTTCTTTGCCTACTAACCATTAAACCTTCTCAGGCTTCTGCATGGTCATTCAAAAAAATTGCTAGCTTGTTATTACAAGGTTTAAACCTGTGCTGTGCTTTTGTAGTAAGTAATTGAACATCAGTTGGCAGGTTGGGTAAAACAAGCACATGGGTAGTTAAACTAGTACTACAGCGACCCGTATGCTGTGGTAAAACCTACTGTACAGCCTATTCTTCTCACCGCACACTACAGACAAACAAGTGGTTCTGATAGTGATTTCCGAATGTTGTTTGCCCAGTCCTTCAGGAAGAGACTGAATATAGCAGAACTGGAACAGCCTCAAAGCAGTGCTTCTGCTTTCATCTTGTTCTTTTGGACTCAACTCAAGGGAGATACTAGTTCAGTTCGTTTTGTGTAGATCATGCAATTTCCTTAGATTAACAAAATCAAAGTAGTATTTGTTCTTCCATTTGAAATACATAATGCTACTGCTGCTGCTGGCAGTCAAAGCGTGCTTGTTTGGAGATATGCAAATTCCAACGCGGTTGGCGTTTGTTATGATAAGCCCGCCCTTTGTCGATGGCGCGGATGTTTGGTGATGTGTTCATGTTAGTTAAGCTCAAAAGTTAGTCGCTACGAATTTCAAACGGAACCGGTACGCGTGCTTGTTCCCCAGGAGGCGAGAGGCAGCGGTGAAAAAACCCGTCTAGGGTTCCTTCCTTCCGCCGGTGACGCCATCGGCCTGATCCGTCTTCGATGGCCTTAGGGCCTTGCAGGTGTGGCGGACCACGGCCTCTCGTCGGCGGGAGGTTTTTGTTCTTCGTTTAGGCTATTTTCTTGTGTCTTTTTCGGGATGTTGAGGCGACGACTACATCCTGAAGTCAGAATAAAGTCCTCCCCGCTCTATCCTCGCTCCGGTGTGCGTCTAGCGCTAACGGAAGGCGCGTGGAGTCGTGTGTCCGGCTGATCTCCTGGGATCTAGTCGTTTTTCGTGTTAATTTCAGGCCAGTCTCTTTCAATCTATTGATGTCATCATTGACGATGGTTGCTGCTTTAGTGTGCTGGTTCTTTGGGACCTTAGCACGACGACTTACTGCATGTCTACTACAACAAGCTCTACTACGACAAGCTTTGTCCGGCTCCAGTGATGGAGGGGCGAGGACGGCGGCGCGCCTTCGGCTCGTGCTAATGTTTGTAGTCTTCGCTAGGTGGTCCATCGACCTATTTATAATTTTTATTACTTTTAGGCTTTTTTGTACTACTATTGATGATTATTAATGGATCGGTGGAATTTTCGAAAAAACATAAAAGTTAAGCTCAAAAGTTAGGGCCTTAGCGTGGTTTCAGGCGAATGCAGGATCGTGTCAACATGAGACGTCGCGGCAATGTGCATGTCAGTTGGGGTTCCCATGGTACGAGTTTGTCTTGTTGGTTAGTATGGTTATCGTAACATAATACTAGTAAGAGAAATGGCTGGCTACATCACACGGTCGAATTCTGGGTCGAACAGGTTACAGAAATCGCTCACTTCACGTTGCTGATTGCTCACTTCCACCTGGCAGCAGCCTTGGTACCTACGGGACACGGGTTGTATGGAGTCGATTATGCTCATGGTCATTTGCTGCCCCCACAATTTCTTCTCTACGACAGCCATGGTGGTGTTGCAAAGGCTGCCCTGGCATGGAATGGGAGTGTAGTTTTCTGCACTGAACGGGTGAAGCTCTATGGTGCACGATGTCTCGCAGCAGCCAGCTCCAGATCACTAATTAAGAAGAAAGATAGAGGGAAAAGAGAAAAACCAAAGCAAAATAAAGGCAAACAATTGCGAAAGGACAACTTGTATAGGCCCAACTAGGGGAATGGAGGCGCACGGCCACGGAGTGCTTGTAGGCCGGAGCTACGAAAATCTGGGAACACGAAGAACCTCGGGCAACAGGGATCGATCGTTCGCGTACCTTGGCAGCAAAAAACAAATCTCGAAATAAAAGAGAGAGCGTCACGTGCCGCCCGAAAAAGCGACGTGCCCTTGTCTACTAATGCCGGCCCATTCCTTTTCTGAAATTTTACCTCTAAAAATGAGCAGATGGCTAAAAAAATTTACTTAGAGGAGAAAATATTCCTAGCATCTATGGTCTATGGAGAAAACAAAGAGGTGTTTTTCCTTCAAACTTGTTTTTGTAGTACAGTTTATGGAATGTCTTCAGCCACCACTTGAAAATGTTCGTAGACACTTTTTTTGTGGGTAGACATATAATTTTCTAGTCATGAGATATGCTTCAGTAGATCAGATAAAAAATATTACATGCCCCATAAAGAAGTATTGACTAAAATGCCTACTTGATATGGCTATGATTATCTAGGTTATTGTTATTAGTTATCTTAGGCTTACAGCCCGCAAGGTCCAAGAAGGAACCAAGGAAGGCCCAAGAAACATCCGACGGAAAAATATCTTGCTAGATAAGAAAAGAGTAGGAACCGATGTTGTATTAGTATTATAATATAAAGGCTAGGATGAGCCAACAGAGAGGTACCGAAAAAGCCTTGAGCGATCTGTAATCGATTTGTTCTAAGCAATCAGACGATTTCGACTCCCTTGTTTGTCTGATCAGCCGACGAAATCTCTGGCGTTCTCTTTTCCATGAAACCCTAAGTACATCATTATGGACATTGCCGAGGTTACCCCTCGTCAATTGGCGCCGTATGTGGGAAATCTGGTGACATGGTATGATTATTCAGGTTCTTATGATTGGTTACCCTAGCTGCATAAAGGATCACAAGCCCACGAAGCCCACAAAGAAGGCCCAGAAAGCATCCGACGGAAGATATAGTTTGATAGATAAGGAAATAGAAACCGATACTATACCACTGTTGTAATCATAGTTTGTAACCTATCCGCATACGGCTTCGCGACCCAGCCTATTTATATATAGGCTAGGAGAAGCCCATGGAGAGGGACAGAGAAAAAGCTTTGAGCAATCTGTAATCGATTTGACCATAAGAAATCAGACGACTTTGACTCCCTTGTTTGTCTGATCACCCGACGAAATCTCTAGCGTTCTCTTTTCCACGAAACCCTAAGTCCATAATCATGGGCATTGCCGAGGTTACCCCTCATCATCTGGACACTGGAATCATGGATTTGGCGGGCCCCACTTCACCAAGCAAAACCTCGACAACAGTAGATCCACGCCCACCCACCCCTGTTTTGATTCCCATCAGCTTCAACGGTGGAGTCGATCTCATCATCGGAAGCTTCCACTTCCAGGTGGAGGAACCCGAGAATTTCTTCCTACCGTCCCGATATCTTGGGTCCATCGGTCATAACAACGGTTCCTATGGCGATATCTGCATCCTCCATCGGCTCATCAAAAGAAGCCGCACCTCAGCGGGCAAACGAGGGAGAAAAATCCAGAAACTTTGTAGATCTAGGGGATATGGACGATCTATATGACGGTCTCTCCTTCGAGTCAGACTCCCAGCTAACACCACCACGTGGCTCAAGTCCAGTGAACACCGAACCCGAGGAAAGCAACGAAAACATCGACTTTGGAATCGGGATGGCTGAGATCTACCAAGAGCAGAACCCACGGGATTTTACTGGCTTTGCAAATAGTATCTCCTATGGATCTGATAACAATAGTAGCAACTCATACATGGCGCACCGCCAGGTGTGCGTGATCATCGGCGAAGGAACATCCACACCACGCGACACCAACGGTAACCCATCCTTGATCCCAATGATATTTTATCGGATGATAATGCAGGAAACAATGGGAACAAAGGAGATCCATCCAACAATCGCTTCATACAAAGAAGAGAAGGAATGCGTGATGGCGAACGGGTAACTCTTCGACTGCCAGCAGACGCATGGCAAAGAGCGAGGGATGCAGTCTCGGGTGTAGCCCCCATGACGGCGGAAGCCACACGCGAAGACTTAATGGCATACCGGTACTTGCTTTACCATAAGAAAAGGGACCTGCTCAGGATGTAGAGGCAACTTGACGAAAGGAAAAGGTTAGATGACAAATCTAGCATGCGGCAGACACAATTAAGCTCCACCCGCAGATCTGGCAGCGTAGCTGGAGGTGCGCCACAAAGAGGAACCTCACGGTTGCAAAACAGTCCGGAAGCCGAGAGAAATAGTCTGGCCCGAAATCTGGACCTGTCCTTCATGATGGTAGATCCAGCAGGACACATCAAAGCAAAAAACAGCGCAAGCCACGATTGTTGCTGCCCCAACCTACCTACTCACGAGGCAACCCGCACCCGACGATCCCCAGGTGGCTCTCCATCGCTCCGCTCTCATGAACCTCGGCATGATAGGGGGATCCCTCGCATAGGGAGAACAAGGAACTTCAAGGCAACTCGATAAATCACCACACCGTCGCAGCAGCCCTCGGTACAGAGGACACACCCGACGATCATGGTCGCCACATCGGGTGCACTTTCCAAACTCGAAACCACGAGACAATGCAGGAAACGACATTACACAACGCAGGGTCGATAGGTCAAGGGAAGAGCATAGAAGCCGAAGATACCATGATGGCGAAAGCGAGGATGACTATGAACTATGCAGGGCTAGTTCCTTTTGAAGGAAATATGTCCTGAGAGTCAATAATAAAGTTGTTAGTATGTATTCCTTGTATATGATAGATGTTTATTTTGTATTCTATAATTGTATTGATAGGAAACATCAATACATGTGTGTTTAATAAACAAAAAGGGTTCCTAGTTATGCCTCTCTTGTAGACTAGCTCATTGATTAACAAGATGATCAAAGTTTCTTGATCATGGACATTGGATGTTGTTAATAACGAGGTCACAGCATTTGTGAAATAATGTGATGAACATTCATCCAAAGTATAGCATTACGATCAAAGTCATTATGTTTATATTGCTATAACATCTTACGAAGTAATCTTAGTCCTTAGACCATGAGATCATGTTAATTGCTAACACCGGAAGAGTATCTTGATAACATCAAACGTCACACCGTAACAGGGTGACTATAAAGGTGGGTTCGATTACTCTGAAGGTGTTATGTTGAGGCTCATGGATCAAGAGTGGAATTTGTCAATCCCGATGACGGATAGATATACTCTGGGCCCTCTCGGTGATATCACATTAAGATAGCTTGCAAGCAAGTGATGTGATCACTAGAATGCTATATCATGGGAACGAGAAAAGAGTGCATGTCGGCAACGAGATCAAACTAGGTATTTGGATACCGATGATCAAATCTCGGACATGCATTATATCATGAGACAAAGGAATTGAGTTACTAGCGTTAAAGGTTCTCATGATCACAGAAGTCATCATTGAATGTGCAGGAGTCAGTATGGATCTCTAGGTCCCGCTTCTGATTATTGATCTGAGAGGAGTCTCAATCATGTCTGCATTATTCGCGAACTATAGGGTGACACACTTAAGGGTTGCCAGACACCATTTAGGAGCACATATGTTTCAGACAAAAGGATTGCAAAGCACAGGAATTGTTTCGATAGAAACCGGAATTGTTTCGGGTGAAATTGCAGAAAGTTATTCTGCATGTATTGAAATGTTGCAAGGGGTTTTATGTGAATGTTTGTTAATTAAAGTAATTCACAAAATTCTGAATAAAATAAATAAAAGAGTTTTATTAATTGAGAGTTGCATTAAATTTGGTGGAAATTTAATGCATGTGAGTGGAATTTTGGGTGGAGTCAAAATTGATGTGAGTGGAGCTTCCACCACATGAATGGGGAAGAGGTGGGGGCACCCTTCTTGGCCGCTGGCCATGGTAGGGGAGGAGCCCCCCCTCCTATAAAAGGCTCCCCTCTCCTCCCTCACAAAGCACACCTACTCATGAAGGATCTCTCTCCCCCTCTAGATATTCCCCCATAGTCTCGGATTAGCGAGATACATGTTCCCGGTGGCCTTGTGTCTGGAAGGAGTTGCTGCTTCCGCTGATTCGCTGGAGCGAGGAGGTGGAGGTTGTCTGGTGGCTTGAACGTGTGTGCGAGGACGGATGCGCTGCTGATTTGCGGCGCTCGGACTTTCGCACGATCTTGAGATCGGCAAGCGTATGACTACATCATCCACGAGTTCCAAATCATTAACAAAACTATGTTGTCTTCGAGGGTAAGTTCTCCATGGATGTATATCCACCCGTTGCTCGGTATCTAGTAGATAGATCTTGGCGTATAGTTCTCTTCGTAGGAATTTTTTTGTTTTCTATGCCGCGAGCCCAACAGTGGTATTAGAGCCTGATCTATGCGTAGGCGAGTAGTACACATATGTTTATATGTGGGCGATGATGATCATGTTATTGCATCTATGTATTTTGGATATTGGTGGCATAGTGGGATGAAGCGGCCCGGACCAACCTTACATGTCATCGCACATGAGACCGGTTCCACGACTGACATGCAACTAGTTTTGCATAAGTGGCTAGCGGGTGTCTGTCTCTCCTACTATAGTCAATATATGATTTACAACGAGTTGTTAATAACTTGGTTATCCTCATTGTGGTTCATGTTTGTAGGTAAGACCAGTTCTATCTCCGAAAGCCCTAAGCCACGTAAAACTTGCAATTAATAAATTAGAGGCGTCTAGTTTAGATCGTTGCTGGGCTAGTGTCTTGATATGGTATTGTTGTAAGTAGATGTATGATAGATACTCTTACAACACACTTAACGTGTAAGTTCCATAGACCTTGGCCTTACACACAAAGTAATGATAGAGATCGTACCACGATGCAAATGATAGAGATCAAATGCATGGACCATATCATCTCACTTTACACATTAGATGTTTGCATCTTATATTGCTAGTTTGGCGCTTTTGGTAGCATTGTAAGATGATCCCTCATTTAGATATCAAGATAAAATGTGTTCTTCCTTAAGTATGCACCGTTCTATGGATCGTGTTTCGAGACATCATGTGATGATCGGGTGTACTCGACTCTATGCTTTCATACAACGGGTGTAAGACAGTTTTACACACGCGAATACTAAGGTTCTTACTTGGCGAGCCTATCATGTATAGACATGGACTCGGAACACGGACCGAAAGGTTAAGCATGAGTCATATAGTTGATATGATGCCCATATAGATGCTCGCCTTTGAAGCTACACCAACTCACGTGATGATCGGACTTGGTGTAGTGGATTTGGTTCATGTAATCACCAAAAGGACACGAGGGATGTCGTTTTTGAGTGGGAGTTCATTAGTAATTTGGATTATCTTAACTCAATCTATCATAAACTTAGTCTAAATATACTTTACAGATTCTGTTGTAGATGCGACCACCTGCTTTTAATTTCAATGTGTTCATGGAGAAAGAGAAACTTGCTGCGAATGGTAGCAACTTCACCAACTGGGCTATGAATTTGAGGATTCTCCTTACTGCTGCACAAAAGCAATATGTGCTAGAGGCGCCGCTAGGCCCCCCCACCAACTCCTGATGCCCCTGACGAGGAAAAGAATGTCTATATAACTCGTCAGGAGGACCACAACTTAGTTCATTGCGGCATACTGTATGGGCTAGAGCCAGAACTTCGAAAGCATTTCGAAAATGGCAATGCCTTTGATACCATGGGAGAATTGAAAATGATTTTTGATACCCATACTGCCGTAGAGAGTTATAATGCTTCTGAAAAGTTCTTTAGTTGCATGATGGAGGAGAACAACTCCATCAGTGAGCACGTACTCAAAATGTCTGGGTACACCGATAAGCTTGTGTCCTTGGGAATAACGATTTCCATTGACTTAGGCATACATCGTTATCTCCAATCTCTACCACCTAGATACAAGAGCTTCGTGATGAACTATAATATGTAGGGCATGAAGAAGTCTCTTCCCGAGCTTCTGTCAATGCTTAAGACTGCAGAAGTGGAGACTAGAAAAGAACATCAAGTGTTGATGATCAATAAGACCACCGGTTTCAAGAAGGACAAGAAAGGCAAGCGGAAGGGAAAGAAGGGCGACAAATATGTTGCCGCACCTGAAAAGAAACCCCGAGATGGCCCTAAGTATGATACCGAGTGCTACTATTGCAAGGGGACTGGCCATTGGAAGCGCAACTGCCCCAAGTATTTGGCGGACAAAAAGGCCGGCAAGGCAAACAAAGGTATATGTGATATACATGTTATTGATGTGTACTTGACTAGTACTCGCAGTAGCACCTGGGTATTTGATACGGGATCGGTTGCTAATATATGTAACTCGATTCAGGGGCTGCGGAACAAGCGACAGCTAGCAAGGGATGAGGTCACGATGCGGGTTGGCAATGGATCAAGAGTTGATGTGATCGCCGTCGGAACGCTGCCTCTCCATATGCCGTCGGGATTAGTTATAAATCTGAATAATTGTTATTTGGTGCCTGCACTAAGCATGAACATTGTATCCGGATCATGTTTGATGCGAAGTGGTTATTCCTTTAAATCTGAAAACAATGGTTATTCGATTTATATGAATGATATCTTTTATGGTCATGCACCTGTGTTGAATGGTTTATTTCTGTTGGATCTCGATAGTAATATTACGCATATTCATAATGTTGATGCTAAAAGGATTAAACTTGATAATGATATATCTGCATATATGTGGCACTGCCGTCTAGGTCATATTGGCGTTAAACGCATGAAGAAACTCCATTCTGATGGACTTTTGGAATCACTTGATTTTGAATCATTTGATACATGTGAGCCATGCCTTATGGGCAAGATGACTAGAACGCCGTTTTCCGGTTCAATGGAACGGGCGACAGATTTATTGGAAATCATACATACTGATGTGTGTGGACCAATGAGTGTGTCGGCGCGAGGTGGATATCGTTATTTTGTTACTTTCACTGATGATTTGAGTAGATACGTGTATATCTATTTGATGAAACATAAGTCTGAAACCTTTGAAAAATTCAAGGAATTTCAGAATGAAGTGGAAAATCATCGTAACAGAAAGATCAAATTTCTGCGGTCCAACCGTGGAGGAGAGTATCTTAGTTATGAGTTTAGCACACATATGAAAGACTGTGGAATAATTTCACAACTCACGCCTGCCGGAACACCACAACATAATGGTGTGTAGGAACGTCGTAATCATACTTTATTGGATATGGTTCGATCTATGATGTCTCTAACGGACTTGCCACTGTCATTTTGGGGTTATGCACTGGAAACCGCTGCATTCACTTTAAATCGGGCACCATCTAAATCCGTTGAAACGACACCGTATGAATTATGGTTTGGAAACAAACCTAAGCTGTCATTTCTTAAAGTTTGGGGATGCGATGTTTATATGAAGAAACTTTAGCCAGATAAACTCGAACCCAAAGCGGAAAATGCGTGTTCATAGGATACCCTAAGGAAACGATTGGGTATACCTTCTATCATAGATCCGAGGGCAAGATTTTTGTTGCCAAGAATGGATCCTTTCTTGAGAAGGAGTTTCTCGTGAAAGGTGTGAGTAGTCGCAAGGTAGAACTCGAAGAGGTTATTGAACCTTCTCTTCATGAATTGGCGAGTGGCGCAGCACCAGAAGTTGTTTAGGAGTTGACTTCACCTGATGAAGAGAGAGCTAATGATAATGATCATGAAACTCCGAAAGAGGATACTGCCGAACCTCGCAGGTCAAGCAGGACACGTGCAGCTCCTGAACTATACGGCAATCCTGTTATGAATTTCATGATTGATGAAATAGATGACCCTGCGACATAGGAAGAAGCGATGATGAGCCCGGATTCCAACAAATGGCTAGAAGCCATGAAATCCGAGATGGAATCCATGTACAAAAACCAGGTTTGTACCTTGGTGGACTTACCTCACGATCGAAAGGCCGTTGAGAATAAATGGATTTTCAAAAGAAAAACTGATGCTGATGGTAATGTGACCATCTATAAAGCTCGACTTTTCACAAAGGGGTTTCGACAAATTCAAGGAGTTGACTACGATGAGACATTCTCTCCTGTAGCGATGCTAAAGTCGGTTAGGATTATGTTAGCAATTGCTGCATATTTCGATTATGAAATATGGCAGATGGATGTGAAAACTGCGTTCCTCAATGGTAATATTGAAGAAGAGTTGTATATGATACAACCTAAGGGTTTTGTCGATCCTAAGGATGCTGATAAGGTATGCAAGCTTCAGCGATCCATCTATGGACTAAAGCAAGCATCCCGGAGTTAGAATCTCTGCTTTGATGAGGTGATCAAAGAGTTTGGATTTGTCCAAACTTATGGAGAGGCTTGTATTTACAAGAAAGTGAGTGGGAGCAATGTGGCATTTCTGATATTATATGTGGATGACATATTATTGATTGGAAATGATATAGATCTTTTAAACAGTGTTAAAAGTTATCTAAACAGCAAATTTTCGATGAAGGACCTTGGTGAAGCTTCATATATATTAGGCATTAAAATCTATAGAGATAGATCAATACACCTAATTGGGCTATCGCAAAGTACATACCTTGATAAGATATTAAAGAAGTTTAATATGGACGGAAGTAAGAAAGGGTTCTTACCTATGTTGCAAGGCAAGACATTGAGTAAGACTCAAAGTCCGGCTACGGCGGAAGAAAGAGAGATAATGGATAAGATCCCCTATGCCTCAGCCATAGGCTCTATAATGTACGTCATGATATGTACAAGACCGGATGTGGCACATGCTATTAGTTTGACTAGTAGGTACCAATCTGATCCAGGTTTGGAACACTGGATAGCGGTCAAGAATATCCTTAAGTACTTAAGAAGAACTAAGGATATGTTTCTTGTATACGGAGGTGAAGAAGAGCTAGTCGCTAAGTGTTATGTTGATGCTAGCTTTGACACCGATCCGGATGACTCTAAGTCTCAATCCGGGTATGTATTTCTCTTGAATGGAGCAACAGTTAGTTGGAGGAGTTCCAAACAACCTGTGGTGGCTGGATCAACGACGGAGGCGGAATATGTTCTTTGCCGAAGCGACAGAAGCGGTTTGGATGAAGGAGTTCATAACGGAACTAGGTGTGGTTCCTAGTGCATTGGACCCAATGGTGATCTATTGTGACAACAATGGAGCCATAGCCAACGCCAAGGAACCAAGGTCTCACAAGAGTTCCAAGCATATTAAGCGCCGGTTTCACTCCATCCGCGAGCATGTCAAGGATGGGGATACAAAGATTTGTAAAGTACACACGAACCTAAATGTAGCAGATCCATTGACTAAAGTTCTCCCTAGGGCAAAACATGATCAACACCAGAACTCCATGGGTGTTAGATTTATCACTATGTAAACTAGATTATTGTCTCTAGTGCAAGTGGGAGACTAAAGGAAATATGCCCTGAGAGGCAATAATAAAGTTGTTATTATGTATTCCTTGTATATGATAGATGTTTATTTTGCATGGTATAATTGTATTGATAGGAAACGTCAATACATGTGTGTTTAATAAACAAAAAGGGTTCCTAGTTATGCCTCTCTTATAGACTAGCTCGTTGATTAACAAGATGATCAAACTTTCCTGATCATGGACATTGGATGTTGTTAATAACGAGGTCACGGCATTTGTGAAATGATGTGATGAACATTCATCCGAAGTATAGCATTACGATCAAAGTCATTATGTTTATATTGCTATAACATCTTACGAAATAATTTTAGTCCTTAGACCATGAGATCATGTTAATTGCTAACACCGGAAGAGTATCTTGATAACATCAAACGTCACACCGTAACAGCGTGACTATAAAGCTGGGTTCAGTGATAAGAAGGTGTTATGTTGAGGCTCATGGATCAAGAGTGGAATTTGTCAATCCCGATGACGGATAGATATACTCTGGGCCCTCTCGGTGATATCACATTAAGATAGCTTGCAAGCAAGTGATGTGATCACTAGAATGTTATATCACGGGAACGAGAAAAGAGTGCATGTAGGCAACAAGATCAAACTAGGTATTTGGATACCGATGATCGAATCTCGGACATGTATTATATCATGAGACAAAGGGATTAAGTTACTAGCGTTAAAGGTTCTCACGATCACAGAAGTCATCGTTGAATGTGCAGGAGTCAGTATGGATCTCCAGGTCCCGCTTCTGATTATTGATCTGAGAAGAGTCTCAATCATGTCTGCATTATTTGTGAACTGTAGGGTGACACACTTAAGGGTTGTCGGACACCATTTAGGAGCACATATGTTTCAGACGAAAGGATTGCAAAGCGCAGGAATTGTTTCGATAGAAACCGGAATTGTTTCGGGTGAAATTGCAGAAAGTGGTTCTGCATGTGATATTGAAATGTTGCAAGGGGTTTTATGTGAATGTTTGTTAATTAAAGTAATTCACACAATTCTGAATAAAATAAATAAAAGAGTTTTATTAATTGAGAGTTGCATTAAATTTGGTGGAAATTTAATGCATGTGAGTGGAATTTTGGGTGGAGTCAAAATTGATGTGAGTGGAGCTTCCACCACATGAATGAGGAAGAGGTGGGGGCACCCTCCTTGGCCGTCGGCCATGGTAGGGAGGAGCCCCCCTCTCCTATAAAAGGCCCCCTCTCCTCCCTCACAAAGCACACCTCCTCGTGAAGGATCTCTCTCCCCCTCTAGATATTCCCCCATGGTCTCGGATTAGCGAGATACATGTTCCCGGTGACCTTGCGTCTGGAAGGAGTTGCTGCTTTCGCTGATTCACTGGAGCGAGGAGGTGGAGGTTGTCCAGTGGCTTGAACGTGTGTGCGAGGACAGATGCACTGCTGATTTGCGGCGCTCGGACTTCCACACGATCTTGAGATCGGCAAGCGTACGACTACATCATCCACGAGTTCCAATTCGTTAACAAAACTCTATTGTCTTGGAGGGTAAGTTCTCCATGGATGTATATCCACCCGTTGGTCGGTATCTAGTAGATAGATCTTGGCGTATAGTTCTCTTCGTAGGAAATTTTTTGTTTTCTATGCTGCGAACCCAACAGCTTTACCCAGCGGGTTCACAAGACCCCAATACCCAAGAACTTCAAGCTTCCCCACGATCGCCAAAAGTACGACGGTCTCTAGGAACCCGAGGCTTGGTTGATAGATTACCTGGCAACCATTAAACTTCAGGGTGGCTCCAAGGCTACCGCAATGCAAAGCTTGTAGTTACAATTAAGCGGCACCGCCCACTCATGGCTGAGGCAGCTACCAGAAGAATCCATCAGCATCTGGAACGACCTCGAAGATAAGTTCATCCAAAACTTCACATCCACGTTCAAGCGACCCGCATCCTTAGAGCAGTTACAAGCGTGCAAACAGAAATCCGGAGAACCGATACGAGCATTTAACCAGCACTGGAACATCATCAAGAATTCAACCGAAAGCTATATCTGATGAGAGGGTAATCAACGCCATTCAACGATGGCCTCCGCCGAACAGAATTCATTAAGGAACTGGGGCAGGTCAAGCCCAAAACAATCTCACAATTAATGGGCGTGGAAAACTACTGGGCAGATGGAGAAGATGTAGTAAACAACAAGCAAGGGTGCTCACCCGAGGAAGCTCAAGACAAACACAATAATGATAGGAGAAGATGCAACAACGACGGATACGATGGGCTGAGCTATGTGGCGGGTGGTTTTTCGGGGGGGGGGGGACCGAAGAAACGACGACCATAGCAGCGGATACCGCAGCAACAGAGAAGACACTGGTGGAAGCCAATCTACACAGCAGTACCAGCCAAGGGCTCGGGAGCCCCCCATGTCCCCACTACAGATGTTGGAAGGGACTGTAATATACACTTCTACGTCGACTCCGCAGAAAGAAGGCGATCAAACCACCTCATGAAGGACTACCACACTTTCTTAAAAATGCAGGAGGTATGTACTAAAAAGCGATGAAAGCACCAAACCGAGGATACACCACCACACCTGAAACCCTAGATATTGGCGCACCACCACCACCAGTATAGCCTCCAGCAGAGCAGCCACAACCAGCAACAAACAAAAACCAGGAGGACGAATATCCAATGTCTAGAGGCGCAATGTGAATGATCCAGGAAGGGCGGCCATCCAATAGGGTCCAGAAGCTGATCACACGACAAGTCAACATGGCGTAAATAGCTCCACCACCCAAACCCGAATACCTTCATTGGTCAGAACAAGAAATCATATTCAGCAGGGCCGATCATCCTCTTCGAGTCCCACGACCGGGTCATTCAGCTCTAATTATGGAAGCCCAAATTGGCGGATTTGACATGAGCAAAGTTTTCTTGGATGCAGGAAGCACCATCAATCTCATCTACGCCAAAACCCTGCGAGTAATGAATTGGTCCTTGAAAAATCTGGCATCAAAGGACATGACCTTTCATGGCACAGTCCCAGGCAAAGCCGAAATTCCTATAGGAAAAGTCTATCTAGACGTAGTCTTCGGATCAAGGAACAATTTCAGGCGTGAAAAGCTAGAGTTTGAAGTCATGGACTGGCCATCGCAATACCACGCGATCCTGGGATGCCCAGATTTCGCAAGATTTATGGTAGTACCTCACTACGTATATTTGGTATTAAAAATGCCAGCACCCAATGGAATCATAACCATGAGAGGCAGCTTCACTCATTCCGATAACTGCGATCGAGAATTCAACAAAATATCAGAATCTTTCGGAATGAAAATAGAATTCACCCAGCTAAAAATTGCAGATACAGAGACACTACCCGAAGGACGTGTCTCGATCGACCGAACTCCAGATAGTACAAGTGAAAAAATAGGTCTACCATACAGACCCCAAAAATATGACCTATTCAGCCTCCACCATTGGTCCCGTATAGGAAAGTTCGCTCGTTGGTTCCCCCTGTGAGAATTGGGAGATTTTCGCATCATAATCAATCAACATACAGGAAGTCCCCAAGGAACCTGACGAGCACGCATTCGAACCACATCCATCCGCCAAAATAAGATCCACTTGGCAAACCATGGTACCAACAACCAAGGCCACTGGAAAAAAGCTCCATTGCCTCACCAATTCATGGTGCATCATAGAGATAACGAAAGAAACTTGGGTGGCCAACCTAGTACTCATCCCGAAGAAAAGCACATGACCATGCATGTGCATCAACTTCGCCACCCGAAGCAACAACACGGAATGCATACCTTTCTATCTGGTCCACAACACAGAAGCCATGCCTCTAGTCGAAAGGATAGAAAAAACCACTTGAATCACTGCGGTCAGTAATAAAGCCAACAGTTAAAGGGAGCACGCGAACATATCAAGGAAGCACCTCAAGCTGGGAAGCACCTACGTTTAGGATTTTTTTACTTTTGTGCATTTTATATTCAATAAGGCCAACAGCCAGACGAGCACACCAAAACATGTACCTCCTATGATTCGATGATAAATAAAGATAAGTTCCCAAAACAGAGTCTCAGTTCTTTTTTATTCGTTTTATTTATCGACCCAACACTCGGGGGCTATATCAATTGACAATTGATCAAAAATATCCACCCGACACTCGGGGCCTTCGCCAAATATAGCATACCAAAATTTTTGGCTTCAAACACAACACGCTTTGACCTGAATAATTGACTCGGCCCTAGGGCGTCAAGAAAACAAAAGGGTCTCGCGCAATAAACAAATTTCGTATTAACCAATAAACTTTCGTCAAAACAGAGACATCATATATTTATCAACTTTGGAACAGAAATCTACATAATATACATGTTTCGTTTTCCAGGAAAATATTCATTCAGATGGCGAAATTTAGGAAAAATTCTTTGTTTTTCTCCACGCACCTTCGGACAATTCTGATGGCAGGCCTACGAGCAGTCGGATAATGGGGCTCCATGTTGACCATCCCACCACCAGGAGGGGGAGGCAATCCCCGTGACACAACATCCAAGTCTAGTGTAGGATGATGTATGTGCACCCAAGAAAGGGCGAGCTTGACTCCTGCTACGATTTGAAGCTTCACAAAATGATAAATCCTCTTGCCTGGACAAAATTTCTCCATCAAATCGGCAAGACTTTGAGGCTAGGGATCCTGAGAAAACATGGAATTATATATAATGGCCAAGGACCAACGACAACACTCCACAAATTTGTCCATCTCAGACACACGATCCTGGAGCAGGGCTAACGAGTATGCACGGTGATGGTCAGTCTAGAAATCACTATTGGTACCTTGGGAGGCTGCCACCGGAGCATTCATTCGAGTTCGTAGACGCTGAGTTTCTTCTTGCTCACATAATCGAATACTTGAGGAAAACTATAGGATCACTCTCGCAACTAAAAAGACAAGACTCGGGGGATCTGCGGGAACACTTACAGAGCATTTTCTTGCTTGCTCGGGAAATTTCTTCCAAGAGATATGTCTCACGATCCAAAGCCTTGTGCATCTTTGACTACGACACATCTAGCATTGCCTTGATAGTTCAAAGATTGCCCTCTAGCCTTTTCACCTGCTCAATCTTTTCTGTGCATAGTGGCAGATCCACAACACGAACAACGGCATTCTCAGATGTGCCCACTCCAAGAGAAGATGGATGCACATTGGAAGCATGAATAAATCTAGAGGGAAGATATTAATCAAGGAACATCTGGTAAAACAAACAAAAAGTACAAGGATTTCAGCAAAACAGACAAACTTGCATACATAACAACAGACACATTATATATACATGCAAACAGCTGCTTCTCAACCTAAGGAATAGTTCAACACATGTGACCAGGTTCATTACAAGAAAATAAACAAAAGGGGGCTTCTACTAATATAAGCCAACTATGAGGCAGATTTCTCTACAGACAATATAGCACTGGCCAAAGGGGCATCAGTCGAAGAAGGGGCAACCAAAGTCATGCTCCTAGAAGGAGCTCTGGTCAAAGGAGGGGCAACAGATTTCTCTTGGCCTGCACCAATACCTAGAAGAAGCCGCGAATACTTATTGGCCCTCTTAATATAGGGTTTCAGGTCAATCACTTTGCCATCACTAGTGACTGGAACAGAGGAGCTAACCTTTTTCCAGTCGACCTTCTCACCATGTGCCATTACCAGGGCCATGGATGTTTTAGCACCGCTCTTGGATTGGACCATACTATATCCTGTCGGCGGGTTCGGATCGGTGCCAAAGACATCAACAAGGTCATTTAGGTCTTTTGGCACCTCCTTTGCTGGGAAATTTTAGGCGTGAAGGCTCTTAAAAGCACGGCGCGAACGAATCAGAAGATTGTGCCCACGAACATTGTTCACCTCTAAAGTACCAACGTCATCCGACAAAGGGTCAATGACATCCAGTGTCAGAGACTGACTGGTAAGCTCTATGATAGAGAGGTTTACAATGAAGAACAAGAACTGAAGGAAAATATCAAAAACAAAACAAGAAAATTAAGAAGGGAAACTTACAAGTCAGATAAGTGTTGAGGAATTCTAGTCGCTTCCTGAGATTCTCATCTCGTTCAGCGAGGACAGTATCTTTCTTCTCCTTTTCTTCAGCATCAGCCTTGGCTCTTTGCTCGACCTCCTCCAACGCCTTCTCTGCAACCCGCAATTTGGCTTCCAAATCTTCAGCACGCCTCAATGCCTCGTCCCGATTAACCCCGGATTCCTTGGCAGCAGCTGGATATTTAAAATGGCACCAAGTCAACATAAATCAGTAAGGTTGATGCCTTCGATCTGGATTACGGATGTAGTATAGCTCTTTTTCCCTAGTAGACCTAGGTTTATCGAATCCTCGGGAAGCAGAAGCGTAGTGAAGTTACTTTAATGGACCTTCAAGGGTTTTGGAATTCCTTTTGTGTTTTTACCAGACCAAGAGTTTGTGTCTTTTGTTGTTGACGATGATGGAGAGAGAGGGCCTAGGGTGTTCGGTTTCAGCTGTAGTTGTGCAAAACATCTGATGGGAATACAAGATAGAAATAAAGTATGCATGTAATTATTATAGCAAGATAAATTATATGCGGGCAGTGCATCCATAATTGCTATTGCCTCCGCAACCGCTTATAGCAATAACCTACTAGTCTCATCCATAGAAGAAAGAGAACTAATGATATGCATAGTGACGTCACCCTTAATCCCAAGTAAATTCCTCACATACAGCCGTACTACCCCTTCTGTCACTAGGGTTCCCAACCTGTAGATTAGTCATTACTCATACTCCCTATACCTGGCTCAATCCTCGGGGTCTTGGGTACTTGACAAGTCCTTAAATTGAGGCAAGAGAGGATACAATAATCATCATGTCATACAAACTAATACATGATCCCATCTATGATAAATAACATGCACAAAAGCTACATGGCTAGGTCGAAGCCCTTAGTCCAAGGAGAATTACTCACACATAGAGATGAGATCAAAGATCATAAACATTGTAATGGATATCATGAGATTGATAGCAAATAGTCTTACAATGTCGCCAATCGAACATGAGATCTACTATTACAACTGGTGGAATATGGCTATGGTGGTGGAGAAGGGTTTGGAGATTAGATCTAAGTCTATTCCTCCGACGGCTCTTCGGTGTGGTGGATGGAGATCTAGAGGTGGCTGATGATCTCACTACTAGGAAAGATCCTATAGATAGACAAGATGTTCAGTGGCGCATATGCCAAACTATGCGCCACAGGAAAACATCAGTGGCGCACCAGAAAGCATGTGCCATAGAAGATTGGAAGTTCTGTGGCGCATTTTCCAGAGCATGCGCCACAAAAGATTGGTGGGACCCGCCGGCAGGGGGGATGATCCAAGTTCTATGGCGCATTCTGAAATATGCGCCATAGAAGAGGCAACTTCTGTGGCGCATATTTACTCATGCGCCACAGAACATGGAGGGCGGCCCACCACGAAATCTAATTCACCCAAGTTCTATGGCGCATGTTGACATATGCGCCACAGATGTGTTTCACTTCTGTGGCACATAAGTCCAACATGCGCCACAACTGGAGGTGAAACCCACATGGAATCTTATTCACCCATACATGGCATGGGCTTATGCGCCACAGAAGTTTCAGCATCTATGGCACATTTCCTCCATATGCGCCACAGATGAGGGCATCCAGATCCATGTTAAAAAGGTGACAAGAGCTACCTTTCTTATCTATCTATCCACCACCACCCATTTCACATCTCTACCTCCTCCCAACTCGTCTTCCTCCTTCCTCACACCCCATCTTGCCCATAGTTTCTCCATTTTCTTATATCTAAACCTACTTTAATCCATAGATTGGTAAGTAGAAGCTTCGCTCCAACTTCTAGATCTAAAAGTTCCTTACTTTTCTCTCTCACATCTCTCTATTTGTTTACTAATTTCCTCTCCACCAACTTGCATTGTATATCTATTTGTCCACACTCTCTCATCACGTAGTCTCGTATCGCTATTATTGTGTCTACTATAGGTGAGTACTTGGCCATCATGAACATGTAGGTGAAGCTTGTCGCGCGGGCGGTGTGTGTGTGCGATCCATGGCGAGACGATGCTTGTGTGTGGTGCATCAATGTTTGCAATGGGAGGAAGTTTTTTGTTGTTTGCTTCTTGTTGTCGGGCCCGGCCGGTGTGGTTGCATGGATGTTTGCCGAAATGTTGATTCATTTCCATTTCGGCAAATTTTTGCACTACCCATATGTCCTAATTTTAGGAAAGGTCATGCCGAATTTTTTCCGGCTAGCATTCATGCATGTGTGTGTTCATATGGTGTGGTTCTCACCTATACTCTCTGTTTTGACCTCTCAGGCAACCATGGTCCTCACGATGAGCGAAGGTCGAATTGCTAGGTACAAGAAAGGCGCGAAGGAGGACATGATTCTGAACAACAAGACCATGATAAGATGTCCATGTCGAACATGCAAACTGCAGCGCTGGATCGACCCTGAATCTGGACAATTGGAGGGTCACCTGCTTAGGCGCGGTTTCATGTGCGACCTCAATGAGGCGCCGATAGTACATGGTGGTGGTCACGAAGACGTGGGCGGGCGAGAAGACGAAGAGTCTACCGGGCATGATCATCATGACGAAGGAGATGCCAGCGGGCATGATCATCATGACGAAGGAGATGCCGACGGGCATGATCAGCATGGAGAAGGAGATGACGGCGGGCATGATCATGATCATGAAGAAGGAGAAGACGCGAACACACAGATGCTGCTAACTTCAATCTTGCAGGACCCTCATGTTCAAGAACTTCTCCTCAAGGAGACGAGCAACGACAAAGCTGCAGCTAGAGAGAAAGCCAAGCTGGCCCAAATGGAGGTAGACGGGATGACTCCATTGTATCCTGGGTGTCGCCCCGAGGATACACGTTTCAGTGTAACGCTCAAGGCTCTAGAGATGAAGGCCGAACACAAATGGACCGATGTGAGCTTCAACGCGAACATGGAATACTGGCACGACTGACTTCCTAAGGGGAACACATTGCCAACAAGTATCGAGGAGGCCAAGAAAATCGTCTGTTCTCTCGACCTACCACACATTATATACCACGCATGCATCAATGATTGCGCACTTTATCAGAACGAGTACGCGGATAGAACCACTTGTCCGGTGTGTGGCCAAGGACGGTACAAGAGAGGGAACAAGAAAGTTCCTCGAAAAGTGGTATGGTAATTTCCTATCACCCTTCGTCTGCAGTGATATTTCGTAGATCCTAAGGAAGCAAAGCTCATGTAATGGCACGCGGAAAGAGAGGAACCCGAAGATGATCCAAAGAAGGACAAGATCCTGACACACCCTTCAGACGCTAGCCAGTGGAACGCATTAGACATCGAGTTCGAAGAGTTCGGGGGCGGTGCAAGGAACGTCAGGCTGGGTATGAGCACCGATGGACTCAATCCTTTTGGAAACCAGAGTAGACGCATAGCACCTGGCCCGTGTTTGTATGGCCATACAACCTCCCCCCATGGCTATGCACAAAGCAAAGGTATGTACACATGAGCATTCTTATTCAGGGGCCGAAACAACCAGGTATCGATATGCATCTGTATCTCGGGCTATTGAGAGACGAGTTAGCCAGCTTGTGGGAGACACCGGCCCGTACGTGGGACGGCTACACTAAAGAATATTTCCATCTGAGAGCCACGTTGCTCACGACCGTGCAGGACTATCCTGGTTACGCATATGTATCAGCCCAGGTGAACCACGGACACAATGCATGCGTCAAGTGTATGGATGAGACACCGCATCTCCAGCTACCAAGGGATCCCGAGTCTTCGAAAACCGTGTTCCAAGGTACTCGAAAGTGGCTCCGCATGGATCACCCGTGGAGAAAACGTGGTGACCTGTTCAATGGTAAGGACGATCTCGAAAGAGCCCCGTGTCCGAGGAGCGGCAAAGAAATCGAGGAGCTTTTGAATAATTGGGTAGATTGCCCTGCACCTGGAAAAAAACGACCGAGGATAAAGCCGCTGCTGGGTGTATGGAAAGCAAGGTCTGTTTTCTGGGACCTGCCGTATTGGAAGGTCCTTCACACTCCCCATAGCCTCGATGTAATGCACATCACGAAGAACGTTACCGAGAGTCTTCTTGGCACTCTGCTGAACATGCCGGAGAGGACCAAGGATGGGCCGAAAGCAAGAAAGGACCTTAAATTGCTTGGCATAAAGAAAGATCTTCAGTACCCTGATAGTGATGATGATGATGATGATGATGATCAGGAAGGGACTCAAGGTCACCGCAAAAGAGTTAAGAAGAATGAGGTGGTGCTTTGTGCTGCCTGCTTCACTCTGAGTCTGGAGGAGCTCGAGCAGTTTTTCAGGTGCCTCTTAGGAGTGAAAGTTCCTCATGGTTACTCGGGGAAGATAAGCAGATACCTGGACATGGCGAAGAAGAAAATGTTCAGCGGTATGAAGTCTCACGACTGTCACGTGCTGATGACGCAGATACTCCCCATTGCGATCCGTGGGATAATGGACGAGCATGTCCGTGAGACGTTGTTTGGCCTCTGTAACTTTTGTAACGTCATATCTAGGAAGTCGATCGGTGTGAAACAGCTCGACAGGCTACAGGAAGAGATCGTGATGATACTATGCGAGCTTGAGATTTACTTCCCGCCCGCATTCTTCGACATCATGGTGCATCTGCTTGTACATGTCGTGGACGACATCATCCAGCTCGGGCCGACATTCCTGCACAACATGATGCCGTTTGAAAGGCTAAACGATGTCATCAAAGGATTCGTTCGCAACAGGTCTCATCTAGATGGAAGCATAGCCAAGGGCTTTCTGATCTACGAGTGCATCTCCTTCTGCCAGAATTATCTAACCACCGAGAATGAGGATGTTGGAATACCCACAAAGAAGCACCTCGGCAGGCTCGGTGGATATGTCACCGCGAGGGCTGCCGCTCACTACATGTCGGCATTGATGGTCGACGCACTGATTTTGAAAGGGCACACCGAGTCGCGCTACAGCTCATTGAAGTGGTCGGCCCTTGGGTTGAAGAGCACAGAAGCTTAATCGAGTAGGAGTACGTCGACCAGGGCCGGCCGAGGAAGAAGGGAAAATTGACCCAACCAGGATTCGAACCTGGCTGCCAAAGGTCTCTGAATATGCATCTAACCACTAGGATAGTGTGTGTTTGTTGTCCAAGTACAGCCTCGCGCTGTTTATTTGGCTAAGTGCCAAGGTTCTGTGTCGCATTACTCCGAAATGCGCCATAGAAGTTTTAACCATGGCGCATTTGAGTAATGCGCCTGGCTCTAAACACTTAGCCAAAACGGCTCTCCCCTTCTCCTTTCCCCCCTTCCACTTTCTTTTCCCCAATCTATCTCGCTAGAGCCCGCCCCCATCGCCTCTCTGTCGTCGCAAACCCTAGCACCGGAGCCCTAGTAGAGGAGGAGTCGCCAGAGGAGGAGTGGCTGCGCCAGAGCCTGCTGCCCTCGTTGCCGGAGCCCTAGCCACCGCCGCGCCAGAGCCCTAGCAGCCCATGGAGGAGGAGACACCGAAGCCCGCCACCCTCGTCGGTAAATGCCGACCACTACAGCAAGACCGAGCACGTTCGTCCCTCCCACCCCCACCCCCCTCTAATGCTCACAGTGGTTGATCAATGTACACATGTAGAATACAAAGAGAATTCATGGTCCACTATTCTATTTCGAGGTATAATTTGTTGCCTTCCAGAGCTGACATTTAGCCCGACAGAGACTCCGTTGTACCTCTCAGTGTTTGCAGTCCACAGCACAACTACCTTGTCCACTTTGCTCTTCTCCTTGAACTCCCTGTTTCATTAAGCCATATGAGACTGACAGGACACTAGGTTTAACTATGGTAATCAAGATAGACAATTAAAGTAGGAGGGCCCTCTATAAAAACAACATTCTTATGAGTAAATGGCTAAAGAACTGACCTCAGTAGTTCTACCAGTCGTATAGTATTTTTCGCTATAAGCCTTGGGGTTTAACTATGAATCCAGACCCAGAATAAAACATAAACTTTATAAACAGAAGATGCTAACCCATACAATCATCACATCATGGCACACCATTTGACATTTGAACTCCCTTTGTGTGTTTTTAATAAGAAAGCACATGGTGCTCTGCCTTTTTCTACATGACTTAGATTCCCTTCCACTATCCTCAAGACTGCAGGACATTCCTCATCATATTTCGAAGTAATGTTCACAAATTAAGCATTTTCTACTAGTACATGACTTTAGCTTCCTTTCCGCTTACCATGCATCAAAGTTCGAAGTAGTGTACAAATTAAGCATCATCCTTTGTGTTCATGAATTAGTTTTGCCATTTACAGATGAAGCATGATCATTATATTTTGGTATGATTGTAGTAGTAGTAAAATAAGACGTGGATTAGTGGATTACCATGGGCAGAAGGCTCTTGAAGGGGGCATAAATCTCTTCCCCGTTGTAGCTCCCGACCCTGATGGTGGAGGCCTGGGTGAGGGAGCCAAAGTAGTTGGCTTGGTGGACCTTGTCCTTTGTTGCCCAAGAGATCCCCCTGAATTATTTCATCATCAGTCAAATGATGTCAGAGAAAAATACAGGATCAAAATTAAAAGTTGAAACAAAAATTAGAAGAGGAATTATTAATGTGCATAGTGACAACTTACTCCCTGTTGGCGATGACGCCAGCCATGAGCGTGGAGCCATTGTTGTCGCCCTAGCCCACAAGCATCACCCTGCAGGATCAAAAATAAGGCATAAGGCATACACATGTGACTTTATTCATTTTCCTTGTTGTTTCTCATTTATCACATCTCGGGCATGTGTAAGCAACACTCGTTGGTTATCTCTTCTTTACTTCCCAAGGTATATATAGCAAGGGTAGCTTATCCATTTTCTATTTGATGATTTGTATAGCATTCTTAATTCTTGTGCTCACTTGGGGTATGCCCTGGTAAATTTTAAAGTTTTTTAAGTTCTTATACTTGTATCTGTTGGTTCTTACTACTGCTTGCTAAGCTTGTTGGTGCTGCTGGTGCTTGCTATGCTGCTACTGCTTGCTGTGTTGGTGCTTGCTGCTATTGTATGCTATTGTTGGTGCTTGCTTGATGTGTTGGTGCTTGCTGCTGTTGGTTCTTACTACTACTTGCTAAGCTTGCTGGTACTGCTGGTGCTTGCTGCTGTTGTATGCTATATGGTGTTGTCATATGGTGCTCCTGTTACATGGTGCTGTTATATGCTATATGGTGCTGCTGTTATATGGGGATGGGACTGTCAATATGGGGATGGGGTGTTTTGTCTTGCAGGGATTTCATTTGAGTTGCCCATTTCTCCCGAAGTGTTGATTCACTTCCGTTTCGGTTGAGAAATGGGCACTCCTAGGTCAAAAAATTAGCAAAGGTCATGCCGAATTTTTCGGCCGAGATTTGTGCTAACATTTTGCCTCTTTTAAATAGAGTAGTGCAAACATGTCGGGCAACAAGGAGTCTGGCCCTTCTAAGCACATGATCAGCGTCGAAGAACAAGCTAGATAGGCCAACCGGTCATTCTGGCAGGGGTCCCAATAGGAGGAGGAGGAGGCGATGAGGATGACACCACCACCGGAGGAGGAGGCGACCGTCGCCAGAGCTGCTGGGGCCAATGAGGGCAGAGATCCTGATTACGAGGGGGACGAAGACAACTACGATGGAACTAGTGAAGGTGGCGGCGAAGAGGATGACACCACCGATGGCGGCGCCCGCACCGATGGCAGCGAGAGGACGGATGGCGGTAGCGGCAACCCGGCCGCTTCTCAGAAGAAGAAGAAGGAACAGAAGGAGCGGAAGGTGCTAGTCCTCGCCACCGTCTGCGATGAGTTCACTGAGGTCACAGAAACTGGCCAACCCATTGCGCCAGAGGCAATTGCTAAAGGGTACGGCCTGCAACTCGGGTGCATCGTCCGGGAAAGCATGTCGATCAACACGAAGTACATCAGACATGCTGACCATGCAGCTTTGGTCGATAACCTCCTTAAGAAGCTACACAAGCGATAAGATTCCCAGAGCAGTTTAGAAACCTCAAGAGAAGTAAGAACCCGGTGAACAGACTAGCCCTCACGAAGATGAGCAACGCCTTGAGCAGCTAGAAAACTCGGGTGGAGAATAACATTGACAAAGGTGAAAACTGGGAGGTTATTAGTAAGAAAAATCCGATGCTCGACAAAGAGGAGTTTAGGATATTCAAGGCGGATATAGCTATAGCTGACGCTATAAAATGGACTCAATGGGGAAGGAGTATGCGGGAACAGAACATAGGTAACCACCACCTTGGAAGTGGCGGTTACAGGGGGAAATAGGCCATTTGGGACAAGGAGGACACCGAGCTTGAACGCCTTGGTAAAGACAACCCTTGGCTTAAAATCACGGACTTGCAGCTTAGGCAATTTGTTCGGGCCCGCTACTACCTGGACAAGGAAACAGGGGAGTTCATCACCGATGATCCGGAGGTGAAGGAATTCGAGAAGAATATGGTAAGGAATTTATCACTGATCTCAAGTCTATTGCGTTCTAATTAAGATAATGAAGCCAAGAATCTAAATGGGTTCACCTTTCCTTGTCTCTGCAGGAGGAGGAACTGAACGCTACTGCCACAGAGTCGTCCTAGGATTCGACGGAGCCGTGGAACACGGTTTTCAACAGGGCGACCAATGCTTACAAGAAGAGGGACAAGGGGTTGCCGCCGTCCTCAGCTGGCCGTGTGTCCGGCTTCGGTACGAGCATGAAGTTCAAGGAGTTCTATAAAGAGGACGCCAAGAAAATAAGGGAGAGGAAGAACCAGGATAAAGCCGCTGTTGCAGAGCTGAAGATGAAGGTGCAGACACTGGAAGAGAAGGCGGTGGACCAGAAAACGGTGGACAAGTTAGTGGAAGAGAAGCTCTGCTCGATGATCCCCCTTGAGTTTTTCGAGGGGCTTACTGCTTGGAATGCGGGAGGTCGACAGGGGCCGATACATCTGCCCAGCTTAAGCGGCAGCAACTCGGGCATCAATGTTACCGTGTCACCGGACCTGGTGACCCCGCTGGCCGTCAACGTCGGGACGCAGCCCCTCGTTTTGGTCACACCGACGCCCCCTCCTGCCAAAGATACCAATAAGGCGTAGCCGACGACGGTGGTGCTTCGTAAGGCACTCGAGCGGGAGACTGCAGATGATGATAGGCCGGCCGCCGGCATCGGCCGTGTCTCTACATTAGCCGAGATCCACGCCATCACCAAGGTAACTAATTAGTTAGTGCACGTCATTTCCTTTATGCCTTTGATGCATGATTGTTGCCATCTCATGACACCCAACAACATGTATTTGCCTCAGGACACTTCTTGCGTACTCCTGCTTAAAGATGTCGGCGGTGAGTTGAAGGATGTTGCCAAGGGCACTCTTATACAACCGGCGAGCCGCACGATGCACAACAATCCAATGGATGATGACGTGATGAGGGTCAGGTTGGCTTGGGTGTTGCCAGGGTGCGATGACATGGACCCCCCTTTCAACCTCAGGGAGCCGACGAACACAAGACCCTTGGGGAATGCTACAACTGGCCCTTGACATGGCCGAAGACCCAGATTCATCTTGCGGGGGGGGGGGGAGCACCGGCGCCACCTCTCGACCGATCATCGCCCGGCCACCACCTCGGAAGCCAGTATCCGCCGTTGTCGCCACCACCAGCCGTCACCATCAATTTTTGGCAGCATGTGCACCGCCACATGGCAAAGACGTTGTGCCGCTACCACCACCACATGATGGCACCCATGAAGATGATGATGAATTGGTCAACATTGACGACTTCATCAACACCGGTGCCGCCAAAGGATTGTATATGCCTTCTGTGGATGAAGAACCCTTCGTAGCTCGCGACGACCATCAAGCTGGTCGGCCCAATACATGCACGCAGCGCCTGGTCTTCCATGGTCTTTCTCAAGAGACGCCTCCGGCCGCCGATCCACCACAAGAGAAACCGGGATTGGTTTTCAGCCCCAACACACTCCGAAAGGCAGCTGATGAGCAGATGGCAGTGGCTGACACTGTTGTGAAGAAGAAGCACTACAGGAAGAGAGGTAATAATAATAATAAGAAGGGTGCGAGCCAGCCTCTTAGAAGAGGATCCGGGGTCGGGGCCGCCGTCGTCGTACCATCCACAATTTGGCTTGCCCCGAGTGCATGTAGCTAGTGATCCGATATTGACTCCGGATATGATCCACATTGCGGTTGGAGCCATGTTAACTTTGCACGAGGGTGTCAAGACACTAGAGGCCCTCCTTCTTAAAGAGGACGATCCAAATTACCCGGTTTTCACGGCCAAGGTGCCATTGGACGTGGGCTTCGTCGATGAACCCCCCGCGGATATATTCTTCATAGCGTTCGAGGACATATTCAAGCTGTTTCTCACGAAACGGCTGGACTATAACTTGGTCTGCCTATACGTGCTCAATCTGGCACTCACGATCAAGAGAGAAAGTACCCCAGAAATCGTGATAGTGGATCCCTACTACATGCGGGACAGCCAGTTGGTCAAAGGATCAGAGACACGGACCAAGGCGACGGCTACCTCGAGAAGTTCATGGTGGACAACAAGAGGAAGGGCACACTTCTTTTGCCTTTCTTTCCCGAGTAAGTACACACACTCGCTCATCGTCACCGTAACTTATGCATTTCTTATAGATTTCTTTCCTTTGATCTTTTTCCAACATTCCGTTCCAATTATGTTGCGTAGAGACAAATACTGCACACTCATCGTCCTTGCCCCGAGGTATTCACTAGCCACGTATTTCGACTCGGGGAGTTTGACAAAGAAGAAAGACTACACCAGAATAAGGGATGTTCTCAATGAGGCTCTCAGGGCTACACCAAGAAGGGATGCACCTTTGTAGATAGGGGGGAATGTATCAAGGATGGCAAACACGTGTTCAAGCACGTGCTCGACTTCCCCTGCGTCAAGCAGTCGACTGCTGGTGCCAAGGAGGCCTTCTACGTCCTCCATCACCTTAAAGGCTATGTTCGGGATTGCCATAACCTAACGCTGCCATCTAGTCTCCGAGGATGGGCCGAAACTTTGGCGAAAATCGACGATGCTGATCTTAGAGAAGACTTCCATCGCATTCAGATGAAGTTGTCGCAAATCATCATTGAAGATGTCAACACAAGGGGCGGTGCCCTACAACAAGCCAGAGGGTTGAGTAAGAGGGAGATCAAAGAACGCCTCCCTAAGCAGGGTGACACAAGGACATGGATGACAAAAGAGGGCTATCTACCGTTCCCGAAGCCGTGCCAGAAGAGGAAGTCTTCATCATGATAGATGTGTGCCTCTAGCATGATCTAGTGTGTGTATATTCTTGATGGACGCCTGCTGTATTAGTGTGTGTGTCATAAACTTTACTATCTCGTGGTCGAAATGGTCATTGTTGTTAGACTTAAACTACCTTGTGGTCGTGTTGTCGTTGAACTTATTGCTTCTATGATGATCTAAATTTTAGGTTTATGGATCCTTTGTTTTATATTCTATGAACATATATATATATGGATGTGAACCCTTTATTCATTCTTTTCGTTGTATTTTTACTAATATGCCTTGTCGTCTATAGAGATGGCGACGAGGTGGTATGTGGTGTACATGGGTAGGGTTCCAAGAGTCTACGAGGAGTGGGAGGATTGCCACAAACAAGTGAACAAGTTCAGCGGCAACATCTACAAAGGATACGCGACTAGAGAGGAGGCGATAGCCAAGTGGAGGAACCACTTGTGGAAGAAGAACTGGATGAAGATATTGGTCGAGCTAATGCTCTTGCTCACCATTATCACAGTTGTATTCTATTTGATCCTAGTGTAGGCGGCGATAACCACTTCATATTTGTAATGTGAGATGATATGAACTTTGTATTCGGCGCTTGTGTAAAAATTTGGCACTTGACACTATATATGTATCTCGATCGGGCTCTAAGTGTTTGTATTATATATATGTCATTTTTCATGCATCTACTACTTGTGCAATGTATTTTATACTCATCTGGATAAATCCTGTATAAATACCTGATTATACACCAGGAAAGTATTTTACTTCGAATACATGTTACACAATCAGTGGCGCATATAATTATATAGTTAGTGGCGCATGGCATATCTGTGGTGCATACACGTAAATGCGCCACAGAAGTTCTTCCTGTGGCGCATATGAAGGAATGCACCACAGAAGTCTGGAACTTCTGTGGCGCATATCCATATGCACCACAGGAAGTAGTTATCAGTGGCGAGGTAACAATGGCGACAAAGATATGCGCCACAGAAGTCCCCTTTTTCATGCGCCACAGATAGGCTGTTTCCTAGTAGTGTCTAGGGTAGGGCCCTTTTCTCGTCGCCCGATGCCTCTTTACATAGGGGTCCCTTCACAAAAGTTGTTCTGTTTGACCTAGCGGTGTCGACGGCAACTATACGACCGGAACTATACGGCCGGAATTTTGTTCCAGTCGTATAGTTGGTCATTAAAGCGTTTTCCTCCACTTCATGACTCCTAGTTTCTTCTGGTTGTTGAAAATCTCGTATCTTTGACTTTAATGTAGTGATTCCCATCATCAAACGTCATTATCTGCGTAGGAAAAAATAGAAAGAAAGGATTGCATATCCCTTTGATCATTAGGCATTAGTGGCAGGGTTTAGAGAGATATATCATCAAAAATATGAATAATATTCAGTTTAAATATGGACATAGATGACTATATTTCAGATCCATCAAATGTCAACTTTGTTGGATGAAAGAACAAACCTTTAAAATCTTTGGCTTCGTTATGGATCTTGATAAAGTCGGAGGCCATGTTAACCATCTCGTGCATCAGCGGCTGTAGCACAAAGAGCAGATTATCAGGATATTAAGAATAAATAGGGGCAAGTGGAAAAAACAAACTTCAGAAACAACACTTACATCCTGCATATCAACTTCGACATGGTTTTTAGATATTATCACACCCTTGCTCACAATTTTCCTTCTTTTCTATGGCGGCGGTTTCGGTGGGGCAATAAAATCTTTTAGGATCGGTTTTTCCGCAGGTGATTCATGTGTTTTCTCCGGATCCGTCTATGTAATAGGCGACTTGCCAAGAGGAGGTGCAATAGAAGCACCAAGGAGATATACAGTGGAGGATCTTCTTCTTCATCATCACTGCAAAAATAAGATGAAAATTTCTCTTCATCTCAGCAAAGGCAAAATCACCATCAGCATATAATAAAAGAGAAAGTGGCACTTACGAGGAAACATTTTGCGTCATAGGGAAAAGATTCATCCGAGGAGGAGCCGAAGAGATAGGAGCAACCAGCTGTGGTTTTGAACCCGTCGAACTATCGGAGTCTTCGATAGTTTTGACGGCCTCAGAGCACTTCCTTTTCTCAGCATCAGGCACCCTTTGGAAATTCCCGGACTAAGCCAAAGCAATAGAATGGGTATCCGAAGAAGACTTAGCAACATATGGCTCCTCTTCTTCATCAGGTGTAGTTCCAGTTCTGGTGAAATCTTCAGATAAGGAGGCACTAGCTAGCAGCTCACCATTCTATGGGAGAGGAGGAAGTGTAGACAGGTGGTTATAATCCTACACCATAAGGAGACATAATAAGTGAAAGGTTCTGTAGCAAAAAACAAAAACATTCCTATGTTGGAACTCCCTAACGCCAAGATCTATCTATGTAGTAATGTAGTAACGACCGAAGCGTATAGAATACATACCCTTGTAGACCGTACGCGGTTAACGTTCCGAGGGGAACGTGGTTGAAGTTGTTGAACTTGTAGCCGACCTCAAGGTCGCGAAGCTCCTCGCAGGTCACCCCTTGCTCCTTCTTCATCGTGCAGTAGCTCCGGCTCACGACATCCAAGGTGCCTCAAGTGAAGCCCCTCGTGGTTTCGTACACATATGGTGTATGATGACGACCTCCAACTCCTCAATCCCTGCCGGGAGTGCGGAACTAGATCTCCGGCTTAGAATCCCTGCAGCGCAACGGCGTGCTGCAGGTGCGTCGTATCTTGCGCAAACAGTCCTTTCTTGGGACCGTGCCAACATGCGGATACAACTACTATGTAGAGAGAGAGGGAGGAATTCTCTAAGGAAAATGCCTTAGAGAACATCTCAAATTGTGTGTTTAATCCCACCCATGGGAACCCCTTTATATAGGAGGAGGGAGGTGTGCCCTTCCCTTTGGGTTTCCCATGTGGGACTATTCAAGGGAGAGAGGGGGGGCACATGGGCCTCATGGGCTAGCCGGCCAGGGGTGGGACCCACCCCGCGCACAACCCTAGGCTGGCCAGGTGGGCCCCCTTGTGGCGGCTAGGCCTTGGCCCTTTGGCCCTTCCCTCTTGTGGTTTTCCCTCATGGGCCCTTTTTCCCTAGGAAGTTTGACCCATTAGTGGAATACCCCTCCAAATTAGATTTTAATATTATATTTAATATTAATTACATTAATTAATCTGTAAATACATATTACAAAATCCAATTTGACCCGAAACACCTTACGGTTCCCTTTCGATTTCCTCTGAATGACTTCGGAACTTTCCCGGAACGATTCCGATTCTCTCATAGAACTTTTCCGGTTTCCTTTTCTCTTTCATATGGTGATTCCAACTTACAGAGGATCTCTAGCTCATCGTACCCTTAAGTGTATTTCCCCATGGCTCGGGAATGGCACATACATGATCTTCGTCAATGATCAATAGCAGGACCGACATGCCCATAATGACCCATGTGCATTCCATGATGATAATGTCGTTTGAACCGTAAATGTAATTTCCCACTCCCTTTGCCACTTGATACCTAGTTCACCCGAGATTTGATCTATGGTATCTGATAGCTGTGAGATTCAACACATTCTATATTGCTTTTATTGATGGTTTTCTCCCGGATTTGATCGTTTTCTAGCATTACCTAACGCTAATACTTCGGTAACGAAGAAAACTTGGTTTTTAATGTGTATTTCATGTTCTGAACGTCAACAGAGGGATTTAACTAGAGAAACACAATATTATGGAGAAAACAAGTGAGGCCCACCATGGAAGCGCGCGAGGGGAGCTCACAGAAGCTTTAACGAGCAACTAAATGGCAGGAATATTTTTCCGGCCGTATAGTTCCCGCTGTATAATTGTCGCCGCATCTGTCTTGTCAAAATGGACAACTTCCATGTAGGGACCAAGGACGAAAACACAACACAACAGCCGCCATACCATCCAGAAGGGAGAAAGAAGAGATCCGGAGAAGAGGGGGAAGACGTTCTTCATCTCGCTCCACGATCATTGACCTCCTAGCCAATACACCCCCATATCCACTACTTGTACTTGAGAGAGATAGAGAGGGATCTCCACCTTGCAAGACTAGGGTTTGAGATTATTTCTTCCCATCTTGAATTGTGTTGGATATTCTTCTATTCTTATTATGGATCTCCATAGAATACAAAGACGAATTCCCTTTATTCAATTATATTGATGATCAGTTCTTCTCTCATGTGTGAGTAATTCCTTTGGGCTTGGGAGATGTAGGGTATTTGTGAGATGTGAGGTGACGAGGGTTTAACTCGTCAATGCCCATTGTTATGGACTTGGGTTTTGGAGAAGGAGGGAGCGCTGGAGACATCTATCGGCTAGCAAACAAGCACACAGGGGACAAAGGATTTACCCAGGTTCAGGCCTCGTAGAGGTCCCTACTCCTACTTGTCTGCTCGTGGAATTATCGAGGGAGTCGAAAGTTACAATGGTGCCCAGACGAAATCTGGCGAGGGTTGTGGAAACTAGGGTTGCGTGTGTCCTCCTCGCCGCCCCCTCCTAGCCTTTATATAGATAGACTAGGTCTCGGGTAGCAGGTCGAGTCGGTTACAAGTTAGGGTTTTCCCCTTCAAACTTTCTATCTTTAGCTTCTTCTTGTCCTTCAAGCAATGGAGAGCCCATAGATTACTCGAGTCCCTCCATCCGGGCCTTGGAGACACCGTGGGCCTGTACGTATTTGGTCCGTATATACCAAGCTCGAGTACCTGTAGGGTATACCCATGTCAGTAGCCCCCGAGTGTCCAGTGGAATCGCAGATTCATTTGGGGACTTTAAACCTTCAGTGCTGAATGAGTATATTTGATTGCTTTTATTTGTGTCATAGGGATTGTTGATATCGTGCACGATATAAATCAAGTATCGGTGTCAGTTAACCACCTTAGGGTGAAACAACTAATCTACTCGAATTGAGTCCCGGACTCGAATCCGGAAAAATCTTTGGTGTAATTCGACTCAGCGGAGGTCTTACATGAGTCAATTCGATTATATGGGTGTGAGCACTTGACGCGTCCGTCAAAGGCGTGTTCATCGTGCTGTGGGCGCGGATATGTTCTGTAGTCTTGTGACTAAATGCGTTGCCAGGCCTTATTCAGGTCTTACCTTCACGCCGTAGGCGCGACATCCGAATTTTATCATCGCGGAGACGATTCGGGTAACCCAGGAGACACAGTCTCTTTGTAGGGGGGAAATTATGAGGCGGTGTCGCCATGAGTTTCGAGTGTGGATGTTATCAACACACAGTTTTTGGTTCAAATAATCATAGGGTGCGCGACCAGCGCTCCCTATAGGAGTAGCCCCCGAGTGCCTGGTTGAGTCGAAGACTCGGGCAGGGACTAAAAACTTTTGCGACTGCTGTTGTCTTTTGCTTGCTTGTTCAGTTGATGACCCAGGCAGGTACTAAAACACTTTTGCGACTGCTATCGTCTTTTGCCTGCTTGTTTCAGTCGATGACTCAGGCAGTTAAAATATTTTCGTGACTGCTGTCGTCTTCTGCCTGCTTGTTTCCGGCGCTCCCTATGGGAGTAACCCATGTTCATAATCGAACTGTGTTTCGAGTGGTTGGGTTTGCTTTTGTGATTGTCCATGTTCCTGCAACAAGAAAAAGAAAAGTCGTAGGGGGCACGGCCAGCGCTCCCTATGGGAGTAGCCCCCGAGTGCTTGGTGGAGTCGAAGACTCCAGCAAGGACTAAAAATAGTCGAAGTTCTCCATTGCATAGCCTTGGTGACGTCAGTGCTGACGCCTGTATGACCTTAGTTGCCCGCGTGAGCGATTTTGACGGGACATGACGAGCTGTGGGTCCCACTTTCTGACTTTGATTTGACTGGGCGTGTGTAATCTTATTTTTAACTGTGCCTCCTCGATTTCCACGCGTAATGGTAGAAGTGGGGGTACGGTTCGCGCTTCCTCTTCTCCACGTGTCCTACGCGATGCGTGCCATGCGTCCAATAGGGTTTTTGTCAGCCGTTGGATTGCATCTTCCAGGGGTTAAGTAGCGATGCCGCGGCGGTAATTTTCCCATCTGTGTTCTTTCTTCCTTGCTGCCATCGCCATTGCCCTTTGCTTTCCTGCTTTTCTCTGCGCCCATCTTCTCCACGACGCTGGACTAGCTCCGTTCGTTCCCCAGCTATTTTCTTCGCTCTCATCGCCGCCGCGCAATGGGGAAGAAGAAGGGAGGTGTTGCCGCTGATTCCGCGGCCACCCTCGCTGCAGCGAAGAAGAGGGGTGGCTCCGCTACTGCGGCCACCAGTGTCGCCGCCGCCGGGAAGAAGAAGGTCGCGGGTACCCGCGTGACGAATGGCGCATGGCGCCCCTCTATCATCAAGGCATCGGATCTCCGTCTTCTTCGCCAAGACGGAGTGATTTCTGCATCAGTCGCCGATTCGCGCGTCCCCAGCGGTGAGACCGTTCCTGTGCCTCCCGTTGGTTATCGAGTGATGTTTCTTGCATTCATCATTCGCGGTCTTTCCTTGCCTCTTCACCCTTTTCTTCGGGGTCTTCTGTGTTTCTATGGGCTCCAGCTCCATCAGCTGTCCCCAAATTCTCTCCTCCACATCACTTGTTTCATCACTCTCTGCGAGTGCTGGCTCGGAATCGAGCCGCACTTTGGTCTTTTCAAATGCATTTTTAAATTGAAGCGTCAGTCCGCATCTGGCTCTTTAGTTTATGACGTAGGTGGTTGCGGAATCCATGTTGACCCATCCGCCACCTACTTCGATATCAAGCTCACCAAGTCCGTCCAGGGATGGAGGGACAGATGGTTTTATGTGCGCGACCAGAAGGCCAAGGACGAGCACTTTGGACTCACGCCCTTCGATCCCACGACTCCCTGCAAGAAGATGCGTTCTTGGAAGAACGTGATCATGCCTTCCGAACTCGCGGAGACAGACATGTTATATCAGCGCGTCTGCGACCTCGAGAGTCACATAGGCGCAGAAGAGGGTGGCTGCGCCCTTGTCAGGACTTGGCTGCGTCGTCGCGTCCAGCCTCTCCAGGCCAGGGTCCATCCCATGTTCCAATGGGGTGGCGCTGATGATCCCACTCGCGTGTCTGCCGATGGCATGTCCGCGAGTGAGGTAGATAAGAGGGTGCGACTGGTCACAGAGTACACCCTCAAGGATGTGCTTCCGAACGAGCCAGTCGTTCCTCCTTTCGATGCTTCGAATCCTCCTCTTGAGGTATGGTTGTGCTACGTAGAAGCGTATTTTTTTGATTGCGTCTTCTGTTGCTTATCTATTTTACTTTTTGTATGCAGGAGTGGGCGGTGTCGCCTTGCATGCCTCCCCTCCCTGAGGGGATCATTCCTCGTGAAGCTTTGGAAGAGGACCAGTCTGAGTCGACTGTCCCTTCCGATGTGGAAGAGGAATCCCCCGAGTCCGAGAGTCCGGATACTCGCAAGCGTTCGCGTAGCGAGGATTCCGACGTGTCGACTCCTTCCACTCTAGGAGGCGCGGCTGTTGGCGCGGAGTCGCCAATTCCCGCCGTTCCTATGAGGGCTGTGGCACCATCTTCTCGCAAGAAGATGCGATTGCCCAAGGAGTCTTCGTCGGAGTCGACGGAGGCAACATTTGATCTTGACAGATTTGACTAGTAAGTTTGCTAGTGTATTCGTTCTTTGCTTGTTTTCTTCTTGTTGGCTTTGCCCTGGAGTTTGCCCTTTCTGAGTGCGGATTTTATCTTGCAGTCAAGAGGCGTCGTCATCGTCTGGCGACGTCGAATTTTTGAAGGAAGCAGGAGTCGCGACCTCAAAATCCAAGACAGAGGTCGAGCGCGCTCCTTCTCCTCCGGCGGCGGCCCACTCCGGGCATAATTCTTCGAGCTCTCCTCACGTAGGGGGCCATCGAGTAGTTGCTCGGATGACGATTCAGCAATCTTCTTCGAAGTTGCTGGAGGACCATGTAAGTATATCTTTCTTTCTTTTATAATGTGTCAGTCGACGCCTTTATGTTGCCCTCTGCTGACTCCTTGTTTTGCACGACAGTTCCTTGTAAAGGAGGCCGCGCAGGTGGCGGAGCAGGTGATGGCGATAGGTCGCCAGCATGCGATGCTGGAGACGCGTCACCGCGTGGTTGAGAGTGAGTGTTCTATACTTTATTCTTTTCGTCTTCTCTGTATTTTGGTATAATCGACTGATAGCCGAATTTTGACTGCCATGTAGCTGAGCATAATGCTTTACTGCGTGATGTCGCCACGCCGGAGAAGACGCTGGCCGCAGCTGTGAAGGGGCGCGACGAGGCAATCGTGGCTCGTGATGAAGCCCAGAAGCGCGAAGAGGATCTGCGTGCCTCCTTTGCGGCCAGAGAGAAGTTGTTCGAAGAGCAACTGTTCTCAGTCGCCAAGGCCCTCTCAGGTACCTTTACTTGGTAGATATTTTATTGATGTTCTTCTCTTCCTCTGTAGTGCCGGTGGCATTAGAAGTTTGATCCGTGTGTGTATTTTGGTGTAGATGCTGGTGGCTTGAGTTTTGATCCACGAGCCCTTGGTCGCGATGACGCTCTGGCGGGCGCGGTATCTGCGGTCGAAGACCGGAGCGCCGCTGTCCAAAATACGTTGTCCAAAGCCAAGGCCACCCCGAGTCGCCTCCGGGAGGAGCTGATGCCGAAGGCGGAGCTGGTCGACAATGTGGAGGAGCTGGTGGAGTCACTCGCTGGGGGTGTGCCTGCCACGTACAAGAACTCCCTCCGCGCAGCTGGCGCGACCCATGGTGCAAGCCCACGGAGTCGCAGTGGATTCCTCGGCGGTGTCGAAGACGATGCCTGTTGGCGCGGATGGTCAGCAGGTAGTATTCGCTCCCTTTGCGACTGCTTGTGCCAAATATGGCCATTCCTTGATAAACACTGTTGCCAAGTATTCGGAGGAGCTCAATCGCGCGAATAAGGTGGCGAAAACTTCGGCCTCAGGTGCCGGCGGAAAGTCAGTGGCGTCTGATACTGCCACGGACTTGATGAAGCCCCCAAGGTCATCGAAGTCGAAGAAGCCAGCTGCTCCGTAGTTAGGTCATTGTAATAGCTGATGAACTTGCTGTTTTGACTGGAGAACATGCCTGTTGGCGAATGTGCTTGTAGATACTATTATTGATCCTGAATGCACCTGTCGCTTTTGACTTTTGAGTTGGTCGCCTTATTTTGCTTCTGGCTTGATTTTTGGTAGGGTACGTCAAGTGGCCCTGTGGGGGGAACCCCGGACTCGCCATCTCTTGAGGATACAATGGCACCATCCTACTCCAGGGTAGAGGAGCTTTCCTTGCTTTCGCGACTTCGTGATCGCGTTAAGAAACTAGAACGTGAGTTGCCCGTGATCCGCGGTAGCGCGGACGTGTGGAAGTCAGTTGAAAAAGCCGCCGCCCGCGAGCAATATCTGCTTGGCGAGGTGACGCAGCTGGGCGACCAGTTTAAGTGTTAGTTTGCTCATCCTCATCTTTTCCTTTGTTAGTTAATCGCAATGGCACGTTGTACTCATGCTGTTGATGCTGCTTCGTGTAGTTGTTAGTGCACACCGTCCGCAGGAGGAGAGGGATAGGATTGCCATCCGCCTTCATGATCTTACCCAAGAGCAACTTCAGGAGAGTGGATACTTCTGGGTAGATCATGATCGGGCGACTGCGTTAGCGACCCTGCAGGATCGTGCCTCGCGAGTCATGCTCTTTCTGAAGAAGTCACAGTCGTGCCTGAAGAACATCTACCGGGTGATGTTCCCGTTGGATGATACTCCATCAAGCCTGCTGGCCCTTCTGACAAAATTTCAAGATATGTCCGCGGTTCGCGAGTGCGTGAGGCAGCAGCTGGTGGCTAGTGCCAAGGCTGCTCTCTCTGTGGTGCGTTTGCACAGGCCTGACGTGGATGTCGCCGTCATTGCATCTGGGCCACCGATGCCACCCGCAGGATCTTCCTGGAACATGGTGCCGCATTATCAAGCGGTGGATCGTCCAGCCGAGGAAATTGTCGACTTCTTCAAGGAACAGACTAATGTTCTTCTGTTGCAAGGGTAGCCAAATATGTATCCTGCATATAAGTGTACTGGTGTTGTAAAGCTCATATATATTTTGTAGATAATTTACTGTTGAATGTATACAAATAGCTTTATAAGCATGTGGTGCGTTGCACTTGTGCGAGTCCTTTTCGTTAGCCTGGTCATCTTCGTGTCTTTCCCCTGTCAACCTGTCAGCTGCGTGACAGCTGGGTTGTGTTTGTGTTAAGGGGTTTGATTGATGCGCCAGCTACTCAGGATGTCGCGTTTTTGTTCGAAGAACGTATGTATATAGGGTGGCGTAGCCCCCGAGTGTGAAAATTGACAAAAGAAAAGAGAACACGGAGTTTTGGGGCACTTAGCTTTTATTTATTCGGAGAACGGTACGTAGTACAATGTGCGGCTAAGTAGCCTTGGCTGAATAGCCTTATTTGCGATGCAAAAGTAAAGAAGAAACGACTAAGGGTAGAAGCGTCGCAGTTGTGCGACGTTCCAAGGGTTGGAGTATGCGACTCCTGTCTCTAAATCTTGAAGGCGATAGGCGCCACCTGGGATTACTTCTGTAATCATGTATGGTCCTTCCCATGGGGACTCGAGCTTGAGATGCCCCTGCTGCTTCAGTCGCAGGACCAGGTCACCTTCGACGCAGGATCTTGGGCGAAGCCTTCTGCTATGGTAGTTGCGCAGGTTCTGCTGGTAGATCGTAGATCTTTCTGTGGTGATTTCTCTTGCTTCGTCAAGGAGGTCGACGGAGTCTTCGAGTGCGAGGGATGACTCCTTCTCGCTGTAGGCGACTACGCGTGGCACTCTGTACCGTACCTCGGCGGGTAGTACTGCCTCTGCTCCATGTACCATAAAGAATGGTGTGTAGCCGGTGGCACTGTTTGGAGTTGTACGCAGGCTCCAGAGTACGGATTGCAGTTCGTTTGGCCAGCAGCCCGCGGCTTGTTCGAGTGGCCAGAGGAGTCGCTTCTTGATGCCGCTGCAGACGAGCCCGTTTGCCTTTTCCACCTGACCGTTGGTCTGTGGTGTGCGACTGAGGCATAGCTGATGTTGATTCCTAGTTTCTCGCAGAAATCTTAGAACTCCTTGGATGTAAAGTTTGTTCCATTGTCGGTGATGATGCTGTGTGGCACGCTGAAGCGGTAGACGATGGACTCGAAGAATTTGGCTGCGTTGTGCCCTGATTGCTTGGTCACTGGCATGGCCTCGATCCACTTTGTGAATTTGTCGACTGCGACCAAGAGGTAGACGTAGCCTCCTTGCGAGGACCTTGGAAGTTTGCCAACCATGTCGAGTCCCCACTGGGCGAAGGGCCGGGCCAGTGGAATAGGCCGTAGTTCCGCGCCTGGTGCGTGTGGCTTGTCCGCGAATCGCTGACAGGCGTTGCACTTTTGGACTATATCCTTGGCGTCGCGCATGGCCGTGGGCCAGTAAAATCCAGCTCGTAGAGCTTTGGCGACGAGGGCGCGGCTGCCGGCGTGGTGCCCGCAGGTCCCTTCATGGATGTCGAGGAGGACTGCTCTTCCATCGGCTAGGGAGACGCATCGCTGTAACACGCCTGTGACGCTGCGTTTATACAGTTCGCCGTTGATAACGGCGAATGCCTTGGAGAATTGCGCGATGTGTCGTGCGTCTGTCGGGTCGTCCGGTAGGCGCTTACTGAGGAGGTACGTAATGTACGGCTGCGTCCAGGATTGTTCAATCATCATGACGCTCATTGGTCCCTCGAGTCCTGTGTCGAGCTCCAAGTCATCGATTGTCATTGGCTCGTTGGGTGGTGTAGCCCCCGAGTCCGTTGCTGCGCTTGTTTTCTTCTCTGCGGCCTTTGGCTTGATGGAGCGTTCGCATATGCGCTCGAGAAATACCCCAGGTGGTATGGGTGCGCAGGTGGAACCTATGTTGGCGAGTGCGTCCGCCTCCTCATTGCTTTCGCGACCTATGTGTCGCAACTCGCAGCCATCGAAGTCTCCTTCAAGTGTGTCGTAGAGGTCGCGGTATGCGATCATGTTGTCGTTTAGTGCGTCGCACTCGTGCATTGTTTGGTTGACGACCAGCTTGGAGTCGTCATATATGATTAGCCTCTTTGCGCCACAGGCTTTTGCCATCCTCATCCCGTGTAACAGGGCCTCGTATTCAGCCTCGTTGTTTGAGGCTATGAACTGCATTCACAGGACGTACTTCAGCTTGTCCCCTTGAGGCGATGTCAGTATGACACCTGCTCCTGCTCCATCTTTTCTCTTGGACCCATCGAAGTGCATTGTCCAGAGGTAGGACATGTCTGGCTTGTCCGGGAGTTGGTTTTCCATCCAATGTACGAGGAAGTCCGGGAGAACTTGCGACTTGATTGCGCCGCGCTTTTCGTATGTGATGTCTCATGGAGCGATTCGATTCCCCAAAGCGCGACTTCGCCTGCGTGGGGGTTATTGAGGATATGTCCCAATGGGCGTCGTTGACTACCACGATTGGGTGTTCACGGAAGTAGTGGCGCAATCGCCGGCGGTCATAAAGACACCGTCGCTTGACTCGATAGTGCGGGTACCGCTGTTTTGTTGGCGTGAGGACCTCGCTGAGGTAGTATACCGGGCGTTGTACGCCGTGGACCTTGTTTTCCTCGGCCCGTTCGACGACGAGCACTGTGCTAACCACTTGGTTGGTGGCGGAGATGTACAGCAGCAGTGGTTCCCTTTCTCGTGGAGTTACCAATACTGGCGAGGTGGATAGCAGGCGCTTGAGGTCTTCGAATGCTTCCTGCGCTTCATTGGTCCACTCGAATTTGTCGGTTTTGCGGAGGAGCTGATAGAAGGGCAGCGCCTTTTCTCCCATTCGACTGATAAATCGACTGAGGGTCGCGATTCGCCCAGCTAGTTGTTGAACGCCTCTTATGTTCTTTGGCTTCTCCATGGCCAGTATGGCCTTTATCTTTTTCGGGTTTGCCTCAATCCCTCTCGCGGAGATGAGATACCCGAGCAGTTGCCCAGAGGGTACGCCGAAGGCGCATTTGTCCGGATTGAGCTTTATCCGGTAGCGATCGAGGTTGGCGAAGGTTTCACGCAAGTCGTCGATTAGGGAGGCTTCTTCCTTGGTCTTGATTACTATGTCGTCGACATAGACTTGGATGTTGCGACCAAGTTGCTCTTTGAGGCAGGCCTGCATGCACCTCTGGTACGTGGCTCCTGCGTTCTTTAGCCCGAAGGGCATTGTGTTATAGCAGAACACGCCAAAGGGCGTTGTAAACGCGGTCTTCTCTTGGTCTTCCTCCTTCATTCGAATTTGGTTATAGCCTGAGTAGGCGTCGAGGAAGCAGAGGCGCTCGCATCCAGCAGTGGAGTCGATGATTTGATCGATCCGTGGTAGAGGGAAGTGATCTTTTGGGTAGTGCTTGTTAAGAGAAGTGAAGTCCACGCACATCCGCAGGATATCCGTGTCCTTTTTTGGCACCAGCACCGTATTGGCGAGCCAAGTGCTTTCCTTGATCTCGCGTATGAATTTGGCCTCGAGGAGTCTATTGATCTCCATTCCGACTGCCTGTGCCCGTGGCTCAGACAGTCGCCTGATTTTTTGCTTGACTGGCCTTGCGTCGGGGTTGATGTTGAGTGCGTGCTCGGCGAATTCCCTGGGGACTCCTGGGATGTCCGCAGGACACCAGGCGAAAATTTCCCAGTGCTCACGGAGGAATTCGACGAGCGCGAGTTCCTATACGGGACTCAAGTTGTTGGTGATGAGGGCCGTTTTAGCAGGATCCGATGGATGGACCTGCACCTTCTTTGTGTGCATAGATGAGTCGAAGGAGAGATCGGGTGAGCTTGGCCTACTCAAAGGGGGCAGACTGTTGTCTGTCGTTTCCTTCAATCACGCGAGTTCCTCCTGCATGCCGAAGGACTGGGAGATTCTGTTGAATTCCCTGTCGCAACTGTCAGATCGCTCGAAACTCCCGTTGATCGTGATGACGCTGTTGGGGCCTAGCATTTTCATCTGCAGATAGGCATAGTGGGGTACTGCCATGAACCTAGCGAATGCGACGCGCCCGAGGATGCAGTGGTATTGTGAGGGCCAGTCGACAACTTCAAAGTCGATGCGCTCGCGCCGGAAGTTCTTCGGCGTGCCGAATATGACGTCGAGGTTGATTTTTCCCAGGGGGTATACGCCTTTTCCTGGGACGATGCCATGGAACGTTGTGTCCGATGCCTCCAAGCAGGTTAGAGGGATCCTCATTGCTTGCAAGGTACTCACGAATATGAGGTTGATACCGCTTACGCCATCCATGAAGACGCGACTCATGTCGAAGCCTCCAATTTGTGCCTCGAGTACGAGGGGGCAATGACCTGGGCAAGGTACTTGAGGCGGGTAGTCGCGTTTGTCGAAGGTAATGCACGACTCACTACCGCTGAGGTACTCAGTGGTGGATGGTGGCGAGTGCGTGGCCAAATTGACTTGGCGAGTGATGGCCTTCTGCACCCTATTGGAAGGGCGCCCCTTTTGGATCATCATGGTACCCATGGCCCGTGGGTATGGTTCGCCTCCGTGATGCTGGTCCGGTGCAGCTCCATTCGGGGGTGGCCCAGGTGGTGGTGGTGGTGCGCCATGTGCCACTGCGCCTGGAGCGGTCCCGTAGCCTCTTTCGACTGCATTGCGGTTCATTCAAACCAACCCCTCATGTAGCTTGAGGAACTCGCGGCAGTCCTTGAGGAGGTGACTGGACTTTCTCTTGCCGTCATGCTTGTCGATATAGAAGTGTACCGTGCATGGTCCGGACAGTTTATCTTCGATGGAGGTCGCAGGTGCTTCATCGCGAGTGCGGTGTTGCCACACTTGCGTGGTTTTCTCGGAGTCGCGGTATCTGACGCTGCGGTATCCGCTATTGCGGTTATCGTCGCGTCTATCGGCGTAGCCGGCTGTGACCATGTTGACGTCATCGCGATCGTCGTAGACGCGCATACGACGTTTGCCCCGGCGGTCGCGTCTGAGTTCTGCTTCCTCGTCAGAGTGAACACGGTTCTTCAGCGAATCTTCCCCATCGGCCCATCGATTCGCGATTTCCATCAGGTGGTCGATGGTCTTGGGCTTCGAGCGGCCTAGCTCCTCCCTGAGTTCCATGCGACGGACACCACCATTGAATGCATCAATCGCGCGGTCTTCCGAGATGTTTTCCGCAGAGTTCTTGATGATGGACCATCTTTGAATGTAAGAGCGCAGTGATTCACTAGATTTTTGCTGGCAGCATCTCAGTTCTTCGATTGAGGCGGGGCATTTGTACGTGCCCTTTGCGCACGAAGATGTAGACCAGCTCATCCCAGCTGCGAATGGATCCGCGCGGGAGGTTATTGAGCCATGCCCGGGCGGCGCCTTGCAGCTGTAGCTGCAAGCATTGCATGGCGGTACTTCGACTGCCTCCGTGCAGCCTGACTGAGGAGATGTGATCCTCCAACCAGATCTTGGGGTCCTGTAGACCATCAAATTTCGGGTTCTCCGATGGGAGTTTAAACCCTTTAGGCATTCGCTTTTGCCTGATGGGTCTCCTGAAGCATCTGGCGCCGTAGAGCTCTCCATCTTCTTCTTCCGAATCAGTCGACCGAGCACGTCGTGCCCTTGACTTGTCGATCTTGCACTGCGTGAGCTCGTCACGTGCATCGTAGTCGCGATCCTATCGCCGTGAACGGCGGCGTCAAGACAGGTCGTGATTGTCGGTTCTTGACGAGGACGAGGAGTAGCGTTTTGCTAACGCTTTGCCCTTTTTTGGGTCTGGTACTAGCTCTTTGTCGAGGGTGGCCTCGATTAGCCTAAGGCCCGCGATCGTAGATCGGTGCATGGCCGTTCGGGGATCTCCAGTCGGTGGCTGGTTATTGAGGAGGTACATGGTGGCCGCCGTCACTGCGGCCTGCGGCATCCTGGGAACCACGTTGCCTCTCGTGTCGACTGTCATAGAGCCGAAGTCGAGGACTTTCGCAGCGTCTATGCGTTCTTGTTCGGTGAGGTGAGCCATCCGCGATTGCCTCTTCCTGGCGAGATGCTCGTTGCCTCTGGAGGAGGATCCTCCATAGGAGGAGAGCCCAGCACGACGAAGGCTTGACTCGTCCGCCGCCTTTTTACGCGCTTCGAGTTGTGCGATTGCTTGTTTCTGGCATTTGAATTCCTCTTTTAGGAGCCAGTGGTAACCCATCAGTAGTTCCCGAGGGGACCCGAAGGGTAGAGGTGCACCTCGTAGGGCTTCGCGGCAGCGTTCCTACTCTTGCTCGTTGAGCCTGATCACGACGCGTTCGCCGGTTTTCTCGTTGATTATGCTGGGAGGTTCGACTGCTCCTCCATTGCCGTCGTTGCCGCCGTTGGCAGTGTTGGGCGGGTCGGTGCTGTTGCCGGTGTTACCATTGTTGCCGCGGTTGGCGGAGGTGTCGCCCGCGTTGATGACGGCGCACATGAAGTGATTTGGGAAGCTGTTGCTTCCACAACTTTCAAATCCGGAACCATAGGTTCCATCTTCGATGTGAATCGCTTAGATCGGAGTCGCGATCGCTGTCGTGACCATGTTTCCAACCGCCGGAGCATTGAGCTTCGAGGTGCCGATCAATGGAGGAACCATGATCTGGGGCAATCGCCGGCGCGCCGGCTGATCGGGCATGCGTGGCGTGCCCATCGACCAACTTAGGCGGAAGCTCCCAATTGCCAGGCTGATTCGCCGCCCGAGTCGAAGGCCGGGCGAGTGGCCGGCGTGTGGACGGTGAAGTCGAAGGCGCCGAAAAGCTGGCGAATCTCCGCTGTTGCAGAGTTGTAGATCACGTTTGATGGGGCCGAAGAAGCCGCAACATCAGCACTCCCAATTCCCACAGACGGCGCCAATTGACGAGGGTTTAACTCGTCAATGCCCATTGTTATGGACTTGGGTTTTGGAGAAGGAGGGAGCGCTGGAGACATCTATCGGCTAGCAAACAAGCACACAGGGGACAAAGGATTTACCCAGGTTCAGGCCTCGTAGAGGTCCCTACTCCTGCTTGTCTGCTCATGGAATTATCGAGGGAGTCGAAAGTTACAATGGTGCACAGACGAATCTGGCAAGGGTTGTGGAAACTAGGGTTGCGTGTGTCCTCCTCGCCGCCCCCTCCTAGCCTTTATATAGATAGGCTAGGTCTCGGGTAGCAGGTCGAGTTGGTTACAAGTTAGGGTTTTCCCCTTCAAACTTTCTATCTTTAGCTTCTTCTTGTCCTTCAAGCAATTGAGAGTCCATAGATTACTCGAGTCCCTCCATCCGGGCCTTGGCGACACCATGGGCCTGTACGTATTTGGGCCGTATATACCAAGCTCGAGTACCTGTAGGGTATACCCATGTCATGAGGTGCCTTCATATATTTTACATTAGTTTGTGATTGATTCTAATTACTATATTATGTGTGCTTGACTATTTGTGGGATGCCTAATGCTTGTTGTCCAATTAAGGGCCTAGACAACATGATGCTTTGTTCTACATAGATAAGATCTTGTTCGCTAGTGGACCGATGACCCCCGAGTGACACGGGGATATCAATGGAAAGCTAGTACACTCGAGGATAACGAGGAACCATTGTGCTTATTGCATTAGTCCGATCCAAGGAGCTTAATCGCTAAGCAACCTGAAGGGTCTTAATCGTCTAGTGTCTGACCATGGTTTTGGGAACAAGCGAGTAGGATTATTGAAGTTGGGATGAAATCTACCAAGGGGAGTTCCGGCTAATTATGGGTTGCTCGCCTACACATATATTTATAAGATTATAATTGTTACATTTATCATTCATCCACCTGGCACAATCACCATCACCATGAACTGAATCTCCTTGCGCCTTCTTTCGCCATCTACAGGAAACAACAAACAACCAAGTCGTGCTTTACTTTTATGCTTTATATTTCTGAAGTTTACATTTTAGTTATATTTAAATACATATCATTTAATCAAAACCCCATTCCTATTTCAACACTTGTAGTCAATTCACTCGAAGACCTGTGACAACTCCGGGTGTGACAGAGACTTCACCCATAAACATTTACCTTTGGGCTCCCTGTGGGATCGATATCTGTACTTCGAAACTAGCTACAAACGATTTGTGCTTGATACATCGTAAACGTATCTATAATTTTTGATGTTCCATGCTTGTTTTATATCTACTTTCTTATGTTTTGTTCATATTTTGAGATACTTTTATGCATTTTCTGGGACTAACCTATTAACAAGATGCCACAGTACCAGTTGCCTATTTTATTCTTTTTTTGGTTCCAGAAAAGCCAGAAAATGAATATTCGCGGAATTGGACGGGACAAAAGCCAAAGTCGATATTTTACCGGAAGACTCACGGAGCTAGAAGACGAGACGGAGAGGGGCCAGGGGTTGGCCACACCATGTGGTGGTGCGGGTCCCCCTGGCCGTTCCACCAGGTGGTGTGGGCCCCTGGTCCACCCTCTGACATCACCCCTTCGCCTATAAGAAGCCTCCCGATGAGAAAACCCTAAACAATCCAGCCTCCAGCCACGAAAAGTTCCGCAGCACCGCCGCCGCCACCAAAGGGGAGATTCGGGGGATAGAAAGTCTCTATTCCGGCACCCTGCCAGGACGGGGAAGTGCCCCCGGAGCCATCTCCATCGATCTCCACCACCATCTCCATCATCGTTGCTAATTCCCATGATGATGAGGGAGTAGTTCTTCTTCGAGGCTAAGGGTTCTACCGGTAGCTATGTGTTCATCTCTCTCTATGCATGATCATATTGTGATCATGAGCTTTGTAATCAAGTAGATCTACCTTGCTACTCAAGTGCTCTAATGAATCTCTGCTTATCCCCACGTGTGTGAAGTTGACAGTGTGCACACCGTGTGGCACTTTGGCTAAGGTTACATAAATACTTGTTATGAGTTATATTTGGAGTTGGATGTCTCTATGAAATTGTGGTGTTTGTTGGAACCATCTAGGGCTCAAGGTGATAGTGAGGGGTTATCTAGATGGGGAAAGCGAACTTTTAGGAGTGTTGTTATAGCCCTACCATGGATTACAGTGTCCAACCGAAGAGTAGTTCAGAGTAGTATCATAAAGAGAAGATATTTATATGAGAGTGTTCACTAGTGAAAGTATGATCCCTAGGCCTTGTTTCTAAGCATTGAAACATCGTTTGCAACTAGATCTGTTACATGTTTGCTTGCTTCCATCTTTATTTCAGATTGCCTTTAGTCTCTTCCTACCCGTCAAGCTCTTTTCTGGCACCGTTACCACTTATAATTATCCATACCACTTGTATTTCACTATCTCTTCACTGAACTAGTGCACCTATACACCTGACAAGTGTATTGGGTGTGTTGAGGACACAAGAGACTTCTTGTATCTTGATTGCAAGGTTGCTTGAGAGGGATACCATTGACCACTTCCTCCCTGAGTTCGATAAACCTTGGGTGATCCACTTAAGGGAAACTTGCTGTTGTTCTACAAACCTCTACACTTGGAGTCCCAACATTGTCTACAAGAATAGAAGTGCGTAGACATCAGTGCTCTTGCAGACATCAAGCTATTTTTTGGCACCATTGCCGGGGAGCTAAGTGCTAAGTGTTTGTCTTTTGACATTTCAGGTGTTGCTACTACAAAATGTTCTCCCTAGGAGATAAAGGGTCTACACGCTCTGGTAGGACCTACCTGCCGGATTATATTGAGCGCGTGCCTGCTCAGAGGCACGAAGAAATTATTGAAAAACTTTTAAGATCAAATAAAGTTGAAGTTGAAAACCTGAGTGATATTATGGAAATCATGTCTATTTACAGGACAACTCCTCTGAAACCTGAGAAAACTCTTAGGGAATACAGTGCTCCAAGTTCTAAATTACTTAAACAACCAATAGAGTTCCCTAATCCTGGAGTTAGAGAATATTGATTTGATGGTGGAATTATTAAAATTTTGCAGGAGAAAGATTTTAGTGGAAGGGAAGATGAAGACCCAGGAAGACATATTAGAGATCGACGATGTGATAACATCGCTCGGACCAAAAGGTTTGCCAAGAGACTTGTCTCGAAATTATTTCGATGGTCTCTTAAAGGTAAAGCTCTAAACTGGTTATATTATCTCCCTCGCCATTACATTAAATGTTGGGAAAACTGCATTACTAAATTCATAAACAGATTATTCCTTTTAAAAAGGTAGCTGAACTAAGAAAGAACATAGGCAACTTTAGTCGGAACATGGGAGAAATCTACCCACAAGCCTGGGAAAGATTCTTTGGAATGATCAATAGTATTCCTAATCATGGCTATTTTGAACTAACAATTTTCCATTTATTTTACCATGGTCTTAATACTCAATGTAGAGAGTTGCTTGACTTCTCGGCAGGAGGATCAATAAATACTTTAACTATTAAAGAACGTTTGGAATTAATGTCTATTAGGGCTAAGAATGATTCTTTATATAATCCTGATTTTGGCATTAAGTCGGAAAAACTGATACTTCAGATAACTCCTGATGTTATGCCTAAGGTATGCAAAACTATGAAAGAAAAAGGTATACCTTCTGAACTTGTTAAGGAAAACAAAGTAGATCTGTTACAAGTTTTAACTGAAGAATATGAAACTAGAAAAGTTTTTCAAGAATTAAAACATCGACAAGTAAAATATCATAATAACTTGCATAAGCATTTCCAAAAACGCAAAAAGATTTTGGCGGAACTCACGTAAAATTATTTCACAAGTATCTTAGTATGATTGAAACCCAGTGTGAACAAATAGCATCTGGTTATCAAATTTTTCTTCGTGAAGATAAAGATATTCCTGTTTCTACTAATGTTGTCACAAGAAGGGGTGCAGTTGTTACAGGACCCTTAGGACCACCGAAATATGAAGCTAAAAAAGAGCGAAATGAAAAAGCCTTGCTCGAAGCAAACCAAGAAGATGATACATTGGTGGATCCTCAAGATGAAACTGAGACGCAAGAGCAAACCAAGGAGGACCAAAATGATGCACAAGATGACCATTATGACTCTGATGCAGAGACGGATGATCCAAGAGAAGATAAATAAATAAGCAAGGAAGATGAAGTTGTTGTAGTAGAAAATAAGAAAAGCAATAAGCAACAACAAAAGAAAGCAACGAAAGAGCCTGACCCCCCACAAAAGGTAAAAGACAAGAGTAAGTCAGGTGAGAAAAAGCTTCCTTACCCAGATCGAAAAAACAAAGCACCGGATAAGGTAATTTATAATTCTATTACAAAGGCACTTAGTGACCTTCGTTTGGAAATCCCATTTGCAGATGCAATCAAAGGTCCTACTTATGGTAAATTCCTCCGTGATATTCTTAGTAGAAAGAAATAAATAACTGAAACTGTTGCTATGGTAACTAGCTACCCTGCTAATGGGAAGCTGTTGTCTAAGTCTGGAGATCCTGGAATGCCAACTATTTCATGTTCAATAGGCAAAACTGATATTCATAATGCCTTGTGTGATCTAGGAGCAGGGGTTAGTGTAATGCCATACTCCCTCTATAAAAGGTTAGGATTATGGGAGTATTCTCCTACTACTATCACTTTACAGATGGCTGACAAGTCCACTAAACAACCCGTTGGTATGAATGAGGATGTCTCACTTAGGATAGATGAGCATGTTATTCCCACTGATTTTATTATTCTTGAAATGCCAGAAGATGAAAGATTATCTATAATACTTGGAAAACCTTTCCTTAGTACTGCAGGTGCATCATTCTACTATGCTGAAGGAAAGATAATCTTCAATGTTTATGATGCTGAAATCATCCGGTATTTTCCAAAGAAGCTAGAATAAAGAGAAATATATGTTCCACCAACAAAACGAGTTCATGTGGTAAGTGCCTTTGATAAGGGTCAACCAAAGGTAAGAATTCGAGAAGAGAGAAGAGGTTGAGTTACTCAACCATTCTTAATAAATGCTTAATGGGAGTCAACCCATTTCATCAATTTAGTAGATTAGAGAATAAGAGGTTCATCGTATTCGTAACACTTTTTCACAGACATTCTTGCGGAAGCGCGCCCGTGAAGATGCATCTGTCAAAAAGTAGTACAAACGTTGATTGAATGACTATAAAAAATAATGATAATAAAAGTTTAAGTTTACCATCTACAGAAGCTAAATTTTTGCTTTTAATATGCTAAGGTTGGTCGACAATTTTTACTATCAATTTTCTGTTAAAAACAAGGTATTTCACTAAGTTTTGGGATAAGAAGGTACCCTCGAAGAAATAGAATTTTTTTGATGATTACTGATGGTTTAACGACCAACTATACGGCGGGGATAAAAATTTCGGCTGTATAGTTCCGGTCATATAGATATCTTTGTTATTAATAAATTTTCCTCGAAGGTACAGAGAGTTTAACGACCAACTATACAGTGGGAATAAAAATTCCGGCTGTATAGCTCCGGTCGTATAGATATCGATGCTTTTGTACAAAATTTCCTGAAAGGTACTGAGAGTTTAACGACCAACTATACGGCGGGAATAAAAAATCCAGCCATATAGCTCCGGTTGTATAGATATCGATGCCTTCGTAGAACTTTATCCCAAAGGTACTGAGAGTTTAAATACCAACTATACGGTAGGAATAAAAATTCCGGTCGTATAGATATCGATGCTGGTTTTAGAAATATATCTCGAGAGGCAAACAACTTAACGACCAAGTATACAGCGGGATCGTTATGATCTGACCATATAGTTGTGTCCGTATAGTTGTTCTCTGTATAAAGAAACCCTACTTGGTAGCGCCGCCGAACTATACAGACAGAACAATATCACCCGCCCGTATAGTTCCGGCCGTATAGTTTGGTGCGACCACAAAATAGCACCAGGGCGGCTAGGTCTTCCTCCTCTCCTCATTATTTCTCTCATATTCTCTCTCCAAACCTCTCAAAATCCACCTAGAACTCTTGATTCTTCGTGGATTTCGTTCGTTTGAGTGGGGGAATCAACAGATCAGTATGTTTCTCTCCCTATCCATGCTTTATTTTCAGATTTCCATGGTTGAAACTCTCACATTGATCTAGTGGATGAACTCAAGCTTATTTTGTTTTTCCTATTAATTTCTCATGTTAGGATTAAATTTTTCCATGTAGAATTGTTTGTATATCATATAGAAACTTTATGCCTAAGATTTTATGGTGAAATTTTTCAGTGCATCACGATGAACAAAATCGGTAACCTTTTTTGTTCGAGCAAGCGCCAACGGGGTGAGGGCTCAAGCTCGGGGTCACGAGCCCCGTGCAACTCCAAGTTGGACATTGTCTCATCGAGGAGGGTGCTTTCCACACGTTGGGCTGACCACAACTTTCTCACCGCGGCGGGGTTGAAGGAGGATTTCGACCTCATGTGCAGCAGGGCGGGGTTGGCGGTACTTGGCTTCGCAAGCCACGACACCTACGCTAAGCTTACCCATGAGTTCCTTGCCTCCTTCTATGACGACCACAGGGAGAAAGGTAACATGTGCACGATAAGCTTCACCATCAACCGGTAGCACTATGAAATAAATTTCGAACAATTTTGCAATGCTTTTAGCTTCCCTCATACTGGGGAGCCCACTGTTACTAACCTCTATAGCGTCACAAGTGGAGAGACTTGGGAGGTTATTTATATTAATGGTGGCAGGCACTTTTATCAGAAGAATATGTCCACCATTCAGAACCCAACCATCCGCTACTACGCTCTATTCCTCGCCAACGCACTACTAAGAAGAGGTGACACATGCTCCATGGCCAATGCGGACATGGCTATGATCACCAAGGCTCTTTTCCCCACTTCACCACAGAGCACCAGTCCTGCAGCTTGATGGCCCAAAATATATCGAGCTCGTTGGGGAACCCCAAGAGGAAGGTATGATGAGCACAGCAGCAAGTTTTCCCTCAGTAAGAAACCAAGGTTATCAATCCAGTAGGAGCAAGGAAACACCCCAAAGGTGTTGCTAATTGAACATTGGCAGGGCGCACTACCGGTGCCAGCAGCAACGTGGAGACCTGCACAACACAACCACAGAACTCTGTCCCCAACTTGCGATGAAGTTGTCAATCTCACCGGTTTTGCTGAAAACAAAGGATTAAACGTATCGAATGGAAGGAAGTAATAGTTTGCAGAAAGTAAACACAAAGAAGTAAACAGTTGATTGTAGATTGTATGTAAAAGAAAGGACCGGGGTCCATAGTTCACTAGAGGTGGCTCTCCTTAAGATATATAACATGCTGGGTGAACAAATTACAGCGGGGCAATTGACAAACATCGAGAAAGCATACAAGCATATACTAATCATCTTGACTCCTTTGAGACTTGATTGGGCATTACAACATTATACATAGACCGTCATCCAACTGCATCTATGACTAATAATCCACCTTCAGGTTATCATCCGAAACCCCTCTAGTATTAAGTTGCAAGCAACAGATTATTGCTTTACGAATTGCGTGTAAAGTAAATAATACGATTGTTCTATGAACAAAGGATTGTTCTATGAACAAAGGATTGTTCTATGAACAAAGGATTGTTGTTTTCCCCCTAGTAGCAACAACACATCTAGTACCTTAGAGATTTCTATCACTTCCCCAGATTACCAGAGGCATGAACCCACTATCGAGCATAACTACTAACTCTTGGAGTTGCTAGCATCTACTTGGCCAAGATAGCTACTAACAACGGAAAGCATGCAAGATTACAAATAACAAAGACATGATAGAATCAATAATCAATCTGAAATACCATCTCAATATCCATCGGATCCCCGCAAACACAACATGCAGAATTACAAATAGATGATCTTGATCATGAACAGAACTCACAAGATCTAGACATGAAAGCACAAAGGAGGAGAACCATGTTGGGTTTCGTAGCATGGAAAACAAAAAAATTCTACCGCATACAAAGAAACAAGCCAAGATCTATCTACTAGATTGTAGCAACGAGTCGATGGAATAACTCACCCTCGAAGATTCCATAGTGTTTAACGAGAGCGGATTCTCGTGGGTGATGTAGTCGTAATCTTTCCGATCTCAAGATCGCGTAGACGATCCTTCCGGCGCTGCGTTCCGGCAGCGCTCCCGCAGTCGGTCACACGTTCGGTACTCGACGAAGACCTTCCTCTCCCTTGTTCCAGCAGGCAGCGGAGGTTGTAGCACTCTCCTCGCGATTCCGGCAGCACAACGGCGTGGTACCGGAAGTAGAGGGGAGATCTCGCAGGGCTTCACCTTAAGCCGGAGCGAGTATGGTGGAGTATGATAGGGATCCTCGGCGATCTAGGTTTTAGACACACCAAGGAGGAGGTGCTAGAGCCGGCGGCTAGGGTTTGGGGCACCCCAAGTCGGCGGCTAGGGCAACCCTGGGAGGTGGCGGCAGCATCAGGAGGTGGTGGCGCCAATCTAGGGTTTTGGAGGAGAGGTACTTGTGTGCTAGGAGGGGCAGCCCTGCCCCTCCCTTTATAGGTGGGAGGCGCGGCCAAGGGGAGGGGAGTCCCTCCCCAACTCGGCTTGGAGGTGGGCCGGCGGTTGGAGGAGGGAATCCCTCCCCAACTCGGTTTCCCACTCTTCTCCTCTTTCCAAAACTTGCCGTTTGACTTTCAAACTAGCCGTTTGACTTTTCAAATTAGGATTTGAATAAACCCTTTATTTTGGACAGCAAAGACACCTAGTACATGATGCAATCATTCCAACTTACAATGACACATTCATGTACCCTTCCCCGAGTGCTGGGACATTCCGGAACCTTCTAGAATGTTCCCGATGAAAACACCGGAACCATTCCCCAACTCCGAAACGGGACTTTCCTTATATGAATCTTATTCTCTGGACCATTCCGGATCTCCTCGTGATATCCCGGATCCCATTCGAGACTCCGAACAACATTCGGTCTCTTACTCATCATTCCATAACTACTCAACAACATCGAATCCTTAAGTGTGTCTCCCTACGGTTCGTGAATTATGCGGACATGATCGAGACACTTCTCCGATCAATAACCAATAGAGGAATCTGGAAATTCATATGGCTCCCACATATTTCTGCGATTACTTTGCGATCGAATGAACCACTTACATACGATACCAATTTCCCTTTGTCTCACGATAGTTTACTTATCCGAGGTTATGATCGTCGGTATCTCTGCATACCTAGTTCAACCTCGTTACTGATAAGTACTCTTTTCTCGTTCCCGTGGTATGTGATCCCTTGTGAGCCAGTCACATGCTTGCAAGCTAATTGGATGACATTCCACCGAGAGGGACCAGAGTATATCTATCCGTCATATGGATGGACAAATCCCACTCTTGATCCATGTGTCTCAACCCATACTTTCCGAACACTCAATGCCACCTTTATAGCCACCCTGTTACGGTGTGGTGTTTGATGTCATCAAAGCATCCTTCCGGTAAAGGTGATATGCATGATCTCATGGTGAAGGAATTAGGTTACTATGTATCGAAAGCTTATAGCAAATGAACTATATTAAATGACTTGATCTTTATGCTACGCTTAACTATAGGAGTATGTCCATCACATCATTCTCCTAATGATATGACCATTGTTAATAACATCTCTATGTTCATGATCAGGAAACCATGATCATATATTAACCAACAAGCTAGTTTAACAAGAGGCTTTACTAGGGACTCTTTTATGTTTACAAATCACACAAGTATTAATGTTTCCGGTTAATACAATTTTAGCATGGTATGTAAACATTTATCATAAGTATGAAGATATGATAATAACCACTTTATTATTGCCTCTTGGGCATATCTCCAACAGTCTCCCACTTGCACTAGAGTCAATAATCTAGTTTCAAACCTTTGTGTATTCAACACCTATGGCTTTCTGGTGTTGTATGTACACGATTGCTAGTGGTCAACTGATCTCCGGATCTTACACTTCCAGGTCCGTGTGTAATTGCATGTCTTTGCGTCTCTACGCATCACTCATTCTCTAATGAGATGGCTTTGTATAATTTTGGTCCTTCGGTGAGACCTTTAGTTCTTTGGGGTTAAACATGTTGATAATATTGTCGTACAATATATATTCATAGTATTATCCCGCTGTGAACTACAACTAGTTTGACAACAAACTACTTGACACAAATGCCCTCTTTAGCTGCTATTATAGCAGTCATATACTTAGCCTTTTGTTGTAGTATCTGTCACAATGTCTTAACTTTGGAACTCATCCAAATCCATTATGGAACTTACTTTCCATTATATTGTGCCACCCTTAGTTTAGATTGAGATAAACTTAATTTGTACTCTGTGACAAAACTAGTATCAATGTAGTACTTTTACAATGAACTAACCATCTATTTGTCACTTCTGCAAATAATATACTCTTAGTTCTTCCAAAAGATCATAAGAATATCCTTACTATCGTCCAATGATCATCTTATGAATCATTCTGGTATATGCTCATAACATTTAGAGCATAGGACATATCTGGATTTGTACATATCACAGTATGATTGATATAAATACTCTTTGTGATTTCATACATCAAGTATCAATCTATACTTGAATCTTTGTTTCACTTACCAAGTGTCAATACACTTGAATATATCATCAATATTGAACTCATTCAATCCTTTCTGTGTGACAAGAACCTTTCTTGTAGTTTCTATATTGAACTCATTCAATACATCATCTATGTACTTTCGGCACAACCATATTAGCGTCTATTGATGCCAAATATTTGGGTTTTGCCTAAATCTTTCATCAGGATGAAATTCTTAATATGTGTTAATAAAAGATACATTATTTCCAATCAACAATATGTCTTCCACATAATGTATTAGAAACATGTCTTAGCGCTCCCACTTAATTTCTTGCAATGCAAGCATCTTCATCGTCTCTAATGAACTTTTAAACTCCTTCAACAGTTTCATCACAGTGAAGATTCCAACTCCGCTATGCTTACTTCAACTATTGAAGTTCGCATATGCTTTTAGCATCCTTTGAATTAACAAAACCCTATGGACCGTGTTATGCACATGTCCTAGGTAACAATTCTATTAGAAGAACTTGTTTTGTTTATTCAACTCCCATATATCAAAATTATATGTAGTGGTTGCTACACTAATCCGTCTAAACTAAATATCACTATGAAAGATCAAATCTTATCATAGTCAACCTTTCAACATTGTTGTGAACTTTTTCCCAACATGTCGACTATTTCATAGATGTAAAACAGCCATGTCTATTTCTTTATAGATCCAAACACGACTGTAAGGTATTACACCTTTCTCGAGGGTCCTTCAAGTTCAAAACTTGATTTCTCGTGTATGGAACTATCACGGATTTTATGGCTTCAAGCCATTTGATGGAGTCAGGGCTCATCATCGCTTCTTTGCATGTAGTCGGATCATTATTGTCAAATAATGATTCAACCCTCAAATCTTGGTATTTGATTGTTTACTCGACCTACTTGGTTCAATAGAAACTTAGACCTCCGTGACCACAACTTTTGAGGCACGTGAGCCATGAGAATTATTGCTGCCTCCGGAACACTTTTCGGTCTTTGCTAACACATATAGCTAAGGTTCTTTTAACCTTATCAAAGTTATATTGTCCTCCCACTTAACTTTTCACGAAAAATTCCTTCTCAAAGAAACTTGACGTTCTAAGCGACAAACACTTTTGTCTCCGGTGTTATGGAGGAATACTTAACAGTTATTCGAAATAACACACAAAGACAGGTTCATCCGACTTTGGTTGCAAACATCTTTCTTATGCAAAGCATACCAATGTTTAAGAAAGGACTACTTGGGTTTTATCCCAAACCATAACTTTATATGGTGTCATTTCAGCGGATTATGATGGAGCTCTTTTCAAAGGAAAAGCGGTAGTCTCTAAAGCTTTTAATCTTTAAAATATAATGGCAGTTCTATGAATTACACCTTTGATCTTACCATGTCAAACAAGGTTTTAATTACATATCTCGAACGCTCCATACTCTTATGGTGTTTCGGGAAATGCAAATCCACAGAACGATTCCTTAAATCTTAGGTATTATGCTAAACTTGTAACTCAAATATCTTCCTTTATGATCTTTATCATAAACTATTTATATTCTTATTACAATGATTTTGCACTTCATTTTGAAAGACTTTGAACTTTTCAAATGTTTCATACTTCATCCTTATTAAGTAAATATTCATATATTCACTCAAATTTTCGGAGAAAGCATATGAAGTTGAAATCCATCGCTCTTGACTACATATAATGGATTTCATACAACAATATGTACAAGTTCCAATAAGCTAGCCATTCGTTCCCTTTTGGCCTATGAATGAAGTTTTAATTATCTCTAGGAAAGTTTCACAAGCGTCATGTGATCAAAAGTCAAAAGACTCCAAAATTCCATCCACATGGAGTTTCTTCATGTTTTCTTTCCAATATAATTTAAACAGCGATGTCACTTCCTAAGTGATCTTTCAATCAATTTGTCTTTCGACATTTTTAGCACTAGTTTTATGGATGTGATTTATCCAACGAGATTTGTAAATCATCCATCTTTTATGGATTACGGCAATTATTTGAACAACCCTTTTGTTCTCATAACACCTGATAAAACAAATCTTGAAGGCAAGCTTTGATGTTTAACGAGCAACACAATAACCCTTTATTTGTTCTCGATGAACATCATCACATATTCTTTTGCTAGTTACTTAGGCCATTGTAGTTCATGAATTGTGTTGTTTCGTATGACGATTCACACCAACAAATTCAGTATCAAATACTTAAGAACCACATTGTTTAATAAGCAAAGAATATAGCCATAACATGTATATCATCTATATACTTAAACTGAACAATTCTAGTCTTTTCTTTTCTGCCATATATTTATGAGATTCTCTTTCAGTATTTATTTTCTGTTTGAAAGAATCTATCAACATCAACAGTGGAGTCATACATATGACACATAGTCCAAAGCGTGTATAATTAAATACCAATGTCTTTGGACTTGCACTTTGAAGTAGATCACCATCATCAAATGTTTGGTGTTCTTTCAAATTCCTTTCTTTAGTAATCTATTGGTGTAGTAAACACTTTACCTACATCAAATATTGACCCTTATCATGGAATTATCCATGATCAAGCTACTTTTAGCTTATAACGGTGAACTGTGAGTATAATGTTGCTCTCCAAAACATTTTGGAGGATTAGGACAACTAGTGTCTTCAACCTTTTGCAAATTCTCATTAAATATGAGAACATGACTTTTTGCCATATTATACTCTATCATGTTGCAACCAAAAATTCGTTTCAGATATCACAATATCTTCTACACATCATGGTTTCTGAAACAACTCTTTCAGATCCTAGATAACCTTGATATTAAGACAATCCTTTGAATATCAAGAATCATGGAGACAAACATGATACTCATACACTAACTTTTGGAATTGTCACTCTTGTTTTAATACCAATTATTAAACTTCATGGAGTAACCGGAACTTACTGAAAGTTTGCAATAGGACTTTTAAACTTTAGATTAACACTTCAAAACAATACGATACCAGTTCGTAAAGTAACTAACCAGAATTCTATAGTTCTATCATCTCAATTAAAACTAAGAGCAAGGTGGTAAACGGATGCCAATGACTACAACAACTATGCAAATTCACTTTGATTTAACTTATGATAAATTGAGTTCTAATTAATAATTAAATTAATCTAGGTGAACTCCCACTGAAAACAACATCCCTCACATTGTTTTAGTGATCACACGAACCAAATCCACCATATCAAAACCGATCATCACGAGAGTTGATATAGTTTCAATGGCGAACAATCGACATGTTCATCATATCTACTATATGATTCATGCTTTACCTTTCGGTGATCCGTGTTCCTGAGACCATGTCTGTACATGCTAGGCTCATCAAGATCAAACCTTAGATTCCGCATAAGAAAATCTGGCTTGCTTACGTTGTATACACTTGCGGAATCTAACACACCCGATCATCACGTGGTGCTTCGAAACAACAAGCTTTAGCAACGGTGCATACTAAGGGTGAACACTTTAGAACTTGAAATTTATGTGCATGAGGGATCATCTTATAATGTTACCGTCGTCTACTAAGCAATACAAGATGCATAAAGGATTAACATCACATGCAATTCATAATATGTGATATGATATGGCCTTTCTTCTTTGTGCTTCCGATCTCCATCTTCTAGCACGAACATGATCTCCATCATCACCGGCATTGCATCAAGGTCAATGACGCTTCTCCATGGTTGTCGTCCACCGGCTTCAACTATTACAACTACTTTGAATAGATACGCGGATCTTAACATAAATTAAAGACAACCATATGGCTCCTGCCGGTTGCCAACTTACAATAAGGAACATTGCATACATCAAATATAATCACAATCATGGCCATATCACATCACTGCACACCCCTGCAAAAACAAAGTTAGACGCCTCTACTTTCTTTGCATATTTTACGTGGTTTGGGGCTTTCAATAAGTGTCGTTCTAACTTACGAACAAGAACCACAACATTGATACTAGTATTTTAAATCACCCGTTGTAAATTGGATCTCCACTATGCTGGGAGAAACAGGCACCCGCAAAGCCACTTATGCAATACAAGTTGCATGTCAAGCGTGGAGCAAGTCTCATGAACGATGTCATGTAAGGTTAGCCGCCTTCATCCCAACATCCCGCAATATGCAAAGTACACAAGAAGCAATCGACAATAAAGCATCAACACCCACAATGACCATTGTGTTCTACTGCAAATGTATCTACATATAGACACGGCTCGATACCACCGTAGGGGTTTCAGAGCATGGAAAACAAAAATTTCTACCGATACAAACAAACAAGCCAAGATCTATCTACTAGATTGTAGCAACGAGTCAATGGAATAACTCACCTCGAAGATTCCATAGTGTTTAACGAGAGCGATTCTCGTGGGTGATGTAGTCGTATTTTCCGATCTCAAGATCGCAGAGCGATCCTTCCAAGGCTAACGTTAAGCAGCCCCTTGTCGGTCACATGTTCGGTACTCGACGAAGACCTTCCTCTCCTTGTTCCAGCAGAAAATGGAGGTTGTAGCACTCTCTCGCGATTCCCAAAGACAACGGCGTGGTACCGAAGTAGAGGAGATCTCGCAGGGCTTCGCTTAAGCCGAGCGAGTATGGTGGAGTATGAGAGGGCTCTCGGCGATCTAGGTTTTAGACACACCAAGGAGGAGGTGCTAGGGCAACCCCGGGAGGTGGCGGCACATCGGAGGTGTGGCGCCAATCTAGGGTTTTGGAGGAGAGGTACTTGTGTGCTAGGAGGGGCAGCCCTGCCTCCCTTTATAGGTGGGAGGCGCTGCCAAGGAGGGGAGTCCCTCCCAGCTCGGCTTGGAGGTGGGCCGGCGGTTGGAGGAGGGAATCCCTCCCCAACTCGGTTTCCCACTCTTCTCCTCTTTCCAAAACTTGTCGTTTGACTTTCAAACTAGCCGTTTGACTTTTCAAATTAGGATTTGAATAAACCCTTTATTTTGGACAGCAAAGACACCTAGTACATGATGCAATCATTCCAACTTACAATGACACATTCATGTACCCTTCCCCCCCGGAGTGCCGGACATTCCGGAACCTTCTAGAATGTTCCCGATGAAAACACCTAACCATTCCCCAACTCAAGGGACTTTCCTTATATGAATCTTATTCTCCGGACCATTTCGGATCTCCTCGTGATATCCGGATCCCATCCGAGACTCAACAACATTCGGTCTCTTACTCATCATTCCATAACTACTCAACAACATCGAATCCTTATGTGTCTCCCTACGGTTCGTGAATTATGCGGACATGATCGAGACACTTCGATAAATAACCAATAGAGGAATCTGGAAATTCATATGGCTCTACATATTTCTGCGATTACTTTGCGATCGAATGAACCACTTACATACGATACCAATTTCCCTTTGTCTCACGATAGTTTACTTATCCGAGGTTATGATCGCTTGATCTCCGCATACCTAGTTCAACCTCATCGATAAGTACTCTTTTCTCGCTCCTGGTATGTGATCCCTTGTGAGACAGTCAAATGCTTGCAAGCTAATTGGATGACATTCCACCGAGAGGGCCCAGAGTATATCTATCCGTCATATGGATGGACAAATCCCACTCTTGATCCATGTGTCTCAACCCATAACACTCAATGCCACCTTTATAGCCACCCTGTTACGGTGTGGTGTTTGATGTCATCAAAGCATCCTTCCGGTAAAGGTGATATGCATGATCTCATGGTCGAAGGAATTAGGTTACTATGTATCAGAAAGCTTATAGCAAATGAACTATATTAAATGACTTGATCTTTATGCTACGCTTAACTATAGGAGTATGTCCATCACATCATTCTCCTAATGATATGACCCTGTTGTTAATAACATCTCTATGTTCATGATCAGGAAACCATGATCATATATTAACCAACAAGCTAGTTTAACAAGAGGCTTTACTAGGGACTCTTTTATGTTTACAAATCACACAAGTATTAATGTTTCCGGTTAATACAATTTTAGCATGGTATGTAAACATTTATCATAAGTATGAAGATATGATAATAACCACTTTATTATTGCCTCTTGGGCATATCTCCAACAAACCAGCCATCTAGCTACTACATGGACCCGTAGTCCAGAGATGAACTACTCACGCATCACACCGGAGGCTTGCATGGTGATGAAGAAGGCCTCCAGGGTGAATTCCCCTCTCTGGCAGGGTACCAGGAAGAGCTTCAGATCCCTCCTGATCTAGGGATGGAGATGACGGTGGCTACAGACTCTTTCGTGGATTTTTGATCAGGTACTTAGGGTTTTGGTATCGGAAGCAATATATAGGCGGAAGGAGAGGCCGAGGGGGTGCTGGGGTCGGCCAGACCACCCCTTGGCACGGGCCAGGCCTGGCCGCGTGGCCAGGTCGTGTGGCCAGGCCCCAGCCCTTCTCCGTATCGTATTCTGGCTCTAGATGACTTCCTGTAAAATAGCAACTTTGGCTTTTGTCCTGTCCAATTCCGAGAATATTCATTTTCTGACTTTCCTAGAACCAAAAACAGCAGAAAACGGGCAGCTGGCACTATGGCTCTTGTTAATAGGTTAGTCCAAGAAATCATATGAAAAGTACTCCAAAGTGTGGACAAAACACAATAAAGTAGATAAAACCAAGCATGGAACATCAAAAATTATAAATACATCTGCAATGTATCACAGCTCTACTCATCTAGCACTTCTGCCACCAAAGCAACAAGACCAAAGGTGATATTCGCATTGGTGGATTGGTAACCCACCTTGCGTATGCACTAAACGTTGTACTACCTGTTATGGAACCTATTGACGGATCCAAATGAATGGACATCAAGTATTTGACTGCTTGTGGCTTCCTTGGTGTTTACCATGCTAACCGGAGGCTCCGAGCATATCAATTTAGTTATCTTGGTGATGCACAGGGTGAGCAGGTTCAGTTGCCCTGCCCCCAAGCCTTCTCGATTGTGGAGAAGAACACTTGGATCCTCACCAAGGACCTAGTGATGGAGATCTTGGCCGAGCTCTAGCCCGAGGAAGAGGAAGATGAGGAAGGAGGGCAACAGGATGATGAGGAGCAAGAGAAGGAGGAAGAGCATGGACACAACCTTGCTTGGGAGGGACAGCAGTAGCAGTAGCAAGGAGGAGCTTGGGACTTGTGGCCCAACCAGCTACAACAGGGGTACAGCTACGTCTCCTATCAGGAGTTCCAGCAGCTCAACCAACGCGTTGGGGAGATTGACCACACTCTTCAGGAAGTGAATGAAGATGTGAATACTTTGACTAACAACTTCAGTCACTTCATGACCCACTTCCCCGACTACTACCAGCAGTATCCGCACCAGACGCCAAATGACGGCAACAACTGAGCCTGTCAATAGCCTAACCTTGGGGGAGGTTTGAAAACCTCCAAACTTTGCATTCATGTTTTCATTTCTTCTTTTGATTTATTTTATTTCTTCAAATTTGCATGTTTATTTTCAGCTTTGCATGTCTAAACCAAAAAAAATAGTTGTAACTTTATTTGCAAGTCCGTTTCTTCATTTCTCTCGGAGATTGCTTAATTTCAGGTGACTTGGCAATAGGGAAACATAGAGGGGGTTCGACTCAAGTACGGGAACAAAGCAAGCAAGAAGAGGTATCACACTCCTTTCATCATCCTCTCTACAACCTTAAACTGGTCCTACAATTATTTACTTGCTTGCACTCGAGTCACTCCCCGCTTAGCTTGTTATCCTAGAAATTCTATTCCCTTGCCAATGTCTTCTTTTTAGCCTTGAAACAATGAGCAATGAACTTGGTTAAAAATACTTCCTACATTTTTACAACAAGAAAAGCATCTGGAAGATGACCTGAGTCCATGTTTAGTCCAAAGAATTTAATTTTAGAACTACTCCATCCCATTTGAGCTTAATATAAATAGACTTGATAGTACCCTTGATTGAAATTGTTTGATAAAATGGATGCTTCGAGGTAGTAGAAATTATGCCACTATTTTTTCTAATAATTACCGTAAGATATTGCTTTACGCGTGTCATTACAACTCTGTCATGCTCCATGGAGAACTATTAACTCCGCTGGCCAACGAACGATCTAAATGTGGGAAACCACTTGATTTCGGCTATTGAGTTATGTAACCGTCTATAGAAGCAATGCTATGACGGGTAAAAAATTTAGTCTCCTCATGGTTTCACGTTCTAAGTGAAGTTTTAGTACTCCTCTGGCCCATTATTACTCAGCAATTATTTATTAGCATGGTCACGAGTGCACAACACAGCCCCAATTAAACATGAAAAAAATAGTGGCATGATTTCTCTATGGAAGAGCTAAAGTTTTTGAAAGGAAAAAGAAAGAAAGAGGTGCTCTGATAGTCTTGAAATTTTGATATGAGGTATATGCTTTGTTCTTAAATTAAATGCTTTGATGACAACTTGAGTACTCTTAATTGATTAAACAAATAAGAACGAAAAGTTTTCATCTCTCCATAAAGAGAGGCACCAAAATAATTTGTCTCACTTTCCTAGCTAAATTTTCGACACTTGCTTGGGCATATGATTTATTTGCTAACAAGATATACATGGTTAGGAAGTGGACTCAGTGCAATCTTGTGAATACTTGTATTATTATATTTAAGATTGCATGGATTATGAAGAAAAGAATTTGACACCAATTCAAACTTGTGAGTTCCTTTATTTTCAGTCTCGAATCTCTGCTATTCTTCCTTATTTCCTTGTCACTCGAGGGCGAGCAACATCTAAGCTTGGGGGAGTTGATAGCTATGAGATTCAACACATTTTTGATGGCTTTTATTGATGGTTTTCTCTCGGATTTGATCGTTTTCTGGCTTTACCAAACGCTAATACTTCGGTAGCAAAGAAAACTTGGTTTTTAATGTGTGTTTCAGGTTCTAAACATCAACAGATGGATTTAACTAGAGAAACACAATATTCTGGAGAAAACAAGCGAGTCCCACCTTGGAAGCGCGCGAGGGGAGCTCACAAAAGCTTTAATGAGCAACTATACGGCAGGAATATTTTTTCGGCCGTATAGTTGTCGCCGCCTCTGTCTTGTCAAAAGGGACAACTTCCATGAAGGGACAGGGGACAAAAACACAACACAGCAGCCGCCATACCATCCAAAAGGGAGAAAGAAGAGATCCGGCGAAGAGGGGGAAGACGTACTTCATCTCGCTCCATGATCTTCGACCTCCTAGCCAATACACCCCCATAGCCACTACTTGTACTTGAGAGAGAGAGTGATCTCCACCTTGCAAGACTAGGGTTTGAGATTGTTTATTCCCATCTTGAATTGTGTTGGATATTCTTATATTCTTATTGTGGATTGATAACCCACATGTATAGGGGGTGTATCGCAGTATTTTCGATAAGTAAGAGTGTCGAACCCAACGAGGAGCATACGGTGCTGGCTAGTGGCTTGGAGCAGGAATTCTCTGTAAATACTTAGCAAACTGATTTTTAGGTTTTTTTGATAATGCAAGTAAATAAAGTACGAGTAAATAAAAGACATTAAGAATAAATGCAGCAAGTGGCCCAATCCTTTATGCAGCAAAGGACAAGTCGGTTGTATTACTTAAGATGACCAAACGTTCTCGAGGACACATGGGAAGACTGTCAAGTGCTTTCGCTTCATATAGTTGATTAATCTTCTTTAGCTTGCTAAGTGTTGTGTGGGTGAACCTGTGCTAATGTACTGACCTTCCTAGGACTAATACATACTTTGATTACACTCCTTGCAAACATCCGTAAGTACAATAAAGTAATTAAGGTAGGAACCTAACCACAACTTTAAACTCTAAGACCCTGACGTCCCTTGTGCAATGGTTTCCTATGGGGGTCGGTTTACATATTCTCCAAACCCCTACGATTAGTAGCCAAATACACAATGCATTCCCCTAGGCCCATATAGGTGAAGTGTCATGAAGTCGACGTTCACATGACACAACTAGAAGAAGTACAACACAACTTAAATATCAAACTATTGAATCTTTCTCAACACAATTCCACTACTAATAACATGACTTCTCCCATGTCCTCAAGAACAAAACGAACTACTCAGAAGACATCAGATGGATCATGATCAAAGATGAAATAATGATGTATAACAATCTGAACATAAACAATAGTTCAACGGTTCACTCAATAGCATCAACTACAAGGAGTAATCAACACCGGGAAAGTTTCCCCTAAGAACTATGCAAGATTCAACCCAATTGTTACAGTAGTATGGAGGTGGTGATGAGGGTGCTGGTGGAGATGATGGTGGTGATGATGATGATGATCCCGATGAAGTCCATCTTGATGGTGGTGTTGATGGCGATGATCTCCCCTCTCCAGGAGGGAATCCCCCTGCAGAATTTTGTCTACCAGAGAGATCTTTCTCTCTCGGTGTTTTCCGCCCCACAGAGGCGGCGGAATCTTTCTGTGGTTGCTCCTCTAGTCTTAGGGTTTCGGGAGGATAATATACATCAGAGGGGAGAGCCAAGGGTGGACCAGGGCGGCCACACCACCTGGTGGCGTGGCCCAGGGTGGCCCGCGCCAGGGGGTGGTGTGGCCCCACCATGGCCCATCTCCACTTCCCCTTCTGGCTTTCTTCGTCTTCTGGAAAAATAGGATTTTCCATGTATTTTCCCGGATTTTCTGATCTTCGCGAATTTTTCCTCCAAACAGCACCTTTTCCATGAATCACATTGCGGTCCATTCTCCAAAAGTCATCAACCATGCAAAAACAGATGAAATAACATAAGTATCATCTCTTAATATGAAATATATCAATGAATAACAACAAATTATGATATAGAATAGTGATGCAAAATGGACGTATCATGGATCTCCATGGTAATATAAAGACGAATTCCCTTTATTCAATTATATTGATGATCCGTTCTTCTCTCATATGTGAGTAATTCCTTTGGGCGTGGGAGATGTAGGGGATTGGTAAGATGTGAGGTGCCTTCATATATTTTCCATTAGTTTGTGATTGATTCTAATTACTATATTATGTGTGCTTGACTATCTATGGGATGCCTAATGCTTGTTGTCCAATTATGGGCCCAGACAACATGATGCTTTGTTCTACATAGATAAGATCTTGTTCGCTAGTGGACCGGCGACCATCGGGTAACATGGGGATATAAATGGAAAGCTAGTAGACTCGAGGATAATGAGGAACCACTGTGCTTATTGCATTAGTACGATCAAAGGAGCTTAATCGCTAAGCGGCCCAAATGGGTCTTAATCCTCTAGTGTCTGACCATGGTTTTGGTAACAGGCTAGTAGGATTATTGAAGTTGGGATGAAATCTACCAAGAGGAGTTCCGGCTAATTATGGGTTGCTCGCCTACACATATATTTATAAGATTATAATTGTTACATTTATCATTCGTCCACCTGGCACAGTCACCATCACCATAAACTGAATCTCCCTGTGCCTTCTTTCGCCATCTGCAGGAAACAACAAACAACCAAGTCGTTCTTTACTTTTATGCTTTATATTTCTGAAGTTTACATTTTAGTTCTATTTAAATACATCTCATTTAATCAAAACCCCATTCCTGTTTCAACACTTGCAGTCAATTCACTCGAAGACTTGTGACAACTTTGGGTGTGACAGAGACTTCACCCATAAACATTTACCTTTGGGCTCCTTATGGGATCGATATATGTACTTTGAAACTAGCTACAAACGATCTGTGCTCTTATAGACATCAGTATCTCCATAGCTTCGTTCGATCTCATTACTGATGAACTTGTTTTCTCATTCCCATGTCGTTGCATTTCGTGACCCAGTCACACGCTTGCAAGCTTCGTTAATGCAACGTCACCGAGATGGCCACAAATGTATCTATATGTTACATGGATGGGCAAATCCTAGTCTTGATATGTACTCCTCTACACGCCCCTTTGGGAAACCTGAGTGGCACCTTTTCAATCATCCAGTCACAGAATGATACTTGATAACCATCTAAGCTCCCTCCAGAACGGTGATTTGCATTATCTCACAGTCTAAGGATTAGGTTGCGAGATTTCCTTAGTTTATCATTAATGGTGAACTTTGTAACTAGATCTCATTATGATACAACTTGTTGGGTTGTTTGTCTATCACATCATTCAACTAATGACATGACCTCATTATCAATTTGCATAAATGCCCATGATCTCGAAACCCTAGATCATCCTCATGACCAATGAACTAGTTCGCTAGAGGTGAAAGTGCATGTGTGCCCCCATGTGTGGTTTTGGTCATTAATGACAATCTTTATGGAATTATGTTTGCATTGAGTTTTACTTGTAGGATTTGTCCATAGGAAATGCTTGAACCATATGTTAGCTTCAAGGTTGGGAGAACAAGAAAGTGAAGAATATCAAGTGATGACCAAGGTGTTCAAGGAGTGATCCAAAGATTGTTTATGTGAGAGTTGAGCCTATGGCAAGTGTGTCTTTAAGAATAAGATGGTGTGATATCTCTTGTGTACCTTCAAGACACCAACATGATGAAGAAAGAAGAAATGAAGTGCAACTTCAAGATGAGCCATCTCGAAGACATCATTTGATTGAAGCTTGCCATCCTATGGCATTCGTGGATATATGAAGATATGTCCAAAAGAGAAGCTCTACCATAGTGGAGTATGGGGAGCAATTTGCAAGTCTTCACCAAGCTAGCACAATCAAGAAAGGGGTTCCATCTTGAGATGGAGTAGATCGTCATCATCAAGATCAAGTGGAATATGTGCAAGGCAAATGTATGTTCTTGATAGGGTTTCCTTCTTACCGGTCTCGTGGTGATTAGTTGGAGAGAGCGGTTTATAGGATAGGTAACCGTACTATCAAGAGGGGATCTCAAGTGAGTAACTTGATCATATCCTTTGGAGAGAGCTCAAACCTTTGCATACTTCCATCACCTTTCTTGGTTATTATCCATGATAGGATTTACAGATTGTGATACGTCCATTTTTACTATTCATGTCTTTAATTCACTTGTTCATTGATATTCATAATCGAGAGGTGGATACTTATATGGTTTATCTGTTTTTGCATGGATGACTATTGGAGGCGCAACGCTGCAAATGTAGATTCATGGAAAGGTGTCGTTGGAGGCAAATCATGGCTAGGAAAATCTGGGAAAAACATATGGAAAAACTCTATTTTTCTAAAGACTATGATGCCAAGATGGAGTGGGGTCACACACCACCATGGTGCGCGGCAGTCACGCGCCGAGGTGTAGTCATCGGCCCAATCCACCTCTCCCATTCCGTATATCATCATCCTCCAAACCCTAAGACTTGGGGAGCTTCCACCACGAAGATTCCACGCTCATAATAAATGAGAGAAAGACCTCCGGGCAGATAGATTGGCCGGGGAATTCTTTTCCCGAGGGGAGATCGCCGCCATCACCAACACCACCACATCAAGCTAGACTTCATCGGATCATCATCATCATCACCACTATCATCACCATCACGCGATCTCATATCACCATCTTCCATATTGTCTGTAACAATCGGGCTAGATCTGTTATAGTTCATAGGGGAAACTTTCCTGTTGATTACTCAGTAGGCTGATGCTATTGGAGTGAACCACACCGAATTGTTTATGTTCAGATTGTTATACATCATTGGTTCCATCTCGATCATGATCCATAAGTGATGTCTTCAGTGAGTAGAAGTTCATTTGTTCTTGGCATGACATGGGAGAAGTCTTTGCTGTTAGTAGTGGAGTCGGGGTTGAGAAAGATTCACAGATTGTTATTATTTAAGTTGTGGTGTACTCTCTTTCTGGTGGTGTCATGTATTGAACGACCACATGACACTTCACCATATATGGGCCTAGGAATGCACATTTGGTGTATTTGGCTACTAATCGTAGGGTTGCCTGGAGTGACAGTAAACCCCGAACCCCCATTAGGAAACCATCAAGACAAGGGACATAAGGGTCTTAGTTAAAGTCCAAGCTGTGGTTAGGTTTCTACCCACTACTTTCTTACTTATGGATGTTTTGGTAAGGGGTATAATCACAAGTATGTATTAGTCGATGGATGGCCAGCATATTAGCACATGTTCACCATCAACACTTTAAGCAAGCTAAAGAAGATTAATCGAATTCATATGAAACTGTTAACTGACACGCTTCCCCATGTGTCCTCGAGAACGTTATTGCATTTCCAGAACACAACCGCTTGTCCTTTGTTGCATAAAGGATTGGGCTAATTTTGTCGATTTATTCTTGGTACCGTTATTATTTACTTGAATTTTGCTTACTTGCTTATCGGAACCCCTAAAAACTGGGTTGCTAAGTATTTCGCAGAGAATTTCTAGATCCATACCACTAGCCAAACACTCAGCCTCAAGTTGTTCGACACTTACTTATCAAAATACTGGCGATACACCCCTATACTTAGGGTCATCACATTATTTTCCGGCACTGCTACGCCATTGCCCAAAAGTGAAGCGCTATTGGAGAAAGTGGAACCTGTAAAGGAAACTTAACGGCGAGTATTGTTTACTTTACTAGTTGCTTTATTCGTTATGGATAATTCAAGCTGAGTTTCAGACTTGGTAATGCTACTACCACTGCTAAGGTAGTAGATAGTTTCACCACCTGCACAGGAGAAAGATGTTTTCAAAATACCTACAAGAATATTGATCATGTTATGGATAACTACTATGTTGGGGATGGAACCGCTCTGTCTCGGTGATCATGCCATTTCGTTTTATACATGAATTATGCGGGTTGTTCATGTGCAGGTATTACTACGGTCATCAAGACTGTTAAGAAAGAAGTTATTCTCATTATCACCGAAAGGAAATAGCTGAGGAATGGTAAAGGGTCACGAAGGCTGTAATGGTCAAGTTTCTCTAGAATGGAGGAAATAGTGCCTCCTTTTTATCTTTCAAAGTTTTATCCTCCTAGTGATTCATAAAGATCGGAATCAAATACACAACTTTTGGCCTCTTTGATGGAGAGAGTTACAACTCAAGCTTTGGGGAGATAACAGTTACTAATGCTCAAATGTCCCATTCATGGTGCTCCCAACAATATTATTATCAATAACTTTATGCAAGTGCCTCTACATGATAAAAGATTTCTATTGGGATGTTTTTGCACGATCATTCACCAAGATGGAAGAAGAAGCTAAATGGGATCTTCTAGATCACCGATGATCTCAAGACAATTTCTGAAGCTTTCTGGGAGAATGGACAAAGTTGTAGAAAGTCGTATAAATTATGATTATGGGAATGCATTGGTGGCTTTTATGGGAACTCCATGACTTTCAAAAAGATTAAAAAATGCTTATGGCTCTGCAGATTCTCGTTATTAAGCTTCTTATTTCTAAGAAGCTTTTTATTTAATTGAAGTGCCTAAAAAGAAGTGAATAATGATCATGAACCTTATAAAGACATGTCATAAGAGTGTTCCTTCAAGAAGTACTAAAGTTTATACTACTAATCATGTTCACCGAGTCTTATATTGAGAAAATGCCTTCCCAAGCATGTAAAAGTAAACATAGTATGATAGCTAGTAATGAGTATGAATACAATAAGTTGAACCCGATAAACAAAAGGTTGATGAACCCATAATAGCAAATGTGAAAGACTTTGTCACCGCATGAAAAGAGGGGACACACTATCCTTGTAAGGATACCTCTAATATTGTTTCACAAAGTAGTGTTATGAGAGCTAGTATTCCTGTGTTTTTGTTAGGATAAGTGATCATTGCTATGATGGTCCTTGTGATAGCTATGTTGTTAAGTTTATGCATGATACTGAAAGTTACTATGAGAGAGGGAAAAGTGTTCTTATGTATCTCAATAATATCAAGTTTCCTCGTTTTATGCTGAAAGTTTTTATGTTGCACTTCTTTTGCCTTCTTATGCAAGTTGCCTCTGGTTTCAATAACTTGTTTGTTTACAAAATCCCCTTGCATAGGAAGTGGGTTAGACTTAAATGCGTGTGTGTGTTTTCTTCTTAATGCTCTCTTTCACTTCAATCCATATCCCTATGAGAGCTTCTTCAAAATTATCATGCCCATCTTAATGACTATAAAGAAAGAGCTTTATGGGAGACAACCCAATTTGTTTTTGCTTTCAGTTTGTTTTTGTTTCTTTGAATCTTGGAAGTTATTACTTCGGTAATAACCGCTCCTTATCCATTTTGTTTGGTTTTTGTGTCAAGATCAACCTCTAATGAGAGAGAAGTAAGATTTGGGGAAGTTGCTGTCCCGAAACAGATTTTTGTGCTTCACCGTAAAAATTCGTGAGAGATATATGTATGTCGGATTGAGTTGTAATTTTTTGTGCTTCTGCCCCAGGTTGTTATTTAACTTTCGTTAGTTTTGCACTTTTTGATTTGAGCAACAGAAGATTTTCGAAAAAATTGATCTTTATCTGCTGGTCTGTTTTGACAGATTTAGCCACTCTTGCATTTGCTTCTTTATTCAATTTCCTTTTTGAATTCTTTTTGGGTTTTCGGAAGGAGTTGCTACAGTAGCTTTTGTTGTGATGGTTTTCAGTTGAAGTTAGACTCAAAAGGTTCTATCACTTCACTTATACTAATGTTGCTAATGAGAACTGTGTGAAGTTCTGTGTGAAAGAAATTTCCAGGAGTGGAGACAATGGTGTAATAAGGAAGAGAAGGGTTTTATGACTCAAGTAATAAGTGTATGAAGATGAAGATAACAATGATATTCAAGTGGTGACTCCGAAAGAATCTACTAGATACCAAATTCAGAGACCTGCAGAGTCTGTTTCCAACTAGGTAACAGTTCTGGTAAGAAAAGTTCCACGAAAATACAATCCAACTATATTTTTGCAGTTTTCAGTCAATAAGGAAAGTTACGGTTTAAGAGGGATGGAATCGAGCTGGGTGGCCCAAACCACCCCATGGCGGCCCACCTGGTCATGCCACCAGTGTGGTGAGGCCACCCAGACTCCGTCCACTGCTTTCTCCCAATACCTTCCTTTTGATGTGAAACTCAGAATATATAACCCCGGATCTTCGAGGTCCCAGATATTGTGTTTTCGCCATGTTTTGTTCCGACTGCTTTCGCCAGACATACTCTTTGAAAGTTTAGAAACACAATGGTGTCCGCCAAGGATAAAGGGAAGGAGCCTATGGAGGAAGACCCCGGGAAGGAGAAGGAGATCAAGAGTGAAGGTGAAGAGGAGCAAGGCCAACATCCGCACACCGGCACTACTATTGCAAGCATTGGAGTGGTGATGAAACCTGCCAGGGTTAGAAGGACGGCACGGATGCAGACTGGGGGGGAAAGCTCCTCGTCATAGTTTGGCTCCATGGTCACTTCCTAAACACACCACGAATCCCTTCCATACCTTCATCCATAACCATGCAGGAAAAGAAGACTCCAAGAGGGAAGAACGGAAAAAGAATCACAAGAGCTGGGATCCACAAACTGAAATGATCATGAGCCATATTGAGCACAACTCGGAGTTGATTCGTACTCTCACTTTCGAGATTGAGGACTTGGGGAAACTGATCAAGGAGCTCATCAAGAGGATACCACCACCTAAGGAGTAATTCGTCATCAGGTTTGGCATCCCCTCGGTTTGTTCCAAGCTTGGAGGAGTGCCGCGGTATCATATCACTATCTTCTATCTTTTTACCTTATTAGTAGAGTCATATCTTGAATAGAGGAGTTATTATGTAGTATGGTTTGCATTATGGAAATGTCCCCTCTCTCGTTAGATATGTATCCCTTGGTGTGAGTTGCCGTTATGGAATATTAATGAGAAGTTCTATCATTCACTCTTTTGCATAGCTTATATTAGTTTTCAATTCGTGGCTATATGATTGATCTTGTTGTTAGTATTGGTAGCACTTTGGGATCATTGAGTTAATTTAGTTGGTTTTGGGAAACCTAGCTCGGTCAGTAGCAACACCTTTTTGAGAGTTGAAAAGAAAAAGATAGAAGTACTCTAGAGGAAAATAATTTCATCATCTTTCTTTCTTGATTTTCTCATAAGTCTAGTATTCTCTAGTTAAGATCTTTTGTGCTTCCAAGGAAGATTGCATGTTTGGCTTTATCATTTGTATGTTTGGTTGTTTCCTTCAACTCTTGTACTTGCTACCCAGCCTTGCTAGCCAAAAACCCCAGATCGAGAGGGAATTCTTCTCGTGCATCCATCTCCTTTAAACCAAAACCTTTGCCATTTGTGTCCACCATACCTACCTAGTAGCATTATTTCTATTCAAGTAAATTCTTGTTTTATCTACCTCCCAAATTAAACTTGTTATGTGAAAATTAGTGATTAAAGCTCTCACGAACTTGATGGCACACTTTACTTTCTTGCACTTAATAAACCTGAACCATTGTCCTCACCTATGTTGCGTATATGCTTGCGCTTTGTAAGTTGTGAATTAGCAGAACCATGCTGTCATGAGGAACGCTTTCAACATTGCACTGGTACTTTGTACCAAGTTGATATCATGTTCTTTTGTCTATGGATGTCGTCGGTGTGAAATGAAAGGGGAGCTTGTAAGTCCATGGAGTTATGAATATGTGTTAGAGAAACGCCTGGGCCACTGGTCTAATCCATGCTGACATGGTGGAAACCTGCAGCGTAACCATAACGAGTATCTATGAAGCATTCTTCTTATAAAAAAGAGATAGAGATTGAGAAAAAAGAGAAAAATAAAAAAGGAGATATTATGAAAAGAGGAAAGAGAGGAAAAAGCACCATATTCCCATGGTAAATAAGAAGATTGCTGAGATACTTGTTGTCTGCTTGCCTTGTCATTTTGATATGGGGATTCTTCCGTATCATCGGGCAAGGGGTACCCACATGGTTCTCAATGATACACATATTCTTACGATGACAAGAACTTACCGGTGACTAAACTTGAGTAGCATGTGGAGCGGCCCTCGTATTCAAGGGACATGAGATTCTCAATTTACAACTTGTCAATGCATATCCTCATTTTTTAACCTTAATCACCTAAAGATGCCTATGATAGGGGCAATGAGAGCTGAAAGCTAGTAAGTATCATAATTTTTGGGAGCTCTTTATGAGACTTGCAATCCCTGCTTTCCTCTTTGAAGGGCCTTCCTTTTACTTTGTAGTTGAGTCAGTAAACCTATTCCCTTCTATCTCAGCAAGTATTTTGAGTTGATGTGTTTCATTCATTCATATGATGATTTATGCAATCATGTTTCTTATGTTCCTTGTTTTGCACATTGCTCTTATCTTGATGTTTACTACTTTGAAAGCTTTCATTGAAAAACCAGCTATTTGTGAACTCCAGCAAATTATCAACTATTCTTCGACCAAGAGCTAAGTTTTCCATTACCAATTATGATTCACTTTATGTATCTTTATTGTGTTTCCTTTACTCACTGCAAGTTGAGTTATATAATAGTGAGTTGTCTTCTACTACGATCTATGTATTTGATGAGTGTGATGCTTCTTGTCCGTATTCTTTTATCGACTCTTCACTCCATAAACCTGAGGTCATGTTTATTGAGCTCAGTTTCACTTGGGGACAAGCGAAGTCTAAGCTTGGGGGGAGTTGATACGTCCATTTTGCATCACTATTCTATGTCTTAATTCGCTATTATTCATTGATATATTTCGTATTGAGAGGTGATACTTATGTTATTTCATCTATTTTTGCATGGTTGATGACTTTTGGAGCATGGACCGCAATAGGATTCCGATGGAAAAGGTGCTGTTTGGAGGCAAAATTCGTGAAGATCAGAAAATCCGGAAAATATACGGAAAATCCTATTTTCTAGAAGACTAAGGATGCTGAAGATGGAGTGGAGGTGGAACATGGGGCCCACACCATCCCATGGCGTGCAAGCCTAGACCGCTACCGAGGTGGTGTGGCCGCCTGGCCCACTCCAGCCTCTCCTCTAGCGATATCATCCCCACGAAACCCTAAGACTCGTGGAGCGACTATAGAAAGATTCCGCCACCTCAAGGCAGAAAACACCGAGAGAGAAGATCTTTCCGCAGATGATTTCGGGGAATTCCTTCCCGGAGAGGGAGATCATCGCCATCAACACCACCATCAAGCTGGACTTCATCGGGATCATCATCATCATCATCACCACCATCATCACCATCAAGACCTCATCACCATCTCCATATTGCTGTAACAATTGGTTGAATCTTATAGTTCATAGGGGAAACTTTCCTGTTGATTACTCTTGTCGTTGATGCTATTGAGTGAACCATTGAATTATTGTTTATGTTCAGATTGTTATACATCATTATTCCATCTCTGATCATGATCCATGTGATGTCTTGTGAGTAGTCTGCTTTGTTCTTGAGGACATGGGAGAAGTCTTGTTGTTAGTAGTGGAGTTATGCTGAGAAAGATTCAATAGATTGTTATTTAAGTTGTGGTGTACTTCTTCTAGTGGTGTCATGTGAACGCGACTACATGACACTTCACCTATATGGGCCTAGGGAATGCATTGTATTTGGCTACTAATCGTAGGGGTTGCGGAGTGACGTAAACCTGAACCTCCGCTTAGGAAACCATTGCACAAGGGACGTAAGGGTCTTAGAGTTTAAAGCTGTGGTTAGGTTTCTACCTTAATTACTTTCTTGTACTTACGGATGTTTGCAAGGGGTATAATCACAAGTATGTATTAGTCTTGGATGGGGCGGTACATTAGCACAGGTTCACCCACACAACACTTAGCAAGCTAGAGAAGATTAATCGACTATATGAAGCGAAAGCACTTAACAGTCTTCCCATGTGTCCTCGAGAACGTTTGGTCATCTTAAGAAATACAACCGGCTTGTCCTTTGCTGCATAAAGGATTGGGCCACTTGCTGCATTTATTCCTACCGTCTTTTGTTTACTCGTACTTTGTTTACTTGCTTTATCAAAAAACCCTAAAAATCCGTTTGCTAAGTATTTGCAGAGAATTCCTGATCCATACCACTAGCCAGCACCTTCTGCTCCTCGTTGGGTTCGACACTCTTACTTATCGAAAAATACTGCGATACACCCCCTATACTTGTGGGTCATCATCCAGCTTGATGGTGGTGTTGATGGCGATGATCTCCCCTTTCCGGGAAGGAATTCCCACGGCAGAATTCTGTCTGCCGGAGAGATCTTTCTCTCTCGGTGTTTTCCGCCCCGCAGAGGCGGCGGAATATTTTTGTGGTCGCTCCCCGAGTATTAGGGTTTCAGGAGGATTATATTCACCAGAGGGGAGAGCCAGAGGTGGGCCAGGGTGGCCACACCACCTGGTGGCGCGACCTAGGCTGGCCCGCGCCAGGGGGTGGTGTGGCCCCCCTATGGCCCATCTCCACTCCTCCTTCTTGTAGCCTTCGTCTTCTGGAAAAATAGGATTTTCCATATATTTTCCTGGATTTTCTGATCTTCGCGAATTTTGCCTCCAAAAAGCACCTTTTCCATCAGAATCCTGACTGCAGCGGTCCATGCTCCAAAAGTCATCAACCATGCAAAAACAGATGAAATAGCATAAGTATCACCTCTTAATATGAAATATATCAATCAATAACAGTGAATTATGATATAGAATAGTGATGCAAAATGAATGTATCAATCTCATTGTTTAATAACTTGTTCAACTTCATTCATATTTACTAACTTAAATGTTATCAATACCAATCACATCATTCATATATGTTGTCCACATATCTCGGAATGAATTCACGCTCCCACTCAAATATGGCATCCATATATGAGATCCAGGGATTTCACTTAGCTCCCATTCAAAATATGTCAACTACATATTAAGATTTGGCCAAGCTACTTAGCCCCACTCAAAATATGTCTCTTACATATTAAGATTTGGCCAAGCTAATTAGCTCCCACTCAAATGCAGGTCCTCTCGATAATCTTGGACATTCCAAAATTCTTTGATCATCATCGAATTGAGAATTCCAGCTACGAGATTCCAATATCCATATATTGCTAGTGTAAATCCAATAGACTCAAGCATCACTACATTTGTAGTCAACTCCTTGAATTTGTCCATACTTTGTGACAAATCGAGCTTTACGTCTCTATTAAATTTCATTTCCATCTTATGACTTTGAAGTCATTCAAAAATATCAGGTAAACTTCTTTACTTAATAAGATCAAGTAACATATTACTTTGCAATCTTAAATGTAACTTAATATAGATTTTTTTACTCCTAGTCATTTCTCTCACTTAGGTCCATCACGCTTCTTTGTAATTCGTAGGTATGTCTTGTTCATAAACATGACAAGTGAATCAATAATATAATTTCGCAAACTTCCAGAATATATCGTTGAATCCTACTTTCTTTAGTAAAAGTATTCACTGAAACTTTATGATCATTATCATTTGTTTCTCATCTATTTGTAGAGTTTGGTTTCATGAAACAAATTTTGCTGCGCTACTCCACAATCAGGAGGTAAGGTCAAATACCTTGTTTTGATCTTTTACTCTCTTCCACTTGTATCTTCATCAAGACACACTAAATTTGGACAATAGCAGGTTTGCCCCTTGTGGAACATGTATTCATAGTCACCTAAGAATACTCTACAAATACTTTTTTATTTGCCACAATTTCGAATTATCAAAACTTCTAGAAAATCGAACATGCCATAACTCTTATGGTGTTGTTTCCATTAGATGTTCCTTTGTATTTCAACCGAGTGTTTGCTCATTTTGATCTCTAACTCTAAACGATAACTATAACCCTGATAAGAGACAATATTATACCATATGTATCTAATACATAATGATTATGATATTTAGACATTTCAACACACTTTGAATTTTCCCTATTATCATAATTTGTGAAACCTCTTTCACATGTCCTTTTATGCTAAAATTAAAATAAATACTTTATTCATGTCGATCAAATCAAAGAGACTTTTGTATTCTTGTATTCTTGTTAATTCAATATCCTCCTGTAACACCCTCAAATCGGCCCTATGCAAGTTTTAGCCTTTTCCGCCAAACCCGCATAGAAACGATTCAAGGACGCCCACCGGGCACTTTCGTGGTGGTGGAAAACGAAGTAATAACATTACACAACAGTCCTCGATGGGACCCACAGAACATATATATACATCAACGACTCCATGAGTCAAGAATACAGATATATAATACAAAGATCCAAATCACCTTGGAAACGATAGAGCGTCCGACTACGGACAAGATGCAAATGGGGCTAAGAGCCCTGAAGAATAACCAATGGCGTCCATAACCCTTCCTGTGCCAAGCCGAAGGGTAACCCGCTAACGACGCCGATCTCAAACCTGTTAAAACAAAAGGTGCCGACAAAGGGCAAAGGAAAAGAGGAGCGCCAAGATCGAGGCCAAGACATGGCGAGGCTAGAATTCGCGGCTCGCCTACATAGGAATGGTGGGTCAAGCGGCGTAGGGCACTAAACAACCTATAGAGACTCGATACAATGGCGGTTATCGAGAGAGGATAAGAAAGACCTATTCGGATCCAACCCAAGCTAACACCAAACAAACCCATCCTGGTATTTCTCGAGACCAAACGAGGAAGGTTTAAGGAAACTCACACGGTTGGCAGTTTATTTAATCTTTCCATTATAGTTGCAGCACTTACTAATCGATATAGATAGCATGAGTCATCCCGAAGCATAAGTAGTGGGCGTTTTAGTTACCTTTCCGCTAGAAGTTGGAACATTTACTAGTCAGATATAATTGTCTGAGGAATCCCAAAACCCAGCATTGTTGGCACTTTTATCACATTCCATTGGAGTTGCAATACTTACTAGGCATATATAAACAACCCGTAACCACTAGTCTGTTGGCATTTTTAATATCCATTCTGTTATACTTGAGCTGATTACTAATCACATATTAAGTCAAATTTATAGCACTACTTTAGTTATGCTTGTCTATGATCGAGATATCGTGCTCCAAGTCGCCCATAACCGCGGACACGGCTTTGAAAGTTTTTACACCGCAGGGTGCACAAATAGCAACACACACTCGATCAACCTCGGAAAACCAACTCAAAACCCAACGAGGCATTCACGACAAAGCGATCACAGGATTCAGAAATATTTCAGGGGCCACCCACTAAGCTACCCGAACGAAGTTGGCGGCTCGAACGGACCTGTGGTTTACGCCAATGGCTGTAAACAATCGGGAACCCGAAGTGTGTGGGCTTGTCGATACCGCGAAAACACTCCGCGATCCTAAATAAAGCAGTGCTCCACGACAATCTTAAATAAAGCAAGAACATGGCATAAGTATAGGATAGTAATAAAACCCCAAACTAGTTTGTGGCCCCAAGAAATAGAAATGAATCAAGCCTGCTCAGAGGGTCCACGGCCTCCTGGATGTGGATAGTGCGAAAAATCAAGGAACAGTATCAAGTACTGGGGTCCCACGGACACAAGTGAGCATGGAAGAACCAAATAACATCTATTGCCCACCGATGCCTCTGCATTAGTTATATCTAGCATTTTAATAGTTGTATTTAAAGTCATGACCCTCTCCACCATTAAGCATCTACACCATTAAACATCTGCCAGCATTTCAACAACTGTGGTACTTGACAACACGGGATCGCACCTGAGCAAGCAACTACGACTCGCAAGGCCAGCTATCTACCAAACACAGGTAATAGGAGGTGTCCAAGGCCATATAGAGGCTGCACGGGATATAACTAGTGTTCGGAAACTAAAGCATCGCGACACGGACAACAATAGATCAACAGGAGGAAATAAAGACTATAAATGCAAAATAGGTAGAAGGGGGGAAGATGCTCGCCTGGGAAACACTGCCGGAGATTTATATCCGAAGAACTTGTCGATACTCGCATCCACTCATCGGTCTAATCCACGAAGAAGCAAACACTAGCAGAAACACCGGATGCAATATTTAATACTACGGCAGAAGATCCGGCATGCTTATGATATGATGCATGGCATGGCACAGATGCGGTGCAATTAGGCAGTATTAAGCGGAACCGGGGTCCCGATAATTATTTAGACGGTTTAAGTTATTTAACAACCCCGCAAATTAAATGTTGATTTAACAATGCAAAGCATGTCATCGGTTTGCTACGCAAATTTAAATGGGGGCCATATGAGACAAAAATAGCCCGCATATGGTCTCCATATTTAATCATGCGATGATACGGCATAATGCCCCCAACCCACAGATAGCCATGCATGCATGAAGAATTAATTATGCGACAATTGATAATGTCATATTATAAAAATAGGGGTCTCGGAAAGGGGATCACATTAGGGTTCGACGAACATGGGCTTCGAGGGTCTAGGGGTCTTTGGATCCACATCCGTAAAGGAGACCTTGGCGTTCCAAACGGTCTCGGGGTCGGAGAACGACGAGGTTCGGGCTCGACTAGATCGGTCTTTGGATCCTCGAAGGAGAGCTTGGCGGTCCCAGCGTCTTCGGGGTTCTCGGGATTAGGTCTCGAACATCAGATACAGTGGAGAACTTGGCATTCTTGACAAAGTTCTTAGGTGACGGTGGTCTTGCGTAGCCAGGTCTAGTCTTGTGTCGATCCCGGTCTCTCGTGTGGCATCGGATCTCTTGTTGAGGGGATGGGTATGGCGTTTATCGGTGCGCTCATACAGAACTTGACATTAGAGGCAAACAGACTGCAAAGATAGACGCGGGTCTCAGGAGACCGTGTCAGCATCATTCTCCAACAGCCCACCTTGTACAAGCAGGGGGAAACAAACAAAAGAGACGAGGCAGAGCCAACGTCTTGGCAATAGTACCATGCGCGCGTGCTCGAGCTCGGATAACTGGGTCGGCAACGATGCAGAGGGCGACAGGGTGGCGTTCCTGGGAGGCCGGCATGCTAGAGGAAGGAAACAGAGGCGGAGGCGGTGGTTCGAGCTCTGCAGAGGCAGACGACGCTGTGGCGGGCTCGGGTCGACACTGGGGTGGCTCGAGGTCCTGCAGACGAGGAGGGCGGGCCAGGGAGGACGAGGCGAGCGGGGCCCGGCTCGGGGCGGAGGAGCTCAGCGAGGGTGGCGCACACGGACTCGCCGGGGGCGTCCAGGGAGAGCGAAGCGAGGTCGAGGACGTCCGCGATGTGGTGGCGGCTCGGCTCACGGCGGAGGAACACGGGCGCGCGACGGCTCGGGGACGAGGACGGCGGTGGCAGCGGGAGATCCTGTCCGGGATGGGGTCAGTGGTGAAGACGGAGGGGAGGGGCGGCGCTGCGGGGCAGAGGCCACGGTGGAGGGCGGCGGTGGTCGTCGGACCGGCCTTCGGCGGCGCTAGGCGCGGTTCGACGGTGGGGCCTGGCCAACGAGGAGGACCCGTGCGAGGTGGCGGCGGCCGTCGAGGTGGTGGAGGCTGGCGAGGCGAGGCCCACGGCTGCGTGGAGCTCGGCGGCGGGGACGACGGCGAGGTGGCCGAGGCGGTGGCAGACGGGGATCTGGCGGCAGTAAGGTGGAGAGAAGCGGTGCGTCGGTGGAGGAAGAGGGAGGAGGAAGCGGGGCGCAGGGCGCGTCGGTGGAGGAAGAGGAAGGAGGAAGCGGGGCGCAGGGCGCGTCAGGGACGACCTCTCCAGCGGTGGGGCCCGGGGCTGGAATCGAGGCGGCAGGAGGGGTTGGGGCACGTGCCCAGGAGGGGTACGGTCGGTGTGGGGGTTGGTGGGGTGGTGGAGATGGGGAGTGGACCAGATGGCGACGTGGGGCTGCTGGTGGGCTGGTGGGGTGAGGTGGCAGCGGTTGAATGGATGGAGAAAGGGGCCAGGCTGATGTGGCGCAAAGGGATAGGTTGGGGTGAGGTGGAGGGGGCTGGGTAGATTAGGTTTAGGTAGAAAAAGGGTTTGGGGGGATCTGGGTTAGATAGGATTTTTATCTGGAGGTGGCAGTGGGCTTTCGACTGGCGGCTGCCTCCCAAAAATAATTTAAATATTTTATTTATTAAAAACGAGGCTTTTGCAAACCGTTGGTAGACAAAACAAAATATTCCGGATAGACCCGGGTTTTATATTTGAATAAAGACGGGGCTTAATTAGAAAAACAAAATAGGTTTTCGAAAATAGTTTCAGACAAACAGATGCATGGAGATGACGATGCTCAAATGCAATATGGCATGATGACATGAGCATGCGGTCATGATGATGCAATGCACAAAAACAACGCGATTTTCTAGTAGTGGTTTTTGCGGAGCGCCACACCTCCTTCACTTTGAAATCTTTTGAACAATTCAAAATAGTTTCAAACTTATGTTTCATTAAGTAAATACTCATATTCACTTAAATCCACAATGAAGTATGAAATAATGATTTCCACTATTTGTTGAAAATGTGATACATCACTATGTATAAATTTTAACATGAAGTATAAATAATGATTTTCACTATTTGTTGAAAATACGATACATCATTATGTATAAACTTCAACATTTCTTCGCATATCACCGTTTTACCAGAATGCGGAGTTTTAGTCATTCTGCCCAACGAGGCATGGTTTTGCAAAGTCTCTAGATTAAGCATCTAAGACCCCCGATCTTCATTTATAATGAAGAACATGCAATAACCAAAATGACTTAAACTATATTGTCATGTCATTATTAAATTTTGGATATCTTTTAACGTTCTAATCCTTTATAAATACTTTAAACTATTATCATTAACATACTGATTATAATAACTCATTTATAATCGTAATGTGACCATAACGGTATTATTCATAACAATAGTACAACTGGATTGTAACTTATTTATACGGATAATTGTCTCGCTAAAAGTAAGACACACAAGTAAGGATTACAAAATTATATTCAAGTCCACTAATCCAAATGATAAACCTTGAGGGAATGAGTGATGTTGGCCATCAACCAGTTTGCTCGCCGTCATCAAGCCACATTGCCTCAATTCCAGCAATTCTCAAACGAACCATTCCATTTTCACAAAATGGGACAAGTATCCAATACTTATGTAAACTGCAACGAGTTTTACAAGAATTACATTTATAACTTTGTATATCTAACATATACCCTTTTCATTCATGACCTCCATTACAATCAAACCCTTCTAAGAGTTCACAACTCTAATGCAAGATTGCTAAGTATTTCTCCAAATATTCTCTTTTCATCCATCATGGAAGAAAACTCATCTAACAACTCATACTTTATGTGCCTGATCTTGCAGAATACAAGATTGTAGTCCAACTCTCCATCAAATAGAGAATGGCTTATTGGATGATTATGGAGAACATACAAATATTGTGGAGTCATCAGATTATCTCCTAATGGTCATTGTATCAAGAAGAGAAGGTCACCTTTTACGAGGATATCCCTCAGGCGTGGGTATTAATCTATGAAGTTGGGCCCTTTTGCTAAGTTCCATATCAAGCAATAAATTTCCCATGGTCGCAAAAGACCTCGATGGGATAGGCCATAATCTACTAAGATATTTGCAAACAGACATCTAGGCTAAGTTTATAATATGAGTTCAATCCTAATTGAGCTCCCACTAAAATTGTCATGCCCTGGACGATTTTAGTGATCACACGATCCCAATCTGCTGCACCACCCCTGATCGTCACGACCGGCAATGCAGTTTCAAAGGTAGACATCCCCCAATGTCAATCACATCAACCATGTGACTCATGCTCGACCTTTCGATCTCTTGTGTTCCGAGGCCATGTCTACACATGCTAGGCTCGCCAAATCTAACTTGTGTGTATTTGTAGTGCAACATGGTTTACATCCACTATATGTAAACATAGATATGTCTAGCCCCTGATGGTCACGGTCGGCTTCATAACGGCGAACTTTCTTGGTGGCGCACAAACAAGGGGAACACTATCATTGGAATTATTTAGGGATTATCTTATTTGCTACCGTTGAGTATCTTAATACTAGCATACAATAAGATGAATAATATGTATCAACATTACATGTATATTGTGATATGGTATGGTCCTTCTTCTTGCGCATTGATCTCCATCGAGCGCTCCGATATGATCTCCATCTTGCCCTTGGTTTGACGCCAAATCCACGACGTCACTAGCAGGTCGTCCATCAGAACGATGGCTATTACTATACTACTTAGTAACATAAAAGTAAACTACTTTACCTTCGTAACGACCAATACCATATTATAACACAAGCCCTCCCGCAAAACAATGTTAGACGCCTCTACTTCATCTTTGCAAGTTTTACGTGATTGTTAGGGCTTTTGCAATAGAATCGTTTCTAATTTACGAACTTTCCAACCACAACATGGATCTAACAGTTGTCTCTACTACACCCCTTCAAGGTCCCTCCATTGTAAATGCTATATCAACTATTGAATGAGAGACAGACACCCGCTAGCCACTTATACGGAACAAGCCGTATGTCCAGCGTGGAACCAGTCTCGCGTACGAATACGCGTAAGGTCGACCTGGGCCGCTTCATCAAACGATGTCGTGATATAAACAAGTACACGTTAGAGGGTAACGACTAAGGGATCAATGCCCGCACAATAATTGTGCGTACTGGCCGTACAACACTCCTATGCATAGATCGGCTCTGATACCACTGAAGGGTACGGTAGCAGAAAACAAAAAAAATCCTACGTTGGAACTCCCTAATGCCAAGATCTATCTATGTAGTAATGTAGTAACGACTAGAGTGTATAGAATACATACCCTTGTAGACCGTACGTGGTTAACATTCCGAGAGGAATGTGGTTGAAGTAGTCGAACTTGTAGTCGACCTCAAGGTTGCGAAGCTCCTCACAGGTCACCTCTTGCTCCTTCTTCATTGTGCAGCAGCTCCGGCTCACGACATCCAAGGTGCCCCAAGTGAGGCCCCTCGTGGTTTCGTACACATACGGTGTATGATAACGACCTCCGACTCCTTAATCCCTGCCAGGAGTGTGGAAGTAGATCTCCGGCTTGGAATCCCTGCAGCGCAACGGCGTGCTACAGGTGCGTCGTCTCTTGCGCGAACAGTCCTTTCTTGGGACCGTGCCAATGTGCGGAGACAACTACTATGTAGAAAGAGAGAGGGAGTAATTCTCTAAGGAAAATGTCTTAGAGAACATCTCAAATTGTGTGTTTAATCCCACCCATGAGCACCCCTTTATATAGGAGGAGGGAGGTGTGCCCTCCCCTTTGGGTTTCCCATGTGGGACTATTCAAGGGAGAAAGGGGGAGGCACATGGGCCTCATGGGCCAGCCGGCCACGGGTGGGCCCCACCCCGCGCACAACCCTCGACTGGCCGGGTAGGCCCCTTGTGGCGACTAGGCCTTGGCCCTTTGGCCCTTCCCTCTTGCGGTTTTCCCTCATGGGCCCTTTTTCCCTAGGAAGTTTGACCCATTAGTGGAATACCCCTTCAAATTAGATTTTAATATTATATTTAATATTAATTATATTAATTAATATGTAAATACATATTAAAAAATCCGATTTGACCCGAAACACCTTTTGGTTCCCTTTCGATTTCCTCCGAACGACTTCGACAATTTCCCGAAACGATTCTAGTTCTCTCACGGAACTTTTCCGGTTTCTTTTTCTCTTTCATATGGTGATTCCAACTTACAGAGGATCTCTAGCTCATCGTACCCTTAAGTGTATTTCCCCATGGCTCGGGAATGGCACATACATGATCTCCGTCAATGATCAATAGCGGGACTGGGATGCCCATAATGACCCCTATGCATTCCACAATGATAACATCATTTGAACTGTAAATGTCATTTCCCATTCCCTTTGCCAATTGATACCTAGTTCACCCGAGATTTCATGTACGATATCTCCATACCTTTGTTCGATCTCGTTACCGATGAACTTATTTTCTCGTTCCCATGTCGTTGCATTCCGTGACCTAGTCACACGCTTGCAAGCTTCGTTAATGCAACGTCGCTGAGATGGCCACAAATGTATCTGTCCGTTACATGGATGGGCAAATCCTGGTCTTGATATGTACTCCTCTGCACGCCCCTTTGGGAAACCTGAGTGGCACCTTTTCGATCATCCAGTCACGAAATGATACTTGACCATCTAAGCTCCCTCCAGAATGGTGATTTGCATTATCTCACAGTCTAAGGATTAGGTTGTGATATTTCCTTAATTTATCATTAATGGTGAACTTTATAACTAGATCTCATTATGATATAACTTGTTGGGCTATTTGTCTATCACATCATTCAACTAATGACATGACCTCACTGTCAATTGGCATAAATGCCCATGATCTTGAAACCCTAGATCATCCTCATGACCAATGAATTAGTTCGCTAGAGGTAACTAGAGACTTGGTTTGTTTACATACCACACGTGTATTAACATTTCATATTAATACAATTATAGCATAGTATGAAACTATTATGAACTAATTGAGATATGACAATAAAAGCCTATTTATTATTTGCCTCTAGGGCATATCTCTTTCAATAAGGTGACAAAATATTATAACATATAAGGGAAAGCAAAGAAGACTCACATATGGGAGAAGATTCTTCTTGCCAAAGGGTTCCACCCGACAATCTGAAGGAACTGGGTTCTTCTTCATCAGCGTGGTGAATGAGCGAACCCTTTTCTCATAAATATGGAGAGGGGGGCTATCCGGTGAAATCCTCATGGGATCTTTGTTGTCCATATAAGTCCACATACCTGACAACCTCGCCTGGATAGGCTGGATGCGCATCCGGATGAAGTAGGCCAATATTTGTAAACCCAATAGCTCCTTGCCAACTTCAGTGCACAGATTTTCAAGCCGCGTAAGCAAAGGCTTGATCTCCTTCATTTCTTCGGGAGTAGGGCGTTGTTCCCATGATTCAAGTGTTTGGCAGGTTTTCTTCGGGTCAAAAGGGGCCAAACCGAAGGCCTGGCCCTTCCTTTTCTGGTCCTTGATGTAAAACCACTTGGTTTTCCATCCTTGGACACAATGCTAAATTTTGAAGTCAAAATAATCAACTTCAGGAAGGACAGAAAATATGGCGCCCTTAACATCATGAACAATGTCATGGGAGGCGTTACAACGAACATAGAAGAAGTACTTTCACATGCCCCAATAGGGATGGATCCCAAGAAAGCACTCGCAAAGAATGATGAAACATGCGACGTGAAGAACAGAATTTTGCGTGAGCTAGTAAAGATGCATGTCGTAAACAAAGAGCAAGCCATGAAGAAATTCGTGAATGGAAAGAGAAAGGCCATGATAGAGGAAGGAGAGAAACAATACCCGCCACCCAAGCTCAGGAATGGGAGTTGCTTCATCCCCCGGAAGCTTGAAGGCGCCCTCATCTAGGAGGCTATAGTTGCGAGCCTCCCGGAGATCTCGCTGAGTGCACTTCATGGGAGACTATCAGATGGCTCTCTTCCTCGATGCCTTGGCGGCGGCAGCGGAAGTCCCTACCTTGGACTTGCCCATGGCGGCTCTTGAGGGGAGGAGGAAAGTGTACAAGGAAAGAAGAACAGGCAAGAACAGAGAGCACATGTGCGGCACGAGGAATAAGAAGTATGCAACGAGAGGGAATAGTAAAAAGAGTAAAGGTATTCTACCCTCGTTTATAAGGAAAAGGAACGCGAAGCTCAGCCGTTAGATAAGGGCAACGAAACATCAAGACGTGGATGATGAATACACGTGGCAATAATTTATAAAAAAATAAAAATCATGGACAATTATTACCACGGTAAACATATAGGAAATCCGCACGGCACCTCGATTCTTGCACGTAAAGGATGTCGTGCGGTCAAAAATCACCACTGACACACCGTTCAAGCGTCATCATTACTACAACATGGGCGCACTATCATAACGTCCCATCAGGACTCGTTTCTCGGAAACCACGAGCAGTGATGTCATGAATAGCCAAAGGATGAAGAAATATTCGGGTACGTGCAATCAATTGTTTCGTATTAAATTATCGGGTCCGGACTTCGAGCCTACTCCTATCAGAGCGCTCACCGTGCACCTGGTTTATTTTGAGTTTGAATTTGTTTTGGTCAAAAAGCAATATCGTGAGCCTATGTCCTGATGAAAGCATACGAACATAACCTCGTGGGCTACTCCCATCGGGAGCACTATCGTGCACCGATAATAACAGTATGGTCCAGTAGGACCCGAAGAAATATTATCCACAAAAGTGCACCGATAAACTGACAAACTTCAAATAAGGTTGACAAACATATGAACTTATGAGTATTACATCTTTATATCCTTAGATGGTTACTCCCACCAGGAGCGCCAATACATTATCCAAGAAAACTAGCAACTTCAGTTTTTCCAACAGCCAAACAAGGAGTCGACAAAATTCAGAAAATTCTCGGACCGCGCCTGACGCAATAAAAGTCTGAATTTTCGTGTCCATGACACGAAGGTAAGACCCCGGGATTCGTCCTGTGTGGCCTGGTACACGCACATAAATGCGCTCTGCTAGTAATTATCCGTATCAATGATACGATGAAAAATCCCAACGAACGTATTGGGTATCCGAAATAATAGTACTGGAATTTAGTATTCGGTAAGACATCAACGGCTCGAACTGGATTACGCCAGCAAATACCGAGTTCAGACCTGGAAACTTGAATTTGATGTAGGTTCATGGTGTTTTTTCCTAGGAGCATTAATTGATTCCCGATCCGTCGAATGCATCAGACCCGTTGTACCATATCCCTACGACAGTTAAAATACAAGTACAATACAGAGAAAACCCCGGCTCACATTTTCTTTGAGACTCAATCGGTTTGTTTCTAAGCAATCAAACGATTTCGACTCTCTTGTTTGTCTGATCAGCCGATGAAATCTCCAGCGTTCTCTTTTTCACGAAATGCTAAGTCCATTGTTATGGACATTATCGAGATTAGCCCTTGTCACTACTAGAGCAAAAAGGCATGTTGCATTTTTTCCCCAACAAAAATCGATGGTAGAGACATTTGGATTGAAGATAACATTAAAACATCAAAGGTGATAAAACATGAAAAATGCAGGAAAAAATTGAAATACAATTAGTCCAAATGGGAGAACCTAAAAGGGATTGGGAAAGAAAGAAAGGGAACATAATATAAAGAGTAAAGAGAAGGTTCACATCATTTAAATGTTAATGCCAATTGTAAAAGGATATCTTAAAAATCTGAAAACCGTTTATCTAACTTAAAGAACAATAGGCCAAACTTGCTATGTTTTTCCTTGTTTGTTAAAATTAAAATATATAATGGTATTGGAATAAATAAATATTGCACGCGCCTTAAGAAGTAGGTGCCAAAGAAATTCTATTTATAAAAACATAAAATATATAAACATGGAAACAACTCTAAACCAACATAAAAGTAGGAAAAAAAAATGAAGTTAAACTTATGCAAAATAACAAAAGAAGAATGCATCCACTAGACACTGAACAAAAGATATGTTTCATCCTATTAGCATGGTCGAAATCCGGGTATCACTCGCCGTACGCAGAAATGCATCTGATACACCCGACAAAATTGTGGTTCAAGAAAACATATGAAAGATTGCTTTCTTACTTTGTGTGTTGCCACTTAGTAAGCCACAGCATGAAATCGGTAGAAATTCCTTCACTGATCAAGTAGCATCATGTGAATTTTGACGGTGTAGCGGGCACGTGTATAAACCTCTACCGTCCCCAGAATATTCACTGTCACGGCCGAAAATTCTCCTGCAGAAATCTGGAGATGGTCTGCTCGCTGTCCCAGTGCACAAGAGCCTGCCTGTCGGTCGAGACCTGAGACATCCCTGTGAATGAAATATTCTTCCGTGCTTCATTCTCCATTAAAAATTAGCTGCGGCACATGTGACCAGCAAAGCATCGCCACGTTGATTTAATTAATCAAACAATTGGCGGTTGGTGCTGCCTCAAATCCAGCTATGCACCCACTGGGTTAACTCTAATCAGTAGGCTTAACTAGATCAGCAAGAGACGCACCCTCGTTATTTATTTTAACATGATAACAGAGTTGATGTTTTTGCCTCCCGAGCCCAAGTGATCTTGTTATTCTAAAAAAAATCATCTGTACTGTTTTCTTTTTTTTTTCCTGAAGAAAATACAGATGTTGCCAACGATGTATCCACAAATGTGCAAAAACTCAATTTTCAAATACTTTGTATTCTGAGGTACATATAGACATAACAAAAGTGCAAATCTGAGTATGAGTATGCGTAATTTCAAATTTTCAAATTTAAGAGTTTTTATTTTTATTTTTGTGTAGCCCACAATTCAAGAGAATTTCGAATTGCGGTTTTGCATGCTTATAGGATACATCATTGATTATGACTAGAACTTTTTGAAGATCTTTAAGAAACTTGTAAGTATGTTTTTTGATTTTTTTTAGATGAAGGGATTGGTGGAGCTCGGTAGACAAAGACACTTTTTGATGATAAAATCCCTATGTAATATGCCAATGGACAAAGGCCGAGCCACATGCATTTAGCCCTTTATTTTCAAAAAATTAAAAATTATATTTACAAGTTTCATTTTTGAAATAAGTTAGATGTAGTCAGTATCCTACAAGCATGCAAAATCTTAATCTAAAGTTCTTTATATTCTAGGGTACACAAAGATGATAAAACCTGACAACTTTATCTTTTTGAAATATGCACTATTCACTATAGACAAATCCACACATTTGTCATTTTTATGTGGTCCAAAATACAAAGTAGTCCGCCTTCAGTTTTTTCATGTTTATAGTATACATCACTGGTTACATCCAAGATTTTTTTTTTAGTTTTTATAGAACTTTTAAAAATGATTTTTGAATTTCTGAAAATAAAGGGCTACTGTTAGCCTGGCCTGTGTTTGGAATTTCTGTATGTAATATATAATATAATGTAACCGTGTAAATATCCAATAGTAAGATCTGAACCTAGGTCTAGGTCAAGATAGTGCCAAAATCTAGACCACCCATGTACTACGTCGAGATCTGTGCATGTAAGCGCTTGTGATATATGACATATTGAGGATTCTAACTATATCTAAATTCTAAATGTCAAAGAGTGCATTGCGGGTTGAGTATGATAAAAATACATTTTCTTCTTTAAAAGCGACGTTGATATCGCGTTGATGAAACTTCGATGTTGGTGAATTAGGATTTGTATGATAGAATATAAGGATTTTTTTGCAACGCGATGACAACCAATGATGGAAACTCCTTGTTTTCGGAGACAATGAATCGAAATTCAACAACTCAAAGTTTAGGATCATATGGGCTATGGAGATTGGTTCGAAAAATCCAGACAACCGTTGGTCAGCGCACCTATTAGCACATTACTCAGTTGCTTGTTCATAATCAAGATACTATTATCTTGATTTTGGTAACTTCCTTAATCACCATATACATGACTAAATAAAGAAAAAATTAACGTGCCTTTCTATAAGTGTTGTCTACAGGTCTTCAGGATGTGTAATGTCTAGTTGGAAACATCTTCTTATCAGATAAGTAAGAAACATTTTTCGCAAAAAAAAGAAAGATTAGTAAGAAACATTGCTTTCACTATGACGTTGATCCATGTCTCAACCTTGTGCTACCGAGCTTTGAGCTTATGTGCATGCTACCGAGTAGCTAGTAGTGTAGCGCTATCGATCAGTCTATCACGACTGAACGAATGGTTGTTGAGATCTGACGACAAATCACAAATCCTTTTCCATGCATGGAGGCAACAAGAATTAAGATTCCAAAGCCCAACCCCTCAACCAAAACTTCGTTACTAGACCAGAGCAGAGACAGGGAGAAAGAAAGAAAGAGTAAAGAAAGAGGCCACCGACGGGCATTGACAGCGGCACCCCAACCGCCATTATTGGGACAAGAACGGATTACCGGACAGGGTTTAGTTTAATGCAGAGCACGAGCCGCGCCAGCTGGGCGCTGCATCGATCGCACTGCGTACACTCCCGCAAGTGCACACACTGCAACGGTTGCACAGACAGACACAAGGGTGGTGTGGCTTCCAGGAAGTCGCTGTGTTTTTCCTTCTTTCTTTCATGTGCGTTTTGGGAGCTGGCTTTTCACATGCGCCCCTATGATTTTGTTTTCGCGGGGTGACTTCCCATTAATTTGCCAAGTATTTTATTTACTGACAAAGAGCCACACGACTATATATTTCTGGTATTTATTTAGCTACAAATAAATCCCTACCAGGTGCCCCTAACTATGATTTCACTTTTGAGTAGCTCAATTACGACCGAGTTCACCTTTGCGGTATTCTTTTTTTGGAGAGATGGTGATTAGTGCGTCTGCATTAAGATTTTAACTTCTCACTGTACATAGAATAGTCCAATTAATCCATTTCTCTCGTGAAATTGTTTAAAACTGAAACAAAACAAAAGAGTGGTGTCAACCGCCATTGGTGCCATGGGCTCCTATTGCGCCTAGTTACAGAAGAGCCATATCAAATCGACCCAAACATTGCTATATATCTTGTTATGATGTCTAGTTGTTGGTAGATCACATGGAAGTAGGGAAAATAATAATTGTCTAACGTGAGCGTTAGGTAGCCCAAGCACGTCAATTTGCACAAGAGAGTGCTCAAGAAACACTAATATAGAAACTAGAAAGATGACAATACCCGGATTTTTTTCACGTCCCTTTCAAATTTAAGGATTTCCTCAAAAGCTCGATGCAACATGATCTATATTCGCAAGTTTGCCAGAAGATCAACTTTGCAGTCCAAATTTCACATCGCTTGTTCCTCTCGTATTAATCTTTTTGGAGTTTGTTTTGAAACCGAGAAAATCGAAATGTTACCATTCCCTTAGAGTCCGGACTTCGAATTATACTTTGGTTATAGTATAAAACAGTCGGTAACTCCATGATTTGCACACAATTAACTTAATTAACTTTCTTTAGGATCGTAGCTGATCTATGTTTTGTTGCATGAGAAGACAATTAATTTACCAGATTCAACTTCCCCTAAAACCGGATTTTATGGTCGCATGCATTAGTATTCTTTTCGGTTGCAACAATAGGCTAGGATTAGTTAGGAAAGTATAATTAAATTTTCCATTACTTTCGTATCAAATCCCTGATTTTTGGGTTTGTGCCGTGATTTTCTAGATTTTACCTATGTGACAATGAATGCAGATTGGACGGCCTAAATGCTACCGTTCCCTATAATAGTTTGAGTTTCCAATTACTCCCTCCGTTTAAAAATATAAGATGTTTTAGCTTTGTGAAAGGAATGTATCTAGACCCCTTTTAGTATATAGGTTCACTCACAAAGCTAAAACATCTTATATTTCTAAACGGAGGGAGTACTTATTTACTTTCGTCATAAAAATGTTGGTAACTCCATGATTTGCACACAATTCTGTCGATCGATCCTACCAATCACTAACCCATCGACGATCTGATGCCAACTAACATGCAACACGCATGGTGCACATGGCATTTCCCGATTTCTCCCCCCTTTTTCCTGGCTCTAAAGTAAACAATACATACATAAACAAAACCAGCCAAAAGAAGGCCACTCCGTGAGAAGGAAAGGAGCGGCTGGCAGGTAGGAGGGCATTTCGGTCCACCGTTTCGAGGCGCCGACACATCTAACGGCTGCAGCCGGTCGCCCGACCCACCGTCAGCGCGCGCTGCGCGGTGTCCAGCCTGTGGACAGCGCCGCGACGCGGACGTCCGCGCTCCCACCCCCTCGCATCGGACGGCTCGGACTCCCTCCTGCCCTCCATCCGACGGCTGGGGAGGTCTCGACCGGGCGACGGGCGGTAGCCGGTGGGGAGGTAGGAGAGGGGGCGACTCCACTCGACCCAACCGCGTGCCTATGTATGTAAGAGGGAGTGGAGGTGGAGAGGGGAGGCAGCCGCAGCAGCAGGTAGCGAGCGAGAGAGAGCTCGCGCGCCGGGGAATGGTGGCGATCACCACCGTTTCCTCTCCGATCTAGGGGTTCCCCTGCATCCTTCCCTCTCTCCCTCGAGCCTCCGCGACCGGCGCCGGCGGGGGGTCTGAAGGCGGCGATATGTCGGCCAGCGGGGGGATGGTCGCGGGCTCGCACAACCGGAACGAATTCGTCACCATCCGCCGCGACGGCGACGCGCCCGCCCCTGTAAGTCTCCCTCTCTCTACCTCTCTTCCTGCCCGCCCGCCCGCCCGCCCTAGTGTATCTGTCGGTGCCATTCCGGTTCGTCGCTCATGCTCCTCGCGTGCGCGTCCCGGCGGATCTGGTGCGCGTGGATCTAGGCCGCGGGGCTACCGCGCTGGGTTCGTCGATTTACCGGAGTAGTATACCGATTGCGAGATCTGACGGCCTCCCCTCGCAATTCAAGCCTAAACTCTTTCTTAGACTTAGAATGGCAGGCATCACTGATGTAGTTAGTTAGTGTGTGCAATTTAGCACTCCCTGACAAGCCCACCTTACCTCCACACAGTGCAAGTAATGCCGAGGAGCCGCCATTCCTGATATTTTGACCCAAACCCCAACTTTCGGCCGGGCAAATGGCCAATTGCTGATCGATTTATGGCTTTGTCTCTTGGCTAGTCGTGTAATTTTGTATGGGTATATATGTGCTGACCTTGTCTCTATCTTGCCGATGCAGGGTAAGCAGGCAAAAGGCAAGGCTGCTGTCTGCCAGATATGCGGCGACACTGTTGGCGTTTCGGCCACTGGCGATGTCTTTGTTGCCTGCAACGAGTGTGCCTTCCCGGTCTGCCGCCCTTGCTACGAGTACGAACGCAAGGAAGGGAACCAGTGCTGCCCTCAGTGCAAGACTAGATACAAGAGGCTCAAAGGTTTGTTTCTTCACAACTTGCTTGTTGGCTTGTTATGAGAGAAACCTGCATAAGAGTGCATAATATATGCTGTTGTTTTTGATTTATAATACGAGCCACAGTCATAGTGTACTGGACCATGCTTGTTGCTTAGGCATATAAAATTGCACGTCGCCATCTTCTTGGTAGTTTTTCTTTTTAAACGGTGGTGGTAACTGATGTATATGGCACTTGTTTTGTCGTGGACAAAATTAGGTAGCCCCCGAGTTCAGGGAGATGAGGAGGAAGAAGATGTTGATGATCTGGACAATGAGTTCAACTATAAGCAAGACAATGGCAAAGGTCCAGAGTGGCAGCTGCAGGGTACAGCAGAAGACATTGATTTGTCTTCATCCTCACGCCATGAACCACATCATCGGATTCCAAGGCTGACAAGTGGACACCAGGTTGTTTTTCTTACCATTGACAGACTAGATTCTTCTTGCGTTGTTGAAAGCTCATCTTGTTTCTGTAAGAATTCCTTGCCTAACACATTCATAATTTCATTCAGATCTCTGGAGAGATCCCTGATGCTTCCCCTGATCGCCATTCTATCCGTAGCCCAACATCAAGCTATGTTGATCCAAGTGTGCCAGGTACGTATATCACTTTCTTTGAAGTATTTATCATAAATTGCCTCGTTTGGAGAACTTATGTGCTGTTTGGATGATAAGTGATAACATTCCTCTGCTATGCTTTCAGTTCCTGTGAGGATCGTGGACCCCAACAAGGACTTGAACTCTTATGGAATCAATAGTGTTGACTGGAAGGAAAGAGTCGAGAGCTGGAGGGTTAAACAGGACAAAAGTATGATGCAGGTGGCCAACAAATATCCAGATGCGAGAGGAGGTGGAGACATGGAGGGGACTGGCTCAAATGGCGAAGATATGCAAATGTACACACAGCCTTTCTCCATGTTAATCAATGACTTTTAGATAGCTCTATCAATAGTGTGCTGTAGTGTGATATCTATTGTAATTTTTTCTTCAATGATATTGATGTATCTGTACTTTTGTTTCTTGCAGGGTTGATGATGCACGTCTACCTATGAGCCGCATAGTTCCCATTCCTTCAAACCAGCTGAACCTTTACCGGATAGTGATCATTCTCCGACTTATCATCCTATGCTTCTTCTTCCAATATCGTGTCTCTCATCCAGTGCGTGATGCTTACGGATTATGGCTAGTGTCTGTTATTTGTGAGATTTGGTTTGCCTTATCTTGGCTTCTAGATCAATTCCCAAAATGGTATCCAATCAACCGGGAAACATACCTTGACAGGCTTGCATTGAGGTAAGTTACGATAATGGGTGTACATTTCTTTAGAGTTTTGGGCACTAAGAACATCTTCCATTAACATCATGTGTCCTGAGGTGCCTAAATACTTTTGTAGGTATGATAGGGAGGGAGAACCATCACAGCTGGCTCCCATTGATATCTTTGTCAGTACAGTGGATCCACTGAAGGAACCTCCTCTGATCACAGCCAATACTGTTCTGTCCATTCTTGCTGTGGATTACCCTGTTGACAAAGTGTCATGCTATGTTTCTGATGATGGTTCAGCTATGCTGTCGTTTGAGTCGCTCTCAGAAACTGCAGAGTTTGCTAGGAAGTGGGTTCCGTTCTGCAAGAAGCACAACATTGAACCAAGGGCTCCAGAGTTTTACTTTGCTCAAAAAATAGATTACCTTAAGGACAAAATCCAGCCTTCTTTTGTTAAAGAAAGACGATCAATGAAGGTAAGCTAAAAACTACATGGTTGGACTAATGTTTCCTCAGTTCTGTTTGGATTCTAACTTGGCGGTATGCTTTGTTTCAGAGAGAGTATGAAGAATTTAAAATACGAATCAATGCCCTTGTTGCCAAAGCTCAGAAAGTACCTGAAGAGGGGTGGACCATGGCTGATGGCACTGCTTGGCCTGGGAATAACCCTAGGGACCATCCTGGAATGATTCAGGTGCCTTTTACATTAATGCTGCTGCCCCTTAAAAAATGATCCAATTTAATCTGAACCATATGTATTAAGCTTGCTTTTCGGGAACTCAGGTGTTCTTGGGGCACAGTGGTGGCCTTGACACTGAGGGAAATGAGTTGCCACGGCTTGTGTATGTCTCTCGTGAAAAGAGGCCAGGCTTCCAGCATCACAAAAAGGCTGGTGCAATGAATGCACTGGTAAGTGTTCTCTTCCACAAAATTCACTCAGTACAATACATAGTGTTTATCTGGTTCCTTACACGTACCTTTTGCTGGTTGGCAGATTCGCGTATCTGCTGTGCTGACAAATGGTGCCTATCTTCTTAATGTGGATTGTGATCACTACTTCAATAGCAGCAAAGCTCTTAGAGAAGCAATGTGCTTTATGATGGATCCGGCACTAGGAAGAAAAACTTGCTATGTCCAATTTCCACAAAGATTTGATGGCATTGACTTGCACGATCGATATGCTAATCGCAACATTGTCTTCTTTGATGTAAGTCTGGTGGTGCTTGCGTTCAGCTATTCATTATGACAACAAATTCTTTGTCTTACATGGTTTTCCACTTTGCAGATCAACATGAAAGGTTTAGACGGCATTCAGGGTCCAATGTATGTGGGAACAGGATGCTGTTTTAATAGGCAGGCCTTGTATGGATACGACCCTGTATTAACTGAAGCTGATTTGGAGCCGAACATTATTGTTAAGAGCTTCTGCGGTGGGAGAAAGAAGAAGAACAAGAGTTATATGGATAATAAAAACCGTATGATGAAGAGAACTGAGTCTTCAGCTCCCATCTTCAACATGGAAGATATAGAAGAGGGCATAGAAGGTATGTGCTTTTACAATTTTACTTCCAGTCTTGACATCTGAGAACATGCATTGTGTATCACTAGAACATTGTGCCTCTATTTATTCTTTAGTTAAGTCACAATGATTCTTTAGATTCTGAGTTATGACTGGTTAACTAATTACTATTACTGAATCTCATCAGGTTATGATGATGAAAGGTCGATGCTTATGTCACAGAAGAAATTGGAGAAACGCTTTGGTCAGTCTCCAATATTTACAGCATCCACCTTCATGACTCAAGGAGGCATACCACCTTCAACAAACCCAGCATCCCTACTAAAGGAAGCCATCCATGTCATCAGCTGTGGATACGAGGACAAGACCGAATGGGGGAAAGAGGTTAGTTGCTGGACAATAGTAGTTTCCCTTGTTCTTTTGTTTTATGCAGAGACAGAAGACTGGAATTGAGATTTTCTCTAATATTGTTTCAGATTGGCTGGATCTATGGTTCAGTTACTGAGGATATTCTTACTGGGTTTAAAATGCACACAAGAGGTTGGATATCAATCTACTGCATGCCATCACGGCCTTGTTTCAAGGGTTCTGCACCAATCAATCTCTCTGACCGTCTTAATCAAGTGCTCCGGTGGGCTCTTGGGTCAGTTGAAATTCTGTTTAGCAGACATTGTCCTATTTGGTATAACCATGGTGGGCGGTTGAAATTTCTGGAGAGGATGGCTTACATCAACACAATTGTTTATCCCATTACATCCATTCCACTTATCGCCTATTGTGTGCTTCCTGCTATCTGTCTCCTCACCAACAAATTTATCATTCCTGAGGTTAGTCACAAGAACATCTGTTCGCCTAGTTGAATCTCTCAGCATTGCTAAAACCCTCCTTTTGTCAGCGGCAATTTTTCTTAACATTCTTATCCTTTTCTGATATGCAGATCAGTAACTATGCTGGGATGTTCTTTATTCTCATGTTTGCGTCCATTATGGCCACCGGTATATTGGAGCTCCAGTGGAGTGGTGTTGGTATTGAGGACTGGTGGAGAAATGAGCAGTTCTGGGTTATTGGTGGCACATCTGCCCATCTTTTCGCCGTGTTCCAGGGTCTGCTGAAGGTGTTGGCTGGGATTGACACCAACTTCACAGTTACCTCAAAGGCAAACGACGAGGATGGCGACTTTGCTGAGCTATATGTGTTCAAGTGGACCAGTCTCCTCATCCCTCCTACCACTGTGCTGGTGATCAACCTGGTGGGCATGGTGGCCGGTATATCATACGCCATCAACAGCGGTTACCAATCCTGGGGTCCGCTTTTCGGAAAGCTCTTCTTCTCCATCTGGGTGATCCTCCATCTCTACCCCTTCCTCAAGGGTCTCATGGGAAAGCAGAACCGCACACCCACCATCGTCATCGTTTGGTCCATCCTGCTAGCGTCCATCTTCTCCCTCTTGTGGGTCAAGATCGACCCTTTCATTTCCGACACCCAGAAGGCCGTCGCCATGGGGCAGTGCGGCGTCAACTGCTGATCGGCGTTGAAGGAGATTCACTCGATATCTGCCCCCCTCGTGTAAATACCGGAGGGGGTTAGATGGGATTTTTTTGGTTGTAGATGATGAAGATGGAGTTTATCTAAGTTATGCCCCTGTTTGTTAGTATTCCTTGTCGCCCCTCAGCTGCTGAGAACCACAAACCGCGAAGCCCCTCCACGAAACCTGCAGCGTTCATTGTGAATCTTTTTTTTCCATTTGTGATACCTGTTGATTGTTGCTTAGAGTATATTATTTGAGGAGAACATATTTTATATACGTACCGACTATTTATATATGGCAGCTGTTGCGTCAACTCTTCTTCTATCCTAGTGTCCTGGAATGAGTTACACTGCATCTGTCTGTATTGTTAGCTTGATCGTATCCCTCTGCTGCTTGGTGCTTGGTGCTAGCTTGATTGGAATTGTTTCTCTATATTCACTGAAAATGCGAGATGATGCTACTTTTGAGGGTACTGTGCCTACTTTTGATGATGAGTATGCGAGATGTACTTGGATGATTGAACTGCTGCTGTTGGCTTACTTTTTGTTGGAAAGACTGCCACCAGGTACTGTGCCTGTTCAGCCTGAACACAGCGGATGAACATATGCTTGTTCTTATTCATTCCAAGTTTTCGACCTAGAGACACCATGAATAAAACGTCTTAGTGGTGTATTTTTTTTATTGTGGGGGTGGGGGTGGAAACTGTTAAACGTGGTGAGAAACACCATCGGGAAATAAAATGAAATGAAAGAGCACAACAGAAAGACACATTTGAAAAAAAAAACACGAACTGCAACGCCAAGTTGGGCAATCCTGGAAGTCAGGTGAGAAATAGTTGTCTGGGAAGTAGCAAATTCGAATGGATTAACCGCCTTCACAGTTCAAGCAATGGATATGCTTTATAAGTCGCTCACGTTTTTTCAGGTGTTCTCACTAGTAGGAGTATTGAAACGAGGGGTTCCCAGGCAGACACTGGTCCGGATAAAAGACATACAGTGTAGTACTTTTGAAGGTGGATATTCATGCAAATACACCCCATTGTAAGAAAACATTTTTTGAAATATCAAAAAATTCGAGAATTCCGCATATACATTCAAACATTTTATGTTGGTTCGCAAGTTTTCAGAATAAAAGAACATTTTATATGTCGTGTATAAAAAAGACAAAATATGTTACATGAATACGACTATTCACGTGATATTTTTTGTCCTTTTTTATACACGACACATAAAATGTTCTTACATCTCGAATACTTGTGAACCAACATAAAATGTTCGAATGTATGTGTAGAATTTTGTTTTTGAATTTTTTAACAGTTTAAAAAATGTTTTCTCACAATGGGTGCATTTACACCTGGGAGCCAAATTGCCGCCTCCGATTGAAGGTTGTTTGTTACCGGCCTATCAGTACGACCACTTGGAAAATTGTTCCAACTTATACACTCTTCACCCTGCTATTTCTATTTGCTTCCTTTGTTTAGATCAAACGCTGCGATTGTAGGCATAAATTATATATTAAGACATGTGCGAATGCTGTGGTTTACAATACAATGAGGTGATACACTAAACTGCACCTTACGCAACTTATTATCGCAGCCTTCTTTTGCCATTTGGTGAGCAGCATCATTCACTGATCACGGTGTCATGCTGTCGTGGTGATGTCACGGCAGATGCATGGATAGGCTAAAGATGAAGCCAATGTGTGCTAGGGGAATCCAAGGAGAGAGAACGTGGTGATTCCACGCAGGGAAGTTCTTATATTCTCTCTATCAATGTGTTTACAAGTGTTCTTGAAGCTCTTAGCAAGAAGGAGACGATGTCTCTTACCCCTCACTAACTAGCCCCTGAATCCTACCTTAGACAGAGAGTGATTCCTCTCAATGCCGTCCCCTCTCTATGGAGGCCCTGGTGCTCCTTATATAGGGGAGCCCGGGTTACAATTCTAAGGCTTAGGTGGCAGCATATTCTGTGAATATGCTCCTTTCCTAAAGCAGATGCTTTTTTATTCTTCTTTAACGATTCATCCGGGCTTTGGACGTAACCCGCAGCATCATCCTCTTCTTTTGACGTCACATGCTACGTCATCCGGCTTTGCCTGCGTCACCCTGGTCACTGCTGACCCGCTGGTCCTCTCCTTTACTTTACTTTGCACATGCTTCAGCTAATAAAGCCACCTTTTGACCAGCGGGGGATTCCTTCTCTTTGAAGCCAAGATAATCCGGCTAGCCAATAGCTAATCCGGCCTATCCAAGTACCTGCAAAACAGATAAGCATGGCCGGCATAGATCTTATGCCGACCGGACCATTGTCAAGGAAATGCCCCACGGGCCGGGCCACACCGTGATTCGGTCTGCCTTGAGGTGACCCGGTCAGCACTTTGCTTTGACCGTGCCATACCCCGGCTAACTCGGCCCTTTTACCCCGACGTTGCCCTACCCGGGGGTATCCCCCCAACATTAGTCCCCGAAGCTGGTGCGGTCTTAGCAATTTTTCTAGTTGTTAAGGCCACAACAGGTTCCCATATCCGAATCTTTTATTCCTTGGGCCGAGTTATCTCGTAGCCCGGAGTTTCTTCTCTTGCGATCCTTTCCCTCTTTCTGGGTTATTTCTCATTGGCTAGGTATTTTGCTTGCTTATCCGGGTTTCCTTTCCTTCTCTCGTACGCTTCTCCACATCCTACGTGGAGGGTAATCATCATTTGCCTCATTTTAAGGGCCATGCGCATTTACCGTGCCGGTTATTGTCGCTGCGTCAGGCATAACTGCTGTAAACGTCCCATCACTACAGCGCCTCGTTAACTGTAACACCATGTCCCGTCATGGGATCATTTGCTCCTGTGGCCCCTCTTGTGGCCTTGCTCTGATTGGTTGCTTGGGACGCATACACGCTCGCTGCGCGCTGCATGCCACCCGCAAAGGATCCCACGATGTGCGGGGCACGGTTAAGTAGAGGGTGCGGTGCTCTCCCAGGGGAAGTTCCCCCATTCGCGCCGCACCCCCTGCTCTCTCTTCTTCACTGCGACTTCGCCGCCGCCGGTTTTCTTCTCCACGAGCGCCACATGACCGTGCTCGTGTATTTCGCGCCATCCGCCTCGGTTCCAATCTTCACCACGGGGCCTTGCACTTCCCGTTTCCCCTCTTCGGGCTACCATTACTCAGATCATCCCTTCGAGAGCTTCAATCCCACCATGACTGAAGCAGAAGCTGCAATGGTGGCACAAAGGCGGGCGGAGGCGGGCATGAGCGCGGATGCTGGGATGGCTCCATCGCCCGCGAGGAGGACCTGGCTTGGCTCTACGCCTCCTGTCGCATCCCCGCCGGCGTCGCCTGCCGCCTCCCCTCCGGTGAGATTACTCCCACCCCCAAATCTAGGGAGTACGTTGTTTTCTTGTCACATTTCCAACGCGGCTTTGGCTTCCCACCTCTGATTTCTTCTTCGATTTCATCTCCATCTACCAATTGCAACCGCATCATCTTCCCGCGAATGTAATCACCTCTCTGTCCTCTTTTGCCTCCGGCATTGAGGGTTACATCGGCCTCTAGCCAACCAAAGAACTGTGGATCAAGTTCTTTGGTCTGCGGAGAAATGTTGTTCCGGACAAGGAGCGTGCCCTGGAGGACAAGCACTTGACCCAGTGTGGCGCCGCCTCCATCTCGCCTCGAAAACAATCCGTCTTCCCCCAGGTCACGAGGCTCGAATCCTGCAAGGGCTGGGCCCGGACCTTCTTCTATATCCGGAACACCACCAAGGAGGATCAGATCCGGTTGCTCCCCTTCAGACTCGGTCCTCCAGATACTTCGCAATGGGAAAGCATTCCCAAGCGTGCTACAGCCCTGGCGAATCAAGTGGCTCGCCGGATCACGGAGCTGCTCAAGGAGCTTCTCCGGGGGGAGGATATCATGATCACTTTCCTCCGCAGCCGAGTCTCCCCCCCTTCAGAAGCGAGCCCACAAGATCTGCTACCTCAGCGGTCCTCTTGACCCTCACCGGACCTCCTCCTTTGAGCTGGATAACTCGGCGATTTACCGCCGGGTCAAGGCCGTCTTCAACATGGAGAAAGAGTTCTCCGAGGCCTGGGAGTGGGGACTTGAGCCCTTCACTCGCGCCAATCCTCCTCCAAGGGTAAGTTAATCTTCTCTTGTCATCCGGATTCTGTTTGGATGTTGATTTCCCTTTATAACTTGGCTATTACTCTTTTAGAGATTTCTCCAGCAAATGCTGGAGGATGGCGAGGTTCTGGCCAGCAAGTGGTTAGAGGACCGCCCTAAGGGAGACAAGGTTGAGACTGACCCGGAGGCCTTCTTGCCTGCCCCGGACGTCGTCAAGCGCAGCGCTAGTAAGGCCTCTTCTCTAAGGGATTGGTCAGATGATGATGATTCGAATGTTGAGGTCCTTGAGGTACTTGATCCGGTTCTTATCTCTTATTTACACCTGGCTTATGTTCGAATGTTCAGCTAACTCGGACGCTCAGGTCCACGAGGTTCCTCCGCTTGCTACCGGTGGTCCGGCCCCGGCCCCTTCCCAGAAGCGCGTAGCTACCTCGGCCGCAGCTTCGGAGGCGCCGCCGCCCAAGAAGAGGCAAAAGAAGTCTGGGGTTAAACCCTCGGCCAAGCCTGCCGCCAAGAGCACAGTCCGGAGGGCGCCCAAACCTCGGGCTCCCCCCACCATTGATGAGTAAGCTCTTTTAGCATTCCTAATTCGGATTCTTCAATTGCTTGCCTTAGTCTCTGGTTGGTTCTTTCTTTTTTACTTGCTGTCCTTCCTTTTTCCAGAGCTTCTGTGGTTGTCTCCCAGAGCGGTTCTGGCATAGCCTCCCCACTCCGGAGAAATCTCTCTCCCTCCCGCAACGATGACCAGCGTCCGCTTAGCCCTATTCCTGAGGGTTTTGCGGCCGCGTCGGACCTGAGTCCACCTCGTCAAGAGGAGGACAACGTCGACGTGGGGGGTTGCGGGCCGGATTTGGATACGGCAATGCCGGATCTATCCAGCTCCTCGGCCTCTGCGCCCAACATTGAGGCGCCAGCTTCATCGGCGCCGCCCCCAGTATCCCCAGCACCAGCAACAACACCAGCAACACCACTAGCAGCAGCAACAACACCAACACCAGCAGCACCGGCACCAGCAGCAACAACATCAGCAACAGCAGCAAGAGCAACCATAGCAAGGGCCTCTAAGCCTCCTAAGGGGAAAGCTCCCTCTGCCCCTACTGGGTCTACCCCTTCAATTGCTGATCTCTTTCAGCACGCTCCTCAACCCTCATCCGGCAAAGCTACGAAGTCTTCCGGGTCAGCTTCGTCCGGGCCAGCTTCCGGATCAGAGGGCAGCAAACAACTGGTTTTGCACACCAGCCCTGCTGCGGCTCAATCCGCCAGGCGCGAGGCCCATGTGAAGGGCCATGTGACGAACCATTCTGCGAGTGGCGAGAGTTACATGTTGGGTCCGCAACATAGAAAAAAAATTCCTACGATGAGAACTATACGCCAAGATCTATCTACTAGGTACAGAGCAACGGGTGGACATACATCCAACGAGAACTTACCCTCGAAGACAACGAGTTTTGTTAACAAGTAGGAACTCGTGGTTGATGTAGTCGTACACTTGACGATCTCAAGATCGTGAGGAAGTCCGAGCAGGTCCGGCTCCAGCACGTCCTTCAGATCCAGCTCCAGCACCACCAAGTCCAGCACCGCAAAGCAGCGGTGCATCCGTGATCGCACACACGTCCGTACCCGACAACCTCCGCCCTCGCCCGGCAAAGCAGCGGAAGCAGCAACTCCTTTCCAGATAAAGCCACCCGGAACATGTATCTCGCTAATCCGAGACCATGGGGAAATAATACTAGAGGGGGAGAGAGATCCTTCACAAGGAGGTGTTAGTGAGAAGTGAGGAGAGGGTGGCCTTTTATAGGAGGAGGGGGTGCCCCTCCTTCATGGCCGGCACATGGAGGAGGTGCCTCTTTCACCTCCTCCATTCATGTGGTGGTAACCCCTCCACATTAAAATGCCTCTTCACATTCCCTTTTAAAGTCTCCACTTTAAATGCATTAAATTTCTCCAAATTTAATGCTCTCTCATTTAATGAAACTCTTTTATTATTTTTATTCAGAATTTTGTTAATTACTTTAATTAACAAACATTCACATAAAACCCCCTGCAGCATTTCAATATTACATGCAGAACCAATTTCAGCAATTTCACCCGAAACAGTTTCGGTGTCTATTGAAATAATTCCAGCGCTTTCTTAAAGCTTTATCTGAAACATATTTGCTCCAAATGGTGTCGGTATCCCTTAAGTGTGTCACCCTACGGTTCGCGAATAATGTAGACATGATCGAGACCCTTCTCAGATCAATAATCAGAAGCGGGACCTGGAGATCCATACTGACTCCTACACATTCAACGATGACTTCTGTGATCGTGAGAACCTTTAACGCTAGTAACTAAATCCCTTTGTCTCGCGATATATTACATGTCCGAGATTTGATCATCGGTATCTCCATACCTAGTTTTATCTCGTTGCTGACATGCACTCTTTTCTCGTTCCCGTGATATAACATTCTAGTGATCACATCACTTGCTTGCAAGCTATTTCAATGTGATATCACCGAGAGGGCCCAGAGTATATCTATCCGTCATCGGGATTGACAAATTCCACTCTTGATCCATGAGCCTCAACATAACACCTTTGTAGCACTGAACCCATCTTTATAGTCACCCTGTTATGGTGTGACGTTTGATGTTATCAAGATACTCTTCCAGTGTTAGCAATTAACATGATCTCATGGTCTAAGGATAAAGAGTACTTCGTACAGTGTTATAGCAATATAAACATAATGACTTTGATCGTAATGCTATACTTCGGATGAATGTTCATCACATCAGTCAACTAATGTTGTGACCTTGTTATTAACAACATCCAATGTCCATGATCAGGAAACCTTGATCATCTTGTTAATCAACAAGCTATTCTATAAGAGAGGCATAACGAGGAACCCTTTTTGTTTATTAAACACACATGTATTGATGTTTCTGATCAATACAATTATAGCATGCAAAATAAACATTTATCATAAACATGGAATAAGATAATAACCACTTTATTATTGCCTCTCGGGCATATTCCCTTCATTATAGTCCACATCTCCTTGAGTATGTGAAGAACTGGAACAACGCCGACCTCGTCGACCCTCAGGGAGATCTCCTAGAAAGGTTCGGCCCTGCTGAGTTCAGCATGCAAATGAACTCCGCCAGTTAGGCTATCTCCCTGGCTGGCCGGATGATGGAGGTAATCCTTTTTCCCTACTGTTAATGTTTTTTCATAACTTAACATTTGTAGATATATCCTAGTCCCCGAGGCTCCGAGGGAATAACTTGTTATTCGGTCGGATGCTCCCTAGTTTTTGTTCATATTGTCATTAATTTGCAATAGATTTTGGTCCGGGTCTAGTTCCCATGGCTCGGATCACGTAGTTTCCAAATATCTACACACCTAGAGCCGGGTTAAGTTCCACTTGACCCGGATCTTGTAGACTTCAAATATCCACACACCAAGAGCCGCGTTAAGTTCCAGTTGGCCCGGATCTTGTAGACTTCAAATATCCACACACCTAGAGCCGGGTTAAGTTCCACTTGGCCCGGATCTTGTAGACTTCAAATATCCACACACCTAGAGCCGGGTTAAGTTCCACTTGGCCCGGATCTTGTAGACTTCAAATATCCACACACCTAGAGTCGGGTTAAGTTCCACTTGGCCCGGATCTTGTATACTTCGAATATCCACACACCTAGAGACAGGTTAAGTTCCACTTGGCTCGGATCTTGTATACTTCGAATATCCACACACCTAGAGCCGAGTTAAGTCCCACTTGGCCCGGATCTTGTAGACTTCGAATAATTTCCACTGTCTCTGAACTTTTGTCTCTTTCTTGTTTCAGATTACCACTAACCGCCGATCCGCCGAGTTACAACGCCTGCTGGAGTCCTACAAAGACATATGCGGGCGTCATGGTAAACTCCTGGAGGAGTACCAGAAGAGGGGTTAGTTTCCATTTCCCTCCCTTCCTTGTTCATTTCAACTTCTGAGAGATTATATGAATGTCTTGTTCGGATTACGCAGCCGAGGTTGAGGCTGAGAATAAAATTATGAGGAAGAATCTTGCGGAGATTAAAGGTAATTTCATCCCCTTCACATGATCATCGTACCCTCCATGCTTTATCCGGTGGACACTCATATTTTGGGTCCTCCGGATCATGTTGCAGTTGCTCTTGAGGATAGTGTTCCTATGCCTGAACTGATGACCCACTGCTTGGAACAATCAAGGAAGTATGAAGCTGAACTGAAGGAGAAGGACACTGAGATAGCTCGGCTCCAGCAGCAGGACTTGGAGATTACTCGGCTGAATGCCGAAATCCAGAGGCTCAAGAGCTCTCATCAGTCCGCGCCGGAGAAGGCCGATCAGGAGTTTGCCGAAGAGAAGGAGCGTCTTGTTACGAATCTCCAAGGACAAGAGCTTACTGGAGGAAGCCGACGTAAAACTTGCGTCGGCGATCACTGAGTGCGAAAGGCTCCGGGTCCACAACGCCAACACTGATTCCGAGATTCATTGGCTTCTCTTCCAGATTGCGCGTAAGTTCTCCGCTCTTGCTTGATTTGTTATAATTCGGATTTGGTCCACCCGCTCACTGTTGCTCCTCTTATCCTTAGGCAAATTCCCAGAGAGCGATTCGTTCGCCGCCTCCGCTGTACGCGAATCCCATGAGCAGCGTGGAATTCCCGTTGGCCCTGATGCCGAGCCAATTCCTTATGCCATAGAGGATCTCCTGGTGAGTCTCACCGCTCGTCTTGATATAGTGAGGAATTTCGGCTCGGACATTATCCCAGCAGTGACATGGATGTTCGGCTACCTCTGGCCCGGTGTGACAATTCCCAAGAAAACCTCAGACTTAATAGCCAAACTCATGGAATGCGAGACACAACTGGACCTGTGGCGCAAATCTGCGGCACGGGCTAGAGCTGACATCGCTTTGAAGTTTACGCTTTCATGGTATGAAGTGATTGACTTGGCATTGCTCAAGCATATGCGCACCGGGTCTAAGTGGTGCGAGGATCTGGAGTGGATCGCGCGCCGCCAGGCCTGTGCGAACAATCTCATTCAGTACTCCCTCTGCCATGCCTGGAATGAGGGGCCGAGCTTCCTCGATGCTGCTGTTGATGAAATTGTCTCTGGAGCTGAAGAAGGGAATAAAAGCGAGGACTCCGAGTCAGGCGACGAAGCTGAAGACCCGGAGGACAACGAAGTTGACCCGGACAACGAGGCCGAAGCTAGCGCTCCTCCCGCACACTCCGGAGTACCTCCCTCAACAGATGATTCTCCTGCTGCTTCTACCCCTTGAAAAACACTTATCATATTTATCAGATCCCCGGAATGCCGGGCGCAGATGTACTTGAATAGCTTGGTTTGTTTGTGCTACAATTTTATGTTTCGAACTAAGTTTTTATTGCCGGATTATCTTGGGTGAAGTCCCCGAGTTTTATTTTCCCGTTCCTCCAATTTTTGACTCGGCTCGCGTCTACCTTGATTCGGTTTTTTGACTTACGAGTCCGAGGTTCAAATTTTTTTCTTAACAGTACTTGAAACTTTGAGATTAGCTCAAAATGATTCAGCGCTTTAGTGAAGAAAATAAACTAAGGGTTTGCCAAAAAAACCAATGTCGGCCCGCTTAAGTTCTTCTTCCTTAGTTGTTTTTCATGTGCTTTGCCATTCAAAACTTGTTGTCTTGCTTGCCATGAAGCCAATTCTTGTTGGACAACAGCAAAGTCGAAGAGTTAGGTTTTTGGTGCTAACACATTACTAATCCAACTAAGACGTAAGCAACTTAACCCAGCCGACGTAAAGAATATGAAAACAAGACAAGTGCTATAGCAGTCCCCGAGTCTCTGCTCGGGGTGGCAAGGTTTTTATTGATAAGCTCATTGCCGACATACATACTGACATACGAGTAGTTCAGATACATTCACCTCTCAGGTGTAGAAAGGACGTAGCAGTGCTACCTTCCATGGTATTTTGGATTCCTCTCCGGACCTGTCCTCCTTGTTCTTTTGCTGGGGCTGTGCATCAATAAGATAGTAGGAATCATTGCCCAAAGCTTTGATCACAATGAAGGGCCCTTCCCATGGGGGGATAACTTATGCATGCCATCGGTGTGCTGTATTAGCCTTAGCACCAAATCACCTTCCCAAAAACACGGGGGTTTACTTTCCGGCTATGATAGCGTCGGAGATTTTGCTGGTATATGGCGGATCTAGACAAGGCCAGTTCTCTCGCTTCTTCCAGTAGATCAACATCATTCTGGCCGGGCTTCGCGCACTTCGACTTTTGTGTATTGGGTGACCCTAGGCGAATCATGCTCTATGTCGGCTGGTAATACAGCTTCTGCCCATATACCAGAAAGAATGGCGTATAGCCCGTTGATCGATTCGAAGTTGTTCTTAAACTCCACAGTATCACTGGTAGTTCTTCTATCCAGCACCCCGCTGATCTTTGCAGCGGCACTATGAGCCGGGGTTTTATCCCGGACAATACCAGTCCATTGGATCTTTCCACTTGCCCGTTCGATGCGGGGTGGGCGACTGAGGCGACATCTAACCGGATCTTCTGTTCCTGGTAGAACCTCACAAATGCTCCTTCGGCAAAATTTGTCCCGTTATCGGTTATGATGCTATGAGGGTAGCCGTACCTTAAGATTATATCCTTGAGGAATCTTACTGCCATTACCCCATCACACTTCCGAATTGGTTTCACTTCAATCCATTTGGTGAACTTGTCAACCATGACCAGCATGTGGGTCATCCCTCCTTTGGCCGGCTTAAATGGCCCTACCATATCTAGGCACCATACAGCAAATGGCCATGTAATTGGGATAGTTTTCAGCTCCAACATTGGCAGGTGAGTTTTCGCGGCGTATCTTTGACAACCATTACATTTTCTCACCAAGTCCTCTGCTTGTTCCAAAGCACTGGGCCAATAAAATCCATGCCGGAAAGCCTTTGCTACTAAGGCCCTTGATGAGGCATGGTGGCCACATTCCCCTTGGTGAATATCTCAGAGTATGTCAAGTCCTTCCTCCGGATCAACGCACCGTTGAAGTACTGCTGTCACACTCCTTTTGTATAATTCGACGTTGATAATGGTATAATCCTTTGCCCTTCTCTGAGTTTGCCTTGAACTTATTTCATCATCCGGCAAGATTCCCCCCTTCAGGAAATCAAAAATTGGCTTGGCCCAAGAAGGTATAGGTCAGACGGGAAATGGTTCCTCATCCACTTCCATTGCATCCACCGACATAACTCCTGCCGGGTCAAGCTGCATAGTCCCCGGGTTTGCTGAAGCAGTCCCGGGTTTGCTAATGTGCCTCCCCATTCTATTTCCATAGGTGCAACTCCTGATCCGGTGAGCACCGGAATATAAATTGAATCTGACTCGGTTGATGGTGTGATAGATGGTTTTCTCAAGGTTCCAAGGCCACATTTGGCGGAATGGGTTGCCAGGATGAGCCCAGCTTGGACAATGTATCTGCTGCCTCGTTTTTGCTTCGAGGTACGTGATGGAACTCACACCCTTCGAAAAACCCGCTTATCTTCTGGACATGGAACCTATACAAGGCCATGTTAGCATCCATGTCATCCCAATTTCCAGACACCTGCTATACCACCAAATTTGAGTCTCCAAAGCACTGTATCCGGCGTATTCCCACTTCCTTTGCCACTTTGAGACCATGTACCAATGCTTCGTATTTCGCCACATTATTCGAGGCACTGAAATGGATCTGTAGGACGTACTTCAGTTGATCCTTCTTGGGCGAGGTAAGCACCACTCCAGCGCCTAATCCGTCCTTCAATTTTGATCCGTCGAAGTGCATTTGCCAATAATTTGAGTCTGGAAGGGGTGGCTCATATTGCATTTAAGCCTAGTCCACAAAGAAATCCGCCACTGCTTATGATTTGATCGCATCTCTTCTGTCGAACTGTGGTACGTATGGAGCTAATTCGATTGCCCACTTTGCTATTCTGCCGCTTGCGTCTTTGTTACTCATGATCTCCGAAATAGGCGCCTCACATATCACCTTGATGGGGTGTTCCTCGAAATAGTGCTTGAGCTTCTTGGCTGACATATATACACCATATGCCATCTTCTGATAATGACGATAATTCTGTTTTGACACTGACAATACTTCGCTCAGATAATACACCGGCCTTTGCACCGACTTTCCTTCCTCTTCGCGCTCCACTACGATCACTGCACTTACGACTCGGTTGGTCGCGGCTACGTAAAGCAACATTGGTTCCTTAGGTAACGGTGCAGCTAGGATCGGCGCGGTAGATAACATCTTTTTCAACTCGCGAAATGCAAGATCCGCCTGTGGTGTCCATGTGAACTTATCTGCTTTCTTCATCAACTGATAGAGGGGCAAGGCCTTCTCTCCCAACCGACATACAGACCGACTCAATGATGCCAGGCAACCAGTGAACTTCTGGACATCATTAAGACACTTTGGTAACTCCATTCTTTCTATGGCTCAGATTTTTGTTGGGTTAGCTTCAATGCCGCGGCTAGATACTAAGAAACCGAGCAACTTTCCTACTGGTACGCCGAAGGTGCACTTCTCCGGGTTCAGTTTCATTCGGAACCTTCTCAAGTTCGTGAATGTCTAACGGATATCCTCAAGGAGCGTATTGCTTTCCTTGGTTTTTATCACCACATCATCCACATACACCTGCACATTCCGACCTATCTTGTCATGCAAGCATTTTTGCATACATCGCTGGTACGTTGCTCCTGCATTACGTAATCCAAACGGCATAGTTCGATAGCAATAAGCCCCGTACAGGATAATGAACACTGTCTTTATTTGATCATCCGGATTCAGGGGTATCTGATGGAAACCAGAATATGCGTCAATGAACGACAGTAGCTCACATCCGACAGTTGAGTCTATGACCTGATCTATTCTGGGGAGTGGAAATGGATCTTTTGGACATGCCTTATTCAGGTTCGTGTAATCAATACACATGCGCCATACCACTGCCACATTCGGATCATCCTTCTTTTTCTCCACCAGCACCGGATTAGAAATCCAATCCGGATAGCGTACCTCCATGATAAATCTGGATGCTAGCAATCTTGCTATCTCATCTCCAATTACTTTTCTTCTATCTTCTACGAAACACCTGAGAGGGTGCTTTACCGGCTTAGCCCTGGGTCTTACATTCAATGAGTGCTCAGCCAACTCCCTCGGTACACCTTGTAGATCTTGCGTAGACCAAGCAAAGATATCCCGATTCTCACGGAGGAAGTTGACGAGCTCGCTTTCCTATTTGCTGCTTAACTCGGCACCTATGGTAACGGTGCATTCTAGGAACAGATCATCAACTGGTACTTTCTTCGTATCCTTAGTCGCTTGGAATGATACGCTCCTATGCGGGTTGGTCAGGGCCGGCATATGTTGTTGCGCGGATTGAGCCAATGCCGCCACCTCTAGTATCTTCCTTTTCTCTTGAGATATCACGAGTGACTCGGCTAAATTAGATCCGGCTGATGCGCACTCGATCAAACGCCAGAAGTCCCCTGATATAGTTATCACACCCCTTGGTCCGGGCAACTTCATCTTAAGGTAACCAACATGGGTAGTTGCCATGAATTTGCTCAGCGCGGGCCTGCCGAGTAATGCGTGATAAGCACTTTCTAGATTCACTACTTCGAATTCTAAGTTCTCAGTGCGGCAATTGTCTCTCGTGCCGAATAACACGTCAACCCGGACCTTTCCAATTGGTTCACAAGAAATACCTGGCACAATACCGTGAAAAGTGGTCCTTGTTGCTTGCAACATGTTCTCTATTATCCCCAACTTGTGCATGGTATCCTTGTACATAATGTTGATACTACTGCCGTTGTCAATCAATACCTTGGAAAACCTCACGTTGAGATTTGGTCTGATAAACGTCGGATCCAAGACTAGAGCGTAGGTTCCTGGGCTTGGCATGATATTCGGGTGATCCTTCATACTCCATGTGATCCCTTGATCTGCCCAAGGCATATATCTCGGCACAGCCAGCATTACTGCGTTCACCTTCATATGCCGGTGCTGTAAGCTTTTCCGGTCATTCTCTTTCGTGGTGAACACACAATAGCTTTGGTGATGTTCCTTGTACTCATTTCGTCCTTCATTCTCGTTGTAACCTTGGCCTTGCTGCTGGTTATTGCCCACCTGATGTACAACTTCCCTTCTTTCCGGATTTCGTACCTCGGCAGAGGCGGTGGTAGCACCAGTTGCTCTCCATTTCCCCCTGTTAGTAACGGTGGTCGGGGTGTTTCATTCCTAGGTGCTTCGTTCCGAGGTGCCTGAGCATTCCCCAAACCCACCCATTCCAACTTCCTCATCCACTCATACTGCCGGGTCGTATGACTCGCTGGACTGTTAGGACTTGGCGTATGAAATTTGCAAGGTTGATCCAGCATAGATTCAAACGTATATCTCGGCCTATCCTTTCGTTCTTGACATTGCTTTTTCTGCTCCGGGGTCCAAGGCTTTATTCCTTTGCTCTTCTGCTGCCAGTTTTGCCCTCCAGTTTTCTGGCGTTGGCTTGCTCCGGCATTGGGCTGATCTCGGTCCACTGCTGCAACCTGCTGTGAGTTATACCGATAATATGGCCGCTCGTCCCTTCTTTTTCCTAGGAAATGATTCCTTCTTGATGACCCGGAGATATCTCGGTTGTAATACTCCTCATTTGCTTCGCTAGACATCAGCCGGGGTTGAGTTGGATCTCCCAAGGCATATGTATCTGCAATCCGGATTGTCTCGGAGAAGGTAGTTGGCATATCTCGCTGTAACCTCTGCCACAACATACTCCCATACCTGCATCCCTGAGCGAACCACGCAATTGCTTGTGATTCGATCACCCCTTCGCACGAGTTTTGCACGTTGCACCACCGAGTCAGGAAATCTCTATCTGGCTCATTCGGTCTCTGCCGGCATAGTGCCAGGGTCTGCGGTCTATTGGGTCTCTTGTAAGTGCTTGAGAAGTTGCTAACAAACAGTTCCTGGAAATCCAACCAACAGTTGACACTCCCTGGTGGCAAATTGTTTAGCCAAACTCGCGCTGGTCCTTTCAGCTTTTGTGGTACATATCTTACTGCCTATCTCAAATTCCCTGTCGCTATCTTGATAGCTGTGGCATAATCAATCAACCAATCTTCTGGCCTGGTGCTTCCATCATAAGTTCGGGTTCCCCTAGCCATCTGGAAGTTCGGCACTGGTGGCTCATTCATGATCCGGGGCCCAAAACATGCTGGACGCGATGGACCTTGTAACTCGATTTGCTCCGACCTATAAATCCTATCTAACTTTAACCTCGCATCATCTGGCTGCAAGTTCCTGCTTCCCAACCGTGATCCAATTACATGATGATCTGGTCTGGGATATCCATCGTTAACCATAGCCGAATAACCATCATTGTATCTTTCTTGATCCGGATGCGCAGGACACTGCTGTGCTGCTTGTCCTGCACTTCCTCCTTGCCGAGGTTCACGCTGTTGCGGTTGAGGCACATTTTGCCCCGCTCCCACAGGATTACGCTGTCCGGCATTGCCGTTGGCAGCATTTCTTTGACCGGCATTGCCTTGGTTGTGGTTACCCCGGGCAGCCACACCCCGGCTGGTACTGTGGCGATCCTCATCAACTTGCACTGCTTTTCCTTTTCCATCTCTTATCGGATCATAAGGAACCATTTGCTTGTTTCTTCTCCCAGAGTCCACTACCTCTTCTCTCCTAGGATCATGACCCGGAGATGATGCGGCTCCTCTGGATCTCGCCGGGTCATTTCTGGCCGAATGTACCACCTGTGAAGCTCCTGGTGGTGCCGGGTTAGCTTTGTTAATTTCTTCATTTTGTTGGCATGCGACCCTCAATAGGTGATTCACTCTCTCTTGTTGCCTCTGTCGAGCCTCACCGGTCAAACCTTCTAACTCGGATGCAGCCGCGTTTGCTGCTCTGAGGTTCTTTGCTGGGGTACTGTACCGATCAAGTCCCTTGTCACTATAGTGGCTATCTGACCCGGCCTGGGCTCGTACTCCTTGTCAATCTCAGTGATCAGGTTTCTGCCTTGGATTTTCACTCCATGGATGCGGTTTGCCTTAGCGTACTCTCTCAAGGTGATGTTCAGCGACTGATGCAGCTCGGCCACCTTCTTTGCTCCAGCTAACATCTTCTGCCTAGTCTCCTCTAGCTCAACTTGCGCTTGAGCCGGATCTACCACAAGTGCTATTGGTGTTGCTATGCTATCTATCGCTTGCTGGAGCACATTTTCTGGCTTCTCTAGCAGAGGAAACCTAGACCTGGTCTATTTGGGCGTTACCTGTGGCTCTGGCGCCGGATCTTTGCTCGGTCCCGCATCTGGAGCGGTCATCAGGACTTCAACGCTGCTAGTGGGGCAAGCAATACGCACTCCACGGGCGGCGCCGGGAGATGGTTCGCCACCGTCGACGATGTGCCGCGGGTGAACGCAGGATTCATCCACCCCGATGTAGATCTTGTGCGTGCCAAGCTTGATGAAAATGCCGTTGCGCGGTGGAGGGTTCCTGCCGAAGCTTCCCGCGTTGTCGCTGACGTAGTCCAGCGCTCCAAAGCGCTGAAACAAGCCTGAGACGATACGCTCGCCGGTGTTCGAGAAGTTTCCCGTCTGGATTTTCACCCCTGCTAGCACCGCTAGCCCCACGGTGGGCGCCAACTGTCGTGGTGGTAGCAGGACAGATGCCATGGATAGGCTAAAGATGAGGCCAATGTGTGCTAGAGGAATCTAGGGAGGGAGAACATGGTGATTCCATGCACAGAAGTTCTTGTATTCTCTCTATCAATGGTGTTTACAAGTGTTCTTGAAGCTCTTAGCAAGAAGGAGACGATGTCTCTTACCCCTCACTAACTAGCCCCTGAATTCTATCTTAGACAGAGGGTGATTCCTCTCAATGCCATCCCCTCTCTATGGAGGCCCTGGTGCTCCTTATATAGGGAAGCCCGGGTTACAATTCTAGGGCTTAGTTGGCAGCATATTCTGTGAATATGCTCCTTTCCTAAAGCAGATGCTTTTTTATTCTTCTTTAACCTCTCATCCGGACTTTGGACGTAACCCGTAACATCATCCTCTTCTTTTGGCGTCACATGCTACGTCATCCGGCTTTGCCTGCGTCACCCTGGTCACTGCTGACCCGCTGGCCCTCTCCTTTACTTTACTTTGCACATGCTTCAGCTAATAAAGCCACCTTTTAACTAGCGGGGGATTCCTTCTCTTTGAAGCCAACATAATCCGGCTAGCCTATAGCTAATCCGGCCTATCCAAGTACCTGCAAAACAGATAAGCATTGCCGGCATAGTTCTTATACCGGCCGGACCATTGTCAAGAAAATGCCCCACGGGCCGAGCCACACTGTGATTCGGCCTGCCTTAAGGTGACCCGGTCAGCACTTTGCTTTGACCGTGTCGTACCCCGGCTAACTCAGCCCTTTTACCCGGCGTTGCCCTATCCGAGGGTATCCCCAACACATGCGCACCGAGGACTCCACGGTACCTTGAAGAAGGGATGTTATTCCAGAAACTAGCGAACTGTAAACAGATCGGTCCTAGCTAGGGATGTTTTGCTGCAACCTCGAGACTGCCCGTTTTCCAAGATAACACGCTGAACCTAAATCTCATTCGCCGCAAGCAGACCCCGTTTGCAGGCCATCATTCAGTGCCTTCTGCATCAGTGACAGTCATCAATTTTGGTTTGCTGTGGATCGCTTATCAGGAATGGAGTTTGGTAGCTAGGCACTGCGCTGTCCGTGCCATCATGTGACGTTGAAATATCTTGTCCGAATAGAAGGAAAACGAGAGCAAGAGCTGGGTATCGATATCTGGTCACGATTTGCAAGCGACGACGACGAAGACCGTTGTGATTAAAAAATGTCGGATTATTTTCGCTGGTTATCTGTGGCGGAGAGCAATGGCCAATGGGAAGGTCATCTTGGGTCAAGCGAACGAAGAACAACGAGGAGATCTGATTTTCCTAGAGTAAATTCAGACGTGGCACGAGATATTTATATTTGAACGGATAGGTACATGTGTCGGGTGCTGCGACCGTTTCCTTCCGTTGCAGTTTACCCTCGCCATTAGGCTAGTCCTAGTGGGAGTATCATGCATGCCACTTTGGCAAAAATCTGATGTGACACTATAATTAATAAAGAGAGAGGTGTTAGTAGTATCATAATATGATGCCGTATCATAGCTCGTGAAACTAGGTAATTTAATGACCAATACATCTCATACACACAATTATATTGAGATTGTAAAAAAATTAAATACAATGATACTATAATACTACTAAATAATACTAATCACTAGAGAGATAATATCATACACTAGTATCAATATCATATGCATGATACTAGTAATATGATACTACCACTATGATCATCCGCATCGTGCAGTGTGACAGGTTCTTGGTTTCTTCCACGCCTCTCTTTGGAGACGCGTACGTGTGCGTCCACGGAGTGCCGCGTAGGCAGTGGATAAGCTGGAAGGCAGCCCAAAGTTCAGAGACGAGCTCCCAAACAGGGCCGGGGTCCAAAGTCCAAAGCAAGTCCACATCATGCGTGATCGGTCGAAGGTCCACGTGCGATCGGCCCACGACCATGCAGATACGCAGGCTCGATGACCTTGAATTTTGCACGTATGTGCCACTCTCGCACGCTCACGCATACAAACGCCACTATGGATCCTACCCATGCACGCTACATCGGTCGATCTGCCAACTCACGCTTACGCGCACGAGATAAGTAGAAGAAGAAGATACAGCCGGCCACGCGGACACAGCTTTCGTCTTGACAAAGTCAACCGTATCTTTGCGCGCATCAGCTTCGCCGCCTGCTGACTGCTGCCTTGCTATGTAGAGGAATTCAGTAAAATCCACAGCCAAAAGGCGTCTCAAGCGGCCGTCCGATACAAACGGTCCGATTCTGTCTAGATGGATCGTCGCACAGTTATAATTTGAGTAAGCGGTCCGGCATACCTAACCAGTGAGCCTAGCGGCGCGACCAAATCTTCTCCACGGTTGCCATTTTGGTCAGCGCGTGACATTTGCCAATTCTTTCCCCATTTCAGCACATAGACATAGACAAACATATAAATTTGCAAGTAAATAAAGTGTCAAACAAATGCCATTTCCCTTCAGGTATCGCCAACAAGTGACCAGTTCATCCCATATGTCCAAAAGAAGACAAATATCTTGTCCAAAATAAGTGGCAAGTTTCTCCCATATGGCAACCATCTATGCGATTGCCCTTCAAGCATCGCGAGCCTGGATGATCTTTTGCTTCTTCGCGATCCAAGCCCTTTGGTCGGGGTCGGAGATGCTATCCAAGTCAGTGAGCATGATCTTGTTCTCCTCGGCCATGACCTTGGTTTCGGCCTCCAAGAGCTTGGTCTTGGCATCGGCATCCATGGCATTTGTCTTGACCTCGACTTCCATGAACCTAGCCTTGGCATTTGTCTCATCCACCACAATAGATCTCAGTTCGAGATCAACAGAGCTCTTGACGATGGCCTCTTTCTCTTTGCGCCTTCTCTCTTCCCTCTAGGAAATCGCCTTTTTCTTCTTGCCCAGCAACTCCCCGATGGTCTCTTGGAACACCAACGAACTAGCTTGATAGGTGATTGTGGCCTGCAGGCCGGTGAGCATGACTAGTAGACGTCAGGCTGTCGGTTGCAGGGTTGCCAAGGCATTTGCCATTATCATCAAGATCGATGATACCGTCCGTTGACGCATTTCCCTTGCAGTTTCCCTTCTTCCCATGAACTTCTCTCCAAAGGGCATAACTAACTTCCCACTTTTTGATGTCCTTGATCAACATCCAACAATGGTTCAATGTGAAAGTATTGTTGTCATTGGCCGTCTTGAGGTGCTCCAGAGATTTAATAACCTACACATATGGATGACAACAATGTATCAATGGATATGCATGGTACGTCGACAAGGGAGGAAGAGGTTTTACCATGTCAACCGCCGTGAGCCCACTTATTGACCTTTTATTCACCGCATCGAATGAGCCTTGGAACTTGCTACACTTGGAATGGATGGTACCCCATCTCTTAGAAAGGGAGAGATCATTTCCGATCGCTAGAAGGGGTTTGGCACGAACTTCTTATGTTCATGGTAGAATTTGCCCACCTTTTTCAATGGGCATATCCCTTCATCTCGGCACCGCATAGGGGATCTTGTGAAATCTCCATCCAAGCTTTACATAGGATCTTGTCCTCTTCGGGGGTGTAGCTTGCGGTCTTTTGTCTCATCTTCTTGCCCTCGACAATTGATGAGGCAAGTGATGCGGCCAATTCCGCGGCGGTGATCCCCCCGCTCATGGATGGGCCATTGCATTCATACAATGGCTCACCTGCAATTTCGCAGACATATTTTTGAGTATCCTATTGAGTCTCATCTTGGGTGTTGCCCTCGTCGCCATCTTGTCCACTCATGTTGACCATGTCATGCATGATGGCCTCGCCATTGATGTCCATAAATTCCTACACACAAATTGTCCATGATAAGTCGTGGGCACAAGATATTGGCAACGAGAAAGAAATTTTGCGGCTTTACCGCATTGGTTGGCAATGGCGGTTGGCTGGCCATTCCATCAAACATGTTGACTAGCGGTGGCATGGCTATGGCAGAGATGTGCTGTCGCTTCTTCGATGCCATAGGGATTGTTGTAGGGGTTCGCGCATGAAAACAATATTTTTCCTATGCCAAGAATCCTAATGCTAGGACCTATCTATTAGTAATGCAATAACGGGAGCGGATTTTCGTGAACTTACCCTGAAGACCGAAAAGCGTTGGCAACACTCGGGAGAGCGTGGTTGCTGTAGTCATACTGAAGCCGACCTCGAGGTTGTGTTGAAGTCCCGACAACTCCTGTGGCTCCAACGACTTCTAGTGCCCCAAGTGTTGCACCTACGAGGGAGTTACACACGTTCGGTGCCTGACGATGACTCCCGCTCCTCCAATCCAGCAACAGTTGTGGAAGTAGAGCTTCTGGATCCAAATCTCGTAGCGCAATGGCGCTCCACAGTGAAGAAGACTCCTGCTCGCACGATCCGAACTTGGGACCACAGTCATGGCAGAGAGAGAGCATCAACTGGAGGTATCCCCAAAAGCGAGGAAACATTTTATTGATTATTGTGTATTTAATTTGTCAAAATACCTCTCTTTATATAGGGGAAAAAACACCCCATAGCTAACTAGCTTAGCCATGTGGAACTAAACAAGGGAGAGGGGAGAGGGGGAGGCTTGGCCGGTCGGCCAAGGACCTTGTGGGCCCCATGCGGGGTGCCCAAGGCCTAGCCAGCCACCCCTCTCTCCTCCCTTTGGTCTTTCCTTCATGGGTCATTTTCCCTCCGGATTTTGGCCCAATTAGGTATTTGACCTTTTAATTCATTTTCCTTTATTAAATAATTATAAATAAATGATTAAATCAATATTTAACATTTACTTACATATTATTCAATCCCCGTGGCTATTGAACTCCTTCCACCCCACTCCGGACATCCTATGGACTTATCGAAACCCTTCCGATTTTCTCTCTCTCTTTTCTTTGCTGATTCTGCTGATACCAAAATGCTCTCTATGCATCATCAAGCCCTTAAGCGTGATATCCCACGGTTCATGAACACTCTAGACATGGTCGGGACCTTCCCGTACCAATGATCATCAGAGGGACCTAGATGTCCATGTTGACCCATGTGCATTCCATGAATCTTTCGTCGCTGAACCATGAACGTCGTGTCATATTCCTTTTGTCTCTCGATACTAGCATTACCCGGGATCTGATTATTGACATCACCATGTCACGTTCAATCTTGTTATCAACAAATGATATTTGATTAGTTCCGACAAGTGATATCTCCGTGATCAAATCACACGCTGCACATCTATTGGATATAACTTCTCCGAGTGGGCCCTCGAGTATCTTTTCCATCACGCGGGTGAACAAATCCCGCTCTTGACGCATAATGTATCTACATGTTCCTCCGAATACCTGAACACACCTTTATGATCACCATATCACCAGGTGATGTTTGATGCTATCTAAGTATCCTCGGGTAACAGTGATTGATATGGTCTCACAGTCTAAGAAATAGGACACTATGTCTTTTCTAATCATCATAACTTGAACTTCGTGACATGATCAGGTCATGATGCTTAGGTTGGGTATATCTCATCATCTTCTTATCGCAATGAGGTGACTCCATTGTCAACTAGCATAAATGCCACATGATCAGGAAACCTTGATCATCTGTTGACCAATGAACCAGTGACTAGAGCTTCACCGGGAACTCCTGGTTGTTTATTATAACACATGTATTGACGTCTCCTTTCAATATAGTTATAGCATGATATAAAACTTAATCATAAACTTTATGAAATATGATAATAATCCATATTATTATTTGTCTCTAGGGCATATTTTGAACAATTGTGTCTCGAGCTATGGGAGGTCGGTTGAGGTCGATGGCATGATCATCCGTATCCGACGATGTCGATCGGGGATCGCCGAACCGGGAGAGTGCTCCACCGTTCCTCGTGTGACCGCATGTGATGGCGTATGTGGGCCTGGCGTCCTGGGTTGCAGATACGACCAACCGCTCGATGTTAATGTGACTGAGCTGGTCGGCAATGCTCATTGTTAAACAAGCCAATAAGAACCAAAAAATATTGCAAGGCTTGTGACAATGGTTAACCACAAAACCCTGGGAAAGAACCGGTGATACTAATAGAACTCTACTCTCTTCTCCCCCTTTTATATCTAAACACCAAAAGGAAAAATAAAAGTAGGTGATGCTAGCGTGACCCAACTAGTGTAACTCATCTTCGGAAGGTTCATTGTTGTTCTCGTCATCGTTCTTCTCATACTCCATAGTCTCATCCTCATCATTTCCTCCAACTTGTTATGCAATAGATGAACCACCTTGAGCAGAATACCACCAGAACATAAATGTTCACCTTGCCCCTTTCCCTCTCGGTTTAACACAAGAGCCTTGTGATTCACATCGTAGGATGAGCGACACTTCTCATATAAGGACTTGAAGAACTTGGCAACCCCACTTTGAGGCTTCTTCATCATGGATCCACACCTTGAGCGATAATCATGGGGGTTGCGGGAGCCTTTATTACATGCTCATAAGGCATCATATCGAGAACATATGGTTGTTGACCACACAGAGAGAAAGCAAGAAGCTCTCAAGAACCATGATTTCCAACCATTAACTCCGGTGGCACCATTTTGTGGAGAAACCTTTGTACTATGTCAAAATAGTTTGGAATCATCTTATTCTTAGCGTTCTGCTTCAACTCATGGAAGATGTATTCACAAACATCAATTTTCCTTTGGCAAGAAGTATGTCAATAGTACATGAGGTTGACATGATAGACACGATAATTGGTCAAATCCCCTTTCCCTAATCCCTTCTCTTAATTACAGTCTACTTTTCCTCAAGATTTATCTTTCTAAATTTGCATGTGTATGGTGTTTAAAGCAACCGTAGAAAACAATTTAGTAAAAAACCCACCTTTAATTAAGTATTTTGAACATTGCATATTCAAATCTCTAGGCGATGTAGACACTCTTTCAAAGTGTTAGGGTTGGACTAGGTCGGGGGACTGGGCTTATCCTCTCATATTGCAGAATGTGGGTTAATTCTAAACTTGGTGGGGGGTCTTAAATGCAAATGTGCCCAGGATTGGACCATGTGGACTTTGCACGAATTTCCAATGATAATGCATGCGCATTGCATTACATTCGAAAATTGTATTGATACTATAGAAGGGATCTCCAAAAACAAATGAATGGAGGAAGGGATGATTTTGGACACTCCACATTGAACAATACCTAACCGAAGACTGATTTAGTGGGTTTAGACACTAGTAGAAAAATGGCCTTTGGTTCGGAGCATTAGTCTCGGTTTTGCTACAAACCAGGACTAATGCCCTAGTTCCAACGGCTAGAAATGGCCGCAGGGTACAACACCCATTAGTCCCGGTTCGAATGGGACCTTTAGTCCCGGTTCGTGTAACAAACCGGGAAGGGTTTCCGGCAAACCGGGGCAGGTGCCATACCCTTTAGTACCAGTTTGTTACATGAACCGGGACTAAAGATACTACAGTCCTGGCTCATGTATCTAACCGGGACTAATGTCCCTCCTATATCATCTTCCTCCCTGCCCGAGACATACTCCATTTCGACCTGCTTCTCCTCTCTCTGTTTCCTCCCTTCAAGCTCGAGTTCATGCCCATTTTTTCACAAGATTTGGCGGTGCCCCATCTATCCAAGTGTTCTAAAAGGTTAGCAACTTCATTCTTTCATCTTTCATTGCTAGTTTAGCTCATTTCATGCTCTAGAAGTTGAGGGATTTGTGGGTTTAGTTTGGAAGTAATTTTTTTGCAATAATAAGATGAGATGAACTACTACAACACAAAGATACATGGGTTCATCCTACTAAAACTTTTAGTGCACACACTCATAAATGCATCATGCCACCATCCAACAACAAAATGATGCCCTTCTTCTTCTACCTGCCTTCAACAAACTCACAAACTGTAACAAACTTAGGGTTAATTCACAAAAGCTTCATAAGAAAACACACTAGCTCAGTATATCTTCGAGAAGCTCCTCTATGGAGAGCTCCTCGAAGATGTCTAGGGACAGGATCCTAAGACATCTTCGAGAAGCTCCGCCATAGTGGTGTCCCTCTTGCACCATATTGCAGTTTATAACTTCTCTAGCTAGATTAATACGCCAGGGAGCTAACAAATTTCACATATTAGGGAGTGCCTCTATGGCGAGCTCCTTGAAGATGTCTGAGGACCGGATCCTAAGAAATCTTCGAGAAGCTCCGCCGTAGTGGTGACCCTGCTCTTGCAAACCATCTTGCAGTTTATAACTTCAGAAGGATGCATCTTGCCTATTTATAGATTAAGCGGCACAACATGGTGTCGACACTCACCCCTATCATAGTGCCGCCACCCACCAAAATAGTGTTTCCACTCATTGGCATAGTGCCACCACTCACGACATAGTGTTGACACTCACCCATGACGTAGTGTCCCCACCCATGTTTAGTCCCGGTTGGCGTCTCCAACCGGGACTAAAGGTCCATCTTTAGTCTCGGTTGGAGACACCATCTGGGACTAAACGGGGTCATGCCGGCCCAAGCCTAAAGTCCCAGTTGGTGTCTCCAACCGGGACTAAAGATCCACCAACCGGGACTAAAGATGGAGTGGAAAGTTTTTAAATCAGTGCATAGTTCTTACCGATGGAGTAGAAATTTTAGACTGGTACTAATTTTAGCATCGTGATTATGTTTGATCCATCAACCGAGACTAAAGATCCACCAACCATGGATATATGCTGACCGACACTCTAGTGAGTTCATTAAAGGTGTGCGTTCTTTTCTCGATGTGGCTGAGGCAAACAAGCGGAATGGTTTTATGTGGTGTCCATGTGGTATCTGTCGAAATCAGAAGGAAAACTCTACTTTAAGATGTCACATCATATGTTGTCCACTGATGGCTATGAAATATAGCCATCTAAATCCATATTTAAACTGGATATTATTCATATTTTTGATGAAATATCTCTCTAAACCCTGCCACTCATGCCTAATGATCGAAGGGGTATGAAATCCTTTCTTTCTATTTTTCCCTGCGCAGATAATGATGTTTGATGATGGGAATCACAACATTAAAGTCAAAGATATGAGATTTCCAACAATCCGAAGAAACCAGGGGCAGTGAAGTGGAGACAAATGCTTTAACGACCAACTATACAGCAGGAATAAAATTCCGGCCGTATAGTTCCAGTCGTATAGTTGCCATCGACTCCGCTAGGTCAAACAGAACAACTTTCGTGAAGGGACCCCTATAAAAAGAGGCTTCGGGCGACGGGAAAACAGAGATGAACGCCGCCCCCAGAACCCTGCATCCACAACACCGCATAGCCGCCGGAGGAATAGACTAGATCTAATCTCCAAACCCTTCTCCACCACCATAGCCATATTCCACCACTTGTAATAGTAGATCTCATCTTCGATTGGCGACATTGTAAGACTATTTGCTATCAATCTCATGATTTCCATTACAATGTTTACGATTGTTGATTTCATCTCTATGTGTGAGTAATTCTCCTTGGTCTAAGGACTTCGGCCTAACCACGTAGCTTCTGTGCATGTTATTTATCATAGATGGGATCATGTATTAGTTTGTATGACATGATGATTATTGTATCCTCTCTTGCCTCAACCAAAGGATTTGTTAGGTACCTAAGACCCTGAGGATTGAGCCAGGTATAGGGAGTATGAGTAATGACTAATCTGCAGGTTGGGAACCCCAGTGATAGAAGGCGTAGTACGGCTGTATGTGAGGGATTTACTTGGGATTAACGGTGACATCACTATCCATATCATTAGTTCTATTTATTTGATGGCTCAATGGACGGCGACTAGCTAGTGTTGATGGGTCGTGGTTGATGTAGAGCTTGTTGGGAACCCCAAGAGGAAGGTATGATGAGCACAGCAGCAAGTTTCCCTCAGTTATGAAACCAAGGTTTAATCGAACCAGTAGGAGCAAGGAAACACCCCAAAGGTGATACTAGTTGAGCTTTGGCAGGGCGCACTACCGGTGCTAGTAGCAACGTGGAGACCTGCACAACACAACCACAGAACTTTGTCCCCAACTTGCCATGAGGTTGTCAATCTCACCGTGTTTTGAAGAAAACAAAGGATTAAACGTATCGAATGGAAAGAAGTAAAAGTTTGCAGAAAGTAAACACAAAGCAGTAAACAGTTTATAGATTTTATGTAAAGAAAGAGGACCGGGATCCATAGTTCACTAGAGGTGGCTCTCCTTAGATAGATAACATGCTGGGTAAACAAATTACAGCGGGGCAATTGACAAACACCGAGAAAGCAATACATGCATATAATAATCATCTTGACTCCTCTGAGACTTGATTGGGCATTACAACATAATACATAGACCGCCATCCAACTGCATCTATGACTAATAATCCACCTTCAGGTTATCATCCGAACCCCCTCCAGTATTAAGTTGCAAGCAATAGATTATTGCTTCTGATCACGTGTAAAGTAAACAATACGATTGTTTTATGAACAAAGGATTGTTGTTTTCTCCTAGTAGCAACAACACATCTAGTACCTTAGAGATTTACATCACTTCCCAGTTACGGAGGCATGGACCCACTATCGAGCATAAATACTAACTCTTGGAGTTGCTAGCATCTACTTGGCCAAGATAGCTACTAACAACAGAAAGCATGCAAGATCTCAAATAACAAAGACATGATAGAATCAATAATCAATCTGAAATTGTTGGGAATATGCCCTAGAGGCAATCATGTATGATGTTATTCCCAATGTATTCATAAGGTTATGGTCCATGTATGAACTACTAATATGTATCATCGAATATGTGATTTGATTGTGGAACTATATATTCATGTTGTTCATACTAATTTTCCTTGGTCATTGAGGTTGTGCTGGACACACAACTTAGACCAATGTGAAAGTCGGCAGATGACTAGGTTCCACTTGTCATGGGCATGGAGATGCTATTCCGACTTACACAGATTTGGCTAAAGAGTTTAGCGAGTTGGACTGACCCATATTGAGATGCAACGAACAAGTCGTCATTTGCATGTCTCAATCAATGTAATCCTTAGACCTAAGGTTATTGCACAATCTGAGTTGAGGATCTCCGACTTAGGTTACATCAATTTGTTAAAATTTTGAGGCGATTATAAAGGCGGAGTTCGGGTCGACTGAGAATCAAGCTGCGTGATGTGAATAACCGAGATGGGATTTTGCCCTTCCATCCGGAGAGATATTCTCTGGGCCCTCTCGGAAGATATGATTTAGAAAGCATGGCCATGCGCGTCTCGAATAAGTGTTAACCGAGGCAGCCGACTAAGAGTTAGTCGGATGAATCACTTATCTCGGATCGATAAAGAGAGTCGGACTATTTAAGGGATGACGATCATTCGCCTATAGTCCGACAAGTTATATCGTGAGGCAAAAGGGACTCAGACGAAAGTCGCATTGGAAGGTATGTCGTCATGACTTATTGGTACTTGGGAGTTGGCACGTTCTGCTAGGAGCCGCTACCGACTGATCGATTACGAGTGAGACTCGGAATCGTGTCCGGGTTACCATGAGCCTGTTGGGTCACACACTTAAGAGCGGGAGCAGTTTGGGTTAGACCCAAAACATGAAACCTATTTGGGTTGGACCCAAATAGTGACATGGACTTAGTCAGCAAGTGAGACTTGCAGTGGCAAATATAGGCCTTTTAGTGAATGGGCCACAAGTGAGTGGAGCCCACTTTCACTCCCTATATAAGTTGGGGCACAGGTGCTTAGAGCACAAGGTTAGGTCACTCCATGTGTTGGAAACCCTAGCTCCAGTCCAGTCCTGTTGCCGCCGTACCGGACCTAGCAGTCCATCGCCAGCGCTCCTCCTCATACGTGTGGATACCGGCGGAGGTGCTGTACGTTCAGTACTTCGACGATCGTGAAGAAAGAACGGATCGTGGATCGTGGAACCGGAACGCATCACGAGGACTACACTGCATCAAGCGACGTGCTTCATCAATTCCGCAACTGCGCGTCTAGTGGTAATCCTCGTGGCCTTCTACCTGAGCTGGATCTTGGGATCACCGCGTAGGAAAAAGTTTTGTTTTTCTCTGCGTGGCCCAACAGAAATAGCATCTCAATATCCATCGGATCCCGGTAAACACAACATGTATGAATTAAAAATAGATGATCTTGATCATGAACGGAGCTCACAAGATCTAAACATGAAAGCACAAAGGAGGAGAAACCAGCCATCTAGCTACTACATGGATCTGTAGTCCAAGGATGAACTACTCACACATCACACCGGAGGCTTGCATGGTGATGAAGAAGGCCTCCAGGGTGAATTCCCCTCTCCGGCAGGGTGCTGGGAAGAGCTTCAGATCCCTCCCGATCCAGGGATGGAGATGACGGCGGCTACAGACTCTTTCATGGATTTTTGATCGGGTACTTAGGGTTTTTGTCCCGAGGGCAATATATAGGCGGAAGGAGAGGCCGAGGGGGTGCCGGGAGTGGCCACACCACCCCCTGGCATGGGCTAGGCCTGGCCGCGTGGCCAGATGGTGTGGTGGCTCCCTGAACCTTCTCCGTCTCGTATTTTGGCACTTGATCCCTTCCGGAAAAATAGGCACTTTGGCTTTTGTCCCGTCCAATTTCGAGAATATTCATTTTCTGACTTTCCTGGAACCAAAAACAGCAGAAAACATGCACCCTGGCACTGTGGCTCTTGTTAATAGGTTAGTCCAAGAAATCATATGAAAAGTACTCCAAAGTTTGAACAAAACACAAGAAAGTGGATAAAACCAAGCATGGAACATCAAAAATTATGGATACATTTGCAATGTATCAACATCCCCAAGCTTAACTCCTGCTCATCCTCGAGTAGGTAAGTGATAAAAAGAAATAATTTTTGAGGTGACATGCACCATCAAAGACTTGATCAAAGTATTTGCAAAACATTCAAAGCTGGGATCATAGTACTTCAATCATAACATGAAATACAAAGTTCTAGCAATAAGCAAAGAAACTATGATGCAACATGAAAAGGCACAAACAAAAGATTCATGAATAACAATGCTTTGCAAGACGTTTGTTTGTTTCACATAAAGAAAACATAGCATAATAGTCATCTTGTCCCTCAATAGAGTAGCAAATATAAATGCATAGGACACCTTCAAAGTTCATAAGAGTGACTAGATACAATAGTTTAAAACAAGCAATATCAAAGTATGCATCAATCAACTAGTCTTGGGACAATGCACATAGAACTAAGAATGGCCACTATGCTCTCAAAGTAAGAGCATAAACATAGAAGGTGGAGACTCAATATAATGGTGGAAGAAAGGCCTTTTGTAAAAGGAAGTAGGGATTCAAGTCTCATAAAGAGCTTCCAAAAATTATGGTACTTATAGCTTTCAGCTCTCATTGCCCCTATCATAAGCATCTTGAAGTGATTAAGGTTAAAGTGAACAAACTATGATGTACATGCTTGACGAAGTATAAGTCAGAAATCTCATGTCCCTTGTATACGAGGGCCGCTCCTCAAGCTACTCAAGTTTAGTCACCGGTAAGTTCTTGTCATCGTAAGTACATGTGTATCATAGAGAACCGCCAACGTGGTACCCCTTGCCCGATGACACAGAAGAATCCCCATATCAAAATGACAAGGCAAGCAGACAACGAGCATCTCAGCATTCTTCTTATTTACCATGGGAATATGGTGCTTTTTTCTCTCTTTCCTCTTATCATAGTATCTTTTTTTTCTTTTCTCTTTTTTCTCAATATAGGACTCTTTTTTTATAAGAAGAATGCTTCATAGATAGCTCATTATGGTTATGCTGCAGGTTTCCACCATGTCAACATGGATTAGACCAATGACCTGCATTTCTCTAACACATATACATAACTCCATGGACTTACAAGCTCCCCTTTCATTTCACACCGACGACATCCATATACAAAAGAGCATGATATCAACTAGGTACAAGTACCAAGTGCAATGTTGAAAGCGTTCCCCATGAAAGCATGGTTCTGCTAATTCCCAACAAATAAGTGCAAGCAAATACAACATAGAAGACACAATGGTTCAAGTTTATTAAGGGCAAGTAAAATAAAGTGTGCCTTCAAGTTCGTGAGAGGTTTAATCACTAGTTTTCTCATAACAAGTGGAAGGTAAACAAAATCATGAATATACTTGGAATAGCATAAGCTAGTAGGTAGGTATGGTGGACTCTTTGGAATAACTTGGTTGAGGGAGTTGGATGCATGAGTGGAACTCATACTTTGTTGTGGAGGCTAGCAAAAGACTGGGAGCGACAAACTAAGAGAGCAATAATGGCCATAATCATGCAGAGCGACAAAACATCATTGATCAAAGCATAAAGTGATACTAAAAGTTGAAAACTAAAGGATCATAAAGGCTAACGGTGACTTGAGATAGTCATAACAAGTCAACCCAAATAAAGCATCAAAGGAGAATACCACTATACTATGCTTTAATATGCTAAAACAACGCATGATTCATCCAAGGCACATTAAGCAATCTCAATTGTTTATAACAAGTCATGCTACAGCAAATAATACTAAGCATAAAGCCAAAACAATATCAAGCATGGCATGACAAAGCATATGCCACAATCAAAAACAAGCTCTTTTTACCACATAAGCATGAACTTCCCTACTCTTTTCCAAACCAAACCAAACTATTTGCAAACCAATGTATGAAAGAGGGGGTCCAACCAATTTATTCAGCAAACTAAGCAAACCAAAGAAAACGAAAACCAAAACGAAAACGAAAAAGAAGACGCTCCAAGAAAAACACAACTGTGCATGAAACAATAAAAATGAAGCGTTTGGAAGAAACCTGGAATTTTTATTGATGAAGAAGGGGATCCGTGGGCATCCCCAAGCTTTTATTCTTGTACTTCTTGGATGTTTCTTGGGGTGACACGTGTGGCATCTCCAAGCTTGAGCTTTAGTCCATCCTTCATCTCATTACTTATTCCTTCCATACACCTGAAATTTTTCCTTCATATAAAACTTCACGCAATCTCATTAGCAATATTAGTGCACTTAAGATAAATAAGTCTCAAGGTTCAGTTATAATACCAAATAAACTTCCATTATGACACTAGCTACCGTAGCACTTTCCTGAAAAAGCTCAATTCCCCAAAAGAACTTAAGAAGGAACCAACAAGAAGCAAATGCAGAAAATGGCAGAGATCTGTCAAAACAGACCAGCAGGTAAAGACGATTTTTTTCGAAGAGCTTATGTTGCTCAAATCAAAAAGTGTTGAACTAACGAAAGTTATATAACAACCTAGGGCGGAAGCACAAAAAATTACAGCTCAATCCGACATACAGATCTCTCTCAGGAATTTTTACGGTGAAGCACAAAAATCTGTTTCGGGACAATAACTTTCCCAATCATTACTTCACTCTCATTAGAGGTTACTCTTGGCACAAAAAGCAAATAAAAAAATATAAGGAGCGGTTATTACTTAAGTAATAACTTCCAGGACTCATCTAAAACTCTTGGGTTATCTCCCAACAAGTACTTTTCTTTAACGCCTTTAAGTTAGGCATAAGAAGCAAAGAAAGAATCAAGTGTTCTCAAATGAAGAAGCATTAAGACCAATACCAGAAATATTTTCAACAAGGCAAGGTATATCATCCAAATAAGTTCTAGAAGATCCTCTCTCAATGCTCTTAGGTTCACTATTCTCATCAAAAGGATTTGCAGGAACAATCCAATCAAGATTCTTTTCTATGGCATCATGTATTGCTACTAGTTTGAAGGGTATTGGTATCTTAGGTTCCTCCCCATTAGGTTCGGTTTTGTTCATCTTTTCTCGTGTACCAACAACATCTACACATGAGCCTAGCATATTGAAACGTTCAAAGAGTTTTCTAGCTTCTTTGGCAACATCATAGAACTCCTTAAACAAAGTTTCTAGAATAAAATCCCTCTTTTCAGGGTCTTCAATTTCTTTAAGCTTAAGAAATATTATTGCATTAAGGGGTTGAGGTTAACAAACCTAGATTCTAACATGTGAATTAAAGAAGCTTCAACAATCTCATAGTTTGGATCAAGTTCTACAAGGGATCTATCCTCAGTATCTTCATGTTTGCTAACATGATTAAAGAATTCTTCAATATTATCTTTCCCAATTATAGAACCACTACCAATTGGAAGGTCTTTCAGGGTGAATGTAGGGATCAACATGATGAGCTAAGGAAGAGGTGACAACTAAAGGAGACTTAATTTTTTTTTTGTGTTTTTGAAATAAGAAAGCAAACAAGTAAAACTAATTTTTTTGTGTTTTTTTTGAAGAACAAAACAAGCAAACAAAGCAAAAAGAAAGCTAAGCAAAACAAAAACAATAAAGTAAAGAGATTGGTTATGAGGGACTCCCCTTGTGAAGATGTCCTTGAATCCCTGGCAACGGCGCCCGAAAATCGCTTGATGGCTCAATGCACAGCGCCCAGAAAAGTGTTGATGGCTCGTGGTTGATGTAGAGCTCGTTGGGAACCCCAAGAGGAAGGTATGATGAGCACAACAGCAAGTTTCCCTCAGTTATGAAACCAAGGTTTAATCGAACCAGTAGGAGCAAGGAAACACCCCAAAGGTGTTACTAGCTGAGCTTTGGCAGGGCGCACTACCGGTGCTAGTAGCAACGTGGAGACCTGCACAACACAACCACAAAACTTTGTCCCCAACTTGCGATGAGGTTGTCAATCTCACCGTTTTTTGAAGAAAACAAAGGATTAAACGTATCGAATGGAAAGAAGTAAAAGTTTGCAGAAAGTAAACACAAAGCAGTAAACAGTTTATAGATTTTATGTAAAGAAAGAGGACCGGGATCCATAGTTCACTAGAGGTGGCTCTCCTTAGATAGATAACATGCTGGGTAAACAAATTACAGCGGGGCAATTGACAAACACCGAGAAAGCAATACATGCATATACTAATCATCTTGACTCCTCTGAGACTTGATTGGGCATTACAACATAATACATAGACCGCCATCCAACTGCATCTATGACTAATAATCCACCTTCAGGTTATCATCCGAACCCCCTCCAGTATTAAGTTGCAAGCAACAAATTATTGCTTCTGAACTGTGTAAAGTAAACAATACGATTGTTCTATGAACAAAGGATTGTTGTTTTCTCCCTAGTAGCAACAGCACATCTAGTACCTTAGAGATTTCTGTCACTTCCCCAGATTACCAGAGGCATGAACCCACTATCGAGCATAAATACTAACTCTTGGAGTTGCTAGCATCTACTTGGCCAAGATAGCTACTAACAACGGAAAGCATGCAAGATCTCAAATAACAAAGACATGATAGAATCAATAATCAATCTGAAATAGCATCTCAATATCCATCGGATCCCCGCAAACACAACATGTATGAATTACAAATAGATGATCTTGATCATGAACGGAGCTCACAAGATCTAAACATGAAAGCACAAAGGAGGAGAAACCAGCCATCTAGCTACTACATGGATCCGTAGTCCAAGGATGATCTACTCACACATCACACCGGAGGCTTGCATGGTGATGAAGAAGGCCTCCAGGGTGAATTCCCCTCTCTGGCAGGGTGCCGGGAAGAGCTTCAGATCCCTCCCGATCTAGGGATGGATATGACGACAACTATAGACTCTTTCGTGGGTTTTTGATCGAGTACTTAGGGTTTTCATCCCGAGGGAAATATATAGGCGGAAGGAGAGGCCGAGGGGGTGCCGGGAGCGGCCACACCACCTCCTTGCGCGGGTCAGGCCTGACCGCGCGGCCAGGTGGTGTGGTGGCTCCCTGGACCTTCTCCGTCTCGTATTCTGGCACTTGATCCCTTCCTGAAAAATAGGCACTTTGGCTTTTGTCCCGTCCAATTCCGAGAATATTCATTTTCTAACTTTCCTGGAACCAAAAATAGCAGAAAACAGGCTGCTGTCACTGTAGCTCTTGTTAATTGGTTAGTCCAAGAAATCATATGAAAAGTACTCCAAAGTTGGAACAAAACACAAGAAAGTGGATAAAACCAAGCATGGATCATCAAAAATTATAGATACATTTGCAATGTATCATTATTCTATGGATGAGACTAGTAGGTTATTGCTATAAGCGGTTGCAGAGGCAAATGCAATTATGGATGCACTGCCCACATATAATTATCTTGCTCTAACAGTTACATGCATACTTTATTATTATCTTTTATTCCCATCAGATGTTTTTCATAGTTACAGGTGAAACCGAAAGCCCTAGGCCCTCTCTCTCCATCATTGACAACAACAAAAGATAGCAAACTCTTGGTCCGGTAAAACACAAAAAGAATTCTAAAACTTCTGAAGTTCCATTAAAGTAACTTCACTATGCTTTTGCTTCCCGAGGATTCGATAACCTAGGTCTACTAGGGAAAAAGAGCTATACTACATCCGTAATCCGGATCGAAGGTATCAACCCATTTTCTGGTGCCATTGTTGGGGAAGCAATAGCTACCCTGGTGAAGTTAGTAGGAACCTTGCTAGGTTTAATTCTTGTTTTTAATTTTTTTAGTTTGCTTTCAATCTTTATTTGAAAACTCAAAAAATTTAGTTAGTATTATAATTCTTGTTTTTACTATCATAAGTCTTTGTTTAAGAAAACCCAAAAACATAGGAAATATGGCTGAAAAGAAGCTTGGGGAGTTTGCAATTCCCAATACAGATTATTTTCATACTCCTATTACCCAGACAACAATTACTACTGATGATTATGAAATTAAGCCCCACTATTTAAGTTTGGTTCAACAGAATCAATTTGGTGGCTCTACTGTTGAGGATGCATGTATGCACTTGAATACTTTCACTAAAATATGTGATATGATGCGCATAAAAGATGCTTACCCTGATGCGGTCAAATTGTGCTTATTTCCTTGCTCTCTTAGAGGAAGAGCAAAAGAATGGTTGCTATCTTTGCCTAGAAATACTATTGCATCATGGGTGGAGTGTACTTCTTTATTTATGACTAATTTTTTCCCACCTGCAAAGACTATGCAACTAAGATCTAATATTACTGGTTTTAGACAGGAAGAGCGTGAGCCACTAGCGCTTGCATGGGAGAGGATGAAAGAATGGATGAGAAACTGTCCCAGTCATGGGATGGAAGATTGGTTAATTCTCCATTTATTTTATAATGCTCTTAACCCTGTGTCTAAGTCTATGCTTGATACTGCTGTTAGAAGAACATTTATGGGTAAACATATTATCTAAGCAAAGCAGCTGCTAGACAACATGCAAGACAACCATGCCCAATGGCATGTGGATAGATCAAACACAAAGAAGGTGAACTCCGTCTCACCACAAGAAAATGAAGATCTAAATGCTAAGCTGGATGCGCTCATATTAGCCGTAAAAGGTAAGGAAAACTAGGTAAGAGCTATCCCAGAATCAAATATTGAAGAAATAGACTTCATAGCTCGTAATGATTATAACCCTGGTTGGAAGAAGAATTATAATCCTAATTTTTAGAAACATTATTCTAGTCATGCAGGTAACTCTAATAATAATATGGGATCTAGTAATGGTAGTCTCCAAGAAACACTTAAGTCCTTTATAAACTCACAAAATGAGCAAAACAATATCCTTGATAAAATAACAGAGAACCATGATGCTATGCTTGGTAAATTATCTAACCAAGCTGTAAGTTTGAGGAATGATTTGCAGGCCCTCCAAGTAAGAATGAGGATCGTTGAGGCATAGCTAGGTAAGATAACCTAGAGTCAAACTCTCATTCTAGCTAAATTTGTAGGTAAAGCTGAGCCCAATTCTGTTGAAGACCTCAAGATGATGAGAATCCAAAGGGAGGAGCCCTAAGAACTTGATTATAGTAATGCTCCTTCACCAAGTTACACCGTTGAAGATCTTGTAAAAAGGATCAATGTCAAGATTCCGGTAAGTGAAGGAAATGAGGAAGCTATGTACCAACACTTTGTTAATCAGGTAGCAATAAAGGTACGTGATCTTGAGGAAGAATATAAGAACATTGATGAAAAATTACCTGTGAAACTTGATGATATATTTGAGCCTACTATTAAGATTAAAATTGGGACCAATGAGATAACTGCACTTTGTGATCTAGGTGCAAGCGTTTCAACGATTCTAAAAAGTCTTTTTAATAAGTTAAATCTTGGCTCCTTTGAAATCACTAAGTTAAAATTACATCTAGCAGATTCTACCTACAAACAAGTTGTAGGGATTAAAGAAAACACTTTAGTATACATTAAAGGTTGTCCTGCTCTTATTAATTTTGTTATAGTTGACATGCCTAAAGATGCAATTGCTCCTATTATATTAGACCGTCCATTCTTAAGAACTATTATGGCTTTGATTAATCTACATGAAGGGAATGCGAAGCTTCAATTGCCTTTGCGGGATCCTTTTGTTATTCATTTTCCAAGGAAGAAGAAAGCCAAGCATGATGAAAAGGAGGCCATCACTTTGAAGGCTAACTATTTTGGAGTGGGTGTTCCACTCATATGGCCTAAGTGAGCAACATCAAGGTCAAGCTATTGACCTTAAAGGAGCGCTTCATGGGAGGAAATCCATGTGAAATAAAGGTTTGAGTAAAGTTTTTAAGTTTTATGTTTAATAAAGAGTGCTAGAAAGCTCCAATTGAGGAGAAGAAGTTTGGTAGTACTAAAAATCCTGCTTTATACATGCTGATGTTGGTCGACAATTTTTACTGTCATATTCTGTCAAAAACAAGGTGTTTCACTAAGTTTCAGGATAAGAAATAATTCTCAAAGAAATAGAATTTTTTTTGATGACTACAGAGGGTTTAACGACCAACTATATGGCGAGAATAAAAATTCTAGCCGTATAGATATCTTTGCCATCGACAAATTTTCTTTCTAAATTACTGAAGGTTTAACGACCAACTATACAACGAGAAAAATTCCAGCCATATAGCTCTGGCCGTATAGATATCGTCGCCTTTTGTGAAATTTCTTTTCCAGGTACAGAATCTTTGACGACCAACTATACGGCGGGGATAAAAATCCTGGCCATATAGTTGCACCGCCAGGAGGAAACCCTAAATTTTTGACAACCGACCAACTATACGGTGGGAAAAAATTGTTTCGGCCGTATATTCCGGCCGTATAGTTGCTTCTGACCACAAATCGCATGGGAAGGTACCAAAAACACCAAAACTTCAATCCTTTTCTCTCTCTTCTACCTCCAAACTCTCTCAAAACCTCAAGAGATCTCCATCTCTACTTAATTTCGTTAGATTTCCTCGCACACAAGTGATCTACGGTACGTTTCTCCTCCGATCATCCAATTACTTTTTGCAAATTCATCTTCAATCTATTGTCATTATCAATCTAGGGTGAGACCTACTATGAACTAATTGCCATGATTCTCTTGCCTAGATTATTATTTTGAGGGGACTCTTTAGTGTGCTATGATGAGTAATATGTTATGCTTATTATTAAATGGATCAAAAAGGTTTTTTTGTCTTTCTTTATTATTTTAGATGATGAACACAAGGAGCCAAACTCGTGCTCGTGCTGATGCTAGTGCTTCTCGGGCTACCGCTCAAGAACGCATGGGGATACAGTTCAGGGATGAGCTCTAACATGATCACTTCAACAGGATCAAGAACTGAGAAGTGAAGGCAACCAAGTGGGCTTGCCCCATTATATTGAATCAACTCGGTATTTCTAATGAATTCAATTTACTTTGCAATAGAGCTGGCCTGCAAAACTTTGTATTCAATGATGTGCCTACTTATCGCTGATTAACTATTCAATTTCTAAGTTCTTAGCAAAGCACCGTTAAAACATGGAAAGGAGAGGACATGATTTCTTTCCAATTTATGGAAAACAATTATGCCTTATCACTAGATGAATGGTGCACATGTTTTAATTTTCTAAAAAATAATGCTAATGCCTTACGCGCATCCTTTACTAGCATGGAGCCTTCCCCGGAAGTTTATTATAATGGTTGATTTTCACTTATAGAGTAAGCAAGGGGAAGAATATTCAACATCTTGCAATTTGCTATTTGTTCTATGTTATTGCTAACACCTTGAAGGCACGAAATGAGTTCCCGAGACTCAATGAGGAGGACATCTTAGTCCTCGCAAAAGCTGCTTTCAATAACTGCGACTTGTCACTCAACTTGGGCGCAATTCTTTTGCGCTACTTGGAGCACCAATCCTCCCAAAGCCAAGGACCAATCATAGGTGGAGGCGTCATCACCGTGCTTGCCATTGCCCTAGGCATCGACCTAGGTGAGTTGCAACCTGTGCAAGGTGAGCGACATGTTGGTTTCTCTACTTTAAAAGCTTGTGGAATGCTCACTAGGAGAGGTGGTGTTTATTACTTACAAATTGCTGGAGCTGGGCGTCTCTACCCTGCTCCTTTGCCTAATGGTCTTTTCTCTATCGAGGAAGGACGTTTTCTATATGACTTGCAGGTTGAGAAACACCAACCCGAGGAGGAGATTCCGGATGAGGATGAGGACCAAGAAGAGGAGCAAGAAGAGGAGCAGCCACCAACCCGGTTTGCTACATACCAAGACTTCCAAGAACTTGGAGGAACTTTGGAGAGGATGCATAACCTCTCCTTGAACCTCGGAGAAACAACTAGTAATTTATCAACTCAATTTGCAAACTGGAGTAACAACTTTTTTCCGCCACCACAATGATTTGAAGGGCTTGCAAAAGCCTAAGCTTGGGGAAGTTTCCTCATTATCTTTATTTGGCGTTTATTTACTTTTATTTATTTCGAGGTTATGTTTTTAATTCGAGTTTATAAGAACTCGTGTTGGTATCCCTGACACTTTATCTTTAGTTATTTCTAATTGTTTTCGAGATTTTCTAGCCGAGCTTTGCCGCCAACTTTCTATTCTTTAAGTCCCTCTCTTAAAACAACAAAAAGATTTTTCCATTCATCTTTATTTTCCCTCCTCCTTCCTTTCTATTCTCCTTGTGGCTTTCACATATTTGTAGGAGAGTGATCGACTTCGAGTTTCCAAGAAGCAAATCAAAAGGGAAGAGAGAAGTGAAACCAATCATGAGAGGTATGTCTTAAGACTCCCCACTTTTGATGTTTGAGAAACCCATGCTAGTTTTTAGTAAATGTTGAGATATTATATTGGTGGAGCGAGTCTTTACATTGTAGTAAAGTTTATTTGCATGGGTATTTAGTTGGGTATGTTTTGTTCTAGATCTTGTAGTTAACCAAGTCTTGCCTAAAAAATTGCTAAACAATTGTAATAAGAAAAATTCTCACAATTGAAGGCTTGGGTGTTGTAGTGTTTAGTCTTGAAGGCTTATTTCTAGAGACACTCAACACCACAGAAAATGATGATTGCCTTGATAGGTCTCTTTAAAAGGATTTGTTCAATTTAATTAATGTTTAGCGGTTTTTGTGAGCATGCCAAAGTTTGACTTGTGAATCATAAGAATATATAGCTTTATGCGTGTCAAACTTCATGGGATGCCAACAACTCCGCGATCCTACGAACGATCTTCATGGAGGAAACTCCTAGATTTCGGCTATGAGTTGATTAAACATATGTAGCAGCAATGCTATAATGGGTAAGATTCTTGGCAATATCGGGTAGCTGTGTTCATGATGGAATCACTCCTCTGGCTGATATGAGTAATCATTGTGCAAAAGAAACTAAAACCTAGGTGATGCCACGAGTGTCCATCACAGCCCGATAAACTATTTTTTTGGCATGCTCTCAATTACTTAAGAACTGAAATCCTTGAAGGACAATGAATAGAAAAGTAGTGCTTGCAAAGTCTTGACTTATTGATGTGGGAGAATTGAGATACTCTAGTGTATATCCTTTTCATGACAAACTCTCACACTCTCAATTTTACATGATTATACTTTATTGTTCAAAGGAAAGCGTATGAGTTGATTATGTGACATGGAATAAGGTTTACTCATTTGAATCATCCATGTTAACAATAATTTTGCTGCGCTATAAGGATGCATAAAAAACTGTATGATATGCTTGCCATTACTCTATCTATGCTGAAGTTTTTCAGATTTATAAAGTGGAGGAAACATGATACTACCAATCATGAGTAAGATCATCATCTCGTTATTTCACTTTAAATGCTGAGTTTTTTTTTGATTTTGGTTTTCTTTCTCGAGGATGATCAAGTTTAAGCTTGGGGAGGTTGATGGCTGTGAAATATAGCCATCTACATCCACATTTAAACTGGATATTATTCATACTTTTGATGAAATATCTCTCTAAACCCTGCCACTAAGGCCTAATGATCAAAGGGGTATGCAATCCTTTCTTTATAATTTTACTTGTGCAGATAATGACGTTTGATGATGGGAATCACAAATTAAAGTCAAAGATACGAGATTTCCAACAACCCGAAGAAACCAGGGGCCGTGAAGTGGAGACATATGCTTTAACGACCAACTATACGGCGGTAATAAAATTCCATCCGTATAGTTCCGGTCATATAGTTGCCATCGACCCTGCTAGGTCAAACAGAACAACTTTCGTGAAGGGACCCCTATATAAAGAGGCTTCGGGCAACGAGAAAACAGAGACGAACGCCGCCCCTAGAATCCTGCATCCACAACACCGCATAGCCGCCAAAGGAATATACTAGATCTAATCTCCAAACCTTTCTCCACCACCATAGCCATATTCCACCACTTGTAATAGTAGATCTCATCTTCGATTAGCGACATTGTCAGACTGTTTGCTATCAATCTCATGATTTCCATTACAATGTTTATGATTGTTGATTTCGTCTCTATGTGTGAGTAATTCTCCTTGGGCTAAGGGCTTCGGCCTAGCCATGTAGCTTTTGTGCATGCTATTTATCATAGATGGGATCATGTATTAGTTTGGATGACATGATGATTATTGTATCCTCTCTTGCCTCAATCCAAGGACTTGTTAGGTACCCAAGACCCCGAGGATTGATCTAGGTATAGGGAGTATGAGTAATGACTAATCTGTAGGTTGGGAACCCTAGTGACCAAAGGGGTAGTACGGCTGTATGTGAGTGATTTACTTGGGATTAACGGTGACATCACTATTCATATCATTAGTTCTCTTTCTTCTATGGATGAGACTAGTAGGTTATTGCTATAAGCGGTTGCAGAGGCAATAACAATTATGGATGCACTGCCCACATATAATTATCTTGCTCTAACAATTACATGCATACTTCATTATTATCTTTTATTCCCATTAGATGTTTTGCACACCTAAAGGTGAAACCGAAATCCCTAGGCCCTCTCTCTCCATCATCGACAATAATAGGAGACATCAAACTCTTGGTCCGGTAAAACACAAAAAGAATTCTAAAACTCCCGAAGGTCCGTTAAAGTAACTTTACTATGCTTTCGCTTCCCGAGGATTCGATACCCTAGGTCTACTAGGGAAAAAGAGCTATACTACACCCGTAATCTGGATCGAAGGTATCATCCGCCTCAACGGTTTAAGCGCTGCTGCATTCTTGCACTTGGGGATCATTTGGCCTTCCACCTTTTCTAGACATCTTCTTGGTTCTGCGTTTGTGCATCACGAGCATCAGAGAATAAAGTTATTAGTGACGATTGATGAATATGCCCAATGCCCACCTGCCTCCAGGAGTACAAGTGTGACGATGCGTTGGAGCATTCAGCTGTAACTCCTTATCTCACCTCCCTTCCCTATAAAGAGCTACAGCTTAATGCCCCAACGCATCGTCACACTTGTAGCCCTGGAGGAAGGTGGGCATTGGGCATGTATTCTGAACTATGTCTTTGGTGATTTTTGAGATGCAATCAATATACCAAGTTTAGTATTTTTCCTTGAAACTATATATGTCACATTGTTCGGACAATTTTTGAATTTCTTATGCGTGTTTCAAAAGGCTTTTCCATGCGATGAAAAGGAAAACATCCTCCTGCAACATTGTTTGCCATCCCAAGATACACATGCGTGCACAATATGGGCACACTATCACAAACTACACCACGATTCTGGCCATAACATTGGTCATTTGGACCGAAAACCATGAAACCTCGAACATGACAGGTCATTTATGTGAAGGTTTTTTCAAGATGCAATCAATATACCAAGTTTGAAATTTTTCCTTGCAACTATGTCATATAATATGACACCACGCGAAGGATTTACATTGTTCGGACTGTTTTTGAATTTCTTATGCCCGTTTCAAAATTTTCTCGTTTCAAACTATGGTCAAAACGCCACGCATGAAGATAGGGGATGAGCCTCACTAAAACTTGCATTGGATCTCTAAAGAAACATCATATTTTGAGTCTAAAAATGATTTTTCCAAAAAATCATGAGCATTAGATCATATACCTATAGTTCAAACCAGACCCACTTCCTACCAATTTGGCATGCATTTGTCTTTTTCACTAGGGGTGGACGGAATGGTTTGAGATTCCCTGATTGGGACATTGTTCATATAAGGTGGTCTAGTATTTTTTTAAAATGGGGTGGTAGCATTTTGAATTTACCATTTGGTGTTGCTTCACAAAACTCCCCGATTTTGGCACTGGGAAAATAGAAAAAGGCTTTTCCATGCGACGAAAAGGAAAACTTCCTCTTGCAACATTGTTCACCATCCCAAGATACACATGCGTGCACAATATGGGCAAACTATAACAAACTATGCCACGATTCTAGCCATAGCATTGGTCATTTGGACCGAAAGCCATGAAACCTCGAACATGATATGTCATTCCTGTGAAGGTTTTTTCAAGATGCAATCAATATACCAAGTTTGGTATTTTTTCTTGCAACCATGTCACATAGTATGACACCACGTGAAGGATTTATATTGTCCGGACCGTTTTTGAATTTCTTATGCCCGTTCAAAATTTTCATATTTCAAACTATGGTCAAAATGACGGGCATGAAGATAGGGGATAAGCCTCGCTAAAACTTGCATTGGATATCTGAATAAACATCATATTGTGAGTCTAAAAATGATTTTTCCAAAAAATCATGAGCATTAGATCATGCACCTGTAGTTCCAACCGGACCCACTTCCGACTAATTTGGCAGACATTTGTATTTTTCACTAGGGGTGGACGGAAAGATTTGAGGTTCCCCGATTGGGACATTGTTCATGTAAGGTGGTCTAGTATTTTTGTTGAGGGGCAACCTCGGAGATGTCCCGATCTTTCACGAATCCCGAGAAATTGAGGCGGAGTGAGTGGGGATGAGGGAGAGAGAGAAAAACCATGAACTCACATACGATGAACACACACACACCACGAAGACACGATACAAGCCAATTGCTCACGCCGGCGGCTATCGGTCCGGCGCAATCCCTAGGATCAGCATTGGTTGGGGATCTCTCTATGGAACTGGCACGACGAGTAGGGAGTCTCAGTGAGATCTTGACGTCTTCCATTGCCAAGGCCTTGTACAACGCAGAGGCACGATGCAAACTCCAACGAGGTTTGGGATATTTGGTGCTCCTATATCAAAGGAGCATGAGGCAAGAACTAGATAGATTCACAAAGGGTGTCCACTAATTCCCAATATCAAGCCTATGGTTTACAAGGGATGTGGGGGACTATATATAGGCCAACCACAATTTCAAGGGTAGTTTAGGCAATAAAGTGTAAAGTCTAGACTAATTTGGGGTTACATGGGCCAAAGGCCCAAAAGGCTTTTACATGCCTAGATAACTTAGACCGGAGACTCCAGGGTCAAGGGGCCGGAGACTCCGGGGTTGCGCTCGGACTCCCGGGTGGTCTCTGGGGTGGCATGCGGAGACTTTCCACGGGAGGTCCGGAGTCATGGCCGGAGTCCTGGGGGCCGAGACTCCGGGGTAGCTGGGCCGGAGACTCCGAGGGTGCGGAGATTCTGGTGGTGGCGATGCTCTCCGGTTAGGACTCCGCGGGGCCATACATAGAGTTCCAGCGGGGATTCCGGAGACTGGTCTAGAGTTCGGGAAGAGGCTCCGGGGTAGGAGGTCGGAGACTCCGGGCTTCAGGGCCGAAGACTCCGGGGATTCAGCTCTAGCAGCTCCTTCTTCATGTCCTGCTCCTTGCACTTCATCCGTGGGGGTTTCATAGCTGATAACACACAGTGTAGTTGCGTGAAGTAGCAAGCCATCCAAAGATGTATCAAAGTCACATGAGGAAAGGAGCGAGTTCACCTTAGCTTGTAGGAGTTTAGCTCGTGCACGAGTCATTGGTCCACTTGGGGGACTTGGTGGTGGAGATGTAGGGATGTCCATAGGATGGGCTGCATCAGCCCCCCCTTGGGAAAGAGTCATCCTCGACTCTTCATGGTTATCATCTTGATCATCTCCATGGTAGGGTGAAAGGTCCTTGACATTGAATGTATCGCTCGCAAGGTACTTGGAGGCCAGGATGCCGATGATGTAGGCGTTGTTGTTGATTCTTTTGAGGACCTTGAAGGGACCATCTCCTCTTTGTTTGAGCTTGTAATCGCACTCCTTGGGGAAGCGGTCCTTGCTCAAGTCAATCCACACAAGGACACCTTCTTCAAAGACTCTTTCTTTCTTGTCCTTGTTTAATCTTGATGCTTGATGGAGGACTTGTTGTTCGATCGTAGGTCTTGTTTATTCGTGAAGATTCTTCATAGCTTATGCACGCTTGTCGACGTCCATGTTGGTGCGCTCATGAAGAGGTAGCAGTAGTATGTCAAGCGCAGTGAGAGGCTCGAACCCATAGATGATCATGAATGGACTCATTTTGGTTGTTGTGTGTTTGGCACGGTTGTAGGCGAACTCGGCGTGTGGAATGCATTCCTCCGAATCCTTCAAGTTTTTCTTGATCAATACACGAAGGAGAGTGCCGAGGCTTCGGTTGACGACCTCGGTTTGGCCATCGGTTTGCGGATGCCATGCAGAGGAGAAGAGTAGCTTGACACCAAGCTTGGACATTAGGGTCTTCCATAAGTAGCCCATGAATTTGACGTCGCGGTCGGAGACGATTGTTCTTGGCATACCGTGAAGATGGACGATTTCTCTGAAAAACAAATTCACAACATGTGAAGCATCGTCAGTCTTATGGCACGGTATGAAGTGTGCCATTTTATAAAAGTGATCCACAACCACAAATACGGAATCATGACCATGCTTAGACATAGGCAATCCTAACACAAAATCCATGCTAATGTCGGACCAAGGTGCATAAGGAATAGGCAATGGCATATAAAGACCATAAGGGTTAGCTTGCGACTTAGCTTGAACACAAGTAGAGCATCATTGGACGTAGCGTTCGACGTCACGCTTCATCTTGGTCCAAAAGTAGTGATTGGAAAGCATGTCCAATGTCTTGTCACGTCCAAAGTGACCCATGAGGCCTCCACCATGAGATTCTTGGAGAAGCAAAAGTTGGAGGGACGACTTCGGAATGCAAAGATTGTTTTGTTTAAAGAGAAAGCCTTTATGCAAATAAAAATCATCAACTCCTTTGTCAATGGAGCACTTTGCAAAAATTGGTCCAAAGAACAGGTCGGAAGAATACAAAGTTTTGATTTCATCAAGACCCAACACATTGTTTTCAAGTCGAGTAAGAAGGCTTGTGTGCTTGCGAGACAAAGCGTCCGCAAGTACATTATCTTTGCCCTTCTTATACTTGACGATATAAGGAAAATATTCCATGAACTCAACCCACTTAGCATGTCTCTTGCTCAAGTTTGCTTGGCCTTTGAGATATTTCAACAACTCATGGTCAGAATGTATGATAAATTCTTTATGTCAAAGGTAGTGTTGCCAAACTTGAAAAACATGAACTAAGGCAAAAAGCACTTTGTCATAAATCGGATAATTAAGGTGAGCACCATCAAGTTTCTCTCTATGGTAGGCTATAGGACGTCCGTTTTGCATAAGGACTCCTTCAATGTCAATACCACTAGCATCAAACTCTATCTCAAAAGTTTTTGTGAAATTCGGTAATGCAAGAAGAGGTACTTCGGTGAGCCTCTTTTTAAGTTCATCAAAAGCTTTTTGTTGTGCCTTGCCCCAAACAAAGGTGACATTCTTTTTGGTCAACTCATTGAGAGGACAAGCAATGGTGGAAAAGTCTTTCACAGAGCGATGATAGAAACTGGCCAACCCATGGAAACTTCTTAGTTCACTCACATTTGTGGGGATGGGCCAATCTTGTATGTCCTTTACCTTGGAAACATCAACTTCAATGCCTTTCGAAGGAACGACAAATCCAAGAAAAATCAACTTGTCTTTAGCAAAAGTGCACTTGGGAAGATTAGCATAAAGCTTTTCATGTCGAAGGATTTGCAAGACTTCCTTGACATGTGTAACATGGTCCTCAAGTGACTTGCTATAAACAAGTATATCGAAATAGACAACAACACTCTTTCCAATGAGAGAATGCAAAATATGATTCATGAGGCGCATGAAGGTGGATGGGGAATTAGATAATCCAACCATTCATAGAGACCAAGTTTGGTCTTGAAGGCGGTTTTCCACTCATCACCTTCAGCCATGCGTATTTGATGGTAGCCACTACGAATATCAATTTTCAAGAAAATCGTGGCTCCACACAACTCATCAAGCATGTCATCTAGACATGGTATTGGATGTCGATAACACACGGTGATAGCATTGATTGGACGACAGTCCATGCATAACCGCAACGTATCATCCATTTTTGGAACAAGAATCACTGGTACGACACTTGGACTATTGCTAACTTGGATCAATCCTTTGGAGACGAGTTGGTTGATTTGACATTCGATCTCCTTCGTCTCCTCCAGGTTTTTGCGGTAGGTGGCGCGGTTTGGTAGCGGTGTGCCAGGGATGAGATCGATACGATGTTCGATGCCGCGAAGAGGAGGTAGTCCATGTGGAAGCTCTTCGGGAAACACATCCTTGAATTCCTGCAAAACAATCATCAAAGAGGGAGTAATACTTGTCAAGTCATTAGATCCTTGCGCTAGGCCCTTGCAAAAGAGGACATAGTGCAAAATGGATGGGTTATTCCTCACTTCTCTCATCTCACTTTTGGTGGCAAGGAGAACACTCTTGGTTTTTCCACTCGAGTTTGGCTTGTGGCTCTCACTCGCTATGAGGTGGTTCTCTCGCTCACCACTCTTCTCACAAGAAGGTGTTGTGTTTTGCGCCCTCGCTAAAGCCTTTGCATTGTCCACAATTATTTGGCTAGGAGTCATCGGTTGCAAAACACATGTCTTGTTTAGCCATTTGAAGGTGTACACGTTAGTACGACCATCATGTAGAGCAGCCTTGTCGAATTGCCATGGTCGACCAAGTAGCATATGGCAAACCGTCATGGGAACAACATCGCACTCCACCGTTTCTTTGTAAGGACCAATGTCGAAGGTTACCGATACAGTATGATTGATCTTCAGGACCCTTGGTTACTTAGCCATTGCATGTGGTAGGGGTGCTTGTGCGGATGGAGGGTGAGGTTGAGCTTCTCACACAACTCGGTGCTAGCAAGGTTGTGGCAACTCCCTCCATTGATGATCACCTTGACAGATTTCCCATTGATGCCGGCACGTGTTTGAAAGATGTTGGATCTTTGATCTTCATGTTCTTGGGCTTGAGTGTTCAAGATCCTTGTGACGAAAAGATATGGACTTGCATCATGTTGGCACAATAGAAGTTCTTGGTCATCTTCCACTTGTTGCCTTGCCATTGCTTCCTTGACACGGGCATCAAATTCATCTTCACTCAAATACTCTTCGTCGCCATTGTCATGGATGAACAATACTTTCTTATTTCCACACTCGGCTGACTTGTGTCCTTTGCCTCCACACTTGTAGCATTCACCGTTGAAGGGTAGATCATTATTGGTGTATTTGCCACTTGGGGGCAGTTTTCCTTGAGGTGCGTTGTTGGGTCCGCAACATAGAAAACAAAAAATTTCCTACGGTGTGAACTACACGCCAAGATCTATCTACTAGGTACAAAGCAACGGGTGGACATACATCCAACGAGAACTTACCCTCGAAGACAACGAGTTTTGTTAACGAGTAGGAACTCGTGGTTGATGTAGTCGTACACTAGCCAATCTCAAGATCGTGAGGAAGTCCGAGCGCCACAACTCAACAGCGCATCCGTACTCGCACACACGTTCAAGCCACCGGACAACCTCCACCTCCTCGCTCCAGCAATCCAGCGGAAGCAGCAACTCCTTCCAGACGAAATGCCACCGGGAACATGTATCTCGCTAATCCAAGACCATGGGGAATAATTCTAGAGGGGAGAGAGATCCTTCAAAAGGAGGTGTAAGGATGAAGGAGGGAATGGGTGGCCTTTTATAGGAGGAGGGGGGTTCCCCCTCTCTTCATGTCCGGCGCATGGGGGGGTTGACCCCTCACCTCCCCCATTCATGTGGTGGTAACCCCTCCACATTAAAATGCCTCTTCACATTCCCTTTTAAAGTCTCCACTTTAAATGCATTAAATTTCTCCAAATTTAATGCTCTCTCATTTAATAAAACTCTTTTATTAAATTTATTCAGAATTTTGTTAATTACTTTAATTAACAAACATTCACATATATCCCCTTGCAATATTTCAATATCACATGCAGAACCTCTTTCTGCAATTTCACCCGAAACAATTTACGGTTTCTATTGAAACAATTCCTGCGCTTTACAATTCTTTCGTCTGAAACATATGTGCTCCAAAATGGTGTCCGGTAACTCTTAAGTGTGCCACCCTATGGTTCATGAATAATGCAGACATGATCGAGACCCTTCTCCGATCAATAATCAGCAGCAGGACCTAGAGATCCGTACTGACTCCTACACATTCAACGATGACTTCTGTGATCGTGAGAACCTTTCACGCTTGTAACTAAATCCCTTTGTATCTCGATATATTACATGTACGAGATTCGATCATCGGTATCTCCATACCTAGTTTCATCTTGCTACCGACATGCACTCTTTTCTTGTTCCCGTGATATAACATTCTAGTGATCACATCACTTGCTTGCAAGCTATCTTAATGTGATATTACCGAGAGGGCCCAGAGTATATCTATCCGTCATCGAGATTGACAAATTCCACTCTTGATCCATGAGCCTCAACATAACACCTTCGTAGTACTGAACCCATCTTTATAGTCACCCTGTTACGGTGTGACGTTTGATGTTATCAAGATAATCTTCCGGTGTTAGCAATTAACATGATCTCATGGTCTAAGGATAAAGATTACTTCGTATGATGTAATAGCAATATAAACATAATGACTTGATCGTAATGCTATACTTCGGATGAATGTTCATCACATCATTCCACCAATGGTGTGACCTTGTTATTAACAACACCCAATGTCCATGATCAGGAAACCTTGATTATCTTGTTAATCAACAAGCTAGTCTATAAGAGAGGCATAACTAGGAACCCTTTTTGTTTATTAAACACACATGTATTGATGTTTCCTGATCAATACAATTCTAGCATGTAAAATAAACATCTATCATATATAAGGAATATATAATAACAACTTTATTATTGCCTCTCAGGGCATATTTCCTTCAGTCTCCCACTTGCACTAGAGACAATAATCTAGGTCACATAGTGATAAATCTAACACCCATGGAGTTCTGGTGTTGATCATGTTTTGCCCTAGGGAGAACTTTAGTCAACGGATCTTCTACATTTAGGTCCGTGTGTACTTTACAAATCTTTATATCTCCATCCTTGACATGCTCATGAATGGAGTGAAACCAGCGCTTAATATGCTTGGAATTCTTGTGAGACCTTGGTTCCTTTGCGTTGGCTATGGCTCCATTGTTGTCACAATAGATCACCATTGGGTCCAACGCACTGGGAACCACACCTAGTTCCGTAATGAACTCTTTCATCCAAACCGCCTCCTGTGCCGCTTCTGAAGCAGCAACATATTCCGCCTCCGTCGTTGATCCAGCCACCACAGGTTGTTTGGAACTCCTCCAACTAACTGCTGCTCCGTTCAAGAGAAATACGTATCCGGATTGAGACTTAGAGTCATCCGGATCGGTGTCAAAGCTAGCATCGACATAACACTTAGCGACTAGCTCTTCTTCACCTCCGTATATAAGAAACATATCCTTAGTTCTTCTCAAGTACTTGAGGATGTTCTTTACCGCTATCCAGTGTTCTGAACCTGGATCAGATTGGTACCTACTAGTCAAACTAATAGCATGTGCCACATTCGGTCTTGTACTTAGCATGGCATACATAATAGAGCCTATGGCCGAGGCATAGGGGATCTTATCCATCATCTCTCTTTCTTCCGCTGTAGCCGGACTTTGAGTCTTACTCAATGTCTTGCCTTGCAACATAGGTAAGAACCCCTTCTTACTTTCGTCCATATTAAACTTCTTTAATATCTTATCAAGGTATGTACTCTGCTATAGCCCAATTAGGCGCCTTGATCTATCTCTATAGATTTTAAAGCCTAATATATATGACGCTTCACCAAGGTCTTTCATTGAAAATTTGCTATTTAGATAACTTTTAACTGTTTAAAAGATCTATATCATTTCCAATCAATAATATGTCATCCACATATAATATCAGAAATGCCACATTGCTCCCACTCACTTTCTTGTAAATACAAGCCTCTCCATCAGTTTAGACAATTCCAAACTCTTTGATCACCTCATCAAAGCGGAGATTCCAACTACGGGATGCTTGCTTCAGTCCATAGATGGATCGCTGACGTTTGCATACCTTATTAGCATCCTTAGGATCGACAAAACCCTTAGGTTGTATCATATACAACTCTTCTTCAATATTACCATTGAGGAACGCAGTTTTGACATCCATCTGCCATATTTCATAATCGAAATATGCAGCAATTGCTAACATAATCCTAACCGACTTAAGCATCGCTACGGGAGAGAATGTCTCATTGTAGTCAACTCCTTGAATTTGTCAAAACCCCTTTGCGACAAGTCGAGCCTTATAGATGGTCACATTACAATCAGCATCAGTTTTTCTTTTGAAAATCCATTTATTCTCAACGGCCTTTCGATCATGAGGTAAGTCCACCAAGTTCTAAACTTGGTTCTCGTACATGGATTCCATCTCGGATTTCATGGCTTCCAGCCATTTGTTGGAATCCGGGCTCATCATCGCTTCTTCATACGTCGCAGGGTCATCCATTTCATCAACCATGAAATTCACAACAGGATTGGTCTGATTCAGGGAGCTGCACGTGTCACGCTTGACTGCGAGGTTCGGTAGTGTCCTCTTCGAGTTTCATGATCATTATCATTAGCTCTCTCTTCATCGGTGAAGTCAACTCAAACAACTTCGGTGCTACGCCACTCGCCATTCCATGAAGAGAAGGTTCGATAACCTCTTGAGTTCTACCGACTACTCACACCTTCATGAGAAACTCCTTCTCAAGAAAGGATCCATTCTTGGCAACAAAAACCTTGCCCTCGGATCTATGATAGAAGGTATACCCAATTGTTTCCTTAGGGTATCCTATGAAGACGCATTTTTCCGCTTTGGGTTCGAGTTTATCTGGTTGAAGTTTCTTCACATAAACATCGCATCCCCAAACTTTAAGAAATGGCAACTTAGGTTTGTTTCCAAACCATAATTCATACGGTGTCGTTTCAACGGATTTAGATGGTGCCCGATTTAAAGTGAATGCAGCTGTTTCCAATGCATAACCCCAAAATGACAGTGGCAAGTCAGTCAGAGACATCATAGATCGAACCATATCCAATAAGGTACGATTACGATGTTCTGACACACCATTACGTTGTGGTGTTCCGGTAGGCGTGAGTTGTGAAACTATTCCAAACTCTTTCATGTGTGTGCTAAACTCGTAATTTAGATACTCTCCTCCAAGGTCAAACCGTAGAAATTTGATCTTTCTATTACGATGATTTTCCACTTCATTCTGAAATTCCTTGAACTTTTCAAAAGTTTCAGACTTGTGTTTTATCAAATAGATATACCCGTATCTACTGAAATCATCCGTGAAAGTAACAAAATAACGATATCCACCTCGCGCCGACACACTCATTGGTCCACACACATCAGTATGTATGATTTCCAATAGATGTGTCGCCCGTTCCATTGAACCAGAAAACAGCGTTCTAGTCATCTTGCCCATAAGGCATGGCTCACATGTATCAAATGATTCAAAATCAAGTGATTCCAAAAGTCCATCAGAATGGAGTTTCTACATGCGTTTAACGCCAATATGACGTAGACGGCAGTGCCACATATATGTAGACATATCATCATCAAGTTTAATCTTTTTTAGCATTAACATTATGAATGTGTGTAATATTACTATCGAGATCTATCAGAAATAAGCCATTCAACATAGGTGCATGACCATAAAAGATATCATTCTTATAAATCGAACAACCATTGTTTTCAGATTTAAAGGAATGACCACTTTGCATCAAACACGATCCAGATACAATGTTCATGCTCAGTGCAGGCACTAAATAACAATTATTTAGGTTTATAACTAATCTCGATGTCAAATGGAGAGGTAGCGTCCCGACGGCGATCACATCAACTTTTGATCCATTGCCGACCCGCATCCTGACCTCATCCCTTGCTAGTTGTCGCTTGTTCCGTAGCCCCTGAACCGAGTTACATATATTAGCAACCGATCCTGTATCAAATACCCAGGTGCTACTGCAAGTACTAGTCAAGTACACATCAATAACATGTATATCACATATACCTTTGTTTTCCTTGCCTGACTTCTTGTCCGCCAAATACTTGCGGCGATTAAGCTTCAATGGCGGTCCCTTACAATAGTAGCACTCGGTGTCAGACTTAGGGCCAGCTCGGGGTTTCTTTTCAGGCGTGGCAACAGACTTGCCACCCTTCTTTCCCTTGTGCTGGCCTTTCTTGTCTTTCTTGAAACCGGTGGTCCTATTGATCATTAACACTTGATGTTCTTTCCTAATCTCCACTTCTGCAGTCTTAAGCATTGACAGAATCTCGGGAAGAGACTTCTTCATGCCCTGCATATTATAGTTCATCACGAAGCTCTTGTAGCTAGGTGGCAGAGACTGGAGAACACGATGTATGCCTAAGTCAATGGGAATCGTTATTCCCAAGGACACAAGCTTATCGGCGTATCCAGACATTTTGAGTACGTGCTCACTAACGGAGCTGTTTTGCTCCATCATGCAGCTAAAGAACTTTTCTGTAGCATTATAACTCTCTACGGCAGCATGGGTATCGAAAATCATTTTCGATTCTCCCATGGTATCAAAGGCATTGCCATTTTCGAAACGCTTTCGAAGTTCTGGCTCTAGCCCATACAGTATGTCGCAATGAACTAAGTTGTGGTCCTCCTGACGAGTCACATAGACATTCTTTTCCTCGTCAGGGGCATCAGGAGCTGGTGGGGGGCCTAGCGGCGCATCTAGCACATATTACTTTTGTGTAGCAGTGAGGAGAATCCTCAAATTCATAGCCCAGTTGGTGAAGTTGCTACCATTCGCAGCAAGTTTCTCTTTCTCCATGAACACATTGAAATTAAAAGCAGGTGGTGCCATCTACAACCGAATTTGTAAAGTTTATTTAGACTAAGTTTATGATAGATTGATTTCAACTAATCCAAATTACTAATGAACTCCCACTCAAAAACGACATCCCTCGTGTCCTTTTGGTGATTACATGAACCAAATCCACTACACCAAGTTCGATCATCACGTGAGTTGATGTAGCTTCAAAGGCGAGCATATATATGGGCATCATATCAACTATATGACTCATGCTTAACCTTTCGGTCCGTGTTCCGAGGCCATGTCTGTACATGCTAGGATCGCCAAGTAAGAACCTTAGTATTCGCGTGTGTAAAACTGTATTACACCCGTTCCTATGAAAGCGTAGATTCGAGTACACCTGATCATCACGTGATGTCTCGAAACACGATCCACGAGCAGTGCATAAGGAAGAACACATTTTTATCTTGATATCTAAATGAGGGATCATCTTATAATGCTACCAAAAGCGCCAAACTAGCAGTATAAGATGCTAACATCTAATGTGTAAAGTGAGATGATATGGTCCATGCATTTGATCTCTATCACTTGCATCGTGGTATGATCTCTATCATTCCTTTGTGTGTAAGGCCAAGGTCTATGGAACTTACACGCTGAGTGTGTTGTAAGAGTATATATTATACATCTACTTACAACAATACCATATCAATACACTAGCCTAGCAACGATCTAAACTAGACGCCTCTAATTAATCAATTGCAAGTTTTACATGGCTTAGGGCTTTCGGAGATAGAACCGTTCTCACCTACGAACATGAACCACAACGAGGATAACTAAGTTATTAGACACTCGTTGTAAATCAGATATTGACTATAGTAGGAGAGACAGACACCCGCCAGCCACTTATGCAAAACAAGTTGCATGTCAGTCGTGGAACCGGTCTCATGTACGATGACATGTAAGGTTGGTCGGGCTTCATCCCACTATGCCACCAATATCCAAAATACATAGAAGATGCAATAACATGATCATCATCGCCCACATATAAACATATGTGTACTACCGTGTAAAGCACCTACATAGATCAAGCTCGATACCCTTTGTTGGGTCCGCATAGAAAACAAAAATTTTCCTGATTGTGAACTACACGCCAAGATCTATCTACTAGGTACAAAGCAACGGGTGGACATACATCCAACGAGAACTTACCCTCGAAGACAACGAGTTTTGTTAACGAGTAGGAACTCGTGGTTGATGTAGTCGTACACTTGCCGATCTCAAGATCGTGAGGAAGTCCGAGCGCCACAACTCAGCAACGCATCCGTACTCGCACACACGTTCAAGCCACCGGACAACCTCCACCTCCTCGCTCCAGCGATCCAGCGGAAGCAGCAACTCCTTCTAGACGAAATGCCACCGGGAACATGTATCTCGCTAATCCGAGACTATGGGGAATAATTCTAGAGGGGGAGAGATCCTTCAAAAGGAGGTGTAAGGATGAAGGAGGGAATGGGTGGCCTTTTATAGGAGGAGGGGGGTGCCCCCTCTCTCCATGGCCGACGCATGGGGGGGGGGGGTGGTAACCCCTCCACATTAAAATGCCTCTTCACATTCCCTTTTAAAGTCTCCACTTTAAATGCATTAAATTTCTCCAAATTTAATGCTCTCTCATTTAATAAAACTCTTTTATTAAATTTATTCAGAATTTTGTTAATTACTTTAATTAACAAACATTCACATATATCCCCTTGCAATATTTCAATATCACATGCAGAACCTCTTTCTGCAATTTCACCTGAAACAATTTCCGGTTTCTATTGAAACAATTCATGCGCTTTGCAATTCTTTCGTCTGAAACATATGTGCTCCAAGATGGTGTCCGGTAACTCTTAAGTGTGCCACCCTATGGTTTGCGAATAATGCAGACATGATCGAGACCCTTCTCCGATCAATAATCAGCAGCAGGACCTAGAGATCCGTACTGACTCCTACACATTCAACGATGACTTCTGTGATCGTGAGAACCTTTAACGCTTGTAACTAAATCCCTTTGTCTCTCGATATATTACATGTCCGAGATTCGATCAGCAGTATCTCCATACCTAGTTTGATCTCGTTACCGACATGCACTTTTTTCTCTATCCCGTGATATAACATTCTAGTGATCACATCACTTGCTTGCAAGCTGTCTTAATGTGATATCACCGAGAGGGCCCAGAGTATATCTATCCGTCATCGGGATTGAATAATTCCACTCTTGATCCATGAGCCTCAACATAACACCTTCGTAGTACTGAACACATCTTTATAGTCACCCTGTTACGGTGTGACGTTTGATGTTATCAAGATACTCTTCCGGTGTTAGCAATTAACATGATCTCATGGTCTAAGGATATAGATTACTTCGTATGATGTTATAGCAATATAAACATAATGACTTGATCGTAATGCTATACTTCGGATGAATGTCCATGATCAGGAAACCTTGATCATCTTGTTAATCAACAAGCTAGTCTATAAGAGAGGCATAACTAGGAACCCTTTTTGTTTATTAAACACACATGTATTGATGTTTCCTGATCAATACAATTCTAGCATGTAAAATAAACATCTATCATATATAAGGAATATATAATAACAACTTTATTATTGCCTCTCAGGGCATATTTCCTTCAAGCGTGGCCTTGATGGAAGGCTTGGAGGTACTCTAGGAGGTTCTATTGAATGTTGTTGGTGTAGTGGTTGAAGCTTGCTTGTAGGTGAAGTACGCCTTGGTCTTGTTGTACTTGATGTCCTCTTGCACTTGACGCTCAACTTTTATTGTGATGTGCACAAGCTCAACTATGTTGTTGTATGTTTGGAACTCGACGATGCGCTTGATTGGGTGGTTCAATCCAATGAGAAAACGGGCCATTGTTTTCTCCTTGCGCTCTTCAATGTTGGCATGGATCATGTTGAGCTCCATTTGCTTGAAGTACTCTTCCATGGTATTTGTCCCTTGACTAAGCGATTGAAGCTTGTTGAAGAGGTCACGGTGTGTAGTGCAAAGGAACAAACCGGGATCTCATGTGAGCCTTCATGTCATGCCAAGTTGTGATTGGTGGATCTTGTCTTGCGTCACGAGCAACTTGAACTTGTTCCCACCAAAGGTTGGCGTAATCATCAAACTCAAGGGAAGCCATGGCGACCATCTTCTTGTTGCTATAATTATGCATGCGGAAGATCTTGTCGACTTTGAGTGCCCATGAAAGGTATTCTTCGGGGTCATTGGATCCGGTAAACTTGGGCATTGTGAAATTGAGCTTGCCAAAAGTTTCTTCATCATTGCGGTCATTGCGACAAGCTTGGTGACCTTGATGTGCTTGCGGTTGAGGCGGTGGAACTTGGTTCTCGCAACCTTGATTAGGATCTTGCTCTTGCTCTTGGCGTGGTTGTTGTTTGAGGTTGAGGCGCTTGGGCCTCATTCGGGTGTTGAGGATGTGGAGCCTCATGGCATGGTTGGCAGCGAAGAGGAGGCTCGTTCCTCGGTTGGTGATGTTGGTTAGGCACATGGGCCTCACGACGAAGATCATGGTCTTGAGCCTCGTGAAGTGGTGGGCGTCGCTCAATATGTGCCACTTGACGCTCCATGTCTTGATGTTGAGGAGGAGGCTCGTCATGGTGACCATGGTGTCGATGTGGACGTTCATGATGGCGGTGATGAAGATGAGGATCTTGGAGAGCTACATGATGCCGGTGATCTTGATCCTCCAAGTTGGAGTCATCACTTGTAGTTGCAAGAACGTGGCGGTGACGATGGCGATGTAGTTGAGGTTGGACTCGAGGTTCCACTCGCGGTTCTTCATGCGGTTGTGCTTGTTGGATCACTAGTGCCCTTGCGTGATGACGATGTGCTTCACGCCTTGCTTGTGGCCTTGAAGAGAAATCACCATCATAGTTTGACGATGAGGCATGACAAAGAGACGATACATAGTTCGAAGAACTTACATCTTCAACCACGGGGGAGTCATTGCATCTTGGAGCATTTGGATGAAGATCTTGGCGAAGAGGGGAACAGTGTCGCGACGAGCTTGATGAGCTTGAGGCGCGAGGGTGTGGTCTTGCGTTGCTTGTCGTTTTGTCAATGAGTAGGCGAAGCTTGTTGTTTGTTTCGTCAATGGCGCGTTGGAGCATTTCACTTTGATATCCAAAGTTGTGTTGCATTTCATGCATTTGTCTTTCAAGGCCGTCGAAGCGGTTGTCGATGTTCTTGAACTCGGCTTGGGTCTCGCTGAATTGTTCATCTTGTGGCCACTCAAGCGCCTCACAACAATCAAGTAACTCATGGGGAATGATGTAGTGGTTTACACGCGTCATGTACGGTCCTTATTCTTATTCTTGAGGAGGTGGTTGGCTCGACTCACCGTGCCTATCCATCATGCAAAACACACAAAGGATTGTATATGGAGAGCAATATGTGGTGGGGGAACCTTCAATCTCACCTTGGGGATTGCACGAAACTAGAAACCAAAAGTGTGAGCTATTAGCTTGCAAAGTGAAATCGCAAAGAAACCTCACACTAAAGAAAGAACTAACTCTCAAAAGCTTGTTGGTGATAGGTTAGGATTGTGGAATGCCAAAGAACCAATCAAAAGAAAAGGGATAGTCAAAAGTGGGTAAAATCCAACAAAATTCAAGTCAAAGGCAAAAGTTTAACAACTCAAAAGGGGTGACGGGAACCTTTACGACTATATACACACACGTGGAGATAGTTGGGATTGACACGACTACGAAAATGAGCAAACAAAATGTCCTAACAGAGACTACGCTCGGTGTCGTGCCAATACAAGGAGAGACCGTGGCTTGTTTGCAAAGAAGAAAAATGAGCAACAGATTTGTGCACTTGCCTTGGGCACTCTTCTTTTTCTCTTGCTTACAAGCTTTGAGACTCTCTTTTGCTATGAGAGACTATTTTTCTTTTTCTTTGTATATTTTCCTTTCTTTTTCTTTTGTATCTTTTTTTGCTCTCCCTTGATACTACCAAATCACTCTTGCTATTGCTTTTGTAGTCTCACTATCCAAGGACAAAGGCACAATGCTCAAGCAAACACGAGATGAGCCACTCTCGTGGGATAGGTACACACAAAGGAAGATAGGGTTAACAAGGTGATGCAAGTTATACCTTCATTGGTGATGATGAACTTGACGTCAGTGGTACGGGATGATGTTCGTGGACCGTGGTGTCGATGAGCACGGAAGTTGTCGGTGCGGAAGCTTGTTGTTAGTTGACAACACGCACATGGAACACAAACAATAGGAAAATTTAGCCAATGCGAAATAAGAGGCAAAACTGGGCAAAATAGGCATCAGGCCAGAGACTCCGGGGTCGGGTTTTCTGCTCCACTTGTTCGTGTTCTTGAGCGGAAATTCATGCCCTCGGGCCTCAAATCTGCGAAAAATTGGCCTAATTGGGCTGGGAAAACGCAGGATTAAGCTGGACCAACACTTTAGACAAGATTTGGTCGGATCAAAACCACAAATAACACTCCAAATCAAGATATCGATCGAAAGGAAAATTTAGGGCTCTTTTTTGGGGATTTTCGAATTTATGGTGGATAGAAGAAAAATTTGAGGGGGAATTCGTGAGCAACGAAGATCTTGATACCAATAAGTTGAGGGGCAACCTCGGGGATGGCTAGATCTTTCACAAATCCCTAGAAATCGAGGAAGAGTGAGTGGGGGATGAGGGAGAGAGCAAAAACCGCGAACTCACGCACGATGAACACACACACCACAAAGACACGATACAAGCCAATTTCTCAAGCCGACGGCTACCGGTCCAGCGCAATCCCTAGGATTAGCGTCGGTCAGGGATCTCTCTCTCGAACCAGCACGACAAGTAGGGAGTCTCGGTGATATCTTGACGTTTTGGAAATGGATCTCCGTTGCCAAGGACTTGTACAACACGGAGGCACGATGCAAACTCCAACGAGGTTTGGGATATTTGGTGCTCCTCTATCAAAGGATCATGAGGCAAGAACTAGATAGATCCACAAAGGGTGGCTACTAATTCCAAATATCAAGCCTAGGGTTTACAAGGGATGTGGGGGACTATATATAGGCCAGCCACAAGTTTAAGGGTAGTTTAGGCAACAAAGGGTAAAGTCTGGATGGATCCGGGGTAGGAGGCCGGAGACTCCGGGCTGGAGACTCCGGGGCTTCAGCTCCAGAAGCTCCTTCTTCACGTCCTGCTCCTTGCACTTCATCCGTGGGGGTTTCATAGATGATAACACACAGTGTAGTTGTATGAAGTAGCAAGCCATCCAAAGATGTATCAAAGTCACACGAGGAAAGGAGCAAGTTCACCTTATCTTGTAGGAGTTTAGCTCGTGCACGAGTCATTAGTCCACTCGGGGGACTTGGTGGTGGAGATGTAGGGACGCCCGTAGGACGGGCTGCATCAATTTTTGAAAAATAGGGTGTTAGCATTTTGAATTTTCTATTTGGTGTTGTTTCACAAAATACCCCAATTTTGGCAGTGGGAAAATAGAAAAAGGCTTTTCCATGTGACGAAAACGAAAACTTCCTGATGCAACATTGTTCTCCATCCCAATATACACATGCGTACACAATATGGGCACATTATCACAAACTATGCCGCGATTCTGGCCATAGCATTGGTCATTTGGACCAAAAGCCATGATACCTCGAACATGATAGGTCATTTCTGTGAAGGTTTTTTTAAAATGCAATCAATATACCAAGTTTAGTATTTTTCCTTGCAACTATGCCACATAATATGACACCACGCGAAGGATTTACATTGTTCTGGCCGTTTTTCAATTTCTTATGTTTGTTTCAAAATTTCCCCGTTTCAAACTATGGTCGAAACGACGGGCATGGAGATGGGGGCTGAGCCTCGCTAAAAGTTGCCTTGGATCTCTAAAGAAATATAATATCGTGAGTCTAAAAATGATTTTTTTCAAAAAATCACGAGCATTAGATCATGTACCTGTAGTATAAACCGGATCCACTTCCTACCGATTTGACAGGCATTTATATTTTTCACCAGGGGTGGATGGTAACGTTTCAGATTACCTGGTTGGGAAATTGTTCATGTAAGGTGGTCTAGTATTTTAGAAAAATAGGGTGGTAGCATTTTGAATTGACCACTTGGTGTTGCTTCACAAAACGCCCCAATTTTAGCACTGGAAAAATAGAAAAAGGCTTTTTCCATGGGACAAAAAGAAAAACTTCCTCCTGCAATATTATCCTCCATACCAAGATACACATGCGTGCATGGGCATACTATCACAAACTATGCCGCGATTTTGACCATAACCTTGGTCATTTGGACCGAAAGCCATGAAACCTCGAACATGATAGGTCATTTATGTGAAGGTTTTTTCAAGATGCAATCAGTATACCAAATTTTAACTGAAAATGGCACAATGGTTAATAGTTTTAAGAGTTAGAATAATTACTTGACAAAACATAAAATGCTTTTGAATTAGTTATTCAAATTCAAACACTTTTCATGTTGAAAGTTTTGTCAGATTCGAAAATATGCAAAAGATATGATTTAATGCATTTTTAATTCATAATGGCAAAATGGTTAATAGTTTGAATAGTTAGATTAATTATTTTATAAAACAGAAAATGGTTTTGGATTAGTTATAGAAATTCAAACACTTTTCATGTTGAAAGTTTTGCTAGATTTGAAATTATGCAAAAACTAATTAATTCAAATGTTAAAATGTTTAAAATAGGCCAGATTTGATACTGTGATTTTTTTTGGAATCCCACGCATTTTTTGGTACCTTTAGTCTCAGTTCGTGGTATCAACCGTGACTAAAGGGTGTAGCCCGCGCCAAGCCAGACCCAAAATCCATTAGTCCCAGGTGGTCTTACCAACCAGGACTAAACTGTGGGGGGCTATATAAGCGCGCCCGTCGCCTTCCTCCCCCACCTCGGAGGAATCGACGCGTGACACTGGCGCCAGGCTGCCGAAACCCTGTGGAGCTCTCACCGTCGCCGCTCCCGCCACCACCCCCGTCCTCGCGCCCGTCGCCGCCCCGTAGATCCTCGCCCTCGGCCGCGTGGAGCTCGCCACGCCGCCCCTCACACTCCTATCGCGCCATCGCTGCCACCGCACCCGCGCACGCCCCTACCACCGCGCCGCCGCACCATCGCTGTCGCCGTCTTCAATCAAGGTGAGGTTATTTTCTTTGTTTATAATTATTTTCTTTAGTTTTTTAATTAGTTATTTTCTTAATTAGTTGTTTAGTTATTTTCTTAGTTAATTAGTTATTTTCTTAAGTAGTTGTTTAGTTTTTTCTTAGTTGTTTGGTTATTTTAGTTACTTAGTTATTTATAAATAGAGAAGTGTGGAAAAATAGAAAATAAAATTACATGCTTAGGATTACTTAGTTTATGGATTATTTAGTACTAATTTGATTTTAGGTCGATAGGAATTTGTTATCAGCGGGATGCCCATCCGCATCCTCATCGTCGACTCGACGGCAACGACGGAGGACTATGGTCCGTCGGCCTGGCACTAGGAGGTGATACCTTCTGAGACTCGTAGCTTGGTAAGGAATCCGAGTCTCGTCATCAATCAGGAGCTTCTTTGGAGGCGGTCACGTGGTCCACTATCGGTACACAGGGTGCCGGCACCCGAGGAGGTGGTACAGAATCGTGTTAGGGAGGAGGACGAGCAGGTCCATCGCTATATGGTTGCATTGGACGTCAGGTTCTCCAATACCCGGGAAATTCTTCAGGGATCTCACCACAGCTATACTCCTGTGATGGTTCCTTCTCTTTGGCTGTTCACCGCCCGCGGCTCAGGACCCGGGAGTCGATGTTCAGTTTGATTGAGCTAGATATGTATTAGTGATGTCTTGTTCGAGATGTATTAATTTACTTACTCCTTCTTCTGGGATGTGATATTATTGTTACATTAACTGGATTATTCGAGATATAATAATTTTACTTATTGTTTCATTAGTACTTTCTTCTGTTGTTGCATTAATTTAGTGTTTTTATATTTAGTGCTTTTAGAAAATAGAATTTAATGATAATGTTAATTTTTTTATTTTCTGTATTAGTGAATCTATGGACTTTAACGGTAGAGAAGGTGAGGAGGATATGTTCTACGTAATACGGAATCCTCTTGGTGGAGCAGAAGACGGTGGAGCATATCAGGGTGGAGCAGAAGACGGTGGAGCCGAAGATGGCTCACAGTTTCTGAATGAGTCCGGTGAAGGAATGACGATAGAACAAAAAATGAAGCGCCAACGAGTTTTGATTGCGATGATGGCTCGCAAAATGATGTACCGGTCTTAACAAAATCTGGCGAGGTATATTAAGTGCCAACTAGATAGATGTATTAATTTATTTGTGTATATATATATATTAAAGAATATGTTTCTTATTTTAGACCTCCGTATCGACCAAATTTGTTAAAAGTAAACGAGGCCTAGCCAAAGGGATGGCGGCCGATAGTGCCGGCGGCCCATCTCAACGAAGAAGCAACATTACTTCCACGGCGGTCGGTGTTGATGAGGCACCGGTGGATCGCTACGCAATGGATAATATCAGTTAGAAGACAAGTTGTGAGTTACATGTGGGAGTGGTCAACTTATCCTTCAAGGTGGCGGTCGACTTTGCTTTACTTGTGAACCTGGAGCACGCTGGCATCGCAATGAGATTCCAGATGGCTATGCTCAGTGAGAAGGCCCTTCTGTAAGGAAATTCTATTTCCTTACAACTTCAAGCGTGTGTTTCTGTCTTGTACATATTCTTTTTGTGCTTACTCGATGTTAAGTGTAATTGATGAGTTATGCATGTCTGCTTATGTAAACGTCTGCATGTTCCACTGGAGGACAAGGAACTCAATATGATTTAGTGATCTCCATGTAATTAAATAGTTGTATATATATCAAATTGTATATGTATGCCCGCAAGAGATCGAATATTAATTATATATGCATCAACATGTACTGTGTATGTAGCAGCATAGAATATGTATACGAAAAGATGTTTGAAATTATAATGAAACACAAATTAAAAAAGAATGAAATAGAAAAAATAAAATGAAAAGAAAAACACAAAATCGTGTCCGCGGCAGAGAAACACATGAATCTCTGCCGTGGCAGGAAAAGCTTTAGTCCCGAATGGTGTTACGGTCTGGCTCCATCCCCTGCCGCGTTGCCGCTACCACGTGGTGGCCTCTAGTCCCGGTTCGTAGCAAATCAGGACTAGAGATAGGGGCCTCTAGTTCCGAATTCGCAGTCCCGGGTGCAAAACCGAGACTAGTGCCCGTTACGGCCCGGGACTAGAGCTCCGTTTTCCACTAGTGAGAGTTGGGACAAGTGTCTCTTGTGACAATGGTTCACATAGGAAAACTATTAATTTTGGTCGACAGTAGATGACGCCTTCTAAGTCCCGCTTGGTAATCATAAATTTAGTGCCACCATCGATATTTTGGTGAAGTTTGACTTAAAATACATGTGACCATCCTAATTTTGCACCCATTGCAAGTAGCCAAGGAGATGTAAACAGTTTGTAGTAAAAATATTGCATTGTTTTAGAGGGTGCCGTGGCACTCAAGGCACCTACACGGCCTCACTGGATCAACACAAGCTAAGATACAAACACCAGGCGAATCAAGCACTGCGCGCCCCACGGCACACAACCTTGTCTCGGCAAAGCTAGCTACCCACGGACACTCACACGCTACACTTTCCATATCACGCACATGAGATGTGCGACGCCTCCTCGCCACCGACGCGTTGCATCGTCTTGCTGACCGACGACACACACTGCGCTCCTGCCGCTGCTACCGTCGTCGGAAGAGGAGGAGCTTGTGATGCTGCTGTTGTAGCCCTCTTGCATGTGGCCATGGTGAACGTGTGGTCGACAAGCGGGACGACGGGGAGGTTGTCGCAGTTGCAGATCTCGATCATGAAGCCGTCGGGGTCGTGGAAGAAGATCTGGTCCACGTAGATGCCACCCTCCTCCACACACCGTTGGATGTATGTGATCCCTAGCTCCTTCAGCCGTCGCTCCACCGTCACCATGCTCTCGCACTGCAAACACAGTCACACAATTTCATCCAACATCCATCCATCTATATATATTCAGTCTCATTTCCAAATTCACATTGCGAAGTCCCCAGCAAAACAATTCACATTGTGAATTGTGACGTGACTCTGACTATATGTATTTACCTTGTTTGTAGTAACTTAGGGTAAGTTTGGTATTGTTGAACTGATTTTTGTTGTGCTTATTTTTTTACCCGAATGTATGTTAAATTATAAGTTGTTGTGAGAAGATAGTCACGAAAATACAGCAACAACCACTAATGAACCATAAAAGACACTTTACCATAGATCGGCCGAAAATATGGATCATGCATACAGAACAACCCTTGTATCACACATGTGAGAGGCCACCAATTGATGCGTGAAAAAAAAAACTAACCAGTCGCGATCGGCTACTCATAGAATTTCCGTCTCTATATAAAGCTCTACTTGTAGAAAATTAGGTCTCCCACGTCACTCTTGTGACATTGATAGATATAGGCATCTGATCGTGGATAACTCACCGTTACTCGCATGCATGACACATGTACGTGGAAGTTTGGCGCCGACGGAGGAGACGTCCCTCTCGTGACAACCCTAATACTTCCTCGAGACTATATTGCTCTTTTGTGTGATTGTGTTTGCGGGAAGAAGTTTTGGAACGGAAAATTTGTCGAAAGCAACTCCGGCCCTTGAGATGATGACCTAACAGCTTTTTGCTAGCTAGTGGCAACCAGTTCGGAAGGACATGCAAAGACATGCATCTGGACGTTCTAGAGAGTTCCACAAACCAGTAATTAATCTCATAAAACCGAGTAAGTAGTATAAAGAAAAATAAATGATGGCGACAAATGTTATCGTCTCTTCTAGTCGCAGACGACGTGTCATGGCCATCTCAGTCATGTCACCGAGCAAAAGGTAATAACCAAAGTATTTACCTGGAAAGAGATGTGGTTATCCTTGGGGTTGATCTCCGTCTTCCGATCATGCAAACTTTTGGGGTCTTCGGATTGCAACAGGTGGATGCCAATCCCATAGTTGAACAACCTAACTTGCCCAACAAAAATCACCAGCCATGCACGTGGTTTAATTAGATACTCCTTCCGATCTAAATTAATTGACTCCGCTTTAGCTTAGATATAGATATATTTAGACACTAATAAAGCATGTATCTAGAAAATTTTGAATCAATTAATTTGGATCGTCGAGAGTAGTGAATTTCATGCGGCAGTACGTAAGTTCTACTTACCATGCGCCGTTGAAGTTGAAAGACCCGGGGCGGCGGATGGGGACGAAGCCGAGGACGTTCATGTAGAAGTCCAGCGACTCCTCCACCGACCTGCAGACGACGCTGATGTGGTTCAGAGACGCCAGCGGCAGCATCCCGCCGCTTGACATCGACGCCGCCGTCGTCGTGTTCACCATCCTCCCACCGGCCGATCACTAAACTGGCACCTCAATTCAGATCGTCGCTGCTGGGCTGGGGTAAACGCCCATGAATTGCAAGGACGAATCTAGGTGCGACCAGCGCATCGGCCAGCATGCATGCGCATGCCTGCGTGAGGACGTGAGACGGTCTCCCTCGCCTCTCTCTCCCCCCGAATGTGCCCATGACTTCTCTGCATTTATTTATACCTGTGCTGGAGAGGAAACGCGAGGGTGTCGGTGAACCTGGGACAGATAAATTAAGGGAAAAACGAGGGGTCCCTGTTCTTCGGAACAAATTGAGGCGCCGCACGAGATACATACTTCTATGGGAAATCTAAATTTAGGAGATATTTTAAAATATTATTTCTCCTTTCTCAAATTTCAGATATAATATCCCTCGTTCTATTACATTTATATGGGTTATAGCCGATGTAATCTGGCCATGTAGCGTAATAAATCCTGAAATCTCAAGACTATCTATTAGTTTGTGAGCTATGTGGGAGGTAAATTGCTAGTTGGGAGAGAGTTGGAGCAGTTTATAAGATGAGATGTTCCACTCCCACTAAGTGAGTGAGAAGAAAAAAAGTCCACACGCACTCCTTCTCCTCCACCACCCACCTCCTCCGCACGCCCGCAACGTATTTCGTAAATCGAGTTCGAGTTGTAAACTTGTTTTGTGAAAGACTAATTTTTACACGGTGCACCAACTGTTTGGATATCTGTCAATATTCACGTGCATGTTTAACGCGTGTCCTTGTCTTCCACGCGTAGCGGCTCAATCGGCTTACCTCCCAGGCTATAGAGAAAGACATAACGAATCTAGGCGTTGCATGTTTCGCTGTCTCTCTCGCCCTTGTTCATTTTGTTGCGCTGCTCTCTAGATTTCCCATCTCGGCGACTGAATGCACGGCCATCCAGGAGAGTAGGCCTCCGAAGCCCCGTCTATCGAGATCCTGCACCGGGTGACATGTGATAATGTTTTTGGGAGCGTCCTGGCAAGAATGCTCGTCTCCTTTCTTGTTCTTCTTTATCTACGGATCCGGCAACCAATGACCTCAACAATATCATGGACGACAACACCAATGATGATTTTGGTAATTAGTCTCATGCGGAAATAGCTTAATAATCCAACAATCTAAAAACCTTATATCTTTAGGTAATTTTCGTTATCCGCCTATGTTGCTGCGCTCGAACCGAGCTCACTTACGAGTGCTCATTTCAAGAAATGGCAAATAAAAACCCTCCTGTGGCTCACTGATATGGTCATAGAAAGAGTTGCAGCTGGTACTCCCAGAGGTCCGCTTACTCTTGAAGGAGAGAGAGCGTTTCGGGATGCCATTGTACTCTCTGGGGGCTTCACACTCAGTGTGCTCGAAGATAAGTTGGTTGGTGCATGTATTCATATTCGTGATGCCAAGAAACTATGGGATGCGCTGGACGCTAAGTTCGGTGATGCCGATATCGGTGGTGAACTGTATACTATGGATCAATTCAATGAATACAAGATGGTTGAAAAGCTCATGAGCTATAGATAATGGCAAAGGAACTTGGACTCCTCAAGTGTGTGCTCCTAGACAAGTTTATCGCGAGATGCAATGTCGCTAAGCTTCCTCCTTCATGGAGGAACTTTGCCACTTCTCTGAAACATCAAAGGCATGAGCTCCCTGTTGAGTACATCATTGGATCTCTAGATGTTGAAGAGAATACAAGGGCAAAAGACAAACATACTAGTGGAACCGAGGAACATTTCGCTGCCAATATGGTGTACAAAAATGCCAACAAGTCCAACGGAAATAACAAAGTCTAACAGACAACCAACTTCAAGAAGAAGAAGGGGCAGAACAAGGAAAATAAAGAACCTTGCTAGGTATGCGATGAAATTGGCCATTGGGATCATAGCTGACCACAAAATAAAGGCAAGAAGGGTCAAGCTGGACATAGTTTGTAGCTAGTTTCGAAATAAAGATATCGATCCCATAGGGAGCAGTAGGCAAAAGACTATAATGCTTTCAACTATAACTAAACAAAGTACTTAAGAAATAACTTTAAGATGCAAGATAAGTATAGTTGTTTTTTGGGTTTTTGGTTGAACAAGGTAATTTAAAGTAAAGCAAAACTTAATGCAGAAATTAAGAATCGCGTGTGTAATAGAACTTTGGAACTACAATAGGTAAAAGGCGTTTGCGGGGATTAGTGGATACATCACTATCAATTTAGACTAAGAAATCAAGATTATTATAACAAATATTCTCATAATGCGTATATACGTGGGAGGAGCTCCATATATGGACAATTTTCCATCAACTGCTACACACATCATCCTCATAACCACAACAGACAACAATGACATCAATCGAGTTACTACGCTATGGGATCTCTCCCATGGCATGGACATGGCTTAATGAGTTCTCCTTGAAACCCCAAGTTAGTACATAAGGATTAATAACAGTTTTATAGTCACAGTAAGTGTTATCATCCCTCCGTCTACCAACAAGTAATCCCCTTCATCGAGTCCCTATAAGAGGCAAATATTAAAGAGGTACACAACTCCAAACATCAAGATAAAGACAATTAACACATACACATAATGATGTATAACATAATAATCTCTATCTCATCTCAATCATATGCTAGGGTTTCTCCATCTCCCCAAGAACTCGAGATCTACTCATACACGGAGGCAATCAATATCATAGCAATGGTAATGGAAACAATCATAGATGAATAGTACTTGTATAAATCCACAATGAGTACGGGAACAACAAGATCTAAAAAACATGTAGATGGGATGGATGGAGATGGTGGTGATGCAGCGGTGGTTGATGAAGATCGATGCCTTAGCCTCCCGGATCTGCGCAGGGCGAAGATGGATCCCTGGCGGATGAGTTCCCCCTCCAGATGCCTTCCAGATGTGAGGTTTTCATGATTTCTGGGTGTTCTGTATGTCGTCTCCCCCAACCAATTGCACGGGGTGAAACTATTTGACGAGGCGGAGGCGACACCAACTATACAGCTGGAGCTATACGGCCAGAAAATGTGCTCCGGTCGTATAGTTGGTCGTTAGACCTTCTGCCTCCCTTGTTCTCTTCTGGTTTTCTTCTGGTATTATTAATATTTTCCAAATAAGCGATTTACATTGTTTTTGACTCCTTTTCTCCATAGTACATCTGATACAAGAATTGTATCTATTGGATCCATCATATGTCCCGATCCTGGTGAAAACAAACATAAAATGTGCGCACGAGCGCCGTCAAATACCAAGATCCTACATCTACAATGCAAAATAATAATGTAAAACATGATGTAAATATGCACTCATCAACTTCCCTAAGCTTAGACTCTTGCTTGTCCTGAGCAAGTTTTAGCTTAACGGATGTGATCCTCATATTCATGAAGCTGAGACGATTAAAATAAATGAGACAGTTGCAGCATGTGTTTATCATATACGGTACATAGGAATAAGTTCGTAAATAGTATCTTACTCGAACCATCTGAATAGTATTAGCAGGCTTCCACACCTTAGTTATCAATAGTTCATAAAAGATGAATCTTAACATAATGTAAAAGTATCCGGTTCAACCGAATGAGTTAACGAGTTAGTCCCAAGTGTTTTAGGACCAACGTATTCACCTGGGATTCAAAATCTCAAAAATATCTTTTCGTCATTCTACAATACAGTGGTATATGCCTATTTGCTCTTTGCACACTCGCTCTTTTTCTTTTTTTTTCTTTTGCATATATGCTCACACTTTTGTTTTAAATGCTGTGCAAAGGAGCTAGCCATATATTCCACCTTATGTAGGAATTCAAAGTTTAACGATCTCAATTATCAAATTCCAACTATATATGAAGCATTCTTATGACTTGGAGATTCTACCTCGACTTGTCCTCACTCTATTTTAATAGCACTTTCATTTCCTTTGTTCAAGGTTTATTTTTCAACTTAATTGTATAGATAATTTTTCTTTTGCAAATCAAAACATAGACTTACAAAATATTGACCAAATTATCTTTATGTGTTCCATTAATATCACTGGTGTGGAAGACTCCTATTGCTATCATCAAGTGTAAGTAAAATCATACTCAAGCCATTCATATATCATTAAAGCAAACACAAACTCAATATTGCTCCATATATAATAATAAACTAGGAATTTCATTAAAGGGATCGATTATTCCTGAAGGGTATTCTAATGATGCAAACTTTATTTCTAGTTTGAACTAATGCAAAAACGGTAATATAAAACTTATAAGAAAGATTACAAGGTCTTTAAAGACCTCCCCAAGCTTGGAATCAAGCCAGACGGGATCAATTAACTTCTTGTGGGTACCTATTCCTCCTCTTGGGTAGAAAGAGCGTTGCCTTCTTCTTTTACGTTGTCATCTTTAACTATGCTTGCAAAGCGAATGCTGAGCTCGGCCATGTCATATTGGAGCTTCAACATTTTCCTCTTGAGAAATTTCTTCTCATCTGTCAACTCAAAGTTAGTTTTAATCAAGGAATCGACTCTACCATCCATTGCATCGACCTTCTTCTCAAGGTCTTTGCTCATCATCCAGTAGGAGTCAATCCCTTCTCCAATTGTTTCAACGCATGCCTTAGAAGCCTTTTCTAACTCATAGATCTTATCATGAATCTCATCTTGCCGCACCTTCTTAGGTTTAAGAGGCGATGGATCAAGAGGAGGTTTATAATAGGATCCTATGTTGTAACGATAAGGATTAGGGAGGTACTCATCCTTGTTCCTTCCCTGCTCAGCTTGTCTCATCATCTCCATCCTTTGCGGGAACATGTCCTCCCAATTTGGGAGAGGCTTGATCTCCGGGCCGGATGATGACGACGATCCTTTGAATTCTGCTTCTTCGATCCTCTTCACGGGCTTCTCTTCTTTCTTCTTCCAGATCTTGTTGACATGGAAGTGTTGGAGATATGCCCAAGAGACAATAATAAAGTGGTTATTATTATATCTTTATGTTTATGATAAATGTTTACATCCCATGCTATAATTGTATTAACAAGAAACATTAATACTTGTGTGTTTTTGTAAACATAAAAGAGTCCCTAGTAAGCCTCTTGTTAAACTAGCTTGTTGATTAATGGATGATCATGGTTTCCTGATCATGGACATTGGATGTCGTTAATAACAAAATCATATCATTAGGAGAATGATGTGATGGACACACACCCATAGTAAGCATAGCATAAGATCAAGTCATTAAGTTCGTTTTGCTACAAGCTTTTCAAATGCATAGTAACCTAATCCTTCGACCATGAGGCTATGTTAATCACCATCACGGATGGGTACTTTGATGACATCAAACGCCGCTTCGTAACTGGGTGGTTATAAAGGTGACATTGGGTATTCTGAAAGTATGTGTTGAAGCGCATGGACCAAGATTGGGATTTGTCCATCCATATGACGGATAGATATACTCTGGGCCCTCTCGGTGGAATGTCATCTAGTTAGCTTGCAAGCATGTGACTAGGTCACAAGGGATGACATATCATGGAACGAGTAAAGAGTACTTATCGATGTGAGGTAGAACTAGGTATGGAGATACCGACGATCAAACCTCGGATAAGTAGAGTATCGCGTGACAAAGGGAATTGGTTTCGTATGTTAAATGGTTCTATCGATCACAAAGTCATCGTTGAGTATGTGGGAGCTGTTATGGATCTCCAGATCCCGCTAATGGTTATTGATTGGAGATGTGTCTCCATCATGTCTGCATATTCACGAACCGTAGGGTGACACGCTTAAGGTTCAAAGTTGTTTTAAGTAGATATGGAATGTGCGTTGGAGACCGAATGTTGTTCGGAGTCTCGGATTGGATCCGGGACATCATGAGGAGATCCAGAATTGTCCGGGGAATAAGATTCATATATTGGGGATCATTTTCTAAGTTAGGAAATGTTCCGGAGTATTTGTATGGGGATTCTAGAAGGTTTCGGAATGTTCTAGAAGGTTCTAGAAGATTTCTTGGAGTTTACTTGAAAACCAAGAAAGGATCAAGGAATCCTTATGGGGTAAGACAAGGATTCGTGGGGGAGTAGGACTCTCCCCCACCTCCTTGATCCACCGGCCAAGGGAGAGGGGAGTCCTACAAGGACTCCACCTCCCCATGGCGCCTCCCTCCTTTAAATAGAGGGGTGGAGGCACAAACCCCCTTGCCCCTTCTATTCTCTAGATTTCAAGTTGCCTCTCTCCTCCTCCTTCCCTCTGCTCTGGCTTAGGCGAAGCCCTGCAGAATTCTCTACTCCACCACCACCACCACGCCGTCGTGCTGCTGGGATTCCGTGGAAAGATCTACTACCTCCGCTGCTCGCTGGAACGGGGAGAGGAAGGTCTGCTTCGACTCCGCACGTGTGACCGACTGCGGAAGCGCTGCCGGAACGCGGCGCCGGAAGGATCGTCTACTCGATCTTGAGATCAGCAAGTGATCGACTACATCAACCACGAGATCTGATCTCGTAACGCTTTTGGGTCTACGAGGGTTAGTACAGATCTATCTCGTTGCACATGTCTAATAGATTAGATCTTGGCTTTTATCTAGATTAGATCTGGGTTTTGTTCGTTCTTGCGGTAGATTTTTTTTGTTTTCCATGCTACGAACCCATCAGGAAGGGTTGCATGGCTTCGCTGCACGGATGTTGTTAAAGGGCTTGTATAGGGATGGCGAAGATCTTTCGAGGATGGAGGCTGTGGCTCTACGAAAACTTAATGAAAAAGGTTAGATGCGATCAGCTTTAAAAGGAGGGGTCAAAAACCCTAGACGCCTTGTCTAACGAGCAACTATACGGGTGTGGCCCGTATAGCTCCCGCCGTATAGTTATGAACCGACTATATATTTCCATCTATGGTGGAACCAACTATACGGCCGGAACTATACGGGCGAGAACTTTTACTCCTGCCGTATAGTTGGTTGTTAAACTCTCTGTATTCGAAATAAAAAATTTGGAGACGGGTCAATAACTATACGATCGCAACTATACGATCGGAATTTTTAATTCTGGCTGTATAGTTGGTCGTTAAACTCTCAGTACTCCAGAAATTATTTTGTCAAAGGTGTTAACAACTATACGACCATAACAATACGGGCGGAATTTTTAATTCCGGCCATATAGTTAGTCGTTAAACTCTCAGTACCTTTTGTGGATGGAAGAGGTGATGTTGCAACAACTATACGACTGTAACTATACGGCCGGAATTTTTATTCCCGCCGTATAGTTGGTCGTTAAACCTTCTGTGTCCACCAATTTTTTTTCTTCTTCTCCTGGGATTCTTATTAATCTGAAACTTAACGAAATATCAAGTTTTGACAGAAAAATGGTCAGCTTAGATTTTCGACCAATTTTGGCTTTACCAATCTCCCTTGTTCTTTGCTAGAACATCAAATGTTTCTTGTTTGGCACAATATCCAAATAAAACTTTAACTGAAATTTTAAAAACATACTCAAACCTTATTTCGCATGGGTTGCCTCCCATGAAGCGCTCTTTTATGGTCAATAGGTTGACCGTAGCATTGCTCATTCCTTCTTGAGTCCCTTCTTCTTGCAGTTACCATTCCTTGTATATTTTTGCTTAATCACTTCTTCTGGAGCGATCAATTCTATGGTGAATGCACTTATATCTTCTCTTACTCGATAATGCTTCAAACGTTGTCCATTTACCACCCATGCAAGAGAGAGTGTTTTTCCTTGGAGCTTCTCTGCTCCTGATGAGTAAGCTTCTTCAACTATATATGAACCTTCCCACTTTGATCTGAGATTTCCTAGAAACAACTTAAGACGAGAATTGTAGAGCAACACTTTATCTCCACTTTTAAAACTCTTATTCTCTATTTTTCTATCATACCATCTTTTCGCTTTTTCCTTAAACAACCTAGCATTCTCGTAGGCTTCACTTCTAAACTCATCTAAAGCATGAATATCTAATAAACGCTTTTCTCTAGCTGCTTTAAGATCATAATTTAGGTTCTTAATTTCCTAGAAAGCTTTGTGTTCTAATTCTAAAGGTAAATGGCATGCCTTACCGTACACCATCTTATAAGGTGTCATACCCATTGGATTTTTAAAAGCAGTACAATATGGCTATAGAGTGTGATTTAACTTGTATGACCAATCTTTTCTTGATTTGTCCACTGTCTTCTCGAGTATGGTCTTCAATTATCTATTAGAGAGTTCCACTTGACCACTCGTTTGAGGATGATATGGTGAGGCAATGCGATGAGTTACTCCGTACTTGCTAAGGATTTTCCTAAAAGTTCCCTTCATAAAATGAGAACCACCATCAGTAATTAAAAATCTAGGAACTCCAAACCTGGAGAATATGACATCCTTGATCATCTTTACTGAGATAGCTACATCTGCATGATTTGTTGGAATAGCTTCAACCCATTTAGTAACATAGTCAACAACAATGAGAATATGATTATAACCATTAGACTCTATAAATGGTCCCATGTAATCCATTCCCCATACATCAAAGGGTTCAATTATGAGACTATAATTCATTACCATTTCTTGTCTCCTACCTATATTACCTCTTCTTTGGCAAGCATCACAATATTCCACATACTTGTGTGCATCCTTTAGCAAGGTGGGCCAATAGAATCCAGATTGAAGTACTTTTGCGGCAGTTCTCTTACCTGCATGATACCCTCCATACGGACTGTCATGACAAACTTTCAATATCGCATTAATCTCATGGTTAGGAACGCACATCCGTATCATTCCGTCAAGTCCATGACGATATAGATACGGATCGTCCCAAAATTAATATTTAAGATCATTAAAGAATTACATTCTTTTATTTCTTAACATACCAGGAGGTATAAATTTCGTTGCTAGATAATTAGCATAATCTTCATACCAAGGATTAGCGATTTCAATGTTTGCTAAATATTCTCCCAGAAATAATTCATTAATAGGAACGGGGTCATTGATTATTCCCTGCATCCTAGAGAGATGATCTGCTATCGGGTTATCTTTACCCCTCCTATCTACTATTTGCAAATCATATTCTTGTAGTAATAAAACCCACCTAATCAACCTGGGCTTAGTATCCTTTTTCACAAGGAGGTGACGCAAAGCTTGGTGATCCGTATGAATTATTACCTTTGAATCAATTATGTAAGATCTAAATTTGTCGCAAGCAAAACTTATAGCTAGAAACTCTTTTTCTGTAGTAGCATAGTGTTTTTGAATCTTATTAAGAGGTCTACTAGCATAATAAATAACATTCAAATTCTTTCCATCTCGCTGTCCCAACACAGCCCCTAAAGCATAGTCACTAGCATTACACATGATTTCAAAAGGTTCATCCCATTTTGGAGATTGCATAATAGGTGCTGAAACTAGTTTATTATTAAGGTTCTCAAAAGCTGCAATGCATTCATGATCTAAATAGAATGGAGTTTCTTTCTCAAGAAGATTAGTGAGGGGCATAGCTATCTTAGCAAAATCCTTTATAAACCGCTTATAAAAACCTGCATGTCCCAGAAACATTTTTAGATTTTTAACGTCCTGAGGTATTGGAAGATTTTCTATAGCATTTATACTAGTTCTATCTATTTCTATTCCCTTCTCCGAAACTTTATGCTGAAAAACTTTACCTTCTCTTTCCATGAAACGACATTGTTCCCAATTCAAAACCAAGTTTGATTGTCTGCATCTCTTTAAGACTTTGGTTAGATTGTAGAGGCAATTATCAAAAGTTGTTCCACAAACAACAAAATCATTTGTTAGAACTTCCATAGTCTTCTCAATAAAATCATCAAAAATCTTTAGAACACATTCCTGAAAAGTTGCTGCTGCATTACATAAGCCAAACGGAATTAATATATAAGCATATGTGCCATAAGGACAAGTGAAAGTTGTTTCTCTTGATCTTCTGGCTGTATGGCAATTTGAGAATATCCAGAATAACCATCAAGAAAACAAAAGTAAGAATTATTACTAAGTCTTTCTAAAAAATTATCCATGAATGGTATATGTTTATGATTCTTTTGTGTCTCACGGTTTAGCTTCCTAAAATCAATGCACATACGATATCCTACTATGGGCCTTACAGGAAGTAGCTCACCATCCTCATTCATAGCAGCATCAAGACCACCTTGTCTTGGTATGAAATGAGATGGGCTAACCCACTTACTATCGGAAATAGGATATATTATGCCAGCATCTAGTAAGCGTATAACCTCTTTTCTTACTACTTCTGTTATCTTCGCATTAAGCTTTCTTTGTGTATCTACTACAGGTTTAGCATCATCAAGCATGGTAATCTTATGTGTTACGATAGATGGATCTATTCCTTTAATATCACTCAATGTATATCCAAAGGCTTCACGATGCTTAACCAAAACTGAAATGAGTTTATTTGTTTCATTTTTCGATAAATTCTTACTAATAATAACAGGACATTTATTTTCATTATCTAAAAACGCATACCTCATATTATCTGGAAGTTTTTTCAATTCTATTGGTGGAGGCTCTTCATCTCCTTTTCTTACCAGTTCCTCATAGTCATGTGGATTTTGTGCTTCCGGGATTGAATCAAGGTAATCATCCATGTCTTGTTTCTCCTCATCATCTGGTGCTTCTTCCCAATTTATCAGACTCCTCTCTAATTCATCTTGTGGAGTACTGAAATGAATTGCCACTAGCTTGGCAATCGTCTTCTCTTCCTTGATATCCTCCATTTCATATAGCCTCTTCTTTAGTTTGGCAAAGTGGAATGTCATTTCCTCTTCTCCAATCTTTAGTGAAATAGTCTCCTTATTATCAACTCGAGCTTTGGTGATGGAAATAAAAGGCCCGCCTAAAAGGATAGGACAAAAAGAATCTCGAGGCATATCAACAATATGAAAGTCAAGGGGGTACATGAGCGACCCAATAAAGACATGGATATTTCAGATTACTCCTTCCGATTTTATATTGGTTCTATTGGACAATTTAATAGTACTGTCTACCGGTTCCACATCTAGATTATTTAGATTATAGCGGAGTTTCTCATAAAGCGATGAAGGCATAATATTTATAGTGGAATTTGGCTCACAGATTCTATATAAGAAAGTTTCTCCACAATATATAGGGGTCATTGGTTTAGAAGTTCCGTTACCTCGAACCTTACCTTTGATGAATTCTGAGGTTTCAAGGTCTAGCATAACCACTTCATCTTCCACTATTCGTGCTTCCATAAGATCCTTTAATATAACATTATTTATATTGGTAGCTTTGGGGTTCCTTTCTGGTTTCTTTGACCTCTTCTTTATTCGTTCTTCCTCTTTTTGCCTTTTTTCGATGATCTCTTGAATATGTATTGAGGAGAACTCTTCCATCAACGCTCTTGCACGCTTATTTTCTTCGAGGGGTTTACGAGTTTCCCATTCCATAGGTACCTGCAAGTGTCCTGCATAATTCTCAATAATTTTCTTTACTGAGTAAGAATCAATATCGAGGGTTTTAATCATTGCATCTATCCTCTCATCTGCAAGGAAATCGTTAATGCAAGCATATTCTGAAAAACTATTTGTAATATTTTCTTTAAGATTTTCCGTTGCTTCTCTCATTTTTATTATTAGTTTCCAAGCTTCATCATAGGTATAAGATAGAAAACTGCCATTAGAAGCAGTGTCTAGATTCATCCTGTTTTCAATATTTAGCCCTCTATAAAAAGTATGAGTGATTAACCAATCAGGCAAACGATGATGGGGTAATTATCTAGGTAACTTTTATACCTTAGATATCCTTCATATAAGCCCTCACTAGGATTATTTTTGAAACTGATAATAATACCTCTCATCCTGTGAGCTTTGCTTTCAGAATAATATTTTGATAGGAATTTGGTTGTCAATTCCTCCCAAGTCCTTGGTGCTTCTGCACAAAAATATGTGTACTAGTCACAAACATTATTAGAGAGAGTTTGTCTAAACAACTGGGTTTTAACCATATCGAGATTACAGCCATCGAAAATAAAGGAACTGGGAACGTCTTCAAAGAATTATAAGTGTCCATATGAACTTTCTTCATTGGTTCCTACAAATTTCTTAGAATACAATAATTCAAATAATAAAGGGTGGATCTCGATTCCATCCGGATTTATGCTTTTATTGACAGCTATAAAGGCGTCCATGGTCGAACCCATTTTCCTTACTGCCTCAAGCTGGTTTAAATGTTGAGTGTTGTCCATTTTTGTGGTCCTGCAACTCACGTAAAAATTAGTACAATGAAAGTAAATAACTAAAAGTAAAGTGACTTATAGCGCTAAGCTCTCAGGCAACGGTGCCAGAAAATAGCTTAATGACTGCAAGAGCACAGATCGTTTGTAGCTAGTTTTGAAATAAAGATATCGATCCCACAAGAAGCAGTAGGCAAAAGACTATAACGCTTTCAACTATAACTAAACAAAGTACTTAAAAAATAACTTTAATATGCAAGATAAGTAGAGTTGTTTTTTGGGTTTTTGGTTGAACAAGGTAATTTAAAGTAAAACAAAACTTAATGCAGAAAGTAAGAATCACGTGTGTAATAGAACTTTGAAACTACAATGGGAAAAAAGGCGTTCTCGGGGATTAGTGGATACACCACTAGCAATTTAGACTAAGCAATCAAGATTATTATAACGAATATTCTCATAATATGTATATACGTGGGAGGAGCTCCATATATGGACAATTTGCCAGCAACCGCTGCACACATCATCCTCGTAACCACAACAGACAACAATCGAGTTACTGTGCTATCAAGGGATCTCTCCCATGGCATGAACATGGCTTAATGAGTTCTCCTTGATACCCCCAAGTTAGTAAATAAGGATTGATAACAGCTTTATAGTCACAATAAGTGCTATCATCCCTCCATCAACCAAAAAGTAATCCCCTTCATCGAGTCCCCATAAGAGGCAAATATTAAGAAGGTGCACAACTCCCAATATCAAGATGAAGACAATTAATACATACACATAATGATGTATATCTTAATAATCTCTATCTCATCTCGATCATATGCTAGGTTTGTCCATCTCCCCAAGAACTAGAGATCTACTCAGACATGGAGGCAATCAACATCATAGCAATGGTAATGGAAACAATCATATATGAATAGTACTTGTATAAATCCACAACGAGTACGGGAATTACAACAAGATCTAGACAAGATATAGATGGGATGGATGGAGATGGTGGTGATGCAGTGGTGGTTGATGAAGATTGATGCCTTAGCCTCCCGGATTTGCACAGGGCGAAGATTGATTCTTGGCGGATGAGTTCCCCCTCCAGATGCCTTCCGGAGGTGAGGTTTTTGTGATTTCTAGGTGTTCTATATGTTGTCTCCCCCAACCAATTGCACGGGGTGAAACTATTTGACGAGGCGGAGGCCGCGCCAACTATACGGCCAGAGCTATACGGCCGGAAAATGTGCTCCGGTCGTATAGTTGGTCGTTGGACCTTTTGCCTCCCTTGTTTGCTTCTGGTTTTCTTCTGGTATTATTAATATTTCCCAAATAAGTGATTTATGTTGTTTTTGACTCCTTTTCTCCATAGTACAATTGCTCCAAGAATTGTATTCAATGGATCCATCATCTGTCCTGATCCTGGTGAAAACAGACATAAAATGTGCGCGCGAGCGCTATAAAATACCAAGATCCTACATCTACAATGCAAAATAATAATGTAAAACATGATGCAAATATGCACTCATCACCTAAGTATGGAACCTTTGTTGGAAAAGACTATGAATACGGAGGCATGTTCCGCTTCTCTTTGGTAGACTTCTGTGATAATGTTGTGAACCGTGTTTGCACTACTGGTAATGGGACTAATCTTTGGCATTCATGACTTTGTCATATTAATTTCAGTTGTATATCGCGGCTTGTAGTATGATTATAACTATGAAATTCACTATTGTCAAAGACTCTAAGTGCCATGCTTGTTTACAAGCAAAGGAGCCTTGCAAGCCTCACAAGCACACAGAGAAAAGAAACTTGGCACCTTTAGAGTGCATACATTTAGATATTTGAGATGAAAGATGTGTTGACAACAAGTGGAAATAAATATTTTATGACTTTGATTGATGATTCTACTAGGTACTGTTGTGTACATCTCTTGAGAACTAAACATGAGGCTTTAAATTTCTTTAAAGTCTATAAGATAGAAGTTGAAAATCAACTTGAGAGAAAGATCAAAAGAGTTCAGTCTAATCATGGTGGAGAGTGCTTTTCTAATGAGTTCAATTTATTCAGTTCGGAACATGGTATTATACATGAGAGGACGCCTCCCAGTTCCCCTCAATCCAATGGGCTTACTGAGAGGAAAAACCATACTCTAACAGATTTGGTTAATGCCATGTTAGACACTGTCGCCTTATCCAAGGAATGGTTGGGGAAAGCTATATTGACTTCATGTCATGTCCTAAACCGAGTTCCAACTAAGAATAAAGAGATTAATCTATTTCAAGAATGGGAAAATAAAAGGTTAACACTCTCCTACTTATGAACTTGGGGTTGTTTTGCAAAACTCAAAGTGCCAATCAACAAGAAGTGTAAGCTTGGACCAAAAACCATGGATTGTGTCTTTCTTGGCTATGCTTCTCACAACATTGCTTAGAGATTTCTTGTGGTGAAATCTAGAGTGGATGACATGAATGTCGGTATCATCTTTGAACCTAGAGATGCTACATTCTCCGAGGATATATTTCCTACGAGAGACATGCGTAGCATATCTAATAAGGAATGTGATCCAATTCCTAAACCTGAAACTCCCATGGAGACTAATGAACAATCAGACATTGAGAGTTCAGATTCAGATGAGGATGACAAAGAAGCTCCTATAAGGTACACGAGACAAAGGACTGTGATGTATTTTGGTAATAATTTCATTACGTACCTAGTGGATGACACTCCCATAACTATTTCAAAAGATTTTGCATCTCCAGATGCATACTACTAGAAGGAAGAAGTTCAAAGCAAGATGGAATCCATCTTAGCTAATATAACATGGGAGATAACTGCACGTCTATATGGGTGTAAACCTATAGGATGCAAATAGGTTGATGCAGCCCGTCCTACGGACGTCCCTACATCTACACCACCAAGTCCCCCAAGTGGACCAATGACTCGCGTCCGAGCCAAACTCCTACAAGCTAAGTTTAACTCGCTCCTCTCCTCATGTGACTTTGATACATCCTTGGATGACTTGCTACTTCATGCAACTACTCTATGCATTATTAGCTATGAATCCCCAACGCATCACCAAGCCCCCACGGATGAAGTAGTAGGACGAGAAGAAGACGTTGTTGAGGCCGAAGCCTCGAAATCTCCGGCCCAGAAGCCGAGAGTCTCTAGCCTGGACTATAGACCAGTCTCCGAACCCCTGCCTGGAGTGTTCACTACACCCCCATGGAGTCCTCACCGGAGAGCATAGTCCACCCCGAAGTCTCCGCGCACCCCGGAGTCTCCGGCCCAGCTACCCCGGAGTCTCCGCCCCCAGGACGCCGGGCAGTCCTCACGCCTGATCATCCACAGTCACCTCCATGAGTACTGTCCCCATATCATCTGAGGGAGATGTCCTTGAAATCATTCTCCATAGTATATGTGTCCTTGAGCGTGCTGGAGGCCTGCTTCCACTCCACATGCACCTCCATAGAAGAACCAGATGCAGCTTGCAACGCCTCGTGCAACTGGGTAGGTGAAACTCTAGGCAGAGGGGTAGGTGCTCCCACCCTGTCCACCAGTAAAGGGTTCCTCCCATGAAGAGGAGAATCCATCGGAAGCGCATCTAGAAGCTGAAGGAAATATGCCCTGAGAGGCAATAATAAAGTTGTTATTATGTATTCCTTGTATATGATAGATGTTTATTTTGCATGCTATAATTGTATTGATAGGAAACATCAATACATGTGTGTTTAATAAACAAAAAGGGTTCCTAGTCATGCCTCTCGTATAGACTAGCTTGTTGATTAACAAGATGATCAAGGTTTCCTAATCATGGACATTGGATGTTGTTAATAACAAGGTCACACCATTGGTGGAATGATGTGATGAACATTCATCCGAAGTATAGCATTACGATCAAGTCATTATGTTTATATTGCTATAACATCATACGAAGTAATCTTTATCCTTAGACCATGAGATCATGTTAATTGCTAACACCGGAAGAGTATCTTGATAACATCAAACGTCACACCGTAACAGGGTGACTATAAAGATGGGTTCAGTGCTACGAAGGTGTTATGTTGAGGCTCATGGATCAAGAGTGGAATTTGTCAATCCAGATGACGGATAGATATACTCTGGGCCCTCTCGGTGATATCACATTAGGATAGCTTGCAAGCAAGTGATGTGATCACTAGAATGTTATATCACGAGAACGAGAAAAGAGTGCATGTCGGAAACGAGATCAAACTAGGTATGGAGATACCGATGATCGAATCTCGGACATGTAATATATCGAGAGACAAAGGGATTTAGTTACAAGCGTTAAAGGTTCTCACGATCACAGGAGTCATCGTTGAATGTGTAGGAGTCAGTACGGATCTCCAGGTCCCGCTGCTGATTATTGATCGGAGAAGGGTCTCGATCATGTATGCATTATTCGCGAACCGTAGGGTGGCACACTTAAGAGTTACCGGACACCATTTTGGAGCACATATGTTTCAGACAAAAGAATTGCAAAGCGCAGGAATTGTTTCAATAGAAACCGAAAATTGTTTCGGGTGAAATTGCAGAAGGTGTTTCTGCATGTGATATTGAAATATTGCAAGGGGCTATATGTGAATGTTTGTTCATTAAAGTAATTAACAAAATTCTGAATAAATTTAATAAAAGAGTTTTATTAAATGAGAGAGCATTAAATTTGGAGAAACTTAATGCATTTAAAGTGGAGACTTTAAAAGGGAATGTGAAGAGGCATTTTAATGTGGAGGAGTTACCACCACATGAATGGGGGAGGTGAGGGGTCACCCCCCATGCGCCGGCCATGGGGAGAGGGGGCACCCCCCTCCTCCTATAAAAGGCCACCCATTCCCTCCTTCATCCTCACACCTCCTTGTGAAGGATCTCTCTCCCCCTCTAGAATTATTTCCCCATGGTCTCGGATTAGCGAGATACATGTTCCCGGTGGAATTTCGTCTGGAAGGAGATGCTGCTTCCGCTGGATCGCTGGAGCAAGGAGGTGGAGGTTGTCCGGTGGCTTGAACGTGTGTGCGAGTACGGATGCGCTGCTGAGTTGCGGCGCTCGGACTTCCTCATGATCTTGAGATCGGCAAGTGTACGACTACATCAACCACGAGTTCCTACTTGTTAACAAAGCTCGTTGTCTTCGAGGGTAATTTCTCCATGGATGTATGTCCACCCGTTGCTCTATACCTACTAGATAGATCTTGGCGTGTAGTTCTCATCGTAGGAAATTTTTTGTTTTCTATACTGCGGACCCAACAGTGGTATCAGAGCCTGATCTATGCGTAGGTGCTTTGCACGGGTAGTACACATATGTTTATATGTGGGCGATGATGATCATTTTATTGCATCTTCTATGTACTTTGGATATTGGTGGCATAGTGGGATGAAGCGACCCGGACCAACCTTACATGTCATCGTACAAGAGACCGGTTCCACGACTGACATGCAACTTGTTTTGCATAAGTGGCTGGCGGGTGTCTGTCTCTCCTACTATAGTCAATATCTGATTTACAACGAGTTGCTAATAACTTAGTTATCCTCGTTGTGGTTCATGTTCGTAGGTTAGACAGGTTCTATCTCCGAAAGCCCTAAGCCACGTAAAACTTGCAATTGATAAATTAGAGGCGTCTAGTTTAGATCGTTGCTGGGCTAGTGTTTTGATATGGTATTGTTGTAAGTAGATGTATAATAGATACTCTTACAACTCACTTAACGTGTAAGTTCCATAGACCTTGGCCTTACACACAAAGGAATGATAGAGATCATACCACGATGCAAATGATAGAGATCAAATGCATGGACCATATCACCTCACTTCACACATTAGATGTTAGCATATTATATTGCTAGTTTGGCGCGTTTGGTAGCATTATAAGATGACCCCTCATTTATATATAAAGATAAAATGTGTTCTTCCTTAAGTATGCACCGTTTTGTGGATCGTGTTTTGAGGCATCACGTGATGATCGGGTGTTCTCAAATCTACGTTTTTATACAACGGGTGTAAGACAATTTTACACACGCAAATACTAAGGTTCTTACTTGACGAGCCTAGCATGTACAGACATGGCCTCGGAACACGAACCGAAAGGTTAAGCATGAGTCATATAGTTGATATGATGCCCATATAGATGCTCGCCTTTGAAGCTACACCGACTCACGTGATGATCGGACTTGGTGTAGTGGATTTGGTTCATGTAATCACCAAAAGGACACGAGGGATGTCGTTTTTGAGTGGGAGTTCATTAGTAATTTGGATTAGTTGAACTCAATCTATCATAAACTTAGTCTAAATATACTTTACAAATTCTGTTGTAGATGGCACCACCTGCTTTTAATTTCAATGTGTTCATGGAGAAAGAGAAACTTGCTGCGAATGGTAGCAACTTCACCAACTGGGCTATGAATTTGAGGATTCTCCTCACTGCTGCACAAAAGCAATATGTGCTAGATGCGCCGCTAGCCCCCACCAGCTCGATGCCCCGACGAGGAAAAAACGTCTATATAAATCGTCGGAGGACCACAACTTAGTTCATTGCGGCATCTTGTATGGGCTAGAGCGAACTTGAAAGCGTTTGAAAATGGCAATGCTTTTGATACCATGGGAGAATTGAAAATGATTTTCGATACCCATGCTGCCGTGAGAGTTATAATGCTACGAAAAGTTCTTTAGCTGCATGATGGAGGAAAACAGCTCGTTAGTGAGCACGTACTCAAAATGTGCAGATGCGTCGATAAGCTTGTGTCCTTGGGAATAACGATTCCCATTGACTTAGGCATACATCGTGTTCTCCAATCTCGACACCTAGCTACAAGAGCTTCGTGATGAACTATAATATGCAGGGCATGAAGAAGTCTCTTCGAGCTTACATCAATGCTTAAGACTGCGAAGTGGAGATTAGGAAAGAACATCAAGTGTTGATGATCAATAGGACCACCGGTTTCAAGAAGGATAAGAAAGGCAAGCACAAGGGAAAGAAGGGTGGCAAGTCATTGCTACTTTGAAAAGAAACCCGAGCTAGCCCTAAGTATGAACCGAGTGCTACTATTGCAAGGGATGGCCATTGGGCATAATCGCCCCAAGTATTTGGCGGACAAGAAGTCCGCAAGGCAAACAAAGGTATATGTGATATACATGTTATTGATGTGTACTTGACTAGTACTCGCATGAGCACTGGGTATTTGATCTGATCGGTTGCTAATATATGTAACTCGGTTCAGGGGCTACGGAACAAGCGACAACTAGCAAGGGATGAGGTCTCGATGCGAGTCGGCAATGGATCAAGAGTTGATGTGATCGCCGTCAGAACGCTGCCTCTCCATATGCCATCGGGATTAGTTATAAACCTAAATAATTGTTATTTGGTGCCTGCACTGAGCATGAACATTGTATCCGGATCGTGTTTGATGCAAAGTGGTTATTCATTTAAGTCTGAAAACAATGGTTGTTCGATTTATATGAATAATATCTTTTATGGTCATGCACCTGTGTTGAATGGTTTATTTCAGTTGGATCTCGATAGTAGTATTACACATATTCATAATGTTGATGCTAAAAGGATTAAACTTGATAATGATATATCTACATATATGGCCTTGCCGTCTAGGTCATATTGGCGTTAAACGCATGAAGAAACTCCATTCTGATGGACTTTTGGAATCACTTGATTTTGAATCATTTGATACATGTGAGCCATGCCTTATGGGCAAGATGACTAGAACGCCGTTTTCCGGTTCAATGGAACGAGCGACAGATTTATTGGAAATCATACATACTGATGTGTGTGGACCAATGAGTGTGTCGGCGCGAGTTGGATATCGTTATTTTGTTACTTTCACGGATGATTTGAGTAGATATGGGTATATCTATTTGATGAAACACAAGTCTAAAACTTTTGAAAAGTTCAAAGAATTTCAGAATGAAGTGAAAATCATCGTAACAGAAAGATCAAATTTCTTGATCGACCATGGAGGAGAGTATCTTAATTCTGAGTTTAGCACACATATGAAAGACCGTGGAATAGTTTCACAACTCACGCTTCGGAACACCACAACGTAATGGTGTGTCGAACATCGTAATCGTACTTTATTGGATATGGTTCGATCTATGATGTCTCTCGACTTGCCACTGTCATTTTGGGGTTATGCACTGGAAACCGCTGCATTCACTTTAAATAGGGCACCATCTAAATCTGTTGAAAAGACACCGTATGAATTATGGTTTGGAAACAAACCTAAGCTGTCATTTCTTAAAGTTTGGGGTGCGATGTTTATGTGAAGAAACTTCAACCAGATAAACTCGAACCCAAAGCAGAAAAATGCGTCTTCATAGGATACCCTAAGGAAACGATTGGGTATACCTTCTATCACAGATCCGAGGGCAAGGTCTTTGTTGCCAAGAATGGATCCTTTCTTGAGAAGGAGTTTCTCGCGAAAGGTGTGAGTAGTCGGAAGGTAGAACTCGAAGAGGTTATTGAACCTTCTCTTCATGAAATGGCGAGTAGCGCAGCTCTAGAAGTTGTTTCGGAGTTGACTTCACCTAATGAAGAGAGAGCTAATGATATTGATCATGAAACTCCGAAAGAGGACACTACCAAACCTCGCAGGTCAAGCAGGACACGTGCAGCTCCTGAACTGTACGGCAATCCTGTTATGAATTTCATGATTGATGAAATAGATGACCCTGCGACGTATGAAGAAGCGATGATGAGCCCTGGTTCCAACAAATGGCTAGAAGCCATGAAATCCGAGATAGAATCCATGTACGAAAACCAGGTTTGGACCTTGGTGGACTTACCTCACGATCGAAAGGCCATTGAGAATAAATGGATTTTCAAAAGAAAAACTGATGCTGATGGTAAAGTAACCATCTATAAGGCTCGACTTGTCGCAAAGGGGTTTCGACAAATTCAAGGAGTTGACTACGACGAGACCTTCTCTTCCATAGCGATGCTTAAGTCGGTTAGGATTATGTTAGCAATTGCTGCATATTTCGATTAGGAAATATGGCAGATGGATGTCAAAACTACGTTCCTCAATGGTAATATTGAAGAAGAGTTGTATATGATACAACCTAAGGGTTTTGTTGATCCTAAGGATGCTGATAAGGTGTGCAAACTTCAGTGATCCATCTATGGACTGAAGCAAGCATCCCGGAGTTAGAATCTCCGCTTTGATGAGGTGATCAAAGAGTTTGGATTTGTCCAAACTTATGGAGAGGCTTGTATTTACAAGAAAGTGAGTAGGAGCAATGTGGCATTTCTGATATTAGATGTGGATGACATATTATTGATTGGAAATGATTTAGATCTTTTAAACAGTGTTAAAAGTTATCTAAACAACAAATTTTTGATGAAGGACCTTGGTGAAGCTTCATATATATTAGGCATTAAAATCTATAGAGATAGATCAAGACACCTAATTGGGATATCGCAGAGTACATACCTTGATAAGATATTAAAGAAGTTTAATATGGACGGAAGTAAGAAGGGGTTCTTACCTATGTTGCAAGGCAAGACATTGAGTAAGACTCAAAGTCCGGCTACGACGGAAGAAAGAGAGATAATGGATAAGATCCCCTATGCCTCAACCATAGGCTCTATAATGTATGCCATGCTATGTACAAGACCGGATGTGGCACATGCTATTAGTTTGACTAGTAGGTACCAATCTGATCCGTTGAACCTGGATAGTGGTCAAGAATATCCTTAAGTACTTGAGAAGAACTAAGGATATGTTTCTTATATACGGAGGTGAAGAAGAGCTAGTCGCTAAGTGTTATGTCGATGCTAGCTTTGACACTGATCCGGATGACTCTAAGTCTCAATCTGGATACGTATTTCTCTTGAACGGAATAGCAGTTAGTTGGAGGATCTCCAAACAACCTGTGGTGGCTGGATCAACAACGGAGGCGGAATATGTTGCTGCTTCAGCGGTAGCGAAGCAGTTTGGATGAAGGAGTTCATAACGGGCTGGGTGTGGTTCCAAAGGTCGTTGGACCCAATGGTGATCTATTGTGACAACAATGGAGCCATAGCCAACACAAAGGAACCAAGGTCTCACAAGAATTCCAAGCATATTAAGCGCCGGTTTCACTCCATCCGCGAGCATGTCAAGGATGGAGATATAAAGATTTGTAAAGTGCACACGGACCTGAATGTAGCAGATCCGTTGACTAAAGTACTCCCTAGGGCAAAACATGATCAACACCAGAACTCCATGGGTGTTAGATTTATCACTATGTGAACTAGATTATTGTCTCTAGTGCAAGTGGGAGACTGAAGGAAATATGCCCTGAGAGGCAATAATAAAGTTGTTATTATGTATTCCTTGTATATGATAGATGTTTATTTTGCATGCTATAATTGTATTGATAGGAAACATCAATACATGTGTGTTTAATAAACAAAAAGGGTTCCTAGTCATGCCTCTCTTATAGACTAGCTTGTTGATTAACAAGATGATCAAGGTTTCCTGATCATGGACATTGGATGTTGTTAATAACAAGGTCACACCATTGGTAGAATGATGTGATGAACATTCACCCGAAGTATAGCATTACGATCAAGTCATTATGTTTATATTGCTATAACATCATACGAAGTAATATTTATCCTTAGACCATGAGATCATGTTAATTGCTAACACCGGAAGAGTATCTTGATAACATTAAACGTCACACCATAACAGGGTGACTATAAAGATGGGTTCAGTGCTACGAAGGTGTTATGTTGAGGCTCATGGATCAAGAGTGGAATTTGTCAATCTAGATGATGGATAGATATACTCTGGGCCCTCTCGGTGATATCACATTAGGATAGCTTGCAAGCAAGTGATGTGATCACTAGAATGTTATATCACGGGAACGAGAAAAGAGTGCATGTCGGTAACGAGATCAAACTAGGTATGGAGATACCGATGATCGAATCTCGGACATGTAATATATCGAGAGACAAAGGGATTTAGTTACAAGCGTTAAAGGTTCTCACGATCACAGGAGTCATCGTTGAATGTGTAGGAGAAGACGGATCTCCGTCCGCTGCTGATTATTGATCAGAGAAGGGTCTCGATCATGTCTGCATTATTCGCGAACCGTAGGGTGGCACACTTAAGAGTTATCGGACACCATTTTGGAGCACATATGTTTCAGACAAAAGAATTGCAAAGCGCAGGAATTGTTTCAATAGAAACTGGAAATTGTTTCGGGTGAAATTGAAGAAGGTGTTTCTGCATGTGATATTGAAATATTGCAAGGGGCTATATGTGAATGTTTGTTCATTAAAGTAATTAACAAAATTCTGAATAAATTTAATAAAAGAGTTTTATTAAATGAGAGAGCATTAAATTTGGAGAAACTTAATGCATTTAAAGTGGAGACTTTAAAAGGGAATGTGAAGAGGCATTTTAATGTGGAGGAGTTACCACCACATGAATGGGGGAGGTGAGGGGTCACCCCCCATGCGCCGGCCATGGGGAGAGGGGGCACCCCCCTCCTCCTATAAAAGGCCACCCATTCCCTCCTTCATCCTCACACCTCCTTGTGAAGGATCTCTCTCCCCCTCTAGAATTATTTCCCCATGGTCTCGAATTAGCGAGATACATGTTCCCGGTGGCATTTCGTCTGGAAGGAGTTGCTGCTTCCGCTGGATCGCTGGAGCAAGGAGGTGGAGGTTGTCCGGTGGCTTGAACGTGTGTGCGAGTGCTGATGCGCTGCTGAGTTGCGGCGCTCAGACTTCCTCACGATCTTGAGATCGGCAAGTGTACGACTACATCAACCACGAGTTCCTACTCGTTAACAAAGCTCGTTGTCTTCGAGTGTAAGTTCTCCATGGATGTATGTCCACCCGTTGCTCTGTACCTAGTAGATAGATCTTGGCATGTAGTTCTCATCGTAGGAAATTTTTTGTTTTCTATGCTGCGGACCCAACAGAAGCTCCTTTCCACGAGATGTAGCAGGATTAGCATAAAAAGGTGTAACCGCAAAAACCATCGGAGCAACTTGCTTTGACGAAGATGGCGTTGAATTTCCTTGACCCTCCGTCGTGGTAGAGGAGGTGACCACCGTATTGCCAGGGGCCGTAATGGTTGGCTCCGATGTGTCAATAGCATCATCTCTAGCCTTCCCATTACCATCATCCTCGGGATCCACACCCTCCTTTTTCCACACGAAAGGAGAGAAGTCTGGTGCTGTAATATAACCTTCTGGCTCAAGCCTAAACCGGAACTCATAACCTTTCATCTTGACCACAACATAAAATGTAAGCAAGAAACCCAAGGCATCATTCTTCTTCTTCGAAAAAACAGTAATGTCAAATATGGCCACAAGAATACGAACCACGCCCTGTCTCTGTAGACTGAGAAGATCCATATCTAGGGTAGTCCCCAAGAGGGAACCAATAGCCCACAACCCCAGAGAACGAAGGGTATGTGGAACGCCCTCCACATGCATACCAAACTTGCTTAAGCTCACACTTATGAGGAACATCCAGAGTCTTGTAAGCAGAAACTGAAATTTGGGTCTTGCCCAGCGAAATGGTAAATTGACTCCCATCAACTCTGTCTAAGTCCTCAAAAGAGGGGAAACTAACCAGGAAGCCATTCTCCATGTACGACATTGCCTCCCACTTCCATTGGGAGCAGACCGGGCATCTCCTCGCAATTTGTTTCTCAACCACATATGTAGGCATCATCTCCCCAATGATTTGCCATGTATACGGTGGTGCGTGGCTTCTAGCACGGGACATCGCAGAGTAGGATGAGAAGCAAAATCACAAATGTAACAATAATGCGCAACTTCACAATCTTTTGTAGCATGGGAATCAGATGCGCACTTCCAGCACCGAACCACTTTCTTGTTTTTCTTAGCAGGTGCAGTAGCTTCTAGCGCAGCTTCTGGCACAGTAATTGGAGCCTGCGGGGTTACCGGCGCACCCTCTGGCTGATACTGTATCCCCTGTCCAGGTGGCTGATGCGGAGACACATATGTGCCTGGAGCCTGTGGCTGAGAAATACCGTAGTGCCGAGAACCCGACATCTGACCATGAGCCTGAGGAAACTGTTGGAACTAGTTTGCAACCTGAACTTGTCCCTGAGCTGGCTTCTTCTTCTTACGTTTCGGAACCGCAGCTAAAGTAGCCCCTGCTCCAACCGAAAATGACGGTGCTACACTCGGACCTCCCACGGGCGGCGGACCACCTCCATATTTCCCAGCGCCATGCACCAACCTAGGGGACCCTCCATGATTAGTACCAGTTATAACGCCCTCAAATCGGATCTATACATATGTCAACATCTCCCGCGAAAATCCACATAGAAGCGATTCAAAAATGACCACCATACAATTTCGTGTGGGTGAGATTTTATTTTAAGTTGTTACATCATAATAGTTTACAATAGGATCCATAAAAAACTTATATATATAATAACGACTCAATGAGTCAGGAATACAATGATACAAATCATAAAAAAAGCCAAATAGTATTCGAGTATGGATAAGAACCAAATAGGACTAAGAATCCTGAAGAATAAGCAAATGGTGTCCATAAACCCTACACAGGCCAAGACGGAAGGGTAACCTTGCTAACGTCGTTAATCACGTACCTGTCAAAGCCAAAGGGTGTCGGCGAAAGGCAAAAAAACAAAACAAAAAGAGAGCGGTCAGTACTGAGGCCAATACACGGCGGTCTAGAATTCGGCGGTCCTCGCCTACATAGGTATGATGGGATCTTCATAACTCTTAGTCCCATTTGGTTCTTATCCGTACTCGGATACTATTTTGGCTTTCTCCATGAGTTGTATCTTTGCATTGTATCTTTGTATCTTGACTCGTTGATTCGTTGTTGTATATATAAGTCTTTATGGATTCTGTTGTAAACTACTGTGATGTACTACTTGTAATAAAAACCCATCTACATAAAAGTGTCTGGTGGACGTCTTTGAATCGTTTTTATGCGAATTTTGGCAGGAAATGTTGAGATCTGCATAGATCCGATTCGGGGCGTTACACCAGCATTGCCAGGCGCCACACCCCCAGGGTACGCCATTGGTATCGGACCACGGTATGGAGGTTGAAGGGGACGTAGCGGTGGCGGCTGATTTGTAGTGAAGTAGGCCATCGGAGCCACCCGCGGCGGCGCGAGCGGGTGCATCTGTAACCCCGCGTGCTGCATTGGCCCATGTAGTGGAGTCGCAAGTGGTGTAGCAGGCGCACCGGCGTGCGACACCGGTCCACGAGGAGGCGTGGTGGCGTGCGACACCTATCCACGAGGAGGCGGGGCTGCATGCGCCCCTCTAGGGTTTTGCCCTGCCATTGACGTGACAACCAGGGCGTAGAAGCGGCCGGGTGAGGAAGCGGCGAAGGGCGTAGCCGTGGACAGTCCTATGGACGTACACGTGGACAGTCCTACGGACTTACACGGAGGCGCAGTGGAAGCCGACGAAGAAGAGGACATGCGGTGCGGTGATGGTGGCGGTGTCGCAATCGATGTATGCGGCGCACATGTCAGTCAAGGAGAACTCTCAGAAGGTAGGGTTCCCGTGGTCCACGTGACCCTTAATTTACGAGGCACCGCAGACCACGAGTACACCTCGGACACGGTTGGCCCCGTAGTTGACGTGGCACCGCCAAGCGCCGAAACCGGATCGGACACAGAGGCGATCGCCGACAAGAACTCCCCCAGCACAAGCGGTGCAAAGGGTCGTCTCGGAGGAAGAGGCCAACGCCAAGGCTTGATCCTAGGAGAACGAGAAAGAGCCAGACCCGTGTGCGAAGCCGAAGCTCCTCCACGGCCTGGTGATCTCCGGGTCGCCGCACCCTTCAACACCGGCCATGGCTCCGGGACCGGCGAGGCTGATCCAGGAGACGTCGACCCCTTCTCCTAAAACCTTGAGGCCGGAGTTGGAAAACCCATCTCCTTCCAAAAATCTTGCCGCACCTCTTCATCCGACCGTCGCCGTCAAAGAGGCACTGTCTTCCATCCCAATTCACCGGTGGCGTCCTCGAGCTCCTCCAGAGCCACACCCGGTCAGCCAGGAGTTTCTCCTCCTCTGAATCCGAGTTTGTTCCGAGGCAGCGGAACCGAGATCCCGAATCCCCACATGGAGAGGCGGCGGTCGGCGACCGATCCCCGGCGCCAGGGTGTAGCGGCGGCCCCACATCTCTCGTCCGATGTTTGGCATACCAGTCAATTCCAAAAGAGAGAGAGATCCCAGTACTACTCAGATTCGGCCGATGTAGTACATAGCAAAGCAGGGGACGAAAAGCAGAGCAGCTAGCATCGTTCGGCCACACCACAACCATGCAACAAGTACATGTGCAATAATAACTGGAGCCGCGAACTTGATCAAGATGAAACTTAGGGCTCAGATCGCCTTGATTATTCGTACGTACACAGAAGGGCGAGCAGTACTACTAGCTCCATCGCTCAATATACAAACACTTTGTTTAACTCCACGCACGGCGCGCGCCGGCGGCCTAGCTAAGTCGCTACCCGATCGTACGATCCCTCCGGCCCCAGCTTACGCGCACGAGATGTGCGCCTCCTCGCCGCCAACGCGCTGCATCGCCGACGGGACGCACTGCACGGCCGACGTTGCCGTCGCCTGAGGAGCCTGCACGGTGGGCGGCGGCGACAACAAGGACTGCTGCTTGTTGGGATGTTGCTGCTTTGCGGGAGCGGCGACGACCCTCTTGCATCCTGCCATGGTGGCGAATGTCTGGTCGGCGAGCGGGACGACGGGGAGGTTGTCGCAGTTGCAGATCTCGATCATGAAGCCGTCGGGGTCGTGGAAGAAGATCTGGTCCACGTAGATGCCGCCCTCCTCCACGCACCGCTTGATGTACGGGATGTCCAGCTCCTTGAGCCGCCGCTCCACCGCGGCCATGCTCTCGCACTGCAAACAAACACAAAAACACACGCCGACGCCATTAATCTCAGTTCGAACTGGACTAGTATTAATTAGCTCCCGGTGACTATTGACGCACTACCAAGGTGTACTACTACCCAACTAGCAATGCATGTCACTCAGCACCCACCTCGTTTGGTCGTGGTGACCGTACATGCATGGAAGTGCAGAACAACCCGTGCATCACGCGGAACCCAAAAAAAGGGCACCGAGACGCGTCAAAAACAGCAGCCGGGCACGTACACGGTACACACACACCGATCCCACCGGCCGGTCGCGATCCATGACTAGAAGAAAATGAGGTATCGAACCCATGATTGGTCCATAGAACCCACGGCGCACTGTTACTAGTAGCTCGTTTGCGACACCGGCCAGCGCGCAAAAGGCTTTTTTGAAAGCAACCCTGGCCGGCCGCGACGGGTGCCCTGTTTTCCTTTGATGAGATCACTTCCAGTGCGCCTCATTTGAATAAGTAGATGATGCTGTTGTTCCTCATTTGAATAAGTAGATGATGCTGTTGTTTTGATTACGGATGGTTCGACTAGTCATGGAGAGTAGCCCTTGGTGATATGTTTTTATGTGTGTCCCCTCCTTATCCTCACAACTTACGAAACCGAAGATGTTCAGGTTTTGCCTATATCCCTTGAGTAAATCCTGAGGGTCCTTACATGTTCAGTTTTGCCTATATCGGTACAAAGAGTTCCAAAAGTAATAAATCTCAAGACTCAAATTTGGGTGGACTGACTATGCTCTCGCAAGCATTGCCAACAGAGCGACAATTTTTTGAGATCTAAAAATGCAGCTCTAAAATTTTGTTAGAGCTACCTAGCTAGAGCTCGTTGGCTAAAAGCACTTTTCGCATTCCTACTACAATTAGGCAAAAGACTTTCATGGGAGAAGTACGTGCGTCTGACTTGAATGATAAGTGCCCACAGCCAACACACGACATCCGTGGCACGTACAGCAAGACCACACGTAGGCATAGCTTTTCCACGAGCAGAAGAGAAATCTTCCCTTGCCTCTTGTTGGTTCAACGTGCAGAGCGAACGTGACCAACTAAATTACGGGTCCTAGCTAGGGAGAGGACTAGGCATGGTCATGTTCACGGGGGGAATCAATTAATTGCCACTTTCACCCTATTGCTTCGTGCCTATCCATCTTTGTCACCGTCGACAGCAACAGGGGGTGAGCTCCTGCGGATACTGTCCTAACTCTATTGGCAAAGCAAGCACTGCTATGAGAGCTATTTTGGAAAGCAGCTTGCCGTGACACAGCAAGGAGCTAATCTGAAAGCAACCCTCGCATGTAGGAACAAAATTCAGCAAGGGTGGGATAAACGTGACGGACATATATATATATATAATTAAAGAAGCAGCTAACGGCGACGCGGAACCTATAGCGTGTACGAGGCAAGTTGATGTTGATTTCTGTTGTAGGAAGATACAGTACTACGATGTATGGATCGATCTCATGTGGTCGTTTTCAGCGATATCTTTTTTTGTTGTTGCGAAACTCATGTTCAGTGATATGAGTGAGCAGTATGTGTAGAATCGACCAGTAATCTGAATTAGTTAGTTACCTGGAAAGATATGTGGTTATCCTTGGGGTTGATCTCCGTCTTCTCCGGTAAACTCGCGGGGTCCTCCGACTGCAGCAGGTGGATGCCGATCCCATAGTTGAACAGCCTTCATTCATCCACAATAGAAAAAAACATCAACAGAGCTCTACAATTACTACTCCGGGGAGCCCAGGCTGAGTGAGTTAATTACCATGCGCCATCGAAGTTGAAGGACCCCGGGCGGCGGACGGGGACGAAGCCGAGGACGTTCATGTAGAAGTCGAGGGACTCCTCCACGGACCTGCACACGATGCTGATGTGGTTCAGCGACGCCAGCGGCAGCACGCCGCCGCTCACCATGGCCGCCGTCGTCTTCACCATTCTCCTCCTCACTGATCGACCTACTTCTTCCGATCCGATCCTCTCCGCCGACAAGGGATCCTCCTCACTGATCTACTTCTTTCCGATCGATCAAGGGGGGAGAAAGAAAAGGCGAACTCGAACTGAGATAGCTGTGCGTGCTAAACTACTTCACTCCTCCTTGCAGGAGATGGCTGCTGCTGCTGTGCCGATGAATGAATGAATGGAACGGTGAGGTGGAGTTGTGCTCTGTTATATAGCCGCAGGGGAGTGGCATATCCTGACACGTGGCTCCACGTCACCCCTCATCTAGGCCGTTCGTACACGCCTCGTCCACCACGTTGTCTCCATCCTACCGTCTCGTCTCCTCCCAGGCCATCAACGGTTTGGAAGAGCTAGCTAGCTAGCTGCGACAAATCAGAAGCTTACGCCGTTTCTGGCCGCGCGCGATTGCTAGTCGGCGCTCTCGCTAGCTACCTTCTTCTTATCACGTACTCTCATGGCGTATGTATGGTGTCTACTTGCTCGACTTCCGGACATCTCGAGAGGGAGGCTCTCGGTGGGCGTGGGCGGTTGGGGCAGAAAGTTCCATCACGACTTCAGGCACATACTGCTTGTACGTGAGTACTCGCTAGACCGAGACTCGTCCTACCGTTTTGAAAAGGAGAAAAACATCTGTTATGACTATATGAGTTTTTTTTAAGAAACACAGTACAAATATAGACGCGTACATACACTCACCCCTATGAATACACGTACGCACACCCTACCTCTATGAGCACCTCCGAGAGACTGAGCCGGTGGGTCTTGAGATTGACAAAATCATTGTAGGCGCCTCGCTATCGACAGAAACGTCGCCGCCCACTGAAAGAATATTCCGCCTTTATGAGACACTAAAGCATCAAACCTGGGGTTTGAACTCTGGTGGGTTGGGGTACCACTGCCCTCCTAACCATCCAACCACAGGTTGGTTCTTTTATGACTATAGGAGTTGTTGGAAACTGAACGAGGAAAATGACGGTTAGCTCTCGCGCCGTTTCACCGAGCGACCGGGGGGCCCTTACCGCCGCCGCCTCTAGTTGCCCATTCTCTCACCCTACTGCTCACGGACTTCAAGCGCAAAGCGATGTAGCAAGAGTGATTTTTTTACAAGAGTAACTCGGTGTTTATATCAAAAACTTGGTTGAATAGCCAAACAACAAAAAGGGTCAGCGCAAAACTTCAAGTAAAAGTACGAACTCCGCATGCTCTTGTGACATGCGGCCTCTCACGAACCCTGCCCACACCATAGCCACAGAGCTTCGACCGGGAGGGGGAAGAGGGGATGGCGAGCCCGGTGATGGGGGGGGCTCATCGGGGAGGGCCGCGCGTCTTCGCGGTGGTCGGCGGGAGGAGGATCGGCGGCGGGAGAGGGCGGAAGTTCCTGGTCCTGTTGGCAAGGGTGGCGACTATGAGATCTTGTCGCATGGTTTAATAGGATTGATACGATAATCATACCAACAAGTTGCAACTTCTTTTTCGGAAGCTCATTTGAAAAAAAACTCTGAGGTTAAGTGTGCTTGGCCTAGAGCAATTTGAGGATGGTGATCGACCGGGAAGTGGATCCTGCGCACGAGTGAGAACAAAATGCGTAGAAAAGACTAGTGTTGGTCTGTCGGGCCAGTCTAGATATTCTATTAAGCTGTCAGGAGTGATAGCCCAGGTACGGTGAGTCCGGGGTGTTACAAGTGATACCATAGCCGATCCTCGCGGTTACACGGGCGTGTGCGGGTCAGTGGCGGACATGTGGAGCATGGCGCGTGTGGCCCATAGTGGACACAACATAGCATATTGGCGAGGGTGGCGACGTTGGAGGAGAAGATCAGGCTGCCCGAGCTGGAGGTGCCGGCAGACGAGCTCCCCGAGTAGATCTGGTGCCTACAGGAGAGGATCGACACGTTGGATGGCGGATGCGGGATCTCTGCATCGATGGGGGAGGTTCTAGGAGGTATGGATGGGGATAATAAGGAATTTCCTGATAGCCGGGGATGTGATTGATGGAGGGGGGTGGAGTGAGCCAGTTTGCAGGAAGAAGAAGCTTGATCAGAAGAGGAGGTCCAAGTAGAAAAGACCGTTGGTGGTGGATGTATGTTGGAGAAGATAGACTACGAGATGGATCGATGTGGGATCTTCTACCTTCGAGCATAGACTTCTTTCGATGTCAAATTTTAGTGATATGCAAGCAAAAGTGGATGGCGGGAGGTTGCTTGGAAGACGGGGTGACCATGATCATCGTGAAGGCAGATGCTGGTCCAAACTGAGGACATGAAAGGTGATGGAAAAAGGGGATGGAAGTAATGGAAGGGAAGTAGCCCTCAAATGGTGGGTACATACATGTGGAAGGCACTAGGAGGGCAATTATGATCCTGTCTTGCCTTCTAATCTAGATTGTTCCTTCTTCAACCCTGTCTTAGAGCATATCTGGGCGGCGGTGTACACAGGGCCAAGGGTTAGGGAGGAGCGGTTGCGGCTGGAAATTTGAGGAGGGAGTGTAGACAAGATGAACAACAATGGTGGTGGTAGGGGTTTCAATGGCAACAACAATAATGGGTTTCGGCATCCTGGGATTGGAAACTACAATTGAGGGGGATTTAACAACTTCAGGACCCAATTCGACCCGTATTGGAATCACAACAACAACAACAACAACAACAACAACTGACGGGTGGTGAATCTGGTACAGAAAGCGGGAGAAGAAGTATAGAAAAATAGCATTGATCTTGACATGAAAGATCAGGGTGCTCAGAGCGGATCTGGTGGTAGTGGAGCTAATGCGACAAATCAAGCAGTGTTGTCGACTTCTACCACTGCTATATCTCCACCTGCTCCATATGCATCTAACCAAGGTAAACCTGATGACTCTGGTACTGGGAATAAGGTTGTGTGAGCTTAGAATAATATGTATTATCAGAAATGTAGCAGTAAAAGTCACACAACTCAGGGGTGTAAGGAGAAACTATTTTGTGACATTTGCTCCAAGACCACACATGCTACCGAGGCATGTGTGCTTCCTACTCAACCTAAACATGTGGTATGATGGCTCCGATTTTTGCCATCTTCCACTGTGTTTAAACGTTGTTTTTGGTCAAGCAATTGCCAAAGAAACTCTCAGCTTTTGCCACTAATGACTAATAATTGCAAAGATATGCAAATCCCTTCTTTGAGTTATGTTGTGCAGGAAATCATTGATTTTAAGGCAAAATAAGGAGTCATAATGAAGGATTTTGAGGAAGTACACACGGCCAAGTAATTGGAGAAGCTTTCCAGGGTGTCATCATGCTTAACAACCACTGGTATGGGCACGGCCTGCCTGTACCGCCCACCCGTACCAGGTGGCGATGGCTTCATCTCGTCAAATCCTACAACTTTCCTAAAGACGCCTATATATTTCGAGGCTCCAGCCGCCGGCCAGAGAGCCGCCATTCTCAGATTGCATCACAACTCACCAAAGGAGATCCACATCATTGTTCATCCATTGTTCATCACTTCCACCTTCCATCCCTCCACTAGCCATAGCCATTGCTTTATACTTTTAGATCTCCTTGTGATTTTGCGAGCATTGTAAGAATATTTGATCTCAATCTAAGTATTTGCATGATGTTTTCTATCTCCGATCTATTAGTTATGAGTGAGTAGTCCTCACAGGCTGCGGGTTGGGGAGAAACCTCGCATCAATTATGTGCATCTAGATCATGGGAGAATTGTATTTTGTTTGGATTAGTGATTTGTATCTTGTGTTTCTTCGTCTCTCGTCTCGATCTGTGGACTTGTAGGTACCCAAGATCCCATAGATTGATAAAGGCTTGATGTGAGATAATTGGCTAGCGGCGATCTCATAGGAAACTCAGTGACAGAAAGGGAAGTACGGTCTCTGCTTAGCGTCCAATTCGAGATCAACAACAACATCACCACTTAAAGCTTTGATTTGTGTTTTACACTTAATAATCGTTTGTAACCCGTGTCTTCGGTGTACTCTCGGTTGGATTAAAAGTCTATTGCTATGCCCGCTGCATCACGGGGGCTCTAGAATATTAGGATGTGTTGCCCACAAAAGATTATCTCAATACAAACATTATACATGACTATGCTTATTATTATTATCTTTTATCCCATTTGGTGTGCAGCTGAAGGTGGATCTTCAACCCTGGCCTATTTCCATCCATTGATTTAACCCCGTTATAAAGTAAACCAGATTGTTCCGGTCAACTAAGGTAAAACAAACAAAGTCTTGTAGACGTGTCCTTTTTATTACCTTTTAGCAGTGCTTTCCGAGGTTTGATTAAACCTAGATCTTCTAGGGAAAAGCTATTATACTACATCCGTGAATCCGGGTCGATGGTATCAACCCTTTTCTGGCGCCGTTGCCAGGGAAGCAATTTCGCTATCCCGGTGAGGTCATTAGAGACCTTGTTTTTAGTTTTATTATTAGCTGTAGTTTAATTCTTGTTATCTATTTGAAAACCTAAAAAAATAGTTACTTGTTATTTGTTTTCATTACATAAAAATTACCAAAAAAGATAAGAGCCATGGCTCAAAAGAGATTAGGAGAGTATGCTACTCCCACCGATGATTTTATTCGTGCACCCATCACTCAACCCGTAGTTGATGTGAAAAAAATGAGATAAAGCCTAACCTTTTAAGTTTGGTTCAACAAAACCAATTTGGGGGTTCATCTTTTGAGGATTCGGTATTGAACTTAAATACTTTTACTGAAATTTGTGACACGATGCGTATTAAGGATGTAGATCCAAATGCTGTTAAGTTAAGATTATTCCCTTTATCTCTTAGAGGAAAGGCTAAGGATTGGTTGCTAGCTCTACCAAAGGGCACTATTAAATCTTGGGTAGAATGCACTAATTTGTTTATGACTAAAATTTTCCCCTAGCTAAGGCTATGCAGCTAAGATCCAACATTACAAGCTTTACATAATAAGACCGTGAGCCACTAGCGCTTGCGTGATAAAGAATGAAAGAAGCCATAATGATCTGTCCTAATCATGGGCTGGAAGAGTGGCTTATATTAAATTTTTTTATAATGGTTTTAACCCACTGTCTAAGTCTATGATAGATACTGTAGCAGGAGGAACGATCATGGGAAAACATGTGAGTGTTGCAAAGAAGTTACTTGATGACATGCAAAATAACCATGCCCAATGGCATGTGGAAATAATCTCGAAGAGAATAAGTTCAATTACCGAGGTAAACAATGTGGAGCTTACATCTAAGGTAGATGAGTTACTTAGCTTAGTAAAGGGTAAGGAAGATACCCAAGTTAATGCTATCACTACTGATGTTAATGATGTTAATTTTATAGCTCGCACTCCTTTTAATCCTGCATGGAAAAATAATTATGCTTTTATTATTCAAAAATATCATACTAATCCTGCAGGAGCTCCTTATAATAATTATGATAATACTAATGGAGCAAATCATGACAATATCTCGTTTGAGAAAACTGTTAGAACATTTATGCAAGCTCAAACCAAACAAGACAATATGCTTATTAAGATTATGGAGAACCATGAGAGTAGTATAGGAAGATTATCTAATCAGGCTGTTGCAATTAAAAATGATGTGCATGCTCTACAAGAAAGAACAAAGACCGTGGAGGCTCAGCTGGGTAAGGTAGCCGAGAGCCAAGCTCTCATACTAGCAAAGTTCACTAGCAAACCTAAGCCAAATCCGGTAGAAGACCTCAAAATGATGAGGGTGGTAACCAATGATTATAGCAACATGCCAACACCGAAATATACCATGGAAGATCTATTGAAGATGATCACCATTAAGAATCCAGGTATAGAACAATGTAATGATGCTATGTACCAACAATTTATACAACAAGTAGCATCTAAGGTTCTTCATTTAGAGATGGAGTACAACATACTAGCTGATAAGCTTCCGACTAAGCTAGATGATATATTTGAGCCCACTATTAAAATTAAGTTGGAAGTTAATGAGATATCCGCACTTTGTGATCTTGGTGCAAGCGTCTCAATGATTTCCAAAAGCCTATTCGATAAGTTAAACTTGGGGCCATTTGTTACAACTGAATTAAGACTCCATCTAGCTGATTCAACTTATAAACAAGCTGTTGGGATCAAACAAAATATAGTTGTTGAAATTAAAGGTAGTCCCACTCTTATTGATCTTGTTATTGTGGATATGCCTGAAGATCCCATAACACCTATAATTCTAGGTAGGCCATTCCTAAAAACTATTAAAGCTTTGATTAATTTACATGAAGGGAATGTAAGAATAGGGCTACCATCAAGAGATCCTTTTGTAGTCCACTTTCCTAGGAAAAAGAAGGCAAAGCCTAATGATGATGATGGTGTAATTATTTTAAAAGAAAACTATTTTGGAGTGGGCATTCCACTCTCCAAATATAAGTGATTGCCATCAAGGTCAAGCTAATTGACCTTAACTAGAAGCGCTTCATGGGAGGCAACCCATGTGAAATAAAGTTTCTCTATGTTTTTATTTATTATGTTTTATTTCGTGTTAGTTTTTTTGTTTTTAATAAAGAATGTTCAAGAAGACCTATGGAAAGAGGAGAAGAAATAAGGTGATCCTCTATATTTTGTTTTACTAACACGTGGCCAAGAAGTATTGCTAGATCATTACTTAGTGTTTTGTTGCTATCTAACCTTTTGATAAGATGTGCAAAGGCACACGGAGCTACTAATAAAATTCTTTGAGTTTTTATAGTTTACAATGTCAATAATGACTAATGGTACGGCCGAAGTGGCCCATACCATGCGCTCGTAGCACCTCAAGGCAAAGGGAGATAGAAATTTTGATGTTTGCCGAAGGAACCAGTGTTGATAACGACCACTAGTACGGTCGGATACGCCCGAACCGCGTGCCCGTACCGTACCCCGGAGCAAACATCAGATTTCAAGCAAAGTCACCACAGCGTTAACGACCAGTAGTACGGGCGCGCGCGACCATACCGCGCGCCCGTACCGAGTGCACCGCCTAGGAGCAGCCGTCGCCCCCAAGGTAAGTCACCCGGTACGGGCGGGCTCCGGCCGTACCGCCCACCTGTACCGAGTACGCGGACGCCATAAGCACCCCGAGGAGGTAACCAAAAATCCCCAAATTATCTATTTTCTCTTTCTTGTTCCTCCAAACTTCAAACCACCTCCATTGGATCTTCCAATTTACTCAATCTTTCTTTGATTCTTCACACTCACTTAATCTAAGGTATGATTCTCATCCGATCCCAACTTATTTGTGCAAAATCTTCGCTTAATCATTCATCATTGCCAATCTAGACATAGGTCTTGTTCTTGATTCAATCTTGGTACTAAGTATGCTTAGCATTGATTTTAGATGAGTTTATTTTGTAGTTAGTGTAGAGAATCACTTATGCTATGTTTCTATTGGACTAAAAAAGTATTAGCAATATTTATTTACTTTGTCTTGTTTTTATTTATTAGATGAACACGAGGAGTCATACACGTGAGATGGCTGTGGAATCCTCCGCGCCACCCGTTGATATGTTAACCCCCGAGTCACTTGGCATCGAGTTCACCGAGGAGTTTCATCTTACCCGTTTCGATCGTCTCAAGATTCAAGAGATCAAGTCCACCAAGTGGGCGTGTCCTTTTATCCTGAACCAACTTGGCATTCGTGTAGATTTTGATCTACTTTGCAACAATGTTAGTTTGTACAATTTTGTCTTTTAGGATGTTGCGACATACCGCCACTTGACACTTTAGTTCTTAATCACCTTGACACACATGGTGGATCCTTATGATTGTTCCGAGGAACAAAGGCCTGGAGTTGATCGAATTAAATTCCGCCTTATGAACTGTGAGTATACTCTGACACTCAGCCAATAGGCTCAATGCTTTGGGTTAACCAACAACACCATCGATGTATGCACAACTACCTTTGTTTTAGATCCTTCCCCTTCACAATATTTTAGCTTAATGAGAATTCATGGACACACACCCATGGGGAATCAAATTGATCATCCTGCTATTCGATATTTGTTCTGTGTTATTGCTAACACATTGCAGGCACATGGTGAGTTTACTAGAGTTAATGAGGAGGACATGTTGATCCTCGCAAAAGCTGCACTTATCAATTGTAACTTAACGCCAAATTTGGGCGCTTTACTCGTGTTTTATCTTAAGCATCAAGCTCTTCAACCTCGAGGACCCATATGTGGAGGAGGAATTGTTACCGTTCTCGCACGCACACTTCACATCAACCTAGGTAACATCCAACCTTTGACTAGAGGTAACCATCTCGGTCTATCTACTCTAAGAGCATGTGGTATGATTTCTAAAAATCATGGTAGATATTTCTTCAATATACCTGGAGTGGATCACTTGATCCCGACTCCTTTGCCTAACGGTTTATTCTCTATCAAGGATAGTCGTTTGCGTTATGACGCGCAGGTCGAAGATAATCTACCCCAACAAGAAATACCCGTGGGAGGAGGAGAAGATGAAGAAGTAGAACAAGAAGGACCCGAACAAGATGTGCAACCACCAAACTACTACACCACCTATGAAGATATCTATGCACTCGAAGAAAATATTCAAAACATGAACAACCTCTCCATCAACCTTCGAGATGCCACCGCAAGCCTCGCCACCTAGTTCCATGATTGGAGCAGCCAGTGGAACATGGGGGTTATCCATCGGGAACATGGGGGGTTATCCACCGCCACCACAATGAGCAACAAAAGAGCTTGCAAAAGCCCGAGCTTGGGGATGTGTTCCCCTAGCAAATTTATTTGTGTAATAACGAGGTTGTACTCCAGCTCCTTGAGAGTTTTGAAACACTCGTGTTGGTTTGTTCCAACACTTTGCTTTTTTCCTTTGCTTTTTAAAATTTGCTTTCGTTGTAGTTTATTTGTTTTCCTTTGTTTTTCTTTTCTTAAACCCTTACTTGGTCACAAGTTCTTTTCTATTCTTTAATCCCTATACTAAAAAATACAAAAAGATTTTCTGTTTATCATTTTTTCATAAACGTGGATTCATACTTTGCCTCTTTGCTTTAATATCATTTCGAGAGTAATCGTGTTTGAGTTTTGAAGGAACACATCCCTATAAGGAAGAGGATCATGAAGTTATTTATGAGAGGTATGTCCTATGTCTCCCACTTATGAAGTTTGAGTGGTTTATCTTAGTTGGTTGATTTTCTAAGATGCCATACTAGTGGGAATTAATTTAATATGGTTAGAGTAAGGCTTTTTATTGGTATGATAATTAGTTGTTGAAGCTCTTACTCTAGTTCTTTTAGTTAACTGAGTCTTGCCTTGGAAATAATGCCAAACAAGTACAATAATAAAAAGTGTAAAATTTACGACTTGTTTGATGAATGATTGTCTTGAGAGTATACCCTTGATTATACTTAACCCCATAAATATTTTGACAGTCTCGACGACACTCATGAAAGGAATTGTTTGATTGAAATAAAGTCTAGTGGTAATTGTGATGCATGCCAAAGCTAACGTTGAGGATCAAACCGCGGTACTAGCTCAAAAAAGAGAAAGAGAAAGAAGTGAGACAACTTTGTTCTATGTCTAATGCACATCTTTGGGGTGACAACAACTCCGCTAGCTTTTGAACGATCTATGGTATAACCCCGGATTTCGGCTATGAGTTGATGACATGATTGGCATCCTTATCAATGTATGGGCAAAAGTATTGGTACTCTCAAAGGTTGTGCAAATACTAGAAAAAAGAAACAAACACCGATCCTTGAAAAAAGAGATGAAAATAAAGAAAGAAATAAAGATATCTATGAGGATCCACATAACAAGTCCTTGGCATGGTCTCATTACTACTTTACGATTTTTTCTTGAAAGACAATGATTGGATTATAAGTGTTTTAGATTGACTTGATTTATTGATGTGGGTGTAAATAAGACACTTCATTGTTATAGTACTTGGGACATGAAACTCTCTTACTCAATTATGCTATTTAAACATCCTAGTGTTCCTTGGCAAGCTGAGAGTTAATTAGAGGAATTATATTGATTGCTACACTTGTAGTTACTTATACTTATATTAAACTTTAATATGATTATCTTGACTTACCGAAGCTTGTATAGTATTCTTGTCATCTCTCTAACTTTGATAAGATTCGTAAATGAATGAAGTGTTGAGCACATATGACTACCAACTGTAAGTGAACTCTTGTTCTTGTTGTTTCAAGTTTAAACGCTGAATTCCTTATAGTTCTTTTGGTTCTTCTTGCTCGAGGACGATCAAGGTTTGAGCTTTGGGGAAGTTGATGGATCCGATTTTTGCCATCTTCCACTATGTTTAAACGTTGTTTTTGGTCAATAAATTGCCAAACAAACTCTCAACTTTTGCCACTAATGACTAATAATTGCAAAGATATGCAAATCCCTTCTTTGATTTACGTTGTGCAGGAAATCACTGCTTTTAAGGCGACATAAGGAGTCATAATGAAGGATTTTTAGGAAGTACACATGGCCAAGTAATTGGAGAAGCTTTCCAGGGCGTCAACACGCTTAACGACCACTGGTACTCCACCCGTACCAGGTGGCGACAGCTTCATCTCGTCAAACCCTACAACTTTTGTGAAGATGCCTATATATATCGAGGCTCCAGCCGCCAGCCAGAGAGCCGCCATTCTCAGACTGCATCACAACACCACCAAAGGAGATCCACACAATTGTTCATCCATTGTTCATCACTTCCACCATCCATCTCTCCACTAGCCATAGCCATTGCTTTATACTTTTAGATCTCCTTGTGATTTGGCGACCATTGTAAGAATATTTGATTTCAATCTAAGTATTTGCATGATGTTTTCTATCTTCGATCTATTTGTTATGAGTGAGTAGTCCTCACGGGTTGCGGGTTGGGGAGAAACCTCGCAGCAATTATGTGCATCTAGATCATGGGAGAATTGTATTTTGTTTGGATTCGTGATTTGTATATTTTGTTTCTTCGTCTCTCGTTTCGATCTATGGACTTGTAGGTACCCAAGATCCCATAGATTGATAAAGGCTTGAGGTGAGATACTTGTCTAGCGGAAATATCATAGGAAACTCAGTGATATAAATGGAAGTATGGTCTTTTCTTAGCATCCCATTGGGGATGAACAACAACATCACCACTTAAAGCTTTGATCTGTGTTTTACACTTAATAATCGTTTGTAACCCGTGGCTTCGGTGTACTCTCGGTTGGATTAAAAGTATATTGCTATGCCCGCTGCATCACGGAGGCTCTAGAATATTAGGATGTGTTGCCCACAAAAGATTATCTCAATACAAACATTATACATGACTATGCTTATTATTATTATCTTTTATCCCATTTGATGTGCAGCTGTAGGTGGATCTTCAACCCTGGCTTATCTCCATCCATTGATTCAAACCCGTTATAAAGTAAACTAGATTGGTCGGTCAACTAAGGTAAAATGAACAAACAATGTCTTGTAGACGTGTCCTTTTTATTACCTTTTTAGTAGTGCTTTCTGAGGTTCGATTAAACCTAGGTATTCTAGGGAAAAAGCTATTATACTACATCTGTGAATCCGGATCGAAGGTATCATGGTACAATTGGTTGGATTTTCTGCTAAAGGGCTTGGATGCTTTCTGGCTCAAAGCACTAATTTTTTTTTAAAATTCTTCTAATGTCATGGCTGTTATTTTGTTTAAGAAAGGGGAACCTTCTGTTAGTGAATTGGAAGTAGGTCTAGCGAGATCCTTTATGGTTGATTGGGAATGGAAGGATAAAAAGTTGGATGTGTGTAAGTTATTGGTATTCTTTACTAGTATGGAGGTGCTATAGAGAGTTCTTAGCTTTGAGTAATTTACCTTAAACAAGACTGGTTTGTCAGTTGTTGTTCACAAATGGAGTGTTGGTTCTTTGTCTAAAGCTAAACTTTTCTCTGTATGGATTAAGGTTGGGGGGGATCCCGGAAGAGTTGATTAATTACAGAGGGGTTTGTGAAGCTGCCTCTCCTCTGGGTGTTGTCCATGAAGTGGACATGTCTGTATGCACCAGGTTCAAGATTTCTAGAGCAAGGATTGGTGTTACCTGAACTGATTCCCCCTTCTACTGAGATCACTATTGGTCCCTTTGTGTATGATGCATGTTATGAAGTGGAGGAGGTGGTGGAACAAGGAGGATTGCTGGATGATGATGGGATGATCATGATAGACAATATCCTTGGGCATAGAAAAGGTGGAACAAGAGTGAGTCCTAGCAAAAGGCTAGAACTGATGATGGGATGGCCAATAGCTTGAATAGTGATGGTAATGGAAAAAGGCATGTTCTTTCCTAAAGAACAGTTGGACCAATACATTTAGATTGAGGATGAGAAGAAAGTGAAGGAACAAATGCTAATAGTGGAGGATATAATTCCTGCCACTCAACTTCGTTTCAATACCCAAATGAGAGATGAGGTGAGGAAAGAAATCTTGGAGAAAACCAGTTTTGACTACTTGGTTGGAGAATTTGGCTCTCAGGAGGGGGTCTCTGCTAAGGATAATAGTTCTCAGAATGGTGTGACTGGGAATTTGGTTATGGAAGGATAATAAGGATCATAGGAAGTGGAGAAGATGGATAAAAATATTGATGCTAAAAAATAGAAACAAAAAAATCAAAGACATAGCAACTAAAGTTGTTGATGAGGAGAACATCAGACAGAGGATGAGGAACCATGGTGATGGGAAGATTATGGACAGGGCCAAGGATCTTACCATCAAGAAGAATAATCTTGATGGAAAAGGTAATTCTTTTCCTTCCATTACTAGTACTGCACCTGAGACCTTGTGTGATATTGCTGCTAAGATGAGAATTGATTTGGGACGTACCATTGAAAAAAGAATACATGTTATTGATATTATTCAACAATTGGAGAATGCTAGATATATCATTTAATCTGAAACTATTAATAAGAATAGAGATACTAATAAGATGGAGGAAGAAAATTGTCAAGCAATGCTTGATATTGATTCTCTCAAACCATCAATATCAGGGGAAGATGATGGCATTGGGGATCTAGATGACAATGATGAGGAGATATATGATTGTATATCCCCTTATTACACTCATTAGAGTAAAAACACTGAAAATATTATTGTTAAACCTAGAGTTAAATTTAGGATTAAGCGGAAACAATGAAAGGAGTTTCTTGGAATTAGAGGGGAATGGGTTCCCCTGATAAGAGGAAATATGCAAGGGAATTATTGTGTGATAATGACTTGGGCTTCATTGGAGTTTAATAAACTCAATTGGAGGATTTTATGGAGGCATGGCTAGAAACAATTGGGGCTAGGTAGCAATTTTTCTTGCATGTGCTTCCTTCCTCTGGTAGAACTAGGGGGGTTTTGGTAGGGGTTAAGTTGGTTGTTTTTGAGGTGGTGGAAGTCAGGAAGGAGAACATTTTGTTAGATGTATGCTTAAGAACAAATTTTATGGTTTCATTTGGAACTTGGTTATTATATATGGTGTTGCACAATTGGCTGGGAAGGAAACCATCCTTAGGGAATTTGCACATCTTTGTAGTAGGACAAGATTTCCCGCTATGTTTGGTGATGATTTTAATCTTATTAGGAATGCTAGGGAGAAAATTACTCCTGACATTTTCAATATTATTATTGAAAATAACAATTTGCTAGACTTACATTTAAATAATAGGAAATATACATGGTGTAATGACCATGAAACTCCTACTTATGCAAAACCTGACAGATTTTGGTGACTATCGATTGGATGGACCAATTTCCCCTCACACAAGTGATTGCCTTGAGTAGGGAGGTGTCTAATCATACCCCTCTAGTCTTGGATACTGGTGGGAGGGTGAATAGGGTTTTTTAATTTCAAATTTGAGTTATGTTGGATGTTTAGGGAGGACATTCATGATGTCATTAAATCCACCTGGAATGCGCCAGCTAGGAACAGAAATGCCATTGATGAATGGGTATGGAGATTCGCTAAGACTAGAAGGAAAGTGAAGGGGTGGGGTAGAAATTCTGATTCCATTTATAGAAAGGAGAAAATGAGGTTGTCTGAATTTCTGGAAAATTTAGATAAAAAAGATGAGATGGATGGTCTTGATGCTAATGAGAGGGAGTATTACTTTGACATTAAAAAACTTTTAATGAGTTGGTTAAGGAGGATAATATTAAATTCTTTCAAAGAGCAAAAAGTGTGGACTTACAATTAGGTCAAGCTTGCACTAGGTATTTCATGAATAAAGCTAGTGGGAGGTAAAGGAAAAAATAGTTCATTTCCATGATGGGGAGGAGGTTATTGAAGGGCATGGGAATCTTTTGATGCATGGCACTGATTTTTATAAGAAACTCTTTGGTCACTCAGAGAGATCATTAGTAGGGATTGGTTTTGAGTTCCCTTCTTTGGTAATTTCTGAAGAAAATGGGAATCTCACTAATGTTTTCTCTTTTGAGAAGATTAAGGAGATTTTTTTCTCTTTAGCTAACAATAAGAGCCTTGGGCATGATGGTTTTTCTGTGGAGTTTAACCAATTCTTCTGAGAGGATATCAAAAAGCCCTTGAAACAGTTGTTTGATGATTTTGTTGGGGGGGGGGGTGTCTTGATATTTGTATATTGAACTTTGGAACTATAACTGTCATACCAAAATGCGAGGATGTTTTTGTTATCCAAAAGTTTAGACCTATCAGCTTGATGAACACTAGTTTGAAAATGCTTACTAAAGGTTTGAATAATAGGTTGGTTCCTGCGGCAGAGGAATAATAGATAAAACTCAAACTTCCTTTATGAAAAATAGGTTCATATTGGAAGGAGTCAACATCTTACATGAAGTGTTGCATGAGGTCAAGAGTAAGAAAATGTTCGGTTCTTTTCAAAGTTGACTTTGAAAAAGCTTATGACAATGTTAATTGGGATTTTCATTATAATGTAATGCTAAAAAAAGTTTTTTCACATCATTGGAATGATTTGGTTTTTAGCATTATTACTAGTGGTAAAGTGAATATAAAAATTAGTGATCAATTGGGATCTTTCTGCTCTACATACAGCGGGGCGAGGTAGGTTGAACCCCTCTCCCCCATTTTGTTTAATGTTGTGGTTGATTCCTTGAGTGTGATCATTAAGAATACTGAGGAAAATGGTTTAATTACAGGCTTGGTCCCTCATCTGCAGGATAATGGCATTGCCATTCTCCAATATGAAGTTGACACAATTTTCACGCTGGATGAGGGTTTTGAGAATGCTAGGAATTTGAAATTTTTACTATATCTCTTTGAACAAATGTCTAGCTTGAAAATTAACTTCTTAAAAAGTGAGGTGTTTTTCTTAGGAAATTGTAAGAGTCAGGAACATGTTTATACTTTTAAATCAGGTACACTCTCTCTGAAATACTTGGGGGTCCCTATTGACAATAAGAAACTTCTTAATATACATTGGAGGCCTGCAGATGATAAGATGGGAAAAGGTGGGTTACTGGCAGGCTAAAATCTTGGACATAAGCTGAAGATTTATTCTGCAACTCTTGTTTGTCTACTATACCTATGTATATGTTGTCTTTCTATAGGGTCCCTGTTGGGGTTAGAAAGAAATGGGATATGTTTAGGAATAAATTCTTATGGCAAGAACAACAGGGTGTGAGGAAATATCACTTGGTCAACTGGGAACTGTTTGTTCTTGTAAGGATTTAGGAGGATTGGGTGTTCTAAATTTATATCTTATGAACATTAGCTTATTCTGCAAATGGATTTGGAAACTTGAGAATGAAGATGGATCCTGGCAGGATCTTTTGAAGAACAATATCTTCAAAAAGAGACCCTGGTCCAAACTGATAGAAAACCCGGAATGTCACAATTCTAGGTTGGGCTGATGAAAGTGAAACCCATTTTCTATAAGTTCCTTGATAGAGTTCTAGTATCTGGTGATAAAACTAGGTTATGGGAGGATGTGTGGGGTAAGAAAAGGAAGAGAATGGCAGATATGTTTCCTTGAGTCTATGATATTTCTTTCAAAAAGATTATAACTATCGATAGGGTGGGGTAATCTTATGGAGGATGTATCACTTTTAGAAAAATACTGTGTGGGGGGGGGGGTGGATGTGGAATGTGTTAAGTTACTGGATATCATTCATAATACTAAGCTGGGTGAGGGGAGTGACAGGGTGACATGGAAGCTAGGGAGTAAAGGCTTTACAATAAAAAGCCTTTACAATGCCCTGCAAACTAGAGCCTCAATGGAATCTTAATCTTCCTACAAAAATTAAAATCTTTTTGTGGTGTTTGATGTGGGGTAAAAATGTTACAAGAAATAATTTGAAGAAAAGGGGATGGAATGGAGCTGATCAATGTAGCTTCTGTGTTGCGGATGAAAATGTTGATCATATTTTTTTCAGTTGTACCATTGCTAGATTTGTGTGGCATATGTTTAATTGTGATCTAGGATGTTCTAATCAACCTAGGGACATGTTTGAGGTTAATAGTTGGATCAACAAATTCCAGGGCCTAGATAGAGTGGCGGCAAAAATCTATTTAGCTGATATCTTTTGGTCTATTTCGAAAACTAGGAATCATGCATGTTTTGATAATGTGATGGCTAATGATCCATGTGATGTGATATTCATGATATGTCACTTGATAACTTCCTGGGGTGAATTGCATAAGCCAAGAATCAAAGAGGTGATGTGGGAAGGTGGTGATGTTCCGAAGATGATCGCTAAAGAGATATTAAGTAGAGCTAGAGAGTGGTCGTCGCTATGTTGATGAATTTTTAGTGGGTCATCTACATAAGGAATTCTTGCTTTTGGGAATTTCTTGAAGGTGGGGAGGCCTTTGGGATTCTACTTAAGTTTAACTTCTATTGTTTCTTCCTTGTTTTGGTTTCTATGAATGTTTCCCCTCCCTGGCCTGCTGCGTTTTGTTTGAAAGTGCGTGGTCGAGGTTTTTGGAGATGTGATGTAATAATGCAAATTCTATGGACATTGGGCTTTGCTTTGTTAATGAAGCAGGGGGTTATCCCTTTTGATCAGAATAATTCAAAAACTTGGGAAAATAGGAAGAACTTTCCTCTTCTCCTCTAGCAACCTGTAAAATGATTTGTCTTGTGTGCCCAACTGCACAAGGTTTGGTATTACAAATAAAAAAACACAAATAATAAAAATAAAATAAAATAAGTATGCAAGAAAAATAAAGTAGACTAATATACACGCAAAAGATAAAACTAAATCAAAGGTAACAAATTTTGGGATTTTATATGCTAAATGCAAGAACCAAGAATTAAAAATATTTTTTAATTTCGGACTAAATAAATATAGAAAATAAAAGTGCTAGTAAATATAAGTAAAAGGAGTTTCTTATAATTAAAAATAGATCGAGATTCATGCGTTCACTTGTCTACCTTCTCATAAACATGGTGGGATTAAAATAGTCTTACATATATCATACGTCTTGAGAAACTTAAATATTAGTGGTTGATTTGTATTCATACGAGTGTCATGTGTACACATGTCCCTCATACTCTGTTATTAAGAGAAAACTTTACAAACTAGATTTAAGTTAAACATAGTATTATATTAAGTATTTTGACATGTTCTTGAATAACAATATACTAACTCAAACAAACATGACCATCTTTTCTGTTACCAGATGTTAGTAGCATACGTACTTCATTCACCTTAGTGAGGCAGCAATTGAAAGTTAAAACCATAGTAGATCCTAATTTCTTATCAATATCCAAATACTACTATCAGTTACTCCATCTAATGCACACTTCCTCCATACATGCGTAGTATACTAGTTTGATCAAAACATGTATACAAGACGGGGTAATCATATGCATATATCTATATGCCAAACACATACTAGAAATTTGTAATTTCATATAATCATCTCATAAAACAAAGATTCACCACAAGGGAAATGCATATATTTGACCACAATTATGTTGGGCATCTCATATTGTTCTAAAATAATCAGAGCACAAGCGAGAGACAGCTCAAGTTATTTCCATAAACCCATAGTCTGGGGGTAGACTACTCCCTCTTCATAATGTAGACGGTGGTGGTGATGTTGAAGAGGTTGGAGATGCAACCGGGGTGACTCCGGTATCATTTCTCTCTCCAATGTTCGAAGGCTCCTGCTTCTGTATATGGTTCTGAATGTTTTCATTTCTTTTCCGTCTTGCTACGAGATCACCAAGGGGGTTATATATAGTATTTTTTAGGTCAAATCGAATAGAAGCAGTCAAACATGGACAACAACAAAGACACGAGGCCCAAAATCCTCCCTGCACCATGGAGGTTTTCTAGGCCTTCGTATGGACTTTTGCTGCTCCCTTTTGCTCCAACTCCTTCTTTTGACGAAAAACTTCCGCAAAAAATCCTAGATGCTTTTGAATTCATAGGTCCTTATAAGTTAAAAATACACATAATACGGTTATCTGTCTTGGGGAGTTATAACCCGAATAAATACAATTGTTTTGGAAAATCCCCAAAATAATATAAACATGATTATAATACTAGATATAATGCAAATATGTTGGAATATATCACAATAAATTACAAAGTTCATCTATGCAATTTGCATGCATGCATCAAGGCCCCGGTTGCCGGTGGGGGATATTGGCGCGACATGGCCCTGTGGGTTTGGAACATGGGGGTTGATGACCTAGGTCAATAAAGGTGACTGTCCTAATGGTCTTCTGGCACCAAACCGTCGATCTACTTTCTTTATATCCTCATCAATCTGGACGATGAAGAGTTTTTGGAGTTCTCCACCAGGGATCTATGGATTAGTGCAAGATGCTCCTGGTTTCTTGGATCGGATGGGATTCGATTGTGTGAGTCCGTGCATCAGCCCGTGCGGCTTCAAGTGGTTGTGGCGTGAAGCTCTACCTTTTTTGATACCATGGGACATGTATACTTCTGGATTTCCATGGTACTGATAAAGGTAGAGAATATCACGACATCTGTAATTGGAGGATTAGAAGAAATGGAGGAGAGGTGTGTTGGATGCGATGAAGACTTAGTTTGGTATTTAGTGACTTAAAGCAACGACCTTGAAGAGTTGGGGAGGCAACATTGGAGGACTTCATTTTTGTGGTGCTCCTCGAGTATCGAGTCTCAATTCTCAAGGTGAAAACCCAAAGTCTTACCCCTCATTGGTTGTACCTACCAATGACCTTGTTGAAAGTATTATTTTAGAACTCGACCATTTTTAGGGTGAAAATCTAAGATCATTGATTACGCAATGAGGGATCTTGCATTGTTCCCTTATTAGAGGCATCCTGTTTGGATAACTTCTTTTTTAGTCTAGGTGTTTTCTTTGGTGGTGTTTAGTATGCTCCTGCTACGAGTGATTGATCACTATGGGGGAAATTCTTCTTTTTTGTTTTCTCATTTTAGTTGTGGATCCTCAATTTGGAAAATTTATTGTTGCAGGTGCTATTTGTAATTGACATCTTTAAGAAATTAATATATTCCCTTTGTCGAAAAGTAAATTAAGTGTAATTTTTTCCTATCAAGGGCTGCAATGGAGCCGATATGTAACATCCCAACATTAGAGCTTAAGAATAAGCTGAGCTCAGGTGTGTGCATTGCATTCATGCATAGAAAATCTGGATAATTTTCGTGCTTTTAAATAAAACTTGTCAAAGTGATTGAAGCTTCTCTTAACTTGGTGGAACTGAAGTAGATCATCAAGTTGCTTGCGATAAGTTTCAATATGACCTTTGTTAAAACCTTATCTTTGGGTAATATAATTTGATCTAAGGGTAGATCAAATGTAATAAAACTAAGTCACAACACACTACTTAATAAGGAGTATTAGATATTCTAGATGTCATTACATGGTATTCCATACAACAACTCAAGGATGAGTACTTAATATTCCAAAAATGATATCAAGGTATTACCTACAACAAACCCTGAATACCAAGTTAAGTATATAACTTAAGTAAAATAAACTCATCTTGAAACACTTGTTTGCCATAGTTATTCCTACCATGAGCACCATGGTAGTTCTTAAACATTAACTCTTATCAAATAGAGAGAAAATAGAAGTCAAGCTAAGACCATTCATCACATACTTTAGTGTCATGCTAATAGATGACAATCCTATTTAACCAAGTCCTAGTGTCAATTGAACATCATTAGTGAGTGATCAATTCTTGACCTAGCACTTATTGACTCTTAGCTTTGACCTATTATATTGCCCTTCCAAATGCCAAAGTAAATTAGTAAGAAGAAGGAACTAGTTATGATAGAGTGTGCCATCATCAATGGAATGAGATCCTTAGTGGTGATCAAACCATTTGGTGTTGGAGGAGTTAACTCACTCATGAGTTAACTAGAAGAGGTATCTAAACCCAAGAGTTAAGCTAGTAATTGAGAAGCTATGAGAAAGCTAGTAGTATTAGGGTATCCAATGATAATCTTTTTAAGCCAAGTGGGTATAAACTTAAAGTAAGATTCCTTAACAAGATAAGCCTTATAGAAATACTAGTACAAGTCTACTACATAGTTGATGATAGATGTTGATCAGACAATTAGAAGCCTAATCTTAGCATGATCAAAGGATGGTGGTCATTATTCTCAAGTCACTGGAGAATGGATGACCAGCCGATGAAGAAGAGTTGTGAGTATACCACATTAGGCAAAACCTTAGTAAGCTGAACCATCTAGTTTGATCATTAGAAGTCAGACTAGAATTTGATGAAGTATATAATATGAGTTGTATGGAGTAGTTGGAGGCATAGTAGTTTAACCAAGTTAATACAAGAACAACTTGTATTATGGAGAGTAGTATCATGCCTATTCCAGAGGATTGTTATCACATGTGTTATAAAGAGAATTGTAATCTTGCAAGCCCTAGAAGTAGATGCAAGGTGAATATAAAAGGAGTTAAAGGATGGGGTTAGATATAGCTACATTGAGATATTCATTAGTGGTAGATAAGAAACGGAAGTTATATACTAGGAGAAGAATGAAGTAGTAGTGTTGAAGTGGCATGACCATGTCATCATATGATGATGGATATGGTGGAGTCAGATGATTGACTTATTCAGGAAGATGTGATCTTTGATAAGAGAGATTTATAGAGTATATTTAGGAAAGAAATTCCTTATCCAAAGATAAGCTTAGTGAGGTATTAAGGTAGGAGTGCTTGAGGAACCCTTAGACAACAATATATCAAGCCATGACAGAACCATGTCTACCTCTTTGTCTAAAACTCTAGAATTAAGTTAGTAGTAGAACCAATTCCTACTTTTAGGCAGCCAAAGCATAGAAGCTCTTAGTCAAATAAAGTTTCCAAGAGATAATTAGAGAACCATATGAGTGTTTATGGATGGAAGTCTTGTTTGCTTTATTATCTTAACCCTACTAGAACCTAGAGCCATGAACCATCAAAACCACATTAAGAAGTAATCTTTATAGCTCACTCTAAGTTGAGGTAACATTCAGGATTACAAATGTTAGATCAATCCTTAAACCTTGATCCCTAGCAACATTCACTAATAAACTTGAGGGTAGTGTATCCTCTAGGGTCCATAGTAAGTGTGGTATTAGAAACCCTAAGTAAATGTTGTTGGGCATCGAGATCACTTGTGCAACATGAATGATAATGGTTATTCACCATTATATAATAAACTTCTATCAACACATTAGCCACACTTAAGAAAGTAATGAACAACTAATTCAAGAAGTGATACATGCCCACTTTGGAATAAGTAGGATGGTGATAGATAGAATTATAGAGGAATTTGAATAAAGGAAATTCCAAACCTTGAGAACTATGGAATTCAAATCACCATATTATAAATCCAGGATTTAATACCTTGTAATATATTTGCATAGTTCCTTTATGAGGCTATGTATGAATAGAGTCCTATATATATCATTCAGCATTTTAAACCATTACCATTAAACTTATCAAGTGAAAATAAAATAATCTTAAAGGGATCTTTAAATGAGAAGTAATTCCTAAAACCCTAATCCCTAATTACTTTGTTTAATAAACAAGATTATATATAAGAGTGGAAATTGTAACACACTAACAAGGTTAGATCAATCAACTAATATCACACCCTTTTAAATGTTTGAAATATTGTATAAAAGTTTCAATGCTTAAAGGGGTTGGAATTTGAAATAGAAATGGAGTATGAAAGCAGAAAATCGAAATAGAAAAGGCAAAAACCCGCGCAGCAGTACTGGCCCATGGCCCAGGTCGTCCTTGCGCTAATTGTCGCCCGCGTGCACCCTCTAGAGCGTTCCGCTCGCTCGGCAAAAGCCCAGCACCGGCCCAGCCCAACGTACAGATTTGTCCACCCTATCATTGTCATCAACCTCACGCAGCCGCCGAAGCAGTTGCGTGGCAAGCGCGCTTCCGCTCGCCGGTGTGGAGATTAGTGTCACCATTGCTGGGAGGGGATAAGGAGGCCACGACGATTCCCTCACTTGTCCTCATCCCCATTTTCCCCTTACTCGCCTGCTCTCTCTCTCCCGCTGCACACCCAAAACCCTAACTTTAGGTCCTCTTCCTCCCCGTCGATTCTGAGCACGCCTCGGCCATCTAAGACCACTATGGTGTCCGGTGTGTTCTTCTCAATCGATTGCCCCCATCCATGCAAGCCGAGGAAGCCCTAGGCGTTCGGATTGAGATCTCCTACCCGAAGTCCGGTCACCGTCATCCCCGTCGATTCCGGTCACCATCCGCTTCACCGACCACACCACCGCATTTCTGGTGAGCTCCTGAGTCCAATAGTGTCCTCCCCGTCCTCGATTGCTTCTTATATCACCACCGCCGTGATAGACCATAAACGCCACCGCTGAAGCTCGTCGCCAGCCATCCTCCGGTGACCAAAAACGAGCAGCACAAGTAGTAGTAGGATCACCATCTCCTTGCGGTTCTAGCACATCCGTTCACATCTGCCGGCGTGGCCCAGTTCACCGCCGACAACCACAATCTGGCAGTGATGACCATGTTGACGTCATCACGACATCGCACTCACGTTACTGCGCGCCAGTGTAAACACCCGGATTTTTAAGTCCAGATGCCTGTTATGCCATACATCACAATCCCAGGATTACCATTATTGCGAGACATAACAGAATTGGTACCACAGTACATCATCCATTACAAACCATAATAAAGGTCTTACAAATAAAGGATCTCATGATCCAGTCTTAATACAATCAAAGTAGTGGAAAGTAAATGTAGTAGGATCCATCTTCAGGGTCACAGGCAATGCTGACGATGGGAGATGATCCTAGTTATCATAGACCTCCTGCTGTCCATCTTCTAGATAGTCCTCCTCATAGTCTGGCCATGGGAATAGCCAGGGACAAATCCATGAGTACTCTTTAAGTACCCGCAAACTATTACTAATATAAGTAAGGTAAAACTAGTAGGAATCATAAGCTCTAGGTTTGTTTGTAAAAAGCCAGGTTTATTTCATAAAGCCTTAAGAGTAAAGACCTAAGTTTAGTTCTCTACATTACTTAAGTGGGAACCTAGTTTTGATATCCACAACTCTGTTGTGGTCAAGTCAAAGTCATCGTTCAAGTCACAAGTCATTTTGAAAACATCTGACAATGGAACAGTATGGCCACTCCAACTGTCCATAACCTCGGACACGGCTATTCGAATAGTTTGACACTCTCCAGAGGTGGTACACTTTCACCACAAAATTCGATACATCCGTCAGGGGTAACCCTGAACCATCATACTTGGTAAGCGGATAATCAATCCTAACCTTTCAATTACACACCCTAGTATAGGCACCTCCCATATGAGCTTGGCCTCCCAGCCATGACCATTTGTCATCCCGGGAACTGCATAGGTGGACATTCATTCCCGAGGTAGCCTCAACTCAACTTCTTCCGCAAGGTAACCCATACTAAGACATATAAACTTCCAGTTCAGCCCTACCCAACTCAGGTATTGTGGTTGTACGGTAAAATTGGAATGGTATCGCATCCGAACCCAACCATCAGTTTTTATCAAAGTCAAGGCTCATGCCTCATCATTTTCATCCTCAAACCATTGTGTATCATAACACATGTCAAAACATTTCAATAGAATGAATCATCATTCCAAGGTTTTCACAATCATTTTCACGAAGTATTCCCATCTAAAGTAATCAAGTTTAGTTTAGCACTAGCCACCAGTATTGAGGATATCACTATTGGGGGTGCTAGTCAAGTATAAGTATCCAAAACTAAGTCTATAATCTTGATGCTGTCCATCCTACTTTTCCACTAATCACAATTCATTACTAGATAAGAAACTTTAAGAAAGGAAAAGTAAAGCTGGTAAGTAAAACTGGGATAGGTATAATCAAGTTGTATAACCAAGCATACATAGTGCATCTTGCATAGGTTATCTAGTATAGTGGGCTTGCATAGATATCATGCAAAGTTCTAGCTTGCATAGTTTAGCTTGCACTGATAGCTTTCCTGGTTGGGTGCAGTTGTTGAGGTTCTCTTCTTCTTCCTCGAAGTACTCCTCCTCGTCGTAGTCTGGGTCGGTACTAGCGTCTATAAATAAATACAATGTACACAATCACCAAATAATGCTTAACTACTTCTATTTAGCACAAATGGCTCATATTAGATGATCTAGTATCATCTCAATCATTACATGTAATAATGGCACATTCTTATTTATCTTATTTGGGAAAAGTAATTTCTTCTCATTGAAAATACTTAAGATTTAATATTCTCCAACTAAAATAGTGGATCATGTTGACACATGTCATCACCACATATTCCAATACTTGGGAATGTGATTTAAAATGGTGGTCATGTATTACAAGATTTAATATTACTATTTAATATTATTTAAGTGACTAGAAATGCCTATATATCATTCCTTTAATACTAAACCATGTTTCATATCTGCAAAACTAAATCTTTTGACATATTCATGTAGAGCATGGCATGGCGGGGTATGGATCAGGAATTCTCTACAAATACTTAGCAAACAGATTTTTAGGGGGTTTTGATAAAGCAAGTAAACAAAGTACGAGTAAATAAAAGACAGTAGGAATAAAAGCAGCAAGTGGCCCAATCCTTTATGCAGCAAAGGAGAAGCCGGTTGTATTACTTAAGATGACCAAACGTTCTCGAGGACACATGGGAATACTGTCAAGTGCTTTCGCTTCATATAGTTGATTTCTTTAGCTTGCTAAGTGTTGTGTGAGTGAACCTGTGCTAATGTACCGACCTTCCTAGGACTAATACATACTTGTGATTATACCCCTTGCAGAGATCCGTAAGTATAAGAAAGTAATTAAGGTAGAAACCTAACCATAGCTTTAAACTCTAAGACCCTTACGTCCCCTGTGCAATGGTTTCCTAACGGGGGTTCAGGTTTCTGTCACTCCGGCAACCCCTAAGATTAGTAGCCAAATACACAATGCATTCCCCTAGGCCCATATAGGTGAAGTGTCATGTAGTCGACGTTCACATGACACCACTAGAAGAAGTACACCACAACTTAAATATCAAACTATTGAATCTTTCTCAACATAACTCTACTACTAACAACATGACTTCTCCCATGTCCTCAAGAACAAAAGGAACTACTCACAAGACATCATATGGATCATGATCAGAGATGGAATAAGTATGTATAACAATCTGAACATAAACAATAATTCAATGGTTCACTCAACAGCATCAACTACAAAGAGTAATCAACACCGGGAAAGTTTCCCCTAAGAACTATGCAAGATTCAACCCAATTGTTATAGCAATATGGAGATGGTGATGAGGGTGCTGATGGTGATGATGGTGGTGGTGATGATGATGATCCCGATGAAGTCCAGCTTGATGGTGGTGTTGATGGTGACAATCTCCCCTCTCCGTGAAGGAATTCCCCCGGCAGAAATCTGTCTGCCAGAGAGATCTTTCTCTCTCGGTGTTTTCCGCCCCGCAGAGGAGGAGGAATCTTTCTGTGGTCGCTCCCCGAGTCTTAGGGTTTCGGGAGGATAATATATGCCAGAGGGGAGTACCAGGGGTGGACCAGGGCGGCCACACCACCTGGTGGCGCGTCCTAGGCTGGCCCGCGCCAGGGGGTGGTGTGGGCCCCCTATGGCCCATCTCCAGCCCCCCTTCTGGCTTCCTTCGTCTTCTGGAAAAATAGGATTTTCCATATATTTTTCCGGATTTTCTGATCCTCGCGAAATTTGCCTCCAAACAGCACCTTTTCCATCAGAATCCTGACTGCAGCGGTCCATGCTCCCAAAGTCATCAACCATGCAAAAACAGATGAAATAACATAAGTATCACCTCTCAATATGAAATATATCAATGAATAATAGTAAATTATGACATAGAATAGTGATGCAAAATGGACGTATCAACTCCCCGCAAGCTTAGACTTCGCTTGTCCCCAAGCGAAACTAAGATCAATAAACATGACCTCAGGTTTATGTAGTGAAGAGTCGATAAAAGAATACGGACAAGAAGCATCACATTCATCAATACATAGATCATAATAGAAGACAACTCACTATTATATAACTCAACTTGCAATGAGTAAAGAAAACACAATAAAGATACATAAAGTAAATCATAATTGGTAATGGCAAACTTAGCTCTTGGTCGAAGAATAGTTGATAATTTGCTGGAGTTCACAAATAACTGGTTTTCAATGATAGCTTTCAAAGTAGTAAACATCAAGATAAGAGCAATGTGCAAAACAAGGAACATAAGAAACATGATTGAATTAATCATCATATGAATGAATGAAACACAACAACTCAAAATACTTGCTGAGATAGAAGGGAGTAGGTTTACTGACTCAACTAAAAAGTAAAAGAAAGGCCCTTCACAGAGGGAAGCAGGGATTGCAAGTCTCATAAAGAGCTCCCAAAAATTATGGTACTTACTAGCTTTCAGCTCTCATTGCCCCTATCATAGGAATATTTAGGTGGTTAAGGTTAAAGTGATCAAATATGAGGATATGCATTGACAAGTTGTAAATTAATAATCTCATGTCCCTTGAATACGAGGGCCGCGCCTCATGCTACTCAAGTTTAGTCACCGGGTAAGTTATTGTCATCGTAAGCTTATGTGTATCATAGAGAACCGCCAACGGGGTACCCCTTGCCCGATGATACGGAAGAATCCCCATATCAAAATGACAAGGAAAGCAGACAACAAACATCTCAGCAATCATCTTATTTACCATGGGAATATGGTGCTTTTTTCTCTCTTTCCTCTTTTCATATTCTCTTTTTTTTCTTTTTCTCTTTTTTCGCAATATCTATCTCTTTTTTTATAAGAAGAATGCTTCATAGATGCTCGTTATGGTTACGCTGCAGGTTTCCACCATGTCAGCATGGATTAGACCAGCGGCCCAGGTGTTTCTCTAACACACATGCATAACTCTATGGACTTATAAGCTCCCCTTTCATTTCACACTTATGACATCCATAGACAAAAGAACATGATATCAACTAGGTACAAAGTACCAGTGCAATGTTGAAAGCGTTCCCCATGACAACATGGTTCTGCTAATTCACAACTTACAAAGCGCAAGCATATACGCAACATAGGTGAGCAAAATGGTTCAAGTTTATTAAGTGCAAGAAAGTAAAGTGTGCCATCAAGTTCGTGAGAGCTTTAATCACTAATTTTCACATAACAAGTTTAATTTGGGAGGTAGATAAAACAAGAATTTACTTGGAATAGCAATAATGCTAATAGGTAGGTATGGTGGACTCAAATGGCATAGGTTTTGGTTTTAAGGAGGTGGATGCACGAGAAGTAATCCCTCTCAGTACAGGTTTTTGGCTAGCAAGGCTGGGTAGCAAGTATAAGAGTTGAAGGAAACAAACAAACATACAAGTGATAAAAATCAAACATGCAATCTTCCTTGGAAGCACAAAAGATCTTAACTAGAGGATACTAAACTTATGAGCAAATCAAGAAAGAAAGATGATGAAATTATTTTTCTTTAGAGTACTTTTATCTTTTCATTTAACTCTCAAAAATAGTGTTGCTACTGACCGAGCCAGGTTGTCCAAAACCAACTAAATTAACTCAATGATCCCAAAGTGATACCAATACTAACAACAAGATCAATCATATAACCACGAATTGAAAACTAATATAAGCTATGCAAAAGAGTAAATGATAGAACTTCTCATTAATATTCCATAACGGTAACTCACACCAAGGGATACATATCTAACGAGAGAGGGGACACTTCCATAATGCAAACCATCCTACATAATAACTTCTCTATTCATGATATGACTCTACTAAAAAGGTAAAAAGATAGAAGATAGTGATGTGATACCGTGGCACTCCCCCAAGCTTGGAACAAACCAAGGAGATGCCAAAGCTGATGATGAATTACTCCTTCGATGGTGGTGGTAATATTTTCTTAGTTGACGTGAGGAAATCTTCCAGCATCTTGTGAAGCCTATTATTCTCCCATTGAAGCATGTCCACCTTCCTCCTCAAGTCTCGGTACTTATCGCAGAACTCCTTAGTGACTCGTAGGGTTTCTATTGATGCAGGGCAAGTGACTAAAGGTACCAGCCCCTGCTTGGGGTCTTGGAGATCTTCCTCCATAGGCTCCTTTCCCTTATCCTCGGCGGACACCATTATGCTTCTAAACTTTCAAGAATAGTTCCTGGTAGAAATAGATCGAAAAAAACATGACGAGAACACGATACACGAACCTCGAGAGATTCGGGGGGTTATATATTACGAAGTTTCACAACAAAAGGAAGGTACTGGGAGAAAACGGGTCGGAGACGGAGTCCAGAGTGGCCACACCACCTGGTGGCGCGGCTAGGGGTGGGCCCGCGCCACAGGGTGGTGTGAGCCACCCTGGCTCTGTTTCCGTCCCTCTTTCGCTTCGTAACTTTCCTTATCATCTAAAAACTGCAAAAATATAGTTGGATTGTATTTTCGCGGAACTTTTCTTACCAGAACTGTTACCTATTTGAAAACGGGCTCTGCAGGTCTCTAAATCTAGTATCTAGTAGATTCTTCCAGAGTCACCACTTGAATATCATCGATATCTTCATCTTCATACACTTATTACTTGAGTCATAAAACCTTTCACTTCCTCATTACACCATTTTCTCCACTACCTGGAAATTTCTTTCACACAAAACTTCACACAGTTCTGATTAGCAACATTAGTATAAGTGAAGTGATAAAACCTTTTGATTCCAACTTCAGCTGAAAATCATCAAAACATAAGCTACTGTAGCAACTCCTTCTGAAAACCCAAAAATAATTTAAAAAGGAAATCGATTAAAGAAGCAAATGCAAGAGTGACAAAATCTGTCAAAACAGACCAGCAGGTAAAGATCAATTTTTCCAAAAATCTTCTGTTTCTCAAATTAAAAAGTGCGAAACTAACGAAAGTTAAGTAATATCCTGGGGCAGAAGCACAAAAAATTACATCTCAATCCGACATACAGAGATCTCTCACGAATTTTTACGGTGAAGCACAAAAATCTGTTTCGGGACAACAACTTTCCTAACTATTACTTCTCTCTCATTAGAGATTGATCTTGACAGAAAAACCAAACAAAACGGATAAGGAGAGGTTATTACCGAAGTAATAACTTCCAAGACTCAAAGAAACAAAAACAAACTGAAAGCAAAAATAAATTGGGTTGTCTCCCAAAAAGCTCTTTCTTTATAGCCATTAAGATGGGCATGATAATTTTGAAGATGCTCACATAAGAATATGAATTTAAGTGAAAAAGAGCATTAAGAAGCAAAAATACACACATTTAAGTCTAACCCACTTCCTATGCAAGGGAATTTTGTAAACAAACAAGTTGTTGAAACCAGAGGCTACTAGCATAGGAAGGCAAAACAAGTGCAACATAAAAACTTTCAGCATAAAACGAGGAAACTTGTATTATTGAGATACATAAGAACACTTTTCCCTCTCTCATAGTAACTTTCAGTATCATGTATAAACTTAACAATATAGCTATCACAAGAACCATCGTAGCAATGATCACTTATTCTAACAGAAAACATAGGAATAGTAGCTCTCATAACACTACTTTGTGAAACAATATTAGAGGCATCCTTACAAAGGATAGTGTGTCCCTCTTCTTCATATTTAGTAACAAAGTCTTTCACATTTGCTATTATAGGTTCATCAACCATTTGTTTATCAGGTTCAACAACTTCATTCGTACTTTCATTAAACATACTAGCTATCATAGAATGTTCTTTTATCTTAACTGGGAAAGGCATTTTCTCAATATAAGGTTCAGGTAACACATGATTAGCAGTATAAACTTCAGTATTTCTTGTAGGAACACTCTTAGCAATATCTTTATAAGGTTCATGATACTTATTCCACTTCTTTTTAGGCACTTCAATATAGGAAGCAAAAGCCTTAAAATAAGAAGCAATAGCTTGAGAGTCTAGACCATAAGCATTTTTAATATTTTGAAAGTCATCAGTTCCCATAAAAGATTCAATGCATTCATAATCATAATTTATACCTGACTTTCTACCTTTGTCATTCTCCCGAGCTTCAGCATTGTCTTGAATACAGTCCAGAAGATCCCATTTAGCTTCTTCTTCCATGCGAGTGAATGATCCAGCACAAGAAGCATCCAGTAAATCCTTATCATGTAGACAAAGCCTTGTCTAAAAGTTATTGATAATAATATTGTTGGGGAGATCATGAACATTTGAGCATTAGTAACTTCAATCTCCCCCAAGCTTGAGCTGTACTCTCTCCATCAAGGGGCCAAAAGTTGTATATTTGATTCTGATCTTTATGAATCTCACTAGGAGGATAAATATTTGAATAAAAGAGAGGCACTATTTCCTCCCATTCCAGAGCTTGGCCATTCTTCAGCATCTTATACGATCCCTCAGCTCTTCCTTTCAGCGATAATTAGAATAACTTCTTCTTAACTTGATCTGTAGTAATACCTGCACACTTGAACAACCCGCATAATTCGTGTATAAAGAGTAAATGATCACCGGGATGGACAGTTGCATCCCCAACATAGTAGTTATCCATAACACGATCAATAATTCTTGTAGGTATTTTGAAATTATCATCTCAGCAGGTGGTGGTTCATCTACTACCTTAGCAGTGGTAGTAGCATTACCAAATAAGAAACTCAGCGAATTATCCATAACGAAAATAAAGCAACTAACAGAAGTAAAGAATACTCATAGTACAAGTTTCCTTTACCCGTTCTACTTTCCAATAGCGCTTCACTCCCTGGAAACGGTGCCAGAAAATAGTCTTGATGACCCACAAGTATAGGGGGTGTATCGCAGTATTTTCGATAAGTAAGAGTGTCGAACCCAACGAGGATCAGAAGGTGCTGGCTAGTGGTATGGATCAGGAATTCTCTGCAAATACTTAGCAAACAGATTTTTAGGGGTTTTTGATAAAGCAAGTAAACAAAGTACGAGTAAATAAAAGAAAGTAGGAATAAATGCAGCAAGTGGCCCAATCCTTTATGTAGCAAAGGACAAGCCGTTTGTATTACTTAAGATGACCAAACGTTCTCGAGGACACATGGGAAGACTTTCAAGTGCTTTCGCTTCATCTAGTTGATTAATCTTCTTTAGCTTGCTAAGTGTTGTGTGGGTGAACCTGTGCTAATGTACCGATGTTCCTAGGACTAATACATACTTGTGATTATACCCCTTGCAAACATCCGTAAGTACAAGAAAGTAATTAAGGTAGAATCCTGACCACAGCTTTAAACTCTAAGACCCTTATGTCCCTTGTGCAATGGTTTCCTAACGGGGGTTGAGGTTTCTGTCACTCCTGCAACCCCTACGATTAGTAGCCAAATACACAATGCATTCCCCTAGGCCCATATAGGTGAAGTGTCTTGTAGTCGACGTTCACATGACACCAATAGAGGAAGTACACCACAACTTAAATATCAAACTATTGAATCTTTCTCAACATAACTCCACTACTAACAACATGACTTCTCCCATGTCCTCAAGAACAAAACGAACTACTCACAAGACATCATATGGATCATGATCAGAGATGGAATAATGATGTATAACAATCTGAACATAAACAATAATTCAATGGTTCACTCAACAACATCAACTACAAAGAGTAATCAACACCGGGAAAGTTTCCCCTAAGAACTATGCAAGATTCAACCAAATTGCTACAGCAATATGGAGATGGTGATGAGGGTGCTGATGGTGATGATAGTGATGATGATGACGATCCCGATGAAGTCCAGCTTGATGGTAGTGTTGATGGCGACGATCTCCCCTCTTCGGGAAGGAATTCCCCCGGCAGAAATCTGTCTACCGGAGAGATCTTTCTCTCTCGGTGTTTTCCGCCCCGCAGAGGCGGTGGAATCTTTCTGTGGTCGCTCCCCGAGTCTTAGGGTTTTGGGAGGATAATATACGCCAGAGGGGAGTGCCAGGGGGTGGTGAGGACCCCGTGTGACCCATCTCCAGCCCCCTTCTGGCTTCCTTCATCTTCTGGAAAAATAGGATTTTCCATATATTTTCTCGGATTTTCTGATCTTCGTGAATTTTGCCTCCAAACAGCACCTTTTCCATCAGAATCCTGACTGCAGCGATCCATGCTCATCAACCATGCAAAAACAGATGAAATAACATAAGTATCACCTCTCAATATGAAATATATCAATGAATAATAGTAAATTATGACATAGAATAGTGATGCAAAATGGACGTATCACTGTTCGACCAAATGGCCGCATGAATTCAACTTTCAAATTTTTGAATGATTTCTGGTGAGTGTGATGGCCACATACTTGGTAGTCTCTAGTTTCTAGGGTTTGTCAAATGGTGAAGATTTGAGTGGTTTTGAAAAAGTAGTGATCTATGTACCTATACTTGATTCAATTTTTAAATGCCTCTCAAATGGTTTGAAAATAGTTTCTACAATTTTGTAAAGTTTGCTTGGGTTCACTTTTACTTGGTCTAGCAAGGGGTGAAAAGAATTGGAATTGTTTTTGTTAGAAATCTTTAACTAGAGATGCCCAAAGTGGGCTAGGGGTTAATTTTGGCCAAAGTGACCATATGTTCATATGATTCATATTTGACTTTCTTTTCATTTGATTTTGTTTGGAAATGAATTAGATGATGTGATATTCACATCTAAACTAATCCTCATCATTTATAGCAATCAATCATGGCAGATGCAAGAATTCATACATTAATACAAATCACACATGCACTCATATAGATTTTTGGAATAAAAGTTTTTGTTAACCCTAAACTTGGGTGATTAGAAATTGATAAGCTTGTTTAATATTTTTGAGGTGTTACAAACCTTCCCTCCTTAAACAGAATCTCGTCCTGAGATTCAAGAAAAAACTAGGAACTAAAGAGATTGGGAATCTCAGTCCTAATATAATCTTCTCGTTCCCAAGTAGCTTCTTCTTTGGTATGGTTACTCCACTGGATCTCTAGAAACTTGATGCTCCTAGTCCGGGTGGTTCTGAATGCTTCTTCCAAAATACGGATGGGCACTTCAAGATAGGTTAAATCCTTATTGATATTTATAGCTCTGTGATTGATGTTCTTGAAAACTTCGGTCTTCTCCGGAACTTCTAGGCATTTCCTAAGTAACGAGATATGGAACACATCATTTATGGCGGACATCTCCTCAGGCAGTTCCAGTTGATAGGATACTTCTCCTCGGCAATTCAAAATCTTCAAGGGTCCAATATATCTGGGGCTAGGTTCCCTTTCAGTTGAAAACGTTGCATTCCCTTTAAGGGTGATACTTTGAGATACACAAAATCTCCAACATTGAAGGTCAGGTCTCGATGTCTTTTGTCAGCATAACTCTTCTGTCTGGATTGAGCGGTCTTGAGGTGTTCACGGACTTTGTGAACCTTCTCTTCAGCTTCTCGTAAGATGTCAGGTCCAAAAATCTAACTCTCTCCTACTTGCGACCAATTCAATGGGTTACGACACTTTCTTCCATACAGAAATTCAAAGGGGGCCATTTGCAAACTGGCTTGATAACTATGTTTGTATGAGAATTCCACGAAAGGTAGACAATCTTCCCATTAAATCCATACTCTAACACACAAGCTCTTAGCATATCCTCTAAGATATTGTTTACTCTTTCAGTTTGTCCGACAGTTTCTGGGTGATAAGCTATGCTGAAATTCAGTTTGGTTCCTAATCCTTCTTGGACCTTATGCCAGAACCTTGAGGTAAATTGGGTTCCTTGATCCGACACTATGGTCTTGGGGGTCCCATGCAGATTGACTATTCTAGGAATGTACAACTCTGCTAGCTTTGAGCTTTGATAGGTAGTCTTGACGGGTCTGAAATGAGCTACTTTGGACAATCTATCCACTGTGACCCAAATAGAGTCATTTCCCCTACTAGATGTAGCCAAACCTGTGATAAAATACATTCCGACAGAATCCCATTTCCATTCTGGAATCTGCAATGGTTGCATAAGTCCCGCAGGTCGCTGATGTTCCGCTTTGACTCCCTGACAGATATCACACTTGGCTATGTAGATTCCGACTTCTCTCTTCATTTTGTGCAACCAAAATTGCTCCTTCAAATCCTAATACATTTTGGTTCCTCCCGGGTGGATAGAATAAAGGGTATCATGGGCTTCCTGCATAATGACTTGCTTCAACTCTAAATCTCCTGGAACACAGATACGTCCTTTGTACCATAGAACTTCTTCTTCATCTTCGGTGAATCCGGGTACCTTCCCTGTACCGATACGACGCTTGATTCCATCAATACTGGCATTTCCTTTCTAGGCCTCCTTTATCTGACTGATCAACGTGGGTTGAAGTTCTATGCTAGCTAGAAATCCTTCGCTAACTAGATCCACTCTGAAATTCTCCATCTCCTCATGCAGACTTGGCTGGGCTACCTTAATCATGGTGTTTAATCTACACGGGAGTCTACTAAGAGCATCTGCTACCACATTGGCCTTATCGGGGTGATAGTGAATGTCAAGGTCGTAATCCTTGATTAACTCTATCCATCTCCTTTGCCTCATATTCAGCTCCTTCTGGGTGAAAATATACTTCCAACTCTTGTGATTCGAATAAATCTCACAGAGGTTACCCATAAGGTAGTGACGCCATGTCTTTAAGGCTAAAACTACGACTGCCAGTTCTAAGTCATGGGTAGGATAGTTCTGCTCATGTTGCTTCAGCTTTCTAGATAGATATTATATGACTTTGCCTTCTTGCATCAACACACATCCGACACCAATCTTGGATGCATCACAGTATTTGTCAAACGGCTTCTTGATATCCCGCATGATCAAGATTGGGGCTGAAATCAATATCTTCTTGAGATCTTGAAAACTTGCTTCACATTTGTCCGTCCATTCAAACTTCTTGTCTTTCTTCAATAGCTGGGTCATTGGTCTTGCGATGCTCGGAAATTCTTCAACGAACTTGTGGTAATATCCGGCTAATCCAAGAAATGCACGGAGTTCTGTTTTGGTGGTTGGGGCTTTCCATTCTTCGACATCCTTAATCTTGGCAGGATCGATAGCAACTCCTCCTCCCGACAAGATATGGCCTAGGAATCCTACTTCCTTTAACCAGAACTCACATTTGCTAAATTTAGCATACAACTGATGCTCCCTAAGGGTTTCAAGGATGGTTCTTAGGTGCAGTTCATGGTCTTCTTCTAATTTGGAGTAGATCAGAATGTCATCGATAAACACAACGATAAACTTATCCAAAAAGTTCATAAAAATCTTATTCATGAGGTTCATGAAATAAGCGGGGGGCATTGGTTAATCCAAAAGACATGACATTGTACTCATATAGTCCATATCTGGTGGTGAAGGAAGTCTTTAGAATATCCGTTGCATGAATCTTCAATTAATGATAACCAGTTCTAAGATCAATCTTAGAAAACACTATGGCACCAGTCAGTTGATCAAACAAATCTTCTATCTTCGGCAGCGGGTACTTATTCTTGATGGTGACGTCATTCAACTTCCGATAATCCGTACATAGGCGGCTAGCACTATCCTTCTTATCAACAAAAAAATAGGTGATCTCCATGGCGATGCACTTGGTTGTATCAAACCTTTTCCCAACATATCATCCAGTTGCTTCTTCCGCTCCACTAATTCTGATGGGTTTATACTATAGGGTCTCTGAGCTATGGGTCCCGTTCTAGGAACTAGTTCAATGATAAACTTGATATCCCGATCTGGGGGCATACCGGGCAATTCATCTGGGAACACATTGGGGTATTCACAGACTACTCTGACTTGGTCAATGGTTGATTTGGGTAAACTCTTGTTGCACTTGAATTTACGGGGCAACGTTCAGATACATGTTCTACTGATACTCCAGTGCTACTGGTCATGGTTATGGCTTTCTTGGCACAGTCGAGTAATCCTTGATGTTTCGACATCCAATCCATCCCTAGCACTACTTCCAAACCTTTGGTTCCAAGTACTATTAGATTGGCATAAAAATACATCCCATGTATGCTAATAGGTATGGCCTTGCAAATTTTTCTAGCTTTGGTGGTTGAACCAGGTATTTGAACTATCATAACATGCTTCAAATTTGTTGGTTGAATCTTACTAGTGCATGCAAATTCTTCTATAACAAACAAGTGCGATGCTCTAGAATCAAACAACACTCTTGCAAGAACTGAGTTAACAGAAAACATACCCAGCACGACATCTGGCGCTTCCTAGGCTTCCTCAGCATTCATGTGGAACAGACGGCCAGTATGGTTGTGCGGGTTTCCTAGGGCAAACCTCTTTCCAGGATGGACACGGTGCTGCTGTTGGGCAGGTGCAGTCACATTGGTTGCTGCGGCAAGGTTCTTGTGGCACTCGTTGGAGTAGTGACCATTGACTCCGCATTCAAAGCAAGTGATCATTGACTTGTCTTTCCCTGCGACAGGCACAACATTGCTTCCAGTCCTTGGGGCCGTATTGTTGTTGTTGTTGGACTTTGGCAGTGCACGGTTGAAGTTATTGGGGTTGCCGGGGTTGTTGTTGTGGTTTCCTCCGGGCCTTGGGTTTCCTCCTCCACGGTTGGGGTAGTTCGGATGGTTCATTGGTGGTATGTTGTTTCTGGGTGCATATCCTATAGACGGGTTGGGGCGAATATTCGGGGTATGGTGGGGTCCTGGTTGGTGCATCATCCCGCGCTTGCGGTTCTCACTGGCTTGGTTTATCTTTCCCTCCATCTGAATGGCGGAATCCACTAAAGCTTCAAGGTCATCAAAGGGAATGTTGACTAGCATGGTCTGCATCTCATCATGAAGACCATTCAGAAATCTCTCTTTCTTCTTCGCTTTAGTGTCAATCTCATTAGGTGCATACCTAGCTAGTGACAAAAATTTGTTACGGTGCTCAACCACAGTCATTCTTCCCTGCTTTAGTTCTCTAAATTCATCCCTCATCCTCTTGATCAGACCCAGGGGCACATGGGTCCTACTGAACTTGAGTTTGAATTCCTCCCAATTCATCATATGTCCTCCATTCATTGTACGGGTACTATTTCACCAAGATCTGGCATAGCCAGATAGATAGTGGGTGGCAAACAACACCTTCTCATTAGCATCAACTCATGCGACTTCTAAATTGTTTTCCATGGTTTGCAGCCAATCATCAACATCCAAGGGTTCCTCTAACTTGCTAAACATAGGAGGATTGGTATTCTGGAAGTTTTTGAGTTTGGATCCATGGTGATCTTGGTTTCCATGGCCTTGATTATTGTGGTCCATCTAGGCTATCTGTTGAAGAGTGGCTAGGTTGTCTTGACGTTCAACTCGACCAGCTTCACGGTATGAAAATAACATCTGCAGGATCTGAAGCATTGGGTCCTGAGATGAACTGCGTCCTCTGGGGTTTCCACGAGTCATATGAAGATTGAGATAGATTATGAGACAAGAGGGAAATTTCTATGGTTCATGGGTTTGTTTCAAAAGCTTTAAACTTTGAGTATGACTCAGGTTTTGAAAACTAGCAACTTCTTCTCATTCATTCATTCATTTCAAACACATAATACAAACACACACCACAACTAGAAAATAGATGGTTTTAAGAACCATTTTGTGAAGCTACGATACAGTGGGACCGGGTACAGCTCACACCTATGATAGTGCTTAGGTGCGACTACTAAGCATCAGAACTATCATGCTCCTCGTCATCAATGAAGTCAGCATCATCCTCATCAGTGTGGTCCTCCATGGCTGCGTCCTCCAGGTAGTCATCGTCATCACCGAGGTAAGAGTGAATATCCCCACGGATATCTTCACCTTCCTCCTCTTTCTCCTCAAGCTGGATCTCCTGGTTATGGATGGTCTCCTCCAGGGTGGCTATCTTCTGACAAAGACGGGCGATGATGCGATCCTTTTTTATCATGCTGGCAATGAAGAGACTTGCGCTCCTTAGCAAGCATGGTGAGGGTTTGCTTCCTTTCAGCGGCTTTCGCATGATTCTGGTTGGCGTATGCACGGGCATTGTCCAACTCCTTCTGAGTCTCATGTAGCATGAAGTCCAAGTGGTCCACGTGATGCCTTAACTCCGAATGTGACGACATGGCCAAAGGCTATCCAGTAGATTCATGTCTTGCATAGTGGGCATAGCGGGTGCCACTAATCTGGTTGATGTTCTGAGCACACAAGCGAGCAAGTGCCTCCTGCATTGCCCTGGCTAGACCGTCTAACCAGTTGTTCTCCCTGATGTTGAACTAAATCTTCTCTGACAGCGGTGGCTCCATTTTGCCTCTCAGGTCGACAACAATCATCCACTTTAGCTCCCCTCCAGATTGGTCATTGAGCTGTGCTCCAAAAAACTCTGGGTGCAGGCAACTAAGATACCCTAAAAGCTGGTCCAAATCCCTCTCAAAATATTTGCTCCCTAATACATTGCAAATGTATCTATAATTTTTGATGTTCCATGCTTGGTTTTATCTACTTTCTTGTGTTTTGTCCACACTTTGGAGTACTTTTCATACGACTTCTTGTACTAACCTATTAACAAGAGCCACAGTGCCAGCTGCCTGTTTTCTGCTATTTTTGGTTTCAGGAAGTCAGAAAATGAATATTCTCGGAATTGGATGGGACAAAAGCCAAAGTTATTATTTTACCGGGGGACACTTGGAGCCAGAATACGAGACGGAGAAGGAACAGAGGGCGGCCACACCACCTGGCCGCGCGGCCAGGCCTGGCCCGCACCAGGGGGTGGTGTGGCCAGCACAGGCACCCCCTCGGCCTCTCCTTCCTCCTATATATTGCCTCTGATACGGAAACCTAAGTACCCGATCAAAAATCCACGAAAGAGTCTGTAGCCACCGTCATCTCCATCCCTAGATCGAGAGAGATCTGAAGCTCTTCCCGGCACCCTGCCGGAGAGGGGAATTCACCCTGGAGGACTTCTTCATCACCATGCAAGCCTCCGGTGTGATGCGTGAGTAGTTCATCTCTGGACTACGGGTCCATGTAGTAGCTAGATGGCTGGTTCTCCTCCTTTGTACTATCATGTTTAGATCTTGTGAGCTCTGTTCATGATCAAGATCATCTATTTGTAATTCTGCATGTTGTGTTTGCGGGATCCGATGGATATTGAGGTGCTATTTCCGATTGATTATTGATTCTATCATGTCTTTGTTATTTGTGATCTTGCATGATTTCCGTTGCTAGTAGCTATGTTGGCCAAGTAGATGCTAGCAACTCCAAGAGTTAGTATTTATGCTCGATAGTGGGTTCATGCTATTCGGACACAGCTATTCGAATAGTTTGACACTCTACAGAGGTGGTACACTTTCACCACAAAATTCGATACATCTGTCAGGGGTAACCCTGAATCATCATACTTGGTATGCAGATACTTGATCATGATCCATATGATGTCTTGTGAGTAGTTCCTTTTGTTCTTGAGGACATGGGAGAAGTCATGTTGTTAGTAGTAGAGTTATGTTGAGAAAGATTCAATAGTTTGATATTTAAGTTGTGGTGTACTTCTTCTAGTGGTGTCATGTGAACGTCGACTACATGACACTTCACCTATATGGGCCTAGGGGAATGCATTGTGTATTTGGCTACTAATCTTAGGGGTTGCCGGAGTGACAGAAACCTGAACCCCCGTTAGGAAACCATTGCACAGGGGACGTAAGGGTCTTAGAGTTTAAAGCTATGGTTAGGTTTCTACCTTAATTACTTTCTTATACTTACGGATCTCTGCAAGGGGTATAATCACAAGTATGTATTAGTCCTAGGAAGGTCGGTACATTAGCACAGGTTCACTCACACAACACTTAGCAAGCTAAAGAAATCAACTATATGAAGCGAAAGCACTTGACAGTATTCCCATGTGTCCTCGAGAACGTTTGGTCATCTTAAGTAATACAACCGGCTTCTCCTTTGCTGCATAAAGGATTGGGCCACTTGCTGCTTTTATTCCTACTGTCTTTTATTTACTCGTACTTTGTTTACTTGCTTTATCAAAACCCCCTAAAAATCTGTTTGCTAAGTATTTGTAGAGAATTCCTGATCCATACCACTGGTCATGCGTGTGTGCGCGAGGCGACTGTGGTGCTCCGTCGTGCTCTCGGCATGGCGGGGTGTTAAATGGGCACGGCTATTCTAGCTCCTCCACTCCTCGCCATTGGTCAAGAGGTGGACATAGAGGGGCAGTGAGGTCACGGCTAGCAGCTAGGCATCATGGGAGAGGGCGGCGTGGTATGAGGCGACCTGTCCATGGTCGACCGGCATGACCTCGCTCGGGTACGACATTGCACCGACGCAACGATGACGGTGAGCCTCTCCACTGCATGGCCAGGTACTGGGATGATCGTGGGTGATTTATTGGTTGATTGCAGTACAATTGGTGAGCAATTGAGTGATCACAAATAGTGAATAGTTGGTGGTTTGTACTTTGTCTGCAAGGAGTTCGACCAAATGGCCGCATGAATTCAACTTTCAAATTTTTGAATGATTTTTGGTGAGTGTGATGGCCACATACTTGGTAGTCTCTGGTTGCTAGGGTTTGTCAAATGGTGAAGATTTGAGTGGTTTTGGAAAAGTGGTGATCTATGTACCTATACTTGATTCAATTTTGAAATGCCTCTCAAATGGGTTTGAAAATAGTTTCTGCAATTTTGTAAAGTTTGTTTGGATTCACTTTTACTTGGTCTAGCAAGGGGTGAAAAGAATTGGAATTGTTTTTTTAGAAATCTTTTACTAGAGATGCCCAAAGTGGGCTAGGGGTTAATTTTGGCCAAAGTGACCATATGTTTATATGATTCATATTTGGCTTTCTTTTCATTTTATTTTGTTTGGAAATGACTTAGATGATGTGATATTCACCTCTAACTAATCCTCATCATTTATAGCAATCAATCATGGTAGATGCAAGCATTCATACATTAATACAAATCACACATGCACTCATATAGATTTTTGGAATAAAAGTTTTTGTTAACCATAAACTTAGGTGATTAGAAATTGATAAGCTTGTTTAATATTTTTGAGGTGTTGCAGTCGGTCAGTAGTAGTCAAACATGGTCTGGCCCACTTTGTTGAGGTGGCAACCGACGTGGCAAAGGCCCCACACATCAGTGACTGTAGGCTAGGATTGTATGCGGTGTAAAAGGATTTAGAGTGACGCTGCCGTCAGCATTGATGCAATAAAACATTTTAATATTTCTTTTAGAATTTCACAAAATTATTAAATCTTAGAAATGCAATATCTTTTGTTTTATAATTTAGAAAAATATATATTATATATCAAAATGTTCAGAAAAATAAGTTCTATATTCTAAACCTTGTGTCATATTTTATTTTCCAACTTAAATAAGATAATAGTTATTATTAGTAAATAACCTATTAGGGATAAATCTTAAATAAATATATTCTATTATTTAAAATTCATAAAAATAAGTATAATATATCAAAATTCTTAGAAAAACAAAATATATATTTATAAACTTATTTTGTACATTTTTGTGACACTTAACTGAATATTTATTTTTTACTTAGTATTTATAAAGTGTTAAAACTTATAAAAATCATATTTTATTATTTAAAAATCACAAAAATAGTTATAATATACCAAAATGATCACAAAAATAATGTCTACATGTTAAAAATATAATAATCCTCTTTTGAATTAGACAAATGTTTAGTACTCCAATAAAGTTGAATTAAACTTATTTCTTTAGTTGATAATTCATAAAAATATGTATAAAATTGCTAATACTTCTAGTATTATCCATTAAAGGTCTAATAACAGTGTTAATCTTAAGTAATACTACTATAAAGTCAAAATAGTCTAAAGCATCCTAAATACAATATTGGTTAAACTGTTATTCACAAATAAGTGTGTATTATTTTCCAAAAAGATTCTTATGAAATATAAAATCATCAAGAATGATATTTTTTGACTTGATAAAAACTTTTACCATTACTTCAACCACAAGTTTATAAACATATTAAAAATCCAAAGGTAATTCATAAGTAGTTAAATATATTGTTTCCTTGATTACAAATCATAACCACTCATTTATAAGGAGATAAATGATTCTAATCAATCATAAAGTCAAGAAACTACTACTCAAATAAAACTAATACCACTCTTAATTAACCTTAAAGAAACATTATGAAGTGATCAAATTATAATACCATATAATGACCAAGATAGATAAGTCTTAACTACTGGTGTGGTCCTTATTCAAAGGAAGTAATTCTTCCTTCTTTGAGAATTATAACTAGAAAGAAAGCCTAAGAGTGTTAACTTATAGTTTAAATGCTTTTGTTTAGTTAAGTATAATTTTCTTTAAAAGCTATTCTTTTAAAAAACATTAAAAGTAATCCTTAATCATTTCTATAAAGACTTTAATTAATTAATAGTCATGCTTAAGAAATGTTTTTGTTATCATGCCTGACGAGGGTTTAACTCATCAATGCCCATTGTTATGGACTTGGGTTTTGGAGAAGGAGGGAGCGCTAGAGACATCTATCGGCTAGCAAACAAGCACACAGGGGACTAGAAGATTTACCCAGGTTTAGGCCTCGCAGAGGTCCCTACTCCTGCTTGTCTGCTCGTGGAATTATTGAAGGAATCGAAGATTACAATGGTGCGCAGATGCAATCTGGCGAGGGTGATGGAAACTAGGGTTGCGTGTATCCTCCTCGCTGCCCCTCCTAGACTTTATATAGATAGGCTAGGTCTCGGGTAGCAGGTCGAGTCGGTTACAGGTTAGGGTTTTCCCCTTTGAACTTTCTATCTTTAGCTTCTTCTTGTTCTTCAAGCAATCGAGAGTCCGTAGGTTACTCGAGTTATCCATTTGGGACTTGGCGACACCGTGGGCCCTTGCTGTAATCAGGCCGTATATACCAAGCTCGAGTACCTGTAGGGTATACCCATGTCAATTCCCATTTGAGTTCTTTACTATTGTATGCTACTTATTGTACTTGCATGTTATTTCACACACACTCAAAGGCCTTAATAAGAAGCACAAGTGTGAAACTGGTATAAAAGTGCAACACATTCCTAAGAACTCATCACCAGTTTCAAAACCTAGATCAGATACAATTAGTCTAGGGATTCACGTTTATCAAATTGCATTACATTACTTATGCATCGTTGCATTTTGCTTCTTTAAAAATTAGTCCTTACCGGACCAATGATGTTGTTTACAGAATTTGGATCTTCTAGTATCTTGAAGACCGTGAGTGCATAATCTTGCAATCACAGAAGGCAAGTTCACAACTTGCTCATGTCCTTTGATTATTTTCTATCAAATACTTGTGACTCAAATGTTGTCATCACCTACATTTCAAAAAGGTCAGAAAACACTATTTTCATAATAATATGATTATGGATTATTTACCGAATGGTAATAATCTACTGATACAGTTCCAGTGGTAAAGGAACATAATATCTAGGACTTAACTACCAATGTTGCTAGTGATTCTAGCGCCGTATATTACGCATTAACCATGAGATTTGGAATGAGACGGAGAAGTCAGCTGTATCTTCTTCCTCTCGCATGCATCCGGATGGCCAGGTCGTGGTTGTTATCCTCGTAGCATGCATTAATTAGTAATTCATAGATGATATGCAGCATATGGGTGGGAACCCTCAACGTCCCACGATAGTTCTGGCATCTGACGGTCTATACTAACCATTGACATAATTCAAGATGTGGGCATGGCGTACACCAAGGGAACATGCAGGGTCATGAAGGGGGCAGTGATTGCCTTGGATCTTAGACTAGGCCCCATACCAAGGAAGTATGGACAAGCTCATGACTTGGATGTGCAACAAAGCTAAGGTCTCTCATGGGTAAAACAACACACCTCTACAGAGTGTAAAAACTGTGACATGTTACTCCCTGTTCTGGGAAGGAGCTACAAACGCGGTAGGAAAGGAACCCCACGAAGGTTCCGGTCAACCTGTGAAGGTTGTCAGACATAGTTTTCAGAATAAAAGCAACATTTGAAGAAATGTTTACAAAAACCTGCATTGCCTATGACCTATGGTCTGTGGCTGTAGAGATAGTGCATTATACACTCCTTTTTAGTGAACTTGCTGAGTACGTGATGTCTCGGTGTTGATGTGGAGCTCGTTGGGGAACCCCAAGAGGAAGGTATCATGAGCACAACAGCAAGTTTCCCTCAGTTATGAAACCAAGGTTTAATCGAACCAGTAGGAGCAAGGAAACACCCCAAAGGTGTTGCTAGCAGAGCCTTGGTAGGGCGCACTACCGGTGCTAGTAGCAACGTGGAGACCTGCACAACACAACCACAGAACTTTGCCCCCAACTTGTAATGAGGTTGTCAATCTCACCGATTTTGCTGAAAACAAAGGATTAAACGTATCGAATGGAAGGAAGTTATAGTTTGCAGAAAGTAAACACAAAGCAGTAAATAGTTTGTAGATTGTATGTAAAAGAAAGGACCGGGATCCATAGTTCACTAGAGGTGGCTCTCCTTAGATAGATAACACGTTGGGTGAACAAATTACAGCGGGGCAATTGACAAACATCGGGAAAGAAATACATGCATATACTAATCATCTTGACTCCTTTAGAACTTGATTGGGAATTACAACATTATACATAGACTGCCAACCAACTGCATCTATGACTAATAATCCACCTTCAGGTTATCATCCGAACCCCCTCCAGTATTAAGTTGCAAGCAACAGATTATTGCTTTACGAATTGCGTGTAATGTAAACAATACGATTTTTCTATGAACAAAGGATTGTTGTTTTCTCCCTAGTAGCAACAACACATCTAGTACCTTAGAGATTTCTGTCACTTCCCCAGATTACCAGAGGCATGAACCCACTATCGAGCATAAATACTAACTCTTGGAGTTGCTAGAATCTACTTGGCCAAGATAGCTACTAACAACGGAAAGCATGCAAGATCACAAATAACAAAGACATGATAGAATCAATAATCAATCTGAAATAGCATCTCAATATCCATCGGATCCCCATAAACACAACATGCGGAATTACAAATAGATGATCTTGATCATGAACGGAGCTCACAAGATCTAGACATGAAAGCACAAAGGAGGAGAACCGGCCATCTAGCTACTACATGGACCCGTAGTCTAGAGATGAACTACTCACGCATCACACCGAAGGCTTGCATGATGATGAAGAAGGCCTCCAGGGTGAATTCCCCTCTCTGGCAGGGTGCCGGGAAGAGCTTTAGATCCCTCCCGATCAAGGGATGGAGATGACGGTGGCTATAGACTCTTTCGTGGATTTTTGATCGGGTACTTAGGGTTTTGGTCCTGAGGGCAATATATAGGCGGAAGGAGAGGCCGAGCGGGTGCTGGGGTCGTCCAGACCAGCCCCTGGCGCGGGCCAGGCCTGGCCGCGCGGCCAGGTGGTTCGGCCGGCCCCCAGCTCTTCTCCGTCTTGTATTCTGGCATCAGATGTCTTTCGAAAAAATAGGCACTTTGGCTTTTGTCCCATCCAATTCCGAGAATATTCATTTTCTGACTTTCCTGGAACCAAAAACAATAGAAAACAGGCAGCTGGCACTTTGGCTCTTGTTAATAGGTTAGTCCAAGAAATCATATGAAAAGTACTCCAAAGTGTGGAAAAACACAAGAAAGTAGATAAAACCAAGCATGGAACATCAACAATTATAGATACATTTGCAATGTATCAACATCCCCAAGCTTAACTCTTCTCGTCCTCGAGTAGGTAAGTGATAAAAAGAAAGAATAATTTTTGAGGTGACATGCACCATCAAAGACTTGATCAAAGTATTTGTAAAACATTCAAAGCTAGGATCATAGTACTTTAATCATAACATGAAAGACAAAGTTCTAGCAATAAGACAAAGAAACTATGATGCAACATGAAAAGGCACAAACAAAAGATTCATGAATAACAATGCTTTGCAAGATGTTTGTTTGTTTCACATAAAGAAAACATAGCATAATAGTATTCAGCTTTTCCCTCATAGAGTAGCAAATATAAATGCATAGGACACCTTCAAAGTTCACAAGAGTGACTAGATACAAATAGTTTAAAACAAGCAATATCAAGTTATGCAACAATCAACTAGTCTTGGGACAATGCACATAGAACTAAGAATGGCCACTATGCTCTCAAAGTAGGTGCATAAAGATAGAAGGTGGAGACTCAATATAATGGTGGAAGAAAGGCCTTCATAGAAGTAAGTAGGGATTCCAGTCTCATAAAGAGCTTCCAAAAATTATGGTACTTATAGCTTTCAGCTCTCATTGCCCCTATCATAAGCATCTTGAAGTGATTAAGGTTAAAGTGAACAAACTATGGTGTACATGCTTGACGAAGTATAAGTCAAAAATCTCATGTCCCTTGTATACGAGGGCCGCTCCTCATGCTACTCAAGTTTGGTCACCGGTAAGTTCTTTTCATTGTAAGTACATGTGTATCATAGAGAACTGCCAACGGGGTACCCCTTGCCCGATGATACAGAAGAATCCCCATATCAAAATGACAAGGCAAGCAGACAACGAGCATCTCAACAATCTTCTTATTTACCATGGGAATATGGTGCTTTTTTCTCTCTTTCCTCTTTTCATAATCTCTTTTTTTTTTCTCTTTTCTCTTTTTTCTCAATATAGGACTCTTTTTTTATAAGAAGAATGCTTCATAGACAGCTCATTATGGTTACGCTGCAGGTTTCCACCATGTTAGCATGGATTAGACCAGCGGCCCAGGCATTTCTCTAACACATATACATAACTCCATGGACTTACAAGCTCCCCTTTCATTTCACAACGACGACATCCATATACAAAAGAGCATGATATCAACTAGCTACAAGTACCAAGTGCAATGTTGAAAGCGTTCCCCATGAAAGCATGGTTCTGCTAATTCCCAACAAATAAGTGCAAGCATATACAACATAGACGACACAATGGTTCAAGTTTATTAAGGTCAAGAAAAAGTAAAGTGTGCCATCAAGTTCGTGAGAGCTTTAATCACTAGTTTTCTCATAACAAGTTTAATTTGGAAGGTAAACAAAAGCATGAATATACTAAGAATAGCATAAGCTAGTAGGTAGGTATGGTGGACTCTTTGGAATAACTTGGTTTAGGGAGTTGGATGCATGAGTGGAACTCATACTTTGTTGTGGAGGCTAGCAAAAGACTGGGAGCGACAAACTAAGAGAGCAATAAAGATATGCCTTGAGTTTAGAGACCCCCCCTTCTCCGCTCTCGTTTCTCCTGCCCTCCTTGAGAGTCGCCTGGTCGCTCCTGGCTCTTCTCCCCCTCGTCTCTGGCGGCTCCGCTGGCCGGAGACGATGGGGGAGAGGACGCCAGCCTTCTATAGTATGTAGGTCTTGTAGTTTCGTGTTGCTCTATGTGGCGTATGGCGCTGATGCCGGGAGGGAGGCGACGGATCTCGTTGGTCAGATCTGGCATCGTTCTACCCTTCTTCTTCGCCTCTTGGTACTCCGGTGGTCGGAGTCGGAAGGGAGGCGGTGGAGGAGAGAAGAGATCTCCATAAATAAGGCCTTTTCTTGCAGATTTGGCAGTCAAACTTGGAGATGGAGGGATCCTTCTGGTGCTCGTTGTGGTGGAGAGCTCAGAGATGCTCCCCTTCATCTCGAGGTCTGACGGCTGCATCTGCAGCAGGGCAGGACAATGGCTTCTCCTTGGAGGTTCTCAACAGCGACGTATTCGTCGGCGTTTCTCACGGTCGAAAGGCGACCCCTCCACCCTCAAGCGGCGACGATGGATTCTGACCACCGTCTTCAGGTGCAAATCAACCTCCAGGCCTATGTGCCATTTCGGAGGCCCTCTGGCATCGGTGCAGCTTGCTCCCGCCTCCTTGTCCCAAGTGGTTTTGTCCCCGGCGACATCGAGGTCGGTTGCATCAAGTCCTTGCGCAGTGGAGTTGGAGCTGGACCTGATTGCTTTTCTTGTGTTTTATCCGAGGTCCTTAGTGCAAAATGTAAGGGCTGGTCTGTAATCTCTTATTTCCTTGAGTCCTTTCTTGTAAGATGTAACTCCACCGACGGAAATGAATGAAGCTCTAGGTCCTTCGGGACCTACCCCTGTTAAAAAAAAAGAGAGCAATAATGGCCATAATCATGCAGAGTGACAAAACATCATTGATCAAAGCATAAAGTGATACTACAAGTTGAAAACTAAAGGATCATAAAGGCTATGATGACTTGAGATAGTCATAACATGGTGTGAGCACGCGCTAAGTCAACCCAAATAAAGCATCAAAGGAGAATACCACTATACTATGCTTTAATATGCTAAAACAACGCATGATTCATCCAAGGCACATTAAGCAATCTCAATTGTTTATAACAAGTCATGCTACAGAAAAGAATACTATGCATAAAGCCAAAACAATATCAAGCATGGCATGACAAAGCATAGGCCACAGTCAAAAACGAGCTCTTTTTACCACATAAGTATGAACTTTCCTACTCTTTTCCAAACCAAACCAAACTATTTGCAAACCAATGTATGAAAGAGGGGGTCCAACCAATTTATTCAGAAAACTAAGAAAACAAAAGCAAACGAAAAACCAAAACGAAAACGAAAGAGAAGACGGTCCAAGAACAACACAACTGTGCATGAAACAATAAAAATGAAGCGTTTGGCAGAAACCTGGAATTTTTATTGATGAAGAGGGGAATGCCTTGGGCATCCCAAGATTTGACACTTGTACTTCTTGGATATTTCTCGGGGTGACACGCGTGGCATCCCCAAGCTTGAGCTTTAGTCCATCCTTCATCTCATTACTCATTCCTTCCATACACCTGAAAATTTTCCTTCATATAAAACTTCACACAATCTCATTAGCAACATTAGTGCACTCAAGATAAATAAGTCTTAAGGTTCAGTTCTAACACCAAATAAACTTCCATTAGAACACTAGCTACCGTAGCACTTCCCTCCAAAAGCTCAATTCCCCAAAAGAACTCAAAAAGGAACCAACAAGAAGCAAATGCAGAAAATGGCAGAAATCTGTCAAAACAGACCAGCAGGTAAAGACGAATAGTTTCGAAGACCTTCTGTTGCTCAAATCAAAAAGTGTTGAACTAACAAAAGTTAGATAACAACCTGGGGAAGAAGCTCAAAAATTCACGCCTCAAAAAGACGTTCAGAGATTTTACACGAATGTTTACGATGAAGCACAGAAATCTGTTTCGGGACAACAACTTTCCCAATCATTACTTCTCTCTCATTAGAGGTTAATCTTGGCACAAAAAGCAAATAAAAAGGATAAGGAGCGGTTATTACTGAAGTAATAACTTCCAAGACTCATCTAAAACTTTTGGGTTATCTCCCAATAAGTACTTTTCTTTAACGCCTTTAAGTTAGGCATAAGAAGCAAGAAGAATCTAGTGTTCTCAAGTGAAGAAGCATTAAGATTAATACCAGAAATATCTTCAACAAGGCAAGGTATATCATCCAAATAAGTTCTAGAGGATCCTCTCTCCATGCTCTTAGGTTCACTATTTTCATCAAAAGGGTTTTCACGAACAATCCAATCAAGATTCTTTTCTATGGCTTCATGTATTGCTACCAGTTTAAAGGGGCTTGTTCGTCTGCGGTACCAAAGTTCGCAGGCCAGCGCATCGTGGTATCTAAGTTGCCTGAAATTACCGCTTTTCGAAAAGTTGGGCCGACAACTACTGAGAGGGGCCATTTCGAGGCAAACTCATCTCACCCCTGCCAAATTCAAACATTCCGTTAAACTGCCCCGTGAAGTAGACGGTCGGGACCCTCATGTCGGTCATCTGTCCGTGACACGGGCGCCAATGCGGCAACCTCTTAGGAAAATCGAGCAACTAAGTGGATTGGATGCGTTGAGCAATTTCACAAATCCATTCCTAGCTTTCTCCTAGCACCGACAGCGTCGGAATCCACCCTCTAGGCAGGATGATCCCTTCGAACATTTGACTTCCGGCGCCAAGTTGCTGCGCCCAGTCGCTGATCTCGAGCTCGAATGGCGCATGTCGTAGCCGATTGCGAGCTCTAGCGCCTCTCGCCCGACGAGCCGAGCAGCTTGGAGGATGGCAGATCCTACTATCAAGAAAGATGAAGTTCTGTCTACAAGCGGGTGATCTACCCTTCTCTTTGCTATTCGCACTAGTTACAACTTCTAGCTGGCTACTGAACCTCAAATTGTTTGTTAGCCCAACGCTGACAAACATATTTTGTCCATAGTTTTCTGTCAAGTGGGATCTGCGCGGACCCCCTTACCCGGTTACGGTAGTCCTCTATAGGTACGACTCTAAGGGCAAGAGGTATGGACACCATTGTTTCACGATGGAAGAAGCGCATGCCATCTCGCACTATATCCGGTATGGTTGCCGCTCTGCGTAATCATGTTGAATTATGGCGAAAGCATCGCAAAGTTCAGCTTCATGGATGAACGTGGCATCATGGTTCCTATAACGTGTGACAGTCAGCTAATTGGGTTGATGAAAAGGTATGCTTCGACTGCCATGTTTGAGCTGAAATGTGATATACTGGATGTGGAAGCTACTGCAACTGGGAGTCGCCCTTCTATTCTTGGACAGGGTGGTTGCTCAAACCCAATTAGCTCCTGGTAACCAAAGGTATCTTGGGGTTCGCATGTTTGTACTGAATTGTAATTTTTGTTTTATTTACTCTATAGATATTGGGCAGTTATGCAACAGTCTTGTTTCTTTGACAAGAAGCGCCGCAAGGTTAGAAACATGACTGCCGGGTCAGTCATTTTGCTGCCCGAAGAAATTAAAAATGAGTGGAAAGATTGTTGGAGATATGCCCTAGAGGTAATAATAAATGTAGTTATTATTATATATCTTTGTGTTTATGATAAATGTTTACATTCATGCTATAATAGTATTAACAAGGAAACCATTAATACTTGTGTGATTTGTAAACTTAATTTGAAGTCCCTAGTATGGCCTCTATACTTCACTAGCTTGTTGGTTGATTGATGATGTGGTTTCTTTGTCATGAACATTGAGATGTTATCAACAACAAGATCATATCGTTAGGAGAATGATATGGTGGACATACTCCTATAGACAAGCGTAGCATAAAGATCAAGTCATTTCAATAGTTCAATTGCTATATGCTTTCTGATACATAGTAACCTAATTCCTTCGACCATGAGATCATGCATATTGCCTTTACTGGATGGATGCTTTGATGTCATCAAACACCACACCGTAACAGGGTGGCTATAAAAGTGGCATTGGGTGTTCGGAAAGTATTGGTTGAAACACATGGATCAAGAGTGGGATTTGTCCATCCACATGACGGATAGATATTCTCTGGGCCCTCTCGGTGAAATGTCATCCAATTAGCTTGCAAGCATGTGACTTGGTCACAAGGGATCACATATCACGGGAACGAGAAAAGAGTACTTATCGATGAACGAGGTTGAACTAGGTATGCGAGATACCGACGATCATGACCTCGGATAAGTAACATATCGTGAGACAAAGGGAAATTGGTATCGTATGTAAATGGTTCATTCGATCGCAAAGTAATCGTAGAAATATGTGGGAGCCATATGAATTTCCAGATTCCTCTATTGGTTATTGTTCGGAGAAGTGTCTCGATCATGTCCGCATAATTCACGAACCGTAGGGAGACACACTTAAGGATTCGACGTTGTTTGAGTAGTTATGGTATTATGAGAAAGAGACCGAATGTTGTTCGGAGCCTCGGATGGGATCCGGGATATCACGAGGTGATCCGGAATGGTCCGGAGAATAAGATTCATATAAGGAAAGTCCCATTTCGGAGTTGGGGAATGGTTAGGTGTTTTCATCGGGAACCTTCTAGAAGGTCCCGGAAGGTCCGGCACTCCGGGGGGGAAGGGGTACATGAATGTGTCATTGCAAGATGGAATGATTGCATCATGTACTAAGTGTTCTCGCTGTCCAAAATAAAGGGTTTATTTAATTCCTAAATTGGAAAAGTCAAACTGCCAGTTTTCGGAAAGAGGAGAAGTTGGAAACCGACTTGGGGGAGGAGTCCTCCTCCCCAAGCCGGCGGCCAGCCCTAGGCCGAGTTGGGGAGGGACTCCCTCCCTCCCCTGGCGCGCCAGCCCTCCCACCTATAAAGGGAGGGGCAGGGCCTCCCCTCTAGACACACACAAGTTCCTATCCTCTAAACTAGAAACTAGACCTAGACCCCGGTTTAGAGCTGTTTCGGTTTAGAGCCTTCTAATTGGTTTAGAGCCCTCTAATTGGTGTGTCTAATTACTAGACCACTAATAGCCTCTCTCATAAGCTCCACCATACTCGCACCGGCTTAAGGCGAAGCCCTGCGGGATCTCCCCTCGACCTCCGGTACCACGCCGTTGTGCTGCCGGAATCGCGAGGAGAGTGCTACAACCTCCGCTGCCTGCTGGAACAAGGGAGAGGAAGGTCTTCGTCGAGTACCGAACGTGTGACCGATCATGGGAGCGCTATGGAACGCTGGCGCCGAAGGATCGCTCACGCGATCTTGAGATCGGAAAGAGTACGACTACATCACCCACGAGAATCGCTCTCGTTAAACACTTTGGAATCTTCGAGGTGAGTTATTCCATCGACTGCTGCTACAATCTAGTAGATAGATCTTGGCTTGTTTGTTTGTATGCGATAGAAAATTTTTGTTTTCCATGCTACGAACCCCTACAAAGGGTATCAGAGCCGTGTCTATATGTAGATCACAGACGAGTAGAACACAATGGTCATTGTGGGCGTTGATGCTTTTATTGTAGATTGCTTTTTGTGTACTTTGCATCTTGCGGTATGTTGGGATGAAGCGGCCGGCTAACCTTACATGACATCGTTCATGAGACTTGCTCCACGCTAACATGCAACTTGTATTGCATAAGTGGCTTTATGGGTGCTGCTTTCTCCTAGCATAGTTAAGATCCAATTTACAACGGGTAATCAACAATGCTAGTATCAATGTTGTGGTTCTTGTTCGTAAGTTAGAACGACACTTATGGAAAGCCCCAAACCGCGTAAAATATGCAAAGAAAGTAGAAGCGTCTAACTTTGTTTTGGGGGTGTGCGTGATGTGATATGGCCATGATTGTGATTATATTTGATGTATGCAATGTTCCTTATTGTAAGTTGGCAACCGCAGGAGCCATATGGTTGTCTTTAATTTCTGTTAAGACCTGCGTGTCTATTCAAAATAGTTGTAATAGTTGAAGCTGGTGGACAACCATGAAGAAGCGCCATTGACCTTGATGCTATGCCGAGATGATGGAGATCATGTTCGTGCTTGAAGATGGAGATCGGAAGCACAAAGAAGAAAGGCCATATCATATCACATATTATGAATTGCATGTGATGTTAATCCTTTATGCATCTTGTATTGCTTAGTAGACACGGTAGCATTATAAGATGATCCCTCATGCACATAAATTTCAAGTTCTAAAGTGTTCACCCTTAGTATGCACCGCTGCCAAAGCTTGCTGCTCAAGCACCACGTGATGATCGGGTGTCTTTGATTCCGCTGGTGACTACAACGTAAGCAAGCCAGATTTGCTTATGCGGAAGCTAAGGTTTGTCTTGACGAGCCTAGCATGTATGCACATGGCCTCAGAACACGGATCGCCGAAAGGCAAAGCATGAATCATATAGTAGATATGATGAACATGATGATTGTTCGCCATTGAAACTATATCAACTCTCGTGATGATCGGTGTTGATGTAGTGGATTTGGTTCGTGTGATCACTAAAACAATGTGAGGGATGTTGTTTTGAGTGGGAGTTCACCTAGTTTAATTTCATTAATTAATTTGAACTCAATTTGTCATAAACTTAGTCTAAACTATTGCAAATATGTTGTAGATCAATGGCAGCCCTACCATCAATTTTAATGCTCCTAGAGAAAGAAAAGTTGAAAAACAATGGAAGCAACTTGGATTGGTTCCGCAATTTGAGGATTGTCCTCACAATGGTAATTTGACCTATGTCTGGATGCACCGCTAGGTGACCCACTGCAATGATGCTACCGATGAAGTAAAGAATGTTTACCTCGCCGGAAGAATCAAGACTCCATAGTTCAGTGTGCTATCTTGTATGGTTTAGAATCGGAGCTTGTAAAAGGTTTGAAGAGTCGACCCATATGATATTGTCGAGGATCTCAAATTAATCTTTGAGACTCATGCAATTGAAAGTTATGAAGCTTACGAAAAGTTCTTTAACCGCAAGATGGAAGAGGGTAGCTGGCCAAGGAGCATGTGCTTAAGATGTCCGGGCACGCAAATAAACTTCAAAGTTTGGGTATAGTGATTCCTAATACTTTGGGGTTTACCGCATCCTCCAATCACTACCACCAAGTTACAAGAACTTTGTGATGAACTACAACATGCGTAACATGAACAAAGAGTTGCTGAACTATTTGCTATGTTAAAATCTGCGAAGTGGAGATCAAGAAAGAGCACCAAGTGTTGATGGTCAATAAGACCACCAAATTCAAGAAAGGCAAGTCTAAGGTAAGGGACACTTCAAGAAGGGTGGTAAGAAAGTTACCATACCGACGAAGAGGACCAAGGCTGGACCCAAGCCTGAAACCGAGTGTTTTTACCGCAAGGAGAAGGTCACCGAAGCGGAATTGCCCAAAGTACTTGGCAGATTTGAAGAACGGCAACATCAAGAAGAAAGGTATATCGATATACATGTTATTGATGTGTATCTCACTAGTATTCAGTAGTGCCCGGTATTTGATACTGGTTCGGTTGCTCATATTTGTAACTCAAACAGAGCTACGAATAAACGGAAGCTAGTAAAGAACGAGGTGACGGCGCGTGGAAACGGATCAAAGGTTGATGTGATCGCGATCGACACTACCTCTTCATCTACCATCGGGATTAGTTTTATACTTAAATAATTGTTATTTGGTGCTGCGTTGAGCATGAACATTATATCGGGATCTTGTTTATTGCAGACGGTTACTTGTTTAAATCCGAGAATAATGGTTGTTCGATTTATATGAGTAATATGTTTTATGCACATGCACCTTTGATAGATGGTCTATTCATATTGAATCTCGATAGTGGATATACACATATTAATAACATTGAGGCTAAACGTTTGAAATCAGCGATAATTTGACCTATATGTGGCAATCGCTGTCTTGGTCACATTGGAGTGAAGCGTATGAAGAAACTCCATTCGATGGACTTCTTGAATCACTTGATTTTGAATCACTTGAAAGATGCGAAGCATGTCGATGGGTAAAATGACTAAGACTCCATTTTCAGGTATGATGGAGCGAGCTACGACTTATTGGAAATCATACATACCGATGTGTGTGGTCCAATGAGTGTAGCATCATGTGATGGTTATCGTTATGTTCTTACCTTCACGGATGACTTGAGTAGATATGGGTATATCTATTTCATGAAACATAAGTCCGAAACTTTCGAGAAGTTTAAGGAGTTTCAAAGTGAGGTAGAGAATCAACGTAACAAGAAGATTAAATTTCTACGTTCTGATCGTGGAGGTGAATATCTAAGTTACGAGTTTGGCGAGCATTTGAAGAAATGTGGAATACTTTCGCAGTTGACACCGCCGGGAACACCACAGCGTAATGGTGTGTCTGAACGTCGTAATCGAACTCTCTTAGATATGGTTCGTTCTATGATGTCACTTACAGATTTGCCACTATCATTTTGGGGTTATGCATTAGAAACAGCCGCATTCACTTTAAATAGGGCACCGTCTAAACTGCTGAAACGACACCGTATGAATTATGGTTTGGGAAGAAACCTAAATTGTCGTTCCTTAAAGTTTGGGGATGCGAAGCCTATGTAAAGAAGTTACAGCCGGACAAGCTTGAACCCAAAGCGGAAAAATGCGTCTTCATAGGATACCCGAAAGAAACTATTGGGTATACCTTCTATCATAGATCCGAAGGCAAAATCTTTGTTGCCAAGAATGGATCCTTTCTAGAGAAGGAATTTCTCTCAAAAGAAGTGACTGGAAGGAAAGTAGAACTCGACGAGGTTGTCGAACCTTCTCTCGAAATTGCAGTAGCGCAGCACGGAAGAAGTTCTGTGGTGCCTGCACCAATAAGAGAGGAAGCTAGTGATGGTGATCATGAAACTTGGTTGAAGTTGCTACAGAGCCTCGGAGGTCAACGAGAAATCGTACCACCTGCATTGGTATGATTCCGTTATGAATGTCATGTTGGTGGACAACACCGATGACCCCGAGACATATGAGGAAGCAATGATGAGCCCAGATTCCAATAAATGGCAAGAAGCCATGAAATCCGAGATTGGATCCATGTACGAAAACCAAGTATGGACTTTGGTGGACTTACCGGATGGCCGGAAGGCTGTCGAGAACAAATGGATTTTCAAGAAGAAAACAGATGCTGATGGTAATGTTATCGTTTATAAATCTCGAATTGTCGCAAAAGGGTTTCGACAAATTCAAGGAGTTGACTACGATGAGACTTTCTCACCGGTAGCGAAGCTAAAAGTCTGTGAGGATTATGTTAGCAATCGCTGCATATTATGATTATGAGATATGGCAGATGGATGTCAAAACAGCATTCCTCAATGGAGACATTGATGAAGAGTTGTATATGATGCAACCCAAAGGTTTTGTCGATCCTAAAGATGCTAACAAGGTATGCAAACTTCAACGGTCCATCTATGGATTGAAGCAAGCATACCGAAGTTGGAATCAACGTTTTGATAAGGTAATCAAAAGTTTTGGTTTTATACAAACTTATGGAGAAGCTTGTATTTACAAGAAAGTGAGTGGGAGCTCTGTAGCATTCTTAATACTGTATGTGGATGACATATTGTTGATTGGGAATGATGTAGACCTTCTTAATAGTGTCAAAGAGTATTTGAATAATAGTTTTTCAATGAAGGATCTTGGCGAAGCAGCTTACATATTAGGCATAAAGATTTATAGAGATAGATCGAAACGCCAAATATCATTGTCACAAAGTACATATTTGGACAAAGTTCTAAAGAGGTTTGGAATGGAAAATAGCAAGAAAGGGTTCTTGCCCATGTTGCCCAATCTGACGTTGAGTAAAACTCAAAGTCCGACATCGGTAAGATAGAGAAAAGATGAGTAAGACTCCCTATGCCTCAGCCATAGGATCTCTAATGTATGCCATGCTATGTACTAGACCCGACATCGCATATGCTGTTAGTCTAACTAGCAGATATCAAAGTGATCCAGGAGTGGATCATTGGACAGCGGTCAAAAACATCCTTAAGTACTTGAGAAGAACTAAGGATATGGTTCTTTCTTATGGAGGTGATGAACAGCTCGTTGTTAATGGTTACACCGATGCTAGTTGGAACACCGATCCGGATGATTCTAAATCACAATCTGGATAATGATTTATTTTGAATGGTGCAGCGCTTAGCTGGAGGAGTGCAAAGCAAAGCGTTGTGGCGAGATCTTCAACTGAATCGGAATACATGGCTGCCGGAGGCTTCACAAGAAGCGATATGGATGAAAGAGTTCATTACAGAGCTGGGTGTGGTTCCTAGTGCGCTGGACCCAATGTCTATCTACTGTGATAACATGGGTGCCATAGCCAATGCGCAAGAACCAAGGTCACACAAGAAGCTGAAGCATATCAAGCTGCGTTTTCACGCTATTCGAGAACATATCCAAGATGGGGATATAAAGATTTGCAAAGTACACACAGATCTGAATGTGGCGGATCCATTGACTAAACCTCTCCCGAGGGCAAAACATGACCAACACCAAACTGCCATGGGTGTTGGTATATTACCATGTAATCTAGATTAGATGACTCTAGTGCAAGTGGGAGACTGTTGGAGATATGCCCTAGAGGTAATAATAAATGTAGTTATTATTATATATCTTTGTGTTTATGATAAATGTTTACATTCATGCTATAATAGTATTAACAAGGAAACCATTAATACTTGTGTGATTTGTAAACTTAATTTGAAGTCCCTAGTATGGCCTCTATACTTCACTAGCTTGTTGGTTGATTGATGATGTGGTTTCTTTGTCATGAACATTGAGATGTTATCAACAACAAGATCATATCGTTAGGAGAATGATATGGTGGACATACTCCTATAGACAAGCGTAGCATAAAGATCAAGTCATTTCAATAGTTCAATTGCTATATGCTTTCTGATACATAGTAACCTAATTCCTTCGACCATGAGATCATGCATATTGCCTTTCTGGATGGATGCTTTGATGTCATCAAACACCACACCGTAACAGTGGTGGCTATAAAAGTGGCATTGGGTGTTCGGAAAGTATTGGTTGAAACACATGGATCAAGAGGGATTTGTCCATCCACATGACGGATAGATATTCTCTGGCCTCTCGGTGAAATGTCATCCAATTAGCTTGCAAGCATGTGACTTGGTCACAAGGGATCACATATCACGGAGCGAGAAAAGAGTACTTATCGATGTGAGGTTGAACTAGGTATGCGGAGATACCGACGATCATGACCTCGGATAAGTAACATATCGTGAGACAAAGGGAAATTGGTATCGTATGTAAATGGTTCATTCGATCGCAAAGTAATCGAGAAATATGGGAGCCATATGAATTTCCAGATTCCTCTATTGGTTATTGTTCGGAGAAGTGTCTCGATCATGTCCGCATAATTCACGAACCGTAGGGAGACACACTTAAGGATTGACGTTGTTTGAGTAGTTATGGTATTATGAGAAAGAGACCGAATGTTGTTCGAGCCTCGGATGGGATCCGGATATCACGAGGTGATCCGGAATGGTCCGGAGAATAAGATTCATATAAGGAAAGTCCCATGGAGTTGGGGAATGGTTAGTGTTTTCATCGGGAACATTCTAGAAGGTCCCGGAATGTCCCAAGACCGGGGGAAGGGTACATGAATGTGTCATTGCAAGATGGAATGATTGCATCATGTACTAAGTGTTCTCGCTGTCCAAAATAAAGGGTTTATTTAATTCCTAAATTGAAGTCAAACCGCTTTTGGTCAAACCGCGTTTTCGGAAAGAGGAGAAGTTGAAACCGACTTGGGGAGGAGTCCTCCTCCCAAGCCGGGCGCCAGCCCTAGGCCGAGTTGGGGAGGGACTCCCTCCTCCCTGGCGCCAGCCCTCCCACCTATAAAGGAGGGCAGGGCCTCCCTCTAGACACACACAAGTTCCTATCCTCTAAACTAGAAACTAGACCTAGACCCGGTTTAGAGCTGTTTGGGTTTAGAGCCTTCTAATTGGTTTAGAGCCCTCTAATTGGTGTGTCTAATTACTAGACCACTAATAGCCTCTCTCATAAGCTCCACCATACTGCACCGGCTTAAGGCGAAGCCTCAGGGATCTCCTCTACCTCCGTACCACGTTGTCTTTGCGGAATCGCGAGGAGAGTGCTACAACCTCCATTTTCTTTGGAACAAGGGAGAGGAAGGTCTTACGAAAATTTAACGCGTGTGACCGACTGGGAGCGCTATGGAACGCTGGCCGGAAGGATCGTCTACGCGATCTTGAGATCGGAAAGAGTACGACTACATCACCCACGAGAATCTGCTCTCGTTAAACACTTTGGAATCTTCGAGGGTGAGTTATTCCATCGACTCGTTGCTACAATCTAGTAGATAGATCTTGGCTTGTTTGTTTGTATGCGATAGAAAATTTTTGTTTTCCATGCTACGAACCCCTACAAAGATGTCATTTTGCTGCCCGAAGAAATTAAAAACGAGTGGAAAGATGATGCTGGACACGATTCTGGTGCCCATTGTCCCGGCGATGCAGAGTACGTGAAGCTAAGAAAATTGGCACCAAGGAAGAGAAGAAGGCAGGAAATGAAGAAGCCATTGGACGTGAAGGCTTGGCACCCAGGCTGCGGAAGAAGGCTGTTGGCAATGAAGATGCATAGTAATGTGTTGAACTTGAACCTATAAATGTAATTCTGTTAAATTCTGATCGCTCTGTGTGTGGCACGTTGCTGGGTGAAACAATCTACCCACATTCTCTGAATAAACGCCCGAGTTAGTAGTTGAATCCGAAATTGTGATTGTGTCACTGCTATCTGAAAACAAGGATCCACCGGTTCCACGATTGCTGAGGGGCAGGAGGTCTCCAAATATGACGGAATGTAAGTGGCACATAAATAAATTATTTAAGCTGCCACACTCCATGAAGCAGCAACTTATTTCAGATGCCGCACAACGACGTGGCAACATAAACAACAATGTTCTCACCGATAATGCCCAGATGAGGAGGAAATGGGTACCACTTTCTGGCCTAATCTTGAGCCCGTCTATCTCACCGCCTCTCTGCTCCTGCATCCCCTGCATCTGGCGAAGCTCCCGGATGTCCAGTAACCGGGTGTACGTGCTTCCACTTTATAAATTATGGTTGTGCCATTTTGCATGCAGCACAATCCACGTAGATTACGTTTAAACAAACCACCAATGTTAGAATACACTAGTAGAAAAGGTGTCTTTGGTCCACGGTCACGTTTCCAATCCGGGATAGAGATCTAAATCGAGGCAGAAATTGATCTAAATCACAAATTCTTCCACAAATTAATCGAGACAGATATCTAAATCGAGGCATTTCATTACTTCAACCACAAATTCTTCTAAACAAAGGTGCGATTTGACATCCTATATTAATTCAACCACTAGTCAACAATTTCACTTCGCACCGCCATCCTCCGAGCCGCCGGCTTCCTCGTCGCTGTCGGACGGAACCTCCACGATGTCCGCATTGTTCGCGAGACGGAGCACCTCTTCACGTCGAGCGGAGGCGATGACAGTGTACTTGGTCCGTCCAAGGACGGACCAAAACCTCTCCCGCCCTTCTCGGTTGCGGAGATCCCGTTGCACCACGCGCCCATCAACGATGCAGTTTCCAATCTTGGCCTTCCGCTCCTTCTTGAACAGCGCCGGCCAGTACGGGCTGGCCGCCGCGTACCGGGGCAGCGCCCTCTTCCACGCGGGCATCTGGCAGCGGCGCGCCGTGATTTCGCTCTCCATCTCGTCTCGGCCAGGTAGCGGAGCCACCAGCACCCCCGCAGAGCTGATGTGCCATCCGTGGGGCACCTTCGCGGCTGGCGGCGCGAGGATGTCAAAGTTCACGAACATCACCGCCTCGTACAAGTTTAGATCGGGCATCTCCATGGCGACGCGGTGGAGATTGGAGAGGACGAGGGGATGGACAACGAAGCGATGCACTGTGGCGCCTCCTATTTGTACACAAGGACGACGAAGCGACGGTTAGACTAAAGAAGTAATACGAGGTCAGACAAAAGAAGTAATGCGGGGTCAGAGTAATGTTTTTCCTCCCTGGAATCCGGGACCAATAGTTCAGACCGCTAGGTCAACAAGTACAAATATTACAACTTAAAAAGGCACGGAGCTTAAGCTAAATAGAACTAGTTATCACGCATCTCCTTGATCTTCCTAATCTTGGCCCGATGCGCATCTTCCTGCGAGAGCAAGGATCGAATTGTCTGCTCCTTCCTTTTAGCATCTTCCTTGCACAACTTCAATTGTTTCTCTGCATTTTTCCTCATGCACTTGTCAATACTCGTAGTTGTGTACTGCAGGACTTTGGCCTGGTGGATATCATTCCTTGCTTGAGTCAGTTCTTGCTCTGCTTTAGCCTTCAGGGCCAACGCTGCGTCCCTCTCCTTCTCGACTTTGATAACCTTGTCTTGCACCCACCTGAGATCTCGCTTATGCCTGGTCGTGTCAACTGGTTCCCATAGCTTCGTCTCAACATTGTCAAGAAGTGAGCTGAATACGGATTCTTTCAACTCGACAGTCATTTCCCATAGTTTGTCCAGCGTTTTCTGCATCGATTTGGGCCACTCTAGATCTACCCATTTGACAACACCGCAACTTTCACCTTGCATCATTGCACGATGTCCTTGACACTGTAGAAACCTCCTGCCTGCGTTTCGTCCTTCGAAGGCTACAAATTTAGCGGGCACATATCCATGTTTACATACCAGAGGACTGTCTTCATCCTCTAAACCGTGATAGTCGGAGTCATACATCGTCTGGTTGGCCTAACACATCATACGCGCATGAGTAAACAGATTAGATCTAGCTCAAAAAATAGATAACTGGCCACAGATGATAGAAATAGAGATGAGACGACTCACATCGAAATCATCGTCCCTGTCTTCACGACGCATTTCCTCGCCGTCTCCCTTGAACCCATGGCGAGAGGGGAGGGGGGTGGCTGCCGGAGAGGGGATTGGGATGGAGGCGCCATTGGCTTGCGGCTACGGCAGGATGGGAGTGAAGTGGCGAAAGTGGCTTCGAGGGTAAGGAAGAGAAGTACGGGGAGGAAGAGAAGTAATGGGGACGTGACACTGGGATGTGGCCCACTGAACTCGTGAGACGTGACACTCGTAACATGGGAGCGCCCGGTGTTGCCAGTTTGTCCAGAGCAAGCGTGGCCAATCATGCCGCAGAACAGCCTACTCGCGGATCGCTCTCACGAAGACCATCCCAATCGTCCAAGCGCCCCAATCGAACGATATGTAACAATCGTCAAGCAGAACAACTGTGTTAGGGCATGCCTTCTAGAAGACTCGGTCTAACGGCTACCCATGCAATGACACTGGTGTATCCATGTGTGGTTTGTGAAAAGAACAGACATGCAATCTCACTAGGTGGATCCATATGTGGTTTATGGAAGTAACAAACATGCAATGACTCCAGCTGCGATTCATGAAAAGAACAGACATGCAATGACAATGGTGGATCCATGTGTGGTTCATGGGAAGAACACACATCCAATGACACTGTTGGACTCTAGCTGTGGTTCATGAAAAGAACAGACATACAATGACACTGGTGGATCCATCTGTGGTTTGTCAGGAGAACACACATGCAATGACACTAGGTGTGGTTAATGAAAAGAACAGACATGCAATGACATTGGTGGATCCTTATGTGTGCTTCATGAAAAGAACAGACATGCAATGACACTGGTGGATCCTTTTGTGGTTCATGAAAAGAACTGGCATACAATGACACTGGGTGTGGTTCATGAAAAGAACTGACATGCAATGACACTAGGTGTGTTTCATGAAAAGAACAGACATGCAATGACACCGGTGGATCCATGTGTGGTTTATGGAAATAACAGACATGCAATGACTCTAGCTATGGTTCATGAAAAGAACAGACATGCAATGACACCGGGTGTGGTTCATGAAAAGAACAGACATGTAATGACACTGGGTGTGGTTCATGAAAAGAACAGACATGCAATGACTCTAGCTGTGGTTCATGAAAAGAACACACATGCAATGATACTGGGTGTGGTTCATGAAAAGAAAAGACATGCAATGACACTGGTGGATCCTTATGTGTGGTTCATGAAAAGAACAGACATTCAATGACACTGGTGGATCCTTATGTGGTTTGTTTAGAGGAACAAACATGCAATGACACGGGTGGATCCATGTGTGGTTCATGAGAAGAACTAACATCCAATGACACTGGTGGATCCTTATGTGGTTTGTTTAGAGGAACAGACATGCAACCACACTAGGTGGATCCATTTGTGGTTTATGGAAGTAACAGACATGCAATGACTCTAGCTGTGATTCATGAAAAGAACAGACATGCAATGACACCGGTGGATCCTTATGTGGTTCATGAAAAGGACAGACATGGAATGACACTGGTGGATCCTTATGTGGTTCATGCAAAGAACAGACATGCAATGACACTGGTAGATCCTTATGTAGTTTGTCAGGAGAACACACATGCAATGACACTGGGTGTGGTTCATGAAAAGAACATACATGCAATGACACTGGTGGATCCTTATGTGGTTTGTTTAGAAGAACACACATGCAATGACACTGGGTGTGGTTCATGAAAAGAACAGACATGCAATGACACTGGTGGATCCTTATGTGGTTTGTTTAGAGGAACAGACATGCAATGACACTGGTGGATCCACGTGTGGTTCATGAGAAGAACACACATCCAATGACACTGGGTGGATCCTTATGTGGTTCATGAAAAGAACTGACATGCGGTGACACTGGGTGTGGTTCATGAAAAGAACAGACATGCAATGAGATCGGTGGATCCATGTGTGGTTTATGGAAGTAACAGACATGCAATGACTCTAGCTGTGGTTAATGAAAATAACACGCATGCAATAACACTAGGTGTGGTTCATGAAAAGAACAGACATGCAATGACACTGGTGGATTCTTATGTGGTTTGTTTAGAGGAACAGACATGCAATGACACTGGTGGATCCATGTGTGGTTCATGAGAAGAACACACATCCAATGACACTGGTGGATCCTTATGTGGTTTGTTTAGAGGAACATACATGCAATGACACCGGTGGATCCTTATGTGGTCTATCTAGAGTAACACACATGCAATGACACCGGGTGTGGTTCATGAAAAGAACACACATGCAATGACTTATGACTTATGTGGTTTGTTTAGAAGAACGCACATGCAGTTACACCGGTTGTGGTTCATGAAAAGAACAGACATGCAATGACACTGGTGGATCCTTATGTGGTTTGTTTAGAAGAACACACATGCAATGACACTGGGTGTGGTTCATGAAAAGAACACACATCCAATGACACTGGTGGATCCTTATGTGGTTTGTTTAGAGGAACAGACATGCAATGACACCGGTGGATCCACGTGTGGTTCATGAGAAGAACACACATCCAATGACACTGGTAGATCCTTATGTGGTTCATGAAAAGAACATACATGCAGTGACACCGGGTGTGTTTCATGAAAAGAACAGGCATGCAATGACACTGACTGTGGTTCATGAAAAGAACATACATGCAATGACACTGGTGGATACTTATGTGGTTCATGAAAAGAATAGACATGCAATGACACTGATGGATACTTATGTGGTTCATGAAAAGAACAGACATGCAATGACACTGGTAGATCCTTATGTGGTTCGTGAAAAGAACAGACATGTAGTGACATTGGGTGTGGTTCATGAAAAGAACAGACATGCAATGACACTAGTGGATCCTTATGTGTGGTTCATGAAAAGAACAGACATGCAATGACACTGGTGGATCCTTATGTGGTTTGTTTAGAAGAACACACATGCAATGACACTGGGTGTGGTTCATGAAAAGAACAGACATGCAATGACACTGGTGGATCCTTATGTTGTTTGTTTAGAGGAAAAAACATGCAATGACACCGGTGGATCCACGTGTGGATCCTTATGTGGTTCATGAAAAGAACAGACATGCAATGACACATGGTGGATCCTTATGTGGTTCATGAAAAGAACACACATGCAATGACACTGGTGGATCCTTATGTGGTTTGTTTAGAAGAACACACATGCAATGACACTAGTGTGGTTCATGAAAAGAACAGAGATGCAATGACACTGGTGGATCCTTATGTGGTTTGTTTAGAGGAACAGACATGCAATGACACCGGTGGATCCATGTGTGGTTCATGAGAAGAACACACATCCAATGACACTGGTGGATCCTTATGTGGTTTGTTTAGAGGAACATACATGCAATGACACCGATGCATCCTTATGTGGTCTATATAGAGGAACACACATGCAATGACACCGGGTGTGGTTCATGAAAAGAACAGACATGCAATGACTTATGTGGTTTGTTTAGAAGAACGCACATGCAGTGACACCGGGTGTGGTTCATGAAAAGAACAGACATGCAATGACACTGGTGGATCCTTATGTGGTTTGTTTAGAAGAACACAAATGCAATGACACTGGGTGTGGTTCATGAAAAGAACACACATCCAATGACACTGGTGGATCCTTATGTGGTTTGTTTAGAGGAACAGACAAGTAATGACACCGTTGGATCCACGTGTGGTTCATGAGAAGAACACACATCCAATGACACTGGTAGATCCTTATGTGGTTCATGAAAAGAACAGACATGCAGTGAAACTGGGTGTGGTTCATGAAAAGAACAGACATGCACTGACATTGGCTGTGGTTCAGGAAAAGAACAGACATGCAATGACACTGGTGGATCCTTATGTGGTTCATGAAAAGAACAGACATGCAATGACACTGGTGAATCCTTATGTGGTTCGTGAAAAGAACAGACATGCAATGACACTGGTGGATCCTTATGTGGTTTGTTTAGAAGAACACACATGCAATGACACTGGTGTGGTTCATGAAAAGAACAGACATGCAATGACACTGGTGCTTCCTTATGTGGTTTGTTTAGAGGAACAAACATGCAATGACACCGGTGGATCAACATGTGGTTCGTGAGAAGAACACACATCCAATGACACTGGTAGATCCTTTTGTGGTTCACGAAAAGAACTGACATGCAGTGACACTGCGTGTGGTTCATGAAAAGAAAAGACTTGCAATGACACCGGGTGTGGTTCATGAAAAGAAAAAACATGCAATGACACTAGTGGATCCTTATGTGGTTCATGAAAAGAACAGACAATTCCATGACACTGGTGGATCCTTATGTGGTTCATGAAAAGTACAGACATGCAATGACACTAGTGGATCCTTATGTGTGGTTCATGAAAAGAAGAGACATGCAATGACACCGGTGGATTCATGTGTGGTTCATGAGAAGAACACAAATCCAATGACACTGGTGGATCCTTATGTGGTTCATGAAAAGAACTTACATGAAGTGACACCGGGTGTGGTTCATGAAAAAAACAGACATGCAGTTACACTGGTGGATCCTTATGTGGTTTTTTTAGAAGAACACACATGCAATGACACTGGGGGTGGTTCATGAAAAGAACACACATCCAATGACACTGGTGGATCCATATGTGGTTTGTTTAGAGGAACAGACATGCAATGACACCAGTGGATCCACGTGTGGTTCATGAGAAGAAAACACATCCAATGACACTGGTAGATCCTTATGTGGTGCATGAAAAGAACATACATGCAGTGACACCGGGTGTGTTTCATGAAAAGAACAAACATGCAATGACACTGGGTGTGGTTCATGAAAAGAACATACATGCAATGACACTGGTGGATCCTTATGTGGTTCAGGAAAAGAACAGACATGCAATGACACTGATGGATACTTATGTGGTTCATGAAAAGAATAGACATGGAATGACACTGGTAGATCCTTATGTGGTTCTTGAAAAGAATAGACATGCTATGACATTGGGTGTGGTTCATGAAAAGAACAGACATGTAATGACACTGGTGGATCCTTATGTGTGGTTCATGAAAAGTACAGACATGCAATGACACTGGTGGATCCTTATGTGGTTTGTTTAGAAGAACACACATGCAATGACACTGGGTGTGGTTCATGAAAAGAATAGACATGCAATGACACTGGTGGATCCTTATGTTGTTTGTTTAGAGGAACAGACATGCAATGACACCGGTGGATCCACATGTGGTTCATGAGAAGAACACACATCCAATGACACTGGGTGGATACTTATGTGGTTCATGAAAAGAACTGACATGCAGTGACACTGGGTGTGGTTCATGAAAATAACAGACATGCAATAACATCGGTGGATCCATGTGTGGTTTATGGAAGTAACTGACATGCAATGACTCCAGCTGTGGTTAATGAAAATAACACGCATGCAATGACACTAGGTGTGGTTAATGAAAAGAACAGACATGCAATGACACTGGTGGATCCTTATGTGGTTTGTTTAGAGGAACAGACATGCAATGACACCGGTGGATCCATGTGTGGTTCATGAGAAGAATACACATCCAATGACACTGGTGGATCCTTATGTGGTTTGTTTAGAGGAACATACATGCAATGACACCGGTGGATCCTTATGTGGTCTATCTAGAGGAACACACATTCAATGACACCGGGTGTGGTTCATGAAAAGAACAGACATGCAATGACTTATATGGTTTGTTTAGAAGAACGCACATGTAGTGACACCGGTGTGGTTCATGAAAAGAACAGACATGCAATGACACTAGTGGATCCTTATGTGGTTTGTTTAGAAGAACACACATGCAATGACATTGGGTGTGGTTCATGAAAAGAACACACATCCAATGACACTGGTGGATCCTTATGTGGTTTGTTTAGAGGAACAGGCAAGCGATGACACCGGTGGATCCACGTGTGGTTCATGAGAAGAACAGGCATCCAATGACACTGGTAGATCCTTATGTGGTTCATGAAAAGAATAGACATGCAATGACACTGGTGGATCCTTATGTGGTTTGTTTAGAAGAACACACATGCAATGACACTGGTGTGGTTCATGAAAAGAACAGACATGCAATGACACTGGTGGATCCTTATGTGGTTTGTTTAGAGGAACACACATGCAATGACACCGGTGGATCCACGTGTGGTTCATGAGAAGAACACACATCCAATGACACTTGTAGATCCTTATGTGGTTCATGAAAAGAACTGACATGCAGTGACACTGCGTGTGTTTCATGAAAAGAAAAGACATGCAATGACACCGAGTGTGGTTCATGAAAAGAACAGACAGGCAATGACACTGGGTGTGGTTCATGAAAAGAACAAACATGCAATGCACAGTTCTATGACGTTCAAAATCAAAACTATGAGTATGAGGCTAGATTTAAACTCATAAGTGCTGCTGCAAGTTTCAGGATGTTGGAAACCACAATGTCCTTTGTTGATGGGAAGCCCTTACCTTGGAAGACGGACGAAGATGAGAGGATACCACCACCACCAAAGGAGTAATTCGTCATCAGGTTTGGCATCCCCTTGGTTTGTTCCAAGCTTGGGGGAGTGCAGCGGTATCACATCACTATCTTCTATCTTTTTACCTTTTTAGTAAAGTCATATCATGAATAGAGGAGTTATTATGTAGTATGGTTTGCATTATGGAAGTGTCCCCTCTCTCGTTAGATATGTATCCCTTGGTGTGAGTTTCTGTTATGGAATATTAATGAGAAGTTCTATCATTCACCCTTTTGCATAGCTTATATTAGTTTTCAATTCGTGGTTATATCATTGATCTTGTTGTTAGTATTGGTATCACTTTGGGATCATTGAGTTAATTTAGTTGGTTTTGGCAAACCCGGCTCGGTCAGTAGCAACACCTTTTTGAGAGTTGAAAGAAAAGGTAGAAGTACTCTAATGAAATATAATTTCATCATCTTTCTTTCTTGATTTGCTCATAAGTCTAGTATTCTCTAGTTAAGATCTTTTGTGCTTCCAAGGAAGATTGCATGTTTGTCTTTATCACTTGTATGTTTGTTTGTTTCCTTCAACTCTTATACTTGCTACCTAGCCTTGCTAGCCAAAAACCTGTACTGAGAGGGTATTCTTCTCGTGCATCCACCTCCTTTAAACCAAAACCTTTGCCATTTGTGTCCACCATACCTACCTAGTAGCATTATTTCTATTCCAAGTAAATTCTTGTTTTATCTACCTCCCAAATTAAACTTGTTATGTGAAAATTAGTGATTAAAGCTCTCACGAACTCGATGGCACACTTTACTTTCTTGCATTTAATAAACTTGAACCATTGGGTCCTTCTTTGTTGTGTATATGCTTGCGCTTTATGAGTTGAAGTTAGCCAAACCATGTATCATGGGGACCGCTTTCAACACTTCATTGGTACTTGTACCTAGTTGATATCATGTTCTTTTTCTTATGGATCCCGGCCGTGTGAAATAAAAGTGGAACTTGTAAGATCATGGAGTTTATATGTGTGTTAGAGAAACACCTGGGCCGCTAGCCTAAGCCATGCCTAATCATGGTGGAAACTTGGAGCATAACTATAGTGAGCATTCTATGAAGCATCCTCAATAAAAACCTATGCAAATAGCAAATAAAAAGATCGCTGAGATGCTCCTTTGCCTTGCCTTCATTTTGATTATGGGATAGCTCCTGTGTCATGTGCAAGGGGTACCCCGTTGGCGGTTCTCAATGATATGCATGTATTTACAATGACAAGAGCTTGCTCGTGACTGAAGTTGAGTAGCATGAGGATCGGTACTCATAAGTAAGGGGCATGAGATTTCAACTTATAACTTGTCAAGCATATCCTCTTAGATGTGTCACTTTAACCTTAATCACCTAAAGATGCCTATGATAGGGGCAATGAGAGATGAAAGCTAGTAAGTATCATAATTTTTGGGAGCTCTTTATGAGACTTGTAATCCCTGCTTCCCTCTGCGAAGGGTCCTTTCTCTTACTTTGTAGTTGAGTCAGTAAACCTACTCCCTTCTATCTCAGCAAGTATTTTGAGTTGTTGTGTTTCATTCATTCATATGATGATTTATTCACTCATGTTTCTTATGTTCCTTGTTTTGCACATTGCTCTTATCTTGATGTTTACTACTTTGAAAGCTTTCATTGAAAACCGGCTATTTGTGAACTCCAGCAAATTATGAACTATTCTTCGACCAAGAGCTAAGTTTGCCATTATCAATTATGATTCACTCTATGTATCTTTATTGTGTTTCCTTTACTCATTGCAAGTTGAGTTGTATAATAGTGAGTTGTCTTCTATTATGATCTATGTATTTGATGAGTGTGATGCTTCTTGTCCTTATTCTTTTATCGAATCTTCACTCCATAAACCCGAGGCCATGTTTATTGAGCTCTGTTTCGCTGGGGGACAAGCGAAGTCTAAGCTTGGGGGAGTTGATACGTCCATTTTGCATCACTATTCTATGTCTTAATTCACTATTATTCATTGATATATTTCATATTGAGAGGTGATACTTATGTTATTTCATCTATTTTTGCATGGTTGATGACTTTTGGAGCATGGACCGCTGCAGTCAGGATTCTGATGGAAAAGGTGCTGTTTGGAGGCAAAATTCGCGAAGATCAGAAAATCTAGGAAAATATACGGAAAATCCTATTTTTCTAGAAGACTAAGGATGCCAGAAGATGGAGTGGAGATGGGCCACAGGGGGCCCACACCACCCCATGGCGCGGGCAGGCCTAGGCCGCGCCAGGAGGTGGTGTGGCCACCCTGGCCCACTCCAGCCTCTCCCCTCTGGCGTATATCAACCTCCCGAAACCCTAAGACTCGGGGAGCGACCATAGAAAGATTCCACCGCCTCTGTGGGGCGGAAAACACCGAGAGAGAAAGATCTCTCCGGCAGACAGATTTCTGCCAGGGGAATTCCTTCCCGGAGAGGGGAGATCGTCGCCATCAACACCACCATCAAGATGGACTTCATCAGTATCATCATCATCACCACCATCATCACCATCAGCACCCTCATCACCGTCTCCATATTGCTGTAACAATTGCGTTGAATCTTGCATAGTTCATAGGGGGAACTTTCCCGGTGTTGATTACTCTTTGTAGTTGATGCTATTGAGTGAACCGTTGAATTATTGTTTATGTTCAGATTGTTATACATCATTATTTCATCTCTGATCATGATCCATATGATGTCTTGTGAGTAGTTTGTTTTGTTCTTGAGGACATGGGAGAAGTCTTGTTGTTAGTAGTGGAGTTGTGTTGAGAAAGATTCAATAGATTGTTATTTAAGTTGTGGTGTACTTCTTCTAGTGATGTCATGTGAACATCGACTACATGACACTTCACCTATATGGGCCTAGGGGAATGCATTGTGTATTTGGCTACTAATCATAGGGGTTGCTGGAGTCACAGAAACCTGAACCCCCGTTAGGAAACCATTGCACAAGGGACGTAAGGGTCTTAGAGTTTAAAGTTGTGGTTAGGTTTCTACCTTAATTACTTTCTTGTACTTTCGGATGTTTGCAAGGGGTATAATCACAAGTATGTATTAGTCTTGGATGGGGCGGTACATTAGCACAGGTTCACCCACACAACACTTAGCAAGCTAAAGAATATTAATCAACTATATGAAGCGAAAGCACTTGACAGTCTTCCCATGTGTCCTCGAGAACGTTTGGTCATCTTTAGTAATACAACCGGCTTGTCCTTTGCTGCATAAGGATTGGGCCACTTGCTACATTTATTCCTACTATCTTTTATTTACTCGTACTTTGTTTGCTTGCTTTATCAAAACCCCTAAAAATCCATTTGCTAAGTATTTGTAGAGAATTCCTGATCCATACCACTAGCCAGCACCTTCTGCTCCTCGTTGGGTTCGACACTCTTACTTATCGAAAATACTATGATACACCCCCTATACTTGTGGGTCATAAGTGGTTCATGAAAAGAACAGACATCTAATGACACCGGTGGATCCACGTGTGGTTCATGAGAAGAACACACATCCAATGACACTGGTGGATCCTTATGTGGTTCATGAAAAGAACTTACATGCAGTGACACCGGGTGTTATTCATGAAAAGAACAGACATTTAATGACACCGGGTGTGGATCATGAAAAGAATAGACATCCAATGACTCTAGATGTGGTTCATGAAAAGAACACACATGCAATGACACTGGGTGTGGTTCATGAAAAGAACAGACATGCAATGACACTGGTGGATCCTTATGTGTGGTTCATGAAAAGAACAGACATGCAATGACACTGGTGGATCCTTATGTGGTTTGTTTAGAGGAACAAACATGCAATGACATTGGTGGATCCATGTGTGGTTCATGAGAAGAACACACATCCAATGACACTGGTGGATCCTTATGTGGTTTGTTTAGAGGCACAGACATGCAATCACACTAGGTGAATCCATATTTGGTTTATGGATGTAATAGACATGCAATGAGTCTAGCTGTGATTCATGAAAAGAATAGACATGCAATGACACTGGTGGATCCATGTGTGGTTCATGGGAAGAACACACATCCAATGATACTGGTGGACTCTAGCTGTGGTTCATGAAAAGAACAGACATGCAATGACACTGGTGGATCCATATGTGATTTGTCAGGAGAACACACGTGCAATGACATTGGGTGTGGTTCATGAAAAGAACAGACATGCAATGACACTGGTGGATCCTTATGTGGTTTGTTTAGAAGAACACACATGCAATGACACTGGGTGTGGTTCATGAAAAGAACAGACATGCAATGACACTTGTGGATCCTTATGTAGTTTGTTCAGAGGAACATACATGCAATTACACCGGTGGATCCACGTGTGGTTCATGAGAAGAACACACATTCAATGTCATAGGGTGGATCCTTATGTGGTTCATGAAAAGAACTGACATGCAGTGACACTAGGTGTGGTTCATGAAAAGAACAGACATGCAATGACATCGGTGGATCCATGTGTGGTTTATGGAAGTAACAGACATGCGATGACTCTAGCTGTGGTTAATGAAAAGAACACGCATGCAATGACACTGGGTGTGGTTCATGAAAAGAACAGACATGCAATGACACTGGTGGATCCTTATGTGGTTTGTTTAGAGGAACAGACATGCAATGACTCTAGATATGGTTCATGAAAAGAACAGACATGCAATGACACCAGGTGTGGTTCATGAAAAGAACAGACATGTAATGACTTATGTGGTTTGTTTAGAAGAATACACATGCAGTGACACCGGATGTGGTTCATGAAAATAACAGACATGCAATGACACTGGTGGATCCTTATGTGGTTTGTTTAGAAGAACACACATGCAATGACACTGGGTGTGGTTCATGAAAAGAACACACATCCAATGACACTGGTGGATCCTTATGTGGTTTGTTTAGAGGAACAGACATGCACTGACACTGGTGGATCCACGTGTGGTTCATGAGAAGACCACACATCCAATGACACTTGTAGGATCCCCGGATTAATCCTCCGAGAATTCCTGTTATGCATACAACCACGATCCCATGATCAATTAGTCGTGGCACATAACCGACCAGTATCATTACATCATCCGATACATACCGAATTTATAATACTTAAATAAATGCCTCTATGGCTACATCAATAATCATCAGCGGAACTTCATCAAGCGTAGAGCCCAATCCATGCCTTAACCTACAGGCAACTGACTGGGAGAACGTCCTAGCTCGTATAGTCGTCCCCTTCACCTTATTCTTGAAATCTGACCAAGTTAATAGCCAGGGACAATGCCATTGAGTACTTTGAATGTACTCGCAAACCACCTTAAGATAATAGTAATAACAAGCGGATATGCATTATGGTTGTGGTAGTAGGAGGGCTTCAAGAGGGGTTCTTTTCTTAAATAGTTTCTCTTGTAGATATAGCATCTACATATCTTTGTTGAAAACTTTTGTAAACCTTTTTGGAAACCATTTTGAAAAGTTTTGGAAAACATTAGGACTGGGTCACCCATTTGCTCCCGTTTTCAGGTCGTCCCACGACCAAACTCCTTCCATACCTCTCTGTCCATCCCATGGTCAAAGCAGGTATATTTTCCGACCATCCCATGGTCAAAACATTTCGAAAACATTTCTTTTCTGAAATCCTTTTTGAAAACAAAACCAGCACCTCTCTAGAGAAGTTTGTCCAACCCTTCCTTAACCGCGGACACGACTATTCGAATAGATTTACACTCTGCAGAGGTTGCACACTTTACCCACACCATCCAGTTGAGTACTTTGAATGTACTCGCAAACCACCTTAAGATAATAGTAATAACAAGCGGATATGCATTATGGTTGTGGTAGTAGGAGGGCTTCAAGAGGGGTTCTTTTCTTAAATAGTTTCTCTTGTAGATATAGCATCTACATATCTTTGTTGAAAACTTTTGTAAACCTTTTTGGAAACCATTTTGAAAAGTTTTGGAAAACATTAGGACTGGGTCACCCATTTGCTCCCGTTTTCAGGTCGTCCCACGACCAAACTCCTTCCATACCTCTCTGTCCATCCCATGGTCAAAGCAGGTATATTTTCCGACCATCCCATGGTCAAAACATTTCGAAAACATTTCTTTTCTGAAATCCTTTTTGAAAACAAAACCAGCACCGCTCTAGAGAAGTTTGTCCAACCCTTCCTTAACCGCGGACACGACTATTCGAATAGATTTACACTCTGCAGAGGTTGCACACTTTACCCACACCATCCAGTTACACTACCCTGATCTTCACCGATCGTGGGTCGAGTAACCGATCAAGACTCTCCGGATGCCCACTCTAGTATAAGTGCCTACCCTATGAGTGTTAATCCCCTCAAAACCGGGATGTCGGGCGAGGACCAACCGGAGCGCTTTTTCCACTTCTTGAGTGTGCGCTTTCAATGAGGGGATCATAGTAACGCGTGGAGGCCTACCTACCCTTCGTTCCTTCTCCAGGTCCCACCTTTATCGGAGAAGGCCCACCCTCTAGGGATCCCTGATCCCCTGTAGTAGTTACGAGGCAGCTTATACCGGAATAGACAACCTTCAAATCCAGCCCTGTCCCATACTAGAGTAATGTGGTTGCACAGGGTTAAGTTTTTATAGCTAGACTGCAAAGAACCAGATGTGTTTTTGTAAACCTTTTTCCTCCGGTTTTCCTCCAGCATTTTGTAAAACAAAACCTTTTTCTTTCTCAACATCTCTTGGGAGGTCCCACCTCACCAAGGTTTTATCATAAAACATTTGGTCAAACTTTTTCCGGGGTCTTCCCATCCTCTAGCTTTTGCTTCGGCTAAATCGGGGTATCCAAAGGGGTATGGTGTAATACACCATCTATTCTACTAGGGACAAGTAGGTATCACAAAAGGGGTTGTACTTAATAGTACAGAAGTGTAATAGTTCGAAGGAGCCGAACCACTACCATGTATATATATCCGTCAACATATAGTAAAACAATGCAGTTTTAGTAAACAGTAAATAAAACATGCATAGGTAAAATAGTAGGACAAGGCTTATGAGCAAGAAGGTGGCTTGCCTGATGATCAGCAATATGGAAATATGTCCCTGGACTTCTTCTTAGAATACCATAATAATAACCATAATAACCATCTCTTCTTTTGATCTCCGAGATAATCGCAACTATCGTCGTCAGGGAGCACACATGCAAACAAGCAAGGGCACAATCAACACAAGGCATACAAGCAACAATATATACAGCAAGCAATGAATAGTATAGGATTACAAATCCGTAGGTCTTATGAAGAATGGATTTAACAAGATTGGCCTTGTCTTGGAAACATGGAAGAAAATCCCCTTAGGATTTAGAGTCTAGAAATTACCTAGGAGATGGATTTTTGGGCCAAGACATATTCTGTATGATACCATTGTAGAAACATGATACCAACCGATATGTATTGATAAAATTAAACCAACAAAAGTGGTTTCACTATTTTATCAATTACAAAAGATTTATAGTGATTTTTATAGTGAAAAAGACTCTAGTTTTAGGAAATAATTCACCAGAGAAGTTCTGGAGCTCCAAAAATTATTTCCTTGGATGGTTAGGTAGGTCTTGTTGTACTTGTTTACTGAGAGTTGGAATAAAGTCAAGATAATTACCAAAATGCCCTCAAGAAATTCCCAAAGGCAGTTCTGTGGTGTTTTTGTCCTTTTCAGCAGATTAAATCTACAGTAGCTTTTGATTTGATTCGAAGGACACATGGTAGCTACTTCCAATACCTTTCTGTAGAAATTGGAATCAACATTTTTGGATTAGCAGAATTATAGTAGTGAATTAAGAGGTGAATAAACCATGCACATAATAGTTTAATTCACAGAAAAACAACCAAGGCTCAATAAATCATGAACTCCTGGATTTGGATAGGCCTTAGTGTACCACATCCAGGATGATTGGTCTTGGGGGACTCAAGGTTTGGTCTAGGAAATTTTCTAAAGACGGAAATTCTTTGTTTTTGTTATTTTTGCTACAGCAACTCCAAGGCTCCACTTGATATGGGGCTGGGGTGGCATGCAGGGTACCACAGATACCTTTCAGTGCAAGGTGGTTATTTTCAAATTGGAGTTGTAAAACTACGAGTGGTATTTTCGGAGTGTTTTAGATACCTTCTAGATATTAATTTAATATAAGGAATCTATACATAATCTAGGCTATCCAAAGGTACTAACTGTTAGAGAGAACATAGATGTACCTAGGAAAATATAGATCTGGGCACCTTGTGTTGATTTCCATTTTTAAAAAGATTTAAACCAAATAGCCAGAATAGAGCTGGTGGAAAATAATAAAAAGGAGCAGGGAGATGGGCTGGTTTTCCAGGGGGACTTGGGCCACAGCTGAGGATTCAGCCCAGCGGGGCTCGCTGGCACAGGCGGGAGGCGGGGTTTAAACCCGCGCGGCGGGGCCCGTCGGTCAGTGACCGCGGTGGCCGAAGCGGTATCGGCTCTCCTAGGCCGTAGGATTAGACGGGGGATGGACGGTCGACGACCGTCGTCCTTCTCCCGACGGCGGTGGCGGGACAGAACCCTAGAGGAGGGCCAGAAGGGCGCGGTGTTGCTCACCTGAGCGCCTGCCGGCAGCGGGGAAGGCGGGGAGGCGATGTAGCATCCCATCTGTCTAACATATGTAATGCTACATGGTCTAGTAATATAATTTCTACTTCCTACATATAATTGTTGCATCATAATTATATCATGCTCATGTCATCATGCCACCTTGCATTTGAGCATCATATAAAACCCTTTTCATTTGGTTCTTCTCTCATATGCATTAGTAATTGTATTTGGCTCTTGATATATTGTATTTGATTCTTGATAAATGCTTGATGCCCAAGTTGAGTTGGGGGCATATCTTTTATTCAACTCCACCACATTTTCCTTGTCACCACCTTATAATTCCACCATCCTAATTATACCTGAGCTTGTATATTTTCCTTTGGCATTTAATCTAGCTCATGTGGGTTGGGATGGATCCACTTCTATTTCCACATGCCCTCACACTAGCATCATGTTGTTTTCACATTATTGATATGTGGAGCCACCTTTGCATGCCTTGTGAGTGGTACCCCTTTTTCTAGCTTCCATATGGATTGGTTTGGAATAATTGCTCATGTTGGAATATTGTTGAGGATATAATGCACCTAGTGGAATATACACACTAGCAAGTCCTAATTATATTCAAATATGACCTTCTCCATCTACTCCACATGGAACATCCTTTTCCAATTCTTTTAGCTTGGCCTTAGCTCCGTATTTTGGAATGCATGTGAATAAATGCCATGAGACCTTATTATTGTTTTAACAAAATGAGCATGGCATTTATTAATAATGCATGGGCCATGCAAGTCACCACCATTTTGAGCTCCTTTGGTTTTCTTTGTTTGGTTTGAATGTTCTTCTTTTGTGAGCTCCCCATTTCTTCTCTCAACCCTCATCATCTTGGACCTAGTTCCTTGCTATGTGCATCATATCTCACCCCTCACATGTGTATGCTCCCATGCATGATCATGTGAGATCAAACTCTAGCCCTACCCGACCTCTCCATCTCACTTCCCCTTCTTGCTTGATCTAGCTTGGATCATGTTAAAACCCTAAACCCATCTACCCTACCCCTCTTTCCAACACCATGCCACCCTCATGCTTTGCTTTTGAGATGAGAAAAACCTAACCTACACCTCACCCCTACCATAAACTCTCTCTTCCTAATCCCTCTCTCTAAACCCTACCCCATGATCTACCCACTCCATGCCGAAGCACCAACCCCAGCCCAAGGCACCCCTCTCTCTCTAATCCCTTGTCTAACCCTAACCCGAGCTCCCCAACCCTAGCTAAACCCTACCCGACCCTCTCTCTCTCTTCCTTCTCTCTCACTGTAGCCCGGCGCCACACTGAGCCTGGCCTCCTTGGCCTCGCCATGGCCCCTCCCCACGTTGGGCACGTGAGGGAGTAGAGAGAAAAGGTGGCCAAACTCACCTTTTTCCTCCCAAGCCCCCACGACACCCCCTCCCTCTCATGCATATCTACTCCCTCCCGTCTCTCTGTCATGCCCAGATCCCTCCCATGGCCTCTGCGCCGCACCCCTGCTTCATCCCTTCTCCCCTGCTACCACCCCTTCTCCATCCCCGGCCACCATGTCAGTGTCTACGCCCACCTCTCGATCTAGGCGGCGGGCGCGGTGTTCGGGTGTCGAGGAAGAACGAGGCGAGCCTCTGCGTCGCTCATGTGCCCGTAGACGAGGAGGAGATATCCCCTACAACCCGCTGGACACCGATGATGCCGAAACCCTAGCTCCGGCCGGCGTCTGCATCTCCGGCGCACCGTCGCTCCCCAGCCCGATCCACCACTACCGACCACCTCGCGATGAGCCACCCTCCCTCCTAGACATCCCCTTTCTCGCCGTCGATGCCTGTTCACGTCGGCCTTTCTGTCGAGCACGCTCTATGCGCCGGCGGGCGCTAGTTTCTGCTCGTCGTCCCGCCGCGTCGCCGCTTAACTAGCCGCCTAGCCGTTCCCTACCAACATCCCTAACCCCACCGCACTGGTTCCGCCCCGCGGCGCGCACGCCGCAGGTCACGGGTTCGATCCCCCGCGTCGCGCGCGTTCCCTGTCGAGCACCGTTCAGTCGTCAGTTTCGTCAGGAAGAGAAACAGTGGCCACTGGCAACTTTGCAAATAACCCCCCAAACCTTTTGCTACTCAACCCGCGGTCCAGCCCAGGCCCACCAGTCGGCGGCTGTGTCCGTTTTACAAAAAGGTACCCTAGGTTTTTTTTAATCCTCAACCCGCGCTCCCTCAGACCCCACCTGTCAGCCTTAGTGACAACTTTACAAAAGGCACCGCTACTTTGCGGTTCTCAACCTGCGGTCCCTGGCTTCGCCGCGTGGCCAACCCCCACTCTCCCGCTGGCACGTGGGCCCGTCCAAGCGTCGGGTCCACCCGTCAGTCACTGCGGCTCACTTCCCCCGCGGTGAGAAAAGCCCCGGCGTCTTGTGATTCATGAGATCAGCAGGCCGCTTGTCAATGACTGTAGCTAGCTACCCTCTGAGTATAAAAAGTCTCTGGTTTATCTGTTTAAATAAAAACTATTTCAGAAATGTTTAAATATGATTTAATTCTGTTTTAATAACTTTCAATTTGTAATTCCAAATAATACAAATAATATATGTTTCTGAATCAGAAAATTGTGAGGAATTCAAATATGCTTTTCAAAATATTATTTGGGCACTTTAAAATTTCGAAATTGTTTAAATGTAATAAAAAGGCCTTTTCTTAATTAATTAATAACTTTAAATCTACAACTCCAAATTCGACAAATAATATGTCTAAATCGATCAGCGCGACGAGCCTGTTCTAACTATGCATTCCATGTTCTGAATTGCAGCATGCATCATATAAATATAAAGTATACAACAACTTATTTGGGAGTAAAACATGACTAAAACTCAATAAAATGCTTTATTCTTGTACCCCACACCTCACCCATGCCATGCTACTTTATTGCCATGTAAATTGTGCATCATTCATCATGGCATGCTTGTTTGCTTGTCGCATTTTTAATTCATATGCTTGTGCACTTTATTTATGTTGGCCCATGTTTTGTTTGGCTCTTCTTCGAGTAGACGCCGAGCAGGGGAAATATCAGGAATCCCAGGAGTACTACCCAGATCCTTCTCTCGCTTCAACTGAGCTGCCAGGCAAGCACTACCACATGCTTGCATACATATAGTACCTATTGCCTCTATCGTATTCTTGCATCATTGAGTCGCGATTGCATTAAATTGAATCCCAAGTACTGCATAGCCTTTATTTTTAAACCCCACCGAGCTTGTTCCTCCATCCCATGAGCCATTACTATAGGAGTTGTTTGAGCCATGCGAGTCATAGAAAAGCATGTGTAGGGTATGTGAGTGTCTGATGGATAACGAGGTACCTAAACAACTTAACCTGAGTAGTAACGGGATAACTAATGAAAGAGGCACCGGTGAGCAATATCTGCTATTTGGTTTTTCATGCTCACTTGTGTCTCGTAGGACCCCGAGTACTTGATTCCTGTTCCTTGACTATTCGCACTATCCACATCCGGGAGGCCTTATGGACCCCCCCTGAGCCAGAGCTTGAATCATTCTTATTTCTTGGGGCCACAAAGTAGTTTGGGGCTTTATTACTATCCTGTACTTATGCCATGTTTTACTGTTTTATTTAAGATTGTGCGAGGAGTACCTGTACTATTTATGGATCGCGGCACGATTTCGCGTTATCGACAAGCCCAGTCACATTTTCGGGTTCCCAGTCGTTTACAGCCATTCTCGCAAACCCTGGGTCCATCTTGGATCCGGCCAACTTTGTTGCGGGTAGCTTATTGGGGTGCCCCCCTGAAATATTTCTGAATCCTGTGATTGCTTTGTCGTGAATGCCTCGTTGGGTTTTGATTTGGTTTTTCTGAGGTTGATCGAGTGTGTGTTGCTATTTGTGCACCCCTGCAGGGTAAATCTTTCTGAAAGCCGTGTCCGCGGTTATGGATGACTTGGAGCACAGTTTCTTGATCATAGACAAGTATAACTAAAGTACCGTGTTTAATTTGACTAAGTACTTGACTAGTAAATAGTGCAATACTCATGGAATGGTTAATAAAACTGCCAACGGATGGGTTGTTTGTCCGCTTTCTCGTTGATAAGCGAGAAGGAGGATGGATCTGTTAATTATACTATTATAACTATTGTTACTAATTAACGGACATCCATCTATCATTGGTTAGGCGGATGGTTAGTGAGTATCTATAGACTTGTTAGTTATTATCTTTTGCTGCAATTGCGTCACCCCAGGTATATGTCCCCTTTAGAGGCATAAAGACTTGCTGAGTACCCCTAGGGTCTCACACGATAAATTGTTTGATTCAGATGAACAGGTGTATTCGTAAGATGGATACTAGGTGGAGGAGACAGATGATGTTGGCAACGATCACTCGATGTAGAGATTCCGGGGATGGGATCCGTGAGATCTGTGGGCGGGATGTGCTTACTTCTGTGGCATCTTATGCCGATTTACTTCTTGTCCGTACTCGGATCTTGTTTCCCGCTTCCGCTTGATACTCTGATGTTTGATGTATGAGGAGCTATCCTAAACTATTATCTCTATCTAGGATATTTGGATCTTGTCGTATGGCGTTGCAATATTTCTATTTCTTTTAAATGGAATGGCTCTGAGAACTGTTGTATGGTAGCTTGCATACATGCTCACTTGTGTATGTATTTGATCTCTTCGCCTGTTGCCTACGCCACTCGCTCTTGTCCCGATGTCTTGGAAGTGGTTAGGATGGTCGACGGGTCTACACGTGGGTGGTCCATGGGCCCCCGTTGTACTATTTTAACCATTTCTGTTTCATCCAGGCTGGAACTTAGAGCATAGGGTCTGAGGTAGTTACAGGCGACGCAGTGCATCGCGGCGAGGCCAACGAGGGGCAGGAAGACGGATTTCTACGTCGGGATCTGGCTCGCGCGAGGGCGCCTGAGAGCGGTCTCGTCGGAGCGCCTTGTGACAGTGGAAAGCACCCTTGGACAAAATAAAAACAGGGTCAGGTAGAGGAGAACTAGGAGATCTCGGGACGGTGGCATGCAGAGGGGAGGGAGCTAGCGGGAGAGTACCAGGAGCAGATCTTGGTCAAGGCCGAGAGTCGGAGTTCTCCTTCTCCCGCGACATGCAGAGGCATGGGCTCGGTGGAGGAGCCTTTGGTGATCACAGGAGGGCTTGGAGGTGAGCTAAGGCATTGGGGGAGGTCAGGGTCGACTGCATGTCTGCAAATGAGGTGGAGCCCGAGGGGGCTTGCTCCTCTTCTCCATGGCGATGGGGAGCGTGGGTGCCAGATCTGGAGCTTGGGGATGGGTAGGTGAGAGGTGAGGGAGGCAAATGAGGGGGAGGGGAGAGCTGTAGTGGCCTCTAGCACTATATACCGAGAGGGGGAGGTTTTTGATGGACTTGGTCCACGGAACTTGTGGAGGAGGGAGGTGAAACCAGGGGAGGTTGCTGTAGGCATGAGAGGTGGTTTTCTGGTCGGTGCTGAGAGCAGAGGAGAGGTGGGAGGGCTGCTGCAATCAGATTGGCTCTCATGCTTGCCTTTATCTCTCTCCTTCTCTCATCCAAGCACATGGGACAAGGGAGAGGGGCTGCTATAGTAAATTAGCTACAGTGCAGCTCGACCAGAGGGGTGTGCTGGGGTAGTTGAGTCTGGCTGTGGAAGGCTTGAGGGGTTTTGGCTTGATAATGATCAACATCTTGGAAGTAGATAAGATTGGCAAATGTAGATGATCATGATGGAAGTCTCAATTATTGGTTTAGGCAAGATGAACTAAAGATGCTGGTGGATAGAGGGTGTTGAGATACCCCTCTAGGAATTATTTGAGATTTTTCCATGACTTATAAGTCCTCTTAAATCCATTTGTTCAAAAACTGCAGAAGTGAAGTATTAGAGATCAGTTGATATTTTTACATTGAACAAGTGGAGATTCTGATGTGAGATGGTCTCAAATGTGAATACACACTTAGGAGAATTTTCCCAAGATTTATTGAGGATTAAAAGTATTTTAATCTATTATTATTCCAATTCAGCCATTTAAGAAAAAGGGCAAAAAGAAATAATACAACTCTTCAAAAATATTTATTTTTGAAGTGAGAAGTTAGGGTATGATGTCTGGACCTCAATTGATCCAAAATTTGGGTAAGTGTTTTGGCAAAAACCAAACTTTCCTTTATGGGAGAGGTTTTGGAGGTTTTGCATATTAAGGGAGTTAAATAGTTTTTGGGCCCTAATAATTATGGATGATATTTGAATAATCTTGGTGATCAAGGTAGATGATGTATACAAGGTGTAGCAAGCAATTGCAACCTTGGTATTTGAGAATGCATGTGGTTTTGGTGAAATACCCTAGATTAAGGATCTAGGGTGATGTTAATTTCATACCATCAAAACATGGTTGTATCTTCGAGTTCAGATCTCCCCTTGGGGCATGGGGTAGATGGATGGATAGACCAAGTGATGTACATCAACATGGTACAGAGGTTTGGTCTTGATCCTACTTGAGCTCACCAAGACAGGCTTTCAAACTTTGAATAAAATAAGCCTGCCAAAGCAGATTATCAACTAGCCTTCAAAACCTTGTGCGTTTAAACAGCTCAATGATCCAATTGTAACAAGTGAAGTAGGTAATGATAGACTTATATGAGTAGAGCACAACCATGCAAATAGTTGTTCCATAGAAGATTGGATGGTGGTGTCAGCTTATACCAAAGTAGGCATGTTGACTAGATTTGCAGGAAAAGTTATTTTCTTGCCTGCAAAACCATCAAGAACAAGTGGGTTGGAGGATGATCTAACCAAGGGCAAGAGTGGGCCTTGGTAGTCCTTAGGATGGTTAATCAAGTTGGTTCATATGCATTTCCAAAAATGCACAAGGGTTGAGAAAGGGTGACATTCAAAAAGGTGATGTTGGAAACATATTTCTAGACAGCCTAATTTGGCAGATTTGGGGATTTTGACTAGAATATTGGTGGAGATGATTTTTATGGGTTGCAAAGTACCCAAGCATCATCAAGTGGATGATATTTAAGAGTGTATTGAGTAGAAGGGATCCATGCTTGATATGGGTCTTCACTGACTTGGGAGCTTCTAGAATGGATCATTGCAGAATTGATCTGGTTAAGGGTTTTAGATGATCACCTAGGAGTTAGGGATTAGATCCATATTGGTACTTTGGCTTAGGGTGTGATTATTTGGAGACATCTTGATCCTAGTGATGAGCTCCTATAGTAGCTCATACTATCTCCTAAGCAGACAATTCAAGCAGCAGATCAAGGCAACTCATCTTACAGACAAAACAACTACTACTAGGGTTACCATCAAGCTTAGATTGAGGTAAGGATGGGTATTTTGAATAGGTTGGATTTTGAAGAAGATGAGAGTCTTTGGTATCTCTACCAAGAGTAGATTTCAAAAGCTTCATAAAAAGGTTTTGTTAAATCTAGAGATAAGAACAGTAGAAGGTTCTGTCTTGAAAACATAAGGAGAGTATCTTATATATCTCTCCATAGTTTTGTCAATAGAAGCTACTAAAATAGCTTTGGTTACATAAGCATCTTGGCTCAAGTTTTGAAATGCCAGAATGTTTGGGAAAATGTTAAATGAGCCAGGATAATTTTGGTAAATAGCTTTTGTCAACTGATGTTGAGGTAAGGAGTATATCATCTAATACACATTCATATGCATGAACATATCCAAACAATAAGCAAACACTTCAACACTCAACAAGCAAAAGTTTTTGTTCCCCCTGATTTTTGCATTCTGGACAACTAATCAGGGTTGCTGAAATTGGGATGTTACAGAACTTTCCCCCTTAAAAGAATCTCGTCCCGAGATTCAGGAGAGTAGAGTTCGAGGAATTTGAGTCGAGGTTAGCGCTACTGGTTTCAAGCATGCTATCTTACGGACTCCGTCTTTGAAAGTGGTTACCCTGTCGAGGAAGTTGAGCTTCAGTCTTCGGGGATGCACTGAGAGTTGAGCAGAGTCAAGTCTTGATTTTGAGAGATGACCTTCTTTTCCTTCCGGACTCTATATCATTGAGGGCTTAGACTAGACAGACTCTCTTGATGCTGAACTTCATGGGGTACTCGTCGGAGGATAGAATCTACAGTTGGGAGTACCTTGCTCTAAGGATTCATAGCTCTGCCTTAGGGTCGTAGCGTATCCTAATTGAAGATTTTAGAGTCGAGACTCCTGAGTTTGCTTCAGCGAAGGGTTATTCTATTATGTGGGAAAGACGTAGTCTTTCCCCCTTAGGATTTGACTAGGTTAGCTCAGAGATAACGCATTCCTTCCTTCTTGTCCTCATTGGTGGTGGTTCTGAAGATTGTCGTCCATCTTTCTTCTGGAGTAGAGACCTTGGGAAGTCTTCCTAGGATTATGACTTACTGGGCTTATATACTACTATTATTTAAACTTAGCCTGGTGAAGTCATTGGAGTCTCACGTCCTCTTAGCGATTGGTTAGCGATCCGGTGGCCCTTCCGGTGGGTCTTCAGCTGAAGTAACGGAGGGGCTTTGTAGAATACTCAGTTAGCTTCTCATCGGATATCTCACGGGTTGTTGCTTGGCGGGAAGACTCCGGAGCCGGAGGTAGTTGCGGAATTATCCTATGGTAGACAATCTTCTGAAGATTGAGTGGAAAGACAGCGTCTTTCCACCTTAGAGCTTCACTAAAGTACTTCGAGAGGGCACAGATCTTCTTTCTTGGAGTGCTGACTTGATGTTAGCGGATAGTTGTATCTTCCCGGAGTCCTGATCTGGGGTCTTCGAGTGACGCCTTATTTACCAACTTTGGCGGGGGTGGTTTCCTAACGAAGCTTAGAACGGGGTGTTAGCTCAAGGTAAGTTAGCGGTTTACGGCTCTTCGGGGTAGTCTTCTGTCAAGGTAGAGACATCCAGCTTCGTGGGAGATGTCTTCACGCTTCCTAATCATCTGACTTCAGGGGTGGTTCTGACCTTCTAGGGAGAAACTTCCCGTCGGTTTGGGTAGGGTCGACTATAATAGGTATTCTCCTGAGGCGGTCAGAAGCTCTAATACACTAAAGGTTAGTGTGGCTTGGTCTTCACTTCTTGTCTTAGTGACTTATCAAGCGGTTTCTTGCGGAAGTGGACGGAGGAACAAGGGAGTGTGGTGCTGTTGACGAGTCTTGTGAGGTGAGTTTGACGAGGTAGGCCGTCCTGCTGAGGTGAAATCTTCGAGTGGTTCTGACTTGACGATGTCGAATTCCTGGTTCTTGCAACGCTTTTCCTCTCATATACTCTCGAATTTTAGTCTGGGTCTCATTACCAACATCTAACACAGGAAGCCATCGCTCCTCGAGTCACATTTTTAAGGAGTCCAAGGAAAACCAGAACCTACAAACAAGGCGAACAGAGCGAGGGAATCGCAATGTCCTCGGCAGATAACACACATCAAGCAACACAGGATGCACTTAGGCAAGCAAACACGGTCAACGCTAGGGACCAAGGAGTTAACTACTCGCGATGTTGGGGATTCCTATCCTTAGGACTATTGACCCTAGACACCATCTTTCTTCAGGTCGAAATCTCTATCTTGTAGATGAATTCTTCGTCGTATCTTGGAGGCTTCTTGATAGGGCAACACCTGAGGTCTTCTGAGTGGGAGGATTCCGCTGGTAGAGCGATATTGTAGTCTCCTTGTGTTTGTTGGTAGTTGCTTGTCTTCATATTGTTCTCATTGTCTTCACCGGGTTCTAGATCCTAGTTATTTAAAATCCGGAGGTTTGAAGTTTGGGGACAGGAGTTGGAGTAAACCATTTTCGAAAGCATTTACTTAGAGTAAGAGAAGAAGTAGAACTTCTTGAAACTCTTTGAGAAACATGTTTTCAAAAGCCGAGGTTTTCAAAATAAGGTTCCTGTCTAGCGACCATGCTAACTAAGGTTCTCCTACAGTCAGGATGGCTCTGATACCAAGTCTGTAGGAACCCCGGATTAATCCTCCGAGAATTCCTGTTATGCATACAACCACAATCCCATGATCAGTTAGTCGTGGCACATAACCGACCAGTATCATTACAACCTCCGATACATACCGAATTTACAATACTTACATAAATGCCTTTATGGTACATAAATAATCATCAGCGGAACTTCATCAAGCGTAGAGCCCAATCCATGCCTTAACCTACAGGCAACTGACTGGGAGAACGTCCTAGCTCGCATAGCCGTCCCCTTCACCTTCTTCTTGAAATCTGACCAAGTTAATAGCCAGGGACAATGCCAGTGAGTACTTTGAATGTACTCGCAAACCACCTTAAGATAATGGTAATAACAAGCGGATATGCATTATGGCTGTGGTAGTAGGAGGGCTTCAAGAGGGGTTCTTTTCTTAAATAGTTTCTCTTGTAGATATAGCATCTACATATATTTGTTGAAAACTTTTGTAAACCTTTTTGGAAACCATTTTGAAAAGTTTTGGAAACATTAGGACTGGGTCACCCATTTGCTCCCGTTTTCAGGTCGTCCCACGACCAAACTCCTTCCATACCTCTCTGGCCATCCCATGGTCAAAGCAGGTATCCTTTCCGACCATCCCATGGTCAAAACATTTCAAAAACATTTCTTTTCTGAAATCCTTTTTGAAAAAAAATAGCACCGCGCTACAGAAGTTTGTCCAACCCGTCCTTAACCGCGGAAACGGCTATTCGAATAGATTTACACTCTGCAGAGGTTGCACACATTACCCACACCATCCGGGTACACTACCCTGATCTTCACCGATCGTGGGTCAAGTAACCGATCAAAACTCTCTGAATGCCCACTCTAGTATAAGTGCCTACCCTATGAGTGTTAATCCCCTCAAAACCGGGACGTTGGGCGAGGACCAACCGGAGCGCTTTTTCCACTTCTCGAGTGTGCGCTTTCAATGAGGGGCTCATAGTAACGCGTGGAGGCCTACCTACCCTTCGTTCCTTCTCCAGGTCCCACCTTTATCGGAGAAGGCCCACCCTCCAGGGATCCCTGATCCCCTGTAGTAGTTACGAGGCAGCTTATACCGGAATAGACAACCTTCAAATCCAGCCCTATCCCATACTAGAGTAATGTGGTTGCACAGGGTTAAGTTGTTATAGCTAGACTACAAAGAACCAGGTGCATGTAAACCTTTTTCCTCCGGTTTTCCTCCAGCATTTTGTAAAAAAAAACCTTTTTCTTTCTCAACATCTCTTGGGAGGTCCCACCTCACCAAGGTTTTACCATAAAACATTTGGTAAAACTTTGTCCGAGGTCTTCCCATCCTCTAGCTTTTGCTTCGGCTAAATCGGGGTCTCCAAAGGGGTATGGTGTAATACACCATCTATTCTAATAGGGACAAGTAGGTATCACAAAAGGGGTTGTACTTAATAGTACAGAAGTGTAATAGTTCGTAGGAGCCGAACCACTACCATGTATATATATCCGTCAACATATAGTAAAACAATGCAGTTTTAGTAAACAGTAAATAAAACATGCATAGGTAAAATAGTAGGACAAGGCTTATGAGAAAGAAGGTGGCTTGCGTGATGATCAGCAATATGGCAATATGTCCTTGGAATTCTTATTAGAATACCATAATAATATCCATAATAACCATCTCTTCTTTTGATCTCCGAGATAATCGCAACTATCGTCGTCAGGGAGCACACATGCAAACAAGCAAGGGCACAATCAACACAAGGCATACAAGCAACAATATATATAGCAAGCAATGAATAGTATAGGATTACAAATCCGTAGGTATTATGAAGAATGGATTTAACAAGATTGGCCTTGTCTTGGAAACATGGAAGAAAATCCCCTTAGGATTTAGAGTCTAGAAATTACCTAGGGGTTGGATTTTTGGGCCAAGACATATTCTGTATGATACCATTGTATAAACATGATACCAACAGATAGGTATTGATAAAATTAAACCAACAAAAGTGGTTTCACTATTTTATCAATTACAAAAGATTTATAGTGATTTTTATAGTGAAAAAGACTCTAGTTTTAGGAAATAATTCACCATAGAAGTTATGGAGCTCCAAAAATTATTTCCTTGGATGGTTAGGTAGGGCTTGTTGTACTTGTTTACTGAGAGTTGGAATCAAGTCAATATAATTACCATAATGCCCTCAAGAAATTCCCAAAGGCAGTTATGTGGTGTTTTTGTCTTTTTCACCAGATTAAATCTACAGTAGATTTTGATTTGATTCCAAAGACACATGGTAGGTAGTTCCAATACCTTTATGTAGAAATTGGAATCAACATTTTTGGATTAGCAGAATTACTATAGTGAATTAAGAGGTGAATAAACCATGCACAGAATAGTTTAATTCACAGAAAAACATCCAAGGCTCGATAAATCATGAACTCCTGGATTTGGATAGGCCTTAGTGTACCACATCTAGGATGATTGGACTTGGGTTAATTGGACTCAAGGTTTGGTCTAGGAAATTTTCTAAAGACAGAAAGTCTCTATTTTTGTTATTTTTGCTACAGCAACTCCAAGGCTCCAACTGATATGGGGCTGGGGTGGCATGCAGGGTACCACAGATATGTTTCAGTGGAAGGTGGTTTTGTTCAAATTGGAGTTGTAAAACTACCAGTGGGATTTTAGGAGTGTTTTAGATACCTTCTAGATATTAATTTAATATAAGGAATCTATACATAATCTGGGCTATTCAAAGGTGCTGAGTGTTAGAGAGAACATAGATGTACCTAGGAAAATTTAGATTGTGGCACCTTGTGTTGATTTCCATTTTTAAAAAGATTTAAACCAAATAGCCAGAACAGAGCAGGTGGAAAATAATAAAAAGGAGCAGGGAGATGGGCTAGTTTTCCTGGGGGGACTTGGGCCGCAGCTAAGGATTCGGCCCAGCGGGGCTCGCTAGCACAGGCGAGAGGCAGGGTTTAAACCCGCGCGGCAGGGCCCGCCGGTCAGTGACCGCGGCGGCCGAAGCGGTATCGGCTCTCCTGGGTCCTAGGATTAGACGGGGGATCCACGGTCGACGACCATCGTCCTTCTCCCGACGGCGGCGGCAGGACAAAACCCTAGAGGAGGGCCAGAAGGGCACGGTGTTGCTCACCTCAGCGCCTGCCGGTAGTGGGGAAGGCGGGGAGGCAACGCAGTGCACCGCGGCAAGGCCAACGAGGGGCGGGAAGACGGATTTCTATGTCGGGAGCTGGCTCGTGCGAGGGCGCCCGAGAGCAGTCTCGTCGAAGCTCGACGACAGCGACGGTAGGAACGGCCCTGGGACAAAATAAAAACAGGGTCAGGTAGAGGAGAACTAGGAGATCTCGGGACAGTGGCATGCAGAGGGGAGGGAGCTAGCGGGAGAGTACCAGGAGCAGATCTTGGTCAAGGCCGAGAGTCGGAGTTCTCCTTCTCCCGCGACATGCAGAGGCATGGGCTCGGTGGAGGAGCCTTTGGTGATCTACATGAGGGCTTGGAGGTGAGCTAAGGCGTTGGGGAAGGTCAGGGTCGACTACATGCCTGCAAACAAGGTGGAGCCCGAGGGGGCTTGCTCCTCTTCTCCATGGCCATGGGGAGCACGGGTGCCAGATCGGGAGCTTGGGGATGGGTAGGTGAGAGGTGAGGGAGGCAAATGAGGGGGAGGGGAGAGCTGCAGTGGCCTCTAGCACTATATACCGATAGGGGGAGGTTTTTGATGGACTTGGTCCATGGAGCTTGCGGAGGAGGGAGGTGAAACCAGGGGAGGTTGCTGTAGGCATGAGAGGTGGTTTTCTGGTCGGTGCTGAGAGCAGAGGAGAGGTGGGAGGGCTGCTGCAATCAGATTGGCTCTCATGCTTGCCTTTATCTCTCTCCTTCACTCATCCAAGCACATGGGACAGGGGAGAGGGGCTGCTACAGTAACTTAGCTATAGTGCAGCTCGACCAGATGGGTGTGCTGGGGTAGTGGAGGCTTGCTGTGGAAGGCTTGAGGGGTTTTGGCTTGATAATGATCAACATCTTCGAAGTAGATAAGATTGGCAAATATAGATGATCATGATGGAAGTCTCAATTCTTGGTTTAGGCAAGATGAACTAAAGATGCTGGTGGATAGAGGGGGTTGAGATACCCCTCTAGGAATTATTTGAGATTTTTCCATGACTTATAAGTCCTCTTAAATCCATTTGTTCAAAAACTGCAGAAGTGAAGTATTGGAGCTCAGTTGATATTTTTACATTGAACAAGTGGAGCTTCTAATGTGAGATGGTCTCAAATGTGAATACACACTGAGGAGAATTTCCCAAGATTTATTGAGGATTAAAAGTATTTTAATCTATTATTATTCCAATTTAGCCGTTTAAGAAAAGGGGCAAAAAGAAATATAACAACTCTTCAAAAATATTTATTTTTGAAGTGGGAAGGTAGGGTATGATGTGTGGACCTCAATTGGTCCAAAAGTTTGGGAAGTGTTTTGGCAAAAACCAAACTTTCCTTTATGGGAGAGGTTTTGGAGGTTTTGCCTATTAAGGGAGTTAAATAGTTTTTAGGCCCTAATAATTATGGATGATATTTGAATAATCTTGGTGATCAAGGTAGATGATGTATACAAGGTGTAGCAAGAAATTGAAACCTTGGGATTGGAGAATCCATGTTGATTTTCGTGAAATACCCTAGATTAAGGATCTAGGGTGATGTTAATTTCATACCATCAAAACATGGTTGTATCTTAGAGTTCAAATCTCCCCTTGGGGTATGGGGTAGATGGATGGATACACCAAGTGATGTACATCAACATGGTACTGAGGTTTGATCTTGATCCTGCTTGAGCTCACCAAGACAGGCTTTCAAACTTTGAATAAAATAAGTCTGCCAAAGCAGATTATTAACTAGCCTTCAAAACCTTGTGGGTTTAAACAGCTCAATGATCCAATTGGAACAAGTGAAGTAGGTAATGATAGACTTATATGAGTAGAGCACAACCATGCAAATAGTTGTTCCATAGAAGATTGGATGGTGGTGTGAGCTTATACCAAAGTAGGCATGTTGACTAGATTTGCAGGAAAAGTTATTTTCTTGCCTGCAAAACCATCAAGAACAAGTGGGTTGGAGGATGATCTAACCAAGGTAAAGAGTGGGCCTTGGTAGTCCTTAGGACGGTTAATCAAGTTGGTTCAGATGCATTTCCAAAATGCACAAGGGTTGAGAAAGGGTGACATTCAAAAAGGTGATGTTGGAAACATATTTCTAGACTTAGCCAAATTTGGCAGATTTGGGGATTTTGACTAGAATATTGGTGGAGATGATTTTGATGGGTTGCAAAGTACCCAAGCATCATCAAGTGGATGATATTTAAGAGTGTATTGAGTAGAAGGGATCCATGATTGATATGGGTCTTCATTGACTTGGGAGCTTCTAGAATGGATCACTACAGAATTGATCTGGTTAAGGGTTTTAGATGATCACCTAGGAGTTAGGGATTACATCCAGATTGGTACTCTGGCTTAGGGTGTGATGATTTGGAGACATCTTGATCCTAGTGATGAGCTCCTAGAGTATCTCATACTATCTCCTAATCAGACAATTCAAGCAGCAGATCAAGGCAACTCATCTTACAGACAATACAACTACTACTAGGGTTACCATCAAGCTTAGCTTGAGGTAAGGATGGGTACTTTGAATAGGTTGGATTTTGAATAAGATGAGAGGCTTTGGTATCTCTACCAAGAGTAGAGTTCAAAAGCTTCATAAAAAGGTTTTGTTAAATCTAGAGATAAGAACAGTAGAAGGTTCTGTCTTGAAAACATAAGGAGAGTATCTTATATATCTCTCCATAGTTTTGTCAATAGAAGCTACTAAAATAGCTTTGGTTACATAAGCATCTTGGCTCAAGTTTTGAAATGCCAGAATGTTTGGGAAAATGTTAAATGAGCCAGGATAATTTTGGTAAATAGCTTTTGTCAACTGATGTTGAGGTAAGGAGTATATCATCTAATACACATTCATATGCATGAACATATCCAAACAATAAGCAAACACTTCAACACTCAACAAGCAAAAGTTTTTGTTCCCCCTGATTTTTGCATTCTGGACAACTAATCAGGGTTGCTGAAATTGGGATGTTACAACACTAGTAGATCCTTATGTGTTTCATGAAAAGAACAGACATGCAGTGACACCGGGTGTGTTTCATGAAAAGAACAGACATGCAATGACACTGGGTGTGGTTCATGAAAAGAACAGACATGCAATGAGATTGGTGGATCCTTATGCGGTTCATGAAAAGAACAGACATGCAATGACACTGGTGGATCCTTATGTGGTTCATGAAAAGAGCAGACAGGCAAAGACACTGGTGGATCCTTATGTGGTTTGTTTAGAAGAACACACACGAGTTGACACTTGGGTGTTTCATGAAAAGAACAGACACGCAATGACACTGGTGGATCCTTATGTGGTTTGTTTAGAGGAACATACATGCAATAATACCGGTGGATCCACGTGTGGTTCATGAGAAGAACACACATCCAATGACACTGGTAGATCCTTATGTGGTTCATGAAAAGAACAGACATGCAGTGACACTGGGAATGGTTCATGAAAAGAACAGACATGCACTGACACTGGGTGTGGTTCATGAAAAGAATAGACATGCAATGACACTGGTGGATCCTTATGTGGTTCATTAAAAGAACAGACATGCAATGACACTGGTGGATCCTTATGTGGTTTGTTTAGAAGACCACACATGCAATGACACTAGGTGTGGTTCATGACAAGAACACACATCCAATGACACTGGTGGATCCTTATGTGGTTTGTTAGAGGAACATACATGCAATGACATCGGTGGATCCACGTGTGGTTCATGAGAAACACACATCCAATGACACTGGTAGATCCTTATGTGGTTCATGAAAAGAACAGACATGCACTGACACTAGGTGTGGTTCATGAAAAGAACAGACAGGCAATGACACTGGTGGATCCTTATGTGGTTTGTTTAGAAGAACACACATGTAATGACATTGGGTATGGTTCATGAAAAGAACAGACATGCAATGACACTGGTGGATCCTTATGTGGTTTGTTTAGAGGAACAGACATGCAATGACACTGGTGGATCCACGTGTGGTTCATGAGAAGAACACACATCCAATGACACTAGTAGATCCTTATGTGGTTCATGAAAAGAACAGACATGCAGTGACACCGGGTGTGTTTCATGAAAAGAACAGACATGCAATGACACCGGTGGATCCACGTGTGGTTCATGAGAAGAACACACATCCAATGTCACTGGGTGGATCCTTATGTGGTCCATGAAAAGAACTGACATGGAGTGACACTGGGTGTGGTTTTATGAAAAGAACAGACATGCAATGACATTGATGGATCCATGTGTGGTTTATGCAAGTAACAGACATGCAATGACTCTAGATGTGGTTAATGAAAAGAACACGCATGCAATGACATTGAGTGTGGTTCATAAAAAGAACAGACATGCAATGACACTGGTGGATCCTTATGTGGTTTGTTTAGAGGAATAGACATGCAATGACTCTAGATATGGTTCATGAAAAGAACAGACATGCAATGACTCCGGGTGTGGTTCATGAAAAGAACAGACATGCAATGACTTATGTGGTTTGTTTAGAAGAACGCACATGCAGTGACACCGGCTGTGGTTCATGAAAAGAACAGACATGTTATGACACTAGTGGATCCTTATGTGGTTTGTTTAGAAGAACACACATGCAATGACACTTGGTGTGGTTCATGATAAACACAGACACGCAATGACATGGGTGGATCCTTATGTGGTTTGTTTAGAGGAACAGACATGCAATGACACCGGTGGATCCACGCGTGGTTCATGAGAAGAACACACATCCAATGACACTGGTAGATCCTTATGTGGTTCATGAAAAGAACAGACATGCAGTGACATTGGGTGTGGTTCATGAAAAGAACACACATGCACTGACACTGCGTGTGGTTCATGAAAATAACAGACATGCAATGACACTGGTGGATCCTTATGTGGTTCATGAAAATAACAGACATGCAATGACACTCGTGGATCCTTATGTGGTTCATGAAAAGAACAGACATGCAATGACACTGGTGGATCCTTATGTGGTTTGTTTCGAAGAACACGCATTGCAATGACACTGGGTGTGGTTCATGAAAAGAACAAACATGCAATAACACTGGTGGATCCTTATGTGGTTTGTTTAGAGGAACAGACATGCAATGACACCGGTGGATCCACGTGTGGTTCATGATAAGTACACACATCCAATGACACTGGTAGATCCTTATGTGGTTCATGAAAAGAACTGACATGCAGTGACACTGGGTGTGGTTCATGAAAAGAACAGACATGCAATGACACTGGGTGTGGTTCATGAAAAGAACAGACATGCAATGACACCGGTGGATCCATGTGTGGTTCATGAGAAGAACACCCATCCAATGACAATGGTAGATCCTTGTGTGTTTCATGAAAATAACAGACATGCAGTGACACCGGGTGTGTTTCATGAAAAGAACAGACATGCAATGACACTGGGTGTGGTTCATGAAAAGAACAGACATGCAATGACACTGGTGGATCCTTATGTGGTTCATGAAAAGAACAGACATGCAATGACACTAGTGGATCCTTATGTGGTTCATGAAAAGAACATACATGCAATGACACTGGTGGATCCTTATGTGTGGTTCATGAAAAGAACAGACATGCAATGACACCGGTGGATCCACGTGTGGTTCATGAGAAGAACACACATCCAATGACACTGGTGGATCCTTATGTGGTTCATGAAAAGAACTTATATGAAGTGACACCGGGTGTGGTTCATGAAAAGAACAAACATGCAATGACACTAGGTGTGGTTCATGAAAAGAATAGACATCCAATGACTCTAGCTGTGGTTCATGAAAAGAACACACATGCAATGACACTGGGTGTGGTTCATGAAAAGAACAAACATGCAATGACACTGGTGGATCCTTATGTGTGGTTAATGAAAAGAACAGACATGCAATGACACTGGTGGATCCTTATGTGGTGTGTTTAGAGGAACAAACATGCAATGACACTTGTGGATCCATCTATGGTTCATGAGAAGAACACACACCCAATGACACTGGTGGATCCTTATGTGGTTTGTTTAGAGGAAAAGACAAGCCATCACACTAGGTGAATCCATATGTGGTTTATGGAAATGTGAGACATGCAATGAATCTAGCTATGATTCATGAAAAGAACAGACATGCAATGACACTGGTGGATCCATGTGTGGTTCAGGGGAAGAACACACATCCAATGACACTGGTGGACTCTAGCTGTGGTTCATGAAAAGAATGACATGCAATGACACTGGATCCATATGTGGTTTGTCAGGAGAACACACATGCAATGACACTGGGTGTGGTTCATGAAAAGAACAGACATGCAATGACACTGGTGGATCCTTATGTGTGATTCATGAAAAGAACACACATGTAATGACACTGGTGTATCCTTATGTGGTTTGTTTAGAAGAACACACATGCAATGACACTGGGTGTGGTTCATGATAAAAACAGACACGCAATGACACTCGTGGATCCTTATGTGGTTTGTTTAGAGGAACAGACATGCAATGACACCGGTGGATCCATGTGTGGTTCATGAGAAGAACACACATCCAATGACACTAGTAGATCCTTATGTGGTTCATGAAAAGAACAGACATGCAGTGACATTGGGTGTGGGTCATGGAAAGAACAGACATGCACTAACACTGGGTGTGGTTCATGAAAAGAACAGACATGCAATGACATTGGTGGATCCTTATGTGGTTCATGAAAATAACAGACATGCAATTACACTGGTGGATCCTTATGTGGTTCATGAAAAGAACAGACATGCAATGACACTGGTGGATCCTTATGTGGTTTGTTTAGAGGAACAGACATGCAATGATACCGGTGGATCCACGTGTGGTTCATGATCAGTACACACATCCAATGACACTGGTAGATCCTTATGTGGTTCATGAAAAGAACTGACATGCAGTGACACTGGGTGTGGTTCATGAAAAGAACAGACATGCAATGACACTAGGTGTGGTTCATGAAAAGAACTGACATGCAATGACACCGGTGGATCCATGTGTGGTTCATGAGAAGAACGCCCATCCAATGACACTGGTAGATCCTTGTGTGTTTCATGAAAATAACATTCATGTAGTGACACCGGGTGTGTTTGATGAAAAGAACAGACATGCAATGACACTGGGTGTGGTTCATGAAAAGAACAGACATGCAATGACACTAGTGGATCCTTATGTAGTTCATGAAAAGAACAGACATGCAATGACACTGATGGATACTTATGTGGTTCATGAAAATAACAGACATGCAATGACACTAGAGATCCTTATGTGGTTCATGAAAAGAACAGACATGCAATGACATTGGGTGTGGTTCATGAAAAGAACATACATGCAATGACACTGGTGGATCCTTATGTGTGGTTCATGAAAAGAACAGACATGTAATGACACTGGTGGATCCTTATGTGGTTCATGAAAAGAACAGACATGCAATGACACTAGTGGATCCTTATGTGGTTCATAAAAAGAACAAACATGCAATGACACTGGTGGATCCTTATGTGTGGTTCATGAAAAGAACAGACATGCAATGACACCGATTGATCCACGTGTGGTTCATGAGAATAACACACATCCAATGACACTGATGGATCCTTATGTGGTTCATGAAAATAACTTACATGAAGTGACACCGGGTGTGGTTCATGAAAAGAACAAACATGCAATGACACTAGGTGTGGTTCATGAAAAGAATAGACATCCAATGACTCTAGCTGTGGTTCATGAAAAGAACACACATGCAACGACACTGTGTGTGGTTCATGAAAAGAACAAACATGCAATGACACTAGTGGATCCTTATGTGTGGTTCATGAAAAGAACAGACATGCAATGACACTGGTGGATCCTTATGTTGTTTGTTTAGAGGAACAAACATGCAATGACACTGGTGGATCCATCTATGGTTCATGAGAAGAACACACATCCAATGACACCGGTGGATCCTTATGTGGTTTGTTTAGAGGAAATGACAAGCAATCACACTAGGTGAATCCATATGGGGTGTATGGAAGTAATGACATGCAATGAATCTAGGCGTGATTCATGAAAAACAGAACATATGCAATGACACTGGTGGATCCATGTGTGGTTCATGGGAAGAACACACATCCAATGACACTGGTGGACTCTAGCTGTGGTTGATGAAAAGAACAGACATGCAATGACACTGGTGGATCCATATGTGGTTTGTCAGGAGAACACACATGCAATGACACTGGGTGTGGTTCATGATAAAAACAGACACGCAATGACACTCGTGGATCCTTATGTGGTTTGTTTAGAGGAACAGACATGCAATGACACCGGTGGATCCACGTGTGGTTCATGAGAAGAACACACATCCAATGTCACTGGGTGGATCCTTATGTGGTTCATGAAAAGAACTAACATGGAGTGACACTAGGTGTGGTTCATGAAAAGAACATACATGCAATGACATTGGTGGATCCATGTGTGGTTTATCGAAGTAACATACATGCAAAGACTCTAGCTGTGGTTACTGAAAAGAACACGCATGCAATGACACTATGTGTGGTTCATGAAAAGAACAGACATGCAATGACACTGGTGGATCCTTATGTGGTTCATGAAAAGAACATGCATGCAATGACACTGGTGGATCCTTATGTGGTTCATGATAAGAACAGACATGCAATGACACTAGTGGATCCTTATGTGGTTCATGAAAAGAACAGACAAGCAATGACACTGGTGGATCCTTATGTGTGGTTCATGAAAAGAACAGACATGCAATGACACCGGTGGATCCACGTGTGGTTCATGAGAAGAACACACATCCAATGACACTGGTGGATCCTTATGTGGTTCTTGAAAAGAACTTACATGAAGTGACACCGGGTGTGGTTCATGAAAAGAACAAACATGCAATGACACTAGGTGTGGTTCATGAAAAGAATAGACATCCAATGACTCTAGCTGTGGTTCATGAAAAGAACACACATGCAATGACACTAGTGGATCCTTATGTGTGGTTCATGAAAAGAACAGACATGCAATGACATTGGTGGATCCTTATGTGTGGTTCATGAAAAGAACATACATGCAATAACACTGGTGGATCCTTATGTGGTTTGTTTAGAGGAACAAACATGCAGTAACACTAGTGGATCCATCTATGGTTCATGAGAAGAACACACATCCAATGACACTGGTGGATCCTTATGTGGTTTGTTTAGAGGAACAGACATGCAATCACAGTAGGTGAATCCATATGTGGTTTATGGAAGTAACAGACATGCAATGACTCTAGCTATGATTCATGAAAAGAACAGACATGCAATGACACTGGTGGATCCATGTGTGGTTCATGGGAAGAACACACATCCAATGACACTGGTGGACTCTAGTTGTGGTTCATGAAAAGAACAGACATACAATGACACTGGTAGATCCATATGTGGTTTGTTAGGAGAACACACATGCAATGACATTGGGTGTGCTTCATGAAAAGAACAGACATGCAATGACACTGGTGGATCCTTATGTGTGGTTCATGAAAAGAACAGACATGCAATGACACTGGTGGATCCTTATGTGGTTTGTTTAGAAGAACACACATGCAATGACACTAGGTGTGGTTCATGACAAGAACACACATCCAATGACACTGGTGGATCCTTATGTGGTTTGTTAGAGGAACAGACATGCAATGACACCGGTGGATCCATGTGTGGTTCATGAGAAACACACATCCAATGACACTGGTAGATCCTTATGTGGTTCATGAAAAGAACAGACATGCACTGACACTAGGTGTGGTTCATGAAAAGAACAGACAGGCAATGACACTGGTGGATCCTTATGTGGTTTGTTTAGAAGAACACACATGTAATGACACTGGGTATGGTTCATGAAAAGAACAGACATGCAATGACACTGGTGGATCCTTATGTGGTTTGTTTAGAGGAACAGACATGCAATGACACTGGTGGATCCACGTGTGGTTCATGAGAAGAACACACATCCAATGACACTAGTAGATCCTTATGTGGTTCATGAAAAGAACAGACATGCAGTGACACCGGGTGTGTTTCATGAAAAGAACAGACATGCAATGACACCGGTGGATCCACGTGTGGTTCATGAGAAGAACACACATCCAATGTCACTGGGTGGATCCTTATGTGGTCCATGAAAAGAACTGACATGGAGTGACACTGGGTGTGGTTTTATGAAAAGAACAGACATGCAATGACATTGATGGATCCATGTGTGGTTTATGCAAGTAACAGACATGCAATGACTCTAGATGTGGTTAATGAAAAGAACACACATGCAATGACATTGAGTGTGGTTCATGAAAAGAACAGACATGCAATGACACTGGTGGATCCTTATGTGGTTTGTTTAGAGGAATAGACATGCAATGACACTAGATATGGTTCATGAAAAGAACAGACATTTTATGACTCTGGGTGTGGTTCATGAAAAGAACAGACATGCAATGACTTATGTGGTTTGTTTAGAAGAACGCACATGCAGTGACACCGGCTGTGGTTCATGAAAAGAACAGACATGTTATGACACTAGTGGATCCTTATGTGGTTTGTTTAGAAGAACACACATGCAATGACACTTGGTGTGGTTCATGATAAACACAGACACGCAATGACATGGGTGGATCCTTATGTGGTTTGTTTAGAGGAACAGACATGCAATGACACCGGTGGATCCACGTGTGGTTCATGAGAAGAACACACATCCAATGACACTGGTAGATCCTTATGTGGTTCATGAAAAGAACAGACATGCAGTGACATTGGGTGTGGTTCATGAAAAGAACACACATGCACTGACACTGCGTGTGGTTCATGAAAATAACAGACATGCAATGACACTGGTGGATCCTTATGTGGTTCATGAAAAGAACAGACATGCAATGACACTAGTGGATCCATGTGTGGTTCATGAGAAGAACAGACATGCAATGACACTGGTGGATCCATGTGTGGCTCATGAAAAGAACAGACATGCAATGACACTGGTGGATCCTTATGTGGTTTGTTTGGAAGAACACGCATTGCAATGACACTGGGTGTGGTTCATGAAAAGAACAAACATGCAATGACACTGGTGGATCCTTATGTGGTTTGTTTAGAGGAACAGACATGCAATGACACCGGTGGATCCACGTGTGGTTCATGATAAGTACACACATCCAATGACACTGGTAGATCCTTATGTGGTTCATGAAAAGAACTGACATGCAGTGACACTGGGTGTGGTTCATGAAAAGAACAGACATGCAATGACACTGGGTGTGGTTCATGAAAAGAACAGACATGCAATGACACCGGTGGATCCATGTGTGGTTCATGAGAAGAACACCCATCCAATGACACTGGTAGATCCTTGTGTGTTTCATGAAAATAACAGACATGCAGTGACACCGGGTGTGTTTCATGAAAAGAACAGACATGCAATGACACTGGGTGTGGTTCATGAAAAGAACAGACATGCAATGACACTGGTGGATCCTTATGTGGTTCATGAAAAGAACAGACATGCAATGACACTAGTGGATCCTTATGTGGTTCATGAAAAGAACATACATGCAATGACACTGGTGGATCCTTATGTGTGGTTCATGAAAAGAACAGACATGCAATGACACCGGTGGATCCACGTGTGGTTCATGAGAAGAACACACATCCAATGACACTGGTGGATCCTTATGTGGTTCATGAAAAGAACTTACATGAAGTGACACCGGGTGTGGTTCATGAAAAGAACAAACATGCAATGACACTAGGTGTGGTTCATGAAAAGAATAGACATCCAATGACTCTAGCTGTGGTTCATGAAAAGAACACACATGCAATGACACTGGGTGTGGTTCATGAAAAGAACAAACATGCAATGACACTGGTGGATCCTTATGTGTGGTTAATGAAAAGAACAGACATGCAATGACACTGGTGGATCCTTATGTGTGGTTAATGAAAAGAACAGACATGCAATGACACTGGTGGATCCTTATGTGGTGTGTTTAGAGGAATAAACATGCAATGACACTTGTGGATCCATCTATGGTTCATGAGAAGAACACACACCCAATGACACTGGTGGATCCTTATGTGGTTTGTTTAGAGGAAAAGACAAGCCATCACACTAGGTGAATCCATATGTGGTTTATGTAAGTAACAGACATGCAATGAATCTAGCTATGATTCATGAAAAGAACAGACATGCAATGACACTGGTGGATCCATGTGTGGTTCAGGGGAAGAACACACATCCAATGACACTGGTGGACTCTAGCTGTGGTTCATGAAAAGAACAGACATGCAATGACACTGGTGGATCCATATGTGGTTTGTCAGGAGAACACACATGCAATGACACTGGGTGTGGTTCATGAAAAGAACAGACATGCAATGACACTGGTGGATCCTTATGTGTGATTCATGAAAAGAACACACATGTAATGACACTGGTGTATCCTTATGTGGTTTGTTTAGAAGAACACACATGCAATGACACTGGGTGTGGTTCATGATAAAAACAGACACGCAATGACACTCGTGGATCCTTATGTGGTTTGTTTAGAATAGCAGACATGCAATGACACCGGTGGATCCATGTGTGGTTCATGAGAAGAACACACATCCAATGACACTAGTAGATCCTTATGTGGTTCATGAAAAGAACAGACATGCAGTGACATTGGGTGTGGGTCATGGAAAGAACAGACATGCACTAACACTGGGTGTGGTTCATGAAAAGAACAGACATGCAATGACATTGGTGGATCCTTATGTGGTTCATGAAAATAACAGACATGCAATGACACTGGTGGATCCTTATGTGGTTCATGAAAAGAACAGACATGCAATGACACTGGTGGATCCTTATGTGGTTTGTTTAGAGGAACAGACATGCAATGATACCGGTGGATCCACGTGTGGTTCATGATCAGTACACACATCCAATGACACTGGTAGATCCTTATGTGGTTCATGAAAAGAACTGACATGCAGTGACACTGGGTGTGGTTCATGAAAATAACAGACATGCAATGACACTGGGTGTGGTTCATGAAAAGAACTGACATGCAATGACACCGGTGGATCCATGTGTGGTTCATGAGAAGAACGCCCATCCAATGACACTGGTAGATCCTTGTGTGTTTCATGAAAATAACAGACATGTAGTGACACCGGGTGTGTTTGATGAAAAGAACAGACATGCAATGACACTGGGTGTGGTTCATGAAAAGAACAGACATGCAATGACACTGGTGGATCCTTATGTGGTTCATGAAAAGAACAGACATGCAATGACACTGATGGATACTTATGTGGTTCATGAAAATAACACACATGCAATGACACTGGAGATCCTTATGTGGTTCATGAAAAGAACAGACATGCAATGACATTGGGTGTGGTTCATGAAAAGAACATACATGCAATGACACTGGTGGATCCTTATGTGTGGTTCATGAAAAGAACAGACATGTAATGACACTTGTGGATCCTTATGTGGTTCATGAAAAGAACAGACATGCAGTGACACTAGTGGATCCTTATGTGGTTCATGAAAAGAACATACATGCAATGACACTGGTGGATCCTTATGTGTGGTTCATGAAAAGAACAGACATGCAATGACACCAGTGGATCCACGTGTGGTTCATGAGAAGAACACACATCCAATGACACTGATGGATCCTTATGTGGTTCATGAAAATAACTTACATGAAGTGACACCGGGTGTGGTTCATGAAAAGAACAAACATGCAATGACACTAGGTGTGGTTCATGAAAAGAATAGACATCCAATGACTCTAGCTGTGGTTCATGAAAAGAACACACATGCAATGACACTGGGTGTGGTTCATGAAAAGAACAAACATGCAATGACACTAGTGGATCCTTATGTGTGGTTCATGAAAAGAACAGACATGCAATGACACTGGTGGATCCTTATGTGGTTTGTTTAGAGGAACAAACATGCAATGACACTGGTGGATCCATCTATGGTTCATGAGAAGAACACACATCCAATGACACTGGTGGATCCTTATGTGGTTTGTTTAGAGGAAATGACAAGCAATCACACTAGGTGAATCCATATGTGGTTTATGGAAGTAACAGACATGCAATGAATCTAGCTGTGATTCATGAAAAGAACAGACATGCAATGACACTGGTGGATCCATGTGTGGTTCATGGGAAGAACACACATCCAATGACACTGGTGGACTCTAGCTGTGGTTCATGAAAAGAACAGACATGCAATGACATTGGTGGATCTATATGTGGTTTATCAAGAGAACACACATGCAATGACACTAGGTGTGGTTCATGAAAAGAACAGACATGAAATGACACTGTTGGATCCTTATGTGTGGTTCATGAAAAGAACACACATGCAATGACACTGGTGTATCCTTATGTGGTTTGTTTAGAAGAACACACATGCAATGACAGTAGGTGTGGTTCACGAAAAGAACAAACATGCAATGACACTGGTGGATCCTTTTGTGGTTTGTTTAGAGGAACCAACATGCAATGACACCGGTGGATCCACGTGTGGTTCATGAGAAGAACACACATCCAATGTCACTGGGTGGATCCTTATGTGGTTCATGAAAAGAACTAACATGGAGTGACACTAGGTGTGGTTCATGAAAAGAACATACATGCAATGACATTGGTGGATCCATGTGTGGTTTATCGAAGTAACATACATGCAAAGACTCTAGCTGTGGTTACTGAAAAGAACACGCATGCAATGACACTATGTGTGGTTCATGAAAAGAACAGACATGCAATGACACTGGTGGATCCTTATGTGGTTCATGAAAAGAATATGCATGCAATGACACTGGTGGATCCTTATGTGGTTCATGATAAGAACAGACATGCAATGACACTAGTGGATCCTTATGTGGTTCATGAAAAGAACAGACAAGCAATGACACTGGTGGATCCTTATGTGTGGTTCATGAAAAGAACAGACATGCAATGACACCGGTGGATCCACGTGTGGTTCATGAGAAGAACACACATCCAATGACACTGGTGGATCCTTATGTGGTTCATGAAAAGAACTTACATGAAGTGACACCGGGTGTGGTTCATGAAAAGAACAAACATGCAATGACACTGGGTGTGGTTCATGAAAAGAATAGACATCCAATGACTCTAGCTGTGGTTCATGAAAAGAACACACATGCAATGACACTGGGTGTGGTTCATGAAAAGAACAAAGATGCAATGACACTGGTGGATCCTTATGTGTGGTTCATGAAAAGAACAGATATGCAATGACACTGGTGGATCCTTATGTGGTGTGTTTAGAGGAACAAACATGCAATGACACTGGTGGATCCATCTATGGTTCATGAGAAGAACACACACCCAATGACACTGGTGGATCCTTATGTGGTTTGTTTAGAGGAAAAGACAAGCCATCACACTAGGTGAATCCATATGTGGTTTATGGAAGTAACAGACATGCAATGAATCTAGCTATGATTCATGAAAAGAACAGACATGCAATGACACTGGTGGATCCATGTGTGGTTTATCGAAGTAACATACATGCAATGACTCTAGCTGTGGTTACTTAAAAGAACACGCATGCAATGACACTATGTGTGGTTCATGAAAACAACAGACATGCAATGACACTGGTGGATCCTTATGTGGTTCATGAAAAGAACATGCATGCAATGACACTGATGGATCCTTATGTGGTTCATGATAAGAACAGACATGCAATGACACTAGTGGATCCTTATGTGGTCATGAAAAGAACAGACAAGCAATGACACTGGTGGATCCTTATGTGTGGTTCATGAAAAGAACAGACATGCAATGACACGGTGGATCACGTGTGGTTCATGAGAAGAACACATCCAATGACACTGGTGGATCCTTATGTGGTTCTTCAGAAGAACTTACATGAAGTGACACCGGGTGTGGTTCATGAAAAGAACAAACATGCAATGACACTGGGTGTGGTTCATGAAAAGAATAGACATCCAATGACTCTAGCTGTGGTTCATGAAAAGAACACACATGCAATGACACTGGGTGTGGTTCATGAAAAGAACAAACATGCAATGACACTGAAGGATCCTTATGTGTGGTTCATGAAAAGAACAGACATGCAATGACCCTGGTGGATCCTTATGTGGTGTGTTTAGAGGAACAAACATGAAATGACACTGGTGGATCCATCTATGGTTCATGAGAAGAACACACACCCAATGAGACTGGTGGATCCTTATGTGGTTTGTTTAGAGGAAAAGACAAGCCATCACACTAGGTGAATCCATATGTGGTTTATGGAAGTAACAGACATGCAATGAATCTAGCTATGATTCATGAAAAGAACAGACATGTAATGACACTGGTGGATCCATGTGTGGTTCAGGGGAAGAACACACATCCAATGACACTGGTGGACTCTAGCTGTGGTTCATGAAAAGAACAGACATGCAATGACACTGGTGGATCCATATGTGGTTTGTCAGGAGAACACACATGCAATGACACTGGGTATGGTTCATGAAAAAAACAGACATGCAATGACACTGGTGGATCCTTATGTGTGGTTCATGAAAAGAACACACATGTAATGACACTGGTGTATCCTTATGTGGTTTGTTTAGAAGAACACACATGCAATGACACTGGGTGTGGTTCATGATAAAAATAGACACGCAATGACACTGGTGGATCCTTATGTGGTTTGTTTAGAGGAACAGACATGCAATGACACCGGTGGATCCATGTGTGGTTCATGAGAAGATACACATCCAATGACACAGGTAGATCCTTATGTGGTTCATGAAAAGATCAGACATGCAGTGACATTGGGTGTGGTTCATGGAAAGAACAGACATGCACTAACACTGGGTGTGGTTCATGAAAAGAACAGACATGCAATGACACTGGTGGATCCTTATGTGGTTCATGAAAAGAACAGACATGCATTGACACTGGTGGATCCTTATGTGGTTTGTTTAGAGGAACAGACATGCAATGACACCGGTGGATCCACGTGTGGTTCATGATCAGTACACACATCCAATGACACTGGTAGATCCTTATGTGGTTCATGAAAAGAACTGACATGCAGTGACACTGGGTGTGGTTCATGAAAAGAATAGACATGCAATGACACTGGGTGTGGTTCATGAAAAGAACTGACATGCAATGACACCGGTGGATCCATGTGTGGTTCATGAGAAGAACGCCCATCCAATGACACTGGTAGATCCTTGTGTGTTTCATGAAAATAACAGACATGTAGTGACACCGGGTGTGTTTCATGAAAAGAACAGACATGCAATGACACTGGGTGTGGTTCATGAAAAGAACAGACATGCAATGACACTGGTGGATCCTTATGTGGTTCATGAAAAGAACAGGCATGCAATGACACTGATGGATACTTATGTGGTTCATGAAAAGAACAGACATGCAATGACACTGGAGATCCTTATGTGGTTCATGAAAAGAACAGACATGCAATGACATTGGGTGTGGTTCATGAAAAGAACATACATGCAATGACACTGGTGGATCCTTATGTGTGGTTCATGAAAAGAACAGACATGTAATGACACTGGTGGATCCTTATGTGTTTCATGAAAAGAACAGACATGCAATGACACTCGTGGATCCTTATGTGGTTCATGAAAAGAACATACATGCAATGACACTGGTGGATCCTTATGTGTGGTTCATGAAAAGAACAGACATGCAATGACACCAGTGGATCCACGTGTGGTTCATGAGAAGAACACACATCCAATGACACTGGTGGATCCTTATGTGGTTCATATAAAGAACTTACATGAAGTGACACCGGGTGTGGTTCATGAAAAGAACAAACATGCAATGACACTAGGTGTGGTTCATGAAAAGAATAGACATCCAATGACTCTAGTTGTGGTTCATGAAAAGAACACACATGCAATAACACTGGGTGTGGTTCATGAAAAGAACAAACATGCAATGACACTGGTGGATCCTTATGTGTGGTTCATGAAAAGAACAGACATGCAATGACACTGGTGGATCCTTATGTGGTTTGTTTAGAGGAACAAACATGCAATGACACTGGTGGATCCATCTATGGTTCATGAGAAGAACACACATCTAATAACACTGCTGGATCCTTATGTGGTTTGTTTAGAGGAAAAGACAAGCAATCACACTAGGCGAAGCCATATTTGGTTTATGGAAGTAACAGACATGCAATGAATCTAGCTGTGATTCATGAAAAGAACAGACATGCAATGACACCGGTGGATCCATGTGTGGTTCATGAGAAGAACACACATCCAATGACACTAGTAGATCCTTATGTGGTTCATGAAAAGAACAGACATGCAGTGACATTGGGTGTGGGTCATGGAAAGAACAGACATGCACTAACACTGGGTGTGGTTCATGAAAAGAACAGACATGCAATGACATTGGTGGATCCTTATGTGGTTCATGAAAATAACAGACATGCAATGACACTGGTGGATCCTTATGTGGTTCATGAAAAGAACAGACATGCAATGACACTGGTGGATCCTTATGTGGTTTGTTTAGAGGAACAGACATGCAATGATACCGGTGGATCCACGTGTGGTTCATGATCAGTACACACATCCAATGACACTGGTAGATCCTTATGTGGTTCATGAAAAGAACTGACATGCAGTGACACTGGGTGTGGTTCATGAAAATAACAGACATGCAATGACACTGGGTGTGGTTCATGAAAAGAACAGACATGCAATGACACTGGTGGATCCTTATGTGGTTCATGAAAAGAACAGACATGCAATGACACTGATGGATACTTATGTGGTTCATGAAAATAACACACATGCAATGACACTGGAGATCCTTATGTGGTTCATGAAAAGAACAGACATGCAATGACATTGGGTGTGGTTCATGAAAAGAACATACATGCAATGACACTGGTGGATCCTTATGTGTGGTTCATGAAAAGAACAGACATGTAATGACACTGGTGGATCCTTATGTGGTTCATGAAAAGAACAGACATGCAATGACACTAGTGGATCCTTATGTGGTTCATGAAAAGAACATACATGCAATGACACTGGTGGATCCTTATGTGTGGTTCATGAAAAGAACAGACATGCAATGACACCAGTGGATCCACGTGTGGTTCATGAGAAGAACACACATCCAATGACACTGATGGATCCTTATGTGGTTCATGAAAATAACTTACATGAAGTGACACCGGGTGTGGTTCATGAAAAGAACAAACATGCAATGACACTAGGTGTGGTTCATGAAAAGAATAGACATCCAATGACTCTAGCTGTGGTTCATGAAAAGAACACACATGCAATGACACTGGGTGTGGTTCATGAAAAGAACAAACATGCAATGACACTAGTGGATCCTTATGTGTGGTTCATGAAAAGAACAGACATGCAATGACACTGGTGGATCCTTATGTGGTTTGTTTAGAGGAACAAACATGCAATGACACTGGTGGATCCATCTATGGTTCATGAGAAGAACACACATCCAATGACACTGGTGGATCCTTATGTGGTTTGTTTAGAGGAAATGACAAGCAATCACACTAGGTGAATCCATATGTGGTTTATGGAAGTAACAGACATGCAATGAATCTAGCTGTGATTCATGAAAAGAACAGACATGCAATGACACTGGTGGATCCATGTGTGGTTCATGGGAAGAACACACATCCAATGACACTGGTGGACTCTAGCTGTGGTTCATGAAAAGAACAGACATGCAATGACATTGGTGGATCTATATGTGGTTTATCAAGAGAACACACATGCAATGACACTAGGTGTGGTTCATGAAAAGAACAGACATGAAATGACACTGTTGGATCCTTATGTGTGGTTCATGAAAAGAACACACATGCAATGACACTGGTGTATCCTTATGTGGTTTGTTTAGAAGAACACACATGCAATGACAGTAGGTGTGGTTCACGAAAAGAACAAACATGCAATGACACTGGTGGATCCTTTTGTGGTTTGTTTAGAGGAACCAACATGCAATGACACCGGTGGATCCACGTGTGGTTCATGAGAAGAACACACATCCAATGTCACTGGGTGGATCCTTATGTGGTTCATGAAAAGAACTAACATGGAGTGACACTAGGTGTGGTTCATGAAAAGAACATACATGCAATGACATTGGTGGATCCATGTGTGGTTTATCGAAGTAACATACATGCAAAGACTCTAGCTGTGGTTACTGAAAAGAACACGCATGCAATGACACTATGTGTGGTTCATGAAAAGAACAGACATGCAATGACACTGGTGGATCCTTATGTGGTTCATGAAAAGAATATGCATGCAATGACACTGGTGGATCCTTATGTGGTTCATGAAAAGAACATACATGCAATGACACTGGTGGATCCTTATGTGGTTCATGAAAAGAACAGACATGCAATGACACTGGTGGATCCTTATGTGTGGTTCATGAAAAGAACAGACATGCAATGACACCGGTGGATCCACGTGTGGTTCATGAGAAGAACACACATCCAATGACACTGGTGGATCCTTATGTGGTTCTTGAAAAGAACTTACATGAAGTGACACCGGGTGTGGTTCATGAAAAGAACAAACATGCAATGACACTGGGTGTGGTTCATGAAAAGAATAGACATCCAATGACTCTAGCTGTGGTTCATGAAAAGAACACACATGCAATGACACTGGGTGTGGTTCATGAAAAGAACAAAGATGCAATGACACTGGTGGATCCTTATGTGTGGTTCATGAAAAGAACAGATATGCAATGACACTGGTGGATCCTTATGTGGTGTGTTTAGAGGAACAAACATGCAATGACACTGGTGGATCCATCTATGGTTCATGAGAAGAACACACACCCAATGACACTGGTGGATCCTTATGTGGTTTGTTTAGAGGAAAAGACAAGCCATCACACTAGGTGAATCCATATGTGGTTTATGGAAGTAACAGACATGCAATGAATCTAGCTATGATTCATGAAAAGAACAGACATGCAATGACACTGGTGGATCCATGTGTGGTTTATCGAAGTAACATACATGCAATGACTCTAGCTGTGGTTACTTAAAAGAACACGCATGCAATGACACTATGTGTGGTTCATGAAAACAACAGACATGCAATGACACTGGTGGATCCTTATGTGGTTCATGAAAAGAACATGCATGCAATGACACTGATGGATCCTTATGTGGTTCATGATAAGAACAGACATGCAATGACACTAGTGGATCCTTATGTGGTCATGAAAAGAACAGACAAGCAATGACACTGGTGGATCCTTATGTGTGGTTCATGAAAAGAACAGACATGCAATGACACCGGTGGATCCACGTGTGGTTCATGAGAAGAACACACATCCAATGACACTGGTGGATCCTTATGTGGTTCTTCAGAAGAACTTACATGAAGTGACACCGGGTGTGGTTCATGAAAAGAACAAACATGCAATGACACTGGGTGTGGTTCATGAAAAGAATAGACATCCAATGACTCTAGCTGTGGTTCATGAAAAGAACACACATGCAATGACACTGGGTGTGGTTCATGAAAAGAACAAACATGCAATGACACTGAAGGATCCTTATGTGTGGTTCATGAAAAGAACAGACATGCAATGACCCTGGTGGATCCTTATGTGGTGTGTTTAGAGGAACAAACATGAAATGACACTGGTGGATCCATCTATGGTTCATGAGAAGAACACACACCCAATGAGACTGGTGGATCCTTATGTGGTTTGTTTAGAGGAAAAGACAAGCCATCACACTAGGTGAATCCATATGTGGTTTATGGAAGTAACAGACATGCAATGAATCTAGCTATGATTCATGAAAAGAACAGACATGTAATGACACTGGTGGATCCATGTGTGGTTCAGGGGAAGAACACACATCCAATGACACTGGTGGACTCTAGCTGTGGTTCATGAAAAGAACAGACATGCAATGACACTGGTGGATCCATATGTGGTTTGTCAGGAGAACACACATGCAATGACACTGGGTGTGGTTCATGAAAAAAACAGACATGCAATGACCTGTGGATCCTTATGTGTGGTTCATGAAAAGAACAGAAATGAAATGACACTGTTGTATCCTTTGGTGGTTTTTTAGTAGAACACACATGCAATGACACTGGGTGTGGTTCATGATAAAAATAGACACATAATGACCTTTGGTGGATCCTTATGTGGTTTGTTTAGAGGAACAGACATGCAATGACACCGGTGGATCCATGTGTGGTTCATGAGAAGATACACATCCAATGACACAGGTAGATCCTTATGTGGTTCATGAAAAGATCAGACATGCAGTGACATTGGGTGTGGTTCATGGAAAGAACAGACATGCACTAACACTGGGTGTGGTTCATGAAAAGAACAGACATGCAATGACACTGGTGGATCCTTATGTGGTTCATGAAAAGAACAGACATGCATTGACACTGGTGGATCCTTATGTGGTTTGTTTAGAGGAACAGACATGCAATGACACCGGTGGATCCACGTGTGGTTCATGATCAGTACACACATCCAATGACACTGGTAGATCCTTATGTGGTTCATGAAAAGAACTGACATGCAGTGACACTGGGTGTGGTTCATGAAAAGAATAGACATGCAATGACACTGGGTGTGGTTCATGAAAAGAACTGACATGCAATGACACCGGTGGATCCATGTGTGGTTCATGAGAAGAACATACATCCAATGACACAGGTAGATCCTTATGTGTTTCATGAAAAGATCAGACATGTAGTGACATTGGGTGTGTTTCATGTAAAGAACAGACATGCAATGACACTGGGTGTGGTTCATGAAAAGAACAGACATGCAATGACACTGGTGGATCCTTATGTGGTTCATGAAAAGAACAGGCATGCAATGACACTGATGGATACTTATGTGGTTCATGAAAAGAACAGACATGCAATGACACTGGAGATCCTTATGTGGTTCATGAAAAGAACAGACATGCAATGACATTGGGTGGTTCATGAAAAGAACATACATGCAATGACACTGGTGGATCCTTATGTGGTTCATGAAAAGAACAGACATGTAATGACACTGGTGGATCCTTATGTGGTTCATGAGAAGAACATACATGCAATGACACTCGTGGATCCTTATGTGGTTCATGAAAAGAACATACATGCAATGACACTGGTAGATCCTTTTGTGGTTCATGAAAAGAACAGACATGCAATGACACCAGTGGATCCACGTGTGGTTCATGAGAAGAACACACATCCAATGACACTGGTGGATCCTTATGTGGTTCATAAAAAGAACTTACATGAAGTGACACCGGGTGTGGTTCATGAAAAGAACAAACATGCAATGACACTAGGTGTGGTTCATGAAAAGAATAGACATCCAATGACTCTAGTTGTGGTTCATGAAAAGAACACACATGCAATAACACTGGGTGTGGTTCATGAAAAGAACAAACATGCAATGACACTGGTGGATCCTTATGTGTGGTTCATGAAAAGAACAGACATGCAATGACACTGGTGGATCCTTATGTGGTTTGTTTAGAGGAACAAACATGCAATGACACTGGTGGATCCATCTATGGTTCATGAGAAGAACACACATCTAATAACACTGCTGGATCCTTATGTGGTTTGTTTAGAGGAAAAGACAAGCAATCACACTAGGCGAAGCCATATTTGGTTTATGGAAGTAACAGACATGCAATGAATCTAGCTGTGATTCATGAAAAGAACAGACATGCAATGACACTGGTGGATCCATGTGTGGTTCAGGGGAAGAACACACATCCAATGACACTGGTGGACTCTAGCTGTGGTTCATGAAAAGAACAGACATGCAATGACACTGGTGGATCCATATGTGGTTTGTTAGGAGAACACACATGCAATGACACTGGGTGTGGTTCATGAAAAGAACAGACATGCAATGACACTGCTGGATCCTTATGTGTGGTTCATGAAAAGAACACACATGTAATGACACTGGTGTATCCTTATGTGGTTTGTTTAGAAGAACACACATGCAATGACACTGGGTGTGGTTCATGATAAAAACAGACACACAATGACACTGGTGGATCCTTATGTGGTTGTTTTAGAGGAACAAACATGCAATGACACCAGTGGATCCATGTGTGGTTCATGAGAAGAACACACATCCAATGACACTAGTAGATACTTATGTGGTTCATGAAAAGAACAGACATGCAGTGACATTGGGTGTGGTTCATGGAAAGAACAGACATGCACTGACACTGGGTGTGGTTCATGAAAAGAACAGACATGCAATGACACTGGTGGATCCTTATGTGGTTCATGAAAATAACAGACATGCAATGACACTGGTGGATACTTATGTGGTTCATGAAAAGAACAGACATGCAATGACACTGGTGGATCCTTATGTGGTTTGTTTAGAGGAATAGACATGCAATGACACCGGTGGATCCACGTGTGGTTCATGATCAGTACACACATACAATGACACTGGTAGATCCTTATGTGGTTCATGAAAAGAACTGACATGCAGTGACACTGGGTGTGGTTCATAAAAAGAATAGACATGCAATGACACTGGGTGTGGTTCCTGAAAAGAACTGACATGCAATGACACCGGTGGATCCATGTGTGGTTCATGAGAAGAACGCCCATCCAATGACACTAGTAGATCCTTCTATGTTTCATGAAAATAACAGACATGTAGTGACACCGGGTGTGTTTCATGAAAAGAACAGACATGCAATGACACTGGGTGTGGTCCATGAAAAGAACAGACATGCAATGACACTGGTGGATCCTTATGTGGTTCATGAAAAGAACAGACATGCAATGACACTGATGGATACTTATGTGGTTCATGAAAAGAACAGACATGCAATGACACTGGAGATCCTTATGTGGTTCATGAAAAGAACAGACATGCAATGACATTGGGTGTGGTTCATGAAAAGAACATACATGCAATGACACTGGTGGATCCTTATGTGTGGTTCATGAAAAGAACAGACATGTAATGACACTCGTGGATCCTTATGTGGTTCATGAAAAGAACAGACATGCAATGACACTAGTGGATCCTTATGTGGTTCATGAAAAGAACAGACATGCAATGACACCAGTGGATCCACGTGTGGTTCATGAGAAGAACACACATCCAATGACACTGGTGGATCCTTATGTGGTTCATGAAAAGAACTTACATGAAGTGACACCGGGTGTGGTTCATGAAAAGAACAAACATGCAATGACAGTAGGTGTGGTTCATGAAAAGAATAGACATCCAATGACTCTAGTTGTGGTTCATGAAAAGAACACACATGCAATAACACTGGGTGTGGTTCATGAAAAGAACAAACATGCAATGACACTGGTGGATCCTTATGTGTGGTTCATGAAAAGAACAGACATGCAATGACACTGGTGGATCCTTATGTGGTTTGTTTAGAGGAACAAACATGCAATGACACTGGTGGATCCATCTATGGTTCATGAGAAGAACACACATCCAATGACACTGGTGGATCCTTATGTGGTTTGTTTAGAGGAAAAGACAAGCAATCACACTAGGCGAATCCATATGTGGTTTATGGAAGTAACAGACATGCAATGAATCTAGCTGTGATTCATGAAAAGAACAGACATGCAATGACACTAGTGGATCCATGTGTGGTTCATGGGAAGAACACACATCCAATGACACTGGTGGACTCTAGCTGTGGTTCATGAAAATAACAGACATGCAATGACACTGGTGGATCCATATGTGGTTTGTCAGGAGAACACACATGCAATGACACTGGGTGTGGTTCATGAAGAGAACAGACATGCAATGACACTGGTGGATCCTTATGTGTGGTTAATGAAAAGAACACACATGCAATGACACTAGTGTATCCTTATGTGGTTTGTTTAGAAGAACACACATGCAATGACACTGGGTGTGGTTCACCTAAAGAACAGACATGCAATGACACTTGTGGATCCTTATGTCGTTTGTTTAGAGGAAAAAACATGCAATGACACCGGTGGATCCACGTGTGGTTCATGAGAAGAACACACATCCAATGTCACTAGGTGGATCCTTATGTGGTTCATGAAAAGAACTGACATGGAGTGACACTAGGTGTGGTTCATGAAAAGAACATACATGCAATGACATTGGTGGATCCATGTGTGGTTTATGGAAGTAACATACATGCAATGACTCTAGCTGTGGATACTGAAAAGAACACGCATGCAATGAGACTTGGTGTGGTTCATGAAAAGAACAGACATGCAATGACACTGGTGGATTCTTATGTGGTTTGTTTAGAGGAACAGACATGCAATGACTCTAGATATGGTTCATGAAAAGAACAGACATGCAATGACACCGGGTGTGGTTCATGAAAACAACAGACATGCAATGACTTATGTGGTTTGTTTAGAAGAACGCACATGTAGTGACACCGGGTGTGGTTCATGAAAAGAACAGACATGCAATGACACTGGTGGATCCTTATGTGGTTTGTTTAGAAGAACACACATGCAATGACACTGGGTGTGGTTCATGAAAAGAACAGACATGCAATGACACTTGTGGATCCTTATGTAGTTTGTTCAGAGTAACATACATGCAATTACACCGGTGGATCCACGTGTGGTTCATGAGAAGAACACACATTCAATGTCATAGGGTGGATCCTTATGTGGTTCATGAAAAGAACTGACATGCAGTGACACTAGGTGTGGTTCATGAAAAGAACAGACATGCACTGACACTGGGTGTGGTTCATGAAAAGAACAGACATGCAATGACAGTGGTGGATCCTTATGTGGTTCATGAAAAGAACAGACATGCAATGACACTGGTGGATCCTTATGTGGTTCATGAAAAGAACAGACATGCAATGACACTACAAGGAATTTGGCTATATATGACCCCCTATTTTCGTCATAGAATTGTCATAGTAGTCTGTGTATGACGATTCTATGAAAAATTTGATATCATCGAAAGCTGGGTGTCGCAAATGAATTATAACGACGATTTTGGTAAAATTGTCATAACCGTCTATGACGATATTGGATCATCATAAGCGTTATGACGATCCAAAATCGTCATGAGCAAACTGGCCTAGCCAGGTCAGATACCACGTGGCCGATCCGATGTGGCATAGTATCAGCCCTGTCCATTTCAAAATTTGTATGGGCCAAGCCCAACAATTCGGTCCATTAATATTTTCCTATTAATTCTCGTTGCTGCTTGGGCCAAGCCCAACATTTTGGCCTTTTTATTTTTAGGGCCATGGCCTTTTTACTGCCCAGCTCTTTTTTATTTTGAACCATTTGTTCCAGGAATTGTGAACTGCTCCTGTCCAATATTTTTTTAGGCCGTGGCCTTTTAATAGCCCAAGTAGTATTTGGATGAACACACAGGCATTACACAAATAATATTTCGGTAAGCACAACTCAAATCACATTCAATAATGGTAACCGAAATTGTAACATATATTACAATCAGAGGCATAATTCACATAACCCAGGAATAGAAAACAGCTACAAAAGTACTCTGTAGTATATTACAAACATTCCATAGTCCAAATCACCCACGGCCACAAAAACATGAATATCAAATCTTTGCTAAATATGAAGCCTTCAGTTCTTCCATCTTCAGCCTGGAGCTCATGTAAAAGAGAGGAAATGCTAGTTATGGCTGAGTCAAAGAAAGCAATATCTTCTAAAATTAACATAGATCGGGTAGAAAGAAAATAAACAGATGCACATATCAATTCTGAAGCATGAGGGCATGGATAACAATAAAAACAGCATGAGGGCATAGAAAATAAACAGACCATGAGTCCATGACTTCAAACAACCCTGAATCCACAGTAAAGGCATCCACACTCATTGTCATTACTATCACACTTAGCATCACTAGGATATTCAGTTACTGCTTTTGGTTTTCTAAATTTTTGATAAGATCTCATAAGCAACAGCATAGTCCAGTTGACTCGAGTTTGTCAAGATTCATATGTATCTAGTTAAGTATCTAGTCTAGATGCATCTGTATCTAGACAAAATTGAGTCAACTAATATGGGTCGGAGGGAGTACCAAATTTTGACAAACAGAGCATAACCAGGCCACAACTTACTGCTTCCGTTTTCTAGAATTAGCATATCCCTGAAGATAATTCAGAGTCAACTACACCAGATTTGCTAACTAAAGCATATGTAGGCATCATGCATGCACCTGTTGCTCATGCATCCTACCAAAAAGAGTCCACTATAATTTCCAGTATCACACATAGGTGCTCTCTTGCTCAAGAAGAATAGGGGAAGAGAAAGAGGCCTTTACCTGAGGTGGTCGTCAGCGTCGGGAGGTTCCTGTAGCTTCACCGAAGATGGCCGCAGCAGGACCAGTCACACACATATAATGTGCAGAGTACTCCAATCCTTCCCATCTTCCAATCCAAATCTGCAAAATTAATGAGCAACAGTTAAGAACCAAGACTACAGTAGCACAATAAGATGCGTTTCAGCACAAGATCAATCTATAGAGAATCATTAGAAAATAATTCATGGTAAAGGTGCTAGTATATTCAGAACCAAAACTACTTTAGCAACAAACTGATTAAGATGGCATGTACTACCTCACAACAATCCAGAATTCCCATATATGAAAATTATACTGTTGGAACTAATCATGTTACTATATAAAGTGATAATGAAGCTATCGTGAATGAGATGAAGATAAAGAGGCAAAGCAAATCTCTGCTAGTTTTTATATTGTTGGGATCTAGAGAACTGCTAGCTCAACTATCGAAATACATTATCAAGATAGTAAATCAGGTGAGTAACTATGGTGGTGGCAATCATACAAGACATTTCATCATATCAAATAAATTGACATAGGGAAAGAGTGTAAACTAGTAGATGTGTTGAGCAATGGAAGGTTGTCACTTACCATAGCTACAAAAATATAGAGATATATTACGACACTACTGTCAATGATCATAACAGGCAGATCGAGGCAAAGACAGCAGACTAAAGCAAAAAAGGATATATTTCTATAGGCAGGCAACTAGGCACACTTATCTTGCGAGCAATCCACTAGCCACCATTCTTCATATAGTACCTGTGTTGCATCAGTGTAACAAATGCTAGCCACCTTGAATCAACTCCAGTATTACGATAAATGAAGAATCAACTTAGTCTGACACTAGCAAAGATGATGGAAAACCTAGTAGAGAAATCCAAATTCGCTTGTAGGCTTGTCAAGAGCTGATATGTAATTGGAAATCCACCTACATATAAAGTAAGAAATTAAAACTCAATTATACAAAACATGTGTATACCAAGCAGCATAAGTGGGTCAATCAACTGCATACCAAGAAGCATATGTTAGGGAATTATGTGTACATGAACTGAGCTGAAAAGGAAGCATTCAGATAACTACCATATAACTAGAATCTACTAGTGCATGCTATCACGACATCACATATGAAACCCCAATCCCCCTGAACACGTATACCATACTATTCCACCACGAATGCGCGGCAGTTACAACCATTAAACTACAACGGCAGGTCTACAAGGGTTACTGCAGATCATTGTTTGCACTGTCATCATGGAGTAGGTTGATATCAAGCATGCCAGATATACGATAAATAACAACAACAGAAAACATTCAAGGTAGCTACAACTGCAATTCGTTGGACACCACCATGGCCATGGACATGAAGTAAAATTCATATCAAACATGCACTGTGGTTAAGGATAACTGATGACCTGTAACACCCTCAGAATCGGACCTATGCAAGTTTTAGCGAAACCCGCCAAACCCGCATAGAAACGATTCAAAGGTGCCCACCAGGCACTTTCGTGCGGGTGGAAAACGAAGTAATAACATTACACAACAGTCCTCGATGGGACCCACAGAATAGATATACAACAGCGACTCAAAGAGTCAAGAATACAGATGTAATATACAAAGATCCAAATCACCTTGAAAATGATAGAGCGTCCGACTACGGACAAGATGCAAATGGGGCTAAGAGCCCTGAAGAATAACCAATGGCGTCCATAACCCTGCCCAGGCCAAGCCGGAAGGGTAACCCTGCTAACGACGTCGATCTCAAAACCTGCTTAAACAAAAGGGGTGCCGACAAAGGGCAAAGGAAAAGAGGCGTCGATCTGAGAGCCAGTGCAGCGAGGCTAGAATTCGGTCCTCGCCTACATAGGTATGGTGGTGGCGGGCGACATGCACTAAACAACCTATAGAGACTCGATACAATGGCGGTTATCGAGAGGATAAGAATGACCTATTCGGATCCAACACAAGCTAACACCAAACAAACCCATCTGTGTTTCCCCTCGAGACCAATCGAGGAAGTCAACCGAACTCACGGTTGGCAGTTTTAATTATCCAGTTATAGTTGCGGCACTTTACTAGTCAGGTTTAGATAATCATCCTGGTAAAGTAAGCAGTGGGCACTTTTAGTTAACCATTCCGTTGTAGTTGCAACACTTACTATTCAGATATAACTAGCATGAGATAACCCAAAAACCCAGCAGTTGTTGGTACTTTTATTTAGCCATTCCGTTGTAGTTGAAACACTTACTAGTCAGATACAATGGTCGCAAGCGACAACCCAAACAAGCAATTGTTGGCAGTTTTATTTGGCCATTCCATTATAGTGAAGCTGATTACTAGTCATTATAAAGTCAAATTTATAGCACTACTTTAGTTATAGTTGTCTATGATCGAGATACTGTGCTCCAAGTCGTCCATAACCGCGGACACGGCTTTCAGAAAGTTTTAACCCGGCCGGGGTGCACAAATAGCAACACACACTCGATATGCCTCGAAAAAACCAAATCAAAACCAACGAGGCAGTCACGACAAAGCAATTACAGGATTGAGAAATATTTAGGGCCACCCTTTAAGTAGATCCATGAAGCCGCGGAAGCAAACGGGCTTAAGGTTGTGGAGGGCGTATGGCAGTGGGAACCCGAAAGTGTGGCTGGGCTTGTCGATACAGCGAAATCGGGCCACGATCCTAAACAGTACAGTGTGCAGTACCTCGCACAATTTAAATAGAGCAGTAAAGCATGGCATAAGTACAGGATAGTAAATAAAACCTCAAACTAGTTTGTGGCCCCAAGAAATAAGAATGAATCAAGCTCTGGCTCAGGGGGGTCCATAAGCCTCCGGATGTGGATAGCGAATATTCAAGGAACAGTATCAAGTACTCGGGGTCCTACGGACACAAGTGGACGTTAACAACCAAATAACATCTATTGCCCACATTGCCTCGCTACCTACTTCAATTTTAGTTATTAAACAGTAATTAAAGTTAACGATAAATATAGCCAAGATCATCTCCAACATCGAGCAGTGCAATACTCCAACAACTGTGGTACTTGACGACACGCAACAGATTTGAGAGCAAGCGACTACGACGCAGGTCCAACTATCTACCAAACAACAGGTAATAGGATGTGTCCAAGGCAATATGAGTCGCAAGGGATATCACGGCACAAAAACTAGAGCATCATAACACGATAGCAATAGATCAACAGGAGGGAATAAATACTATAAAAAGTAAGATAGGTAGAAAGGAGGAGGTGCTACTTTGAAACATTCTTTGAAGGTTCATCCAAGATCGCGAAGCTCACATCAACTCAACGGTCTTATCCGCGAAGAAGCAAAACACTAGAAGAAACACCGGATGCACTATTTAATACTACGGCAAAAGATCGAGCATGATGCATGTATGATGTATGGCATGGCAAGGGACGATGCAATTAGGCAATATTAAGCGGAACCGGGGTCCCGACAATTAATTATTAGGTCCAAGTTGTTTAACTACCCCGCAAATTAAATGTTGTTTGAGCAAGACAAAATATATCACCGGTTCGCTACACAAATTTAAATGAGGCCAATATAAGACTAGATTTGCCCGCATATGGGCCCCATATTTATTTATGAGGTGAATCGACATAAGGTCCCCAAACCACAAATATGCATGCGAGTATGAATAATTTAATATGTAGCAATTTATATAGATGGCATTTATAAAATAGGGGCTCGGAAAAAGGGCACACATTAGGGTCTCGACGGTCTTGGTGTTTCGGGGTCGGTCTCGGGGTTCAGGTTCGCAGGATCGGCGGGAGCGGATACAAGACGAAGAACTTGTCGTGTCCGCGGTTCGGGTCGGACTTGGCGTTCCTTTCGGTTCGGGTCTTGTCGTCCGAGGCAGTACTTGACGTCCGTGAAGGAGGAGAACTTGAGGTCCAGCGTCTCGGTGTCCTCGGATCCGGCGGAAGAACTTGTCGGGTCCGGCCTTCGGTCCGGAGGAGAACTTGGCGTTTGCGTCGAAGATCTTGTCCATGGTCCTTCTAGTGATGTTCGGGTTCGGCTTCTCGCATCAATCATCGGGTGGCTCCCTCATCGGTTGGTTCTTGGAGAACACCAAAATCTTCATTCCACGACATTGATCGCCATATGGAATTATTTGCAGCGCCATCACACTACTCCACCCATCTTCACAGCACCAAAACACAAAACGACACGATGCAAACACAACAAAGCCTGGACAACAAAGGGGAGGCTGACAGGGTCATGAGCGACCTGGCGGCGAAACCTGGCAGGCGAGCGACCAGAGGCTGACGAGGTGTCGACGAGCACGCCTGTGACGGGCGGCCGGGCAGGAGCTCCGGCAGAGGTTGACGGCGACGGGCAGCACGGGCGAGGTCGCACAGGCGGCGGGGCCGGGAGAAGGGCGGCGGTGATCTGGCGTCAGCCGGGCCTTGGAGGAGGCAAAGGCATGGAGGGGAGGGGGAGGGGCGAGGCGGAGGAGGACGAGGTGGGAGGCGCTGTGATCGTCGGGGTGGAGGGAGGCGTCGAGGAGGCCGTGGGCGGAGGAGCTCGGCTTGAAGCGTGACAGAGGAGGGAGGTTGGGAGGAGGAGGCGGGCGAAGCGACCCGAGGCTAGGCGACGGGGCAGAGGCGAGGCGACGGGCTCGCTGGAGCGGGGGAAGAAGGGCGGGCTGCTTGCGGGTCGGGGAGAGAGGTCGCGCGAGGTAGGTGGGGAGGCGGCATGACAGGGTGGAGGGAGGTTGGGCTGGGGTTGGTGGAGGAGCGGCATGGAGGTGTCGCTGGCCGTGTGGAGGGAAGAGGGGAAGCTAGCAGAGAGGAGGGAGGAGGTGGGGTGAGGTGGGGTCAGCGTCGGGGCTGTCAGGCGTGGGGGTCCCTTGGGTTGGGTGTGGAGCGTGCGTGGGTCGCGTGTGTGGGCCAGGGTGGGACCCAGGGGCGTGGGCCCGGGGTGTCAGTGGGGTGTGGGGCTGGGTGGGTTGTGTGGGAAGAGAGAGAGAGGTGGGGAGAGGGTAGGATTAGGTGGCAGGATTTGGTTGGCTAAGGGGGAGGGAGAGATGACGTGGCAAGCTGCCATAGGCTGGGGTGAGGTGGCCAGAGGGTGGGTAGAATAGGACTGGTAGGTTTAGGAATTTAGGTGGACCGTTTTAGAAATCCTGGGGGTGGTCGTTCGGGTCGATCTGGCCCGTTCGACTGCCCCCGCTAAAACAATTAAATTTTATTTGTTTTAAACGGGCCGGGTGCAAACCGATAGCGGCCAAAATAATTAATTCGGAGAAACGGGCTTTGCGAAAATAGTTTTATGCAACAATGCATGATGATGACGATGCAATGCACAAATTCAACGCGATTTTCTAGTAGTGGTTTTGCGGGATGCCACATGACCCACAAGTATAGGGGGTGTATTGCAATATTTTCGATAAGTAAGAGTGTCGAACCCAACGAGGAGCAGAAGGTGCTGGCTAGTGGTATGGATCAGGAATTCTCTGTAATACTTAGCAAACGGATTTTTAGGGGTTTTCGATAAAGCAAGTAAACAAAGTACGAGTAAACAAAAGACAGTAGGAATAAAAGCATCAAGTGGCCCAATCCTTTATGCAGCAAAGGACAAGCCGGTTGTATTTCTATAGATGACCAAACGTTCTCGAGGACACATGGGAAGACTATCAAGTGCTTTCGCTTCATATAGTCGATTAATCTTCTCTAGCTTGCTAAGTGTTGTGTGGATGAACCTGTGCTAATGTACCGCCCCATCCAAGACTAATACATACTTGTGATTAAACCCCTTGCAAACATCCGTAAGTACAAGAAAGTAATTAAGGTAGAAACCTAACCACATGTTTGAACTCTAAGACCCTTACGTCCCTTGTGCAATGGTTTCCTAACGGGGGTTCAGATTTCTGTCACTCCGGCAACCCCTACGATTAGTAGCCAAATACACAATGCATTCCCCTAGGCCCTTATAGGTGAAGTGTCATGTAGTCGATGTTCACATGACACCACTACAAGAAGTACACCACAACTTAAATAACAATCTATTGAATCTTTCTCAACACAACTCCACTACTAACAACAAGACTTTTCCCATGTCCTTAAGAACAAAACGAACTACTCACAAGACATCATATGGATCATGATCAGAGATGGAATAATGATGTATAACAATCTGAACATAAACAATAATTCAATGGTTCACTCAATAGCATCAACTACAAGGAGTAATCAACACCGGGAAAGTTTCCCCTATGAACTATGCAAGATTCAACCCAATTGTTATAGCAATATGGAGATGGTGATGAGGGTGCTGATGGTGATGATAGTGGTGATGATGATGATGATCCCTATGAAGTACAGCTTGATGGTGGTGTTGATGGCGATGATCTCCCCTCTCCGGGAAGGAATTCCCCCGGCAGAAATCTGTCTGCCGGAGAGATCTTTCTCTCTTGGTGTTTTCCGCCCCGCAGAGGTGGCGGAATCTTTCTGTGGTTGCTGCCCGAGTCTTAGGTTTTCGTGGGGATGATATACGCCAGAGGGGAGAGGCTGGAGTGGGCCACGGCGGCCACACCACTCCCTGACGCGGCCTAGGCCTGCCCGCGCCATGGGGTGGTGTGGGCCCCCTATGGCCCAGCTCCACTCCATATTCTGGCATCCTGAGTCTTCTGGAAAAATAAGATTTTCCGTATATTTTCCCGGATTTTCTGATCTTCGCGAATTTTGCCTCCAAATAGCACCTTTTCCATCAGAATCTTGACTACAGCGGTCCATGCTCCAAAAGTCATCAACCATGCAAAAACAGGTGAAATAACATAAGTATCACCTCGAAATATATCAATGAATAATAGTGAATTAAGACATAGAATAGTGATGCAAGATGGACGTATCAACTCCCCCCAAGCTTAGACTTTGCTTGTCCCCAAGCGAAACTGAGCTCAATAAACATGGCCTCGGGTTTATGGAGTGAAGAGTCGATAAAAGAATACGGACAAGAAGCATCACATTCATCAAAAGCATAGATCATAATAGAATACAACTCCCTATTATATAACTAAACTTGCAATGAGTAAAGGAAACACAATAAAGATACATAGAGTAAATCATAATTGGTAATGGCAAACTTAGCTCTTGGTCAAAGAATAGTTGATAATTTGCTGGAGTTCACAAATAGCTGGTTTTCAAAGAAAGCTTTCAAAGTAATAAACATCAAGATAAGAGCAATGTGCAAAACAAGGAACATAAGACATGATTGCATAAATCATCATATGAATGAATGAAACACATCAACTCAAAATACTTGCTAAGGTAGAAGGGAATAGGTTACTGACTCAACTACGAAGTAAAAGAAAGGGCCCTTCAAAGAGGGAAGCAGGGATTGCAAGTCTCATAATGAGCTCCCAAAAATTATGATACTTACTAGCTTTAACCTCTCATTGCCCCTATCATAGGCATCTTTAGGTGATTAAGGTTAAAGTGAGGTCCAATCTGAATTATATGCTTGAGAGACTATAAACTGAAAATCCCAAGTCCCTTGAGTACGAGGCCCGCTCCTCATGCTACTCAACTTTAGTTACCGGTAAGTTCTTGTCATCGTAAGTATGTGCGTATCATTGAGAACCGCCAACGGGGTACCCCTTGCCCGATGATACGGAAGAATCCCCATATCAAAATGACAAGGCAAGCAGACAATGAGTATCTCAGCAATCTTCTTATTTACCATGGGAATATGGTGCTTTTTTCTCTCTTGCCTCTTTTCATAGTATCTCTTTTTTTCTTTTCTTTTTCTCAAAGCTATCTCTCTCCTTTTTTTATAAGAAGAATGCTTCATAGATATCATTATGGTTAAGCTGCAGGTTTCCACCATGTCAGCATGGATTAGACCAGCGGCCCAGGCATTTCTCTAGCACACCTACATAACTCGATGGACTTACAAGCTCCCCTTTTATTTCACACCGACGACATCCACAAACAAAAGAGCAAGGTATCAACTGGGTATATATTTCCAAGTGTTGAAAGCATTCCCCGTGACAACACGGTTCTGCTAATCCCCAGCCTATAATTTGCAAGCATATAACTTTCATGGAGAGTTCACAATGGTTCAGGTTTATTAAGTGCAAGAAATTAAAGTGTGTCATCAAGTTCGTGAGAGATTTAATCGCTAATTTTCGCATAACAAGTTTAATTTGGGAGGTAGACAAAACAAGAATTTACTTGGAATAGCAATAATGCTACTAGGTAGGTATGGTGGACACAAATGGCAAAGGTTTTGGTTTAAAGGAGGTGGATGCACGAGAAGAATTCCCTCTCAGTACAGGTTTTTGGCTAGCAAGGCTGGGTAGCAAGTATAAGAGTTGAAGGAAACAAACAAACATACAAATGATAAAGACAAACATGCAATCTTCCTTGGAAGCACAAAACATCTTAACTAGAGAATACTAGACTTATGAGCAAATCAAGAAAGAAAGATGATGAAATTATTTTTCTCTCGAGTACTTCTATCTTTTTCTTTTCAACTCTCAAAAAGGTGTTGCTACTGACCGAGCCAGGTTTTCCAAAACCAACTAAATTAACTCAATGATCCCAAAGTGATACCAATACTAACAACAAGATCAATCATATAACCACGAATTGAAAACTAAAATAAGCTATGCAAAAGAGTGAATGATAGAACTTCTCATTAATATTCTATAACGGAAACTCACACCAAGGGATACAAATCTAACGAGGGAGGGGACACTTCCATAGTGCAAACCATACTACAAAATAACTCCTCTATTCATGATATGACTCTACTAATAAGGTAAAAAGATAGAAGATAGTGATGTTATACCGCGGCACTCCCCCAAGCTTGGAACAAACCAAGGGGATGCCAAACCTGATGACGAATTACTCCTTAGGTGGTGGTGGTATCCTCTCATCTTTGTTTGTCTTCCAGGGTAAATGCTTCCCATCAACAAAGGACATCGTGGTTTCCAACATCCTGAAACTTGCAGCAGCACTTATGCGTTTAAATCTAGCCTCATACTCATAGTTTTGATTTTGAACGTCATAGAAATGTGCTTGCAGTTCGTTGGTTGTTTGGCGGAGTGAAAGGACTTCGTCTTTGAGTTTAGCAGTCTCCTTTTGGTGATCGGCGATAAGTTCGGAACAAATCTTATGGATGATGTCCACTTCGCGCTCCGCCATCTTCCTGTACCTAAAGACTTCTTGCTCCAATGCTTCCATCTTGTCCTCCATACTTCCTTCACCTTTAGGGCCTTGAACCTCCTTAATCTGGACCTCCCCACCTTCGACCAACAACTCCTTGGGATGGATCTTCAATTCTCTCATGTATGGGTTGATGATATCCTCTAAAGAAGCCCCCTTGGATGATCCAGAAGAAGACATTGTGGCTCCAAATCTGGGATTCTACCTAGCAGAAATAGATAGAAACAAAAACACGACGAAAACACAATATCCGGACCTCGAGGGATCCGGGGGGTTATATATTACGAAGTTTCACATCAAAAGGAAGGTACTGGGAGAAAACGAGTCGGAGGCGGAGTCCTGGGTGGCCTCACCACCTGGTGGCGTGGCTAGGGGTGGGCCCGCGCCATGGGGTGGAGTGGGCCACCCCGGCTCCGGTTCCGTCCCTTTTTCGCTTCAAAACTTTCCTTATTGACTGAAAACTGCAAAAAATATAGTTGGATTGTACTTTCGCGGAACTTTTCTTACTAGAACTATTACCTATTTGAACACGGACTCTGCAGGTCTCTGAATTTGGTATCTAGTAGATTCTTCAGGGGTCATCTCTTGAATATCATCGATATCTTCATATTCATACACTTATTACTTGAGTCATAAAACCCTTCTCTTCCTTATTACACATTATCTCCACTTTCCTGGAAATTTCTTTCACACAAAACTTCACACATTTCTTATTAGCAACATTAGTATAAGTGAAGTGATAAAATCTTTTGAGTCAAACTTCAACTGAAAACCATCAAAACAAAAGCTATTGTAGCAACTCCTTTCGAAAACCCAAAAAGAATTCAAAAAGGAAATCGAATAAAGAAGCAAATGCAAGAGTGGCTAAATCTGTCAAAACAGACCAGCAGGTAAAAATCATTTTTTTCGAAAATCTTCTGTTGCTCAAATCAAGAAGTGCAAAGCTAACTAAAGTTAAATAACAACCTGGGGCAGAAGCACAAAAAATTACAGCTCAATCCGACATACAGAGATCTCTCACGAATTTTTACGGTGAAGCACAAAAATCTGTTTCGGGACAACAACTTCCCCAAATCTTACTTCTCTCTCATTAGAGGTTGATCTTGACACAAAAACCAAACAAAACGGATAAGGAGAGGTTATTACCGAGGTAATAACTTCCAAGACTCAAATAAACAAAAACAAACTGAAAGCAAAAACAAATTGGGTTGTCTCCCATAAAGCTCTTTCTTTATAGCCATTAAGATGGGCATGATAATTTTGAAGAAACTCTCATAGGGATATGATTTGAAGTGAAAGAGAGCATTAAGTAGAAAAAACACACACATTTAAGCCTAACCCACTTCCTATGCAAGGGGATTTTGTAAACAAACAAGTTGTTGAAACCATAGGAAACTTGCATAAGAAGGCAAAAGAAGTGCAGCATAAAAACTTTCAGCATAAAACGGGGAAACTTGATATTATTGAGATGCATAAGAACACTTTTCCTTCTCTCATAATAACTTTCAGTATCATGCATAAACTTAACAATATAGCTATCACAAGGACTATCATAGCAATGATCACTTATTCTAACAGAAAACACAGGGATACTAGCTCTCATAACACTACTTTGTGAAACAATATTAGAGGTATCCTTACAAAGGATAGCGTGTCCCTCTTTTTCATATTTAGCAACAAAGTCTTTCACATTTGCTACAATAGGTTCATCAACCATTTGTTTATCAGGTTCAACAGCTTCATTCATACTTTCATCTACCATACTAGCCATCATAGAATGTTCCTTTACCTTAACTGGGAAATGCATTTTCTCAATATAACGTTTAGGTAAAACATGATTAGCAGTATAAACTTCAGCATTTATTGAAGGAACGCTCTTAACAACATCTTTATAAGGTTCATGATACTTATTCCACTTATTTTTAGGCACTTCCATGTAAGAAGCAAAAGCCTTAAAATAAGAAGCAATAGCTTGAGAGTCTAGACCATAAGCATTTTTAATATTTTGAAAGTAAATGGGTTCCATAAAAGATTCAATGCATTCATAATCATAATTTATACCTGACTTTCTACCTTTATCATTCTCCCAAGCTTCAGCATTGTCTTGAATACGATCTAGAAGGTCCCATTTAGCCTCTTCTTCCATGCGAGTGAATGATCCAGCACAAGAAGCATCCAATAAATCCTTATCATGTAGAGGGAGCCTTGCATAAAAGTTGTTGATAATAATATTGTTGGGGAGCTCATGAATGGGACATTTGAGCATTAGTAAGTTCAATCTCCCCCGAGCTTGAGCTGTACTCTCTCCATCAAGAGGCCAAAAGTTGTATATTTGATTCTGATCTTTATGAACCTCACTAGGAGGATAAAACTTTGAATAAAAGAGAGGCATTATTTCCTCCCATTCCAGAGCTTGACCATTCTTCAGCAGCTTATACCATTTCTCAGCTCTTCCTTTCAGTGATAATGAGAATAACTTCTTCTTAACTTGATCTGTAGTAATACCTGCACACTTGAACAACCCGCATAATTCGTGTATAAAGAGTAAACGATCACCAGGATGGACAGTTTCATCCCCAACATACTAGTTATCCATAACACGATCAATAATTCTTGTAGTTATTTTGAAAACATCTTTCTCAGCAGGTGGTGGCTTATCTACTACCTTAGCAGTGGTAGTAGCATTACTAAATAAGAAACTCAGCGAATTATCCATCACGAAAATAAAGCAACTAACAGTAGTAAACAATACTCACAGTAGAAGTTTCCTTTACCAGTTCCACTCTCCAATAGTGCTTCATTCCCCGACAACGGCGCCAGAAAATAGTCTTGATGACCCACAAGTATAGGGGGTGTATCACAGTATTTTCGATAAGTAAGAGTGTCGAACCCAACGAGGAGCAGAAGGTGCTGGCTAGTGGTATGGATCAGGAATTCTCTGCAAATACTTAGTAAACGGATTTTTAGGGGTTTTCGATAAAGCAAGTAAACAAAGTACGAGTAAACAAAAGACAGTAGGAATAAAAGCAGCAAGTGGCCCAATCCTTTATGCAGCAAAGGACAAGCCGGTTGTATTTCTATAGATGATCAAACGTTCTTGAGGACACATGGGAAGACTATCAAGTGCTTTCGCTTCATATAGTCGATTAATCTTCTCTAGCTTGCTAAGTGTTTTGTGGGTGAACCTGTGCTAATGTACCGCCCCATCCAAGACTAATACATACTTGTGATTAAACCCCTTACAAACATCCGTAAGTACAAGAAAGTAATTAAGGTAGAAACCTAACCACAGCTTTAAACTCTAAGACCCTTACGTCCCTTATGCATTAATGGTTTCCTAACGGGGGTTCAGGTTTCTGTCACTCCGGCAATCCCTACGATTAGTAGCCAAATACACAATGCATTCCCCTAGGCCCTTATAGGTGAAGTGTCATGTAGTCGACGTTCACATGACACCACTAGAAGAAGTACACCACAACTTAAATAACAATCTATTGAATCTTTCTCAACACAACTCCACTACTAACAACAAGACTTCTCACATGTCCTCAAGAACAAAACGAACTACTCACAAGACATCATATGGATCATGATCAGAGATGGAATAATGATGTATAACAATCTGAACATAAACAATAATTCAATGGTTCACTCAATAGCATCAACTACAAGGAGTAATCAACACCGGGAAAGTTTCCCCTATGAACTATGCAAGATTCAACCCAATTGTTACGCCAATATGGAGATGGTGATGAGGGTGCTGATGGTGATGATGATGGTGATCCCGATGAAGTCCAGCTTGATGGTGGTGTTGATGGCGACGATCTCCTCTCTCCGGGAAGGAATTCCCCCAGCAGAAATCTGTCTGTCGGAGAGATCTTTCTCTCTCGGTGTTTTCCATCCCGCAGAGGCGGCGGAATCTTTCTGTGGTCGCTCCCCGAGTCTTAGGGTTTCGTGGGGATGATATACTCCAGAGGGGAGAGGCTGGAGTGGGCCAGGGCGGCCACACCACTCCCTGGCGCGGCCTAGGCCTGCCCGCGCCATGGGGTGGTGTGGGCCCCCTGTGGCCCACCTCCACTCCATATTCTGGCATCCAGAGTCTTCTGGAAAAATAGGATTTTCCGTATATTTTCTCGGATTTTCTGATCTTCGTGAATTTTGCCTCCAAACAGCACCTTTTCCATCAGAATCCTGACTGAAGCGGTCCATGCTCCAAAAGGCATCAACCATGCAAAAACAGGTGAAATAACATAAGTATCACCTCTCAATACGAAATATATCAATGAATAATAGTGAATTAAGACATAAAATAGTGATGCAAAATGGACGTATCAATAATAGAGGAAATGACTTGAAAAATTCTTATCTAGATCAAACTTGCCTAATTTACTAATTTGGGAGCCATGCTCGCAGGCCAAGCAATTTCACATGAGCTGACCAGAGCATAGCACAAGGGGGAAGCAGAAGGAAGGGTAGGGTAGCGGTAACGCAACAAACATATATACCAGCGAGGTCTGTGAGGTCGGAGAGCCCCGACTCGCTGTCGCTGCTACCGCGAGAGTCCCCACTCCTCCCTCGAGGAAGTCGCTAACGAGCAGGGCAACGTCCAGCTCTCTCTCGTGGCTACCGACGTGCCCCTCCGCGGAGGTGCCTCTGCCTCTTGTGCGCATCCGCAATGAGAGCTCCCCCAGTCGCGACCCTCCACAGCGCAACCACCCTCGCCGGCGACGCTCTCCACCGTGGAATCACCGCCTCGGGCGGCGAGATGCTGAGGTCTAGGCAGGGCAGGAGGTGAGGATGACGCACACGGAGGAAGGTGCTAGGTTTTGGAGGCAGGGTGTCGCGTGCGGAGATGCAAATAGAGGCTAGGCGGGGAGATCGGCGGTGCACGATATGGAGTAGCGGCTCGCCAGGCAGGTGGTGGTGGCTGCGGTGGGAGTTGGTGTGCTTCATTGGGGAAGCTACCAGCTGACGATCTAGGAGAGGAAGGTGGCGGCGTGATGGTGGAGAGCAACCGGCGTGGGCACGGTGGCGGTGGCAGGGAGAGAGAATAGAGGAGAAGTTGCCGCTTTGTGAGGTTAGGGTTTGGCAGGTCGCGGGCGTGTGGGGAGTTGGTGAGGCCGCGGTGTGCTTCTTCTGGTGAGCCATCACGCGTTGGATGGGCATTGAACGGTCTAGATTACGCCGAGATGGAGGATCCGTGGGAGGTTGTTTCCTGCGATTTGATTGGTTGCAAACAACTCACCCGAAAGCCAAATGACAATGTTATGGCCAGAATCACAACATAGCTTGCGATAATGTGCTCATATTATGCACACGTGTGCATCTTGGGATGGCAACCAATGTTGTAGGAGAAATTTTTCCTTTTCGTAGCATGGAAAAGCCATTTTCTATTTTCTGAGTGCCAAAATCGGGGCGTTTTGTGAAGCAACAACAAAAGGTGAATACAAAAATGCTACCACTCCATTTTTCAAAAATATTAGACCACCTTACATGAACAATGTTCCAACCGGAGATTCTAAAACCTGTTCGTCCACCCCTGGTGAAAAAGACAAATGTCTGCCGAATCGGTAGGAAGTGGGTCCGGTTTGAACTACACGTACATGATCTGATGCTCATGATTTTTTAAAAAATCATTTTTAGACTCACAATATGATGTTTCTTCAGAGATCCAATGCAAGTTTAGCAAGGCTCATCCCCTATCTTCATGTCCGCCGTTTTGACCATTGTTTGAAATAGAAGAAATTTGAAACGGGCATAAGAAATTCAAAAAGGGTCCGTACAATGTCATGAACACACGTGTGCATCTTGGGATGGATAAAAATGTTGCAGGAGGAAGTTTTCCTTTTTGTCGTATGGAAAAGCCATTTTCTATTTTTCGAGTGCCAAAATCGGGGCGTTTTGTGAAGTAACACCAAATGTTCAATTCAAAAATGCTACCACCCAATTTTTTAAAAATACTAGACCACCTTATATGAACAATGTCCTAATCGGGGATTTTAAAACCTTTTCGTCCACCCCTCGCGAAAAAGACAAATTCCTGCTAAATCGGTAGAAAGTGGGTCAGATTTGAACTACAGGTACATGATCCGATGCTTGTAAATTTTTTTTAAATCATTTTTAGACTCACAATATGATGTTTCTTCAGAGATCCAATGCAAGTTTAGCAAGGCTCATCCCCTATCTTCATGCGCGTCGTTTTGGCCATAGTTTGAAAGGGAAAATTTTGAAACGAATATAAAAAATTCAAAAATGATCCAAATAATGTAAAACCTAATTTATAAACCGGTTTATCATTTTTATGTTCACATTATGCTATTTCATCAGAGATCCGTTGCACTCACCATTTTTTTTGAATCCAAAGCCCTAATTTCAAAATCATTTTTCGAATTATAATAGTGTCCCTACTATAGACAAATGCAGGATTAATAAATCCACCATTTTTAAATAATCAAAATATTGCTAAATAACACACTACGATGATATAGTGAATTATATAATAATTTAGAGGGCAAAATATATGTTTTTGGACTTTTTATGAAAAAGATATGAAAGAATTAAAAAAACAGAAAAATAAAAAATAAAATAAGAAAAAAAACTTTTAACTGGACAAGCGGACCTAATCTTCCACGTCCATGGTCATCGTCGGCCCAATACCGTAGCCCACCTCCCTTCCTAGGCCGAAAAAGCTTAAAGAAAAAGAAAAAGGAGAATAGGAGGATGTTGTACATCCGCGAAGCCCAGGCCCAACGACCAAATATCTAGTTCATAAAGCATGGACGCGGTATTATGACAAGAACTATGATTAGGCATGGTGGTTGGCCTTGATTGAGGGCTGGCCGAGGTCGCGGGTTCGAACCCCCTTGGCACCCTTTTTCGTCATTTGTTCTCAAATTTAGCACAGTTATTTTAACAAGTCAACTGCATGAACTTTTAGCACGAAATCTGGTGTAACATAGTGGTTCAATGCACTGCAGATTGAGCGATGCCCGCGGGTTTGAGTCCTCGTGGCTTCCACTTTTTCCACCATTTTGTTCTCTGATTTGGCATATTTGTTTTAATAGGACTACTGCGTGGAAGTTTAACAGTAATGATGTTGTAGTGTGGCGGTTTGCATCACTACAGATTGAGAGGGAGGTTGCGGGTTCGAGCCCTTTTAGAAGCATTTTTTGGCAATTGTTATCTGAATAAGCATGTCCTTGTCAGTCTAGTGGGCCTACATGTAAGGTAGATGTATATTGCCACATGTACATATATATATATACAAAGATTGACATATAGACGTGCCATGTAGGCATAGTTGCTGATGTGGCTATCCAGTCAATTCAATGTATCATATTTTAGACAATATGACGATTTAAATTGGTCATAATGATCTATAAATAAGGCTTCAAGCTGTATCCTAGAGGTTATGACGATTTCATATGTTGCAATTACGATGATTTTGACACAAATCGTCGTAATTATGTAGGATTTTGACCTTCCCAAACAGCATGTGAACATCTTTTCCAAATCGTCATAGATTTATGACGAATTCATTTCCCGTCACTATGAGAAGGTCACAAGTTAACATATTTCTTGTAGTGTGACACTGGTGGATCCTTATGTGGTTTGTTTAGAAGAACACACATGCAATGACACTGGGTGTGGTTCATGAAAAGAACAGACATGCAATGACACTAGTGGATCCTTATGTGGTTTGTTTAGAGGAACAAACATGCAATGACACCGGTGGATCCACGTGTGGTTCATGAGAAGAACACACATCCAATGACACTGGTAGATCCTTATGTGGTTCATGAAAAGAACTGACATGCAATGACACTGGGTGTGGTTCATGAAAAGAACAGGCATGCAATGACACTGGGTGTGGTTCATGAAAAGAACAGACATACAATGATACTGGGTGTGGTTCATGAAAAGAACAGACATGCAATGACACTGGTGGATCCTTATGTGGTTCATGAAAAGAACAGACATGCAATAACACTGGTGGATCCTTATGTGGTTCATGAAAAGAACAGACATGCAATGACACTGGTGGATCCTTATGTGTGGTTCATGAAAAGAATAGACATGCAATGACACCGGTAGATCCACGTGTGGTTCATGAGAAGAACACACATCCAATGACACTGGTGGATCCTTATGTGGTTCATGAAAAGAACTTACATGCGGTGACACCGGGTGTGGTTCATAAAAAGAACAAACATGCAATGACACTGGTGGATCCTTGTGTGGTTTGTTTAGAAGAACACACATGCAATGACACTAGGTGTGGTTCATGAAAAGAACACACATGCAATGACACTGGTGGATCCTTATGTGGTTTGTTTAGAGGAATAGACATGCAATGACACCGGTGGATCCACGTGTGGTTCATGAGAAGAACACACATCCAATGACACTGGTAGATCCTTATGTGGTTCATGAAAAGAACAGACATGAAGTGACACCGGGTGTGTTTCATGAAAAGAACAGAAATGCAATGACACTGGGTGTGGTTCATGAAAAGAACAGACATGCAATGACACAGGTGGATCCTTATGTGGTTCATGAAAAGAACAGACATGCAATGACACTGGTGGATCCTTATGTGGTTCATGAAAAGAACAAACATGCAATGACAATAGTGGATCCTTATGTGTGGTTCATCAAAAGAATAGACATGCAATGCCACCGGTGGATCCACGTGTGGTTGATGAGAAGAACACACATCCAATGACACTGGTGGATCCTTATGTGGTTCATGAAAAGAACTTACATGCAGTGACACCGGGTGTGGTTCATGAAAAGAACATATATGCAATGACACTGGGTGTGGTTCATGAAAAGAATAGACATCCAATCACTCTAGCTGTGGTTCATGAAAAGAACACACATGCAATGACACTAGGTGTGGTTCATGAAAAGAACGTACATGCAATGACACTGGTGGATCCTTATGTGTGGTTCATGAAAACAACAACACATGCAATGACACTGGTGGATCCTTATGTGGTTTGTTTAGAGGAACAAACATGCAATGACACTGGTGGATCCATGTGTGGTTCATGGGAAGAACTCACATCCAATGACAATGGTGGATCCTTATGTGGTTCATGAAAAGAACTTACATGAAGTGACACCGGGTGTGGTTCATGAAAAGAACAAACATGCAATGACACTAGGTGTGGTTCATGAAAAGAATAGACATCCAATGACTCTAGCTGTGGTTCATGAAAAGAACACACATGCAATGACACTGGGTGTGGTTCATGAAAAGAACAGACATGCAATGACACTGGTGGATCCTTATGTGTGGTTCATGAAAAGAACAGTCATGCAATGACACTGGTGGATCCTTATGTGGTTTGTTTAGAGGAACAAACATGCAATGACACTGGTGGATCTATCTATGGTTCATGAGAAGAACACACATCCAATGACACTAGTGGATCCTTATGTGGTTTGTTTAGACGAAGAGACAAGCAATCAAACTAGGTGAATCCATATGTGGTTTATGGAAGTAAGAGACATGCAATGAATCAAGCTGTGATTCATGAAAAGAACAGGCATGCAATGACACTGGTGGATCCATGTGTGGTTCATGGGAAGAACACACATGCAATGACACTGGTGGACTCTAGCTGTGGTTCATGAAAAGAACAGACATGCAATGACACTGGTGGATCCATATGTGGTTTGTCAGGAGAACACACATGCAATGACACTGGGTGTGGTTCATGAAAATAACAGACATGCAATGGCACTAGTGGATCCTTATGTGTGGTTAAGTAAAAGAACAAACATGCAATGACACTGGTGGATCCTTATGTGGTTTGTTTAGAAGAACACACATGCAATGACACTGGGTGTGGTTCACGAAAAGAACACACATGCAATGACACTGGTGGATCCTTATGTGGTTTGTTTAGAGGAACAGACATGCAATGACACCGGTGGATCCACGTTTGGTTCATGAGAAGAACACACATCCAATGTCACTAGGTGGGTCCTTATGTGGTTCATGAAAAGAACTGACATGGAGTGACACTAGGTGTGGTTCATGAAAAGAATAGACATGCAATGACATCGGTGAATCCATGTGTGGTTTATGGACGTAACAGACATGCAATGACTCTAGCTGTGGTTACTGAAAAGAACACGCATGCAATGACACTGGGTGTGGTTCATGAAAAGAACAGACATGCAATGACACTGGTGGATCCTTATGTGGTTTGTTTAGAGGAACAAACATGCAATGACTCTAGATATGGTTCATGAAAAGAAGAGACATGCAATGACACCGAGTGTGGTTCATGAAAAGAATAGACATGCAATGACTTATGTGGTTTGTTTAGAAGAACGCACATGAAGTGACATCGGGTGTGGTTCATAAAAAGAACAGGAATGCAATGACGCTGGTGGATCCTTTTGTGGTTTGTGTAGAAGAACACACATGCAATGACACTGGGTGTGGTTCATGAAAAGAACAGTCACACAATAACACTGGTGGATCCTTATGTGGTTTGTTTAGAGGAACATACATGCAAGGACACCGGTGGATCCACGTGTGGTTCATGAGAAGAACACACCTCCAATGACACTGTTAGATCCTTATGTGGTTCATGAAAAGAACAGACATGCAGTGACACTAAGTGTGGTTCATGAAAAGAACAAACATGCACTGACACTGTGTGTGGTTCATAAAAAGAACAGACATGCAATGACACTGGTGGATCCTTATGTGGTTCATGAAAAGAACAGACATGCAATGACACTGGTGGATCCTTATGTGGTTCATGAAAAGAACACACATGCAATAACACTGGTGGATCCTTATGTGGTTTGTTTAGAAGAACACACATGCAATGACACTGGGTGTGGTTCATGAAAAGAACAAACATGCAATGACACTGGGTGTGGTTCATGAAAAGAACAGACATACAATGAAATTGGGTGTGGTTCATGAAAAGAACAGACATGCAATGACACTAGTGGAACCTTATGTGGTTCATGAAAAGAATAGACATGAAGTGACACCGGGTGTGTTTCATGAAAAGAACAAACATGCAATGACAGTGGGTGTGGTTCATGAAAATAACAGACATGCAATCACATTGGTGGATCGTTATGTGGTTCATGAAAAGAACAGACATACAATGACACTGGTGGATCCTTATGTGGTTCATGAAAATAACAGACATGCAATGACACTGGTGGATCCTTATGTGTGGTTCATGAAAAGAACAGACATGCAATGCCACCGGTGGATCCACGTGTGGTTCATGAGAAGAACACACATCCAATGACACTGGTGGATCCTTATGTGGTTCATGAAAAGAACATACATGCAGTGACACCAGGTGTGGTTCATGAAAAGAACACACATGCAATGACACTAGGTGTGGTTCATGAAAATAATATACATCCAATCACTCTAGCTGTGGTTCATGAAAAGAACACAGAGGCAATGACACTGGGTGTGGTTCATGAAAAGAATAGACATGCAATGACACTGGTGGATCCTTACGTGTGGTTCATAAAAAGAACAAACATGCAATGACACTGGTGGATCCTTGTGTGGTTTGTTTAGAAGAACACACATGCAATGACACTATGTGTGGTTCATGAAAAGAACACACATGCAATGACACTGGTGGATCCTTATGTGGTTTGTTTAGAGGAACAGACATGCAATGACACCGGTGGATCCACGTGTGGTTCATGAGAAGAACACACATCCAATGACACTGGTAGATCCTTATGTGGTTCATGAAAAGAATAGACATGAAGTGACACCGGGTGTGTTTCATGAAAAGAACAGACATGCAATGACACTGGGTGTGGTTCATGAAAAGAACAGACATCCAATGACACTGGTAGATCCTTATGTGGTCATGAAAAGAAATGACATGCAGTGACACTGGGTGTGGTTCATGAAAAGAATACACATGCAATGACAATAGTGGATCCTTATGTGTGGTTCATGAAAAGAATAGACATGCAATGCCACTGGTGGATCCACGTGTGGTTGATGAGAAGAACACACATCCAATGACACTGGTGGATCCTTATGTGGTTCATGAAAATAACTTACATGCAGTGACACCGGGTGTGGTTCATGAAAAGAACATACATGCAATGACACTGGGTGTGGTTCATGAAAAGAATAGACATCCAATCACTCTAGCTGTGGTTCATGAAAAGAACACACATGCAATGACACTAGGTGTGGTTCATGAAAAGAACGTACATGCAATGACACTAGTGGATCCTTATGTGTGGTTCATGAAAACAACAACACATGCAATGACACTGGTGGATCCTTATGTGGTTTGTTTAGAGGAACAAACATGCAATGACACTGGTGGATCCATGTGTGGTTCATGAGAAGAACTCACATCCAATGACAATGGTGGATCCTTATGTGGTTCATGAAAAGAACTTACATGAAGTGACACCGGGTGTGGTTCATGAAAAGAACAAACATGCAATGACACTAGGTATGGTTCATGAAAAGAATAGACATCCAATGACTCTAGCTGTGGTTCATGAAAAGAACACACATGCAATGACACTGGGTGTGGTTCATGAAAAGAACAGACATGCAATGACACTGGTGGATCCTTATGTGTGGTTCATGAAAAGAACAGTCATGCAATAACACTGGTGGATCCTTATGTGGTTTGTTTAGAGGAACAAACATGCAATGACACTGGTGGATCTATCTATGCTTCATGAGAAGAACACACATCCAATGACACTAGTGGATCCTTATGTGGTTTGTTTAGACGAACAGACAAGCAATCAAACTAGGTGAATCCATATGTGGTTTATGGAAGTAAGAGACATGCAATGAATCAAGCTGTGATTCATGAAAAGAACAGGCATGCAATGACACTGGTGGATCCATGTGTGGTTCATGGGAAGAACACACATGCAATGACACTGGTGGACTCTAGCTGTGGTTCATGAAAAGAACAGACATGCAATGACACTGGTGGATCCATATGTGGTTTGTCAGGAGAACACACATGCAATGACACTGGGTGTGGTTCATGAAAATAACAGACATGCAATGGCACTAGTGGATCCTTATGTGTGGTTAAGTAAAAGAACAAACATGCAATGACACTGGTGGATCCTTATGTGGTTTGTTTAGAAGAACACACATGCAATGACACTGGGTGTGGTTCACTAAAAGAACACACATGCAATGACACTGGTGGATCCTTATGTGGTTTGTTTAGAGGAACAGACATGCAATGACACCGGTGGATCCACGTTTGGTTCATGAGAAGAACACACATCCAATGTCACTAGGTGGGTCCTTATGTGGTTCATGAAAAGAACTGACATGGAGTCACACTAGGTGTGGTTCATGAAAAGAATAGACATGCAATGACATCGGTGAATCCATGTGTGGTTTATGGACGTAACAGACATGCAATGACTCTAGCTGTGGTTACTGAAAAGAACACGCATGCAATGACACTGGGTGTGGTTCATGAAAAGAACAGACATGCAATGACACTGGTGGATCCTTATGTGGTTTGTTTAGAGGAACAAACATGCAATGACTCTAGATATGGTTCATGAAAAGAAGAGACATGCAATGACACCGAGTGTGGTTCATGAAAAGAATAGACATGCAATGACTTATGTGGTTTGTTTAGAAGAACGCACATGAAGTGACATCGGGTGTGGTTCATAAAAAGAACAGACATGCAATGACGCTGGTGGATCCTTTTGTGGTTTGTGTAGAAGAACACACATGCAATGACACTGGGTGTGGTTCATGAAAAGAACAGTCACACAATAACACTGGTGGATCCTTATGTGGTTTATTTAGAGGAACATACATGCAAGGACACCGGTGGATCCACGTGTGGTTCATGAGAAGAACACACCTCCAATGACACTGTTAGATCCTTATGTGGTTCATGAAAAGAACAGACATGCAGTGACACTAAGTGTGGTTCATGAAAAGAACAAACATGCAATCGACAACGTGTGTGGTTCATAAAAGAACAGACATGCAATGACTCTGGTGGATCCTTATGTGGTTCATGAAAAGAACAGACATGCAATGACACTGGTGGATCCTTATGTGGTTCATGAAAAGAACACACATGCAATAACACTGGTGGATCCTTATGTGGTTTGTTTAGAAGAACACACATGCAATGACACTGGGTGTGGTTCATGAAAAGAACAAACATGCAATGACACTGGGTGTGGTTCATGAAAAGAACAGACATACAATGAAAGTGGGTGTGGTTCATGAAAAGAACCGACATGCCCTGACACTCGTGGAACCGTATGTGGTTCATGAAAAGAATAGACCTGAAGTGACACCGGGTGTGTTTCATGAAAAGAACAAACATGCAATGACAGTGGGTGTGGTTCATGAAAATAACAGACATGCAATCACACTGGTGGATCGTTATGTGGTTCATGAAAAGAACAGACATACAATGACACTGGTGGATCCTTATGTGGTTCATGAAAATAACAGACATGCAATGACACTGGTGGATCCTTATGTGTGGTTCATGAAAAGAACAGACATGCAATGCCACCGGTGGATCCACGTGTGGTTCATGAGAAGAACACACATCCAATGACACTGGTGGATCCTTATGTGGTTCATGAAAAGAACATACATGCAGTGACACCAGGTGTGGTTCATGAAAAGAACAGACATGCAATGACACTAGGTGTGGTTCATGAAAAGAATATACATCCAATCACTCTAGCTGTGGTTCATGAAAAGAACACAGAGGCAATGACACTGGGTGTGGTTCATGAAAAGAACAGACATGCAATTTCACTGGTGGATCCTTATGTGTGGTTCATGAAAAGAACAAACATGCAATGACACTGGTGGATCCTTATGTGGTTTGTTTAGAGGAACAAACATGCAATGACACTGGTGCATCCATGTCTGGTTCATGGGAAGAACACACATCCAATGACACTGGTGGACTCTAGTTGGTTCATGAAAAGAACAGACATGCAATGACACTGGTGGATCCAAATGTGGTTTGTATGCAGAACACACATGCAATTGCATTAGGTGTGGTTCATGAAAAGAACAGACATGCAATGACACTGGTGGATCCTTATGTGTGGTTGATGAAAAGAACAGACATGCAATGACACTGGTGGATCCTTATGTGGTTTGTTTAGAAGAACACACATGCAATGCCAGTGGGTGTGGTTCATGAAAAGAACAGACATGCAATGACCCTGGTGGATCCTTATGTGGTTTGTTTAGAGGAACAGACATGCAATGACACTGGTGGATCCACGTGTGGTTTATGAGAAGAACACACATCCAATGTCACTAGGTGGATCCTTATGTGGTTCATGAAAAGAACTGACATGGAGTGACACTAGGCGTGGTTCATGAAAAGAACAGACATGCAATGACATCGGTGGATCCATGTGTGGTTTATGGACGTAACAGACATGCAATGACTCTAGATGTGGTTACTGAAAAGAACACGGATGCAATGACACTGGGTGTGGTACATGAAAAGAACAGACATGCAATGACACTGGTGGATCCTTATGTGGTTTGTTTAGAGGAACATACATGCAATGAATCTAGATATGGTTCATGAAAATAACAGACATGCAATGACACCGGATGTGGTTCATGAAAAGAACAGACATGCAATGACTTATGTGGTTCGTTTAGAAGAACGCACATTCAGTGACATCGGGTGCGGTTCATGAAAAGAACAGACATGCAATGACGCTGGTGGATCCTTATGTGGTTTGTTTAGAAGAACACACATGCAATGACACTGGGTGTGGTTCATGAAAAGAATAGACACGCAATGACACTGGTGGATGCTTATGTGGTTTGTTTAGAGGAACAGACATGCAATGACACCGGTGGATCCACGTGTGGTTCATGAGAAGAACACACATCCAACGACACTGGTAGATCCTTATGTGTTTCATGAAAAGAACAGACATGCAGTGACACTGGGTGTGGTTCATGAAAAGAACAGACATGCACTGACACTAGGTGTGGTTCATGAAAAGAACAGACATGCAATGACACTGGTGGATCCTTATGTGGTTCATGAAACGAATAGACATGCAATGACACTGGTGGATCCTTATGTGGTTCATGAAAAGAACAGACATGCAATGACACTGGTGGATCCTTATGTGGTTTGTTTAGAAGAACACACATGCAATGACACTGGGTGTGGTTCATGAAAAGAACAGACATGCAATGACACTTGTGGATCCTTATGTGGTTTGTTTAGAGGAACAGACATGCAATGACACCGGTGGATCCTCGTGTGGTTCATGAGAAGAACACACATCCAACGACACTGGTAGATCCTTATGTGGTTCATGAAAAGAACTGACATGCAGTGACACTATGTGTGGTTCATGAAAAGAACAGACATGCAATGCCACCGGGTGTGGTTCATGAAAAGAATGTACATGCAATGACACCGGATATGGTTGATGAAAAGAATGCATGCAATGACACCGGTGGATCTGATGTGGTTCATGAAAAGAATGGATGCATCGATGACACCGGGTGTATTTCATGAAAAGAACAGACATGCAATGACACTAGGTGTGGTTCATGAAAAGAACAGACATGCAATGACACTAGGTGTGGTTCATGAAAAGAACAGACATGCAATGACACTGGGTGTGGTTCATGAAAAGAACAGACATGCAATGACACTGGTGGATCCTTATGTGTGGTTCATGAAAAGAACAGACATGCAATGCAACCGGTAGATCCACGTGTGGTTCATGATAAGAACACACATCCAATGACACCGGTGGATACTTATGTGGTTCATGAAAAGAACTTACATGCAGTGACACCGGGTGTGGTTCATGAAAAGAACAGACATGCAATGACACTAGGTGTGGTTCATGAGAAGAATTGACATCCAATCACTCTAGCTGTGGTTCATGAAAAGAACACACAAGCAATGACACTGGCTGTGGTTCATGAAAAGAACAGACATGCAATGACACTGGTGGATCCTTATGTGTGGTTCATGAAAATAACAGACACGCAATGACACTGGTGGATCCTTATGTGGTTTGTTTAGAGGAACAAACATGCAATGACACTTGTGGATCCATGTGTGGTTCATGAGAAGAACACACATCCAATGACACTGCTGGATCCTTATGTGGTTTGTTTAGAGGAACAAACATGCAATGACACTAGGTGAATCCATATGTGGTTTATGGAAGTAACAGACATGCAATGACTCTAGCTGTGATTCATAAAAAGAACAGACATGTAATGACAATGGTGGATCCATGTGTGGTTCATGGGAAGAACACACATCCAATGACACTGGTGGACTCTAGTTATGGTTCATGAAAAGAACAGACATGCAATGACACTAGTGGATCCATATGTGGTTTGTATAGAGAACACACATGCAATGACATTGGGTGTGGTTCATGAAAAGAACAGACATGCATGACACTGGTGGATCCTTATGTGTGGTTCATGAAAAGAACAGACATGCAATGACACTGGTAGATCCTTATGTGGTTTGTTTAGAAGAACACACATGCAATGACACTAGGTGTAGTTCATGAAAAGAACAGACATGCAATGACACTTGTGGATCCTTATGTGGTTTGTTTAGAGGAACAGACATGCAATGACACAGGTTGATCCACGTGTGGTTTATGAGAAGAACACACATCCAATGTCACTGGGTGGATCCTTATGAGGTTCATGAAAAGAACAGACATGCAATGACACTGGTGGATCCTTATGTGGTTCATGAAAAGAACAGACATGCAATGACACTTGTGGATCCTTATGTGGTTCATGAAAAGAACAAACATGCAATCACACTGGTGGATCCTTATGTGGTTTGTTTGGAAGAACACACATGCAATGACACTGGGTGTGGTTCATGAAAAGAACAAACATGCAATGACACTGGGTGTGGTTCATGAAAAGAACAAACATGCAATAACACTGGTGGATCCTTATGTGGTTTGTTTAGAAGAACACACTTGCAATGACACTGGGTGTGGTTCATGAAAAGAAGAAACATGCAATGACACTGGGTGTGGTTCATGAAAAGAACAGACATGCAATGACATTGGGTGTGGTTCATGAAAAGAACAGACATGCAATGACACTAGTGGAACCTTATGTGGTTCATGAAAAGAATAGACATGAAGTGACATAGGGTGTGTTTCATGAAAAGAACAGACATGCAATGACACTGGGTGTGGTTCATGAAAAGAACAGACATGCAATCACACTGGTGGATCGTTATGTGGTTCATGAAAAGAACAGACATGCAATGACACTGGTGGATCCTTATGTGGTTCATGAAAATAACAGAAATGCAATGACACTGGTGGATCCTTATGTGTGGTTCATGAAAAGAACAGACATGCAATGCCACCGGTGGATCCACGTGTGGTTCATGAGAAGAACACACATCCAATGACACTGGTGGATCCTTATGTGGTTCATGAAAAGAACTTACATGCAGTGACACCGGGTGTGGTTCATGAAAAGAACAGACATGCAATGACACTAGGTGTGGTTCATGAAAAGAATAGACATCCAATCACTCTAGCTGTGGTTCATGAAAAGAACACAGAGGCAATGACATTGGGTGTGGTTCATGAAAAGAACATACATGCAATGACACTGGTGGATCCTTATGTGTGGTTCATGAAAAGAACAGACATGCAATGACACTGGTGGATCCTTATGTGGTTTGTTTAGAGGAACAAACATGCAATGACACTGGTGGATCCATGTGTGGTTCATGAGAAGAACACACATCCAATGACACTGCTGGATCCTTATGTGGTTTGTTTAGAGGAACGGACACGCAATCACAGTAGGTGAATCCATATGTGGTTTATGGAAGTAACAGACATGCAATGACTCTAGCTGTGATTCATGAAAAGAACAGACATGTAATGACAATGGTGGATCCATGTGTGGTTCATGGGAAGAACAGACATCCAATGACACTGGTGGACTCTAGTTGGTCCATGAAAAGAACAGACATGCAATGACACTGGTGGATCCATATGTGGTTTGTATGCAGAACACACATGCAATGACATTGGGTGTGGTTCATGAAAAGAACAAACATGCAATGACACTGGTGGATCCTTATGTGTGGTTCATGAAAAGATCAGACATGCAATGACACTGGTGGATCCTTATGTGGTTTGTTTAGAAGAACACACATGCAATGACATTGGGTGTGGTTCATGAAAAGAACAAACATGCAATGACACTGCTGGATCCTTATGTGGTTTGTTTAGAGGAACAGACATGCAATGACACCGGTGGATCCACGTGTGGTTTATGAGAAGAACACACATCCAATGTCACTGGGTGGATCCTTATGTGGTTCATGAAAAGAACTGACATGGAGTGACACTAGGCGTGGTTGATGAAAAGAACAGACATGCAATGACATCGGTGGATCCATGTGTGGTTTATGGACGTAACAGACATGCAATGACTCTAGATGTGGTTACTGAAAAGAACACGGATGCAATGTCACTGGGTGTGGTACATGAAAAAAACAGACATGCAATGACACTGGTGGATCCTTATGTGGTTTGTTTAGAGGAACAGACATGCAATGAATCTAGATATGGTTCATGAAAATAACAGACATGCAATGACACCGGGTGTGGTTCATGAAAAGAACAGACATGCAATGACTTCTGTGGTTCGTTTAGAAGAACGCACATTCAGTGACATCGGGTGTGGTTCATGAAAAGAACAGACATGCAATGACGCTGGTGGATCCTTATGTGGTTTGTTTAGAAGAACACACATGCAATGACACTGGGTGTGGTTCATGAAAAGAATAGACACGCAATGACACTGGTGGATACTTATTTGGTTTGTTTAGAGGAACAGACATGCAATGACACCGGTGGATCCACGTGTGGTTCATGAGAAGAACACACATCGAACGACACTAGTAGATCCTTATGTGTTTCATGAAAAGAACAGACATGCAGTGACACTGGGTGTGGTTCATGAAAAGAACAGACATGCACTGACACTAGGTGTGGTTCATGAAAAGAACAGACATGAAATGACACTGGTGGATCCTTATGTGGTTCATGAAACGAATAGACATGCAATGACACTGGTGGATCCTTATGTGGTTCATGAAAAGAACAGACATGCAATGACACTGGTGTATCCTTATGTGGTTTGTTTAGAAGAACACACATGCAATGACACTGGGTGTGGTTCATGAAAAGAACAGACATGCAATGACACTTGTGGATCCTTATGTGGTTTGTTTAGAGGAACAGACATGCAATGACACCGGTGGATCCACGTGTGGTTCATGAGAAGAACACACATCCAACGACACTGGTAGATCCTTATGTGGTTCATGAAAAGAACTGACATACAATGACACTGGTGGATCCTTATGTGGTTCATGAAAATAACAGACATGCAATGACACTGGTGGATCCTTATGTGTGGTTCATGAAAAGAACAGACATGCAATGCCACCGGTGGATCCACGTGTGGTTCATGAGAAGAACACACATCCAATGACACTGGTGGATCCTTATGTGGTTCATGAAAAGAACATACATGCAGTGACACCAGGTGTGGTTCATGAAAAGAACAGACATGCAATGACACTAGGTGTGGTTCATGAAAAGAATAGACATCCAATCACTCTAGCTGTGGTTCATGAAAAGAACACAGAGGCAATGACACTGGGTGTGGTTCATGAAAAGAACAGACATGCAATGACACTGGTGGATCCTTATGTGTGGTTCATGAAAAGAACAGACATGCAATGACACTGGTGGATCCTTATGTGGTTTGTTTAGAGGAACAAACATGCAATGACACTGGTGGATCCATGTGTGGTTCATGAGAAGAACACACATCCAATGACACTGCTGGATCCTTATGTGGTTTGTTTAGAGGAACAGACATGCAATCACACTAGGTGAATCCATATGTGGTTTATGGAAGTAACAGACATGCAATGACTCTAGCTGTGATTCATGAAAAGAACAGACATGTAATGACAATGGTGGATCCATGTGTGGTTCATGGGAAGAACACACATCCAATGACACTGGTGGACTCTAGTTGGTTCATGAAAAGAACAGACATGCAATGACACTGGTGGATCCATATGTGGTTTGTATGCAGAACACACATGCAATGGCATTGGGTGTGGTTCATGAAAAGAACAGACATGCAATGACACTGGTGGATCCTTATGTGTGGTTCATGAAAAGAACAGACATGCAATGACACTGGTGGATCCTTATGTGGTTTGTTTATAAGAACACACATGCAATGACACTGGGTGTGGTTCATGAAAAGAACAGACATGCAATGACCCTGGTGGATCCTTATGTGGTTTGTTTAGAGGAACAGACATGCAATGACACCGGTGGATCCACGTGTGGTTTATGAGAAGAACACACATCCAATGTCACTAGGTGGATCCTTATGTGGTTCATGAAAAGAACTGACATGGAGTGACACTACGCGTGGTTCATGAAAAGAACAGACATGCAATGACATCGGTGGATCCATGTGTGGTTTATGGACGTACCAGACATGCAATGACTCTAGATGTGGTTACTGAAAAGAACACGGATGCAATGACACTGGGTGTGGTACATGAAAAGAACAGACATGCAATGACACTGGTGGATCCTTATGTGGTTTGTTTAGAGGAACAGACATGCAATGAATCTAGATATGGTTCATGAAAATAACAGACATGCAATAACACCGAATGTGGTTCATGAAAAGAACAGACATGCAATGACTTATGTGGTTCGTTTAGAAGAACGCACATTCAGTGACATCGGGTGCGGTTCATGAAAAGAACAGACATGCAATGACGCTGGTGGATCCTTATGTGGTTTGTTTAGAAGAACACACATGCAATGACACTGGGTGTGGTTCATGAAAAGAATAGACACGCAATGACACTGGTGGATGCTTATGTGGTTTGTTTAGAGGAACAGACATGCAATGACACCGGTGGATCCACGTGTGGTTCATGAGAAGAACACACATCCAACAACACTGGTAGACCCTTATGTGTTTCATGAAAAGAACAGACATGCAGTGACACTGGGTGTGGTTCATGAAAAGAACAGACATGCACTGACACTAGGTGTGGTTCATGAAAAGAACAGACATGCAATGACACTGGTGGATCCTTATGTGGTTCATGAAACGAATAGACATGCAATGACACTGGTGGATCCTTATGTGGTTCATGAAAAGAACAGACATGCAATGACACTGGTGGATCCTTATGTGGTTTGTTTAGAAGAACACACATGCAATGACACTGGGTGTGGTTCATGAAAAGAACAGACACGCAATGACACTTGTGGATCCTTATGTGGTTTGTTTAGAGGAACAGACATGCAATGACACTGGTGGATCCTCGTGTGGTTCATGAGAAGAACACACATCCAACGACACTGGTAGATCCTTATGTGGTTCATGAAAAGAACTGACATGCAGTGACACTATGTGTGGTTCATGAAAAGAACAGACATGCAATGACACTGGGTGTGGTTCATGAAAAGAACAGACATGCAATGACACTGGGTATGGTTGATGAAAAGAACAGACATGCAATGACACTTCTGGATCCTGATGTGGTTCATGAAAAGAACAGATATGCAGTGACACCGGGTGTGTTTCATGAAAAGAACAGACAAGCAATGACACTAGGTGTGGTTCATGAAAAGAACAGACATGCAATGACACTAGGTGTGGTTCATGAAAAGAACAGACATGCAATGACACTGGGTGTGGTTCATGAAAAGTACAGGCATGCAATGACACTGGTGGATCCTTATGTGTGGTTCATGAAAAGAACAGACATGCAATGCAACCGGTAGATCCACGTGTGGTTCAAGATAAGAACACACATCCAATGACACTGGTGGATACTTATGTGGTTCATGAAAAGAACTTACATGCAGTGACACCGGGTGTGGTTCATGAAAAGAACAGACATGCAATGACACTAGGTGTGGTTCATGAGAAGAATTGACATCCAATCACTCTAGCTGTGGTTCATGAAAAGAACACACAAGAAATGACACTGGCTGTGGTTCATGAAAAGAACAGACATGCAATGACACTGGTGGATCCTTATGTGTGGTTCATGAAAAGAACAGACATGCAATGACACTGGTGGATCCTTATGTGTGGTTCATGAAAAGAACAGACATGCAATGACACTGGTGGATCCTTATGTGGTTTGTTTAGAGGAACAAACATGCAATGACACTTGTGGATCCATGTGTGGTTCATGAGAAGAACACACATCCAATGACACTGCTAGATCCTTATGTGGTTTGTTTAGAGGAACAGACATGCAATGACACTAGGTGAATCCATATGTGGTTTATGGAAGTAACAGACATGCAATGACTCTAGCTGTGATTCATGAAAAGAACAGACATGTAATGACAATGGTGGATCCATGTGTGGTTCATGGGAAGAACACACATCCAATGACACTGGTGGACTCTAGTTATGGTTCATGAAAAGAACAGACATGCAATGACACTAGTGGATCCATATGTGGTTTGTATAGAGAACACACATGCAATGACATTGGGTGTGGTTCATGAAAAGAACAGACATGCATGACACTGGTGGATCCTTATGTGTGGTTCATGAAAAGAACAGACATGCAATGACACTGGTAGATCGTTATGTGGTTTGTTTAGAAGAACACACATGCAATGACACTAGGTGTAGTTCATGAAAAGAACAGACATGCAATGACACTTGTGGATCCTTATGTGGTTTGTTTAGAGGAACATACATGCAATGACACAGGTTGATCCACGTGTGGTTTATGAGAAGAACACACATCCAATGTCACTGGTGGATCCTTATGTGGTTCATGAAAAGAACAGACATGAAATGACACTGGTGGATCCTTATGTGGTTCATGAAACGAATAGACATGCAATGACACTGGTGGATCCTTATGTGGTTCATGAAAAGAATAGACATGCAATGACACTGGTGGATCCTTATGTGGTTTGTTTAGAAGAACACACATGCAATGACACTGGGTGTGGTTCATGAAAAGAATAGACATGCAATGACACTTGTGGATCCTTATGTGGTTTGTTTAGAGGAACAGACATGCAATGACACTGGTGGATCCACGTGTGGTTCATGAAGAGAACACACATCCAACGACACTGGTAGATCCTTATGTGGTTCATGAAAAGAACTAACATGCAGTGATACTATGTGTGGTTCATGAAAAGAACAGACATGCAATGACACTGGGTGTGGTTCATGAAAAGAACAGACATGCAATGACACTGGGTGTGGTTCATGAAAAGAACAGACAAGCAATGACACTGCTAGATCCTTATGTGGTTCATGAAAAGAACAGACCTGCAGTGACACCGGGTGTGTTTCATGAAAAGAACAGACATGCAATGACACTAGGTGTGGTTCATGAAAAGAACAGACATGCAATGACACTAGGTGTGGTTCATGAAAAGAACAGACATGCAATGACACTGGGTGTGGTTCATGAAAAGAACAAACATGCAATGACACTGGTGGATCCTTATGTGTGGTTCATGAAAAGAACAGACATGCAATGCAACCGGTAGATCCACGTGTGGTTCATGATAAGAACATACATCCAATGACACTGGTGGATACTTATGTGGTTCATGAAAAGAACTTACATGCAGTGACACCGGGTGTGGTTCATGAAAAGAACAGACATGCAATGACACTGGGTGTGGTTCTTGAGAAGAACAGACATGCAATCACTCTCGCTGTGGTTCATGAAAAGAACACACAGGCAATGACACCGGTGTGGTTCATGAAAAGAAGACATGCAATGACACCGTGGATCCTTATGTGTGGTTCATGAAAAGAATGTACATGCAATGACACTGGTGGATCCTTATGTGTGGTTCATGAAAAGAACAGACATGCAATGACACTGGTGGATCCTTATGTGGTTTGTTTAGAGGAACAAACATGCAATGACACTTGTGGATCCATTTGTGGTTCATGAGAAGAACACACATCCAATGACACTACTGGATCCTTATGTGGTTTGTTTAGAGGAACAGACATGCAATCACACTAGGTGAATCCATATGTGGTTTATGGAAGTAACAGACATGCAATGACTCTAGCTGTGATTCATGAAAAGAACATACATGTAATGACAATGGTGGATCCATGTGTGGTTCATGGGAAGAACACACATCCAATGACACTGGTGGACTCTAGTTGTGGTTCATGAAAAGAACAGACATGCAATGACACTGGTGGATCCATATGTGGTTTGTATGGAGAACACACATGCAATGACATTGGGTGTGGTTCATGAAAATAACAGACATGCAATGACACTGGTGGATCCTTATGTGTGGTTCATGAAAAGAATGCAATGACACTGGTGGATCCTTATGTGGTTTGTTTAGAAGAACACACATGCCATGACACTAGGTGTGGTTCATGAAAAGAACAGACATGCAATGACACTTATGGATCCTTATGTGGTTTGTTTAGAGGAACAGACATGCAATGACACCGGTCGATCCACGTGTGGTTTATGAGAAGAACACACATCCAATGTCACTGGGTGGATCCTTATGTGGTTCATGAAAAGAACTGACATGGAGTGACACTAGGTGTGGTTCGTGAAATGAACAGACATGCAATGACATCGATGGATCCATGTGTGGTTTATGGACGTAACAGACATCCAATGACTCTAGCTGTGGTTACTGAAAACAACACGCATGCAATGACACTGGGTGTGGTACATGAAAAGAACAGACATGCAATGACACTAGTGGATCCTTATGTGGTTTGTTTAGAGGAACAGACATGCAATGAATCTAGATATGGTTCATGAAAATAACAGACATGCAATGACACCGGGTGTGGTTCCTGAAAAGAACAGACATGCAATGCTTATGTGGTTCGTTTAGAAGAACGCACATGCAGTTACATCTGGTGTGGTTCATGAAAAGAACAGACAGACAATGATGCTGGTGGATCCTTATGTGGTTTGTTTAGAGGAACAGACATGCAATGACACCGGTGGATCCACGTCTAGTTCATGAGAAGAACACACATCCAATGACACTGGTAGATCCTTATGTGTTTCATGAAAAGAACAGACATGCAGTGACACTGGGTGTGGTTTATGAAAAGAACAAACATGCACTAACACTGGGTGTGGTTCATGAAAAGAACAAACATGCAATGACACTGGTGGATCCTTATGTGGTTCATGAAACGTAATGCATATGTAATGACACCGGTGGATCCTTGTGTGTTCATGAAAGAAATGCATATGCAATGGCACTGGTGGATCCTTATGTGGTTTGTTTAGAGGAACAGACATGCAATGACACTGGTGGATCCACGTGTGGTTCATGAAGAGAACACACATCCAACGACACTGGTAGATCCTTATGTGGTTCATGAAAAGAACTAACATGCAGTGATACTATGTGTGGTTCATGAAAAGAACAGACATGCAATGACACTGGGTGTGGTTCATGAAAAGAACAAACATGCAATGACACTGGGTGTGGTTCATGAAAAGAACAGACAAGCAATGACACTGCTAGATCCTTATGTGGTTCATGAAAAGAACAGACCTGCAGTGACACCGGGTGTGTTTCATGAAAAGAACAGACATGCAATGACACTAGGTGTGGTTCATGAAAAGAACAGACATGCAATGACACTAGGTGTGGTTCATGAAAAGAACAGACATGCAATGACACTGGGTGTGGTTCATGAAAAGAACAAACATGCAATGACACTGGTGGATCCTTATGTGTGGTTCATGAAAAGAACAAACATGCAATGCAACCGGTAGATCCACGTGTGGTTCATGATAAGAACATACATCCAATGACACTGGTGGATACTTATGTGGTTCATGAAAAGAACTTACATGCAGTGACACCGGGTGTGGTTCATGAAAAGAACAGACATGCAATGACACTGGGTGTGGTTCTTGAGAAGAATAGACATCCAATCACTCTAGCTGTGGTTCATGAAAAGAACACACAGGCAATGACACTGGCTGTGGTTCATGAAAAGAACAGACATGCAATGACACTGGTGGATCCTTATGTGTGGTTCATGAAAAGAACAGACATGCAATGACACTGGTGGATCCTTATGTGTGGTTCATGAAAAGAACAGACATGCAATGACACTGGTGGATCCTTATGTGGTTTGTTTAGAGGAACAAACATGCAATGACACTTGTGGATCCATTTGTGGTTCATGAGAAGAACACACATCCAATGACACTACTGGATCCTTATGTGGTTTGTTTAGAGGAACAGACATGCAATCACACTAGGTGAATCCATATGTGGTTTATGGAAGTAACAGACATGCAATGACTCTAGCTGTGATTCATGAAAAGAACATACATGTAATGGCAATGGTGGATCCATGTGTGGTTCATGGGAAGAACACACATCCAATGACACTGGTGGACTCTAGTTGTGGTTCATGAAAAGAACAGACATGCAATGACACTGGTGGATCCATATGTGGTTTGTATGGAGAACACACATGCAATGACATTGGGTGTGGTTCATGAAAATAACAGACATGCAATGACACTGGTGGATCCTTATGTGTGGTTCATGAAAAGAATAGACATGCAATGACACTGGTGGATCCTTATGTGGTTTGTTTAGAAGAACACACATGCCATGACACTAGGTGTGGTTCATGAAAAGAACAGACATGCAATGACACTTATGGATCCTTATGTGGTTTGTTTAGAGGAACAGACATGCAATGACACCGGTCGATCCACGTGTGGTTTATGAGAAGAACACACATCCAATGTCACTGGGTGGATCCTTATGTGGTTCATGAAAAGAACTGACATGCAGTGACACTAGGTGTGGTTCGTGAAAAGAACAGACATGCAATGACATCGATGGATCCATGTGTGGTTTATGGACGTAACAGACATCCAATGACTCTAGCTGTGGTTACTGAAAACAACACGCATGCAATGACACTGGGTGTGGTACATGAAAAGAACAGACATGCAATGACACTAGTGGATCCTTATGTGGTTTGTTTAGAGGAACAGACATGCAATGAATCTAGATATGGTTCATGAAAATAACAGACATGCAATGACACCGGGTGTGGTTCCTGAAAAGAACAGACATGCAATGCTTATGTGGTTCGTTTAGAAGAATGCACATGCAGTTACATCTGGTGTGGTTCATGAAAAGAACAGACAGACAATGATGCTGGTGGATCCTTATGTGGTTTGTTTAGAGGAACAGACATGCAATGACACCGGTGGATCCACGTCTAGTTCATGAGAAGAACACACATCCAATGACACTGGTAGATCCTTATGTGTTTCATGAAAAGAACAGACATGCAGTGACACTGGGTGTGGTTTATGAAAAGAACAAACATGCACTAACACTGGGTGTGGTTCATGAAAAGAACAAACATGCAATGACACTGGTGGATCCTTATGTGGTTCATGAAACGAACAGACATGTAATGACACTGGTGGATCCTTATGTGGTTCATGAAAAGAACAGACATGCAATGGCACTGGTGGATCCTTATGTGGTTTGTTTAGAAGAACACACATGCAATGACACTGGGTGTGGTTCATGAAAAGAACAGACTTGCAATGACACTTGTGGATCCTTATGTGGTTTGTTTAGAGGAACAAACATGCAAGGACACCGGTGGATCCACGTGTGGTTCATGAGAAGAACACACATACAACGACACTCGTAGATCCTTATGTGGTTCATGAAAAGAACTGACATGTAGTGACACTATGTGTGGTTCATGAAAAGAACAGACATGCAATGGCACTGGGTGTGGTTCATGAAAAGAACAGACATGCAATGACACTAGGTGTGGTTCATGAAAAGAACAGACATGCAATGACACTGCTGGATCCTTATGTGGTTCATGAAAAGAACAGACATGCAGTGACACCGGGTGTGTTTCATGAAAAGAACAGACATGCAATGACACTGGGTGTGGTTCATGAAAATAACAGACATGCAATGACACTAGGAGTGGTTCATGAAAAGAACAGACATGCAATGACACTGGGTGTGGTTCATGAAAAGAACAGACATGCAATGACACTGGTAGATCCTTATGTGTGGTTCATGAAAAGAACAGACATGCAATGCCACCGGTAGATCCACGTGTGGTTCATGAGAACACACATCCAATGACACTGGTGGATACTTATGTGGTTCAAGAAAAGAACTTACATGCAGTGACACCGGGTGTGGTTCATGAAAAGAACAGACATGCAATGACACTGGGTGTGGTTCATGAAAAGAATAGACATCCAATCACTCTAGCTGTGGTTCATGAAAAGAACACACAGGCAATGACACTGGGTGTGGTTCATGAAAAGAACAGACATGCAAAGACATTGGTGGATCCTTATGTGTGGTTCATGAAAAGAACAGACATGCAATGACACTGGTGGATCCTTATGTGGTTTGTTTAGAGGAATAGACATGCAATGACACCGGTGGATCCACGTGTGGTTCATGAGAAGAACACACATCCAACGACACTGGTAGATCCTTATGTGGTTCATGAAAAGAACTGACATGCAGTGACACTATGTGTGGTTCATGAAAAGAACAGACATGCAATGACACTGGGTGTGGTTCATGAAAAGAACAGACATGCAATGACACTGGGTGTGGTTCATGAAAAGAACAAACATGCAGTGACACCGGGTGTGTTTCATGAAAAGAACAAACATGCAATGACACTGGGTGTGGTTCATGAAAAGAACAGACATGCAATGACACTAGGTGTGGTTCATGAAAAGAACATACATGAAATGACACTGGGTGTGGTTCATGAAAAGAACAGACATGCAATGACCCTGGTGGATCCTTATGTGTGGTTCATGAAAAGAACAGACATGCAATGCCACCGGTAGATCCACATGTGGTTCATGAGAAAAACACACACCCAATGACACTGGTGGATACTTATGTGGTTCATGAAAAGAACTTACATGCAGTGACACCGGGTGTGGTCCATGAAAAGAACGGACATGCAATGACACTGGGTGTGGTTCATGAAAAGAATAGATATCCAATCACTCTAGCTATGGTTCATGAAAAGAACACACAGGCAGTGACACTGGGTGTGGTTCATGAAAAGAACAGACATACAATGACACTGGTGGATCCTTATGCGTGGTTCATGAAAAGAACAGACATGCAATGACACTGGTGAATCCTTATGTGGTTTGTTTAGAGGAACAAACATGCAATGACACTGGTGGATCCATGTGTGGTTCATGAGAAGAACACACATCCAATGACACTGGTGGATCCTTATGTGGTTTGTTTAGAGGAACAGACATGCAATCACACTAGGTGAATCCATATGTGGTTTACGGAAGTAACAGACATGCAATGACCCTAGCTGTGATTCATGAAAAGAACAGACATGCAATGACACTGGTGGATCCATGTGTGGTTCATTGGAAGAACACACATCCAATGACACTGGTGGACTCTAACTGTGGTTCATGAAAAGAACAGACATGCAATGACACTGGTGGATCCATATGTGGTTTGTCAGGAGAACACACATGCAATGACATAGGGTGTGGTTCATGAAAAGAATAAACATGCAATGACACTGGTGTATCCTTATGTGTGGTACATGAAAAGAACAGACATGCAATGACACTGGTAGATCCTTATGTGGTTTGTTTAGAAGAACACACATGCAATGACACTAGGTGTGGTTCATGAAAAGAACAAACATGCAATGACACTGGTGGATCCTTATGTGGTTTGTTTAGAGGAACAGACATGCAATGACACCGGTGGATCCACGTGTGGTTCATGAGAAGAACACACATCCAATGTCACTGGGTGGATCCTTATGTGGTTCATGGAAAGAACTGACATGAAATGACACTGGGTGTCGCTCATGAAAAGAACATACATGCAATGACATCCGTGGATCCATGTGTGGTTTATGGACGTAACAGACATGCAATGACTCTAGCTGTGGTTATTGAAAAGAACACGCATGCAATGACACTAGGTGTGGTTCATGAAAAGAACAGACATGCAATGACAGTGGTGGATCCTTATGTGGTTTGTTTAGAGGAACAGACATGCAATGACTCTAGATATGGTTCAAGAAAAGAATAGGCATGCAATAACACCGGGTGTGGTTCATGAAAAGAACAGACATGCAATGACTTATGTGGTTTGTTTAGAAGAACACACATGCAGTGACACCGGGTGTGGTCCATGAAAAGAACAGACATGCAATGACACTGGTGGATCCTTATGTGGTTTGTTTAGAAGAACACACATGCAATGACACTAGGTGTGGTTCATGAAAAGAACAGAGACACAATGACACTGGTGGATCCTTATGTGGTTTGTTTAGAGGAACAGACATGCAATGACACCGGTGGATCCACGTGTGGTTCATGAGAAGAACACACATCCAATGACACTGGTAGATCCTTATGTGGTTCATGAAAAGAACAGACATGAAGTGACACTGGGTGTGTTTAATGAAAATAACAGACATGCACTGACACTGGGTGTGGTTCATGAAAAGAACAGACAAGCAATGACACTGGTGGATCCTTATGTGGTTCATGAAAAGAACAGACATGCAATACCACTGGTGGATCCTTATATGGTTCATGAAAAGAACAGACATGCAATGACACTAGTGGATCCTTATGTGGTTTGTTTAGAAGAACACACATGCAATGACACTAGGTGTGGTTCATGAAAAGAACAGACATGCAATGACATTGGTGGATCCTTATGTGATTTGTTCAGAGGAACATACATGCAATGACACCAGTGGATCCACGTGTGGTTCATGAGAAGAACATACATCCAATGACACTGGTTGATCCTTATGTGGTTCATGAAAAGAACTGACATGCAGTGACACTGGGTGTGATTCATGAAAAGAATAGACATGCAATGACACTGGGTGTGGTTCATGAAAAGAACAAACATGCAATGACACTGGGTGTGGTTCATGAAAAGAACAAACATGCAATGACACTGGTGGATCCTTATGTGGTTCATGAAACGAACAGACATGTAATGACACTGGTGGATCCTTATGTGGTTCATGAAAAGAACAGACATGCAATGGCACTGGTGGATCCTTATGTGGTTTGTTTAGAAGAACACACATGCAATGACACTGGGTGTGGTTCATGAAAAGAACAGACTTGCAATGACACTTGTGGATCCTTATGTGGTTTGTTTAGAGGAACAAACATGCAAGGACACCGGTGGATCCACGTGTGGTTCATGAGAAGAACACACATACAACGACACTCGTAGATCCTTATGTGGTTCATGAAAAGAACTGACATGTAGTGACACTATGTGTGGTTCATGAAAAGAACAGACATGCAATGGCACTGGGTGTGGTTCATGAAAAGAACAGACATGCAATGACACTAGGTGTGGTTCATGAAAAGAACAGACATGCAATGACACTGCTGGATCCTTATGTGGTTCATGAAAAAAACAGACATGCAGTGACACCGGGTGTGTTTCATGAAAAGAACAGACATGCAATGACACTGGGTGTGGTTCATGAAAATAACAGACATGCAATGACACTAGGAGTGGTTCATGAAAAGAACAGACATGCAATGACACTGGGTGTGGTTCATGAAAAGAACAGACATGCAATGACACTGGTAGATCCTTATGTGTGGTTCATGAAAAGAACAGACATGCAATGCCACCGGTAGATCCACGTGTGGTTCATGAGAACACACATCCAATGACACTGGTGGATACTTATGTGGTTCATGAAAAGAACTTACATGCAGTGACACCGGGTGTGGTTCATGAAAAGAACAGACATGCAATGACACTGGGTGTGGTTCATGAAAAGAATAGACATCCAATCACTCTAGCTGTGGTTCATGAAAAGAACACACAGGCAATGACACTGGGTGTGGTTCATGAAAAGAACAGACATGCAAAGACATTGGTGGATCCTTATGTGTGGTTCATGAAAAGAATGTACATGCAATGACACTGGTGGATCCTTATGTGGTTTGTTTAGAGGAATAGACATGCAATGACACCGGTGGATCCACGTGTGGTTCATGAGAAGAACACACATCCAACGACACTGGTAGATCCTTATGTGGTTCATGAAAAGAACTGACATGCAGTGACACTATGTGTGGTTCATGAAAAGAACAGACATGCAATGACACTGGGTGTGGTTCATGAAAAGAACAGACATGCAATGACACTGGGTGTGGTTCATGAAAAGAACAAACATGCAGTGACACCGGGTGTGTTTCATGAAAAGAACAAACATGCAATGACACTGGGTGTGGTTCATGAAAAGAACAGACATGCAATGACACTAGGTGTGGTTCATGAAAAGAACATACATGAAATGACACTGGGTGTGGTTCATGAAATGAACAGACATGCAATGACCCTGGTGGATCCTTATGTGTGGTTCATGAAAAAGAACACATGCAATGCCACCGGTAGATCCACATGTGGTTCATGATAATCACACACACCCAATGACAGCGGTGGATACTTATGTGGTTCATGAAAAGAACTTACATGCAGTGACACCGGGTGTGGTCCATGAAAAGAACGGACATGCAATGACACTGGGTGTGGTTCATGAAAAGAATAGATATCCAATCACTCTATATATGGTTCATGAAAAGAAAACAGTGCAATGACACCGGTGTGGTTCATGAAAAGAACAGACATACAATGACACTGGTGGATCCTTATGCGTGGTTCATGAAAAGAACAGACATGCAATGACACTGGTGAATCCTTATGTGGTTTGTTTAGAGGAACAAACATGCAATGACACTGGTGGATCCATGTGTGGTTCATGAGAAGAACACACATCCAATGACACTATGGTTCCTTATGTGGTTTGTTTAGAGGAACAGACATGCAATCACACTAGGTGAATCCATATGTGGTTTACGGAAGTAACAGACATGCAATGACCCTAGCTGTGATTCATGAAAAGAACAGACATGCAATGACACTGGTGGATCCATGTGTGGTTCATTGGAAGAACACACATCCAATGACACTGGTGGACTCTAACTGTGGTTCATGAAAAGAATAGACATGCAATGACCGGTGGATCCATATGTGGTTTGTCAGGAGAACACACATGCAATGACATAGGGTGTGGTTCATGAAAAGAATAAACATGCAATGACACTGGTGTATCCTTATGTGTGGTACATGAAAAGAACAGACATGCAATGACACTGGTAGATCCTTATGTGGTTTGTTTAGAAGAACACACATGCAATGACACTAGGTGTGGTTCATGAAAAGAACAAACATGCAATGACACTGGTGGATCCTTATGTGGTTTGTTTAGAGGAACAGACATGCAATGACAACGGTGGATCCACGTGTGGTTCATGAGAAGAACACACATCCAATGTCACTGGGTGGATCCTTATGTGGTTCATGGAAAGAACTGACATGAAATGACACTGGGTGTCGCTCATGAAAAGAACATACATGCAATGACATCCGTGGATCCATGTGTGGTTTATGGACGTAACAGACATGCAATGACTCTAGCTGTGGTTATTGAAAAGAACACGCATGCAATGACACTAGGTGTGGTTCATGAAAAGAACAGACATGCAATGACAGTGGTGGATCCTTATGTGGTTTGTTTAGAGGAACAGACATGCAATGACTCTAGATATGGTTCAAGAAAAGAATAGGCATGCAATGACACCGGGTGTGGTTCATGAAAAGAACAGACATGCAATGACTTATGTGGTTTGTTTAGAAGAACACACATGCAGTGACACCGGGTGTGGTCCATGAAAAGAACAGACATGCAATGACACTGGTGGATCCTTATGTGGTTTGTTTAGAAGAACACACATGCAATGACACTAGGTGTGGTTCATGAAAAGAACAGACACACAATGACACTGGTGGATCCTTATGTGGTTTGTTTAGAGGAACAGACATGCAATGACACCGGTGGATCCACGTGTGGTTCATGAGAAGAACACACATCCAATGACACTGGTAGATCCTTATGTGGTTCATGAAAAGAACAGACATGAAGTGACACTGGGTGTGTTTAATGAAAATAATGCATGCACGACACTGGGTGTGGTTCATGAAAAGAATGACATAAGCAATGACACTGGTGGATCCTTATGTGGTTCATGAAAAGAACAGACATGCAATACCACTGGTGGATCCTTATATGGTTCATGAAAAGAACAGACATGCAATGACACTAGTGGATCCTTATGTGGTTTGTTTAGAAGAACACACATGCAATGACACTAGGTGTGGTTCATGAAAAGAACAGACATGCAATGACATTGGTGGATCCTTATGTGATTTGTTCAGAGGAACATACATGCAATGACACCAGTGGATCCACGTGTGGTTCATGAGAAGAACATACATCCAATGACACTGGTTGATCCTTATGTGGTTCATGAAAAGAACTGACATGCAGTGACACTGGGTGTGATTCATGAAAAGAATAGACATGCAATGACACTGGGTGTGGTTCATGAAAAGAACAAACATGCAATGACACTGGGTGTGGTTCATGAAAAGAACAGACATGCAATGACACCGGTGGATCCTTATGTGGTTCATGAAAAGAACAGACATGCAATGACACTGGTGGATCCTTATGTGTGGTTCATGAAAAGAACAGACATGCAATGACACTGGTGGATCCTTATGTGTGGTTCATGAAAAGAACAGACATGCAATGACACCGGTGGATCCACGTGTGGTTCATGAGAAGAACACGCATCCAATGACACTAGTGGATCCTTATGTGGTTCATGAAAAGAACTTACATGCAGTGACACCGGGTGTGGTTCATGAAAAGAACAGACATGCAATGACACTGGTGGATCCTTATGTGGTTTGTTTAGAAGAACCCACATGCAATGACACTGGGTGTGGTTCATGAAAAGAACACACATCCAATGACACGGGTGGATCCTTATGTGTATTGTTTAGAGGAATAGACATGCAATGCCACCGGTGGATCCACGTGTGGTTCATGAGAAGAACACACATCCAAAGACACTGGTAGATCCTTATGTGGTTCATGAAAAGAACAGACATGCAGTGACACCGGGTGTGTTTCATGAAAATAATAGACATGCAATGACACTGGGTGTGGTTCATGAAAAGAACATATATGCAATGACACTAGTGGATCCTTATGTGGTTCATGAAAAGAACAGACATGCAATGACACCGGTGGATCCACCTGTGGTTCATGTGAGGAATAGACATCCAATGACACTGGTGGATCCTTATGTGGTTTGTTTAGAGGAACAGACATGCAATAACACCGGTGGATCCTTATGTGGTCTGTCTAGAGGAACACACATGCAATGACACCGGGTGTGGTTCATGAAAAGAACAGACATGCAATGACTTATGTGGTTTGTTTAGAAGAACACACATGCAATTACACTGGGTGTGGTTCATGAAAAGAACAAACAAGCAATGACACTGGTGGATCCTTATGTGGTTTGTTTAGAATAACACACATGCAATGACACTGGTGGATCCTTATGTGTGGTTCATGAAAAGAACAGACATGCAATGACACTGGTGGATCCTTATGTGTGGTTCATGAAAAGAACAAACATGCAATGACACTGGTGGATCCTTATGTTGTTTGTTTAGAAGAACACACATGCAATGACACTGGGTGTGGTTCATGAAAAGAACATACATGCAATGACACTGGTGGATCCTTATGTGGTTTGTTTAGAGGAACAGACATGCAATAACACCAGTGGATCCACGTGTGGTTCATGAGAAGAACACACATCCAATGACACTGGTAGATCCTTATGTGGTTCATGAAAAGAACTGACATGTAGTGACACTGGGTGTGGTTCATCAAAAGAACAGACATGCAATGACACTGGGTGTGGTTCATGAAAAGAATAGACATGCAATGACACTGGTGGATCCTTATGTGGTTTGTTTAGAAGAACACACATGCAATGACACTAGTGGATCCATGTGTGGTTTAGGAGAAGAACACACATCCAATGAACTCTAGTGGATCTATCTTGGCATAATTTGATGTATTCCACGATGTATTTCATTGTACAAGACACTTTCCATTTTTATACTACTCAGTTTTGCCCTTGGTTTTATGTGGTACAACTTAGTTTTGGCCCCCCCTCTCTATCTTTTGTAGAAGCCCAAACCTGTGCTCACCCTGTCTGCTACTCCCTGATTGGTTGTCACAGTTGTCACGCGGATCGTGCGCACCAACCGTTGATTCTGTGCGATCCAACGATGATCGTTGCACACGTCGTGCCCTTCACAGTACAACGTGAGACAACACGGACGTCTCCCTCCGTGAGACTTCTACAGGAAGGAACACGATGCCGTCCATGGAAAAAGTCGTCGAGCGGTCATGTCAAGTTTAATCAAGTCTGAAAAGCCTACTACTGCTACTACAACTCATGCACAGGGCAACGGGGTCATCGAGTGCACGGTTGTCAATGGGACGATGCAATTTATTGCCACTTGATTTTAATCAGACATATCCCATTTTTACGCAGTGCTCTCAATCTCACTTCCAACTAGGCCCTACCGCTAGTAAATTCCATGAGTCAAGGGTCCCCTCGAGTAGATCTAACGTTGCTAGAAATTAGTTCCACGCCACTTTCATGCAGTGGAATCGAGGTCTGCCATGAGCGTGTTTTCAATGTAGCTCTAAAGTGGAGACCATGGCTGTTTCAAAAAAAAGGGAACCAAAAAAAGTGTGGAGATCGTGGTAGCCCCCCGCCCACCACACGTGTCCACTCGAGGACTACGAATGGTCTGGTGTTTATAACCCCCCTCGACCTTCTTCTTCCATGAGCTCGTGTCATTTCCCCCCAGTCTGTCTAGTCCCAAGACCCCAATCTACACCTGTCGTGCACGCCGAAGCTCCCTCGTTTGCACTACGTCCTTCCCTCGGTGCGCCATGAAGCGTACGCGTGGAGACGATCCAGAGGTGAAGCCAGTTGAAGGCGCAACAGCAGATGGCTCGGTCGTCACCAAGCAGGCAGAGGCGTCTTCTCCGGGCACAAATGCCGCTCGTCTCCGCGCCGTCGAGGGTGCGAACTCATCCGTCTAGCCAGTAGCCGTCGCTGCCGAGCAGCAGGTGGTAGCCATCACCGCCGAGCAGCAGGTAGTAGCCGTCGCCGCCGAGCAGCAGGTGGCCGACAACGTCGTGGTGCCAGCGACAGATCTGGATGGGGCGCAGGCGGCAGGCAGAGGCAATCCGGTGATCTACATCGACAACCCCATCGCTGTTCAAGAAATCTTTGACGCAATCGCGGAGAATGATGAGTTCGAGGAGGAGGTCCCTGATGAGGAGTCCGAGGTACTACATTGGTAGCTTCTCTAGTCGTAGCCGCAGTTTTCACTGTTCATACATAGGATTTGCTCAATCATGTACAAATTCTTTTGCCCTTGAAGTAGAGTAGTATATATATGATTCGATCGGTTGATTGATGCATCTGCCATCTAGTCACAAAACCCCAATCCGTCTAGTCACAAAACCCCAATCTGCTCATCTGCCATCTAGTTGAGTTTGCTAGTTGAGTGTTGATTTTGATACACAGCAGGCCTATAACATTACATTTCTATTCCTTACTGAGCCCAATGATTCAATTTTGCCCCAAAATAGTGCAAGGGCATCTGATGGTCTCGTTTTCTTAGGGATGGTTAGTGGCCCTGAGGCAGCAATGCACATAAACAATATAGGTTGTCTTGTTGGTAGTTTGGTTCTCCGACTCCATCACTGAAAAAAATGAGGCCCTAATTTTTTCTCTCATATGGAACCTAAATATATAATATTTGTATTGTTTCTGATCTATGAATGCATTGTATGATGCATTTTTATATCCCTGAATATTGTTTTGTACGATTACATTTCAATTTCTTATTATGGCCAATGATTCAAATTTGCCCCAAAGAGAGGTAGACACATTGGTGTCAAATTTTTACAGGGATGAGTGAGCGAACCTGGGGCCATGTACAAGATCAATATAAGTTGTGCAATTGTTACTTGATTCGCTTACGCCATCTCTGTAGAAACTTATGAGGCTGCAATCTTTATTCTACATTCATAGAACTATGTTATTTGAATTATCTATTCCATGCATTCATAGTGTATAAGAATTACATTTTAGTTTGTCACCGAGGCCGATGATTGAAATTTGCCCCAAAAGAGTTCAAGGGGAGACACGTATGATGGTGTCGTGTTTTAGGGATGGGTTGGTGAACCTGAGGCAGCAATGCACACAAACAATATAAGTTGTGCTGTTGGTACTTTGGTTCTCCAACTCCATCTCTGAAACAAATTATGAGGCCCTTGATTTATTCTCATATGGAACTACATATATGATCCTTGAATTGTTTCTGATCTTTTAATGATTGGTATGATGCATATGTATATGAATGGTTTTGATCATAAGTATTTTTTACATGTACCTGAAGATTAATTGTTTGGTTTTTTATTTATAATTACAATATTTAGGCTTGTTTTTGTACCTGACTATGTATATCCCTGAATAATGTTTTGTACGATTACATTTCAATTTCTTATTGTGGCCAATGATTCAAATTTGCCCCAAAAGAGAGGCAGGAACATTGGTGTCAGATTTTTTTAGGGACGAGTTAGTGAACCTGGGGCGATGTACAAGAACAATATAGGCTGGGCAATTATTACTTGGTTCACTTACGCCGTCCCTGTAGAAACTTATGAGGCCTTAATCTTTATTCTACATTCAGAGAACTATAATATTCTAATTACCTATTCCATGCATTCAGTGTATAAGAATTACATTTTAGTTTGTCACCGAGGCCGATGATTGAAATTTGCCCCAAAAGAGTTCAAGGGGAGACACGTATGACGGTGTCGTGTTTTAGGAATGGGTTGGTGAACCTGAGACAGCATTGCACACAAACAAAATAGGTTGTGATGTTGGTACTTTGGTTCTCCAACTCCATCTCTGAAACAAATTATGAGGCCCTAGATTAATTCTCATATGGAACTACATATATGATCCTTGAATTGTTTCTGATCTTTTAATGATTGGTATGATGCATATGTATATGAATGGTTTTGATCATAAGTATTTTTAACATGCACCTGAAGATTAATTGTTTGGTTTTTTATTTATAATTACAATATTTAGGCTTGTTTTTGTACCTGACTATGTATATCCCTGAATAATGTTTTGTACGATTACATTTCAATTTCTTATTGTGGCCAATGATTCAAATTTTCCCCAAAAGAGAGGCAGACATATTGATGTCAGATTTTTTCAGGGACGAGTTAGTGAACCTGGGGTGATGTACAACAACAATATAGGCTGTACAATTGTTACTTGGTTCACTCACGCCATCCCTGAATAAACTTATGAGGACGCAATCTTTATTCTACATTCATAGAACTATGATATTCGAATTATCTATTCCATGCATTCATAGTGTATAAGAATGACATTTTAGTTTGTCATCGAGGCTGATGATTGAAATTAGCCCCAAAAGAGTTCAAGGAGAGACACGTATGATGGTGTCGTGTTTTAGGGATGGGTTGGTGAACCTGAGGCAGCAATGCACACAAACAATATAGGTTGTGCTATTGGTACTTTGGTTCGCCAACTCCATCTCTGAAACAAATTATGAGGCCCTAGATTTATTCTCATATGGAACTACATATATGATCGTTGAATTGTTTCTGATCTTTTAATGATTGGTATGATGCATATGTGTATGAATTGTTTTGATCATAATTATTTTTAACATGCACCTGAAGATTAATTGTTTGGTTTTTTATTTATAATTACAATATTGAGGCTTGTTTTTGTACCTGACTATGTATATCCCTGAATAATGTTTTGTACAATTACATTTCAATTTCTTATTGTGGCCAATGATTCAAATTTGTCCCAAAAGAGAGGCAGACACATTGATGTCAGATTTTTTCAGGGATGAGTTAGTGAACCTGGGGCGATGTACAACAACATTACAAGTTGTGCAATTGTTACTTGGTTCGCTGACTCCATCCCTGAAGAAACTTATGAGGCTGCAATCTTTATCCTACATTCACTCTGATGCAATTATTTGTCATTGTGTTGAGATGAAATGGTATATGAACCGATCAAACTATTATTGAGATGCTCTATCTTTGATATCCACGGATATATTGTCTTACATATACATGTTGTCAATTCTTGAGTTGTAATACAATTCAGTCATATGTATGAGTTCTAAGTTATGTTCTTAAAAATCAACAGGAGGATGATGATGAAGTGGACGATAGCAAGGTATCCAGGGACCACAAGAGCCGCTATGTGCTGAGGCGGTTACGGTGTAGGCTAATATGTTTCCACCGTAGGGGGAGACTGTTTTGCCCATTCTATGGCAGAGCAATCAACGTGGACCTCAACAGCATGATCCAACACACGGAGGGCGTTGGCAGAGGCGGAGGCAGAAGCCATAGGCCGATTACCTTGGCGCGACATGCAGCCTACGGCAAATTCCTCCGGGAGTATGTCAGGACTGGCCTGTATCCCATCGACTAGGCTGTCGCTGCCTCCTACTGATAAACCCCTGCCCTGTTAGGCGTCTCCGTGTCCCGGCCTCCTGCTGTAGCCCTTGCTTTTATTTTTTTCTAGTTAATTATTACCTGTGTGTGGCATGTAAGACAATATATCCGTGGTGTCTCTAGTGAACCTTCTATATTAATCTACTCCTTTATATGGAGTGCCTTAAAGTTTCTAGTGTTCAATTATATTTACTAATCATGCTCATGCACACTACAAAATATTTCTAGTGCTCGATTATATATAATTGTCAAGAAATACATCAACAAGTTAAATTGGTCGAAATTTTGTATTGAAGTAACTAAATGTATCACACACATAATAAACTATAAACTAAAATCTATTTCAAACACGTAATGTATCACCACCACTTGTTGTCGTCCTTGACTTGCTTCCCCTTCAGCCACTTTATGTCGCCACCGTCCCAAGGTCCCTGCTCGTCCTGAAACCTCTTTCTGTCCTCCTCGCGCTTCTTCTCCTGGGCTAGCTTGCAACCGGGGCATAGTTCTCTCGCAAAAAACCCCGCCTTAACCATCCCATCTTTCATGGTAATGAGCTTACTATACAACTCGTACACCATGTAGGCGTCTCTGGCTGCATACTCGAGGCGCACCTGGCTCATCGGCTTCCATTCCTAGTAGTCGTGATCGAGTCGCTTCAATTTCTTCAGTTTTTCATAGGATTTATCGATGATTTCCGCTGCCAAATCACCCATGCCATCCTTCGCTGGGTATGATTTGATCTTGTACAGATTTTGGATGTCGATGTGGTGCCCCTCTAGAATTTTTATCAACGCACGAGAAAGCATAATTTTGTCATTTGTGATATCCACGCTAGTGAAAGTTATCTCTTTCCTACACAAGAACTCGACCAGAGCCGGACAATGCATCTCAGTTGGTTTACTCCTGCACTTAGATGGTTCTAGGGATGTAAGGGAACAAGGGATGTAGAAGTGGTGATCTCAAATTTAAATTTCACATACCTGCAGAAGTGGTAAACGAGGACCTCCTCATGTATAGCGATTTGCACGACAGCGATCTCTTGTGGAGCATTTTTTCGCTTATTTGCACGGGTGTACTCCAAGTCTATCCCCACAAACTTGTGCTTCTCTTTCTCAAGCAATTGCTCAAACCTGGCGAGAGTTGTCTCCATAGTCGCTTCATCATTTGTGTACACCACTGTCAAAGTCATGGTGCCATGGGCAGGGACCAAGTGGGTCTCTGTTGTGCATTTCCCATCGTCCATGCCTGCAAGGAAATGGGTGAAAGGAAATGCCTGCAAGGAACTGCTTGCGAGAGGAAGAAGAAGATGAACCGACGGTTCCAGAACAAAGGAAGCAGAAGCGCCTAGGAAAAACTGCAGAGGAATGACTAAGGAAGAGGAATGACTGCAGAAGAAACATAGTAACTTCAACTTTCGGTTCGAGAACTCATCATGGTTACGTGGAGATCGTGGCAGTGCTGCCGGTTCAACAAGTGGGGACAGTTCCTACGAGAATATGAAATTAGCTGTGCATTTTTCTATGCGAGAAATTGAGAGAAGTCATTTATATTTTGTCTTCAATAATTAAACACAATGAAGTTGGTACAACCCAAGAGATTTGAACAAAGATATTTGCTAGTTTAACATAACACAACACTTACATGCCCAACATGGCAGAACTTGGAGAGCCCCAGAACTTGAGCTACCACAAAGACCTCGGCAGAGGTGGCAGAATTGGTGCAGGTGCAACCACGGCGACGGCGAGCTCAGATTCTAGAGGAGGAAAACAGAACCGAGCATGGTCGACAAGGTGATAGATCTCACCGAACCACCTCGCCCCGACCGTGCCATGGGTGCGTCCATGGTGAGGGCGAGCTCCGACTCGGGATGGGGAGGAGAGCGGGGCCGAGCAGCTTCGTCACTTCCTAGCTCTGCGCCATGGCCGCGACCACAGATTGCCGCTCCGGGGAAGAAGACGCGTAATGGATGCAGGCGCCAACGCTGCAAGCCTACATGGAGGAGAGCTGGGCCGAGCAGGTTCATCCACGTCCCAGCTCCACGCCATGGCTGCGACGCCCCACAGATTGCCGCTCTGGGAAAGAAGAAGACGCGTAATGGATGCAAGCGCCAATGCTGCAAGCCTAATTGACACCTAAGCAACGGGAGCGACAGGAGCGACATAACGGCGAGAACTGACAGGAGGGGCCCAACTTGATGGCCGTTAGCCTGATTTTTTTTATTGAAACGTAAAGTTGAATTCGTGCCGAAAAAGACTCTCTGAGTATTTGGGACACCAACTATAGTCATCGCGGATGATTTCAGGGAACTTGGGTACCACGTTGCCTGGACACCCCAACTTTTGGGCCGCAAAATGATATTCTTAGTTTAAAGGGTATTGGTATCTTAGTTTCCTCCCCATTAGGTTCAGTTTTGTTCATCTTTTCTCGTGTACCAACAACATCTACACATGAGCCTAGCATATTGAAACGTTCAAAGACTTTTCTAGCTTCTTTGGCAACATCATAGAATTCCTATTTTCAGGGTCCTCAATTTCTTTAATCTTAAGAAACATTACTTGCATTAAAGGGTTGAGGTTAACAAACCTAGCTTCCAACATGTGAACTAAAGAAGCTGCAGCAATCTCATAGTTTGGAGCAAGTTCTGCAAGGGATCTATCCTCAATATCCTCATACTTACTAACATGATTAAACAATTCTTCAATATTATCTTTCCCAACTACCAACTGAAAGGTCTTTCAGGGTGAATTTAGGGATCAACATGGTGAGCTAAGGAAGAGGTGACAACTAAAGGAGACTTAATTTTTTGTGTGTTTTTAAATAAGAAAGCAAACTAGTAAAACTATTTTTTTGTGTTTTTGATAAAGAAACAAGCAAACAAAGCAAAAAGAAACTAAGCAAAACAAAAATAACAAAGTAAAGAGATTAGTTATGAGGGACTCCCCTTGTGAAGATGTACTTGACTCCCCGACAACGGTGCCAAAAAAATGCTTGATGGCTCGGTGTTGATGTGGAGCTCGTTGGGGAACCCCAAGAGGAAGGTATGATGATCACAGCAGCAAGTTTCCCTCAATTATGAAACCAAGGTTTAATCGAACTAGTAGGAGCAAGGAAACACCCCAAAGGTGTTGCTAGCTGAGCCTTGGTAGGGCTCACTACCGGTGCTAGTAGCAACGTGGAAACCTGCACAACACAACCACAGAACTTTGCCCCCAACTTGCGATGAGGTTGTCAATCTCACTGGTTTTGCTAAAAACAAAGGATTACATGTATCGAATGGAAGAAAGTAATAGTTTGCAGAAAGTAAACACAAAGCAGAAAACAGTTTGTAGATTGTATGTAAAAGAAAGGACCGGGATCCATAGTTCACTAGAGGTGGATCTCCTTAGATAACATGCTAGGTGAACAAATTACAGCGGGGAAATTGACAAACATCGATAAAGCAATACATGCATATACTAATCATCTTGACTCCGTAGTAGCAACAACACATCTAGTACCTTAGAGATTTCTGTCACTTCCCCAGATTACTAGAGGCATGAACCCACTATCGAGCATAAATACTAACTCTTGGAGTTGCTAGCATCTACTTGGCCAAGATAGCTACTAACAACGGAAAGCATGCAAGATCACAAATAACAAAGACATGATAGAATCAATAATCAATCTGAAATAGCATCTCAATATCCATCGGATCCCCGCAAACACAACATGCAGAATTACAAATAGATGATCTTGATCATGAACGGAGCTCACAAGATCTAGACATGAAAGCACAAAGGAGGAGAACCAGCCATCTAGCTACTACATGGACCCGTAGTCCAGAGATGAACTACTCACGCATCACACCGGAGGCTTGCATGATGATGAAGAAGGCCTGTGGTGAATTCTCTCCGCAGGTGCCAGGAAGAGCTTCAGATCCCTCCCGATCTAGGGATGGAGATGACGGCGGCTACAGACTCTTTCGTGGATTTTTGATCGGGTACTTAGGGTTTTGGTCCCGAGGGTAATATATAGGCGGAAGGAGAGGCCGAGGGGGTGCTGGGGTCGGCCAGACCACCCCTGGCGCAGGCCAGGCCTGGCCGCGTGGCCAGGTGGTGTGGCTGGCCCCCAACTCTTCTTCGTCTCGTATTCTGGCATCATATGTCTTCCGGAAAAATAGACACTTTGGCTTTTGTCCCGTCCAATTCCGAGAATATTCATTTTCTGACTTTCCTGGAACCAAAAACGGCAGAAAATGCATACCGGCAAGGTGGCTCTTGTTAATAGGTTAGTCCAAGAAATCATATGAAAAGTACTCCAAAGTGTGGACAAAACACAAGAAAGTAGATAAAACCAAGCATGGAACATCAAAAATTATAGATTCATTTGCAATGTATCAGTATGCTCATACTCAACCGTACCTTCTTAACCCTTGCTAGGTTCTAAGCCCTTGAAGACAACGTCAACATCAATTTCTGCTCCAGAAACCATCATCGTCAGCTCAAGTTCTTCAATAAAGTCAATGAAGTCAACATATACATCAGCTGAAGTGAAGACAAAGTCTCTATTTAGATAGGAGTGGATACTCTAGCCATAAAACCTACTTCTGTAGAGCTTTGCATTAGAAGCAATTGCAATACAATTAGTTTAGATGCTAGTCTTATTAGCCAGATAGTTTTGAGTTATTACTTCTGGTTCTTCTTTGTAAGAAGTTTCTTTCTCTCTCTTTAACCTAGAGTTTTCTATGGATCTTTTGTAAAGAGTCAAGTTGTAATCTATAGTCATGTCTTGGACCTGTTGTGTTTCTGTTGTACCACTCTGAGGGATGTAATACTAGTGAACAGTGTTTCATTGGTGTTATGTCAACAACTATAGTATACTACATCCTATTGTGGTATGCTGGGTCACCGAAGCTGGTATCAGAGCATATGCTTTAACCTTAGGATTAAAACCCTTTTAGGAAGATCTGTAGGTTGGATAGTGACTATAGGAGCCATCTTATCTAAACCAAAGATTCTTATGCTTTGTGATGGGTATCGACTTGAGGATAAACCTGGTCACGCTTAAGTTGGATGTTTTTGTCATCTTTCTTAAGGATTAGTTATATGTCTCCTCTAGAGAAATGTCATTTGAGTGTAGCTCTAAATAGGTATAACACCACTAAGATATCTTAACTAAGTTAAAATATCAAAGAAGATTAGGACTAAGATTAGGATATCATGTGGAGTAGTATGAGTGATGGAGTCTATATTCAAAACCCATGTGAAGTAGTAGAACCTTATCACTAGTTGATACCACTATACCACTTAAGGTAGACCATTAGAGTATGTATAGATACAACTGGAAGTAAACCATGTGGCATTCATTTGAGAATTCCATGTGATGGAGTAGAATTCTGTTAAGAATCATTAATAGAAAGCTAAGAAGAAGAGTCGTCATGGCGAGATTAGCTCTTTAATCATGATGACTAGGCAAATCTTAGCAAGTTCGTGGTGAGAATAACGCCGAGACCATGATAAGTCTGTTATTAGGAAAAGTACTCAGTAACAAATCTTGTAACAATAGTAAGTGAAGAACAGTGTAGGTCTATGATAGAAGTCATATGTATTATAATATTATGATGATTTTTGGATTTAAGGTAGTAACTACAATTTTGTAGTAGTTTTGAGAGATCTTGTGAGGATAGTTTACGATAGAATGGAAAATTGATCGTCTTAAGTAGTCCAAAGAAAGGTAAGAGGTTAGTCAGAACCAAAGTGAGACCACTTTGCTCAAAATTATCCAGTTGCAATTGGGCAGTTTGGGTAAATACCGAGACAAAGTATAGTTTAACCCTAAGTGTTAAGTATCACAGAGTAAACTTATACTAGGAGGTGTCATATGCTACACAACTAATCCTGAACTCTAGAGGTATTATACTCAATTACTATATTCCGGGTTTAGAATGATGTGTGTTATATGTACCACATCTAGAGTTTTTTTGGGTTTTCTTGCAATTGATCGACTAGATCTGTGCATGAAGTTTGACTTGATGTTCAAATGCATCCTGCATCATCAAGTTATCACTTGATGTTATAGACCTAGATAGAAAAGGGAATTCATGTAAGGGAGTGACGAGTTTCGAAGATCAAGATGAAGACTTGCACGAAGAAGGAAGCTAAATATAAGGTGTATTAACACTATTTTGAAGGATGGATTAATCCCAGTTTATTATTAGTTGGCAACAAGAAGGAATATTAGTGCAGAAAAGGTGTGGAGCAACATAAATGAATGAACTTAAGTTCACTCAAAATAGATGGTGTTGCTAAGAAGCTAATGAAGTAGTTATACCAAGATCATGGAAGTATCATGAATCAGTGCAAAGAAGAAGTCTTGGAACAAAAGTGGTATTCAAGCTCTGACAACTCAGAGAGAATGCCAATAAGAAGTACAAATTCCATAGGGTAATCCATACACCTAGTAGGATCCGTAGCTGGTATCCGTAGTTGGTACCGTATCAGTTTAGCTAACCAGGTCATCTTTGTATAATTTAAAGAGCATAAAACTTGGCCTAAGTCAAGAAGGACGTAAAGGAGTATAAAATTTAAGCGAACGACTTTCGAGACGTTTCACAAAATCGGGGTTATCAGGAGGAACAATGCCCAGAAGATAAAAGGAAGACAACTAACGTTGGAAGATTCATTTCGAAGATCCACAACTATGTGGGTATACCACATATTCTTTCGTGAGACCTTACATAGGTAAGATGTAAGCTAGATGGATACCAATATCCTTACTATTGAGTTAATGGATATTATACATACATATTAGAGACCATTAGGAAACCCCAAGGGGGAGAGAAAACAATAAACACTAAAGTGTTGTTGTCTAACTTTCTGACTAAAGGTTGCAGAAGAAGTACAAAGTTATGATGAGGTTAAGCCTTATTCTCATAAGGTTATAAGAAGTCATCATTATAAAGTATTTCAAGAGTATGTCCGAATGAAAAATCGAAGGAGATATAATAGATTAAACCTAGTGGACTAGTTCTTAAAGAATAAGTTGTCCTTAAAGGGGAATAAAGTACTCCAATATAGGTTAGTGTAGAGTAATACGAAAACCTGATCGGAATGGGTTAAATGTGTCCAAAACCAATCCTAAGTAGGACTATGAAGAGAATTCAAAGAAAAATACCGGGATACGGGATACTACAATTATCCCCATTTGTAATCATAATGTATTTGAGAAATGTCGTGATCTATACAAGTTAACACCTTATTCCGAAACATAAGAGAGTACGGACTTCGGGGACGAAGTTTATTTTAAGGGGGGGGGGTCTGTAACATCCCAACATTTGAGCTTAAGAATAACCTGAGCTCAGGTGTGTGCATTGCATTCATGCATAGAAAATCTAGATAATGTTCATGCTTTTAAATAAAACTTGTCAAAGTGATTGAAGCTTCTCTTAACTTGGTGGAACTGAAGTAGATCATCAAGTTGATTGCGATAAGTTTCAATATGACCTTTGTTAAAACCTTATATTTGGGTAATATAATTTGATCTAAGGGTAGATCAAATGTAATAAAACTAAGTCACAACACACTACTTAATAAGGAGTATTAGATCTTCTAGAGGTCATTACATGGTATTCCATACAACAACTCAAGGATGAATACTTAATATTCCAAAAATGATATAAAGGTATTACCTACAACAAACCTTGAATACCAAGTTAAGTATATAACTTAAGTAAAATAAACTCATCTTGAAACACTTGCTTGCCATAGTTATTCCTACCATGAGCATCGTGGTAGTTCTTAAACATTAACTCTTATCAAATAGAGAGAAAATAGAAGTCAAGATAAGACCATTCATCACATACTTTAGTGTCATGCTAATATATGACAATCCTATTTAACCAAGTCCTAGTGTCAATTGAACATCATTAGTGAGTGATCAATTCTTGACCTAGCACTTATTGACTCTTAGCTTTGACCTATTATATTTCCCTTCCAAATGCCAAAGTAAATTAGTAAGAAGAAGGAACTAGTTATGATAGAGTGTGCCATCATTAATGGAATGAGATCCTTAGTGGTGATCAAACCATTTGGTGTTGGAGGAGTTAACTCACTCATGAGTTAACTAGAAGAGGTATCTAAACCCAAGAGTTAAGCTAGTAATTGAGAAGCTATGATAAAGCTAGTAGTATGAGGGTATCGAATGATAATCTTGTTAAGCCAAGTGGGTATAAACTTAAAGTAAGCTTCCTTAACAAGATAAGCCTTATAGAAAGACTAGTACAAGTCTACTACATAGTTGATGATAGATGTTGATCAGACAATTAGAAGCCTAAGCTTAGCATGATCAAAGGATGGTGGTCATTATTCTCAAGTCACTGGAGAATGGATGACCAGCTGATGAAAAAGAGTTGTGAGTATACCACATTAGGCAAAACCTTAGTAAGCTGAACCATCTAGTTTGATCATTAGAAGTCAGACTAGAATTTGATGAAGTATATAATATGAGTTGTATGGAGTAGTTGGAGGCATAGTAGTTTAACCAAGTTAATACAAGAACAACTTGTATTATGGAGAGTAGTATCATGCCTATTCTAGAGGACTGTTATCACATGTGTTATAAAGAGAATTGTAATCTTGTAAGACCTAGAATTAGATGCAAGGTGAATATAAAAGGAGTTAATGGATGGAGTTAGATATAGCTACATTGGGAGATTCATTAGTGGTAGATAAGAAATGGAAGTTATATACTAGGAGAAGAATGAAGGAGTAGTGTTGAAGTGGCATGACCATGTCATCATATGATGATGGTTATGGTGGAGTCGGGTGATTGACTTATTCAGGAAGATGTGATCTTTGATAAGAGAGATTTATAGAGTATATTTAGGAAAGAAATTCCTTATCTAAACATAAGCTTAGTGAGGTATTAAGGTAGGAGTGCTTGAGGAACCCTTAACCAACAATATATCAAGCCATGACAGTACCATGTCTACCTCTTTGTCTAAAACTCTAGAATTAAGTTAGTAGTAGAACCAATTCCTACTTTTAGGCAGCCAAAGCATAGAAGCTCTTAGTCAAGTAAAGTTTCCAAGAGATAATTAGAGAACCAGATGAGTGTTTATGGATGGACGTCTTGTTTGCTTTATTATCTTAACCCTAATAGAACCTATACCCATGAACCATCAAAACCACATTAAGAAGTAGTCTTTATAGCTCACTCTAAGTTGATGTAACATTTAGGATTACAAATGTTGGATCAATCCTTAAACCTTGATCCCTAGCAACATTCACTAATAAACTTGAGGGTAGTGTATCCTCTAGGGTCCATAGTAAGTGTGGTATTAGAAACCCTAAGTAAATGTTGTTGTGTATCGAGATCACTTGTGCAACATGAATGATAATGGTTATTCACCATTATATAATAAACTTCTATCAACACATTAGCCACACTTAAGAAAGTAATGAACAACTAATTCAAGAAGTGATACATGCCCACTTTGGAATAAGTAGGATGGTGATAGATAGAATTATAGAGGAATTTGAATAAAGGAAATTCCAAACCTTGAGAACTATGGAATTCAAATCACCATATTATAAATACAGGATTTAATACCTTGTAATATATTTGCATAGTTCCTTTATGAGGGTAAGTATGAATAGAGTCCTATATATATCATTCACCATTTTAAACCATTACCATTAAACTTAATAAAATAATCATAAAGGGATCTTTAAATGAGAAGTAATTCCTAAAACCTCAATCCCTAATTACTTTGTTTAATAAACAAGGTTATATATAAGAGTGGAAATTGTAACACACTAACAAGGTTAGGTCAATAAACTAATATCACGCCCTTTTAAATGTTTGAAATACTGTATAAAAGTTTCAATGCTTAAAGGGGTTGGAATTTAAAATAGAAATGGAGTATGAAAGCAGAAAATCGAAATAGAAAAGGGAAAAACCCGCACAACAGTACTGGCCCACGACCCAGGTCGTACTTGTGCTAACTGTCGCCCGCGTGCACCCTCTAGAGCGTTCTGCTCGCTCGGCCAAAGCCCAGCACCGGCCCAGCCCAACGTACCAATTTGTCCACCCTATCATCGTCGTCAACCTCACGCAGCCGCCGAAGCAGCTGCGTGGCAAGCGTGCCACCGCTTGCTGGCGTGGAGATTAGTGTCGCCATCGCTGGGAGGGGATAAGGAGGCCACGACGACGCCCTCATTCGTCCTCATCCCCATTTTCCCCTTACTCGCCTGCTCTCTCTCTCATGCTGCACACCCGAAACCCTAGCTTTAGGTTCTCTTCCTCCTCGTCGATTCTGAGCTCGCCTCGGCCATCTGAGACCACTATGGTGTTCGTCGTGTTCTTCTCAATCGATTGCCCCATCCACGCAAGCCGAGGAAGCCCCAGGCGTTCGGATTGAGACCTCCTACCCAAAGTCCGGTCACCGTCATCCCCGTCGATTCCGGTCACCATCCGCTTCACCGACCACAGGACCGCATTTCTGGTGAGCTCCTGAGTCCAATAGTGTCCTCCCCTTCCTCGATTGCTTCTTCTATCATCACCGCTGTGATCGATCGTAAACGCCGCCGCTGAAGCTCATCGCCGGCCATCCTCCGGTGTCCAAAAACGAGCAGCGCAAGTAGCAGTAGGATCACCATCTCCTTGCGGTTCTAGCATAGCCGTTCGCATCTACCGGCATGGCCCAGTTTGCCGCCGGCAACCACAATCTGGCGGTGATGACCGTGCTGACGTCATCACGACGTCAAGCGCGCACCTACTACACTACGCCAAAGTTAGTCAAACCTAGTCAAACCACTTTTTGCTGAGGTGGCAACATGGAAAAGGCCCCCCACGCCACCCAACTGTAGGCTAGGATTTTATGCGGTGTAAAAGGATTTAGAGTGACGCTGACGTCAACATTGACGTAATAAAATATTTAAATATTTCTTTTAGAATTTTAAAAAATGATTAAATCTTAGAAATGCAATATTTTTTGTTTTATAATTTAGAAAAATATATATTATATATCAAAATATTCAGAAAAATAAGTTCTATATTCTAAGCTCGTAGTCATATTTTATTTTCCAACTTAAATAAGATAATAATTATTATTAGTAAATAACCTATTAGGGATAAATCTTAAATAAATATATTCTATTATTTAAAATTCATAAAAATAAGTATAATATATCAAAATTCTTATAAAAACAAAATATACATTTATAAACTTATTTTGTACATTTTTGTGACACTTAACTAAATATTTATTATTTACTTAGTATTTATAAAGTGTTAAAATTATAAAAATCATATTTTATTATTTAAAAATCACAAAAATATTTATAATATACCAAAATGATCACAAAAATAATATCTACATGTTAAGTATATAATAACCCACTTTTGAATTACAAAAATGTTTAGTACTCCAATAAACTTGAATTAAACTTATTTCTTTAGTTGATAATCCATAGAAATATGTATAAAATTGCTAATACTTCTACTATTATCCATTAAAGGTGTAATAATAGTGTTAATCTTAAGTAATACTACTATAAAGTCAAAATAGTCTAAAGCATCCTAAATACAATATTGGTTAAACTGTTATTCACAAATAAGTGTGTATTATTTTCCAAAAAGATTCTTATGAAATGTAAAATCCTCAAGAATGATATTTTTTGACTTAATAAAACATTTTACCATTACTTCAACCACAAGTTTATAAACATATTAAAAATCCAAAGGTAATTCATAAGTAGTTAAATAATATTGTTTCCTTGATTACAAATCATAACCACTCATTTATAAGGAGACAAATGATTCTAATCAATCATAAAGTCAAGAAACTACTACTCAAATAAAAGTAATACCACTCATAATTAACCTTAAAGAAACATTATGAAGTGAACAAATTATAATACCATATAATGATCGTGAGTGCATAATCTTGCAATCACAGAAGGCAAGTTCACAACCTGCTCATGTCTTTTGATTATTTTCTATCAAATGCTTGTAACTCAAATATTGTCATCACCTGCATTTCAAAAAAGTTAGAAAACACTATTTTTATAATAATATGATTATGGCTTATTTACCATATGGTAATAATCTACTGATACAGTTCTAGTGGCAAAGGAACATAATCTAGGACTTAACAACCAATCTCGCCAGTTTCTAGCGCCGTATATTACGCGTTAACCATGAGATTTGGAATGGGACGGAGAAGTCAGCTGTATCTTCTTCCTCTCGCATGCATTCGGATGGCCAGGTCGTGGCTGTTATCCTGGTAGCGTGCATTAATTGGTAATGCATAGAGGATATGCAGCATATGGGTGGGAACCCTCAACGTCCCATGATAGTTCTGACATCTGACGGTCTGTACTAACCATTGCTATAATTCAAGATGTGGACATGGCGTACTCCAAGGGGACATGCAAGGTCGCGAAGGGGGCAGTGATTGGCTTGGATCTTAGACTAGGCCCCATACCAAGGAAGTATGGACAAGCTCATGACTTGGTTGTGCAACAAAGCTAAGATCTCGCATGGGTAAAGCAATGCACCTCTACAGAGTGTAAAAACTATGACATGTTACTCCCTGTTCCGGGAAGGAGCTACGAACGCGGCAGGAAATGAACCCTACGAAGGTTCTGGTCAACCTGTGAAGGCCGTCGGACATAGTTTTCAGAATAAAAGAAACATTTGAAGAAATGTTTATGAAAACCTACATTACCTACGACCTATGGTCTGTGGCTGTAGAGATAGTGCATCATACACTCCTTTTTAGTGAACTTGCTGAGTACGCTCGTACTCAACCGTACCTTCTTAACCCATGCTAGGTTCTAAGCCCTTGAAGACGACGTCAATATCAATTTCTGCTCAAGTAACCATCATCGACAGCTCAAGTTCTTCAATAAAGTCAATGAAGTCAACATATACATCAGCTGAAGTGAAGACAAAGTCTCTGTTTAGATATGAGTAGATACTCTAGCCATAAAATCTACTTCTGTAAAACTTTGCATTAGCAGCAATTGTAAACCAATTAGTTTAGATGCTAGTTTTATTAACCAGATAGTTCTGAGTTATTACTTCTGGTTCTTCTTTGTAAGGAGACTTGCTCCTACCCTCAGCCACCGGAGCCACCGCCCCTAGTTCCCTTGGCCTTCGCTGGACACTATGGTGTTGGAGAGTGGAGGAATCTTGGATCCCCTGGTACTTAAACTCCTACTAGTGGCGTGGAAAAAACGACGTTAGTGAAGTATTTTTGGCACGTCACCACTACGGTACGCTGCCAAGCTATACTAGAGGCGCACAAATGGCACGCCACCCGCATTGGACGTACTAGTAGCATGTCGATCGGCGCGCCAGCAATATGTGCGAACTAGCAGTATGCACGACACCACGCCACTAGTCTAGTTTTCATGGTGACATATTGTTTGCAGGGAGGAAATTTGCCAGAATTTGAAGAAAATTTATTTAAATCGGAGCGAAATTAATTAAAATTTATTTTAACCAAATATTTTCATTCAAATCTTACGACATATTACAGATTTTAACAAAATTTAGATAAACTAAATCTAATGTATATCTAGCGGTGAGAGCTGTACGTCATTGTTGGCTTCCTCATTGCCTCCTGTCGTGCCACGCCTACCCTCGACAAGATATGCTTGCCTCGTCCCAACGCTACATCCGTCTCCCCATCGTGCTTCCTCTTATCTTTCACTTGGGCCTTCATTGTCGATGAGCTCGACGATGGACACCCTACCCTCAAAGAAAGATGGTCGCACCATCCTATGCTACCGCCGCATCGCGATCCCAGCGAGTGGTCTCCTACACCATAGAAACACTGGCAACCTCTATAGCAGTGGCGGTTGGCGCCCTTTCTCTTACAGCTCTGCCATGCGCGGCCCCTTAGCGGCCATGAACTCACGGCTGCCCGCAACCTTTGATGCGAAGTCACAGGAGATCTCGCAGACATGATCTTTGATGGACACATTGGTTTGTTCGAGGACAGCAACACGCAATTTATCCTTTGACGTTCTTTCAAACGAGTCAAACATGGAGGTATGCTATGGAAGTGCCACACATATTTCCTCCTTCAACACCATTTCCTCGTTGTCATCCTCCTCTTGCTCCTCCAGGTCCCCCTCTCCCATGTCATCCACATCGTCGTTGTCATCCGCCAGCGGAGGATTTGGATCCCGAGGTGGGTAGGAGGAGGTGAGCTTGGCCCATGTAGTGGTTAGGCGATGGTGCATTTTGCATGCATCAGGGATAGGAAAAGAGAGGCGCATGGTGGGGATGAAGTGGAGCGACTGGGGGATTAAGTAACGCCTAGCACCGCCATCGCATTAACGATGGAGTGGGGAAGTTGCACCGTTGGTGGTGTGGAAACTAGCGAGGAAATGAATAATGTCAACCGCCGTGCATGGGGAAGATTCGTTTGAGCCGCTGATGGGGCTGTTCCATCGGGTAGGACTGGGCGTTAAGTAATGCCCCGCAGACCCACGCGGAAACATGACACGGTTCTCATGCGCCACACGCCCAAGCTGAGTGTCAAGTTGCTTCGAAAACCACAAAAATACTGGTGGCGCAGATCTTTCAGGACACACCAGCACTTCGACAAATTTTGGTGGCATACGTGACCAAAAGACCACCCCTATGGAACTGATAGTAGTGTGCACGCCGCCAGTACTTTGTGCCCAGATGGCCAGGTGGGTCCTGCATACTGGTGGTGCACCAGCTTCGGGGCCACATCGCTAGTTTGGAAATTGTAGCGGCGTACGGCGTTCTGGTATGCCACCTATATGTTTTGCCAGTACCAGTGGCATGATTTTTTTGCAGTGTGCCACTAGCAAAAAGCTCCTATAAGGATTTATCTACTAGTGATCGATGACCCCATAGGATTTTCAAGTTATTCGTCTCTGGTGTAGAGGCATCGACAAATTTGATAATAATGGTCTTTCAGCCCGTCCTAAACTTGTGTTCTTCCCCAAAGGAGTGTAGATGGGATGGAGTTTGGAGTCGATCGTCGGTCATTAGGTCTGGTGTGATAAGGATTCGCTTACGGCAGCGACGTTTAGCGAAGGGAATGATGTCGCATCATATTGGTGTCTTCAAGTTCTGCCTTCGCCTGATGAAACTCAGTCGGGTACAGTTTCATTGGGGAACTTGTGCGTTTGATGTCCCCCATCTTCGTCAAGGGGGAGCTGGGATTTTCTCTCGGCCCTTCTCGGTACTTGCTTCTTTGGAATGACGATCTCTTGAGATCGTGGTCTCCGACATCTTCTGACCTACATCGACGACTTCCCGACCGGTCCTTCTTCAAGCGCCTTGGTTTTTTCGAGCTTTCTCCAACACAAGTTTTGCTATGTTGGAGACTCAGAGGCGGCATCTAGCCTTGCTCACGACGCTGTGGAGGGATGAAGAATGAAGATGGTGATCAACTTTTTTAAGAACTTGTGTTTTATTTCTTTATAAAGGTATTCTTGTAAGAGCTGGTTTCGAAAAATATATGGCTTTATAAATTTTTCGAGTACTACTAAATCGAGGATGTATGTGGTCGTACTTTCCAGTTACCCCAGAAACCTAAACGACCTCCATCGGTTTGTAAATAGGTCTTCACTTTATATACACATACAAAAAGGCATTGATAGCATCTTCAAAATCGATCAATTCAGTATGTACATATCAAAATTGCTACGCGTACCAAACCAGCACACCACAAACAAATGCAGAACAAGAAAGCCACACATGTCGTCGCCTGCTAAATCAATCAAACTTTCCAAAAATCTCAAAAAAAAGAGAACCTTGTAAGTTTATGATATTACATATTGTTGTTATGATGTCATCCAGTGCTGCAGTACTTAATTATCACTCAAACCATATTTAGATGTCATGGTTTGGTATCAGTCTCAAAGCAAATCTGCGCACGTGATTTCCAGGTTCTTTGTTTAGCAGTCCGGCAGGCTTAATCCAGATTACACTACTTGCCTAACGCCTCATATTGTCGCCTCAACGACGAGGCCGGTGGTCGCGTCCCTGTAGCTGTCTCCTTCTTTCGGCATGAACAGGAGGGTATGTTTTGATCGTGGTGGACCGGGATGAGTTCGGTTCACATATACTAGCTTGTACTCTGATTTGCTGATCTAACATGCATAGATGCACCAGGTGGGAGACGACAATTCGGCTCATAGGTGCAAATGCACACGCTGTAAGAAAATATATTTTAACATGTCAAAAAACTGAAACTAAAATTCTACATATACATTCAAATATTTTATGTTGGTTCACAAGTTTTTGGGATGAAGGATATTTTATGTGTTGTGTATACAAAAGACAAAAAATGTCATGTGAATAGTTGTATTCCTGTGACACATTTTATCTTTTACACGACACATAAAATGATTTTTCACCCCGAAAACTTGTGAACCAATATAAAATGTTCTAATGTATATGGGGATTTTATTTTTGAATTTTTAACATTTCAAAATATATTTTCTCACGATAAGTGCATTTACACCCGTGAGTCGAAGTGAATATCCGAGATGCACCATCGCTTTTGTGTTCTTTTTTTTTGCGGGGACCATTTGCTTTTGTGTCTCGTATATCTGTTTTCACACATTATTCACACCAAGTAGTACTAACAAAATTGTGGAATAAATAACAACTACTACTACTTCCGCTCCTAAATATGACCTTTTCTAGCGGTTCAATTTTACTCGTGAAAAATGCTTACATTTCGGAACGAAAGGAGTAGGAGGCTTTTGACGTTAGTATTATTCTTGTAAGAGCATATCAAGCCACCCCTCTTTGTAATATTCCCTAGTTTAAAAGACTCGAAATCAGTAGAGCATAGAAGTGTGCATTATATCCATGCATGAAATATCCAACGAAAATTAAAAACTTTTTTTAGAACTTGTCAAAGTGAATGAAGTTTCACTTAAGTTGATGAGTTAGACTTTGGTTATCAAGTTGAGCGTTATAAAATTTGATGTGACCTTTGCTAAGACTCTCTCTTAGAAAGATAGAAGTGACATTCGTGAGTAAAAATGAACCATAACACAAACATATCCTTAATGAATAGAGAACTAGATCTATTCTATCTTGTCTGCATCCTCAATCTATCATGCTCTAGACAATTCTCTAGAACACTTGAAGCCATATCTTGATATATCTAAATCTTGGTTTAATCTCAAGTCTTTTTACTCATTCAATCCATTCAACCATAATAAGTAAAAAGGAAAAGATCTAAATATGTTAGAAGTATTACCATTATCTTTATGATGAAAGCCTAGTGGTTAGTTAGGGTATCTAGACAGTAGAGAATCTAACAAAATTCTCAGTAGACCTTGAGTATCCAATTGGAATCAACCTAAAATGTATCACTTGATAGATCATTCTTTTAAAGGATGAGTCCCATACTTGATAATAAGCCATCAGAATAAATCTTTAGTGACTGACTCTAAATGATTAGTATTCATCCTAAAAGCCAATACCCAAGTTTGATACATTAACAAGACAATCCTATTAGATCACCTATTCATTTGAAAATTGATGATTACTTATACTTTACCATTTCTAGTGAGATCTACACTTGTCATCACTGCAAGTGAACCGTACCAAGGGTTACCTATTACTACTAGTTAACCTCCACCAAGTAGAAGAACCTATTGAAAACCTATCATATGAACTAGTGTATGAAATTATAACCTAGTAGACCAGAACCAATGCCAAAACAAGTTAAGCAACTATTTATTCTCAACTATATTCTAGTTGAAGTAGATCTCGTTGATAGCTCATTAATACCTAGTTAGAGTTATCACTTAAGAAAACATCCAAGCTTGGTAGCTAAATCCACTTAACACTAGTGATTCCTTTGGGAAATTAAAGTCATTAGTATCATAAGCTAGTATTATAACAAAGGAAAATTGGATAAGAACCTTAAGACAATATAATTTAGATAGTTAACAAGCCAGATTATCATGTTTAGGACATGATAATGAACCGGGTGAAAACGATACCTAGTATATATAGGAAAGGAATTCCCTGACCATAGATCTAGAATCCTAAGTAATGAAGCATAGGATAGTCTATCTAGACAATCTCAACCAGAATCTATTTCATTCAAGTCATTGAATAAACCTTTGACTATTCTCTAAAGTTCCATTCATAAACCATCTTATCTATAACATTATTTGGATGAGTAGAATTCCTACTTAATGATGAGAGACATTAAGTGATTTTCAAGACGACTGTGCTTGAAGATCGGCTAGGCTCTAGAAGTACCATCTCACACGCTCATGTCGAGTCGAGATCGTTGTTCCAAGGAGTACTCAGAGAGCATGGAAGGAAGATGACACTTCATTTCTCATTGTGTGCATGTAGCTCAGTTATGTGGCGTGTCCACATTAGAACCGTGCACGAGAGGAGTGTGAGTTGGACGATTGGCGAACTGCAACGGTACCCAGCAAGTGGGGCGACAACACATGGGGACTCTGTTCTTTGCGGTGCTCTTTGAGAGCCACGTCTCGGTTTTTTGAGTGAAAACCCTAGACCTGACCTTCATTGGTTCTACCTGACAATGGTGGTCCTTTGGTGGAAGTATTGTCTAAAGATTGGATATTCTCCATGTGAAACCCCATGTTCTAAATATGGTGGTCAGATTGGGCGATGACGCTTGTACAATGTTTTTTCAACATATTTATGTAACTTCCATCATTCATCTCTGCATATAATATCAGTCACTATGCAGTTCGATTAGTAGATACACTAAAATCGAATAATTTGTCAAAATAAATGGTCTATCTTTCTCCATCTCCGCTCCATTGGTGGCATATCTTTGTGACCCTATCGATTCCTGCCTCTCACGCGCCATGACAACACGACGAGACACGTATAAGTGGAACCCAACAAGCATATTATGCATCCCTAGTCATTCAGGCCGGTATAAACTCTCAACTCTACTTCCCATCATGTCAAAATGTGTCGTGGTGGTAGCACGGCAGATGCCATGTATAGACTAAAGATGGGGCCAATGTGTACTAGAGGAATCCAGGGAGGGATAGTGTGCTGATTCCACACACTGATGTTTGTATTTCTCTCTTGTCAATGAAGGATTACAAGGGCTCCTCGAGCTGTTCGTGGGAAGGAGACTAGTTCTCTTACTACCCACGGCTATAATCTAGTGTTCTCCCTTAGTCAAAATGACCCACCCCCTCTATGGAGGCCCTGGTGCTCCTTATATAGGGGAGCCCATGTTACAAATCTAGGGCATATGTAGAGGCATATTCCTTGAATCTGCCCCTTGGTAAAGCAAGCTGCTTCTTTATTTCTTTAACAGGCTAGTCCGGACCTTGGGCGTCAGCCGACATTGGCTACGTCACCCTTGTCAGCCACCTCCCGCTGGTCCTTCCTCCGTCTGCTACCACGCCACAAAGGGGATGAGACCATCTTTGACTGTGGAGATTCCTTCATTCTCTTGTAAGACAAGTGATAACCCGGCTAGCACCTAGCTAACTCGGCCATGAGGGTACCTGCAAACGAGTTGTAAAAGGCTAGCCAAAATATGTTATATGTTGGCCGGGATAAGGTTAGACAAATACCATTTGGGACGGGTCACTCCGTAAGTTGGCCTGCTTTGAGGTGACTCGGCTAGCATACGCTTTGACCTTGCCGTACCTCGGCTAACATGGCCTTTATACCCCCGCATGACCCTACCCAGGGGTATCCCCCAACATTAGTCCCCGAAGCTGGTGCGGTCTTAGCAACTTCAGCTGATAAGGCCACAGTAGGTTCAACCTACCAAGTTCTACGTTCTCTTCACCGAGTTATCCTATAACTCGGCTCCTTTGGCTTAACATTTCCTTGGCTCATTCCGAGATATTACTCGCTGGCTGGGTTACTTTCTTATTTATCCGGGTCATCTTTCCTTCTCTCGTACGCTTCCCCACATCCTACGTAGAGGGTCATCATTGTTTTGTCTCATTTTAAGGGCCTACGCCAGTTACTATGCCGATTACTGTATTCACTGTCAGGAATAACTGCTGTAAATGTCACATTGTGGCTGCCCCCTTGTTAACTGTATCACCACGACGCGTCATGGGATCTACTTCTCCCTATGGCCCTTCGTGTGGCCTGCCTCTGATTGGTTGACCCGGAAAATACACGTGTGGCTCTGCCACCCTGCTAGATCCCATTTCCCCCTTAGGGGAGTGGTTAAATAGGGAACAGGGGCATCCCTTGGGGATTTCCCCCATTTCGCACGCGTCAGTTCTTCTTCCTCTTCCTTTCCCACAACAACACTTCCGTCACCATTGCCGAGGAGGAGGAGGAGGAGGAAGAGAGCGAGGCGCACGAACGCGGCGGCTAGGCCGGCTCTTGGGTCTATCAAGATGACCTTGACTGGCTCTACCGGACCCGCCGCATCCCTGAAGGGGTTACTTGCCGCCTCGCTGATACGTTGCTAACGTATCTATAATTTTTGATGTTCCATGCTTGTTTTATATCTACTTTCTTATGTTTTGTCCACACTTTAGAGTATTTTTATACACTTTCTTGGACTAACCTATTAACAAGATGCCACAGTGCCAGCTGCCTATTTTCTGCTATTTTTGGTTTTAGGAAAGTCAGAAAATGAATATTCTCGGAATTGGACGGGACAAAAGCCAAAGTCAATATTTCACCGAGGGGGACACGGAGCCAGAATACGAGACAAAGAGGGGCCAGGGGCCGGCCACACCACCTGGCCGCACGGCCAGGCCTGACCCGTGCCAGGGGGTGGTGTGGACGCCTAGGGCACCCCCTCGGCCTCCCCTTTCACCTATAAGATGCCCCCAATACAGAAACCCTAAGTACCCGATCAAAATTCCACGAAAGAGTCTATAGCCGCCGTCGTCTCCATCCCTAGATCGGGAGGGATCTAAAGCTCTTCGCGGCACGCTACCAGAGGGGAGGATTCACCCTAGAGGCCTTCTTCACCACCATGCAAGCCTCTGGTGTGATGCGTGAGTAGTTCATCCCTGGACTACGGGGCCTTGTAGTAGCTACATGGTTGGTTCTTCTCCTCTATGCTACCATGTTTAGATCTTGTGAGCTCCGTTCATGATCAAGATCATCTATTTGTAATCATACATGTTGTGTTTGCGGGGATCCGATGGATATTGAGATGCTATTTCAGATTGATTATTGATTCTATCATGTCTTTGTTATTTGTGATCTTGCATGCTCTCCGTTGTTAGTAGCTATCTTGGCCGAGTAGATGCTAACAACTCCAAGAGGGAGTATTTATGCTCGATAGTGGGTTCATGCCTCTAGGAATCTGGGGAAGTAACAGAAATCTCTAAGGTACTAGATGTGTTGTTGCTACTAGGGAGAAAACAGCAATCCTTTGTTCATAGAACAATCGTATTGTTTACTTTACACGCAATGCTTAATGCAATTATATGTTGCTTGCAACTTAATACTCGAGGGGGTTCGGATGATAACCTGAAGGTAGATTATTAGTCATAGATGCAGTTGGATTACGGTCTATGTATAATGTTGTAATGCCCAATCAAATCTCATAGGAGTCAAGATGATTAGTATATGCATGTATGCTTTCTCGATGTTTGTCAATTGCCCCGCTGTATTTTGTTCACCCAAAATGTCATCTATCTTAAGGAGAATCACCACTAGTGAACTATGGATCCCGGTCCTTTCTTTTACTATCAATGTACAAGCTATTTATTGTTTTCTGTTTACTTTCTGCAAGCAATTACTATCTTCCATTCAATACGTTTAATCCTTTGTTTTCAGCAAAACCGGTGAGATTGACAACCTCACTGTAAGTTGGGGGCAAATTTCTGTGGTTGTGTTGTGTAGGATTCCAAGTTGGAAACAACACCTTGGAGGTGTTTCCTTGCTCCTACTAGTTCGATAACCTTGGTTTCATAACTGAGGGAAAACTTGCTGTTGTGCTCATCATACCTTCCTCTTGGGGTTCCCCCAGCGAGCTCGATATATTTTGGGCCATTAAGCTATTTTTCTGGCGCCGTTGCCGGGGAGTCAAGGGCATCTTCATAAGGGGAGTCCCTCATAACCAATCTCTCTACTATGTTATTTTCATTTTGCTTAGGTTATTTTTGCTTTGTTTGATTGTTTCTTTATCAAAAACACACCAAAAAATTAGTTGTACTAGTTTGCTTTGTTTATTAAAAACACAAAAAAATGACTACTTTTGAAAACACTAAGTTGGGTGACTTCACTAGCAGCAACAACAATGATTTCATGTGCACACCTATTGCTCCACCTGTTCCTGAAGCTACTTTCTTTGAAATTAAACCTGCTTTACTCAATCTTGTTATGAGAGAACAATTTTCTAGAATTGGTACTAAAGATGCTGCTGCTCCTCTAAATAACTTTGTTAAACTTTGTGAGATGCAAAAGCATAGGTATATAGATGGAGATATTATTAAGCTTAAATTGTTTCCTTTCTCTTTGAGAGGAAAATCTAAAGAATGGTTGCAATCCCTAACTAGAAATAGTATTGATTCTTGCACTAAATGCAAAGATGCTTTCATTGGAAAATACTATCCTCCTACTAAGATTATATCTATGAGAAGTGAAATAATGAAATTTAAACAATCTGATAATGAACATGTTGCTCAAGCTTGGGAAAGAATGAAATCTTTGGTAAAGAATTGTCCCACTCATGGACTGACTGCTTGGATGATTATCCAAACCTTTTATGCAGGATTGAACTATTCTTCAAGAAATCTACTGGATTCTGCTGCTGGAGGTACCATTATGACCATTACTTTGGGTGTTGCAACAAAGCTTCTGGATAATATGATGGTTAACTATTCTGAATGGCACACTGAGAGAGCTCCACAAGGTAAGAAGGTAAATTCTGTTGAAGAAACCTCCTCCTTGAGTTATAAAATTGATGTTATTATGTCAATGGTTGTTAATGGGAAAACTCATATTGATCCAAATCATGTTCCCTGAGCCTATTTGGTTGCTCAGGAAGAGCAAGTTGATGTGAACTTTATAAGAAATAATAGTTTTAGCAACAATGCCTACAGGAATAATTTTGGTAACAATAATTATAGGCCATATCCTCCCAACAATGGTAATGCTTATGGAAATTCCTACAACAACAATAGAAGTGCACCCTCTGGACTTGAAGTTATGCTTAAAGATTTTATTAGTAAACAAACTACTTTCAATAAAACTATTGAGGAAAAACTCTCTAATGCTGAAAGAAATATAGCATCATTGGCTGAAGCACAATCTTCTTTTAATAAATGGCTGCTAAACCTGAAACTATTGACAATCCTTTTGCTGCTACTAATGCTATACATGTTAGAATTGATGAAAATGTTAGACTATTAGCTGAATTGCATGCTAAGTGGGAAAGAGAAGATGAAATTGCTAGAAATATTAGTTTTTCTACTATCACTACCACTAATGTTGAAGCTAGTAAACCCAATGGAACCTTTTCTAATAAAAATGCTGAAATTCTTCGAGATATGGGAAATAATAGCTCTACTACTTTAGATGATAATTATGATTTTGATCTTGATGGTTACAACATCTCTGAAGTTATTATGTTCATACAAAAGCTTGCTAGAAGTCCTAATGCTAGTGCTATTAATATGGCCTTTACAAAACACATTACTAATGCTCTCATAAAAATTAAAGAAGAAAAGATGAAACATAAAGCTTATATTCCTATGAAACTAGAAGATGGTTGGGAACCCATCATTAATATGAAAGTGAATGATTTTGATCTCAAAGCTTTATGTGATCTTGATAGTAGTGTTTCTATTATACCTAGAAAGATTTATGAAATGCTTGATTTACCACCATTGGAAGATTGCTATTTAAATGTCCCACTTGATGATAATGCCAAAAAAACTCATGGGGAGTATTAATGATGTTCTTATTATGGTTAACAATGCTTATGTCCTGTTGATTTCTATGTTTTGGATGTTGAATGCAATGTTTCTTGTCCTATCACTTTGGGAAGACATTTTCTTAGAACTGTTGGTGCCATTATTGATATGAAAGAAGGCACCATTAAATATCAACTCCCACTCAAGAAAGGTATAGAACACTTCCCTAAGAAGAGAGAAAAGATTCCTTTTGCCTCTCCTATTAAAACAAAATTTGCTCTTAATGCTTCTTCATTTGAGAATACTTGATGCCTTTCTTGCTTCTTATGCCTAACTTAAAGGCGTTAAAGAAAAGTACTTATTGGGAGATAACCCAAAAGTTTTAGATGAGTCTTAGAAGTTATTACCTCTGTAATAACCTCTCCTTATCTGTTTTATTTTCTTTTTGTGCCAAGAGTAACCTCTAATGAGAGAGAAGTAATGCTTGGGAAAGTTGCTGTCCCGAAACAGATTTTTGTGCTTCGCTGTAAAAATTCGTGTAAAATCTCTGTACGTTGGTTTGAGCTGTGATTTTTTGTGCATATGCCCGAGATGGTTATCCAACTTTCTTTACTTCAACACCTTTCTATTTGAGCAACAGAAGGTCTTCAAAAAAATTGGTTTTTACCTGTTGGTCTGTTTTGACAGATTTCTGCCATTATTTGCATTTGCTTCTTGTTGATTCCTTTTTGGGTTCTCTTTGGGGAATTGAGCTTTTTGAGGGAAGTGCTACAGTAGCGTGTGTTTTAATGGAATTTTTATTGGTGTTGAAACTGAACCCAAAGACTTATTATCTTGAGTACACTAATGTTGTTAATAAAGATTGTGTGAAGTTTTGTATGAAGGAAAAATTTCAAGTGTAAGGAAAGAATGATGTAATGAGATGAAGAATGGACTAAAGCTCAAGCTTGGGGATGCCACCCGTGTCACCCCAAGAAATATCCAAGAAGTATAAGCGTCAAAGCTTGGGGATGCCCAAGGCAACCCCTTCTTCATTAATAAAAATCTCAGGTTTCTTCCAAACACTTCATTTTTATTGTTTCATGCACAATTGTGTTGTTCTTGGAGCATCTTCATTTTTGTTTTTAGTTTTCGTTCGCTTGGTTTGCTTAGTTTGCTTGAATAAATTGGTTGGACCCCCTCATTCATACATTAGTTTTCAAATAAGATTGGTTTGGATTGGAATAGAGTAGAAAAAGTTCATGCTTAAGTGGTAAAAGGAGCATGTTTTTTTACTGTGGCCTATGCTTTGCCATGTCATGCTTGGTATTGTTTTGGCTTTATGCTTAGTGATTTTTGCTGTAGCATGACATGTTATAAACAATTGAGATTGCTTAATGTGCCTTGAAAGAATCATGCGTCGTTTTAGCATAATTAAAGCATAGTATTGTGGTATTCTCCTTTGATGCTTTATTTGGGTTGACTTGGCGCATGCTCACACCATGTTATTACTATCCCAAGTCACCATAGCCTTTATGATCCGTTAGTTTTCGACTTGTAATATCACTTTATGCTTTAATTAATGATGTTTTGTCGCTTTGCATGATTATGGCCATTATTGCTCTCTTAGTTGGTCGCTCCCAGTCTTTTGCTAGCCTCCATAACAGTATGAGTTCCACTCATGCATCCAACTCCAAATAAAACCAAGTTATCTCAAAGAGTCCACCATACCTACCTATTAGCATTTGCTATTCCAAGTATATTCATGCTTTTATCTACCTTCCAAATTAAACTTGTTATGTGAAAACTAGTGATTAAAGCTCTCACGAACTTGATGGCACACTTTATTTTCTTGCACTTAATAAACTTGAACCATTGTGTCCATCTTTGTTGCGTATATGCTTGCGCTTTATGAGTTGAAGTTAGCAGAACCATGTATCATGGGGAACTCTTTCAACATTGCACTTATTATTCCGTTGATATCATGATTCTTTTTCTTATGGATTCCGGCGGTGTGAAAGAAAAGGGGAACTTGTAAGATCATGGAGTTTGTATTGTGTTAGAAAAACGCCTGGGCCGCTAGCCTAAGCCATGCTTAATCATGGTGGAAACTTGCAGCATAACCATAATGAGCACTCTATGAAGCATCCTCAATAAAAACCTATGCAAATAGCAAATAAAAAGATCGCTGAGATGCTCATTGTTTGCTTGCCTTGTCATTTTGATTATGGGATAGCTCCTGTATCATGTGCAAGTGGTACCCCGTTGGCGGTTTGATACATTGCAAATGTATCTATAATTTTTTATGTTCCATGCTTGGTTTTATCCACTTTCTTGTGTTTTGTCCACACTTTGTAGTACTTTTCATATGATTTCTTGGACTAACCTATTAACAAGATCCACAGTGCCAGCTGCCTATTTTCTGCTGTTTTTGGTTCCAGGAAAGTCAGAAAATGCATATTCTCGGAATTGGACGGGACAAAAGCCAAAGTGCCTATTTTTCCGGAAGCCATCCGATGCCAGAATACGAGACGGAGAAGGGCTGGGGGCCGACCACACCACCTGGCCACACGACCAGGCCTGGCCCACGCCAGGGGTGGTCTGGCCGACCCCAACACCCCCTCGGCCTCTCCTTCCACCTATAAGATGCCCTCGGGACGAAAACCCTAAGTACCCGATCAAAAATCCACGAAAGAGTCTGTAGCTGCCGTCATCTCCATTCCTAGATCGGGAGGGATCTGAAGCTCTTCCCGGCACCCTACAGGAGAGGGGAATTCACCATGGAGGCCTTCTTCATCACCATGCAAGCCTCCGGTGTGATGCGTGAGTAGTTCATCGTTGGACTATGGGTCCATGTAGTAGTTTGATGGCTGGTTCTCCTCCTTTGTGCTTTCATGTCTAGATCTTGTGAGCTCCGTTCATGATCAAGATCATCTATTTGTAATTCTACATGTTGTGTTTGTGGGGATCCGATGGATATTGAGATGCTATTTCAGATTGATTATTGATTCTATCATATCTTTGTTATTTGTGATCTTGCATGCTTTCCGTTGTTAGTAGCTATCTTGTCCAAGTAGATGCTAGTAACTCCAAGAGTTAGTATTTATGCTCGATAGTGGGTTCATGCCTCTGGTAATCTGGGGAAGTGACAGAAATCTCTAAGGTACTAGATGTGCTGTTGCTACTAGGGAGAAAACAACAAACCTTTGTTCATAGAACAATCGTATTGTTTACTTTAGACGCAATTCGTAAATCAATAATCTGTTGCTTGCAACTTAATACTGGAGGGGGTTCGGATGATAACCTAAAGGTGGATTATTAGTCATAGATGCAGTTGGATGGCGGTCTATGTATAATGTTGTAATGCCCAATCGAATCTCAGAGGAGTCAAGATGATTTGTATATGCATGTATTGCTTTCTCGATGTTTGTCAATTGCCCCACTATAATTTGTTCACCCAGCATGTTATCTATCTTAAGGAGAGCCACCTCTAGTGAACTATGGATCTCGGTCCTTTCTTTTACATACAATCTACAAACTGTTTACTGCTTTGTGTTTACTTTCGGCAAACTATTACTTCTTTCCATTCGATACGTTTAATCCTTTGTTTTCAGCAAAACACGGTGTAACTACCTCGGTGAATTACGCTCCTAGTACAAGCCTGGATGATCAGAAATGGTTGAAATAGTACGGTGGGGCCCAAATGCCACTCACAGGTAGACCTTTCTGCCGTCCCAACCATTTCCAAACATCGGGACAAGAACGGGCAGCGTAATCGTCATGCGAAGTGATCAACTTCATACACATATGTTTATGTATGCAAGCGACCATACTATAGTACATCTGAGCCATTCCATCTAAAAAGAAAGGAAATATATAGCCATACGGCAAGATCCAAATATCCTAGATAGATATAATAGTGTAGGATATCTCCTCATACATCAATCAACAGTATCAAGCGGAGCGGAAGACAAAATCCGATACGGATAAGAAGAAAATCGGCATAAGATGCCCCATAAATAAGCACATCCGCCCAGATCTCACGGATCCCGTTCCCGGAATCTCTACACGAATGATCGTTGCCCACATCGTCCGTCTCTTCCACCCAGTATCCATCTTGCAGTGTACTGTTCATCGAACCAATAATTTATCGTGTGAGACCCTAGGGGTACTCAAGAAGTCTTTATGTCTCTAAAGGGACACAACCTGGGGTGACGCAATTGCAGCAAAAGATAAACCCTAGCAATTCTATAGATACTCGCTAACCATCCGCCTAACCAGAGATAGACGGATGTCCGGGAATTAATAACAACAGTTGTAACAGTTATACGGTAATCTTAACAGATCCATCCTCCTCCTCGCTTACCGACGAGGAAGCGGACGAAAAACCCCCCATCCGTTGGCAGTTTTATTATCCATTCCATGAGTGTTGCACTATTTACTAGTCAGGTACCTAGTCTAGTCAATTTAAAAGCGGTACTTTAGTTATGCTTGTCTATGATCGAGAAACTGTGCTCCAAGTCGTCCATAACCGCGGACACGGCTTTGAAAGTTTTACCTGCGGGGTGCACAAATAACAACACACTCGATATGCCTCGGAAAAACCAAATCAAAACCCAACGAGGCAGTCACGACAAAGCAATCACAGGATCCAGAAATATTTCAGGGGGCCACCCCATTAAGCTACCCGCGACGAAGTTGGCCGACTCCGAGACGGACTCAAGGTTTGCGCCAATGGCTATGAACGACTGGGAACCCGAAAATGTGACTGGGCTTGTCGACACCACGAAAACACTCTGCTTTCCTAAACAGTACAGTGTGCTCCTCGCACAATTTTAATAAAGAAGTAAAGCATGGCATAAGTACAGGATAGTAAATAAAACCTCAAACTAGTTTGTGGCCCCAAGAAATAAGAATGAATCAAGCTCTGGATCAGGGGGGTCCATAAGGCCTCCCGGATGTGGATAGCGCGAATAATCTTGGAACAGGAATCAAGTACTCGGGGTCTTACGGGACACAAGTGAGCCTGAAAACCAAATAGCGAATATGGCTCACCGATGCCACTTTCATTAGTTATCCCATTACTACTCAGGTTAAGTTGTATAGGCACCTCGTTATCCATCAGACACTCACATACCCTACACATGCTGTTCTACGACTCGCATGGCTCAAACAAGTCCTGTAGTAATGGCTCATGGGATGGAGGAACAAGCTTCGGTGGGGTTTAAAAGTAAAGGCTATGCAATACTTGGGATTCAATTTAATGCAATCGCGACTCAATGATGCAAGAATAAGATAGAGGCAATAGGTACTGTATGTATGCAAGCATGTGGTAGTGCTTGCCTGGCAGCTCAGTTGAAGCAAGTGAGGGATCTGGGTAGTGCTCCTAGTTCTCTTGATATATCCCCTGCTCAGCGTCTATTCGAAGAAGAACCAAACAAATAAGGGCCAACATAAATAAAGAGCACAAGCATATGAATAAAGTGCATCAAGCAAACAATCATGCCATTATGAATGATGCACAATTTGCATGGCAATAAGGTAGCATGGCAAGGGTGAGGTGTGGAACACAAGAATAAGCCATTTTATTTAGTTTTGGCCCCATTTTATTTCTGTTTTAGTTGCTGTCCACATTATATCTATATGATGCATGCTTCAATTCAAACCATGGAATGCATAAACAGAAAGGTCTCGTCGAGCTAATCATTTTAGACATATCATTTGTTAAATTTGGAGTTATAAAACAAAAGATATTAATTAATTAAGACAAAAGGGCATTTTATTGTAATTTTAATTAACTTGGAAAATAAAGTGTCCAAAATATATTTTAGATGGCATATTTGAAATCCTCACATTTTTCTGATTTGAAAACATATATCATTTGTATTAATTGGGTTTATATTTTAAAAGTTATTTAAAAACAGAAATAAATTTGAATTTGAATTAATTTGGAAAAGATTTGAATTTAAACAGATAGACTAAATTACTTTTTGTACTCATACGAACCTAGCCCCTGATGCTAACGGGTGGGGTCAAGCTGACTCAGCAACACAGGCGTACAGAAAGCTTTTTACACCGTGGCCTTAACTAGCCACAGAGGCAGACAAGTGGGCCTAGAAGCACTGCGGACCCACACGCCAGTGGGCGGCTCGAGGTTGCCACGCTCGGGGGACCGGGTTGATTCGACCAAAGCAGGAGCCTTTTATAAAATCTCCCAGGCGGGCAGGTGGGGTCGGCAGGAGGCGGGTTGAGGAAAACAAAGCGAGGGTTTTCGCAAAGCGTCGCGCGACCTTTTCTCTTCCTCTCTCTCTCGCGAAAAAACAGAGGCAGCGGGCGCGGCAGGCTTCGATCTCGTGACACAGGGCTTGCCTTGGCGTCTGGCTCGGTGGCTTGGGCTAGGTGACAGAGAGGTGGGCGCGGCCTAGCTAGGGCTTCTGCAACGCTACAGCCTGTGACCGGCAGCGCCGCAGGCAAGCGTGCGACGAAAATGATCGGCGAGGCTAGGCGAGACGGCGAAGGGACCTTGTCGGAGGAGAGGGGCTCACGCGAGGATCTTGACGGTGTCTGTTGGGAGGCGCTGGCGATCGCCGATGATCTGAGGCCGCGATCTAGGGTTTCCGGTGGGCTGGCGCTGGTTACAGCGGCTCGGCGCTTCTCCTCCGGCTGCGTGTCTGAGCGGCCTCCCGAGTCTCCTCGTTCTCTCGATCACCTCCCGTCGTGCTCGTCTGCTGTGTGTAGCGAGGCCGAGGGTTGCCGGCGATGGCGTGGCATGGCGATGGAGAAGAGAGAGGGAGAGGCGGCGCCTGGGTAGATCTGGGGAACCAGAGGAGGCGTGTGGCGGGGGTAAATCAGAGGGGTAGAGGAGAGGAGCGTGGGGAGCAGGTGGATGTAAAAGGTGGCTCGGGTGCCACCTTTCTTCTCCTCTTCGCTCACGTGCTGGGGTCGGCAGGGGCAGGCAGGCGCATGGGGAGCTGGCAGGTGGGGTAGGGTGGTCTGGGAGGCAGGGGCAGGCTCGGGCTAGGGCCACAAGGCAGAGAGGGAGGGAGCTAGAGAGAGAGGGGGAGCCTCGGTAGGTTAGAGCTAGGCTCGGGTAGAGCTAGGTTTGGAGCTAGGTTAGGGTTTGGGGGTTGGTAGCTAGGCAGGGAGAGGTGGCCAGGGAGAGAGGGTGGCCGGTGGGGCCAGCTAGGTGAGAGAGGGAGGTAGGGCCGAGAGAGAGGGGGACATGTTAGCTAGGGTTTGGTCATGGCGGGATTTAAGGAGAGAGGGGGGTGGCTTAGGGTTTAGGTTTAGAGAGGGGGAAGGTTAGATGCTAGGGTGTCCTTTTGTCAAGATCAAGCCAAGCACAAACCAAACCCCAACAAGAACAAGGCAAGAAAAGAGGGAAAAGGTGGTGATGGTAAGGATGGTATGGTGATGAGGTTTAGGCATGATCAAACAAGACCAAGCATAAGGGGTAGAGAGAGATGATCCATTTTAAAAACAAATAAAATCAAATGTTAAGCTAAAGGAGTACTTGCATGGGCCATGCATAATTAATTAATACCATGTTTTATCTTTGTGGAAAACAAGATTATTTACATGGCATTTTCTTATGCACTCCAAAGTGTGGAGTAAGGCCCCAAAGAATTTCAAGGAAAGTTCCAAGTGGAAAAATAGATGGAGATGACCATGTTTGAGTAAGCTTGGGACTTGCTAGTGTGTATGTGCCACTAGTCATCTAGCAAGCCCAACAATATTCCAACATGATAATAACCCCAAAACAATCCCTATGGAAGCCATGAGAAAGGTTCCACTCACAAAGCATGCAAAGGTGGCCATGTGGCTCTCATATATCAATGAGGTGAAAACAACATGATGCCAAGATGAGAGCATGTGGAAAAGAATTGGATCCATCCCAACCCACATGAGCTAGAAGTAAACTCCAATAAAGTGCAAAGCTCATATTTAGTTGGATGGTGGAATTATAAGGTGGTGAAAGAAAAGGTGGTGGAGTTAATAAGAGATATGCCCCCAACTCAACTTGGGCATTTAAACAATATATCAAGAGCCAAATACAATATCAAGAGGCAATTGCAAATAATAATGCATATGAGACAAGATCCAAAACACAAAGGGGTTTTATATGATGCTCAAATGCAAGGTGGCATGATGACATGAGCATGAAATAATGATGATGCAACAACTCTATATATATTAAGGTAGCATTATATAGACTAGGCTAGTAGCATTGCAATTGTTAGAAAATTGGGATGCTACAACTCTCCCCCACTAAACAAGAATCTCGCCCCGAGATTCCTAGGAAAAAGAGAACAACACAAGAAGAGGCGGGTGTTCGGAAGGAAGGTGACCCTTGCGTTCCCACGATGATGTCGAACGGAATGGTGCGACCACTACACCTTGCAAAACTTGCTCGACTTGTTGCGAGTCTTGCGTTTTGCTAGAGACACAAAGGTTTGGATGGATTGAAGGATAAAAGAATAGAACCACTTGTGAAAGAGAGGAGAAGATGATGTATCATGGATCAAGATAGACACACCGTTAAGATTGAAGATTTTCTGATACTAGAGAGGATGGATCTTTATCTCGCCGGAAGAGAAGAGCTAGATTGGAGAGGTTCGAACCACTATGACAATAGCATCGTATCCTCTCTCGGATTTGAGAAGAAGAATGCGGAAACAATATTGCCTTCAAACAATAGAGTCCCTTGATATCAACAGGAAGATTTAGCTAGACATCGTCGGATTAGATTCTTGTTGCGCGGTAGAACTAAGGATCACGCATAATTGGGGTGCGGATATAACTTCCGAGAGCGGATGTGTAGAGGATCATGGTGGAATCACGAGAAGCAAAAGATTATGGAGGATCTGGAGCTTATGGTAGAGATACTTATTGCTTTCTTTAGCCTTGAGGCTAACGCAATAGATTGCGGTTGAGGGCATCAACCATAATTGGCTTTACCACAGAAAAAGAATTGATGAAACAAAGAGAGATATTTTCCTTTCATCTTGTTTGGGGATGTAGGGCACCGGTAGAATGACGAGGATATAAAAGAGTTTGTGTTTGTTTCCACGGATAATTGAAGATTTGCTCCGTGTAGGAAAAGACGAGATCACCAACAAGAGATTATTGATTACTTTCTTCGAGAGAGCACTCCGGAAAAACAAGGACGGAAGTAAAAGTATCGAGGGATAAAGGCCACTTCTAACTTCCGTGGAATGGGTGGAATCACATTAATTCACCAATTCAATGTACAAGAGCGAATGATAAGAGTAGTGGTATGGTAGCTACTCCATCCCGCACTCAAAGCATTACTCCGCACATGAATAGGAAAACCATGCATCCCAACTACGAAGCAATGAAGGTATTGATAAGAAGATCTCATGGAACTCCGTTAGAAAACAAGGATAGATGCAAACGATTCACCGGATCCAAGATAGATAAAGATGATGATGTTGTCGTCATGTCTGAAGTACCAAGCCACCGGAAAGATATGAAGGAAGATTACGGAGAACAACTGCAAGATTCAACAGCTACAGAAAAGATAGCACCAACTTGAACAGAAGGAACACAAGATCTGGAAGGTCTTCATGGCCTCCGGTGGATTGAGCATAGACGATAGAGCGAGAGAGTTTCAAGAGATTACTTAACGAGGTAGAGGTGAAAGAACTCCATGTTCTTCTTGAAATGATTGAGAGAGATTTAGCAGTCTTGAGGAAATCTACGGCGGAACGACGATGATAACTTGCCAACAAGGAACACTCCGGGTTTGATTGAAGATGGAAGATGGAATTAACAATGAACTTGCCGATTTCCAGAATTGAAGCGATGTATTTAGCGAAGGGCGTGGTGAGATAGGTGACTTCAAAAAGTCAGAGTTCTCACTTTGAGACTTGCACACAGGCAGTGCTCACGAAGCTTGAGAGAAAGAGACACAGATGATCTTCCATGTCCTTCCCTTGATATGGAATAGGTAAGCATATTAACAACATATACCACCATGGATTAACAAGATATTCCCGGAATATCAAGTTCAAGAGGCGGGAGAAATGAACAAATGCTCGAAACACTTTCTGAGCTCAATGCTCTTTGAAAGATCAACATTAAGAGCACGGGTTCGTGTTGAAGAAGATGCACTGGCAGAATAGATTATCTGGTCCTTCGGAAGAAGAAGAGATGTCACCTGGTTCACATTGTCGATCGGAACACCGGTTACAAAGATAAAGAGATCTTGGGTAAGAACCGATGATATAGCTTTGCTTATGGTATGAGCTATCAGAGACGAAAAAGATGTGCAGATATGGAGTTCAAAAAGATGTGCAGCATGATAAACAGATGTTAGACCACCGTAGTGCCTTGGGGAAACTCCGGATTGCCAAAGAAGAAAAGAAACTCTAGGATTAAGCGCCGGTGACAAAAGAATGAGTTAGCATGGACATGCTGATAAAAGGAAGATAGATAATGTTTCACACACGACTGAAAAGGAGTGTGGAAACACAGATGGATCAAAGAAAAATTTTCCGCATTTTTCGGCATTAAAATACCAATAGATGCGCAAAATCAGATAACGAATCAAGATTAGTGACTCTACCTATCTACCTGATAAGTGATTTTGCACCGAATGTGGAGTTGCTGGAAGGAAGGACACCCTTAAGAAGATGGCACCGGTTAACAAGGAGTCAGATAGATCGCACCGGTTTTCAAAAGCCTGTTGGTATGGAATGTACCAACAGTTGATAACCAAAAGGCCGATAAGATAACAACTTGGGTGCAACAGATAGACAAAGAATTCACACGCACACACACACACACAAATACATAACCTATGGTACTACGGAAACCCAGAACACGTGAATCCTAGTTTGAATTTTTAAGAAGAGGATTGAAAACGTTACACTTCCTTACCAGAAAAGGGTGGTGGGTGGGTAAGAAGAAAAGTGGAAGCAGTCCTACTCTCGCGTTTTGTTTTTCCCTAGTATACATAACTACCCAAAATATTTGCTAGACGGACAACGACCATTTGGCTGAGACCCTGAAGGTCGGGATGGCTCTGATACCAATTGTAACTACCTCGGTGAATTACGCTCCTAGTACAAGCCTGGATGATCAGAAATGGTTGAAATAGTACGGTGGGGCCCAAATGCCACTCACAGGTAGACCTTTCGGCCGTCCCAACCATTTCCAAACATCGGGACAAGAGCAGGCGTGTCGGCGAAGGATCAACTACATACACAAATGAGTATGTATGCAAGCCACCATACAATAGTACATCAGAGCCATTCCATCTAAAAAGAAAGGAAATATAGCAATGCCATACGGCAAGATCCAAATATCCTAGATAGATATAATAGTGTAGGATATCTCCTCATACATCAATCAACAGAGTATCAAGCGGAAGCGGAAGACAAAATCCGAGTACGGATAAGAAGCAAATCGGCATAAGATGCCCCATAAATAAGCACATCCCTCCCACAGATCTCACGGATCCCCGTTCCCGGAATCTCTACACCGAATGATCGTTGCCCACATCGTCCGTCTCTTCCACCCAGTATCCATCTTGCGAGTGTACTGTTCATGAACCAATAATTTATCGTGTGAGACCCTAGGGGTACTCAGCAAGTCTTTATGTCTCTAAAGGGACACAACCTGGGTGACAATTGCAGCAAACGATAAACCCTAGCAATTCTACAGATACTCGCTAACCATCCGCCTAACCAGAGATGAGCGGATGTCCGGAATTAATAACAATGATTATAACAGTTATACGGTAATCTTAACAGATCCATACTCCTCCTCGCTGACCGACGAGGAAGCGGATTAACAACCCCATCCGTTGGCGGTTTATTATCCATTCCATGAGTGTTGCACTATTTACTAGTCGGTACCTAGTCTAGTCAATTTAAAAGCGGTACTTTAGTTATGCTTGTCTATGATCGAGAAACTGTGCTCCAAGTCGTCCATAACCGCGGACACGGCTTTGAAAGTTTTACCCTAGGTGCACAAATAGCAACACACACTCGATATGCCTCGGAAAAACCAAATCAAAACCCAAGACATTCACGACAAAGCGATCACGAGGATTCAGAAATATTTCAGGCCACCCCATTGAGCTACCCAAGAACGAAGTTAGCTGACTCGAGACGGTCTCAAGGTTTGCGCGATGGTGTGAACGTGGGAACCCGAAAATGTGACTGGGCTTGTCGACACCGCGAAAACACTCCGCTTTCCTAAGATGCAGTATACAAGACTCGCACAATTTAAATAAAGCGATAAAGCATGGCATAAGTACAGGATAGTAAATAAAACCTCAAACTAGTTTGTGGCCCCAAGAAATAAGAATGAATCAAGCTCGGCTCGGGGGTCCATAAGCCTCCCGGATGTGGATAGCGCGAATATTCTTGGAACAGGAATCAAGTACTCGGGGTCTTACGGGACACAAGTGAGCCTGAAAAACCAAATAGCGAATATGGCTCACCGATGCCACTTTCATTAGTTATCCCATTACTACTCAGGTTAAGTTGTTTAGGTACCTCGTTATCCATCAGACACTCACATACCCTACACATGCTGTTCTACGACTTGCATGGCTCAAACAAGTCCTGTAGTAATGGCTCATGGGATGGAGGAACAAGCTTCGGTGGGGTTTAAAAGTAAAGGCTATGCAATACTTGGGATTCAATTTAATGCAATCGCGACTCAATGATGCAAGAATAAGATAGAGGCAATAGGTACTGTATGTATGCAAGCATGTGGTAGTGCTTGCCTGGCAGCTCAGTTGAAGCAAGTGAGGGATCTGGGTAGTGCTCCTGGTTCTCTTGATATATCCCCTGCTCAGCTTCTATTCGAAGAAGAACCAAACAAACAAGGGCCAACATAAATAAAGAGCACAAGCATATGAATAAAGTGCATCAAGCAAACAATCATGCCATGATGAATGATGCACAATTTGCATGGCAATAAGGTAGCATGGCAAGGGTGAGGTGTGGAACACAAGAATAAGCCATTTTATTTAGTTTTGGCCCCATTTTATTTCCGTTTTAGTTGCTGTCCACATTATATCTATATGATGCATGCTTCAATTCAAACCATGGAATGCATAAACAGAAAGGTCTCGTCGAGCTAATCATTTTAGACATATCATTTGTTAAATTTGGAGTTATAAAACAAAAGATATTAATTAATTAAGACAAAAGGGCATTTTATTGTAATTTTAATTAACTTGGAAAATAAAGTGTCCAAAATATATTTTAGATGGCATATTTGAAATCCTCACATTTTTCTGATTTGAAAACATATATCATTTGTATTAATTGGGTTTATATTTTAAAAGTTATTTAAAAACAGAAATAAATTTGAATTTGAATTAATTTGGAAAAGATTTGAATTTAAACAGATAGACTGAATTACTTTTTGTACTCAGACGAACCTAGCCCCTGACGCTGACGGGTGGGGTCAAGCTGACTCAAAGAACACAGCGTCTGAAGCTTTGAACACCGTGGCCTTAACTAGCCACAGAGGCAGACAAGTGGGCCTAGAAGCACTGCGGACCCACACGCCAGTGGGCGGCTCGAGGTTGCCACGCGGCTCAGGGGGGACCGCGGGTTGAGTCGACCAAAGCAGGGGAGCCTTTTTATAAAATCTCCCAGAGGCAGACAGGTGGGGTCGGCAGGAGCGCGGGTTGAGGAAAACAAAACGGGAGGGGGTTTTCTGCAAAACGTCGCCGCGACACTGTTTCTCTTCCTCTCTCTCTCTGACGAAAAAGACAGAGGCAGCGGGCGCGGCACGGGGCTTCGATCTCGTGACCTGGGGCTTGCACGCAGGGCGGCTACCGCTGCGGTGGCTTGGGCTAGGTGACAGAGAGGTGGGCGCGGCCTAGCTAGGGCTTCTGCAACGCTACAGCGAGGCGGACCGAGCGCGACGCCGGCGCACAGAGCGTGCACGACGAAACGATCGGCGAGGCTAGGGCGAGACGGCGAAGGGGACCTTGTCAGGGAGGGAGAGGGGCTCACCGCGAGGATGCTGACGGTGTCTGTTCGGGCCGAGGCGCTGGCGATCGCCGATGATGCAGAGGCCGGCGATCTAGGGTTTCCGGTGGGCGCGGCGCTGGTTCTGGCGGCTCCGGCGCTTCTCCTCCGCGACTGCGTGTACAGGCGGCCTCCCCGGAGTCTCCTCGTTCTCCTCGATCACCTCCCCGTCGTGCTCGTCGTCTGGAACGGTGTAGCCGCGAGGTTCTTGGCGATGGCGTGGCCGGTGGCGATGGAGAAGAGAGGGGAGAGGCAGGCGCGCCGGGTAGATCTGGGAACCAGAGGAGGCGTGTGGGTAAAGCGAGAGGGGTAGAGGAGAGCGTGGGGAGCAGGTGGATGTAAAGGTGGCTCGGTGCCACCTTTCTTCTCCTCCTCGCTCACGTGGCCGGGCTCGGCAGGCAGCGCATGGGGAGCCGGCAGGTGTGGGGTAGGGGTGGTGCAGGGAGGGGCAGGCTCGGGCTAGGGGCCACAAGGCGAGAGGGAGGAGCTAGAGAGAGAGGGGGAGCCTCGGTAGGTTAGAGCTAGGCTCGGGTAGAGCTAGGTTTGGAGCTAGGTTAGGGTTTGGGGGTTGGTAGCTAGGCAGGGAGAGGTGGCCAGGGAGAGAGGGTGGCCGGTGGGGCCAGCTAGGTGAGAGAGGGAGGTAGGGCCGAGAGAGAGGGGGACATGTTAGCTAGGGTTTGGTCATGGCGGGATTTAAGGAGAGAGGGGGGTGGCTTAGGGTTTAGGTTTAGAGAGGGGGAAGGTTAGATGCTAGGGTGTCCTTTTGTCAAGATCAAGCCAAGCACAAACCAAACCCCAACAAGAACAAGGCAAGAAAAGAGGGAAAAGGTGGTGATGGTAAGGATGGTATGGTGATGAGGTTTAGGCATGATCAAACAAGACCAAGCATAAGGGTAGAGAGATGATCCATTTTAAAAACAAATAAAATCAAATGTTAAGCTAAAGGAGTACTTGCATGGGCCATGCATAATTAATTAATACCATGTTTTATCTTTGTGGAAAACAAGATTATTTACATGGCATTTTCTTATGCACTCCAAAGTGTGGAGTAAGGCCCCAGCAAAAGAATTTCAAGGAAAGTTCCAAGTGGAAAAATAGATGGAGATGACCATGTTTGAGTAAGCTTGGGACTTGCTAGTGTGTATGTGCCACTAGTCATCTAGCAAGCCCAACAATATTCCAACATGATAATAACCCCAAAACAATCCCTATGGAAGCCATGAGAAAGGTTCCACTCACAAAGCATGCAAAGGTGGCCATGTGGCTCTCATATATCAATGAGGTAAAAACAACATGATGCCAAGATGAGAGCATGTGGAAAAGAATTGGATCCATCCCAACCCACATGAGCTAGAAGTAAACTCCAATAAAGTGCAAAGCTCATATTTAGTTGGATGGTGGAATTATAAGGTGGTGAAAGAAAAGGTGGTGGAGTTAATAAGAGATATGCCCCCAACTCAACTTGGGCATTTAAACAATATATCAAGAGCCAAATACAATATCAAGAGGCAATTGCAAATAATAATGCATATGAGACAAGATCCAAAACACAAAGGGGTTTTATATGATGCTCAAATGCAAGGTGGCATGATGACATGAGCATGAAATAATGATGATGCAACAACTCTATATATATTAAGGTAGCATTATATAGACTAGGCTAGTAGCATTGCAATTGTTAGACAATTGGGATGCTACACACGGTGAGATTGACAACCTCATCGCAAGTTGGGGACAGAGTTTTGTGGTTGTGTTGTGCAGGTCTCCACGTTGCTACTAGCACCGATAGTGCGCCCTGCCAAGGCTCAGCTAGCAACACCTTTGGGGTGTTTCCTTGCTCCTACTAGTTCGATTGAACCTTGGTTTCATAACTGAGGGAAACTTGCTGCTATGCTCATCATACCTTCCTCTTGGGGTTCCCAACAAGATCTACATCAACACTGAGCCATGAAGCATTTTTCTGGCGCCGTTGCCGGGGAGTCAAGGACATCTTCACAAGGGCAGTCCCTCATAACCAATCTCTTTACTTTGTTATTTTTGTTTTGCTTAGTTTCTTTTTGCTTAGTTTGCTTGTTTCTTTATCAAAAACACAAAAACATTAGTTCTACTAGTTTGCTTTCTTATTTGAAAACCCAAAAAAATGACTACTCTTGAAAACACTAAGTTGTGTGACTTCACTAGAACCAACAACAATGATTTTATGAGCACACATATTGCTCCACATGTGCCTGAAGATACTTTCTTTGAGATAAAACCTGCTTTACTCAATCTTGTTATGAGAGAACAATTTTCTGGTATTGGTAATGAAGATCCTGCTTCCCATCTAAATAACTTTGTTGAACTTTGTGAGATGCAAAAGCATAGGGATGTAGATGGTGATATTATTAAGCTGAAATTGTTTCCTTTCTCTTTGAGAGGAAAAGCTAAAGAATGGTTGAATTCCTTAACTAAGAATAGTATTTATTCTTGGACTAAGTGCAAAGATTCTTTCATTGTAAAATACTATCCACCTGCTAAGCTTGGGAAAGAATGAAATCTTTGGTAAAGAATTGTCCCACTCATGGACTGACTGCTTGGATGATCATCCAAACTTTTTTATGCAGGATTGAACTATGCTTCGAGGAACCTATTGGACTCCGCTGCTGGAGGTACCTTTATGACCATCACTTTGGGTGCTGCAATAAAACTACTGGAGAATATGATGGTTAATTATTCTGAATGGCATACTGAGAGAGCTCCACAAGGTAGGAAGGTAAATTCTGTTGAGGAAACCTCCTCCTTGAGTGATAAAATTGATATTATTATGTCTATGCTTGTGAATGGGAAAGCTCATATTGATCCAAATAATGTCCCTTTAGCCTCTTTGGTTGCTCAAGAAGAGCAAGTTGATGTGAACTTCATAAGAAATAACAATTTTGGCAATAATGCTTATAGGAATAATTTTGGTAACAACAATTATAAGCCATATCCTTCCAACAATGGCAATGCTTATGGAAGTTCCTACAACAATAATAGGAGTGCACCCTCTGAACTTGAAGTTATGCTTAAAGACTTTATTAGTAAGCAAACTGCTTTCAATAAAACTATTGAGGAAAAACTCTCTAATGCTGAAAGAAATATAGCATCTTTGGCTGAAGCTCAATCTTCTTTGAATAAAATGGCTGCTAAACCTAAAACTAATGCTAATCCCTTTGTAGCTACTAATGTGTATACAAGTAAGAATTGATGAAAATGTTAGACTATTAGCTGAATTACATGCTAAGTGGGAAAGAGAAGATGAAATTGCTAGAAACATTAGTGTTTCTACTATTACCACCACTAGTGTTGAGGCTAGTAATAGTTCTACTACTCTAGATGATAAATTTGATTTTGATCTTGATGGTTGCAATATCTCTGAAGTTATTAAGTTCCTACAAAAGCTTGCTAAAAGTCCTAATGCTAGTGCTATGAACATGGCTTTTACAAAACACATTATTGATGCTCTCATAAAGATTAAAGAAGAAAAGATGAAACATAAAGCTTCTATTCCTATAAATCAAGAAGATCATTGGGAACCCATCATTAATATGAAAGTGAATGACTTTGACTTCAAAGCTTTATGTGATCTTGATAGTAGTGTTTCTATTATGCCTAGAAGGATTTATGATATGCTTGATTTGCCTCCACTTGAAGATTGTTATTTGAATGTCCCACTTGATGATAATGATAAAAAGAAAATCATGGGGAGTCTTAATTATGGTTAACAATGCCTATGTCCTCGTTGATTTCTATGTTTTGGATGTTGAATGCAATGCTTCTTGTCCTATTACTTTGGGAAGACCTTTTCTTAGAACTGTTGGTGCCATTATTGATATGAAAGAAGGCACCATTAAATATCAAATCCTACTGAAGAAAGGTATATAACACTTCCCTAAGAAGAGAGAGAAGATTTCTTTTGCCTCTCCTATGAAAACAAAATTTGGTCTTAATGCTTCTTCATTTGAGAACACTTGATTCTTTCTTGCTTCTTATGCCTAACTTAAAGGCGTTAAAGAAAAGTACTTATTGGGAGATAACCCAAAAGTTTTAGATGAGTCTTGGAAGTTATTACTTCAGTAATAACCGCTCCTTCCTTTTTATTTGCTTTTTGTGCCAAGAGTAACCTCTAATGAGACAGAAGTAATGATTGGGAAAGTTGTTGTCCCGAAACAGATTTATGTACTTCACCGTAAAAATTCGTGTAAAATCTCTGAACGTCTTTTTGAGGCGTGACATTTTCTGCTTCTGCCCCAGGTTGTTATCTAACTTTTGTTAGTTAAACACTTTTTGATTTGAGAAACAGAAGGTCTTCGAAAAAAATCGTCTTTACCTGCTGGTCCGTTTTGACAGATTTCTGCCATTTTCTGCATTTGCTTCTTGTTGGTTCCTTTTTGAGTTCTTTTGGGGAATTAAGCTTTTTGAGGGAAGTGCTACAGTAGCTAGTGTTCTAATGGAAGTTTATTTGGTGTTAGAACTGAACCTTAAGACCTATTATCTTGAGTGCACTAATGTTGCTAATAAAGATTATGTGAAGTTTTGTATGAAGAAAATTTTTAGGTGTATGGAAGGAATGAGTAATGAGATGAAGGATGGACTAAAGCTCAAGATTGGGGATGCCACGCGTGTCACCCCAATAAATATCCAAGAAGTACAAGCGTCAAAGCTTGGGGATGCCCAAGGCATCCCCTTCTTCATCAATAAAAATCCCAGGTTTCTTCCAAATGCTTCATTTTTATTGTTTCATGCACAGTTGTGTTGTTCTTGGAGCGTCTTCTTTTTCGTTTTCATTTTTGGTTTTTTGTTTGCTTTGTTTTCTTAGTTTTCTGAATAAATTGGTTGGACCCCCTCTTTCATACATTGGTTTGCAAATAGGTTGGTTTGGTTTGGAAAAGAGTAGGAAAGTTCATGCTTATGTGGTAAAAGAGCTTGTTTTTGACTGTGGCCTATGCTTTGTCATGCCATGCCTTATATTGTTTTGGCTTTATGCTTAGTATTCTTTGTTGTAGCATGACTTGTTATAAACAATTGAGATTGCTTAATGTGCCTTGGATGAATCATGCGTTGTTTTAGCATATTAAAGCATAGTATAGTGGTATTCTCCTTTGATGCTTTATTTGGGTTGACTTGGCACATGCTCACACCATGTTATGACTATATCAAGTCACCATAGCCTTTATTATCCTTTAGTTTTCAACTTGTAGTATCACTCTATGCTTTGATCAATGATGTTTTGTCGCTCTGCATGATTATGGCCATTATTGCTCTCTTAGTTTGTCGCTCCCAGTCTTTTGCTAACCTCCACAACCAAGTATGAGTTCCACTCATTCATCCAACTCCCTAAACCAAGTTATTCCAAAGAGTCCACCATATCTACCTACTAGCTTATGCTGTTCCAAGTATATTCATTCTTTTGTTTACCTTCCGAATTAAACTTGTTATGAGAAAACTAGTGAATTAAGCTCTCACGAACTTGATGGCACACTTTACTTTTCTTGCCCTCAACAAACTTGAACCATTGTGTCGTCTATGTTGTATATGCTCTCACTTATTTGTTAGGAATTAGCAGAACCATGCTTTCATGGGGAACGCTTTCAACATTGCACTTGGTACTTGTACCTAGTTGATATCATGCTCTTTTGTATATGGATGTCGTCGGTGTGAAATGAAAGGGGAGCTTGTAAGTCCATGGAGTTATGTATATGTGTTAGAGAAACGCCTGGGCCACTGGTCTAATCCATGCTGACATGGTGGAAACCTGCAGCGTAACCATAATGAGCTGTCTATGAAGCATTCTTCTTATAAAAAAGAGTCCTATATTGAGAAAAAAAGAGAAAAAGGAAAAAAAGAGACTATGAAAAGAGGAAAGAGAGAAAAAAGCACCATATTCCCATGGTAAATAAGAAGATTGCTGAGATGCTTGTTGTCTGCTTGCCTTGTCATTTTGATATGGGGATTCTTCCGTATCATCGGGCAAGGGGTACCTCGTTGGCGGTTCTCTATGATACACATGTACTTACGATGACAAGAACTTACCGGTGACTAAACTTGAGTAGCATGAGGAGCGGACCTCGTATACAAGGGACATGAGATTTCTAACTTATACTTTGTCAAGCATGTACACCATAGTCTGTTCACTTTAACCTTAATCACTTCAAGATGCTTATGATAGGGGCAATGAGAGCTAAAAGCTATAAGTACCATAATTTTTGGAAGCTCTTTATGAAACTTGAATCTCTACTTCCTTTTATGAAGGCCTTTCTTCCACCTTATACATTGAGTCTCCACCTTCTATCTTTATGCACCTACTTTGAGAGCATAGTGGCCATTCTTAGTTCTATGTGCATTGTCCCAAGACTAGTTGATTGATGCATAACTTGATACGGCTTGTTTCAAACTATTTGTATCTAGTCACTCTTATGAACTTTGAAGGTGTCCTATGCATTTATATTTGCTACTCTTTGAGGGACAAGCTGAATGCTATTATGCTATGTTTTCTTTATGTGAAACAAACAAACGTCTTGCAAAGCATTGTTATTCATGAATCTTTTGTTTGTGCCTTTTCATGTTGCATCATAGTTTCTTTGTCTTATTGCTAGAATTTTGTCTTTCATGTTATGATTGAAGTACTATGATCCCAGCTTTGAATGTTCTGCAAATATTTTGATCAAGTCTTTGATGGTGCATGTCACCTCAAAAATTATTCTTTCTTTTTATCACTTACCTACTCGAGGACGAGCAGGAGTTAAGCTTGGGGATGTTGATACATTGCAAATGTATCTATAATTTTTGATGTTCCATGCTTGGTTTTATCCACTTTCTTGTGTTTTGTCCACACTTTGGAGTACTTTTCATATGATTTCTTGGACTAACCTATTAACAAGAGCCACAGTGCCAGCTGCCTATTTTCTGCTGTTTTTGGTTCCAGGAAAGTCAGAAAATGAATATTCTCGGAATTGGACGGGACCAAAGTGCCTATTTTTCCGGAAGTCATCAGATGCCAGAATACGAGACGGAAAAGGGCTAAGGGCCGGCCACACCACCTGGCCGCGCGGCTAGGCCTGGCCCGTGCTAGGGGTGGTCTGGCCGACCCCAGCACCCCCTCGGCCTCTCCTTCCGCCTATAAGATGCCCTCGGGACGAAAATCCTAAGTACCCGATCAAAAATCCACGAAAGAGTCTGTAGCCGCCGTCATCTCCATCCCTAGCTCGGGAGGGATCTGAAGCTCTTCCCGGCACCCTGCCGGAGAGGGGAATTCACCCTGGAGGCCTTCTTCATCACCATGCAAGCCTCCGGTGTGATGCGTGAGTAGTTCATCCTTGGACTACGGGTCCATGTAGTAGCTAGATGGCTGGTTCTCCTCCTTTGTGCTTTAATGTCTAGATCTTGTGAGCTCCGTTCATGATCAAGATCATCTATTTGTAATTCTGCATGTTGTGTTTGCGGAGATCCGATGGATATTGAGATGCTATTTCAGATTGATTATTGATTCTATCATGTCTTTGTTATTTGTGATCTTGCATGCTTTCCGTTGTTAGTAGCTATCTTGTCCAAGTAGATGCTAGCAACTCCAAGAGTTAGTATTTATGCTCGATAGTGGGTTCATGCCTCCGTAACTGGGAAGTGACAGAAATCTCTAAGGTACTAGATGTGATGTTGCTACTAGGGAGAAAACAACAATCCTTTGTTCATAGAACAATCGTATTGTTTACTTTACATGCAATTCGTAAAGCAATAATCTGTTGCTTGCAACTTAATACTAGAGGGGGTTCGGATGATAACCTGAAGGTGGATTATTAGTCATAGATGTAGTTGGATGGCGGTCTATGTATAGTGTTGTAATGCCCAATCGAATATGAAGGGAGTCAAGATGATTAGTATATGCATGTATTTCTTTCTCGTTGTTTGTCAATTGCCCCGCTATAATTTGTTCACCCAGCATGTTATCTATCGTAAGGAGAGCCACCTCTAGTGAACTATGGATCCCGGTCCTTTCTTTTACATACAATCTACAAACTGTTTACTGCTTTGTGTTTACTTTCTGCAAACTATTACTTATTTCCATTCGATACGTTTAATCCTTTGTTTTTAGCAAAACACGGTGAGATTGACAACCTCATCGCAAGTTGGGGACAGAGTTCTGTGGTTGTGTTGTGCAGGTCTCCACATTGCTACTAGCACCGGTAGTGCGCCCTGCCAAGGCTCAGCTAGCAAGACCTTTGGGGTGTTTCCCTTCTCCTACTGGTTGGATTAAACCTTGCTTTCATAACTGAGGGAAACTTGCTGTTGTGCTCATCATACCTTCCTCTTGGGGTTCCCAACGAGATCTACATCAACACCGAGCTATCACGGTTCTCTATGATACATATGTACTTACAATGACAAGAGCTTACTTGTGACTGAAAGTTGAGTAGCATGAGGTTCGGTACTCGTAAGTAAGGGGCATGAGATTTCAACTTATAACTTGTCAAGCATATCCTCTTAGTTGTGTGACTTTAACATTAATCACCTAAAGATGCTTATGATAGGGGCGATGAGAGCTGAAAGCTAATAAGTACCATAATTTTTGGAAGCTCTTTATGAGGCTTGAATCCCTGCTTCCTACTATGAAGGCCTTTCTTTTACTTTTATGTTGAGTCTCCAGCTTCTATCTGTATGCACCTATTAAGAGAGCATAGTGGCCATTCTTAGTTTAATGTGCATTGTCCCAAGACTTGTTGATTAATGCATAACTTTGATATTGCTTGTTCTTAAACTATTTGTATCTAGTCACCCTTATGAACTTTGAAGGTGTCCTATGCATTTATGTTTTGCTACTCTATGAGGGACAAGTTGAATAGCATTCTTATTATGCTTTCTTTATGTGAAACAAACAAACGTCTTGCAAAGCATTGTTATTCATGAATCTTTTGTTTGTGCCTTTTCATGTTACAACATAGTTGCTATGTCTTATTGTTAGAACTATATCTGTCATGCTATGTTAAAGTACTATCATCCCAGCTATCAATACTTTTACAAATACTTTGATCAAGTTTATGATGGTGCATGTCACCTCGAAAATTATTCTTTCTTTTTATCACTTACCTACTCGAGGACGTGCAGGAGTTAAGCTTGGGGATGTTGATACGTTGCTAACGTATCTATAATTTTTGATGTTCCATGCTTGTTTTATATCTACTTTCTTATGTTTTGTCCATACTTTGGAGTATTTTTATACACTTTCTTGGACTAACCTATTAACAAGATTCCACAGTGCCAGCTGCCTGTTTTCTACTGTTTTTGCTTCCAGGAAAGTCAGAAAATGAAAATTCTCGGAATTGGACGGGACAAAAGCCAAAGTCAATATTTCACCGAGGGGGACATAGAGCGAGAATACGAGACGAAGATGGGCCAGGGGCCGGCCACACCACCTGGCCTCGCGGCTAGGCCTGGCCCGTGCCAGGGGGTGGTGTGGCCGCCTTGGGCACCCCCTCGGCCTCCCCTTTCGCCTATAAGATGCCTCCGATACAGAAACCCTAAGTACCCGATCAAAATTCCACGAAATAGTTTGTAGCCGCCGTCATCTCCATCCCTAGATCAGGAGAGATCTGAAGCTCTTCCCGACACCCTACCGGAGGGGAGAATTCACCCTGGAGGCCTTCTTCATCACCATGCAAGCCTCCGGTGTGATGCGTGAGTAGTTCATCCCTGGACTACGGGTCCATGTAGTAGCTAGATGGTTGGTTCTTCTCCTTTGTGCTACCATGTTTAGATCTTGTGAGCTCCGTTCATGATCAAGATCATCTATTTGTAATCATACATGTTGTGTTTGCAGGTATCCGATGGATATTGAGATGCTATTTTAGATTGATTATTGATTCTATCATGTCTTTGTTATTTTTGATCTTGCATGCTCTCCGTTGTTAGTAGTTATCTTGGCCGAGTAGATGCTAGCAACTCCAAGAGGGAGTAGTTATGATCGATAGTGGGTTCATGCCAATAGGAATCTGGGGAAGTGATAGAAATCTCTAAGGTACTAGATGTGCTATTGCTACTAGGGAGAAAACAGCAATCCTTTGTTCATACAACAATCGTATTGTTTACTTTACACGCAATGCTTAATGCAATTATATCTTGCTTGCAATTTAATACTGGAGGGGGTTCCGATGATAACCTGAAGGTGGATTATTAGTCATAGATGCAGTTGGATTACGGTCTATGTATAATGTTGTAATGCCCAATCAAATCTCATAGGAGTCAAGATGATTAGTATATGCATGTAAGCTTTCTCGATGTTTGTCAATTGCCCTGCTGTAATTTGTTCCCCCAACATGTCATCTATCTTAAGGAGAACCACCACTAGTGAACTATGGATCTCGGTCCTTTCTTTTACTATCAATCTACAAGCTATTTACTATTTTCTGTTTACTTTTTGCAAGAAATTACTATCTTCCACACAATACGTTTAATCCTTTGTTTTCAGCAAAACCGGTGAGATTGACAACCTCACTGTAAGTTGGGGGCAAAGTTTTGTGGTTGTGTTGTGCAGGATTCCAAGTTAGAAACAACACCTTGGAGGTGTTTCCTTGCTCCTACTGGTTCGATAACCTTGGTTTCATAACTGAGGGAAAATTTGTTGTATTGCTCATCATACCTTCCTCTTGGGGTTCCCCAACGAGCTCGATATATTTTGGGCCATCACTCGCCGCCCAGGAGATCGCCTCCTCGCCCAATCCGGGTGAGTTTGTGGTCTTTGTCTCTCATTTCCAGATCGGTTTCGGTCTCCCAGTCAGCGATTTTTCCATGATTTCATCAACGCATATGAACTCCAACCGCATCATCTTCTGGCAAATGCCATCACCTCTCTTTCCTCCTTCGCCTCTGGCATAGAAGGGTATGTTGTCCTTTGACCCACGACGGAGCTTTGGATCAAGTTCTTTGGCCTCCACAAGAACGTCATCCCTAACCCTTTTCTTGCCCTGCCGACAAATCCTTGACCCAGTGCGGTAGAGCCTCTATCTCCCCTTGCAAAAACTCTGCATTCCTCCAAGTCACCGGCCTCGAATTTTGCAAAGGCTGGTCCCGTACGTTCTTCTATGTGAGGAACAACACGGATGAGGATCTGATCCAGCTGCGCCCCTTCAAGCTGGGTGTTCCTGACACATCTTGTGGGACCGAATCTCAAGGCGGCCAACTGCCTTGGCGAAGTAGGTGGACCATCAAATCAAGGAGCAGAACAAGCTGGGGTTACGCAGCGAGGATGTGATGATCACCTTGATCCGTAGCTGGATCTCCCCTGCAGAAACGCACTCACAAGCTCTGCCATATGAGCGAGCACCTTGATCCCAACCGAACCTCCTCCTTCGAGCTCAACAACACTGAGATTTTACGCCGAGTCAAGGGTATCTTTAAGATAGAAAAGGAGTTCACCGAGGAGTGGGAATGGGGTCTAGAACATTTCTGCCGGGATAAGCTGCCTCCTTCGGTATGTTTCTCACTTGTTCCCCTTTCTGAGTCTTGCCTTATGTCGGATAATCTTATTACTTGATTCTTTTGTATTTTTTTCTTCAGTTGTTTCTTCAGCAGACCATCAAAGATGGCAAGGAGCCATCCCTTCAATGGGGAAAGGACCGTCTAGTCTTGGACACGGAGGAGCCAAACACGGAAATGTTCTTGCCCACTCTAGATGACTCCAAACGATCCTCTAGTAAGGCCTCTTCTTAAGGGATTGGCCTAATAATGATGATGACTCTGATATTAAGATTATGGAGGTACTTGATCTGTTGTCCATTTCTTCCGTGTTTCCGGTTAACTCGGCTTTAGCTAACCTGGCCGAGCAGGTCCACAAGGATCCTCCTCTAGCTGTAGGCGACCCGGTTCCTGGCCCCTCCAAGAAACGCCAGGCAACCTCGGCTGCTGCTTCTAAGGCGCCCCCAAGAAGAGGCAAAAGAAACCCAGTGTCAAGGGTGCTAGAAAACCCGTGCCCAAGACCACGGTCCGACGAGCCCCGAAACCCAGGGAGCCACCTACTTCATCCGAGTGAGCTTCCCCTTGCCCATCTTTTTCAGGTAGAATGACATTGTTTTTATATGTTCATGCTTCTGATTTGTACTTGTTTCCTTATTGATTTGGTAGGGCTGCCAGTGTGATCCCCCAGAGTAGTTCCAGAATTGCTTCGCCTCTCTGAGATGCCCCTCCTTCTCCTCACAACGATGATGTGTGCCCCCTGAGCCCCATTTTGGAAAGCTCAGCGATCGCTCCTAATGTTAGCCCACCTCATCAAGAGGAAGGCAATGTCGGCGCTGAGGAAGGTGGCGTCCCCGAGGACATGGCAATGCCGGATCAGCCCAGCTCCTCTTCGGCTCAGCCACAACCAGTCATTTCCGAGGTGCCGATAACCTCGGCACCGCCCCAAGACCAATCTTCACCAGCTCCAGCTCCAACACCAGTGCCAGTATCAGCACCAGTATCAGCACCAACTCCAGTACCAGCACCAACATCAACACCAGCTTCAGTTCCAGCACCAGCACCCAAAAAACCTCAGACTGCTTCTTTCTGGTCAACTCCTTCTATCAAGGACATATTTCAATTAGCATTACAGGCCCAGTCCGGAGTGCAAGCCTCGACTCCTCTGGTTTCCAAGTACCAAGCTTCCAAAGGCATAAACATTGAGTCTGGACAACGTACTCTTGTGTCCATGACAAAGAAGGGCAGTGCTGTCTCTGGGTCATCTGCTGCCGGGTCTGACAGTAGCAAGCAGCTTACTTTGCATGCTAGTCCAGCTGCTGCACAGATGGCCAGGAAGGAGGCGCATGCTAAAGGCTTGCTCGTGGCCTAGACTCTCTCTGGGAAAGCTATGGCCGCTTGGTTGAATATGTTAACAACTGGAATGAGGCTGAGTTTGTCAACCTCAACAATGAGATCCTGGAGAAGTTTCGCCCCACCGAATTCAGCGCCTAGATGAACACTGCTTCGAAGGCAATTATTTTTGTAGGCCGAATGATGGAGGTAAACCTCCTCGTCATACCTTTACATACATGCAAGTACTTAAAGATATATCCATTAGTCCTCGAGCCTCTGGGGAGTAATTTGTTACTCGGTCGGATGCTCTTAGAAAACTAGCGCAGGTCATTAGTAGCTTCAAATATTCACACACCTAGAGCCACGTTAAGTTCCACTTGGCCCGTATCTTGTAAACTTCGAATATGCACACGTCTAGAGCCGGGTTAAGTTCCACTTGGCCTGGATCTTGTAAACTTCGAATATTCACACACCTAGAGTCGGGTTGAGTTCCACTTGGCCCGGATCTTGTAAACTTTGAATATTCACACACCTAGAGCCGGGTTAAGTTCCACTTGGCCCGGATCTTACAAACTTCGAATATTCACACACCTAGAGCCATGTTAAGTTCCACTTGGCCTGGATCTTGCAAACTTCGAATGTTCACACACCTAGAGCCGGGTTAAGTTCCACTTGGTCCGGATCTTTCAAACTTCGAATATTCACACATCTAGAGCTAACACTGCTCTTTTTCAGATCACAATGAACCACCGCACCACCGAGTTCCAGTGGCTTCTGGATACCCACAAAGATCTTCACTGGAAGCATGGGAAACTGATCGCTGAGCTGAAGAAGAAATGTAAGTGATTTCGCTTAGGATATTTTACTTTTGCTTCTCTGTGTTATTTGTTATCCGTATTAACTTGTTATCCGAATTGCACAGCCGAAGTTGAAGCTGAGAACATTGATATGTCGTAAACGTCTCTATAATTTTTGATGTTCCATGCTTGTTTTATATCAACTTTCTTATGTTTTGTCCACACTTTGGAGTATTTTTACACATTTTCTGGAACTAACCTATTAACAAGATGCCACAGTGCTAGTTGCCTGTTTTCTTCTGTTTTTGGTTCTAGAAAAGCCAGAAAATGAATATTCTTGGAATTGGACCAGACAAAAGCCAAAGTCGATATTTTACCGGAAGACTCACGGAGCCAGAAGACGAGACGGAGAGGGGCCAGGGGCTGGCCACACCATAGGGTGGCGTGGGTCCCCCTGGCTGCGCCACCGGGTAGTCTGGCCGCATAGGGCACCCCCTCGGCCTCCCTCTTCGCCTATAAGAAGCCCCCGATACTTAAACCCTAAAGAAGCCAGCCTCCAGCCAAGAAAAGTTCCGCAGCGCCGCCGCTACCGAAGGGGAGATTCAGGGGACAGAAAGTGTCTGTTCCGGCACCCTACCGGGATAGGGAAGTGCCCCCGGAGCCATCTTCATCGATCTCCACCACCATCTCCATCACTGTTGCTGATTCCCATGATGATGAAGGAGTAGTTCTTCCTCGAGGCTAAGGGTTCTACCGGTAGCTATGTGTTCATCTCTCTCTATGCATGATCATATTGTGATCATGAGCTTTGTAATCAAGTAGATCTACCTTGCTACTCAAGTGCTTTAATAGATCTTTGCTCTCCCCACGTGTGTGAAAGTGACAGCGTGCACACCGTGGTGGCACTTAGGCTAGAGATTAGAATTACTTGTTATGAGTTATATTTGGAGTTGGATGTCTCTATGAAATTGTGGTGTTCGTTGGAACCATCTAGAGCTCAAGGTGACAGTGTGGGGTTATCTAGATGGGGAAAGCGGACTTTGAGGTGTACTGTTATAGCCCTACCATGGATTAGAGTGTCTAACCGGAGAGTAGTTCAGAGTAGTATCATAAAGAGAAGATATTTATATGAGAGTGTTCACTAGCGAAAGTATGATCCCTAAGCCTTGTTTCTAAGCATTGAAACACCATTTGCAATTAGATCTGTTACATGTTTGCTTGCTTCCATCTTTATTTCAGTTTTCCTTTAGTCTCTTTCTACCCATCAAAGCTATTTTCTGGCACCGTTACCACTTATAATTATCCATACCACTTGTATTTCACTATCTCTTTGCCGAACTAGTGCACCTATACACCTGACAAGTGTATTGGGTGTGTTGGGGACACAAGAGACTTCTTGTATCTTGATTGCAGGGTTGCTTGAGAGGGGATACCTTTGACCACTTCCTCCCTGAGTTCGATAAACCTTGGGTAATCTGCTTAAGGGAAACTTGCTGCTATTCTACAAACCTCTACACTTAGAGGCCCAACAACTATCTACAAGAATAGAAGTGCGTAGACATCAAACATTATCATGAGGAATAATTTGGCCAAGATGAGAGGTAACTCGTCTTGGTCATTTAGTTTCTATCTATTTCCCTGCTAACTCGGCAGATAATTATACCTCGGCTCCGTCGGGTTAACCAACTATTTGCAGTGTCTCTCCAAGATAGTGTGCATATGCCTGACATGATGCTTCACTTTCTCGACCAAGCAGGGCAGCATCAGGCCGAACTTAAGAAGAAGGATGATGAGATCACCAAACTCCTCCTCAAAGATGATAAAATAACTCGGCTGAATGCTGAAATCTAGAAGCTCAAAGATCTCCATAAGGCTGAGCTGGATAAGGCTGACCAGGACTTCTCCGGAGAAAAAGAGCGCATGAAGACTCAGCTAGCTAAAGACCAAAATTTGTTGAAGGATGTCGACATCAAGTTTACATCAGTGAACGTAGAATGTGAGATGCTTAATCATAGAAATAGTGCTTCACTTGCTGAACTGGGTCGGATCCTTGGCCATATTGCTCGTAAGGTTTCCCTCCTTTGCTATAATTTCTTTGTCTGGGGTTGGCTTTTTACTTGTGCTGAAGTCTTTTGCTTATCCCATTTTCAGGCCAATTCCCCGAATCTGATGCCATCGCCTGCGCTGCGATTGATAAGTTTCGCGTGCAGCGAGGTACTTGATGACTCGTGTACTAACGAGCTCGTTGGGGAACCCCAAGAGGAAGGTATGATGAGCACAGCAGTAAGTTTTCCCTCAGTTATGAAACCAAGGTTATCAATCCAGTAGGAGCAAGGAAACACCCCAAAGGTGTAGCTAGCTAAACTTTGGCAGGGCGCACTACCGGTGCCAGCAGCAACATGGAGACCTGCACAACACAACCACAGAGCTCTGTCCCCAACTTGCGATGAGGTTGTCAATCTCACCGGTTTTGCTGAAAACAAAGGATTAAACGTATCGAGTGGAAGAATGTAATAGTTTGCAGAAAGTAAACACAAAACAGTAAACAATTGATTGTAGATTGATAGTAAAAGAAAGGACCGGGGTCCATAGTTCACTAGAGGTGGATCTCCTTAACATAGATGACATGTTGGGTGAACAAATTACAGCGGGGCAATTGACAAACATCGAGAAAGCATACAAGCATATACTACTCATCTTGACTCCTTTGAGATTCGATTGAGCATTACAACATTATACATAGACCGCCATCCAACTACATCTATGACTAATAATCCACCTTCAGGTTATCATCTGAACCCCCTCCAGTATTAAGTTGCAAGCAATAGATAATTGCATTACGAATTGCGTGTAAAGTAAATAATACGATCGTTCTATGAACAAAGGATTGTTGTTTTCTCCCTAGTAGCAACAACACATCTAGTACCTTAGAGATTTCTGTCACTTCCACAGATTACCAGAGGCATGAACCCACTATCGAGCATAAGTACTAACTCTTGGAGTTGCTAGCATCTACTTGGCCAAGATAGCTACTAACAACAGAAAGCATTCAAGATCACAAATAACAAAGACATGATAGAATCAATAATCAATCTGAAATAGCATCTCAATATCCATAAGATCCCCGCAAACACAACATGCAGAATTACAAATAGATGATCTTGATCATGAACGGAGCTCACAAGATCTCAACATGATAGCACAAAGGAGGAGAACCAGCCATCTAGCTACTACATGGACCCGTAGTCCAGAGATGAACTACTCACGCATCACACCGGATGCTTGCATGATGATGAAGAAGGCCTCCAGGGTGAATTCCCCTCTCCAGCAGGGTGCCGGGAAGAGCTTCAGATCCCTCCCGATCTAGGGATGGAGATGACGGCGGCTATAGACTCTTTCATGGAATTTTGATTGGGTACTTAGGGTTTCTGTATCGGAGGCAACTTATAGGCGGAAGGAGAGGGCGAGGGGGTGCCTGGGCGGCAGACCACCCCTAGCAGGCAGGCCTAACCTAGGCGACCAGTGGTGTGGCCGGGCCCCTCCCTCTCCGTCTTCAGCTCCGGGTGTCCCTCGGTGAAAAACTGACTTTGGCTTTTGTCCCGTCCAATTCCGAGAATATTCATTTTCTGACTTTCCTGGAACCAAAAACAGTAGAAAACAGGCAGCTAGCACTATGGCTCTTGTTAATAGGTTAGTCTAAGAAATCATATGAAAAGTACTCCAAAGTGTGGACAAAACACAAGAAAGTAGATAAAACCAAGCATGGAACATCAAAAATTATGGAGACGTTAGCAACGTATCAACATCCCCAAGCTTAACTCTTGCTCGTCTTCGAGTAGGTAAGTGATAAAAAGAAAGAATAATTTTTGAGGTGACATGCACCATCATAAACTTGATCAAAGTATTTGTAAAACATTCGAAGCTGGGATCATAGTACTTCAATCATAACATGAAAGACAAAGTTCTAGCAATAAGACAAAGAAACTATGTTGCAACATGAAAAGGCACAAACAAAAGATTCATGAATAACAATGCTTTGCAAGACGTTTGTTTGTTTCACATAAAGAAAACATAGCATAGTGGTATTCAGTTTGTCCCTCATAGAGTAGCAAACATAAATGCATAGGACACCTTCAAAGTTCATAAGGGTGACTAGATACAAATAGTTTAAGAACAAGCAATATCAAAGTTATGCATTAATCAACAAGTCTTGGGACAATGCACATTAAACTAAGAATGGTCACTATTCTCTCTTAATAGGTGCATAAAGATAGAAGGTGGAGACTCAACATAAAAGTAAAAGAAAGGCCTTCATAGTAGGAAGCAGGGATTCAAGCCTCATAAAGAGCTTCCAAAAATTATGGTACTTATTAGCTTTCAGCTCTCATAGCCCCTATCATAAGCATCTTGAAGGTGATTAAGGTTAAATTGACACAACTAAGAGGATATGATTGACAAGTTATAAGCCAAAACCTCATGCCCCTTACCCATGAAGACTGAACCTCATGTTATTCAACTTTAGTCACAAGTAAGCTCTTGTCATTGTAAGTACATACGTATCATAGAGAACCGCCAACGGGGTACCCCTTGCACATGATATAGGAGCTATCTCATAATCAAAATGACAAGGCAAGCAGACAATGAGCATCTCAGCGATCTTTTAATTTGCTATTTGCATAGGTTTTTATTGAGGATGCTTCATAGAGTGCTCATTATGGTTATGCTGCAAGTTTCCACCATGATTTGTCGTGGTGGTGGCACGGCATATGCCATGGGTAGGCTAAAGTTTGGGGCTAATGGATGCTAGTGGGATCTGGGGAGGGAAGATGTAGTTGATTCTACACACAGAAAGCTAACGCAAAGATCTTTATTTCTACTTTCTTGGGTTACAAGTGCTCCTTGAGCTGTATACAAGGAGAAAGAGAGAATTTTACCAGCCTAACGGTCCCAAGAATGAGTCGATGCCCTCCTTAGGGTCCAAGCCTCCCCTTATAAAGGAGAGCCTTGGGTTCCTTTAGGGCTGATGTGGCAAGCATATTCGAGGAATATGCTTGTCCCAATATAGTAGTTCGGCGCCCCCCTTTCCCTGTCGTTCCCCTAACGACGGCAAGGTTCCAGAGGGGCCCTCCTGCGCGCCTCGGGCTTCAGGACTGTCACCTCCGTGACCTCCTTTTGTCTCTCTGTCGCTCTACGCCTTTGTCCCTAGTGCTTGGCTTCGCTCAGATTCTCCCTAGCCTGCCGCTAGAGTTTGACTTTAGGCTTCTCCTTCTCCTGCAAGCTTCGTATCATTCGGCCCTGCCTCGCGTAACCCGACTTGTCCTTCACCTGCATCAAGATTACTCGGGCTAACCCGAACGACTTATGCAGTATCTCGGCCGGGTAATGCCTTGCCATTACTACTGAGGTTCTGCCCTTTCCTATCTCGGCCGACCTTTACAAGACTCGGCCAGCTCAGGATATAACTTGGAAGCTGGACGGGGAATAATCCTTTCGTCTTTCCCCGTCCTTACCCTATCTGGGGTTACCTCCCCAACATTAGTCCCCGAAGCTGATATGGTCCTGCCGATACCCTCGGCCGGGCCGTATCAGTTTCTTGATACACATTATGCATTCTTTCCGAGTTATTTTCTGCCCGCTCGTGGTAACACCGTATTTACTAGTGCACGCCCCGTCCCACGTGTCATCCTCATCATTGTTTCTCTAGTTTTTTGTTCCTCTGCAGTGTTTACTGACAAGCTACGATTCTTGCCGTGCTGCTGTCGCCTGCGTCGCGCCGTTCTCGTTGGGGATCGTGAGCTCCTTGGTCAATCGTGTGGCCTTCGGTGCGGTTCCGCTCAGCGACGCGTGGTCGTGCTGCGCACACGATCCGCGCCGCCAACTGCCACACCCACGATCCCACTACCTTGCTTGCTTCTAGGTTATAAAGAGGGGCATGGCGCCTGGGAGTTTCACTTTCCCCTTCTTGCTCGCCCGCACCCTTCTTCTTCCTCGCGCTTCTGCGCTCGTTCGCAGCTCCGCCGCCGTGCGCTCCTCAGAACTTCTGACGGCGTGGACCCCGCCGTGTCGTCCCGTCGCCGGTGAGTTCTTTCCGGCCACATCGCCTAGGTTTTCCTCTAGATTTCTTCGTTTCCTCTTTGTTCTTGCGCTGCGGTTCTGTCGTCGTTCCGCCGCCGTTTTTGCGTAGAATTGCAACGAGGCCTCGTAGCTCTAAGTTTTCCTCCGCCGCGAGTTCTTCCTCGAAACCATGTCTACTTCCTTTAGCGGTGCCCTGGTAGAGGATGATGATGCTGGCTCTGGGCCCGAGCGAGGCTCGTGGCAGGGCTCCTCAGTTACCCGGCGGGAGATCGAGTGGCTCATCCGAACCCGGAGGATTCCCGCCGAGGTCTCTTGTCGTTTACCCGGAAACGAGTTATCTCTGGAAGTTAGGGAGGGCGAGTATGTAGTTTTTATGTCACATTTCTCGCGCGGCTTTGGTCTCCCTCTTAGCGATTTTGCAAGAGAGTTTCTCGACTACTTCGGCCTTCAGCCGCATCATCTTCCTGCGAATGCCATCGCTTCTCTTTCTGCATTCATCTCCGCCTCGGAGGGATACTTCGGCCTATGGCCGTCTGTGCACGTCTGGTCGAAGTTCTTCCAGATTTGCTCTAACGTAAGCCCTGACAAGTCTCTGCATCCTTCCGAGAAACTGCTTACTCAATGTGGAGCTGCGTCCATTACACCCCGGAGGAAGTCAGTGTTTCCTCGTGTCACTGGGTTAGAGTCGTGCAAGAAGTGGCACAAATCCTTCTTTTACGTCAAGAACAGAGGGACGGAGGACAAGATACGGCTCCCTGCCTTCTCCATTGGTCCGCCTTCTAAGGTGAATTGGACTTATAATCTGAGGAAGAGTCATGCCTTGGCCGAGGCCTTTGAGATTCGGCTCAAAGAGCTGATCCGTGCCGGGTTATGCGGCGAAGATCTGATGGCTACCTTTATCAGTAGCCGAATCTGTCCATTCCAGAAGCGGACTCACAAACTGTGCTACATGAGCGGTCCTCTTGATCCTAACCGAGTCTCGACCGTGGAATTGGATAACTATCTCATCCATAAGCGTGTCCGAGCTATCTTCAAGACGGAGATGCCCGAGGATTGGACTTGGGGATTGAAACCTTCACCCGCGATCGTCCGCCTCCCGAAGTAAGTTTAACTAATAACGCTCTGCCATTCAATTCCTTTCGCAACGGTTTTCACTGATTTTCTTTTTTCTTTTCTTGCAGAGGTTCGCAGAACAGAAGAATGAGGATGCCGAGGTTTTGCTACTTCCGTGGCCTGCGGATCGGAGCACCCCGGATACTGGTGAGCCGGACTCGGAAGAGTTCGTCCCTAAGTCGGATCCTGCCCCGGCTCGAGCTCGTGGCAAGACCTCGGCCCACGAGGATGAAGGTGATTCGGACGAGGTCCAAGCTCTTGAGGTAGTTGCCACAATGCCTATTTCTTATGCATTTCCGGCTTTTACTTTCCCAGCTAATCCGGCCGGTCAGGTTCACGACGCCAAGCCTATTGCTTCTTGACCCCTTGTTACCTTGGGGAAACGCGGGGCTCCTGCTAGTGCCTCAGAGGCGGCCCCCAAGAAACGAATGAAGAAGTCTGCTCCGAATCCTCCCAGGCGCAAGACCATGCCTGGGGTCGCAGGGTAAGTTCATTTTGCTCGTATTTCTTGTTTCCCTCTCTGTTTTCCATCCTGACACCCTTTTTTCTTTCTTATTTTTGCAGTGCTCCGCTTTCCGTTAAGCCTGGCGGTCCTAGCATGACTAGCCGCCCGATTCGGGAGCCGTCTCCTCCGCCCGTTGAAGATACTAGGCTTCCCAGTCCTGCTCATGCTGCGTCTCCTCTAGCTCAGATCTCACCCCCTCACACGACGTTTGATACTCGTGTCTCCGAGATTTCTACCGAACCCGTTGCCCCTCCATTGAATCCGAGCATATCCACCGAGCCTCTTTCTACCTCGGTAGCTCCTACAGTAACCCCAGCCCCAGCCGTGGTCGTTAATACCCCGGCGTCCTCTGCGCCTGTGATCCCTCCTGCTCCTAAAGGCACTGTTCCCATTGCCGAGGTATCGGCTTCTGCTGGTGCCTCCTCTACAGTAAGGAAAATTGTTGCCACCAAGGCTTCAACTTCCCAAAAAGGTCTTGCCGGCTCTTCTCAGCCGAGTATTGCTGACGTGCTGCGTAAAGGGATTGCCCCCGCCAAAGCCTTCGTTACTCCGGCCGCCGGTACCCAGCTTGCTCTTCATAAGAGCCCTGCTGCCTCGGTAATTACACAGCACGTCCGGGGTAAAGTCCTTACTTGGACGGCTAGTGGGAACAGCCTCGGCTCGCTGGTGGAATATGCTCATAACTGGAATGCTGCTGATCGGCTTGAAGGCAATCCAAACAGTCAGCCATTTCAACTTTCCGACATCAGCAGCCGTTTGGATCAAGCTGCCAAGATCATTCTGGATAGCAACAAGATGAACGAGGTAATTGCTACTTCTCGGGGTTTAGACTGATTCTCCATATGCTATTATATATACATTAGTCCCCGAAACTTGCAAACGAGTAATTTGTTATTCGCTTGGAAGTTTTTATAGTGCTCTACTTAACTCGACTTAATTTAGGGTTCGAGCCTATATCCGAGTAGATCTATCTTAAACTTTGCTTAAATTTTTTCTAGCTATTCTTTGAATGTCTAGCCACATAGGTCCGGCTTAAGCTTTCGCTTGACTCAAATCTACTTTTGGCTTTGAATATCCAGCCACCTAGATCTGGGTTAAGTTTTCGCTTAACTCGGATCTGTTTTGGCTCTGAATATCCAGCCACCTAGATCTAGGTTAAGTTTTCGCTTAACTCGGATCTATTTTGGCTTTGAATATCCAGCCACCTAGGTCCGAGTTAAGTTTTCGCTTAACTCGGATCTGTTTTGGCTCTGAATATCCAGCCATCTAGATCTGGATTAAGTTTTCGCTTAACTCGGATCTGTTTTGGCTTTGAATATCCAGCCACCTAGATCTGGGTTAAGTTTTCGCTTAACTCGGATCTGTTTCGGCTTTGAATATCCAGCCACCTAGATCTGGGTTAAGTTTTCGCTTAACTTTTTTAGCTCTGAATATGCAGCCACCTAGATCTGGGTTAAGTTTTCGCTTAACTCGGATCTGTTTTGGCTTTGAATATCCAGCCACCTAGATCTGGGTTAAGTTTTCGCTTAACTCGGATCTATTTTAAAAGACAGACTGCCGAATTTCAAAGACTGCTTTTCTCGCACAAGAAGTTGGAAGAAAAATATGAAAAAGTTCTTCCTGTGGTGAAAAAAGCAGGTAAGTCGATCATTTTCCTTGTCATCTCTGATATTGTCATTGTTTTGTCTGCGGGATGCCGGCTTACTTTGTGGGTTAACAGGTAACATCAATAATCTCAACATTCGTCTTGAGAAGAAAGTCAAGAACTTGGAAGGTTAGTTTTCCATTTACCTCATACTTTTCCCTTTCTAAAACGTGCACTCAGTTTCTTTTACTTTGTTTGACTTCGGTAAAGCCGAGATACGAACCTTTGCGTCATCTCACCAAGATTGTACGCCCATGCCTGATGTGATGCTGCATTTTTTAGAACAAAGCGCTACTCATTCGGCACAGCTAAAAGAAAAAGATGATGAAATAGCTCGCCTGCGGGCCGAGGTGGAGACCCTTAAGCTCTCTCAGAAATCCGAACTAGAAAAGGTCGATCAGGAATTCTCCGAGGAGAAGAATCAGCTGGCTTTGGAATTGCAAAAGAATAAAGAGCTCCTTGAGGCTGCCGAGCTGAAAACTCGAGGAATGGGCAAGGAAATTGCTCGCTTTGAGAAGAACAAGATTGACTGGGCGAAGGACCTTCAGATGATGATGAGTTACATTCATCGTAAGCATCTTAACACAGCCGGATTATCTTTCTTCCTGCTGCCCTCTGACGCCTCCCTTTTTTGCGCAGGTCATTTTCTAGAAGCTAAGCCCGTGAGCTCTAAAGCGGTCCTTGCTGCTCGTGCGCGCCGAGGTTTCCCTGTTGACGTGAATTTTGAGTATTCAATAGAAGATTTCTTGGTTGCTGTCGGCGCTGCGCTTGGTCCGATGAAAATCATGGGCAGGGACTTGGTGCTGGCAGCTATTCGAGCCTACCATGCTCTCTGGCCGAATACCTCTGGGACTCCTAATATCAGCGAGATTGAATTGCTGGTGACTAGATTAAATGCCTCTAAAAAACAACTAAGTCTTTGGAGGGAATCAGCTGGGCGAGCTGGCACGGATATGGCCCTTACCGTTATCATGTCATGGTACGAAGACATTTCTCTTGATATCCTGAGGAATTTGCGCACAGGTTCCCGTTGGGTTGAGGACCCCACCTTTGTTGCTCTTCGGCAAGCTCGCGCCTTCCAGCTCGTTGAGTATGCCGACGTGCATACCTGGAATGAAGGTCCGAGCTTTCTCCCGAACTCGGACGATGAGGTTGCGGTAGAGGATACATCAGACGATAACTCGGCTGAACAGGGTGAAGGCGCAGATGATTCGGCTTCCTCTGGTGACTCCAGTTCGAGCTCGGACGGCAACGGTGACGCGCGATCCTCCTCCAAAGGTACTGGGCATTCAACTCATAACCGATGCCCCTCGGCCTCCCTTCAGCCGAGGTTGCACCTAGGTCATGAGGCGAGGTAACATCGGCCGAAGTTCCTCCTACCTCGGAATCCCCAACCCCTGACCCAGTTGCCGCCTCTCCAGCTAAAAACGTTTAAGTCATTTCCTATCCCTGGTATGCCGGGCGTACGATGTAGGTGAAACATTCATCTGTCCTTTGTATGGAATGAATTTCTTTTGCCGTGTGCTGCTGAGACACATGTTTGTAATTGTTATCACTTTGTCTAAGTGGTCTTGTTTGTCCGAATTTTTTGCTATGTTGGGCAGCGATTTCTTAATTTGGGGACGTATCTATCTTTGTATTCGTGGTTTACCCACTTAATCTAGGTGTGAGCTTCGTATATCATATTAGTTTGGACTGTTGTTACTTTCAAAGTCGAAGTTCGATACTCTCTTTGTATCAAAGGCTAGCCAGGACTTCGGAACAAAATATAGCAGTCCGCGAGTTAATGCCTATGGCGCCGAAGTCTAGTGTATAAACCGAACTGCGGAAATAACATAAGGCGGTTGGCGAGTCGCTGCTCATGGTGCCGAGGTTTAACATACAACATGAAATTGAAATGACCTATGGCAGTCCCCGAGTTACTGTGCTGGACGCCGAGGTTTGATTCATAAGATGAAATTGAAATAACATATGGCAGTCCCCGAGTCACTGCTCTGGACGCCGAGGTTTAATACATAAGATGAAATTGAAATAACATACGGCAGTCCCCGAGTCACTGCTCTGGACGCCGAGGTTTTAATACATAACCTGAAATTGAAATAACATATTGCAGTCCCCGAGTCACTGCTCTGGATGCCGAGGTTTAATACATCATTGGTCCTTGACCTTGAAATACTATGCTATGAGTAAAATGGACGAAGCAAGGCTACATTCCATGGCCGCTTCGTTTCTTCGCCAGCTTTGTCTGCCTTGTTCCTTCTGGGGGATTGAGCGTCGATTAGATAATAGGCATCGTTATGTAATGCTTTGCTCACAATGAATGGTCCCTCCCATGGAGGTGACAACTTGTGCATGCCGGCCGTGCGTTGCACCAGTCGGAGGACTAAATCTCCTTCTTTGAATACCCTTGGATTCACCTTCTTGCTGTGATATCGTCGCAAGTTCTGCTGATAAATAGCTGATCGTGATAGTGCCAGTTCTCTGGCTTCTTCTAGCAGGTCTACCGTATCTTGCCGAGCTATTTCGTTTACCTCTGAGGTTGTATACTGAGTAACTCTTGGCGAGTCATGTATTATGTCGGCTGGAAGCACGGCCTCTGCCCCGTATACCAGAAAGAATGGTGTATAGCCTGTTGATCTATTCGGAGTAGTCCTGAGGCTCCATAATACGACTGGGAGTTACTCAATCCAACATCCTGCCGACCTTTGCAGTGGTTCAACAAGTCGTGGTTTTATTCCTGACAATACTAGTCCATTAGACCTCTCTACTTGCCCATTAGATGCTGGGTGAGCCACAGAGGCAACATCTAGTCTTATGTGTTTCTCTCTGCAAAATCTGGCGAAGGCTCCTTCTGCAAAATTTGTGCCATTATCCGTAATAATACTGTGCGGATACCCATATCTTAAAATAATATCTTTGAGAAATTTCACTGCTGTGGGCCCATCGCATTTTTTTATTGGTTTCACCTCAATCCATTTTGTGAACTTGTCCACCATAACCAATATGTGGGTCATTCCCCCTCGGGCCGGCTTAAATGGTCCCACCATATCTAAGCCCCACACAGAAAAGGCCAAGTGATGGGTATTGTTTTTAACTCGGCCGATGGCATATGTATCTTGGTTGCATATCTCTGACAACCATTGCATTTTTCAACCAACTCTTTGGCTTCTTTCAACGTCGTTGGCCAATAAAATCCATGCCTGAATGCTTTGGCTACCAAGGCACGAGATGAGGCATGGTGTCTACACTCTCCTTGATGTATATCCAGGAGGATCTCCTGGCCTTCTGCCGAACTCACACATTTCTGCAATACGCTTGTGATGCTTCTTTTATATAGCTCATTGTTTATGATTGTATAAGCTTTTGCTCTCCTTACAGTTTGTCTAGCTAATACTTCATTATCCGGCAATATCGACTCTTTAAGGTAAGAGAATATGGGTTGCGCCCATGGCGGTGTGATTTTTTCTGGTGTGGTCTCACTGTCTATTTCCATGTTTTCTGCCGACATATCTACCTCGGCCTTCTCCATAATTGTGCTTACTTCTGCTGTCCTCCTCTTGAGGGGTTCCGAGTCATATTGCTGGTCTACTTCCATCGGCGCATTATCTTCTGCTGAATTTGCCGGAATAAAGATAGATTCGGATTCTGGTGACGGGATTATTGATGGTTTTCTGAGGTGTTCCAGGGCAATGCCCGGGGGAATTGACTACCGGGTTGATCCGAGTTTTGACAACGTGTCTGCGGCATCATTTTCTGCCCGAGGTACGTGGTGAAATTCACATCCTTCAAAGTACCCACTGATCTTTTGCACATGAAATCTGTATAAAGCCATATTGGCATCTAACGCATCCCAATTGCCTGAGACTTGCTGTACTACTAGATCCGAGTCCCCATAGCATAAGATTCGGCGTATGCCGATCTCCTTTGCTACTTTCAATCCATGGACTAGTGCTTCATACTCGGCTACATTATTACACGCGGCAAAATGTATTTGTAGCACATATTTCAGCTGATCTTTTTTAGGCGAGGTTAACACTATTCCTGCCCCCAAACCATGTCTTAGTTTGGAACCATCGAAATGCATCGTCCAATAATTTGGATCTGGTAATGGTGGCTCATCTTGCACTCCCGATCTCTGAAGAAGTCGGCATCGCTTGAGATTTAATTGCGTCTCTCCTATCAAATTGTGGAGCGTATGGCGACAACTCGATTGCCCATTTCGCTATTCGGCCACTTGCATCTTTGTTGCTCAATATGTCGGCTATGGGCACTTCACAGATCACTCTGATGGGATGCTATTCGAAGTAATGTTTAAGCTTTTTTGCCGACATATACACCCCATAAGCCATCTTCTGATAATGTGGGTTATTCTATTTTGAAGTGGATAACACCTCACTTAAATAATACACCGGTCTCTGTACGGGCTTACCATCTTCAAGTCGTTCTACTGCGACTACAACACTTACTACTCTGTTGGTAGCCTCTATATAGAGTAACATAGGCTCTTTTGATAATGGAGAAGCCAAAATAGGTGCTGTGACCAACATTTTTTTCAACTCATGAAACGCGCTGTCCGCTTGTGGAGTCCAAATGAATTTATCTGATTTCTTCATCAGCTGATATAATGGTAGTGCCTTCTCTCCCAGCTGACATACAAACCGGCTGAGCGAGGCTAGACAACCCGTGAATTTTTGTACATCATTTAAGCATCTTGGCAATTCCATTCTTTCTACTGCCTTTATCTTTGTTGGGTTGGCCTCTATACCTCGGCTAGATACAAGAAAACCAAGTAATTTTCCTGCCGGCACGCCAAACGTGCATTTTTCCGGATTAAGCTTCATTCGGAACCTTCTCAGGTTCGCGAAAGTCTGCCGGATATCTTCCAGTAACGTTTTGCTTTCCTTGGGATGGGATGCTATTCGAAGTAATGTTTAAGCTTTTTTGCCGACATATACACCCCATAAGCCATCTTCTGATAATGTGGGTAATTCTGTTTTGAAGTGGATAACACCTCACTTAAATAATACACCGGTCTCTGTACGGGCTTACCATCTTCAAGTCGTTCTACTACGACTACAACACTTACTACTCTGTTGGTAGCCTCTATATAGAGTAACATAGGCTCTTTTGATAATGGAGAAGCCAAAATAGGTGCTGTGACCAACATTTTTTTCAACTCATGAAACGCGCTGTCCGCTTGTGGAGTCCAAATGAATTTATCTGATTTCTTCATCAGCTGATATAATGGTAGTGCCTTCTCTCCCAGCTGACATACAAACCGGTCGATGAGGCTAGACAACCCGTGAATTTTGTACATCATTTAAGCATCTTGGCAATTCCATTCTTTCTACCTTTTTATCTTTGTTGGGTTGGCCTCTATACCTCGGCTAGATACAAGAAAACCAAGTAATTTTCCTGCCGGCACGCCAAACGTGCATTTTTCCGGATTAAGCTTCATTCGGAACCTTCTCAGGTTCGCGAAAGTCTGCCGGATATCTTCCAGTAACGTTTTGCTTTCCTTGGTTTTGATGACCACGTCGTCTACATATACTTGTACATTTTTTCCTATCTGATCGTGTAGACATTTTTTGCATACATCTCTGATATGTTGCTCCTGCGTTCGCAGATAACATGGCATAACAGCGATAGCAATAAGCCCCGTATGGGGTAATAAACGCAGTCTTTATTTGATCGGCCGAATTTAACGGTATCTGGTGGAAACCAAAATACGCGTCTACAAATGACAATAACTCACACCCAGCAGTCGAATCAATGACTTGGTCTATTCTAGGTAATGGAAAAGGATCTTTTGGACACGCCTTGTTCAGGTTCGTGTAATCGATACACATTCGCCATACAATGGCTACATTGGGATCATCTTTCTTCTTTTCTACTAGCACCGGATTTGACAACCAATCCAGATACAGCACCTCCATGATGAACCCGGCTGCGAGGAGCCGAGCTATTTCATCCCCTATTATCTTTCTCCTGTCTTCGGCGAAGCGGCGGAGAGGTTGCTTCACCGGCCTTGCTCCTGGCCTTACATTCAAAGAGTGCTCAGCCAACTCCCTCGGAACACCTTGCAGATCCTAGGTTGACCATGCAAATATGTCCCGATTCTCACGGAGGAAGTTGGTGAGCTCGCTTTCCTATTTAGCGTCCAGGCCTGCACCAATAGTAATGACGCCCGGAATTGCTCATCTATCTGAAACTTCTTCGTTTCTTTAGTCGGCTGAAAAGAGACACTGCCATGCGGGTTGGCTAGAGCCGGCATGTTCAGCTGTGCCGACTGAGCGAGGGATGCTACCTCCTGAATCCTTCTTTTTTCTCTTGCTATAACCAGTGATTCGGCCAAATTTGACCCGGCAGATGCACACTCCATTGATTTCTTGTAATCCCCTATTATAGTTATCACTCCTTGTGGTCCGGGTAGCTTCCTTTTCAGATAACTTATATGACAGCTGCCCATGAATTTGGCCAACGCTGGTCGTCCGAGTAGAGCATGATAACAGCTCTCTAGATCCACCACTTCAAACTCTAAATTCTCTGCTCTGCAGTTATCTCTTGTGCCGAATAACACATCCACTCGGACCTTACCAATGGGTTCACATGAAAGCCCTGGCACTATCCCATGGAAAGTGGTCCTCGTGGATTGCAACATGTTCTGCGATATTCCGAGTTTATGCATGGTATCTTTGTATATGATATTGATACTACTTCCATTGTCTATGAGTACTTTTGAAAATTTGACATTGATGCTCGGTCCAACAAATGTCGGATCCAGCACAAGTGCATATGATCCGGGATTTGGCATTATCTTGGGATGATCCTTTATGCTCCAAGTTATTTCCTGATCTGACCAAGGCACATATCTTGGTACTGCCGGCATTACTGCATTTACTTCCATATGCCGGCGCTGCACACTTTGCTTGTCTTGTTGTTCCGTTGTGAACACGCAATAGGACTGATGATGTTCTCTGTAATCATTGCGTCCGGTATTCGCTGGATTCGTCCTTCCATCCTGGACTTGGTTCATCACTTGATGCACCGCGTCTCTCCGATCCGAATTATCGTATCTCGGGGGAGGGGGCGATAACATCAGTTGATGTGCATTTGCCCCAGTCAACTGTGGCTGATGCTGCTGATGTACTTGATGGTGCTGAACTCGCGGGTTCCCCATTGCATTTTTCATCCATGCACATTGGCGGGTGGTATGGTTGGCTGGCCTGGATGGGTTTGACGTGTGAAATTTGCACGGCTGATCTAACATGGATTCGAACGTGTACTTCGGCCTCTCCTGCCACTGTTTCTTTTGTTCTGGGGTCCACTGCCTTTTTCCTTCATTTCTTGGTGTCCACTGCTGAGGACCATTCTTCTACCGTTGAGTTGCTCCGTGACTCGGCGGGTCTTGCATGACTGCCGCCACTTGGGCCGAATTATATCTATAATCCGGCCTTTCCTCTCTTCTTCTTCCTCTGAAATCACCGCGCCTGGATGACCCGGCCAAATCTCTTGCATAATGGTCCTGTTGTTCGCGGTGATCTGCCGACATTAATTCTGGTTGCGTCGGATCTCCTAATGCGTAGGAGTCTGCTATTCTGATAGTTTCTGCCAGTGTGGTTGGCATATCTCTTTGTAGGCGTTGCCACAATACGCTGTCATAACGGCATCCTTGCGCGAACCAAGCTATTGCTTGCGATTCTATGACTCCTTCACATGAGTTTCTCAGGTTGCACCACCGAGTTAAAAACTCTCTATCTGTTTCATTCGGCCTCTGCTTGCACATGGCTAACTGCAGGCCTGTTTGGCCTCTTGTATGTGCTAGTAAAGTTGCTGACAAACATTTCCTCAAAATCCAGCCAACAGTTGATACTGCCGGCTGGTAGATTATTCAGCCACACCCTAGCTGGTCCTTCCAGCATTTGGGGTACATACCGTACTGCCCATCGTAAGTTCCCACCCGCTATTTTTACAGCAGTGGCATAGTCGATCAACCAGTCTTGTGGTTTGGTACTCCCATTATATGTTTTCGTGCCCCTTGCTAGCTGAAAGTTCGGCACAGGTGGCTCGCCCATGATACGTGGTCCAAAGCATGTCGGCCCTGGTGGACCCTGTTCTTCTAATAATTCGGACCTGTATAGCCGATCTAGCTTCACTCTTGCATCATTTGACGGCAAATCTCTGTACAGAACTCTGTCTTGTATTCCATAATGGTTGTTTCCGCCATGGATCGCATATTCCATTTCGGAATAACCATCATTGTATCTCTCATTAATTTGATTGTGGCGAGCTGGCCTCGTTTCTCTTTCCTGCCGGGGTTCATGCCTCGGTTGCGGGTTGAGTGGTAGTTCTCTCCTTACTTCGACCGGGGTATTGTTCTCATGATTGCCTCTCGCGGGTTCTCTTCGGCGAGATCTCCGTTGCCTTGGCTTCCGCCATCTTTCTCCACACGGCCGTGGTTCCTCTCCCCACTATTACCTCGGCTTGCATTGCCTCTGTTCTCATTTGCCTTTCCGGCCATTGCCGGATCATATGGGACAATCTGCTTGTTCCTCTTTCCCGAGGTTACTGCTTTGTCTCTTCGAGCATTATTTCCGGGTGAAGATGCTGCTGCCACGGACAAGGCTGGTGCAGCTCCTGCCGCATGAACCATTCGCGAGGCCCCCGGCCTCACTGGGTTTGCTCTGAGCATTTCCTCGTTTTGCTGGTTCGCGATGCGCACCAGCTCGTTCACTCTTTCTTGCTGTTTCTGCTGGGCTTCGCCAGTCAACCCCTCTAACTCTAATGCTGCGGCATTTGCCGCTCTTAGGTTTTTCGCCAGGGTACTGTACCTCGGCAAACCCAAATCCTCTGATTCTGCTTTATGAGCATCATGCTCTTTGTTGATATCATCCATGAGGTTCTTTCCTCTCAACCTTAACTCGTCCACCCGTTCGGGTGCGACGTCAAGCTTATTAGCTTTGGCGTATTCTCACAGGGTCCTGTTTAAGGACTCCCGCAAGGCCGACACCTTTTTGGCCTCTTCCAGCACCTTTTTCCTGGTTTCCTCTAACTCTGCCTGAGCATTTGCCGGATCAAGTATCGGCGCTACAGGCGTAGTCAAGTTTTCTATGGTCGCCTGAAGAATGTTCTCTGGCCTCTCCAGAGGTGGCCCTCTTATTCTTGGTGCTTTTGGGGTGGTGTCCTGCACCTCAGTCGGGTTGGTCGCTGGCGGGATTACCTCGGTGGGTAGTGGTGCTGTCTGCCTGGATGCGCCCTGTACACCGGTGGCGGGTTCTCTACTTGACCCGGCAGCTGCTGCTCCAGCCTGCACCCCGGCCGCGACCATCACCTCGACGCTGCCTGCAGGATGCGCTCCGGGCGGACGGCTTGCAGCGTTGAGAGGTGGATCTCCTGCAACAACAACTTGGTGAGGATAAACGCCGGAGACGTCGACGCCGACGTAAACCTTGTGCCTGCCCAAGCTGATGAAGACACCATTGCACGGGGGAGTTTTTCCCCTGAAGCTGCCCACGTTGTCGCTGACGTAGTCACAGAGACCAAATCTCTGGACCAAGCCAGAAACAACGCGCTCGCCCATGTTGATGAAGTTTCCCGTCCGGATCAGACTCCAGCACCTTGCTGGCCCCACGGTGGGCGCCAACTGTCGTGGTGGTGGCACGGCAGATGCCATGGGTAGGCTAAAGTTTGGGGCCAATGGATGCTAGTGGGATCTGGGGAGGGAAGATGTAGTTGATTATACACACAGAAAGCTAACGCAAAGATCTTTATTTCTCCTTTCTTGGGTTACAAGTGCTCCTTGAGCTGTATACAAGGAGAAAGAGAGAATTTTACCAGCCTAACGGTCCCAAGAATGAGTCGATGCCCTCCTTAGGGTCCAAGCCTCCCCTTATAAAGGAGAGCCTTGGGTTCCTTTAGGGCTGATGTGGCAAGCATATTCGAGGAATATGCTTGTCCCAATATAGTAGTTCGGCGCCCCCCTTTCCCTGTCGCTCCCTAACGACGGCAAGGTTCCAGAGGGGCCCTCCTGCGCGCCTCGGGATTCAGGACTGTCACCTCCATGACCTCCTTCTGTCTCTCTGTCGCTCTGCGCCTTTGTCCCTAGTGCTTGGCTTTGCTCAGATTCTCCCTAGCCTGCCGCTAGAGTTTGACTTTAGGCTTCTCCTTCTCCTGCAAGCTTCGTATCATTCGGCCCTGCCTCGCGTAACCCGACTTGTCCTTCACCTGCATAGAAGATTACTCGGGCTAACCCAGCCGACTTACGCAGTATCTCGGCCGGGTAATGCCTTGCCATTACTACTGAGGTTCTGCCCTTTCCTATATCGGCCGACCTTTACAAGACTCGGCCAGCTCAGGATATAACTTGGAAGCTGGACGAGGAATAATCCTTTCGTCTTTCCCCGTCCTTACCCTATCCGGGGTTACCTCCCCAACATGATTAGGCATGGCTTAGGCTAGCGGCCCAGGCATTTATCTAACACAAATACAAACTCCATGATCTTACAAGTTCCCCTTTTATTTCACACCGCCGGGATCCATAAGCAAAAGAACATGATATCAATGGGGTACAAAGTACAGGTGCAATGTTGAAAGCGTTCCCCATGATACATGGTTCTGCTATCTTCAACTTATAAAGCACAAGCATATACGCAACAAAGATGGACTCAATGGTTCCGGTTTATTAAATGCAAGAAAGTAAAGTGTGCCATCAAGTTCGTGAGAGCTTTAATCACTAGTTTTCTCATAACAAGTTTAATTCGGAAGGTAGACAAAAACATGAATATACTTGGAATAGCATATGATAATAGGTATGTATGGTGGACTCTTTGGAATAACTTGGTTTTAGGAGTTGGATGCATGAGTGGAACTCATACTTGGTTATGGAGGCTAGCAAAAGACTAGGAGCGACCAACTAAGAGAGCAATAATGGTCATAATCATGTAGAGCGACAAAACATCATTAATCAAAGCATAAAGTGATACTACAAGTTGAAAACTAAAGGGTCATAAAGGCTATGGTGACTTGGGATATTCATAACATGGTGTGAGCATGTGCCAAGTCAACCCAAATGAAGCATCAAAGGAGAATACCACAATACTATGCTTTAATATGCTAAAACAACGCATGATTCTTCAAAGGCGCATTAAGCAATCTCAATTGTTTATAACAAGTCATGCTACAACAAAGAATACTACTCATAAAGCCAAAACAATATCGAGCATGGCATGACAAAGCATATGCCACAGTCAAAAACAAGCTCTCTTTACCACTTAAGCATGAACTTTCCTACTCTTTTTCCAATCCAAACCAAACTATTTGAAAACCAATGTATGAAAGAGGGGGTCCAACCAATTTATTCAGAAAACTAAGCAAATAAAGCAAACAAAAACCAAAACAAAAACGAAAAAGAAGACGCTCCAAGAACAACACAACTGTGCATGAAACAATAAAAATGAAGTCTTTGGAAGGAACCTCGTGGGATTTTTATTGATGAAGAGGGGGATGCCTTGGGCATCCCCAAGCTTTGACGCTTGTACTTCTTGGATATTTCTTGGTGTGACACGCGTGGCATCCCCAAGCTTGAGCTTTAGTCCATTCTTCAGCTCATTACTCATTCCTTCCATACACCTGAAATTTTTTCTTCATACAAAACTTCACACAATCTTTATTAGCAACATTAATGCACTCAAGATAATAAGTCTTTAGGTTCAGTTCTAACACCAATAAAACTTCCATTAAAACACTAGCTACTGTGGCACTTCCCTCAAAAAGCTCAATTCCCGAAAATAACTCAAAAAGGAAGCAACAAGAAGCAAATGAAGAAAATGGCAGAAATCTGTCAAAACAGACCAACAGGTAAAGACGAATTGTTTCGAAGACCTTTTGTTGCTTAAATCGAAAAGCGTCGAACTAACGAAAGTTAGATAATAACCTGGGGCAGGAGCACCAAAAATCACGCCTAAAAAGGACGTACAGATATTTTACACGAATTTATACTGTGAAGCACAGAAATCTGTTTCGGGACAGCAACTTTCCCAATCATTACTTCTCTCTCATTAGAGGTTACTCTTGGCAAAAATAGCAAATAAAAAGGATAAGGAGCAGTTATTACTGAAGTAATAACTTCCAAGACTCATCTAAAACTTTTGGGTTATCTCCTAATAAGTACTTTTCTTTAACGCCTTTAAGTTAGGCATAAGAAGCAAGAAAAAGAATCAAGTGTTCTCAAATGAAGAAGCATTAAGAGCAAATTTTGTTTTCATAGGAGAGGCAAAAGAAATATTCTCTCTCTTCTTAGGGAAGTGTTCTATACCTTTCTTGAGTGGGAGTTTATATTTAATGGTGCCTTCTTTCATATCAATAATGGCACCAACAGTTCTAAGAAAAGGTCTTCCCAAAGTAATAGGACAAGAAGCATTGTATTCAACATCCAAAACATAGAAATCAACGGGGACATAGGCATTGTTAACCATAATAAGAACATCATTAATACTCCCCATGAGTTTGTTTTTAGCATTATCATCAAGTGGGACATTCAAATAACAATCTTCAAGTGGTGGCAAATCAAGCATATCATAAATCCTTCTAGGCATAATAGAAACACTACTATCAAGATCACATAAAGCTTTGAAATCAAAATCATTCACTTTCATATTAATGATGTGTTCCCAACCATCTTCTTGTTTTATAGGAATAGAAGCTTTATGTTTCATCTTTTCTTCTTTAATCTTTATGAGAGCATCAGTAATGTGTTTGTAAAGGCCATGTTCATAGCACTACCATTAGGACTTTTAGCAAGTTTTTGTAGGAACTTAATAACTTCAGAGATATTGCAACCATCAAGATCAAAATCATAATTATCATCTAAAGTAGTAGAGCTATTACTAGCCTCAACACTAGTGGTAGTGATAGTAGAAACACTAATGTTTCTAGCAATTTCATCTTCTCTTTCCCACTTAGCATGCAATTCAGCTAATAGTCTAACATTTTCATCAACTCTCACTTGTATGGCATTAGTAGCTGCAAAGGGATTATCAATAGTTTCAGGTTAAGCAGCCATTTTATTCAAAGAGGATTATGCTTTAGACAAAGATGATATATTTCTTTCAGCATTAGAAAGTTTCAATTGCAAACTAGGAATTTCCGTATTTAAACTCTCAAGTTGATGACTAATGTTCTTCAAAATGGTAGATTGTTCCTCCATAGTTTTAGTAAATAGTTTATATTTTTCATATTGCATTTTCATGAAGTTTTTAGTGGCTCTTTCAACTTCTAAAATTCTTCCTTCACTAGGTATTCCAGGTTTGCCATTATAACCATAAGTATTATTAGGAGGATAGGGCCTATAATTGTTATTACCATAAGAATTGTTGCCAAAATTATTATTTCTTATAAAGTTCACATCAACTTGGTCTTCTTGAGCAACCAAAGAGGCTAAGGGAACATGATTTGGATCAATATGAGATTTCCCATTAACAAGCATAGACATAATAATATCAATTTTATCACTCAAGGAGGAGGTTTCTTCAACAGAATTTACCTTCTTACCTTGTGGAGCTCTCTCAGTATGCCATTCAGAATAGTTAACCATCATATTATCCAGAAGCTTTGTTGCAACACCCAAAGTAATGGTCATAAAGGTACCTCCAGCAGCAGAATCCAATAGATTTCTTGAAGAATAGTTCAATCCTGCATAAAAGGTTTGGATAATCATCCAAGCAGTCAGTCCATGAGTGGGACAATTCTTTACAAAAGATTTGATTCTTTCCCAAGCTTGAGCAACATGTTCATTATCAGATTGTTTAAACTTCATTATTTCACTTCTCATAGATATAATCTTAGCAGGAGGATAGTATTTTCCAATGAAAGCATCTTTACATTTAGTCCAAGAATCAATACTATTCCTAGTTAAGGAATTCAACCATTCTTTAGCTTTTCCTCTCAAAGAGAAAGGAAACAATTTAAGCTTAATAATATCTCCATCTATATCCCTATGCTTTTGCATCTCACAAAGTTCAACAAAGTTATTTAGATGGGCAGCAGCATCTTCATTACCAATACAAGAAATTTGTTCTCTCATAACAAGATTGAGTAAAGCAGGTTTTATCTCAAAGAAAGTAGCTTCAGGAATAGGTGGAGCAATAGGTGTGCTCACAAAATCATTGTTGTTGGTGCTAGTGAAGTCACACAACTTAGTGTTTTCAAGAGTAGTCATTTTTTGTATTTTTAATAAAGAAAGCAAACTTGTAAAACTATTTTTTGTGTGTTTTTGATAAAGAAACAAGCAAACAAAGCAAAAGTAAACTAAGAAAAACAAAAATAACAAAGTAAAGAGATTGGTTATGAGGGGCCTGTTCGTCTGCGGTACCAAAGTTAGTAGGCCAGCGCATGGCGGTACCTAAGTTGCCTGAAATTGCTGCGTTTCGAAAAGTTGGGTCGCCAACTACTGAGAGGGGCCATTTCGAGGCAAAGTCATCTCACCCCTGCCAAATTCAAACATTCTGTTAAACTGTCCCGTGAAGTAGACGGTCGGGACCCTCATGTCGGTCATCTATCCATGACGCGAGCGCCAATGTGGCAACCTCTTAGGCAAATCGAGTAGCTAAGTGGATTGGATGTGTTGACCAATTTCACAAAATCCATTCCCACCTTTCCCCTAGCACCGGCGACGTCGGAATCCACCCTCCAGGCAAGACGATCCCTTCGGACATTTGACTTATGTTGCCAAGTTGCTGCGCCCAGTCCCTGATCCCGAGCTCCAATGGCGCATGTCGTAGCCGCCGTTGCGAGGCTCTAGCCCGTCTCCGCCGCCGACGAGCCGAGCAGCTCGGAGGATGGCAGATCCTACTATCAAGGAAGAAGAAGTTCTGGCTACAAGCGGGTGAGCTACCCTTCTCTTTGCTATTCGCACTAATTATAATCGCTGTAGCTCTCGAACCTCAAATTGTTTGTTAGCCCAACGCTGACAAACATATTTTGTCCACAGTTTTCTGTCAAGTGGGATCTCCGCGGACCCCCCTTACCTGGTTACGATAGTCCTCTACGACTCTAAGGGCAAGTGGTATGGACACCATTGTTTCACGATGGAAGAAGCGTCTGCGCAGATCTGCACTATATCTGGTATGTTTGCTGCTCTGTGTAATCATGATGAATTATCGCCGAAGCAAACTGCAAAGTTCAGCTTCATGGATGAATGTGGCATCATGGTTCCTCTAATGTGTGACAGTCAGCTAATTGGGTTGATGAAAAGGTATGCTTCGGCTGCCATGTTTGAGCTGAAATGTGATGTACTCGATGTGGAAGCTACTGCAACTGGGAGTCGCCCTTCTATTCTTGGACAGGGTGGTTGCTCGAACCCAATTAGCTCCTTGTAAGCAAAGGTCTATTGGGGTTCGCATGTTTGTGCTGAATTGTAATTTTTGTTTTATTTACTCTGTAGATATTGGGCAGTTATGCAACAGTCTTGTTTCTTTGACAGGAAGCGCCGCAAGGTTAGAAACATGATTGCCGGGTTAGTCATTTTGCTGCCCGAAGAAATTAAAAACGAGTGGAAAGATGATGCTGGACACGATTCTGGTGCCCATTGTCCCGGCGATGCAGAGTACGTGAAGCTAAGAAAATTGGCATCGAGGAAGAGGAAGAAGGCAGGAAATGAAGAATCCAGTGGACGTGAAGGCTTGGCACCCAGGCTACGGAAGAAGGCTGCTGGCAATGAAGATGCATAGTAATGTGTTGAACTTGAACCTATATACGTATGTAATTTTGTTAAATTCTAGAGCTCTGTGTGTGGCACGTTGCTGCGCGAAACAATCTACCCACGTTCTCTGAGTAAAATGTACCGCGACTTAGGGTTTGGAAATGCCCGAGTCAGTAGTTGAATCCGAAATTGTGATTGTGCCACTTCTATCTGAAAACACGCAGCACCGGTTCCACGATTGCTGAGGGGCAGGAGGTCTCCAAATACAACGGAATGTAAGTGGCACAGAAATAAATTATTGAAGCTGCCACACTCCTCGAAGTAGCAACTTATTTCAGATGTTGCACAATAACGTGGCAACATAAATAGCAATGGCAACCGATAATACCCAGACGAGGAGGAAATCTCTACCACTTTCTGGCCTAATCTCGAACCCGTCTATCTCACCGCCTCTCTGCTCCTGCATCCCCTGCATCTGGCGAAGCTCCCGGATCTCTAGTAACCGTGTGTACGTGCTTCCACTTTATAAATTGTGGTTATGCCATTTGCATGCGGCACAATCCACGTAGATTACATTTAAACAAACCACCAATGTTAGAATACACTAGTAGAAATGGGGTCTTTCGTCCACGGTCACGTTCCCAATCCGGGACCGAGATCTAAATCGAGGCAGAAATTGATCTAAATCACAAATTCTTCCACAAATTAATCGAGACAGAGATCTAAATCGAGGCATTTCATTAATTCAACCACAAATTCTTCTAAACAAAGGTGTGATTTTACATCCTACATTAATTCAACAACTAGACAACAATTTCACTTCCGCTGCCACTGTCCTCTGAGCCGCCGGCTTCCTCGTCGTCGTCGGACGGAACCTCCACGATTTCCACATTGTTTGCGAGACGGAACACCTCTTCGCGGCGAGCAGCGGCGATGACGATGTACTTGGTCCATCCAGGACGCACCAGAACCTCTCCCGCCCTTCTCGGTTGCGGAGATCCTGGTGCACCATGCGCCCGTCAACGATGCGGTTGCTAATCTTGGCCTTCCGCTCCTTCTTGAACAGCTCCCGCCAGTATAGGCTGGCCGCCGCATACCGGGGCAGCGCCCTCTTCCACGTGGGCATCTAGTGGCGGCGCGCCGCGATTTCGCTCTCCATCTCGGCTCGGCCAGGGAGCGGAGCCACCAGCACCCTCGCATAGCTGATGCGCCATCCGTGGGGCATCGTCGCGGCCGGCGGCGGGAGGATGTCGAAGTGCGCGAACATCACCGCCTCGTAGAAGTTCAGCGATGGCATCTCCATGGCGGCGCGGTGGAGATTAGAGAGGGAGCGAGGGGATGGACGATGAAGTGATGACGCGGTGGATATTGGAGAGGACGAGGGGATGGACGACAAAGCGACGCATTGTGGCGCCTCCTATTTGTACACGAGGACGACGAAGCGACGGGCGGAATATCCAAGGGGCATTGGTCAGACTAAAGAAGTAATGCGGGGTTAACACAGATTAACGAGCCAATTTTTTTCTCCCAGGACTCCAGGGCCAATAGTTCAGACCGCTAGGTCAACAAGTACAACTATTACAACTTAAAAAGGCATGGAGCTTAAGCTAAATAGAACTAGTTATCACACATCTCCTTGATCTTCCTAATCTTAGCCCGAGGCGCATCTTCTTGCGAGAGCAAGGATCGAATCATCTACTCCTTCCTTTTAGCATCTTCCTTGCACAACTTCAATTGTTTCTCTGCATTTTTCCTCATGCACTTGTCAATACTCGTAGTTGTGAAATGCAGGACTTTGGCCTGGTGAAGATCATTCCTTGCTTGAGTCAGTTCTTGCTCTGCTTTAGCCTTCAGGGCCAACGTCGCGTCCCTCTCCTTCTCGACTTTGCTAACCTTGTCTTGCACCCACCTGAGATCTCGCTTATGCTTGGTTGTGTCAACTGGTTCCCATAGCTTCATCTCAACACTGTCAAGAAGTGAGCTGAATACGGATTATTTCAACTCAACAGTCATTTCCCATAGTTTGTCCAGCGTTTTCTGCATCGATTTGGGCCACTCTGGATCTACCCATTTGACAACACCGCAACTTCTGCCTTGCATCATTGCACGATGTCCTTGACACTGTAGAAACCTCCTGCCTGCGTTTCGTCCTTCGAACGCTACAAATTTAGCGGGCACGTATCCATGTTTACATAGCAGAGGACTGTCTTCATCCGCTAAACCGTGCTAGTCGGAGTCATACATCGTCTGGTTGTCCTAACACATCATACGCGCATGAGTAAACAGATTAGATCTAGCTCAAAAAATAGATAACTGGCCACAGATGATAGAGATAGAGATGAGACGACTCACATCAAAATCACCGTCCATGTCGTCACGACGCGTTTCCTCGCCGTCTCCCCTTGAACCCATGGCGAGAGGGGAGGGGGGTGGATGCCGGAGAGGGGATTGGGATGGAGGCGCCGTCGGCTTGTGGCTACGGCAGGATGGGAGTGAAGTGGGGGAAGTGGCTTCGAGGGGAAGGAAGAGAAGTACGCGGAGGAAGAGAAGTAATGGGGACGTGACACTGGGATATGGCCCACTGAAATCGTGAGTCATGACACTCGCAACAGGAGAGAGCCCGGTGTTGCCAGTTTGTCTAGAGCAAGCGTGGCCAATCATGCCGCAGAACAGCCTACTCGCGGATCGCTCTCACGAAGACCATCCCAATCGTCCAAGTGCCCCGATCGAACGGTATGTAACAATCGTCAAGCAGAACAACTGTGTTAGGGCGTGCTTCTAGAAGACTCGGTCTAACAGCCACCCATGCAATGACACTGGTGTATCCATGTGTGGTTTGTGAAAAGAACAGACATGCAATCACACTAGGTGGATCCATGTGTGGTTTGTTTAGAAGAACACACATGCAATGACTCTAGTTGTGGTTCATGAAAAGAACACACATGCAATGACACTGGTGGATCCATGTGCGGTTCATGAAAAGAACAAATATGCAATGAAACTGGTGGATCCTTATGTGGTTTGTTTAGAGGAACATACATGCAATGACACTGGGTGTGGTTCATGAAAAGAACAGACATGCAATGACACTAGTGGATCCATGTGTGGTTCATAAGAAGAACACACATCCAATGACATTGGTGGATCCTTATGTGGTTCATGCAAAAGAATAGACATGCAATGACACTGGTGGATCCTTATGTGGTTTGTGAAAAGAACAGACAAGCAATGACACTGGTGGATCCATGTGTGGTTCCTGAAAAGAACAGACATGCAATGACACTGGTGGAACCTTATGTGGTTTGTTTAGAGGAACACACATGCAATGACACTTGGTGCGGTTCATGAAAAGAACAGACATGCAATGACACTAGTGGATCCATGTGTGGTTCATGAGAAGAACAGACATGCAATGACACTGGTGGATCCATGTGTGGCTCATGAAAAGAACAGACATGCAATTACACTGGTGGATCCTTATGTGGTTTGTTTAGAGGAACAGACATGCAATGACACTAGGTGTGGTGCATGAAAAGAATAGACATGCAATGACACTGGTGGATCCAGGTGTTGTTTGTTTAGAAGAACACACATGCAATGACACTGGGTGTGGTTCATGAAAAGAACAGACATGCAATCACACTAGGTGGATCCATTTGTGGTTCATGAAAAGAACATACATGCAATGACACTGGTGGATCCATGTGTGGTTCATGAAAAGATCTCACATGCAATGACACTGGTGGATCCTTATGTGGTTCATAAAAAGAACAGACATGCACTGACACTAGTGGATCCTTATGTGGTTTGTGAAAAGAACAGACATGCAATGACACTTGTGGATCCATGTGCGGTTCATGAAAAGAACAGACATGCAATGACACTGGTGGATCCTTATGTGGTTTGTTTAGAGGAACAGACATGTAATGACACTGGGTGTGGGTCATGAAAAGAACAGACATGCAATGACACTGGTGGATCCATGTGTGGTTCATAAGAAGAACACACATCCAATGACACTGGTGGATCATTATGTGGTTCATGAAAAGAACAGACATGCAATGACACTGGTGGATCCTTATGTGGTTTGTGAAAAGAACAGACATGCAATGACACTGGTGGATCCATGTGTGGTTCCTGAAAAGAATAGACATGCAATGACACTGGTGGAACCTTATGTGGTTTGTTTAGAGGAACACACATGCAATGACACTTGGTGTGATTCATGAAAAGAACATACATGCAATGACACTGGTGGATCCATGTGTGGTTCATGAGAAGAACAGACATGCAATGACACTGGTGGATCCATGTGTGGCTCATGAAAAGAACAGACATGCAATGACACTGGTGGATCCTTATGTGGTTTGTTTAGAGGAACAAACATGCAATGACACTTGGTGTGGTTCATGAAAAGAACAAACATGCAATGACACTAGTGGATCCATGTGTGGTTCATGAAAAGAACTCACATGCAATGACACTGGTGGATCCTTATGTGGTTCATGAAAAGAACAGACATGCAATGACACTGGTGGATCCTTATGTGGTTTGTGAAAAGAACAGACATGAATGACACTTGTGGATCCTTATGTGGTTCATAAGAAGAAGAAACATGCAATGACACTGGTGGATCCTTATGTTGTTTGTTTAGAAGAACACACATGCAATGACACTGGTGGATCCTTATCTGGTTTGTTTAGAAGAACACACATGCAATGACTCTAGCTGTCGTTCATGAGAAGAATAGAGATGCAATGACACTGGTGTATCCATGTGTGGTTTGTGAAAAGAACAGACATGCAATCACACTAGGTGGATCCATGTGTGGTTTGTTTTGAAGAACACACATGCAATGACTCTAGCTCTGGTTCATGAAAAGAACACACATGCAATGACACTGGTGGCTCCATGTGTGGTTCATGAAAAGAACAGACATGCAATGACACTGGTGGATCCTTATGTGGTTTGGTTAGTGGAACAGACATGCAATGACAATGGGTGTGGTTCATGAAAACAACAGACATGCAATGACACTGGTGGATCCATGTGTGGTTCATGAGAAGAACAGACATTCACTGATACTGGTGGATCCATGTGTGGTTCCTGAAAAGAACAGACCTGCAATGAAACTAGTGGATCCATATGTGGTTTGTGGAAGTAACAGGCATGCAATGACTCTAGCTGTGATTCATGAAAAGAACAGACATACAATGACACTGGTGTATCCATGTGTGGTTCATGAAAAGAATAAACATGCAATCACACTAGGTGGATCCATGTGTGGTTTGTTTAGAAGAACACACATGCAATGACTCTAGGTGTGGTTCATGATAAGAACACACATCCAATGACACTGGTGGATCCATGTGCGATTAATGAAAAGAACAGACATGCAATGACACTGGTGGATCCTTATGTGGTTTGTTTAGAGGAACAGACATGCAATGACAATGGGTGTGGTTCATGACAAGAACAGACATGCAATGACACTGGTGGATCCATGTGTGGTTCCTGAGAAGAACAGACATGCAATGCCACTGGTGGATCCATGTGTGGTTCATGAAAAGAACTGACATGCAATGACTCTAGATGTGGTTCATGAAAAGAACAGACATGCAATGACACTGGTGGATCCATATGTGGTTTCTGGAAGTAACAGACATGCTATGACTCTAGCTATGGTTCATGAAAAGAATAGACATGCAATGACACTGGTGGATCCTTATGTGGTTTGTGAAAAGAACAGACAAGCAATGACACTGGTGGATCCATGTGTGGTTCCTGAAAAGAACAGACATGCAATGACACTGGTGGAACCTTATGTGGTTTGTTTAGAAGAACACACATGCAATGACACTGGGTGTGGTTCATGAAAAGAATAGACATGCAATCACACTAGGTGGATCCACGTGTGGTTTGTTTAGAAGAACACACATGCAATGACTCTAGCTGTGGTTCATGAAAAGAACACACATGCAATGCCACTGGTGGATTCATGTGTGGTTCATGAAAAGAACACACATGCAATGACACTGGTGGATCCATGTGTGGTTCATGAAAAGAACAGACATGCAATGACACTGGTGGATCCTTATGTGGTTTGTTTAAAGGAACAAACATGCAATGACACAAGGTGTAGTTCATGAAAAGAATAGACATGCAATGACACTAGTGGATCCATGTGTGGTTTGTTTAGAAGAACACACATGCAATGACACGGGGTTTGGTTCATGAAAAGAACAGACATGCAATCACACTAGGTGGATCCATGTGTGGTTTGTTTAGAAGAACACACATGCAATGACTCTAGTTGTGGTTCATGAAAAGAACAGACATGCAATGACACTGATGGATCCTTATGTGGTTTGTTTAGAAGAACACACATGCAATGACACTGGGTGGATCCATGTGTGGTTTGTTTAGAAGAACACACATGCAATGACTCTAGCCGTGGTTCATGAAAAGAACACACGTGCAATGACACTGGTGGATCCATGTGTGGTTTGTGAAAAGAACAGACATGCAATCACACTAGGTGGATCCATGTGTGGTTTGTTTAGAAGAACACACATGCAATGACTCTAGCTGTGGTTCATGAAAAGAACACACATGCAATGACACTGGTGGATCCATGTGAAGGAAATATGCCCTGAGAGGCAATAATAAAGTTGTTATTATGTATTCCTTGTATATGATAGATGTTTATTTTGCATGCTATAATTGTATTGATAGGAAACATCAATACATGTGTGTTTAATAAACAAAAAGGGTTCCTAGTCATGCCTCTCTTATAGACTAGCTTGTTGATTAACAGGATGATCAAGGTTTCCTGATCATGGACATTGGATGTTGTTAATAACAAGGTCACACCATTGGTGGAATGATGTGATGAACATTCATCCGAAGTATAGCATTACGATCAAGTCATTGTGTTTATATTGCTATAACATCATACGAAGTAATCTTTATCCTTAGACCATGAGATCATGTTAATTGCTAACACCGGAAGAGTATCTTGATAACATCAAACGTCACACCGTAACAGGGTGACTATAAAGATGGGTTCAGTGCTACGAAGGTGTTATGTTGAGGCTCATGGATCAAGAGTGGAATTTGTCAATCCAGATGACGGATAGATATACTCTGGGCCCTCTCGGTGATATCACATTAGGATAGCTTGCAAGCAAGTGATGTGATCACTAGAATGTTATATCAGGAGCGAGAAAAGTGCATGTCGAGCGAGATCAAACTAGGTATGGAGATACCGATGATCGAATCTCGGACATGTAATATATCGAGACAAAGGATTTAGTTACAAGCGTTAAAGGTTCTCACGATCACGAGTAATCGTTGAATGTGTAGGAGTCCGTCACGGATCTCGAGTCCTATTGATTATTGATCGGAGAAGGGTCTCGATCATGTCTGCATTATTCGCGAACCATAGGGTGGCACACTTAAGAGTTACCGGACACCATTTTGGAGCACATATGTTTCAGACAAATGAATTGCAAAGCGCAGGAATTGTTTCAATAGAAACCGAAAATTGTTTCGGGTGAAATTGCAGAAGGTGGTTCTGCATGTGATATTGAAATATTGCAAGGGGCTATATGTGAATGTTTGTTAATTAAAGTAATTAAAAAAATTCTGAATAAATTTAATAAAAGAGTTTTATTAAACGAGAGAGCATTAAATATGGAGAAATTTAATGCATTTAAAGTGGAGACTTTAAAAGGGAATGTGAAGAGGCATTTTAATATGGAGGAGTTACCACCACATGAATGGGGGAGGTGAAGGGTCACCCCCCCATGCGCCGGCCATGGAGAGAGGGGGCACCCCCCTCCTCCTATAAAAGGCCACCCATTCCCTCCTTCATCCTCACACCTCCTTGTGAAGGATCTCTCTCCCCCTCTAGAATTATTCCCCCATGGTCTCGGATTAGCGAGATACATGTTCTCGGTGGCATTTCGTATGGAAGGAGTTGTTGCTTCCGCTGGATCGCTGGAGCGAGGAGGTGGAGGTTGTCCGGTGGCTTGAACGTGTGTGCGAGTGAGGATCCGCTGCTGAGTTGCGGCGCTCAGACTTCCTCACGATCTTGAGATCGGCAAGTGTACGACTACATCAACCACGAGTTCCTACTCCTTAACAAATCTCGTTGTCTTCGAGGGTAAGTTCTCCATGGATGTATGTCCACCCGTTTGCTTTGTACCTAGTAGATAGATCTTGGCGTGTAGTTCACACCGTAGGAAATTTTTTGTTTTCTATGCTGCGGACCCAACAGTGGTATCAGAGCCTGATCTATGCGTAGGTGCTTTGCACGGGTAGTACACATATGTTTATATTTGGGCGATGATGATCATGTTATTGCATCTTCTATGTACTTTGGATATTGGTGGCATAGTGGGATGAAGCGGCCCGGACCAACCTTACATGTCATCGTACATGAGACCGGTTCCACTACTGACATGCAACTAGTTTTGCATAAGTGGCTAGCGGGTGTCTGTCTCTCCTACTGTCGTCAATATCTGATTTACAACGAGTTGCTAATAACTTGGTTATCCTAGTTGTGGTTCATGTTCGTAGGTTAGACAGGTTCTATCTCCGAAAGCCCTAAGCCACGTAAAACTTACAATTGATAAATTAGAGGCGTCTAGTTTAGATCGTTGCTGGGCTAGTGTTTTGATATGGTATTATTGTAAGTAGATGTATGATAGATACTCTTACAACTCACTTAACGTGTAAGTTCCATAGACCTTGGCCTTAAACACAAAGGAATGATAGAGATCATACCACGAAGCAAATGATAGAGATCAAATGCATGGACCATATCATCTCACTTCACACATTAGATGTTAGCATCTTATATTGCTAGTTTGGCGCGTTTGGTAGCATTATAAGATGATCCCTCATTTAGATATCAAGATAAAATGTGTTCTTCCTTAAGTATGCACCGTTTTGTGGATCGTGTTTTGAGGCATCACGTGATGATCGGGTGTTTTCAACTCTACGCTTTCATACAACGGGTGTAAGACAATTTACACCGCATAAATACTAAGGTTCTTACTTGACGAGCCTAGAATGTACAGACATGGCCTCGGAACACGGACCGAAAGGTTAAGCATGAGTCATATAGTTGATATGATGCCCATATAGATGCTCGCCTTTGAAGCTACACCGACTCACGTGATGATCGGACTTGGTGTAGTGGATTTGGTTCATGTAATCACCAAAAGGACACGAGGGATGTCGTTTTTGAGTGGGAGTTCATTAGTAATTTGGATTAGTTGAACTCAATCTATCATAAACTTAGTCTAAACATACATTACAAATTCTGTTGTAGATGGCACCACCTGCTTTTAATTTCAATGTGTTCATGGAGAAAGAGAAACTTGCTGCGAATGGTACAACTTCACCAACTGGGCTATGAATTTGAGGATTCTCCTCACTGCTGCACAAAAGCAATATGTGCTAGATGCGCTGCTAGGTCCCCCACCAGCTCCTGATGCCCCTGACGAGGAAAAGAACGTCTATATAACTCGTCAGGAGGACCACAACTTAGTTCATTGCGGCATACTGTATGGGCTAGAGCCAGAACTTCGAAAGCGTTTCAAAAATGGCAATGCCTTTGATACCATGGGAGAATTGAAAATGATTTTTGATACCCATGCTGCCGTAGAGAGTTATAATGCTATAGAAAAGTTCTTTAGCTGCATGATGAAGGAAAATAGCTCCGTTAGTGAGCACGTACTCAAAATGTCTGGGTACGCCGATAAGCTTGTGTCCTTGGGAATAACGATTCCCATTGACTTAGGCATACATCGTGTTATCCAATCTCTGCCACCTAGCTACAAGAGCTTCATGATGAACTATAATATGCAGGGCATGAAGAAGTCTCTTCCCGAGCTTACATCAATGCTTAAGGCTGCGAAGTGGAGATTAGGAAAGAACATCAAGTGTTGATGATCAATAGGACCACGGTTTCAAGAAGGACAAGAAAGGCAAGCACAAGGGAAAGAAGGGTGGCAAGTCTGTTGCCACGCTGAAAAAACCCCAAGCTGGCCCTAAGTCGACACCGAGTGCTACTATTGCAAGGGACTGGCCATTAGGCATAAGCCCCAAGTATTTGGCGGACAAGAAGTCTGGCAAGGCAAACAAAGGTATATGTGATATACATGTTATTGATGTGTACTTGACTAGTACTCGCAGTAGCACCTGGGTATTTGATACGGGATCAGTTGCTAATATACGTAACTCGGTTCAGGGGCTGCGGAACAAGCGACAACTAGCAAGGGATGAGGTCTCGATGCGGGTCGGCAATGGATCAAGAGTTGATGTGATTGCCGTCGGAACGCTGCCTCTCCATATGCCATCGGGATTAGTTATAAACCTAAATAATTGTTATTTGGTGCCTGCACTGAGCATGAACATTGTATCCGGATCGTGTTTGATGCAAAGTGGTTATTCACTTAAGTCTGAAAACAATGGTTGTTCGATTTATATGAATAATATCTTTTATGGTCATGCACCTATGTTGAATGGTTTATTTCTGTTGGATCTCGATAGCAGTATTACGCATATTCATGTTGATGCTAAAAGGATTAAACTTGATAATGATATATCTACATATATGTGGCACTGCCGTCTAGGTCATATTGGCGTTAAACACATGAAGAAACTCCATTCTGATGGACTTTTGGAATCACTTGATTTTGAATCATTTGATACATGTGAGCCATGCCTTATGGGCAAGATGACTAGAACGCCGTTTTCCGGTTCAATGGAACGGACGACAGATCTATTGGAAATCATACATACTGATGTGTGTGGAACAATGAGTATGTCGGTGCGAGGTGGATATCGTTATTTTATTACTTTCACGGATGATTTGAGTAGATATGGGTATATCTATTTGATGAAACACAAGTCTGAAACTTTTGAAAAGTTCAAAGAATTTCAGAATGAAGTGGAAAATCATCGTAACAGAAAGATCAAATTTCTACGGTCCGACCGTGGAGGAGAGTATCTTAGTTACGAGTTTAGCACACATATGAAAGACTGTGGAATAGTTTCACAACTCACGCCTGCCGGAACACCACAGCGTAATGGTGTGTTAGAATGTCATAATCGTACTTTATTGGATATGGTTCGATCTATGATGTCTCTGACAGACTTGCCACTGTCATTTTGGGGTTATGCACTGGAAACAACTGCATTCACTTTAAATCGGGCACCATCTAAATCCGTTGAAAAGACACCGTATGAATTATGGTTTGGAAACAAACCTAAGCTGCCATTTCTTAAGGTTTGGGGATGCGATGTTTATGTGAAGAAACTTCAACAGGATAAACTCGAACCCAAAGCGGAAAAATGCGTCTTCGTAGGATACCCTAAGGAAACGATTGGGTATACCTTCTATCACAGATCCGAGGGCAAGGTTTTTGTTGCCAAGAATGGATCCTTTCTTGAGAAGGAGTTTCTCGCGAAAGGTGTGAGTAGTCAGAAGGTAGAACTCGAAGAGGTTATTGAACCTTCTCTTCATGAAATGGCGAGTAGCGCAGCTCCAAAAGTTGTTTCGGAGTTGACTTCACCTAATGAAGAGACAACTAATGATATTGATCATGAAACTCCGAAAGAGGACACTACCGAACCTCGCAGGTCAAGCAGGACACGTGCAGCTCTGAGGCTGCGGTAATCCTATTATGAATTTCATGATTGATGACATGGATGACCTGCGACGTATGAAGAAGCGATGATGAGCCAGTTCAACAAATGGCTAGAAGCCATGAAATCCGAGATGGAATCCATGTACGAGAACCAAGTTTGGACCTTGGTGGACTTACCTCACGACCGAAAGGCCGTTGAGAATAAATGGATTTTCAAAAGGAAAACTGATGCTGATGGTAATGTGACCATCTATAAGGCTCGACTTGTCACAAAGGGGTTTCGACAAATTCAAGGAGTTGACTACGATGAGACATTCTCTCCCGTAGCGATGCTTAAGTCGGTTAGGATTATGTTAGCAATTGCTGCATATTTCGATTATGAAATATGGCAGATGGATGTCAAAACTGCATTCCTCAATGGTAATATTGAAGAAGAGTTGTATATGATACAACCTAAGGGTTTTGTCGATCCTAAGGATGCTAATAAGGTGTGCAAACTTCAGCGATCCATCTATGGACTGAAGCAAGCATCACGAAGTTGGAATCTCCGCTTTGATGAGGTGATCAAAGAGTTTGGATTTGTCCAAACTTATGGAGAGGCTTGTATTTACAAGAAAGTGAGTGGGAGCAATGTGGCATTTCTGATATTATATGCGGATGGCATATTATTGATTGGAAGTGATTTAGATCTTTTAAACAGTGTTAAAAGTTATCTAAACAGCAAATTTTCGATGAAGGACCTTGGTGAAGCTTCATATATATTAGGCATTAAAATCTATAGAGATAGATCAAGACACCTAATTGGGCTATCACAGAGTACATACCTTGATAAGATATTAAAGAAGTTTAATATGGACGGAAGTAAGAAGGGGTTCTTACCTATGTTGCAAGGCAAGACATTGAGTAATACTCAAAGTCCGGCTACGGCGGAAGAAAGAGATAATGGATAGGATCCCTATGCCTCGACCATAGGCTCTATAATGTATGCCATGCTATGTACAAGACGGATGTGGCACATGCTATTAGTTTGACTAGTAGGTACCAATCTGATCCAGGTTGAACCTTTGGATAGCGGTCAAGAATATCCTTAAGTACTTGAGAAGAACTAAGGATATGTTTCTTATATACGGAGGTGAAGAAGAGCTAGTCGCTAAGTGTTATGTCGATGCTAGCTTTGACACTGATCCGGATGACTCTAAGTCTCAATCCGGATACGTATTTCTCTTGAGCAGGCGTGATTAGTTGGAGGAGCTCCAAACAACCTGTGGTGGCTAGATCAACAACGGAGGCGGAATATGTTGTTGCTTCAGAAGCGGCGCAGGAAGCGGTTTGGATGAAAGAGTTCATTATGGAACTGGGTGTGGTTCCCAGTGTGTTGGACCCGATGGTGATCTATTGTGACAACAATGGAGCCATAGCCAATGCCAAGGAACCAAGGTCTCACAAGAATTCCAAGAATATTAAGCGCCGGTTTCACTCCATCCACGAGCATGTCAAGGATGGAGATATAAAGATTTGTAAAGTGCACACGGACCTGAATGTAGCAGATCCGTTGACTAAAGTACTCCTAGGGAAAACATGATCAACACAGAACTCCATGGGTGTTAGATTTATCACTATGTGAACTAGATTATTGTCTCTAGTGCAAGTGGGAGACTGAAGGAAATATGCCCTGAGAGGCAATAATAAAGTTGTTATTATGTATTCCTTGTATATGATAGATGTTTATTTTGCATGCTATAATTGTATTGATAGGAAACATCAATACATGTGTGTTTAATAAACAAAAAGGGTTCCTAGTCATGCCTCTCTTATAGACTAGCTTGTTGATTAACAGGATGATCAAGGTTTCCTGATCATGGACATTGGATGTTGTTAATAACAAGGTCACACCATTGGTGGAATGATGTGATGAACATTCATCCGAAGTATAGCATTACGATCAAGTCATTGTGTTTATATTGATATAACATCATACGAAGTAATCTTTATCCTTAGACCATGAGATCATGTTAATTGCTAACACCGGAAGAGTATCTTGATAACATCAAATGTCACACCGTAACAGCGTGACTATAAAGATGGGTTCGATTACTCTGAAGGTGTTATGTTGAGGCTCATGGATCAAGAGTGGAATTTGTCAATCTAGATGACGGATAGATATACTCTGGGCCCTCTCGGTGATATCACATTAGGATAGCTTGCAAGCAAGTGATGTGATCACTAGAATGTTATATCACGAGAGCGAGAAAAGAGTGCATGTCGGTAACGAGATCAAACTAGGTATGGAGATACCGATGATCGAATCTCGGACATGTAATATATCGAGAGACAAAGGGATTTAGTTACAAGCGTTAAAGGTTCTCACGATCACAGGAGTCATCATCGAATGTGTAGGAGTCAGTACGGATCTCTAGGTCCCGCTGCTGATTATTGATCGGAGAAGGGTCTCGATCATGTCTGCATTATTCGCGAACCGTAGGGTGGCACACTTAAGAGTTACCGGACACCATTTTGGAGCACATATGTTTGAGACGAAAGAATTGCAAAGCGCAGGAATTGTTTCAAAAGAAACCGGAAATTGTTTCGGGTGAAATTGCAGAAGGTGGTTCTACATGTGATATTGAAATATTGCAAGGGGCTATATGTGAATGTTTGTTAATTAAAGTAATTAACAAAATTCTGAATAAATTTAATAAAAGAGTTTTATTAAATGAGAGAGCATGAAATTTGGAGAACCTTAATGCATTTAAAGTGGAGACTTTAAAAGGGAATGTGAAGAGGCATTTTAATGTGGAGGAGTTACCACCACATGAATGGGGGAGGTGAGGGGTCACCCCCCATGCGCCGGCCATGGAGAGAGGGGGCACCTCCTCCTCCTATAAAAGGCCACCCATTCCCTCCTTCATCCTCACACCTCCTTGTGAAGGATCTCTCTCCCCCTCTAGAATTATTCCCCCATGGTCTCGGATTACCGAGATACATGTTCCCGGTGGCATTTCGTATGGAAGGGGTTGCTGCTTCCGCTGGATCGCTGGAGCGAGGAGGTGGAGGTTGTCCGGTGGCTTAAACGTGTGTGCGAGTGCGGATGCACTGCTGAGTTGCGGCGCTCGGAGTTCCTCACGATCTTGAGATCGGCAAGTGTACGACTACATCAACCACGAGTTCCTACTTGTTAACAAAGCTCGTTGTCTTCGAGGGTAAGTTCTCCATGGATGTATGTCCACCCGTTTGCTTTGTACCTAGTAGATAGATCTTGGCATGTAGTTCACACTGTAGGAAATTTTTTGTTTTCTATGCTGCGGACCCAACACCATGTGTGGTTCATGAAAAGAACAGACATGCAATGACACTGGTGGATCCTTATGTGGTTTGTTTAGAGGAACAAACATGCAATGACACTGGGTGTGGTTCATGAAAAGAACAGACATGCAGTGACAGTGGTGGATCTAGCTGTGGTTCATGATAAGAACACACATCCAATGACACTAGTGGATCCATGTGTGGTTTGTGAAAAGAAGAGACATGCAATCACACTAGGTGGATCCATGTGTGGTTTGTTTAGAAGAACACACATGCAATGACTCTATCTGTGGTTCATGAAAAGAACACACATGCAATGACACTGGTGGATCCATGTGGGGTTCATGAAAAGAACAGACATGCAATGACACTGGTGGATCCTTATGTGGTTTGTTTAGAGGAACAAACATGCAATGATGATGACCCACAAGTATAGGGGGTGTATCATAGTATTTTCTATAAGTAAGAGTGTCGAACCCAACGAGGAGCAGAAGGTGCTGGCTAGTGGTATGGATCAGGAATTCTCTGCAAATACTTAACAAACAGATTTTTAGGGGTTTTTGATAAAACAAGTAAATAAAGTACGAGTATATAAAAGATAATAAGAATAAATGCAGCAAGTGGCCCAATCCTTTATGCAGCAAAGGACAAGCTGGTTGTATTACTTAAGATGACCAAACGTTCTCGAGGACACACGGGAAGAATGTAAAGTGCTTTCGCTTCATATAGTTGACTAATCTTCTTTAGCTTTCTAAGTGTTGTGTAGGTGAACCTGTGCTAATGTACTGACCTTCCTAGGACTAATGCATACTTGTGACTGTACCCCTTGCAAACATCCGTAAGTACAAGAAAGTAATTAAGGTAGAAACCTAACCACAGCTTTAAACTCTAAGACCCTGACGTCCCTTGTGCAATGGTTTCCTAATGGGGGTTCAGGTTTCTGTCACTCCGGCAACCCCTACGATTAGTAGCCAAATAAACAATGCATTCCCCTAGGACCATATAGGTGAAGTGTCATGTAGTCGACGTTCACATGACACCACTAGAAGAAGTACACCACAACTTAAATATCAAACCATTGAATCTTTCTCAACACAATTCCACTACTAACAATATGACTTCTCCCATGTCCTCTAGAACAAAACGAACTACTCACAAGACATCATATGGATCATGATCAGAGATGGAATAATGATGTATAACAATCTGAACATAAATAATAATTCAATGGTTCACTCAATAACATCAACTACAAAGAGTAATCAACACTGAGAAAGTTTCCCCTAAGAACTATGCAAGATTCAACCCAATCGTTATTGCAATATGGAGATGGTGATGAGGGTGCTAATGGTGATGATGATCCCGATGAAGTCCAGCTTGATGGTGGTCTTGAAGGCGATGATCTCCCCTCTCCAGGAAGGAATTCTCCCGACAGCAATCTGTCTGCCAGAGAGATCTTTCTCTCTCGGTGTTTTCCGCCCCGCAGAGGCAGCGGAATCTTTCTGTGGTCGCCCCGAGTATTAGGGTTTCGGGAGGATTATATACGCCAGAGGGGAGAGCTAGAGGTGGGACAAGGCAGTCACAACACCTGGTGGCGCGACCTCTGGCAGCGCCGAGTTAGTGTGGCCCAATGGCCCATCTCCTCCTCCTTGGCGATCTTAAATCTTCTGGAAAAATAGGATTTTCCGTATATTTTCTCGGATTTTCCGATCTTCGCGAATTTTGCCTCTAAAATACACCTTTTCCATCAGAATCCTGACTGCAGTGGTCCATGCTCCAAAAGTCATCAACCATGCAAAAATAGATGAAATAACATAAGTATCAAATCTTAATATGAAATATATCAATGAATAACAGTGAATTATGATATAGAATAGTGATGCAAAATGGACGTATCAACTCCCCCAAGCTTAGACTTTGCTTGTCCCCAAGCGAAACTGAGCTCAATAAACATGACCTCAGGTTTATGGAGTGAAGAGTCGATAAAAGAATACGGACAAGAAGCATCACATTCATCAATACATAGATCATAGTAGAAGACAACTCACTACTATATAACTTAACTTGCAATAAGTAAAGGAAACACAATAAAGATACATAAAGTAAATCATAATTGGTAATGGCAAACTTAGCTCTTGGTCGAAGAATAGTTGATAAATTGCTGGAGTTCACAAATAACTGATTTTCAATGATAGCTTTCAAAGTAGTAAACACCAGGATAAGAGCAATGTGCAAAACAAGGAGCATAAGAAACATGATTGAATAGATCATCATATGAATGAATGAAACACAACAACTCGAAATACTTGTTGAGATAGAAGGGAGTAGGTTTACTGACTCAACTAAAAAGTAAAAGAAAGGCCCTTCGCAGAGGGAAGTAGGGATTTCAAGTTTCATAAAGAGGTCCCAAAAATTATGATACTTATTAGCTTTCAGCTCTCATTGCCCCTATCATAGGCATCTTTAGGTGATTAAGGTTAAAGTGACACAACTAAGAGGATATGCTTGACAAGTTATAAGTTGAAATCTCATGCCCCTTACTTACGAGTATCGAACCTCATGCTACTCAACTTTAGTCACGAGTAAGCTCTTGTCATTGTAAGTACATGGGTATCATTGAGAACCGCCAACGGGGTACCCCTTGCACATGATACAGGAGCTATCCCATAATCAAAATGATAAGGCAAGCAGACAATAAGCATCTCAGCGATCCTTTTATTTGCTATTTGCATAGGTTTTTATTGAAGATGCTTCATAGAATGCTCACTATAGTTATGCTGCAAGTTTCCACCATGATTAGGCATGGCTTAGGCTAGCGGCCCAGGCGTTTCTCTAACACACATATAAACTCCATGATCTTACAAGCTCCCCTTTTATTTCACACTGCCAGGATCCATAGGCAAAAGAATCATGATATCACCTAGGTACAAAGTACCAGTGCAATGTTGAAAGCGTTACCCATGATACATGGTTCTGCTAACTTCAACTTATAAAGCGCAAGCATATACGCAACAAAGAAGGACCCAATGGTTCAAGTTTATTAAGTGCAAGAAAGTAAAGTGTGCCATCAAGTTCGTGAGAGCTTTAATCACTAATTTTCACATAACAAGTTTAATTTGGAAGGTAGATAAAACAAGAATTTACTTGGAATAGCAATAATGCTAATGGGTAGGTATGGTGGACACAAATGGCATAGGTTTTGGTTTAAGGATTGGATGCACGAGAAGAATTCCCTCTCAGTACAGGTTTTTGGCTAGCAAGGCTGGGTAGCAAGTATAAGAGTTGAAGGAAACAAACAAACATACAAGTGATAAAGACAAACATGCAATCCTCCTCGGAAGCACAAAAGATCTTAACCAGAGAATACTAAGCTTATGAGCAAATCAAGAAAGAAAGATGATGAAATTATAATTCTTTAGAGTAATTTTATATTTTCATTCAACTCTCAAACATAGTGTTGCTACTGACCGAGCCAGGTTTGCCAAAACCAAGTAAATTAACTCAATGATCCCAAAGTGATACCAATACTAACAACAAGATCAATCATATAACCACGAATTGAAAACTAATATAATATATGCAAAAGAGTAAATGATAGAACTTCTCATTAATATTCCATAACGGCAACTCACACCAAGGGATACATATCTAACGAGAGAGGGGACACTTCCATAATGCAAACCATCCTACACGATAACTTCTCTATTCATGATGACTCTACAAAAAGGTAAAAGGATAGAAAATAGTGATGTGATACCGAGGCACTCCCCCAAGATTGGAACAAACCAAGGGGATGCCAAACCTGATGACGAATTACTCCTTTGGTGGTGGTGGTATCCTCTCGATGAGCTCTTTGATCAGTTTCCCCAAGTCCTCGATCTCAAAGGTGAGATTGCGAATAAGCTGCGAGTTTTGCTCAATGCGGCTCATGATCATGTCGGGTTGCGAATTCCAGCTCTTGTGATTCTTTCCCCACTCTTCCTCCTTGAAGTCTTCTTTTCCTGCATGGCTAGAACGAGGCAAATCCCAATTGGAGGGTAATTTCTCCTTGGGCATATTCTGGTATTGATGCTCATGGATAAGGGTATGGAAAGGATTCTTGGTGCATGGAGGAAGTGACCAGGGATCTGAACAGTGATGAGGAGGCTTCCCTCCAATTGACATGGTCCTGGCAGGGTTTGCCACCACTCCAATTCTTGCAATGGTAGTGCCAGTGTGCTTTGCCTCCTCTTCATCTTCACTCTTGATCTTCTTCTCCTGCTTGGGGTCTCGGAGATCTTCCTCCATAGGCTCCTTCCTTTATCCTTGGCGGACACCATTGTGCTTCTATACTTTCAAGAATAGTTCCTGGCAGAAACAGGTCAAAACAAAGACATGACGAGAACACGATATACGAACCTCGGGGGATCCGGGGGATTATATATTACGAAGTTTCACAACAAAAGGAAGGTACTGGGAGAAAAAGGGTCGGAGAGGGAGTCCGAGGTGGCCACACCACCTGGTGGCGCGGCCAGGGATGGGCCCACGCGACAGGGTGGTGTGAGCCACCCTGGCTCCGTTTCCGTCCCTCTTTCGCTTTGTAGCTTTCCTTGTTGGCTAAAAACTGCAAAAATATAATTGGACAAATCTTTCTCGGAACTTTTCTTACCAGAACTATTACCTATTTGAAAACGGACTCTGCAGGTCTCTGAATTTGGTATTTAGTTGATTCTTCCAGAGTCACCTCTTGAATAACATCAATATCTTAATCTTCATACACTTATTGCTTGAGTGATGAAACCTTTCACTTCCTTATTACACCATTATCTCCACTAACCTGGAAATTTCTTTCACACAAAACTTCACACAGTTCTCATTAGCAACATTAGTATAAGTGAAGTGATAAAACCTTTTGAGTCCAATTTCAACTGAAAACCATCAAAACTTAAGCTACTGTAGCAACTCCTTCTGAAAACCCAAAAAGAATTCAAAAAGGAAATCGAATAAAGAAGCAAATGCAAGAGTGGCAAAATCTGTCAAAACAGACCAGCAGGTAAAGATCAATTTTTTTCGAAAATCTTCTGTTGCTCAAATCAAAAAGTGCAAAACAACCGAAAGTTACATAACAACCTGGGGCAGAAGCACAACAAATTACAGCTCAATCCGACATACAGAGATCTCTCATGAAGTTTTACGGTGAAGCACAAAAATCTGTTTCGGGACAACAACTTCCCCAAATCTTACTTTTCTCTCATTAGAGGTTGATCTTGACACGAAAACCAAACAAAAAGGATAAGGAGAGGTTATTACCGAAGTAATAACTTCCAAGACTCAAAGAAACAAAAACAAACTGAAAGAAAAAATAAACTGGGTTGTCTCCCAAAAAGCTCTTTCTTTATAGCCATTAAGATGGGCATGATAATTTTGAAGATGCTCACATAAGAATATGAATTGAAGTGAAAGAGAGCATTAAGAAGCAAAAATACACACATTTAAGTCTAACCCACTTCCTATGCAAGGGAATTTTGTAAATAAATAAGTTGTTGAAACCAGAGGCTACTAGCATATTAAGGCAAAACAAGTGCAACATAAAAACTTTCAGCATAAAACGAGGAAACTTGATATTATTGTGATACATAAGAACAATTTTTCCTCTCTCATAGTAACTTTCAGTATAATGCATAAACTTAACAATATAACTATCACAAGGACCATTTTAACAATGATCACTTATTCTAACAGAAAACACAAGAATACTAGCTCTCATAATACTACTTTGTGAAACAATATTAGAGGTATCCTTACAAAGGATAATGTGTCCCTCTTCTTCATACTTAGTGACAAAGTCTTTCACATTTTCTATTATAGGTTCATCATCCATTTGTTTATCAGGTTCAATAGCTTTATTTGTACTTTCATTAAACATACTAGCTATCATAGAATGTTCCTTTATCTTAACTAGGAAAGGGATTTTCTCAATGTAAGGTTCAGGTAAGACATGATTAGTAGTATAAACTTCAGTATTTCTTGCAGGAACACTCTTAGCAATATCTTTATAAGGTTCATGATACTTATTCCACTTCTTTTTAGGCACTTCAATGTAGGAAGCAAAAGCCTTAAAATAAGAAGCAATAGCTTGAGAATCTAGACCATAAGCATTTTTAATATTTTGAAAGTTGTCAGTTCTCGTAAAAGATTCAATGCATTCATAATCATAATTTATACCTAACTTTCTTCCTTTGTCATTCTCCCAAGCTTCAGCACTGTCTTGAATATGGTCCAGAAGATCCCATTTAGCTTCTTCTTCCATGCGAGTGAATGATCCAGCACAAGAAGCATCCAATAAATCCTTATCATGGAGAGAAAGCCTTGCATAAAAGTTATTGATAATAATATTGCTGGGGATCTCATGAATGGGACATTTGAGCATTAATAAATTCAATCTCCCCCAAGCTTGAGCTGTACTCTCTCCATCAAGAGGCCAAAAGTTATATATTTGATTCTGATCTTTATGAATCTCACTAGGAGGATAAAACTTTGAATAAAAGAGTGGCACTATTTCCTCCCATTCAAGAGTTTGACCATTGTTCAACAGCTTATACCAGTCCTCAGCTCTTCCTTTCAGTGATAATGAGAATAACTTCTTCTTGACTTGATCTGTAGTAATACCTGCACACTTGAACAACCCGCATATTTCGTGTATAAAGAGCAAATGATCACCAGGATGGACAGTTCCATCCCCAACATAGTAGTTATCCATAACACGATCAATAATTATTGTAGATATTTTAAAAGCATCATTCTTAGCAGGTGGTGGTTCATCTACTACCCTAGTAGTGGTAGTAGCATTACCAAATAAGAAACTCAGTGAATTATCCATAAAGAAAATAAAGCAACTAGCAGAAGTAAACAATACTCACAGTAGAAGTTTCCTTTACCAGTTCCACTCTCCAATAGCGCTTCACTCCCCGGCAACGGTGCTAGAAAATAGTCTTGATGACCCACAAGTATAGGGGGTGTATCGAAGTATTTTCGATAAGAGTGTCGAACCCAACGAGGAGCAGAAGGTGCTGGATAGTGGTATGGATCAGGAATTCTCTGCAAATACTTAGCAAACATATTTTTAGAGTTTTTTGATAAAGCAAGTAAATAAAGTACGAGTAAATAAAAGACAATAAGAATAAATGCAGCAAGTGGCCCAATCCTTTATGCAGCAAAGGACAAGCCGGTTGTATTACTTAAGATGACCAAACCTTCTCGAGGACACACGGGAAGAATGTCAAGTGCATTCGCTTCATATAGTTGATTAATCTTCTTTAGCTTGCTAAGTGTTGTGTGGGTGAACCTGTGCTAATGTACCGAACTTCCTAAGACTAATACATACTTGTGATTGTACCCCTTGCAAACATCCGTAAGTACAAGAAAGATATTAAGGTAGAAACCTAACCACAACTTTAAACTCTAAGACCCTGACGTCCCTTGTGCAATGGTTTCCTAACGGGGGTTCAGGTTTCTGTCACTCCGGCAACCCCTACGATTAGTAGCCAAATACACAATGCATTCCCCTATGCCCATATAGGTGAAGTGTCATGCAGTTGATGTTCACATGACACCACTAGAAGAAGTACACCACAACTTAAATATCAAACCATTGAATCTTTCTCAACACAATTCCACTACTAACAACATGACTTCTCCCATGTCCTTAGGAACAAAACGAACTACTCACAAGACATCATATGGATCATGATCAGAGATGGAATAATGATGTATAAAAATCTGAACATAAACAATAATTCAATGGTTCACTCAATAGCATCAACTACAAAGAGTAATCAACACCGGGAAAGTTTCCCCTAAGAACTATGCAAGATTCAACCCAATTGTTACAGCAATATGGAGATGGTGACGAGGGTGCTGATGGTGATGATGATGATGATCTCGATGAAGTCCAGCTTAATGTTGGTGTTGATGGCGACGATCTCCAATCTCCGGGATGGAATTCCTCCGGCAGAAATCTGTTTGCCGGAGAGATCTTTCTCTCTCGGTGTTTTCCGCCCCACAGAGGCGGCAGAATCTTTGTGTGGTCGCCCCGAGTATTAGGGTTTCAGGAGGGTTATATATGCCAGAGGGGAGAGCTAGAGGTGGGCCAGGGCGGCCACACCACCTGGTGGCATGGCCTAGGATGGCCCGTGCCAGGGGGTGATGTGGGCCCCATGGGGCCCATCTCCACTCCTCCTTCTGGCAGTCTTCGTCTTCTAGAAAAATAGGATTTTCCGTATATTTTCCCAGATTTTCTGATCTTCGCGAATTTTGCCTCCAAACAGCACCTTTTCCATCAGAATCCTGACTGCAGCGGTCCATGCTCCAAAAGTCATCAACCATGCAAAAACAGATGAAATAACATAAGTATCATCTCTTAATATGAAATATCAATGAATAACAGTGAAATATGATATAGAATAGTGATGCAAAATGGACATATCAAATGACACTGGTGGATCCATGTATGGTTCATGAGAAGAACACACATCCAATGACACTAGTGGATCCTTATGTGGTTCATGAAAATAACAGACATGTAATGACACTGGTGGATCCTTATGTGGTTCAGGAAAAGAACAGACATGCAATGACACTGGTGGATCCATGTGTGGTTCCTAAAAAGAACATACATGCAATGACACCGGTGGATCCTTATGTGGTTTGTTTAGAGGAACACACATGCAATGGCACTGGGTGTGGTTCATGAAAAGACCATACATGCAATGACAGTGGTGGATCCATGTGTGGTTCATGAAAGAACAGACATGCAATGACAATGGTGGATCAATGTGTGGTTCATGAGAAGAACACACATCCAATGACACTGGTGGATCCTTATGTGGTTCATGAAAAGAACAAACATGCAATGACACTGGTGGATCTGTGTGTGGTTCATGAAAAGAACTCACATGCAATGACACCGATGGATCCTTATGTGGTTTGTTTAGAGGAACACACATGCAATGACACTGGGTGTGGTTCATGAAAAGAACGGACATGCAATGACACTGGTGGATCCATGTGTGGTTCATCAGAAGAACAGACATGCAATGACACTAGTGGATCCATGTCTGGTCCATGAAAAGAACAGACATGTAATGACACTAGCGGCTCCTTATGTGGTTTGTTTATAGGAACAAACATGCAATGACACTGGGTGTGGTTCATGAAAAGAACAAACAAGCAATGACACTGGTGGATCCATGTGTGGTTCATGAAAAGAACAGCCATGCAATGACACTGGTGGATCCATGTGTGGTTGATGAGAAGAACACACATCCAATGACACTGGTGAATCCTTATGTGGTTCATGAAAAGAACAGACATGCAATAACACTGGTGTATCCATGTGTGAGTCGTGAAAAGAACAGACATGCAATCACACTAGTTGGATCCATGTGTGGTTTGTTTACAAGAACACACATACAATCACTCTAGGTCTGGTTCATGATAAGAACACACATCCAATGACACTGGTGGATCCATGTGCGGTTCATGAAAAGAACAGACATGCAATGACACTGGTCGATCCTTATGTGGTTTGTTTAGAGGAACAAACATGCAATGACAATGGGTGTCGTTCATGACAAGAACATACATGCAATGACACTGGTGGATCCATGTGTGGTTCCTGAGAAGAACAGACATGTAATGCCACTGGTGGATCCATGTGTGGTTCATGAAAAGAACTGACATGCAGTGACTCTAGCTGTGGTTCATGAAAAGAACAGACATGCAATGACACTGGTGGATCCATATGTGGTTTGTGGAAGTAACAGACATGCTATGACTCTAGCTGTGATTCATGAAAAGAACAGACATACAATGACACTGGTGGATCCATGTATGGTTCATCAGAAGAACACACATCCAATGACACTGGTGGATCCTTATATGGTTCATGAAAAGAACAGACATGCAATGACACTGGTGGATCCTTATGTGGATTGTTTAGAAGAACACACATGCAATGACACTGGGTGTGGTTCATGAAAAGAACAGACATGCAATCACACTAGGTGGATCCATGTGTGGTTTGTTTAGAAGAACACACATGCAATGACTCTAGCTGTGGTTCATGAAAAGAACACACATGCAATGACACTTGTGGGTCCATATGTGCTTCATGAAAAGAACTGACATGCAGTGACACTGGTGGATCCTTATGTGGTTTGTTTAGAGGAACAGACATGCAATAACACTGGGTGTGGTGCATGAAAAGAATAGACATGCAATGACACTGGTGGATCCATGTGTGGTTTGTTTAGAAGAACACACACATTGGGTGTGGTTCATGAAAAGAATATACATGCAATCACACTAGGTGGATCCATGTGTGGTTTGTTTAGAAGAACACACATGCAATGACTCTAGCTGTGGTTCATGAAAAGAACACACATGCAATGACACTAGTGGATCCTTATGTGGTTTGTTTAAAAGAACACACATGTAATGACACTGGGTGGATCAATGTGTGGTTTGTTTAGAAGAACACATATTCAATGACTCTAGGTGTGGTTCATGAAAAGAACACACATGCAATGACACTGGTGGATCCATGTGTGGTTTGTTTAGAAGAACACACATGCAATGACTCTAGGTGTGGTTCATGAAAAGAACACACATGCAATCACACTGGTGGATCCATGTGTGGTTTGTGAAAAGAACAGACATGCAATCACACTAGGTGGATCCATGTGTGGTTTGTTTAGAAGAACACACATGCAATGACTCTAGCTATGGTTCATGAAAAGAACACACATGCAATGACACTGGTGGATCCATGTGTGGTTCATGAAAAGAACAGACATGCAATGACACTGGTGGATCCTTATGTGGTTTGTTTAGAGGAACAGACATGCAATGACACTGGGTGTAGTTCATGAAAAGAACAGACATGGAATGACACTGGTGGATCTAGATGTGGTTCATGATAAGAACACACATCCAATGACACTGGTGGATCAATGTGTGGTTTGTGAAAAGATCAGACATGCAATCACACTAGGTGGATCCATGTGTGGTTTGTTTAGAAGAACACACATGAAATGACTCTAGCTGTGGTTCATGAAAAGAACACACATGCAATGACACTTGTGGATCCATGTGTGGTTCATGAAAAGAACATACATGCAATGACACTGGTGGATCCTTATGTGGTTTGTTTAGAGGAACAGACATGCAATGACACTGGTGGATCCATGCGTGGTTCATGAGAAAAACACACATCCAATGACACTGGTGGATCCTTATGTGGTTCATGAAAAGAACAGACATGCAATGACACTGGTGGATCCATGCGTGGTTCATGAGAAAAACACACATCCAATGACACTGGTGGATCCTTATGTGGTTCATGAAAAGAACAGACATGCAATGACACTGGTGGATCCTTATGTGGTTCATGAAAAGAAAAGACATGCAATGACACTGGTGGATCCTTATGTGGTTCATGAAAAGAACAGACATGCAATGACACTGGTGGATCCATGTGTGGTTCCTGAAAAGAACAGACATGCAATGACACCGGTGGATCCTTATGTGGTTTGTTTAGAGGAACAAACATGCAATGACAGTTGGTGTGGTTCATGAAAAGAACAGACATGCAATGACACTGGTGGATCCATCCGTGGTTCATGAAAAGAACAGACAGGCAATGACACTGGTGGATCCATGTGTGGTTCATGAGAAGAACACACATCCAATGACACTGGTGGATCCTTATGTGGTTCATGAAAAGAACAGACATGCAATGACACTGGTGGATCCATGTGTGGTTCATGAAAAGAACTCACATGCAATGACACCGGTGGATCCTTATGTGGTTTGTTTAGAGGAACACACATGCAATGACATTGGGTGTGGTACATGAAAAGAACAGACATGCAATGACACTGGTGGATCCATGTGTGGTACATGAGAAGAATAGACATGCAATGACACTGGTGGATCCATGTGTGGTTCATGAAAAGAACAGACATGCAATGACATTAGTGGATCCTTATGTGGTTTGTTTAGAGGAAGATACATGCAATGACACTGGTGTGGTTCATGAAAAGAACTGACATGCAATGACACTGGTGGATCCATGTGTGGTTCATGAGAAGAACACACATCCAATGACACTGGTGGATCCTTATGTGGTCCTTGAACAGAACAGACATGCAATGACACTGGCGGATCCATGTGTGGTTCATGAACAGAACTCACATGCAATGACACTGGTGGATCCATGTGTGGTTCACGAAAAGAACAGACATGCAATGACACTGGTCGATCCTTATGTGGTTTGTTTAGAGGAAAAGACATGCAATGACAATGGGTGCGGTTCATGAAAAGAACAAGCATGCAATGACACTGGTGGATCCATGTGTTGTTCATGTGAAGAACATACATATAATGACACTAGGTGGATCCATGTGTGGTTTGTTTAGAAGAACACACATGCAGTGACTCTAGTTGTGGTTCATGAAAAGAACAGACATGCAATCACACTAGGTGGATCCATGTGTGGTTTGTTTAGAAGAACACACATGCAATGACTCTAGCTGTGGTTCATGAAAAGAACACACATGCAATGACACTTGTGGGTCCATATGTGCTTCATGAAAAGAACTGACATGCAGTGACACTGGTGGATCCTTATGTGGTTTGTTTAGAGGAACAGACATGCAATAACACTGGGTGTGGTGCATGAAAAGAATAGACATGCAATGACACTGGTGGATCCATGTGTGGTTTGTTTAGAAGAACACACATGCAATGACACTGGGTGTGGTTCATGAAAAGAATAGACATGCAATCACACTAGGTGGATCCATGTGTGGTTTGTTTAGAAGAACACACATGCCTTGACTCTAGCTGTGGTTCATGAAAAGAACACACATGCAATGACACTAGTGGATCCTTATGTGTTTTGTTTAAAAGAACACACATGTAATGACACTGGGTGGATCAATGTGTGGTTTGTTTAGAAGAACACATATTCAATGACTCTAGGTGTGGTTCATGAAAAGAACACACATGCAATGACACTGGTGGATCCATGTGTGGTTTGTTTAGAAGAACACACATGCAATGACTCTAGGTGTGGTTCATGAAAAGAACACACATGCAATCACACTGGTGGATCCATGTGTGGTTTGTGAAAAGAACAGACATGCAATCACACTAGGTGGATCCATGTGTGGTTTGTTTAGAAGAACACACATGCAATGACTCTAGCTATGGTTCATGAAAAGAACACACATGCAATGACACTGGTGGATCCATGTGTGGTTCATGAAAAGAACAGACATGCAATGACACTGGTGGATCCTTATGTGGTTTGTTTAGAGGAACAGACATGCAATGACACTGGGTGTAGTTCATGAAAAGAACAGACATGGAATGACACTGGTGGATCTAGATGTGGTTCATGATAAGAACACACATCCAATGACACTGGTGGATCAATGTGTGGTTTGTGAAAAGATCAGACATGCAATCACACTAGGTGGATCCATGTGTGGTTTGTTTAGAAGAACACACATGAAATGACTCTAGCTGTGGTTCATGAAAAGAACACACATGCAATGACACTTGTGGATCCATGTGTGGTTCATGAAAAGAACATACATGCAATGACACTGGTGGATCCTTATGTGGTTTGTTTAGAGGAACAGACATGCAATGACACTGGTGGATCCATGCGTGGTTCATGAGAAAAACACACATCCAATGACACTGGTGGATCCTTATGTGGTTCATGAAAAGAACAGACATGCAATGACACTGGTGGATCCATGCGTGGTTCATGAGAAAAACACACATCCAATGACACTGGTGGATCCTTATGTGGTTCATGAAAAGAACAGACATGCAATGACACTGGTGGATCCTTATGTGGTTCATGAAAAGAAAAGACATGCAATGACACTGGTGGATCCTTATGTGGTTCATGAAAAGAACAAACATGCAATGACACTGGTGGATCCATGTGTGGTTCCTGAAAAGAACAGACATGCAATGACACCGGTGGATCCTTATGTGGTTTGTTTAGAGGAACAAACATGCAATGACAGTTGGTGTGGTTCATGAAAAGAACAGACATGCAATGACACTGGTGGATCCATCCGTGGTTCATGAAAAGAACAGACAGGCAATGACACTGGTGGATCCATGTGTGGTTCATGAGAAGAACACACATCCAATGACACTGGTGGATCCTTATGTGGTTCATGAAAAGAACAGACATGCAATGACACTGGTGGATCCATGTGTGGTTCATGAAAAGAACTCACATGCAATGACACCGGTGGATCCTTATGTGGTTTGTTTAGAGGAACACACATGCAATGACATTGGGTGTGGTACATGAAAAGAACAGACATGCAATGACACTGGTGGATCCATGTGTGGTACATGAGAAGAATAGACATGCAATGACACTGGTGGATCCATGTGTGGTTCATGAAAAGAACAGACATGCAATGACATTAGTGGATCCTTATGGTTTGTTTAGAGGAAGATACATGCAATGACACTGGTGTGGTTCATGAAAAGAACTGACATGCAATGACACTGGTGGATCCATGTGTGGTTCATGAGAAGAACACACATCCAATGACACTGGTGGATCATTATGTGGTCCTTGAACAGAACAGACATGCAATGACACTGGCGGATCCATGTGTGGTTCATGAACAGAACTCACATGCAATGACACTGGTGGATCCATGTGTGGTTCACGAAAAGAACAGACATGCAATGACACTGGTCGATCCTTATGTGGTTTGTTTAGAGGAAAAGACATGCAATGACAATGGGTGCGGTTCATGAAAAGAACAAGCATGCAATGACACTGGTGGATCCATGTGTTGTTCATGTGAAGAACATACATATAATGACACTAGGTGGATCCATGTGTGGTTTGTTTAGAAGAACACACATGCAGTGACTCTAGCTGTGGTTCATGAAAAGAACAGACATGCAATCACACTAGGTGGATCCATGTGTGGTTTGTTTAGAAGAACACACATGCAATGACTCTAGCTGTGGTTCATGAAAAGAACACACATGCAATGACACTTGTGGGTCCATATGTGCTTCATGAAAAGAACTGACATGCAGTGACACTGGTGGATCCTTATGTGGTTTGTTTAGAGGAACAGACATGCAATAACACTGGGTGTGGTGCATGAAAAGAATAGACATGCAATGACACTGGTGGATCCATGTGTGGTTTGTTTAGAAGAACACACATGCAATGACACTGGGTGTGGTTCATGAAAAGAATAGACATGCAATCACACTAGGTGGATCCATGTGTGGTTTGTTTAGAAGAACACACATGCCTTGACTCTAGCTGTGGTTCATGAAAAGAACACACATGCAATGACACTAGTGGATCCTTATGTGTTTTGTTTAAAAGAACACACATGTAATGACACTGGGTGGATCAATGTGTGGTTTGTTTAGAAGAACACATATGCAATGACTCTAGGTGTGGTTCATGAAAAGAACACACATGCAATGACACTGGTGGATCCATGTGTGGTTTGTTTAGAAGAACACACATGCAATGACTCTAGGTGTGGTTCATGAAAAGAACACACATGCAATCACACTGGTGGATCCATGTGTGGTTTGTGAAAAGAACAGACATGCAATCACACTAGGTGGATCCATGTGTGGTTTGTTTAGAAGAACACACATGCAATGACTCTAGCTATGGTTCATGAAAAGAACACACATGCAATGACACTGGTGGATCCATGTGTGGTTCATGAAAAGAACAGACATGCAATGACACTGGTGGATCCTTATGTGGTTTGTTTAGAGGAACAGACATGCAATGACACTGGGTGTAGTTCATGAAAAGAACAGACATGGAATGACACTGGTGGATCTAGCTGTGGTTCATGATAAGAACACACATCCAATGACACTGGTGGATCAATGTGTGGTTTGTGAAAAGATCAGACATGCAATCACACTAGGTGGATCCATGTGTGGTTTGTTTAGAAGAACACACATGAAATGACTCTAGCTGTGGTTCATGAAAAGAACACACATGCAATGACACTTGTGGATCCATGTGTGGTTCATGAAAAGAACATACATGCAATGACACTGGTGGATCCTTATGTGGTTTGTTTAGAGGAACAGACATGCAATGACACTGGTGGATCCATGCGTGGTTCATGAGAAAAACACACATCCAATGACACTGGTGGATCCTTATGTGGTTCATGAAAAGAACAGACATGCAATGACACTGGTGGATCCATGCGTGGTTCATGAGAAAAACACACATCCAATGACACTGGTGGATCCTTATGTGGTTCATGAAAAGAACAGACATGCAATGACACTGGTGGATCCTTATGTGGTTCATGAAAAGAAAAGACATGCAATGACACTGGTGGATCCTTATGTGGTTCATGAAAAGAACAAACATGCAATGACACTGGTGGATCCATGTGTGGTTCCTGAAAAGAACAGACATGCAATGACACCGGTGGATCCTTATGTGGTTTGTTTAGAGGAACAAACATGCAATGACAGTTGGTGTGGTTCATGAAAAGAACAGACATGCAATGACACTGGAGGATCCATCCGTGGTTCATGAAAAGAATAGACAGGCAATGACACTGGTGGATCCATGTGTGGTTCATGAGAAGAACACACATCCAATGACACTGGTGGATCCTTATGTGGTTCATGAAAAGAACAGACATGCAATGACACTGGTGGATCCATGTGTGGTTCATGAAAAGAACTCACATGCAATGACACCGGTGGATCCTTATGTGGTTTGTTTAGAGGAACACACATGCAATGACACTGGGTGTGGTACATGAAAAGAACATACATGCAATGACACTGGTGGATCCATGTGTGGTACATGAGAAGAATAGACATGCAATGACACTGGTGGATCCATGTGTGGTTCATGAAAAGAACAGACATGCAATGACATTAGTGGATCCTTATGTGGTTTGTTTAGAGGAAGATACATGCAATGACACTGGTGTGGTTCATGAAAAGAACTGACATGCAATGACACTGGTGGATCCATGTGTGGTTCATGAGAAGAACACACATCCAATGACACTGGTGGATCCTTATGTGGTCCTTGAACAGAACAGACATGCAATGACACTGGTGGATCCATGTGTGGTTCATGAACAGAACTCACATGCAATGACACTGGTGGATCCATGTGTGGTTCACGAAAAGAACAGACATGCAATGACACTGGTCGATCCTTATGTGGTTTGTTTAGAGGAAAAGACATGCAATGGCAATGGGTGCGGTTCATGAAAAGAACAAGCATGCAATGACACTGGTGGATCCATGTGTTGTTCATGTGAAGAACATACATGCAATGACACTGGTGGATCCATGTGTGGGTCATGAAAAGAACTGACATGCAATGACTCTAGCTGTGGTTCATGAAAAGAACAGACATGCAATTACCTTCGGTGGATCCATATGTGGTTTGTGGAAGTAATGTACATGCAATGACTCTAGCTGTGATTCATGAAAAGAATAGACATACAATGACACTTGTGGATCCATGTGTGGTTCATGAGAAGAACACACATCCAATGACACTGGTGGATCCTTATGTGGTTTATTAAAAGAACAGACATGCAATGACGCTGGTGGATCATTATGTGGTTTGTTTAGAAGAACACACGTGCAATGACACTGGGTGTCATTCATGAAAAGAACAGACATGCAATCACACTAGGTGGATCAATGTGTGGTTGGTTTAGAAGAACACAGATGCAATGACTCTAGTTGTGGTTCATGAAAAGAACGCACATGCAATGACACTTGTGGATCCATGTCTGGTTCATGAAAATAACAGACATGCAATGACACTGGTGGATCCTTATGTGGTTTGTTTAGAGGAACAGACATGCAATGACACTAGGTGTGGTGCATGAAAAGAATAGACATGCAATGACACTGGTGGATCCAGGTGTTGTTTGTTTAGAAGAACACACATGCAATGACACTGGGTGTGGTTCATGAAAAGAACAGACATGCAATCACACTAGGTGGATCCATGTGTGGTGTGTTTAGAAGAACAGACATGGAATGACTCTACGTGTGGTTCATGATAAGAACACACATCCAATGACACTGGTGGATCCATGTGCGGTTCATGAAAAGAACAGACATGCAATGACACTGGTGGATGCTTATGTGGTTTGTTTAGAGGAATAAACATGCAATGACAATGGGTGTGGTTCATGAAAAGAATAGACATGCAATGACACTAGTGGATCCTTATGTGGTTTGTAAGCAATGTATGCACACTGGCGACTCTAGCTGTGATTCATGAAAAGAACAGACATACAATGACATTGGTGGATCCATGTGTGGTTCATTAGAAGAACACACATCCAATGACCCTGGTGGATCCTTTGTGGTTCATGTAAAGAACAGACATGCAATGACACTGGTGGATCCTTATGTGGTTTGTTTAGAAGAACACAAATGCAATGACACTGGGTGTCGTTCATGAAAAGAACAGACATGCAATCACACTAGGTAGATCCATGTCTGGTTTGTTTAGAAGAACACACATGCACTGACTCTAGTTGTGTCTCATGAAAAGAACACACATGCAATGACACTAGTGGATCCATGTGTGGTTTGTGAAAAGAACAGATATGCAATCACACTAGGTGGATCCATGTGTGGTTTGTTTAGAAGAACACACATGCAATGACACTGGTGGATCCTTATGTGGTTCATGAAAAGAACAAACATGCAATGACACTGGTGGATCCATGTGTGGTTCATGAAAATAACACACATGCAATGACACTGGTGGATCCTTATGTGGTTTGTTTAGAGGAACAGACATGCAATGACACTGGGTGTGGTTCATGAACAGAACTCACATGCAATGACACTGGTGGATCCATGTGTGGTTCATGAAAAGAATAGACATGCAATGACACTGGTGGATCCATGTGTGGTTTGTTTAGAAGAATACACGTGCAATGACACTGGGTGTGGTTCAAGAAAAGAACAGACATGCAATGACACTGGTGGATCCATGTGTTGTTCATGTGAAGAACATACATGCAATGACACTGGTGGATCCATGTGTGGGTCATGAAAAGAACTGACATGCAATGACTCTAGCTGTGGTTCATGAAAAGAACAGACATGCAATTACACTGGTGGATCCATATGCGGTTTGTGGAAGTAACAGACATGCAATGACTCTAGCTGTGATTCATGAAAAGAATAGACATACAATGACACTTGTGGATCCATGTGTGGTTCATGAGAAGAACACACATCCAATGACACTGGTGGATCCTTATGTGGTTTATTAAAAGAACAGACATGCAATGACGCTGGTGGATCATTATGTGGTTTGTTTAGAAGAACACACGTGCAATGACACTGGGTGTCATTCATGAAAAGAACAAACATGCAATCACACTAGGTGGATCAATGTGTGGTTTGTTTAGAAGAACACAGATGCAATGACTCTAGTTGTGGTTCATGAAAAGAACGCACATGCAATGACACTTGTGGATCCATGTTTGGTTCATGAAAATAACAGACATGCAATGACACTGGTGGATCCTTATGTGGTTTGTTTAGAGGAACAGACATGCAATGACACTAGGTGTGGTGCATGAAAAGAATAGACATGCAATGACACTGGTGGATCCAGGTGTTGTTTGTTTAGAAGAACACACATGCAATGACACTGGGTGTGGTTCATGAAAAGAACAGACATGCAATCACACTAGGTGGATCCATGTGTGGTCTGTTTAGAAGAACAGACATGGAATGACTCTACGTGTGGTTCATGATAAGAACACACATCCAATGACACTGGTGGATCCATGTGCGGTTCATGAAAAGAACAGACATGCAATGACACTGGTGGATGCTTATGTGGTTTGTTTAGAGGAATAAACATGCAATGACAATGGGTGTGGTTCATGAAAAGAATAGACATGCAATGACACTAGTGGATCCATGTGTGGTTCATGAGAAGAACATACATGCAATGACACTGGTGGATCCATGTGTGGTTCATGGAAAGAACTGACATGCAATGACTCTAGCTGTGGTTCATGAAAAAACAGACATGCAATGACACTGGTGGATCCATATGTGGTTTGTGGAAGTAACAGACATGCACTGACTCTAGCTGTGATTCATGAAAAGAATAGACATGCAATGACACTGGTGGATCCTTATGTGGTTTGTGAAAAGAACAGACAAGCAATGACACTGGTGGATCCATGTGTGGTACATGAGAAGAATAGACATGCAATGACACTGGTGGATCCATGTGTGGTTCATGAAAAGAACTCACATGCAATGACACCGGTGGATCCTTATGTGGTTTGTTTAGAGGAACACACATGCAATGACACTGGGTGTGGTACATGAAAAGAACAGACATGCAATGACACTGGTGGATCCATGTGTGGTACATGAGAAGAATAGACATGCAATGACACTGGTGGATCCGTGTGTGGTTCATGAAAAGAACAGACATGCAATGACATTAGTGGATCCTTATGTGGTTTGTTTAGAGGAAGATACATGCAATGACACTGGTGTGGTTCATGAAAAGAACTGACTTGCAATGACACTGGTGGATCCATGTGTGGTTCATGAGAAGAACACACATCCAATGACACTGGTGGATCCTTATGTGGTCCTTGAACAGAACAGACATGCAATGACACTGGTGGATCCATGTGTGGTTCATGAACAGAACTCACATGCAATGACACTAGTGGATCCATGTGTGGTTCACGAAAAGAACAGACATGCAATGACACTGGTCGATCCTTATGTGGTTTGTTTAGAGGAAAAGACATGCAATGGCAATGGGTGCGGTTCATGAAAAGAACAAGCATGCAATGACACTGGTGGATCCATGTGTTGTTCATGTGAAGAACATACATGCAATGGCACTGGTGGATCCATGTGTGGGTCATGAAAAGAACTGACATGCAATGACTCTAGCTGTGGTTCATGAAAAGAACAGACATGCAATTACACTGGTGGATCCATATGTGGTTTGTGGAAGTAACAGACATGCAATGACTCTAGCTGTGATTCATGAAAATAATAGACATACAATGACACTTGTGGATCCATGTGTGGTTCATGAGAAGAACACACATCCAATGACACTGGTGGATCCTTATGTGGTTTATTAAAAGAACAGACATGCAATGACGCTGGTGGATCATTATGTGGTTTGTTTAGAAGAACACACGTGCAATGACACTGGGTGTCATTCATGAAAAAGAACAGACATGCAATCACACTAGGTGGATCAATGTGTGGTTTGTTTAGAAGAACACAGATGCAATGACTCTAGTTGTGGTTCATGAAAAGAACGCACATGCAATGACACTTGTGGATCCATGTTTGGTTCATGAAAATAACAGACATGCAATGACACTGGTGGATCCTTATGTGGTTTGTTTAGAGGAACAGACATGCAATGACACTAGGTGTGGTGCATGAAAAGAATAGACATGCAATGACACTTGGGTGATCTGTGTTGTTTGTTTAGAAGAACACACATGCAATGACACTGGGTGTGGTTCATGAAAAGAACAGACATGCAATCACACTAGGTGGATCCATGTGTGGTGTGTTTAGAAGAACAGACATGGAATGACTCTACGTTTGGTTCATGATAAGAACACACATCCAATGACACTGGTGGATCCATGTGCGGTTCATGAAAAGAACAGACATGCAATGACACTGGTGGATGCTTATGTGGTTTGTTTAGAGGAATAAACATGCAATGACAATGGGTGTGGTTCATGAAAAGAATAGACATGCAATGACACTAGTGGATCCATGTGTGGTTCATGAGAAGAACAGACATGCAATGACACTGGTGGATCCATGTGTGGTCACATGGAAAGAACTGACATGCAATGACTCTAGCTGTGTTTCATGAAAAAATAGACATGCAATGACACTGGTGGATCCATATGTGGTTTGTGGAAGTAACAGACATGCACTGACTCTAGCTGTGATTCATGAAAAGAACAGACATACAATGACATTGGTGGATCCATGTGTGGTTCATGAGAAGAACACACATCCAATGACACTGGTGGATCCTTTGTGGTTCATGTAAAGAACAGACATGCAATGACACTGGTGGATCCTTATGTGGTTTATTTAGAAGAACACAAATGCAATGACACTGGGTGTCGTTCATGAAAAGAACAGACATGCAATCACACTAGGTAGATCCATGTGTGGTTTGTTTAGAAGAACACACATGCACTGACTCTAGTTGTGTCTCATGAAAAGAACACACATGCAATGACACTAGTGGATCCATGTGTGGTTTGTGAAAAGAACAGATATGCAATCACACTAGGTGGATCCATGTGTGGTTTGTTTAGAAGAACACACATGCAATGACACTGGTGGATCCTTATGTGGTTCATGAAAAGAACAAACATGCAATGACACTGGTGGATCCATGTGTGGTTCATGAAAATAACACACATGCAATGACACTGGTGGATCCTTATGTGGTTTGTTTAGAGGAACAGACATGCAATGACACTGGGTGTGGTTCATGAAAAGAATAGACATGCAATGACACTGGTGGATCCATGTGTGGTTCATGAAAATAACAGACATGCAATGACACTGGTGGATCCATGTGTGGTTTGTTTAGAAGAATACACGTGCAATGACACTGGGTGTGGTTCATGAAAAGAACAGACATGCAATCACACTAGGTCGATCCATGTGTGGTTTTTTAGAAGACACACATGAAATGACTCTATCTATGGTTCATGAAAAGAATACACATGCGATGACACTGGAGGATCAATGTGTGGTTTGTGAAAAGAACAGACATGCAATCACACTAGGTGGATCCATGTGTGGTTTGTTTAGAAGAACACACATGCAATGACTCTAGCCATGGTTCATGAAAAGAACACACATGCAATGACACTGGTGGATCCATGTCTGGTTGATGAAAAGAACAAACATGCAATGACACTGGTGGATCCATGTGTGGTTCATGAAAAGAACTGACATGCAATGACTCTAGCTGTGGTTCATGAAAAGAACAGACATGCAATGACACTGGTGGATCCATATGTGGTTTGTGGAATTAACACACATGCAATGACTCTAGCTGTCGTGCATGAAAAGAACAGACATACAATGACATTGGTGGATCCATGTGTGGTTCATGAGAAGAACACACATCCAATGAGACTGGTGGATCCTTATGTGCTTCATGAAAAGAACAGACATGCAATGACACTGGTGGATCCTTATGTGGTTTGTTTAGAAGAACACACATGAAATTGTTGGAATTATGCCCTAGAGGCAATAATAAAGATGTTATTATTATAATTCTTGTTCATGATAAAGTTTATATTCCATGCTAGAATTGTATTAAGCGGAAACATTAATACTTGTGTGGTTTGTGAACAACACCGTGTCCCTAGTACGCCTCTATGGACTAGCTCATTGATCAATGATGGTTAAGGTTTCCTAACCATAGACATGAGTTGTCAATTGATAATGGGATCATATCATTGGGAGAATGATATGGTGGAGACCAAACTAAGCGAAGCAATTAGATCGTGTCATTGTGTTCATCTTTGAAGCTTTTCTTATGTCAAATATTGTATTCCTTAGACCATGAGATAATACAACTCCTGGTATCGGAAGAAAGCTTTGAGGTCATCAAACGTCATCCTATGAGAGGGTGATCATAAAGGTGTCTCTCGGTGATCGGAAAGTATCATTGGGTTGTATGTATCGAGATGGAATTTGTCCCTCCCAAGTCGGAGAGATATACTTGGGCCCACTCGTGTCGATATCAACACGCTTGCAAGCATGTGGTTAAGGAGTTAGTCACAAAGTGATATCGGATTACAGCGAGTAAAGTACTTCTTGTGAACGAGATTGAACTAGGTATAACGATACCGACGATCGAATCTCGGGCAAGTAAAATATCGCGAGACGAAGGAATATATATATGGGATTGATTGAATCCTGGCGTTGTGGTTCATCCGATATGATCATCGATGAATGTGTGGGAGTCAATATGGGTGCCCAGACCCATTGTTGATTATTGATAGAAGATCATATACGCATATTCTCGAACCCGAGGTCACACACTTAACGTGTCTCGACGCTAGGATAGATTGGATAATTGGTTTATGAATTTTTGTTGAGTCTCGGATGGGATCCGGGATATCACGAGAGGTTCGGAATGGTCGGAGAATAAGATTCATATAAGGCAGTGCAGTTTTGGAGTTGAATAGTTCGGTTAATCGGTATTGTCTAAGCTTCTAGAACCTTCGGAAGGGGCCAACGTGGTCCCACCTTCCGGGAGGGTCATGGGCCTATGAGGGAGTGTCCTGGCCGCATTGGGCCAGGGCACAAGGCCCCATAGGGCCCAGCGATCCTAGAGAGTTTAAATCGTTTAAACTAGAGATAAGATAAGATAGGATTTCTAGATAAGGGAGAGTTTAAATTGTTTAAACTAGAGATAGGCTTGGAGGAGGGATAGGGCTGGCCACCACCCCTCTATATATAGAGGGCGGTGCGCCCTCCCATACACACACACATTTCCTCAAGCCCTAGTAACCTGCTTTCCTCTCTCTCCCTCCCATCGTTTGTAGGCAAAGCCTGCGCGAAATTCTCCACCATATACACCACGCCGTCAGGTTGTAGATCCAATCCATCTCTCCACCATACTTGCTGGTCCGAGGAAGGAGGAGACGTCGAGGTCTTGCGTGTGCATCTCACGGAGGCACCGCCACTTGTGGTGCTAGATCGGATCGGATCGCGAGGAGGAGAAGCGAGTACGACTACATCACCCACGTTCCGAGCGTTCGCGGTGTGTGAATCTTCAAGGGTATGAAGATCTAATCCAATCTCTCTCGTTGTTTGCATCTCCTAGATTATATCTTGGCTTTCCCTCTGTCGCTTCCGTAGAAAATTTTGATTTACTATGCTGCGAAACCCTTGATGGTATCGAGCTAGATCTATGCGTAGATGTGATTCACGAGTAGAACGCAACATGGTTGTTGGGCGTTGATGTTTTCTGTTGCAAGCCTCTTGTTTGTGTTCTTCTTATGACGTGGGATAGTGAGATTGAAGCGGTCCAGGCCAACCTTACGCGACATCGTTCGCGAGACCGCTCCGCACTTGACGTGTGGCTTGTTCCACACATGCAGCTGGTGGATGCCTGTTTCTCTCACTATAGTTGTCATGGGATTAACACCAGAGTTTGGCAACCATAATATCACCGTTGTGGCTTTCCGTAGGTAAGAATCGTTCTTAGCATCTACTCCCATGAGCCACGTAAAACATGCAAACAACAAAGTAGAGGCGTCTAACTTGTTTTTGCAGGGAGTGTTTTCTGTGATATGGTATGGCCCAAGATGTGATGTGTATATTGTATGCGATGATCATGTTTTGTAATGTTTCACGACTTGCATGTCGATGAGTACACAATCCCAAGCAGAAGCCATATGGTTGTCTTTATAATTGTGTATGACCTGCGAGTCAACTTCTTATACGCCATGTAATAGCTTTACTTTATCGCTAACTAGTTAGCAATAGTTGTAGTTGCTATTCATGGTGGAGGCAATCATGGTGGAGTGATGGAGATCATGCCGAAACGCACAAGATGGAGATCATTGCGTGAAGATTGGCTATACCATGTCACATAAAGTTATATGCATGTGATGTTTATCCTTTTATGTATCTTATTATGCTTAGATCGCGACGGTAGCATTATAAGATGATTCCTCACTTAAAGATCAAGATAAAACTGTGTTCTCCCCATGTATGCACCGTTGCGAAAGTTCGTCGTGTCCAAGCATCACGTGATGATCGGGTGCTATAGACTCTACGCTCACATACAACGGGTGCAAGCCAGTTTTGCACACACGGAAATACTTGGGTCTAACTTGACGAGCCTAGCATGTACAGACATGGCCTCGGAACACAAGAACCGAAAGGTTAAGAATGAGTCATATGAATGATATGATCGACACTTCGTTGTCCACCATTGAAACCACATCTCTTCACGTGATGATCGGATTAGGTGTGGTGAATTTGGATCGTGTTCACTAAACAAATTGAGGGATGTTGAATTTAGTGGGAGTTCATCTAGTAATTTGATTAAGTTGAACTATTTATCATGAACATAGTCTAAATTGTACTTGCAAATGTAGATCACATGGCCAAGTCCAACTTCAACTTCAACGTTTTTTTGAGAAAGAAAATCTTAGAAACAATTGGTCTAACTTCACCAATGGTTCGCAATCTAAGAATCATTTTGTGGCGGACAAAAGGACTATGTCCTTGAGAAAGCGTTAGGTGACACCCTCAACAGCTAGCGGTGATGAGAAAGATGTCTATCGATCGGCAAAGATGATTATGGTGTGATTAAGAGCACCATGTTGTTTGCTATGGAACGGAACTTCAAAATCGTTTTGAAAGCTATCCGGGCCCTTTGAGATTCTCGAAGAGTTGAAAACCATGTTTGAGACTCAGGCCCGTTAAGAGATATGAGATCTCGAGAAGTTCTTTAACCGCAAGATGGAGGAAGGAGTTCCGTTAGTGAGCACGCCATTAAGATGTCGGCCACACTCAACGCCTTGAGCAAGCTGGATCGCAGATTCGAGAGGAGCTCAAGATTGACAGGGTTCGCAATCACTCCTCCCGGCTACAAAAGTTTTGTAGTGACTCATAATCAGATTGGTTCCAATCGATCACCGAGCTCTTCATAAGCTGAAGGCTGCGGAGGTGGACATCAAGAAGGATAATCATGTGTTGATGGTCAACAAGCCCTCCTTTAAAGGTAAAGGTGCAAAGAAGCCCTTCAAGAAGGGCGGCGGCAAGCGCACTGCCCCTGCTGAGAAGAAGCTCAAGTCTGGTCCTAAGCCGGACAGAGTGCTTCTATTGCAAGGACAAGGGTCCTGGGCGCAATCGTCCGAAGTACTTAGCGGACAAGAAGGCTGGCACCATCAAAGGTATATTTGATATACATGTTATTGATGTTTTCCTTACTAGCCCTCGTTGTAGTGCCCGGTATTTGATACGGTTCGATTGCTAATATTTGTAACTCGAAGCAGAGCTACGGAATGGCGGTGACTGCGAGGGATGAGGTGACGATGCGTTGGCAACGGATCAAGAGTTGATGTGATGGCCGTCACGCTCTCCTTAGTTTTACCTTGGGATTAGTTTTAAACCTTAATAAATGTTATTATGTACTGCGTTGAGCATGAACATTATTTCTGGATCGTGTTTATTGCAAGACGGTTATTCATTTAAATCGGAGAATAATGGTTGTTCTATTTATATGAGTAACATCTTTATGGTCATGCACCTCTTGTGAGTGGTTTATTTCTTCTAAATCTCGAAAGGAATGAAACACACATCCATAACATTGAGGCTAAGAGATGCAAAGTAGATAGTGATAATACTACTTATTTGTGGCACTATCGTCTAGGTCATATTGGTGTAAAGCGCATGAAGAAACTCCATTCTGATGGACTTTTGGAGTCTCTTGATTTTGAATCATTTGACACATGCGAACCATGCCTCATGGGCAAGATGATCAAAACCCTGTTCTACGGTATGATGGAGCGAGCAACGGACTTGTTGGAAATCATACATACCGATGTATGCGGACCGATGTGTGTTTCAACGCGCGGTGGATATCGCTATTTTCTCACTTTTACCGATGACTTAAGTAGATATGGGTATATCTATTTAATGAAACATAAATCTGAAACGTTTGAAAAGTTCAAAGAATTTCAGAATGAAGTGGAGAACCATCGTAACAGAAAGATTAAGTTTCTACGATCCGATCGTGGGGGCGAATATTTGAGTTATGATTTTCTCACGCATCTCAAAGCAAGTGGAATCGTTTCACAACTCACGCCACCCGGAACACCACAGCGCAATGGTGTGTCTGAACGCCGGAATCGAACCCTATTAGATATGGTCCAATCGATGATGTCTCTTACTGATTTGCCGTTATCATTTTGGGGTTATGCATTAGAAACCGCTGCATTCACTTTAAATAGGGCTCCATCTAAATCCATTGAGACGACACCGTATGAACTGTGGTTTGGTGCTAAACCTAAGTTGTCGTTTCTTAAAGTTTCGGGATGTGAAGCTTACGTCAAGAAGTTGATGCCGGACAAGCTCGAACCCAAAGCGGAGAAATGCGTCTTCATAGGATACCCTAAGGAAACTATTGGCTATACCTTCTATCACAGAACCGAAGGCAAAGTGTTTATGTAAGAACGGTTCCTTTCTTGAGAAGGAGTTTCTCTCGAAAGAAGTGAGTGGGAGGAAAGTAGAGCTAGACGAGGTTATTGAACCTTCTCTTGAATTGGAGAGTAGCGCAACACCTGAAATTGTTCTAGTGCCGCCTGCACCAACAATAGAGGAAGCTAATGACAAGGATCATGAAGCTTCGGACGATCTGCTCTTGAGCGTCGCAGTCGACAAGGTCGCGTGCCCCTCTGAGTGGTGCGGCAACCTGTCTTGACTGTCTTGTTAGTAGAAGACAGTGAACCTACAAACTATGAGGAAGCGATGATGAGCCCAGACTCTGAGAAATGGCTAGAAGCCATGAAATCCGAATTGGGATCCATGAGCGAAAACCAAGTATGGACTTTGGTGGACCCTCCTAGCGACCGAAAGGCCGTTGAGTGCAAATGGATCTTCAAGAAGAAAAGGGCGGATGGTAATGTTACCGTCTATAAAGCACGGCTTGTTGCGAAAGGTTTTCGACAAGTTCAAGGTGTTGACTACGATGAGACTTTCTCTCCGTAGCGATGTTTAAGTCCATTCGGATTTTATTAGCAATTGCCGCGTTTCATGATTATGAAATATGGCGGATGGATGTCAAGACCGCTTTCCTCAATGGCAATATTGATGAAGAGTTGTATATGATGCAACCCGAAGGTTTGTCGATCCTAAGGATGCTGATAAAGTATGCAAACTTCAGCGTTCCATTTATGGATGAAGCAAGCATCTCGGAGTTGGAACCTTCGTTTTGATCAAGTGATCAAGAGCTTTGGATTTGTTCCAAATTGCTATGAAGCTTGCATCTACAAGAAAGTGAGTGGGAGCTCGGTGGCGTTTACGGTACTATATGTGGATGACATATTGATTATTGGAAATGACATCAACATGCTTAATGATGTGAAGAGTTATTTGAACAAGTGTTTTTCAATGAAAGACCTAGGTGAAGCTGCTTATATATTGGGCATCAAGATCTATAGAGATGAACAAAGACGCTGATAGCTTTAAGCCGAGTACATACCTAGACAAAGTTACGAAAAGGTTCAGAATGGATAAGGCATTGAAAGGTTCGGTGCCTATGTTGTCGAGTAAGATATTGAGCAAGGCTCGATGTGTTCTGATGAAATGATAGGGAAGCTATGAGCAAAGTGCCTTATGCCTCAGCCATAGGTTCCATCATGTATGCCATCTTTGTGTACTAGACGGATGTGTCCAATGCTCTTAGTTTGACGAGCAAATATCAAAGTGATCCGAGTGGAACCTTTGGACAGCCTTGAAGAACATCCTAAGGTACCTAAATAGGACTAAAGAAATGTTCTTAGTCTATGGGGGTGATGAACATTTCGTCGTAAAGGTTACGTCGATGCTAGTTTCGATACCGACAAGGATGATCATAAATCTCAGCGGGATACGTGTATATTTTGAATGGAGGAGCTGTGAGTGGAGAAGGCGCAAGCAAAGCGTGATCGCGGGATCTATGAGAAGCGGAATACATGGCTGCAGAAGCGTCAAGTGAAGGAGTTTGGATCAGAAACTTCATCCTTGAGCTTGGTGTGTTTCAAGTGCATTGGACCTTTGGAGATATTGTGTGACAACACCGGTGCCATAGCACTCGCTAAGGAACCAAGATATCATCCAAAGACCAAGCATATCAACATAAGTTTCATATAATCCGAGATTATATAGCAGATGGAGATCGAAGATCAGCAAAGTACATACAGATCTGAATGTCGCAGATCCATTGACTAAACCTCTTCCACGTGTAAAACATGATCAGCACCTCAGTGCCATGGGTGTGAGATTGTTGCCAAATGTAAACTAGATTATTGACTCTAGTGCAAGTGGGAGACTGTTGGAATTATGCCCTAGAGGCAATAATAAAGATGTTATTATTATAATTCTTGTTAATGATAAAGTTTATATTCCATGCTAGAATTGTATTAAGCGGAAACATTAATACTTGTGTGGTTTGTGAACAACACCGTGTCCCTAGTGCCTCTATGGACTAGCTCATTGATCAATGATGGTTAAGGTTTCCTAACCATAGACATGAGTTGTCAATTGATAATGGGATCATATCATTGGGAGAATGATATGGTGGACAGACCCAAACTAAGCGAAGCAAGTAGATCGTGTCATTGTGTTCATCTTTGCGAAGCTTTTCTTATGTCAAATATTGTATTCCTTAGACCATGAGATAATACAACTCCACAGTATCGGAAGAAAGCTTTGAGGTCATCAAACGTCATCCTATGAGAGGGTGATCATAAAGGTGTCTCTCGGTGATCGGAAAGTATCATTGGGTTGTATGTATCGAGATGGAATTTGTCCCTCCCAAGTCGGAGAGATATACTTGGGCCCACTCGGTGTCGATATCAACACCGCTTGCAAGCATGTGGTTAAGGAGTTAGTCACAAAGTGATATCGGATTACGGAACAGTAAAGTACTTCGTGAGCGAGATTGAACTAGGTATAACGATACAAGCGATCGAATCTCGGGCGTAAAATATCACGAAGAAGGGAATATATATATGGGATTGATTGAATCCTGGATCGTGGTTCATCCGATATGATCATCGATGAATGTGTGAGTCAATATGGGTTCCAGACCCATTGTTGATTATTGATAGAATATCATGTACGCATATTCTCGAACCGAGGTCACACACTTAACGTGTCTCGGCGCTAGGATAGATTGGATAATTGGTTTATGAATTTTTTGAGTCTCGGATGGGATCCGGGATATCACGAGAGGTTCGGAATGGTGGAGAATAAGATTCATATAAGGCGGTGCAGTTTTTGGAGTTGAATAGTTCGGGTTAATCGGTATTGTACGGAAGCTTTAGAACCTTCCGGAAGGGGGCCAACGTGGTCCCACCTTCCGGGAGGGGGCATGGGCCTATGAGGGAGTGTCGTGGCCGCATTGGGCCTTGGCACAAGGCCCCATAGGGCCCAGCCGATCCTAGAGAGTTTAAATCGTTTAAACTAGAGATAAGATAAGGTAGGATTTCTAGATAAGGGAGAGTTTAAATTGTTTAAACTAGAGATAGGCTTGGAGGAGGGGCTAGGGCTGGCCGCCACCACCCCCTCTATATAGAGAGGGCTGGTGCGCCCCTTCCCATACACACACATTCCTCCAAGCCCTAGTAACCTGCCTTCCTCTCTCTCTCCCTCCATTGTTTGTAGGCGAAGCCTCAGCAGAAATTCTCCACCATATACACCACGCCGTCGTGCTGTAGATCCAATCCATCTCTCCACCATACTTGCTGGTCCGAGGAAGGAGGAGACATCGAGGTGCTGCACGTGTGCATCTCACGGAGGCACCGCCACTTGTGGTGCTAGATCGGATCGGATCGCGAGGAGGAGAAGCGAGTACGACTACATCACCCACGTTCCGACGAAGATTCCGCTGTGCGAATCTTCAAGGGTATGAAGATCTAATCCAATCTCTCTCGTTGTTTGCATCTCCTAGATTAGATCTTGGCTTTCCCTCTGTTCGCTTCCGTAGAAATTTTTGATTTACTATGCTGCGAAACCCTTCAGAAATGAAACTGGGTGTGGTTCATGAAAAGAACACACATGCAATGACACTGGGTGGATCCATGTGTGGCTTGTTTAGAAGAACACACATGCAATGACTCTAGCTGTGGTTCATGAGAAGAACACACATACAATGGCACTGGTGGATGCATGTGTGGTTTGTTTAGAAGAACAGACATGCAATCACAATATGTGGATCCATGTGTGGTTTGTTTAGAAGAACACACATGCAATGACTCTAGCTGTGGTTCATGAAAAGAACACACATGCAATGACACTGGTGGATCCATGTGTGGTTCATGAAAAGAACAGACATGCAATGACACTAGTGGATCCATGTGTGGTTTGTTTAGAAGAACACACATGCACTGTCACTGGGTGTGGTTCATGAAAAGAACAGACATGCAATCACACTAGGTGGATCCGTGTGTGGTTTGTTTAGAAGAACACACATGCAATGATTCTAGCTGTGGTTGATGAAAAGAACACACATGCAATGACACTGGTGGATCCTTATGTGGTTTGTTTAGAAGAACACACATTCAATGACACTGGGTGGATCCATGTGTGGTTTGTTTAGAAGAACACACATGCAATGACTCTAGCTGTGGTTCATGAAAAGAACATACATGCAATGACACTGGTGGATCCATGTGTGGTTTGTGAAAAGAACAGACATGCAATCACACTAGGTGGATCCATGTGTGGTTTGTTAAGAAGAACACACATGCAATGACTCTAGCCATGGTTCATGAAAAGAACACACATGCAATGACACTGGTGGATCGATGTGTGGTCCATGAAAACAACAGACATGCAATAACACTGGTGGATCCATGTGTGGTTCATGAAAAGAACTGACATGCAATGACTCTAGCCGTGGTTCATGAAAAGAACAGACATGCAATGGCACTGGTGGATCCATATGTGGTTTGTGGAATTAACACACATGCAATGACTCTAGCTGTCGTTCATGAAAAGAACAGACATACAATAACATTGGTGGATCCAAGTGTGGTTCATGAGAAGAACACACATCCAATGACACTGGTGGATCCTTATGTGGTTCATGAAAAGAACAGACATGCAATGACACTGGTGGATACTTATGTGGTTTGTTTAGAAGAACACACATGAAATGACACTAGATGTGGTTCATGAAAAGAACACACATGCAATGACACTGGGTGGATCCATGTGTGGTTTGTTTAGAAGAACACACATGCAATGACACTAAGTGTGGTTCATGAAAAGAACACACATGCAATGACACTGGGTGGATCCATGTGTGGCTTGTTTAGAAGAACACACCTGCAATGACTCTAGCCGTGGTTCATGAAAAGAACACACATGCAATGACACTGGTGGATCCATGTGTGGTTCATGAAAAGAACAGACATGCAATGACACTGGTGGATCCATGTGTGGTTCATGAAAATAACTGACATGCAATGAATCTAGCTATGGTTCATGAAAAGAACAGACATGCAATGACACTGGTGGATCCATATGTGGTTTGTGGAAGTAACACAGATGCAATGACTCTAGCTGTCGTTCATGAAAAGAACAAACATACAATGACACTGGTGGATCCATGTGTGGTTCATGAGAAGAACACACATCCAATGACACCGGTGGATACTTATGTGCTTCATGAAAAGAACAGACATATAATGACACTGGTGGATCCTTATGTGGTTTGTTTAGAAGAACACACATGAAATGACACTGGGTGGATCCATGTGTGGTTTGTTTAGAAGAACAGACATGCAATGACTCTAGCTGTGGTTCACGAAAATAACACATATGCAATGACACTGGTGGATCCATGTGTGGTTTGTGAAAAGAACAGACATGCATTCACACAAGGTGGTTCCATGTGTGGTTTGTGAAAATAACAGACATGCAATCACACAAGGTGGTTCCATGTGTGGTTTGTTTAGAAGAACACACATGCAATGACTCTAGCCGTGGTTCATGAAAAGAACACACATGCAATGACAGTGCTGGATCCATGTGTGGTTCATGAAGAGAACAGACATGCAATGACACTGGTGGATCCATGTGTGGTTCATGAAAATAACTAACATGCAATGACTCTAGCAATGGTTCATGAAAAGAACAAACATGCAATGACACTGGTGGATCCATATGTGGTTTGTGGAATTAACACACATGCAATGACTCTAGCTGTCGTTCATGAAAAGAACAGACATACAATGACATTGGTGGATCCATGTGTGGTTCATGAGAAGAACACACATCCAATGAGACTGGTGGATCCTTATGTGGTTCATGAAAAGAACAGACATGCAATGACACTGGTGGATCCTTATGTGGTTTGTTTAGAAGAACACACATGAAATGAAACTGGGTGTGGTTCATGAAAAGAACACACATGCAATGACACTGGGTGGATCCATGTGTGGCTTGTTTAGAAGAACACACATGCAATGACTCTAGCTGTGGTTCATGAGAAGAACACACATACAATGGCACTGGTGGATGCATGTGTGGTTTGTTTAGAAGAACAGACATGCAATCACACTATGTGGATCCATGTGTGGTTTGTTTAGAAGAACACACATGCAATGACTCTAGCTGTGGTTCATGAAAAGAACACACATGCAATGACACTGGTGGATCCATGTGTGGTTCATGAAAAGAATAGACATGCAATGACACTAGTGGATCCATGTGTGGTTTGTTTAGAAGAACACACATGCAATGTCACTGGGTGTGGTTCATGAAAAGAACAGACATGCAATCACACTAGGTGGATCCATGTGTGGTTTGTTTAGAAGAACACACATGCAATGATTCTAGCCGTGGTTGATGAAAAGAACACACATGCAATGACACTGGTGGATCCTTATGTGGTTTGTTTAGAAGAACACACATTCAATGACACTGGGTGGATCCATGTGTGGTTTGTTTAGAAGAACACACATGCAATGACTCTAGCTGTGGTTCATGAAAAGAACATACATGCAATGACACTGGTGGATCCATGTGTGGTTTGTGAAAAGAACAGACATGCAATCACACTAGGTGGATCCATGTGTGGTTTGTTTAGATGAACACACATGCAATGACTATAGCCATGGTTCATGAAAAGAACACACATGCAATGACACTGGTGGATCCATGTGTGGTTCATGAAAAGAACAGACATGCAATGACACTGGTGGATCCATGTGTGGTTCATGAAAAGAACTAACATGCAATGACTCTAGCTGTGGTTCATGAAAAGAACAGACATGCAATGGCACTGGTGGATCCATATGTGGTTTGTGGAATTAACACACATGCAATGACTCTAGCTGTCGTTCATGAAAAGAACAGACATACAATGACATTGGTGGATCCATGTGTGGTTCATGAGAAGAACACACATCCAATGACACTGGTGGATCCTTATGTGGTTCATGAAAAGAATAGACATGCAATGACACTGGTGGATCCTTATGTGGTTTGTTTAGAAGAACACACATGCAATGACACTAGATGTGGTTCATGAAAAGAACACACATGCAATGACACTGGGTGGATCCATGTGTGGTTTGTTTAGAAGAACACACATGCAATGACACTAAGTGTGGTTCATGAAAAGAACACACATGCAATGACACTGGGTGGATCCATGTGTGGCTTGTTTAGAAGAACACACCTGCAATGACTCTAGCCGTGGTTCATTAAAAGAACACACATGCAATGACACTGGTGGATCCATGTGTGGTTCATGAAAAGAACAGACATGCAATGACACTGGTGGATCCATGTGTGGTTCATGAAAATAACTGACATGCAATGAATCTAGCTATGGTTCATGAAAAGAACAGACATGCAATGACACTGGTGGATCCATATGTGGTTTGTGGAAGTAACACAGATGCAATGACTCTAGCTGTCGTTCATGAAAAGAACAAACATACAATGACACTGGTGGATCCATGTGTGGTTCATGAGAAGAACACACATCCAATGACACTGGTGGATACTTATGTGCTTCATGAAAAGAACAGACATACAATGACACTGGTGGATCCTTATGTGGTTTGTTTAGAAGAACACACATGAAATGACACTGGGTGGATCCATGTGTGGTTTGTTTAGAAGAACACACATGCAATGACTCTAGCTGTGGTTCACGAAAATAACACACATGCAATGACACTGGTGGATCCATGTGTGGTTTGTGAAAAGAACAGACATGCAATCACACAAGGTGGTTCCATGTGTGGTTTGTGAAAAGAACAGACATGCAATCACACAAGGTGGTTCCATGTGTGGTTTGTTTAGAAGAACACACATGCAATGACTATAGCCGTGGTTCATGAAAAGAACACACATGCAATGACAGTGCTGGATCCATGTGTGGTTCATGAAGAGAACAGACATGCAATGACACTGGTGGATCCATGTGTGGTTCATGAAAATAACTAACATGCAATGACTCTAGCAATGGTTCATGAAAAGAACAAACATGCAATGACACTGGTGGATCCATATGTGGTTTGTGGAATTAACACACATGCAATGACTCTAGCTGTCGTTCATGAAAAGAACAGACATACAATGACATTGGTGGATCCATGTGTGGTTCATGAGAAGAACACACATCCAATGAGACTGGTGGATCCTTATGTGGTTCATGAAAAGAACAGACATGCAATGACACTGGTGGATCCTTATGTGGTTTGTTTAGAAGAACACACATGAAATGAAACTGGGTGTGGTTCATGAAAATAACACACATGCAATGACACTGGGTGGATCCATGTGTGGCTTGTTTAGAAGAACACACATGCAATGACTCTAGCTGTGGTTCATGAGAAGAACACACATACAATGGCACTGGTGGATGCATGTGTGGTTTGTTTAGAAGAACAGACATGCAATCACACTATGTGGATCCATGTGTGGTTTGTTTAGAAGAACACACATGCAATGACTCTAGCTGTGGTTCATGAAAAGAACACACATGCAATGACACTGGTGGATCCATGTGTGGTTCATGAAAAGAATAGACATGCAATGACACTAGTGGATCCATGTGTGGTTTGTTTAGAAGAACACACATGCAATGTCACTGGGTGTGGTTCATGAAAAGAACAGACATGCAATCACACTAGGTGGATCCATGTGTGGTTTGTTTAGAAGAACACACATGCAATGATTCTAGCCGTGGTTGATGAAAAGAACACACATGCAATGACACTGGTGGATCCTTATGTGGTTTGTTTAGAAGAACACACATTCAATGACACTGGGTGGATCCATGTGTGGTTTGTTTAGAAGAACACACATGCAATGACTCTAGCTGTGGTTCATGAAAAGAACATACATGCAATGACACTGGTGGATCCATGTGTGGTTTGTGAAAAGAACAGACATGCAATCACACTAGGTGGATCCATGTGTGGTTTGTTTAGATGAACACACATGCAATGACTATAGCCATGGTTCATGAAAAGAACACACATGCAATGACACTGGTGGATCCATGTTTGGTTCATGAAAAGAACAGACATGCAATGACACTAGTGGATCCATGTGTGGTTCATGAAAATAACTGACATGCAATGAATCTAGCTATGGTTCATGAAAAGAACAGACATGCAATGACACTGGTGGATCCATATGTGGTTTGTGGAAGTAACACACATGCAATGACTCTAGCTGTCGTTCATGAAAAGAACAAACATACAATGACACTGGTGGATCCATGTGTGGTTCGTGAGAAGAACACACATCCAATGACACTGGTGGATCCTTATGTGGTTCATGAAAAGAACAGACATACAATGACACTAGTGGATCCTTATGTGGTTTGTTTAGAAGAACACACATTCAATGACACTAGGTGGATCCATGTGTGGTTTGTTTAGAAGAACACACATGCAATGACTCTAGCTGTGGTTCACGAAAAGAACACACATGCAATGACACTGGTGGATCCATGTGTGGTTTGTGAAAAGAACAGACATGCAATCACACAAGGTGGTTCCATGTGTGGTTTGTGAAAAGAATAGACATGCAATCACACAAGGTGGTTCCATGTGTGGTTTATTTAGAAGAACACACATGCAATGACTCTAGCCACGGTTCCTGAAAAGAACACACATGCAATGACAGTGGTGGATCCATGTGTGGTTCATGAAAAGAACAGACATGCAATGACACTGGTGGATCCATGTGTGGTTCATGAAAATAACTAACATGCAATGACTCTAGCAATGGTCCATGAAAAGAACAAACATGCAATGACACTGGTGGATCCATATGTGGTTTGTGGAAGTAACACACATGCAATAACTCTAGCTGTCATTCATGAAAAGAACAAACATACAATGACACTGGTGGATCCATGTGTGGTTCATGAGAAGAACACACATCCAATGACACTGGTGGATCCTTATGTGGTTCATGAAAAGAACACACATGCAATGACACTGGTGGATCCTTATGTGGTTTGTTTACAAGAACACACATGCAATGACACTGGGTGTGGTTCATTTAAAGAACACACATGCAATGACACTGGGTGGATCCATGTGTGGTTTGTTTAGAAGAACACACATGCAATGACTCTAGCTATGGTTCATGAGAAGAACACACATGCAATGGCACTGGTGGATCCATGTGTGGTTTGTTTACAAGTACACACATGCAATGACTCTAGTTGTGGTTCATGAAAAGAACAGACATGCAATGACACTGGTGGATCCATTTGTGGTTCATGGAAAGAACACACATGCAATCACACTGGTGGATCCATGTGTGGTTTGTTTAGAAGAACACACATGCAATGACTCTAGCTGTGGTTCATGAAAAGGACACACATGCAATGACACTGGTGGAGCCATGTGTGGTTCATGAAAACAATAGACATGCAATGATACTGGTGGATCCTTATGTGGTTTGTTTAGAGGAACAGACATGCAATGACACTAGGTGTGGTTCATGAAAAGACCAGACGTGCAATAACACTGGTGAATCCATGTGTGGTTCATGAAAAGAACAGACATGCAATGACACTGGTGGATCCATGTGTGGTTTTTTTAGAAGAACACGCATGCAATGACACTAGGTGTGGTTGATGAAAAGAACAGACATGCAATGACACTAGGTGGATCCATGTGTGGTTTGCTTAGAAGAACACACATGCAATGACTCTAGCTGTGGTTCATGAAAAGAACAGACATGCAATCACATTATTGGATCCATGTGTGGTTCATGAAAAGAATAGACATGCAATGACACTGGTGGATCCTTATGTGGTTTGTTTAGAGGAACAAACATGCAATGACACTGGCTGTGGTTGATGAAAAGAACAGACATGCAATGACACTGGTGGATCCATGTGTGGTTCATGATAAGAACACACATCCAATGACACTGGTGGATCCTTATGTGGTTCATGAAAAGAACAGACATGCAATGACACTGGTGGATCCTTATGTGGTTCATGAAAAGAATAGACATGCAATGACACGGGTGGATCCATGTGTGGTTCCTAAAAAGAACAGACATGCAATGACACCGGTGGATCCTTGTGTGGTTCATGAAAAGAACAGACATGCAATGACACTGGTGGATCCTTATGTGGTTTGTTTAGAAGAACACACATGCAATGACACTGGTGGATCCTTATGTGGTTTGTTTAGAAGAACACACATGTAATGACTCTAGCTGTCGTTCATGAGAAGAACACACATGCAATGACACTGGTGGATCCATGTGTGGTTTGTTTAGAAGAACACACATCCAATGACACTGGTGGATCCTTATGTGGTTCATGAAAAGAACAGACATGCAATGACACTGGTGGATCCATGTGTGATTCATGAAAAGAACATACATGCAATGACACTGGTGGATCCATGTGTGGTCCATGAGAAGAACACACCTCCAATGACACTGGTGCATCCTTATGTGGTTCATGAAAAGAACAGACATGCAATGACACTGGTGGATCCATGTGTGGTTCATGAAAATAACACACATGCAATGACACTGGTGGATCCTTATGTGGTTTGTTTAGAAGAACACACATGCAATGACACTGGGTGTGGTTCATGAGAAGAACAGACATGCAATGACACTGTTGGATCCATATGTGGTTTGTGAAAAGAACAGACATGCAATCACACTGGGTGGATCCATGTGTGGTTCATGAGAAGAACACACATGCAATGACTCTAGTGATATGTGGTTTGTGAAAAGAACATACATGCAATGACTCTAACTATGGTTAATGAAAAGAGCAGACATGCAATCACACTAGGTGGATCCATGTGTGGTTTATGAGAATAACACACATCCAATGAACTCTAGTTGATCTATCTTGGCATAATTTGATGTATTCCACGATGTATTTCATTGTACAAGACACTTTCCATTTTTATACTACTCAGTTTTGCCCTTGGCTTTATGTGGTACTACTTAGTTTTGCCCCCCTCTCTCTGTCTTTCATAGAAGCCCAAACCTGTGCTCACCCTATCAGCTACTCCCTGATTGGTTGTCACAGTTGTCACGCGGATCGTGCGCACCAACCATTGATTCTGTGCGATCCAACAATGATCGTTGCACACGTCGTGCCCTTCACAGTACAGCGTGAGACATCACGGACGTCTCCCTCATCGAGACTTCTACAAGAAGGAACACGATGCTGTCCATGGAAAAAGTCATCGAGCGGTCATGTCAAGTTTAATCAAGTCTGAAAAGCCTACTACTGCTACTACAACACATGAACAGGGCAATGGGGTCATCGAGTGCATAGTTGTCGACGGAACGCTGTAATTTATTGCGACTTGATTTTAATAAGACATATCCCATTTTTACGCAGCGCTCTCAATCTCACTACCAACTGGGCCCTATCGCTAGTAACTTCCATGAGTCAAGGGCCCCCCTCGAGTAGATCTAACGTTGCAAGAAATTGGTTCCGCGCCACTTGCATGTAGTGGAATCAAGGTCTGCCATGAGCGTGTTTTCAATGCAGCTCTAAAGTGGAGATCGTGGCTATTTAAAAAAAAGGGAACCCAAAAAAAGAGGTGGAGATCGTGGTAGCCGCCCGCCCACCACACGTGTCCACTCGAGGACTACAAACGGTCCGGTGTTTATAACCCCCCTCGACCTTCTTCTTCCATGAGCTCGTGTCATTTTCTCCCAGTCTGTCTAGTCCCAAGACCCCAATCTACACCTACCGCGCGCGCCGAAGCTCCCTCACTTGCACTACCTCCTTCCCTTGGTGCGCCATGAAGCGTACGCGTGGAGACGAGCTGGAGTTGAAACTAGTTGAAGGCACAACAGCCGATGGCTCAGTCGTTGCCAAGCAGGCGGAGACGTCTTCTCCGGGCATGAACGCCGCTTGTCGCCGCGCCATCGAGGGTGCGAGCTCATCCGTCCAGCCGGTAGCCGTCGCCGCCGAGTAGCAGGTGGTAGCCATCGCCACCGAGCAGCAGGTAGTAGCCGTCGCTGCCGAGCAGCAGGTGGCCGACAACGTCGTGGTGCCAGCGGCAGATCTGGATGGGGGGCAGGCGGCAGGCGGAGGCAATTCGGTGCTCTACATCAATGACCCCATCGCCGTATAAGAAATCTTAGACACAATCGTGGAGAATGACGAGTTCTAGGAGGAGGTCCCTGATGAGGAGTCCGAGGTACTACATTGCTAGCTTCTCTAGTCGCATCCGCAAATTTCACTGTTCATACATAGGATTTTCTCAACCGTGTACAGATTCTTTTGCTCTTGAAGTAGGATAGTATATATATGGTTCGATCGGTCGATTGATGCATCTGCCATCTAGTCACAAAACCCTAATCTGCTCATATGCCATCTAGTTGAGTTTGCTAGTTGAGTGTTGATTTTGATACACAACAGGCCTATAACATTACATTTCTATTCCTTATTGAGCCCAATGATCCAATTTTGCCCCAAAATAGTGCAAGGGCATCTGATGGTGTCGTTTTCTTAGGGATGGTTAGTGAACCTGAGGCACCAATGCACATAAAAAATATAGGTTGTACTGTTGGTATTTTGGTTCTCTGACTCCATCGCTAAAAAAATGAGGCCCTAATTTTTTTCTCATATGTAACCTATATATATAATCTTTGTATTGTTTTTGATCTATGAATGCGTTGTATGATGCATATCTATATCCCTGAATATTGTTTTGTACGATTACATTTCAATTTCTTATTGTGGCCAATGATTCAAATTTTCCCCAAAGAGAGGTAGACACATTGGTGTCAGATTTTTTCAGGGATGAGTTAGTGAACCTGGGGCCATGTACAAGATCAATATAAGCTGTGTAAGTATTACTTGGTTCTCTTACGCCATCCCTGTAGAAACTTATGAGGCTGCAATCTTTATTCTTCATTCATAGAACTATGATATTCGAATTATCTATTCCATGCATTCATAATGTATAAGAATTACATTTTAGTTTGTCACCGAGGCCGATGATTGAAATTTGCCCCAAAAGAGTTCAAGGGGAGACACGTATGATGGTGTCGTGTTTTAGGGATGGGTTGGTGAACCTGAGGTAGCAATGCACACAAATAATATAGGTTGTGTTGTTGGTACTTTGGTTCACCAACTCCATCTTTGAAACAAATTATGAGGCCCTAGATTTATTCTCATATGGAACTACATATATGATCCTTGAATTGTTTCTTATCTTTTAATGATTGGTATGGTGCATATGAATATGAATGGTTTTGATCATCAGTATTTTTAACATGTACCTAAAGATCAATTGTTTGGTTTTTTATTTATAATTACAATATTTAGGCTTGTTTTTTTACCTGACTATGTATATCTCTGAATATTGTTTTGTACGATTACATTTCAATTTCTTATTGTGGCGAATGATTCAAATTTGTCCCAAAAGAGATGCAGACACATTGGTGTCAGATTTTTTAGGGATGAGTTAGTGAACCTGGGGCGATGTGCAAGAACAATATAGGTTGTGGAATTGTTACTTGGTTCACTCATGTCGTCCCTGAATAAAAACTTATGAGGCCGCAATCTTTATTCTACATACACTCTGATGCAATTATTTGTCATTGTGTTGAGATGAAATGATATATGAACCGATCAAACTATTGTTGAGATGCTTTATCTTTGATATCCACGGATATATTGTCTTACATATACATGTTGTTAATTCTTGAGTTGTAATACAACTCAATCATATGTATGAGTTCTAAGTTTTGTTCTTAAAAATCAACAGGAGGAGGATGATGAAGTGGACGATAGCAAGGTATCCAAGGACAACAAGAGCCGCTACGTGCTGAGGCGGTTACGGTGTGGGCTAATCCGTTTCCACCGTAGGGGGGGACTGTTTTGCCCATTCTTTGGCAGAGCAATCAACGTGGACCTCAACAACATGATCTAGCACGCGGAGGGCGTTGGCAGAGGTGGAGGCAGAAGCCATAGGCCGATTACCTTGGCGCGGCACACAGCCTACGGCACATTCCTCCGAGAGTATGTCAGCACTGGCATGTATCCCATCGAATAGGCTATCGTTGCCTCCTGCTAATGCTCCTGCCCTGCTAGGCGTCTTCGTGTCTCGGCCTCCTGCTGCCGCCCCTGCTTTTATTTTGTTCTAGTTAATTATCACCTGTGTGTGGCATGTAAGACAATATATCCATGGTGTCTCTGGTGAATCTTCTATATTAATCTACTCCTTTATATGGAGTGCCTTAAAATTTCAAGTGTTCAATTATATTACTGATCATGCTCATGCACACTACAAAATATTTCTAGTGCTCGATTATATTATAATTGCCAAGGAATACATCAACAAGTTAAACTGGTCAAAATTTTGTATTGAAGTAACTAAATGTATCAAACACATAATAAACTAGAAACTAAAATCTAGTTCAAACACATAATGTATCACCACCACTTGTTGTCGTCCTTGACTTGCTTCCCCTTCAACCGCTTGATGTCGCCATCGTCCCAAGATCCCTTCTCGTCCTGAAACCGCTTTCTGTCCTCCTCGCGCTTCTTCTCCTAGGCTAGCTTGCAACCAGGGCATAGCTCTCTCATGAAAAACCCCGCCTTAACCATCCCATCTTTCATGGTAATGACCTTACTATACAACTCGTACGCCATGTAGGCGTCTCTGGCTGCATACTCGAGGCACACCTGGCTCATCGGCTTCCACTCCCAGTAGTCGTGATTGAGTCGCCTCAATTTCTTCAGTTTTTCATAGGATTTATCGATGATTTCTGCTGCCAGATCACCCATGCCATCCTTTGGTGGGTATGGTTTGATCTTGTACAGATTTTGGATGTCGATGTGGTGCCCATCTGGGATTTTTATCAACGCATGAGAAAGCATAATTGTGTCATTTGTGATATCCATGCTAGTGAAAGTTATCCCTTTCCTACACAAGAACTCGACCAGAGCCGGACCATGCATCTCAGTTTGTTTACTGCTGCACTTAGATGGTTTTAGGGATGTAAGGGAATAAGGGATGCATAAGTGGTGATCTCAAATTGAAATTTCACATACCTACAGAGGTGGTAAACGAGGACCTCCTCATGTATGGCGATTTGCACGATAGCGATCTCTTGTGGAGGATTTTTTGCTTATTTGCACGGGTGTACTCCAAGTCTAGCCCCACAAACTTGTGCTTCTCTTTCTCAAGAAATTTCTCAAACCTGTCGAGAGTTGTCTCCACAGTCGCTTCATCATTTGTGTACACCACTGTCAAAGTCCTGGTGCCATGGGCAGGGACCAAGTGGGTCTCATAGCGCTTCCCATCGTCCATGCCTGCAAGGAAATGGGTGAAAGGAAATGCCTGCAAGGAACTGCCTGCGAGAGGAAGAACAAGATGAACCGACGATTCCAGAACAGAGGAAGAAGAAGCGCCCAGGAAAAACTACAGAGGAATGACTGAGGAAGAGGAATGACTGCAGAAGAAACGTGGTAACTGCAACATTCGGTTCGAGAACTCACCGTGGTTACGTGGAGATCGTGGTAGTGCCGCCGGTTCAACAAGTGGGGCTAGTTCCTGCGAGAATATGGAATTAGCTGTGCATTTTTCTATGCGAGAAATTGGGAGAAATCATTTATATTTTGTCTTTCATAATTTTGTCTTTCATGCATACACAATAGAACCCTTATAGGCTCAACATGGCAGAACTTGAGCTACCACAGAGACCTCGGCAGAGGTGGCCGAACCGATGCGGGTGCAACCACGACGACGGCAAGCTCGGATTCTAGAGGAGGAAAACAGAACCGAGCATGGTCGACACGGTGATAGATCTCACCGGGAACCAATTCTTGTCCCCGCACCGTGCCATGGGTGCGTCCATGGTGAGGGCGAGCTCCGACTCGGGATGGGAAGGAGAGCGGGGCCGAGCAGCTTCGTCATGTCCCAGCTCTGTGCCATGGCCGCGACCACAGGTTGCCACTCCGGGGAAGAAGACGCGTAATGGATGCAGGCGCCAACGCTGCAAGCCTACAGGGAGGAGAGTTGGGCCGAGCAGGTTCATCCATGGCCCAGCTCCGCGCCATGGCTGCGACGCCCCACAGATTGCCGCTCCAAGGAAGAAGAAGACGCGTAACGGATGCAGGCGCCAACGCTGCAAGCCTAATTGACACCTAAGAGACGCAGGGGACAGAGCGACATAACGGCGAAGCGGCAGGGGGCCCAACTTGACGGCCATTAGCCTGATTTTTTGTATTGAAACATAAAGTTGAATTCGTGCCGAAAAAGACCCTCTAAGTATTTGGCACACCAACTGTAGTCATCGCGGCTGATTTCAGGGAACTTGGGTACCGCGTTGCCTAGGCGACCCAACTTTCGGGCCGCAAAATGATATTCTCGGTTATGAGGGACTCCCCTTGTGAAGATGTCCTTGACTCCCCGACAACGGCGCCAGAAAATATACTTTGATGGCGCGTGGTTGACGTGGGAGCTTCTTCTTCTTTGTTCCCCGGCAACGGCGCCAAAAAATATACTTGCTGACTCGTGTACTAACGAGCTCGTTGGGGAACCCCAAGAGGAAGGTATGATGAGCACAGCAGTAAGTTTTCCCTGAGTTATGAAACCAAGGTTATGAATCTAGTAGGAGCAAGGAAACACCCCAAAGGTGTAGCTAGCTGAACTTTGGCAGGGCGCACTACCGGTGCTAGCAGCAACGTGGAGACTTGCACAACACAACCACAGAACTCTGTCCCCAACTTGTGATGAGGTTGTCAATCTCACCGGTTTTGCTAAAAATAAAGGATTAAACGTATCGAGTGGAAGAAAGTAATAGTTTGCAGAAAGTAAACACAAAACAGTAAACAGTTGATTGTAGATTGATAGTAAAAGAAAGGACTGGGGTCCATAGTTCACTAGAGGTGGCTCTCCTTAAGATAGATGACATGATGGGTGAACAAATTACAGCGGGGCAATTGACAAACATCGAGAAAGTAAACAAGCATATACTACTCATCTTGACTCCTTTGAGATTTGATTGGGCATTACAACATTATACATAGACCGCCATCCAACTGCATCTATGACTAATAATCCACCTTCAGGTTATCATCCGAACCCCCTCCAGTATTAAGTTGCAAGCAATGGATAATTGCATTATGAATTCCATGTAAAGTAAACAATACGATTGTTCTATGAACAAAGGATTGTTATTTTCTCCCTAGTAGCAACAACACATCTAGTACCTTAGAGATTTCTGTCACTTCTCCAGATTACCAGAGGCATGAACCCACTATCGAGCATAAATACTAAATCTTGGAGTTGCTAGCATCTACTTGGCCAAGATAGCTACTAACAACGGAAAGCATGCAAGATCACAAATAACAAAGACATGATAGAATCAATAATCAATCTGAAATAGCATCTCAATATCCATCGGATCCCCGCAAACACAACATGTAGAATTACAAATAGATGATCTTGATCATGAACGGAGCTCACAAGATCTAAACATGATAGCACAAAGGAGGAGAACCAGCCATCTAGCTACTACGTGGACCCGTAGTCCAGAGATGAACTACTTACGAATCATGCCAGAGGCTTGCATGATGATGAAGAAGGCCTCCAGGGTGAATTCCCCTCTCCGGCAGGGTGCCGGGAAGAGCTACATATCCCTCCTGATCTAGGGATGGAGATGATGGTGGCTACAGACTCTTTCGTGGAATTTTGATCGGGTACTTAGGGTTTCTGTATTGGAGGCAACTTATAGGCGGAAGGAGAGGCCGAGAGGGTGCCTGGGGCGGCCAAACCAGGCTTGGCCCAATGGCCAGGTGGTGTGGCCGGGCCCCAGCCCCTCTCCGTCTCGTATTCTGGATCCAGGTGTCCCTCGGTGAAAAACTGACATTGGCTTTTGTCCCGTCCAATTCCGAGAATATTCATTTTCTGACTTTCCTGGAACCAAAAACAGTAGAAAACAGGCAGCTGGCACTGTGGCTCTTGTTAATAGGTTAGTCCAAGAAATCATATGAAAAGTACTCCAAAGTGTGGACAAAACATAAGAGAGGAGATAAAACCAAGCATGGAACATCAAAAATTATGGATACGTTAGCAATGTATCAGTACTCTGGTTGATCCTTCCTCTGGTCTAATTCCTTATGATATGGAGGACATGCTGGTGAGCCTCGCAGCACGAGCAGAAGTCATGAAGAACTACGGCGTAGATATTATGCTCGTAGCTGTCCGGATCTTCCATGCCTTGTGGCCCAATGATGATGCTCCCGAAGGTTCGAAGGCTTTTCTTGAAAAATTAATGGAGTGCGAGACTCAGCTAGACCTCTGGCGAGAATCTGTTGCCCGCGATGGGGCTGATACGGCACTGAGCTTCATACTTTCGTAGTATGAGACCTTGGATTTGAAGGTGCTTAACTGCATGCGCACCGGATAAAATGGACTAATGATCCGGAGTGTATCGCTCAACGCAAGGCTTGCGCCTACAACCTTATCCAGTACGCCTCCTGCCACAGCTGGAACGAAGGTCCGAGCTTCCTTGGCCTCGTCGACGATGAAGATGTCAAAGATGGCTCGGGTGACGAAGTCGACTAAGGTTCAGAATTTGTCGAGGATGATGAGGCTTAGACCGAAGCTCCCCCCCACAAATGTCGAATTACCTCCTCTACTCGGATGTTGCTGCTCCTTGAGCGAAAAAACACTTGAAATTCGTTAAATCCTCGGTATGACGGGTGCAAATGTATCAAGTACAATGGTTATGTTTTGTTGGTACTAATTTTTAATGTCGTATTAACTTGGGCGGAATCCCCGAGTTTCCTTTTCTTGTTCCCCCAATTTTATGATTCGGCTCGTGTCTACCTTGATTTGGTTTTTGACTTATGAATCCGAGGTTCAAAAAATTGATTTAACAATACTTGAAAATTTGTGATTAGCTCAAGGTAACTAAACATAGCATAAATAAGATAAATACAAGGTTAGTCCGAATAACAAATGTCGGCTCGATTACACTCCTTTCCTTAGTCGTCTTTCATGTACCTTGCAATTCCAAACTTGTTCTCTTGCTTTCCATGAAGCCAATTCTTGTTGGACAGTAGCAAGTCGAAGAGTTAGGTTTTTGGTGCTTACACATTACTAATCCGGCTAAGGTACAAGTAATTTAAGCTAGCCGACATGTAAAAAATTAAATACAGAAAAGACAATTATTAAGGCAGTCCGCGAGTTTCTACTTGGGGTGCCAAGGTTTCATGGATAGGCTCATTGCCGATATACATACCGACATATGAGAGATTTAGATACATACACTTTTCGCTAAGTGTAAAACTGACGAAGTAGAGCTACATTCAATAGACGCTTAGAATCCTCGCTGGACCTGTCCGCCTTGTTCTTCTCCTGTGGCTGCACATCGATAAGATAATATGAATCATTGTGCAATGCTTTGCTTACAATGAAGGGTCCTTCCCATGGAGGGGATAACTTATGCATGCCAGTAGTGCGTTGCACTAGTCGAAGTACAAGGCCACCTTCCCGGAAGACTTGGGGGTTTACTTTCCGGCTATGGTAACGTCGGAGATTTTGCTGATATATGGCGGACCTGGACAAAGCCAGTTCTCTCGCTTCTTCCAGCATATCAACATCATTTTGCAGGGCTTCTTGCACTTCGGCTTCTGTGTATTGGGCGACCCTAGGCGAGTCATGCTCCTTGTCGGCTAGTATTACAGCTTCTGCCCCATATACCAGAAAGAATGGCATATAGCCTGTTGATCAATTCAGAGTTTTTCTTAAACTCCACAATACCGCTGGTAGTTCTTCTATCCAGCACCCCGCTGATCTTTGCAGCAGCTCAATTACCCGGGGTTTTATCCCGGACAGAACTAGTCCGTTGGATCTTTCCACATACCCGTTTGATGCGGGGTGGGGTACTGATGCAATATCTAGCCGGATCTTCTTTTCTCGGTAGAATCTCGCGAATGCTCCTTCAGCAAAGTTTGTGCCATTATCAGTTATGATATTGTGGGGATAGCCATATCTCAAGATTATATCTTTGAGGAATGTCACGGCTATTGCCCCATCACATTTCCTGATTGGGTTTACCTCAATCCATTTGGTAATTTTTTATACCATAACCAAGTTATGAGTCATGTTTCCTTTTGCCGGCTTAAATGGGCCGACCATATCCAAACACCATACTGCAAATGGCCATGTGATAGGTATAGTCTTCATTTCCGACATACGCATGTGTGTCTTGGTGGCATACCTCTGACAACCATTGCACTTCTGAAAGAACATTTCATGATTTCCTATGTTTTGTGTGTTAGATAACAATACCATGGAACTTCTAATGTGTACTAAGTGTTGTAGGAAAGTTTTGAGCATTTGGGGGACCGGATTATCCGCCCCCATCATGGGCCGGATAATCTGGCCGGACCATCTTGGCCAGGGCTGGCTGTGCACTACCTTCTGTCTGGGAGTGGAATTTCCCCCGGACAGTCCAAGCTCTGGGCGGATTTTCTCCCTGGACCGGATAATCCGGCCCTCATGCTGGGCCGGATAATCTGGCCCCATGGGAATCGCCCAAGAGAGCGTTTGCACGAGCTTCTGTCTGGGGGCGGAATTTCCTCCAGATATTCCATGGCTAGGGCGGATTTTCCCCCTAGCCGGATAATCCGACCCTCCCCTAGAGCCGGATAATCCGGTCCCTAGGAGAAGGTGTCAAGGACCAGCCTGCGCGAGCTTCTGTTCGTAGGCGGATTTTCTGCCGGATAATCCGAGTCTAGGGCGGAATTTTCCCTAGGCCGGATAATCCGGCCCCAAAGGCTCCAATGGCTTGGTTTGGAAAGGGGGTATACAATCCCCTTCATCCCCATCGAGCAGAACTCTTGATTCATTCGAAAAGTGTCAGACCCATTGCAAGAGCTCTATCTCTAGATCTCCCACTTCAACCACCTGAAGGCTTCCATCTTTGGGGGAATTGAAGGAGGAGACAATCTTCATCTTCATCACGAATCAAGCACATCAACTCCTCTCCATTCATTTGGAGAAATCCCCGATCTAGTATTCTTGATTAATATCTAGATATTGTGTTTTGTTATTGATAACTTGTTCTTGTGGCAGCTTGTTGTCTTTACAGGCCTCCAATTTGGTTGTGGAGTTGTGCCCTGCTAGTTGTGTAAAGGCACCGGTACCCGCCTCGAAGGGTTCCTATAGTGGAAAGGTGGATCATGCCTTCGGTGGCGGGATCCATCGGAGAACAGGGTGAGGCCTATTGTGGCGTGGTGGTCTTAGTACCACCCACCCCTCCAACGCAGATGTACTTCCCTTAACAAGGAAGGAACTGCGGTAAAACAAATCATGTATCTCCGCGTGCTTCACTACGGTTCACTAGTTCCTCTTTCCACTCGCCTCTTACTCGCTAGTAGATAGGTTTGCATATAGGGAAATTCTTCTAAATAGTTATCTAGAGATTTTACCTTTTGTGTTAAGCCTAAAATTGAAAAAGCATTAAAATTTGAAGTAGCACCTATTCACCCCCTCTAGGTGCCCATACGATCCATTTCAATTGGTATCAGAGCCCCGGCTTTTTATTCGGGATTAACCGCCTAAGAGAAGTATGGGTACCAAGGAGAATGGGAATGAGGTTGTGGATAAGGTCACAATGGATGACCTCAAGATGTTGGAAACAACCTTGTTGAAATCCTTTGATACCAAGATGGAGGAGATGCACCAAATTATTGCTCGTCTCACATCATCCGTAGCCCCATCTCCATCCTCCTTTGAGGCTGCCACTCCCTCATCCAAGGATAAGGCTAACACCGGATCCAAGGAAGATGAAGTGGTAGGTGAAAAACATAATGGTTCCGCCTCCAAGAAGGGAAGTGGTAAGGAGGAATATAGTGAGGTTCATCACTTATATTCCCCCGACCCACCTATCCCTCATCATCATATAAACAATAGGGGTGATCCACCCAAGCTTACTGCATCTTCATTTATCAATGGCAATTCTTAATGAGGTCTCATGTTTGCAGCTCTTCTATTGAACTTTGGAGGATTATCGAAGAGGGTCTTCATATTGGAGATCACACCAACTTGACAAGAAGAGAAGTTGTGGATAGCCAATTGAATGCTACGGCTCTCCACATGATACAGCTCGGAGTGGGTCCCAAGGACATGCCCCACATTAAACATCTCAACACAGCTAAAGAAGCTTGGGATGCTCTCAACAATCTCTTTATTGGAAATGAAATCATGAGAAGGAATAGGTATGATGCCCTTAGTAATGAAGCTGAAGGATTCTACAGGTTGGATGGTGAAAACCATGAAGACATGTATAGAAGACTCAAGGGCATCACAACAACATTTAGAAAGCATGTAGCCACTCACATTGATGATGCTTGGATAAAAAGGAAATATGTGAGTGCTCTAATGCCTTTTGAGCCAACGGACTTGAAGAGCTTGCAAGGTAGAAACAACTACCATCAAATGACGTCCAATGAAGTCATGCAAGAAATGGCATCATTCAAGGTTGTAGCTAAGAACGCGGAAGATGCCTGTGCCCGAGCCATTAGAATGCAAAAAGGGGTCAATGTGGCTCTAAAGGCAAATGTTGTTGAGCAAGATGAGGACGAAAGAGCTTTCGAGGGTACCTCCATGGATTGCCCCGATGAAGTCAAACATGCTCATGGTGAGTACATGACGTTCTACGCAAGGAACTTTTGGAAGGATCCAGCCAAGGCCAAGTCGGAACTCGAGCGCAAGAATGGGTCAAGTGGAAGAAGAGAAAGTGGCCCAAAACTGGAAACATGCTACAATTGTGGAGATAGGCTGCACTTTGTGGCTGAGTGTCCATATCAAAATAGAGAAGACAATGGTGGAAGGCTCATCCTTAAAGAAAAATCCAAGGCACCTATGAAAAAGCCATTTATCAAAAAGAATGTCCCTTACAAGAAGCAACCCAAGATTGTCTTGGTGGCACAAGAAGAATATTCCTCCACAAGTGAAGATGAAGAGGATGAAGATAGTTCTCGTGAGGTGGCAGCTATAGCCACCACATCGAATCCATCATCTCTCTTCGACTCGCCAAACAAAAATGTCATCAACAACAACGTCAGTTGTCTTATGGCAAGAGGGTCCGAGGTATCATCTTCTAGTTCTTCATTCCCTAAGACTAACATAAATATGGATATGGATGATCATACTAGTCTTAAAATGAAAGAAGAAGTTATTGCTTTGTACAACTTTTTCACTAACTTGCAAGGTGAGCACAAACTTCATTTTGATGCTCTTATGAGTCAACTTGCCCAAGCCGAAGATCTCTATGAAGAAAAGGGCAGAATTGAAAGAGAAGATGCCTTGGAGATAGCTTCTTTCAAGAATGCCTTGGAAGAAGAAGAGGAAGCTCGAGTATCTTTGGAAGAGAGACTCGAATCCATTGAGGAGTCACATGAAGAAGTTGTGGCTCAGCTCATCAAAGAATGTGACAACGCTCTTGCCAAGGTAAAGAAACTAAACAAAGAAAAGATTGAATTTGGGGCTGCTCATGCCAGACTCTCGGAGAAGTTTGAGAAACTTGACATTGCTCACAAGGTATTGGAGAGTGAACACTCTACTCTAAATGAGTCTCATGACCAGCTCCAAACTCAATTGAGGAAGTATGATCTGCCCAACACCTCCACATCATCTTATGGAAAAGAAGAACTTGCAAAAGGATCTCAACACAAAGGTAAAGAAGTTCTAGATGAGATACTTAGTAAGCAAAGGACAAACAATGGAAAAGAGGGTATTGGCTATATTCCCAAGAAAAAGAATAAGAAGAACAATAAGAAGAAGAAGAAGAGCAAGACTGCTCAACCAAAGACTAGCACCACCACCAATGACAAGTCTAATTATGATGGTTTTGCAGGGGCTAACAATCCTAACTTTGAGTTATATTGTGATTAGTATGGTGATGTTTATGATAGTTATGTAGGTCCTTATGATTGTTACATTCCTTGGTCTATTTGGGTCCCCAAGACCCTTGTCACAAACATGAGAGGACCTATTGAAAAACGGGTACCTAACACCAAGAAGTAACTTTCTTGCAGGGCTATGCTTCTGGTGGGTCTAAATGGGTACTCGATAGCGGATGCACGAGTCACATGACCGGAAGCAAGGATATCATCACGGGGATGCGGCCAAATCATGATCATATAACCATCTCCTATGGTGACAAGTCAAAATCTAAGGTATTGGGTCTCGGCAAAGTTGTGGTGGCTCACGATATCTATCGCGTGGACGTCTGATACATCTATTTTGCATCACTATTCTATGACTTAATTCACTATTATTCATTGATATATTTCGTATTGAGAGGTGATACTTATGTTATTTCACCTATTTTTGCATGGTTGATGACTTTTGGAGCATGGATCGGTGCAGTCAGGATTCTGATGGAAAGGTGCTGTTTGGAGGCAAAATTGGCGAAGATCAGAAAATCCTGGAAAATATACGGAAAATCCTATTTTTCCAGAAGACTCAGGATGCCAGAATATGGAGTGGAGGTGGGCCACAGGGGGCCCACACCACCCCATGGCGCGGGCAGGCCTAGGCCACGCCAGGTGGAGTGTGGCCGCCGCCCACCTCTCCCTCGGGCGTATATCATCCCCACAAAACCCTAAGACTCGGGAGCAACCACAGAAAGATTCCGCCTCTGCAAGGCGGAAAACACCGAGAGAAAGATCTCTCCAGCATGATTCTGCCGGGGGAATTCCTTCCCGGAGACGGGAGATCGTCGCCATCAACACCACCATCAAGCTGGACTTCATCGGGATCATCATCATCATCACCACCACCATCACCATCAGCACCCTCATCACCATCTCCATATTGCTGTAACAATTGCGTTTAATCTTGCTATAGTTCATAAGGGAAACTTTCCCGGTGTTGAATACTCTTTGTAGTTGATGCTATTGAGTGAACCATTGAATTATTGTTTATGTTCAGATTGTTATACATCATTATTCCATCTCCGATCATGATCCATATGATGTCTTGTGAGTAGTTCATTTTGTTCTTGAGGACATGGGCGAAGTCTTGTTGTTAGAAGTGGAGTTGTGTTGAGAAAGATTCAACAGATTGTTATTTAAGTTGTTGTGTACTTCTTCTAGTGGTGTCATGTGAACGTCGACTACGTGACACTTCGCCTATATGGGCCTAGGGGAATGCATTGTGTATTTGGCTACTAATCGTAGGGGTTGCCGGAGTGACAGAAACCTGAACCCCCGTGAGGAAACCATTGCACAAGGGACGTAAGGGTCTTAGGGTTTAAAGCTGTGGTTAGGTTTCTACCTTAATTACTTTCTTGTACTTACGGATGTTTGCAAGGGGTATAATCACAAGTATGTATTAGTCTTGGATGGGGCGGTACATTATCACAGGTTCACCCACACAACACTTAGCAAGCTAGAGAAGATTAGTCGACTATATGAAGCGAAAGCACTTGTCAGTCTTCCCATGTGTCCTCGAGAACGTTTGGTCATCTATAGAAATACAACCGGCTTGTCCTTTGTTGCATAAAGGATTGGGCCACTTGCTGAATTTATTCCTACTATCTTTTATTTACTCGTACTTTGTTTACTTGCTTTATCGAAAACCCCTAAAAATCCGTTTGCTAAGTATTTGCAGAGAATTCCTGATCCATACCACTAGCCAGCACCTTCTGCTCCTCGTTGGGTTCGACACTCTTACTTATCGAAAATACTGCGATACACCCCCTATACTTGTGGGTCATCAAGACTATTTTTTGGCGCCGTTGCCGGGGAGTGAAGCGCTATTGGAGAGTGTAACTGGTAAAGGAAACTTCTACTGTGAGTATTGTTTACTTCTGCTAGTTGCTTTATTTCCGTAATGGATAATTCGATGAGTTTCTTATTTGGTAATGCTACTACCACTGCTAAGGTAGTAGATAAGCCACCACCTGCTGATAAAGATGTTTTCAAAATACCTACACGAATTATTGATCGTGTTATGGATAACTACTATGTTGGGGATGGAACTGTCCATCCCGGTGATCATTTACTCTTTATACACGAATTATGCGGGTTGTTCAAGTGTGCAGGTATTACTAAAGATCTAGTTAAGAAGAAGTTATTCTCATTATCACTGAAAGGAAGAGCTCAGGAATGGTATAAGCTGCTGAAGAATGGTCAAGCTCTGGAATGGGAGGAAATAGTGCCTCTCTTTTATTCAAAGTTTTATCCTCCTAGTGAGATTCATAAAGATCGGAATCAAATATACAACTTTTGGCCTCTTGATGGAGAGAGTACAGCTCAAGCTTGGGGGAGATTGAAGTTACTAATGCTCAAATGTCCCATTCATGAGCTCCCCAACAATATTATTATCAATAACTTTTATGCAAAGCTCCCTCTACATGATGAGGATTTATTGGATGCTTCTTGTGCTGGATCATTCACTCGTATGGAAGAAGAAGCTAAATGGGATCTTCTGGACCGTATTCAAGACAATGCCAAAGCTTGGGAGAATGACAAAGGTAGAAAGTCAGGTATAAATTATGATTATGAATGCATTGAATCTTTTATGGGAACTGATGAATTTCAAAATATTAAAAATGCTTATGGTCTAGACTCTCAAGCTATTGCTTCTTATTTTAAGGCTTTTGCTTCCTACATTGAAGTGCCTAAAAAGAAGTGGAATAAGTATCATGAACCTTATAAAGATGCTGCTAAGAGTGTTCCTGCAAGAAATTCTGAAGTTTATACTGCTAATCATGTTTTACCTGAACCTTATATTGAGAAAATGCCTTTCCCAGTTAAGGTAAAGGAACATTCTATGATAGCTAGTATGGTTAATGAAAGTATGAATAAGGCTGTTGAACCTGATAAACAAATGGTTGATGAACCTATAGTAGAAAATGTGAAAGACTTTGTCACTAAGTATGAAAAATAGGGACACACTATCCTTTGTAAGGATACCTCTAATATTGTTTCACAAAGTAGTGTTATGAGAGCTAATATTCCCGTGTTTTCTGTTAGAATAAGTGATCATTGCTATGATGGCCCTTGTGATAGCTATTTTGTTAAGTTTATGCATGATACTGAAAGTTATTATGAGAGAGGGAAAAGTGTTCTTATGCATCTCAATAATATCAAGTTTCCCCGTTTTATGCTGAAAGTTTTTATGCTGCACTTCTTTTGCCTTCTTATGCAAGTTGCCTTTGGTTTCAATAACTTGTTTGTTTACAAAATCCCCTTGCATAGGAAGTGGGTTAGACTTAAATGTGTGTGTTTTTGCTTCTTAATGCTCTCTTTCACTTCAATTCATATCCCTATGAGAGCTTCTTCAAAATTATCATGCCCATCTTAATGGCTATAAAGAAAGAGCTTTATGGGAGACAACCCAATTTGTTTTTGCTTTCAGTTTGTTTTTGTTTCTTTGATTCTTGGAAGTTATTACTTCGGTAATAACAGCTCCTTACCCGTTTTGTTTGGTTTTTGTGTCAAGATCAACCTCTAATGAGAGAGAAGTAAGATTTGGGGAAGTTGTTGTCCCAAAACAGATTTTTGTGCTTCACCGTAAAAATTCGTGAGAGACCTCTGTCTGTCGGATTGAGCTGTAATGTTTTGTGCTTCTGCCCCAGGTTTTTATTTAACTTTCGTTAGTTTTGCACTTTTTGATTTGAGCAACAGAAGATTTTCTAAAAAATTGATCTTTACCTGCTGGTCTGTTTTGACAGATTTAGCCACTCTTGCATTTGCTTCTTTATTCGATCTCCTTTTTGAATTCTTTTTGGGTTTTCGGAAGGAGTTGCTACAGTACCTTTTGTTTTGATGGTTTTCAGTTGAAGTTGGACTCAAAAGGTTTTATCACTTCACTTATACTAATGTTGCTACTGAGAACTGTGTGAAGTTCTGTGTGAAAGTAATTTCCAGGAAGTGGAGACAATGGTGTAATAAGGAAGAGAAGGGTTTATGACTCAAGTAATAAGTATATGAAGATGAACATATCGATGATATTCAAGAGATGACCCCGGTAGAATCTACTAGATACCAAATTCAGAGACCTGCAGAGTCCATATTCAAATAGGTAACAGTGCTGGTAAGAATAGTTCCACGAAAGTACAATCCAACTATATTTTTGCAGTTTTCAGTCAATAAGGAAAGTTTCGAAGCGAAAAAGGGACGAAACCGGAGCCAGGGTGGCCCACACCACACCATGGCGCGGGCCCACCCCTGGTCGCGCCACCAGGTGGTGAGGCCACCCAGGACTCCGTCTCCGACCCGTTTTCTCCCAGTACCTTCCTTTTGACATGAAACTTCGTAATATATAACCCCTCGGATCCCCCGAGGTCCGTATATCGTGTTTTCGTCGTGTTTTTGTTTCGATCTGTTTCTGCCAGGACATACTCTTTCACCTTCGAGATTGAGGACTTTGGGAAACTGATCAAGGAGTGTTGGAGATGTACTTTCTGGGTATCCTCACAGTTCCTCACTGACCAGGGTGGCCCACTTCGGGTTAGAGCTTTGATTCACGGCGTGATCGGGAGAAAAGGCAGTCGATCCGGCTAATGGAAGGCCCAGAAGACTTACCGACTTAGGCCCATAATGTTACTTGTAGTTCGAGATGTACTCTGTAACCGACACTTAGAAGTAGCCGGATAGATATCTCCTGTAAACCCTAGGCCGGATATCTATATAAGTCGTCCTAGGGAGAGCCTTTAGGGCACACCCAATACTTTAGACCCTCAACTCGCACAGGCGAAACCCTTGTAACCCATATTCTGGCTCTGTCGTACTACTGGATTGCTAGCAGGAGTAGGATCCATCCAAAGCCGGCGGATTCGAGCCTGGGAAAACTTGTGTGCTCACCGTCCCGGAACACCGTACGTCTCACACCCCTCTCTTCCGCACGCCTCGAGGACCCCCTCATGGCGTACTTTTCATCAATCCGACGACAGTTGGCGCCCACGGTGGGGCAAGTGAGCTTTGGATCTGCGTTCCGAACGGAATCTGCAAGAATCGGAATCGGCGAGACTATCGCCGTCGGTCGCATCCTCTAGCCAGTGATGTCCCTCTCATCGTTCTCGAGGAGACTTGGATTCCGGCAAGGGAGACCGTGACTGCCTACACAATCATGTCCTTTGGCCAGATCGATGTTTACATCGGTTTCGCTGAACCTGCCCAACCCACCCCAGCGGTGATGATAGAGGCAGAGGAATTTTCTGGGTCCCCTTTGTCCGCGGAGGTGGCAGAATTCCAGATCTCAGAAAACCCTAATCCCACCCAGCCCGCACCAGTTGCGGAGATAGTGGAGAAACCCGAGCCTGAGGAAGACCTAGCGGACCAAGTCGAATCTGGAGTGGATCTCCCAAGAGGAGCCGGATCCCAGATCGACCCACCCATGGAAGTCGAAATCCAGGAGGAGCATATCAACGACACTGATTCCGGCTCTGATGATGCCGGGATAGACATGCCGTTCCTAAGGTACACACTAAAACATATGATACTGCAAGGCGAAAGCGCAGATGCAATCCTTGAGACCATCAAAAGTTTCGATATGGATGATCGCGAAAGCCGTAGGTACCTCAGGAGGCACGCGTCGCACTTTGTTGGATACGTGGGATCCGGATCCGGCTCTGCCGATGCTGGAGAAAATACTAACTCGGTGCTGGAGGCAATTGGAACAAACGCCGACGTACCCGCATCCTCGGATGAATCGATGACGTCAGCAGATTTCCGAAAGTTCTCCGTGAAATATGAAGAGGAGTATAACTCCAAAGCCGCAGAAGAAGGAGAAGCCATGGATGAAGGATCCGGCGAACACTCTCCCAAAACGCAGGATGACATGGACGTCGGAGATAATCTCGAGGTCCAGATGTCCGAAAGTACCGATCAGAGCTTGACTCCGGGAAACGGACCCAAAGCCGTCTTTGCTACCGGCGCTGCCAAGAAGGAAAAGAAGAAGAATAAGAAAAACAAGACCCTGGCAAAAGACCCTCTGAAAGAGGACGTGATTGCCGAGGAATACGAGGAAGACTCGGATGGAGCACTTATCCCAGACGAGTTGAAAAAAGAAGCATCGGTGGATGGACATGTGATCACTAAAGGAGCGCGTAAACTCATCGATGCCGCATTAACCACACCTATCCCTACAGCTGCAGAACTTACTACAGATGAGCTGGACGAAAGGGCGCAAGCCCTAGAAGCGCGTCGTCAACAAATCCTCGATGAAGCCAAAAACATCGAGGTGGAGAAGAAACTCATGTCAAACAAGGAATACATGTCTCGTCTACATCAGAAGACACGGAAGCGTCACATAGATGACAACCAATTCCCACGTGTCCGTGCCGTCCTTTTTGGAGATGAGTTGGGGAAGCCACGGAAAGATAGCAACGGAGATTGGGTATACCCAACACCAGTACAAAATACCGTGGCAGCCTGAGAAATTCTATCGGCTAATCCAGGACAAGAGGAGATCCGTTTGGGTATGAAGCTACTCAACAAGGGACTGGAGCAGCAAAAGGTAGCCCTATCCGGAAGTCAAAAACTGGTCTCGGATTCTGACCAGTGTCGCACAGATTCGGCATGGGCTGGCGTAAGATCCCATTACATTCGGGCGTAGTACCATCACCCCAAACGCAGGTAAGACAATTATTCAAGAACCGGATCTTCAGGACAGCATCACAAAACTTCACGTAACTGGAGCAACGTCGCCCCAGCGGCCGAGAAAGACGCCATCGCTGCCCTAAATCCGACGAACCCTCCCCGATGAGAATTTAAGGATCGAAGGGGAGAAGATAGAGAGAAACGCCGGGAGGAGGATCGTCAGAGAATGCCACCTCCTAGACATGAGAACCGTCCGTCTGAGCCTCACCATGGTGGGAACGACGGATGAAAGACAAGCCATGACCATGTACAAGCCGACGGGTGAGGCTCGTAGTCAAGCTGCTCCACCCTCTCCACCACAGTCATCTGCTTGGGCTCCCATGGAGGCAAGGCAGCGACATGGCGGAGGAGGTGGTGGCGAAGCAAGTCCGGCTCCACGGCACGCAGCCACAGCCTGACGGCATCTCTATCCCCGAAGGACGCAAGGCACAGGATCAACTCCAACATAGAGGCCCGGCGCTATGAAAACGATGACGTGTACGTGGGCCCAAAGTGCTTCGGACCACGCATCAGAGCTACAAAATTCCTGGAAGGATATGCTATCTCAAGACATATCCAAGCCTATGATGGCATTGCTCGGCCAGACACCTGGTTACAGGATTTCTTCCAAGCTTGCTGCATTGCCAAAGGGGGAAACAGCCTGGTCGCAACCCAATATCTCCCACTTATGTTACGGAAGACGGCACGATCATGGCTCAATGAACTTCTGGCAAACACCATCCATAACTGGTATGATTTGCAAAGCGCGTTCTTTAGGAATTTCGAAGGCACATATCGGAGGCCCTGTACGGTTGGAGACCTACAGCGTTGCACCCAGAAAGCCGGAGAAACTTGCCGAGATTACCTCGGATGATGGATTGACACCAAGAATTCCTGCAAAGGAGTAAATGATCAAACTGCGATTAAAGCTTTCATTGCAGGTCTCCCTATTGGTTTACTGCGCCATCGCTTGAAGTGTGACAAGGTCACCGATTTGGGAGAGATGGTAGAAACAGCGAGCAAGTATGCAGATGCTGACGATGATGCAGAAGGACTACTCAATGCCCTGGTTGTGCCTCAGTCGGCAAAACAACCAAAGCAACAAGCTCAAAAGCGCAAAAATACCTCGGAAGAAAAACCGAACGCGGAAACGGCGGTAGTTACTACTGTTTCCGGGTCTGGAGGATGAGGAGGACGTGGCCGAGGCCGCGGGCGTGGCCGTGGGACATCAAGGGTCCAAGGTAGAGGAGAACAACAACCAGGCAAAACCTACTCTTGGGCCGACATTGCCAATAACCCATGTGTGCATCACCTAGACGCCAATGGGGGCTCGTCCCACACCAACGCTGAATGTCGTTTCAATGACGACATCAAAAGAGATGACACCGCGGGATACAAAGCTAAGCAGAAGAAGGGAAAGAAAAATCCCGAAAAAGACAAAGAGACCAAGGAAGATTCCGACATGGAGGAAGCTGATGCTTCAAATCCCAAGTCGGAAGGGAAGAAGACTTTTCCCACCAAGAAGGACACTTATGTCACCTTCCTCGGATCTCAACCAGCAAAGGTCAAGAAAGTGTTGGGCCCGCAGCATAGAAAACAAAAAATTTCCTACGGTGTGAACTACACGCCAAGATCTATCTACTAGGTACAAAGCAACGGGTGGACATACATCCAACGAGAACTTACCCTCGTAGACAACAAGCTTTGTTAACGAGTAGGAACTCGTGGTTGATGTAGTCGTACACTTGCCGATCTCAAGATCGTGATGAAGTCCAGGTCCGCCCAAAGACGTCCATCAGATCCAGCTCCAGCACCACCAAGTCCAGCACCGCAAAGCAGCGGTGCATCCGTGATCGCACACACGTCCGGTACCCCGACAACCTCCGTCCCTCGCTCCAGCAAAGCAGCGGAAGCAGCAACTCCTTTCCAGATAAAGCCACCGGGAACATGTATCTTGCTAATCCGAGACCATGGGGGAATAATACTAGAGGGGGAGAGAGATCCTTCACAAGGAGGTGTGTGTGAGAAGTGAGGAGGGGGTGGCCTTTTATAGGAGGAGGGGGTTGCCCCTCCTTCATGGCCGACGCATGGAGGAGGTGACTCTTCACCTCTCCATTCATGTGGTGGTAACTCCCTCCACATAAATTTGCCCCTTCACATTCTCTTTTAAAGTCTCCACTTTAAATGCATTAAATTTCTCCAAATTTAATGCTCTCTCATTTAATAAAACTCTTTTATTATTTTTATTCAGAATTTTTTTAATTACTTTAATTAACAAACATTCACATAAAACCCCCTGCAACATTTCAATATTACATGCAGAACCAATTTCAGCAATTTCACCCGAAACAGTTTCGGTGTCTATTGAAATAATTCCAGCACTTTCTTAAATCTTTATCTGAAACATATTTGCTCCAAATGGTGTCGGTATCCCTTAAGTGTGTCACCCTACGGTTCACGAATAATGCAGACATGATCGAGACCCCTCTCCGATCAATAATCAGAAGCGGGACCTGGAGATCCATACTGACTCCTACACATTCAACGATGACTTCTGTGATCGTGAGAACCTTTAACGCTAGTAACTAAATCCCTTTGTCCCGCGATATATTACATGTCCGAGATTCGGTCATCGGTATCTCCATACCTAGTTTGATCTCGTTACCGACATGCACTCTTTTCTCGTTCCCGTGATATAACATTCTAGTGATCACATCATTTGCTCGCAAGCTATTTCAATGTGATATCACCGAGAGGGCCCAGAGTATATCTATCCGTCATCGGGATTGACAAATTCCACTCTTGATCCATGAGCCTCAACATAACACCTTCGTAGCACTGAACCCATCTTTATAGTCACCCTATTACGGTGTGACGTTTGATGTTATCAAGATACTCTTCCGGTGTTAGCAATTAACATGATCTCATGCTCTAAGGATAAATATTACTTCGTATGATGTTATAGCAATATAAACATAATGACTTTGATCGTAATGCTATACTTCGGATGAATGTTCATCACATCATTCCACCAATGGTGTGACCTTGTTATTAACAACATCAAATATCCATGATCAGGAAACCTTGATCATCTTGTTAATCAACAAGCTAGTCTATAAGAGAGGCATAACTAGGAACCCTTTTTGTTTATTAAACACACATGTATTGATGTTTCCGACCAATACATTTCTAGCATGTAAAATAAACATTTATCATAAACATGGAATAAGATAATAACCACTTTATTATTGCCTCTCGGGCATATTCCCTTCAGTCTCCCACTTGCACTAGAGTCAATAATCTAGTTTGAAAAACTTTGCGTATTGAACACCTATGGCTTTCTGGTGTTGCATATACGCAATTGCTAGTGGTTAACATAATCTCCGGATCTAACAGTTTCAGGTCCGTGTGTATTTGCATGTCTTTGCGTCTCTACGCATCACTCATTCTCAAATGAGATGGCATTGTATAAATTTGGTCCTCTGGTGAGACCTTTAGTTCGTTCGGGTTAAATATGTTGATATTATTGTCACACAATATATCTTCATAGTATTAGCCCACTTTGAACCACACCTAGTTTGATAACAAACTACTTAACACAAATGCCTTCCTATGCTGCTACTATAGCAGTCATATACTTAGCCTTTTGTTGTAGTATTCGTCACAATATCTCAACTTTGGAACTCATCCAAATCCATCATGGAACATACTTTCCATTATATTGTGCCACATATAGTCTAAATTGAGATAAATTTAATTTGTATCTTGTGACAAAACTAGTATCAATGTAACACTTTACAATGAACTACCTTTAACTATTTGTCACTTATACATGATATATTCTTAGTTCTTCCAAAGCTCATAAGAATATCTTTACTATTGTCCAATGATCATCATATGAATCATTCTGGTATATGCTCATAACATTTAGAGCATAGGACATTCTGGATATATATACATATCATGGTAAATTGATCAAAATTTTCATGTGATTTTACTCACCAAGTGTTGAAACACTTGAATCTTGATACAATCCTTTCCATGCAGCAAGAACCTTTCTTGTTGTTTCCATATTGAACCCTTTCAATATCTCATATTGAACCCTTTCAATATCTTATATATGTATGTCTGGCACAACCATATTAGCGCCTTTATCTATCCATATAGATATTGATGCCTAATATTCTGGGTTTGCCCAAGTCTTTCATCGAAATCTTATTTTAATGACATCCTTAACTTGTGTCAATTCAAGATACATCATTTCCAATCAACAATATGTCCTCTACATAATGTATTAGAAATATGTCTCAGCGCTCCCAGTTAATTTCTTGCAAATGCAAGCATCTTCATCATCTCCGATGAAGTTAAAGTCTTTTAACAGTTTCATCATGGTGAAGATTCCAACTCCGCTATGCTTACTTCAACTATTGAAGTTTACATGCCCTTTTAGCACCCTTTGAATTAACAAAACCCTTCGAACCATGTCATGTACATGTCCTAGGTTACCGTTCTATTAGAAGAACCTTGTTTTGTTTATTCAACTACCATATACCAAATTATATGTAGTGGTCGCTACATTAATCCGTCAAGACTATATATCGCTATGAAAGATCAAATCTTGTCATAGTCAACTCCTTGATCATTGTCATAAACTTCTTTTCGGCATGTCGACTATTTCATAGATGTTAAACATCCATGTCTCATTTCTTTATAGATCCAAACACGACCGATAGGCTTCACGCCTTTCCGGAGGGTCTTCCAAGTTTAGAAACTTGATTTCTCGTGTATGGATACTATCACGGATTCTACGACTTCTAGTCATTTTATGGAGTCAGGGCCCATCATCGCTTCTTTGCATGTAGTCGGTTCATCATTGTCAAAACAATAACGACTTGCTTATCAAATCTTACTATTTGATTCTTACCGACCCACACGGTTCTATAGGAACTCTAATATCCGAGATCACACCTTTTGTAATCACGAGAGCCATGAGCATTGTGGCCGCCACCGGATCACTTTCTGGCGTTGCGCTACTTAGCACATATAACTAAGGTTCAACAACCTTATCAAAGTTCTATTGTCCTCCCACTTAACTTTTCACGAAAAGTTCCTTCTCAAGAAACTTGACGTTCCAAGCGACAAACTCTTTTGTCCTTGGTGTTATGGAGAAATTCCCAACAAATTCTTTGGGATAGCCTACAAAGACGTGCTTATCCGACTTTGGTTATAAACATTTTACTTATGCATAGCATACCAAAATTTAAGAAAAGACAATTCGGGTTTTATCCCAAACCATAACCCATATGGTGTCATTTCAATGGATCACGATGGTGCTCTTTTCAGTTTAAAAGCGGTAGTCTCTAAAGCTTCAATCTTTAAAACATAATGGTAGTTTTATAAATGACACCTTTGATCTTACCATGTCAAACATGGTTTGATTTCATCTCTCGAATATGCCATACTCCTATGGTTTATCGGGAAAACACAAATCATGGAACAATTCCTCAAATCTTAGGTGTTTTGCTAAACCTGTAACTCAAATATCTTCCTTTATGATCAAATCATAAACTCTTTTATTTTCTTGTTACAATGATTTTCCACTTCATCTTGAAAGTCTTTGAACAACTTTCAAATGTTTCATACTTCTTCCTTATTAAGTAAATATATAGATATATTCACTCAAATTTTTGAAGAAAGCATATGAAGCAAAAAGATCCATCACATATGGCTACACATAATGGACTATGCACATCAGCATGCACAATTTCCAATAAGCTAGTCATCCGTTCCTCTCTGGCCTATGGACGGAGTTTCAATTATCTCGAGGAAAGTCTCACATGCGTCAATTGATCAAAATCAAAGACTCCAAAAATCCATCAACATGGAGTTTCTTCATGTTTTCTTTTAAATATAATTTAAACAGCGATGTCACTTCATAAGGGATCTTTCAATCATTTGTCTTGCGACATTTTAGCAATAGTGTTTATGGATGTGATTTCTCCAACTAGACTTGTAAAAGTTCATCCATCCTTTATGGAATACGGTAATTATTCGAACAGCCATTGTTCTCATGATACCGGAACAAAATAACAATTATTTAAACAAATCTTGAAGGCTTGGTTTGATGACAACGAAAAACACAATAACACTTTATTTGTTTTCGATGAACATCATCACTCATTCTCTTGCTGGTTACTTAGTCCATTGTAGTTCATGAATTGCGTTGTCCTGTATGACACTTCATACCAACCAATTCGGTATCCAATACCGGTATCCAATACCTAAGAACCACATTGTTTAACAAGCAAGGAATATAGACATAACATGTATATCTTCTATATACCTAAGTTGGACATCTCCAACCTTTTATTTTCTGCCAAATATTTTATAGATTCTCTTTCAGCAATTACTTTTCTTTTAAAAGAATCTATCAACATCAATAGTGGTGTCATCAACATGACACATGGTACAAAGCGTATATAGTCAAATACTAATACCTTTGGACTTGCACTTTGAAGTGGATCACCATCATCAAATGTTTGGTGTTCTTTCAAAAAATCCATTCTTTAGTAATCTATTAGTGTAGTAAACATTTTACTCACATCTTCTATTCATCCTTATCATGACAACTTTCATGATCAAGCTACTATAGCCTATAAGGAAGAGTCGCGAGTATAATATCAGTTCCCAAAACCTTTTTGGTAGATTCGGATGCCTAACATCTCCATCCTTCACAAATTCTCATACAATATGAGAACATGTATTTTACTAAATTATACTCTATCATAATGCAACCAAAAAACATTGTTTTAGATATCACAATATCTTTCAGACATGATGGTTTCTGAAACAATTTTCAGCTCCAATATAATCTTGATATTAAAACAACTTTTGAATATCAATAATCATGGAGGCAAACATGATACTTTAGATACTAACATTGGAATTCTTACTCTTGATTTAATACTACTTATTAAACTTCATGGAGTAAATAGAGTTTGCTGAAAGTTTGCAATGGGACTTATAAACTTTAAATTGACATTCAAAACAATACGATACCAATTCGTAAAGTAAATATCCAGAATTCTATAGTTCTATTATCTCAAATAAAAACTAAGCATAAGGTAGAAAATGAATGCCAATGACTACAACAAACTATGCAAATTCACTTTGATTTAATTTATGACAAATTGAGTTCGACTAATCCAAATTAGAAACGAACTCACACTCAAAAACGACATCCCTCGTGCCTTTTTGGTGATTACATGAACCAAATGCACTACACCAAGTCCGATCATCACGTGAGTCGGTGTAGCTTCAAAGGCGAGCATCAATATGGGCATCACATCAACTATATGACTCATGCTTAACCTTTCAGTCCGTGTTCCGAGGCCATGTCTGTACATGCTAGGCTCGCCAAGTAAGAACCTTAGTACTCGCGTGTGTAAAACTGTCTTACACCCGTTGTATGAAAGCGTAGAGTCGAGTACACCCGATCATCACGTGATGTCTCAAAATACGATCCACAAAACGGTGCATACTTAAGGAAGAACACATTTTTATCTTGATATCTAAAAGAGGGATCATCTTACAATGCTACAGAAAGCGCCAAACTAGCAGTATAAGATGCTAACATCTAATGTGTAAAGTGAGATGATATGGTCCATGCATTTGATCTCTATCACTTGCATCGTGGTATGATCTCTATCATTCCTTTGTGTGTAAGGCCAAGGTCTATGGAACTTACACGTTGAGTGTCTTGTAAAAGTATCTGTCATACATCTACTTACAACAATACCATATCAAGACACTAGCCCAACAACGATCTAAACTAGACGCCTCTAATTTATCAATTGCAAGTTTTACGTGGCTTAGGGCTTTCGGAGATAGAACTGTTATTACCTACGAACATGAACCACAACGAGGATAACCAAATTATTAGCAACTCGTTGTAAATCAGATATTGACTATAGTAGGAGAGACAGACACCCGCCAGCCACTTATGCAAAACTAGTTGCATGTCAGTCGTGGAACCGGTCTCATGTACGATGACATGTAAGGTTGGTCCGGGCCGCTTCATCCCACTATGCCACCAATATACAAAATACATAGAAGATGCAATAACATGATCATCATCGCCCACATATCAACATATGTGTACTACCTGTGCTAAGCACCTACGCATAGATCAGGATCTGATACCACTGTTGGGTCCGCAGCATAGAAAACAAAAAATTTCCTATGGTGTGAACTACACGCCAAGATCTATCTACTAGGTACAAAGCAACGGGTGGACATACATCCAACGAGAACTTACCCTCGTAGACAACGAGCTTTGTTAATGAGTAGGAATTCGTGGTTGATGTAGTCGTACACTTGCCGATCTCAAGGTCGTGATGAAGTCCAGCAGGTCCGCCCAAAGACGCCCATCAGATCCAGCTCCACCACCAAGTCCAGCACCGCAAAGCAGCGGTGCATCCGTGATCGCACACACGTCCGTACTCGACAACCTCCGTCCCTCGCTTCCAAAGAAAGCAGCGGAAGCAGCAACTCCTTTCCAGATAAAGCCACCGGGAACATGTATCTTGCTAATCCGAGACCATGGGAGAATAATACTAGAGGGGGAGAGAGATCCTTCACAAGGAGGTGTGTGTGAGAAGTGAGGAGGGGGTGGCCTTTTATAGGAGGAGGGGGGTGCCCCTCCTTCATGGCCGACGCATGGAGGAGGTGACTCTTCACCTCTCCATTCATGTGGTGGTAACTCCCTCCACATAAATTTGCCCCTTCACATTCTCTTTTAAAGTCTCCACTTTAAATGCATTAAATTTCTCCAAATTTAATGCTCTCTCATTTAATGAAACTCTTTTATTATTTTTATTCAGAATTTTGTTAATTACTTTAATTAACAAACATTCACATAAAACCCCCTATAACATTTCAATATTACATGCAGAACCAATTTCAGCAATTTCACCCGAAACAGTTTTGGTGTCTATTGAAATAATTCCAGCACTTTCTTAAATCTTTATCTGAAACATATTTGCTCCAAATGGTGTCGGTATTCCTTAAGCGTGTCACCCTACGGTTCGTGAATAATGCAGACATGATCGAGACCCCTCTCCGATCAATAATCAGCAGCGGGACCTGGAGATCCATACTGACTCCTACACATTCAACGATGACTTCTGTGATCGTGAGAACCTTTAACACTAGTAACTAAATCCCTTTGTCCCGCGATATATTACATGTCCGAGATTCGATCATCGGTATCTCCATACCTAGTTTGATCTTGTTACCGACATGTAATCTTTTCTCGTTCCCGTGATATAACATTCTAGTGATCACATCACTTGCTTGCAAGCTATTTCAATGTGATATCACCGAGAGGGCCCAGAGTATATCTATCCGTCATCAGGATTGACAAATTCCACTCTTGATCCATGAGCCTCAACATAACACCTTCGTAGCACTGAACCCATCTTTATAGTCACCCTGTTACGGTGTGACGTTTGATGTTATCAAGATACTCTTCCGGTGTTAGCAATTAACATGATCTCATGCTCTAAGGATAAATATTACTTCGTATGATGTTATAGCAATATAAACATAATGACTTTGATCGTAATGCTATACTTCGGATGAATGTTCATCACATCATTCCACCAATGGTGTGACCTTGTTATTAACAACATCAAATATCCATGATCAGGAAACCTTGATCATCTTGTTAATCAACAAGCTAGTCTATAAGAGAGGCATAACTAGGAAGCCTTTTTGTTTATTAAACACACATGTATTCATGTTTCCGATCAATACAATTCTAGCATGTAAAATAAACATTTATCATAAACATGGAATAAGATAATAACCACTTTATTATTGCCTCTCGGGCATATTCCCTTCAGAAAGCAGTTCTACACGAACTCAATGCAACTGTTCCTGCTGTTCCCCAGTATCTAGACTGGTCGGAAGTGGCAATCACGTTTGACCGCGATGATCATCCGCCTAAGTTACACAGGCAACGAAAAAACGCCTTAATCGTCAACCCACTTATTGACAGTTATGGTTTCTCCAAGACCCTCATGGATGGCGGTAGCAGCATCAATATTCTCTATGTCGAAACGCTACGCCGGATGAAGATCTCGGATACCCAGCTGAACCATAGCTCTGTGATTTTTCACGAAGTTGTCCCAGGAAGACAAGCTAATTCCCTGGGAGAGATCACTTTGGATGTTACCTTTGGAACTCCAAAGAATTATCGGACGGAGGCACTTTCCTTCGAAGTGGTCCCGTTCAAGAGCGCATACCACGCTATATTCGGACGTCCGCCATCGGGCTTTTATGGCTCGTCCGTGTTACATTTACAATATGATGAAAATTCCAGGTCCCAATGGCGTGATCACCATCAGGGGAGACCCGAAGAAAGAGCGAGAGTGCGAGGATGGAAATGTCGCCTTTGTTGAAGCAGTGCTGCACGCCTAGGAGTACCAGGAGATCAAGAAGAGCATAGATCCGTCTGAGATGCCCGCAACAAAGAAGGAGGTTACCAAACCAAATCCGGAATTCAAGGCATCAGAAGAGACGAAGAAAGCACAGTTGAAGGATGATGACCCCTCCAAGGTGACCCAGATAGGCGTAGGCCTAGATAGCGCATAGGAAAGCGCTCGTCAAGTTCCTCCAAGCAAATCAAGATATCTTCGCATGGCAGCCATCTGACATGACCGGAGTACCTAGGGAACTTGCCGAGCACTCTCTAAATGTAAACCCAAACGCTAAACCCGTCAAACAGTCCTTACGATGGTTTGGCGACGAAAAGTGTAAGGCAATAGCTAAGGAACTAGCACGGCTCGAGTTAGACGGATTCATAGAAGAGGTCATCCACACTGAGTGGTCCGCCAATCCTGTAATGGTCCCAAAAAAGGACACCACTTATTTAAGGATGTGTTTTGATTATACTACCTTGGACAAGGCTTGTCCAAAAGATCCGTTCGCTCTGCCTAGAATTGATCAAGTTATCGATTCTACGGCAGGCTCGGAACTCCTCTGTTTTCTCGACGCATATTCCGGTTATCACCAAATCCGGATGAAGGAATCTGACAAAGTCAAAAGTTCATTCATAACCCCCTTCGGAGCCTTCTGTTTTGTTACGATGCCCTTTGGGCTGAAGAACAAAGGAGCTATGTACCAAAGCACGATGCAGCGTTGCCTCCACGACCAACTCGGACGCAATGTACATGCATACGTGGATGATATCGCGGTGATGTCCAAAAATAAGGAAACACTCATTTCTGACTTGGAGGAAACGTTCGCCAATCTACGAAAATACAACATCATGCTTAACCCGAAAAAATGCTTCTTTGGAATACCAGCCGGAATATTGTTAGGTTCCATCGTGTCTCAAAGAGGCATAGAGGTGAACCGCGACAAAATCAAGGCTATACTCAATATTTCTAGGACAACTCGCCTGAAGGACGTACAAAGATTAACTGGTTGCATTACTACGGTCAGTCGATTTGTAAGCCGGCTTGGTGAACGAGCTGCACCATTATACAAACTCCCGAAGAAGACCAAAGATTTTGTCTGGACTGACGAAGCTGAAGCTGCACTACAAGACCTGAAGAAAGTACTCTCATATGCTCCTATCCTCGCAGCGCCGGAACCTCAGGAACCGATGTTGCTTTATATTGCTGCAACAAATAAGGTCGTTAGTATCGTCATGGTGATGGAGAGACCAGAGGAAAATTAGGAACACCTAGTGCAGCGTCCGACTTACTTTGTCAGCGAGGTCTTGACAGAATCAAAACAGCGATATCCGCACTATCAAAAGTTGTCTTACGGTGTTTTCCTAGCATCTCATAAGTTACGACACTATTTTCAGGAGCATCCAATTACTGTGGTGAGCAAAGCTCCCATGAGAGACATAATCAACAACAGCGACGCCACAGGACGCATCGCCAAATGGGGCATAGAGCTTTTAGCTTTCGATATTGAGTACAAACCTCGGACAGCAATCAAATCCCAGATCCTTGCTGACTTTGTCGCTGATTGGATAGAGACGAAGGAGAATATGATCCTCCCTGAGTCGTAATATTGGACCCTCTTTTTTGACGGGTCTAAGGCTCGAGGGGGCTCGGGGGCTGGCGTGGTGCTCAAATCACCCCAAGGAGATAAACTTTTATACGTGTTGTAGATCCATTTCACAGCGACAAACAATATTGCCGAGTATGAAGCACTGCTGCATGGAATCCGGATTGCCAAGGATATTGGCATCAGACATTTGATGTGTTACGGAGATTCGGATCTTGTTGCTCAGCAAGTCTCAGATATTTGTAATGCAAATAAGCACATGACAGCATATAAAGCTGTCGTAGATGATCTATCTAAATCGTTCAAAGGGTTTGAAGTTCAACACATCCCTCGGGCAGAAAATGAGGAAGCAGATGCACTGTCTCAAATAGGCTCTGCGTGGAAAGAAGTCCCGGATGGCGCATTTTTAGAGCACCTCAAAGTTCCCTCGATAAAGGGAGTAGATGAGGAATATCCGACCAAATCCGACTCACCTTTGATAGTAGTTCTGGCTATAATTCCCAGCTGGACTCAACCCTACCTCGATTATTTGGTAGATGGCAAATTACCCGAAGACGAGGTGCTGAGCCGGTAGATTATTCGACGAGCAAAAGCCTATACTATTGTTAAGGGTGAGCTCCATAAACGGAGTGTTTCTGGGGTTTTTCAGCGTTGTGTATCTCCGGAAGAAGGAGTGGAAATCTGAAGAGAAATCCATGAAGGCGAGTGTGGTCACCACGCTGCAGCCAAATCTTTAGTGGCAAAAGCTTTTCGACATGGATTTTTCTGGCTTACAGCTCAGGCAGATGCCGAACGATTAGTCAAGACATGCAAAGGCTGCCAAAAGTACGCCAAGCCAGCTCATGTTCCGTCTAATCAGCTGCGAACAATATCTATAACATGGCCTTTTGTGGTCTAGGGGCTTGATATGGTAGGACCTTTTAAATGAGCTCCAAGTGGATTTACTCACCTCTTAGTGATGGTGCATAAATTCACCAAGTGGATCGAGGCTAAACCTATCACTAGTTGTGATGGAGCAACAGCCAAAAGATTTGTCGAGGATGTTATAATCCGGTATGGTTATCCGCATAGCATTATCATGGACAACGGGAGTAACTTTTCTATGGGAGAACTGGCCGAATTCTGCGATGAGCAAAATATCCGGCTTGACATTGCGTCAGTCGCACATCCACAGGCTAACGGACAAGTCGAAAGAGCAAACGGTTTAATTCTACAAGGCCTGAAACCAAGACTCGAAGCACCACTACGACGTCTTTGCGGGGCTTAAGGGAAGGAACTACCCTGTAATTTGGAGTTCTGAACAACTCCGAACAGGTCAACAGGATACACACCTTTCTTCTTGGTTTATGGCGCAGAAGCAGTTCTTCCTAGTGATTTAATTCATACTTCTCCTAGAGTGGCCACGTATATCGAAGAAGATGCCGAGATTTCTCGACAAAATGATCTTGACTTAGTCGAAGAAGTTCGCACCATTGCTGAAATGAGATCTACATCCTATCAGCAGAAGTTACGCAAATATCATAGCCAGAGAGTCCGAAATAGATCTTTCAGTAAAGGTGATTTGGTTCTCCGGCTTGTGCAACAAAGAAAGCACAAACTTTCCCCAGTATGGGAAGGGCCCTTTTTAGTTAGTCGTGTATTGCACAATGGATCATACTACTTAACTGACATGAGGCCAGTCAAAGAAAGACCTGCTACTAAGAAGAGAAAGAGAGCTGGAGGCAGTACAAATCCGGATGAGTTAGACATACCGTGGAATATTGCTCAGCTACGTCCCTTTTATTCTTAGTTTATCCTTCTTTGTAATTATACATATGTACATGTTCTGTGAGAAATAAAAGTGTTGGTTACCTCAAGTTTTTAAACCATCTTATTTCCGAATGATCATGTCATAGTCAAAAATCCCAGAATGCTTGAAAGTACTTTATGCTCATGTTCATTCTGGTCTAGATTTCCGATTCTACCTTCGGGTATAACTCTAAAGTTTCTAGTCTTTACTTTGGTTATTTATCTGATTGCCGGATGCGGGCATTTTCCGAGTAGTGAATTGTTGGTACTGGAAGCCGACTTTGTTTCCGAGTTTAAACCGGTTTAGCAATTGAGCTCCGTTGCTCAGCAAAGTTTCCGGCGGAAGGTTTGGCCGGCTCACGAAAGGGACGAGGCGGAAATCCAAATAAACGATAAGTAGAGAAGAAAAAAATACAAGTGCTTGTGTAAACATTTCAGGCACGCAAAAATCTCAAAGCCAAAAAGTGCTGAATAGATCAAAAGCTTAGCACTTGCAAGATAAATAGTACTTAATATTTACAATCGCATCAGATTTTTTCCAGAATAATACATAAATTTCCGGTCTATGATGCAAGAGGAGATGAAGGATCTGCCGGCTCGTTGGTCACTCCGCCTTGATATCGTTCTGTAGCATCCCAATTGTCTAACAATTGTAATGCTACTTGGTCTAGTAATATAATGGCTACTTCAAATATATAATTGTTGCATCATCATTATATCATGCTCATGTCATCATGCCTCCTTGCGTTTGAGCATCATATAAAACCCTTTTTGATTTGTTTCTTCTCTCATATGCATTGTAAATTGTATTTGTCTCTTGATATTGTATTTGGTTGTTGATATATTGTTTAATGCCCAAGTTGAGTTGGGGGCATATCTCTTATTAACTCCACCACCTTTTCTTTCACCACCTTATATTCCACCATCCAACTAAATATGAGCTTTGCACTTTATTGGGTTTTACCTCTAGCTCATGTGGGTTGGGATGGATCCAATTCTATTTTCTACATGCTCTCATCTTAGCATCATGTTGTTTTCACAATATTGGTTTATGAGAGCCACATGGCCACCTTTGCATGCCTTGTGAGTGGGACCTTTTTCCTAGCTTCCATATGGGTTGTTTTGGGGGTTATCATCATGTTGGGATAATTTTGGGATTACTAAATACCTAGTGGCACCTACACAATAGCAAGTCCCATTGCTATTCAAACATGGTCATCTCCCTCTACTCCACATGGGGCATCCTTTCGAATTCTTTTGCTTAGGCCTTACTCCACATTTTTGAATGCATAAGAATAATGCCATGAAAATAATCTTGTTTTCACAAAATAAGCATGGTATTAATTAGTTATGCATGGGACGTGCAAGTAGCACCCATTCTAGTTTTTGGTTTTTATTTAAATCCTTGAGTGGTTTACCTCTCATCTCTCTCTCTCTTTCTCTTTGGCTTGATCTAGTTGGCTTGCAAAGATCCATCATCACATCTCTCTCTCTAATCCTCATCTTCCTCTCCCTTTTCACTTCCTTTTAAGCATGGTCAAGTGGATCTTTCAAAACCCTAATCCCACACTTTTACCACCATATCTTGCTTGATCTAGCTTGTAGCATGCAAGCTTCTCAACACCCAAACCCTAAGCCACCCTACCACCCTAATCATCTACACCCACACCTACTCTAAACCCAAACCCTAAGCCACCCCATCTATCCCCCCTTAGCCTCTCCATGCCGTGCCCCTCCTAGCTGGCCCCACCTGGCCCCCATGGCCTACCCTAGCTACCACACACAAACCCTAACCGAGCCATACCCCTCTCACCTAACCCTAGCTCCAAACCTAGCTCAAACCCGAGGCAACCCCTCTCTTCCTCTAGCTCTCTCTCTATGCCTGCATGTCCCCTAGCCCGAGCCTCCCTACCAGACCATGTCGTCCCCACCTGCCAGCTGCCCTTGCCCCTGCCTGGCCGAGCCGACCCTAGCACGTGAAAGAGGAGGAGGAGAAAACGAGCCCGAGCCACCTTTTCCACCTTTCCCCTCCACCACGGCACCTCCCTCCCCTCTCTCTGCTTTATCTCCCTCTCGGCTCTCCTCTGGTCTCTCCAGATCTGGCCGAGGCGCCCTGCCCTCTCCCCTCTCTTCTCCATCGCCACCGCTCACACCATCGTAAGAACCTCGTCCCCCTCCCGGCTACACCGTACCAGGCGACAAGCACGGCGTGGAGGTGTCGAGGAAGATCGAGGAGATCCCCAGGAGGCCGACGGTACCTGTCGCGGAGGAAGAGAAGAGCCAGCACCGGAGTTCACCGTCGACGCCGAACAGAAACCCTAGCTTGCTGGGCCTCTGCATCATCGTCGCCCCGCTGCTCGCCGATCCGATCCAACGTCGCCGACACACTCGCGGTGAGCTGACCTACCTCCTAGACAACCCCCTCTGGCCGATCTCGCCCTAGCGCCGCCGTGCCTTTCATCGAACACCGTCGGAGGCCGGGTTCATTGGCGTCCTGCGCTCGCCCACAGAGGCAGCCCTATCTAGGCCCCGTCCGCTTTCCTGACACCAAGCCCGAGCCAGCGCAGTGGCTCCGCCTCTGCGCGCCAGAACGCCCCTGTTCGAGCCCAAGGCCGCGCCAAGCGCAGACGCATCGACTGTCATGCGAGAGAGAAGAAGCACAGTACGGGCCTTGCCGTTTTGCAGAAAACCCCCTTGCTATTTTCTCACTCAACCCGCGGTCCGTTGAGCCCCACCTGTCTGCCTCTGTGCGTTTTTATAAAAAAGGCTCCCCTGCTTTGGTCGCATCAACCCGCAGTCCCCCCCCTGAGCCGCGTGGCAGCCTCGCGCCCGCCCACTGGCGTGTGGGTCCGCTTGTGCCGTGGTCCCTTTGTCGCTTCCGAGGCTAGTGCAGGCTGCGGTGAGGAAACTTTTCGGCGCGCCGGATCGCCAAGTCAGCATTGGCCCCACCCATCAGTGACCATGGCTAGGTCTGTCTGTGTGTAAAAAACATTTCTGTAATCTGTTTAAATTCAAATCTTTTCAAAATTAATTCAAATTCAAATTTAATTCTGTTTTTAAATAACTTTTAAAATATAAATCCAAATAATACAAATGATATATGTTTTCAAATCAGAAAAATGTGAGGAATTCAAATATTCCATTCAAAATATATTTTGGACACTTTATTTTCCAAGTTAATTAAAATTACATTAAAATGCCCTTTAACCTTAATTAATTAATAACTTTTGTTTTATAACTCCAAATTTAACAAATAATATGTCTAAAATGATTAGCTCGACGAGACCTTTCTATTTATGCGTTCCTTGGTTTGTTTTGCAGCATGAATCATATAAATATAAAGTATACAGCAACTAATATGAGGTTAAAATGGGGCCAAAACTCAATAAAATGATCTATTCTTGTATGCCACACCTCACCCATGCCATGCTACTTCAATGCCATGCAAATTGTGCATCATTCATCATGGCATGATTGTTTGCTTGTCGCATTTATTCATATGCTTGTGCACTTTATTTATGTTGGCCCTTGTTTGTTTGGTTCTTCTTCGAATAGACGCTGAGCAGGGGATATATCAAGAGAACCAGGAGCACTAACCAGATCCATCCCTTGCTTCAACTGAGCTGCCAGGCAAGCACTACCACATGCTTGCATACATATAGTACCTATTGCCTCTATCTTATTCTTGCATCATTGAGTCGCGATTGCATTAAATTGAATCCCAAGTATTGCATAGCCTTTACTTTTAAACCCCACCGAAGCTTGTTCCTCCATCCCATGAGCCACTACTACAGGAGTTGTTTGAGCCATGCGAGTCGTAGAACAGCATGTGTAGGGTATGTGAGTGTCTGATGGATAACGAGGTACCTAAACAACTTAACCTGAGTAGTAATGGGATAACTAATGAAAGTGGCATCGGTGAGCCATATTCGCTATTTGGTTTTTCAGGCTCACTTGGGTCCCGTAAGACCCTGAGTACTTGATTCCTGCTCCAAGAATATTCGCTATCCACATCCGGAGGCTTATGGACCCCCGAGCGAGCTTGATTCATTCTTATTTCTTGGGGCCACAAACTAGTTTGAGGTTTTATTTACTATCCTGTACTTATGCCATGCTTTCTTGCTTTATTTAAATTGTGCGAGTCGCACTGCATCGTTTAGGAAAGCGGAGTGTTTTTCGGTGTCGACAAGCCAGTCACATTTTCGGGTTCCCGATCGTTCACGTACCATCGGCAAAACCTTGAGACCGCCTCGAGCTAACTTCGCTATGGTAGCTCAATGGGGTGGCCCCCTGAAATATTTCTGAATCCTGTGATCGCTTTGTCGTGAATGTCTCGTTGGGTTTTGATTTGGTTTTTTCCGAGGCATATCGAGTGTGTGTTGCTATTTGTGCACCCTGTGGTAAAACTTTCAAAGCCGTGTCCGGTTATGGACGACTTGGAGCACAGTTTCTCGATCATAGACAAGCATAACTAAAGTACCGCTTTTAAATTGACTAGACTAGGTACCTGACTAGTAAATAGTGCAACACTCATGGAATGGATAATAAAACTGCCAACGGATGGGGGGTTGTTCATCCGCTTCCTCGTCGGTAAGCGAGGAGGAGGATGGATCTGTTAAGATTACTGTTATAACTGTTATAACTGTTGTTATTAATTCATGGACATCCGTCTATCTCTGGTTAGGTGGATGATTAGCGAGTACCTATAGAGTTGCTAGGGTTTATCTTTTGCTGCAATTGCGTCACCCCAGGTTGTGTCCCCTTTAGAGGCATAAAGACTTGCTGAGTACCCCTAGGGTCTCATACGATAAATTATTGGTTCAGATGAGCAGGTACACTTGGAAGATGGATACTGGGTGGAAGAGACGGACGATGTGGGCAACGATCATTCGGTGTAGAGATTCCGGGAACGGGGATCCGTGAGATCTGTGGGTGGGATCTGCTTATTTATGGGGCATCTTATGCCGATTTGCTTTTTATCCGTACTCGAATTTTGTTTTTCGCTTCCGCTTGATACTCTGTTGATTGATGTATGAGGAGATATCCTAAACTATTATATCTATCTAGGATATTTGGATCTTGCCGTATGGCGTTGCTATATTTCCTTTCTTTTTAGATGGGATGGCTCTGATGTACTGTTGTATGGTGGCTTGCATACATACTCATTTGTGTATGTAGTTGATCCCTTCGCCGGACACACGCCTGCTCTTGTCCCGATGTTTAGAAATGGTTGGGACGGCCGAAAGGTTCACCTGTGAGTGGCATTTGGGCCCCACCGCATTTCAACCATTTCTGCTCATCCAGGCTTGCAACTAGGAGCGTAATTCACCGAGGTAGTTACAATTGGTATCAGAGCCATCCCGCCCTTCAGGGTCTCAGCCAAATGGTCGTTGTCTGTCTAGCAAATATTTTTGGTAGTTATGTATATTAAGAAAAAACAAAACGTGAGAGTAGGACTGCTTCCACTTTTCTTCTTATCCACCCACCACCCTATTCTGGTAAGGAAGTGTAACGTTTTCAATCCTCTTCTTAAAATTCAAACTAGGATTCACGTGTTCTGGGTTTCCATAGTACCATAGTGTGTGTGTGTAATTCCTTGTCTATCTGTTGCATCCAACATGTTATCACAATCTGCCTTTGGTTATCAACTGTTGGTACATTCCATACTGACAGGCTTTTGCAAACCGGCGCGATCTATCTGACTCCTTGTTAACCGGTGCCATCTTCTTAAGGGTGTCCTTCCTTCTAGCAACTCCATATTCTGTGCAAGCATCTGTTGCTAACCTCTATCTGCTAAGTGATTTTGCGCATCTATTGGTATTTTAATGCCAAAAAATGCGGAATATTTTTCTTTGATACATCTGTGCTGCCACACTCCCTTTTTAGTAGTGCGTGAAACATTATCTATCTCTCTTTTATCAGCATGTCCATGCTAACTCATTCTTTCACCGGCGCTTAATCTTGGAGTTTTACTTCATCATCAATTCTCTTGAGCTAATTACATAACATGTGTCGATCCGATGCTGGTGATTGTAAGGGAGTGGAATATGGAAAAAAATGCTATCAACCGTCACCATCTGGAGGATAAGGTTATCTCCTGTGATTTCGAGTACACCGTAATCATGTCTATGCATATTCAAGCATCTTTGGCAATCCAGAGTTTCTCAAGGCACTACGATGGTCTATCATCTGTTTATCATGTTGCACATCTTTTTCAACCCCATATCTGCAAGATTCTCTTTGATACGAGGGAATTGCATCTTTTCATCTCTGATAGCTTTGCTTAAGGGATGATCTATCATCTTTTCTTATCCAAGATCTCTTTATCCCTGTAACCGGTGATCCGATCGACAACGTGAACCAGGTGGCATTTCCTGTTCTCTCCGAAGGACCAGATAATCTATTCTGCCAGTCCATCTCTTTCAACACGAACCCGCGCTCTTAATAGTGATCTTTCTAAGAGCGTTGAGCTCAGGAAGTGTTTCGAGCCGTTGTTCGTTTCTTTCGCCTTTTGAACTTGGTATTCTGAGAATATCCTGTTAATCCATGGTGGTATATGTTGATAATATGCTTGCCTATTCGATATCAATGGAAGGACATGGAAGATCATCTGTGTCTCTTTCTCTCAAGCTTCATGAGAACTGCCTGTGTGCAAAGTCTCAAAGTGAGAATTCTGACTTTTTGAAGTCACCTATCTCGGCCACGTCCTTCTGCTAAATAAATCGCTTCAATTCTGGAGTCAGCAAGTCCATTGTTAATTCCATCCTCCATCTTCATCAAACCCGGAGTTTTTCCTTGTTGGAAAGTTATCATCGTCGTTCCGCCGAAGTTTTCCTCAAGACCGCTAAATCTTTCTCTATCTTTTCAAGAAGAACATGGAGTTTTTCACCTCAGTCTCGTCAAGTGGTCTTTTCAAACCTTCTCGTTCCGTCATCTATGCTCAATCCACCGGAGGCCATGAAGATTTTTCAGATCTTTCGTAATCCTTCTGTTCAAGTTGGTGCTATCTTTTTCTGTACCTGTGGAATCTGGCAGTTGTCTCCGTGATCTTCCTTCATATCTTTCCGGTGGCTTATGATATGACGACAACATCATCACCCTTATCTATCTTGGATCCGGTGAATCATTTGCATCTATCCTTGTTTTCTAACGGAGTTCCATGAGCTCTTCTTATCAATACCTTCAGTCTGTTTCCGTAGTGGGTCGCATGGTTTCCTTATTCATGTGCGGAGTAATGCTTTGAGTGCGGGATGGAGTAGCTACCATACCACTACTCTTATCATTCGCTCTTGTACATTGAATTGGTGAATTAATGTGATTTCACTCATTCCACGGAAGTTAGAAGTGGCCTTTATCCCTTGATACTTTTACTTTTGTCCTTGTTTTTCAGGAGTGCTCTCTCGAAGAAAAGTAATCAATAATCTCTTGTTGGTGATCTCGTCCTTTCTACACGGAGCAAAATCTTCAGTTATCTGGTGGAGACAAACGCAAACTCTTTTCTGTCCTCGTCTTTCTACCGTTGCTCGTCATCCCCAAACAAGATGAAAGGAAACTATATCTCTCTTTGTTTCATCAATTCTTTTTCTGTGGTAAAGCCAATTATGGTTGATGCCATCAGCCGCAAAATCTATTGCGTTAGCCTCAAGGCTAAAGAAAGCAATAAGTATCTCTAAAATAAACTCCAGATCCTCTATATTCTTTTCTTCTCGGGATCCCACCATGATCTGGATTCACATCCATCTCTGGAAGTTATATCCGCGCACCTCAATTGCGTGATCCGTTGGGTCTTAACGGCGCAAGAAGAATCTAATCCGACGTTGTCTAACTAAATCTTTCTAATGATATCAAGGGACCCTATTGTTTGAAGGCAATATTGTTTCCGTATTTCATTTCTCAAATCCGAGAGAGGATACGATGCTATTGTCATAGTGGTTCAAACCTATCCAACCTAGCTCTTTCCTTCCGGCGAGACAAAGATTTCATCCTCTCTAGTATCGGTAAATCTTTAATCTTAACGGTGTGTCTTTCTGTATCCGTGATACATCATCTTTTCCTTTTCTTTCACAAGTGGTTCTATTCTTTTATCATGTTTCTTGAGAAAACCGGAGCTATGTCCATCATATCTTTCTTGTCTCACGACAATCCTTCAACTCTTCTAACCGTTGTTTCTCAAGCAAAACGCAAGACTCGCAACAAGTCTAGCAAGTTTTGCAAGGTGCAGTGGTCGCACCATTCCATCGATGAAGCCACTTGGGAACGTGAAGGTCACCTTCGTTCAAACACCCGCCTCTCCTTGTGTTGTTTTCTTTTTCCTAGGAATCTCGGGGCGAGATTCTTGTTTAGTGGGGGAGAGTTGTAGCATCCCAATTGTCTAACAATTGTAATGCTACTTGGTCTAGTAATATAATGGCTACTTCAAATATATAATTGTTGCATCATCATTATATCATGCTCATGTCATCATGCCTCCTTGCATTTGAGCATCATATAAAACCCTTTTTGATTTGTTTCTTCTCTCATATGCATTGTAAATTGTATTTGCCTCTTGATATTGCATTTGGTTGTTGATATATTGTTTAATGCCCAAGTTGAGTTGGGGGCATATCTCTTATTAACTCCACCACCTTTTCTTTCACCACCTTATATTCCACCATCCAACTAAATATGAGCTTTGCACTTTATTGGGTTTTACCTCTAGCTCATGTGGGTTGGGATGGATCCAATTCTATTTTCCACATGCTATCATCTTAGCATCATGTTGTTTTCACAATATTGGTTTATGAGAGCCACATGGCCACCTTTGCATGCCTTGTGAGTGGGACCTTTTTCCTAGCTTCCATATGGGTTGTTTTGGGGGTTATCATCATGTTGGGATAATTTTGGGATTACTAAATACCTAGTGGCACCTACACACTAGCAAGTCCCATTGCTATTCAAACATGGTCATCTCCCTCTACTCCACATGGGGCATCCTTTCGAATTCTTTTGCTTAGGCCTTACTCCACATTTTGGAATGCATAAGAATAATGCCATGAAAATAATCTTGTTTTCACAAAATAAGCATGGTATTAATTAGTTATGCATGGGCCGTGCAAGTACCACCCATTCTAGTTTTTGGTTTTTATTTAAATCCTTGAGTGGTTTACCTCTCATCTCTCTCTCTCTTTCTCTTTGGCTTGATCTAGTTGGCTTGCAAAGATCCATCATCACATCTATCTCTCTAATCCTCATCTTCCTCTCCCTTTTCACTTCCTTTTAAGCATGGTCAAGTGGATCTTTCAAAACCCTAATCCCACACTTTTACCACCATATCTTGCTTGATCTAGCTTGTAGCATGCAAGCTTCTCAAAACCCTAATCCATCACCACCCTACCACCCTAATCATCTACACCCACATCTACTCTAAACCCAAACCCTAAGCCACCCCATCTATCCCCCCCTTAGCCTCTCCATGCCGTGCCCCTCCTAGCTGGCCCCACCTGGCCCCCATGGCCTACCCTAGCTACCACACACAAACCCTAACCGAGCCATACCCCTCTCACCTAACCCTAGCTCCAAACCTAGCTCAAACCCGAGGCAACCCCTCTCTTCCTCTAGCTCTCTCTCTATGCCTGCATGCCCCCTAGCCCGAGCCTCCCCACCAGACCATGCCGTCCCCACCTGCCAGCTGCCCCTGCCCCTGCCTGGCCGAGCCGACCCTAGCACGTGAAAGAGGAGGAGGAGAAAAGGAGCCCGAGCCACGTTTTCCACCTTTCCCCTCCACCACGGCACCTCCCTCCCCTCTCTCTGCTTTATCTCCCTCTCGGCTCTCCTCTGGTCTCTCCAGATCTGGCCGAGGCGCCCTGCCCTCTCCCCTCTCTTCTCCATCGCCACCGTCTACACCATCGCCGGCAACCCTCGTCCCCCTCCCGGCTACACCGTACCAGGCGACAAGCACGGCGTGGAGGTGTCGAGGAAGATCGAGGAGATCCCCAGGAGGCCGACGGTACCTGTCGCGGAGGAAGAGAAGAGCCAGCGCCGGAGTTCACCGTCGACGCCGAACAGAAACCCTAGCTTGCTGGGCCTCTGCATCATCGTCGCCCCGCTGCTCGCCGACCCGATCCAACGCCGCCGACACACTCGCGGTGAGCTGACCTACCTCCTAGACAACCCCCTCTGGCCGATCTCGCCCTAGCACCGCCGTGGCTTTCGTCGAACACCGTCGGAGCGTCGGGTTCGCTGGCGTCTGCACGCTCGCGCTCCGCGTAGCAGCCTATCTAGGCCCCGTCCGCTTTCCTGACACCAAGCCCGAGCCAGCGCAGTGGCTCCGCCTCTGCGCGCGCCCGCAACGTCCCTGGTTCGAGCCCGCGCGCCGCGCTCTGCCGCGGGCGTGCATCGACCTGTCGCGCGCGAGAGAGAGAAGAAGCACAGTACGGGCCTTGCCGTTTTGCAGAAAACCCCCTTGCTGTTTTCTCGCTCAACCCGCGGTCCGTTGAGCCCCACCTGTCTGCCTCTGTGCGTTTTTATAAAAAGGCTCCCCTGTTTTGGTTGCATCAACCCGCAGTCCCCCCCTGAGCCGCGTGGCAGCCTCGCGCCCGCCCACTGGCGTGTGGGTCCGCTTGTGCTGTGGTCCCGCCTGTCAGTTGCTGAGGCTAGTGCAGGCTGCGGTGAGGAAACTTTTCGGCGCGCCGGTTCGCCAAGTCAGCATTGGCCCCACCCATCAGTGACCATGGCTAGGTCTGTCTGTGTGTAAAAAACATTTCTGTAATCTGTTTAAATTCAAATCTTTTCAAAATTAATTCAAATTCAAATTTAATTCTGTTTTTAAATAACTTTTAAAATATAAATCCAAATAATACAAATGATATATGTTTTCAAATCAGAAAAATGTGAGGAATTCAAATATGCCATTCAAAATATATTTTGGACACTTTATTTTCCAAGTTAATTAAAATTACATTAAAATGCCCTTTAACCTTAATTAATTAATAACTTTTGTTTTATAACTCCAAATTTAACAAATAATATGTCTAAAATGATTAGCTCGACGAGACCTTTCTGTTTATGCGTTCCTTGGTTTGTTTTGCAGCATGGATCATATAAATATAAAGTATACAGCAACTAATATGAGGTTAAAATGGGGCCAAAACTCAATAAAATGATCTATTCTTGTATGCCACACCTCACCCATGCCATGCTACTTCAATGCCATGCAAATTGTGCATCATTCATCATGGCATGATTGTTTGCTTGTCGCATTTATTCATATGCTTGTGCACTTTATTTATGTTGGCCCTTGTTTGTTTGGTTCTTCTTCGAATAGACTCTGAGCAGGGGATATATCAAGAGAACCAGGAGCACTAACCAGATCCATCCCTTGCTTCAACTGAGCTGCCAGGCAAGCACTACCACATGCTTGCATACATATAGTACCTATTGCCTCTATCTTATTCTTGCATCATTGAGTCGCGATTGCATTAAATTGAATCCCAAGTATTGCATAGCCTTTACTTTTAAACCCCACCGAAGCTTGTTCCTCCATCCCATGAGCCACTACTACAGGAGTTGTTTGAGCCATGCGAGTTGTAGAACAGCATGTGTAGGATATGTGAGTGTCTGATGGATAACGAGGTACCTAAACAACTTAACCTGAGTAGTAATGGGATAACTAATGAAAGTGGCATCAGTGAGCCATATTCGCTATTTGGTTTTTCAGGCTCACTTGTGTCCCGTAAGACCCCGAGTACTTGATTCCTGTTCCAAGAATATTCACGCTATCCACATCCGGGAGGCTTATGGACCCCCCTGAGCCAGAGCTTGATTCATTCTTATTTCTTGGGGCCACAAACTAGTTTGAGGTTTTATTTACTATCCTGTACTTATGCCATGCTTTACTGCTTTATTTAAATTGTGCGAGGTACTGCACACTGTACTGTTTAGGAAAGCGGAGTGTTTTCGCGGTGTCGACAAGCCTAGTCAAATTTTCGGGTTCCCAGTCGTTCACAGCCACTGGCGCAAACCTTGAGACCGTCTCGGAGTCAGCTAACTTCGTTGCGGGTAGCTCAATGGGGTGGCCCCCTGAAATATTTCTGAATCCTGTGATCGCTTTGTCGTGAATGCCTCGTTGGGTTTTGATTTGGTTTTTTCCGAGGCATATCGAGTGTGTGTTGCTATTTGTGCACCCCTGCAGGGTAAAACTTTCTGAAAGCCGTGTCCGCGGTTATGGACGACTTGGAGCACAGTTTCTTGATCATAGACAAGCATAACTAAAGTACCGCTTTTAAATTGACTAGACTAGGTACCTGACTAGTAAATAGTGCAACACTCATGGAATGGATAATAAAACTGCCAACGGATGGGGGGTTGTTCGTCCGCTTCCTCGTCGGTAAGCGAGGAGGAGGATGGATCTGTTAAGATTACCGTTATAACTGTTATAACTGTTGTTATTAATTCATGGACATCCGTCTATCTCTGGTTAGGCGGATGGTTAGCGAGTACCTATAGAATTGCTAGGGTTTATCTTTTGCTGCAATTGCGTCACCCCAGATTGTGTCCCCTTTAGAGGCATAAAGACTTGCTGAGTACCCCTAGGGTCTCACACGATAAATTATTGGTTCAGATGAACAGGTACACTCGCAAGATGGATACTGGGTGGAAGAGACGGACGATGTGGGCAACGATCATTCGGTGTAGAGATTCCGGGAACGGGGATCCGTGAGATCTGTGGGCGGGATCTGCTTATTTATGGGGCATCTTATGCCGATTTGCTTCTTATTCGTACTCGGATTTTGTTTTTCGCTTCCGCTTGATACTCTGTTGATTGATGTATGAGGAGATATCCTAAACTATTATATCTATCTAGGATATTTGGATCTTGCCGTATGGCGTTGCTATATTTCCTTTCTTTTTTAGATGGGATGGCTCTGATGTACTGTTGTATGGTGGCTTGCATACATACTCATTTATGTATGTAGTTGATCCCTTCGCCTGCCGATTACGCCGCCCGTTCTTGTCCCGATGTTTAGAAATGGTTGGGACGGCCGAAAGATCTACCTGTGAGTGGCATTTGGGCCCCACCGTACTATTTCAACCATTTCTGCTCATCCAGGCTTGCAACTAGGAGCGTAATTCACCGAGGTAGTTACACGTTCCGAGATGTCCGCATCTGAGGTGGTGCGTTCATCGTCGGAAACTTCTTCAGTTTCTTCTGCAGGAGGACGCGGAATATCCACGCGAGTGAAGAAGGGGATCTCGTAGCTGGTCAGATCAGCTATGTGGCACCCGTATCCGGCGCAGGAGTGCATGATGGCTTGAAGGTCTTGCTCCTAGCCGTCTTCGTCTACCTTGCAGTACCCTCTGGTCACTTCCATATCTCCATGTTTCCATGGTGGCTCATGACCATAGTGAGAGCTGCTAGGCAGTTCCAGCTGTAGGACATGTTCCAGTCCCGAACAAGCTGCGGCATCTCCTTGGCCCTTTCCCGCACCTCAAAATCTGACATGCTTGGCATGTCCGGAATCCTAAGAGACTCGCCAATGTCCTCAAGGGACTAGCGGTAGTCATGAAGAAGATCACCGACTTGGGTAAATCGGTGAGTGCGAGGCTCGGACGAGGAAGAGTCCGTCAACTTCAGAGGACCTATACACTAAACAAGTTAAGAAAAAACTGACATTGATAAAATTCGAAGAAAAAGATAAGTCAGAGAGGTGGAACGTACCAAAAATGACGTCGTCAATCTTGGTCTTCTCCTCCCGGAGACTCTGGAGTTCAGCCGGGCGCTCGATATGTCCTTCTCTCTGCCAAGCTCATTCTTGAGGTCCGAGATTATTTTATCCTGAGCAGCAATCTTGCGATCACGCTCATCAGTGGCCATGGAGGAGGATTCAAGGACTTGGGCTATGCTCTTTTCATGATCTGCCTTGAGCTTATCCACCTCTTGGCGAAGTCCTTTGTTCTCCACCACCAGGGTCTTGAGGTTCTCGACCTCTTCAATCATAGCAATGGATTGTTTCACCAGCGCAGTAAGTCAAAAAAGAACAACAGTTCAGAAAGATTTGACATTAAAAAAAAAGCAAAGACAAGGTTTGAATCTCGGAATGTTTACCTTCGTCTTCATCCTTGGCTACTTTTAGCTCAACATTTTTAAGCCGGAGAGCTTTGATCTCTCTCCGCTTATCACAGACATTGGTCAGTAATTCTTGGTTATAGGAACATACTTTCTATAAGTCAGAATACCCAAAGTCAGAAAGCTACTTAAGACTTGGGCTAATATTTTTGCTAAATATCAGCACGAGCCTTAGGGGCTACACTAGTTCGTCCTTTGGCATCCTAATGAAGCATAAACTCGGATTCTATATCCTACTTCATGCTTGGGGGCTAGAGGATATGATATAACATAATAGAAAAAACAAGAGTTGGAATTCTGACTTACATATCGCTCGCGTGTGAGTTTATCTAAACCCGCGTTCACTTCAGCGGCCACCTTCTCGGCAAGAGTAAGAGGGATCACTAGGGCTGTTGGAAGCTCGCCAGTCCTAATCCTCTTGTCGCGAAGGCGGACTTGAGTGAGAAGGTCAGAGAACTTGACGTCCTATGCTTCTTGCGCTTCCTCCTCGGGGGATAAATGGCTTTTATCCAGGACTTGCCTGGCTAGCCGCTGGATCTCCTCTGCAGATTTCCGGGTCAGGCCAAACTTGGCAAGACCCGGAATGCTGAAGAGGTTTTCAGCGAAGACTTCAGCCGAGGGATCATTACCCGAAGAGGGTTCACCCTTATCTTGAGCTGACGCACCCACGGTGATGTCAGTTTGTGACCCAAGGATTGCAGGCTCTGTTTGAGGAGCCGAATCTTCTGCAGCATCCGACGAGATAACCGGAGTTGCAGAAGGTTGAGGGGCCGGAGCGGAGGAGCCACGGCAGGGGAAGCTATGGTAAGCTTCATTTGACGCAAGGGCTTCAAAGAAATCCCTTTCCCCTTGCCCTTGATGATTGATTTTGCTCTGAGAAGGTAGCAAAGTCGGAAACGTTACATCACGGAAAGAAATTTGAGTAAAGTATAATGGCGGAAAAGTTGTGACTGGAAGTTACCTCTTCATGACAGGCACCTCCTTTGTGCCAACCGCTACTGTCGGAGCTTTGCGCTTCTTGAGCGCAAGATCCGGCAGTGGAACTACTTCTACCTCCTGAGAGAACTCCGGAGAGTATCCTTCGAGCGGAGCAAATTCCGACTCAGGGATGTCAACAAGCTGAAAACAAGAAAACATATCAGTATTGCAGTATAACTCAAAGATTGAAACACATAAAAGATGTGATGATGGAAGCCTACCGGCACCACGGGGTTTTCCGCCGTGTGCATGTCCAGAGAAACCTCCGGAATCCGCCTTTCGATCCGCTCCTTGATCAGCCATTTGATTTGTCTTATGTAGCCTTGAGTGGTGTAGGCTTTGGGGCTAATGCGGAGGGAGTCAGTTGGAGAAGACGTGATGGAGTGCATCAGTCTATCCCCGTGGTACTGAAGTGGCTGGATCCGACGTGAAACCCAGCACTGGACCAAGTCGGATCCCTTCAGACCATTGTGCTTAATCAGATATTCGATCCACCTCTTAGCGAGGATCAGATCATCAGTGAGAGCCGGAGCAGCCTCGTCCTAGGGAACGCTGGGCCATGGCGGCTCCGTCGACAAAAGCCAGTAAAGCAGTAGCTTTGCCAGGAGCCGGAATATCCCTATGGTAGAAAAAAGTGGCTGGCCATTGTTTGACTGAGTCACTGGCAGAAATTTTGGGATATGCCCGGTCACGTCTAAGAGAAAAGCTAATAGTGCCAGTGATGTAAGGAACACCGGCAGTGATGGAATTCCTCCGGACATGAAAATAAAACCGGAAGAGAAGCAAACTCGGCCTAATGCCGAGAAAGCCCTCAAAGCGCAAAGATACGCACTCATTTCTAGAAGTGAGTTGGGAGGAAGATTGTGGAGTTGAACTCCGTAATGATCTATCACCTCGGAGAAGAACTCCGAGGGAGGAAAAGACAGACCTCGATCGAGATGGGTGCTGAAGTGGACCCGCTCGCCGTCAAGCGGGTTGGGGACGGTTTGACCGTAGCTGCTCCGCCAGTCACCGGTGGCAAGAAGCCCCTCCTTCTCCACGTTCTTGAGGCCTGCTTCGTCAGGGGCGCAAGGGATCCAGATTCCCTGGTAGCTCTTCTTTTCTGTTGCTGCTTCCGCCTTCACCGCCGCAGCTGCTGCCGCCAAACCGGAGGAAGAAGATGATGAAGCCATTTTCTCCGGTGAGAGGGTGACCTTAAAGGGGCGGCGCTGGGAGCTCTGTGGGGGGAGGACGAGGAGGCTCTGTGCACGTAGGAAGATTGGGAGGAAAGGAAACGGCAAAGGACTAGTGGAAAGGAGAAGAAGAAATCTGAACCCCTTATATCCACCTACCTGCGCCAAGATTCGTGCAAACGCTGCAGTGCAACCGCCACGCGTCATGGAAAGAACTGGGAAGGACCCGCACGATGATTGCGTCGCCTCGATCTCCATGCACGCATTGAAATGGCGCATCGGTTCCGCGGACCACGGACCCACCAACGGTCGTGCTGACAGAACACCTGTCAGATGACATGACTTGACCATGCTTGTGTCAGGTGGCGTTAGAGGCCAAGTTCTGGCTTAGTTTAAAATCGAGCTGGAAAATCCGAGTAACCTACTGATAGGTCCAACTTATTTTTAAGACCCGGATCGTATTTTTTGTTGTGAAGTTTCAGGAACCCTTCAAGATTCTGCATGCCGAAGATCAAGCTAGACGATGATAAATCCGACTTTGGATCTTGGAGGCCTCCGGGGGCTGCTGTTGGAGATATACTTTCCGGGTATCCTCATAGTTCCTCACTGACCAGGGTGGCCCACTTCGGGTTAGAGCTTTGCTTCACGGGCGGCCCAGTCAGGGAGAAAGACGGAGTCTTGTCTGGCTATGCCGACTTAGGCCCATAATGTTACTTGTAGTTCAAGATGTACTCTGTAACCGACTCTTAGAAGTAGCCGGATAGATCTCTCCTGTAAACCCTAGGCCAGATATCTATATAAGCCATCCTAGGGAGAGCCTTTAGGGCACACCCAATACTTTATACCCTTAACTCGCACAGGCGAAACCCTTGTAACCCATATTCCGGCTCCGCCGTATTACTGGTTTGCTAGCAGGAGTAGGATCCGTCCAAAGCCGGCGGATTCGAACCTGGGTAAACTTGTGTGCTCACCGTCCCGGAACACCGTACGTCTCACACCCCTTTCTTCCGCACGCCTCGAGGACCCTGTCATGGTGTACTTGTCATCAATCCGACGACAAGGAGATCATTGAGAGGATACCACCACCACCTAAGGAGTAATTCGTCATCAGGTTTGGCATCCCCTTGGTTTGTTCCAAGCTTGGGGGAGTGTCGCGGTATCACATCACTATCTTCTATCTTTTTACCTTATTAGTAGAGTCATATCATGAATAGAGGAGTTATTATGTAGTATGGTTTGCATTATGGAAGTGTCCCCTCTCTCGTTAGATTTGCACCCTTGGTGTGAGTTGCCGTTATGGAATATTAATGAGAAGTTCTATCATTCACTCTTTTGCATAGCTTATATTAGTTTTCAATTCGTGGTTATATGATTGATCTTGTTGTTAGTATTGGTAGCACTTTGGGATCATTGAGTTAATTTAGTTGGTTTTGGCAAACCTGGCTCGGTCAGTAGCAACACCTTTTTGAGAGTTGAAAAGAAAAAGATAGAAGTACTTGAGAGAAAAATAATTTCATCATCTTTCTTTCTTGATTTGCTCATAAGTTTAGTATTCTCTAGTTAAGATCTTTTGTGCTTCCAAGGAAGATTGCATGTTTGTCTTTATCATTTGTATGTTTGTTTGTTTCCTTCAACTCTTGTACTTCCTACCCAGCCTTGCTAGCCAAAAACCTGTACTGAGAGGGTATTCTTCTCGTGCATCCACCTCCTTTAAACCAAAACCTTTGCCATTTGTGTCCACAATACCTACCTAGTAGCATTATTGCTATTCCAAGTAAATTCCTGTTTTGTCTACCTCCCAAATTAAACTTGTTATACGAAAATTAGCGATTAAAGCTCTCACGAACTTGATGGCACACTTTAATTTCTTGCACTTAATAAACCTGAACCATTGTGAACTCTCCATGAAAGTTATATGCTTGCAAATTATAGGCTGGGGATTAGCAGAACCGTGATGTCACGAGGAACACTTTCAACACTTGTAAATATATACCCAGTTGATACCTTGCTCTTTTGTTTGCGAATGTCGTCGGTGTGAAATAAAAGGGGAGCTTGTAAGTCCATGGAGTTATGTATGTGTGTTAGAGAAACGCCTGGGCCGCTGGTCTAATCCATGCTGACATGGTGGAAACCTGCAGCGTAACCATAATGATATCTATGAAGAATTCTTCTTATAAAAAAAGAGAGAGATAGCTATTGAGAAAAAGAAAAAAAAGAGATACTATGAAAATAGGAAAGAGAGAAAAAAAGCACCATATTCCCATGGTAAATAACAAGATTGCTAAGATACTCATTGTCTGCTTGCCTTGTCATTTTGATATGGGGATTCTTCCGTATCATCGGGCAAGGGGTACCCCGTTGGCGGTTCTCAATGATACGCACATACTTACGATGACAAGAACTTACCGGTAACTAAAGTTGAGTAGCATGAGGAGCGGCCCTCATACTCAAGGGACTTGGGATTTTCAGTTTATAGTCTGTCAAGCATATAACTCAGATTGGACCTCACTTTCACCTTAATCACCTAAAGATGCCTATGATAGGGGCAATGAGAGCTGAAAGCTAGTAAGTATCATAATTTTTGGGAGCTCTTTATGAGACTTGCAATCCCTGCTTCCCTCTTTGAAGGGCCCTTTCTTTTACTTTGTAGTTGAGTCAGTAAACCTACTCCCTTCTATCTCAGCAAGTATTTTGAGTTGATGTGTTTCATTCATTCATATGATGATTTATGCAATCATGTCTTATGTTCCTTGTTTTGCACATTGCTCTTATCTTGATGTTTATTACTTTGAAAGCTTTCTTTGAAAACCAGCTATTTGTGAACTCCAGCAAATTATCAACTATTCTTCGACCAAGAGCTAAGTTTGCCATTACCAATTATGATTTACTCTATATATCTTTATTGTGTTTCCTTTACTCATTGCAAGTTTAGTTATATAATAGTGAGTTGTCTTCTATTATGATCTATGTATTTGATGAATGTGATGCTTCTTGTCCGTATTCTTTTATCGACTCTTCACTCCATAACCTGAGGTCATGTTTATTGAGCTTAGTTTCGCTTGGGGACAAGTGAAGTCTAAGCTTGGGGGGAGTTGATACGTCCATTTTGCATCACTATTCTATGACTTAATTCACTATTATTCATTGATATATTTCGTATTGAGAGGTGATACTTATGTTATTTCACCTGTTTTTGCATGGTTGATGACTTTTGGAGCATGGACCACTGCAGTCAGGATTCTGATGGAAAAGATGCTGTTTGGAGGCAAAATTCGCGAAGATCAGAAAATCCGGGAAAATATACGGAAAATCCTATTTTTCCAGAAGACTCAGGATGCCAGAATATGGAGTGGAGGTGGGCCACAGGGGGCCCACACCACCCCATGGCACGGGCTGGCCTAGGCCGCGCCAGGGAGTGGTGTAGCCGCCCTGGCCCACTCCAGCCTCTCCCCTATGGCGTATATCATCCCCACGAAATCCTAAGACTCGGGGAGCAACCACAGAAAGGTTCCGCCGCCTCTGCAGGGCGGAAAACACCAAGAGAGAAAGATCTCTCCGACAGACAGATTTCTGCCGGGGGAATTCCTTCCCAGAGAGGGGAGATCGTCGCCATCAACACCACCATCAAGCTGGACTTCATCGGGATCATCATCATCACCACCATCATCACCATCAGCACCCTCATCACCATCTCCATATTGTTGTAACAATTGCGTTGAATCTTGCTATAGTTCATAGGGGAAACTTTCCCGGTGTTGATTACTCTTTGTAGTTGATGCTATTGAGTGAACCATTGAATTATTGTTTATGTTCAGATTGTTATACATCATTATTCCATCTCTGATCATGATCCATATGATGTCTTGTAAGTAGTTCGTTTTGTTCTTGAGGACATGGGAGAAGTCCTGTTGTTAGTAGTGGAGTTGTGTTGAGAAAGATTCAATAGATTGTTATTTAAGTTGTTCTAGTGGTGTCATGTGAACGTCGACTACATGACACTTCACCTATATGGGCCTAGGGGAATGCATTGTGTATTTGGATACTAATCGCAGGGGTTGCCGGAGTGACAGAAACCTGAACCCCCGTTAGGAAACCATTGCAAGGGACATAAGGGTCTTAGAGTTTCAAGCTGTGGTTAGGTTTCTACCTTAATTACTTTCTTGTACTTACGGATGTTTGCAAGCGGTATAATCACAAGTATGTATTAGTCTTGGCAAGCTAGAGAAGATTAATCGACTATATGAAGTGAAAGCACTTGACAGTCTTCCCATGTGTCCTCGAGAACGTTTGGTCATCTATAGAAATACAACCGGCTTGTCCTTTGCTGCATAAAGGATTGGGCCACTTGCTACATTTATTCCTACTGGCTTTTGTTTACTCATACTTTGTTTACTTGCTTTATCGAAAACCCCTAAAAATCCGTTTGCTAAGTATTTGCAGAGAATTCTTGATCCATACCACTAGCCAGCACCTTCTGCTCCTCGTTGGGTTTGACACTCTTACTTATCGAAAATACTCGATACACCCCCTATACTTGTGGGTCATCAACGTCATGCTTATTGAGACCCTCGGTTACAATTTACTTTCAGTTCGCACCGTTGGTAAGATGGGCTTTGTAGTGTTTATTGATGCTAATTTGGTGGTACTCTTGTGGAGCAAGTCTCTAAAAGTCGCTTTCGTGGGATATGTCAAAAATGACCTATACGTGGTGGACTTTTTGGGGAAAACCACTACAGGCCCGATGTGTCTTTTCGGAAAGGCTGACGCGGGTTGGTTATGGCATCGCCGACTAGCCCACGTCAATATGAGAACTTTGCAAAGTCTCCACAAGGGTGGCCACATCCTTGGACTAAAAGAAAATGTTTCCTTTGCCAAATATCGTGTTTGCAGGGCTTGTGTTGAAGGGAAAATGCATGACTCTCCTCATCGAAGGAAGACTATTATTTCGTCAAAAAGGATCTTAGAGCTTCTTCATGTGGACCTATTTGGACCTCCAACTCATGCAAGCCTTGGTGGGAAGAAGTACTGCCTTGTGATCGTTGATAATTACTCAAGATACACTTGGGTCTATGATACATTGCAAATGTATCTATAATTTTTGATATTCCATGCTTGGTTTTATTCACTTTCTTGTGTTTTGTTCCAACTTTGGAGTACTTTTCATATGATTTCTTGAACTAACCTATTAACAAGAGCCACAGTGCTAGCTGCCTGTTTGCTGCTGTTTTTGGTTCCAGGAAAGTCAGATAATGAATATTCTCGGAATTGGACGGGACAAAAGCCAAAGTGCCTATTTTTCAGGAAGTCATCAGATGCCAGAATACGAGATGGAGAGGGGCCAGAGGCTAGCCACACCACCTGGGGGTGGTGTGGTGGCCCCTGGTACCCCCCGGCCTCCCCTTCCGACTATAAGATGCCCTCGGGGCGTAAAGCCTAAGTGCCCGATCAAAAATCCACGAAAGAGTGCATGGCCATGTCGTCTCCATCCCTAGATCGGGAGGATCAAGCTCTTCAGCACCTCCGGAGAGGGGAATTCACCCTGGAGGCCTTCTTCATCACCATGCAAGCCTCCGGTGTGATGCGTGAGTAGTTCATCCTTGGACTACGGAACCATGTAGTAGCTAGATGGCTGGTCTCCTCCTTTGTGCTTTCATGTTTAGATCTTGTGAGCTCCGTTCATGATCAAGATCATCTATTTATAATTCTGCATGTTGTGTTTGCGGGGATCCGATGGATATTGAGATACTATTTCAGATTGATTATTAATTCTATCATGTCTTTGTTATTTGTGATCTTGCATGCTTTCCGTTGTTAGTAGCTATCTTGGCCAACTAGATGCTAGCAACTCCAAGAGTTAGTATTTATGCTTGATAGTGGGTTCATGCCTCCGTAACTGGGAAGTGACATAAATCTCTAAGGTACTAGATGTGCTATTGCTACTAGGGAGAAAACAACAATCATTTGTTCATAGAACAATCGTATTGTTTACTTTACACCCAGTTCGTAAAGCAATAATCTGTTGCTTGCAACTTAATACTGGAGGGGGTTCGGATGATAACCTAAAGGTGGATTATTTGTCATAGATGCAGTTGGATGGCGGTCTATGTATAATGTTGTAATGCCCAATCAAGTCTCAAAGGAGTCAAGATGATTAGTATATGCATGTATTGCTTTCTCGATGTTTTTCAAATCCCCCGCTATAATTTGTTCACCTAGCATGTTATCTATCTTAAGGAGAGCCACCTCTAGTGAACTATGCATCCTGGTCCTTGTCTTTTACATTCAATCTACAATCTTTTACTCCTTTCTGTTTACTTTCTGCAAACTTTTACTTCTTTCCATTCGATACGTTTAATCCTTTGTTTTTCGCAAAACACGGTGAGATTGACAACCTCATCACAAGTTGGGGACAAAGTTCTGTGGTTGTGTTGTGCAGGTCTCCATGTTGCTACTAGAACCGGTAGTGTGACCTGCCAAAGATCAGCTAGTAACACCTTTGGGGTGTTTCCTTGCTCCTACTGGTTCGATTAAACCTTGGTTTCTTAACTGGGGGAAACTTGCTGTTGTGCTCATCATACCTTCCTCTTGGGGTTCCCAACGAGCTCTACATCAACCACGCACCAGCTTTTTTGGGCGCCGTGCATTGAGCCATCAAGCATTTTTCTGGCGCCGTTGCCAGGGAGTCAAGGACATCTTCACAAGGGGAGTCCCTCATAACCAATCTCTTTACTTTGTTATTTTTGTTTTGCTTAGTTTCTTGTTGCTTTGTTTGCTTGTTTTGTTATTCAAAAAACACAAAAAAATTAGTTTTACAAGTTTGCTTTCTTATTTAAAAACCCAAAAAATATGACTACTCTTGAAAACACTAAGTTGTGTGACTTCACTAGCACCAACAACAATAATTTTATGAGCACACCTATTGCTCCACCTGTGCCTAAAGATACTTTCTTTGAGATGAAACCTGCTTTACTCAATCTTGTTATGAGAGAATAATTTTCTGGTATTGGTAATGAAGATGCTGCTTCCCATCTAAATAACTTTGTTGAACTTTGTGAGATGCAAAAGCATAGGGATATGGATGGTGATATTATTAAGCTGAAATTGTTTCCTTTCTCTTTGAGAGGAAAAGCTAAAGAATGGTTGAATTCCTTAACTAGGAATAGTATTGATTCTTGGACTAAGTGCAAAGATGCTTTTATTGGAACATTCTATCTTGTTGCCAAGATTATATCTATGAGAAGTGAAATAATGAAGTTTAAACAACTTGATAATGAGCATGTTTCTCAAGCTTGGGAAAGAATGAAATCTTTGGTAAAGAATTGTCCCACTCATGGACTGACTGCTTGGATGATCATCCAAACTTTTTATGCAGGATTGAACTATTCTTCAAGGAACCTATTGGATTCTGCTGCTGGAGGTACCTTTATGACCATTACTTTGGGTGCTGAAACAAAACTTCTGGACAATATGATGGTTAATTATTCTGAATGGCATACCGAGAGAGCTCCACAAGGTAGGAAGGTAAATTCTATTGAGGAAACCTCCTCCTTGAGTGATAAGATTGATATTATTATGTCTATGCTTGTTAATGGAATGCGCATATTGATCCAAACAATGTTCCTTTAGCCTCTTTGGTTGCTCAAGAAGAGCAAGTTGATGTGAACTTCATAAGAAATAACAATTTTGGCAATAATGCTTATAGGAACAATTTTGGTAACAACAATTATAAGCCATATCCTCCCAACAATGGTAATGCTTATGGGAATTCTTACAACAATAATAGGAGTACACCCTCTGAACTTGAAGTTATGCTTAAAGACTTTATTAGTAAGCAAACTGCTTTAAATAAAACTACTGAGGAAAACCTCTCTAATGCTAAAAGAAATATAGCATCTTTGGCTGAAGCTCATTCTACTTTGAATAAAATGGTTGCTAAACCTGAAACTAATGAGAATCCCTTTGCATCTACTAATGCTATACAAGTAAGAATTGATGAAAATGTTAGACTATTAGCTAAATTACATGCTAAGTGGGAAAGAGAAGATGAAATTGCTAGAAACATTAGTGTTTCTACTATTACCACCACTAGTGTTGAGGCTAGTAATAGTTCTACTACTTTAGATGATAAATTTGACTTTGATCTTGATGGTTGCAATATCTCTGAAGTTATTAAGTTCCTACAAAATCTTGCTAAACGTCCTAATGCTAGTGCTATGAACATGGCTTTTACAAAACACATTACTGATGCTCTCATAAAGATTAAAGAAGAAAGGATGAAACATAAAGCTTCTATTCCTATAAAACAAGAAGATGGTTGGGAACCCATCATTAATATGAAAGTGAATAACTTTGATTTCAAAGATTTATGTGATCTTGATAGTAGTGTCTCTATTATGCCTAGAAGGATTTATGATATGCTTGATTTGCCTCCTCTTGAAGATTGTTATTTGAATGTCCCACTTGATGATAATGCTAAAAAGAAACTCATGGGGAGTATTAATGATGTTCTTATTATGGTTAACAATGCATATGTCCCCGTTGATTTCTATGTTTTGGATGTTGAATGCAATGCTTCTTGTCCTATTACTTTGGGAAGACCTTTTCTTAGAACTGTTGGTGCCATTATTGATATGAAAGAAGGCACCATCAAATATCAAATCCCACTCAAGAAAGGTATAGAACACTTCCCCAAGAATAGAGAGAAGATTTCTTTTGCTTCTCCTATGAAAACAAAATTTGGTCTTAATGCTTCTTCATTTGAGAACACTTGATTCTTTCTTGCTTCTTATGCCTAACTTGAAGGCGTTAAAGAAAAGTACTTATTGGGAGATAACCCAGAAGTTTTAGATGAGTCTTAGTAATAACCGCTCCTTATCCTTTTTATTTGCTTTTTGTGCCAAGAGTAACTTCTAATGAGAGAGAAGTAATGATTGGGAAAGTTGTTGTCCCGAAATAGATTTCTGTGCTTTACTATAAAAATTCGTGTAAAATATCTGAACTTCTTTTTGAGGCGTGAATTTTTGTGCTTCTGCCCCAGGTTGTTATCTAACTTTCGTTAGTTCAACACTTTTTGATTTGAGCCACAGAAGGTCTTCCAAAAAATTCGTTTTTACCTGCTGGTCTGTTTTGATAGATTTTTGCCATTTTCTGCATTTGCTTCTTGTTGGTTCCTTCTTAAATTCTTTTGGGGAATTGAGCTTTTTGAGGGAAGTGCTACAGTATCTAGTGTTCTAATGGAAGTTTATTTGGTGTTATAACTTAACCTTAAGTCTTATTTATCTTGAGTGCACTAATGTTGCTAATGAGATTGTGTGAAGTTTTGTATGAAGGAAAATTTTCAGGTGTATGGAAGGAATGAGTAATGAGATGAAGGATGGACTAAAGCTCAAGCTTGGGGATGCCACGCGTGTCACCCCAAGAAATATCCAAGAAGTTCAAGCGTCAAAGCTTGGGGATGCCCAAGCCATCCCCTCTTCATCAATAAAAATCCCAGGTTTCTTCCAAACGCTTTATTTTTATTGTTTCATGCACAGTTGTGTTGTTCTTGGAGCGTCTTTTTTTTTCGTTTTCGTTTTGGTTTTCGTTTGCTTGGTTTGCTTAGTTTTCTGAATAAATTGGTTGGACCCCCTCTTTCATACATTGGTTTGCAAATAGTTTGGTTTGGTTTGGAAAAGAGTAGGAAAGTTCATGCTTATGTGGTAAAAAGAGCTTGTTTTTTGACTGTGGCCTATGCTTTGTCATGCCATGCTTGATATTGTTTTGGCTTTATGCTTAGCATTCTTTGTTGTAGCATGACTTGTTATAAACAATTGAGATTGCTTAATGTGCCTTGGATGAATCATGCATTGTTTTAGCATATTAAAGCATAGTATAGTGGTATTCTCCTTTGATGCTTTATTTGGGTTGACTTGGCACATGCTCACACCATGTTATGACTATCTCAAGTCACCATAGCCTTTATGATCCTTTAGTTTTCAACTTGTAGAATCACTTTATGCTTTGATCAATGATTTTTTGTCGCTCTGCATGATTCTGTCCATTATTGCTCTCTTAGTTTGTCGCTCCCAGTCTTTTGCTAGCCTCCACAACAAAGTATGAGTTCCACTCATGCATCCAACTCCCTAAATCAAGTTATTCCAAAGAGTCCACCATACCTACCTACTAGCTTATGCTATTCCAAGTATATTCATGCTTTTGTTTACCTTCCAAATTAAAACTTGTTATGAGGAAACTAGTGATTAAAGCTCTCACGAACTTGATGGCACACTTTATTTTTCTTGCCCTTAATAAACTTGAACCATTGTGTCTTCTATGTTGTATATGCTTGCACTTATTTGTTGGGGATTAGCAGAACCATGCTTTCATGGGGAACGCTTTCAACATTGCACTTGGTACTTGTACCTAGTTGATATCATGCTCTTTTGTATATGGATGTCGTTGGTGTGAAATGAAAGGGGAGCTTGTAAGTCCATGGAGTTATGTATATGTGTTAGGGAAACGCCTGGGCCGCGGGTCTAATCCATGCTGACATGGTGGAAACCTGCAGTGTAACCATAATGAGTTGTCTATGAAGCATTCTTCTTATAAAAAAAGAGTCCTATATTGAGAAAAAAGAGAAAAAAGAAAAAAAAAGATACTATGAAAAGAGGAAAGAGAGAAAAAAGCACCATATTCCCATGGTAAATAAGAAGATTGCTGAGATGCTCGTTGTCTGCTTGCCTTGTCATTTTGATATGGGGATTCTTCCATATCATCGGGCAAGGGGTACCCCGTTGGCGGTTCTCTATGATACACATATACTTACAATGACAAGAACTTACCGATGACTAAACTTGAGTAGCATGAGGAGCGGCCCTCGTATACAAGGGACATGAGATTTCTAACTTATACTTCGTTAAGCATGTACACCATAGTTTGTTCACTTTAACCTTAATCACTTCAAGATGCTTATGATAGGGGCAATGAGAGCTGAAAGCTATAAGTACCATAATTTTTGGAAGCTCTTTATGAGACTTGAATCCCTACTTCCTTCTATGAAGGCCTTTCTTCCACCATTATATTGAGTCTCCACCTTCTATCTTTATGCACCTACTTTGAGAGCATAGTGGCCATTCTTAGTTCTATGTGCATTGTCCCAAGACTAGTTGATTTATGCATACTTTGATATTACTTGTTTTAAACTATTATATCTAGTCACTCGTATGTACTTCGAAGGTGTCCTTTGCATTTATATTTGCTATTCTATTGAGGGACAAGCTGAATACTATTATGCCGTGTTTTCTTTATGTGAAACAAACAAACGTCTTGCAAAGCATTGTTATTCATGAATCTTTTGTTTGTGCCTTTTCAAGTTGCATCATAGTTTCTTTGTCTTATTCCTAGAAGTTTGTCTTTCATGTTATGATTGAAGTACTATGATCCTAGCTTTGAATGTTTTACAAATACTTTGATCAAGTCTTTGAGGGTGCATGTCACCTCAAAAATTATTCTTTCTTTTTATCACTTACCTACTCGAGGACGAGCAGTAGTTAAGATTGGGGATGTTGATACATTGAAAATGTATCTATAATTTTTGATGTTCCATGCTTGGTTTTATCCACTTTCGTGTGTTTTGTCCACACTTTGGAGTACTTTTCATATGATCACCTATTAACAAGAGCCATAGTGCCAGCTGTCTGTTTTCTGCTGTTTTTTGTTCTAGGAAAGTCAGAAAATGAATATTCTTGGAATTGGACGGGACAAAATCCGAAGTGCCTATTTTTCTGGAAGTCATCAGATGCCAGAATACGAGACGGAGAGGGGCCAGGGGCCAGAGGCCGGCCACACCACCTAGCCGCGCGGCCAGGTTGGGCCCGCACCAGGGGGTGGTGTAGTGGCCCCTAGCACCCCCTCGGCCTCCCCTTTTGACTATAAGATGCCCTCGGGATGTAAACCCTAAGTGCCTGATCAAAAATCCACGAAAGAGTCTGTAGCCGCTGTAGTCTCCATCCCTAGATCGAGAGGGATCTGAAGCTATTCCCGACACCCTGCCAGAGAGGGGAATTCACCCTGGAGGCCTTCTTCATCACCATGCAAGCCTCCGGTGTGATGTGTGAGTAGTTCATCCTTGGACTACGGATCCATGTAGTAGCTAGATGGCTGGTTCTCCTCCTTTGTGCTTTCATGTTTAGATCTTGTGAGCTCTGTTCATGATCAAGATCATCTATTTGTAATTCTGCATGTTGTGTTTGCGGGGATCCGATGGATATTGAGATACTATTTCAGATTGATTATTGATTCTATCATGTCTTTGTTATTTGTGATCTTGCATACTTTCCGTTGTTAGTAGCTATCTTGGCCAAGTAGATGCTAGCAACTCCAAGAGTTAGTATTTATGCTCGATAGTGGGTTCATGCGTCTGGTATTCTGGGGAAGTGATAGAAATCTCTAAGGTACTAGATGTGATGTTGCTACTAGGGAGAAAACAACAATACTTTGTTCATAGAACAATCGTATTGTTTACTTTACACGCAGTTTGTAAAGCAATAATCTGTTGCTTGCAACTTAATACTGGAGGGGGTTCGGATGATAACCTGAAGGTGTATTATTAGTCATAGATGTAGTTGGATGGCGGTCTATGTATAATGTTGTAATGCCCAATCAAGTCTCAAAGGAGTCAAGATGATTAGTATATGCATGTATTGCTTTCTCGATGTTTGTCAATTGCCTCGCTATAATTTGTTCACCCAGCATGTTATCTATCTTAAGGAGAGCCAACTCTAGTGAACTATGGATCTCAGTCCTTGTCTTTTACATTCAATCTACAATCTTTTACTGCTTTGTGTTTACTTTCTGCAAACTTTTACTTCTTTCCATTCGATACATTTAATCCTTTGTTTTCCGCAAAACACGGTGAGATTGACAACCTCATTGCAAGTTGGGGACAAAGTTCTATGGTTGTGTTGTGCAGGTCTCCACGGTGCTACTAGCATCGGTAGTGCGCCCTGCCAAAGCTCAGCTAGTAACACCTTTGGGGTGTTTCCTTATTCCTACTGGTTCGATTAAACCTTGGTTTCATAACTGAGGGAAACTTGCTGCTGTGCTCATCATACCTTCCTCTTGGGGTTCCCAACGAGCTCTACATCAACCACGCACCAGCACTTTTCTGGGAGCCGTGCATTGAGCCATCAGTCTATTTCTTCAAGTTGAAGAGCGAGACTCAACAAACGGTCATCGACTTCGCCAACGAGGTTCAACGTTAACACAATGTCCCTATCCTGGCAATAAGAATTGAGAACAGCTCTGAGTTCAAGAACTACACCTTAAATGAATTCCTAAGTGAATAGGGGATAAGACATCAATATTCCGCTGCGTACACCCCTCAACAAAATGGTGTTGCCGAGAGGAAGAACCGGACTCTAATGGATATGGCAAGGTCTATGCTAGCTGAATTCAAGTCTCCATATAACTTCTAGGCTGAAGCAATCTCTACTGCTTGTCATTCATCCAACCGGTTATATCTCCATAACATCTTGGACAAGACTCCGTATGAAATACTTACCGGTAACAAGCCAAACATCTCATACTTTCGGGTATTTGGGTGTAAGTGTTTCTTTCTCATCAAGGGAGTTTGTTTATCTAAATTTTAGTCTAAGGCTTTAGAAGGTATTTTGTTGGTTATGGTGCCGAATCCCACACTTATAGAGTCTACAATAAGCTCTCCGGAACTGTTGTAGAATCTTGTAGTGTGGTGTTCGAGGAAAATGATGGCTCTTGTGCGGGGCAAGTTGATGTTTGTGATGTAGATGTTGAAATACCCCAAGATGCCATAAGAAGAATGGGCGTGGGATTTTTCCTCCCCATTGAGGAACCCCTTGTGGAGGATCCGGAAGGACAATGCTCTACTCATGAAGATCCCTCATCTACACAGACTCAACATGCTCCAACCACGGGAGTAACTTCTACATCAACTCCACCAAATGCTGAAGGTCAACATGCTCCTGAATGCTCCAGGCTGGATTATCCGGTCAACACCGGATTATCCGGCCACCACTCCACTGACGACCAAAATGCTCATCATATCGAAGAAACATCTGCAAGCCCCAGGCCGGATTTTCTGGCTGGCCCCGGATTTTCCGGCCCCTCACCAATTCAAGGAAGTTCCAGGCAACCTGATGAAGATGTTTCAGGTTCTCCCTCGCCGAATTATCCGGCCTCACCCTCGGCTGGATTATCCAGCCCTAGAACTCCTAATGATCAGCAGCCTCCTGTTACGGCTGTTGATCCACTTAAAGGGCAAGTTTCGTCATCTCCTACTACTAATAATCAGACTCCTAATCAAGGTCAAGCAAATGATTCCAACAGAGACTCAAGCGATGGAATTATTCCACCAAGAGACAACAAGCTTACCGAACTTCGTCACGAGGCTCGTGCTGATCGGAACCTTGAGTTAAGGGGTCATACTCTGGACAAAGTTGTAGGTGATCTTTGACGAAAGGTTTCCACAAGAAGGGAATTGGCAAGTTTTGGTGAGCATCAAGCTCACATCTCAATGGTGGAACCCAAGAAAGTGTTTGAAGCTCTTGAAGATCCGGACTGGGTTGTTGCTATGCATGAAGAGTTGAATAACTTTGAGCGCAACAAGGTCTGGAAACTAGTGGAGAAGCCCAAGGATTGCCACAATGTTATCGGCACTAAATGGATATTTAAAAACAAGCAAGATGAGAATGGCATTGTTGTGAGGAACAAGGCGAGACTCATGGCACAAGGCTATTCCCAAGTTGAGGGCATTGACTTCGGCGAGACCTATGCTCCTATGGCTCGTCTTGAGTCCATCTTTATCCTTCTTGCTTATGCTGCCCATAATAATTTTAAATTGTAGCAAATGGACGTTAAGAGTTCTTTTCTTAATGGTCCTCTACATGAGTTGGTATATGTAAAGCAACCCCCGGGATTTGAGGATCCTAACTTCCCAAACCATGTCTACAAACTCGATAAGGCACTCTATGGCCTTAAACAAGCCCCACGTGCATGGTATGAGCACCTTATAGAGCTTTTGCTAGACCGTGGCTTCGAAGTTGGGCAAATCGATCCCACTCTTTTTACTAAGAAGTTTAAGGGGGAGCTCTTCGTATGCCAACTATATGTCGACGACATCATCTTTGGTTCTACTAATAAAGCTTTTAATGATGAATTTTCAAAGCTTATGACTGACAGGTTTGAGATGTCTATGATGGGGGAGTTACGGTTCTTTCTTGGATTTGAGATCAAGCAACTTAGAGAAGGAACCTTCATCAATCAAGATAAATATATCTAAGACATGCTCAAGAGATTCAAGATGATGGATCTTAATGGCGTCGCCACTCCGATGAAAACAAAATGTCACCTTGAACTTAATCCCCACGGTAAAGATGTGGACCAAAAGGTATACCGGTCCATGATCGGCTCTCTTCTTTACCTCTAAGCATCTAGACCCGATATTGTGTTGAGTGTGGGGGTGTGTGCAAGGTATCAAGCAGCTCCTAAAAAAAGCCACTTAGTGTCGACAAGAGGATCTTCCGATATTTGGTTCATTCCCCTAACTTTGGTCTATGGTATCCCAAGGGTTCCAATTTCTCTCTATGTGGTTATACTGATTCAGATTGGGCTGGTGATAAGGATGATTGGAAATCAACTTCTGGAGCTTGTCAGTTCTTGGGAAGGTCTCTAGTTTATTGGTCATCTAAAAAGCAGAATTGTATCTCTCTCTCCACCTCTGAAGCTGAATATGTTGCTGCTGCTAGTGCTTGCACTCAGTTATTATGGATGAGGCAAACTTTAAAGGAATACGGTGTCAATTGTGACAAAGTGCCTCTTTTATGCGATAATGAAAGTGCAACCAAAATTGCGTACAATCCGGTATAACACACAAGGACAAAGCATATTGAGATTCGGAATCATTTTATTCGGGACCATGTTGCTCGAGGCGATATTGATCTATCTTTTGTGAGCACGAAGAACCAACTTGCTGATATATTCACGAAGCCACTTGATGAAGCAAGGTTTTGCTACTTGAGGAATGAGCTAAATATTGTTGATTCAAGGAGCTTGTCTTGATTACCCATGCACTCACCCGTATATCTCAGTCTTATTTGGTCTAGATGAGGGCATGGATATAGGGGGAGTGTGGTCCTAATTGATTGGGTTAACCCTCCCCCCATAATGCCGAAAGTAAGTCAAATCATTTCTCTTAATATCATTTTGTGATATATGAGCTTATTCATGAGTATTGATCATGAACCCAAGATATATCTTCATGGTGTAATACCATACACTCCAACAAGGTGGCTTTAGCCACCGCCCTCTTCCATGAGAAGAGTTGGATTTATTTGGATCTTCTTGATCGTTTTAGCTCCTCTCAAGTTTTTATGGGAATCACACTTAGTTTTGGCTTTTAGTTGCTTTGATTCTTGCAAATTTGAGTGTGTAGTACCATTTCAGTTTGGCTCTCTTAATCCTAAGCCTTTCCCTACCCCTAAGCCATCTATTCTTGCACACAAGTCCCTTGTACACCTTGTGGGGGTGTTGTTTTGGGACGCATGGGCCTGACTATATGTGTAACAGAAGTTCAGAATTTAGGCCGGATAATCTGGCCCAAGTATAGGCCGAATAATCCGGACCTAGCGGATTTCGTTCTTAAGGGCTGGGGTCAGGGGGAAGGGCTCATAACGAGCAGCACTTCTCCCCCAACCCTCTCCCTCTCCCCAGCCGCCGCCTGCCGTCCCCCACCCCCCGGAGCCTCTCCAGCCACCGGATTTTCCGGGCCTCCTCAGATCTTCTTCTCCGCACCTCCGGGTACCTTCTCCTCCGCGTTCTTCCTCCAATGAGTGAGGGTAACTCCCTCTCTCCCCATCTTTGGCTAGATGTGTTGTTTGTTGGTTGGAACGCTGTCTAGAAGGATGTTGTTTCACGTAGAAATTGTAGTCTTGCAGTATCTAGGGCCGATCTACTCCTTTGCATTCAATCTAGGCGATTCTGAAAATTTCTGCAGTATCTAGCGAGGCCGGATAATCCGGCCTGACAGACTAAAAACTGGTTCAGTCTCGTCTTGATGTGTGCATTGAGTATGATTGGACTATGAACTATTTGCCTACTTTTTCTACGCTCTCTCTTGGACATGTGTGTATGCTTATCCCCATGCTATCGACCTTGTTCTCTTCATAGGTGGTTCTAGTGCTCCCAAGACTTACAAGCGTCGTCCTCGTGGTCTCTATTTCAGGGTAGACAGTGAGGGTAATACTATGGATGAAGTTGAACTGAGAAGAAGAAAGAAAGAGACTGATCGCATGGCTGATCAGGAAAAGAGGGAGAGATCCAGGAGGGGTGTGTCCAAGAGGAAGGGAAAAGAGCCCAAGATCAACTACAAGGCTTTGGATCCAGTTACTTTTTCCTCTATTCGTCACCGTGATCTGTTTGCTGAGTTGGCACGTGATTCTGAGCTAGGTGATTCTCGTTTTTGGTGTGCTGAACAGAAAGGAATATATGAAGATGTGTATGCCAGGCTGAAGATTAGGCCTATGCACCCGCTGATTCTTGCTGAGGCCTTGGAGAAGCCTCACCTTGTTGATGCCATGTATGTGGCTGAGCAGATGGGGTTGTACCATCTCATGGCTCTCCAATGCTCCTTTGATTCTGAAGTTGTGAAGCAGTTCTTTTCCACATTGGTTATTTGTGGTGATGAGCATCGCACTATGAAGTGGATGACTCGTGATAGGCCTATGAGTGCTAATTTTCGTGTGTTTGCTGAGGTGCTTGGGTACTCTTTCCGCAACAGGGATTGGGATAGTGCCCACCGCATCATCACCCAACTGAAGACTAATAAAGATGCATTCCTCTCTCTATGCACGATGGACAATGGTATTGTGGGCACCTTTGCTGGTCTTGCTCCAATCTATGCTGCCTTGGTGGGCCTCTTTCGTGATTCTATCACCCCGAGTGGAGGCAACAATGACAGCATCAATGGTCACCTGGTCCAGCTCCTAGCCTTCTCTCATGAGGTTGCCTCGTGCGAGGATGAGTCCGTGCAGTACCAGCTGGATGTGATGGACTTCATCTATCATGAATTGACTGATGCAATGTTCAATATGTTGTCCATCCTTATGCTCCCTACATCATGATCCTCATCAAGCACCTGCTTCCCTCTGAAGAATTCAACATTGGTGTTGTGCACAAGGCAAAGAAGATCTACACCAAGGTTCGGAAGACCTCTCACCCCTCTTCTGCTCCTGAGGGTCTCATGAGGGATGCTCGCACTAGTGCTTGCAGGCCTCCAGTGCCTCCCATTGCTCGTGAGATCAAGCAGCTGAATTGGTTCAAGCGGAACATTCTTTGCATGGGCGTGGACACACGCAAGGGCCAGTACGAGGCTTACAAGCAACGCCATGAGTTGGCCCACTCTCAGTAGCTTATCCTTCACCATGTGTCCAGTGTTTCTGGTGATCCCCCGGCTCCTACTCCTCCCACACCATATGCTTGGTGGAACTCTTCTTCTGGGCTTAACTATGGAGAGCTGGAGCATCACTTGTTCCCTTCCGCGGCCACTACTGATGATGAGGACGATGACACCGAGGAGCTTGAGGATGAGGACGAAGATAGGAACAAGGACGAGGACGAGGATGACGACTACGAGTGATACCTTGGGGCGTTAGCATCGCTCTTCTTCCTTTTTGGCGTCTCGATGCCAAAGGGGGATAAGTAGTTCTATTAGGTCTCCGAGGATTTCCATGGGTCGGGCACAAGCATTTGCACTTTTTCATTCGCCGTTTTCTTGCTTGTGCCCATTTAGCGTTGAACTTTAATTTGTGGTTTCTGGTTTGTATGAAACTTTGTGTCTGTGGATTTCTGGATTTATCTCGTGGATTACGCCTATCGACTTATCTATCATATCCTATAATGTTGGGTATCTATCTTGAGGAAGGCGCTTATATTGGTTATCACATTGATAATAGTGACTATATCAAGGACACCTCTCCCTATCTTGGTGGTATCACTACTAGGAAACAGCTCTTCTGTGGCGCATGAAAATACATTTTCTATGGCGCATATCCTAGTCGCCACTGTTATCTCGCCACTGATATCTTCTTCCTGTGGCGCATATGGATATGTGCCACAGAAGTCTGGAACTTCTGTGGCGCATTTCTTCATATGCGCCACAGGAAGAACTTCTGTGGCGCATTTACGTATATGCGCCACAGAAATGCCATGCGCCACTGACTATATAATTATATGCGCCACTGATCGTGTAACACATATTCAAAGTAAAATACTTTCCTGGTGTATAATCAGGTATTTATACAGGATTAATACAGGATTTATCCATATGAGTATAATATACATTGCACAAGTAGTAGATGCATGAAAACCGACATATATATAATACAAACACTTAGAGCTCGATCGAGATACATATATAGTGTCAAGTGCCAAATTTTTACACAAGCGCCGAATACAAAGTTCATATCATCTCACATTACAAATATGAAGTGGCCACCGCTGCCTACACTAGGATCAAATAGAATACAACTGTGATAATGGTGAGCAAGAGCATTAGCCCGACCAATATCTTCATCCGGTTCTTCTTCCACAAGTAGTTCCTCTACTTGGCCATCGCCTCCTCTCTAGTCGCGTATCCTTTGTAGATGTTGCCGCTGAACTTGTTCACTTGTTTGTGGCAATCCTCCCATTCCTCGTATACTCCTGGAACCCTACCCATGTACACCACATACCACCTTGTCGCCATCTCTATAGACGACAAGGCATATTAGTAAAAATACAACGAAAAGAATGAATAAAGGGTTCACATCCACATATATATATATATATATGTTCATAGAATATAAAACAAAGGATCCATAAACCTAAAAGTTAGATCATCATAGAAGCAATAAGTTCAACGACAACACGACCACAAGGTAGTTTAAGTCTAACAACAATGACCATATCGACCACGAGATAGTAAAGTTTATGACACACACACACTAATACAGCAGGCGTCCATCAACAATATATACACACTGGATCATGCTAGAGGCACACATCGATCATGATGAAGTCTTCCTCTTCTCGCTCGGCTTCAGGAACGGTAGATAGCCCTCTTCCGTCATCCACGTTCTTGTGTCACCCTACTTACGGAGGCGTTCTTCGATCTCCCTCTTACTCAACCCTCTGGCTTGTTGTAGGGCACCGCCCCTTGTGTTGACATCTTCAATGATGATTTGCGACAACTTCATATGAATGCGATGGAAGTCTTCTCTAAGATCAGCATCGTCGATTTTCGCCAAAGTTTTGGCCCATCCTCAGAGACTAGATGGTAGCGTTAGGTTATGGCAATCCCGAACATAGACTTTAAGGGTATGGAGGACGTAGAAGGCCTCCTTGGCACCATTAGTCGACTGCTTGACGTAGGGGAAGTCGAGCACGTGCTTGAACACGTGTTTGCCATCCTTGATACATTCCCCCTTATCTACGAAGGTGCATCCCTTCTTGGTGTAGCCCTCGAGAGCCTCATTGAGAACACCCCTTGTTCTGGTGTAGTCTTTCTTCTTCGTCAAACTCCCCGAGTCGAAATACGTGGCTAGCGAATACCTCGGGGCAAGGACGATGAGTGTGCAATATTTGTCTCTGCGCAAGACAATTGGACCGGAATGTTGGAAAAAGAGCAAAGGAAGAAATCTATAAGAAATGCATAAGTTACGGTGGCGATGAGCGAGTGTGTGTACTTACTCGGGAAAGAAAGGCAAAAGAAGTGTGCCCTTCCTCTTGTTGTCCACCATGAACTTCTCGAGGTACACCGTCGCCTTGGTCCGTGTCTCTGATCCTTCGACCAACTGCCTATCCCGCATGTAGTAGGGATCCACTATCGTGATTTCCGGGGTACTTTCTCTCTTGATCGTGAGCGCCAGATTGAGCGCGTATAGGCGGACCAAGTTATAGTCCAGCCGTTTCGTGAGAAACAGCTTGAATATGTCCTCGAATGCTATGAAGAATATATCCGTGGGGGGTTCATCGACGAAGCCCACATCCAATGGCACCTCGGCCATGAAAACCGGGTAATTTGGATCTTCGTCTTTAAGAAGGAGGACCTCTAGTGTCTTGATACCCTCGTGCAAAGTTAACATGGCTCCAGCCACAATGTGGATCATATCCGGAGTCAATATCGGATCAGCGGCTACATGCACTCGGGGCAAGCCAAATTGTGTGGATGGTACGACGACGGCGTCCTGACCCCGAATCCTCTTCGGAAGAGGCTGGCTCACACCCTTCTTATTATTATTACCTCTCTTCCTGTAGTGCTTCTTCTTCACAACAGTGCCAGCCACTGCCATCTGCTCATCAGTCGCCTTTTAGAGTGTGTTGGGGCTGAAAACCAATCCCGGTTTCTCTTGTGGTGGATCGGCGGCCGGAGGCGTCTCTTGAGAAAGACCATGGAAGACCAGGCGATGCGTGCATGTATTGGGCCGACCAGCTTGATGGTCGTCGCGAGCTGCAAAGGGTTCTTCATCCACAGAAGGCATATACAATCCTTTGGCGGCGCCGGTGTTGATGAAGTCGTCAACGTTGACCAATTCATCATCATCTTCATGGGTGCCATCATGTGGTGGTGGTAGCGGGGGCGACGGCGGTTGCGGCACAACGTCTTTGCCATGTGGCGGTGCACACGCTGCCAAGAATTGATGGTGACGGATGGTGGTGGCGACAATGGTGGCTACTGGCTTCCGAGGTGGTGGCCGGGCGATGATCGGTCGAGAGGTGGCGTCGGTGCTCCCCCCGCCAGACGAATCTGGGTCGTCGGCCATGCCAAGGGCCAGTTGTAGCATTCCCCAAGGGTCTTGTGTTCGTCGGCTCCCTGAGGTTGAAAGGGGGGTCCATGTCATCGCACCCTGGCAACACACGAGCCAACCTCACCCTCATCACGTCATCATCCATTGGATTGTTGTGCATTGTGCGGCTCGCCGGTTGTATAAGAGTGCCCTTGGCAACATCCTTCAACTCACCACCGACATCTTTAAGCAGGAGTACGCAAGAAGTATCCTGAGGCAAAAACATGTTGTTGGGCGTCATGAGATGGCAACAGTCATGCATCAAAGCAATAAAGGAGATGACGTGCACTAACTAATTAGTTACCTTGTGTTGGGTCCGCAGCATATAAAACAAAAAATTTCCTACGATGAGAACTACACGCCAAGATCTATCTACTAGGTACAGAGCAACGGGTGGACATACATCCATGGAGAACTTACCCTTGAAGAGAACAAGCTTTGTTAACGAGTAGGAACTCGTGGTTGATGTAGTCGTACACTTGCCGATCTCAAGATCGTGAGGAAGTCCGAGCGCCGCAACTCAGCAGCGCATCACTTTTCCACACGTTCAAGCCACCGGACAACCTCCACCTCCTCGCTCCAGCGATCCAGCGGAAGCAGCAACTCCTTCTAGACGAAATGCGACCGGGAACATGTATCTCGCTAATCCGGGACCATGGGGGAATAATTCTAGAAGGGGAGAGAGATCCTTCTCAAGGAGGTGTGAGGATGATGGAGGGAATGGGTGGCCTTTTATAGGAGGAGGGGGGTGCCCCCTATCTCCATGGCCGGCGCATGGGGGGGTGACCCCTCACCTCCCCCATTCATGTGGTGGTAACTCCTCCACATTAAAATGCCTCTTCACATTCCCTTTTAAAGTCTCCACTTTAAATGCATTAAGTTTCTCCAAATTTAATGCTCTCTCATTTAATAAAACTCTTTTATTAAATTTATTCAGAATTTTGTTAATTACTTTAATTAACAAACATTCACATATATCCCCTTGCAATATTTCAATATCACATGCAGAAACACCTTCTGCAATTTCACCCGAAACAATTTCCGGTTTCTATTGAAACAATTCCTGCGCTTTGCAATTCTTTATGTCGAAACATATGTGCTCCAAAATGGTGTCCGGTAACTCTTAAGTGTGCCACCCTACGGTTCGCGAATAATGCAGACATGATCGAGACCCTTCTCCGATCAATAATCAGCAGCGGGACCTGGAGATCCGTACTGACTCCTACACATTCAACGATGACTCCTGTGATCATTAGAACCTTTAATGGTTGTAACTAAATCCCTTTGTCTCTCGATATATTACATGTCCGAGATTCAATCATCGGTATATCCATACCTAGTTTGATCTTGTTACCGACATGCACTCTTTTCTCGTTCCCGTGATATAACATTCTAGTGATCACATCACTTGCTTGCAAGCTATCCTAATGTGATATCACCGAGAGGGCCCAGAGTATATCTATCCGTCATCTGGATTGACAAATTCCACTCTTGATCCATGAGCCTCAACATAACACCTTCGTAGCATTGAACCCATCTTTATAGTCACCCTGTTACGGTGTGACATTTGATGTTATCAAGATACTCTTCCGGTGTTAGCAATTAACATGATCTCATGGTCTAAGGATAAAGATTACTTCGTGCGATGTTATAGCAATATAAACATAATGACTTGATTGTAATGTATACTTCGGATGAATGTTCATCACATCATTCTACCAATGGTGTGACCTTGTTATTAACAACATCCAATGTCCATGATCAGGAAACCTTGATCTTCTTGTTAATCAACAAGCTAGTCTATAAGAGAGGCATGACTAGGAACCCTTTTTGTTTATTAAACACAAATGTATTGATGTTTCCTATCAATACAATTATAGCATGCAAAATAAACATCTATCATATACAAGGAATACATAATAACAACTTTATTATTGCCTCTCAGGGCATATTTCCTTCAGTCTCCCACTTGCACTAGAGACCATAATCTAGTTCACATAGTGATAAATCTAACACCCATGGAGTTCTGGTGTTGATCATGTTTTGCCCTAGGGAGTACTTTAGTCAACGGATCTGCTACATTCAGGTCCGTGTGCACTTTACAAATCTTTATATCTCCATCCTTGACATGATCGCGGATGGAGTGAAACCGGCGCTTAATATGCTTGGAATTCTTGTGAGACCTTGGTTCCTTTGCGTTGCCTATGGCTCCATTGTTGTCACAATAGATCACCATCGGGTCCAACGCACTGGGAACCACACCCAGTTCCATTATGAACTCTTTCATCCAAACCGCTTCCTGCACTGCTTCTGAAGCAGCAACATATTCCGCCTCCGTTGTTGATCCAGCCACCACAGGTTGTTTGGAGCTCCTCCAACTAACTGCTGCTCTGTTCAAGAGAAATACATATCCGGATTGAGACTTAGAGTCATCCGGATCAGTGCCAAAGCTAGCATCGACATAACACTTAGCGACTAGCTCTTCTTCACCTCCGTATACAAGAAACATATCCTTAGTTCTTCTCAAGTACTTAAGGATATTCTTGACCGCTATCCAGTGTTCCGAACCTGGATCAGATTGGTACCTACTAGTCAAACTAATATCATGTGCCACATCCGATCTTGTACATAGCATGGCATACATTATAGAGCCTATGGCTGAGTCATAGGGGATCTTATCCATTATCTCTCTTTCTTCCACCGTAGCTGGACTTTGAGTCTTACTCAATGTCTTGCCTTGTAACATAGGTAAGAACCCCTTCTTACTTCCGTCCATATTAAACTTATTTAATATCTTATCAAGGTATGTACTCTGCGATAGCCCAATTAGGCGTCTTGATCTATCTCTATAGATTTTAATGCCTAATATATATGAAGCTTCACCAAGGTCCTTCATCGAAAATTTGCTGTTTAGATAACTTTTAACATTGTTTAAAAGATCTAAATCATTTCCAATCAATAATATGTCATCCACATATAATATCAGAAATGCCACATTGCTCCCATTCACTTTCTTGTAAATACAAGCCTCTCCATAAGTTTGGACAAATCCAAACTCTTTGATCACCTCATCAAAGCGGAGATTCCAACTCCGGGATGCTTGCTTCAGTCCATAGATGGATCGCTGAAGTTTGCACACCTTATCAGCATCCTTAGGATCGATAAAACCCTTAGGTTGTATCATATACAACTCTTCTTCAATATTACCATTGAGGAACGCAGTTTTGACAGCGATCTGCCATATTTCATAATCGAAATATGCAGCAATTGCTAACATAATCCTAACCGACTTAAGCATCGCTACGAGAGAGAATGTCTCATCGTAGTTAACTCCTTGAATTTGTCGAAACCCCTTTGCGACAAGTCGAGCCTTATAGATGGTCACATTACCATTAGCATCAGTTTTTCTTTTGAAAATCTATTTATTCTCAACGGCCTTTCGGTCGTGAGGTAAGTCCACCAAGTTCCAAACCTGGTTTTCGTACATGGATTCCATCTCGGATTTCATGGCTTCTAGCCATTTGTTGGAATCAGGGCTCATCATCGCTTCTTCATACGTCACAGGGTCATCTATTTCATCAATCATGAAATTCATAACAGGATTGCCGTACAGTTCAGGAGCTGTACGTGTCCTGCTTGAACTGCGAGGTTCGGTAGTGTCCTCTTTCGGAGTTTCATGATCAATATCATTAGCTCTCTCTTCATTAGGTGAAGTCAACTCCGAAACAACTTCTGGAGCTGCGCTACTCGCCATTTCATGAAGAGAAGGTTCAATAACCTCTTCGAGTTCTACCTTCTGACTACTCACACCTTTCGCGAGAAACTCCTTCTCAAGAAAGGATCCATTCTTGGCAACAAAGACCTTGCCCTCGGATCTATGATAGAAGGTATACCCAATCGTTTCCTTAGGGTATCCTATGAAGACGCATTTTTCCGCTTTGGGTTCGATTTTATCCGGTTAAAGTTTCTTCACATAAACATCGCATCCCCAAACTTTAAGAAATGACAGCTTAGGTTTGTTTCCAAACCATAATTCATACGGTGTCTTTTCAACGGATTTAGATGGTGCCCTATTTAAAGTGAATGCAGCGGTTTCCAGTGCATAACCCCAAAATAGCGATGGCAAGTCAGTCAGAGACATCATAGATCGAACCATATCCAATAAAGTACGATTACGACGTTCTGACACACCATTACGTTATGGTGTTCTGGCAGGCGTGAGTTGTGAAACTATTCCACAGTCTTTCATATGTGTGCTAAACTCGTAACTAAGATACTCTCCTCCACGGTCGGACCGTAGAAATTTGATCTTTCTGTTACGATGATTTTCCACTTCATTCTGAAATTCTTTGAACTTTTCAAAAGTTTCAGACTTGTGTTTCATCAAATAGATATACCCATATCTACTCAAATCATCCGTGAAAGTAACAAAATAACGATATCCACCTCGCGCCGACAAACTCATTGGTCCACACACATCAGTATGTATGCTTTCCAATAAATCTGTCGCCCGTTCCATTGAACCGGAAAACGGCGTTCTAGTCATCTTGCCCATAAGGCATGGATCACATGTATCAAATGATTCAAAATCAAATGATTCCAAAAGTCCATCAGAATGGAGTTTCTTCATCCGTTTAACGCCAATATGACCTAGACGGCAGTGCCACATATATGTAGATATATCATTATCAAGTTTAATCCTTTTAGCATCAACATTATGAATATGCGTAATACTACTATCGAGATCCAACAGAAATAAACCATTCAACACAGGTGCATGACCATAAAAGATATTATTCATATAAATCGAACAACCATTGTTTTCAGAAATAAACGAATAACCACTTTGCATCAAACACGATCCAGATACAATGTCCATGCTCAGTGCAGGCACCAAATAACAATTATTTAGGTTTATAACTAATCCCGACGGCATATGGAGAGGCAGCGTTCCAACGGCGATCACATCAACTCTTGATCCATTTCCGACCCGCATCATGACCTCATCCCTTGCTAGTTGTCGCTTGTTCCACGGCCCCTGAACCGAGTTACATATATTAGCAACCGAACCCGTATAAAATACCCAGGTGCTACTGCGAGTACTAGTCAAGTACACATCAGTAACATGTATATCACATATACCTTTGTTTGCCTTGCCGGCCTTCTTGTCCGTCAAATACTTGGGGCAGTTGCGCTTCCAATGGCCAGTCCCCTTGGAATAGTAACACTTGGTGTCAGACTTAGGGCCAGCTCGGGGTTTCTTTTCAGGTGCGGCACCAGATTTGTCACCCTTCTTTCCCTTCTGCTTGCCTTTCTTGTCCTTCTTGAAACTGGTGGTCTTATTGATCATCAACACTTGATGTTCTTTCCTAATCTCCACTTCTGCAGTCTTAAGCATTGACAGAAGCTCGGGAAGAGACTTCTTCATGCCCTGCATATTATAGTTCATCACGAAGCTCCTGTAGCTAGGTGGCAGAGATTGGACAACATGATGTATGCCTAAGTCAATGGGAATCGTTATTCCCAAGGACACAAGCTTATCGGCGTACCCAGACATTTTGAGTACAAGCTCACTAAAGGAGCTGTTCTCCTCCATCATGCAGCTAAAGAACTTTTCAGAAGCATTATAGCTCTCTACGGCAGCATGGGTATCGAAAATCATTTTCAATTCTCCCATGGTATTAAAGGCATTGCCATTTTCGAAACGCTTTCGAAGTTCTAGCTCTAGCCCATACAGTATGCCGCAATGAACTAAGTTGTGGTCCTCCTGATGAGTTATATAGACGTTCTTTTCCTTGTCAGGGGCATCAGGAGCTGATGGGGGGCCTAGCGGCGCATCTAGCACATATTGCTTTTGTGCAGCAGTGAGGAGAATCCTCAAATTCATAGCCCAGTTGGTGAAGTTGCTACCATTCGTAGCAAGTTTCTCTTTCTCCATGAACACATTGAAATTAAAAGCAGGTGGTGCCATCTACAACAGAATTTGTAAAGTATATTTATACTAAGTTTATGATAGATTGAGTTCAACTAATCCAAATTACTAATGAACTCCCACTCAAAAACGACATCCCTCGTGTCCTTTTGGTGATTACATGAACCAAATCCACTACACCAAGTCCGATCATCACGTGAGTCGGTGTAGCTTCAAAGGCGAGCATCTATATGGGCATCATATCAACTATATGACTCATGCTTAACCTTTCGGTCCATGTTTCGAGGCCATGTCTGTACATGCTAGGCTCGTCAAGTAAGAACCTTAGTATTTGCGTGTGTAAAACTGTCTTACACCCGTTGTATGAAAGCGTAGAGTTGAGAACACCTGATCATCACGTGATGCCCCAAAACATGATCCACAAAACGGTGCATACTTAAGGAAGAACACATTTTATCTTGATATCTAAATGAGGGATCATCTTATAATGCTACCAAACGCGCCAAACTAGCAATATAATATGCTAACATCTAATGTGTGAAGTGAGGTGATATGGTCCATGCATTTGATCTCTATCATTTGCATCGTGGTATGATCTCTATCATTCCTTTGTGTGTAAGGCCAAGGTCTATGGAACTTACACGTTAAGTGAGTTGTAAGAGTATCTATTATACATCTACTTACAACAATACCATATCAAAACACTAGCCCAGCAACGATCTAAACTAGACGCCTCTAATTTATCAATTGCAAGTTTTACGTGGCTTAGGGCTTTCGGAGATAGAACCTGTCTAACCTACGAAAATGAACCACAACGAGGATAACTAAGTTATTAGCAACTCGTTGTAAATCAGATATTGACTATAGTAGGAGAGACAGACACCCGCCAGCCACTTATGCAAAACAAGTTGCATGTCAGTCGTGGAACCGGTCTCATGTACGATGACATGTAAGGTTGGTCCGGGCCGCTTCATCCCACTATGCCACCAATATCCAAAGTACATAGAAGATGCAATAACATGATCATCATCGCCCACATATAAACATATGTGTACTACTCGTGCAAAGCACCTACGCATAGATCAGGCTCTGATACCACTTTGTTGGGTCATGACATAGAAAACAAAAAATTTCCTACGATGAGAACTACACGCCAAGATCTATCTACTAGGTACAGAGCAACGGGTGGACATACATCCATGGAGAACTTACCCTCGAAGAGAACGAGCTTTGTTAACAAGTAGGAACTCGTGGTTGATGTAGTCGTACACTTGCCGATCTCAAGATCGTGAGGAAGTCCGAGCGCCGCAACTCAACAGCGCATCCGCACTCGCACACACGTTCAAGCCACCGGACAACCTCCACCTCCTCGCTCCAGCGATCTAGCGGAAGCAGCAACTCCTTCTGCATTTAAATGCCACCGGGAACATGTATCTCTCTAATCCGAGACCATGGGGGAATAATTCTAGAGGGGGAGAGAGATCCTTCACAAGGAGGTGTGAGGATGAAGGAGGGAATGGGTGGCCTTTTATAGGAGGAGGGGGGTGCCCCCGCTCTCCATGGCCAGCCCATGGGGGGGGGGGTAACCCCTCACCTCCCCCATTCATGTGGTGGTAACTCCTCCACATTAAAATGCCTCTTCACATTCCCTTTTAAAGTCTCCACTTTAAATGCATTAAGTTTCTCCAAATTTAATGATCTCTCATTTAATAAAACTCTTTTATTAAATTTATTCAGAATTTTGTTAATTACTTTAGTTAACAAACATTCACATATAGCCCCTTGCCATATTTCAATATCACATGCAGAAACACCTTCTGCAATTTCACCCGAAACAATTTCCGGTTTCTATTGAAACAATTCCTGCGCTTTGCAATTCTTTCATCTGAAACATATGTGCTCCAAAATGGTGTCCGGTAACTCTTAAGTGTGCCACCCTACGGTTCGCGAATAATGCAGACATGATCGAGACCCTTCTCCGATCAATAATCAGCGGGACACGGAGATTTCTTGACTCCTACACATTCAACGATTACTCCTCTGATCGTGAGAACCTTTAACGCTTGTAACTAAATCCCTTTGTCCCTCGATATATTACATGTCCGAGATTCGATCATCGGTATCTCCATACCTAGTTTGATCTCGTTACCGACATGCACTCTTTTCTCGTTCCCGTGATATAACATTCTAGTGATCACATCACTTGCTTGCAAGCTATCCTAATGTGATATCACCGAGAGGGCCTAGAGTATATGTATCCGTCATCTGGATTAACAAATTCCACTCTTGATCCATGAGCCTCAACATAACACCTTCGCAGCACTGAACCCATCTTTATAGTCACCCTGTTACGGTGTGACGTTTGATGTTATCAAGATACTCTTCCGGTGTTAGCAATTAACATGATCTCATGGTCTAAGGATAAATATTACTTCGTATGATGTTATAGCAATATAAACATAATGACTTGATCGTAATGCTATACTTCGGATGAATGTTCATCACATCATTCCACCAATGGTGTGACCTTGTTATTAACAACATCCAATGTCCATGATCAGGAAACCTTGATCATCTTGTTAATCAACAAGCTAGTCTATAAGAGAGGCATGACTAGGAACCCTTTTTGTTTATTAAACACACATGTATTAATGTTTCCTATCAATACAATTATAGCATGCAAAATAAACATCTATCATATATAAGGAATACATAATAACAACTTTATTATTGCCTCTCAGGGCATATTTCCTTCACTTTGGTGATGGCGTGGATCTCGGCTAATGTAGAGACACGGACGATGCCGGCGGCCGGCCTATCATCATCTGCAATCTCCCGCTCGGGTGCCTCATGAAGCACCACCGCCGTTGGATGCGCCTTATTGGTATCTTTGGCGGGAGGGGGCGTCGGTGTGACCAAAACGAGCGGTTGCATCCCAATGTTGACAGCCGGCGGGGTCACCAGGTCCGGCGACACGGTAACGTTGATGCCCGAGTTGCTGCCGCTTAAGCTAGGCAGATGTATTGGCCCCTGTCGACCTCCCGCATTCCAAGCAGTAAGCCCCTCGAAAAACTCGGGGGGGGGGATCATCGAGCGGAGCTTCTCTTCAACTAACTTGTCCACCGTTTTCTGGTCCACCGCCTTCTCCTCCAGTGTCTGCACCTTCATCTTCAGCTCTGCAACAGCGGCTTTATTCTGGTTCTTCCTCTCCCTTCTTTTCTTGGCGTCCTCTTTGTAGTACTCCTTGAACTTTATGGTCATACCGAAGCCGGACACACGGCCAGCTGAGGACAGCGGCAACCCCTTGTCCCTCTTCTTGTAAGCATTGATCGCCCTGTTGAAAACCGTGTCCCACGGCTCCGTCGAATCCTGGGACGACTCTGTGGCAGTAGCGTTCAGTTCATCCTCCTGCAGAGACAAGGAAAGGTGAACCCATTTAGATTCTTGACTTCATTATCTTAATTAGAACGCAATAGACTTGAGATCGGCAATAAATTCCTTACCAGCTTCTTCTCGAATGCCTTCACCTCCGGATCGTCGCTGATGAACTCCCCTATTTCCTTGTCCAGGTAGTAGTGGGCCCGAACAAATTGCCTAAGCTGCAAGTCCGTGATTTTAAGCCAAGGGTTGTCTTTACCAAGGCGTTCAAGCTCGGCGTCCTCCTTGTCCCAAATGGCATGTTTCCCCCTGTAACCGCCGCTTCCAAGGCGGTGGTTACCTATGTTCTGTTCCCGCATACTCCTTCCCCATTGAGTCCATTTTATAGCGTTAGCAGTAGCTATATCCGCCTTGAATATCCTAAACTCCTCTTCGTCGAGCATCGGATTTTTCTTACTAATAACCTCCTAGCTTTCACCTTTGTCAATGCTATTCTTGACCCGGGTTTTCCAGCTGCTCAAGGCGTTGCTCATCTTCGTGAGGGCTAGTTTGTTCACCGGGTTCTTTCTCTCGAGGTTTCTAAACTGCTCTAGGAATCTGTATCGCTTGTGAAGCTTCTTAAGGAGGTTATCGACCAAAGCTGCATGGTCATCATGTCTGATGTACTTCGTGTTGATCGACATGCTTTCCCGGACGATGCACCCGAGTTGCAGGCCGTACCCTTTAGCAATCGCCTCTGGCGCAATGGGTAGGCCACCTTTTGTGACCTCAATGAACTCATCACAGACGGTGGCGAGCACTGGCACCTTCCGCTCCTTCTATTCCTTCCTCTTCTTCTGAGAAGCGGCCTGGTTGCCGTTACTGCCATTCGTGCGCTCGCCGCCATCGGTGGTGTCATCCTCTTTATTGCCGCCTTCACTAGTTCCATCGTAGTCATCTTCGTCCCCCTCGTAATCAGGATCTCCGCCCTCATTGGCCCCAGCAGCTCTGGCGACGGTCACCTCCTCCTCCGGTGGTGGTGTCATCCTCATCGCCTCCTCCTCCTCCTCCTGTTGGGGCCCCTACCAGAATGACTGGTTGGCCTGTCTAGTTTGTTCTTTGACACTGATCATGTGCTTAGATGGGCCAGACTCCTTGTTGCCCGACATGTTTGCACTACTCTATTTAAAAGAGGCAAAACGTTAGCACAAATCTTGGCCGAAAAATTCGGCATGACCTTTGCTAATTTTTTGACCTAGGAGTGCCCATTTCTCAACCGAAACGGAAGTGAATCGACACTTCGGGAGAAATGGGCAACTCAAATGAAATCCCTGCAACATTCACACACAAGAAAATAGCCCCATCCACAGCCCCCATCCACAGCCGCGTTGAATCAGACAACACCATATAGTACCAGATATTGAATCTAACAGCAGCAGTAACAACATACATAGTACCAATGATATATTTTATCCAACAACAATGATATATCATAAACTGAATAACAATATCCATAATTAGCAGCCTATTTAATACCATCCATATGCTCCTCACTTTCCAGAATCCATCAGAACACCAAGAGATGGTTAGAAGACTGCAGTCAAAGTTCAATAGTGATGTTGTTGTACATCAACTAGATCTGTCAAAGTTCACAAGAATCTTCTAGCAACAGCCTTAGAACAGAAGCTAGCACAGCAAGAATATCTAGTAGAAAGTGGACAAGAGGAGTGTATATAACAATACTGATGTTCCAGATATGTCCACTAGCAGTAAACAATAATAAATCACTTATTTGCTTGCACTTGGTTAAGCTGTTGATCTAGCACACTTGTGTGATGCTAACAAATGGTTGCAACATACATTCATTATATATTTGTACTACAGTATTTCACATACACCTGATCTATGGGATATGTATGTGGAATATATGCATCTTAGAAAGGATTCATCCAACCAGCTAACAATAGTGCGTGGTTAGTTGTATCTTAATCATAAAAGCTACTAGAGCATGTAAGCATTTAAAAACCAATGTTTTATTTTAAAAGAAAACAAAGCATGTAACTCTAGTAAGTATAGTTGGAGCATGTAGCTCTAGTAATTAAGCATGTAGCTCCAGTATAGTTGGACCAATGTTTTATTATAAAAACCAATGTTTCATTTTAAAAGAAAACAAAGCATGTAGCTCCAGTAATTAAGAAAGCATCTCATCAGTAAGGTCAATAGAACCTAGCTATAGAACAGACAAATCTTTATACTTGATACATACATTTTGCCATGCTAACATGACCAAATAGCAACCATAAGTATAGCATTACACATTAATTAAATCTTTGTCTAGGAATAAAATATGTATTCTCTATTTTGTTGCTAGTCATCCCTACTTAGCTTAAAGTAAAACTTAAAGGTTAACTCATAAAGTTATCCCCAGTTAGCAGAACCATTGCTTACTTCCTATAGAAATATACAATAAACATTTGCCAATTCCAGTGTCGATTTGAATAGAGCAGACAAAGCAGAGTACATAGAGCAGACAGAGGACATGGCTACTATCTGAATTTTAGCAAACAGAGGAGACAGAAAGCAGTGAGTGAGGCAGAGTGCGCATGTAATTCCGGTGTCGAGGTACTGCTGCTGCTGCGGTGATCGTCGATGACGAGGGTGGTGGTGGGCCTCCTCCCCCACGGGCTCTAGCGCGATGGTGGTGTGGTGGTGGCGGCCTCCTCGTCCACGGGCTTCAGTGTGGCTCCGGCAGCGCGGCAGTGGAGGCTCCTCCTCCACGGGCTTCAGCACGACGGTGGCGGTGGCGGGCCTCCTCCTCCATGGGCTTTAGCGCGGCGGTGGCGGCTCCGGCAGCGAAGGCGGCTAGGCTAGCTAGGGTTTGCACGCGGTGAGCGAGGCTAGGAACTGTGAAGAATCGAATGGAGAAGGGGATTAGCAGGGGAAAGGCCGAACCGTTTATTTGGCTAAGTCCACAGGTTCTGTGGCGCATTTCAGCAATATGCGTCACAGAACCTGTGGACTTAGTACAAAACACGGCGCGCGTGGTAGTATGACAAGATCACGCACTTGCCTTAGTGGTCTCTGCTTGCTTGTGCCATTGTAAACCTGGGGCAACCAGGTTCGAATCCTGGCTGTCTCACACTTTTTTTATTTTTTTAAAAAAAATATTTTTAATTATAGATATGTTTAAAATAAAGCAAGAACATATAAAAACGTTCATATTTATTCAAAAAACTCTCTCCCCGAACATATACAATCATGTGATGTGTTTTTAATTATATATGTTTAAAATAAAGCAAGAACATATACAAACATTCATATTTATTCAAAAATGTCTCTCCCCAAACATATACAATCATGTGATGTGTCGAGCTAGCGTCTCTTCACAATCTTCTTGCCCTTTTTCGTCACGGTTGAATACTCCCGAATCATATATATATGTGTGTTTGCTTGTCACACACAAATGTGAATTTGTATACCCACACGAATATCACATTATATGTTTTAGTCTCTAACTAATACCCACACTAATATCACATTATACCCACACGAATTAATACACCAAAAGGTCACATAATTGCTAGTGTCTCTTCACAATCTTCTTGCCCTTTTTCGCCGTGGTTGAATACTTTAGCCCGTGAACTTTGAGATTTCTTCTTGTGAATGGACTACCTTTAGTAGGCAGTGTGGTCTTCCTTCTTACTTTAGTAGTAGTAGGCATGTCGAAGTACTTGTCGAATTCCTCTTCGATCTTTGGGTCGCCGTTTTTGTCGAAGTTTTGCTTGTTGGCGGCTCCTTCCATTCCGATGACGCTCCTCTTGCCCCTCCTAACTACAACACGGTTGGGCTTTGACGGGTCGGTAATAAAAAAGCATTGATCAACTTGGCTAGCGAGTACCCAAGGATCATTTTTTGCGGAGGCGTTCTTTGTTGATTTGGCATCTGGTATAACCATTGTGGTGAAATAGCGGCCTTCTTTTTCCACGTTCTTGGCCCATCTAACACGGAACATCGGTACGATCTCTCCATAGTAGTCGAGCTCCCATATCTCCTCGATCCTTCCATAGAATCTTTCCATCACAGTAGTCTCGTCATCAGCAAAGGATAACATAGTTACTCCTGAGTTTTGATATTCACTATTCTTGTCCTTTTCCTCGGTGTAGAATTTGTAAACGTTTATGTCGTATGACTGATAGGTCCTTAGATTGTGCCCTGGGCCCTGCGACAAGGTGAATATGAGTTTTTGATCTTCCGTAGAAGGCGTCTGTGGGGGATTGTCCGGTTGCCTTTTCTTGAACCAACCCGTGAAGCTAGAGTTGTGCTCTCTGGTTACGTCTCCCTTCTTCCTCGGCCGTCCCTGGTCGATGTACTCCTGCTCGATTAAGCTTCTGTGCTCTTCGACCTAAGGGCCGACCACTTCAATGTGTTGTAGCGCGACTCGGTGTGCCCTTTCAAAATCAGTGCGTCGACCATCAATGCCGACATGTAGTGAGCGGCAGCCCTCGCGGTGACCATATCCACTGAGCCTGCCGAGGTGCTTGTTTGTGGGTATTCCAACATCCTCGGTCTTAGTGGTTAGATAATTCTGGCAGAAGGAGATGCACTCGTAGATCCGAAAGCCCTTTGCTATGCTTCCATCTGGACAAGACCTGTTGCGAATGAATATTTTGATGACACCGTTTAGCCTTTCAAACGGCATCATGTTGTGCAGGAATGTCGGCCCGAGCTGGATGATGTCGTCCACGACATGTACAAGCAGATGCACCATGATGTCGAAGAATGCGGGCGGGAAGTAAATCTCAAGCTCGCATAGTATCATCACGATCTCTTCCTGTAGCCTGTCGAGCTGCTTCACACCGATCGACTTCCTAGAAATGACGTCGAAAAAGTTACAGAGTCCAAACAACGTCTCACGGACATGCTCGTCCATTATCCCATGGATCGCAACAGGGAGTATCTGCGTCATCAAGACGTGATCCGTGTGAGACTTCATACCGCTGAACCTCTTCTTCGCCACGTCCAGATATCTGCTTATCTTCCCCGAGTAACCGTGAGGAACTTTCACTCCTAAGAGGCACCTGAAAAACTGCTCGAGCTCCTCCAGACTCATAGTGAAGCAGGCAGCGTGAAGCACCACCTCATTCTTCTTAACTCTTTTGCGGCGACCTTGAGTCCCTTCCTGATGATGATGATGATCATCATCATCATCACTATCAGGGTACAGAAGATCTTTCTTTATGCCAAGCAATTTAAGGTCCTTTCTTTCTTTCAGCCCATCCTTGGTCCTCTCCGGCATGTTTAGTAGAGTGCCAAGCAGACTCTCGGTAACATTCTTCATGATGTGCATTACATCGAGGCTATGGGGAGTGTGAAGGATCTTCCAATACGACAGGTCCCAGAAAATAGACATTGCTTTCCATACACCCAGCAGCGGCTTTGTCCTCGGTCGTTTTTTTCCAGGCGCAGGGCAATCTACCCAATTATTCAAAAGCTCCTCGATTTCTTCGCCGCTCCTCGGACGCAGGGATCTTTCGAGCTCGTCCTTACCATTGAATAGGTCACCACGTTTTCTCCACGGGTGATCCATGCGGAGCCACTTTCGAGTACCTTGGAACACGGTTTTCGAAGACCCGGGATCCCTTGGTAGCTGGAGATGCGGTGTCTCATCCATGCACTTGACGCATGCATTGTGTGCGTGGTTCACAGGCCGATACATATGTCACCAGGATAGTCTGCACGGTCGTGAGCAACGCGGCTCTCGATGGAAATATTCTTTAGTGTAGGCGTCCCACGACGGGCCGCCTCCCACAAGCTGGCTAACTCCTCTCTCAATATCCCGAGATACAGATGCATATCGATACCTGGTTGTTTCGGCCCCTGAATAAGAATGCTCATGTGTACATACCTTTTCTTCGTGCATAGCCACGGGGGGAGGTTGTATGGCCATACAAACATGGGCCAGGTGCTATGCGTGCTACTCTGGTTTCCAAAAGGATTGAGTCCATCGGTGCTCATACCCAGCCTAATGTTCCTTGCATCGCCCCCGAACTCTTTAAACTCGATGTCTAATGTATTCCACTAGCTAGCGTCTGAAGGGTGTATCAGGACCTTGCCCTTGTCTGGATCATCTTCGGGTTTCTCTCTTTCCGCGTGCCATTGCATGTGCTTTGCTTCCTTAGGATCTACGAAATATCGCTGCAGACGAGGGGTGATAGGAAAGTACCATACCACATTTTGAGGAACTTTCTTATTCCCTCTCTTGTACCGTCCTTGGCCACACACCGGACATGTGGTTCTATCCGCGTACTCGTTCCGATTAAGTGCGCAATCATTGATGCATGCGTGGTATTTATTGTGTGGTAGGTCGAGAGGGCACACGATTTTCTTGGCCTCCTCGATACTTGTTGGCAATGTGTTCCCCTTAGGAAGTCGGCCGTGCTAGTATTCCATGTTTGCGTTGAACCTCACATCGATCCATTTGTGTTCGGCCTTCATCTCTAGAGCCTTGAGCGTTACTGTCAACACCCGGATTTTTAATCCCAGATGCCCGTTATGCCATACCTCGCAATCCCAGGATTACCTTTTTTGCGAGACATAACGGATTGGATATCACAGTACATCATCCATTACAAACCATACATAAGGTTTTACACAAATAAGGATCTCATGATCCAGTCTTTAATACAACAAGCAGCGGAAATAAACGATAGCATAGCGGTGGGGTCCATCTTGAGGCACAGTAATGCCGACAAGCGAATAGTCCTAGTTATCATAGCCGTCCTGCTGACAATCATCTTGATAATCTCCTTCATAGTCTGGCCATGATAATAGCCAGGGACAAAAGCCATGAGTACTCTTTAAGCACTCGCAAACTACTACTAACAAGGGTTATCATTCTATGTTAAAGTGCTGAATTTAAAGAATAACTATCATGTTAAGTTGGAAACCTAAGCTGAGTTCTGAAACAAGAAAAGATAAAATAAAGTTCTAGAATCACTTAAGTTGGGAAGCTATTATCATTAACACAACCATGTTGTGGTCAAGTCAAAGTTCATCATTCATTTCAAGTTATTTAGAAAACATCTGACAACGAAACAGTATGGCCATTCCAACTGTCCATAACCGCGGACGCGGCTATTCGAATAGTTTGACACTCTGCAGAGGTGGTACACTTTCACCACAAGATTCGATACATCTGTCAGGGATAACCATGAATCATCATACTTAGTATGCAGATAATCAAACATAACCTTCCCTTTACACACCCTAGTACAAGCACCTCTCCTATGAACATGGCCTCCCAACCATGACCATCAGTCATCTTGGGCACTACATAGGTGGACATCATTGAGAGGTAGCCTCATCTCAAACCTCTCCCGTGAGGGAACTAATACTAATGCATATAAATTTCTAGCTAAGCCTTACCCAATTCAGGTAATGTGGTTGTACAGTAAATTTGGAATGGTATCGCATCCGAATCCAACCATCAGTTTTATAAAGGGGTTAAGGCTCATGCCTCATCATTTTCATCATCATAAACCAATTGTGTTTCTCAACACATGTCAAAACATCTCAATAGAATGACTCATCATTCCAACGTTTTAATAACTAATTTTCACCAAGTGTTCCCATCTAAAGTGACTCAAGTTTTTGAGCTACTCTAAAATACTAAGTTAAGAGTGTTCACTAAGGTGGAAAGATGGGATCAATCTCATGCCATAGAATTACATCTAAAGGTTTCTAAGTAGGTCAACTTTTATACTCTTTATGCTACCTTCAAAATTAATTAAAGAACTTTGTGTAAACTAAGGGGGGTAAAACCTGTCAATAAGACTTGGGGTACTAATAGTTAAAAGGGGTGTGATCAAAGTATGCTTAAGGCATCTTTCCTAAACCATCTAGTTTTATTCTAGCTTGCTAACAATAGCTTACTAAAGCATGTTTGCAAGGGTTAGCTTGCCACTAATAGCTTGCCTTGGTTGGTGCAGTGGTTGAAGTTTTCTTCTTCTTCTTCTGGGTAGAACTCCTCCTCCTCGAAAGCTTGTTTGGTACTATCGTCTAGAAATACATAGGGAGTGCACAATCACCAAACAATACTTAACTAGGCTAAGTAGTATTTAAACCACACAATTGATGATCTATTATCATCCCAAACATCACAAGTTTAATTCAATAGTTTCAACCTTTTTATTTTGGAAAAGTAATTTCTACTCATTGAAAAGTTAACTAAAATTTAATATTCACCACCAAAACATGGGATCATGTGGACACATTTCCTCACCACATATTCTAACATGTGGTAATGATATTTAAAGGTTGGATCAATATTACTTTGGTTTAAGTTCATTATTTAATGATTTAAAGTGACTAGAAATGCCTATATAGCATTATTTTGGTACTAGTCCAAAGTCACTGCCTGTAAACCTTAATATTATTACATATTTGGATAGATATGATGAAATGTGATTTTTGAGAGTTGGAATTAACTCAAAAGCTAACTTGGTTGATTTTACAAAAATGTTTCAAGTTGCAAAAGCTTCTGTCTTCTTATTTTTATTAGGAGAAATCTATAACTCTAAATGAATTAAATCCAACGGGCTTGGATAGAGCATTTCAATACCTTTTAGACAAAATTAGTTTCATGTAATTTGGATTTGGCAAACTCATAGAATTGAATTTTGAAATACTGGACAGAAACTATATTCTAACTAAAAAGAAAAATCTAGATTTGAATCTACGGGCTTGCGCGGGAAAGGAAATGGGACGGCCCAGTGGCACTACGCGGCGCGAGGCTCAGCTGACAGGGGAGTCCCACTTGTCAGCGACACTTAAAATGCGAAACGGTACGCGCTGTGGGCCGTGCGATTAGAGGCTAGATCTACGGCTGAGGGTCGTCGTCGATGACGGACAGGTCGCCGGCGAGCTCAAACCCTAGCGGCTCGGTGGGGGTCTACTGGGGGCGTACCAGGGCTCCAGCGGGGTCGGCGATGCGGGCGAACGAAGTGGAAGACGACGGCGAGGCGAGGCGTGGTCACGGCGGAGCTTGGGGTGGCCGGAATCGATGGCACCCTTCTTCTCCAGAGGCGGCGGCTCCGGCTCCAATTTCGGCGAACTGCTGCTCCACTGGCTCTGGCGAGAGGTGGGTGAGGTTTAGAGAGGCGAGGGGAGTGGAATGGTGTGAGTCTTTAGTGCTGGGGAGGGCTCCTTTTATAGGCTCGACGTTGAGACCGACCGGGATGGGCGGTCGATGGTGGCGACATGGCTACGGCGAGCTAGCGGCATGGCTGGGATTGCGATCGGTGGGCGGTTCCTTGGCGGTGCTCTAGTGCTTCAATGCGGCCGTAGGGGCGGTGGCATGCGGTCGGGGCGAGGTGGCGCTCTGCGCGGCCGAAGCGGCTGTGTCCATGGCGAGCGGTGGCTGTGGGGCTTTGGGCGGCGAACGGAGGTGTCTGGGGTGTTCTCCAGGTCGAGGCAGAGCGGTGGGCGCGGGCTGGTGCCAAGGGGTGGTCGGCGAAAGGGGGACAAGGCAGCTCAAGGCGTCGGCATGGTCGATGTGCTGGGCGGTGGTTCCTGGTCGCCTGCCGCTGTCCTTGGGCTGGGTCTGGTTGTGCGGTGGAGGTGGACCACGGCTATCTCTGTGACACGGTGGATGGCGCTGGCGGCTGTGGCTTGGTCGCCGGTGGGGTGCCCAAGGGGCTGGCTTAATGGCCATGACCATTTGGTCTTGGCACAGTGGGTGGCTAGGCTAGAGAGGGGTTAGGGGAGTAGTGGAGAGGTTTTGGTGGCAAGTTGGGGAACAAGTTTGGCCAGAACACTATTCAAAATAGTGAAATTTGTTTAGTTTGAAATTTGCCTGCCAAGTGTTTGATGAAATGGCCGCAAGAGAAAAAGTTTTGAATTTTGAGTTCAAAAATTTTGGGTGATCTCCACTAGTGCTAGGTAGTCTCTGGTTGCAAGGGTTTTGAAAATGGTGCTCAATTAGATGGTTTTTGAAATAGGGGTGATCTATGCATATGCATTATATTCAATTGTAAGCTGTCATTTAAAATAGTTTACAGAATGTTTTTAGTAGATCAAAAGGTGGGCCTTGGTACCTCATTATGTGTACTAGCAAGGGGTGCAAAGATCAAGAATTGTTTCTATTAAGAAATGAGTACTAGGAATAGCCAAAGTAGGCATGAGAGTTAAATTTGTCAAAATGACCATTCTTTCATTTTAATTCTTTTTGATTTGATTTTCTTTAGGAAAAGTTTGGGAATGATGTAGATGATGTTTAAATCACCTAAGAAACATTTTACAAGCATTGGATCAATCAATCATGGCAATTCAAACAACTCCTATTTTAAATGCACACATATATGAATGCTTTCATTTTAAATTTGGAAAAAGTTTTTGTTAACCCCATTTTGGATGATTTGATCTTGATAAGCTTGGATTAAAGTTTTGGGATGTTACAAACTTCCCCCCTTAAACAAAATCTCGTCCCGAGATTTACAAGGAAAACTAGGAACTAAAGAGATCTAGGAACTCCGTCCTAATGTAATCCCCGCGCTCCCAAGTGGCTTCCTCCTCAGTATGGTTGCTCCACTGAATCTTGAGAAACTTGATACTCCTGGTCCTGGTGGTTCTGTAGGCTTCTTCTAAGATACGGATGGGTACTTCCCGATAGGTTAGGTCATTGTTGATTTCCACTACTCTATGATCGATATTCTTGAAAACTTCAGTCTTCTTAGGCACTTCCAAGCATTTGCGAAGTAACGAGATATGAAACACATTGTGGATGGCTGACATCTCTTCAGGCGATTCCAGCTGATACGATACTTCTCCTCGAGGGATCAGAATCTTGAAAGGTCCGATATATCTAGGAGCTAACTTTCCCTTCAGACTAAAGCGTTGAGTTCCCTTCAATTGTGAAACCTTGAGATATACGGAATCTCCGACATTGAAAGTCAGGTCTCTCCTTCTCTTGTCAAAGATAACTCTTACATCTGGATTGGGCGGTCTTGAGGTGCTCACGAACTTTGTGAACTTTCTCTCGCTTCTCGGAGAATGTCGGTCCAAAGATCCGACTCTCTCCTACTTGACCAATTCAAAGGGGTACGACACTTCCTTCCAGATAGGAATTCAAATGGTGCCATCTGCAAACTAGCTTGATAACTATTGTTATATGAGAATTGCATGAAGGCGTGCGCCTTCCCATTTTGATCCGTATTCCAACACACAAGCTCTAAGCATATCCTCCAAGATCTGGTTGACTCTCTCAAAGGTGTCCATCTGCTTTATGGGGTGATACGCTGATCGAAGTTCAACTTGGTTCCTAATCCTTCCTGAACTTTCTGCCAAAATCTTGAAGTAAACTGAGTTCCTCGATCTAATACGATGGTCTTGGGGGTTCCATGCAGACTAACAATCCTAGCAATGTATAGCTCTGCTAGTTTTGCACTCTGGTAGGTTGTCTTGACTAGTATGAAGTGGGCTACTTTGGATAGTCTATCAACTATGACCAGATTGAGTCATTTCCCCTACTAGAAGTAGGTAAACCGGTGATAAAGTCCATTCCGACAGAATCCCATTTCCATTCCGGAATCTGCAGTGGTTGTAACAATCCTGCAGGTCTCTGATGCTCTGCTTTGACTCTTTGACAGATGTCACATTTGGCGATGTAGCTTCCGATCTCTCTCTTCATCTTGTGCCACCAAAATTGCTCTTTCAAATCCTGATACATCTTTGTTCCTCCGGGGTGGATAGAATAAAGAGTATCATGAGCTTCCTTCATGATAATTTCCTTCAGCTCCGAATCTGCTGGTACACAGATACATCCCTTGTACCATAGTACACCTTCTTCGTCTTCGGTGAATCCAGGTACTTTGCCTGTACCAATACGACATTTGATCCCGTCGATACTTTCATTCCCCTTCCGGGATTCCTTGATTTGGCTAATCAAAGTGGTTTTAAGTTCAATTCTAGCTAGGAATCCTTTGCTAACTAACTCCATCCTAAACTGCTCCAACTCCTCATACAAACTTGGTTGCTTCTCTTTGATCATGGTGTTAAGCCTACACGGCAATCTGCTAAGAGCATCTGCTACCACATTGGCTTTTCCGGGGTGATAGTGAATGTCAAGGTCATAATCCTTGATTAACTCTATCCATCTTCTTTGCCTCATATTCAACTCCTTCTGGGTGAAGATATACTTCAAGCTCTTATGATCTGAGTAAATATCATAGCGATTACCCATCAAATAATGACGCCATGTCTTCAATGCTAGAACCACGGCTGCTAGCTCAAGATCATGGGTCGGATAGTTCTGCTCATGCTGCTTCAGTTGTCGAGACAGATACGCGATGACTTTGCCTTCTTGCATCAATACACATCCTAGATCAATCTTTGATGCATCACAATACACATCAAACGGCTTCTTGATGTCGGGCATGATCAAAATTGGGGCTGATATTAATCTCTTCTTCAGCTCCTAGAAACTGGATTCACACTTGTCTGTCCATTCAAACTTCTTGTCCTTCTTCAACAATTGGGTCATTGGTCGGGCTATGCTCGAGAATCCTTCTATGAACTTGCGGTAATATCCCGCTAATCCGAGAAATGAACGAACTTGGGTTTGATTGGTTGGTGCTTCCCATTCTTCGACATCTTTGATCTTGCTGGGATCAACAGAGACTCCTCCGGCAGACACAATATGTCCTAGGAATCCTACTTCCTTCAGCCAAAACTCACACTTGCTAAACTTGGCATATAACTGATGCTCTCTCAGGATTTCTAGGATGATTCTCAGATGTTGCTCATGCTCTTCTTCTGACTTGGAGTAGATAAGGATGTCGTCGATAAACACAACTACAAACTTATCTAGGAAATTCATAAAGATCTTATTCATGAGATTCATGAAATAAGCAGGGGCATTGGTTAATCCAAAAGACATAACCGTATAATCGTATAAACCATAGCGAGTAGTAAAGGCGGTCTTCGGAATATCCGCTGCACGAATCTTAAGTTGGTGATAACCAGTCCTAAGATCAATCTTTGAGAATACCTGAGCTCCAGTCAACTGATCAAATAGATCCTCTATCTTTGGCAAGGGGTACTTGTTCTTGATGGTGACATCATTCAACTTTCTGTAGTCTGTACATAGACGGCTGCCTCCATCCTTTTTGTTGACGAATAACACTGGTGATCTCCATGGCGATGCACTTGGTTAAATCAAGCCGGTTGCTAACATGGCATTCAAATGCTTCTTCAGTTCTACAAACTCTGAGGGGTTCATGGTATAGGGTCTCTGGGCTATAGGTCCGGTTTCGGGGATTAGTTCGATAATGAACTCTATATCCCTATCCGGGGCATACCTGGCAATTCATCTGGGAATACGTCGGGGTATTCACAGACTACTCTGACTTGGTCAATGGTAGGCAGGGCTACACTCTTGTTGCACTTGAATTGACGGGGTAAGGTTTCGAAGATATGCTCTACTGTTACTCCAGAACTACTGGTCATGGTGATGGCTTTCTTAGCGATCTATCATCCTTTATGCCTTGACATCCAGTCCATACCTAGTACTACTTCCAATCCTTTGGTTCCAAGTACAATTAGGTTGGCATAAAAATCTATCCCATGTATTCTGATAGGTACAACTTTACAAAATTTTCTAGCTTTTGTTGTTGAACCGGGGATTTGAACTATCATGACATGCTTCAGGTTGGTTGGGCGAATCTTACTAGTGCATACAAATTCCTCGGTGACAAATGAATGCGATGCTCCAGAATCAAACAATACTCTTGCTAAAACTGAGTTGACAGTAAAACATACCCAAAGACTACATCCGGCGCTTCCGGGCTTCTTCGTGTTCATGTGGAAGAGACGACCGTTGCGGTTGTGAGGGTTTCGGGGCAAATCTCCGTCTGGTTGAACACGACGCTGCCGCTGAGTGGGGCATTCAGGGGCGTTGGCGGCATCTTCTTGGGACACTCATTGAGTAGTGACCCTTCACTCCACACTCAAACAAGTGATCTGGGACTTGTCCTTGTACAGCATTGCTGACATTCTTGCAGTTCTAGGGCGGTTGTTGTTGTTGCTCTTGGGAGGCACAAATTGAAGTTGTTGGCTTCCGAGTTGTGATTGTTTCCTCCGGCTTCATTTCCTCCGCTACGGTTGGGGTAGCTTGGGCGAGAATTTGGGGTCGGTTGTTCCTTGGTGCATATCCCGGTGAGGGGTTAGACGGTACTTTCCGGTGACTATCGATCCGCATCGCTGCATCATACGACGCTATGGTTGTCGCTTTCGGTTAATCTTCCTTCCATCCGAATGGCAGAGTCGACTAGCTCTTCAAGATCCCGAAACGGATGTTGACGAGGACATTCGCATCTCATCATGCAGTCCGCTTAAGAATCTCTTCTTCTTGGCCTCCGTGTTGATCTCATCCGGTGCATATCTGGCAAGTGACAAGAATTTATCACGGTACTCTACTACAGTTAATCTTCCTTGCTTCAGTTCACGGAATTCATCTCTCATCCTGTTCACAAGACCTTGTGGCACGTGGGTGCGGCTGAACTTGACCTTGAATGCTTCCCAGGTCATCACCGCCATGGTTCATGTTATGGATGCTATTCCACCAAGCTCTTGCGTCTCCGCCAGATAGTGGGTGGCTAAGAGAACTTTCTCATTCTCATCAACTCCTGCAACTTCGAGGTTGTTTTCCATGGTCTGTAAATCAGTCATCAAGATCTAATGGGTTTTCAGATTGGTTGAAGATTGGGGGATTGGTGTTCTGAAATTTTTTGAGTTTAGATCCATGGTGATCCTGATTTCCATGTCCTTGGTTGTTGAGAGCCATTTGGGCGATCTGCTGTAATGTTGCTAAGTTGGCTTGACGCCTACCCTCGCTTGCTTCACGGTCCGTGATGAGATTCTGCAAGATCTGCAGATTGGGTCCTGCGATGAGCTGCTCCTCCTTGGTTTCCATGAGTCATCCAAGATTGAGATAGATATAGGGGTAAGAGGGAAATTCTAAGGTTCATGGTTTTGGGTTTTCAAAGCTACAACTTTGAGTTAGACTCAGGTTTTTCAACTAACTTCATTTTCATTCATGCAAGCAAGCACACGATACAACACACACACCCCAACAAGGAAAAAGGGAAAAACAGATGGTTTGAAGAACCATTCTGCAAACTACGATACAATGAGATGATACATCTCGTGCTACGACAGTGCTCTAGTGCATCTACTCATCGTCGATGAATTCGGAGTCTTCATCATCAATGTAGAAGTCCACATCATCCTCTGCCAGAAAATCGTCATCGTTGCTAAGGTAAGAATCCATATCTCCCTGGATGTCTTCTCCCTCATCATCTTCTTCCTTGGCGGCAAGCTGAGCTTCCTGCTCCTTGACGGTCTTCTCGAGGTCGGCCACCTTCTTGTGAAGACGGGCGATGGTGCGATCCTTCTTTCCACGCTGGCGACAAAGAGACTGGCGATCTTGGACGAGCAGTGTGAAAGTCTAGGCCTTCTGGTCAGCGATGGCACGGTTCTGGTTGGCTAACTCTCTGGCATTTTCCCGTTCCTAATGTCGGTCATGAAGCAAGAAGTCAAGGTTCTCCACTTGACGCCTCAACTCTGGGTGACTTAGCATCTCCATCGGCATTCCCATGAAGTCATGTCTTGCATAGTGGGCAAAACGGGTTCCTTGAATCTTTTTGACGCTGAGGGCACATAGACGTGGGAGAGCTTCATGCATTGCCCTGGCTAATCCATCTAGCCAGTTGTTCTCTCTCATAGAGAACTGAATTCTCCCAGAAGTTGGTGCTTCAATGCTTCCTCGAAGATCTGCGGTGACTAGCCATTGTAGGTATCCTCCTGGGGGTCCTGGAAGTTGAGCTCCAAGAAACTCCGGATGCGGGCGTCCTAGTAACTCCGACAGTGAATCCAGATCCCTCTCGAAGATCAGCTGACCTCTGTTTCCAAACTGGTAAAACTTGCTGAACTGAGTCTCCATCTACAAGAATTTAGGATGAGGAAATTAGTGATGTGATCAAGGGTGTCAAATTTTAAGTAGTAATGTAAGAATTTTGAGGAACATGTATTTTTGAGAAAGAATAAGTTCACAAGGGTAAGAGGGGAAATAGTTTTTCATAAATACTCACTTTGGTTTTGAAGCTAAGTTTTTGGTTTGGACGTCCATTCTAACTAGGGTCTCCTATGGTCAGGATGGATCTGATACCAACTTGTCAACACCCGGATTTTTAATCCCAGATGCCCGTTATGCCATACCTCGCAATCCCAGGATTAACATTTTTGCGAGACATAACGGATTGGATATCACAGTACATCATCCATTACAAACCATACATAAGGTTTTACACAAATAAGGATCTCATGCTCCAGTCTTTAATACAACAAGCAGCGGAAATAAATGATAGCGTAGCGGTGGGGTCCATCTTCGAAGGGCAATGCTGACGAAGGCAGATAGTCCTAGTTATCATAGCCGTCCTGCTGACCATCATCTTGATAATCTCCTTCATAGTCTGGCCATGATAATAGCCAGGGACAAAAGCCATGAGTACTCTCTAAGCACTCGCAAACTACTACTAACAAGGGTTATCATTCTAACTTAAAGTGTTGAATTTAAAGAATAACTATCACGTTAAGTTGGAAACCTAAGCTGAGTTCTGAAACAAGAAAAGATAAAATAAAGTTCTAGAATCACTTAAGTTGGGAAGCTATTATCATTAACATAACCCTGTTGTGGTCAAGTCAAAGTTCATCATTCATTTCAAGTTATTTAGAAAACATCTGACAACGAAATAGTATGGCCATTCCAATTGTCCATAACCGCGGACGCGGCTATTCGAATAGTTTGACACTCTGCAGAGGTGGTACACTTTCACCACAAGATTCGATACATCTGTCAGGGATAACCCTGAATCATCATACTTAGTATGCAGATAATCAAACATAACCTTCCCTTTACACACCCTAGTACAAGCACCTCTCCTATGAGCATGGCCTCCCAACCATGACCATCAGTCATCTTGGGCACTACATAGGTGGACATCATTGAGAGGTAGCCTCAGCTCAAACCTCTCCCATGAGGGAACTAATACTAATGCATATAAATTTCCAGCTAAGCCTTACCCAATTCAGGTAATGTGGTTGTACGGTAAATTTGGAATGGTATCGCATCCAAATCCAACCATCAGTTTTATAAAGGGGTTAAGGCTCATGCCTCATCATTTTCATCATCATAAACCAATTGTGTTTCTCAACACATGTCAAAACATCTCAATAGAATGACTCATCATTCCAAGGTTTTCATAACTCATTTTCACCAAGTGTTCCCATCTAAAGTGACTCAAGTTTTCGAGCTACTCTAAAATACTAAGTTAAGAGTGTTCACTAAGGTGGAAAGATGGGATCAATCTCATGCCATAGAATGACATCTAAAGGTTTCTAAGTAGGTCAAGTTTTATACTATTTCTGCTACCTTCAAAATTAATTAAAGAACTTTGTGTAAACTAAGGGGGGTAAAACCTGTCAATAAGACTTGGGGTACTAATAGTTAAAAGGGGTGTGATCAAAGTATGCTTAAGGAATCTTTCCTAAACCATCTAATTTTATTCTAGCTTGCTAACAATAGCTTACTAAAGCATGTTTGCAAGGGTTAGCTTGCCACTAATAGCTTGCCTTGGTTGGTGCAGTGGTTGAAGTTTTCTTCTTCTTCTTCTGGGTAGAACTCCTCCTCCTCGAAAGCTTGGTCGGTACTATCGTCTAGAAATACATAGGGAGTGCACAATAACCAAACAATACTTAACTAGGCTAAGTAGTATTTAAACCACACAATTGATGATCTATTATCATCCCAAACATCACAAGTTTAATTCAATAGTTTCAACCTTTTTATTTTGGAAAAGTAATTTCTACTCATTGAAAATTAAATAAATTTAATATTCACCACCAAAACATGGGATCATGTGGACACATGTCCTCACCACATATTCTAACATGTGGGAATGAGATTTAAAGGTTGGATCAATATTAATTTGGTTTAAGTTCATTATTTAATGATTTAAAGTGACTAGAAATGCCTATATAGCATTATTTGGTACTAGTCCAAATTCACTGCCTGTAAACCTTAATATTATTACATATTTGGATATATATGATGAAATGTGATTTTTGAGAGTTGGAATCAGCTCAAAATCTAACTTGGTTGATTTTACAAAAATGTTTCAAGTTGCAAAAGCTTCTGTCTTCTTATTTTTATTAGGAGAAATCTATAACTCTAAATGAATTAAATCCAACAGGCTTGGATAGAGCATTTCAATACCTTTCAGAAAAAATTAGTTTCATGTAATTTGGATTTGGCAAACTCACATAATTGAATTTTGAAATATTGGACAGAAACTATATTCTAACTAAAAAGAAAAACCTAGATTTGAATCTACGGGCTTGCGCGGGAAAGGAAATGGGCCGGCCCAGTGGCGCTACACGGCGCGGGGCTCAGCTGACACGGGGGTCCCACTTGTCAGCGGCACTTAAAACGCGAAACGGTACGCGCGCTATGGGCCGTGCGATTAGAGGCTAGATCTACGGCTGACGGTCGTCGTCGACGACGGACAGGTCGCCGGCGAGCTCGAACCCTAGTGGCTCGGTGGGGGTCTACTGGGGGCTTACCAGGGCTCCAGCGGGGTTGGCGATGCGGGCGAACAAAGTGGAAGACGACGGCGAGGCGAGGCATGGTCACGGCGGAGCTTGGGGTGGGCGGAATCGACGGCACCCTTCTTCTCCAGAGGTGGCGGCTCCGGCTCCAATTCCAGTGAACTGCTGCTCCACTGGCTCCGGTGAGAGGTGGGTGAGGTTCAGACAGGTGAGGGGAGTGGAATGATGTGAGTCTTTGGTGCTGGGGAGGGCTCCTTTTATAGGCTCGACATTGAGACCGAGAGGGATGGGCGGTCGATGGTGGCGACATGGCTACGGCGAGCTAGCGGCATGGCTGGGATTGCGATCGGTGGGCGGTTCCCTGGCGGTGCGCTAGTGCTTCAATGCGGCCGTAGGGGCGGTGGCATGCGGTCGGGGCGAGGTGGTGCTCTACGCGGCTGAAGCGGCTGTGTCCATGGAGAGCGGTGGCTGTGGGGCTTTGGGCGGCGAACGGAGGTGTCTGGGGTGTTCTCCAGGTCGAGGCAGAGCGGTGGGCGCGGGCTGGTGCTAAGGGGCGGTCGGTGCGAGCGGGGACAGTGCGCGCTCTACGGGCGGCGTTGGCATGGTCGACAGGCTCGAGGCGCGGCGGTTCCTGGTCGTTCTGGTCACTGTCCTTGGGCTAGGTAGTCTCTGGTTGCAAGGGTTTTGAAAATGGTGCTAGGTAGTCTCTGGTTGCAAGGGTTTTGAAAATGGTGCTCAATTAGATGGTTTTTGAAATAGGGGTGATCTATGCATATGCATTAGATTCAATTTTAAACTGTAATTTAAACTAGTTTACATAATGGTTTTAGTAGATCAAAAGGTGGGCCTTGGTACCTCATTATGTGTACTAGCAAGGGGTGCAAAGATCAAGAATTGTTTCTGTTAAGAAATGAGTACTAGGAATAGCCAAAGTAGGCATGAGAGTTAAATTTGTCAAAATGACCATTCTTTCATTTTAATTCTTTTTGATTTGATTTTCTTTAGGAAAAGTTTGGTAATGATGTAGATGATGTTTAAATCACCTAAGAAACATTTTACAAGCATTGGATCAATCAATCATGGCAATTCAAACAACTCCTATTTTAAATGCACACATATATGAATGCTTTCATTTTAAATTTGGAAAAAGTTTTTCTTAACCCCATTTTTGGATGATTTGATCTTGATAAGCTTGGATTAAAGTTTTGGGATGTTACAGTTACACTCAAACGTGTATCCTCGTGGCGACACCCAGGATACAATGGAGTCATCCCGTCTACCTACATTTGGGCCAGCTTGGCTTTCTCTCTAGCTGCAGCTTTGTCGTTGCTCGTCTCCTTGAGGAGCAGTTCTTGAACATGAGGGTCCTGCAAGACCGAAGTTAGAAGCGTTTGTGTGTTCGCGTCTTCTCCTTCTTCATGATCATCATCATGCCTGTCGCCATCTCCTTCTCCATGCTGATCATGCTCGGCGGCATCTCCTTCGTCATGATGATCATGCCCGCTGGCATCTCCTTCATCATGATGATCATGCCCGGTAGACTCTTCGTCTTTCGCCTAATGCCACGTCGTGACCACCACCATGTCCTATCGGCGCCTCATTGAGGTCGCGCATGAAACCGCGCCTGAGCAGGTGACCCTCCAATTGTCCAGATTCAGGGTCGATCCAGCGTTGCAGTTTGCATGTTCGACATGGACATCTTATCATGGTCTTGTTGTTCAGAATCATGTCCTCCTTCGCGCCTTTCTTGTACCTAGCAATTCGACCTTCACTCATCGTGAGGACCATGGTTGCCTGAGCGGTCAAAACAGAGAGTATAGGTGAGAACCACACCATATGAACACACACATGCATGAATGCTAGCCGGAAAAAATTCGGCATGACCTTTCCTAAAATTAGGACATATGGGTAGTGCAAAAATTTGCCGAAATGGAAATGAATCAACATTTCGGAAAACATCCATGCAACCACACCGGCCGGGCCCGACAACAAGCAACCAACAAAAAACTTCCTCCTATTGCAAACATTCATGCACCACACAAGCATCGTCTCGCCATGGATCGCACACACACCGCCCGCGTGACAAGCTTCACCTACATGTTCATGATGGCCAAGTACTCACCTATAGTAGACACAATAATAGCGAGACGAGACCGCGCGATGAGAGAGTGTGGACAAATAGATCTACAATGCAAGTTGGTGGAGAGGAAATTAGTAAACAAATAGAGATGTGAGAGAGAAAAGTAAGGAACTTTTAGATCTAGAAGTTGGAGTGAAGCTTACACTTACCAATCTATGGATTGAAGTAGGTTTAGTTACAAGAAAATGGAGAAACTATGGGCAATATGGAGTGTGAGGGAGGAGGAAGACGACTTGGGAGGAGGTAGAGATGTAAAATAGTTGGTGGTGGATAGATAGAAAAGAAAGCTAGCTCTTGTCACCTTTTTAACATGGATCTGGACGCCCTCATCTGTGGCGCATAAGGAGGAAATGCGCCACAGATGCTGAAACTTCTGTGGCGCATAAGTCCATATGCGCCACAGAAGTGGGTGAATAAGTTTCCTGTGTGGGGCCCATCTCGAAGTTTTGTGGCACATGTTGGGATATGCGCCACAAAAGTGAAACACATCTGTGGCGCATATCCCAACATGCGCCATAGAACTTGGGTGAATTAGATTCCGTGGTGGGCCCCCCTCCATGTTCTGTGGTGGGTTCCAGGAAAGTCAGAAAATGAATATTCTCGGAATTGGATGGGACAAAAGCCAAAGTGGTGTGGCCGCCTCCGGCACCCCCTCGGCCTCCCCTTCCGCCTATAAGATGCCATCGGGACAAAAACCCTAAGTGCCCGATCAAAAATCCACGAAAGAGTCTATAGCCGCCGTCGTCTCCATCCCTAGATCGGGAGGGATTTGAAGCTCTTCCCGGCACACTACCGGAGAGGGGAATTCACCCTGGAGGCCTTCTTCATCACCATGCAAGCCTCTGGTGTGATGCGTGAGTCGTTCATCCTTGGACTACGGATCCATGTAGTAGCTAGATGGCTGGTTCTCCTCCTTTGTGCTTTCATGTCTAGATCTTGTGAGCTCCGTTCATGATCAAGATCATCTATTTGTAATTCTGCATGTTGTGTTTGCGGGGATCCGATGGATATTGAGATGCTATTTCAGATTGATTATTGATTCTATCATGTCTTTGTTATTTGTGATCTTGCATGCTTTCCGTTGGTAGTAGCTAACTTGGCCAAGTAGATGCTAGCAACTCCAAGAGTTAGTATTTATGCTCGATAGTGGGTTCATGCCTCTGGTAATCTGGGGAAGTGACATAAATCTCTAAGGTACTAGATGTGTTGTTGCTACTAGGGAGAAAACAGCAATCCTTTGTTCATAGAACAATCGTATTGTTTACTTTACACGCAGTTCGTAAAGCAATAATCTGTTGCTTGCAACTTAATACTAGAGGGGGTTCGGATGATAACCTGAAGGTGGATTATTAGTCATAGATGCAGTTGGATGCCGGTCTATGTATAATGTTGTAATGCCTAATCGAATTCCAAAGGAGTCAAGATGATTAGTATATGCATGTATTGCTTTCTCGATGTTTGTCAATTTCCCTGCTGTAATTTGTTCACCCAGCATGTTATCTATCTTAAGGAGAGCCACCTCTAGTGAACTACGGATCCCGGTCCTTTTCTTTACATACAATCTACAAATTGTTTACTCCTTTGTGTTTACATTCTGTAAACTATTACTTCCTTCCATTCGATACGTTTAATCCTTTGTTTTCAGCAAAACACGGTGAGATTGACAACCTCATCGCAAGTTGGGGACAAAGTTCTGTGCTTGTGTTGTGCAGGTAACCATGTTTCTACTAGCACCGGTAGTGCGCCCTGCCAAGGCTCAGCTAGCAACACCTTTGGGATGTTTCCTTGCTCCTACTGGTTCGATTAAACCTTGGTTTCATAACTGAGGGAAACTTGCTATTGTGCTCATCATACCTTCCTCTTGGGGTTCCCAGCGAGCTCGACATCAACACCGCACCAGCACTTTTCTGGCGCCTTACACTAAGCCATCAAGCATTTTTCTGGTACCGTTGCGGGGGAGTCAAGGACATCTTCACAAGGGGAGTCCCTCATAACCAATCTCTTTACTTTGTTATTTTTGTTTTGCTTAGTTTCTTTTTTCTTTGTTTGCTTGTTTTGTTATCAAAAACACAAAAGAATTAGTTCTACTAGTTTGCTTTCTTATTTCAAAAAACACAAAAAAATTAGTTCCTTTCTTAAGTTTCTACTATGTCTAGCCTTGCTCCAATCACTATGTCACTAGAATCTCTGATCTACATGAAAAAATGGAGCCTAAAATGACTCAAAGCTTGTTCCTTAGCAGTTTTTACCTTGGAATTGCTCTTTGCTATAGATATGCTTTAGATGCTGTTGTGGGAGGAGATTTCCTCCAATGTAATGAGGATGATGCTATAAATGTTATAAAGAAATTGGTCCTCACATACAACTTGCCTAGCCAAACTGATATTTCTTTCGCAAGAATATTTGCTAGATTGAACACTCTTGAGACTAGCACTAATAGCTTAAATGATTGATATAATATGCGTAGGGAGCATCACAATTATGTCCCAATAAATTCTGAACCATCAAATTGGCTCCCTACAGTAAAGATCGAGATAAACACTGGAACTTTTCAAGCCCGCTGTGATATCATGTCTGAATTTTGCCTTATGCCCAAAGATATTATTGAATCTTTGGGGTCTTACTGAAGGAGGAAAAGAAATATCTCTTGCTAATAATGCTACCATATTACCTACTAGAATAGCTGAAGGAGTGTTTACAAAGATCCTTGGGAAAATGATTTCTACTGATTATCTTGTTATTGAATGTGCAGGAAAAGGACAAATTAGACTTGGAAGGTCCCTATTAGAACTCCTTAGAGCAATAATAGATGTGGGAAAGGGGACCATGCACCTTTCTTCTCCGCCAAACAATCATATTATCCCCAAGGTTAAGAATAAAATGAAGAGAGGTAAGGGCAAGAAATTTGGTCTTAATGCTTCTTCATTTGAGAACACTTGATTCTTTCTTGATTCTTATGCCTAACTTAAAGGCGTTAAAGAAAAGTACTTATTGGGAGATAACCCAAAAGTTTTAGATTAGTCTTGGAAGTTATTAATTAAGTAATAACCACTCCTTATCCTTTTTATTTGCTTTTTGTGCCAAGAGTAACCGCTAATGAGAGAGAAGGAATGATTGGGAAAGTTGCTATCCCAAAACAGATTTCTATGCTTCACCGTAAAAATTCGTGTAAAATCTCTGAACGTCTTTTTGAGGCGTGAATGCTTGTGCTTCTGCCCCAGGTTGTTATCTAACTTTCTTTAATTCAACACTTTTTGATTTGAGCAACAGAAGGTCTTCGAAAAAATTCGTCTTTACCTGCTGGTCTGTTTTGACAGATTTCTGACATTTTCTGCATTTGCTTCTTGTTGGTTCCTTTTTTAGTTCTTTTGGGGAATTGAGCTTTTGGAGGGAAGTGCTACGGTAGCTAGTGTTCTAATGGAAGTTTATTTGGTGTTAGAACTGAACCTTAAGACTTATTTATCTTGAGTGCACTAATGTTGCTAATGAGATTGTGTGAAGTTTTGTATGAAGGAAAATTTTCAGGTGTATGGAAGGAATGAGTAATGAGATGAAGGATGGACTAAAGCTCAAGCTTGGGGATGCCACGCGTGTCACCCCGAGAAATATCCAAGAAGTACAAGTGTCAAATCTTGGGATGCCCAAGGCATTCCCCTCTTCATCAATAAAAATTCCAGGTTTCTGCCAAACGCTTCATTTTTATTGTTTCATGCACAGTTGTGTTGTTCTTGGACCGTCTTATCTTTCGTTTTCGTTTTCGTTTTGGTTTTTCGTTTGCTTTTGTTTTCTTAGTTTTCTGAATAAATTGGTTGTACCCCCTCTTTCATACATTGGTTTGCAAATAGTTTGGTTTGGTTTGGAAAAGAGTAGGAAAGTTCATACTTATGTGGTAAAAAGAGCTCGTTTTTGACTGTGGCCTATGCTTTGTCATGCCATGCTTGATATTGTTTTGGCTTTATGCATAGTATTCTTTGCTGTAGCATGACTTGTTATAAACAATTGAGATTGCTTAATGTGCCTTGGATGAATCATGCGTTGTTTTAGCATATTAAAGCATAGTATAGTGGTATTCTCCTTTGATGCTTTATTTGGGTTGACTTGGCGCGTGCTCACACCATGTTATGACTATCTCAAGTCATCATAGCCTTTATGATCCTTTAGTTTTCAACTTGTAGTATCACTTTATGCTTTGATCAATGATGTTTTGTCACTCTGCATGATTATGGCCATTATTGCTCTCTTTTTTTTGAACAAGGGTAGGTCCCGAAGGACCTAGAGCTTCATTCATTTCCGTCGGTGGAGTTACATCTTACAAGAAAGGACTCAAGGAAATAGAGATTACAGACCAGCCCTTACATTTTGCACTAAGGACCTCGGATAAAACACAAGAAAAGCAATCAGGTCCAGCTCCAACTCCACTGCGCAAGGACTTGATGCAGCCGACCTCGATGTCGCCGGGGACGAAACCACTTGGGACAAGGAGGCGGGAGTGCCGCACTGATGCGAGGGCCTCAAATGGCACATAGGCCTGGAGGTTGATTTGCACCTGAAGACGGCGGTCAGAATCCAGCGTCGCCGCTTGAGGGTGGAGGGTCGCCGATCAGGAGTGAGAACGCCCGGAACACGTCAGCTGCTGAGAACCTCCAAGGAGAAGCTGTCTGCCCTGTCGGACCTCGAGATGAAGGGGAGCATCTCTGAGCTCTCCACCATGACGAGCACCAGAAGGATCCCTCCATCTCCAAGTTTGACTGCCAAATCTGCAAGAAAAGGCCTTATTTATGGAGATCTCTACTCTCCTCCACCGCCTCCCTTCCGGCTCTGACCACCGGAGTACCAAGAGGCGAAGAAGAAGGGTAGAACAATGCCAGATCTGACCAACGAGATCTGTCGCCTCCCTCCCGGCATCAGCTCCATACGCCTCATAGGGCAACACGAAACTACAAGACCTACATACTACAGAAGGCTGGCGTCCTCTCCCCCATCCTCTCCGGCCGGCGGAGCCGCCACAGACGAGGGGGAGAAGAGCCAGGAGCGACCAGGCGACTCTCAAGGAGGGCAGGAGAAACGAGAGCGGAGAAGGGGGGGTCTCTAAACTCAAGGCATATCTTTATTGCTCTCTTAGTTTGTCGCTCCCAGTCTTTTGCTAGCCTCCACAACAAAGTATGAGTTCCACTCATGCATCCAACTCCCTAAACCAAGTTATTCCAAAGAGTCCACCATACCTACCTACTAGCTTATGCTATTCTTAGTATATTCATGCTTTTGTTTACCTTCCAAATTAAACTTGTTATGAGAAAACTAGTGATTAAAGCTCGCACGAACTTGATGGCACACTTTACTTTTTCTTGACCTTAATAAACTTGAACCATTGTGTCGTCTATGTTGTATATGCTTGCACTTATTTGTTGGGAATTAGCAGAACCATGCTTTCATGGGGAACGCTTTCAACATTGCACTTGGTACTTGTAGCTAGTTGATATCATGCTCTTTTGTATATGGATGTCGTCGGTGTGAAATGAAAGGGGAGCTTGTAAGTCCATGGAGTTATGTATATGTGTTAGAGAAACGCTCGGGTCATTGGTCTAATCCATGCCGACATGGTGGAAACCTCAACAGAACCATAATGAGCTGTCTATGAAGCATTCTTCTTATAAAAAAGAGTCCTATATTGAGAAAAAAAGAGAAAAAAAAGAGATTATGAAAAGAGGAAAGAGAGAAAAAAGCACCATATTCCCATGGTAAATAAGAAGATTGTTGAGATGCTCGTTGTCTGCTTGCCTTGTCATTTTGATATGAGGATTCTTCCGTATCATCGGGCAAGGGGTACCCCGTTGGCAGTTCTCTATGATACACATGTACTTACAATGACAAGACCTTACCGGTGACCAAACTTGAGTAGCATGAGGAGCGGCCCTCGTATACAAGGGACATGCGATTTTTGACTTATACTTCGTCAAGCATGTACACCATAGTTTGTTCACTTTAACCTTAATCACTTCAAGATGCTTATGATAGGGGCAATGAGAGCTGAAAGCTATAAGTACCATAATTTTTGGAAGCTCTTTATGAGACTGGAATCCCTACTTCCTTTTATAAAAAGGCCTTTCTTCCACCATTATATCGAGTCTCCATCTTCTACCTTTATGCACCTACTTTGAGAGCATAGTGGCCATTCTTAGTTCTATGTGCATTGTTCCAAGACTAATTGATTGATGCATAACTTGATATTGCTTGTTTTAAACTATTTGTATCTAGTCACTCTTATGAACTTTGAAGGTGTCCTATGCATTTATATTTTCTACTCTATGAGGGACAAGCTGAATACTATTATGCTATGTTTTCTTTATGTGAAACAAACAAACGTCTTGCAAAGCATTGTTATACATGAATCTTTTGTTTGTGCCTTTTCATGTTGCATCATGGTTTCTTTGTCTTATTGCTAGAACTTTGTCTTTCATGTTATGATTGAAGTACTATGATCCCAGCTTTGAATGTTTTACAAATACCTTGATCAAGTCTTTGATGGTGCATGTGTCACATCCCAAAATTTTCCAAATTTTGGAATGTGAAAATTTTTAAACAAAATGAAGAACCAAGTTCTTCATAATTCAGAAGGAACAAAAACTTTTGGAACATTTAATATAATGCCTCCAAACCCAAGCCAAACAAAATGGTTTGTTTTGTGAATTGGTGTGCATGTTTTAAAATCCCAAATCATGAAGCATGCATGAGCATATTGACTTGGTTGCATTTTAAAAACCCAAGAGAAGTGAAAAAATATCTCAAACCCTAAAACTCTAAATTATTTGTTAACACTAAGAACACCACAATACTTTGGATATACTCCATATTTATATTAAACAAAATAACTCATATGTGGGCTAAAAAGATAAAGGACAAAATAATAAAACAATAGAAATTGGTTTCATCCAATTTGGAGCCATGGATAAAAAGATATGAATTATTTTGAGAATATAATTAAGAAAGGCAATATTAGCTATTAAAACCAAAGTGAATAAATTTGGTTAGAAAAATTTGAGTTAGAAAGTAAATGTGTTCTATAATGCCCTAAAAACCTAATTTGAGTTTTAAAAATTTTTAGAAATTTGTTTGATTCAAATTGGATCATTAAATCAAAAGATATTTAAGAAAACAGAAAAAGAAAAAAAAACAGTAGAAAAAAAAACAGAAGCAACAGCTCGGCCCAAACCCTAGCCCACTAAGCCTACCCGGCACTCCCCTTTCCCCCTCTGTTTCTCACCGTCCCCCTCTTCACCCCCACACTGGCGGCTCGACCCCACCGCCGCGGCAATCGCCACCTCCCCTTCTTCCAACGATCAACGAAACAACCTCTCCTCCCTCCCCGTTCGTGGTCGATTCGGTTCGATTAAATTCGAGCGTTTCTGCGGATGATTCTCTACTCCGATGACGCCCTCTTAATCCTCACCCCCTCCTCTCCGTTTTCTCCTCAGACACCACCACCAGAGAGACCCAGAGCCTCCGACTAACCGAACCCTGTGCCCTTCCGCAGGCTCGGTCGCGACGCGGTCGCCACCGCATCACCTCTCGCCGTCATTCACCGTCGATTTCCGGCGAGACGCAGGTTCCCGCCACCCTCTTTTGGCCACAGCTATCTTCTACACGACCAGGCGTACTCCTCTGACCCCCAGTTTTGTCTGCTCGAGCCCCAGGTCGACGACATCGCCTCGGAGACACGAGCTCCGCCGTCGGCAAGTACTCCGGCGAGGAATCCCCGATGAATCTGAGCGCCCCTTCACCGACCGCGAGCATCCCTGAGACCACCTCGACCACGGCGATCGCTGGTAATAGTCCACGGTCTCCCTGCCCCTCTAGAACCACCGGAGCACCACTACAGACACGCATCACAAGACCGCCGCCGCCGCCGCCAGTCTATGGTCGACACGTTGAGCACCGTCTGATCTTAATCCAGCGGCTTAGATAGATCACTTAGCGAAACGGTACGGGCTAATCTGGATCGCCCGTTGCCACTTAAAATCCAATGGCCCGCAGCAGCCGATCCGCCCGAACCGGTACCGGCCAATAAGAACACGCCACGTCGCCAGACTATTTTGTTTAAATAGAAAAATAGATAGATTTGTATTAAACTTAGAAATTCAATAACTTTTGATCCACAAATCAGAAAAATGCAAATTTGGTGTCTATGGATTCAGAAAAATGAGAGCTTTACTGCTGAGGCCTTATTTCACCCTTTAGCTTCTGTAAAATAGAAGTTTTAGGCAGAACCTTTTTAGGAGTATTTTACCCATAAAAATTGTTTTGTAAATTAATTTTGGGTGAATCTTTTTTCTATGGATTGAAAATTGAACCCTCTGCCCAGTGAGACCAAAATATAAATTTGGTTGACTATCCCTAATAGCATGGAAATTATTTAGTGAGTTTTGCATTTCTAAATGATAGAAATTATTGCTAATTGTTACAATTGCACAAATGGTTGCATTTGTAATCTTGCAATTGTAAAATGTTCAGAAAACACTTAGTAGTGTTCAAAACCTTTGTTATAACAATTTGTGCAATAAAAATTGCCTTCTTGCATGCTTGCATATTTTGCATGATTTTTGTATTGCCATTAGTGCTGACTTTGTGCATGTTTTGGCTTGTTTGTTTTGTTTGATAGATTGTGTGGATTGTCAAGTGTGTTACTGCAAAGAGTGTACCAACACCACCAACTACTAAGGCAAGTGGCACTATCATCCATGTCCTACTATTTTTCATTACACTTAGTGGATTTTTGTAGTATGCATGATAAGATTACTATGATACTATGCTATGCTAAAACGTATTAAGATATCCTTTATATATCCCTTAGTGGAAATACTGTAGTTGTAGTATGCTTAGCCCTGCTATAGATTCGGGGTGGAATATACCATATTGTGATTATATGAAGTGTTGGAAAAATATATATGTTTTACAAGGACTCAATGAATCACCTGGGTGGAGTGTGGATACTCAGTTGAGAATAAGGTGGCAACAAAGGGAACCATTTCTATGGTTATCTCTTTCATGTGTGCACTAGGAGAATACCACCCAGGAACTTAGAGATTGAACATGTTTCTCATACAGTGGCTTTCGTGTACAGCCACATGCCAAATGGGCTCTGGCCTAGTCAATTACATAGTGGAAGACCCATGCATTGGTACCTCTTCAGGTTAACTGGAATTATGCATTGGAGGTTTATCCTTGCATTGGTGCCTAGTAGATGTGCTGGCATTATGTATTGGGAGGACTTATATGGAAAGACTTTGTCACATTCTCGATCTGCCGGTACTCCATCTTGGTGAGTACTAATCCAGCAGCCACTGGTGGCGTCAAGACGAGATTGTGTCTTGTGGGTAAAGTGTACAACTTCTGAAGAAGATTAAATTCTAAGTACTTAGCCGTGTCCCCGGTTATGGACAACTCTGAGCAACTAAGGCCTAAAGCTATGGAAGATCTCGACATTCTAATTTCTCAAAGTAAAACTTGATGGTGACAACAAGAGAGTAGAAGCACTTGGAGTTTGCCAAGGAGTTCAGAAAGTTATTGAAAGATCAAAACTATTTTTGCAAACATAGGATAAAACCATATTGCTTTCTTCAAATGAGCCTAAGATCTACTTAGCCAAATATGCATATAGTGATAGTCCAACTTATATTCACCAACTTGTGACACTTGCCAATACATTCAAAGTATTGACCCTTTATGGCTGCAACCTATCATGTTGCAGGTTATTCTATTGATGAGTATGGATTGATGATAGAGGTTATGAGTCTGCACCCAACATGTTTGCCTGTGGCACATGAAGATGAAGGACTCCATGCTTTACTTGTATTCTGCTGCTTTGTAATAAGATAGCCTGTGGCTATAGGTTTGTAATAAAGTATTCATATTCTGGATCATGTGATGTAATATGACCTTTGTATCTTGATATTAAATCTTAAACTGTGGGTGCTAGCTATTCGATCCAGGGACTAGCACTGTAATCACAGGGATTCAAACCAAGCCAGGTTTGGGTCTTTACAGATGGTATCAGAGCATTGTGTTGCCTATAGGTTCGTAACCCTAGGAATTGGACAAACCCCTTGTTAGGAATGAACTAGTTTTATACTTAGTAGGTTTTCTCGTATACCTTGATCATTCTTTATCAATCTTCTCCTTCAAACATGTAGAGGACCAGCCTTTGCTTTCTCCAAGGACCTTGAGGATGGATCATGCCAACAAGGAGATCAAGATACAAGTTGTGACAAGTCCTCGAGCTTGCAAAATATGTGGAGAGGTAGGCCACACCTCTAAGGAACATCAAGATCAATGTCCCTTTTGTGATCACAACCATCCAGTTGGAGAATGCCCCACATCTCAAGTTACTTGTTACCTATGTGAAGGAACTAACCACATTCCTGCCAAGTGCCATCTCGACTTCATAGTGCAACAAGTGAAAGAACAAGTCAAGGATGGAATGTATCAAGCTCTTGGGAAGAAAGAAGAAAACCTTAGCCATATCACCTGCTCCAAATGCAAGAAAGAAGGACACAATATCAATGAATGCCCAGAGAAGGAAGTGCAAGAAAACCACAACAACACTTCAAGAAAAAGTACTGGAGACATGACAAAAGTGTTTTGCCATCGCTGCCGGAAGATAGGACACTTCACCGATGATTGCCGAACTCGAAAGAGAGATCCCACTGATGTTATCATAGTGCGAACCATGAGACATTAGATTGCCTACCAATTATCATGTTCGAGTTATCGATATCGTGTTAGCATATGGATCATGCCGACCTATGTGGTATGACCATACTAGGTTGCTTGTTTCGAGAAAACTTGTTGTTTTCTTCTATAATGAGTTAAGTTGCTAAGTGATTGGTTGCTTGATGAATGTTTTGATTAAACTGGTTTGTTTTGGGTTGAGTGTGTTAGAACTCCCTTAAACCTATCTATCTATCTGTCTATCTATCCTTACTTATCCCTATTAAACTAACAGATGCCTCCAAGACGCGCCAACGACCATGATAACAATAGAGACAACAACAACAATGAAAATGGGATGCAACAGATGATGACTGCACAGACTCAGCTAATGCAGATGATGACACAATTCATGGCAACCATCAACAATCAGAATCAGAACAACAACAATAACAACAACAATCCACCACCTCTGGATATGCTCACTAGATTTCTGAGGTTGAGACCTGCAAAGTTCTCCGTACTTCGATCCAATGGTAGTGATGACCGGTTACATTTAGTGAACAAAGACCTAGTGACTGTTGGATGCTCTGATGCTGAGAAAGTGAGATTTGCAGCGCACTTGCTTGAAGGCCCTGCAGCTACGTGGTGGGACAACTTTCAAGTCACTCACCCCATTGAAGAAGTGACTTGGGAAATATTTGAAGATGGTTTTCGCACTAATCATATCTCTTCAGGCGTGATGAGTCTGAAGAAGAAGGAGTTTCACAACCTTAAACAGCGTCACCACAGCATTGCTGAATATATTGAGGAATTCAACAATCTATCACGTTATGCTCTAGACGATACTGATACAGATGCTGAGAGGAAGGAAAAGTTCCTAGATGGACTGAATGATGAACTTTCCATGCAATTATCATTTGCTTATGTTCCAACTTATCAATCACTGTGTGACAAAGCTATAATTTTAGAGAGTAAGAAGAACAAAGTTGAGAACAGGAAGAGGAAGCATAGCTTTGACAAATATCACTCAGGATCATCACAGAAGATGTGTTCATTCAGAAAGGACAATGGAAATTCTGGATCACATCATAATGAAGGAAATGGACATAATCACCATCACCAGAATCATCACATCAATAATGGAAGTGGTAGTAACAATGTGAATGGTACTAACAATGGAGATAACCTTGGTCAGAATCAACATAATGATCCCAAGAAAGACATTAGCCAGTTGCAGTGTTACAATTGTAAGCAACTTGGACACTTTGTAGCAAACTGTCCTGAGAAGAAGAAGAAGAATGAGAATGTTGGAGACTCTAATGGGAGCAATTCCAATGTGACCCAGAAAGGACATGTGAACCACATCAACATGTATGGAACCCTTGAAGAACTAGATGGTGTGGAAGGTAAGCTTTAGCTAACTTAATTCAGTGGTATAAGAATCTCAAGATGGAGAAATGTTAACAACCTTTGGATGCCAATCTTTTGGACCCTTAGCCAAGTGAATCAAATGCAACCCAACAAAGTTTCCTTTTAAGGGTGGTAGCACCCAAGTATCCTAAAACCCAACCTATTCTTTCTAGCCTTCTCGAATCTCGGGACGAGATTCCTTTTAAGGGTGGTAGTCTGTCACATCCCAAAATTTTCCAAATTTTGGAATGTGAAAAAAATTCTAAACAAAATGAAGAACCAAGTTCTTCATAATTCAGAAGGAACAAAAACTTTTGAAACATTTAATATAATGCCTCCAAACCCAAGCCAAACAAAATGGTTTTGTTTGTGAATTGGTGTGCATGTTTTAAAATCCCAAATCATGAAGCATGCATGAGCATCTTGACTTGGTTGCATTTTAAAAACCCAAGAGAAGTGAAAAAATATCTCAAACCCTAAAACTCTAAATTATTTGTTAACACTAAGAACAACACAATACTTTGGATATACTCCATATTTATATTAAACAAAAGAACTCCTATGTGGGCTAAAAAGATAAAGGACAAAATAATAAAACAATAGAAATTGGTTTCATCCAATTTGGAGCCATGGATAAAAAGATATGAATTATTTTGAGAATATAATTAAGAAAGGCAATATTAGCTATTAAAACCAAAGTGAATAAATTTGGTTAGAAAAATTTGAGTTAGAAAGTAAATGTGTTCTATAATGCCCTAAAAACCTAATTTGAGTTCTACAAATTTTTAGAAATTTGTTTGATTCAAATTGGATCATTAAATCAAAAGATATTTAAGAAAACAGAAAAAGAAAAAATCAGAAAAAAGAGAAAAAGCAACAGCTGGGCCCAAACCCTAGCCCACTAAGCCTACCCTGCACTCTTCCCTCTGCTTCTCACCGCCCCTCTTCACCCTCACCGACGGCTCACCCACCTCCACGCCACTCGCCACCTCACCTTCTTCCACCGAACGACGAACAACCCTCTCCCTCCCGGCCGTTTGTGTGTCAATTCGGTTGGATTAAATTCGGCTTCATGATGATTCTCCACTGATGACGCCTCTTAATCCTCACCCTCCTCTCCGCTTTTACCTCAGACACCACCACCAGAGAGCCCCAGGCTCCAATTCGACCTCGAACCATCACCACCGACGAGCTCCGGCGAAGATTCCGGCGAGAACCGACAACCCCACGCCCCCCTCTCTGTCCTAAAGCTTCTCCATGCTCTAGCACATCTACTGACGCTTTCCCGTGATTTTTCTGGGCCTAGGTCGTTGCCAAGGTCGCCACCGGCATCACCCTCGCCGTCTGCTCACCAGCGATTTCCAATGACGCAGTTCCCGCCGCCTCTTTTGGCCACAGCCGCTTTCTACGACTAGGCGACTACTTCTCGAGCCCCTGTTTTGTGTCGACGACACCGCCTCGGAGACACGAGCTCCGCCATCGGCAAGTACTCTGGCGAGGAATCCTCGACGAATCTGAGCGCCCCTTCATCGACCGCGAGCATCCCCGAGACCACCTCGACCGCGGCGATCGCTGGTAATAGTCCATGGTCTCCCTGCCCCTCTAGAACCACCGGAGCACCACCCGTCCGATGCGTCGCTGCCGTGCACCATCGCCAGCGCCGCCAGTCTGTGGTCGACACGCTGAGCACCGTCTGATCTTAATCCAGCGGCTTAGATAGATCACTTAGTGAAACGGTACGGGCTAATCTGGATCGCCCTTTGCCACTTAAAATCCAATGGCCCACAGCAGCCGATCCGCCCGAACCGGTACCGGCCAATAAGAACACGCCACGTCGCTAGACTATTTTGTTTAAATAGAAAAATAGATAGATTTGTATTAAACTTAGAAATTCAATAACTTTTGATCCACAAATCAGAAAAATGCAAATTTGGTGTCTATGGATTCAGAAAAATGAGAGCTTTACTGCTGAGGCCACCAACTACTAAGGAAAGTGGCACTATCATCCATGTCCTACTATTTTTCATTACACTTAGTGGATTTTTGTAGTATGCATGATAAGATTACTATGATACTATGCTATGCTAAATCCTATTAGGATATCCTTTATATATCCCTTAGTGGAAATACTGTAGTTGTAGTATGCTTAGCCCTGCTATAGATTCGGGGTGGAATATACCATATTGTGATTATATGAAGTGTTGGAAAAAAATATATGTTTTATATAATAAAACAAGGACTCAATGAATCACCTGGGTGGAGTGTGGATACTCAGTTGAGAATAAGGTGGCAACGAAGGGAACCATGTCTATGGTTATCTCTTTCGTGTGTGCACTAGGAGAATACAACCCAGGAACTTAGAGATTGAACATGTTTCTCGTACAGTGGCTTTCATGTACAGCCACATGCCAAATGGGCTCTGGCCTAGTCAATTACATAATGAAAGACCCATGCATTGGTACCACTTCAAGTTAACTGGAATTATGCATTGGAGGTTTATCCTTGCATTGGTGCCTGGTAGATGTGCTGGCATTATGTATTGGGAGGACTTATATGGAAAGACTTTGTCACATTCTCGATCTACCGGTACTCCATCTTGGTGAGTACTAATCCAGCGGCCACTGGTGGCTTCAAGACGAGATTGTGTCTTGTGGGTAAAGTGTACAACTTCTGCAGAAGATTAAATTGTAAGTACTTAGCCGTGTCCCCGGTTATGGACAACTCTGAGCAACTAAGGCCTGAAGCTATGGAAGATCTCGACATTCTAATTTCTCAAAGTAAAACTTGATGGTGACAACAAGAGAGTAGAAGCACTTGGAGTTTGCCAAGGAGTTCAGAAAGTTATTGAAAGATCAAAACTATTTTTGCAAACATAGGATAAAACCATATTGCTTTCTGCAAATGAGCCTAAGATCTACTTAGCCAAATATGCATATAGTGATAGTCCAACTTATATTCACCAACTTGTGACACTTGCCAATACATTCAAAGTATTGACCCTTTATGTCTGCAACCTATCATGTTGCAGGTTATTCTATTGATGAGTATGGATTGATGATAGAGGTTATGAGTCTGCACCCCACATGTTTGCCTGTGGCACATGAAGATGAAGGACTCCATGCTTTACTTGTATTCTGCTGCTTTGTAATAAGATAGCCTATGGCTATAGGTTTGTAATAAAGTATTCATATTCTGGATCATGCGATGTAATATGACCTTTGTATCTTGATATTACATCTTAAACTGTGGGTGCTAGCTATTCGATCCAGGGACTAGCACTGTAATCACAGGGATTCAAACCAAGCCAGGTTTGGGTCTTTACAGCATGTCACCTCAAAAATTATTCTTTCTTTTATCACTTACCTACTCGAGGACGAGCAGGAGTTAAGCTTGGGGATGTTGATACATTGCAAATGTATCTATAATTTTTGATGTTCCATGCTTGGTTTTATCCAGTTTCTTGTGTTTTGTCCACACTTTGGAGTACTTTTCATATGATTTCTTGGACTAACCTATTAACAAGAGCCACAGTGCCAGCTTCCTGTTTTGGTGGCGGGAAAGGTGGATCAGGCCTTTGGTGGCGGGATCCATTGGATAACAGGGTGAGGCCTATTGTGGCATGGTGGTCTTAGTATCGCCCACCCCTCCAACATAGATGTACTTCCCTTAACAAGGAAGGAACTGTGGTAAAACAAATCCTGTGTCTCCGCGTGCTTCACTACGGTTCACTCGTTCCTCTTTCCACTCGCCTCTTACTCACTAGTAGATAGGTTTGCATATAGGGAAATTCTTCTAAATAGTTATCTAGAGATTTTACCTTTTGTGTTAAGCCTAAAATTGAAAAAGCATTAAAATTTGAAGTAGCACCTATTCACCCCCCCTCTAGGTTCCCATACGATCCATTTCAACTTCCTTACAAGATCTTCTGCTTCTCCAAAGCACTTGGCCAGTAAAATCCATACCGGAAAGCTTTTGCCAGTAATGCTCTAGATGATGCATGATTCCCACATTCCCCCTGATGGATATCTTGGAGGATGTCAAGCCCTTCTTTCGGGTCAACGCATCATTGCGAAACATTTGTAACACTCCTCTTGTATAGGTTGGCTTTGATAATAGTGTATGCCTTTGCTCTCCTTTGGACTTGCCTTGAAAATACCTCATCACTCGGCAAGATTCATTCTTTCAACAACTCAAATATTGGCTTTGCCCATGCAGGTATAGTTTGAACAGGGAAAAGCTCTTCGTCAATTTCCATTGCTTCCACCGACATAACTCTAGCCGGGTCAAGCTGAAAAGTCCCCGGGTTCTGCGAGGCATTCCTCGGGTATGCCGAAGTAGTCTTCGGGTTTACTGAGGTGTTCCCCCAGTCTATATCCATAGGGGTGGCTTCTGATCTGGAGTGTGCTAGGACGTAGATTGAGTCGGATTCCGGTGAAGGGGTGATAGATGGTTTTATCAGGTGTTCCAAAGCAACGCCTGGTGGGATTGTCTGCCGAGATGGCCCCAACTTAGATAATACGTTGGATGCCTCATTTTCAAGCCGGGGTACATGGTGGAATTCACATCCTTCAAAGAACCCACCTATTTTTTGAACATGGAATCTATAAAGAGCCATGTTTGCATCCAGTGCATCCCAATTGCCATACACTTGCTGCACCACCAAATCTGAATCACCAAAACATTCTATCCGACGTATCCCCACTTACTTCGTACCTAAAGTCCATGCACGAGAGCTTCATACTCGGCAACATTGTTTGATGCACTAAAATGGATTTGGAGGACATATTTCAGCTGATCTTTCTTGGGAGAGGTAAGCACTACCCTAGCCCCCAGTCCTTCCTTTAGCTTTGACCCATCAAAGTGTATTCTCCAATAGTTTGAGTCAGGCAAAGGTGGTTCGTATTGCATCTCGGCACAATCCACAAAGAAATCTGCTACTGCTTGATATTTAATCGCATCTCTTCTGTCAAACTGTGGTGCGTATGGGGCTAACTCGATTGCCCATTTTACAATTCGGCCACTAGCATCTTTGTTGCTCATAATCTCAGATATGGGTGTGATACGTTGCAAACGTATCCATAATTTTTGATGTTCCATGCTTGGTTTTATCTACTTTCTTGTGTTTTGTTCCAACTTTGGAGTACTTTCTATACACTTCCTTGGACTAACCTATGAACAAGTGCCACAGTGCCAGTTGCCTGTTTTCTGCTGTTTTTTGTTCCAGGAAAGTCAAAAAATCAATATTCTCGGAATTGGACCAGACAAAAGCCAAAGTCAATATTTTACCGGAAGACTCACGGAGCTAGAAGACGAGACGAAGAGGGGCCACAGGGTGGCCACACCATATGCTGGCGCGGGCTAGCCCTGGCCGGGAAAAGCTCTTCATCAATTTCCATTGCTTCCACCGACATAACTCTAGCCAGGTCAAGCTGAAAAGTCCCTGGGTTCCGTGAGGCATTCCCCGGGTATGCCGAAGTAGTCCCCGGGTTTACTGAGGTGTTCCCCCAGTCTATATCCATAGGGGTGGCTTCTGATCCGGAGTGTGCCGGGACGTAGATTGAGTCGGATTCCGGTGAAGGGGTGATAGATGGTTTTCTCAGGTGTTCCAAAGCAATGCCTGGTGGGACTGTCTGCCGAGATGACCCCAACTTAGATAATACGTCGGCTGCCTCATTTTCAAGCCGAGGTACATGGTGGAATTCACATCCTTCAAAGAACCCACTTATTTTTTGAACATGGAATTTATAAAGAGCCATGTTTGCATCCAGTGTATCCCAATTGCCATACACTTGCTGCACCACCAAATCTGAATCACCAAAACATTCTATCTGACGTGTCCCCACTTCCTTCACTACCTAAAGTCCATGCTCGAGAGCTTCATACTCGGCAACATAGTTTGATGCACTAAAATGGATTTGGAGGACATATTTCAGTTGATCTTTCTTGGGAGAGGTAAGCACTACCCTAGCCCCCAGTCCTTCCTTTAGCTTTGACCCATCAAAGTGTATTCTCTAATAGTTTGAGTCCGGCAAAGGTGGTTCATATTGCATCTCGGCCCAATCCACAAAGAAATCTGCTACTGCTTGATATTTAATCGCATCTCTTCTGTCAAACTGTGGTGCGTACGGGGCTAACTCGATTGCCCATTTTGCAATTCGGCCACTAGCATCTTTGTTCCTCATAATCTCAGATATGGGTGTGATACGTTGCAAACATATCCATAATTTTTGATGTTCCATGCTTAGTTTTATCTACTTTCTTGTGTTTTGTTCCAACTTTGGAGTACTTTCTATACACTTCCTTGGACTAACCTATGAACAAGTGCCACACTGCCAGTTGCCTGTTTTCTGCTGTTTTTGGTTCCAGGAAAGTCAAAAAATCAATATTCTCGGAATTGGACCGGACAAAAGCCAAAGTTGATATTTTACCGGAAGACTCACGGAGCCAGAAGACGAGACGAAGAGGGGCCACAGGGTGGCCACACCATATGGTGGCACGGGCTAGCCCTGGCCGTGCGACCAGGTGGTGTGGGCCCCCTGGCCGCCCATCAACCTTGCATCTTCGCCTATAAGATGGCTGCCGATGCAAAAACCCTAAATTGACCAGCCTCCAGCCACGAAAAGTTCCGTAGTGCCACCGCCACCAAAGGGGAGATTCGGGGGAAAGAAAGTCTCTGTTCCGGCACCCTGCTGTGACGGGGAAGTGCCCCCGGAGCCATCTCCATCGATCTCCACCACCATCTCCATCACCGTTGTTGATTCCCATCATGAGGAGGGAGTAGTTCTCTCTCGAGGCTAAGGGTTCTACCGGTAGCTATGTGTTCATCTCTCTCTATGCATGATCATATTGTGATCATGAGCTTTGTAATCACGTCGATCTACCTTGCTACTCAGGTGCTTTAATAGATCTCTACTCTCCCCATGTGTGTGAAGTTGACAGTGTGCACACCATGGTGGCACTTAGGCTAGAGATTACAAATACTTGTTATGAGTTATATTTGGAGTTGGATGTTTCTATGAAATTGTGGTGTTTGTTTGAACCATCTAGTGCTCAAGGTGACAGCGTGGGGTTATCTAGATGGGAAAAGCGAACTTTGAGGAGTGCTGTTATAGCCCTACCATGGATTAGAGTGTCCAACCGGAGAGTAGTTCAGCGTAGTATCATAAAGAGATGATATTTATATGAGAGTGTTCACTAGCGAAAGTATGATCCCTAGGACTTGTTTATAAACATTGAAACACCGTTTTCAACTAGATCTGTTACATGTTTGCTTGCTTCCATCTTTATTTCAGTTTGCCTTTAGTCTTTTCCCACGTCAACCACACGCCAGCAAGCTATTTTCTACCACCGTTACGACTTATAATTATCCATACCACTTGTATTTCACTATCTCATCGCCGAACTAGTGCACCTATACACCTGACAAGTGTATTGGGTGTGTTGGGGACACAAGAGACTTCTTGTATCTTGATTGCAGGGTTGCTTGAGAGGGGATACCTTTGATCACTTCCTCCCTGAGTTCGATAAACCTTGGGTGATCCACTTAAGGGAAAACTTGTTGCTGTTCTATAAACCTCTGCACTTGGAGGCCCAACAACTGTCTACAAGAATAGAAGTGCGTAGACATCAGGGTGCTTCGCATATCACTTTGATACAGTGTTCCTCAAAGTAATGCTTGAGCTTCTTGGCTGCCATATATACACCGTATGCAATTTTCTGATAGTGAGGGTAATTCTGCTTCGAAGTTGATAACACCTTGCTCAGGTAATACACTAGTCTTTGCACCGACTTACCCTCCTCATCACGCTCCACCATAATCACTGCACTTACGACTCGGTTGGTGATGACCCACAAGTATAGGGGGTGTATCGCAGTATTTTCGATAAGTAAGAGTGTCGAACCAAATGAGGAGCAGAAGGTGCTTGCTAGTGGTATGGATCAGGAATTCTCTGCAAATACTTAGCAAACGGGTTTTTAGGGGTTTTTGATAAAGCAAGTAAACAAAGTACGAGTAAATAAAAGACAGTAGGAATAAATGCAGCAAGTGGCCCAATCCTTTATGCAGCAAAGGACAAGCCGGTTGTATTACTTAAGATGATCAAACGTTCTCAAGGACACATGAGAAGACTGTGAAGTGCTTTCGCTTCATATAGTTAATTAATCTTCTTTACTTTGCTAAGTGTTGTGTGGGTGAACCTGTGCTAATGTACCGACCTTCCTAGGACTAATACATACTTGTGATTATGCCCCTTGCAAACATCCGTAAGTACAAAGAAGTAATTAAGGTAGAAACCTAACCACAGCTTTAAACTCTAAGACCCTTACGTCCCTTGTGCAATGGTTTCCTAACGGGGGTTCAGGTTTCTGTCACTCAGGCAACCCCTACGATTAGTAGCCAAATACACAATGCATTCCCCTAGGCCCATATAGGTGAAGTGTCATGTAGTCCACGTTCACATGACACCACTAGAAGAAGTACACCACAACTTAAATATCAAACTATTGAATCTTTCTCAACACAACTCCACTACTAACAACATGACTTCTCCCATGTCCTTAAGAACAAAACGAACTACTCACAAGACATCATATGGATCATGATCAGAGATGGAATAATGATGTATAACAATCTGAACATAAAAAATAATTCAATGGTTCACTCAATAGCATCAACTACAAAGAGTAATCAAGACCGGGAAAGTTTCCCCTATGAACTATGCAAGATTCAACCCAATTGTTACAGCAATATGGAGATGGTGATGAGGGTGCTGATGGTGATGATGGTGGTGGTGATGATGATGATGATCCCAATGAAGTCTAGCTTGATGGTGGTGTTGATAGCGACGATCTCCCCTCTCTGGGAAGGAATTCCCCCGGCAGAAATCTGTCTGCCGGAGAGATCTTTCTCTCTCAGTGTTTTCTGCCCCGCAGAGGCGGCGGAATCTTTCTGTGGTTGCTCTCCGAGTCTTAGGGTTTTGTGAGGATAATATACGCCAGAACGGAGTGCCAGGGGTGGACCAGGGCGGCCACACCACCTGGTGGCGCGGCCTAGGCTGGCCCACGCCAGGGGGTGGTGTGGGCCCCCTGTGGCCCATCTCCAACCCCCCTTATGGCTTCCTTCGTCTTCTAGAAAAATAGGATTTTCCATATATTTTCCTGGATTTTCTGATCTTCACGAATTTTGCCTCCAAACAGCACCTTTTCCATCATAATCCTGACTGCAGCGGTCCATGCTCCAAAAGTCATCAACCATGCAAAAACAGATGAAATAACATAAGTATCACCTCTCAATATGAAATATATCAATGAATAACAGTGAATTATGACATAGAATAGTGATGCAAAATGGACGTATCAACTCCCCCAAGCTTAGACTTCGCTTGTACCCAAGCGAAACTGAGCTCAATAAACATGACCTTAGGTTTATGGAGTGAAGAGTCGATAAAAGAATACAGACAAGAAGAATCACATTCATCAATACATAGATCATAATAGAAGACAACTCACTATTATATAACTCAACTTGCAATGAGTAAAGGAAATACAATAAAGATACATAAAGTAAATCATAATTGGTAATGGCAAACTTAGCTCTTGGTCGAAGAATAGCTGATAATTTGCTAGAGTTCACAAATAACTGGTTTTCAATGATAGCTTTCAAAGTAGTAAACATCAAGATAAGAGCAATGTGCAAAACAAGGAACATAAGAAACATGATTGAATAAATCATCATATGAATGAATGAAACACAACAACTCAAAATACTTGCTGAGATAGAAGGGAGTAGGTTTACTGACTCAACTAAAGAGTAAAAGAAAGGCCCTTCGCAGAGGGAAGTAGGGATTGCAAGTCTCATAAAGAGCTCCCAAAATATGGTACTTACTGAAGGAAATATGCCCTGAGAGGCAATAATAAAGTTATTATTATGTATTCCTTGTATATGATAGATGTTTATTTTGCATGCTATAATTGTATTGATAGGAAACGTCAATACATGTGTGTTTAATAAACAAAAAGGGTTCCTAGGTATGCCTCTCTTATAGACTAGCTTGTTGATTAACAAGATGATCAAGGTTTCCTGATCATGGACATTGGATGTTGTTAATAACAAGGTCACAACTTTTGTGAAATGATGTGATGAACATTCATCCGAAGTATAGCATTACGATCAAGTCATTATGTTTATATTGCTATAAAATCATACGAAGTAGTCTTAGTCCTTAGACCATGAGATCATGTTAATTGTTGACACCGGAAAAGTATCTTGATAACATCAAACGTCACACCGTAACATGGTGACTATAAAGGTGGGTTCAGTGCTATGAAGGTGTTATGTTGAGGCTCATGGATCAAGTGTGGAATTTGTCAATCCCGATGATGGATAGATATACTCTGGGCACTCTCGGTGATATCACATTCAGATAGCTTGCAAGGAAGTGATGTGATCACTAGAATGTTATATCACGGGAATGAGAAAAGAGTGCATGTCGGCAACGAGATCAAAGTAGGTATTTGGATACTGATGATCGAATCTCGGACATGTATTATATCATGATACAAAGGGATTAAATTACTAGCATTAAAGGTTCTCGCGATCACAGAAGCCATCGTTGAATGTGCAGGAGTCAGTATGGATCTCCAGGTCTCGCTTCTGATTATTGATCTGAGAGGAGTCTCAATCATGTCTGCATTATTCGCGAACCGTAGGGTGACACACTTAAGGGTTTCCGGACACCATTTAGGATCACATATGTTTCAGATAAAAGGTTTGCAAAGCACAGGAAATGCTTCGATAGAAACAGGAATTGTTTCGATAGAAACCGGAATTGTTTCGGGTGAAATTGCAGAAAGTGGTTCTGCGTGTGATATTGAAATGTTGCAAGGGGTTTTATGTGAATGTTTGTTAACTAAAGTAATTAACAAAATTCTGAATAAAATAAATAAAAGAGTTTTATTAATTGAGAGTGGCATTAAATTTGGTGGAAATTTAATGCATGTGAGTGGAACTTTGGGTGGAGCTTGAATTGATGTGAGTGGAGCTTCCACCACATGAATGAGGAAGAGGAGGGGGCTCCCTCCTTGGCCGCCGGCCATGGTAGGGGAGGAGTCCCCCTGTCCTCCCTCACAAAGTACACCTCCTCGTGAAGGATCTCTCTTCCCCTCTAGATATTCCCCATGATCTCGAATTAGCGAGATACATGTTCCCGGTGGCCTTGCGTCTGGAAGGAGTTGCTGCTTCCGCTGATTCGCTGGAGCGAGGAGGTGGAGGTTGTCCGGTAGCTTGAACGTGTGTCCGAGGATGGATGCGCTGCTGATTTGCGGCGCTCGGACTTCCACACGATCTTGAGATCGGCAAGCGTACGACTAAATCAACCACGAGTTCCTACTCGTTAACGAAACTCATTGTCTTCGAGGGTAAGTTCTCCATGGATGTATGTCCACCCGTTGCTCTGTATCTAGTAGATAGATCTTGGCGTATAGTTCTCATCGTAGGAAATTTTTTGTTTTCTATGCTACGGACCCAACAGTGGTATCAGAGACTGATCTATGTGTAGGTGCTTTGCACGGGTAGTACACATATGTTTATATGTGGGCGATGATGATCATGTCATTGCATCTTCTATGTATTTTGGATATTGGTGGCATAGTGGGATGAAGAGGCCTGGACCAACCTTACATGTCATCGTACATGAGACCGGTTCCATGACTGACATGCAACTAGTTTTGCATAAGTGGCTGGCGGGTGTCTGTCTCTCCTACTATAGTCAATATCTGATTTACAACGAGTTGCTAATAACTTGGTTATCCTCGTTGTGGTTCATGTTCGTAGGTAAGACCGGTTCTTTCTCCGAAAGCCCTAAGCCACGTAAAACTTGTAATTGATAAATTAGAGGCGTCTAGTTTAGATCGTTGCTGGGCTAGTGTCTTGATATGGTATTGTTGTAAGTAGATGTATGATAGATACTCTTACAACTCACTTAACGTGTAAGTACCATGGACCTTGGTCTTACACACAAAGGAATGATAGAGATCATACCACGATGCAAATGATAGAGATCAAATGCATGGACCGTATCATCTCACTTCACACATTAGATGTTAGCATCTTATATTGCTAGTTTGGCGTTTTTGGTAGCATTATAAGATGATCCCTCATTTAGATATCAAGATAAAATGTGTTCTTCCTTAAGTATGCACCGTTTTGTGGATCGTGTTTTGAGGCATCACGTGATGATCAGGTGTTCTCGACTCTACACTTTCATACAACGGGTGTAAGACAGTTTTACACACGCGAATACTAAGATTCTTACTTGGCGATCCTAGCATGTACAGACATGGCCTCGGAACATGGACCAAAAGGTTAAGCATGAGTCATATAGTGTATATGATGCCCATATAGATGCTCGCCTTTGAAGCTACACCAACTCACGTGATGATCGGACTTGGTGTAGTGGATTTGGTTCATGTAATCACCAAAAAGGACACGAGGGATGTCGTTTTTGAGTGGGAGTTCATTAGTAATTTGGATTAGCTGAACTCAATCTATCATAAACTTAGTCTAAATATACTTTACAAATTATGTTGTAGATGGCACCACCTGCTTTTAATTTCAATGTGTTCATGGAGAAAGAGAAGCTTGTTGCAAATGGTAGCAACTTCACCAACTGGGCTATGAATTTGAGTATTCTCCTCACTACTGCACAAAAGCAATATGTGTTAGAGGCGCCGCTAGGCCCCCCACCAGATCCTGATGCCCCTGACGAGGAAAAGAACGTCTGTATAACTCATCAGGAGGACCACAACTTAGTTCATTGCGGCATACTGTATGGGCTAGATCCAGAACTTCGAAAACGTTTCGAAATTGACAATGCCTTTGATACCATGGGAGAATTGAAAATGATTTTCGATACCCATGCTTCCGTAGAGAGCTATAATGCTTCTGAAAAGTTCTTTAGCTGCATGATGGAGGAGAACAGCTCCGTTAGTAAGCACGTACTCAAAATGTCTGGGTACGCCGATAAGCTTGTGTCCTTGGGAATAATGATTCCCATTGACTTAGGCATACATCATGTTCTCCAATCTCTGCCACCTAGCTACAAGAGCTTCGTGATGAACTATAATATGCAGGGCATGAAGAAGTCTCTTCGAGCTTATCAATGCTTAAGACTGCAGAAGTGGAGATTAGGAAAGAACATCAAGTGTTGATGATCAATAAGACCACCAGTTTCAAGAAGGACAAGAAAGGCAAGCAGAAGGGAAAGAAGGGTGGCAAATCTGGTGCCGCACCTGAAAAGAAACCCCGAGCTGGCCCTAAGTCTGACACCGAGTGTTACTATTCCAAGGGGACTGGCCATTGGAAGCGCAACTGCCCCAAGTATTTGGCGGACAAGAAGGCCGGCAAGGCAAACAAAGGTATATGTGATATACATGTTACTGATGTGTACTTGACTAGTACTCGCAGTAGCACCTGGGTATTTTATACGGGATCGGTTGCTAATATATGTAACTCGGTTCAGGGGCCGCGGAACAAGCGACAACTAGCAAGGGATGAGGTCACGATGTGGGTCGGAAATGGATCAAGAGTTGATGTGATCGCCGTTGGAACGCTGCCTCTCCATATGCCGTCGGGATTAGTTATAAACCTAAATAATTGTTATTTGGTGCCTGCACTGAGCATGGACATTGTATCTGGATCGTGTTTGATGCAAAGTGGTTATTCGTTTAAGTCTGAAAACAATGGTTGTTCGATTTATATGAATAATATCTTTTATGGTCATGCACCTGTGTTGAATGGTTTATTTCTGTTGGATCTCGATAGTAGTATTACGCATATTCATAATGTTGATGCTAAAAGGATTAAACTTGATAATGATATATCTACATATATGTGGCACTGCCGTCTAGGTCATATTGGCGTTAAACGGATGAAGAAACTCCATTCTGATGGACTTTTGGAATCATTTGATACATGTGATCCATGCCTTATGGGCAAGATGACTAGAACGCCGTGTTCCGGTTCAATGGAACGGGCGACAGATTTATTGGAAATCATATATACTGATGTGTGTGGACCAATGAGTGTGTCGGCGGGAGGTGGATATCGTTATTTTGTTACTTCCACGGATGATTTGAGTAGATACGGGTATATCTATTTGATGAAACATAAGTCTGAAACCTTTGAAAAGTTCAAAGAATTTCATAATGAAGTGGAAAATCATCGTAACAGAAAGATCAAATTTCTGCGGTCCGACCATGGAGGAGAGTATCTTAGTTACGAGTTTAGCACACATATGAAAGACTGTGGAATAGTTTCACAACTTACGCCTGCCGGAACACCATAATGTAATGGTGTGTCAGAACATCGTAATCGTACTTTATTGGATATGGTTCGATCTATGATGTCTCTGACTGACTTGCCACTGTCATTTTGGGGTTATGCACTAGAAACCGCTGCATTCACTTTAAATAGGGCACCATCTAAATCCGTTGAAAAGACACCGTATGAATTATGGTTTGGAAACAAACCTAAGCTGTCATTTCTTAAAGTTTGCGGATGTGATGTTTATGTGCAGAAACTTCAACCGGATAAACTCGAACCCAAAGCGGAAAAATGCGTCCTCATAGGATACCCTAAGGAGACGATTGGGTATACCTTCTATCACAGATCCGAGGGCAAGGTTTTTGTTGCCAAGAATGGATCCTTTCTTGAGAAGGAGTTTCTCGCAAAAGGTGTGAGTAGTCGGAAGGTAGAACTCGGAGAGGTTATTGAACCTTCTCTTCATGAAATGGCGAGTAGCGCAGCACCGGAAGTTGTTTCGGAGTTGACTTCACCTAATGAAGAGAGAGCTAATGATATTGATCATGAAACTCCGAAAGAGGACACTACCGAACCTCGCAGGTCAAGTAGGACACGTGCAGCTCCTGAACTGTATGGCAATCCTGTTATGAATTCCATGATTGATGAAATAGATGACCCTGCGACGTATGAAGAAGCGATGATGAGCCCTGATTCCAACAAATGGCTAGAATCCATGAAATCCGAGATGGAATCCATGTACGAAAACCAGGTTTGGACTTTGGTAGACTTACCTCACGATCGAAAGGCCGTTGAGAATAAATGGATTTTCAAAAGAAAAGCTGATGCTGATGGTAATGTGACCATCTATAAGGCTCGAATTGTCGCAAAGGGGTTTCGAAAAATTCAAGGAGTTAACTACGATGAGACATTCTCTCCCGTAGCGATGGTTATGTCGGTTAGGATTATGTTAGCAATTGCTGCATATTTGGATTATGAAATATGGCAGATGGATGTCAAAACTGTGTTCCTCAATGGTAATATTGAAGAAGAGTTGTATATGATACAACCTAAGGGTTTTGTCGATCCTAAGGATGCTGATAAGGTATGCGAGCTTCAGCAATCCATCTATGGACTGAAGCAAGCATCCCGGAGTTGGAATCTCCGCTTTGATGAGGTGATGAAAGAGTTCGGATTTGTCCAAACTTATAGAGAGGCTTGTATTTACAAGAAAGTGAGTGGGAGCAATGTGGCATTTCTAATATTATATGTGGATGACATATTATTGATTGGAAATGATATAGATCTTTTAAATAGTGTTAAAAGTTATCTAAACAGCAAATTTTCGATGAAAGACCTTGGTGAAGCTTCATATATATTAGGCATTAAAATCTATAGAGATAGATCAAGACGCCTAATTGGGCTATCATAGAGTACATACCTTGATAAGATATTAAAGAAGTTTAATATGGACGGAAGTAAGAAGGGGTTCTTACCTATGTTGCAAGGCAAGACATTGAGTAAGACTCAAAGTCCGGCTACGGCGGAAGAAAGAGAGATAATGGATAAGATCCCCTATGCCTCAGCCATAGGCTCTATAATGTATGCCATGCTATGTACAAGACCGGATGTGGCACATGCTATTAGTTTGACTAGTAGGTACCAATCTGATCCAGGTTCGGAACAGTGGATAGCGGTTAAGAATATCCTTAAGTACTTGAGAAGAACTAAGGATATGTTTCTTGTATACGGAGGTGAAGAAGAGCTAGTCGCTAAGTGTTATGTTGATGCTAGTTTTGACACTGATCTAGATGACTCTAAGTCTCAATCCGGATACGTATTTCTCTTGAACGGAGCAGCAGTTAGTTGGAGGAGATCCAAACAACCTGTGGTGGCTGGATCAACGACGGAGGCGGAATATGTTCTTTGCTTGAAGCGGCGAGAAGCGGTTTGGATGAAGGAGTTCATAACGGAACTAGGTGTGGTTCCTAGTGCGTTGGACCCAATGGTGATCTATTGTGACAACAATGGAGCCATAGCCAATGCCAAGGAACCAAGGTCTCACAAGAATTCCAAGCATATTAAGCGCCGGTTTCACTCCATCTGCGAGCATGTGAAGGATGGAGATATAAAGATTTGTAAAGTGCACACGGACCTGAATGTAGCAGATCCGTTGACTAAAGTTCTCCCTAGGGAAAAACATGATCAACACCAGAACTCCATGGGTGTTAGATTTATCACTATGTAAACTAGATTATTGTATCTAGTACAAGTAGGAGACTGAAGGAAATATTCCCTGTGAGGCAATAATAAAGTTGTTATTATGTATTCCTTGTATATGATAGATGTTTATTTTGCATGCTATAATTGTATTGATAGGAAACATTAATACATGTGTGTTTAATAAACAAAAAGGATTCCTAGTTATACATCTCTTATAGACTAGCTTGTTGATTAACAAGATGATCAAGGTTTCCTGATCATGGACATTGGATGTTGTTAATAACAAGGTCACAGCATTTGTTAAATGATGTGATGAACATTCATCCGAAGTATAGCATTATGATCAAGTCATTATGTTTATATTGCTATAACATCATACGAAGTAGTCTTAGTCCTTAGACCATGAGATCATGTTAATTGCTAACACCGAAAAAGTATCTTGATAACATCAAACGTCACACCGTAACAGGGTGACTATAAAGGTGGGTTCAGTGCTATGAAGGTGTTATGTTGAGGTTCATGGATCAAGAGTGGAATTTTTCAATCCCAATGATGGATATATATACTCTGGGCCCTCTCGGTGATATCACATTAAGATAGCTTGCAAGCAAGTGATGTGATCACTAGAATGTTATATCACGGGAACAAGAAAAGAGTGCATGCCGAGAACGAGATCACACTAGGTATTTGGATACCGATGATCGAATCTCGGGCATGTATTATATCATGAGACAAAGGGATTAAATTACTAGTGTTAAAGGTTCTCGCGATCACAGAAGTCATCATTGAATGTGCAGGAGTCAGTATGGATCTCCAGGTCCCGCTTCTGATTATTGATTTGAGAGGAGTCTCAATCATGTCTGCATTATTCGCGAACCGTAGGGTTACACACTTAAGGGTTGCCGGACACCATTTAGGAGCACATATGTTTCATACAAAAGGTTTGCAAAGCGCAGGAAATGTTTCGATAGAAACAGGAATTGTTTCGATAGAAACTGGAATTGTTTCGGGTGAAATTGCAGAAAGTGGTTCTGCATGTGATATTGAAATGTTGCAAGGGGTTTTATGTGAATGTTTGTTAATTAAAGTAATTAATAAAATTCTGAATAAAATAAATAAAAGAGTTTTATTAATTGAGAGTGGCATTAAATTTGGTGGAAATTTAATGCATGTGAGTGGAACTTTGGGTGGAGCTTGAATTGATGTGAGTGGAGCTTCCACCACATGAATGAGGAAGAGGAGGGGGCTCCCTCCTTGGCCGCCGGCCATGGTAGGGGAGGAGTCCCCCCTGTCCTCCCTCACAAAGTACACCTCCTCGTGAAGGATCTCTCTTCCCCTCTAGATATTCCCCATGGTCTCGAATTAGCGAGATACATGTTCCCGGTGGCCTTGCGTCTGGAAGGAGTTGCTGCTTCCACTGATTCGCTAGAGCGAGGAGGTGGAGGTTGTCCGGTAGCTTGAACGTGTGTGCGAGGATGGATGCGCTGCTGATTTGCGGTGCTCGGACTTCCACACGATCTTGAGATCGGCAAGTGTACGACTACATTAACCACGAGTTCCTACTCGTTAACAAAACTCATTGTCTTCGAGGGTAAGTTCTCCATGGATGTTTGTCCACCCGTTGCTCTGTATCTAGTAGATAGATCTTGGCATATAGTTCTCATCGTAGGAATTTTTTTGTTTTCTATGTTGTGGACCCAACACTTACTAGCTTTCACCTCTCATTGCCCCTATCATAGGCATCTTTAGGTGGTTAAGGTTAAAGTGATCAAATATGAGGATATGCATTGACAAGTTGTAAATTGAGAATCTCATGTCCCTTGAATACGAGGGCCGCTCCTCATGCTACTCAAGTTTAGTCACCGGTAAGTTCTTGTCATCGTAAGCATATGTGTCTCATAGAGAACCGCCAACGGGGTACCCCTTGCCCGATGATACGGTAGAATCCCCTTATCAAAATGACAAGGCAAGCAGACAACAAGCATCTCAGCAATCTTCTTATTTACCATGGGAATATGGTGTTTTTTCTCTCTTTCCTCTTTTCATAATTTCTTTTTTTTCTTTTTCTCTTTTTATCAATATCTATCTCTTTTTTATAAGAAGAATGCTTCATAGATGCTCGTTATGGTTACGCTGTAGGTTTCCACCATGTCAGCATGGATTAGACGAGTGTCCCAGGTGTTTCTCTAACACACATGCATAACTCCATGGACTTACAAGCTCCCCTTTCATTTCACACCGACGACATCCATATACAAAAGAGCATGATATCAACTAGGTACAAAGTGCCAGTGCAATGTTGAAAGTGTTCCCCATGACAGCATGGTTCTGCTAATTCACAACTTACAAAGCGCAAGCATATACACAACATAGGTGAGCACAATGGTTCAAGTTTATAAAGTGTAAGAAAGTAAAGTGTGCCATCAAGTTCGTGAGAGCTTTAATCACTAATTTTCACATAACAAGTTTAATCTGGAAGGTAGATAAAACAAGAATTTACTTGGAATAGCAATAATGCTAATAGGTAGGTATGGTGGACACAAATGGCATAGGTTTCGGTTTAAAAGATTGGATGCACGAGAAGAATTCCCTCTCAGTACAGGTTTTTGGCTAGCAAGGCTGGGTAGCAAGTATAAGAGTTGAAGGAAACAAACAAACATACAAGTGATAAAAACAAACATGCAATCTTCCTTGGAAGCACAAAAGATCTTAACTAGAGAATACTAGACTTATGAGCAAATCAAGAAAGATGATGAAATTATATTTCTTTAGAGTACTTTTATCTTTTTATTCAACTCTCAAAAATAGTGTTGCTGCTGACCGAGCCAGGTTTGCCAAAACCAACTAAATTAACTCAATGATCCCAAAGTGCTACCAATACTAACAACAAGATCAATCATATAACCATGAATTGAAAACTAATATAAGCTATGCAAAAGAGTAAATGATATAACTTCTCATTAATATTCCATAACGGCAACTCACACCAAGGGATACATATCTAACGAGAGAGGGGACACTTCCATAATGCAAACCATCCTACATAATAACTTCTCTATTCATGATATGACTCTACTAATAAGGTAAAAAGATAGAAGATAGTGATGCGATACTGCGGCACTCCCCCAATCTTGGAACAAACCAAGGGGATGCCAAACCTGATGACGAAATACTCCTTTGGTGGTGGTGGTATCCTCTTGATGAGCTCTTTGATCAATTTCCCCAAGTCCTCAATCTCGAAGGTGATATTACGAATAAGCTGCGAGTTTTGCTCAATGCGGCTCATGATCATGTCGGGTTGAGAATCCCAGCTCTTGCGATCCTTTCCCCACTCTACCTCGTTGAAGTCTTGTTTTCCTGCATGGCTAGAACGAGGCAAATCCCAATTGGAGGGTAATTTCCCCTTGGGCATATTCTGGTATTGATGCTCATGGATAAGAGTATGGAAAGGATTCTTGGTGCGTGGAGGAAGTGACCAGGGATCTGAACAGTGATGAGGAGGCTTCCCTCCAATTGACATAGTCCTGGAAGGGTTTGCCACCACTCCAATGCTTACAATGGCAGTGCTGGTGTGCTTTGCCTCCTCTTCATCTTCACTCTTGATCTCCTTCTCCTTCCCGGGGTCTTGGAGATCTCCCTCCATAGGCTCCTTTCCTTTATCCTTGGCGGACACCATTGTGCTTCTAAACCTTCAAAGAGTATGTCCTGGCAGAGAAAGATCGAAACGAAAACACGATGAAAACACGATATACGAACCTCGGGAGATCCGGGGGGGTTATATATTACGAAGTTTCACAACAAAAGGAAGGTACTGGGACAAAACGGGTCGGAGACGGAGTCTGGAGTGGCCACACCACCTGGTGGCGTGGCCAGGTGTGGGCCCGCGCCACAAGGTGGTGTGAGCCACCCTGGCTCCGTTTTCGTCCGTCTTTCGCTTCGTAACTTTCCTTATTGACTAAAAACTGCAAAAATATTGTTGGATAGTATTTTTGCGGAACTTTTCTTACTAGAACTGTTACCTATTTGAAAATGGACTCTGCAGATCTCTGAATCTGGTCCTTGATAAATTTCTCCGGAGTTATAACTTGAAAGGCATCAACATCTTCATTGTAAGAATCTCCAGCAATATAGTGCTTGAGTCGCTGCCCATTCACTACTTGTGTAGTATTATCTTTTAAAGAAGAAATTTTTATTGCTCCCGAACGGTACACTTCTTCAATAATGAAGGGCCCTTTCCATTTTGACAGTAGCTTTCCTGCAAAAAATCTAAGACGACACCTATACAATAGAACTTTCTCACCAACATGAAATTCTCTCTTAAGTATTCGCTTGTCATGCCATCTTTTAACTTTTTTCCTTAAAGAGCCTAGCATTTTCATAGGCTTCACTCCTCCATTCATCTAAAGAACTTAAGTCGAATAATCTTTTCTCACCAGCGAGCTTACAATCTCTATTTAGTTCTTTAACTGCCTAGTAAGCTTTGTGTTCTAATTCTAAAGGTAGATGACAAGCTTTCCCATAAACCATTTTATAAGGAGACATCCCCATGGGATTTTTGTAGGCAGTTCTATAAGCCCATAAAGCATCATTCAACTTTTTAGCCCAGTTTTTTCTAGCTCTATTAACAGTCTTTTGCAAGATGGATTTAATTTCTCTATTTGATAACTCTACTTGCCCGCTAGTTTGGGGGTGATAAGATGAAGCAATTCTATGATTAACATCATATTTAGCAAGGGTCTTTCTAAAACCACCATGAATTAAATGAGAACCCCCATCAGTCATGAGATACCTGGTCACTCCAAACCTAGGAAAGATAACATCCTTAAGCATTTTTAGAGAAGTCTCCCCGTCAGCACTTTTCGTAGGAATGGCTTCTACCCACTTAGTAACATAATCAACGGTAACAAGAATATGAGTATAACCTTTCGAGGGGGGGGGAGGACCCATAAAGTCAAATCCCCAGCAATCAAAGGGTTCAATAACTAGAGAGTGGTTCATAGGCATTTCATTGCGTCTAGAAATATTACCAACACGCTGACATTCATCACAAGATAAAACAAATTTTCTTGCATCTTTAAAAAGGGTAGGCCAGTAGAAACCTGATTGTAGCACCTTTTGCGCAGTTCTATCTCCTGCATGATGTCCTCCATAATCACTACCATGACATTTATGCAATATCTCCTTTTGTTCGTATTCTGGAACACATCTTCGCATAATACCATCCACTCCTTCTTTATATAAGTGTGGGTCATCCCAGAAATAATGCCTCAAATCATAAAAGAACTTCCTTCTTTGCTGAGCTGTAAAAGTTGGAGGCAAATACCTGGAGACAATAAAGTTAGCATAATCAGCGTACCAAGGGCTCCTCATGGCGCATCTCTGCAGCCAACTGTTCATTTGGGAAACTATCATTGACAGGCATAGGGTCAAAAGAGATATTTTCCAATCGAGATAAATTATCCGCTACAGGATTTTCAGCACCTTTCCTATCTACTATATGTAGATCAAACTCTTGTAAAAGCAACACCCATCTAATAGGCCTAGGCTTAGCATCCTTCTTTGTCATAAGGTACTTAATAGCAGCATGATTAGTATGAATGGTAACTTTTGAGTCTACAATATAGGGTCTAAACTTATCACAAGCAAAAACGACAGCTAGAAATTCCTTTTCAGTAGTAGCATAATTCCTTTGAGCAGCGTCTAGAGTCTTACTAGCATAATGAATAACGTTTAGCTTTTTATCAATTTGCTGCCCAAGGATAGCACCTACAGCAAAATCACTAGCATCACACATTATTTGAAAGGGTAAACTCCAATTAGATGGTTGAACGATAGGAGCTATGGTTAAAGCCTTCTTAAGAGTTTCAAAATCTTCCTTACAATCATCATCAAAAACAAAGGGTACATCTTTTTGAAGAAGATTGGTGAGGGGTTTTGATATCCTAGAAAAATCTTTAATAAACCTTCTATAGAAACCAGCAAGACCAACGATACTATGAATACCTTTGATGTCTCTTGGACATGGCATCTTCTCAATTGCCTCAACCTTATCTCTGTCAACTTCTATGCCTCTTTCAGAAACTTTATGCCCAAGGACAATCCCTTCATTAACCATGAAGTGGCATTTCTCCCAATTAAGAACAAGATTAGTTTCTTCACACCTCTGCAAAACTTTATCAAGGTTGTGCAGACAATTATCAAAAGAAGTTCCATAGACGAAAAGCCATCCATGAACACTTCCACAATTTCCTCACAAAAGCCATGAAAGATAGCAGACATGCATCTTTGAAAAGTAGTAGGAGCATTACATAAACCAAAAGGCATACGTCTATAAGCATAAGTACCGTAAGGGCAAGTAAACGTAGTTTTTTCTTGGTCTTGTTGTTTAACAGCATTTTGAGAGAAACCAGAATAACCATCAAGAAAACAAAAATGGGTCTTTTTAGACAACCTTTCCAACATTTGATCAATAAAAGGAAGCGGGTAGTGATCTTTCTTAGTAACTTTGTTGACTTTCCTAAAATCGATGCACATCCTATAGCCTACTACTATTCTTTAGAGAATAAGCTCATCGTTATCATTAGGAACAACGGTAATACCTCCTTTTTTAGGAACACAATGAATAGGACTAACCCATTCACTATCAGCAATAGGGTAAATAATACCAGCATCAAGGAGTTTCAATGCCTCATTTCTTACCACTTCCTTCATCTTAGGATTTAAACGTCGTTGGTGCTCTACTACTGGTTTTGCATCTGGTCCTATATTGATAGAATGCTGACATATAGTAGGTGAAATCCCTTTTAAATCAACCAGAGTATAGCCCATAGCTCCACGGTGTTTCTTCAAAACCTCCAATAACCTTTCTTCTTCCTTCCTTGAAAGTTTAGAGCTAATAATAACAGGATATATCTTTTTATCATCAATATAAGAATATTTAAGATCATCGGGGAGAGTTTTTAGATCGAAAACCGGATCCTTTTTAGGAGTTAATGTGGTACCCAAGTCTTCTACAGGCAAGTTATGCTTAAGCATCTTAGGTTGATTACGAATAATCTCATCAATCTCATTCCTTTCTTCCATGAAGATTTCACTTTCATGATCTTCCATAAATTGCTGCAAAGCATTGTTAGGAGCAAGAGAAATAGAAGCAAGTTGTTCAAATCTAAAATCCTCATTATGGGTTTCCTCTTCACAAGGTTCTTTAGTGAATTTGGAGAAATTAAACTCATAAGATTCCCCATCAAACTTAGTCAAGATTTTCTCCCTTTTGAAATCTATAATAGCTCCACAAGTACTCAAAAAAGGTCTACCAAAAATAATAGGATAAGTTTTACTAGTAGCTGAACCAAGTACTAGAAAATCAGCAGGGTACTTAATCTTACCACAAAGAACTTCCACGTCTCGTGCAATACCAATTGGAGAGATGGTCTCTCTATTAGAAAGGTGAATAACCATATCAATCTCTTCCAATTCACAGGGACTGATTTCATGCATAATTTCTCTGTAAAGCTCATAAGGAACAGCACTAGAACTTGCACCAATATCACATAAACCATAATAGCAATGATCACCAATTCTAATAGAAAGCACAGGGACACTAGCTTTTTTAGTTCTATTAGGATGTGAAACAATGTTAGAAGCATCCTCACAAAAGACTATGTGTCCATCCTCTACGCTTTTAGTGACATGGTCTTTCACAATTGCTACAACAAGTTCAATGTTTATTCGTTCATCAGGTTTTACAGTTCTCTTTGCACTTTTAGTGATTACACTAGTTATCATAGGATGGTCCTTTACCTTATCCGGGAAGGGTTTCTCGATATAAAGTTCACGTAAGATGTGATCAGTAGTGTAAAACTCAGTACTCCCAACAGGAACATAGTCAACGATATCTTTATATGGTGCATGGTACTTGCTCCATCCCCTTTTTGGGATTTCAATATAAGAAGCAAAAGCCTTAAAGAAATTTGTAATAACTTGTAAATCAAGACCATAAGTATTATTAATATTTTGAAAGTCATTAGTTCCCATAAAAGATTCAATGCATTCATAATCATAATTTATACCTGACTTTCTACCTTTGTCATTCTCCCAAGCTTCAGCATTGTCTTGAGTACGGTCTAGAAGATCCCATTTAGCTTCTTCTTCCATGCGAGTGAATGATCCAGCACAAGAAGCATTCAGTAAATCCTTATCATGTAGAGAAATCCTTGCATAAAAGTTATTAATAATAATATTGTTAGGGAGCTCATGAATGGGACATTTGAGCATTAGTAACTTCAATCTCCCCCAAGCTTGAGTTGTACTCTCTCCATCAAGGGGACAAAAGTTGTATATTTGATTCCGATCTTTATGAATCTCACTAGGAGGATAAAACTTTGAATAAACGAGAGGTACTATTTCCTCCCATTCCAGAGCTTGACCATTCTTCAATAGCTTATACCATTCCTCAGCTCTTCCTTTCAGCAATTCTCTGATAGTGAGGGTAATTCTGCTTCGAAGTTGATAACACCTTGCTCAGGTAATACACTAGTCTTTGCACCAACTTACCCTCCTCATCACGCTCCACCACAATCACTGCACTTACGACTCGGTTGGTGATGACCCACAAGTATAGGGGGTGTATCGCAGTATTTTCGATAAGTAAGAGTGTCGAACCCAACGAGGAGCAGAAGGTGCTTGCTAGTGGTATGGATCATGAATTCTCTGCAAATACTTAGCAAACGGGTTTTTAGGGTTTTTTGATAAAGCAAGTAAACAAAGTACAACTAAATAAAAGACAGTAGGAATAAATGCAGCAAGTGGCCTGGTCCTTTATGCAGCAAAGGACAAGCCGGTTGTATTACTTAAGATGACCAAACGTTCTCGAGGACACATGGGAAGACTGTCAAGTGCTTTCGCTTCATATAGTTGATTAATCTTCTTTAGCTTGCTAAGTGTTGTGTGGGTGAACCTGTGCTAATGTACCGACCTTCCTAGGACTAATACATACTTGTGATTATACCCCTTGCAAACATCCGTAAGTACAAGAAACTAATTAAGGTAGAAACCTAACCACAACTTTAAAATCTAAGAACCTTACGTACCTTGTGCAATGGTTTCCTAACGGGGGTCCAGGTTTCTGTCACTCCGGCAACCCCTATGATTAGTAGACAAATACACAATGCATTCCCCTAGGCCCATATAGGTGAAGTGTCATGTAGTCGACGTTCACATGACACCACTAGAATAAGTACACCACTACTTAAATATCAAACTATTGAATCTTTCTCAACACAACTCCACTACTAACAACATGACTTCTCCCATGTCCTCAAGAACAAAACGACCTACTCACAAGACATCATATTGATCATGATCAGAGATGGAATAATGATGTATAACAATCTGAACATAAACAATAATTCAATGGTTCACTCAATAGCATCAACTACAAAGAGTAATCAACACCGGGAAAGTTTCCCCTACGAACTATGCAAGATTCAACCCAATTGTTACAGCAATATGGAGATGGTGATGAGGGTGCTGATGGTGATGATGGTGGTGATGATGATGATGATGATCCCGATGAAGTCCAGCTTGATGGTGGTGTTGATGGCGATGATCTCCCCTCTCCGGAAAGGAATTCCCCTGGCAGAAAGTTGTCTGCCAGAGAGATCTTTCTCTCTCGGTGTTTTCCGCCCAGTAGAGGCAGCAAAATTTTTCTGTGGTTGCTCTCTGAGTTTTAGGGTTTCAGGAGGATAATATATGCCAGAGGGGAGTGACAGGGGTGGACCAGGGCGGCCACACCACCTGGTGGCGCAGCCTAGGCTGGCCCGCGCCAGGGTTTGGTGTGGGCCCCCTGTGGCCCATTTCCAGCCCCCCTTCTGGCTTCCTTCGTCTTTTGGAAAAATAGGATTTTCCATACATTTTTCTAGATTTTCTGATCTTCGCGAATTTTGCCTCCAAATAGCACCTTTTCCATCAGAATCCTGACTGCAGCGGTCCATGCTCCAAAAGTCATCAACCATGCAAAAACAAATGAAATAACATAAGTATCACCTCTCAATATGAAATATATCAATGAATAACAGTGAATTATGACATAGAATGGTGATGCAAAATGGACGTATTAGTTGGTCGCTGCTATATAGAGCAACATCGGCTCTTTAGATAGTGGTGAGGCTAACACTGGTGCAGAAGTTAGCATCTTTTTTAATTCATGAAATGCACTATCGGCTTGCGGCGTCCATGTAAATTTGTCTGCCTTTTTCATTAACTGGTAGAGGGGCAATGCCTTCTCCCCTAGCCGACTTACAAATCAACTTAACGACGCCAGGTAACCAGTAAACTTCTGCACATCATTAAGACATTTCGGCAATTCCATTCTTTCTATGGCTCGGCTTTTTGTGGGGTTAGCCTTGATACCTCGGCTAGAAACGAGAAAACCGAGTAACTTCCCAGCCGACACGCCAAAGGTACATTTCTTTGGGGTAAGCTTCATCCGGAACCTCCTTGGGTTCACGAATGTTTGCCGGATATCGTCAAGGAGCGTTTTGCTTTCCTTAGTTTTTATTACAACATCGTCCACATATACTTGCACATTTCGACCAATTTGGCCATGCAGACATTTTAGCATGCATCGTTGATACGTTGCTCTAGCATTACATAGACCAAACGGCATGGTGCGATAGCAATAAGCCCCATACGGGGTGATAAATGCAGTCTTTATTTTATCGTATGAGTTTAAAGGTATCTGGTGGAAGCTAGAATTTGCATCTATGAATGATAACAATTCACAACCGGTAGTTGAATCTATGACCTAGTCTATCCTTGGCAGTGGAAATGGATCTTGTGGACACGCCTTATTAAGGTTCGTGTAATCGATACACACACGCCACACCATCGCCTCATTCGGATCATCCTTCTTCTTCTCCACGAGCACCGGATTAGAGAGCCAATCCGGGTAAAGTACTTCCATGATAGACCCGGCTACAAGGAGCCGAGCTATCTCATCTCCAATGACCTTTCTCCTATCTTCAGCAAAGTGGTGGAGAGGTTTCTTCACCAGCTTTGCCCCGAGTCTTACATTAAATGAGTGCTCGGCAAACTCCCTCGGCACACCTTGCAGGTTCTGTGTGGACCAAGCAAAGATATCTCGATTCTCAAGGAGGAAGCGGACGAGCTCTCTTTCCTATTTGTCACTTAACCCGGCACCAATGGTTATGGTGCGCTCTGATAACTGATCATCAATGGGCACCTTCTTTGTATCTTTTGTCGCATTTCCATGCGGGTTAGTCAGAGCCGGCATATGCTGATGTGCAGACTGAGCTAATGCCGTGTAACTACCTCGGTGAATTACGCTCCTAGTTACAAGCCTGGATGAGCGGAAATGGTTAAAATAGTACGGTGGGGCCCAAATGCCACTCACAGGTAGACCTTTCGGCCGTCCTAACCATTTCCAAACATCGGGACAAGAACGGGCGGCGTAATCGGCAGGCGAAGGGATCAACTACATACACAAATGAGTATGTATGCAAGCCACCATACAATGGTTCTCAGAGTCATTCCATCTAAAAGAAATAGAAATATTGCAATGCCATACGGCAAGATCCAAATGTCCTAGATAGATATAATAGTTTAGGATATCTCCTCATACATCAAACAACAGAGTATCAGGCGGAAGCGGAAAACAAGATCCGAGTACGGATAAGAAGCAAATCGGCATAAGATGCCCCATAAATAAACACATCCTGCCCACAGATCTCACGGATCCCCGTTCCCGGAATCTCTACACCGAATGGTCGTTGCCCACATCGTCCGTCTCCTCCACCCAGTATCCATCTTGCGGGTTTACCTGTTCATCTGAATCAAACAATTTATCGTGTGAGACCCTAGGGGTACTCAGCAAGTCTTTATGCCTCTAAAGGGGACACAACCTGGGGTGACGCAATTGCAGCAAAAGATAATCCCTAGCAATTCTATAGATACTCGCTATCCATCCGCCTAACCAAAGATAGACGGATGTCCGTGAATTAATAACAACAGTTATAACAGTAATATTAACAGATCCATCCTCCTCATCGCTTACCAACGAGGAAGCGGACGAACAACCCCCCATCCGTTGGCAATTTTATTAACTATTCCATGAGTGTTGCACTATTTACTAGCCAGTTACTTAGTCAAATTAAAAGCGGTACTTTAGTTATACTTGTCTATGATCGAGAAACTGTGCTCCAAGTCGTCCATAACCGCGGACACGGCTTTCAGAAAGCTATACCCTGCAGGGGTGCACAAATAGCAACACACACTCGATCAACCTCGGAAAAACCAAATCAAAACCCAACGAGGCATTCACGACAAAGCGATCACAGGATTCAGAAATATTTCAGGGGGCCACCCCATTAAGCTACCCGCGACGAAGTTGGCCGACTCCGAGACGGACTCAAGGTTTGCGTCAATGGATGTAAACGACTGGGAACCCGAAAATGTGACTGGGCTTGTCGATACCGCGAAAACACTCCGCTTACCTAAACAGTACAGGTGCATTCCTCGCACAATTATAAATTAAGCAGTAAGGCATGGCATAAGTACAGAATAGTAATAAAGCCCCAAACTACTTTGTGGCCCCAAGAAATAAGAATGAATCAAGCTACGGAGGGGGTCCATAAGGCCTCCCGGATGTGGATAGCGCGAATAATCAAGGAACAGGAATCAAGTACTCGGGGTCCTACGGGACACAAGTGAGTCTGAAAAACCAAATAGCAAATATGGCTCACCGGTGCCACTTTCATTAGTTATCCCATTACTACTCAGGTTAAGTTGTTTAGGTACCTCGTTATCCATCAGACACTCACATACCCTACACATGCTGTTCTACGACTCGCATGGCTCAAACAACTCCTGTAGTAATGGCTCATGGGATGGAGGAACAAGCTTCGGTGGGGTTTAAAAGTAAAGGCTATGCAATACTTGGGATTCAGTTTAATGCAATCGCGACTCAATGATGCAAGAATAAGATAGAGGCAATAGGTACTATATGTATGCAAGCATGTGGTAGTGCTTGCACGGCAGCTCGATTGAAGCGAGAGAAGGATCAGGTAGTGCTCGGTTCTCTTGATATATCCCCGCTTCAGCCTATTCAAGAAGAAGAACCAAACAAACAAGGGCCAACATAAATAAAGTGCACAAGCATATGAATAAAATGCGACAAGCAAACAATCATGCCATGATGAATGATGCACAATTTGCATGGCAATAAAGTAGCATGGCATGGGTGAGGTGTGGAATACAAGAAATAATCATTTTATTGAGTTTTGGTCACATTTTAACCTCATATAAGTTGCTGTATACTTTATATTTACATGATGCATGCTGCAAAACAGATCATGGAATGCATAAACAGAAAGGTCTCGTCGAGCTAATCATTTTAGACATATTATTTGTCAAATTTGGAGTTATAAAACAAAAGTTATTAATTAATTAAGGGAAAAGGGCATTTTATTGTAATTTTAATCAACTTGAAATTTTAAGTGTTCAAAATATATTTTGGATAGCATATTTGAAATCCTCACATTTTTCTGATTTGAAAACATATATTATTTGTATTATTTGGAATTATATTTTAAAAGTTATTTGAAAACAGATTGGAAATTTGAATTTAAATTAATTTGAAAAAGGTTTAAATTAAAACAGAAACAGAAATCATTTTATTACTCAGCTTGTCCTAGCCCTAGACATTGACGGGTGGGTTCAAACGGAGTGGGCCACACGCGCAGAAAAAGCTTTACTCACCGCGGCTGCTGCCAGCCACAGAGGCAGACAGATGGGGCCTCGAGCCTCGTAGGCCCACGCGACAGCGGCGAGGGAGACAGCGGCTGACAGGTAGGGCTGAGGCTGGAGCGCGGGCTACGAACGGGAAAGGCCGGGGGTTTTTCTGCCAAGCTGGCGCTGGGCAGCATGGCTACCACTTCGGCTCGGAGGGTTTGCTAGTAGGAGAGGGTTGCGCGGCTAGATATGCTGCTGCGACGCTACGGCGAGGAGAACCGAACGCGACGCCGGCGCACAGAGGGCATTTGTCGGAGTGTCCGACGCGTACAGGAAATGACGGTGAAAAGGAAGGTGTCTAGGAGGTTGAGTGGCTCACCGAGAGGCTGTTGGAGGTGGTGGATCGGGCAGGGGAGCGGTCGATCGGCGACGAGGCAGACGCCGGGCAGAGCTAGGGTTTCGTTGCGGACGCGTCGGTGTGCAGCGGATCCGGCCGTTCTCTCCTCGACTCCGTGTACAGGGGCGACGCTGTGGTCGGCTTGGTCTTCCCCAACGCCCAGTCACCTCGCCCTCCTTCTGCTAAGGTGGTGGTGGGGTGATGCCGACGGTGGCCGGCGGTGGGCTAGCTGGTGGCGATGGAGAAGAAGGGAGGAGGGGAGGTAGGCTTGGGCGGATCTGGAGAGGCCAGAGGAGGCGTGTGGGAGGAGGGAGATGTGAGGGAGAGGCGTGGTGCCGTGTGGGAGCAGGTTGGAGATAAAGGTGGCTTCGGCCACCTTTTCTGCCTCTCCTCGAGCACGTGCTCGTGCTGGCCGGCAGGGCAGGGTAGGGGCTTCCAGGTTGGGTCAGGGAGAGGAGAGGTAGGTCCGGGGTGGGACTAGCTGGCAGGTAGAGAAGAGAGAGGGTAGGGAGAGAGGAGGCTCGGGTGTAGCTCGGTTAGGAGCTAGGGTTGGCTAGGGGGAGGCTCGGGTTAGGATAGATGGTGCTAGGGTTGGGGTAGATGGGTGTGGGACCAGGGAGAGGAACCAGGTGGGGACAGCCAGGTAGGGAGAGGGAGAGAGGCCGAGAGAGAGGGAGGGAGCTAGGGAGGAACTAGGGTTAGATTAGAGGGGCTCGGTTTAGGTTAGATGGGGTGTGGTTTAAAGAGGAGGGTTAAGAGAGAGGAGAGAGGGGTAGGGTAGGGTTTAGGGTTAAGATGATTGCATGCACCAAACTAGATCAAACAAGAATAGGTGGAGTAGGTGTAAGGTTTTGCAAACTCAAACAAGATCAACAAAAAGGGCGGAAGAGAGGGATAGGGGTGTGGTGGTGGATTTTAGCAAGACCAACTAGATCAAGCCCAAAAGAGTGGTAGAGAGGGAGAGATGATGATCCACTCCCAGATTCAAATAAAAACCAAAAACTAGAATGGGGTGGTACTTGCATGGCCCATGCAAAACATTTAATGCCATGTTTATTCTTGTGAGTACAATATTATTAACATGGCATCATTATTATGCATTCCCAAAATTGGAATACAAGCCAAGCAAAAAGAATTTAAAGGAAAGTTCCAGATGGAGTAGATGGAGATGATCACATATGATTATAATTGGGACGTGCTAGTGTGTTTATTCCACTAGATGTTTAATAGTCCCAAAAATACCCCACATGAGCATAAATCCATAATAATCCATATGGAAGCTAGGAAAAAGGGTTCCACTCACAAGGCATGCAAAGGTGGCCATGTGGCTCTCATATATCAATGATGTGAAAACAACATGATGCTAAGATGAGAGCATGTGAAAATAGAATTGGATCCATCCCAACCCACATGAGCTAGAGGTAAAACCCAATGAAGTGCAAAGCTCATATTTAGTTGGATGGTGGAATTATAAGGTGGTGACAGAGAAAGGTGGTGGAGTTAACAAAAGATATGCCCCCAACTCAACTTGGGCATTTAAACAATATATCAAGAACCAAATATAATATCAAGAGGCAAAATACAATTTACAATGCATATGAGAGAAGAACCAACACAAAAAGAGTTTATATGATGCTCAAATGCAAGGTGGCATGATGACATGAGCATGATATAATTATGATGCAACAATTATATGTAGGAAGTAGCATTTATATAGACTAGGCTAGTAGCATTGCAATTGTTACAAAATTGGGATGCTACATGCCGCCACCTCTTGAATTTTCCTCTTCTCTTGAGCAATCACAAGTGACTTGGCCAGGTTAGACCCGGCGAAAGCGCACTCAATAGAACACCTGAAGTCGCTGGCTATGGTAATCACCCCCCTTGGTCTAGGCAATTTCATCTTCAAGTAACTAATGTGAGTTCTTGCCATAAACTTGTTCATAGATGGCCTACCGAGTAACGCATGATGCGCCCTTTCCAAGTTCACAACTTCAAACTCCAAGTTCTCAGTCCGGCAATTGTCCCTCATGCCGAATAAGACGCCAACCCGGACCTTACCAATGGGCTCACAAGAGATACCCAGCACGATGCCATGGAAAGTGGTCTTTGTTGCTTGGAGCATGTTCTCGGATATTACTATCGTGTGCATGGTATCCTTGTACATGATGTTAATGCTACTACCGTTCTCTATCAGCACCTTGGAAAATCTCACATTGATATTTGGCCCAATGAACGTCGGGTCCAATACCAGTGCATATGATCCAGGACTCGTCATGAGCCTAGGGTGATCCTTGATGCTCCAAGTGATTTCCTATTCTGCCCACGGCATATACCTCGTCACAGCTGGCATTACTACGTTCACCTTCATGTATCGGTGCTGTAAGCTCTTTCTATCTGTCTCCTCTGTGGTGAACACATAGTAACTCTCGTGATGTTCCCTGTATTCATTTACTGTCGTCATTGCCATGATACCCTTTGTCTTGTTGCTGCTGGTTATTCACCTGATGCACTGCATCCCTCCTCTCATGGTTCTCATACCTCGGTGGAGGTGGAGGCAGCATCAGTTGCTGTCCATTTCCTCCAGTAAGTTACTGCTGCCGAGGTCCGCTGTTCCGAGGTGCTTTGTGCCAAGGTTCATCGTGTCGAGGTGCTTCGTGCCGAGGTGCTGATGACCCACAAGTATAGAGGATCGCAACAGTCTTCCAGGGAAGTAAAACCCAATTTATTGATTCGACACAAGAGGAGCCAAAGAATATTTATAAGCCTTAACAACTGAGTTGTCAATTCAGCTGTACCTGGAAACAATCTTGCTCGCAATAGTTTATCAATAGCAATAGTTTTGTAATAGCAAAAGCAAAGTAATAGCAATAGTAAAAGTAAAGACAGTAGTAACAATCGCAGTAAATAGTAGGATTAAAGTGCGGTAGGCATAGGGATGGACAGACGGGCATTGCATGGACAAGACAATTCATATAGCAATCAAGATATAGGGCATTTGTAGATAAATAAGGTAAAGCATCCAAGTACTAAATAATCATAGGCATGTATTTCATATATAGTCATACGTGCTCGTAATGAGAACTTGCACAACATCTTTTGCCCTGCCTGCCCGTTTGCAGCGGGTCCTCAAGGGAACTACTGGCAATTAAGGTGCTCCTTTTAATAGAGCACCGGAGCAAAGAATTAACACTCCATGAACACACGTGATCCTCATATCACAGCCATTCCCTCCGGTTATCCCGATTATTGTCACTTAGGGGCCTTTGGTTCCAGACAATAATATGTGTATACAACTTGCAGGTAAGATCATAAACAATACTATCATCATGAATCAATAACATGTTCAGATCTGAAATCATGGCACTCGGGCCCTAGTGACAAGCATTAAGCATAACAAGTTGCAACAAAGTCAAAAAGCACTAATAGTAGATACTAGGCACCATGCCCTAACAATCTGATGCCATTACATGAATGATCTCATCCAATCCCTACCATCCCCATAGCCTACAACGGGGTATTACTCACTCATGGATGGGGGAATCATGGATGGTTGATGGAGAAGTGATGGTGATGATGATGGCAATGATCTCCTCCAATTCCCCGTCTCGGCAGGGTGCCAGAACGGAGTTTCTAGTTCCGAATCACGGTATCTGGTGGTGGTGGCACAGCGGAACTCTATCTGGAAAAACATCAAACCCCCCATCTGTTTTAGGTCAGAGGGCTTTTATAGGAGAAAGGAGAGGTCGAGGCGGAGTCCGAGGCAGCCACACCCCCTCCTGGCGTGGCCTGGACTGGCCCGCGCGGCCAGGGGGTGTGGGCCCCTCATGGCTCCTCTTTGTCCCGTCTTCTGGCTCTGTGAGTCTTCTGGTAAAATAGGACTTTTGTGATATTTTACGGAATTTTTCCTAAAATTTGATTTCCTGCACAAAAACGAGACACCAAGGCAATTATGCTGAAAACAGCGTTAGCCCGCATTAGTTGTATCCAAATCACACAAATTAGAGGAGAAACAATAGCAAAAGTGTTCGAAAAGTAGATACGTTTTGGACGTATCAACTCCCCCCAAGCTTAGCTTATTGCTTTTCCTCAAGCAATTCAGTTGAAAACTAAGTGCGATAAAAGAGACTTTCACGAACACATTTGCTTCATAAGATGTATATATTCTCAGCATATGATCAAATACTTAGGCAATTCATAATAAAGAGTATGCAAATAAGTTTACCAAGTGGTCATGCAAGCTATGAAGATATTTCAACTCATTAATAATAAGCAACATGACACGTAAGCATATGCAGGATTCTAGTGCTCATAAGAAGATATGATAGAGTGGTGTCTCGCTTGCCTTTCTTTGGAGAAAAACATAAATGACAAGACACCTCTGAAGTTTAAGTGAAGACTAGAACTAAAAATATCAAAGATACAAGTGTCAAAGTTATGCCATAATTAACCGTGTTTTGGGACAAGCACATTACACTAAGAATGATAGCTATGCTCTCGGGAAGGTGCTCAAAGAATAGATGGTGACTCAACATAAAAGTGAAAGAAAGAGATTTTAAAAGTTTGAAAGGCTTCCAAATGCTGAAAGTATGGTACTCATTAGCTTTGAGCTCTCATTGCCCCTATCATGAGAATATTTTAGTGGTTAAGGTTAAAGTGATCAAATATGAGGATATGCTTGACAAGTTATAAGCTGAAAATCTCATGCCCCTTACTTACGAGTACCGTTCCTCATGCTACTCAAGTTTAGTCATAGGTAAGTTCTTTTCATTGTAAGTACATGTGTATCATAGAGAACCGCCAACAGGGTACCCGTTGCCCGATGATATGGAAGATTCCCCATATCAAAATGACAAGGCAAGCAGATAGTGAGCATCTCAGCAATCCTTTTATTTCCTATTTGCATAGGCCTCTTTTTTTCTCTTCTCTCTTTTTTTCCTATTTGCATAGGTTTTTTTCTTTTCTTATATAAAGGATGCTTCATAGATTGCTCACTATGGCTACGCTGCAGGTTTCCACCATAATTAGGCATGGCTTAGACCAGCCGCCCAGGCGTTTCTCTAACACATATACGAACTCCATGAGCCTTACAAGCTCCCCTTTCATTTCACACCGCCGAGATCCATAAGAAAAAGAACATGATATCAACTAAATAAAGTGCAATGTTGAAAGCGTTCCCCATGATAACATGGTTCTGCTAATTCACAACTTACAAAACACAAGCATATACGCAACATAGATGGGCACAATGGTTCAAGTTTATTAAGTGCAGGAAAAGTAAAGTGTGTCTTCAAGTTCGTGAGAGCTTTACTAACTAATTTTCACATAACAAGCAAACATTTTTATTGGAAGAAAACAAAGCATAATAAATATGCAGGGAATAGCAATAATGCTAATAGGTAGATATGGTGGACTCTTTTTGACAACTTTAGTTTTAGGGAGTTGGATGCACGAGTAAAGTACTCAGCACAAGTGAAGGCTAGCAATAGAAAGGGAGCGACAATCGAGAGAGCAGTAACTGTCATAATCATGCTTGCAATAAAACAAAATTAATAGTTCCATAAAAGTGACACAAGAACTCCGAGGTAGAATAAATCATCAAGGCTTAACTGACTTTTTGATTAGTCATATGCATGCGCGAGCATGTGCCAAGTCGATTCAAATAGAACATTCAGAGGAGGACACCACAATGTCATACCAAGTTATGAATAGAACAATGCAAGCAAACATTTATATGACATGTTACGAACTAATAATGGATTGGAACTGATCATAAGCAGGCAAGGACCACTAAGTATCCATTAAATAACATACACCTTACATAAACAGACTAAGCATGCTCACAATGATGAGTATATGTACAAAAATGAAAACAAATAGAGTTCATACTAGCGTCTTACCACACCTCGAGTTGTCATAAATCATCACTGCCTTTCACTTGTGTGACTTGAATAATAAGATAAAACCAAAATCCAAGGAATCACTGAGGACCGCTGAACCCTGCAACGAACTTTACAAAACTAGAGAAGAACAACAAATATTTTTGGGTTTTCGATTTTAAAGGCAAGAACCGAAGGTAAGAACAAGCAAAGTGAAATATTTTTGGGTTTTTCAATTAATCAAATCAAAACTAGACGAAAGAAGCAAACCAAGGATAAAAGATAAAGAAGCAAACAAAGAGAAATAACAAAAATATTTTTGGTGTTTTTGTGTTTTGGAAAGCAGAAATAAAGCAAGAACAAAAACTAAAAAGAAAACGAAACATGGATATGCCAAGTACCGATTAAACATGATATGTAGATGAGTGTGATGTCAGTATACCTCCCGTCAAGCTTAGGCTTTTGGCCTAAGTGGGTATCAATCCCAAGCTGGCCAGGAAGGAGCGCCTCCATAATATGGCGAAGAAGAATATGAACTCGAGGATGCCCCAGCGTAGTGTGCAGAGTAGTCGTAAGAGGGCACATCTCCCTGGTGCTACCTATGGAAACCAAGCAAGCGGAGCTGCTCATCTACCTCCTCCTTGGAACATGACCATGGCATCCTACAAATACTGAACAAAGTAGGCTGTGGCAAAGGAATTTCCCTCTCATCTCCGTCAGTAAACAATGTCCTGTAAACTAAACTCTCCGTACTAGAGTTAGTAGTAACAAAGTGATGTGTTTTCATAGCAGCAAGATCGAGCCTTTGTGGTGTCAACACAGTATCATTAGGATCAACAGAAAGTTCCAAGGCAGCAACCATGCGTGTGGCAATAATGCCCCCACAAATGGGTCCTATAGTAGCTAAGCGGCGGGCAATGAGAGAACCAAGATTATACTTTGTTTCAATATTAAGTGTAGCAGTAAGAAAGGCTAGATGATAATTGGAAATATTACTAGTGTTCTCCCTACCAAGAATGCTAGTGGCAAGATAATAAGCAAAATATCTAAGAGCTGGAAGTTGAATGTTCCTTATCTTCCCGCGCTGAGTTGTGCGGTCATCGTCATTTGTCACACTTCGGTAGAGCTCCAGCAAATCAGCGGGTTGACCTTGGATCTTCTTCACTGTCCTAGTCATGCCTATGCCTATAATGCTACAAAATCTTTCCAATGGCATAGTAATAGGCATATTATAAATTTTGAACGAAACAGTTGACCGATAAGGGGTGTTAGTGAAAGCGAAACTTTCAATGAAAGTTTTGGTGAGCACGGCATATTTCTCACTCTCATCCTGCATGTAAGTGGTTAGGCCAACCCTCTGGAGAATAAGTAGGAAATCATCAAGGATCCCTGCAGCTTGCAAAAAGGTAAAGCAAGGGAAGGTGGATGGATGAGAATCTCCCTCATCCCCTTCATTACCAAAGCACGGTGCAATAAGATCTTCATTATATGATGGCCTAAATTGAGACTCTGATCTTGAAGGCCTTTCCCTCCTGGGTGTGTCTCTCTCAAATACTTCCCCAGAAGTATGATTGTTCATCTCTCCTTTTTTTTGAAATTTTAGACAACCATCATACAAGTGATTGCAAAGTGATTACATAATGAAAAGGAACTACTTATAGGGACTTGTAAGAGGCCTAAATATGTTCTCTAAGCATTGAACAAGCATGCAAGATCACATAACCTATCACCTACAGTAGCAAAATACTCAAGATATAAACCACTAATCACAAATCTACTTGGACAAGCGGAGGAGTCACATACCGGAGATCAAATGCCCCAAATTTCAGCAGCAAAGATGGGATGAGCAAGGAGATCGAAAATAACGAGCAAGAACAGCAAGAACGCGAGTTTGAGCAATGAACTGGTGTTTTCTCAGGAGAGAGAAGGAGTGGCAGGAGGGAGAGGAAGTGGAGGGCCAGGGGTGGCCCACACCATGGCCAGGCGTACCCCTGATGTGGCTGCGCCACCAGGTGGTGTGCCTTCCTGGTGGACTCCCCTGGGTCCCTCCAGGTACTTCTCTGCCCCTTTTTTCACGTAAAAATTTAATATGAATTTTCTAGAATTTTTCGAGACACTTTATTTTTTAGCAATTTTTAGGTATTGATGAATGATTTTCTAACAGAAAGATAATATTGGAATGATGCAATAACAAAACAAAACTAAAACTTCAGAAGTTCTAAGACACTCTAATATGCAAGCAACTAGCAATAGAAAAGCAAACTAAGTGAAAGAAAAAATTAAAATGGATAAACTAAAATTAAGCAAAGATAATCATGGTGAAAACATTGTTTTGTTCATTAAAATCTCTTTGTTAACAAGGTTGATCAGGTCTTGTTACCAAAACAATTTTATATGAAACAAAACTTTGCATTTCACTAAATGATTATGTTACCTCAACCTTGATAGCGATGGTCCTAATCATAATAGTTTCATATTTTTCTCGTGGTATGGGACAATATATTTCTCCAACTTGGATGCCCTCAATATTTTCAATTGAATTTAAGCCATAATTCCTATCAATCTTCTTGGGGAAATAGACAGTATGCTCCTTGTCATTAACATTAAAAGTTACATTTCCTTGATTGCAATTAATAATAGCTCCTGCAGTATTAAGAAAAGGTCTCCCAAGAATAATAGACATATTGTCATCTTCAGGCATTTCAAGCACAACAAAGTCAGCTAATATCAAGCAATTATGAGCCACTTGAATAGGTACATCCTCACATATACCAACAGGAATAGTGGTAGATTTATCAGCCATTTGCAAAGATATATATCAGTTGGTATTAATTTCTCCAATTGAAGTCTTTTGTAGAGAGAAAAAGGCATAACACTAACTCCTGCTCCCAAATCACACAAGGCAGTTCTAACATAATTATTTTTAATAGAGCATGGAATAGTTGAATCCCTGGGTCTCCAAGTTTCTTTAGAACCTTACCATTAAAGGAATAATTAGCAAGAAAAGTAGAAATTTCCTCATTAGGGATCTTCCTTTTATTAGAGACAATATCCTTCATATACTTTGAATACGGAGGAAATTTAATAAAATTAGTTAAAGGAATTTGCAAAAATAAAGGTTTCATCCACTCACAAAACTTATTATAGTGTCCGTCTTCCTTTGACTTGTGTTTCTTATCAGGGAAAGGCATTGGTTTTTGAACCCAGGGCTCTCTTTCACTACCATGTTTATTAGCAGCAAAATCTTCCTTAGTGTACTTAGCATTCTTAGTGTGCCTTTCAGGTTCTTCTTCAATTTCTTCTTAATCAGGAGCATCAATTTTCTCATTACCACTCTCAGTTTCAGGATCAGAGATAGATATACTATTAGGATCTTTAGCAGGTTCAGAAGATTCTACAACTGTTTTATCTTTCTTTTTCTTTCTCTTAAAAGAAGTACCTCTATTTTTAGTTTGTTGAGAATCCTGCTCAATTCTTTTAGGATGACCCTCAGGATATAGAGGATCCTGGGTGGCATCACCACTTCTAGTTCTAATTTTATAAGCATGTTCTTCTTTAGAAGAATTAACTAGCAAATATTTTTGTACTTTAATAAGCTGATCAATTTGAGTTTGAACCATTTGGAAATGTTTAACAATCATTTTAACATCATTAGAGGTTCTTTCCACAATATCTTTTAACTCAATAATAGCTCTAGAGTTTTCCATCAAATGGTTTTGCACTCTTTTATTAAAATTATCTTGCTTAACAATAAAGATATCAAATTCTTCCAAGCATTGATCAGGAGGTTTAGAATAAGGAATGTCACCTTCATCAAAATGTTGGAGAGAGTGTACCTCAATAGTTGATGAGTGGGAGATTGGCTTACATAGTTCTTCTATAGGAGGTAGATTCTTCACATTTTCAGCTTTAATACCCTTCTCCTTAAGACATTTCTTAGCTTCCTTCATCACTTCATCATTTAGTTCAATCACTCCTCTCTTCTTTGGTGTTGGTGTTGGCTTAGGCACAATTAACTCAGGTGTAGTTAACTCAGGTGAAGTCTAGTCATCATAATTCTTGCTTATTTTAGCCATTAATTCCTCAGCTTCTTTGGGAGTTCTCTTCCTGAAAACACAATCAGCACAACTATCCAGGTATGTCCTAGATTCTTCAGTTAGCCCATTATAATATATATCAAGAAGCTCATTTTTAGGTAATGGACATCCAGGCTGTGAATGAATCAAAGCACAAAACCTTGCCCATGATTCAGGCAATATCTCCTTTTCTCCCTGTTTAAAATCAAAAAGTTCCTGCAAAATGGCATGCCTAGCACTAGGAGGGAAATATTTTTGAAAGAAAGTACTAATCAAGCAATCAGGGCTATCAATAGATCTAGGAGGTAAATTATTAAACCAAGCTTTAGCTTCTCCTTTCAGTGAAAAGGGAAAAATTTAGCAACAAAGTAGGTGCGCATCTTAATATCATCAGAAAATAGGCCACTCATGGTAGAAAGCTCAGTCATATGTGCTACAGCACTTTCATTCTTAGTCCCACAAAAAGTTTCTTTCTCAACAATGGTTATATAAGATAAATCAAGGGAGAAATCATAATCCTTATCTTTAATGTTTATGGGAGATGTAGCAAACTTATCTTTAGGAGATAATTTGGGTAGTACGCCTCTCAAGGAGACTCTTAATAGCACTTTTACCATGAGTATTTTGACATTCTTTAATAAATTCATCAGTCATTTCTATATATCCGTCTTCAATATCATAGCTCTCTATAGACTCAGGTGAACTGACAGGTGTAGTAGTGTATTCATTAGGAGTTTTAGTATTTACAGCTATAGTTCTAGCAATCGTAGCATCTATGAAATGACCTAATGAACCACTCTTATCTAGCACAGTAGAAGCGGCATCATAAGTATCAAAAGTTTCAGATTCAGCAGAAGTAGCAGTATGTGTAGCATGTGTATGTGGTGGTGTAAGGAGCTTACTCATCACGGATGGTGAATCAAGAGCAACAGAGGTGTTCAGAATTGTACCTCTCCTTGTATTGGATGGTAATATGGGAACCTTTCCATCACGAGATTTACCCATGATGAATGGATGGCAGCGAATAGTAGTGATTCCAAGTGAACTTAATAAATAGAGCTATGCTCCCCGGCAATGGCGCCAGAAAATAGTCTTGATGACCCACAAGTATAGGGGATCACAACAGTCTTCGAGGGAAGTAAAACCCAATTTATTGATTCGACACAAGGGGAGCCAAAGAATATTTATAAGCCTTAACAACTGAGTTGTCAATTCAGCTGCACCTGGAAACAATCTTGCTCGCAATAGTTTGTCGGTAGCAACAGTTTTGTAATAGCCATAGCAAAGTAATAGCAGTAGTAAAAGTAAAGACAGTAGTAACAATCGCAATAAACAGTAGGATTAAAGAGCGGTAGGCATAGGGATGGATGGACGGGCATTGCATGGACAAGAAAATTCATATAGAAATCAAGATATAGGGCATTTGAAGATAAATAAGGTAAAGAATCCAAGTACTAAATAATCATAGGCATGTGTTCCATATATAATCATACGTGCTTGTAATAAGAACTTACACAACATATTTTGTCCTGCCTGCCCGTTTGCAGCGGGTCCTCAAGGGAACTACTGGCAATTAAGGTGCTCCTTTTAATAGAGCACATGAGCAAAGCATTAACCCTCCGTGAACACACGTGATCCTCATATCACAGTCCTTCCCTCTGGTTATCCCAATTATTGTCACTTCGGGGACTTTGGTTCTGGACAATAATATGTGTATACAACTTGCAGGTAAGATCATAAACAATACTATCATCATGAATAAATAACATGTTCAGATCTGAAATCATGGCACTCGGGCCCTAGTGACAAGCATTAAGCATAACAAGTTGCAACAAAGTCAAAAACCACTAATAATAGATACTAGGCACCATGCCCTAACAATCTGATGCCATTACATGAACAATCTCATCCAATCCCTACCATCCCCATAGCCTATAGCGGGGGATTACTCACTCATGGATGGGGGAATCATGGATGGTTGATGGAGAAGTGATGGTGATGATGATGGCGATGATCTCCTCCAATTCCAGAGGGCTTTTATAGGCGAAAGGAGAGGTCGAGGCGGAGTCCGAGGAGGCCACACCCCCTCCTGGCGTGGCCTGGACTGGCCCGCACGGCCAAGGGGGTGTGGGCCCCTCGTGGATCCTCTTCGTCCTGTCTTCTGGCTCCGTGAGTCTTCTGGTAAAATAGGAGTTTTGCGATATTTTCCGGGATTTTCCCTAAAAGTTGATTTCCTACACAAAAACGAGACACTAAGGCAATTCTGCTGAAAATAGCGTTAGTCCGCATTAGTTGTATCCAAATCACACAAATTAGAGGAGAAACAATAGCAAAAGTGTCCGGGAAAGTAGATGCGTTTTGGACGTATCAGGTGCCTAAGCATTCCCCGAGCCACCTTGTTCTATCTTCCTCATCCATTCACATTGTCGGGTCGTATGATTCGCCAGGTTATTCAGACCTGGTGTGTGGAACTTGCACAGTTCATCCAGCATAAACTCATATGTCTATCTCGACATATCCTTTCTTTCTTGCCATTGTTTCTTTTGCTCTGTCATCCAAGGTTTCTTGCCTTCACCCTTTTGTTGCCATTGTTGCCCTCCAGTTTTCCGTCGCTGGTTGGCACCTCATTGGGCTGATCCTGATCCACAACTGCCACTTGTTGCGAGTTGTCCCTGTAATCCTGCCGATCATCTCTTCTCTTACCCCAGAAGTCATTGCGCCGTGATACTCCAGCACCCTCACAAGGGTAGTACTCATCATCGGACTCGTTGGACATCATCCGACGCTGGGTCGGATCGCCCAAGGCGTACGAATCAGCAATCCAGATCGTTTCAGCCAATGTAGTTGGCATATATCTCTACAATCTTTGCCACAACATACTTGCATACCTACATCATTGGGCAAACCATGCGATAGCTTGTGATTCAATTACCCCTTCACAGGAATTTCGCACATTACACCATTGAGTCAAGAACTCCCGGTTTGTCTCATTCAGGCTTTGCTTGCACAATGCCAGAGTATGTGGCCTATTCGGCCTCTTGTACGTGCTTGAGAAGTTACTACCGAACATCTCCTCGAAGTCTATCCAGCAGTTGATACTTCCCTCTGGCAAGTTATTTAACTAGACCCTTGTTGGCCCCTCTAACATTTGAGGTACGTACCTCACTGCACATCTCAAATTTTCTCCGGCTATGTTAACCGCAGTATCATAGTCAATGAGCCAATCAGCCGACTTAGTGCTACCGTCACACGTCTTTGTTCCTCGGGACAGCTGAAATTTCGACACTGGCGGCTCCCTCATGATCTGGGGTCTGAAACATGCTGGACCCAGAGGACCTTGCACTTTAATTATTTCTAACCTATAGATTCGGTCCAGTTTCAGTCTTGTGTCATCCGGCTGCAAATTCCTGTTCCCCAATCTCGATCCAATCACATGGTGCTCCGGTCTAGGAAATCCGGCACCAGCCATTGCCGAGTAACCATCATTGTATCTATCCTGACCCGGACAAGCATTTTGCTGCTGCATTCCTGGGTCAGCACTTCTCTCCCACCGAGGTGTATACTGGTGCTGCTGTTTCCAAGGTGCATTTTGCCATGTTCCCGCTGAATTACGCTGCCTGGCATTGCTGTTGGCAGCGTTTCTCTGACTGGCATTGCCTTGATCGCGGTTACCTCAGCCAGCTTCACCCTGGCTGGCACTGTGGTGATCCTCATCAATTTGCACTGCTTTTCCTTTTCCTGCCCTCACCGGGTCATACAGGACCATTTGTTTGTCTTTTCTCCCCGAGGTTACCACTTCATCTCTTCTAGGGCCGTCATGAGGTGACGACGCAGCCCCAGCGGACTTTGCCGGGTTATTCCTTGCCGAATAAACTACGTGTGAAGCTCTAGGTTGCGTCGGGCTTACCTTGTTTATCTCCTCATTCTGCTGACATGCTACCCTTAACAAATGGTTAACTCTCTCATGTTGCCTTTCTCGGGCTTATCCGGTCAAACCCTCTAACTCGGATGCAGCTGCATTGGCGACCCTGAGGTTTTTTGCAGGGGTGCTATACCTCTCTAGCCCTGCTGTCACTATAGTAGTTGTCTGTCCCGGCTTAGACACATACTCCTTGTCTATCTCAGTGATCAAGTTTCTACCTCTGATTTTCACTCCATCTAGACGGTTTGCTTTCGCATACTCACGCAGAGTAATGTTCAGTGACTATTGTAACTGAGCTACCTTTTTCGCACCAGCTAACATCTTCTGTCTAGTTTCTTCTAACTCGGCCTGTGCCTGAGCCGGATCTACCACTGGCGCTATAGGTGTTCCTAAGCTATCTATTGCCTGCTGCAATACATTCTCTGGCCTCTCTAGTGGAGGGAATCTACATCTTGCCTGCTTCGGCGTGGCGTCCAGATCTGTCGCCGGGTCCTTGCTTGCTCCTGCATCTGGCGTCGTCATCATGACCTCAACGCAGCTAGCGGAGCGAGTGATACGCGAGCCATGGGCCGTGTTGAGAGGTGGTTCGCCTCCCTCGACGACGTGTTGCGGGTGAACGCAGGACTCGTCGACGCCGACGTAGATCTTGTGGGTGCCAAGCTTGATGAAGAGGCCATTGCACGGAGGAGGGCGCCTGCCGAAGCTTCCAACATTGTCGCTGACGTAGTCCAGCGCTCCAAAGCGCTGAACAAGCCCGGAGACGATGCATTCGCCGGTGCCGATGATGCTTCTCGTCCGGATTTTTACTCCTGCTAGCGCTGCTAGCCCCACGGTGGGAACTAACTGTCGTGGTGGTGGCACGGCAGATGCCATGTATAGGCTAAAGATAGGATCAATGTGCACTAAAGGAATCCAGGGAGGGATAGTGACTGATGTTTGTATTTCTCTCTTGTCGATGAAGGATTACAAGGGCTCCTCGAGCTGTTCGTGAGAAGGAGACTAGTTCTCTTACTACCCACGGCTATACTCTAGGGTTCTCCCTTAGTAAAAATGACCCACCCTCTCTATGGAGGCCCAGGTGCTCTTTATATAGGGGAGCCCAAGTTACAAATCTAGGGCATACGTGGAGGCATATTCCCCGAATATGCCCCTTGGTAAAGCAAGATGCTTCTTTATTCCTTTAACAGGCTGGTCGGGACCTTGGGCATCAGCCTCTGAGAGCCTCTCTGCGGCGCAGCGTCATACGACACGGGTGGCATCAGCCGACATTGGCTACGTCACCCTTGTCGGCCACCTCCCGCCCTCGGTCCTTCCCTTTGTCCGCTTCGTTCACGCTACAGTGGACAAAGACCGCCTTTTGACCAGCGAGATTCCTTCCTTCTCTTGTAAACCAAGTGATAACCCGGCTAGCGCCTGGCTAACTCGGCCATGAGGGTACCTGCAAACGAGTTGTAAAAGGCTAGCCAACATACGTTATATGTCGGCCGGGATAAGATTAGACTAAGATTAGACGAATACCGTTTGGATCGGGTCACTCCGTAAGTTGGCTTGTCTTGAGATGACTCGGCCAGCATACGCTTTAACTTTGTCGTACCTCGGCTAACATGGCCTTTATACCCGGCGTGACCCGGGTAACCAGGCCCGTCGATGGGCATGTTCTAGTGGAGCGACGGAACAGGGGCCCCGAATTCCCGAAGCCCCCATTTACAAGGCCCAACTTCATCTGTGTTTAGCGAACCGTCGGCCACGCGACCCCTTCGCTCGTGATCGTGATCGACGCCTGCCTATCGATCTCCCGATTCCGGATCAAGTAATCGACATCGCTGGCGATCGATGCCCGTGTCAACTTGGCTCGCGATTGCAGGTGTTCACTCAGTCCAGGGCTCTAGCCTGCAGGGCCCTTGGCTCTTTGCCGATGACGGGCGTGAAGCGGTCAAGCGGAAGATTGAACTATCGCTAGTTTACTTTTCACTAGTACGTACCCTGCTCTAATGTCTGTTGTCTGATTGTCCAGATTCCAAATTTTGATAGACCCTATTAAATACGGCAAGCAGCAGATCGATCATCCAAATTTTGATAGGAGTAGACCCTATTTTCATTGTTCTTGATAGCAGCCAGCCCTAATTTCCTAGTTCGTCCGACGAGCCTCCCAATTGGCGATTTTGTTCACGTATCAATGTATCATGGTATGACCACCGCAACTTGTCTAGTCATGTTGAATTGTTTGAATTTCTTTGTTAATCTATTAGTTTGTGAAATCTATTACTTTGTGAGACAAGACGAGTCATGAGAAGAACATGTGTCAATCTGGTGAGATTAGAAGTTACAACTTTGTCTCAAGAAATACTAGGCGGTAGAACATGAGGTTCGGTCGTTACTTTAGTGCTAGATTTACTATTCGAGAATGAATACTTGATATATTTATATATTTGTGAATAATGCATGGAATAGCACATTGTAAAGTTATATAATTAGGGCGTGCCTAGGGCTCAGTCGACTGAGAACAAGTTAGTTCTTAGTCGGCTGATATCATCAGCGATTTCGTTTCGTTTCCTCGTTTCTGAGTAGGTAAGCTTGCTGCTGACTCGTTTCGTTTCGGTGCTGACGCCATGCTTGCGTTGCGCACTCTCGCGGCCCGCCCACGCATACGTCGCACGTTTCATCCGGGAAAACAAAGATCGCCATTCAGATCATGTATGTCTACACACATGTTTTGACTCGTTTCATTTTTTTTTTGCGCGTATTGTTTTGTTCTCTTTTTCTCCGTGCAATCATAGATCCATCGAGTCTTCTACTCCATTATCAAGTAGCCGCACACGTGCGCCTGCATGCACCTAAAATCTATTCATCTACTCTCTCCGTCTTAAAATAGATACCTTAGATTTTTTAAATTTTAAATGAATCTATATACTCTAAACAGTGTCTAGATTTATTCAAATTTTAACAAATTTGAGACATTTATTTTGAGACGGAGAGAGTAGTCATTATCACATTCGACCTATATATATACAAAACCTATTCGACACCAGCTAGCAAAGTATGCTTCCGTCCCGACTTATAAATAAAAACACACACGTCCGAACAAATACAATGTGACTGAGCAGATCCTCTTACAAAGCAGATAAAAAATAAACAAAAAAGTACAAGGAAATCAAAACCTGCCACTGAACACGTAACGAGGTCGAGAGGAATCGGGGCCCCACGACGACGGCCTCCCAAGAGAGTAACAGCGCAACGCGCCTCCATCATCGAGACCGTATGATTAAGGGTTTTCACCCAGAACCCCTTGCGCGGATGAGGTAACCACAACAATGCCCCCAGGACGGTTAGGATACCCGCAGGTGCTGCCGCCGTTGGCGTCAACATGCAGATCTTTCAGCCAGAAAAAAACCCCGTCCACGTCGGATATTTCATATCACCCACCGTCCTCGAGTCCAGCCTCTGGATCACAATCTTGGAGCTGCCATTACCGAAGCGCCAACATCCAAATGACCAAGGAGAAAAGCCCATCACCATCAACTTTTAATGTGAATTAAAATACCAAAATATGATTATTAGTACGATTTTATTTGCGTAAAAGTAGACTATTATGGGACAGAGGCTCTTGGAAAAAATAAAATTAAATGTAAAGTGCAAAAAAGGTTTTTGTGTTTTAAAATATTTTTTCCCTATTTGAAAATGGGCATTAAATGCTTGATGTAAAATTAACTAGAAAATGTACTATTATGGGTATTAAACCTTGAACAACAATACAAAATATTATGTGACAAAGGGTCATACCAAGGAAATATTATCTGTAATATTATGGGATGGAGGGTTCAGTAGTAGCGAAAACAAGATAATTAGAAACCATGAGATTAGCCTGTTGGCAGCTTGAACCCTAGGGAACTACCCCGGGCAATAGGAACATTGGGCCTGCCTCTGGGTCTAGCAAAGTAAGAATTAACTATAAAATGCAAAAAAATGTTTTTGTTTTTTTGAAAATGGGTATTGAAGATAGTTGTGAAAATACAATGGTTCAACAAACGGACAATTGCAAAATCGAAATGCAAGTTGGCTAGGTCGAGCCCGATTGCAAGTTAGTTACAATAAAGTTGCAATTGTCCTCCTCGACGAATGCTCAGTTGCGATCAAGTTGCAATTGGCCCTTGATGAGGCTTAATCAAATTGCAAATTGGTCCCTCGACAGAGGCCCCAATTGCAATCAAGTTGCAGCTGGCCAATTGCAATTGGATTTCAAGTTGCAACTAGTGCCTTCAACGCCCCCGTTGTGATCAAATTGCAACTGGCGCTCGACGGGGGTTCAGTTACAATCAATTTGCAACTGCCTTCTTCCCGTCGACAAGGGGGCCCAGTTACAATCAAGTTGTAATTGGCCCCCTCCGATGGAGCCTCAGTTGCGATCAAGTTGCAACTGGCCATCAACGGGAGACTCGGTTACAATCAAGTTGCAACTGGTGTCTTCAACAGGGCCCCAAAAGCGATCAAGTTGCAATTGGTCCTCGATGGGGGCTCAATTACAAGCAAGTTACAACTGGTCCTCCCCCTTGATGGAGGCTTAGTTGCGATCAAATTGCAACTGTTCCCAGACGGGGGACTCGGTTACAACCAAGTTGCAACTGCCCCCCCTCGACAAAGGCTCAGTTAGAATCAAGTTGCAACTGGCCCCCCTCGATGAAGGCTCAGTTACAATCAAGTTGCAACTGGTCAAATTGCAACTGGCCCTTGATGGAGGGCCCAATTACAATCAAGTTGCAACTGACCCTCGACGAGGGGCTCACTTATAATCAAGTTGCAACTGGCCCTCGGCGGGAGGGCTCAGTTACAATCAAGTTGCAACTGCCCTCCCCCTCGAGTGAAGGCTTAGTTGCGATCAAGTTGCAACTGACCCCCTCGACAAAGGCTCGGTTGTGATCAAATTGCAACTGGCCCCTCGCCGGAGACTCGGTTACAATCAATTTGCAACCCCCCCCCCCCTCGACAAAGGGTCAGTTACTTTCAAGTTGCAACTGGCCCCTGACCGAGGGCTTACAATCAAGTTACAACTGGCCCCCCCTCGATGGAGGCTCGGTTGCAATCAAATTGCAACTGGCCCTCGACAGGGGGCTCAGTTACAACCAAGTTGCAACTAGTCCTCGATGGGGGACTCAGTTATAACCAAGTTGCAACTGCCTCCATCCCCCTCGACGAAGGCTCAGTTAAAATCAAGTTGCAACTGACCCCCCTCGATGAAGGCTCAGTTACAATCAAGTTGCAACTGGTCAACGTGCAATTCGCCCTCGATGGAGGACTCAGTTACAATCAAGTTGCAACTGGCCTTCGACGGGGGGAGGGGGGGCTCAGTTACAACCAAGTTGCAACCGGCCCTCGACGGAGGGCTTAGTTACAACCAAGTTGCAATTGGCCCCCTCGACGGGGCTCAGTTGCAATCAAGTTGCAATTGACCCTCGGCGAGGAGCTTAGTTATAAGCAAGTTGCAACTGGCCCCCCTCGACGGAGGCTCAGTTGCGATCAAGTTACAACTGCCCACCCCTCAATGGAGGCTCAGTTACAATCAAGTTGCAACTGGCCCTTTGACGAGTCCCGTCGAGGTGGTCCGGCTTTCGAGAGGGGCTTATAAACAAGTTGCAAAAAAATGGCCATAAACATGTAAAAATTCAAAACACACATGAAAAAAATTGGTTTCGAGCGAGGTGCTATTAGTCTCGTTGGACACCTAACGTGCAAAAAAAATTAAAAAAAATTACGATTGGTCTAGTAGAAACCAATCTAATTGCGATTGTCCAAAAAAAAACTCATGCACCAATCTATACCTATATACCTACTAATAATAAAGTACATAAGGGCCATTTTTAAAGTATTTATGAAAAATCATCTTAAAATTGATTTTCTTTGATTGCACTTAGTGTGGTGCCGGGTTTTGTGCTAGTTCATTAAAAATCATAAAAATAGAAATAAAAAACATATTTATTTTCAAAAAACATGAATAAAAAAAATATAAAACCATAAAACAAAAAATCACAAATATAAATGAACCGATTTAAAAAATTCGGAATCATAAACCAAATTTAAAAAAATGATCAGACAAAACATTTTTTTTAAAAAATAATAAATATATTACTAAAAAAAGCAAAAAAAATAAAAAACATATAACCAAAAACAAGAAAAAGGAAAAAGGAAAAACAGAAAAGAAAAGAAAAAAAGGCCCTGGGATGCCCTTGTGCAGTGCGTCCAACAAATCATGCGCTGGTTTCGGCTAAGTATTGCCCGCACAAACCAAGGCCACCGTACACTCCTGTTGGCCCAGATGAGACACGGCATACACAAGAGAGACAGCTGCACGAATCCTAAAGCAAACACATCTAAGGGCGCAAGCCGCGACTGAGAACTAGTGTGTTCTCAGGCGACCGAGAACAAGCAATTCTGATATAATTAAAGTTGCATACTCCCTCGGGTCCACATTAATGACCTCAACTTTATCTAGATTCGTATATATCTAGTCAAATATTTAGATTAGATTCATTCGTATCAAAGTTAAGATCATTAATATGGATCAAAGAGATTAATTAAGTAAACACATGGTTTTGTTTTACTGGCTACTGAGTATGAAAAATAAGACCTCGTTTCATAAGTCGCACTGGAGCCCCCAAATTCTGAAGACGGGGCTGCGGGTAACCCGGGGTATCCCAACAAAATGTGGTCTGCCGACTGATCAACCTGTCAATAAAACCACAAAACATACAAAAGCAAGTGGTTATCTGTTGATCGAGCTGGAGGACACCTAGCTAGCCGCACATGGTTCGGATTGAATGCATGTCTTGTTAGGTATCCCCACTAGAAGCAAAAGGAGGAAGCAGATTAACGCTAGTTCATTAACCATTACTCGTGTTCTTTTGTCTGTTGCTGTATGCCCACCCGGATGTAGCTTTCCCAGGGGCAGATCCACGTGTAGCCGAGGATAGCACTTGATACCGGCTAGATCTTTCTTATTTGCAAAACAGCTACTCCCCGTGTTCCAAAATAAGTAAATTAGGTTTGTCTAGATTCGTATATGCTTATATTTTAATACGATATATATGCGAATATAGACAAACTTAAGTCATTTATTTTATGACGGAAGGAGTATTTTCATCACACGCACTGAGCTTTTCTGCAGTTGTGGCACCATCTTCTACAGCGAGGCACCCTGGTTATTTCTGCTCTAGCTCCGCCCCTGGTTTTCCCACCCGTGAAAAGGCGACTCTTCATGTGCGTATATACTAACACTAATCTGCAGGCAAGTTTACTTATCTCTCGGGGTAAAGTAACCTAAAGCATGCTTCTTGCTTAGCACAAAGGACAGATAACCCCCATTAGACTACGTACGGGGAGATAACCTTGGCCGTCAATTCGGATGACGAAAAAGGGGATGGCAACATATCTGGCATGTTCCTCGTTAACTACAGAGTAATTCGACGGTGATCTTTCTCAATGCAGTATGTTGTTTTTAGTGCTGTCCCAAGCAGCACCCTCCAACAATAGGAACTCTTATTTTAGAAGATTCAGTAGCAACGTCGACACGCCACATTTGCATCTGTCCAAATGCGCGCAATTTTGTAGCAAGTTAGTTCGGTGTTTTCTGCGAGCTCAATTGATTGGTGCATGTGACTTTATACGAGAGCCGCACTCAACACCATAATTAAATGAAAAAAACGCTTCGTTAATTAAGGAAAAGGGAAACATGTTAACTACTAGGGAGCCGATGTGTCACATCCTCTCTAGCTTAGCATCGACCTCCACGCACACCGAACAACTAAACATCTCACGTGATGTTCGTGACTCGTGAGTTTATTTTTGTTTTTGTTCAGAATGTCCTTTCCTTTTGTTTTAGGTAAAATGTCCAAAACAGTTATATAACGTAATACAGAGATGTGATCGACTCAATAACATGTTTCCCGTGTGCATGCTTGTATAACAAGGTTATCAGCATGTCTTCTTCTATGCGATGTTACTGTGGTTTTTGTGGGTGCGTTAATTTGGCACCTGAGCTCCATGGAGCTCATTATTTGAAAACTTCAAAAAATTAAAACTTAAAGCTTCAATTTTTTTAGACAAATGTCAGAATATAGTCAATGATTTATTCTACCCGCGTATAAATTTTAATATGAAATACCTTATTTTTTATCCTAGGCAGAAAAAAAGGGCAGATCTGGAACAAGAACAGTGCAACTTTTGCATCTTCTAAATTTTTTTCAATTTGTTTTTCTGAGCTTAAAATACAAGATATCTCACATTGTAAATAAGAAATTTTATTGAGCGAACATAAGATTTTAGTCTCTCGAAGCAAACACATTCTGAACCGTCGGATTTTACAATAAACGGTGAATGGCAATTTTCATTTTCTTATTGCCACATGGAAAAGTTGCCAGGCCCACGCTCAAAATTCAACGGCAAATCTTCACGTGAGTGGCGCACAAATCACTAACTGTCCCACCTGACCGCGAAACACTAGAAAAAGCGCGCGCATCACAGGGGTTGGCCCGCAATCGCTGTTGCACCTGCACGTGGCGTCCTGGGACTTGGTCCCCGGTCTTCCCCTGCGCGACACGTGGTGCCTGCAGAGGGTCGCGCTTTCTCTTTTAATTCAAATACGAAAACCGTGATATCTTTTAAGCGAATCGTGCAAACCGAAATCTGTTTTCACGGTTGTACTAGTCATGCCAAGATCTACCAAACTAGATCATATGTTGATAAGTTTTGACGAAAATTTTTTTGCACTACCTTTTGACCTTACATTACAATTGCTTTCAGTTGGGGTGCATGGCACGATGTCCTGGCGTTGCACGGCTGGTGCACTGCCTTTTTCTTCTGCATTGCTGCCTTCGATCGCGGTGTACAGAACGATGTCCTGACAGTGTACTGTCTGCGTACTGTCTTTTTGTATTACATTGCACTACTTTCGGGCGCAGTGCACGACGAGGTATCCTGGCAATGCACTACTCGCGCACAGCCTTTTTGTGTTGCGTTGCACTGCCTTCGGCCGCAGTGCACGTGATGATGTCCTGGCAGTGTGCACTGCCTGTTTATACTGTGTTGCACTGCCTTCGGACGCAATGCATGGCGAGGTATGCTGGCAGTGCACTGCCTTGTTGTGTTACGTTACACTGCTTCGGTCGCAGTGCACGAGACGATGTCGGTGCACTGCCTGTTTATACTGTGTTGTACTGTTTTTGATCACAGTGCACGGGACAATTCAGAGGTAGTGCACAATTTTTTCTTTTTTTATGGTGCACCGCTCTTTTTGCATATACTGCTCACGTATTTTTCGTCGTGGATACATTTTGTACCACACGAGCCTAACAGCAAAATACCAGCAGCAACATGGCACCATGATGATCAGGGAGAGCAAGACGGGACTGCTGCGCATGCACCGCGCGTGTTGAGTGTCGGGGGATGATCCCCAGATACCCCAACCGGACAAGAAACAGGGCAGTCAGATCGCGTCCGGCTGGCCAGATGCAGCCACACAAAGCAGACCAGGCCGGCTATCGCACGGTAGCCGAATCGGCAAGAAGCAGCCGGCTACGACAACGTAGCCGGAACCAATCAAAGAGACAGGACGGCGTGCGAGTGCGCTGCATACGCCTGCACGACACAAGATCGGCAACTACCGGCCATACCGAAGACTTTGCGGGGATGACGCGAGAACGATGGCCCGGCGGCGGCGACGCTGCGGCGCCCACTGTGCCTCGGCGATCCATACCGCTCATACTCCGATGGGACATGTTGTACCGGATATAGATGACCACCGGCTGGGACCGCTCAGGGGCCCGCCACGGATCGGGCTGATGAGATCGTTGCCTCTCTTCCTATATAAGGAGAGGCAAGGCCTCAGTAGAAAGGGTTGGTCTCAGTGCATTTAAGGTAGTAGCTAGAGAATACAGCTCAAGGAGCACTTGTAGTGCGTATATCCCTCATAGTCAGATCCGGCAGGAGTAGGAGTTTTACCTCATCACGAGGGCTCTGAACCTGGATACTTCCTGCGTCCAGCTGCGCTTGCTTGTATCGAATCCCGCATGCGGACGCCGTCGATAGCTTCCCTGCTAGTCCCCACACCTCTATCTAACCTTCTTAGGTACTGCCGTTCCCAATACAACGACAGTTGGCGCCCACCGTGGGGCAGATGGCTTCGACCGGAGTCATGTTCCGCACGGGACCCCGCACTTCAGCCGATGAGCGCGTGGCCTCCGGCCTGGTGCTCATGCTCGGCAAATTCGACTGTGTCATCGAAAACGCTTCCTGCTTTGCCGGAACCTCCTTCCCGGCGAACGGCTCCATCCTGCTCTTCGGCGACCTCCCCGTCTACGTCGCCACCGTTTCAAAACGTTTCCCTAGGGAGATCATCTCTGTCATGGAGCTACCGCATCCGGGCGGTAGCGCCTCCGTCGCTTCCTGCGGCGTGGAGGTCATGATGGCCGGCTCCAGCTCTCACCCCCGCCAACCGCGAGAGCGAGGCGCGGACGAGGGTGGAACTTCCGCACCTCCGCAGCCCCGAAATCCGGTGGAGGAGGCCATTGATCGGCTCTAGATGCCGGTTAACCTCGGGGATAACCCTGAGGAAGCGGAGGCCAACTTCGCCATGGAGAGACAGATCCTCCTCCAGGAGGCCATGGAGCTGGTGGCAACCCGCAAGCAACTCGAGATCACCCAGCGCGAGTACGACCGCGCGCACGGCTTCACTCCGGCTACCGCGGAGCCGAGCCGGCGCGGCCAGGTGCGGCGCTGGGGCGGTGAGCTGGGCGGAAGGTTGGAAAAGGATTGGGAGCTGGATCCCGCACCCGCCCTCATTCGGCCCACCTACAGCACGCCTATCAAGAACTTGCGCACGGCGCGAGCTGCGGCAGAAGAACTGCCCAATCTGGAGGCGAGGCGAGCCGCCCGCTAGCGCTTCGCGTGAGAGCTCCTCCGCATCGTGGATGAGCAGGCTGATGCCAACCGGTAGATGCAGGAGCACCCCAGCTACTCCAAGGGGAGCATCCTGCCTGTCAACAGCAAGGGCGCGCCCCGCGACACCCAACAGGCATCCTCCCCTCAGCCGGCTAAGGCCCGCAGCAGGCGTCGCAGCTCTGGCAACAAGAGCCAGCCGCGCCAGGAGCAAACGGTGAACAACAACCCACCGCCTCCCCCTCCACCCACCGGAGCACCTACACACGCCGGTTCCCGTCTCTCGGGCCGGGTGGGAGCGCCCAACCCGGATCGTCCGGATGCCCGTGACCGCATCGAGCTCCTCGCCCAAGCGCGTGTCACGGAGAAAGAAGACTCCACCGGACCGGTTTGTTTCGTACCCCGCATCTGGAACGAGCCGCTTCCGGATAAGTTCACCCTGCCCAGGGACACCCCCAAGTATGACAACAGTATGAAGCCGGAAGATTGGCTGACCGACTATGCTACGGCAGTCGGCATCGCCCATGGGAATAAGCGCACAGCAGTGCGCTACGTCCCCCTAATGCTAACCGGGTCGGCAAGGACGTGGCTCAACAGCCTTGCGCCCAACAGCATCAATGCCTGGCCGGACTTCGAGAAAGTGTTTGTCCGCAACTTCAATGGCACGTACAAGCGTCCGGGACGCCCACGCGACCTGGCCTTGTGCGTCTAGGGTGACCGCGAGACCGACCGCGAGTACCTCGCCAAGTGGACAGAGCTGCGCAACACTTGCGAGGGCATCCTGGAGAGCCAGGCCATCAGCTTCTTCATCGAGGGTTGCCGAGAAGGCACCATGCTTCACCACCGGCTACTGTGTGATGAGCCGAAAACCATGGCGGAACTCATGACGGTTGTGGACCAGTACGCCACGCTGGATGCCACCATGAAGAAGCCCATCCGAGTAAATGACGACGGGCGTCTGACTCCTACGGAGCCGGATCGCGACCGTCCGAGCAATCCGGCTGGGGAAGCCGGATCCTCCAGAAGCCATGGCAACGACAACCGGTTCCATGGGGACCGCCAAGCCGGACAACAGAAGCCCCGCTACCACGCGCGGCAGGTCAATGCTATGGAGGGCGCGCCCGACGTGTTGGCTAACGATGCAAGGAGGCAGAAGCCACATCTCACCTTCGACCAGATGTTTGACGGCCCGTGCAAGTGGCATAGCGGTCCCTTCAAGCCGGCTATGCATACCACCCGAAATTGCAGCTGGACCCGCCAGCTAAAACACCAGGGTAACCAGCCTTGTCTCCCCCCTCCCCCCTGGTGGACCTCCACCACCGGCTAGGGGAGCCGGCAATGATGGCAACGGTGGAAACAACAACAACGGCTACCCCCAGCCGCACGCCGCCTACCACATCTTCAAGACGGAGCTGGATGACAAGCACAGCCGCAGGCGACTCTCCAAGGAGGTCAATGCCATCGTCTCTCCGGTCCCCCAGTACCTGAACTGGTCGGAAACCCCCATCACCTGGAGCCGTGAAGACCAGCCGGAGCAGCTGCCAACTCCCGGGGGCTACGCCATGGTGCTCGACCCCCTCATCATCTCCAACGCGCGTACCTGCAGTTTCTCGCACGTCCTCATCGACGGAGGCAGCAGCCTCAACCTCCTCTACCAGTCCTCACTAGAAAAGCTGGGCATTCGCGAATGCGACCTGCGCCCAACTACCACAACGTTCCACGGCGTACTGTCGGGGCCAGCTTGCGCCCCACTGGGTAAAATCCAGCTGGATGTCATCTTCGGGACCGAGGAGAACTTCCGCCACGAACCGATCTGGTTCGAGGTGGTAAACCTGACGAGCTCCTATCATGCTCTCCTCGGGCGCCCTGCCCTCGCCAAGTTCATGGCCGTCCCCCACTACGCATACCTCAAGACGAAGATGCCGGGACCCAACGGCGTGATCACCACCGTCGGCTGCTTCAGGCGGTCGATGGAGTGCACCTCAGCCGGTTCCAAACTGGCAGAGGCCCTCATCATAGCCGAGGAGAAGCGCATAACCATGCGCAATGTGGCCGTGGCCCAGCAGGGCATACCAGCTAGCAGCAAACCGGCTGGAGAAGGAGCTTTCCAGCCGGCAAAGGAGACAAAGAGGATCCTGCTCGACCCCTCCGACCCGACCAAGTTCGTCACCATTGGTGCCAACTTGGACAGCAAATAGGAAGGCGCGCTCGTCGACTTCCTCCGTGAGAATCGGGACATCTTTGCATGGTCCCCCAAGGACATGCCAGGTGTACCGAGGGAGTTCGCCGAGCACTCACTTCATGTGCGGCCGGATGCCAAGCCGGTCAAGCAACCTCTGCACCGATTCGCAGAGGAGAAGAGGAAGATAATCGGTGACGAGATCACTCGGCTCCTTGCAGCCGGGTTCATCATGGAAGTGTACCACCCGGATTGGTTGGCGAACCCAGTCCTGGTGCTGAAGAAGAACAAGACCTGGTGCATGTGTATCGACTACACCAGCCTGAACAAGGCATGCCTGAAAGACCCCTTCGCATTTCCCCATATCGATCAAGTCATCGATTCCACGACCGGCTGTGATTTGTTGTCTTTTCTAGATCGCTATTCCGGTTACAATCAGATCCGGTTAAACCCGCCTGATCAGATTAAGACATCATTTATCACCCCCTACGGGGCTTTCTGCTACGTAACCATGCCTTTCGGTCTAAAGAATGCAGGCGCTACCTATCAGTGCTGCATGCAGAAGTGCTTGCACTACGTGGACGACGTGGTCATCAAGACCAAGGAGAAGCGCACCCTCCTCGAAGATCTTGGAGAAACATTGGCAACCTCCGCCAGTACCAGATGAAGCTGAACTCGGAGAAGTGCATCTTCGGAGTGCCATCCGGTCAGCTACTCGGTTTCCTCATATCACAACGAGGTATCGAGGCAAATCCGGAGAAGATCGCGGCCATCGAAAGGATGCAGCCGCCCAAGAGTCTGCTTGGAGTCCAAAAGTTTACCGGATGCCTGGCCTCCCTCAGTCGTTTTGTTAGCCGGCTGGGAGAGAAGGCACTCCCATTGTACCAACTGATGAAGAAGACGGACAAGTTCTCCTAGACTTCGCAAGCCGACACCGCATTTCATGACCTCAAGCGCATGCTATCCACAGCGCCGATTCTAGCCACGCCGGCTAGAAAGGAGCCGATGTTGCTCTATATAGCAGCCATCAGCCGGGTCGTCAGCATCGTCCTGGTGGTGGAGCGCCCCGAGGAAGGCAAGGCTCAGCCGGTTCAGAGGCCCGTCTACTACCTCAGCGAGGTTCTCTCCCTCTCCAAGCAGAACTACCCCCACTACCAGAAAATGTGCTACGGCGTGTACCTGGCATGCAAGAAGCTCAAGCACTACTTCTAGGAACATCCGATTAAGGTCGTGTGCACCGCACCCCTTTCAGAAATCATCGGTAACAAAGACGCCACCGACCGAGTCGCCAAGTGGGCCATCGAGCTCGCCGCCTACTCCATCCAGTAGGAGCCACGGCTCATGATCAAGTCGCGGGCATTGGCGGACTTCCTCGTCGACTGGGCCGAGACCCAGTATCTCCCACCGGTTCCGGATTCGGACCACTGGAAGATGCACTTCGACGGGTCGAAGATGCTCGGGGGCTTGGGAGCCGGCATCGTGCTCACCTCGCCCGAGGGAGAACGGGTGGAGTACGTACTGCAGATCCACTTCAAGGCCTCCAACAACGTAGCCGAATACGAGGCATTGGCACACGGACTCCGGCTAGCCAAGGAGATCGGTGTCAACCGGATCCTTTGCTTCGGCGATTCAGATCTGGTGGTGCAGCAAGTATCCGGAGAATGGGACGCCAGAGATGCAAACATGGCCCTCTACCGGTTCCACATTCAGAAGCTCAGAGCCTCCTTCGATGGATGCGAATTCCATCACGTCCCCCGCGCCAACAATGAGGCAGCCGATTCGCTTGCCCGAATCGGATCAACCAGGCAGGCGATCCCACCTGGGGTCTCCTTGGAGCACCTGCGCAAGCCCTCCATCAACCCGTCACCTGAGTCAGACTGCATCATATGGGCAGGGAGGGCTCCGGCTGACGGAGCGGCAGAAGCGGAGACGGCAGAACCTCCAAAGAAGAAGACCTGCACCAACTCCGGCAAGGCAGTACCCTCCGGTTTGCAAGACCTAGGGGCTACCGGCTCATCAAGCGGCTCGGGGGCTGCCGTCCCGGGCACGTCACCCGGACGACCGCCCCGACGACCATCAACCGGAGAGCGGGAGCATCCTCGTCATTCGGGAAGTGCCATCCTAGGCGCAGCCCTTCATGAACTACATCGCCAACGGGGAACTTCCGGATGATGAGGTGGAAGCCAGGAAAATCCGGCGCCGCGCGCACACATACACCATCATCAACGGCGAACTGTACAAGCGCAGCGTATCCGGCATCTTCCAGAGGTGTGTCGATGTGGACACGGGCTACCGGCTTCTCAAGGACATCCACCAGGGCGAGTGCGGGCACCACGCTTCGTCAAGGGCGATAGTCACCAAGGCGTTTCGCCATGGCTTCTATTGGCCCACCGCCCTCGAGGACGCTGAGCAGCTGGTCCGCGCATGCAATGGGTGCCAGTGCTTCGGGCAGCTCAGGCACATGCCGACTTAGGTACTCAAGACCATACCGATTACCTGGCCCTTCGTGGTTTGGAGCCTCGACATGGTCGGTCCCTTCAAGCGAGCATGCGCGGGCATGACCCATCTGCTGGTGGCGGTGGAGAAATTCACTGGATCGAGGCCAAGCCCATTCGGAAGCTGGACGGGGCGACAATCGTCACCTTCTTCACCGACATCATCAATCGGTTCGGCTACCCCAATAGCATCATCACCAACAATGGCACGAACTTCGCCAAGGGGGCCTTCGCCCGATTCTGTAGCAACAAGGGCATCCGACTAGACCTAGCTTCCGTCGTGCACCCACAGTCCAATGGGCAGGTCGAAAGGGCAAACGGCTTGGTGCTAGCCGGCATCAAGCCACGCCTCATCGAGCCGTTGGAGCGGTCACCCGGATGCTGGATCGAGGAGCTTCCGGTTGTGCTATGGAGCCTCCGCACCATGCCGAATAGATCAACCGGCTACACCCCGTTCTTCCTGGTCTACGGATCGGAAGCCGTCCTCTCCACGGACATCGAGTTCGACTCCCCGCGCAAGCTCCTCTATGACGAAAAGGCCAACCAGGAGGCACGGGAGGATGGTGTGGACCTCCTGGAGGAGGCCCGCGAGATGGCATTGTCTAGGTTGGCCATGTACAAGAAATGACTATGCCGCTACCATTCAGGTCGGATCCGCCCAGTCGCGTTCCGCGAGGGCGACCTGGTCCTCCGGCTGGTGCAAGATATGAAGGGCATGCACAATATATCGCCACCTTGGGAGGGCCCCTTCATCATCAGCCGGGCGCTGCCCAACGACTCCTACTACCTCATCGACGCGCAGCAGCCGCGCAAGAACAAGATGGAAAAAATCAGACGAGGAGACCGAGCGTCCCTGGAACGCGGCCTTGCTGCGCCCATTTTACACCTAGTCGCCAGGCAGTGTATGTATCCTGCAAACCCTATGAATGAAAATGCGGACTCCTACAAGACGCTCAGGGGCTCCTTGCTAGAAATGTGTTTTGCATCTATTTTCCGGTTCCGATTTTCCGGCTCCGGCAACCCCTACCCAGGGGCTTGCCGGCTGGCCCGACCTGCTAAGTTAACGAACCGACTGAGTAGTGTGTGATGATGTCAGAGGCCCACTCTTCGTCTCAGCTACAGACCGCAAACCGGCTGTCCGACTAGCAAGAGCAAAAGCCCGAGGCATCCCACACAAAAAACAGGGAGGAGACGTGATAGATCGGGTGTCCCGGCCCCGCAACTAGCTTAAGGCAATCCGGTTACTAAGCCGTCAGTACCGTGCGCGATGCACTGTCAGCTCCCTTCAACTCCGGCTGCAGACCACAACCCGGCTGCCCGGCAAGGACGCAGCGAAAACAGCAGAGCACACAGGAAAACGACTAAGTGTCCAGAGAAGCACGAGCTAGTTTTTGAAAAACAAAATCGTTATCCGGTTGATAGCATATGTACTATATGTTAATGTACTGATAGCAAGTTCATTTCTGTGTGTTTGTTTTGCACGACTGCACCGAGTCGGATTGCAAGTATAGAGAAGATTCGAAGCACCTGGCTAGGCCAGCTACTCCGAATCTCGGGGGCTACACCCAGTGGGTGCGCTCGCGCGCCCCCACTGGAATGTTAGTTCCCCCGGCTGAAGGTGTTGAGCCAGCAGAAGCAACTGACTAAGACGGATGTAGTCGGATAAGAGTTAGAAGGTTTGGGAAGACGAGGAAGATTTGAAGCACCTGGCTACGCCAGCTACTACGAATCTCGGGGGCTACACCTAGTGGGTGCTTGGCGCCCCACTAGAGGTGCGATTCCCGGCGAAGTCAGCCGGATAAAGTCAATCGGTGAAATATTGAAAGAAAATGTGAAGTACACAAGTTGAAGGGAAACCAAGCCAGTTCAAAATTAACATTAAAAGGAAAAAAGGAGGCGAAGCTCCCATAAGTTTACCCAGCGCCAGAGGCAGCCGGTACAAACAAACAAGTTCAGGACAAATCAAGACAAACAAATACACCCGGCATCCCGGGGCAGTAGCTAAGCGGCAGGACCCTTGTCGTGAGGAGCATCTTGGCTGGTGGTAGCTTCAGGCGGAGGAGGCGGCGCGGTGCTCGATCCAGTTCCGGCGCCCGCAGCCGGCTGCCTTGAAGTCTCCGCATCGGGAGTATCGACGGACTCCGAGTCGGTGAGCACCTCGTCGGGGTCCATGTAGTCGGTGATCTTGATGGCGTAGTGATACATTGCAAATGTATCTATAATTTTTGATGCTCCATGCTTGGTTTTATCCACTTTCTTGTGTTTTGTCCACACTTTGGAGTACTTTTCATATGATTTCTTGGACTAACCTATTAACAAGAGCCACGATTACCGGTACTGCTTTTTCTGCTGTTTTTGGTTCCAGGAAAGTCATAAAATGAATATTCTCGAAATTGGATGGGACAAAAGCCAAAGTGCCTATTTTTCCAGAAAACTCCAGGAGCCAGAATTCGAGACGGAGGAGGGTCAGGGGCTGGCCACACCACCCCCAGGCGCGGGCTGGGCCTGGCCGCGCCAGGGCATGGTGTGGTGGCCCCAGGCACCCCCTCGGTCTCCCTCTTCGCCTATAAGAAGCCTTCTGACCTAAAAACTCTAGGGGGTTCGTCGTTTTTCGATGAAAAGTTCCGCTACACCGCCGCCACCGAAGGGGAGATTCGGGGGACAGAAAGTCTCTGTTCCGGCACCCTGCCGGGACGGGGAAGTGCCCCGGGAGCCATCTCCATCGATCTCCACCATCATCTTCATCGACCATCCATGTTTCCCCCATCTATGAGTGAGTAATCCCCTGCTGTAGGCTATGGGGATGGTAGGGATTGGATGAGATCGTTCATGTAATGGCATCAGATTGTTAGGGCATGGTGCCTAGTATCTTTTATTAGTGCTTTATGACTTTGTTGCAACTTGTTGTGCTTAATGCTTGTCACTAGGGCCCGAGTGCCATGATTTCAGATCTGAACATGTTATTGATTCATGATGATAGTACTGTTTATGGTCTTATCTGCAAGTTGTATACACACGTTGTTGTCCGGAACCTATGGCCCCGAAGTGACAGAAATCAGGATAACCGGAAGGGAAAGGCTTTGATGTGAGGATCACATGTGTTCACGGAGTGTTAATGCTTTGCTCCGGTGCTCTATTAAAAGGAGCACCTTAATTGCCAGTAGTTCCCTAGAGGCCCCGCTGCAAACGGGCTGGCAGGACAAAAGATGTTGTGCAAGTTCTCATTGTGAGCACGTATGACTATATCTGGAACACATGCCTAGGATTGTCTAGTACTTGGATGCTTTATCTTATTTATATGCAATTTCCCTATGTTCTGATTGCTATGTGGATTGTCTTATCCATGCAACGCCCGTCCATCCATCCCTATGCCTACCTTTTCGAATCCCTTATTCTTGCTTTTGTTACTACTGTCTTTGCTTTACTACTGCTGTTACTTTGCTATTCCTACTACAAAACTGTTGCTACTGATAAACTGATGTGAGCAAGATTGTTTCCAGGTGCAGCTGAATTGACAACTCAGTTGTTAAGGCTTATAATTATTCTTTGGCTCCCCTTGTGTCGAATCAATAAATTGGGTTTCACTTCCCTCGAAAATACTGCGATACACCCCCTATACTTGTGGGTCATCAAGACTATTTTCTGGCGCCGTTGCCTGGGAGCATAGCTTTATTTATCAAGTCCACTTGGATTCACTATTGTTCAAGCTAAGTTTATTTTCTCCTTGTTTGCTTGTTTCTTTATCAAAAATACAAAAAAAATATTAGTTCCTACTCTAGTTGTTATTTTCGTTGGTCTGCTATTGTCTTGCCTTATCATGCTTATTGTCAATGGTTGGTTTCTTTGAAACTGAAGCTTATTGGCAAGGTGGGTTCACGGAAGATCAAAAATATTATTATAAGGAACACCGCTTGTCACAAAAAGGGAAACACTTATGGGAACAAATTGATAGATTGTATACCATTGCTAGAAACGTGTGCTCTACTTATAATGTTACTTATTGCTGTGATGAGTCTTGTTGCAGAAAGAGGTATAAACACCTCCCTTTTCAATATGAGTATAATGATACCATATCTTCATATGATAAAGGAATTTATGACTTTTATGATGCGGAGCAAATTGAAGAATTTATTGCTTGGAAGGGTGCTTTTGTACTTGCTAGTTTGCTTGAAAATATTGATGATTCACCTTACAAATATGAGGTTTATGGTATACTTAAGTTTTGCTTTGATAATTACAAGGATGAAAATGGCTATATTCTTGAATATTTAGATGCTTTCCACAAATGGAAGAGACTAATGCCTTGCAGGATCCTGTGGAAGAAGAAATTGATGAACCCAAAATCTCATTAGATGAAAAAGAGGAGGAGAGTGATGAACAAAAGGAGGAAGAATGGATTAGCTACCCATGCCTACCTTCTAATGAGAGTAACTCTTTATCCCTTACATTATTTGATTGTCCTCCATGCTTACTAAAGGAGGATGAATGTTATGTTCCTGAGGATTCTTTTGAAAATGTTTATGATAAAGCTCTAGTGCTTGTACATCATGAAGAGCATGCTTTATGTGATAATTATATTGTTGAGTTTATTCATGAGGCTACTGAAAATTATTATGAGAGAGGAAAATATGGTTGTAGAAGTTTTCATGGTATTGAAACACCTCTCTATGTGCTGAAAGTTTTGAAGTTACTCTTGTTTTATCTTCCTATGCCTGTCACTTTGTTCTTTGCGAATTTATTTGCATACACGATTCCTATGCATAGGAAGTGGGTTAGACTTAAATGTGTTTTGAATTTGCTTCTTGATTCTCTCTTTTACTTCAACTCATATTTCTTATGAGAGCATCCTCTCAAACTTTTATGCCTGAAGATGATAATATATCTACTATTCTTGGGAGACCTTTTCTTAAATACTGTAGGACCTGGTATTAATTGTAATCAAGGGAAGGTGACCTTCAATGTCAATGACAAGGAACATACTATCTATTTCCCCAAGAATATTGATAAACTTATGGTTTTGAATTGAATTGAACATGTTGAGGGCATTCAAGTTGGAGAAATATATTGTCCCATACCAAGAGAAAAATTTGAAACTATTATGATTGGGACCATTGTTATCAAGGTTGAGGTAACATAATCATTAGTGGAATACAAAGTTTTGTCTCATATGAAATTGTTTTGGTAACAAGACCTGATCAACCTTGTTAACGAAATGATTTTATTGAACAAAATAATGTTTTCACCATGATTATCTCCGCTTACTTCTATTCTATCCATTTTTAGTTTTTGCTTATGCCTAACTTAAAGGCGTTAAAGAAAAGTACTTATTGGGAGATAACCCAAAAAGTTTTAGATGAGTCTTGGAAGTTATTACTTCAGTAATAACCGCTCCTTATCCTTTTTATTTGATTTTTGTGCCAAGAGTAACCTCTAATGAGAGAGAAGTAATGATTGGGAAAGTTGCTGTCCCTAAACAGATTTCTGTGCTTCACCGTAAACATTTGTGAGAGAGCTCTGTATGTCGGATTGAGCTGTAATTTTTTGTGTTTCTGCCCCAGGTTGTTATATAACTTTCGTTAGTTCAACACGTTTTGATTTGAGCAACAGAAGGTCTTCGAAAAAATTCGTCTTTCTCTGCTGGTCTGTTTTGACAGATTTCTGCCATTTTCTGCATTTGCTTCTTGTTGGTTCCCTTTTGAGTTCTTTTGGGGAATTGAGATTTTTGAGGGAAGTGCTACAGTAGCTAGTGTTTTAATGGAAGTTTATTTGGTGTTAGAACTGAACCTTAAGACTTATTTATCTTGAGTGCACTAATGTTGCTAATAAAGATTGTGTGAAGTTTTGTATGAAGGAAAAATTTCAGGTGTATGGAAGGAATGAGTAATGAGATGAAGGATGGACTAAAGCCCAAGCTTGGGGATGCCACCCGTGTCACCCCAAGAAATATTCAAGAAGTACAAGCGTCAAATCTTGGGGATGCCCAAGGCATCCCCTTCTTCATCAATAAAAATCCCAGGTTTCTTCCAAACACTTCATTTTTATTGTTTCATGCACAGTTGTGTTGTTCTTGGACCGTCTTCTTTTTTGTTTTCTTTTTGGTTTTTGTTTGATTGGTTTTCTTAAGTTTGCTTAATAAATTGGTTGGACCTCCTCTTTCATACATTGGTGTTCAAATAGTTTGGTTTGGATTGGAAAAAAGTAGGAAAAGTTCATGCTTAAGTGGTAAAGAGAGTTTTTTTTTGACTGTGGCCTATGCTTTGTCATGCCATGCTTGATATTGTTTTGGCTTTATGCTTAGTATTCTTTGCTGTAGCATGACTTGTTATAAACAATTGAGATTGCTTAATGTGCCTTGGATGAATCATGCGTTGTTTTAGCATATTAAAGCATAGTATAGTGGTATTCTCCTTTGATGCTTTATTTGGGTTGACTTGGCGCATGCTCACACCATGTTATGAGTATCCCAAGTCACCATAAACCTTTATGATCCTTTAGTTTTCAACTTGTAGTATCACTTTACGCTTTGATCAATGATGTTTTGTCGCTCTGCATGATTATGGCCATTATTGCTCTCTCGTTTGCCGCTCGCTTACTATTGCTAGCCTTCACTTTCACTGAGTATGTTTTACTCAAGTTCCCAACTCCCTAAACCAAATATTTCCAAAGTGTACACCATACCTACCTATTAGCATCATTTGCTACTTCCGTGCATATTCAATATGCCTTGTTTTCTTCCGAATAAAATGTTTGCTTGTTATGAGAAAGTTAGTTAGTAAAGCTCTCACGAACTTGATGGCACACTTTAGTTTCTTGCACTTAATAAACCTGAACCATTGCATCCTTCTTTGTTGCGTATATGCTTGCGCTTTATAAGTTGAAGTTAGCATAACCATGTATCATGGGGAACGTTTTCAACACTTCATTGGTACTTAGTACCTCGTTGATATCATGTTCTTTTACTTATGGATCCCGGCGGTGTGAAATAAAAGTGGAACTTGTAAGATCGTGGAGTTTGTATGTTTGTTAGAGAAACGCCTAGGCCGCTAGCCTAAGCCATGCCTAATCATGGTGGAAACTTGCAGCATAACCATAATGAGCATTCTATGAAGCATCCTCAATAAAAATCTATGCACATAGTAAATAAAAAGATCGTTAAGATGCTCATTGTCTTCTTTCCTTGTCATTTTGATTATGGGATAGCTCATGTATCATGTGCAAGGGGTACCCCATTGGTGGTTCTCTATGATACGTATATACTTACAATGACAAGAGCTTACTCGTGACTGAAGTTGAGTATCATGAGGATCGGTCTTTGTAAGTAAGGGGCATGAGACTTCGATTTATAACCTGTCAAGCATATCCTCTTAGTTGTGTCACTTTCACCTTAACCACATTAAAGATGCCTATGATAGGGGCAATGAGAGCTCAAAGCTAACGAGTACCATACTTTCAGCATTTGGAAGCCTTTCAAACTTTTCAAAACCTTTTCATTTCCTTGTTGAGTCTTCACACATTCTATGAGCACTTTCTTGAGAGCATAGTGGCCATTCTTAGTTCTATGTGCATTGTCCCAAGACTTGTTGATCGGTGCATACCTTGATATTGCTTGTTTTAAACTATTTTTGTATCTAGTCACTCTTGTAAACTTTGAAGGTGTCCTATGCATTTATGTTTGCTACTCTATGAGGGACAAGCTGAGTGCCACTTTGCTATGTTTTCTTTATGTAAAACAAACGAACGTCTTGCAAAGCATTGTTATTCATGAATCTTTTGTTTGTGCCTTTTCATGTTGCATCATAGTTTCTTTGTCTTATTGCTAGAACTTTGTCTTTCATGTTATGATTGAAGTACTATGATCCTAGTTTTGAATGTTTTACAAATGCTTTGATCAAGTTTATGATGGTGCATGTCACCTCAAAAATTATTCTTTCTTTTTATCACTTACCTACTCGAGGACGAGCAGGAGTTAAGCTTGGGGATGTTGATACATTGCAAATGTATCTATAATTTTTGATGCTCCATGCTTGGTTTTATCCACTTTATTGTGTTTTGTCCACACTTTGGAGTACTTTTCATATGATTTCTTGGACTAACCTATTAATAAGAGCCACAGAGCCAGCTGCCTGTTTTCTGCTGTTTTTGGTTCCGGGAAAGTCAGAAAATGAATATTCTCGGAATTGGACGGGACAAAAGCCAAAGTGCCTATTTTTCCAGAAAACTCCAGGAGCCAGAATACGAGACGGAGGAGGGCCAGGGGATGGCACACCACCCCCAGGCGCAGGCTGGGCCTGGCCGCGCCAGGGCATGGTGGCCCCAGGCACCCCCTCAGTCTCCCTCTTCGCCTATAAGAAGCCTTCTGACCTAAAAACTCTGGGGGTTTCGACGTTTTTCCACGAAAAGTTCCGCTACGCTGCCGCCACCGAAGGGGAGATTCGGGGGACAGAAAGTCTCTGTTCCGGCACCCTGCCGGGACGGGGAAGTGCCCCCGGAGCCATCTCCATCGATCTCCACCATCATCTTCATTGATCATCCATGTTTCCCCCATCTATGAGTGAGTAATCCCCCGCTGTAGGCTATAGGGATGGTAGGGATTGGATGAGATCGTTCATGTAATGGCATCAGATTATTAGGGCATGGTGCCTAGTATCTTTTATTAGTGCTTTATGACTTTGTTGCAACTTGTTGTGCTTAATGCTTGTCACTAGGGCCCGAGTGCCATGATTTCAGATCTGAACATGTTATTGATTCATGATGATAGTATTGTTTATGGTCTTATCTGCAAGTTGTATACACACGTTGTTGTCCGGAACCTATGGCCCCGAAGTGACAGAAATCGGGATAACCGGAAGTGAAAGGCTTTGATGTGAGGATCACATGTGTTCATGGAGTTTTAATGCTTTGCTCTGGTGCTCTATTAAAAGGAGCACCTTAATTGCCAGTAGTTCCCTAGAGGCCCCGCTGCAAGCGGGCTGGCAGGACAAAAGATGTTGTGCAAGTTCTCATTGCGAGCATGTATGACTATATCTGGAACACATGCCTAGGATTGTCTAGTACTTGGATGCTTCATCTTATTTATCTGCAATTGCCCTATGTTCTGATTGCTATGTGGATTGTCTTGTCCATGCAATGCCCGTCCATCCATCCCTATGCCTACCGCACTCGAATCCCACTGTTACTGCTTTTGTTACTACTGTCTTTGCTTTACTACTGCTGTTACTTTGCTATTCCTACTACAAAACTGTTGCTACTGATAAACTGCTGTGAGCAAGATTGTTTCCAGGTGCAGCTGAAATGGCAACTCAGTTGTTAAGGCTTATAAATATTCTTTGGCTCCCCTTGTGTCGAATCAATAAATTGGGTTTCACTTCCCTCAAAAATACTGCGATACACCCCCTATACTTGTGGGTCATCACGGAGCTCCGGAGCTCCGGATGAGCCTGGCGGATGGCGGCAAGGTCGGCGCCGGCGCGGAATCCTCCGTCGATCTTCTCGACGCGGGCATCCTTGTACCAGGAGAGCATGAGGGCCAAAGCCATCTCCGCTCCGTCTCGCGCCGCCAAGTCCCGCAGCCGGTCCATCGCAGTCGGCACCTCCCCCACCTTCGCAGCTAGCTGCGCCATCGTCTCTGGAACCGGAGCATCCGGCCACAGAAACAAGAAGATGTCCCGCACCGCTTGATGAAGCTTGGCAGCTTCCTCGCCAAGAAGGACGACGAGCTCCTGGGCGGTCGGCTGCGCTCCTAGCCAGTTCTCCTGCAGCCGGTTGTACGCCAGCAGGTCTATGCCGGGATAAAACGCTGTCAGAAAAAGAGAGTCAGATCCGTCTACCAGATCCAGAAAGAAAGGGAGATAGAAAAGGGGAACGTACCCTTAGCCGTGTGGCCAACTTGCATCAGCTCCTCCGCCAGAGCCTTCTCCTTCGTCGCCAGCCGCTTGATCTCCTTCTCTTGGTCCTTGTTCTGGGCCTCGAGAAGGTTGAAGGCTTCGATCCGACTAGCGAGCGAGGCGTCGCGCTCCTTGACGGTGGCCTCCGGAACGTCTACCTTCGCGTGTCAATCCTTGTTCTGCAGCCGCAGAGTGGAGTTGGACTTGCTCAGCTGGTTGTTCGCTTTCTTCAAGCGATCGATCTCGTGCTGAGCGCACACAAGGATAGCTGCGACAAAGCCGGCTATCAGCAAAAAAAAGGGCAAGCCGGATAAAGCAAACTCACTCTAGGAGGTTCCATTGGTGGCAGCAAGCTTCTGCTCCAAGGACCGGTTCTTGCCGGCTGCGGCCTCCAGCAGCCGGATCTCCTTCACCGCCAGCTCGAGGGTGGCAGCGAGATCGGTCAGCGAGGCAGCGAAGGAGGCGTCATCGTCCATGGTGTTGATGGCCAAGGACTCCTTCCCGGCAACCACCGCTGCCCTCCACTCCTCTCCCGGCTCATCCTCGGAGTTGTCGTCACTGAGAACCACGAGCTCCTTGCCAGTCGCTACGCCCCACGTGCCCGCAGAAGAGCCACCCGGCTGAGGACACTCCGCTTACGGCTGGACCACCACGTCCGGCTGAGGACCCTCCACTCCGGCTGAGGCAGCCGGTTCAGCTCGAGGCGGCGGAGGAGGCGGTGCCTCGAAAGAAGAAGGGGTGTTGGCAGACATGGTCAGAGCGCGGGGTGGCGACCCAGTCGGCGCTCGCGGCTCCAAAGGAGACCAGCGTGCTAAGAAGACAGAAGAGGAAAAGAAGGAAAGAAAAGCAAATAAGCCAAAGGCAGAAAGGGAGAGAAAGAAACAAACAGAAGATAGTGAAAGAAAACGGAAGAAGGACGTACCCCTGGACAACCGGAGGCGGCCCCTTCTTCTGGCCAAGTCGACTCGGCGGAAGGGCGCTGGTCCGGCTCCTCTTGGGAGCCGGCTCCTTCGCGGCAGGACGGCTGGAGCTGGAACGGCGGGAGCCGCTCCCACCAGCGTCGCCATCCGTCGCAGGGCGCTGCGCATGGATCAGAGGCCGGCGCGGCCTCCTCTTCCTCGTCAACCTCCGCGTGGGGGTCGGCGGTCGGTTCGTCGTTCCGGCTAGGGAAGGCATCCCCGTCCCTGTCCGACTCCTCGCTGCACGCAACGCACGCCGCGTCAGCGTCAGGATCGCGTCTGGGGGGCCTCACTCTCTCGCTGCTCCTACAGTTCCGCCGAACGCACGAGTACGCTACTGGCAAGTCAAGCGAACGCCCCGAGGGGGGGGGCCTCACCCTCCTCGCGAAGAATGCAAAGGAAGATCTGCCGAATACAAGAGATTAGTCGGATGAAACAAGAAAGAAGGGCAAGAAATATGAAAGAAAACTCTGGCTAAAAGGACCTACCTGGGGCGCGCGGTTGTCCCGGTTGTAGGGCGCCAGGCTGAAGGTGCAGCCCTCCGGCAGCTGCTCCTTGGTGATCGTCCACACCCACTCCTTCAAGTTGTGGTAGCGGGGATCACGGCGCGACAGCCGGGTCGGGTCTAGCCGGCCGGAGTAGAAGCACATCTTGTGCGCTCGCTGCTGCAACGACATCATCAGCCAGGACATCCAGCTGAGGGTGATGTCCAGGCCGGTTAGCCGACAGGTGACGAGGGAGCGCATGCGCTGCAACATCGCGTCCGACTCCGCCTTGTCGCCATAAATCTTCAGCTCCCAGTGCTGCCGGCTGGACTCGACATCCTGGAAGGCTGGAAGGTTGATCCGGTCCACATTGGTGACGTTCTTGACGTAGAAGTACGACTGCTGCCACAGTCGTACCGTGTCATGCAGCCGGAACTTCGGGTAGCCGGTCTGCGCGCGGGATTAGATGGAGGCGCCGCCACAGACGACTAGCGGCCCCTTCGTAAACTGTACCTGCGGCCGGACTCGGACGAGCCGGCAGAAGAGCCCGAGATCCGGCTGGATCTCGAGATAGCTCTCGCAGAACGCCATGAATTGCGCCAGCGTTCTGATTGCGTTGGCGCCGAGATGGTGGAGGCGGAGGTCGAAGAAGGACAAGAACGTGAGGAAGAACAGGTGCACTGGCAAGGCGAACCCGCGCGCCAGATGCGAAAGGAAGATGACCCGCTCTCCCTCCGCCAGGTGCGGCGACACCTCTCCTGCCGGCGCTAGCCGCACCGCTACTTCCTCCTCCGGCGGAAGGACGCGGGTAGCACGGTATTTCTGGATGTGGTCCTCCATGACAGAGGAGCCACACCAGGCTCCGCGCTTGGCTGCCATCTCCGACTGATAGGAAGACGCGGCGGCGGAGGAGTGGCGGTGGCCCGTACCTTCGATGACGACGAGCGGGCGGCGCAGCGGGCTACAACGACAGCAAAGGAAGAGCGCAGAGGGCAGGAGCGCGGAAGGGAAGAGGGCAACTGGGAATGGGGGAGCGGAGGAAAGGAACTGCTCCCCCCCCCGCGGCGTCCCTTTAAAGGGCCGGAAGAGCAACCATCCACGACGCCGTGTGGCACCCATCTAGGCGACCCCCACCCCAACCGCCGCCCAGATCCCGTGTGCCGACGCGGGTTGCGCAGAAGATCCAGAAGCGGGAACCGAAGCGCTAGGCAGCAGTTTCCTGAGGCGACGTGCGACGGGACGTTACGCTGCCCGCCGCAGAGCAATGATGGCGCGTGCGCGCGTGGCCGGCGTCAGCACTGACGTCACGGGTAGCCCAACCGCCAAGCGTAGCCGGTCACAAATTCAAAACCAAGAGGGAGCGCGTGCATATTTCGCCTAAGGGCGGAATCCACCGCAGCAGGGGCAGTGTCGGGGATGATCCCGGATACCCAACCGGACAAGAAACAGGGCAGTCGGATCGCGTCCGGCTGGCAAGATGCAGCCGGACAAAGCCGACCAGGCCGGCTATCGCGAGGTAGCTGGATCGGCAAGAAGCAGCCGGCTACGGCAACGTAGCCAGAACCAATCAAAGAGACAGGACGACGTGCCAGTCAGTGCGCGGTAAGCCCTGTACGACGACAAGACTGGCAACTACTCGGCCATACCGAAGACTTTGTGGGGATGAGGCAGGAGCAGGTCTGGCGAGCGTGACAGCGGGCTACGCACACGGGCGTCCATTGTGCCTACGACAGCCATACCGCTTATACTCCGATAGGACATGTCGTACGGATATCAGATGACCAGTCACTTTGGGACCCGTGGGGCCCGCCAACAGATCACAAGTGAGACCGTTGCCTCTCTCCCTATATAAGGAGAGGCAAGGCCTCAGTAGAAAGGGTTGGTCTCAATGCATTTAAGGTAGTAGCTAGAGAATATAGCTCAAGGAGCACTTGTAGTTCGTATATCCCTCATAGTCAGATCCGGCAGGAGTAGGAGTTTTACCTCATCGCGAGGGCTCCGAACCTGGGTACTTCCTGCGTCCAGCTGCGCTTGCTTGTATCCAATCCCGCCTGCGGACGCCGTCGATAGCTTCCCTGCTAGTCCCCACACCTCTATCTAACCTTCTTAGGTACTGCCGTTCCCAATACAACGACTTTGAGTACATCCAGGCATCGTTTTGATCTTGATGAAACATTGAAATCAAGTTCTCATCTTTTTATAAAAAATAAATACACCATGGAGCTCGGATGTCAAAGCTATTTTTAAAGGTTTTTTGGCCTTTTAGGCAAAACACCACACTACATTCTATAGTGAAACTACGAAGGAACCTGTTGTCTCTAAGGCTATTAAGCTTATAACTTTTTTTATCAGTATGGTTAATCTTTAGCCAAAGGTAGTATTGCTTCTTATTTGGAAGACTAATTACGGTATTAAACTAAGATGAATTTGGCACATTTACTAATTTATTTATGGTTCGTAACGAGTTCTGCAAATTAAACAGAATGTAGTTAGTGGTGAGTAGTATCTTCTGGATCTCACTAGTTAGTGTAAAATCCAATATTTAATACGACAGCAAGGTGATAGTAAGGTCATTTAAAAAAATGAACCCATCCAAGGTCATGTTTTTTCACTGGATGTGCCGCTAGTTTGCGTCGTCTTCAGTAGCCTTGGGGACTCAGAGGTGTCACAGACCATGGACCCTCACCTATGGAATGGTTTTATTTATTTATTTAGGTTGTCTTTGAGTATTTTTTAATGGTGAGATGGATTCTACATCCTCAAGTCAGATTAAGGTCCCTCTGCTCAATTCTCGTTCTGGTCCGCCCATAGCCAGCAGAGGACACGTGGAGTTCTGTAATAGATAGATCTCCTGGGATCTAGTCGATTTTCATGCTCGTTGGTGTGGTTTCATGTTAGTCCCTTCTGATCTATAATTGTCATCATTGATGATGGTACTCTAGTGTGCCGGTCCTTTGGGACTTAACATAATGAATTTTCGTATGTCTACTTGATGGGATTCGTCGCATACAAAACAAAAAATTCTACGGTTGCAACTACCAAGATCGAATATAGGCGATACTTATAACGGTTTCAGAAGGACTCACCCTCAAAGATCGCAAGAGGGATAACATTCTCGCAAACAAATGTGACTGGTATATAATGTACATGACCGTCTTCAAGGACACGATGACTATAAGCGCCACAAAAGGGAGCGCCTACGTAATCGATCACACGTTCGGTGTGCCGACGATCTCCGTCCCTTGCTCTAGTTGGGCAGCGAAAGTAGCGGATCCTCGGGAACTCCAGCAACACTATGACATGGTAGTGGTGGTAGTGGAGAAGATCTTGAGCAGGGTTTCTCCTAAGCACCATAGTCGTGACAATGGACAAGGCTAGTAAAGGGAGGAAGATGTCAATCAAAGGGCACATGAGAGGAGATATGGAATGAGTGAGATGAGAGGGGGAGGAGGCAGCCTTTTACGGGTAAGGGGGGCAGCCCCAAGGGCCATGGCGTGGCAGCCATGTGTTGGGTTCGCAGCATAGAAAACATTTTTTCCTACAATGGAAACTACTAAGCGCCAATATTATCTACTAGATACAAGCAACGGGTGGATATACATCCATAGAGAACATACCCTTGAAGACCGACAAAGTGTAACGATGTTGGACTCGTGGATAATATAGTCATTCGCTTGCGATCTCAAGATCGAGAAGAAATCCTAGCGCCGCAAATCAGCAGCGCATCCGTGTTCGCACACACGTCCGGTCCATCGAACAACCTCCGCATCCTCGCTCCAGCGATGCAGCGGAAGCAGCAACTCCTTCTAAATGAAAAGCCACCGGGAACATGTATCTCTATAATCTGAAACCATGGGGTAATAATTCTAGAGGGGGGAGAGAGATCCTTCACGAGGAGGTGTGAGTGAGAAGGAGGGAGAGGGGGGCCTTTTATAGGGAGAGGAGATGAAGCCCCTCCCCGTGGCCGGCGGCCATGGTGGATGCCCCCACCTCTTCCTCGTTCATGTGGTGGAAGATCCACTCACATAAATTTGGCCCTCCATTTGCTCCACTCAAAATCCTACTAAAAATGCATTAAATTTCCACCAAATTTAATACAACTCTCATTTAATAAAACTCTTTTATTTATTTTATTCAGAATTTTTTTAATTACTTTAATTAACAAACATTCACATAAAACCCCTGCAATATTTCAATATCACATGCAGAACCAATTTTAGCAACTTTACCCGAGAAATAATTCCAGCGCTTTGTCAATCTTTTCTCTAGAACACATTTGCTCCAAATGGTGTCGGTATCCCTTAAGTGTGTGATAGCTGTGAGATTAGACACATTTTTATGGCTTTTATTGATGGTTTTCTCCCGGATTTGATCATTTTCTGGTTTTACCTAACGCTAATACTTCGGTAGCAAAAAAACTTGGTTTTTAATGTGTGTTTCAGGTTCTGAACATCAACAGAGGGATTTAACTAGAGAAACACAATATTCTGGAGAAAACAAGCGAGTGCCACCTTAGAAGCTCGCGAGGGGAGCTCACAGAAGCTTTAACGGGCAACTATACGATGGGAATATTTTTCCAGCAGTATAGTTGCCGCCGCCTCTTTCTTGTCAAAAGGGACAACTTCCATGAAGGGACCAAGGATGAAAACACAACACAGCAGCCGCCACACCATCCAGAAGGGAGAAAGAAGAGATCCGGAGAAGAAGTAGAAGGCGTTCTTCATCTCGCTCCACGATCTTCGACCTCCTAGTCAATACACCCCATAGCCACTACTTGTACTTGAGAGATAGAGAGGGATCTCCACCTTGCAAGACTAGAGTTTGAGATTGTTTCTTCCCATCTTAAATTGTGTTGGATATTTTTCTATTCCTTATTGTGGATCTCCACGGTAATACAAAGACGATTTCCCTTTATTTAATTATATTGATGATCCGTTCTTCTCCCATGTATGAGTAATTCCCTTGGGGGTGGGAGATATAGGGGATTAGTGAGATGTGATGTGCCTTCATATATTTTCCGCTAGTTTGTGATTGATTCTAATTACTATAACATGTGTGCTTGACTATTTGTGGGATGCCTAATGCTTGTTGTCCAATTAAGGGCCCACACAACATGATACTTTGTTTTACATAGATAAGATCTTGTACGCTAGTGGACCGGCGACCCTCGGGTGATACGGGGATATCAATTGGAAAGCTAGTTGACTCGAGGATAATGAGTAACCACTGTGGTTATTGCATTAGTCCCATCCAAGGAGCTTAATTGATAAGCAACCTGAAGGGTATTAATCATCTATTGTCTGACCATGGTTTTGGTAGCAGGCTAGTAGGATTATTGAAGTTGGGATGAAATCTACCAAGAGGAGTTCCGGCTAATTATGAGTTGCTCGCCTACACATATATCTATAAGATTATAATTGTTACATTTACCAGTCGTCCACCTGGCACAGTCACTATCACCATGAACTAAATCTCCCCGCGCCTTCTTTCGCCATCTGCAGGAAACAACAAATAATCAAAGTCGTTCTTTACTTTTATGCTTTATATTTCTGAAGTTTACATTTTAGTTTTATTTAAATCTATCGCATTTAATCAAAACCCTATTCTTATTTCAACACTTGCAGTCAATTCACTCGAAGACCTGTGACAACTTCGGGTGTGACAGAGACTTCACCAATAAACACTTACCTTTGGGATCCTTGTGGGATCGATATCTGAACTTGGAAACTAGCTACAAACGATCTGTGCTCTTGCATACATCAAGCTATTTTTTGGCGCCGTTGCCAGGGAGCTAAGTTCTAAGTGTTTGTCTTTTGACATTTCAGGTGTTGCTACTACAAAATGTTCTCCTTAGGAGACAAAGGGTCTACACGCTCTGGTAGGACCTACTTGCCAGATTATATTGAGTGCGTGCCTACTCAAAGGCGGGAAGAAATTATTGAAAAACTTTTAAGATCAAATAAAGTTGAAGTTGAAAACCTGAGTAATATTATGGAAATTATGTCTATTTACAGGACAACTCCTATGAAACCTGAGAAAACTCTAACGTAATACAGTGCTCCAAGCTCTGAATTTCTTAAACAACCAATAGAATTCTCTAATCCTGGAGTTAGAGAATATCGATTTGATGGTGGAATCATTAAAAATTTGCAGGAAAAAGCTTTCAGTGGAAGGGAAGATGAAGACCCAGGAAGACACATTAGAGAATTCGACGATGTGATAACATTTCTCGGACCAAAAGGTTTGCCCAGAGACTTCTCTCGTCTTAAATTATTTTGATGGTCTCTTAAAGGTAAAGCTCTAGAATGGTTATACTCTCTCCCTCGCCATTACATTAAATGTTGGGAAAACTGCAATACTGAATTCATAAACAGGTTTATTCCTTTTAAAAAGGTAACTGAACTAAGAAAGAACATAGGCAATTTTAGTCAGAACGTGGAAGAAAACTACCCACAAGCCTGAGAAAGATTCTTTGGAATGATCAATAATATTCCTAATCATGGCTACTCTGAACTAACAATTTGCCATTTATTTTACCATGGTCTCAATACTCAATGTAGAGAGTTGTTTGACTTCTCAGCAGGAGGATCAATAAATACTTTAACTATTAAAGAATGTTTGGAATTAATGTCTACTAGGGCTAAGAATGATTCTTTATATAATCTTGATTTTGGCACTAAGCCGAAAAAGGGATACTTCAGATAACTCCTGATCTTATGCCTAAGGTACGCAAAACTATGATATAAAAAGGTATACCTTCTGAACTTGCTAAGGAAAACAAAGAAGATTTGTTCCAAGTTTTAACTGAAGATGATGAAACTAGAATTTTTTTTCAAGAATTAAAACATCGACAAGTAAAATCTCATAATAACTTGCATAGGCATTTCCAAAAACATAAAAAGATTTTACCAGAACTCACAGAAAATTATGATGAGATAGGCCAAGAAATAAAATTATTTCATAAGTATCTTAGTATGATTGAGGATGTCTTACTTAGGATAGACGAACATGGTATTCCCACTGATTTTATTATTCTTAAAATGTCAGAAAATGAAAGATTATCTATAATACTTGGAATACCCTTCCTTAGTACTGCAGGTGCATCAGTAGATTGTGCAGAAGGGAAGATAATCTTTAATGTTTATGATGCCGAAATCATTCGGTATTTTCCAAAGAAGCTAGAAATAGGAGAAAGATATGTTCCACCGGCAAAACGAGTTCACGTGGTAAGTGCCATTGATAAGGGGCAACCAAAGGTAAGAATTTGAGAAGAGAGAAGATTTTGAGTTATTCAACCATTTTTAATAAATGTTTGATGGGAGTCAACCCATTTTCGTCAATTTAGTAGAATAAAAAATAAGAAGTTCACCGCATTCCTACCCCTTTTTCACAGACATTCTTGCGGAAGTGCGCCCGTGAATATGTAGCTGTCAAAAAGTAGTAGAACCGTTGATTGAATAAGTAGATAATAATAATAAGAATAAAAGTTTGAGTTTTCTATTTGCAAAAGCTAAAATTTTGCTTTTAATATGCTAATGTTGGTCAAAAAAAATTACTGTCATTTTTCTATTAAAAACTAGATATTTCGCTAAGTTATGGGATAAGAAGGTATCCTCAAAGAAATAGAAATTTTTTGATGTTTACTGATGGTTTAACGACCAACTATACGGCGGGAATAAAAATTCTGGCCGTATAGCTCCGGTCGTATAGTTGTCTTTGCCATCAACAAATTTTCTTCGAAGGCACAGAGAGTTTAACGACCAACTATACGGCAGAAATAAATTTTTTGGCCATATAGCTCCGGTCGTATAGATATTGATGCCTCCGTACAAAAATTTCTGAAACGTACTGAGAGTTTAACGACCAACTATACGGCGGGAATAAAAATTCCGGCCATATAGCTGCGGTCGTATAGATATCGATTTCTTCGTAGAATTTCATCCCAAAGGTACTGAGAGATTAATGACCAACTATACGGTAGGAATAAAAATTTTGGCCGTAAAGTTTCGGTCGTATAGATATCGATGCTAGTTTTAGAAATTTATCTCGAGAGGCAGATGATTTAACGACCAACTATACGGCGGAATCATTTTGATCCGGCCGTATAGTTGTGCTCGTATAGCTGTTTTCTGAATAAAGAAACCCTAGTTGGTGGGCGCCAAGAACTATACGAGTGAACAACATCACCTAGTCAGAGTTTCGCCAGATAGGTCGGCGCGACCACTTAATCGCACCGGGGCGGCTAGGTCTTCCTCCTCTCATTATTTCTCTCATATTCTCTCTCCAAACCTCTCAAAATCCACCTAGAACTTTTGATTCTTGCGGATTTCGTTCGTTTGAGTGGGGGAATCAATAGATCGGTATGTTTCTCTCCCTATCCATGCTTTATTTTCAGATTTCCATGGTTGAAACTCTAACATTGGTCTAGTGGATGAACTCAAGCTTACTTTGTTTTTCCTATTAATTTCTCATGTTAGGATTGAATTTTTTCACGTAGAATCATTCATATATCATATAGAAACTATATGCCTAAGGCTTTATGGTGAAAATTTTCAGTGCATCACGATGAACAAAATCGGTAACCTCTTTCGTTCGAGCAAGCACCAACGGGGTGAGGGATCAAGCTCGGGGTCCCGAGCTTCGCGCAACTCCAAGTTGGACATTGCCTCAGCTAGGAGGGTGTTGCCCACATGTTGGGCCGACCACAACTTTCTCATCGTGGCAGGGTTGAAGGAGGACTTCGACCTCATGTGCAGTAGGTTGGGGTTGGCGGTGATTAGCTTCGCAAGCCATGACACCTACGTTGAACACACCCCACGAGTTCCTTGCCTCCTTCTACGACGACCACAAGAAGAAAGGTAACATGTGCATGTTTAGCTTCACCATGAATCAGCAGCACTATGAAATAAATTACGAACAATTTTGCAATGCTTTTAGCCTCCCCCATACCGGGGATCCCAATATTACTAACCTCTATAGCGTCACAAGTGACTTGCGAGGTTATTTCTGTTAATGGTGGCAGACACTTTTATTAGAAGAAGATGTCCACCATTCAGAACCCAACCATTCATTATTATGCTCTGTTCCTCGCCAACACACTACTGGGGAGAGGTGATACAGGCTCCATGGCCAACACAGACATGGAAATGATCACCAAGGCTCTCTTCCCTACTTCACCGTAGGGCCCCAATCCTGCAGCTCTACTCATCCAGCACTTCCGCCACCAAAGCAACAAGACCAAAGGTGATATTCGCATTGGTGGATTGGTAACCCACCTTGCCTATGCATTAAACGTTATACTACCTGTCATGGAACCTGTTGATGGCTCCAAACTTATGGACGTCAAATATTTGACTACTTGTGGCTTCCTTGGTGTTTACCATGCTAACCAGAGGCTCCGAGCATATCAATTCGGTTATCTTGATGATGTATAGGGTGAGCAGGTTCAGTTGCCCTGCCCCCAGGCCTTCTCAATTGTGGACAAGAACACTTGGATCCTCACCAAGGACCAAGCGACGGCGATATTAGACGAGCACCAGCCCGAGGAGGAGGAAGAAGAAGGGCAGCAGGATGATGAGGAGCAGGAGCAGGAGGAAGAGCAGGGGCACAACCCTACTTGGGAGGAACAATAGCAGCAGCAAGGAGGATCATGGGACCCGTGGCCCAACCAGCCACAGCAGGGGTACAGCTATGTCCCCTACCATGAGTTCCAGCAGCTCAACCAGCGCGTTGGGGAGATCGACCACACACTTCAGGATGTGAATGAAGATGTGAACACTTTGACTCACAACTTCAGTCACTTCATGACCCACTTCCTCGACTTCTACCAGCAGTATCCGCGCCAACCGCCAAATGACAGCGACAACTAAGCCTGGCAATTGCCTAAGCTTGGGGGAGGTTTGAAAACCTCCAAACTTTGCATTCATATTTTTATTTTCTTATTTTGATTTATTTTATTTACTTCAAATTCGCATGTTTACTTTTGTTGGAAATATGCCCTAGAGACAAATAGTAATAAGGATTATTACCATATTTCATAAAGTTTATGATTAAGTTTTATATCATGCTATAACTGTGTTGAGTGGAAACATCAATACACGTGTGATATACAAACAACCAGGGGTTCACAGTGAAACTCTAGTCACTAGTTCATTGGTCAACAGATGATCAAGTTTCCTGATCATGTGGCATCTATGCCAGTTGGAAAGGGAGTCAACTCATTCTGAGAATCAGATGATGAACCAATGCCCAACCTAAACATCGAGACCCGATCATGTCACAAAGTTCAAGTTACGATGATTAGAAATGGATCCTCGTAGACTATTCCTTAGACCGTGAGGCTATATCAATCACTGTCTCCCGGGAGTGCTTAGATAGCATGAAGAACCACTTGGTAATACAGTGGTTATAAAGGTGTGTTCAGATACTCGAAGGAAACCGTAGAGGCAATATATGTCAAGGGTGGGATTTCTCCATCCACGTGACGGAAAGATACTCAAGGGCCCACTCAAAGAAGTTATATCCAATAGCTGCGTAGCGTGTGATTTGATCACGGGGATATCACTTGTCGTAACGAGTAAAGTAGCATTGTTCGGTAACAAGATTGAACATGACATGGTGATGTCAATGATCAGATCTCGGGCAATGCAAGTATCAAGAGACAAAGGGAATAATACACGACCGTCCTGGCTCAAACGACGAAAGATCTTCGTGGAATGCACAGGGGTCACATGGCTATCTAGGTCCCTCTGTTGATCATTGGTCCGGGAGTGTCCCGACCATGTCTGGAGTGTTCCCGAACCGTAGGGTATCACGCTTAAGGGTTTGATGATGCTTAGAGAGTGTTTATCGGATCGGTAGAATCACCGAAGAATAGTAGAGAGAAAACCGGAAGGGTTTCGGTAAGTGCAGAGGATGTCCAGAGTGGAGGTGCAAGGTGTTCCATAACCACAGAGGTTGAATAATATGTGAATGAATGTTAAATATTGATTTAATCATTTATTCATAATTATTTAATAAAGAGAAAATCAATTTAAAGGTCAAAAGGCTTAATGGGCCAATTCCGAAGGGAAGAGGGCCCATTAGGGAAAGGTGAGAGGGAGAAGGGCCAGAGGGGGTGGCCGGCGCCCTAGTGGGCCAGTCCCCCACGCGGGACACATGGGGGTGGCCGGCGGCGCCACCCCTCCCCCTCTCCTCTCCTTTGGTCCCACCTCGGGACTTTGAGGGAGGTAGTACCTCCCCTCCCCTATATATAGTGGGGGTATTTGGCCAGATAAATAGACACAATATTCAATAAAGGTTTCCTCACTTTTGGGGAGACCTCCAATTGATATTCTCTATCTCTCTCTCTCTCTCTATCTATCTATCTATCTCTCTCTGTCTCTCTCTCTCATGACTGTGGTCTCAAGTTCGGACTGCGCGAACGAGAGACATCTTCACCGTGGAGCGCCGTCGTGCTACGGGATTTGGATCCAGGAGCTCTACTTCCACAACTGTTGCTGGATCGGGGAAGCGGGATTCATTGTCAGGCACCGGACGTGTGTAACTCCCTGCGAGGTGTCACACTTGAGGCACTCAAGTTGTTGGAGCCGTTGGAGCACAAGGACTTCATCACGACCTTGAGGTTAGCTTCGGCTCGTCTACATCAACCACGCTCTCCTAAGCGTTAACAACGCTTTACGGTCTTCAAGGGTAAGTTCGCGAAAAGACCCTCCCGTTACTATATTACTAATGGATAGGTCCTGGCAGCATCAGGGGTTCAAGGGCATAGGGTAAAACTTTATTATTTTCATGCGCGGAACCCTTATAGTGGTATCAGAGCTAGATCTATGCATAGTAATGCTAGTACGAGTAGAACACACGAGATGTAGCATGTGGGCGTTGATCTTTTAGTTGTTACCCTCCCATATGTACTTGTGTATACCGCAGTAATGCTTGATGAAGCGGCCCCCAACCGTCTTTACGCGTTCATTCGCGAGACTGGTCCATGCTTGACATACGGCTTGTACCGTATAAAGTGGCTTAGGGGGGTGTATGTCTCTCTCGCATTAGTTGGTATAGCATTTACAACGGAGGGCCCTGAAAGGGGTGTAGTAGAGACAACTACTTGATCAGTGTTGTGCTGAAAGTTCGTAGGTAAGAATGGTTCTTGTGCGAAAGCCCATTCAGCCACGTAAAACATGCAAAGATAAAGTAGAGGCGTCTAACTTTGTTTTGCAGGGGGCGTTGCTTTGTGATATGGTTGTGGCAAAGGTAAAGTGATTACCTTATGTTACGTAGTAGTAGATAGTCACAGAGGTAACGGATTACCACGCCGGAAAGACACCGGTACCCTGGTGTCTATGGGCCGGAACCCTGGCGTCGGAATCCGGTGACGACGGATGGAGATCACGACATGAAGGACCATATCACATCGCATTTACATTCAATGTTATTGTTTGTATATCTTATTGTGTGCTAGTATTAGATACACGACGGTAGCCTAATAAGATGATCCCTGTTAAAATTACCAATGATTATGTTCCCCCTTAGTGTGCACCACCAAGAAAGTTCTTCGGTATGAGGCGACCTAGGGTGATTGGGTGTTAGACATATCTATGTTAGCATACAGTGGGTGTAAGCCATGTTGCACAGCGAATACATTAAGGTTGAGTTGGTGAGCCTATCATGTTACAAAGACGTGCCCTTGAAATGCAGATGGTCAAAAGATCGAGCACGAGTCGCATGAATGATGTGACCGACGTTTAGCGTCCACCCTTGAACCCACATTGATGGCCGTGATGATCGGGGGAGATGTGGCTGAAAGGGGTCATGTTATCACTAGGAACCCTTCTGGGGATAGGTGTTTCTGAGTGGAGTTATTATTAACTCATTTAATTATAAACTTAGTCTAAATTCCTTTTGCAATTATAAATATAGAAAAGGTTCTCCCCGATGCTACCTTTCCTGTTGACGATTGGTTAGAAGGAGAGAAGCTCAGGCTAGATGGATCCAACTTATCTATATGGGTTGCACGTCTCCACATTCTCCTTAGCGAGAATAACGTGGTCGAATACATACTCGACAAGATGGATTTGGATCAGCCCATTACCTAGAGACCCCAGAACAGCGGAAAGACCGCTATTACCGTCATGAGATGTCCACCTTCATATCAGTTATAATGTGCTATGGGATTGTGGATGAGTTGTGGCCATTCATGGGTAATCTTGACCCTCGTGCGACTATGCTAGAGCTTAGGACACATTTCGTGGAACAAGCACGCATATGGGAGCATGAGCTGATGGGAGACTTCCTCTCCATTAAGATGGAGGAGAACTCATCACTTGACGACCACTTGGAGCGCATGCATGATGCGTACATGAGGCGTGCATACTTCCTGGATAGCTGGATGACGGGCTCTTTTGCAAATGGCGTTGTGCTGCGGTCGCTACCACCAAGCTACCAAGCACAAGTCGGGACTTGCATTATGATAGGCGATGCGGAATCAATGGAATTCCATAGGTTCGTATCACATCTCAGGAATGTGATGGTTGAACCTGTGGTAGTTGAGGTCATCAATGACAAAGGTATATATTTTATATACAATTTTATAAATGCTATAATCTTGCAAACACATTTGCAGTGTTAAGTATATTTGATATGTGTTCTGTTTTACTGAAAACAGGATCTTCTGCATGAGAGATGCTTGCTGGAGAGGAGGTGACGTTGCATGTTCATGGCGAGCATGATGATGATGGCCAACGACACTCTCCCTCAACATTTATCATTTAGTTTATGTTTTGGAGAGTTATGGTAATCAAAAGATTGTGAACTTCTTTAGTGTGTCTCACATTTTATGAGACGGTTATTCATACTAGTTTGTAACAAACAGTTGTTCCACTTTTATGAATGATTTCTATTTTTGTTCATATCTTGTTTGATTATATGTGAATTATCCTTATTGTTTGAAACTAATTGATAATGCATGAACATTTGTAAAATATTGAAATGCCTTAAAATACCCAACTTAAATGATATTTCATTACTAAATGAAAACCATTGTTTAAATTCAAAGTTATTGATAATATGTGAAAGACACTTGTTTTCTTATCACATATAAATCATGCCTAAGTTCGGCAAAATAACTTGAACACCGTGTATTACTTGAATACAAAGTGTTTAATGAATTGTTAAAAGTAAATACATATTCGATGTATTGTGTTTTAACAAAAATGGTAATTATCATTATATGATTGTTTAAAAGTGTAAGGTAGTTTACCAAAGGAAACATGAATATGAAATTATTTGATTTGATCAAAGTGTTTCATCAACAAAGGGTATAAATATAAAAGAGAATCTAATTACTATGATTTGATCAATAGTAATGAAATTCAACTTTATAAGATTGGCATAGAAGAAATTGTGGAATGCAAAGCATTTTGAAACGTCAAAATGCAAAGCATCACAATATGATATTTGATATCAAAGTGGGTGAATAGAAGGCACCAAATAAATCGTTGTAGTGTAGATGTAGAGACCATTAGTTAGAAATAGTTAGCACTCAATTAGAATATATAGTGAACCATTTGAATTCGTGAAAGCGGCTCCATATCTAGTATGGATCGTCGTAAATGTTTTGGGGGTTATTTGATATAACCAAAACAATAGCGAATAATTCCTTGTAAAGTATTCATTGGAAAACTTTCAATACAAAATCCATAGCTAAAACCAAAAGGGTATACCCTACAGGTACTCGAGTTTGGTATATACAGTCCGGATACAGTAGAAGCCCATGGCGTTGCCAAGGCCCAATACAGAATTCGAGTGGCTCAAGGACTCTCGGTTGCTTGCGAGACAAGAAGAATCTTAAGATCGAAAGTTCAAAGGGAAAACCCTAATCTGTAACCAACTCGACCTGCTACCCGAGACCTAGCTTATCTATATAAAGGATAGGAGGGGGCAGCGAGGAGGACACACACAACCCTAGTTTCCACAACTCTCGCCAGATTGCATCTGCGCGCCCCTGTAATCTTTGATTCCTTCGTTAATTCCAAGAGCAGACAAGCAGAAGTAGGGACCTCTACGAGGCCTGAACCTGAGTAAACCTTGCGTCCCTGTGTGCTTGTTTGCTAGCCGACTGATTCCTCCAGCGCTCCCTCCTTCTCCAAAACCCAAGTCCATAACAATGGACATTGATGAGTTAAACCCTCGTCAAATGGCGCCATCTGTGGGAATTGGGAGTGCTGATGTCGCGGCTTCTTCGGCCCCATAAACCGCGATCTACAACTCCACAACAGCGGAGATTTGCCAGCTCTTCGGCGCGTTCGACTTCACTGTCCACACCTCGGTCACTCGCCCGGCTTTTGAGTCCGTAGGCGATGGAATCAGTCTGGCGGTTGGAAGCTTCCGCTTCTAGGTTGGTCAGATGGGCACGCTTCGCATGCCTGACCAGCGAACGGCACCCGCGATTGCTCTAGCATCGTGGTTCCCGCCACCAATCGGCACCCTCAGCGAGCTCAACACCTCAGCAGCAGCTGGGAGCATGGATAACGACAGCAGACGCGGATCCGATCTGGGTGACCTAGCGACGGAAGATGGAGCCTACGGCTCCGGATCCGAAAGTTGCGGAAGCAACAGCTTCCCCAACCACTTCATGTGTGCCGTCATCAACGCTGGCGACACCACCGCCAATCGCGAAAACGGTGGCAATGGGTCTGGCACCGATCCACCCAACGGTGGCATACCTAATGGCGGACCACCCAACAGCGGCCCCATCAATGGTGGCAATGGCACGCTCGTCAACAATGGAGGAGCAGTTGAACCGCCAACCATGGTGAACAAAAACACGGACATGCTGATGGGATACCATTGTCTACTAAAGGAGGAGTACAGACGCTAGCTACACGCAATCGTGCAACTCGAGGCGCGTAAAAAGGCGGCGGACGAGTCGAGTCTTCGACGAGCTGGGCTCTCCTCCCACGGAGGATCCTCTTCCAAAGGCAACGAGTACATGGCCAACAAGAGGCGATCTCGAATGGCTCATCTCACCGAGCAAGAACGCATAGAAGTTGCAAAGGTCCTCAACTTCAGCCCTATGACAGTCGACACACAGGGCAACATGGTCCCAAAAACACCGCAAGCCGCGGTAACAGCGGCCACCATGTACCTCCTCAACAACCAGCCACCAGCTGTGGATCCGCGAGCCGCCATTCACCGATCTACATCACGGGCTTGGGATTAGTCGAGGCCGCCCTCGATAAAGAGCCAACATCGGAGCCAAAGAAGGGCAAAGCTCTGACAAAACGCTATTCCTCACCCCATCCAGTGACGACAGTCACGATCTGTCTCGGCGTCACTGCTCACAGCGGCATGATCGCGACTACGATGCGTGCGATGACCTCACGCAGCACAAAATCAACAAATCAAGGGCAAGATGCGCTCGTTCGACTAACTCCGAAGAGGACGAGACTGAACTCTGCGGCGCCAGATGCTTCAGCAGGGCCATCAGGCAGAAGCGAATGCCTAAAGGGTTCAAACTCCCGTCGGAGAACCCAAAGTTCGACGGCCTACAAGACCCAAAGATCTGGTTGGAGGACCACATCTCCGCCGTCAGGCTACATGGCGGGAGTTGAAGCACGGCCATGCAATGCCTGCAGCTACAGCTGTAGGGAGCCACTCGCGCATGGCACAACAATCTCCCGCACGGATCCATTCGCAGCTGGGAAGAGCTGGTCTACAGATTTGTACGCAACTTCAAGGGCACTTACAAAAGGCCCGCATCAATCGAAGAGCTAAGGAGCTGCCAGCAAAGGTCAGGCGAATCGTTATGCTCATACATCCAGAGGTGGTCCATCATCAAGAACTCCGCAGAAAACATCTCGGAGGACCGCGCAATCGACGCATTCAACGGCGGTGTTCGCCGCATAGAACTTAGGGAGGAGCTGGGCTGCTCGAAGCCCAAGACAATCGACCACCTGATAGAAATTGTGAATTAGTGGGCCGACATAGAGGACTCTGTGAAAAACCTCACCTACTCCGATGACGACGACGACCTCGAGCGCTGACGCGGCCGTCGAGGCAAGCGGCGAATGTGTGTCTATGACGACCGCGATGATGTCAACATGGTCACAGCCGGCTACACCGACAAACGTGACGACAACCGCAATAGCAGCTATCGCAGCGGTGGATACCGTGACTCTAGGAAAACCACGCAGGTGTGGCAGCGCCGCACTCGCGAAGAGGCACAAGCAACAACCATCGAGGACAAACTGTCCGGGCCGTGCAACATGCACTTCTACATCGACAAGCACGATGGCAAGAAAAAATCCAGCCACCTTCTCAAGGGCTGCCGTGAGTTTATCAAGCTCCACGAGGGTCTGGCTCGGATGAATCGCGACATAGTCAACATGGGCTATGGAGTCGCCCCAGGCGCCATGGCACACGGAGATCCTCCACAACCACCTGGAATACCACCACCCGCGGCCGCACTGGTTCAAAATCACGGTGGAGAACCATACCCATGACCCGTGGGCAACATGGTAACGATCCAAAAGGGGCGTCCCTCAAATCGAGTGCAAAAGGCCATCACTCGCCAAGTCAACTTGGTGATCAACTCTCCACCTTCCACCACTGAGTACCTTAGTGGAAGCGAATCCTGCATCACCTTCGACCGGCGTGACCACCCGCGCCAAGTCCCTCGTCCAGGCCACTGTCCCCTCGTACTCGAGGCGCAGATTGGGGGCTTCGACATGAGCCGCGTCTTCATGGATGGCGGCAGCGGCATTAACCTAATGTTCGCGAGTACCATGCGAGCAATGAGAATCCCTCTAACGTGCCTGGAAGTTTCAGACATGACGTTCCACAACATCATCCCAGGGAAATGCATATATCCCCTGGGCAAAATCAACCTCGACGTCATCTTCGGCACGCCGCAAATTTTTTGGTGAGAGCGTATCGACTTCGAGGTCGTCGACTGGCCTTCACAATATCACTGCATCCTCGGACATGTCGCATTTGCAAGGTTCATGGTAGTGCCACACTATGCCTACCTGCAGATGAAGATGCCAGGCCCAAACAGCGTAATTAAAATCAACGGCAACTTTGAACGGTCTGATAGCTGTGATAGGGAATTCAACAGAATCTCCTAGTCCTTCGGCATGCAGGAGGAACTCGCAAGATTAAAGGAGTCGACAGACAACAGTCTGCCTCCCCTGAGCCGGCCAAGTTCACCTGACTTGTCATTTGACTCGTCGGTGCACACGAAAAAGTCCAGGTCCACCCAACGGACCCGACAAAGACGACCCTCATCGCCAACAACTTGAGTTCCCCATAGGAACTCGTGCTCGTCGAATTCCTCCGTGAGCACTGGGAAATCTTCGCCTGGCGTCCAGCGGACATGCCAGGGGTTCCTAGGGAATTCGCCGAGCACACACTCAATGTTAATCCCGACGCAAGGACAGTCAAGCAGACAATTCGGCGACTGTCTGAACCAAGAGCAAAGGAAGTCAGGATGGAGATCAACAGACTCCTCGACGCCAAATTCATACGCGAGATCAAGGAAAGCACTTGGCTCGCTAACACGATGCTGGTACCCAAAAATTACACGGATATCTTGCGGATGTGCATGGACTTCACCTCCCTGAATAAGCACTGCCCAAAGGATCACTTCCCGCTACCGCAAATCGACCAAATCATCGACTCCACCGCGGGATGTGAGCGTCTCTGCTTCCTTGACGCCTACTCAGGCTATAATCAGATTCGAATGAAGGAGGAAGACCAAGATAAAACGGTGTTTACGACGCCTTTTGGTGTGTTCTGCTACAACACAATGCCCTTCGGGCTCAAAAACGCAGGAGCCACCTATCATTGGTGCATGCAGGCTTGCCTCAAGAATCAACTTGGTCGCAACATTCAAGTCTATGTGGACGACATCGTCATCAAAACCAAAGAGGAAGCCTCACTAATCGACGATTTACGCGAGACCTTTGCCAACCTCGACCGCTACCGGATCAAGCTCAATCCGGACAAATGCGCCTTCGATGTACCATCTGGGCAACTACTCGGGTATCTCATCTCCACGAGGGGGATTGAGGCGAACCTGAAGAAAATAAAAGCCATACTAGCCATGGAGAAGCTGAAGAACGGAAGAGGCGTCCAATAGCTGGCTGGGCGAATTGCGGCGCTCAGTCGATTCATTAGTTGAATGGGCGAAAAGGCACTGCCTTTCTACCAACTTCTCTGCAAAATTGACAAGTTCGAGTGGACCAACAAGGCGTAGGAAGCATTCGAAGACCTCAAGCGTCTACTATCTACCTCGCCAGTATTGGTGACTCCACGTGAAAAAGAACCACTATTTCTCTACATCTCCGCCACCAACCAGGTGGTCAGCACGGTGCTCGTGGTGGAACGTGCCAAGGAAAACAAGGTCCACAGGGTGCAGCGCCCAGTCTACCATCTCAACGAGGTGCTCATGCCAACAAAGTAGCGGTACCTGCACTACTAGAAGCTGGCATACGGCATCTTCATGACAGCCAGGCGATTGCGCCACTACTTCTAGGAGCACCCAATCGTGGTGGTCAACGACGCCCCGCTTGGGCATATCCTCAACAACCCCGATGCCACCGGACGAGTCGCGCTTTGGGGAATCGAGCTGTCTCCATGAGACATTACATATGAAAAGCGCTACGCGATCAAGTCGCAAGTCCTCCCTGATTTTTCCGTGCAATGGATGGAGAACCAGCTCCCCGAAAAGCCAGATATGTCTTACCTCTGGACAATTCACTTCGATGGATCCAAACGAAAGGATGGGGCTGGCGCAGGTGTCATACTGACATCGCCCTAGGGAGACAAGCTGAAATACATTTTGCAAATGCAGTTCACTGCCTCCAACACTGAATATGAGGCCCTGCTGCACGGGATGCGGATGACGAAAGCCTGCGGCACCAAGAGGCTCATCATCTACGGCGACTCCAAACTGGTGGTCAACCAAACGATGCACGAGTGCGACGCGCTGAACGACAATATGATCGCCTACCGCGACCTCTACGACACACTCGAAGGGGACTTCGACGGATGTGAGCTGCAGCATGTAGGCCGTGAAAGCAATGAAGAGGCGGACGCACTCGCCAACATTGGCTCCACCTACGCCCCCATACCACCTGGGGTATTTCTCAAGTGTATCTACGAACGCTCCATCAAGCCAAAGGCCACAGAGAAGAAAACTGATGGCTCAATGCACGGTGCCCAGAAAATGTGTTGATGGCTCGTGGTTGATGTAGAGCTCGTTGGAAACCCCAAGAGGAAGGTATGATGAGCACAGCAGCAAGTTTCCCTCGGTTATGAAACCAAGGTTTAATCGAACCAGTAGGAGCAAGGAAACACCCCAAAGGTGTTACTAGCTAAGCTTTGGCAGGGCGCACTACCGGTGCTAGTAGCAACGTGGAGACCTCCACAACACAACCACAGACCTTTGCCCCCAACTTGTGATGAGGTTGTCAATCTCACCGGTTTTGCTGAAAACAAAGGATTAAACATATCGAATGGAAGGAAGTAATAGTTTGCAGAAAGTAAACACAAAGCAGTAAACAGTTTATAGATTGTATGTAAAAGAAAGGACCGGGGTTCATAGTTCACTAGAGGTGGCTCTCCTTAAGATAGATAACATGCTGGGTGAACAAATTACAGCAGGGCAATTGACAAACACCAAGAAAGCAATACATGCATATAATAATCATCTTGACTCCTTTGAGACTTGATTGGGCATTACAACATAATACATAGACCGCCATCCAACTGCATCTATGACTAATAATCCACCTTCAGGTTATCATCTGAACCCCCTCCAGTATTAAGTTGCAAGCAACAGATTATTGCTTTATGAACTGCGTGTAAAGTAAACAATACGATTTTTCTATGAACAAAGGATTGTTGTTTTCTCCCTAGTAGCAACAGCACATCTAGTACCTTAGAGATTTCTGTCACTTGCCCAGACTACTAGAGGCATGAACCCACTATCGAGCATAAATACTAACTCTTGGAGTTGCTAGCATCTACTTGGCCAAGATAGCTACTAACAATGGAAAGCATGCAAGATCACAAATAACAAAGACATGATAGAATCAATAATCAATCTGAAATAGCATCTCAATATCCATCGGATCCCCGCAAACACAACATGCAGAATTACAAATAGATGATCTTGATCATGAACGGAGCTCACAAGATCTAGACATGAAAGCACAAAGGAGGAGAACCAGCCATCTAGCTACTACATGGATCCGTAGTCCAAGGATGAACTACTCACGCATCACACCTGAGGCTTACATGGTGATGAAGAAGGCCTCCAGGGTGAATTCCCCTACCCGGTAGGGTGCCGGGAAGAGCTTCAGATCCCTCCCGGTCTAGGGATGGAGATGACGGCGGCTATAGACTCTTTCGTGGATTTTTGATCGGGTACTTAGGGTTTTCGTCTCGAGGGCAATATATAGGCGGAAGGAGAGGCCGAGGGGGTGCCGGGAGTGGCCACACCACCCCCTGGCGCGGGCCAGGCCTGGCCGCGTGGCTAGGTGGTGTGGTGGCTCCCTGGCCCTTCTCTGTCTCGTATTCTGGCACTTGATCCCTTCCGGAAAAATAGGCACTTAGGCTTTTGTCCCGTCCAATTCCGAGAATATTCATTTTCTTACTTTCCTGAAACCAAAAACAGCAAAAAACAGGCAGCTGGCACTGTGGCTCTTGTTAATAGGTTAGTCCAAGAATTCATATGAAAAGTACCCCAAAGTTGGAACAAAACACAAGAAAGTGGATAAAACCAAGCATGGAACATCAAAAATTATAGATACAATTGCAATGTATCAAAAACAAGCGCAATAACGGACTCGGGGGCTACGCCACCCAAGGAGCCAATGGCACTCGACGACCTGGAGCTTGACACATGACTCGGGGGGGGGGGCAATGGGCGTCATGATGATCGAGCCATCTTGGACTCAACGCTAAATCACATATCTTCTCAGCAAGAGGCTGCCAGACGACCCGACTGACGTGCGACACATTGCGCGGCGATCCAAGGCATTCACCGTCATCAACGGCAAACTATACAAGCACAACATCACAGGAGTACTCCAACGGTGCGTCTCCAACGCGGACGGAAGGTCCGTCCTCCTCGACATCCATGAAGGGACTTGCGGGCACCACGCCGGTAGTAGCGCCCTCGTCGCCAAAGCTCTACGAGCTGGATTCTACTGGACCACGTCCATGCGCGATGCCAAGGACATCGTCCAGCGATGCAATGCTTGCCAGTGATTCGCGGACAAACCACACGCACCTGGCGCGGAACTCCGACCAATACCATTGGCTTGGCCCTTTGTGCAATGGGGACTCGACATGGTCGGCAAGCTCCCAAAGTCCTCGCGAGGGGGCTACATCTACCTCCTGGTTGCAGTCGACAAATTCACCAAGTGGATAGAGGCCATGCCGGTGACAAACCAGTCAGGAGCCAGCGCCGTCAAGTTCTTAGAGTCCATCGTCTATCGCTTCGGAGTGCCACATAGTATCATCACGGACAATGGAACGAACTTCACCTCCAAGGAGTTCCAGGGTTTCTGCGAAAACCTGGGAATCAACATAAGCTATGCCTCTGTAGCTCATCCACAGACCAACGGTCAAGTCGAAAAGGACAACGGCCTCGTCTGCAGCGGAATCAAGAAGCAACTCCTCCAGCCACTCGAGCAAGCCATTGGCTGTTGGCCAGACGAGCTGCATTACGTACTTTGGAGTCTGTGCACAACCCCAAACAGCGCCACGGGATATACCCTGTTCTTCATGGTGCACGGTGCTGAAGCAATCCTACCTGCAGAAGTACGCTTTAAAGCCCCACGGGTGGTCGCGTATAGCGAGCAGGAATCAACACTCGCACTCGAAGACTCCATCGATCTCCTTGACGAGGCACGGGACATCGCAGCAGAAAGATTGACGATCTACCAGCAGAACCTGCACAACTACCACAGCAGACGGCTATGCCCCAGATCCTTCATCGAAGGAGACCTGGTTCTACGAATGAAGTCGCAAGGGCACCTCAAGCTCGAGTCCCCTTGGGAGGGACCATACGTGATTACAGAAGTAATCCCAGGTGGTGCATATCGCCTTAAATATTTCGAGACTGGAGTCGCATACTCCAACCCCTGGAACGTCGTGCATCTACGGCGCTTCTACCCCTAGTCGTCTGTTTCTTACATTACAAATAAGGCTATTCAGCCAGGCTACTTAGCCACACATTGTACCTCGTACTGTTCTGCGAATAAATAAAGCTAAGTGCCCCGAAACTCTGTGTTTTTCCTCATTTTTCTGGAAATCTTATCACTTGTGGGCTATTCCACCCTTTACATCATCGTTCTACAAACAAGTCGCAGTATCCCGAGTAGCTGATTCAACACCAATCGAACCCTTGATAAAACACCAACCCAGTTGCAATGCACCTGACAGGTTGGCAAGGTGCTAAGATAAAATAAGTCAGGCTAACAAAAAGGAACTGCAGAGTACAAATACACTCGCAAAACATATAATCTAGCAAGATCTTTTACATATAAATATAAATTAATTACATCTAGTATACCCATACAAACTTTTACAACACTGGTATACTTATGTGCAGGATAAAAGTTAAACTACTGCTTCAGCAGAAGAACGTTTGTCTGTTCCTGAAAGAAGTCGACAATTTCTTCTGCTGGACGATCCACTGCCTGGTAATGTGGAACCATGTTCCAAGTCGAACCTACCGGTGGAGTCGGCGGTCCAGCAGCAACAGCTGCAACATCTACATCAGGCCTATGTAGTCGCACCAGCAACAAAGCAGCCTTGGCACCAGCCACTAACTGCTGCCGCACGCACTCGCGAACTGCACTCAAATCGTGAAACTTAGCCAGGAGAGCCAACATGCTCGAAGGGACGGTGTCCAGTGGAAACATCGTCTAGTAGATATTCCTCAGGCACGACTGTGTCTTCTTTAGAAAGTGGAGTACTCAAGAAGCATGATCCTGCAGGGTCGCAAGTGCAATCGCACGATCAATGTCCACCCAAAATACCGACTCGCCTGAAGTTGTTCCTGGGTCAGGTCATTCATTCAAATGGCGATTCTGTCTTTCTTGTCCTGTGGATGACGAGCATTGACAACTACACCAAGCAAAAGGTTAAATATGAAGACAAAGAACTGCCGTGATTGACTACAAGAAAAGATATGAGGGCAGGAAGCTAACACTTGAACTGATCGCCCAGCTGTGTCACCTCCTCCAATAGATACTGCTCTTGGGCAGTAGCCTTCTCCGCCCTCGACTTCCATACATCCGTGTTACCGTGGAGGATGGGCAACTCTCGTTCCAGCTGCTTAACGCGATCGCGTAGTCGTGAAAGCAGGGACAACTCGTCCACCCTTGAACACGGCTGTGCCAAGATCTCACCAGTGGGTGATGGATCACGAGGATCACTCGAAGGACCACTAGAGGTACGCTATCATGAACCAAACAAAAGCAAAATAAGAGGCTAAAGATACACTAATGAAAGGCTTGGATACATTTAAACATAACAAAGTCTTGACTGGGGTACCCCCATAAAAGCATTGTCTCACGGACACAGAAGGTCGAACACTAGAGCTATTACATATAAAACTAAGGAGCAATATGTTTCTTCGACTTCGACTTCAGCCTCGGGGGCTTCATCGCATCCGTGGAAGTTTCCGACGCCATGGACTTGCTGGTGGTACCCCTAGACACCGCAGCCTTTGCAGCTTTCACTTGACGCCGCTCCTTGGAGTACTTGGTGAGTGTCTCGATAAGCTGGGGACCATAATTTTTGCATTTACCAGCAAAGGGAGCAAACACTACCTGCTAGCCTCCAGCATCGACAGGCATCGCCTCAGAGATAGCGGCAGGATCCATCTCCACACCATGGGCATGTACCATTGCGAGTGCAATGGTGGTGCTGATGGAGCGCTGCGAGTTCTTGAAGTCAGCAGGGATTCCTCCAGCCAGAGACTCCACCAAGTCGCCGAGGTTGTCGATCATCCCGGCCTTGGGAGTTAAGTCCTCACGGATGCGACTCAGCACATCCTTGGCCTTCCCCACCATCTCCTGGAGGGATACGCTGTGGTCCTCGACTGCGGCGATGGCACCAGCCAAAGCATCCGCGTGGCGCAGAGATTGGGCATCAAAACTCAAGCCACCAGCATCTTCATACACAAAAGCATTAGTATAACAATCATACGTCAAATTACAGAAGAGCAAAGCATATCCAGATGAATAAGAAATACCTGAGAGGGACTTGGCAATCGAGAGAAGCTACTCCTCGAACAACTTCTCCCTCTCAGTAGTGGAGGCAAGGAGATCCTGCTCTCGCTTCCGCGACTCCTCCAAAGCTGCGACCGCCTCATCGCGATTCTTCGTCGCTGCGGCCAACGTCTTCTCCAATGCAGCAGCATGGCAAAGTAATCCATTATGCTCAGCTACAACATACAGGAAGTGTTACCAAATCGAATAAATGATATTTGCAAAAGACAAAAGATGAAGTCAAGACTTACTTTCGACAATGCGATGGTGATTGTCCAGTCGCGCATGCTGTCGACCCATGTTAAGTACCTGCTCTACCAGGCGGGTGGCTTCCTTCACAATGAGCTGCATCAGAGATATTTAAATTTCAAGTAAAGCAAGCCAAGAATAAATTTGACTGCCAACTACAAGATACCTACATGATCCTCCACCGACTCTGAAGAAGGTTGTTGCACAGTCATCCGGGTAACCATCTAATGCTCCCCAGCATGCGAGGAACTCTATGAATTATGCCCGGAGTGGGCCGCCAATGGAGGAGAAGGAGACCGCGAAGCCACCTTCTTGGACTTGGAGTCCGCGACTCCAGACTCCTTCAAAAATTGGATGTCATCAGAAGATGACGTTGCCGCTTGACTGAAACACAAATCAAGCAAAAGCTTCAGGCTAGATGGCAACTCAAATAAGAAACCAAAACAAGGTTGCGAATACGGAACTTACCAGTCAAATCTATCAAGATCGAAGGACTGCTCCTCCAACTCCGACAATTCCTTTGGCAGTCAAAGCTTCTTCTGGGCAGGAGGAGCCATAGAGCGCACAGGAATAGCGGGAATCAGCTCCTCTGCACCAATAGATGGGCCTTCTAGAGTCTAAGGAGACGAAGCATCCGAATCCTCGCTGTGAGAATGCTTGCGAGTGTCCGGATCACTAGACTCGGGGGCTCCCTCCTCCTCTTCAAGTGGGACGGTCGATTCCGACTTGTCCTCTTCATCCACTTTGCGAGGAATAACCCCCTCAGGACGAGGGGGAAAATTGGGAGACACCTTCCAATCCTGCATTCAGAAAACAATTCATTATACATCAAGAAGTTAACGGCAATCGACAACTAAAGCTACTTCGTAGAACAAATTCTAACTCAGGAGGAGGGTTAGATGCGTCGAAGGGAGGCACGACTGGTTCGCCTGGGAGAACCTCCTTGGTGGCATACTTTGTCACCAGTTGCAACGTATTATCTACTTCATCCGCGGAAATGCCATCGGCAGATACGCAAATGGCATCGTCTGCACCAGCCCATTGGAACATGGGGTGGACTCTGGCCTGCAGAGGCTGAATGCGACGGCGCAACCATGTGCGAATGAGGGCGGCGCCTCCCTCTTCTTTACCCATGTGGCTCTCGAGGTCGCAGACGCGCTTGTATAACACTTCCGTCTCCTCAGACTCGCCAGGCATCACTATGTTCTTCCAAGAACGCCTCCTCTTGCACGACGTCGCGGGATCGAAGGGCGCGAGTCCTAGTGCTCTCCGTCGGCCTTCTGGTCATGGATGTAGAACCACTTGTCTCTCCACCCTTGGACGGACGCCATGAGTTTGATATTGAAATATGTGGCAGAGGAATCGACATGGATTCTGCAGCCTCCTATGTCATAGACTACGGAACCAGATGCTGACTGGCGCTTCAGCTTGAAAATCCTCTTAAAGAGGCCAAAGTGTGGCTCGATGATATGTTGCTAATGTATCCATAATTTTTGATGTTCCATGCTTGGTTTTATCTACTTTCTTGTGTTTTGTTCCAACTTTGGAGTACTTTCTATGCACTTTCTTGGACTAACCTATTAACAAGTGCCATAGTGCCAGTTGCCTGTTTTCTGCTGTTTTTGGTTCCACGAAAGTCAGAAAATCAATATTCTCGGAATTGGACGGGACAAAGCCAAAGTTGATATTTTACTGAAAGACTCATGGAGCCAGAAGACGAGACGGAGAGGGGCCACAGGGCGGCCACACCATGTGGAGGCGCGGGCTAGCCCTGGCCGCGCCACCAGGTGGTGTGGCCCCGCTGGACGCCCACTGACCTTGCCTCTTTTCCTATAAGAAGTCTCCCAATGCATAAACCCTAAATCGTCAAGACTCCAGCCACGAAAAGTTCCACAGCGCCGCCACCACCAAAGGGGACATTCGGGGGACAAAAAGTCTCTGTTCCGGCACCCTGTCGGGACGGGGAATTGCCCCCGGAGCCATCTCCATCGATCTCCACCACCATCTCCATCACCGTTGCTGATTCCCATGATGAGGAGGGAGTAGTTCTCTCTCGAGGCTAAGGGTTGATCTATCGGTAGCTATGTGTTCATCTCTCTCTCTATGCATGATCATATTGAGATCATGAGCTTGTAATCTATAGATCTACCTTGCTACTCAAGTGCTTTAATAGATCTCTTCTCTCCCCATGTGTGTGAAGTTGACAGTGTGCACACCATGGTGGCACTTAGGCTAGAGATTACAAATACTTGTTATGAGTTATATTTGGAGTTGGATGTATTTATGAAATTGTGGTGTTTGTTGGAACCATCTAGTGCTCAAGGTGACAGTGTGGGGTTATCTAGATGGGGAAAGTGAACTTTGAGGTGTGATGTTATAGCCCTACCATGGATTAGAGTGTCCAACCGGAGAGTAGTTCAGAGTAGTATCATGAAGAGAAGATATTTATATGAGAGTGTTAACTAGTGAAAGTATGATCCCTAGGCCTTGTTTCTAAGCATTGAAACACCGTTTGCAACTAGATCTGTTACATGTTTGCTTGCTGCCATCTTTATTTCAGTTTGCCTTTAGTCTCTTCCATGCCATCAAGCTATTTTCTATCACCGTTACCACTTATAATTATCTATACCACTTGTATTTCACTATCTCTTCGCCGAACTAGTGCACCTATACACCTGACAAGTGTTTTGGGTGTGTTGGGGACACAAGAGACTTCTTGTATCTTGATTGCAGGGTTGCTTGAGAGGGGATACCTTTGACCACTTCCTCCCTGAGTTTGATAAACCTTGGGTAATCCACTTAAGGGAAAACTTGCTGCTGTTCTACAAACCTCTGCACTTGGAGGCCCAACAACTATCTACAAGAATAGAAGTGCGTAGACATCAAGCTATTTTCTGGTGCCGTTGCCGGGGAGGTAAGGTAAAAAGGTACTCACATCCTCTGGTGTGAGTGCTCGGAGTTATTTCCTTTAGATTCTGCAATTTTGTCTTTTTGTTTCTTGTTTTTATTTTCACTAGTTAGGCTTAATGGAAAACAAAAAAATTAGAGAGCTTTTTAGTGTTTTTCCTAAGTTAGAACATGAATTGTCTGAAAATAAAATTAAAAAACCCATGGAACTTTCTTTGCATACTAATAGCAATGTTATTAGTATGAATCTTTTGAACACCTTTGTTACTAATTCTATGAAAACATCTAAGCTTGGGGAAGTTAGTTTTTATGAAAATGATCTTTTTAGTTCCCCAGCTTTAAAGAAGAAAATTTGCTCTGATGATACTTTATCTCCCATATGTGGTAATTCTAATGATACTTGTGATATTTTAAATCCACATACTGAAAGCATCTCTTTTAAAATACCTATAAAAATTGTTGAACGTGTTATGAACAACTATTATTTGGGAGATGTAACTATCCATCCTGGTGATCATTTACTCTTTATACACGAATTATGCGAGTTGTTCAAGTGTGTAGGTATTTTAATGAACCAAGTTAAGAGGAAGCTATTCCCTTTGTCACTTAAGGGCAAAGCAAGAGAGTGGTATGAGCTACTAGATGATCCTCATCATTTGGAGTGGAAGGAACTTGAATCTCTCTTTTACTCTAAATTTTATCCTCCTCATGAAATTCATAAAGATAGGAATTACATTTACAATTTTCATCCACATGATGGAGAAAGTATTGCCCAAGCATGGGGGATATTGAAGTCACTAATGCTCAAATGTCCCATTCATGAGCTCCCCGGTAATATTATTATTAATAATTTCTATGCAAGGTTTTCAGGACATTACAAGGACTATCTGGATACTTGTTTAGAGGGATCGTTCACAAGTAAGGAGGTCAAAGCTAAGTGGGATCTTCTTGAAACAATTCAAAGCAATACCGAAGATTGGGATAACAACAAAGGTAAAGAACCAGGTATAAACTATGAGTATGATTGCATTAAGTCTTTCGCTGAAACTGCTAATTTTCAAGAGCTTAGTGATAAATATGGTCTTGATCCTCAAATTCTTGTTGATTGTTATAGAACCTTTTCTTCTCATATCAATGCTCCTAAAGAAAAATGGGACATGTATCATGAGCCTTATAAAGACACTTGCATGGAAAATGAAATTGTTATTAATGATAGCAATAAACATGCTCAAACCTCTAAAAGTACTACTTCTTATAAGCATGTTAATTTTTGTGGAATACATAGACCTTGTGAGAATAATCAAATTGAAGAAGAATATTGTATCACCCACAGGAACGAAAAAACTAGAACATGGTATAGGGCTCTAAATGATCTTGGTAAAAAAGTTTGTGCCCTTTATCCTTTTATTTGTGAACTTTGCTTTGAAGTGGGTCATTTCAATTTTCAATGCTCGGGCCATAATAATAGCCCTTCTAATCCAATCAGTACTGCAAGTTTGTATTGTGATGACATGATCACTCCTAATCAGCATGATGAACTTACATTATTTTTGGGATGTGAAGAGTTATCAAGAAAAACCTCTTTGGAAGATATGTGTGCTTTTGATATGAATAGTGTCCTGCATGATTGTCATCTTTATTGTTTTGATAATTGCCACACAAATACTTACATACAAAATATTATAAAAGATGAGGTTTTACCAAAATATGACATGACTAATATGTGTTTTATTCTTATTAATGAAAAGCAGGAATCCTCCAAAGTTTCTTCTATTGTCTCTAACAATGAACCAGGGTATATGGAGAAGCTTCCTTTCAAGCCTCTCCCTCCTAAAGAGAGGAAGAAAAAGAAGAAGAGGAGGAGTAAAAGAAGAGAGGAAACAGTATTTTCCCCTAAGCATGTTGCTCCTATTATAGTTTTTGATGAGTCTGAACTCGATGATGTTCCTATGCCAATTACCTATAGTAGTGATTATAATTGGGAAAAGCACACTACCTTTGATATTGAAAATCTCTTCGGTTCCAATTCTAAAAATGATGATTTTAATAATTGTTGTACTATTAGTGATATCCATGTTCCTTCCAATGATGACAAGCTTACAAATGAACACACTTTGGAAGATAATTATTCTATTGCTTATGATGATAGTACACCTCCAATATATGATGATTGCAATGATGAATATGATATTTTCGTTCCACCTACTATTGAGGAGAAAATTAATTATGATTATAATATGCCTCCTATATTTGATGATTATGGTGATGAGAATAATAATGATGGCTATTTTGTTGAATTTGCTCCCACTACAATTAATAAGAATGACTATGTTTATGTGGGGAGTATTAATTCTTTTATGCATGTGGCTCATGATAAGAATGTTTCTTGTGATAGTTATATTTTTACTTTTATTCATTATGCTACTAAAAGTTATTATGAGAGAGGGAAACATGGTTTTATGTATCTCAACAACATTAAGTTTCCCCTCTTTATGTTGAAATTTTTGAACTTGCACTTGTTTTGCTTTCCTATGCTTGTTGCTTTGTGCTTTCATGACTTATTTCTTTACAAGATTCCTATGCATAGGAAGTGGGTTAGACTTAAATGTGCTTTGAATTTTCTTCTTGATGCTCTCTTTTACTTAAATTCATATTTCTTATGTGAGCATCTTCTCAAACTACCATGCCTAACTTAAAGGTGTTAAAGAAAAGTACTTATTGGGAGATAACCCAAAAGTTTTAGATGAGTCTTGGAAGTTATTACTTCAGTAATAACCGCTCCTTTTCCTTTTTATTTGCTTTTTGTGCCAAGAGTAACCTCTAATGAGAGAGAAGTAATGATTGGGAAAGTTGCTGTCCCGAAACAGATTTTTGTGCTTCACCATAAAAATTCGTGTAAAATCTCTATACGTCCTTTTGAGGCATGAATGTTTGTGCTTCTGCCCTAGGTTGTTATATAATTTTTGTTAGTGCAACACTTTTTGATTTGAGCAACAGAAGGTCTTTGAAAAAATTCGTCTTTACCTGCTGGTCTGTTTTGACAGATTTCTGCCATTATTAGCATTTACTTCTTGTTGGTTCCTTTTAGAGTTCTTTTGGGGAATTGAGCTTTTTGAGGAAAGTGCTACAGTAGCTTGTGTTTTAATGGAAGTTTTATTGGTGTTGGAACTGAACCTAAAGACTTATTATCTTGAATGCACTAATGTTGCTAATAAAGATTGTGTGAAGTTTTGTATGAAGGAAAAATTTTAGGTGTATGGAAGGAATGAGTAATGAGATGAAGGATGGACTAAAGCTCAAGCTTGGGGATGCCATGTGTGTCACCCCAAGAAATATCCAAGAAGTACAAGCGTCAAAGCTTGGGGATGCCCAAGGCATCCCCCTCTTCATCAATAAAAATCTCAGGTTTCTTCCAAACACTTCATTTTTATTGTTTCATGCACAGTTGTGTTGTTCTTGGAGCGTCTTATTTTTTGTTTTCGGTTTGGTTTTTCGTTTGCTTGGTTTGCTTAGTTTTCTGAATAAATTGGTTGGACCCCCTCTTCCATACATTGGTTTTCAAATAGTTTGGTTTGGATTGGAAAAGAGTAGGAAAAGTTCATGCTTAAGTGGTATAGGGAGCTTGTTTTTGACTGTGGCCTATGCTTTGTCATGCCATGCTCAATATTGTTTTGGCTTTATGCTTAGTATTCTTTGCTTTAGCATGACTTGTTATAAACAATTGAGATTTCTTAATGTGCCATGGAAGGATCATGTGTTGTTTTAGCATATTAAAGCATAGTATTGTGGTATTCTCCTTTGATGCTTTATTTGGGTTGACTTCGCACATGCTCACACAAGGTTATGACTATCCCAAGTCACCATAAGCCTTTATGATCCTTTAGTTTTCAACTTGTAGTATCACTTTATGCTTTGATCAATGATGTTTTGTCGCTCTGCATTATTATGGCCATTATTGCTCTCTTAGTTTGTCACTCCCAGTCTTTTGCTAGCCTCTGTAACCAAGTATGAGTTCCACTCATGCATCCAACTCCCTAAACCAAGTTATTCCAAAGAGTCCACCATACCTACCTACTAGCTTATGCTATTCCAAGTATATTCATGCTTTTGTTTACCTTCCAAATTAAACTTGTTATGAGAAAACTAGTGATTAAAGATCTCACGAACTTGATGGCACACTTTACTTTTCTTGCCCTTAATAAACTTGAACCATTGTGTCGTCTGTGTTGTATATGCTTGCACTTATTTGTTGGGGATTAGCAGAACCATACTGTCATGGGGAACGCTTTCAACATTGCACTTGTACTTTGTACCTAGTTGATATCATGCTCTTTTGTCTATGGATGTCGTCGGTGTGAAATGAAAGGAGAGCTTGTAATTCCATGGAGTTATGTATATGTGTTAGAGAAACGCCTGGGCCGCTGGTCTAATCCATGCTGTCATGGTGGAAACCTGCAGCGTAACCATAATGAGCTGTCTATGAAGCATTCTTCTTATAAAAAAAGAGTCAGATATTGAGAAAAAGGAGAAAAAGAAAAAAAGAGATATGAGAAAAGAGGAAAGAGAGAAAACAGCACCATATTCCCACGGTAAATAAGAAGATTGATGAGATGCTTGTTGTCTGCTTGCCTTGTCATTTTGATATGGAGATTCTTTCGTATCATCGGGCAAGGGATACCCAGTTGACGGTTCTCTATGATACACATGTACTTACTATGACAAGAACTTACCGGTAACTAAACTTGAGTAGCATGAGGAGCGGACCTCGTATTCAAGGAACATGAGATTTCCAACTTATACTTCGTCAAGCATATACACCATAGTTTGTTCACTTTAACCTTAATCACTTCAAGATGCTTATGATAGGGGCAATGAGAGCTGAAAGCTAAAAAGTACCATAATTTTTGGAAGCTCTTTATGAGACTTGAATCCCTACTTCCTTCTATGAAGGCCTTTCTTTTACTTTTATGTTGAGTCACCACCTTCTACCATGATGCACCTACATTGAGAGCATAGTGGCCATTCCTAACAATATAGCTATCACAAGGGCCATCATAGCAACGATCACTTATTCTAACAGAAAACACGGGAATATTAGATCTCATAACACTACTTTGTGAAACAATATTAGAGGTATCCTTACAAAGGATAGTGTGTCCCTCTTTTTCATACTTAGTGACAAAGTCTTTCACATTTGCTACTATAGGTTCATCAACCATTTGTTTATCAGGTTCAATAGCCTTATTCATACTTTCATTAACCATACTAGCTATCATAGAATGTTCCTTTACCTTAACTTGGAAAGGCATTTTCTCAATATAAGGTTCAGGTAAAACATGATTAGCAGTATAAACTTCAGTATTTCTTGCAGGAACACTCTTAGCAACATCTTGATAAGGTTCATGATACTTATTCCACTTCTTTTTAGGCACTTCAATATAAGAACCAAAAGCCTTAAAATAAGAAGCAATAGCTTGAGAGTCTAGACCATAAGCATTTTTAATATTTTGAAAGTCATCAGTTCCCATAAAAGATTCAATGCATTCATAATCATAATTTATACCTGACTTTCTACCTTTGTCATTCTCCCAAGCTTCGGCATTGTCTTGAATATGGTCCAGAAGATCCCATTTAGCTTCTTCTTCCATACGAGTGAATGATCCAGCACAAGAAGCATCCAATAAATCCTTATCACGTAGAGGGAGACTTGCATAAAAGTTATTGATAATAATATTGTTGGGGAGCTCATGAATGGGACATTTGAGCATTAGTAACTTCAATCTCCCCCAAGCTTGAGCTGTACTCTCTCCGTCAAGAGGCCAAAAGTTGTATATTTGATTTCGATCTTTATGAATCTCACTAGGAGGATAAAACTTTGAATAGGCACTATTTCCTCCCATTCCAGAGCTTGACCATTCTTCAGCAGCTTATACCATTCCTCAGCTCTTCCTTTCAGTGATAATGAGAATAACTTCTTCTTAACTTGATCTGTAGTAATACCTGCACACTTGAACAACCCGCATAATTCGTGTATAAAGAGTAAATGATCACCGGGATGGACAGTTCAATCCCCAACATAGTAGTTATCCATAACACGATCAATAATTCTTGTAGGTATTTTGAAAACATCTTTCTCAGCGGGTGGTGGCTTATCTACTACCTTAGCAGTGGTAGTAGCATTACCAAATAAGAAAATCAGCAAATTACCCATAACAAAAATAAAGCAACTTGCAGAAGTAAACAATACTCATAGTAGAAGTTTCCTTTACCAGTTCCACTCTCCAATAGCGCTTCACTCCTCGGAAATGGCGCCAGATAATAGTCTTGATGACCCACAAGTATAGGGGGTGTATCTCAGTATTTTCGATAAGTAAGAGTGTCGAACCCAACGAGGAGCAGAAGGTGCTGGCTAGTGGTATGGATCAGGAATTCTCTGCAAATACTTAGCAAATGGATTTTTAGGGGTTTTCGATAAAGCAAGTAAACAAAGTACGAGTAAACAAAAGACAGTAGGAATAAATGCAGCAAGTGGCCCAATCCTTTATGCAGCAAAGGACAAGCCGGTTGTATTTCTATAGATGACCAAACGTTCTCGAGGACACCTGGGAAGACTGTCAAGTGCTTTCGCTTCATATAGTCGATTAATATTCTCTAGCTTGCTAAGTGTTGTGTGGGTGAACCTGCGCTAATGAACCACCCCATCCAAGACTAATACATACTTGTGATTATACCCCTTGCAAACATCCGTAAGTACAAGAAAGTAATTAACGTAGAAACCTAACCACAGCTTTAAACTCTAAGACCCTTACGTCCCTTGTGCAATGGTTTCCTAACAGGGGTTCAGGTTTACATCCGGCGACCCTACGATTAGTAGCCAAATACACAATGCATTCCCCTAGGCCCATATAGGTGAAGTGTCATGTAGTCGACGTTCACATGACACCACTAGAAGAAGTACACCACAACTTAAATAACAATCTATTGAATCTTTCTCAACACAACTCCACTACTAACAACAAGACTTCTCCCATGTCCTCAAGAACAAAATGAACTACTCACAAGACATCATATGGATCATGATCAGAGATGGAATAATGATGTATAACAATCTGAACATAAACAATAATTCAATGGTTCACTCAATAGCATCAACTACAAAGAGTAATCAACACCGGGAAAGTTTCCCCTATGAACTATAGCAAGATTCAACGCAATTGTTACAGCAATATGGAGATGGTGATGAGGGTGCTGATGGTGATGATGGTGGTGATGGTGGTGATGATGATGATGATCCCGATGAAGTCCAGCTTAATGGTGGTGTCGATGGCGACGATCTCCCCTCTCCGGGAAGGAATTCCCCCGGTAGAAATCTGTCTGCCGGAGAGATCTTTCTCTCTCGGTGTTTTCCGCCCTGCAGAGGCAGTGGAATCTTTCTGTGGTCGCTCCCCGAGTCTTAGGGTTTCGTGGGGATGATATACGCCAGAGGGGAGAGGCTGGAGTGGGCAGGCGGCCACCACTCTGGCGCGCCTAGGCTGCCACGCCATGGGGTGGTGTGGGCCCCACCTCCACTCCATATTCTAGCATCCTGAGTCTTCTGGAAAAATAGGATTTTCCGTATATTTTCCTGGATTTTCTGATCTTCGCGAATTTTGCCTCCAAACAGCACCTTTTCCATCAGAATCCTGACTGCAGCGGCCCATGCTCCAAAAGTCATCAACAATGCAAAAACAGGTGAAATAACATAAGTATCACCTCTCAATACGAAATATATCAATGAATAATAGTGAATTAAGTCATAGAATAGTGATGCAAAATGGACGTATCAACTCCCCCCAAGCTTAGACTTCGCTTGTAAGCTGAAAGCTCAATAAACATGACCTCAGGTTTATGGAGTGAAGAGTCGATAAAAGAATACGGACAAGAAGCATCACATTCATCAAATACATAGATCATAATAGAAGACAACTCACTATTATATAACTAAACTTGCAATGAGTAAAGGAAACACAATAAAGATATATAGAGTAAATCATAATTGGTAATGGCAAACTTAGCTCTTGGTCGAAGAATAGTTGATAATTTGCTGGAGTTCACAAATAGCTGGTTTTCAAAGAAAGCTTTCAAAGTAATAAACATCAAGATAAGAGCAATGTGCAAAACAAGGAACATAAGACATGATTGCATAAATCATCATATGAATGAACGAAACACATCAACTCAAAATACTTGCTGATATAGAAGGGAGTAGGTTTACTGACTCAACTACAAGGTAAAAGAAAGGGCCCTTCAAAGAGGGAAGCAGGGATTGCAAGTCTCATAAAGAGCTCCCAAAAATTATGATACTTACTAGCTTTCAGCTCTCATTGCCCCTATCATAGGCATCTTTAGGTGATTAAGGTGAAAGTGAGGTCCAGTCTGAGTTATATGCTTGACAGACTATAAACTGAAAATCCCAAGTCCCTTGAGTACGAGGGCCGCTCCTCATGCTACTCAACTTTAGTTACCGGTAAGTTCTTGTCATCGTAAGTATGTGTGTATCATTGAGAACCGCCAACGGGGTACCCCTTGCCCGATGATACGGAAGAATCCCCATATCAAAATGACAAGGCAAGCAGACAATGAGTATCTCAGCAATCTGTTTATTTACCATGGGAATATGGTGCTTTTTTCTCTCTTCCCTCTTTTCATAGTATCTCTTTTTTTCTTTTCTTTTTCTCAATAGCTATCTCTCTCTCTTTTTTATAAGAAGAATGCTTCATAGATATCATTATGGTTACGCTGCAGGTTTCCACCATGTCAGCATGGATTAGACTAGCGGCCTAGGCGTTTCTCTAACACACATACATAACTCCATGGACTTACAAGCTCCCCTTTTATTTCACACCGACGACATCCGCAAACAAAAGAGCAAGGTATCAACTGGGTATATATTTACAAGTGTTGAAAGCGTTCCCCATGATAGCATGGTTCTGCTAATCCCCAGCCTATAATTTGCAAGCATATAACTTTCATGGAGAGTTCACAATGGTTCAGGTTTATTAAGTGCAAGAAAGTAAAGTGTGCCATCAAGTTCGTGAGAGCTTTAATCGCTAATTTTCACATAACAAGTTTAATTTGGGAGGTAGAAAAAACAGGAATTTACTTGGAATAGCAATAATGCTACTAGGTAGGTATTGTGGAAACAAATGGCAAAGGTTTTGGTTTAAAGGAGGTGGATGCACAAGAAGAATACCCTCTCAGTATAGGTTTTTGGCTGGCAAGGCTAGGTAGCAAGTACAAGAGTTGAAGGAAACAAACAAACATACAAATGATAAAGACAAACATGCAATCTTCCTTGGAAGCACAAAAGATCTTAACTGGAGAATACTAAACTTATCAGGAAATCAAGAAAGAAAGATGATCAAATTATTTTTCTCTCAAGTACTTCTATCTTTTTCTTTTCAACTCTCAAAAAGGTGTTGCTATTGACCGAGCCAGGTTTGCCAAAACCAACTAAATTAACTCAATGATCCCAAAGTGCTACTAGTACTAACAACAAGATCAATCATATAACCTCGAATTGAAAACTAATATAAGCTATGCAAAAGAGTGAATGATAGAACTTCTCATTAATATTCCATAACGGCAACTCACACCAAGGGATACAAATCTAACGAGAGAGGGGACACTTCCATAATGCAAACCATACTACATAATAACTCCTCTATTCATGATATGACTCTACTAATAAGGTAAAAAGATAGAAGATAGTGATGTGATACCGGCACTCCCCAAGCTTGGAACAAACCAAGGGGATGCCAAACCTGATGACGAATTACTCCTTAGGTGGTGGTGGTATCCTCTCGATGAGCTCCTTGATCAGTTTCCCAAAGTCCTCAATCTCGAAGGTGAAAGAGTATGTCCTGGCAGAAACCGATCGAAACAAAAACACGACGAAAACACGATATACGGACCTCGGGGGATCCGGGGGGTTATATATTACGAAGTTTCATGTCAAAAGGAAAGTATCTTGGGAGAAACCGCGTCGGTGGCGGAGTCCGGGGGGCCTCACCACCTGGTGGCGCGGCCTGGGGTGGGCCCGCGCCTTGGGGTGGTGTGGGCCACCCCGGCTCTCCTTAAGATCCCTTCTCTTCAAAACTTTCCTTATTGACTGAAAACTACAAAAATATAGTTGGATTGTACTTTCGTGGAACTTTTCTTACCAGAACTGTTACCTATTTGAATACGGACTCTGCAGGTCTCTGAATTTGGTATCTAGTAGATTCTTCCGAGGTCATCTCTTGAGTATCATCGATATCTTCATCTTCATATACTTATTACTTGATTCATAAAACCCTTCTCTTCCTTATTACACCATTGTCTCCACTTCCTGGAAATTTCTTTCACACAAAACTTCACATAGTTCTCATTAGCAACATTAGTATAAGTGAAGTGATAAAACCTTTTGAGTCCAACTTCAACTGAGAACCATCAAAAAAAAAGCTACTGTAGCAACTCCTTCCGAAAACCCAAAAAGAATTCAAAAAGGAGATCGAATAAAGCAGCAAATGCAAGAGTGGCTAAATCTGTCAAAACAGACCAGCAGGTAAAGATCAATTTTTTCGAAAATCTTCTGTTGCTCAAATCAAAAAGTGCAAAACTAAAGAAAGTTAAATAACAACCTGGGGCAGAAGCACAAACAATTACAGCTCAATCCGACAGACAGAGGTATCTCACGAATTTTTACGGTGAAGCACAAAAATCTGTTTCGGGACAGCAACTTCCCGAAATCTTACTTCTCTCTCATTAGAGGTTGATGTTGACACAAAAACCAAACAAAACGGATAAGGAGCAGTTATTACCAAAGTAATAACTTCCAAGACTCAAATAAACAAAAACAAACTGAAAGCAAAAACAAATTGGGTTGTCTCCCATAAAGCTCTTTCTTTATAGCCATTAAGATGGGCATGATAATTTTGAAGAAGCTCTCATAGGGATATGAATTGAAGTGAAAGAGAGCATTAAGAAGCAAAAACACACACACATTTAAGTCTAACCCACTTCCTATGCAAGGGGATTTTGTAAACAAACAAGTTATTGAAACCAAAGGCAACTTGCATAAGAAGGCAAAAGAAGTGCAGCATAAAAACTTTCAGCATAAAACGGGGAAACTTGATATTATTGAGATGCATAAGAACACTTTTCCCTCTCTCATAATAACTTTCAGTATCATGCATAAACTTAACAATATAGCTATCACAAGGGCCATCATAGCAATGATCACTTATTCTAACAGAAAACACGGGAATATTAGCTCTCATAACACTACTTTGTGAAATAATATTAGAGGTATCCTTACAAAGGATAGTGTGTCCCTCTTTTTCATACTTAGTGACAAAGTCTTTCACATTTGCTACTATAGGTTCATCAACCATTTGTTTATCAGGTTCAACAGCCTTATTCATACTTTCATTAACCATACTAGCTATCATAGAATGTTCCTTTACCTTAAATGGGATAGGCATTTTCTCAATATAAGGTTCAGGTAAAACATGATTAGCAGTATAAACTTTAGTATTTCTTGTAGGAACACTCTTAGCAACACCTTTATAAGGTTCATGATACTTATTCCACTTCTTTTTAGGCACTTCAATATAAGAAGCAAAAGCCTTAAAATAAGAAGCAATAGCTTGAGAGTCTAGACCATAAGCATTTTTAATATTTTGAAAGTCACCAGTTCCCAGAAAAGATTCAATGCATTCATAATCATAATTTATACCTGACTGTCAACACCCGGATTTTTGATCCCAGATGCCCGTTATGCCATACCTCGCAATCCCAGGATTACCATTTTTGCGAGACATAACGGATTGGATATCACAGTACATCATCCATTACAAACCATACATAAGGTTTTACACAAATAAGGATCTCATGATCCAGTCTTTAATACAATAAGCAGCGGAAATAAACGATAGCATAGCGGTGGGGTCCATCTTCAGGGGCATAGGCAATGCTGACGAAGGCAGATAGTCCTAGTTATCATAGTCGTCCTGCTGACCATCATCTTGATAATCTCCTTCATAGTCTGGCCATGATAATAGCCAGGGACAAAAGCCATGAGTACTCTTTAAGTACTCGCAAACTACTACTAACAAGGGTTATTATTCTAAGTTAAAGTGCTGAATTTAAAGAATAACTATCACGTTAAGTTGGAAACCTAAGCTGAGTTCTGAAACAAGAAAAGATAAAATAAAGTTCTAGAATCACTTAAGTTGGAAAGCTAATTTCATTAACACAACCCTGTTGTGGTCAAGTCAAAGGTCATCATTCATTTCAAGTTATTTAGAAAACATCTGACAACGAAACAGTATGGCCATTCCAACTGCCCATAACCGTGGACGCGGCTATTCGAATAGTTTGACACTCTGCAGAGGTGGTACACTTTCACCACAAGATTCGATACATCTGCCAGGGATAACCCTGAATCATCATACTTAGTATGCAGATAATCAAACATAACCTTCCCTTTACACACCCTAGTACAAGCACCTCTCTTATGAGCATGGCCTCCCAACCATGACCATCAGTCATCTTGGGCACTGCATAGGTGGACATCATTGAGAGGTAGCCTCAGCTCAAACCTCTCCCGTGAGGGAACTAATACTAATGCATATAAATTTCCAGCTAAGCCTTACCCAATTCAGATAATGTGGTTGTACGGTAAATTTGGAATGGTATCGCATCCGAATCCAACCATCAGTTTTATAAAAGGGTTAAGGCTCATGCCTTATCTTTTTCATCATCATAAACCCATTGTGTTTCTCAAAACATCTCAATAGAATGACTCATCATTCCAAGGTTTTCATAACTCATTTTCACCAAGTGTTCCCATCTAAAGTGACTCAAGTTTTGAGCTATTCTAAATTACTAAGTTAAGAGTGTTCACTAAGGTGGAAAGATGGGATCAATCGCATGCCATAGAATGACATCTAAAGGTTTCTAAGTAGGTCAAGTTTTATACTCTTTAATCTACCTTCAAAATTAATTAAAGAACTCTTGGAAAACTAAGGGAGGTAAAACTGGTCAATAAGATTTGGGGTACTAATAGTTAAAAGGGTGTGATCAAAGCATGCTTAAGGCATCTCTACTAAACCATCTAGTTTTATTCTAGCTTGCTAACAATAGCTTACTAAATCATGTTTGCAAGGGTTAGCTTGCCACTAATAGCTTGCCTTGGTTGGTGCAGTGGTTGAAGTTTTCTTCTTCTTCTTCTTCTTGGTAGAACTCCTCCTCCTCGAAGGCTTGGTCGGTACTATCGTCTAGAAATACATAGGTTGTGCACAATCACCAAACAATACTTAACTAGGCTAAGTAGTATTCTAAACCACACAATTGATGATCTATTATCATCCGAAACATCACAAGTTAAATTCAATACTTTCAACCTTTTTATTTTGGAAAAGTAATTTCTACTCACTGAAAAGTTAACTAAAATTTAATATTCACCACCAAAACATGGGATCATGTGGACACATGTCCTCACCACATATTATAACATGTGGGAATGAGATTTAAAGGTTGGATCAATATTACTTTGGTTTAAGTTTATTATTTAATGATTTAAAGTGACTAGAAATTCCTATATAGCATTATTTTGGTACTAGTCCAAAGTCACTGCCTGTAAACCTTAATATTATTACATATTTGGATAGATATGATGAAATGTGATTTTTGGGAGTTGGAATCAACTCAAAAGCTAACTTGGTTGATTTTACAAAAATGTTTCAAGTTGCAAAAGCTTCTGTCTTCTAATTTTTATTAGGAGAAATCTATAAATCTAAATGAATTAAATCCAACGGGCTTGGATAGAGCATTTCAATACCTTTCAGACAAAATTAGTTTCATGTAATTTGGATTTGGCAAACTCACAGAATTGAATTTTGAAACACTAGACATAAACTATATTCTAACTAAAAAGAAAAATCTAGATTTGAATCTACGGGCTTGCGCGGGAAAGGAAATGGGCCGGCCCAGTGGCGCTACACGGCGCGGGGCTCAGATGACGGGGGGGTCCCACTTGTCAGCGGCACTTAAAACGCGAAACGGTACGCGCGCTGTGGGCCGTGCGATTAGAGGCTAGATCTACGGCGGAGGGTCGTCGTCGACGACGGACAGTCAGTGAACCCTAAGCGGCTCGGGGGTCTCTGGCGCGCAGTGGCTCCAGCAGGGTCAGCGATGCGGGCGAACAAAGTGGAAGACGATGGCGAGGCGAGGCGTGGTCACGACGGAGCTTGGGGTGGCCGAAATCGACGGCACCCTTCTTCTCTAGAGGCGGCGGCTCCGGCTCCAATTCTGGCGAACTGCTGCTCCACTGGCTCCGATGAGAGGTGGTGAGGTTCAGAGGTGAGGGGAGTGGAATGGTGTGAGTCTTTGGTGCTGGGGAGGGCTCCTTTTATAGGCTCGACGTTGAGACGGAGCGGGATGGGCGGTCGATGGTGGCGACATGGCTACGGCGAGCTAGTGGCATGGTTGGGGATTGCGATCGGTGGGCGGTTCCCTGGCGGTGCTCTAGTGCTTCAATGCGGCCGTAGGGGCGGTTGCATGCAGTCGGGGCGAGGTGGCGCTCTGCATGGCCGAAGCGGCTGTGTCCACGGCGAGCGGTGGTTGTGGGGCTTTGGGCGGCGAACGGAGGTGTCTGGGTGTTCTCCAGGTCGAGGCGGAGCGGTGGGCACGGGCTGGTGCCAAGGCGGTGGTCTGTGAAGCGGGGCAGTCTGTCATCTGCTGGCTGGGCGTCGGTTTCTGGTCGCTGTCCTTGGGCTAGGACTGGTTGGGTGGTGGAGGTGGACCACGGGCTATCTCCAGGACACGGTGGATGGCACGGGCGGCGGCTGTGGCTTGCTGTCGCCGGTGGGGTGCCCAAGTGGGGGCTCGGCCTTAATGGCCATGACCATTTGGTCTTGGCACAGTGGGTGGCTAGGCTAGAGAGGGGTTAGGGGGAGTAGTGGAGAGGTTTTGGTGGCAAGTTGGGGAACAAGTTTGGCCAGAACACTATTCAAAATAGTGAAATTTGTTTAGTTTGAAATCTGCCTGCCAAGTGTTTGATGAAATGCCCGCAAGAGAAAAAGTTTTGAATTTTGAGTTCAAAAATTTTGGGTGATCTCCACTAGTGCTAGGTAGTCTCTGGTTGCAAGGGTTTTGAAAATGGTGCTCAATTAGATGGTTTTTGAAATAGGGGTGATCTATGCATATGCATTAGATTCAATTTTAAACTGTCATTTAAAATAGTTTACAGAATGTTTTTAGTAGATCAAAAGGTGGGCCTTGGTACCTCATTATGTGTACTAGCAAGGGGTGCGAAGATCAAGAATTGTTTCTGTTAAGAAATGAGTACTAGGAATAGCCAAAGTAGGCATGAGAGTTAAATTTGTCAAAATGACCATTCTTTCAATTTAATTCTTTTTTATTTGATTTTCTTTAGGAAAAGATTGGGAATGATGTAGATGATGTTTAACTCACCTAAGAAACATTTTACAAGCATTGGATCAATCAATCATGGCAATTCAAACAACTCCTATTTTAAATGCACACATATATGAATGCTTTCATTTTAAATTTGGAAAAAGTTTTTGTTAACCCCATTTTTGGATGATTTGATCTTGATAAGCTTGGATTAAAGTTTTGGGATGTTACAAACCTTCCCCCCTTAAAAAAAATCTCGTCCCAAGATTTACAAGGAAAACTAGGAACTAAAGAGATCTAAGAACTCCGTCCTAATGTAATCCTCGCGCTCCCAAGTGGCTTCCTCCTCAGTATGGTTGCTCCACTGAATCTTGAGAAACTTGATACTCATGGTCCTGGTGGTTCTGTAGGCTTCTTCTAAGATACGGATGGGTACTTCCCGATAGGTCAGGTCATTGTTGATTTCCACTGCTCTGTGATCGGTATTCTTGAAAACTTCAGTCTTCTCAGGCACTTCCAAGCATTTGTGAAGTAACAAGATATGGAACACATTGTGGATGGATAACATCTCTTCAGGCAATTCCAGCTGATACGATACTTCTCCTCGACGGTTCAGAATCTTGAAAGGTCCGATATATCTGGGAGCTAACTTTCCCTTCAGACTAAAGCGTTGAGTTCCCTTCAATGGTGAAACCTTGAGATATACGAAATCTCCGTCATTGAAAGTCAGGTCTCTCCTTCTCTTGTCAGCATAACTCTTCTGTCTAGATTGGGCGGTCTTGAGGTGCTCATGAACTTTGTGAACTTTCTCTTCTGCTTCTCGAAGAATGTCGGGTCCAAAGATCTGACTCTCTCCTACTTGCGACCAATTCAAAGGGGTACGACACTTCCTTCCGTATAGGAATTCAAATGGTGCCATCTGCAAACTAGCTTGATAACTGTTGTTATATGAGAATTTCAAAGGCGTGCGTCTTCCCATTTTGATCCGTATTCCAACACACAAGCTCTAAGCATATCCTCCAAGATCTGGTTGACTCTCTCACCGTCCATCTGCTTATGGGTGATACGCCAGATCGATGTTCAACTTGGTTCCTAATCCTTCCTGAACTGTCTGCCAAAATCTTGAAGTAAACTAAGTTCCTCGATCTGATATGATGGTCTTGGGGGTTCCATGCAGACTAACAATCCTAGCAATGTACAACTCTGCTAGTTTTGCACTCTGGTAGGTTGTCTTGACTGGTATGAAGTGGGCTACTTTGGATAGTCTATCAATTATGACCCAGATTGAGTCATTTCCCCCACTAGAAGTAGGTAAACCGGTGATAAAGTCCATTCCGACGGAATCCCATTTCCATTCCGGAATCTGCAGTGGTTGTAACAATCTTGCAGGTCTCTGATGCTCTGCTTTGACTCTTTGACAGATGTCACATTTGGCGATGTAGCTTCCGATCTCTCTCTTCATCTTGTGCCACCAAAATTGCTCTTTCAAATCCTGATACATCTTTGTTCCTCCGGGGTGGATAGAATAAAGAGTATCATGAGATTCCTTCATGATAATTTCCTTCAGCTCCGAATCTGCTGGTACACAGATACGTCCCTTGTACCACAGTACACCTTCTTCATCTTCAGTGAATCTAGGTACTTTGCCTGTACCAATATGACGTTTGATCCCGTCGATACTTTCATTCCCCTTCTGGGCTTCCTTGATTTGGCTAATCAAAGTGGGTTGAAGTTCAATGCTAGCTAGGAATCCTTTGCTAACTAACTCCGTCCTGAACTGCTCCAACTCCTCATACAAACTTGGTTGCTTCTCTTTGATCATGGTGTTAAGCCTACACGGCAATCTGCTAAGAGCATCCGCTACCACATTGGCTTTGCCGGGGTGATAGTGAATGTCAAGGTCATAATCCTTGATTAACTCTATCCATCTTCTTTGCCTCATATTCAACTCCTTCTGGGTGAAGATATACTTCAAGCTCTTATGATCTGAGTAAATCTCACAGCGATTACCCATCAAATAATGACGTCATGTCTTCAATGCTAGAACCACGGCTGCTAGCTCAAGATCATGGGTTAGATAGTTCTGCTCATGTTGCTTCAGTTGTCGAGACAGATACACGATGACTTTGCCTTCTTGCATCAATACACATCCTAGACCAATCTTTGATGCATCACAATACACATCAAACGGCTTCTTGATGTCGGGCATGATCAAAATTGGGGCTGATATTAATCTCTTCTTCAGCTCTTGGAAACTGGCTTCACACTTGTCTGTCCATTCAAACTTCTTGTCCTTCTTCAACAATTGGGTCATTGGTCGGTCTATGCTCGAGAATCCTTCTACGAACTTGCGGTAATATCCCGCTAATCCGAGAAATGAACGAACTTGGGTTTGATTGGTTGGTGCTTCCCATTCTTCGACATCTTTGATCTTGTTGGGATCAACAGAGACTCCTCCGGCAGACACAATATGTCCTAGGAATCCTACTTCCTTCAGCCAAAACTCACACTTGCTGAACTTGGCATATAACTGATGCTCTCTCAGGGTTTCTAGGATGATTCTCAGATGTTGCTCATGCTCTTCTTCTGACTTGGAGTAGATAAGGATGTCCTCGATAAACACAACTACAAACTTATCTAGGAAATTCATAAAGATCTTATTCATGAGATTCATGAAATAAGCAGGGGCATTGGTTAATCCAAAAGACAGAACCGTATACTCGTATAAACCATAGCGAGTAGTAAAGGCGGTCTTCGGAATATCCATTGCACGAATCTTAAGTTGGTGATAACCAGTCCTAAGATCAATCTTTGAGAATACCTGAGCTCCAGTCAACTGATCAAATAGATCCTCTATCTTTGGCAAGGGGTACTTGTTCTTGATGGTGACATCATTCAACTTTCTGTAGTCTGTACACACGGTTGCCTCCATCCTTCTTGTCGATGAATAACACTGGTGATCTTCATGGTGATGCACTTGGTTGAATCAAGTCGGTTGCTATCATGGCATCCAACTGCTTCTTCAGTTCTACTAACTCTGAGGGGTTCATGGTATAGGGTCTCTGGGCTATAGGTCCGGTTCTAGGGATTAGTTCGATAATGAACTCTATATCCCTATCCGGGGGCATACCTGGCAATTCATCTGGGAATACGTTGGGGTATTCACAGACTACTCTGACTTGGTCAATGGTAGGCAGGGCTACACTTGTGTTGCATTTGAATTGACGGGGTAAGGTTTCAGAGATATGTTCTACTGTTACTCTAGAACTACTGGTCATGGTGATGGCTTTCTTAGCACAGTCTATCAGTCCTTTATGCCTTGACACCCAGTCCATACCTAGTACTACTTCCAATCCTTTGGTTCCAAGTACAATTAGGTTGGCATGAAAATCTATCCCATGTATTCTGATAGGTACAGCTTTGCAAAATTTTCTAGCTTTGGTAGTTGAACCAGGGATTTGAACTATCATGACATGATTCAGGTTGGTTGGGCGAATCTTACTAGTGCATACAAATTCTTCGGTGACAAATGAATGCGATGCTCCAGAATCAAACAATACTCTTGCTAAAACTGAGTTGACAGAAAACATACCCAGCACAACATCTGGTGCTTCCTGGGCTTCTTCTACGTTCATGTGGAAGAGACGACCGCTATGATTGTGCGGGTTTCGGGCAAATCTCCGTCTGGTTGAACACGACGCTGCCGAGCTGGGCATTCATGTAGGGCATTGGCGGCGCCTTCTTGGGACACTCATTGAGTAGTGACCCTTCACTCCACACTCAAACAAGTGGTCCGGACTTGTCCTTGATCGCGACAGTACATTGCTGCCGCCTGGGGCAGTGTTGTTGTTGTTTCTCTTGGGAGGGGAACGGTTGAAGTTGTTGGCGTTTCCGGAGTTGTGATTGTTTCCTCCGGGCTTCACATTTCCTCCGCTACGGTTGGGGTAGCTTGGGCGAGAATTTGGGGGTCGGTTGTTGCTTGGTGCATATCCTGGTGAGGGGTTAGGATGGTACTTCTGGTGACTATTGGATCCAGACTGCTGCATCATACGACGCTTGCGGTTGTTGTTTGCCTGGTTAATCTTCCCTTCCATCTGAATGGCAGAGTCGACTAGCTCTTCGAGATCCTAGAAACAGATGTTGACGAGGACAGTTTGCATCTCATCGTGCAGTCCGTTTAAGAATCTCTGTTTCTTCTTGGCCTCCGTGTTGATCTCCACCGGTGCATATCTGGCAAGTGACAAGAATTTGACACGGTACTCTACTACAGTCAATCTTCCTTGCTTCAGTTCACGGAATTCATCTCTCGTCCTGTTGACAAGACCTTGTGGCACGTGGGTGCGGCTGAACTTGACCTTGAATGCTTCCCAGGTCATTACCTGGCCATGGTTCATGTTGCGGATGCTATTCCACCAAGCTCTTGCATCTCCCGCCAGATAGTGGGTGGTGAAGAGAACTTTCTCATTCTCATCAACTCCTGCAACTTCGAGGTTGTTTTCCATGGTCTGTAACCAGTCATCAGCATCTAATGGGTTTTCGGATTGGTTGAAGATTGGGGGATTAGTGTTCTGAAAATTTTTGAGTTTAGATCCATGGTGATCCTGATTTCCATGTCCTTGGTTGTTGAGAGCCATTTGGGTGATCTGCTGTAATGTTGCTAAGTTGGCTTGACGCTCGGCCCTGCTTGCTTCACGGTCCGCGATGAGATTCTGCAAGATCTGCAGCATTGGGTCCTGGGATGAGCTGCTCCCTCCTTGGTTTCCACGAGTCATCTGAAGATTGAGATAGATATAGGGGTAAGAGGGAAATTCTAAGGTTCATGGTTTTGGGTTTTCAAAGCTACAACTTTGAGTTAGACTCAGGTTTTTCAACTAACTTCATTTTCATTCATGCAAGCAAGCACACGATACAACACACACCACAACAAGCAAAAAGGGAAAAACAGATGGTTTGAATAACCATTCTGCAAACTACGATACAATGAGATGATACATTTCATGCTACGACAGTGCTCTAGTGCATCTACTCATCGTTGATGAAGTCGGAGTCTTCATCATCAGTGTAGAAGTCCACAACATCCTCTGCCAGAAAATCATCATCGTTGCTGAGGTAAGAATCCATATCTCCCTGGATGTCTTCTCCCTTATCATCTTCTTCCTTGGAGGCAAGCTGAGCTTCCTGCTCCTTGACGGTCTTCTCGAGGTCGGCCACCTTCTTGCGAAGACGGGTGATGGTGCGATCCTTCTTGCCTATGGCGACGAAGAGATGGCGATCTTGGACGAGCAAAGCAGTGAAAGTCCGGCCTTCGTCGGCGATGGCACGGTTCTGGTTGGCTAACTCTCTGGCATTGTCCAGTTCCTGCTGTCGGTCATGAAGCAAGAAGTCAAGGTTCTCCACTTGATGCCTCAACTCTGGGTGACTTGGCATCTCCATCGGCATTCCCATGAAGTCACGTCTTGCATAGTGGGCAAAATGGGTTCCTTGAATCTTGTTGACGCTGAGGGCACATAGACGTGCGAGAGCTTCATGCATTGCCCTGGCTAATCCATCTAGCCAGTTGTTCTCTCTCACAGAGAACTGAATTCTCCCGGAAGTTGGTGCTTCAATGCTTCCTCGAATATCTGCGGTGACTAGCCATTGTAGGTCTCCTCCTAGGGGTCCTGGAAGTTGAGCTCCAAGAAACTCCGGATGCGGGCATCCTAGTAACTCCGACAGTGAATCCAGATCCCTCTTGAAGATCAGCTAACCTCCGTTTCCCAACTGGTAAAACTTGCTGAACTGAGTCTCCATCTATAAGAATTTAGGATGAGGAAATTAGTGAAGTGATCAAGTGTGTCAAATTTTAAGTAGTAATGTAAGAATTTTGAGGAACATGTATTTTTGAGAAAGAATGAGTTCACAAGGGTAAGAGGGGAAATAGTTTTTCATAAATACTCACTTTGGTTTTGAATCTAAGTTTTTGGTTTGGACGTCCATTCTAACTAGGGTCTCCTATGGTCAGGATGGCTCTAATACCAACTTGTCAACACCCGGATTTTTAATCCCAGATGCCCGTTATGCCATACCTCGCAATCCCAGGATTACCATTTTTGCGAGACATAACGGATTGGATATCACAGTACATCATCCATTACAAACCATACATAAGGTTTTACACAAATAAGGATCTCATGATCCGGTGTTTAATACAACAAGCAGCGGAAATAAACGATAGCATAGCGGTGGGGTCCATCTTTAGGGGCACATGCAATGCTAACGAAGGCAGATAGTCCTAGTTATCATAGCCGTCCTGATGACCATCATCTTGATAATCTCCTTCATAGTCTGGCCATGATAATAGCCAGGGACAAAAGCCATGAGTACTCTTTAAGTACTCGCAAACTACTACTAACAAGGGTTATCATTCTAAGTTAAAGTGGTGAATTTAAAGAATAACTATCACGTTAAGTTGGAAACCTAAGCCGAGTTCTGAAACAAGAAAAGATAAAATAAAGTTCTAGAATCACTTAAGTTGGAAAGCTAATTTCATTAACACAACCCTGTTGTGGTCAAGTCAAAGGTCATCATTCATTTCAAGTATTTAGAAAGCATCTGACAACGAAACAGTATGGCCATTCCAACTGTCCATAACCGCAGACGCGGCTATTCGAATAGTTTGACACTCTGCAGAGGTGGTACACTTTCACCACAAGATTCGACATACATCCGGGATAACCCTGAATCATCATACTTAGTATGCAGATAATCAAACATAACCTTCCCTTTACACACCCTAGTACAAGCACCTCTCCTATGAGCATGGCCTCCCAACCATGACCATCAGTCATCTTGGGCACTGCATAGGTGGACATCATTGAGAGGTAGCCTCAGCTCAAACCTCTCCCGTGAGGGAACTAATACTAATGCATATAAATTTCCAGCTAAGCCTTACCCAATTCAGATAATGTGGTTGTATGGTAAATTTGGAATGGTATCGCATCCGAATCCAACCATCAGTTTTATAAAAGGGTTAAGGCTCATGCCTTATCTTTTTCATCATCATAAACCCATTGTGTTTCTCAACACATGTCAAAACATCTCAATATAATGACTCATCATTCCAAGGTTTTCATAACTCATTTTCACCAAGTGTTCCCATCTAAAGTGACTCAAGTTTTGAGCTATTCTAAATTACTAAGTTAAGAGTGTTCACTAAGATGGAAAGATGGGATCAATCTCATGCCATAGAATGACATCTAAAGGTTTCTAAGTAGGTCAAGTTTTATACTTTTTAAGCTACCTTCAAAATTAATTAAAGAACTCTGTGTGAACTAAGGGAGGTAAAACTGGTCAATAAGACTTGGGGTACTAATAGTTAAAAGGGTGTGATCAAAGCATGCTTAAGGAATCTCTACTAAACCATCTAGTTTTATTCTAGCTTGCTAACAATAGCTTACTAAAGCATGTTTGTAAGGGTTAGCTTGCCACTAATAGCTTGCCTTGGTTGGTGCAGTGGTTGAAGTTTTCTTCTTCTTCTTCTTCTTGGTAGAACTCCTCCTCCTCGAAGGCTTGGTCGGTACTATCGTCTAGAAATACATAGGGAGTGCACAATCACCAAACAATACTTAACTAGGCTAAGTAGTATTCTAAACCACACAATTGATGATCTATTATCATCCCAAACATCACAGGTTAAATTCAATAGTTTCAACCTTTTTATTTTGGAAAAGTAATTTCTACTCATTGAAAAGTTAACTAAAATTTAATATTCACCACCAAAACATGGGATCATGTGGACACATGTCCTCACCACATATTCTAACATGTGGGAATGAGATTTAAAGGTTGGATCAATATTACTTTGGTTTAAGTTTATTATTTAATGATTTAAAGTGACTAGAAATGCCTATATAGCATTATTTTGGTACTAGTCCAAAGTCACTGCCTGTAAACCTTAATATTATTACATATTTAGATAGATATGATGAAATGTGATTTTTGAGAGTTGGAATCAACTCAAAAGCTAACTTGGTTGATTTTACAAAAATGTTTCAAGTTGCAAAAGCTTATGTCTTCTTATTTTTATTAGGAGAAATCTATAAATCTAAATGAATTAAATCCAACGGGCTTGGATACAGCATTTCAATACCTTTCAGACAAATTAGTTTCATGTAATTTGGATTTGGCAAACTCACAGAATTGAATTTTGAAACACTGGACAGAAACTATATTCTAACTAAAAAGAAAAATCTAGATTTGAATCTACGGGCTTGCGCGGGAAAGGAAATGGGCCGGCCCAGTGGCGCTCTGCGGCCTTGAGGCTCACTGACAGGGGTCCCACTTGTCGTGGCACTTAAAACGCTAAACAAGTTGTGGGCCGTATAAGCATTAGAGGCTAGATCTACGGCGGAGGGTCGTCGTCGACGACGGACAGGTCGCCGGCGAGCTCGAACCCTAGCGGCTCGATGGGGGTCTACTGGGGGCATACCAGGGCTCCAGCAGGGTCGGCGATGCGGGCGAACGAAGTGGAAGACGACGGCGAGGCGAGGCGTGGTCACGACGGAGCTTGGGGTGGCCGAAATCGACGGCACCCTTCTTCTCTAGAGGCGGCGGCTCCGGCTCCAATTCTGGCGAACTGCTGCTCCACTGGCTCCGACGAGAGGTGGGTGAGGTTCAGAGAGGTGAGGGGAGTGGAATGGTGTGAGTCTTTGGTGCTGGGGAGGGCTCCTTTTATAGGCTCGATGTTGAGACGGAGCGGGATGGGCGGTCGATGGTGGCGACATGGCTACGGCGAGCTAGCGGCATGGCTGGGGATTGCGATCGGTGGGCGGTTCCCTGGCGGTGCTCTAGTGCTTCAATGCGGCCGTAGGGGCGGTGGCATGCGGTCGGGGCGAGGTGGCGCTCTGCGCGGCCGAAGCGGCTGTGTCCACGGTGAGCGGTGGCTGTGGGGCTTTGGGCGGCGAACGGAGGTGTCTGGGGTGTTCTCCAGGTCGAGGCGGAGCGGTGGGCGCGGGCTGGTGCCAAGGGGCGGTCGGTGCGAGCGGGGACAGTGCGCGCTCTGCGGGCGGCGTCGGCATGGTCGACAGGCTCGGGGCGCGGCGGTTCCTGGTCGTTCTGGTCGCTGTCCTTGGGCTGGGACTGGTTGGGCGGTGGAGGTGGACCACGGGCTATCTCCAGGACACGGTGGATGGCGCTGGCGGCGGCTGTGGCTTGCTGTCCAAGTGGGGGCTCGGCCTTAATGGCCATGACCATTTGGTCTTGGCACAGTGGGTGGCTAGGCTAGAGAGGGGTTAGGGGGAGTAGTGGAGAGGTTTTGGTGGCAAGTTGGGGAACAAGTTTGGCCAGAACACTATTTAAAATAGTGAAATTTGTTTAGTTTGAAATCTGCCTGCCAAGTGTTTGATGAAATGGCCGCAAGAGAAAAAGTTTTGAATTTTGAGTTCAAAATTTTTGGGTGATCTCCACTAGTGCTAGGTAGTCTCTGGTTGCAAGGGTTTTGAAAATGGTGCTCAATTAGATGGTTTTTGAAATAGGGGTGATCTATGCATATGCATTAGATTCAATTTTAAACTATAATTTAAAATAGTTTACAGAATGTTTTTAGTAGACAAAAAGTTGGGCCTTGGTACCTCATTATGTGTACTAGCAAGGGGTGCAAAGATCAAGAATTGTTTCTGTTAAGAAATGAGTACTAGGAATAGCCAAAGTAGGCATGAGAGTTAAATTTGTCAAAATGACCATTCTTTCATTTTAATTATTTTTTATTTGATTTTCTTTAGGAAAAGTTTGGGAATGATGTAGATGATGTTTAAATCACCTAAGAAACATTCTACAAGCATTGGATCAATCAATCATGGAAATTCAAACAACTCCTATTTTAAATGCACACATATATGAATGCTTTTATTTTAAATTTGGAAAAAGTTTTTGTTAACCCCATTTTTGGATGATTTGATCTTGATAACCTTGGATTAAAGTTTTGGGATGTTACACTGACTTTCTACCTTTGTCATTCTCCCAAGCTTCGGCATTGTCTTGAATACGGTCCAGAAGATCCCATTTAGCTTCTTCTTCCATACGAGTGAATGATCCAGCACAAGAAGCATCCAATAAATCCTTATCATGTAGAGGGAGCCTTGCATAAAAGTTATTGATAATAATATTGTTGGGGAGCTCATGAATGGGACATTTGAGCATTAGTAACTTCAATCTCCCCCAAGCTTGAGATGTACCCTCTCCATCAAGAGGCCAAAAGTTGTATATTTGATTCCGATCTTTATGAATCTCACTAGGAGGATAAAACTTTGAATAAAATAGAGGCACTATTTCCTCCCATTCCAGAGCTTGACCATTCTTCAGCAGCTTATACCATTCCTCAGCTCTTCCTTTCAGTGATAATGAGAATAACTTCTTCTTAACTTGATCGGTAGTAATACCTGCACACTTGAACAACCCGCATAATTCGTGTATAAAGAGTAAATGATCACCGGGATGGATAGTTCCATCCCCAACATAGTAGTTATCCATAACACGATCAATAATTCTTGTAGGTATTTTGAAAACATCTTTCTCAGCAGGTGGTGGCTTATCTACTACCTTAGCAGTGGTAGTAGCATTACCAAATAAGAAACTCAGCGAATTATCCATAACGAAAATAAAGCAACTTGCAGAAGTAAACAATACTCACAGTAGAAGTTTCCTTTACCAGTTCCACTCTCCAATAGTGCTTCACTCCCTAGCAACGGCGCCAGAAAATAGTCTTGATGACCCACAAGTATAGGGGGTGTATCGCAGTATTTTCGATAAGTAAGAGTGTCGAACCCAATGAGGAGCAGAAGGTGCTGGCTAGTGGTATGGATCAGGAATTCTCTGCAAATACTTAGCAAACAGATTTTTAGGGGTTTTCGATAAAGCAAGTAAACAAAGTACGAGTAAACAAAAGACAGTAGGAATAAATGCAGCAAGTGACCCAATCCTTTATGCAGCAAAGGACAAGCCGGTTGTATTTCTATAGATGACCAAACGTTCTCGAGGACACCTGGGAAGACTGTCAAGTGCTTTCGCTTCATATAGTCGATTAATCTTCTCTAGCTTGCTAAGTGTTGTGTGGGTGAACCTGTGCTAATGTACCGCCCCATCCAAGACTAATACATACTTGTGATTATACCCCTTGCAAACATCCATAAGTACAAGAAAGTAATTAAGGTATAAACCTAACCACAGCTTTAAACTCTAAGACCCTTACGTCCCTTGTGCAATGGTTTCCTAACGGGGGTTCAGGTTTCTGTCACTCCGGCAACCCCTGCGATTAGTAGCCAAATACACAATGCATTCCCCTAGGCCCATATAGGTGAAGTGTCATGTAGTCGACGTTCACATGACACCACTAGAAGAAGTACACCACAACTTAAATAAAAATCTATTGAATCTTTCTCAACACAACTCCACTACTAACAACAAGACTTCTCCCATGTCCTCAAGAACAAAACGAACTACTCACAAGACATCATATGGATCATGATCAGAGATGGAATAATGATGTATAACAATCTGAACATAAACAATAATTCAATGGTTCACTCAATAGCATCAACTACAAAGAGTAATCAACACCGAGAAAGTTTCCCCTATGAACTATAGCAAGATTCAACGCAATTGTTACAGCAATATGGAGATGGTGATGAGGGTGCTCATGGTGATGATGGTGGTGATGATGATGATGATGATCCCGATGAAGTCCAGCTTGATGGTGGTGTCGATGGCGACGATCTCCCTTCTCCGGGAAGGAATTCCCCCGGCAGAAATCTGTCTGTCGGAGAGATCTTTCCCTCTCGGTGTTTTCCACCCCGCAGAGGCGGCGGAATCTTTCTGTGGTCGCTCCCCGAGTCTTAGGGTTTCGTGGGGATGATATACGCCAGAGGGGAGAGGCTGGAGTGGGCCAGGGCGGCCACACCACTCCTTGGCGCGGCCTAGGCCTGCCCGTGCCATGGGGTGGTGTGGGCCCCCTGTGGCCCACCTCCACTCCATATTCTGGCATCCTGAGTCTTTTGGAAAAATAGGATTTTCCGTATATTTTCCCGGATTTTCTGATCTTCGCGAATTTTGCCTCCAAACAGCACCTTTTCCATCAGAATCCTGACTACAGCGGTCCATGCTCCAAAAGTCATCAACGATACAAAAACAGGTGAAATAACATAAGTATCACCTCTCAATACGAAATATATCAATGAATAATAGTGAATTAAGTCATAGAATAGTGATGCAAAATGGACGTATCACCTGGCCATGCCACCAGGTGGTGTGGGCCCCCTGGCCGCCCACCGACCTTGCCTCTTCGCCTATAAGAAGTCTCCCGATGCATAAACCCTAAACCGTCAAGCCTCCAGCCACGAAAAGTTCCGAAGTGCCGCCGCCACCAAAGGGGAGATTCGGGGGACAGAAAGTCTCTGTTCCGGCACCCTGTCGGGACGAGGAATTGCCCCCGGAGCCATCTCCATCGATCTCCACCACCATCTCCATCACCGTTGCTGATTCCCATGATGAGGAGGGAGTAGTACTCTCTCAAGGCTAAGGGTTCTACTGGTAGCTATGTGTTCATCTCTTTCTCTATGCATGATCATATTGAGATCATGAGCTTGTAATATATAGATCTTCCTTGCTACTCAAGTGCTTTAATAGATCTCTTCTCTCCCCATGTGTGTGAAGTTGACACCATGGTGGCACTCAGGCTAGAGATTACAAATACTTGTTATGAGTTATATTTGGAGTTGGATGTCTTTATGAAATTCTGGTGTTTGTTGGAACCATCTAGTGCTCAAGGTGACAGTGTGGGGTTATCTAGATGGGGAAAGTGAACTTTGAGGTGTGCTGTTATAGCCCTACCAAGGATTAGAGTGTCCAACCGGAGAGTAGTTCAGAGTAGTGTCATGAAGAGAAGATATTTATATGAGAGTGTTCACTAGTGAAAGTATGATCCCTAGGCCTTGTTTCTAAGCATTGAAACACCGTTTGCAACTAGATATGTTACATGTTTGCTTGCTGCCATCCTTATTTCAGTTTGCCTTTAGTATCTTCCACGCCATCAAGCTATTTTCTATCACCGTTACCACTTATAATTATCTATACCACTTGTATTTCACTATCTCTTCGCTGAACTAGTGCACCTATACACCTGACAAGTGTATTGGGTGTGTTGGGGACACAAGAGACTTCTTGTATCTTGATTGCAGGGTTGCTTGAGAGGGGATACCTTTGACCACTTCCTCCCAAATATATCGAGCTCGTTGGGGAACCCCAAGAGGAAGGTATGATGAGCACAGCAGCAAGTTTTCCCTTAGTAGGAAACCAAGGTTATCAATCCAGTAGGAGCAAGGAAACACCCCAAAGGTGTAGCTAGCTGAACGTTCCCTTCTCCGTCTCATATTCTGGCTCCAGATGTCTTCCGGTAAAATAGCAACTTTGGATTTTGTCCCGTCCAATTCCGAGAATATCCATTTTCTAACTTCCTAGAACCAAAAACAGCAGAAAACAGGCAGCTGGCACTGTGGCTCTTGTTAATAGGTTAGTCCAAGAAATCATATGAAAAGTACTCCAAAGTGTGGACAAAACACAAGAAGTAGATAAAACCAAGCATGGAACATCAAAAATTATAGATACATTTGCAATGTATCAACGTCCCCAAGCTTAACTCCTTCTCGTCCTCGAGTAGGTAAGTGATAAAAAGAAAGAATAATTTTTTAGGTGACATGCACCATCATAAACTTGATCAAAGTATTTGTAAAACATTCAAAGTTGGGATCATAGTACTTCAATCATAACATGAAAGACAAATTTCTAGCAATAAGACAAAGAAACTATGATGAAACATGAAAAGGCACAAACAAAAGATTCATGAATAACAATGCTTTGCAAGACGTTTGTTTGTTTCACATAAAGAAAACATAGCATAATAGTATTCACCTTGTCCCTCATAGAGTAGCAAATATAAATGCATAGGACACCCTCAAAGTTCATAAGAGTGACTAGTTACAAATAGTTTAAAACAAGCAATATCAAGTTATGCATCAATCAACTAGTCTTGGGACAATGCACATAGAACTAAGAATGGCCACTATGCTCTCAAAGTAGGTGCATAAAGGTAGAAGGTGGAGACTCAATATAATGGTGGAAGAAAGGCCTTCATAGAAGGAAGCAGGGATTCAAGTCTCATAAAGAGCTTCCAAAAATTATGGTACTTATAGCTTTAAGCTATCATTGCCCCTATCATAAGCATCTTGAAGTGATTAAGGTTAAAGTGAACAAACTATGGTGTACATGCTTGACGAAGTATAAGTTAGAAATCTCATGTCCCTTGAATACGAGGGCCGCTCCTCATGCTACTCAAGTTTAGTCACCGGTAAGTTCTTGTCATCGTAAGTACATGTGTATCATAGAGAACCGCATAACGGTACCCTTGCCTGATGATACGGAAGAATCCCCATATCAAAATGACAAGGCAAGCAGACAACGAGCATCTCAGAAATCTTCTTATTTACCATGGGAATATGGTGCTTTTTTCTCTCTTTCCTCTTTTCATAATCTCTTTTTTTATTTTTCTCTTTTTTTTCTCAATATAGGACTCTTTTTTATAAGAAGAATACTTCATAGACAGCTCATTATGGTTACGCTGCAGGTTTCCACCATGTCAGCATGGATTAGACCAGTGGCCCAGACGTTTCTCTAACACATATACATAACTCCATGGACTTACAATCTCCCCTTTCATTTCACACCGACGATATCCATAGACAAAAGAGCATGATATCAACTAGGTACAAAGTACCCGTGCAATGTTGAAAGCGTTCCCCATGACAGCATGGTTCCGCCAATCCCCAACAAATAAGTGCAAGCATATACAACATAGACGACACAATGGTTCAAGTTTATTAAGGGCAATAAAAGTAAAGTGTGCCATCAAGTTCGTGAGAGATTTAATCACTAGTTTTCTCATAACAAGTTTAAATTGGAAGGTAAACAAAAGCATGAATATACTTGGAAAGCATAAGCTAGTAGGTAGGTATGGTGGACTCTTTGGAATAACTTGGTTTGGGGAGTTGGATGCATGAGTGGAACTCATACTTGGTTATGGAGGCTAGCAAAAGACTGGGAGCGACAAACTAAGAGAGCAATAATGGCCATAATCATGCAGAGCGATAAAACATCATTGATAAAAGCATAAAGTGATATTACAAGTTGAAAACTAAAGGATCATAAAGGCTTATGGTGACTTAGGATAGTCATAACATGGTGTGAGCAAGCGCCAAGTCAACCCAAATAAAGCATCAAAGGAGAATACCACTATACTATGCTTTAATATGCTAAAACAACGCATAATTCATCCAAGGCACATTAAGAAATCTCAATTGTTTATAACAAGTCATGCTACAGCAAAGAATACTAAGCATAAAGCCAAAACAATATCAAGCATGGCATGACAAAGCATAGGCCACAGTCAAAAACAAGCTCTCTTTACCACTTAAGCATGAACTTTCCTACTCTTTTCCAAACCAAACCAAACTATTTGAAAACCAATGTATGAAAGAAGGGGTCCAACCAATTTATTCAGCAAACTAAGCAAACAAAAGAAAATGAATAACCAAAACGAAAATGAAAACAAAAAAGGAGACGCTCCAAGAACAACACAACTGTGCATGATACAATAAAAATGAAGCGTTTGGAAGAAACCTGGGATTTTTATTGATGAAGAGGGGGATGACTTGGGCATCCCCAAGCTTGAGCTTTAGTCCATCCTTCATCTCATTACTTATTCCTTCCATACACCTGAAAATTTTCCTTCATACAAAACATCACACAATCTTTATTAGCAATATTAGTGCACTCAAGATAATAAGTCTTTAAGGTTCAGTTATAACATCAAGAAAACTTCCATTGAAACACTAGATACTGTAGTACTTCCCTCAAAAAGCTCAATTCCCCAAAAGAACTCAAAAAGGAACCCACAAGAAGCAAATGCAGAAAATGGCAGAAATCTTACAAAATAGACCAGCAATATTTCCAAGACCTTCTGTTGCTCAAATCAAAAAGTGTTGAACTAAAGAAAGTTAGATAACAACCTGGGGCAGAAGCACAAAAATTCACGCCTCAAAAAGACGTTCATAAATTTTACACGAATTGTTACGGTGAAGCACAGAAATCTGTTTCGGGACAGCAACTTTCCCAATCATTACTTCTCTCCCATTAGAGGTTACTCTTGGCACAAAAAGCAAATAAAAAGGATAAGTAGCGGTTATTACTGAAGGAATAACTTCCAAGACTCAACTAAAACTTTTGGGTTATCTCCCAATAAGTACTTTTCTTTAACGCCTTTAAGTTAGGCATAAGAAGCAAGAAAAAGAATCAAGTGTTCTCAAATAAAGAAGCATTAAGACCAAATTTTTTTTTCATAGGAGAGGCAAAAGAAATCTTGTCTCTCTTCTTAGGGAAGTATTCTATACCTTTCTTGAGTGGGAGTTGATATTTAATGGTGCCTTCTTTCATATCAATAATGGCACCAACAGTTCTAAGAAAAGGTCTTCCCAAAGTAATAGGACAAGAAGCATTGTATTCAACATCCAAAACATAGAAATCAACGGGGACATAGGAATTGTTAACCATAATAAGAACATCATTAAGACTCCCCATGAGTTTCTTTTTAGCATTATCATCAAGTGGGACATTCAAATAGCAATCTTCAAGTGGTGGCAAATCAAGCATATCATAAATCCTTCTAGGCATAATAGAAACACTACTATCAAGATCACATAAAGCTTTAAAATCAAAATCATTCACTTTCATATTAATGATGGGTTCCCAGCCATCTTCTTGTTTTATATGAATAGAAGCTTTATGTTTCATCTTTTCTTCTTTAATCTTTATGAGAGCTTCAGTAATGTGTTTTGTAAAGGCCATGTTCATAGCACTAGCATTAGGACTTTTAGCAAGCTTTTGTAGGAACTTAATAACTTCAGAGATATTGCAACCATCAAGATCAAAATCAAAATTATCATCTAAAGTAGTAGAACTATTACTAGCCTCAACACTAGTGGTAGTGATAGTAGAAACACTAATGTTTCTAGCAATTTCATCTTCTCTTTCCCACTTAGCATGTAATTCAGCTAATAGTCTAACATTTTCATCAATTCTTACTTGTATAGCATTAGTATCTACAAAGGGATTATCATTAGTTTCAAGTTTAGCAGCCATTTTATTAATCAATGAAGATTGAGCTTCAGACAAAGATGATATATTCCTTTCAGCATTAGAAAGTTTCAATTGTTAACTAGGAATTTCCCTATTTAGACTCTCAAGTTGATGGCTAATGTTCTTCAAAATGGTAGATTGTTCCTCCATACTTTTAGTAAATAGTTGATTTTGTTCATATTGCATTTGCATGGAGTTCTTAGTGGCTCTTTCAACTTCTAAAATTCTTCCTTCACTAGGTAATCCAGGCTTGCCATTATTACCATAAGTATTATTAGGAGGGTAAGGCCTATAACTGTTAGTACCATAAGCATTGTTGCCAAAATTATTATTTCTTATAAAGTTCACATCAACTTGCTCTTCTTGAGCAGCCAAATAAGTGCTAAAGGAACATTATTTGGATCAATATGGGCTTTCCCATTAACAAGCATAGACATAATAATATCAATCTTATCACTCAAAGAGGAGGTTTCCTCAACAGAATTTACCTTCTTACCTTGTGGATCTCTCTCAGTATGCCATTCAGAATAGTTAACCATCATATTATCCAGAAGCTTTGTTGCAGCACCCAAAGTAATGGTCACAAAGGTACCTCCAGCAGCAGAATCCAATAGGTTCCTTGAAGAATAGTTCAATCCTGCATAAAAAGTTTGGATGATCATCCAAGCAGTTAGTCCATGAGTGGGACAATTCTTTACCAAAGATTTCATTCTTTCCCAAGCTTGAGCAACATGTTCATTATCATATTGTTTAAACTTCATTATTTCACTTCTCATAGATATAACCTTAGCAGGAGGATAGTATTTTCCAATGAAAGCATCTTTGCATTTAGTCCAAGAATCAATACTATTCCTAGTTAAGGAATTCAACCATTCTTTAGCTTTTCCTCTCAAAGAGAAAGGAAACAATTTAAGCTTAATAATATCTCCATCTATATCCCTATGATTTTGCATCTCACGAAGTTCAACAAAGTTATTTAGATGGGCAGCAGCATCTTCATTACCAATACCAGAAAATTGTTCTCTCATAACAAGATTGAGTAAAGCAGGTTTTATCTCAAAGAAAGTAGCTTCAGGGACAGGTGGATCAATAGGTGTGCTCATGAAATCATTGTTGTTGGTGCTAGTGAAGTCACACAACTTAGTGTTTTCAAGAGTAGTCATTTTTGTGTGTTTTTGATAAAGAAAGCAAACTTGTAAAACTAATTTTTGTGTGTTTTTGATAAAGAAACAAGCAAACAAAGCAAAAGTAAACTAAGCAAAACAAAAATAACAAAGTAAAGAGATTGGTTATGAGGGACTCCCCTTGTGAAGATGTCCTTGACTCCTTGGCAACGGCGCCAGAAAAAGTTTGTTGATGGCCCAAATATATCGAGCTCGTTGGGGAACCCCAAGAGGAAGGTATGATGAGCACAGCAGCAAGTTTTCCCTCAGTAAGAAACCAAGGTTATCAATCCAGTAGGATCAAGGAAACACCCCAAAGGTGTAGCTAGTTGAACGTTGCCAGGGCGCACTACCGGTGCAAAGAAGAACGTGAGACTCGCACAACACAACCACAGAACTTTTCCCCCAACTTGCGATGAGGTTGTCAATCTCACAGGTTTTGCTGAAAACAAAGGATTAAACATAGCAAATGGAAGGAAGTAATAGTTTGCAGAAAGTAAACACAAAGCAGTAAACAGTTTATAGATTGTATGTAAAAGAAAGGACCGGGGTCCATAGTTCACTAGAGGTGGCTCTCCTTAAGATAGATAACATGCTGGGTGAACAAATACCGTGGGGCAATTGACAAACATCGAGAAAGCAATACATGCATATACTAATCATCTTGACTCCTTTGAGACTTGATTGGGCATTACAACATTATACATAGACCGCCATCCAACTACCTCTATGACTAATAATCCACCTTCGTTATCATCGAACCCCTCCAAGATTAAGTTGCAAGCAACAGATTATTGCTTTACGAATTGCGTGTAAAGTAAACAATACGATTGTTCTATGAACAAAGGATTGTTGTTTTCTCCCTAGTAGCAACAACACATCTAGTACCTTAGAGATTTCTGTCACTTTCCCAGTTTACCAGAGGCATGAACCCACTATCGAGCACAAATACTAACTCTTGGAGTTGCTAGAATCTACTTGGCCAAGATAGCTACTAACAACAGAAAGCATGCAAGATCACAAATAACAAAGATATGATAGAATCAATAATCAATCTAAAATAGCATCTCAATATCCATTGGATCCCCGCAAACACAACATGCAGAATTACAAATAGATGATCTTGATCATGAACGGAGCTCACAAGATCTAAACTTGAAAGCACAAAGGAGGAGAACCAGCCATCTAGCTACTACATGGACCCGTAGTCCAGAGATGAACTACTCACGCATCACACCGGAGGCTTGCATGGTGATGAAGAAGGCCTCCAAGGTGAATTCCCCTCTCCGGCAGGGTGCCGGGAAGAGCTTCAGATCCCTCCCGATCTAGGGATGGAGATGATGGCAGCTACAGACTCTTTTGTGGATTTTTGATCGGGTACTTAGGGTTTTGGTATCGGAGGCAATATATAGGCGGAAGGAGAGGCCGAGGGGGTGATGGGGTTGGCTAGACCACCCCCTGGCATGTGCCAGGCCTGGCCGCGCGGCCAGGTGGTATGGCTAGGCCCCAGCCCTTCTCCATCTTGTATTCTGGCTCCAGATGTCTTCCGGTAAAATAGCAACTTTGGCTTTTGTCCCGTCCAATTCCGAGAATATTCATTTTCTGACTTCCTGGAACCAAAAACAGCAGAAAACAGGCAGCATCGTGGCTCTTGTTAATAGGTTAGTCCAAGAAATCATATGAAAAGTACTCCAAAGTGTCGACAAAACACAAGAAAGTAGATAAAACCAAGCATGGAACATAAAAAATTATAGATACATTTGCAATGTATCAAAGACACGGAGTTGGTCCAGCGCCACAAAGAGGACGAGCGCTAGGAAGCAAAGAGCAGCGGCAATGACAATGGAAGCACAAGCAGAGAAAGGGCAGATGGGAAAATTACCGTAACTGTGCTTCTACTTAACCCCCTTGCGGATGCCATCCAATGGCCAGAAGAAACCCTATTGGACGCGTGGCGCACATCACTATCGACACATGGAGAGGACAAAACACGAACCATCCCCCACTATCTCCATTACACACTAAAATCAAGGAGACGTAGTTAAAACGGAAGATTACGCACGCCCGGTCAAATCAAAGTCAGAAAGTGGGACCCACCACCGCCGTCACGGCCACGCTCACGGCAATCGAGGTCATCACATCGTCACCATTGATGTCATCAAGAGGAGCATCAGAAGATTTCGACTACTTTAAATCCTTGCTTGAGTCTTCGACTCCACCAAGCACTCGGGGGCTACTCCCATAGGGAGCGCTGGTCGCGCACCCTACGATTTATTTTTATGCAGGAATATGAACATTAAAAGCACACCTACCACTCGAATCTACGATTCGATTATGGGTCATGGGTTACTCCCATAGGGAGCGCCAGAAGAAATTTCGACTGAAACAAGCAACAAAAGACAACAGCAATCGCAAAAGTTCTTTAGTCCCTGTCTGAGTCTTCGACTCAACCAGGCACACGGGGGCTACTCCCATAGGGAGCGCTGGTCGCGCATCCTATGATCATTTTTCCTTGCACAACGGACTGTGTGTTGATAACATCCACACTCGAATGCTATGGCGACTCCACCTCATATTTTCCCTACAAAGAAATTACGTCTCCTGGGTTACCCGAATCATCTCCGCATGACAAAAGCTTGGATGTCGCGCTTGAACATGAAGATAAGACCTGAATAAGGCCTAGCAACGCATCTGCTGCGCACTACCAGAAACATATCCGTGCCTGCAGGTACGATGAACATGCCTTGACGGATGCGTCGAGTGCTCACACCCATACACTGGAATTCAACTCCTGTAAGACCTCTGTGGCTTGAGTCGAATTACGCCAGCACTTTTCCGAATTCGAGTCCGAGGACTCGAGTTTGAGTAGATTGCGTTGTTTTGCCCTAAGGCAGTTAAATGATACCATTACATCAGCTAAATTAGGCACGCATATCAACAATCCCTATGACATGAACTGAACATTCCAAAAGTACTCAATCATGCACTCGAAAGGCTTCATAAAGTCCCTAGTCGAATCTGCGATTCCACTAGACACTCGGGGGCTACTGACATAGGTATAACCTATAGGTACTCGAGTTTGGTATATACGGGATACTGTGAAGCCCACGGTGTTGCCAAGGCCCAATACAAAATTCGAGTGGCTCAAGGACTCTCGGTTGCTTGCGAGACAAGAAGAAGCTTAAGATAGAAAGTTCAAAGGGAAAACCCTAATCTATAACCAACTCGACCTGCTACCCGAGACCTAGCCTATCTATATAAAGGATAGAGGGGGCGGCGAGGAGGACACATGCAACCCTACTTTCCACAACTCTCGCCAGATTGCATCTGCGAGTCCCTGTAATCTTCGATTCCTTCGTTAATTCCAAGAGCAGACAAGCAGGAGTAGAGACCTCTACGAGGCTTGAACCTGGGTAAACCTTACGTCCTTGTGTGCTTGTTTGCTAGCCGACTGATGCCTCTAGTGCTCCCTCATTCTCCAAAACCCAAGTCCATAACAATGGGCATTGATGAGTTAAACCCTCGTTAGAAGCAATACTAGTATTTCTTGAATTTTGGTGCAGTCTTGAGAAAGCTCACTTTTAGTGATATTTCTCAATTATGGAGCAATTGGAAGATAGTGAAAAACACGATGAGGATTCAAATCCCTACATCAGAGTGTTGAGAAGCGCAACGGAAAAATGTTCCTGAATGATTCTCTTCACAAAGGAAAGAATCAATGATAATGATCATTGTGTTTTCCCCACTGGTGTTTTCGCTACATGAAGTAGGATTCAAAATATAACCCATATCTTGTATGGAGACATTTGTGAATCATTTTTCATGATTACCGGAATATGACATACCTACGAACTACTAAGGAAATAATGGTAAGCTAAGGATATGAGAAATCCCAAAGTAAAATTCACTTAAGATTAGAAAGCAATTCGTTGCTGAATCTCACAAGTAAAAGGGGTTACTTGGAATTTTCCGAAATGACTGCAGAGCCATAGTGGAAAAGGGGGTGAATGACAAAAGCACAATTTGTCAAGTATTGGACGAATTCAAAAGAATTTGATTCAAGTGTGCTAAATGTCTAGTGGATTTAAAACTGGTAAAAGTACTATCTCATAGTAAATCTCTCACTTTGATATTTGATCAAAGGATTTTGAAATTGTTTAAAATAGCGAGTAGATATGCAATTTGCATGAAATTTAGTGTGAGCTATGAAAGTCTTCCTAAAACAATATGTGAATGACATATTTTTGAGTGGGAGCAATATAAGTCTCAAATTCAAATATGTAAGAACATAGGTTGAGTAAGAGTAGTGACTCATACCCAAATATGTTGGGAACATATTTGGAGTGGGAGCTTATAGAGTGATTCTTAAGTGTGTTAAGAATAAAAGTGCAAGTACCGATAAATAATGATTTCTAAGGTGTAGAAGTTGATAATAAGTGTATTATGATATTGTGTAGTATTCCTTAAGGGATTATGAAAAAGGGTTTCATAATAGAAGTTAATTAAGTAACTGGTCCTTAATAACACAAGTTAGGAATAGCATTAAGTTTGACATCAATGATTGAAAGAAAGAAAAGGATGATCATCATCCACTATGTTGAGACATAGATTCTATCTTAGAAAACCATGATGATAACTTAACATAACATATGATCCAAGAAGGAACATTTAAAAAGTGATTAAGTTTGAATCACAGAACGTTGAGCTGAGTTTGTCTAATAGTGTTTAAAAAGTGATTAAGTTCAAGTTACGATGATTAGAAATGGATGCTCGTAGACTATTCCTTAGACCGTGAGGTTATATCAATCACTGTCTCCCGAGAGTGCTTAGATAGCATCAAGTGCCACTTGGTAATACAGTGGTTATAAAGGTGTGTTCAGGTACTCGGAGGAAACCGTAGAGGCAATATATGTCAAGAGCGGGATTTGTCTGTCCACGTGACGGAAAGATACTCAAGGGCCCACTCGGAGAAGTTATATCCATTAGCTGCACAACGTGTGATTTGATCATAGGGATATCACTTGTCGGAACGAGTCAAGTAGCATTGTTCGGTAACGAGATTGAACACAACATGGTGATGTCATTGATCAGATCACGGGCAATGCAATTATCGAGAGACAAAGGGAATAAGACATAGCTGTCCTGGTTCAAACGATGAAGGGTCTTCGTGGAACACACAGGGGTCACATGGACATCTAGGTCCCTCTGTTGATCATTGGTCTGGGAGTGTCCCGACCATGTCTGGAGTGTTCCCGAACCATAGGATATCACACATAAGGGTTTGATGATGCTTAGATAGTGTTTATAGGATCGGTAGAATCACCAAAGAATAGTACAGAGAAAACCGGAAGGGTTTCGGTAAGTCCGGAGGATGTCCGGAGTGGAGGTGGAAGGTGTTCCATAACCACAAAGGTTGAATAATATGTGAATGAATGTTAAATATTGATTTAATCATTTATTCATAATTATTTAATAAAGAGAAAATCAATTTAAAGGTCAAAAGGCTTAATGGGCCAATTCCGGAGGGAAGAGGGCCCATTACGGAAAGGTGAGAGGGAGAAGGGCCAGAGGGGGTGGCTGGCGCCCTAGTGGGCCAGCCCCCCGCACGGGGCCCATGGGGGTGGCCGGCGGCACCACCCCTCCCCCTCTCCTCTCCTTTAGTCCCACCCGGGACTTTGAGGGAGGTAGTACCTCCCCTCCCCCTATATATAGTGGGGGTATTTGGCCAGATAAATAGACACAATATTCAATAAAGGTTTCCTCACTTTTGGGGAGACCTCCAATTGATATTCTCTCTCTCTCTCATGACCGTGGTCCCAAGTTCGGACTGCGCGAATGAGGGGCATCTTCACCGCAGAGCGCCATCGCGCTGTGGGATTCGGATCCAGGAGCTCTACTTCCGCAACTATTGCTGGATCGGGGAAGCGGGAGTCATCGTCAGGCACCGGACGTGTGTAACTCCCCGTGACGTGTCACACTTGAGGCACTCAAGTCGTTGGAGTTGTTGCAGCGCAAGGACTTCATCACGACCTTGAGGTCGGCTTCAGCTCGTCTACATCAACCACGCTCTCCTGAGCATTGACAACGCTTTTCGGTCTTCAAGGGTAAGTTCGTGAAAATCCCTCCTATTATTGTATTACTAATAGATAGGTCCTGGCAGCATCAGGGGTTCAGGGGCGTAGGGTAAAAATTTATTGTTTTCATGCGCGAAACCCCTACAACTTCTAGCTTTGCATGTCTAAACCAAAAATATAAAAAAATTAGTTGTAATTTTATTTGCAAGTTTGTTTATTTGTTTCTCTCGGAGATTTCTTAATTTCAGGTGACTTGGCAATAGGAAAGCATAGAGGGGTTTCGACTCAAATACAAGAATGGAGCAAGTTAGAAGAGGTATCACGTTCCTTTTATCATCCTCTCTGCAACCTTAAATTTATCCTACAAATATTTACTCGCTTGCACTGAGGACACTCCCCACTTAGCTTGTTTTCCCATAAATTCTATTCCTTTGCTAGTGTCTCCTTTTTAGCCTTGAAATAATGAGCAAAGAACTTGGTCAAAAATACTTCCTACATTTTTACAACAAGAAAAGGCATCTTGAAGATAACTTGAGTCCATGCTTAGCTCAAAGAATTTGATTTTAGAACTACTACATCCCATATGAGCTTAATATAAATAGATTCGATAGTACCCTTGATTGAAATTGTTTGATTAAATGGATGCTTCAAAGTAGTAAAAATTATGCCACTACTTTTTCTAATAATTACCATAAGATATTGCTTTATGCATGTCATTACAACTCTATCGTGATCCATGGGGAACTGTTAACTCCGCTGGCCAACGAACGATATAAATGTGGGAAACCACTTGATTTTGGCTATTGAGTTATGTAAACGTCTGTAGCAGCAATTCTATGACGTGTAAATTTTTTAGTCTCCTCATGGTTTCACATTCCAAGTGAAGTTGTAGTACTCCTCTGACCCATTATTGCTCAACATAATTTATTCGCATTGTCACGAGTGCACAACACAACCCCAATTAACATGTTAAAAATAGTGGCATGATTTCTCTATGAAATAGCCGAAGTTTTTGAAAGACAAAAGAAAGAAAAAGGTGCTTTGAGAACCTTGAAATTTTGACATGGGAGTAAATGAGTTGTTCTTAAATTAAAAGTTTTGATGCCAACTTGAGTACTCTTAATTTGTTAAATGAACAAGAACAAAAAGTTTTCATCTCTCAATAAAGAGAGACACCAAAAGAATTTGTCTCACCTTCCTAGCTAAACTTTCGACACTTGCTTAGGCATGTGATTTATTTGCTAACAAGATATACGTGGTTAGCAAGTGGACTCAGTGCAATCTTGTGAATACTTGTAAGATCATATTTAAGACTACAGGGATTGTGAAGAAAAGAATTTGACACTAATTCAAACTTGTGAGTTCCTTTATTTTCAGTCTCGAATCACTACTATTCTTCCTTATTTCCTTGTCACTCGAGGGCGAGAAACATCTAAGCTTGGGGGAGTTGATAGCTGTGAGATTCGACACATTTTTTATGCCTTTTATTGATGGTTTTCTCCCGGATTTGATCGTTTTCTGGTTTTACCTAACGCTAATACTTCGGTAGCAAAGAAAACTTGGTTTTTAATGTGTGCTACAGGTTCTGAACGTCAACAGAGGGATTTAACTAGAGAAACACAATATTATGGAGAAAACAAGCGAGTCCCACCTTGGAAGCTCACGAGGGGAGCTCACAGAAGCTTTAACGAGCAACTATATGGCAGGAATATTTTTCCGGCCATATAGTTCCCGCCGTATAGTTTCCGCTGCCTCTGTCTTGTCAAAAGGGACAACTTCCATGAAGGGACCAAGGACAAAAACACAACGCAGCAGCCGCCACACCATCCAGAAGGGAGAAATAAGAGATCCGGAGAAGAAGGATAAGACAATCTTCATCTTGCTCTACGATCTTCGACCTCCTAGCCAATACACCCCATATCCACTACTTGTACTTGAGAGAGAGAGGGATCTCCACCTTGCAAGACTAGGGTTTGAGATTTTTTCTTCCCATCTTGAATTGTGTTGGATATTTTTCTATTCCTTATTGTGGATCTCCATGGTAATACAAAGACGATTTCCCTTTATTTAATATATTGATGATTCGTTCTTCTCTCATGTGTGAGTAATTCCCTTGGGCGTGGGAGATGTAGGGGATTGGTGAGATGTGATGTACCTTCATATATTTTCTGCTAGTTTGTGATTGATTCTAATTATTATAATATGTGTGCTTGACTATTTGTGGGATGCCTAGCTTTTTGTCTAATTAAGGGCCCAGATAACATGATACTTTGTTCTACATAGATAAGATTTTGTACGCTAGTGGACCGGCGATCCTCGGGTGACACGGGGATATCAATGGAAAGCTAGTTTACTTGAGGATAACGAGTAACCACTGTGCTTATTGCATTAGTCCGATCCAAGGAGCTTAATCGCTAAGCAACCTGAAGGGTCTTAATCATCTAGTGTCTGACCATGGTTTTGGTAGCAGACTAGTAGGATTATTGAAGTTGGGATGAAATCTACCAAGAGGAGTTCCGGCTAATTATGAGTTGCTTGCCTACACATATATCTATAAGATTATAATTGTTACATTTACCACTCGTCCACCTGGCATAGTCACTATCACCATGAACTGAATCTCCCCGCGCCTTCTTTCACCATCTGCAGGAAACAACAAACAAGCAAAGTCGTTCTTTACTTTTATGCTTTATATTTCTGAAGTTTACATTTTAGTTTTATTTAAATCTATCGCATTTAATCAAAACCCCATTCTTATTTCAACACTTGCAGTCAATTCACTCGAAGACCTGTGACAACTTCGGGTGTGATAGAGACTTCACCAATAAACACTTACCTTTGGGCTCCCTGTGGGATCGATATCTGAACTTCAAAACTAGCTACAACTAATATGTGCTCTTGTAGACATCAGTGTGTCACCCTACAGTTTGCGAATAATGCAGACATGATCGAGATCCCTCTCAGATCAATAATCTGAAGTGGGACCTGGAGATCCATGCTGACTCCCACACATTCAACACTGACTTCTGTGATTGTGAGAAACTTTAACGCTAGCAACTCAATCCCTTTGTCTCGCGATATATTACATGTCCGAGAATTGATCATCGGTATATCCATACCTAGTTTGATCTCGTTACTGATATGCACTTTCTGTCGTTCCCGTGATATAACATTCTAGTGATCATATCACTTGCTTGCAAGCTAACTAATGCGATATCACCGAGAGGGCCTAGAGTATACCTATCCGTCATCAGGATGGAAAAGTTCCACTCTTGATCCATGAGCCTCTACATAACACCTTCGGAGTATCTGAACCCACCTTTATAGTCACCCTATTACAGTGTGATGTTTGATGTTATCAAGTTACTCTTCTAGTGTTAGCAATTAACATGATCTCATGGTCTAAGGACTAAGATTACTTCGTATGATGTTATAGCAAAATAAACACAATGACTTTGGTCGTAATGTTATACTTCGGATGAATGTTCATCACATCATTCCACCAATATTGTGACCTTGTTATTAACAACATCCAATGTCCATGATCAGGAAACCTTGGTAATCTTGTTAATCAATGAGCTAGTTTATAAGAGAGGCATAACTAGGAACCCTTTATTTGTTTATTAAACACACATGTATTAACGTTTCCAATTAATACAATTATAGCATGAAAAATAAACATCTATCATATACTTGGAATACGATAATAACAACTTTATTATTGCCTCTTAGGGCATATTCCCTTCACCGTGGTGGTGCCCCCACCTAACCCCCATTTATGTGGGTGGACACTCCACTCACATGCATTCACCTCCACTCATCCCTCATTAAATTTCCACTCAAGAAATCTAAGGTCTTTCCATTAAAGCGCTTTAATTCACTTGGTTTAATGCCATTCAAATTAATGAACACTTCATTTAATGAAGACATTAACATTTTATCCCCTTGCAATATTTCGATACACCGAAACTATTCTAGCAGATTTATCAGAATAATTCCTGTGTTGTCTAGTATTTTCTCCTACATTTCCTATCCACTAAAATGTGTCGACTACCCTTAAGTGTATCTCCCTACAGGCTTGTGAACTAAGTGGACATGATAGAGACTCTCTCTAATAAATAATCATTAGCGGGACCTGGAGATCCATAATTACTCACACTAATTCAACGATGAACTAGTGATCGCGTGAACATTTTTCGTACTAACCAATTTCTTTTGTATCGTGATATTTTGCTTCTTCGAGATCCGATCATTCAGTATCATCCATACCTAGTTCGATCTCGTTACCGACAAGTACTCTTTTGTCGTTCTCATGATATAACATTCTTAGTGATTTTATCACTTTCTTGCAAGCTATGTTAATGTGATATCACCAAGAGGGCCCTGAGGCTTATCACTCTCCGTCATCGGGATGGAAAAATCCCATTATTGATCCACGAGCCTCAACTAAGACTTTCCAAATACTCAATGACATCTTTATAATCACCATGTTACGGTGTGCGTTTGATGGAATGAAAGTACTCTTTCAGAGTTAGTGATTGAGTGATCTCATGGTATAAGTATTAGAGTTACTTCGAATGAGATGGCAATATAAACTTGAAGACATGATCTTATTACTATACTTTGGGATAATCTTCAGCACATCATTCTACCAATGTTGCAACCTCGTTATTAACAACATCCAATGTCATGATCAAGAAATCTTGATCATCTGTTAATCAACAAGCTAGTGTAATGAGAGGCATTACTAGGAACCTTTTATTTGTTTTATTAAACTCACATGTATGAATGTTTTTGGTTAACACAGTTATAGCATGAGAAATAAACATTTATCATAAACATGTAATAAGATAATAACCATTTTATTATTATTTATCGGGCATATTACTTTTAGTCTCCCACTTGCACTAGAATCAATAATCTAGTTTGAAAAACTTGCACATTCAACACCTATGGAATTTTGATGTTGTATATACACGTTTGCTAGTATTAAACATAATCTACAGATCTAACACTTTCAGGTCCGTGTGTATTTGCATGTCTTTGTGTTTCTACGCATCACTCATTCTCAAAAAAGGTGGCATTGTATAAATTAAGTCCTTTGGTGAGACCTTTAGCTCCTTTGGGTTAAAATATGTTGATATTATTGTCAATATATCTTCATAGTACTAGCCCATTATGAACCACACCTAGTTCCTTTGTTGCTACTATAGCAGTATTATACTTAGCCTTTTGTTGTAGTATCTGTAAAAATATCCATAACTTTGGAACTTATCTAAATCCATCATGTAACGTTCTTCCATTACACTATGTCACCTTAACCTATAGCCTAAATTGAGATAAACTTAGTTTGTACCTTGTGACAAAATTAGTATCAATGTAACACTTCACAATGAACTATCTGTATAGTGTCACACTTTACAATGAACTATCTATCACTTCTACATAAAAAAAATATTCTTAGTTCTTCCAAAGATCATAAGAATATCCATACTATTGTTTAATGATCATCTTATGAGTCATCCTAGTATATGCTCATAACATTTAGAGCATAGGACATATCTGGATATGTACATATCATGGTATGATTGATTAAGATATTCATGTGATTTTACCCACCAAGTGTCAAAAACACTTGAATCTTGTTTATCAAGATATTCATGTGATTTTACTCACCAAGTGTAAAAACACTTGAATCTAGTTTATCAAGATATTAATGTCATTTTAATCACCAAGTGTCAAAACACTTAAATTTTGTTTCACTCACCAAGTGTCAATACACTTGAATATTGATTCAATATTTTCCATGTGGCAAGAACCTTTCTCATCATTTCCATATTGAACTCATTCAATATTTCATGTATGTACATTTGTCATGACCACATTAGCGTCTCAATCTATCCAAATAGACTTTGATGCCAAATATTCTGCTTTGCCCAAATCTTTCATTTGAATGTAATTTTAATGAAATTCTTAACTTGTGTCAATAAAAGATACATCATTTCCAATTAACAATATGTCTTATACACAATGTATTAAAAATATGTCTCAGCGCTCCCACTTAATTTCTTGCAAATGCGAGAACCTTCATCATCTCTGATGAAATTAAACCTTTTAACAGTTTCATCATGATGAAGATTCCAACTCCATTATGCTTACTTCAACTATTGAAGTTTGCATGCCTTTTTAGCATCCTTTGATTTAACAAAACTCTTCGGATCTTGTCATGTACACGTCCTAGGTAACCATTCTATTAGCAGAACATTGTTTTGTTTGTTCAACTAGCATAATATAACAATTGACATATGTAGTGGTTGCTACACTAATCCGTCTAGACTAAATATCGCTATGAAAGATCGAATCTTGTCGTATTCAACTCGTTGAACATTGTCATAAACTTTCTATCGACATGTCGACTGATTTATACTGTGGAACATCCATGTTTGTTTCTTTGTAGATCCAAATATGACCGATAAGCTTTATGCCTTTCAGAGGGTCTTTGAAGTTTAGTAACTTGGTTTCTCATGTATGGAACTATCACGGATTTTATGGCTTCAAGCCATTTGATGGAGGCAGGACCATCATTGCTTCTTTGCATCTAGTCGATTCATAATTATCAAAAAATAATGATTTAATCTCAAATCTTAGTATTTGATTGTTTACCCGACCTACGCGGTTCAATAGGAACTTAGATATTCGTGACCACAACCTTTGAGGCACAGGAGCCATGAGCATTATGGCTACCTCGGGGACATTTTATGGTGCTACGCAACTCAACACATATAGCTAAGGTTCAATAACCTTATCAAAGTTGTATTGTCCTCCCACTTAACTTTTTGCGAAAAAATCCTTCTCAAGAAACTTGACGTTCTAAGTGACAAACACTTTTGTCTTCAGCGTTAAGGCGGAATACCCAACTGTTGCTTTGGGATAACCTACAAAGACATGCTTATCCGACTTTGGTTGTAAACATTTCACTTATGCCTAGCATACTAAAATTTTAAAAAAGATAACTTGGGTTTTATGGTGTCATTTCAACGGATCACGATGGAGCTCTTTTTAGTGTAAAAGCAGTAGTCACTAAAGCTTAATCTTCAAAATATAATAGCAATTTTATAAATAACCTTATTGATCCTACCATGTCAAACAAGGTTTGGTTACATCTCTCGAATACTCCATACTCCTATGGTTTATCGGGAAAAGTAAGTCCATGGAATGATTCCTTGGATCTTAGGTCTTTTTGCTAAACTTGTAACTCAAATATTTTCCTTATGATCCAGTCATAAATTCATTATGTTCTCGTTATAATGATTCTTCACTTCATATTGAAATCATTTGAACATTTTCAAATGTTTTATACTTCTCCCTGATTAAGTAAATATACACAAATTCACTGAAATATTTGGTTAAAGTATATGAAGTTTGAATGATCCACCACATATGGCTACACATAATGGACTATATACATCAATATGCACAATGTCCAATCAGTTAGTCGTTCATTCCTCTTTGGCCTATGAACGAAAATTTAAATCATTTCTAGGAAATTCTCACAAGCATCAATTGATTCAAAAATAAAAAAGACTCCAAAATTCCATCAATATGGAGTTTTTTCATGTTTTCTTTCCAATATGATTTAAACTATAGTGTTACTCATAAGTGATATTCTAATCATTCGTCTTACGACACTTTAGCATTAGTGTTTATGGACGTGATTTATCCAACTAGATTTGTAAAAGTTCATCCATCTTCAATGGAATACGGTAATTATTTAAACAACCATCGTTCTCATAATACCGTAGAAAAATAACAATTATTAAAACAGATCTTTAAGGCAAGCTTTGATGTCAACGAGAAACACAATAGCACTTTATTTGTTTTCGATGAACATCATCACATATTCTCTCACTAGTTACTTAGGCCATTGCATTTCATGAATTGTATTGCACTATGTGACATTTCACACCAACCAATTCAGTATTCAATATCCAAGAACCACATCGTTTAACAAGCAAAGAATACACCCATAACGTGTATATCATTTATATACCTAAGCTAGATATTTCCAGACTTTTCTTTTCTACCAAATATTTCCAAGATTCTTTTTTAGCATTTCCTTTTTCTTTTTAAAAGAATCTATCAACATCAATAGTGGTTATATACACATGATACATAGTACAAAGCATGTTATTCAAATACTAATATCCTTGGACTTGCACTTTTCATGTAGATCGCCATCATCAAATGTTTGCCGCTTCATCCCAACATGCCACCATGATCCAAATTAACAAAAGTATGCCATAACATGATCATCAACGTCCACATTTCTATGTGTTCTAACCGTACAAAGCATCTACGCATAGACATAGCTCTGATACCACTGATGGGGTTCGTTGTATAGAAAACAAAATTTTCTTATGGTTGCAACTGCCAAGATCGAACCTAAGCGATATTTGTAACGGTTTCAGAAGGACTCACCCCCGAAGACCACAAGCAGGATAACGTTCCCGTAAACAAACGTGGCTCGTGTAGTATGTACATGACCGTCCTCAACGATGCGATGAATATAAGCACCACAAAGGGAAGGGCCTCCATAATCGGTCACAAGTTCGGTGTGGCGACAACCTCCATCCCTTGCTCCAGTTGGGCAGCAGAAGTTGCAGATCCTTGGGAACTCCAGCAGCACTACGACATGATAGTGGTGGTGGAGAAGAGGTTGAGAAGGGCTTCTCCTAAGCATTGTACTCATGACAATGGACAAAACTAGCAAGGGAAGGAAGATGTCAACCAAAGGGCATATGAGAGGAGATGGAATGAGTGAGATGAGAGGAGAAGGAGGGGCATCTTATAGGTGAGGGGGACGCCCCAAGGGCCATGGTGTGGCAACCATGGTGGTTCCCCCACCTCTCCCCCATTTATGTGGGTGGACACTCCACTCACATGCATTCACCTCCACTCATCCCTCATTAAATTTCTACTCAAGAAATCAAAATTATTTCCACTAAATCGCTTTATTTCACTTGATTTAATGCCACTCAATTTAATGAACACTTCATTTAATGAGTACTTCATTTAATGAATATATTAACATTTTATCCCCTTACAATATTACGATACAACGAAACTATTCTGGCAGATTTATTTCATGCTTTGTCCAGTATTTTCTCATGCGTTTCCTATCCACTCAAATGCGTCGACTAGCATTAAGTGTGTATACCTACGTGATCGTGAACTAACCGGACATGATCGAGACTCTCTTCGATCAATGATCATTAGCGGACCTAGAGATCCATAATGACTCCCACTAATTCAATGATGAACTAGTGATTGCGTGAACCTTTTTCATAGTAACCAATTCCTTTTGTCTCGTGATATTTTACTTGTCCGAGATCCGATCATTTGGTATCATCCATACCTAGTTAGATCTCATTATCGACAAATACTATTTTCTCGTTCCCGTGATATAACATTCTTAGTGACCTTATGACTTGCTTGCAATGTGATATCACCGAGAGGGCCCTAAGTATATATCTCTATCACAGGGATGGACAAATCCCATTCTTGATCCATGAGCCTCAACTAAGACTTTCCAAATACTCAACGACATCTTTATAATCATCCTATTATGGTGTGATGTTTGATAGAATCAAAGTACTCTTTCAGAGTTAGTGATTGACGTGATTTCATGGTCTAAGGATTAGAGTTACATCGAATGAGATAGAAATATAAACTTGAAGATATGATTGTATTACTATTTTTTGAGAGAATGTTTATCACATCATTCTACCAATGTTACAGTCTCTAACGATTATAAAATAAAATCTAAAAGACGAGCAAATCTTCAAGGTCTTCAAACTATTTCTTATTCCATGACACAATCTTGTATTTTTTCATGGCTACCAAAGAAAAATGACATATATATCAGACCACAGACCTTTAAATACAAACTAGGGTTCTTTCATAGTTTTAATCTCAGTCGCGATGCCAAGTCTATGTGCACGCGGAAAACCATTAAAGTAACATCAATATTCCAGAGAAAAACAACAGAACAACTTGATCAATGTCGCTGGGGAGCCAAGAGTACTAAGCACCATAGGATGTAGTAGCCGGAACAAATATTGATTGGACAATCCTCCTCACAACAACCATGAGAAAAAAATCTAATGAAGTAAGATCCAAAGGTCCATACCTAGAGACTTTTAATTTTCGAACACTAGAGAAAATATTATCATCGAATGAAGAACTAAAGATCATTTATTATGGAAGATGTCATCTCCATTTATGCGGGGACAAAAAGAAGAGGGTGCCACAACCCTACTTAGTCTATTGAAAACATTACTTTTATTAAAAACTCTACTCATATATCGGGTTCCCATCCCTCTATCGCCGACGAGGCCAGACTAAATAGAGGAACGGCGTAGGAGGTGAAGATGGAGGTGGTGGCTAGGTTTTCTTAGAGAGAGATGGTGGCTTATGATTGTTCACACGGGCGGTCAAAGAAAAAGGGTAGTTGGAGTCCGGCTATTTCTCTAGAAAAAAGAAGACGCGCAAAGATTTCCTTTTTCTTGAGTAAAATACAACGGTGGTCACTGAACTCGACCGTCTTGTCCGCCCCCATCATCGTACAAAGCTATACACGAAATACGGTCACCAAAGAACACTCGTGTGTCGTAGACCATCACTTACAACAGTATGCCGTAGTATTTGCTGATGTGGCAATATGTTGACCCCACATGTCATGTTCATCTACTATCCATAGGAACTATTTTAGTTAATAAAAAATAAGAGGGCTAGATTGAAAATTGACAAGGTCTAAATTGAAAAAATGCCCAGCTACTGCCTACTTCGCTAGGAGCTCACTCTGCCACCAGCGTGGCCTTCATTGCCCTGCTCGTGCATTGTGCCGCTCTTGTCCCTTTGACCAAGAAATCATCGTCCTCGTCGTCATCCTAGAGATCGCTACATCCTCGTTAGGGTCCCAGCGGTGGAAGTCGCTTCATCCTCGTCGCGAGCATCGATGGGGACGGTCGAGCGGCAATAATAGTTGGGAGAGGGGAGAAGGTTGTAACGCAGAAGAGGGAGACGTGGATCCCTTCCCCGTGAGGACAAGGCCGTCAGAACCTAAGTCGCAGCCCTCGCCTCGGTCATCACCGCCCCGTCCATGCTCTCCCAGCAGCTGGCATCTGCTCCATCTCCTCCAATGGTCGAGCCTCCATCTCACGGTCCTGTGGTCCAGTGGCACCGTGGTGGCCGCCTATGGTCCTCCTCCATACGACATGGCTGGTGGCCTCCTCGTTCCCGGCTCCGTTGCTCCCCTTCCTCCATGGCTCCATGGCTACACACGAGCGAATCAGGAGAGAGGGGGCAGGGCCAGAGCCCTGCCTGGGTTCAGCCGCGCACGCCGGTAAAACAGAGGGTGCTGGCACCGAGAAGGAATGAAGCGGAGTAGATGAAACCTATGTGGGCCTTTTTACAGTTTAGCCCTTTGATTTTTGGGGACTTATGTAGAATTAATTACACCCGCTAGAATCTCTATGGCCTAACAGATGGGTCCACAATGTGCCACGTCGCTCTACCATGAACCAGTGACCTAAACGAGCTCCAATGTGCCTTCGGTGACCGTATTTCTCGTATAGCCGTGTGCAGTGATGAAGAAGAAAAAAAGATTGAGTTCAGTGAACTTTGTTGTATTTAACTTTTTTGTAGGATTAAGCATGGCAATGGGTGCCGTACAAATAAAAATGAACTAGGTTTTAGAAAAATTCTACTTTTAAGAAAACTAATTTATTTGTTTGAACCAGGCTAAACTAAAGGGTACCTAACTGTTTCCATCTCTACGCTAGGATAGGACAAAGATTTCCTATGAAGGCCGCGTCGCTTCACGAGCTTGTTTCGTTAACTGGGCCAATGTGCCGACCCTCCAGCCTGCCGGATTGTATAGGATCTTCCCTGTAAACCAGAAAAGGAGAAACGATCCAATACGACGAGCCCATTACAGCTACAGCTCACGGGCTGGAAAATTACTCGATTACGAGATGTGCACGGCCGCGGAATTGGTATCCAACTCATCGTACGACCCGCTCCCGATCCGACTCGTCTTCTCATCCGATCGTCCCAGAGACCGCCATTAATACCACCACCACCGCCTGCGTCCTCTGTTCCTCCCAGCGTCCGACCAGAAGGAAGCCACGAATCTCGAATCCATCCACCCCGCGCACGAGAAGAGTACCAATTCCCGCGCGCAGACCTCTCGATTATCATCGTCGCCATGTCCGGCAACGCGGTAGAGGCAGGCGGCGCCAGCACCAACGGCGGCGTCGGGGGGAGCAGCAACCGGATTCAGGTGTCCAACACCAAGAAACCCCTCTTCTTCTACGTCAACCTCGCAAAGGTATTTATTCTTTTATTTTCGGTCGATCGATTCGATTGATTGATTGGCTTTTTCGGGTTCCGTCATTACGAACGTTTGCCGGTGTGATTTCGCAGAGGTACATGCAGCAACAGAACGAGGTCGAGCTCTCCGCGCTCGGCATGGGTACGTTTCCTCCTCGCAATTCAGATTGAACAAAGATGAAACCCAACTAGCTAAAATAAAGTGACATACATATATCTCGTTTTAAGAAACAGAACAAAAGTTGACAATCAAATTTACCAACGGTTCATATATCCGTTTATAGCTTTCTGTTTTCTGATCGTTAACAACGTTGTTTCAATCTACTTGCAGCCATAGCGACTGTTGTGACAGTAGCAGAAATTCTCAAGAACAATGGCTTCGCTGTCGAAACAAGTAATCAGTGTTACCCTGCCTTATTTTGTTTTTATGGAAAAGCTTTCTCTAATTGGTTACCTCTGAACATGTGCAGAGATTAGGACGTCTACTGTTGAAATCAAGGATGAGATGAGAGGGCGGCCAATCCAAAAGGCTAAGGTTAGGGCACAATACTCTCTCTCTGATATCATCCAAAAGGTGCTTCTGTTGATTTCTTCATTCATCACCGGAAAATATTTATGCTGAACTTTATATGCAGATTGAGATTGTGCTGGCGAAGAGTGACAAGTTTGACGAGTTGATGGCCACAGCTGCGGCAGAAGCAGACGACGCAGAAGATGGCGAGGAGCAGAACTAGATGTTAGATATAGACAAGGCTTGATTTTTGTTTTCTCTGTTAGTCTTGGTTAAACTGGGAGCAGTCTGAGGATGAGATGTGCTTATGTGCCTACCGTGTTCAGTTATTGACCAATGTGAACGTTAACCTCCAGAATTTATATGAGACTTATATTTGATTCGAAAGCTTTTGCTATTCTGGTAATGCTATGCAGAGTTGCAATTGCTGACATAATTGACAAGCCTTGCATGTTGATATCTCCTTGAATTCAAATGCCAAGGACACATTGAACTGAATCAAACAAATCTGGATGTCGCTTCTCACGCAATCGTCAAAAAAAGATGGATATACGGTGTTCATTTATCGACCAATGTGAACCTCCAGAATTTATGAAGCTTATATTTGATTCGGAAGCTTTTGCTATTCTGGTAAAGTCATGGAGAGTTGCAATTGCTGGCATAATTGACAAGACTTGCATATTGATATCTCCTTAAATTCAAAAAATGAATCAAACTAGATGGTGCTTCTCATGCAAAAAGATGGATATTATTATTGACGCAAAACTGGGAACCCAATCTGGTAAGTTTTCAGCATCATGTCTAGCTAGAGTACATGAAAGGTCTAAAATCCTGTAGCAACAGTTATTAAGCATGGTCAGGTATATTGATTTGAAGACCGGAAGATTCTCCGCTGTCAAAGATGCAAAACCGAGCTTTGAGACTGCAGTAAGATGTGCCAACCATATCCAATGCTCAACGCATTTTTGGTGCTGCAGTAAAGCATGTGCTTCACTCATCCGCTTCCTCAATCAGTATCTTCTTGCAAGCTTCATAGCACCCAGCATTCCAGCAGCAGGCACCACCAGCTTCATTTAACTTGGACCTAGTCCTTGACAGTTGACCCCAACCCCTTCATTCTCCAGAACTGTCACGAGATCATGAAAGCATGCACCTGTATACCTTCCTGCCGCCAACAGCTCCGACTTGCATTTGCTTGCGGGCAACCTCGAGAGGGAACGTGGCAGTGCTTGAGATAGCTCCTGCAGCAGAACCGATAAGCAGGGTCTGAACATTGCCGATTTCAATAGTCCTGGATATCTTCTTGTACGCCTTCTTGAGGGTATCATAATGTTAGATTTATATGGGCTGTGACCCATGAAGACAGCTCATGTAGACTAATAAATCCTGAAATCTCAAGGTCCATCTAATATGGCAGTTTGAGAGCTGTGTGGGATTCAGGTGTCCAACACCAAGAAACCCCTCTTCTTCTACGTCAACCTCGCAAAGGTATTTATTCTTTTACTTTTCGGTTGATTGATTCGATTGATTGATTGGCTTCGGGTTCCGTCGTTACGAACGTTCGCCGGTGTGATTTCGCAGAGGTACATGCAGCAGCAGAACGAGGTCGAGCTCTCCGCGCTCGGCATGGGTACGTTTCCTCCTCGCAATTCATGTTAATCCTGCCTTTGCATGATTTCGATTAGCTTGGAGATTGAACAAAGATGAAACCCAACTAGCTAAAATAAAGTGACATACATATATCTCGTTTTAAGAAACAGAACAAAGTTCAGAATCAAATTTACGAACGGTTCATATATCCGTTTATAGCTTTCTGTTTTCTGATCGTTAACAACGTTGTTTCAATCTACTTGCAGCCATAGCGACTGTTGTGACAGTAGCAGAAATTCTCAAGAACAATGGCTTCGCTGTTGAAACAAGTAATCATTGTTATCCTGCCTTACTTTGTTTTTGTTATGGTATATAAAAGCTTTCTCTAATTGGTTACCTGTCAACATGTGTAGAGATTAGGACATCTACCGTGGAAATCAAGGATGAGATGAGAGGGCGGCCAATCCAAAAGGCTAAGGTTAGGGCACAATACTCTCTTCTCTGATATCATCCAAAAGGTGCTTCTGTTGATTTGTTCATTCATCACCGGAAAGTATTTACTCTGAACTTTATATGCAGATTGAGATTGTGCTGGCGAAGAGTGACAAGTTTGACGAGTTGATGGCCACAGCTGCGGCAGAAGCAGACGATGCAGAAGATGGCGAGAAGCAGAACTAGATGTTAGATATAGACAAAGGCTTGATTTTTGTTTTCTCTGTTAGTCTTGGTTGCTTATGTGCACACGGTGTTCAGTTATTGACCAATGTAAACCTCTAGAATTTACAAAGCTTATATTCGATTTGGAAGCTTTTGCTATTCTCGTAATGTTATGCAGAGTCGCAAAAAAAAATCTTTGGAAATGAGCGTATATTAATAATATCGTTATACCAATTACACCTAACCTTTGCAACAATGTATTGCCGTATTAGCATTACGGGATACACATAACCAAAAGAAGAAAAGTCCCACTACAGCGATCAGATCCTTAATAGCAGTGACACTAACACCACCGGAACAAAATCAGAAGTACAACATCTCCAATAGCGACACCTTCAAGAAGGAAACATAGCACAAGCATTGTCATCGTCCGATCAAAGATCGTATGTTTTCACCCTGTAGAAAGTTCTCGTTCACAAAACAATGCCTTCAACAAGGTCATTGTCAGGCACAACCAATTAAGGTCAGACCTTGAATTTTCACCCTGCAAGGAAATATTGTGAACTCCTCTTGTGATGTCGGCTCCCACTTTTCCGATACCGTTGCTACAAGTCACAAATAACCAAGCCAAGTCCTCGCCACCAGGACTCGACCCACCATTATTAGTTCTCAAATCTTGGCTTCCATGATATTGTCCTTACACTGATTTTATCATGGAACGAAAGACACGTTCTACTATGGCAGCTGACTACAGAGTTTTGTCTCGCTCCCTCTGAAACCTTTTTGAAATTACACTGTTTAGGATTTTCTCAAGTAACATTTTGAAGTTATTGTTGTTACTTTGCCCCTCTCTGGTGAAACTTGCCCATTTATTGTCAATGATGTTGGTCTTAGACTTCTTAATATAAGGACAAATACTATGATCTGGTGAAACTTGCCCCTAACTCAAATGCTCAATGATGTGCCAAAACGGTGCATTACATTGTTATAACTGAGAGCAAAACACTAGTACAATTTATTGTTTCCTTTTAATTTTCTTTGTTTAACTTGCAGGTACAAAACAAAACAAGAAGAGATGAAACTCAGAATAAGAATTGCAATCTCAAATATCATATCATAAGATCAAGATCCACCACATAAAAATTACACATAGATGTCCATGATCATGTGATGCAACTCACATGAATCTAATACAATCATAGCACAAAATACAGAGAGAGATCAAGCTACTCCCATAAACCCATAGTCCGGGGGTGGACTACTCCCTTATCATGTAACACCCTCGAATCGGTCCCATGTAGATTTTAACGATTCTCACCAAACCGACATAGAAACGATTTAAGGATGCTGATGAGTCCAAAATTGAAGCATATTTACCTTTTGTTTTGCATAAATAGAATAGAGATTTTGGTATTTCACTGCCCTTGCGCGCACCTTTTTGCCTTTGTTTCAACAGGATCCCCAACTACTAAGTCTATTATGGACATATCAGTTGGAACTGTCATATTATGTTATAATATGATATTTTTGTGATAAAAGTCATTTTATTGATTTACCTTCGCTCCTGGGAGATTACCAAGTGAGAGGAAACCATCAGTCACGATAACGACCAGTGGTACGGGCAGAGCCCGCGCGTACTGTCCGCCCGTACCACGCGACATCACGTCTGCCTCGTCAAATACTTTCTCCTGGCAAAGACGGCAGGGAGATTCGATATTCACAGCCACTAGAAACCACGAAACCCACATCTGAAAGGGATCTGAAGGAGTAACTTGGTAGAGGGAAAATCCCTGTTGCCTCACAGATTATTGGAGAACAATGCATCACCCCCTTCATCATAAACCGATGCATCCTCATCACCATCATTACCCCCATCTCTCATCTATTAGATCTTGTTGTAGTAATTCCATATTCAATTGTGGTTTGCACTAAATTTATCCCCATACTTTTATCTATTCATTTGATTATGACGATGTTGCTGATTGCTTCCATATGTGAGTAGTTCCTTTGTTCCTAGGGAGATGGAAAAATCCTAGCACTATTATGAACTTGCAATAAAGACGATCTATTCTTGTGTCTGTATGGCTGACCGGTCTATGATAGATTTATGATTTATGTTTGATCTCTCTCTTTAGATGGTATGTGTAGTCGGCCACATATCATTTGCCTTCAGGAATAAAGGGAGAGAGAAATTCTTTGGATGTGTTTGGAAGCATGCCCGAAATAGCTTAGTGACAAATTGGCGTCGGCTTGTAACCTATATGGTCAAAGGAGGGTAAAGAGGGACTCCCTAAGCTAATTACGATATCCACGAAAAAACCTTTAATTGTGGTGGTTTGTATGGGTGATTGCTCTCAGATATCGAAGTGCTTATTCCTACGAGCTTTGTAGTGAACATCTTATTATGGAGCTATTTTCACACATATCATGACACAAGAAGTATGTTATCTTAATTAATAATAATATCATGCTAGTGGTGTATCTTACATCCACGAGAATGTTTTAGTCCTATTGATTTCAACCACGCTTTCACACGACCTTATTACTTTCTTTCTTTTACTCGTTTTTATTACTTTTCTGCAATCAACCAAAAACCTTTCAACCACCCTTTACCTGAGATCAAAGGCAGCTTACAAGTATCCTTTGGTAGATAGTAACGAGGGGCATAAAGACCTTTACCAATAGCTCTTTGTGGGTTCGATACTTGCAGTCATCAGATGTCCACCAGGCACTTGCGTGTGGGTGGAAAATGAAGTAATACCATTACACAATAGTTCACAATGAAACCCACAAAAACATATATATACAACAACGACTCAACGAGTCAAGAATACAGATATACAGTACAAAGATCCAAATCAACTTGAAAACGATACAACATACGAGTACAGATAAGATGCAAATTGGACTAAGAGTCCTGAAGAATAACCAAATGGCGTACATAACCCTGTCTAGGCCAAGCCGGAAGAGTAACCATGGGTGCCAACAAAGGGCAAAGGAAAAATGGAGTGGTCAGTACTAAGGCCAGTACACAGCGAGTCTAGAATTCGGCGGCTCTCGCCTACATACGTATGGTGGACTGAAGCAGCAGTGAAGCATGCACTAAACAACCTATAGAGACTCTATACACGGTCGTCTATCAGAGAGGGATAAGAAAGACCTATTCAGAACCAATCTGATACTAACACCAAACATACCCATCCTGGTATCCCCTCCTCGAGACCAAACGAGGAAGTCATCCCAAGAAACTCACACATTTGGTAGTTTTATTCATTCATTTCATGATGGTTATTCAACTTACTAGTCATATCAGATTCACGTCAAATTATAACAGTAATTCTTTAGTTAAGTTGTCTATGATCAAGAAACTGTGCTCCAAGTCATCCATAACCGCGGACATGGCTTTTCGAAAAGATTTAACCCTGCAGGGATGCACCAAAGTATCCACATGCACTTCAACCCTTGTTGTCAGATCAGGTAGGTGCAAGATCATAAAACATACACCCAACAGTATGTTGACGGGGCTTCGGACACGATGTTTCCTAGACCCAAAGCAACTACATGGGGGGCACCCCCACTAAGCTACCTGCAACGAAGTTGGCCATCTTCGATACGGACCCAGGATGTGTGGCAACGGCTGTAAACGACTGGAAACCCGAAAGTATGACTGGGCTTGTCAATACAACGAAAATGTGGCACAGGGTTCCTAAACAGTATAGACGCTCCACGCGCATAGTAAATAAAGCAGTAAACTATGGATAAGTACAAAATAGTAATAACGCTCCAAACTAGTTTGTGACCCCCAACACAGTACTTTGAAATTAGGTAGTAAGCTGATAGGGGTGTCCACACACCCCAACTATGGTTAGCACGCTTGATCTCAAAACAGGTGTCAAGAACTCGGGGTCCTAGGTAGACACAAGTGGGCGGGTAAGAACCAAATAACATCTATTACCCACTGGTGCCTCTGCATTATATCTATTTCCAACATTTTAATTAACAAGTTGTAATGAAAGCCATGATCATCTCCACCATTAAGCATGTGCCAACTCCCCAATAACGGTGGAACTCGATGACTCGAACCAACACTTGAGCAAGGAACTACGACTCGCAACGCCAACTATCTACCAAAACAACATGCAATACGAGGTGTCCAAGTCAATATAGGTTGCAGGGAATGTAAATGGTATGGAAACTAAAGCATCGTAACACGGATATCAATAGATCAATAAGAGGAAGTAAATACTATAAATGCAAAATAGATAGAAATGGGGAGAATGCTCGTCTGGAAAACACTGTCGAAGATACATCTGAAGCTCGCATCAACTCAACTTCCTAATCCGTGAAGAAGCAAAGCACTAAAAGAAACACCGGATGCACTATTTAATATTACGGCAAAAGATCCAGCATGATTATGATATGATGCATGGCATAGGAAGATGCGATGCAACTAGGCAATATTAAGCGGAATCGGGATCCCGACAATTAATTAGAAGGTTCATGTTGTTTAGGTACCCCATAATTTTAAATGTCAAATTAATAAGGCAAAACATGGCATCGGTTCGCTACATAAATTTAAATAAAACAATATAAGACTAGAATAGCCCGCATATAGGCTCCATATTTAATTATTAGGTGAGTCGATAAAATACCTCCAAACCACATGATATGAATGCATTCATGTAAAATTTAATATGCAACAAGATAGATGTTATATGTTATAAAAATAGGGGTCTCGGATAGGCGATCACATTAGGGTTCGGCACCGATGGTCTTGGGGTTCGACGAGGTTCGGGTTTGGTCTTCGAATCCGGGATCAGGGTCTCGGCCATCGGATCTGTGAAGAAGGTCATGACAGTTCCAAGAAGGAGACCTTGGTGTTCAGATGTCTAGGTCCCGTCTTCGGGTCCGCTCTTCGGTTCCGAGGTCGAGGATCTTGTCGTACCGTGAAGGAGGTCTTCGAGGTTCGGTGCCATCGCCTTCAAGTTGGAGAGGCAGCCTCGGAAAATGTTGGCACCACCAAAAACTCGGAGACTAGCCGGTTTTTAAGAGATCATGTCGGTCTCGGCCACCCATGTTGTACCGGATATCTTTTCGAAAATCAAGTCGATCTAGTCCAACGTGAGGGTCACAAACAACCGAGTCACATCACCTCTTCTTCAACATACATCAGGGAACTGGCAAGCGGCTCCTGCTCGGGCAGCATAAACACACGGTAGAGGCGACGTTCAGCGGAGGCGTGCTCGTTTGGGTGGGGAAGGGGGTGGGGGGGGGGGGGGGGGGGGCATCAAGGTGGCGCGACGGCAGAGGAAGCTCGGCTCGGGCGAGCGGCGGCAGGCTCGAGGTGGATGCGGGCGCGGCGCGCAGGGCTAGCGCAGGCAGAGATAGAGACCGGGCTTCGAGGCGATGTAGGCGGGATGGCGAGGCGACTCCCTGGTGCAGAGGACGGGCGTGCTCACGAGGAGCCGCACGTGATCGGAGGCGGGGTCGACAGTGACGGCGCGGCCTCGGGGCAGAGGTGCAGCCAGGCGGCGGGGCTCACGGGTCGAGGGTGAGGCGCAGGGGACTCGCGCGAGCGGCGGAAGAAGGGTGGGCGAGCTCGGGCCGCGCGGAGGTGAAGCCGGGAAACAAGGAGCTCTACGGGGGAGGCAGACATCGGCCAGCGTCGTCTCTGCGGGCGTCAGGGAAGAGAGGCGCCAGAGGGCTAGCTGGCGGCGGCGCGGTGAGGCGAGGGAGGCCGCGGGACGAGGTGCAGCGGGCAAGCAACGCTGGGAAGGGCGGCTCTGGCGGTGGGGGTTCGGGAGCAGAGGAGAAGGAAGGTGGGTAGCGAGGCGAGAGGGGATCGCGGGACGCGGGGTAGGGATCGCGAGCGGTGGTGAGGTGGGGCCGGGTCGTGGCGGGTTGCGTACATGGGAGAGATGCGCACGGGCGATTTTTTTTAAATAATATATTCTTTTAATTAGTTCGAGAAGTATTGCACGAATTTAATAATTTCTATTTGTATTACATTATCGGTCTGAACCTAGCCGAATGAGTTCCATTCGGCCTGGGTCACACCGAATAGACAATCGGTGGTCCAGTAGCAGTGAGGGCCAGGTCGAATGCTTCATGCTCCTGGGAAAGACAAGAAAGCGTACGCAGTATTGTGTAAGAAAGTCTTGTATTCGAGCACAGGTACGTGGGCCCATCCTGAAATAGTTTTGTGAAACTGCGCTGTTTGCTCCCGACGGATTTAACGAGGACCTTTCCTCTACCTTGTGTACATCCAAACAAGCCATCTGTACATCTAAAAAAACAAGTCATATGTATGGTCGTAGGGGAGTATGAATTCCAATCGCGTTGCCAGCCGCAGGCTTCAATCGGCCAGGCCTCGGTCAGGCCACGGTCAAATGGGCACTCGCCAGCGGGTGGTCCACGGTCACATGTATTCGGTATGTTCCTTGCCGAGTGGGTCTGAATCGGTCCAACCCAGACAAAATGGTTCATTCGGCTTGCTCCAAGCCGACAATGTGATACAAAGAAAAATTGTCAAATTCGTACAATACTTTTCGAAATAATTAAAAAAAGTGTATTATTTTAAAAAATCGCTGCGGTGGAGTGTGTTCGTCGCGTCGTGTGCGGTGTCTGGGGCGTGTCGGTCTGGTGTAGTGTGTGTTGTGTGCGGCCGGGGTTGGTGGCTGGGTGTAGCGGGTGTGTGTGTGTGTTGAGACCGCTGGGTGGGCTAGGTAGGGATGGTTTTAGGGTTAGGGTTACCAGGTGTGGGCCGGTTTAGTTTAGGTGGAATAGTAGGTGGCCGGCCGGGCTTTTGGGCCCGGCGGCTGCCTCCCTCTAAAACACTTTATTTATTTTATTTTAAAACACTCTTGCAAATAGTTTTGAGGCAAATTAAATATTTAAGTAGAACTTGGGTTTTTGGTTTGAAATAAAAGGGAGGTGATTAATGTATAAAACAAAAATAGGTCTTTTATCAAAATAGTTTTAGCAAATATATGCATGATGATGTTATGATGATGCACAGAGATAAAGACAGGTGATTTTTTAGTCGGTTTTTCCCGAGTGCTACATGTCATCATGGAGGCGATGGTGGAGATATTGGAGAGGGTTGAGATGCAACCGGAGATTGGATCTAACGGCATTTCCTCTCCAATCTTCATTGGTTCTAGCTTTGTTTCGTGGTTTCTGTGTTTTTTCCGCCCCTCCTCCAAAAATGCCTCGGGTAGTCTTTTTATATCCAGATTTAGGTTAAGACGGAGATCCTGAGATGAAGACGAACGACTGTGGAGGCTCGAGGCCCAGATAGACTAGGTGGCGTGTCCAAGGGTGGGTCCACACCATCTAGGAAAATTTGTCCCCTGCTGCTCCAAAAGAATAGGCCCTTCTCCTTCAATACAAAATTCTTCATAAAAAATCCTAGTCCAATTTGACTCTGTATCGGGGCCTAAAACATAAAAATACGAAAAACAGGGTTTTCTCACTGTAGAGTTATAAACCAAATAAAGAGGAAAATAGGTAGTTCCCCATAAATCAATGCAATACATGTTTATAATAGTGTATACCATCATAATATGTTGGAATATGATGGAATATCTGACAATAAACTACAAAGTTCACGTATGCATTTTACATGCATCAATACATGGCCGCAAATTTCTGGCAGGAGAAATTCGGTCACCGTCCGATTACTCTAGTCACTATTTAGAGATGGCGTCGCTCTACCCCAAATCCAAATACACCATCACCCCTTCGAGTTCGTCTACCATCAGATCTAGGGCGATGCCGGTTGAGTCTTCTACGTCGAGCATGAAGATGTTGGTCCTGTCAGCTTCACCGACAAGCACAACATAGGTGGGCACTTCGGCTTCACCCTTGAGAGCGTCAAGGGCGATCTTGGAGTTTACTCTAATGAAGGTCCAAGACCACTTGATGCGGTTTAGGAGCTTTGCCGGAGATTAGAGTCTCACGAAGGAACTGGGGTACCAACAAGCCCCGGATTCACGAGGGGACTAAAGACGCGCTTACATCTTCTCGTGGACGATGGCAGCGACGGAGTTTGCACATGACAAGGAGGTGCCACCGTGATTTTTTACCCAGATTCGGGACCCTCATGAGGAGGTAAAGCCCCTACTCCTTCTTGGTTGTATTGCTTGTGGTGCTTTGCGAGGGTACAATGAATAGTGAAAGCCTAGGATTTTAGATCATAAGTATCGACCACTTCTAAGGTTGGGGTGGTTACCCTTTTCTAGTGGCGCCGAACCTCTTCTTTGAATTCATTAGGAGGGAAGAGTTACCACATTGCCTCCTAGGGAGAATTAGTCTACAAGACTACTTTACACGGACTAGGTCTTGGATCTTCGGGGGTTGCCGGTCCAGCATAAATGTGTGGTTGTTGCTGACGTCTCCCTGCAGCATGGTACCATCCACTACCTCCTTGCACAAAAGTGGCAAAGAGGGAGGGACTGACGTGGTGTCGTCAACCCTTCTTTATCACCGAAACGGCCAAACAGCGCCTCCCCTTTACTGAGGAGGCTCAAACGGTTAAGGCTGCTACCCATTGGGCTTGTTGTCTTACCCCCTTCGGCAGGATTATGAGTGTGCCCTTGGGGCCCGATGGCTGTGAAAATAGCCATCTTTCTCCATATTATACTTCATTTTTAGTCAAGTAATTAACCAAGAATCTCTTTAACCTTGCTACTAATGACTAATTATTGCAAAGGTGTGCAATCCCTTGTTTTGAATTGTGTTTTGCAGGAAATCATGCTTTTAAGGCGCACTCATGAGCTATTAATGAAGATTTTGAGGAAGTCTACACGGCCAAGCAATCCTGGAGTAAAAACCAGTCGACAGAGGCTTTAACGACCACTAGTACATGAAAGGCCGACCCATACGGTCCACCTGTACCATGTGTTGTTGGCTTTGTCTCATCAAACCCTAGGACTTTCGTGAAGGCGCCTATATATTTCAAGGTCCCAGTCACCGCGCAGAGGGTCGCCATCCTTAGATTGCATCACAACACCACCAAAGGGGATCCACCACCATAGTTCATCCTCTCCACCCTCCACCCTCTCCATAGCCATATCCATTAGCTTGTACTTGAGATCTCCTTGTGATTCGGTGACCATTGTAAGAATATTTGATTTCAATCTAAGTATTTTGCACAAAGTTTTCTATCCTTGATCTCATTGTTATGAGTGAGTAGTCCTCACGGGCTGCGGTTTGGGGTGAAACCTCACAGCGATTATGTGCATCTAATCCATGGGAGTATTGTGTATTGATTGAATAGAGATTTATATATTTGTTTCTTTGTCTCTTTTCTCGATCTATGGACTTGTAGGTACCCAAGATCCCTGAGATTGATAAAGTCTTGAGGTTAGATACTTGTGAGCGGTGATATCATTGGAAACCTAGTGACAGAAAGGGGGTACGGTCTTCGTTTAGCGATCCATTTGGAAACAACAGCAACATCACTTTTTAAGGCTTTGATCCGTGTTTTCACTTAATAATTGTTGTAGCCCGGTACTTCGTGGTTGCAATGGTTGGATCAAAAGACTATTGCTATGCATGTGACTCGCAAGGGCTCTAGTATATCAGGATGTGTTGCTCACAAATTTTATCTTTATTAAATCATTACACATGAATATGCGTATTACTATCTTTATCCCATATGATGTGTATCTGTAGGTGAATCTTCAATCCTAGCATATCTCCATCCATTGAAACAACCCATGTTCTAAAGTAAACTAGAAAGGTCCGATAAACGAAGGTAAAACAAACAAAAAGAGTCTTGTAGACGTGCCTTATTAAATTCCTTTTAGAATCATTTCCCAAGGTTCGATTAAACCTAGGTCTACTAGAGTAAAAGATACTATACTACACCTGTAAATCCTGAGCGAAGGTATCAGGGCCTACTGGGAGAGAATCCAAGGCTCTCGTAGAGGGGGGACACCTCCTCCTGGGAGTCTTCCTTCTAGGGGCAATCTGGTCATGGTCCCTCCCTTGCGGAACAAGCCTTGTGAGGTGTTGCTCGTCCCGCCTACGGTACCCGAACATGCATGTTGAGGAAATGCAGCCTCGCGAGCCCGTCACTGCTTTGGGAATGGGCCTGGGGACCAGTGGGTCTGGGTACCTGATGCATGTAAAATGCATACATAAACTTTGTAGTTTGTTGATATGAATTACCACATATTTGCAACATATATGATGTTATGTCAATGTTTTACATTGATTTATGGGGATTTACCAATGATCCTCTTTATTTTGGTTATAACTCTGTCTAGGACAAAACACCTTATGTTAGTCCTTTTGCGATTCTAGGAGCTACGGGACTCGAAAAATGGCAAGTTCAGAGGCCACGGTTCACAAATTGCGAGACGCATCCAGAAGGACAAAGAAGATCACCAGGGGACCAATAGGCTGGGAATAAGGCCCAGTGGAACGCTCACCCTCTTAGGGCATACCACTAGGGGTCTTTTCCTCCTCGGCCGTTCGATTCGCTTGATCTTTTCGCCCACCGATTTGGTTGGACCTAAAAACGTCTATATATACCCTTTGGCGACCGTCCTCGAGACAGAAGGAGGCGGAGATCGATAAGACATAAATAAAGAGTCTAGAGAGGATCTTGTTGTAGATGTTGATAATGAACACGTTGTTGTATGTTGCTTACCTATAGTAACAATATAAATGGGAAAACAATATGTTGCAATAAGATCCTCCGACTGTCCTCCCTTTTACTTGCACTAGTTTACCGATAGTATTTGCTTCCAAAAACTTGACTATTTTCTAGTTAGTACAAAAAAAACCACACTAGCTTTTCATAGAAGGCCATATAAGTGGGTTATAGGGATTTATAGATTAGATAGTTGATGATTGCAAGTGCACATATCGATTGTAGCTAGTTTCAAAATAAGAGTATCAAACCCACAGAGAGCTATTTGGTTAAGGTCTTTATGCCCTCGTCACTGTCTACCAAAGGATACTTGTAAGCCGCCTTTGATTTCAAGTAAAGGGTGTTTGAAAGGTTTTTTGTTGAATATAGAAAAGTAATTAAAACAATTAAAATAAAGCAAGTAACAAGAGTGTTTGAAAACGTGGTTGAACTCAATAGGGCTAAAGCGTTCTTAGGGATGTAGGATACACTTCTAGCATGATATTATTATTCATAATTAGGATAACCTACTTCCTATGTCATGATGTGTGTGGAGAGAGATCCATAATAAGATGTTCACTACAAGGCTCTTAGGAAGTCACTTTGTTGAGTCAAGAATGAGGTCACCTCTAAATAACCACTACGATGTGTGAGAGTAGTCACCCATACAGACCACCATAATTAAGGGTCTCCCCATAGATATCGTAATTACCTTAGGAAATCTCTCTTTGTCCTCCTTTGAACGTGCAGGTTGGTAGCTGGTGCCAATTAGTCACAATAGCTTTCTAGGGCATGCTTCAAAACATGTACACATGATTTCACCCTCTTCTTTAGTCCCAAATGCAAATGATATGTGGATGACTACACATATCATCTAAAGAGAGAGATCAACCACACATCATAAATCTATCATAGACTAGTAAGTCATACGAACATAAGAATAGATCATCTTTAATTCAATTTCATAATAGTGCTAGGGTTTCTCCATCTCCCCAAGAACGAGGGTAAAATACTCACACATGGAAGCAATCAATGACATCATCATAATCAAATGGATGGATAAAAGTATGGGGATAAATCTAGTGCAAACCACAATTGAATCTGGAATTACAACAGGATCTAATGAATGAAAGATGGGGTAATAGTGGTGATGGCGATGCAGCGGTTGATGATGAAGGGGATGATGCGATGTCCTCCAGTGATCCGTGAAGCAGCAGAGATTTGCCCTTCTCCAAGTTCCTCCTTTGGGTCCCTTTCTGGTGTGGTTTTTTGTGGTTCAAGGTTGATGTGAATGTCGGATCTATGATCCATCTTCACAAGGAAAAAGTATTTGACGAGGCGGACGCGCTGCCGCGTGGTACGGGCGGACAACACGGGCGGTCTCCTCCCGTACCACTGGTCGTTATCGCTGCAGAAGCCTTCCTCGTGTTTGCTATTCTCCCAGGTGTGAAGGTAAATCCATAAAATGACTTTTATCACATAAAAAATATCATATTATAACATAATATGAAAGTTCCAATTGATATGTTCATAAGAGACTCAGTAATTCGGGATCTAGTTGAAATAAGGACAAATGGCGTGCGCAAGCGCAGTAAAATAAAAAAATCCCTAATCTACTTATGCAAAAAAGAAAGGTAAATATGCTTCAATTTTTGTAATCATCAACTCCCCCAAGCTAGACTCTCGCTTGTCCCCGAGCAAGATGGTGGCTTATGGACAAGATCATTATGTTCATGAGGCACGAGACGTTACAATAAATGAGGTAGAAATTGAAACAAGAATACAATATCAGATGTAAAGTTACTTCGGGGGTATTATCATACCCTTACACATCACATGACTTAGAGGCTTCCACACCTTTTGAGCTCTTAACTTCAGTAATGAAGTTTATGATCATTATTTTTATCTTTCTCTTTTCTTTTACCTTGTAATACTTTTGATAGTTGTTCTTTTATATCTTCTTTTACTATAGGCACATGATCATTCTCACTACTTTTAATGGCTTTTGAAACCTGTGACTATAATATGCTACCAAAATTCTTCTTCTCATAGTTTAATCAATACTTGTATTGGTGTGGAAGTCCCTAAAATCATGACAGTTGTACAAGTATCATAACACTCAACCTAATTCAATCATCTAATATAATAATCATGAATCAAAAGATAACTTGAAATATCATAAATTCTCAAAACTCAGTGGATATAATTCTTTTTCTCAAACAGAAGGGAGCTTGAAGATGATGCAATTAATGCAAACTCTGGAATTGAAACCTAACATGCGTGCAATAAAGTAAACATGCTAAAACTAATATGTGTGTAGTAAAGATAGATTACAAGGTCTTCATAGATCCCCCAAGCTTGTAATCAAGGTAGGGAGGATCCCAAAAATCCTTGCGAGTACCTACTCCTTCTTAGGGGTGAAGAAGTCATCATCTTCTTCTCCTTCTTCCGCCTTGAGGCTGCAGGCATGAGCAATACATGCAAATCGAGTGGACAACTCTGTGATGCTAACATGTTGTTCCTTAATTATTTTTCTTAGCGTCTTTCTATCATTAGCCATCTCCATGATAATCTTGGTTAGGAGTTGAAATCTACCATCAATGTCATCGACTTTCTTTTCGAGATCTTTTCCCATCATCCAGTAAGAGTTAACTCCTTCCCCAATAGTTTCAACACAAGCTTTGGAAATCTTTTCAAGGTTCTCGCTCTTTCCCATAATCCCATCCTGTTTTTCCTATTTTCGAGAAGAGGATCAAGGAGAAGATTTGGAAGAAGATCCACGAAGGTTGTACCTGTAAGGATTGAGTGGGGATTCCCCTTTGTTCTTCCTTTGTTCCACGTGCCTGAGAATCTCCAACTTGCGTGGGAACATATCCTCCTAGTTGGGGAGTGGAACCACTTGAGTAGACTCTTTAGTTGAGGAAGACGAAGAATACCTCTCAAATTCCCTTCTCTTGGCTTGTGCTGTGGCAACATCTTCCTTCTTGGTCCATATCTACTTGATATGAAAAGGCTGCATAGTTCTTGAACAATCATGTGAGATCTGAGGTGTCATAATAAAAGACAAAGAAGAAGAACCCTAGATCTAAAAGATGAGGGTCAAGAACAAATGAGTAAAGGTGCAGTGAAAAGGGGAAAATAACCCTAGATGAAAGGGGTTGGAGTCAGTCACGGGTAATGGTACGGGCGGGCACCATCTTTACCGTGCACCCATACTGGCGTCTCGCCGACCTTCATCAATATCCTTTTTGTACGTATGAGATTGCAAGAATAAACGAGGGAGAATAAAGCTAGCAACAACCATCGGTATGAGCATGTCTGCCCGTACGGTTCGGTCATATCGAATCTCAAGAAAACGAATGCCGACTTTTGTCTGCTTAATGACCACAGGTACGGGCACATGTAACCGTACGGCCCACCCGTACCAGGTCGAAAAGTAGCTCAGAATAATTAGAAACTCGAAGGGAATGTAAAGAACATGATAAGACAAAGTAAAAAGCTTCTGGAATAGCAAAATTAAGCAACTAAGACCTTAGTTACCTCACTTTGTTTGATATATTCCTCGGTCGAGATTAAGGAGATTAGCTCCACCGTGCTGACTTCCGGGCTCTATAGTGTTTGAAGCGCTGCCCATTAATAATCTAGGATGAAGAAGATGGAGTAGTATTTTTCAACTTTACCGCTCCCGCGGGGTAGGACTCATCAACCTCATAACGCCCTTCCCACTTGGCTTTTAGCTTACCTGCAAAAATCTTAAGCCTAGGGTTTGATACGTTGCTAATGTATCCATAATTTTTTATGTTCCATGCTTGGTTTTATCTACTTTCTTATGTTTTGTCCACACTTTGGAGTACTTTTTATACACTTTCTTGGACTAACCTATTAACAAGATGCCACAGTGCCAACTGCCTGTTTTGTGCTGTTTTTGGCTCCAGGAAAGTCAGAAAATGAATATTCTCGGAATTGGACGGGACAAAATACAAAGTCAGCTTTTCACCGAGGGGGACACGGAGCCAGAATACAAGACGGAGAGGGGCCAGGGGCCAGCCACACCACCTGGCCACGCGACCAGGTCTAGCCCGCGTCAGGGGGTGGTGCGGCCATCTAGGGCACCCCTCGGCCTCCCCTTTCTCCTATAAGATGCCTTCGATACAGAAACCCTAAGTACCCGATCAAAATTCCACGAAAGAGTCTGTAGCCGCCGTCATCTCCATCCCTAAATAGGGAGGGATCTAAAGCTCTTCCCGGCACCCTGCCGGAGGGGAGAATTCACCCTGGAGGCCTTCTTCATCACCATGCAAGCCTCCGGTGTGATGCGTGAGTAGTTCATCCTTGGACTACGGGTCCATGTAGTAGCTAGATGGCTGGTTCTTCTCCTTTGTGCTATCATGTTTAGATCTTGTGAGCTACGTTCATGGTCAAGATCATCTATTTGTAATCCTACATGTTGTGTTTGCGGGGATTCGATGGATATTGAGATGTTATTTCAGATTGATTATTGATTTTATTATGTCTTTGTTATTTGTGATCTTGCATGCTTTCTGTTGTTAGTAGCTATCTTGGCCAAGTAGATGCTAGCAACTCCAAGAGTTAGTATTTATGCTCGATAGTGGGTTCATGCCTCTAGTAATCTGGGGAAGTGACAGAAATCTCTAAGGTACTAGACGTGCTATTGCTACTAGGGAGAAAACATCAATCCTTTGTTCATAGAACAATCGTATTATTTACTTTACACGCAATGTGTAATGCAATTATCTGTTGCTTGCAACTTAATACTGGAGGGGGTTCAGATGATAACCTGAAGGTGGATTATTAGTCATAGATGCAGTTGGATTACGGTCTATGTATAATGTTGTAATTCCCAATCAAATCTCAAAGGAGTCAAGATGATTAGTATATGCATGTATGCTTTCTCGATGTTTGTCAATTGCTCCGCTGTAATTTGTTTACTCAACATGTCATCTATATTAAGGAGAGCCACCACTAGTGAACTATGGACCCCGGTCCTTTATTTTACCATCAACCTACAACTGGTTACCGCTTTCTGTTTACTTTCTACAAACTATTACTTTCTTCCACACAATACGTTTAATCCTTTGTTTTTAGCAAAACCGGTGAGATTGACAACCTCACTGTAAGTTGGGGGCAAAGTTCTATGGTTGTGTTGTGCAGGTTTCCACGTTCTTTGCGCCCTGCCAAAGGCCAGCTAGCAACACCTTGGAGGTGTTTCCCTGCTCCTACTGGTTCGATAACCTTGGTTTCATAACTGAGGGAAACTTACTAATGTGCTCATCATACCTTCCGCTTGGGGTTCCCCAACAAGCTCGTTATTACACGAGTCAACAAGTACTTTTCTGGCACCATTGCCGGGGAGTCAAGGACATCTTCACAAGGGGAGTCCCTCATAACCAATCTCTTTACTTTGTTGTTTTTGTTTTGCTTAGTTTATTTTTGCTTCGTTTGCTTGTTTCTTTATAAAAAACACAAAAAAATTAGTTTTACTAGTTTTCTTTCTTTATTAAAAACACAAAAAAATGACTACTCTTGAAAACACTAAGTTGTGTGACTTCACTAGCACCAACAACAATGATTTGATGTGCACACCTATTGCTCCACCTGTTTCTGAAGCTACTTTCTTTAAAATTAAACCTGCTTTACTCAATCTAGTTATGAGAGAACAATTTTCTGGTATTGGTAATGAAGATGCTGCTGCTCACTTAAATAACTTTGTTGAACTTTGTGAGATGCAAAAGCATAGGGATATAGATGGAGATATTATTAAGCTTAAATTGTTTCCTTTCTCTTTGAGAGGAAAAGCTAAAGAATGGTTGCAATCCCTAACTAGGAACAGTATTGATTCTTGGACTAAATGCAAAGATGCTTTCATTGGAAAATAATATCCTCCTGCTAAGATTATATCTATGAGAAGTGAAATAATGAAATTTAAACAATCTAATAATGAACATGTTGCTCAAGCTTGGGAAAGAATGAAATCTTTGGTAAAGAATTGTCCCACTCATGGACTGACTGCTTGGATGATTATCCAAACCTTTTATGCAGGATTGAACTATTCTTCAAGAAATCTATTGGATTCTGCTGCTGGAGGTACCTTTATGACCATTACTTTGGGTGCTGCAACAAAGCTTCTAGATAATATGATGGTTAACTATTCTGAATGGCATACTGAGAGAGCTCCACAAGGTAAGAAGGTAAATTCTGTTGAAGAAACCTCCTCCTTGAGTGATAAAATTGATGTTATTATGTCTATGCTTGTTAATGGGAAGGCTCATATTGATCCAGATCATGTTCCCTTAGCCTCTTTGGTTGCTCAAGAAGAGCAAGTTGATGTGAACTTTATAAGAAATGACAATTTTAGCAACAATGCTTACACGAAAATTTTTGGTAACAACAATTATAGGCCATATCCTCCCAACAATGGTAATGCTTATGGAAATTCCTACAACAATAATAGGAGTGCTCCCTCTAAACTTGAAGTTATGCTTAAAGACTTTATTAGTAAACAAACTTCTTTCAATAAAACTATTGAGGAAAAACTCTCTAATGCTGAAAGAAATATAGCATCATTGGCTGAAGCTCAATCTTCTTTGAATAAAATGGCTGCTAAACTTGAAACTATTGATAATCCCTTTGCTGCTACTAATTCCATACAAGTTAGAATTGATGAAAATGTTAGACTATTAGCTGAATTGCATGCTAAGTGGAAAAGAGAAGATGAAATTGCTAGAAACATTAGTGTTTCTACTATCACTACCACTAGTGTTGAGGCTAGTAATAGCTCTACTACTTTAGATGATAATTATGATTTTGATCTTGATGGTTGCAATATCTCTGAAGTTATTAAGTTCCTACAAAAGCTTGCTAAAAGTCCTAATGCTAGTGCTATGAATATGGCCTTTACAAAACACATTACTGATGCTCTCGTAAAAATTAAAGAAAAAAGATGAAACATAAAGCTTCTATTCCTATGAAATAAGAAGATGGTTGGAAACCCATCATTAATATGAAAGTGAATGATTTTGATTTCAAAGCTTTATGTGATCTTGATAGTAGTGTTTCTATTATGCCTAAAAGGATTTATGATATGCTTGAGTTGCCACCATTAGAAGATTGTTATTTGAATGTCCCACTTGATGATAATGCTAAAAAGAAACTCATGGGGAGTATTAATGATGTTCTTATTATGGTTAACAATGCCTATGTCCCTGTTGATTTCTATGTTTTGGATGTTGAATGCAATGCTTCTTGTCCTATTACTTTGGGAAGACCTTTTCTTAGAACTGTTGGTGCCATTATTAATATGAAAGAAGGCACCATTAAATATCAACTCCCACTCAAGAAAGGTATAGAACACTTCCCTAAGAAGAGAGAGAAGATTTCTTTTGCCTCTCCTATGAAAACAATATTTGCTCTTAATGCTTCTTCATTTGAGAACACTTGATTCTTTTTCTTGCTTCTTATGCCTAACTTAAAGGCGTTAAAGAAAAGTACTTATTGGGAGATAACCCAAAAATTTTAGATGAGTCTTGGAAGTTATTACCTTAGTAATAACCACTCCTTATCCTTTTTATTTTGCTTTTTGTGCCAAGAATAACCTCTAATGAGAGAGAAGTAATGATTGGGAAAGTTGTTGTCCCGAAACAGATTTCTGTGCTTGACCGTAAAAATTCGTGTAAAATCTCTGTACGTCGTTTTGCAGCATGAATTTTTGTGCTTCTTCCCCAGGTTGTTATCTAACTTTCATTAGTTCAACAATTTGTGATTTGAGCAACAAAAGCTCTTCGAAAAAATTGATTTTTACCTGTTGTTCTGTTTTGACAGATTTCTGCCATTATTTGCATTTGCTTCTTGTTGGTTCCTTTTTGAGTTCTTTTGGGGAATTGAGATTTTTGAGGGAAGTGCTACAGTAGCTTGTGTTTTAATGAAAGTTTTATTGGTCTTGAAACTGAACCGACTTATTATCCTGAGTGCACTAATGTTGCTAATAAAGGTTGTGTGAAGTTTTGTATGAAGGAAAAATTTCAGGTGTATGGAGAGAATGATGTAATGAGATGAAGAATGGACTAAAGCTCAAGCTTGGGGATGCCACCCCATGTCAGCCCAAGAAATATTCAAGAAGTACAAGCGTCAAAGCTTGGGGATACCCAAGGCATCCCCTTCTTCATCAATAAAAATCTCAGGTTTCTTCCAAACACTTCATTTTTATTGTTTAATGCACAGTTGTGTTGTTCTTGGAGAGTCTTCTTTTTCGTTTTTTGTTTTTGGTTTTCGTTTGCTTGGTTTTGTTAGTTTGCTTGAATAAATTGGTTGGACCCCCTCTTTCATGCATTGGTTTTCAAATAGTTTGGTTTGGATTGGAAAAGAGTAGGAAAAGTTCATGCTTAAGTGGTAAAAGGAGATTGTTTTTTACTGTGGCCTATGCTTTTTCATGCCATGCTTGATATTGTTTTGGCTTTATGCTTAGTGATCTTTGCTGTAGCATGACATGTTATAAGCAATTGAGATTGCTTAATGTTCCTTGGAAGAATCATGCGTTGTTTTAGCATATTAAAGCATAATATTGTGGTATTCTCCTTTGATGATTTATTTGGGTTGACTTGGCGCATGCTCACACCATGTTATGACTATCCCAAGTCACCATAGCCTTTATGATCCTTTAGTTTTCGACTTGTAGTATCACTTTATGCTTTGATTAATGATGTTTTGTCGCTCTGCATGATTATGGCCATTATTGCTCTCTTAGTTGGTCGCTCCCAGTCTTTTGCTAGCCTCCATAACCAAGTATGAGTTCCACTCATGCATCCAACTCCTAAAACCAAGTTATTCCAAAGAGTCCACCATACCTACCTATTAGCATTTGCTATTCCAAGTATATTTATGTTTTTATCTACCTTCCGAATTAAACTTGTTATGAGAAAACTAGTGATTAAAGCTCTCACAAACTTGATGGCACACTTTACTTTTCTTGCCCTTAATAAACTTGAACCATTGTGTCGTCTATGTTGTATATGCTTGCACTTATATGTTGGGGATTAGCAGAACGATGCTATCATGGGGAACGCTTTGAACATTACACTTGTACTTTGTACCTAGTTGATATTATGCTCTTTTGTCTATGGATGTCGTCGGTGTGAAATGAAAGGGGAGCTTGTAAGTCCATGGAGTTATGTATGTGTGTTAGAGAAACGCTTGGGCCGCCGGTCTAATCCATGCCGTCATGGTGGAAACCTGTAGCGTAACCATAATGAGCTGTCTATGAAGCATTCTTCTTATAAAAAAAGAGTCAGATATTGAGAAAAAAGAGAAAAAAAAGAGATATGAGAAAAGAGGAAAGAGAGAAAAAAGCACCATTTTCCCATGGTAAATAAGAAGATTGTTGAGATGCTCGTTATCTGCTTGCCTTGTCATTTTGATATGGGGATTCTTCCGTATCATCGGGCAAGGGGTACCCTGTTGGCAGTTCTCTATGATACACATGTACTTACTATGACAAGAACTTACCGGTAACTAAACTTGAGTAGTATGAGGAGCAGCCCTCGTATTCAAGGGACATGATATTTCCAACTTATAATTTGTCAAGCATATACTCCATAGTTTGTTCACTTTAACCTTAACCACTTCAAGATGCTTATGATAGGGGCAATGAGAGCTAAAAGCTAATAAGTACCATAATTTTTGGAAGCTCTTTATGAAACTTGAATCCCTGCTTCCTTCTATGAAGGGCCTTTCTTTTACTTTTATGTTGAGTCTCCACCTTCTATCTTTATGCACCTATTGAGAGAGCATAGTGGCCATTCTTAGTTCTATGTGCATTGTCCCAAGACTTGTTGATTGATGCATAATTTTGATATTGCTTGTTCTTAAACTATTTGTATCTAGTCACTCTTATGAACTTTGAAGGTGTCCTATGCATTTATGTTTTCTACTCTATGAGGGACAAGCTGAATACCACTATGCTATGTTTTCTTTATGTGAAACCAACAAACGTCTTGCAAAGCATTGTTATTCATGAATCTTTTGTTTGTGCCTTTTCATGCTGCAACATAGTTGCTATGTCTTATAGTTATAACTTTATGTTTCATGCTATGTTGAAGTACTATGATACCAGCTATCAATGTTTTACAAATACTTTCATCAAGTTTATGATGGTGCATGTCACCTCAAAAATTATTCTTTCCTTTTATCACTTACCTACTCGAGAACGAGCAGGAGTTAAGCTTGGGGATGTTGATACGTTCCTAACGTATCCATAAATTTTTATGTTCCATGCTTGGTTTTATCTACTTTCTTATATTTTGTCCACACTTTGGAGTAATTTTTATAAACTTTCTTGGACTAACCTATTAACAAGATGCCACAGTGTCAGCTGCCTGTTTTCTGCTGTTTTTGGCTCCAGGAAAGTCAGAAAATGAATATTCTCGAAATTGGACGGGACAAAAACCAAAGTCAGTCTTTCACCGAGGGAGACACGGAGCCAGAATATGAGACGGAGAGGGGCTAGGGGCCGACCAGACCACCTGGCCGTGTGGCCAGGCCTGGCCCATGCCAGGGGGTGGTGCAGCCACCTAGGGAACCCCCTCGGCCTCCCCTTTCGCCTATAAGATGCCTCTGATACAGAAACCCTAAGTACCCAATCAAAATTCCATGAAAGAGTCTATAGCCACCGTAATCTCCATCCCTAGATCGGGAGGGATCTGAAGCTCTTTCCGGCACCCTGCTGGAGGGGAGAATTCACCCTGGAAGCCTTCTTCATCACCATGCAAGCCTCCGGTGTGATGCGTGAGTAGTTCATCCTTGGACTACGGGTCCATGTAGTAGCTAGATGGCTGGTTCTTCTCCTTTGTGCTATCATGTTTAGATCTTGTGAGCTACGTTCATGGTCAAGATCATCTATTTTTAATCCTACATGTTGTGTTTGCGGGGATCCGATGGATATTGAGATGCTATTTCAGATTGATTATTGATTCTATCATGTCTTTGTTATTTGTGATCCTGCATGCTTTCCGTTGTTAGTAGCTATCTTGGCCAAGTAGATGCTAGCAACTCCAAGAGTTAGTATTTATGCTCGATAGTGGGTTCATGCCTCTAGTAATCTGGGAAAGTGAGAGAAGAAGTGACAGAAATCTCTAAGGTACTAGATGTGCTATTGCTACTAGGGAGAAAACAGCAATCCTTTGTTCATAGAACAATCGTATTGTTTACTTTACACGCAATGCGTAATGCAATTATCTGTTGCTTGCAACTTAATACTGGAGGGGGTTCGGATGATAACCTGAAGGTGGATTATTAGTCATAGATGCAGTTGGATTACGGTCTATGTATAATGTTGTAATGCCCAATCAAATCTCAAAGGAGTCAACATGATTAGTATATGCATGTATGCTTTCTCGATGTTTGTCAATTGCCCCACTGTAATTTGTTTACCCAACATGTCATCTATCTTAAGGGGAGCCACCACTAGTGAACTATGGACCCCGGTCCTTTCTTTTACCATCAATCTACAATTGTTTACTGCTTTCTGTTTACTTTCTGCAAACTATTACTTTCTTCCACGCAATACGTTTAATCCTTTGTTTTCAGCAAAACCGGTGAGATTGACAACATCACTCTAAGTTGGGGGCAAAGTTCTATGGTTGTGTTATGCAGGTTTCCACGTTGTTGTTAGCACCAGTAGTGCGCCCTGCCAAAGGACAACTAGCAACACCTTGGAGGTGTTTCCTTGCTCCTACTGGTTCGATAACCTTGGTTTCATAACTGAGGGAAACTTACTGCTGTGCTCATCATACCTTTCTCTTGGGGTTCCCCAACGAGCTTGTTATTACACGAGTCAGCAGGGTTGTAGAGCAAAACTTTACCTCCAGATTTAAATTCTTTATTCTCTAATTTTCTAGCATGCCATTTCTTTACTTTTTCCTCAAATATCCTTGCATTCTCATAGGCCTCATTCCCGAGTTCATCTAAAGCATGAATATCCAAGAGATGCTTCTCTCCTGCAGTTTTAAAATCAAAGTTCATAGTTTTAATAGTCCAACGAGCTTTATGCTTTAATTCTAACGGGAGATGACAAGTTTTACTGTTAACCATCTTATATGGTCTCATTACCATTGGATTTTTGAATGATGTGCGGTATGCCCATAATGCATCGTTAAACTTCATGGCCCAATCCTTTCTTGATTTATTCACCCTCTTCTTGAGTATGACTTTAATCTCCATGTTAGATAGTTCCAATTGCCCACTGGTTTGGGGGTGATAAGGCGAGTCTACTCGATGGTTGACTCCATACTTCTGAAGTATCTTGCCAAAAGTACCCTCCATAAAATGAGTTCCACTATCAGTAATTAAAAATCAAGGTACTCCGAACCTTGGAAAAATGATGTATTTAACCATCTTGATGGATGTGGCTGCATCTGCATGGGAAGTGGGTATTGCTTCTACCCAGTTGGTAACATAGTCAACAACAACAAGAATATGAGTATAACCGTTAGAGGGGATGAAATTTCCCATAAAATCCATTCCCCAAACATCAAATGGCTCTATTATGAGATTATATTTCATAGACATTTCTTTCATTTTTCCAATGTTACTCATGCCTTGACACGCATCGCAGCTCCTAACATAAGCACGGGCATCCTAACCAAGGTTATCCAGTAAAACCCTGACTGTAAGACCTTGGCTGCTGTACGGTCACCAACATGGAGTCCCCCATAAGGACTATATGACAAGATCTAACAATAGCTCTAAGCTCATGGTCAGGTACACATTTCCTAATTATCCCATCAATACCATGCCTATATAAATAAGGATCATCCCAAATATAAATTTTTAAATCATTAACGAATTTCTTTCTTTGATTGTAATCCATTCCTTTTGGTAAAAACTTACCTACAAGAAAATTAGCATAGTCTGCAAACCAAGGATCGCGTGACTCTATAGTAGTGAGATATTCTCCTAGCAAGGATTCGTTAATGGGAATGGGATCTTCTATAATACCCTACATATGTGAGAGATGATTGGCAATAGGATTATCCTTACCTCTTCTATCCACTATTTGCAAGTCATATCCCTGTAGTAACAAGACCCATTTAATTAGACAGGGTTTAGCATCTTTCTTAGCTAGAAGATGTCTTAAAGCCTGATGATCCATATGAACTATTACCTTTGAATTGATAATGTAGTGTCTAAATTTATCACAAGCGAAAACCATAGCTAAACACTCTTTTTTAGTTGTTGCATAATTTCTTTGATCTTGATTGAAAACTCGACTAGCATATTGAATGACGTTTAGGTTTGATCCATCTCTTTGTCCAAAAGCGGCCCCAATAGCATAATCACTAGCATCGCACATAATTTCAAATGGTTCATCCCAATTTGGTGGTTGAATAACAGGTGTAGAAACTAGCATCTTTTTCAATTGCTCAAAAGAATCAATGCAACTTCTATCAAAAGAAAACACGGTATATTTATCTAGGAGCGAGTTAAAGGGGCAGCCATTTTAGCAAAATCCTTAATAAAACGCTTATAGAAACCAACGAGCCCAAGAAAGTTCTTTACCCCTTTCACGTCTTGTGGGATTGGCAACTTTTCTAAAGTAACAAGGTTTGAAACATCAACTTCAATCCCTTTTTCAAAAACTCTATGATCGAAAACTATACCTTCTTTTACCATAAATCAACAATCCTCCCAATTGAGAACCAACTTGGTTTGTCTACACTGTTGTAAGACTCTATTAAGATTATATAGACACTGCTCAAAAGCGATTCCGTACACAACAAAGTTGTCCATGAGAACTTCCATAGATATTTCTACAAAACTATCAAATATTTTCAAAACACACGCTTGAAAATTAGCAACTGCGTTACACAAACCAAAAGGCATTAGTTGATAAGCATAGGTTCCATAAGGACAAGTGAAAGTAGTTTTTTCTTGGCCTTCAGGCTAAATAGTGATTTGAGAATAACCCGAATAGCTGTCAAGAAAATAGAAGTGAGAGTTACCAGACATCCTTTTCAAGATGCTATTCATGAAAGGTATTTGATTATGATTTTTTATGGTTTCCTTGTTTAATTTCCTAAAGACTATAAACATTTTATACCCCGCTATAGTTATAGCAGGGATTAATTCATCCTTATCATTATTAATTATGGTTATATAGCCTTCCCTAGGTATACAATGAGTTGGGCATACCCATTTACTACGGAGATTGGATAGATAATACCATTGTCTAACGTACATATGACTTATTTTCTTACTACCTGACGTGGGCATACCCTACAGGTACTCGAGTTTGGCATATATGGTCCAGATACGGCAGAATCCCACGGTGTTGCCAAGGCCCAATACAAGATTCAGGTGGCTCACGGAGTCTCTGATTACTTGCGGCACAAGATGAAGCTTAAGATAGAAAGTTTAAAGGAACAAACCCTAATTTGTAACCGACTCGGCCTGCTACCTGAGACCTAGCCTATCTATATAAAGGCTAGAAGGGGCGGTGAGGAGGTCAATCATAACCCTAGTTCTCCACAACCTCGCCAGATTGCATCTGCACACCCCCTAAAACTTTTGACTCCCTTGATAATTCCAAGAGCAGACAAGCAGGAGTAGGGACCTCTACGAGGCCTGAACCTGGGTAAAACTTGCATCCCTGTGTGCTTGTTTGCTAGCCGATTGATGCCTCTAGCGCTCCCTCCTTCTCCAAAACCCAAGTCCATAACAATGGGCATTGATGAAATAAACCCTCGTCAATTGGCGCTGTCTATGGGAATTGGGAGTGCTGATGCCGTGGCTTCTTCGGCCCCGTCAACCGCGACCTACAACTCTTCAACAGTAGAGATTCGCCAGCTCTTCGGCGCTTTCGACTTCACCGTCCACACGCCGGCCACTCGCTCGGCTTTTGAATCCGTGGGCGATGGGATCGGCCTGGCTATTGGGAACTTACGCTTCCAAGTTGGTCAGCTAGGCACACTCCGCCTCCCTAACCAGCCGACGGGTCCCGCGATTTCTCCAGCATCGTGGTTTCCACCACCAATCGGCACCCTCAGTGAGCTCAACGCCCCGACAGCAGTCGGGAGTACGGACAGCGATAGTAGTCGCGGATCCGATCTGGGTGACCTGGCCACAGAAGATGGAGCCTACGGCTCTACATCTGAAAGTTGTGGGACTAGCAGCTTCCCTAATCACTTCATGTGCGCCGTCATCAACGCAGGCGAAACCGGTGTCACTCGCGACAACACCGGTACCAGGCCAACCAATGGCGAAAACGGTGGCCCCGCCAACGGCGCGCCCACCAATGGGACAGAGGGGAATCCAAACCTCACGACAAATGACCGCACCGAAGAGCGTGTGCTGATCAAGCTCAACAACAACGAGTGGGACCGCTATCGAGAAGATCTGCGGGGCAATCCTCTACCCCCTAACTCGTCACAGGACATGCTGATGGGCTACCATTGGCTGCAGAAGGAAGAATTCAAACGCCAGCAACAGGTAATTGTGCAACTCGACGTGCGTAGAAAGGCAGCGGATGAGTCGAGCCTTCGGCGAGCTCAGCTCTCCTCCCATGGAGGATCCTCCTCCAAAGGCAATGACTACATGGTCGCCAAATAACGATCTTGACGGGCCCACCTCACCGACAAGGAGCGCGAAGAAGCCGCGAAAGTCCTCGACTTCGGCTCTATGACTGTGGATATGCGGGGCAACGTGCTCCCGAAAACACCACAAGCGGCGGTGACAGCAGCTACCATGTACCTCCTCAACAACCAGCCACCGGCTGGAGATCCGCGAGCTACCATGCACCAATCTACGATCACAGGCCTAGGGCTAGTCGAAGCTGCCCTCATCAAAGAGCCAATACCGGAGCCAAAGAAAAGCAAGGATCTGGCCAAACGGTACTCCTCACCCTCATCCAATGATGATAGCCATGACCTGTCTCAACGTCGTCACTCACGGCGGCACGATCATGACTACGATGCGCGTGATGACAACACGGAGTGCAAGGTCGACAAAATGTGCGTAAGGCGTGCTCGTTCGACTGACTCGAAAGATGATGAGGTGGAACTCTGCAGCACTAGATGCTTCAGCAGGGCTATCGGGCAGAAGCGAATGCCTAAAGGGTTCAAACTCCCATAAGAGATCCCGAAATTTGATGGCCTACAGGATCCAAAGATTTGGCTGGAAGATCACATCTCCTCCGTCAGGCTGCATGGCGGAAGCCGAAGCACGATCATGCAATGCCTACAGCTACAGCTAAAGGGCGCCACTCGCGCATGGCTCAACAATCTCCCGCGCGGATCAATTCGCAGCTGCGAAGAGCTAGTTTACAGCTTCGTGCGCAAATTCAAGGGCACTTACAAAAGGCCCGCATCAATCGAAGAGCTAAGAAGCTGCCATCAGAGATCTGGTGAGTCACTGCGCTCGTACATCCAGAGATGGTCTATCATCAAGAACTCTGTAGAAGACATCTCCGAGGATCGCGCAATCGACGCGTTCAATGGCGGCGTATGCCGCAGAGAGCTCAAAGAGGATCTGGGCCGCTCGAAGCCCAAAACAATCGACCACCTGATGGAAATCGCGAATCGGTGGGCCGATGGAGAGGGCTCGGTGAAAAACCGTGCCTACTCCGACGAAGACGATGACCTCGGGCGGAGACGCGACCGCCAAGGGAAACTTCGAATGCACGGATACGAGGACTATGATGAGGTCGACATGGTCGCGGCCGGCTATGCCGATAAACACAACGACAGCCGCAACAGCGGATATCACAGTGGTGGATACCGTGACAGCGGGAAAACCACACAAGTGTGGCAACACCGCGTTCACAAAGAAGGACCCGCAACATCCATCCAGGACAAACTGTCCGGGTCGTGTAACGTGCACTTCTACATCGACAAGAACGACGACAAGAAAAAGTCCAGCCACCTACTAAAGGATTGCCGCGAGTTCCTCAAGCTCCACAAAGGCCTGGCCCAAATGAATCGTGACGCAACCAACTAAGGTTATGGAGCCGCCCCGGGCGCTGTGGCACATGGATCTCCTCCACCACCTCCCGGACCACCACCACCTGCCGCTGGACCATCCCACAACCATGGACGCGAGGCATACCTCCGACCATTGGGAAACATGGGGATGATCCAAAAGGGTCGCCCCTCAAATCGAGCACAGAAGGCAATCACTCACCAAGTCAATCTGGCGATGAACTCTCTGCCATCCACCACTGAGTACCTCAGTGGCAGCGAGTCCTGCATCACCTTCGACAAAAGCGACCACCCGCGTCAAGTACCTTGCTCGGGCCACTGTCCCCTGGTACTCGAGGCACAGATCGGCGGGTTCGAGATGAGTCACGTCTTCATGGACGGCGGAAGCGGCATTAACCTCATGTTCGCGAGTACCTTGCATGCAATGAGGATTCCTCTGACATGCCTGGAAGTGTCAGACACGATGATCCACATCATCGTTCTAGGAAAGGAAGTGTACCCCCTAGGCAAAATCAACCTCGGCGTCATCTTCGGCATGCAGCAAAACTTTCGACGAGAGCGCATCGGCTTTGAAGTCGTCGACTAGCCCTCACAGTATCACTGCATCCTCGGACGTGTCGTGTTCGCGAGGTACATGGCAGTGCCACATTACGCCTACCTGCAGATGAAAATGCCAGGCCAAACGGCGTCATCACAATCAATGGAAGCTTCGAGAGGTCCGACAGCTGTGATAGGGAATTCAACAGAATCTCCCAGTCCTTCGGCATGCAAGAGGAACTCGCAAGATTGAAGGAGTCGACAGCCAACAGTCTGCCTCCCGTGAGCAGGCCAAGGTCGCCCGACCTATCCTTCGACTCATCGGTGCAGACCAAGAAAGTCCAGGTCCATCCAACGGACCCGACCAAGATGGCCCTCATCGCCAACAACTTGAGTTCCGCTTAGGAACTCGTGCGTGTCGAGTTCCTCCGTGAGCACTAGGAAATCTTCGCCTGGTGTCCAGCGGACATGCCAGGAGTTCCCAAGGAATTCGCCGAGCACTCACTCAATGTGAATCCAGACGCAAGGCCAATCAAGCAAACAATACAGCGATTGTCTGAACCAAGAGCAAAAGCGGTCAGTATGGAGATCAACAGACTCCTCGACGCAAATTTCATACGCGAGATCAAGGAAATCACCTGGCTCGCAAATACACTACTTGTGCCTAAAAAGGACACGGACATCCTGCGGATGTGCGTGGACTTCACCTCCTTAAACAAACACTGCCCAAAGGATCACTTCCCGTTGCCATGGATTGATCAAATAATCGACTCCACTGCAGGATGTGAGAGCATCTGCTTCCTCGACGCCTAATCAGGCTACAATCAGATTCGAATGAAGGAGGAAGACCAAGAGAAGACGGTGTTCACAACACCCTCCGGTGTGTTCTGCTACAACACGATGCCCTTCGGGCTAAAAATGCAGGAGCCACCTATCAGCGCTGCATGCAGGCCTGGCTCAAGAACCAACTTGGTCACAATATCTAGGTCTACGTCGATGACATCGTTATCAAAACCAAAGAGGAAGCCACATTAATTGACAATCTCCACGAGACCTTCGATAACCTTGACCGCTACCGGATCAAGCTCAATCCGAACAAATGCACCTTCGACGTACCATCTGGGCAACTGCTCGGGTATCTCATCTCTGTGAGAGGGATCGAAGCAAACCCAAAGAAAATAAAGGCCATACATGCCATGGAGAAGCCGAAAAACGTAAAAGGAGTCCAGTAGCTGGCTGGGCGAATCGCAGCGCTCAGTCGATTCATCAGTCAAATGGGTGAAAAGGCACTGTCCTTCTACCAACTCCTACGCAAGACTGACAAGTTCGAGTGGACAGACGAAGCATAAGAAGCATTCAAAGACCTCAAGTGTCTACTGTCCACCTCGCCAGTGCTGGTGATGCCTCGCGAAAAGGAGTCGTTGCTGCTATACATCTCCGTCACCAACCAGGTGGTCAGCACTGTGCTCGTGGTGGAACGGGCTGCAGAAAATAAAGTCCTCGGGGTACAACGCCTAGTCTACTACCTCAGCGAGCTGCTCACGCCAACAAAACAGCGGTATCCGCACTACTAGAAGCTGGCGTGCGGCGTCTTTATGACAGCCAGGCGACTGCGCCATTACTTCCAGGAACACCCAATCGTGGTGGTGAAGGATGCCCCACTCGGACATATACTCAATAATCCAGACGCTACTGGGCCAGTCGCGCTCTAGGGCATAGATTTGTCGCCACGCGACATCACATACGAGAAGCGCGATGCGATCAAGTCACAAGTCCTCCCAGACTTCCTCGTACACTGGATGGAGAACCAACTCCCCGACAAGCCAGATATGTCTTATCTTTGGACGATGCACTTCGACGGGTCCAAACAAAAGGATGGAGCAGGCACAGGTGTCATACTGACATCCCCCTAGGGAGACAAGATGAAGTATGTTCTACGAATGCAGTTCACAACCTCCAACAATGAAGCTGAATATGAAGCCTTAATCCATGGAATGCGGATGGCGAAATCCTGCAGCACGAAGAGACTCGTCATCTACGACGACTCCAAACTGGTGGTCATCCAAACAATGCACGAGTGTGACGCCCTGAGAGACAAAATGATCGCCTATCACGACCTCTACGACACACTCGAGGGAGACTTTGATGGCTGCGAGCGGTGACACGTTGGCTGCAAAAGCAATGAAGAGGCAGATATACTGGCCAACATCAGCTCCACCTACGCCCCAATACCACCTGGGATATTTCTCGAGCGCATCTGTGAACGCTCCATCAAGCAAAAGGCCATAGAGCCTAAAACTAGCGCGACAAAGGACTCAGGGGCTACGCCACCAAGCAAGCCAACAGCAATCGACAACATGGAGTCCGATACAGGACCCGAAGGACCCATGGAGGTCATGATGATCGAGCCATCCTGGACACAGCCATACATCACTTACCTGCTTAGCAAGAGGCTGCCAGATGACCCGACTAATGCTCGTCATGTAGCGCGACGATCCAAGGCATTCGCCCTCATCAACGGTGAACTTTACAAACGCAGCATCACAGGAGTCCTTCAACGGTGCGTCTCCAACAGGGACGGAAGGGCCATCCTCCTCGACATACACGAAGGCACTTGCGGGCACCACACCGGCAGTCGCGCCCTCGTCGCCAAAGCTCTGCGAGCTAGATTCTACTGGCCAATGGCCAAGCGCGACGCTAAGGACATCGTCTAGCGCTGCAATGCTTGCCAACGATTCGTAGACAAATCGCACGCACCTGGCGCAAAACTCAGGCCAATCCCAATGGCTTGGCCCTTCGCACAATGGGGACTCGACATGGTCGGCAAGCTCCCAAGGTCCTCGCGAGGAGGTTACGTTTACCTCCTTGTCGCAGTCGACAAATTCACCAAGTGGATCGAAGCCATGCCAGTGACGAATCAATCAGGAGCCAGCGCCGTGAAGTTTTTCGAGTCCATTGTATACCGTTTTGGGGTGCCACATAGCATCATAACAGACAATGGGACAAACTTCACCTCCAAGGAGTTCCAGGAATTCTACGAAAACCTGGGAATAAGCATTAGTTATGCCTCGGTGGAACACCCTCAGACCAACGGTCAAGTCGAAAAGGCCAACGGTCTCGTCTGTGGTGGAATCAAGAAAAGGCTCCTCCAACCACTCGAACAAGCCGCCGATGGTTGGCCAGATGAGCTGCAATCAGTACTCTGGAGCCTGCGTATAACTCCAAACAGCGCCACAGGCTACACCCCGTTCTTCATGGTGCACGACGCCAAAGTGGTCCTACCCGCAGAAGTACGCTACAAAGCCCCGCGAGTGGTCGCATACAGCGAGCAGGAGTCAACTCTCACACTCGAAGACTCCATCGACCTCCTCGATGAGGCACGTGAGATCGTAGCGGAGAGATCAACGATCTATCAGCAGAACCTCCGCAACTACCACAGCAGAAGACTATGCCCCAGATCCTTCGTCGAAGGAGACCTGGTCCTGCGACTAAAGCAGCAAGGGCACCTCAAACTCGAGTCCCCTTGGGAGGGACCTTATGTGATTACTGAAGTAATCCCAGGTGGTGCCTATCGCCTCAAAGACCTAGAAAGCGGAGTCGCAGACTCCAATCCCTGGAACATCACGCAGCTGCGTCATTTCTACCCTTAGTCATTTTTACATTACAAATAAGGCTATTCAGCCAGGTTACTTAGCCACACATTGTACCTTGTACTATTCTGCGAATAAATAAAGCTAAGTGCCCCAAAACTCTGTGTCTTTTCTATTTTCTTGCAATTTTATCACTCGGGAGTTGCGCCACCCTTTACACTTTTGTTCTACGAACAAATCACAATATCCAGAGTAGCTAACACACTACCAATCGAACCCTTGATAAACACCAACCCAGCTGCAGCGCACCTGACAGGTTGGCAAGGTGCTGAGATAAACACACGTCAGGATAACGAAAGGGAATTGCAGAGTACCACACACTTGAAAATCATACAAGCTAGCAAGCTCTTCACATATTAATGGGTATCAAATACACCCGCCACAAATCATATGAATTTTACAACACTTATCCATCTATGTGCAGGATAAAAATTACGCTACTACTACAACAGAAGAACGTTTGTCTGCTCTTCAAAGAAGTCGACGATATCTTCTACTGGATGGTCAACCGCCTGATAGTGCGGTACCATGTTCCAAGTCATCCCTTCTGGTGGTGGCGGCGGTCTAGCAACAGCGAGATGCTACCTCGACATCAGGCGCACTCATGCGGATCAAGACCGCTTATATCTTGAAATTTCGCCAGAAGAGCCAACAGGCTTGAGGGTTCAGCGTCTAGTAGAAACATCGTCTGGTAAATATACTTCAGGCAAGATTGCGCCTTCTTCAAGCGTTGAAGCACCCGCGACGCGTGATCCTGCAAAGTCGCCAACACGACTGCGCGGTCGCGATCCACCCAAAAATACCCACTAGCTTGTAGCTGCTCTTGGGTCAGGTCCTTCTCATCCTGTGGATGGCGAGTGCTAACAACTACAAAACGTAGGACCAAAAGCATAAGCCAAGGCATCGTCGCGAATGGCTAAAGAAAGGATGAGAAGATAGAGAGCTAACATTTAAAGTGCTCATTCAGTTGAGCAACCTCGTCTAGAAGATACTTCTCGCGAGCGGTGGCCTTCTCCTCCTTTGACTTCCACACATCCGTGTTACCATGGATAATGGGAAACTCCCGCTCCAACTGCTTAATACGGTCGCGCAGTTGCGAGAGAAGATACAACTCCTCCACCTTTGGACGCGGTTGCGCTCCATTTTCATCGGTGGGAGGAGAGTCACAAGGACCACTCGAAGGACCCTATTACAATCAAGCAAGAAGCAAATAAGGGAACAAGAATACATTGATAAAAATGCGAATGCATTCAAACACAGCAAAGTATTAATAGGGACACTCCCACGAAAGCATAGTGGTGTCAAAAGGAAGCTACAGCTATTATAGATGGCAACTAAGGAGCAATCTGCTTCTTCGACTTGGACTTCGACTTCGGGGGCTTCATCGACTCCGTGGAAGCTTCCGACGCCACGAATTTTCCGGTGGTAGCCCTAGACACCGCAGTCTTCACCGCCTTTGCTCGCCGCAGCTCTGCAGAATACTTCACAACTGTATCGATGAGCTGAGGCTCATATTTACCGCAGCTACTAGCGAAGGGAGCAAACACTACCTATTGGCCACCCGCGTCGATGATACGTCCATTTTGCATCACTATTCTATGTCATAATTCACCGTTATTCATTGATATATTTCATATTAAGAGATGATGCTTATGTTATTTCATCTGTTTTTGCATGGTTGATGACTTTTGGAGCATGGACCGCTGCAGTCAGGATTCTGATGGAAAAGGTGTTGTTTGGAGGCAAATTCGCGAAGATCAGAAAATCCGGGAAAATATACGGAAAATCCTATTTTTCCAGAAGACGAAAGCGGGGCGGAAAACACCGAGAGAGAAAGATCTCTCCGGCAGACAGATTTCTGCCGAGGGAATTCCTTCCCGGAGAGGGGAGATGGTCGCCATCAACACCACCATCAAGCTGGACTTCATCGGGATCATCATCATCACCACCATCATCACCATCAGCACCCTCATCACCATCTCCATATTGCTGTAACAATTGGGTTGGATCTTGCATTAGTTCTTAGGGGAAACTTTCCCGGTGTTGATTACTCTTTGTAGTTGATGCTATTGAGTGAACCGTTGAATTATTGTTTATGTTCAGATTGTTATACATCATTATTCCATCTCTGATTATGATCCATATGATGTCTTGTGAGTAGTTCGTTTTGTTCTTGAGGACATGGGAGAAGTCATGTTGTTAGTAGTGGAGTTGTGTTGAGAAAGATTCAATAGTTTGATATTTAAGTTGTGGTGTACTTATTCTAGTGCTATCATGTGGACGTCGACTAAATGAAACTTCACCTATATGGGCCTAGGAGAATGCATTGTGTATTTGGCTACTAATCGTAGGGGTTGCCGAAGTGACAGAAACCTGAACCCCCGTTAGGAAACCATTGCACAAGGGACGTAAGGGTCTTAGAGTTTAAACTTGTGGTTAGTTTTCTACCTTAATTACTTTCTTGTACTTATGGATGTTTGCAAGGGGTATAATCACAAGTATGTATTAGTCCTAGGAAGGTCGGTACATTAGCACAGGTTCACCCACACAACACTTAGCAAGCTAAAGAATATTAATCAACTATATGAAGCTAAAGCACTTGACAGTCTTCCCATGTGTCCTCGAGAACGTTTGGTCATCATAAGTAATACAACCGGCTTGTCCTTTGCTGCATAAAGGATTGGGCCACATGCTGCATTTATTCCTACTGTCTTTTATTTACTCGTACTTTGTTTACTTGCTTTATCAAAAACCCCTAAAAATCCGTTTGCTAAGTATTTGCAGAGAATTCCTGATCCATACCACTAGCCAGCACCTTCTGCTCCTCGTTGGGTTCGACACTCTTACTTATTGAAAATACTGCGATACACCCCCTATACTTGCGGGTCATCTGTCGACAGGCATCGCCTCAGAGATTGCGCTGGGATCCAACTCCACGCCATGGTCTTGCGCCATCACGAGTGCCATGGTGGCGCCGATAAACCATTGGGAGTTCTTGAAATCCATGGGAATACCTTCGGCGAAGGATTCCACCAGGTCATCGAGATTGTCGATTAGGCTGGCCTTGGGGGTCAGGTCCTCCCGGAGGCGGCTCAGCACACCTGTGGCTTTCCCCAGCGTCTCTTGGAGGGAGACATCGCGGTCCTCGACTGCGGCCACGGCGCCAGCAAGAGCATCCTCACACCGCAAGGCCTGGTCGTTGAAGCTTAGACCAGCGGCATCTGAAGAACACAAGGTGTCAGCATAAGAACAAGAAAACCAAGAAAGGGAAAATACAAGTGTAGCAGTGCAAGTTGATCCAATCAACCTCGTACAAAACCGATCTCTCTCATAGATCGACCACAAAAACTGCAATTAGATGCAATCTAACGCCAACCGCATATCACATATGCACGATCTCAAGCCTAAAACCAAAAGCTAACGCTCTGATACCACTGTTGGGCCATGCTGAGATAAACAAAACTTTTTCCCCTACGCGGTACTCCCAAGATCCAGCTTAGGCGATAGGCCATGAGATTTACCACTAGACGCGCAGGTGCGGATTATTGATGAAGCGCGTCAGTTGATGCCACGCCGAATGATCCCCATACAGCACGTCTAGATCCCCACGGACCTCTTTGTTTCCAGCGCGGCACGTGCAACGACTCCACCGGTATCCACACGTATAGGAAGGAGCTCTAGGCAGAGGACTGCTAGATCCTGTCTAGCCCGAAATGGGAGTGGAGAAAGTGACGGCTAGGTCAGGGACAGTCCCTTGTCACTCCACTTATATACACTCCTAACTGGGCTCAACGCTTGAGGCCCATCTAGGCCGTACCCCAATCTTCCATATGGATCTAATCCACATGGGCTCCTTACCCTTAAGTGTGTGACGCTGTAGGTTCACGTACACCTAGACACATGAGTCACCACTCCGAGTCGATAGTTGGTAGTGGCCTCTAGCAAGACGTGCCAACTCCCAAGCACCGTAAAGTCGGAAGACAAACCTTTCTCAGTGTGACTTTCGTCCAAGTCCCTTTGCCTCACGATATATCTTGTCAAGCTATAGGCGAGTTGTTGCCATCCCTTTAATAGCTCGACTCTCTCTTCTCGTTCCATGATATACGATTCACTGGACTAACCCTTAGTCCGACTCCTGGGTTAACACTTAACCAAGTCGCGCATGGCCATGCTTTTGAGTCATATCACACGAGAGGGCCCAGAGAATATCTCTCCATTACAGAGGGGCAAATCCCATCTTGGTAATCCACATCACGCATCTTGCTTCACAACCAACCCGAACCCCATCTTTATAACTGCCCATTTACGGAACAGCGTTTGATAGGACCTAAGATGGCGATCCACAACTCGGATCATGCGATCACCTCAGGTCGAAGGATTCCATTGCTTGAGAATACAAATGACAACATGTTCGTTGCATCTCAATTGTGGGTCAGTCTGATTCGCTAAACTCTTTAGCCGAATCTGTGTAAGTCGGAATAGCATCTCCATGCCCATGACAAGTGGAACCGAGTCATCAGCCGACTTTCACATTAGTCTAAGTTGTGTGTCCTGCACAACCTCAATGACCAAGGACAACTAGTATGAACAACATGAATATATAGTTCCACAATCGAATCACATATTCAATGATACATATCAGTAGTTCATACAAGGACAATAACTTTATGAATACATTGGAAATAACATCATACATGATTGCCTCTAGGGCATATTCCCAACAGTCTCCCACTTGCACTAGAGTCAATCATCCGACATCACATGTCTAGGCATCTAATGCCCATAGCTCTCAGGTGCGCCTCATGCTTCGGCTGTGGAAGTGGCTTTGTCAACGGATCCGCAATATTTGCATCCGTGTGTACCTTGCATAACTTGATATCACCTTGATCCACGAACTGGCGAATCAGGTGGTACCACATGAGTATATGTTTGTTCTTCTGGTGTTGTCTAGGTTCCTTGGCTTGTGCGATAGCACCATTGTTGTCACAATACATGTCTAACGGATTGGACGAGCCCTAAACCACACCAAGATCCATGAGGAAATTCCTCATCCAAACGGCTTACTTTGCTGCCTCCGAGGCAGCAATATACTTAGGCTTTGTCGTAGACGCAGACACCGTCTCTTGCTTCGAACTCTTCCAGCTCACAGCCCCTCCGTTTATCACAAACACATATCCGGATTGCGAACGAGAATCAGCCGAGTCAGTGAGATAACTTGCATCCGTGTAATCCCTTACACCGAGTTCATCCTCACCTCCATAAACCAGGAACATATCCTTAGTCCTTCTCAAGTACTTAAGGATATTTTTAGCCGCTGCCCAGTGGATCTCTCTAGGGTCAGCCTGGTATCTGCTCACAACACTTAGAGAATAGGAAACATCCAGCCTAGTACAAATCATAGAATACATGATGGATCCGACTATAGAAGCATACGGAATCGCACTCATCCGACTTCGCTCATCAGTTGTTGAAGGACACTGAGTCTTGCTAAGTTTCACGCCATGGGACATCGGTAAGAACCCCTTCTTTGACGATTCCATGTTGAACTTCTTCAACACTTTGTCCAAATATGTACTCTGACTCAATCCAATGAGCCGCCTTGATCTATCTCTATAGATCTGGATTCCTAGTATGTAAGTCGCCTCACCCAAGTCTTTCATCGAAAAACTCTTTTCCAATGATCCCTTGGTTTCTTGCAACATCTGGACATTATTTCCAATCAGTAAATATGTCATCCATGTATAAGATCAGAAAGTTTACTTTTCTCCCACTAAACTTCTTGCATAAACAAGAATCATGATCCCTCTTGATGAAGCCAAATGATTTGACTACCTCATCAAAGCGAATATTCCAACTCTGAGATGCTTGCTTCAACCCATAAATGGATTTCCGAAGCTTGCATACCTTTTCAGCATTAGCCGGATCGACAACACCCTCGGGTTGTATCATATACACGTCCTCGATTAAATTTCCATTAAGGAAAGCCGTCTTGACATCCATCTGCCATATCTCATAGTCGAAATAGGCTGCTATAGCTAACATGATCCGAACTGACTTAAGCATCGCCATGGGAGAGAAAGTCTCATCGTAGTCAACTCCTTGAACTTGTAGGAACCCCTTCGCAACAAGCCGTGCCTTATAGATAGAAACATTTCCATCCATATCAGTTTTCTTCTTAAAGACCCATTTGCACTCGACGAGTCTTGCACCGTCTGGCAGATCAACCAAGTTCCAAACTTGATTTTCATCCATGGACTTTAGCTCGGATCTCATGGCTCCAAGCTATGACTCAGAATCAGATCCCACCATCGCTTTCGAATAAATTGTCGGCTCATCACTGTCCAATAGCAACACATCACGAACACGTCGCAATCTGGCTGATCTTCATGGTGTTGGTGTGGTTGCTGGCTCAGGTACCACGACCGACATAACCTCTAAGGCTTTTACCGACTCGCTGCTGGCCGCTACCTCTCGAATTTCTTCGAGCTGCACCGTGCTCCCACTGACTCCCCGACTGAGAAACTATTTCTCAAGGAAGACACCATTCCGAGCGACAAACACTTTGCCCTCTTCTCGGTTGTAGAAGTAGTGACCCAAGGTTTCCATCGGATACCCCACGAAAATACACTTATCCGACTTGGCTATAAGCTTGTCCGACTGAAGTCGCTTGACAAAAGCTTCACAACCCCAAATCTTAAGAAAAGACAAAATCGACTTCTTGCCAGTCCACATCTCATGCGTGTCTTCTCTACCAACTTTGATGGTACTCTGTTTAGTGTGAATGCTGCAGTTTCTAGACAATAACCCCAAAATGATAAAGGCAGATCGGTCTGACTCATCATTGATCGTACCATGTCTAACAAGGTCTTATTCCGCCTTTCCGGCACACCGTTTCTCTACGGCGTTACCGGCGGAGTGAGCTGGGGAACTATTCCACAACTCTTCAGATGGTCATAAAACTCATGGCTCATGTACTCACCTCCTCGGTCCGACCGAAGAAACTTTATTTTCTTGCCAAGTTGATTCTGTACCTCATTATGGAATTCCTTGAACTTTTCAAAGGCTTCTGACTTATGTTTCATCAAGTAGATATATCCATACCTACTCAAATCATCAGTGAATGTAATGAAGTACTCATAACCACCTCTAGCTGTCATGCTCATTGGGCCACATACATCACTATGTACTAGTCCCAATAAGTCGGACGCCCTTTCACAACTCTTTGCAAAAGGTGTTTTGGTCATCTTGCCGAGTAGACAGGATTCACACCCTCGAACGACTCCAAGTCGAACGAAGTTAGGAGTCCATCATCATGGAGCTTCTTCATGCGTTTCCAACTTATATGACCAAGCCGACAATGCCAAAAGTAAGCCATATTCAGATCATTTGGTTTCAACCTTTTCACATTTATGTTATAGATAGATTCACCTTCAAGATTCAAAATAAATAACCCGTCCTGGACGGGTGCAAAGCCGTGAAACATATCATTCAAATACAAAGAACAACCATTATTCTTAATATTCGACTCATAGCCTTGTATCATCAAAGATGAGGCATAAATAATGTTTCGACTAAGCACTGGAACATAATAACAATTATTTAGCTCCATTAAGAATCCAGAAGGTAAATGAAGTTGCATTGTGCCGACTTCCAACACAACAACTCTTGCTTTGTTGCCGACCCGAATGTCAACCTCGCCTCTTGCCACGCTCCTAGTTCTTACCAGTCCCTACAACGAGTTGCAGATGTGAATAACTGATCCGGTATCATATACCCAAGAACTACCAGTGCATCCGCAAGATAAATGTCTATGACATTGCAAACAAGCGTACCTAAGCCGGAAGTCACACCTCCACTCTTGGCTTTATCAGCCAGATACTTGCTTCAATTCCTCTTCTAGTGGCCATCCGCCTTGCAATAGAAGCAAGTGGATCCGGCTACAGGAGATGGCTTAGTCCTTGAGGAAGTGCTTTGGACTGGGTCCTCAGCCTTACCTCCTGACTTTGCCTTCTTCTTCTTAGTCCAAGAACTCTTCTTGAACTTAGCCTTATTCTGCACCATCAACACTTGACTGGCGCCTTTCTTGAGATCCGCCTTAGCCTGCTTGAGCATACCATGTAATTTAGTGAGCTTCTTATCCATACCATGCATGTGGTAGTTTGATATGAACTGACCATACACACTAGGAAGAGAGTTCAGAATTATGTCCGTAGCGAACTCTTCGCTAATGGGGTAGCCCAGCCTTTCCAGAGACTGCATGTAACCAACCATATTGATCACATGCGGACTCAGTGGATCACCATCCTTAAGCTTGCAGCTCAACAAGGCCTGAGAGACTTGATACCTCTCAGTCTTTGCCTGAGCCTGGAACATACTTTTGAGGTTTTCGATCATATCGTAGGCCTCAACATTTTCGAACTACTGCTGCAAGTCCGGTTCCATGTGAGCAAGCATAAGACAGCTAATCTCCATAGACTCATCACATGTCCTATGGTAGGCATTGGTGGCTAAGACACTCGCATTCTCATTCGGCTCATCTGGAAGTGGGTTGTCTAGGACATGGTCCCTCTTTTCTTTCTTGAGAACAATTCTCAGATTATGATACTAGTTGGTGAAGTTAGTTCCATTTAGCTTATCTTTCTCTAAGATGGTTCTCACAGCAAAACTAGAAATCTGAGGGAGACTGCTAGGTGCCATTGATCTACAACAGAAAAATATGCAAAACACTTAAGACATGTATCCATAAAAGAGCAAACATATTAAACACTTTAATACTTATGCTCCCACTAGAACCAACACCCCTCCGATGGTTACTTAGTGATTCAGGACCCTAAATAAGCAAGTCAACTAGTGAGCTTTAGCATCACCGCTAGCCGTCAAGTGATCTAGGTAGACAACTCCTTGTCAATCGCATCTCATACGACTCCTATTGGACATGTGGCATCACATGCCCTGGCTCCCATCCGAGCTTTCCCCGAGTCCCACAACCATTGTGATAGACCCGTCTAGATTACCGAGTGCTTCCGCTATAAGAGTCCGACTCGAACCCACCTAGTAGAAAAGAATTAATAGCACCTCAATTTTATGAGCCCACTACCAAAAATGTCCGACTTGTGATGGTGCAGCACTAACAGGGAAACCGCCAGACCTTCTTTGAGGGATTACTTTCTACCAACTATCTAATAGAGGTAAAACAGAGACATAACAATATCACAAAATAAAGCAATTATAATGTGAAATGGTATGGCTCTCTTCATGGCGATCTCCATCTCCATAAAGCTTGTAATTCGACTCGTGTCAACTCTTGCCATGTGCCGCCTTACATCATGTAGCCAACTTGTACATCGACTTGCATGCCACCCGGGTTTTCCAAACAGCTACACTAGCTGGTAAAGTAAATTACATAGAGAATCCGACACGTAGATCGTTATACAATAAAATGACAGCAGCTAGGCTCCAGCCGGCTGACAAAACCATGATATGCAGATCACATTTGGATTACACACACATCACATGCACATAAGCCATACCATTCACAACATCATCCTGCAAGAACAAGTTATGCATAGATACGATATCTACCGGTGTTGTGAAACTCGCAACGACATCTAAGGCGCTACAACAGGGCGAAGCCGGCGGTCCCAGTCGACCGATAGGGGTATATCGTTCCACGACCTTAGCAGTTAGATCACGGAAACCAGATCATCCATTCCCCGAGTACAGTTGATCCAATCAACCTCGTACAAAACCGATCTATCTCATAGATCAACCACCAAAACTGCAATTAGATCCAATATAATGCCAACCGCATATCACATATGCATGACTCGAGCCTAAAACCAGAAGCTAACGCTCTGATACCACTGTTGGGCCACGCAGTGATAAACAAAACTTTCCCCTACGCGGTACTCCCAAGATCCAGCTTAGGCGATAGGCCATGAGATTTACCACTAGACGCGCAGGTGCGGATTGTTGATGAAGCGCGTCAGTTGATGCCATGCCGAACGATCCCCGTACAGCACGTCCAGATTCCGACGAACCTCCTTATTTCTAGCGCCGCACGTGCAACGCCTCCACCGGTATCCACATGTATAGGAAGGAGCTCCAGGCAGAGGACTGCTAGATCCTGTCTAGCCCGAAATGGGAGTGGAGAAAGTGACGGCTAGGTCAGGGACAGTCCCTTGTCACACCACTTATATACACTCCTAGCTGGGCTCAACGCTTGAGTCCCATCTAGGCCGTACCCTAATCTTCCATATGGATCTAATCCACATGGGCTCCTTACCATTAAGTGTGTGACCTTGTAGGTTCACGTACACCTGGACACGACACGAGTCACCACTCCGAGTCGATAGTTGGTAGCGGCCTCTAGCAAGACGTGCCAACTCCCAAGTGCCGTAAAGTCAGAAGACAAACCTTTCTTAGTGTGACTTTCGTCCAAGTCCCTTTGCCTCACGATATATCTTGTCAAGCTATAGGTGAGTTGTTGCCATCCCTTTAATATTTCGACACTCTCTTCTTGTTCCATGATATAGGATTCACTGGACTAACCCTTAGTCCGACTCCTTGGTTAACACTTAACCAAGTCGTGCCTTGCCATGCTTCTGATTCATATCACACGAGAGGTCCCAGAGAATATCTCTCCATTACAGAGGGGCAAATCCCATCTTGGTAATCCATGTCATGCAGCTTGCTTCACAACCAACCCGAACCCTATCTTTATAACTACCCATTTACGGAACAGCGTTTGATAGGACCTAAGCTGGCGATCCACAACTCGGATCATGCGATCACCTCAGGTCAAAGGATTCCATTTCTTGAGAATACAAATGACAACATGATCATTGCATCTCAACTATGGGTCAGTCTGATTCGCTAAACTCTTTAGCCGAATCTGTGTAAGTCGGAATAGCATCTCCATGCCCATGACAAGTGGAACCAAGTCATCAGCCGACTTTCACATTAGTCTAAGTTGTGTGTCCCGCATAACCTCAATGACTAAGGACAACTAGTATGAACAACATGAATATATAGTTCCACAATCGAATCACATATTCAATGATACATATTAGTAGTTCATATAAGGACAATAACTTTATGAATACATTGGAAATAACATCGTAAATGATTGCCTCTAGGGCATATTCCCAACACGATTACCTCGTCACACTTCTTCTTCGCTACAGCAAACCCCTTCTCGAGGGAAGTAAAGCAACAAAGAAGTTCGTTATGCTCACCTACAAAGGGCAGAGAACAGCAAGTACATGAGTCTACAAATTTCAATACAAAGAAGAGTGAAGAGACATCGATTAGAGCAAACCTTCGACTGTGCAATGGCGGTTGTCCAGCAAGGAGTGCTGTCGACCCAAGGCAAGGACCTGCTCTGCGAGGCGAGTGGAATCCTTCACGATATGCTACATCCAAAGAAAACAAAGCTTCAGCGTCAACAAAATGCACAAACTCCACAATTCGACTGCCAACGGCAAAAAAGACACTTACGTGTTCCTCCAGGGACTCCGAAGATGCCTATCGAGTAGGCGTCGGTGCAACCAGCTGGTGCTCCCCAGTACGAGCAGAACTCGAAGATTTGGCGCCGGATTGGGACGCCACCAGAGGAGAAGGTGACTGTATGGCCACCTCCCTACTCTTGGAGTCTGTGACACCAGATTCTTTCACAAATTGGACATCGTTGAAAAACGACGATGCCATTTAACTACAAAACATGCCTGGCACCACTTTAGAAAAGAAACTTCGAAGAAAACAAGACAAACTCGTGGATATAAAAACTCACCAGTTAAATTTTTCGAGGTCAAAGGAGTCATCTAATGACTCCTTCGGCAAGCATAGCTTCTTCCGTGTGGGAGGTGCCATGGCACGCACAAGCACGGCGGGGATTAGCTCCTCTACAACAACAGAAGGACCCTCCAGCATCGTCGGCGAGGAAGCATCTGAATCATTGCTGCGGGAACATTTACAAGTCCCGTGGTCACCAGACTCGAGGGCTTCCTCTTCTTCCTCCTCGGGGACGGTGGAGCCCGACTGGTCCTCTTCCTCTGCTTCACGTGGGATATCTCCTTGAGGCAGAGGAGGCAAGATGGCAGGCACTTTCCAGTCCTACAAAGCAGAAGAAGCATCAGTATATATCAAGAACCTAACAAGCAATCAAAATTCTAGAGCACTTCATATGGAAACTATACCTCAGGTGGAGGATTGTTAGCATAGAAAGGAGGCACGACTGATTCGCCTGGGAGATCCTTCTTGGCGGTGTACTTGGTCACCAGCCGCAACCTCCTGTCCACCTCATCCGAAGAAATGCCCTCCATAGATATGCGCGTGACATCACCAGTACCAATCCAGCGGTACATCAGATGGGCTCTGGCCTGCAGAGGCTGAACGCGGAGGCGCAACCAGGTGCGAATGAGTGCAGCGCCACTTTCCTCTTTGCCTATACAGCTTTCGAGGTCGCAGACATGCTGATACAGCATCTCCGTCTCCTCGAACTCGCCGGGCATCACGACGTTCTTCTAGGAGCACCTCCTCTTGCAGGCAGCCACATGATCGAAGGGCACGAGTCCGTAGTGCTCTCCGTCGGCCTTCTGGTCACGTATATAGAACCACTTATCTTCCACCCTTGGACAGACGCGGTGAGTTTGATGTTGAAATACGTGACAGAGGAGTCGGCGTGAATCCCGCAGCCCCCTACATTGTAGACTACAGAACCCGACCCCAACTGACATTTGATCTCAAAGAGTTTCTTGAAGAGGCCGAAGTGTGGCTCGATTCCGAGCCAGCACTCACAAAGGGTGATGAAACAAGTGATGTGGAGAATTGAATTTGGGGACAGCTGGTGCAGCTAGAGCCCATAGAAGAAGAGAAGACCCCTAACAAAAGGATGTAGGGGGAGAGAGACCGCGAATGATGAACGCAAGGAACATCACTCGGAAACCCGCAGGAGGACGGGGAATTACCTCTTCGCCAGGCACGCGAGAGTCATCTTCCATGGGAGGAAGCGCTCCATCTTGACAAAGAGTGAACAGCTCGGAAGATTTGATGATGGATGGGCGCCATGACCCATTGGTGATGCAGGTGCCCGCACCCTTCTTCTTCCCAGCACCGGTGGCACTGGTGCCCGTGGTGGTGGTGCCTCCTTTCTTCTTGGCAGCAACAATGGTGGCCGCAGATCCAGCGGTGGCGCCTCCTTTCTTCTTGCCCATCTTACGATGGTGATGAGAGCGCAGGAAATAGCTAGGGAATATGCGAAGCTGGTCCAGTGCCACGGAGAGGATGTGCGCAAGAAAGCAGTAAGAACAACAATGGTGGAGGAAGCGCAAGCAAGAAGAGAGATGTGGAAAATTACCGCATCTACGCTCCTACTTAACCTCCTAGCGGATGTCATCCGATGGCCAGCAGAAAAACTACTGGACACGTGGCGCACATCGACATCGACGCGTGGCAAAGGTGAATCATGAACCGTCCCCCACTACTCCCATTACATGCGGAAATCGAGGATCCACAGTTAAAACAGAAGATTACACATGCCCAGTCAAATCAAAGTCAGAAAGTAGGACCCATCGCGTCACGCCCCTCAAGGCCACGCGGCAATCGAGGTCACCTCATCATCAGCACTGATGTCATCAAACTCCAGCAGGAGAGCATTTTGACTACTTTAGTACTTACTCGAGTCTTCGACTCAACCAAGCACTCAGGGGCTACTCCTAACAGGAGCACTGGCTATGCACCCGAAGAATTTTATGCAGATATCCAAGCATCATCAAAACCCTTCACTCGAATCAATGATTCGATTGTGGATTACGAGTTACTCCCATAGGGAGCGCTGAAAGCACATTCGGCTGAAACAAGCAACAAAAGAAGATAGCAGTCGCAAAATGTTTTTAGTCCCCACTCGAGTCTACGACTTGAATATGCACTCGGGGGCTACTCCCATAGGGAGCATTGGCCGCACACCCTATGATTATTTTTCCTATACATTGCACTGTGTGTCGATAACATCCACACTAGAATGCTATGGAGAATCTGTCTCACATTTTTTCCCTACAAAGAGATTGCATCTCCTGGGTCACCCGAATCATCTCCGCGATGGCAAAAATTCGGATGCCGCGCTTACAGCGTGAAGATAAGACCTGAATAAGGTCTGGCAACGCATCTGCCATGCACTACCAGAAATATATCCGAACCTACAGGTGTGATGAATATGCCTTGATGGACGCGTCGAGTGCTCACATTTATACACTAGAATTCGACTCCTGTAAGACCTCTGCGGCCTGAGTCGAATTACACCAGCACTTTTCTGAATTCGAGTCCGGGGACTCGAGTTTGAGTAGATTGCGTTGTTTTTCCCTAAGGCAGTTAACTGATACCGATATATCGGATAAATCAGGAACGTATATCAACAATCCCTATGACGCGAAACAGAGCATTCGAAAATATGCTTAGCTACGCACTCGAAAGACTTCATAAAGTCTCTAGTCGAATCTGCAATTCCACTGGATACTCGGGGGCTACTGACGTGGGCATACCCTATAGGTACTCGAGTTTGTGATATACGGTCCAGATACGGCAGAAGCCCACATCGTTTTCCAGGCCCAATACAGGATTCGGGTCGCTCACGGAGTCTCTAATTGCTTGCGGCACAAGACGAAGTTTAAGATAGAAAATTTAAAGGAATAGACCCTAATCTGTAACCGACTTGACCTGCTACCTGAGACCTAGCCTATCTATATAAAGGCTAGGAGGGAGTGGCGAGGAGGACAATCACAACCCTAGTTCTCCACAACCTCGCCAGATTGCATCTGTGCACCCCCTGTAACTTTCGACTCCCTCGATAGTTCCTAGAGCAGACAAGCAGGTGTAGGGACCTCTATGAGGCCTGAACCTGGGTAAAACTTGTGTCCCTGTGTGCTTGTTTGCTAGCCGATTGATGCCTCCATGCTCCCTCCTTCTCCAAAACCCAAGTCCATAACAATGGGTATTGACGAAATAAACCCTCATCACTACCTCTTTCATTCTGGGGTTCAACCTTTTTTGATTATCAACACATGGTTTAACATCCTCAACCATAGGTATTTTGTGAGTCACTATGGAAGGATATACTCCTTTTATGTCACTAAGAGTGTATCCAAAAGCTTCACGTTGTTTGACAAGTACTTCTAACAATTTCTTATTTTCTTCAGGAGAGAGCTTATCATCTATAATTACAGGTCACTTACCTTCCTTATCTAAGAATTCATACCTGAGCCCTGGAGGGAGAGGTTTCAAAACAAGAGGTGGTGGATCCTTGTCTCCTTTTCTTTCAAGTTCTTCGAATTTGTCTCTAAGGAGATTCTCAATTTCTGGTACAAAGTTAAAGATTTTGTCCAAATCTTCTTTTGCAGAGTCATTTGGAAGTGAATCATTATCTATCAAACTCCTCTCCAACTCGGATTGTGGAGTACAAAAATAAATTGCCACCAATTCTTCAATAGTTCTCTCCTCTTTAACTTCAATTTTCTTCTCATAAGGAAACTTCGTGAATTGGCTGCAATTAACTTTTAAAACTTCTTCACCGAACTGTAGAGACAAAACTTGGTTCTTGTTATCAATATCAATATTTATAGAGCTATAAAATCGGTTACCAAAAATGACAGGACAAAAGGAGTTTAAAGGAATTTCAATGATATGAAAATCAACTAGGTACACAAAAGCTCCTACAGAAATGCAGGCATTGCAAAGAATACATTGGGTCTCCTGCAAGGTGCGATTGACGAGCATAAATGTAACTTTGGATGGTTCAAGGTCTAGTTCATCAAGATGGCATCAAAATTCTTCAGAGATTGTATAAGGCATAATGTTAATGGAAGAGTTTAAGTCACAAAACCCTACATAAGTAGCTCCCCTAAACAAAAAAGGATTTTCTGTTGGCTTCTATTTTTACCATCAAACTTTCCTCTTATCATATCAGAAGTTTCTTTGCTTACCATTAATACTCCATCCTCAAACACCTCAGGTTCCAGAAGTTCTTTTACTATGTCAATGTTCTTTTTGATGGTTCCCAGATTTTTAGCTAATCCCCCTATCCTTTTATTTATTTCACCTTTACTCTCTATTATTTTTGTGAGGATAGTTTCCTCCTTGTATAGCATTTTATTTTGCATTTGTGAGTATTTGTCTTTATGGATAGATTTAGGGGGCTTCTCCTTACTAGGCAGCATGTAACATTCCCATTCTTTTGGGATCTGCAAATATTTAGCATAGGTTTTAACAATTTGGATAATCATACGGTGGTCAAGGATGAAATTCCCAAGCAGTTTCTCTACTTTGCCTGAAGTTACAAATCTTCTTAAAAATTATATTATATAGGATTTTCGTCATTAAGTTCGGATCCACCATAACCTTTCTCTATCCTATGCACCATGTCTAGCAAATTCTAGGCTCTTTCAACACTGAATTCAGTAAATGATCCATTGGTAAGGGAGTCTAGCTCATTTCTATTATTTGTGCTCAAACCTACATAGAAGGTGTGTATTACCAACCAAGGTGGGAAGTTATGGTGGGGTAGTGATCGAGAAGTCCCCTAAACCTTGTGTATCCTTCATGCAAGCTTTCTTCCGGTTTTCCCGTAAAATTGGTGATCATGTGTCCATCTCCAAGAGTTTTCATCCTGGGAAAGAAATCAACTAGGAACGAAGAGGCTAAACTCTCCCAGGAGTTAGTAATTTTTTAGGACTTTGAATATACCGATAATGGTCCTAATCAATAAGAGTTTGAACAAAAAGAGCAGATTTAACTTCATCCTCGGTGAGTATATTAAGACGAAAAGTCCCACATGTATCTTCAAAGAACCCTACATGCTCATACAGATCCTCCGTACCGCCCCTATAAACCTTTTAGCATGCAAGAGATCCAAAATCATGGGCTTAATATCATACCCTCTAGGGTTATTGGATTTTAAATAAGCGTCTATGGGTGGACCAGAATTCTTTACAGCCTCTGGCTGAATTATATGTCGGTACTCACCCATGGTGTTTACCTGAAACTTGTAAACAACTTTAGTAAAACAATTAGTAGGATAAGAAACTAATAATAAAGACCAAAATCGCTTAGCTCCCTAGCAACTATGCCAGAAAATAGCTTGATGACTGCAAGTGCACAGATCGATTGTAGCTAGTTTCGAAATAAGAGTATCGAACCCATAGAGAGCTATTTGCTGAAGGTATGTATGCCACTCGTCATTATCTACCAAAGTATACTTGTTATCCGCCTTTGATTTCAAGTAAAGGGTGTTTGAAAGGTTTTTAGTTAAATGCAGAAAAGTAATTAAAACAATTAAAAGAAAGCAAGTAACAAGAGTGTTTGGAAACTTGGTTTAACTCATAGGGCTAAAGTATTCTCGTGGATGTAGGATAAACCTCTACTATGATATTATTATTCATAATTAGGATAACCTACTTTTTGTGTCATGATGTGTGTGGAGAGAGCTCCATAATAAGATGTTCACTACAAGGCTCTTAGACAGTCACTTTGTTGAGCAAAGAATGAGGTAACCTCTAAATAACCACTGTGATGTCTGAGACCAGTCACCCATACAGACCACCGCAATTAAGGGTCTCCCCATGGATATCATAATTATCATAGGGAATCTCTCTTTATCCTCCTTTCACAATGCAGTTTGCTAGCCGGTGCTAATTAGTCACGATAGCTTTCTGGGGCACGATTCCAAACACATTGAAAGGATTTCACCCTCTTCTTTAGTCCTGAAGGCAAATAATATGTGGCCGACTACACATACCATCTAAAGAGAGAGATCAACCACACATCATAAATCTATCATAGACTAGTAAATCATACAGACAAAAGAATAGATCATCTTTAATTCAATTTCATAATAGTGCTAGGGTTTCTCCATCTCCCAAGAACGTGGGTAAACTACTCACACTGGAAGCAATCAACGACATCATCATAATCAAATGGATGGATAAAAGTATGGGGATAAATATAGTGCAAACCACAATTGAATCTAGAATTACAACAAGATCTAATGAATGAAAGATGGGGGTAATACTAGTGATGGCGATGCGGCGGTTGATGGTGAGGGGATGATGCGATGTCCTCCAAAGATCCGTGAAGCAACAGATATTTTCCCTTCTCCGAGTTCCTCCTTCAGATCCCTTTTTGGTGTGGTTTTTTGTGGTTCAAGGTTGATGTGAATGTCGGATCTATGATCCGTCTTCACCAGGAAAAAGTATTTGACGAGGCGGACACGCTACCACGTGAACGGTGGGATTTGCCGGTCTCCTCCCGCCCATCGGTCGTTATGTAAGCCTTCCTCGTGTTTGCTATTCTCCCAGGTGTGAAGGTAAATCCATAAAATGACTTTTATCACATAAAAAAATATCATATTATAACATAATATGATAGTTCCAATTGATATGTTCATAAGAGACTAAGTAATTCAGGATCTTGTTGAAATAAGGACAAAAGGTGCATGCAAGCACATTAAAATACAAAAATTCCTATTCTACTTATGCAAAAACGAAAGGTAAATATGCTTTAATTTTGGAATCATCAATTGTTTACCTTCATATCCTCGTGGGTTTGACACTGAAATACTTATCGAACTATACTACACTGATCCCTTACACTTGGGGGTTATCATGATACTTTTCTGGTGCCATTGCCGGGGAGCATAGCACTAGGCTTCTATTCTTGCTTGCATTCTAGTTTACTTTTAGTAGCTTTCTATAAAACTAAAACCCAAAAAAATATTAGGAAATGGAAAACACCAAAAACACTCTTGGTATGAGCAAAAGTATGAATAGACGATTTTTTGCAAAACTATTTAAATGGTGTTGTGATTGCTGAGAAATATAGAGAATCATATGAAGGGAAATGATTGGAAAATATCATGAGTATGTTAAATAATATTGATAAAGAGATTCTTAAAAATCATGATTATACGAATCGTTGCTCTAAACATAAAGTTAGACACTTTGGAATCCAATGTATGTTCTATGAAGAATATGTAATTGCATATTACCATAGAGGTGATTATGCTCATCTAGGAGTAATGGAACAAGTAAAGCAATTTGTTATTTTTATGACATCCTAAGAGTTAAAAACTTTTAAAGATTTAAAATATGAAATTAGTGTTGTGGCTAGAAAGCATAAATGTGTTCTTGATTGTACCCTAGATACTTGCATAAATGAATTCTATGAAAATATATATGGTGTTGACTTTAATGAGACAAGCACTGCTGCCCAAGAGAGCACTAATGTTTTGCAGGAAGAGGATGATAAAAGCCTAAGCTTGGGGATGCCTATGCCACCCCAATAAGAGGATAAAGAGGAACAAGTGGAGGAAGAATTGAGTAGCTACCCCTCTCCAACTCCCAACAATGGTAACATCCAAATTACCATAAACAACCCTTTGTATGCTAATTCAAGTGATGATGATTCTTCATTGCCTAGTAGTCCTCTATGTGGAACAATTGTATCTAATATATGGGAGGATGAAAGTGATATAATTGACTTAGATATGACTTGTAGTTATGTGGTGATTCTATTCAAAACTATGTTGTTAAGTTTACTTTTGATGCTTGCAAATATTATGAAAGAGGAAGAGATAAAAACCCTCTTTATGTTTCCACTCTATTTAAAAGGCAAGCTACTGGTAATTATATGCATTGGATACCACAAAGCTGCTGCTTTCATATATAAAATGCTAATGCATAGGAAGAAAGTTAGACTTAAATGTTAATGTCTATGTGCTTTGTGGTGTGCTACATATGATTTAAAACACTATTCAGTTTGAGCACACCTTGACATGCATATAACATGTAAAATAACTTTAGCCCCTGTTATTTAACAATTGTTTTAATATTTTAACTAAATATAAATTTGGGAAAGCAAAGGAGAAGGATTAGCAATAGAGAAGTTGGGGTCTACCTTGAGCATGTGTTGTTCATGCCAATGGAACCATTACAAAGTCTAAATCATTAAAACTTTCCCCACATTAAAACAAAATAAAAATGTCTCTTTTGTAATATATTAGCCTCTTGAATAAAATGGTTTCCCAATAATTACTATAGTTTGCATCTTGGTAGAAAGTATTATATCATTTGTTTGGAGAACTAACAATTTTGTAGGCATTGAAGTATCATGAAGATGAAAATATATCTTTATTTGAGATGAGTAACATGATATGATGAGGAAGAAGTAGAGGAAAATAACTAGCAAGGACACAAGCTTGGGGATGCCCATGCATCCCCCTCTTCCTTCAAGTAATTTCAAGTAATGTCATTTCGATCTCATGTTTTAGTTTTATCCTCATGATCTATTTTGTATGTTTGTGGAGACTATGTTTTTATTTGCCTTTAGTTTTGTATGGTTTTTATTTTAAATATTCTTAAACAAAATACCAAAAAGGTTTTATGTTTCTTTATTTGGTTCTTGTTTTCTTCTTATTTTTGATAAAACAAAAATAACAAAAAAGATATTCTTACTTCTTTGGTTGTTTTTCTTGTTTCTTTATTTGGTTCTTGTTTGCTTCTTATTTTTGTTAAAAAAATACCAAAAATATTTATGCCTCTTTATTTAGTTCTTGTTTGTTTCTTATTTTTGATAAAACAAAAACAACAAAAAGATTTTGTTTCTTGGTTCCTTTTGCTTCTTCTTTGGCCTTTGTGCTTAAATAAAAACAATAAAAAATTCGTTTCCTTTTTGTTTGTTTCTTTTGACTCTTTGATGGTTATTTTTGTTTATTATTCCTTTTTATTTTTCTTCTCTTTAAAAATAAAATTTTTAGTTTACAAAAATATTTTATGATTTGTCATTTGGTCGTTGTTTGCCTTTTGTTTTTCCTCTTTCATAAAACAAAACCACAAAAATATTTTGTTTCTTCTTTGCTTGTTTCTCTTGTTTCTTTTTTTATTTTTGGTTCTTTTTTATTTTTGGTTTTTCAAATTTTCTCCATTAAAATAAAGTTTTATCATGTTTATACAATTTACAAAAATAAAGTACCAAGTTTCACCCATTTTAGATGTTAAAGTTGAAACATATATGCAGAGCTGCAGATTTTGGCATGTTTGTGTTCACGAGAAAAATTCTCTACGGAGTTCTGTAACTCTGATTTATCTAATATTTGAACTTTAGTTAAAAATTTTGGTCCTATATATGCACAAAAAATTTCTAAAATTCTTGACATGTCTAGGTGGTCTAAACAAAGGTGTTTTGCAGTTGTTGCTTTTCTGGACAGAATCTGTCTTTTGTTGTAAGAGTGGTCTCTTTGGATTTTGATTTGATTATTTTTTGAGTATTTTTATATCTTATGTATATTTTCCACTCAATTAACTCTCTAGACATTTAAAACAAAATTTTATTTGGACATTTTGTCACAACTATTATCATAATCTTGTACCAAAAATGTCACTCCATAGAAGAAAAAATGGGAGAAAATTTTGTGTTGAAGTTTTTTGACAGTGAATGGAGAAACACCACACCAAGAGATATCCAAGAATGGTGAAAACCATAAGCTTGGGGATACCCAAGGCACCTCACTAGACCTATTAAACTCTTGGTTTGAAAACTTCTAAACTTTGTTTTTTGAGCAACATAGAATGATCATAGAAACTTGGAGCGTCTTTGTTTAGTGTTACGTTTATTTTTGCATGTTGCTTTGAGAATAAATTATACCACCATGAACCTTTTAACTTTTTTTTATACTTGATAGTGAAAATAAGAAAAAAAAACTCCAAAGCCCATGTTAGTTTTATCACCTTCATGCTCGAGGATGAGCATAGGTTAAGCTTGGGGATGTTGATGCATGTAAAATGCATACATGAACTTTGTAGTTTGTTGATATGAATTCCCACATATTTGCAAAATATATGATATATCCATGTTTTACATTCATTTATTGGGATTTACCAATGATCCCCTTTATTTTGGTTATAACTTTGGCTGGCAGAAAACACCTTCTGTCAGTATTTTTGCGTTTTCAGGAGGCCACGGTTCACAAATTTTGAGACGCATTCAGGAGGACAAATAAGGTCACCAGGGGACCAAAAGGCTAGTAATAAGGCCAAGTGGCGTGCCCACCCTCTTAGGGCGTGCCACCAGGGGTCTTTTCCCCCTTATCCGTCCGATTCGCTTGATGTTTTTGCCACCGACTTGTTTTGACCTAAAATGTCTATATATACCCTTTGGTAGCCATCCTCGAGACAGAAGGAGGCGGAGATCAAAAACACATAAACAAAGAGTCTGCAGGCCACCGTCGGTGGAGATCAGAGGGGGAAGCGCTACCGAAATCTCCTCTGGTGGACTCCACCCCCCTCTGGCGTGTTCATCATCAACATCTACAGTAAGATCCTCTCCATACCCCTACTATAATCTGTTGGAAAACATGATGTATGATGCAATATATTATTTTCCCATGATCTATTGAATTTTATGTTGATGTTTGAGTAGTGACTTGTTTATGGCAATTGTGATATAGTTTGTTGTTGGTTGCATCCAAGTATATGTTATCTTCTTTGATGATATTCTTGTAGTAACATATGAGTGCACACATATGTTAGGGTATGCATAAGGTTATCACTGTTGCATGTTGATAGGATGAGGGATAGTCAGAGTTTGATAGAAACCGAATCCCGAATCTTAGATATATATGTTGTATTAATTCATGGTTAATCAACGAGGGTATTATAATGGGGACCTTAGATCTAAATGCGGTGTTTGGACTTTATGTCTTAATAACTCCCTTGTTTGCTCTTAATTGGCCTTGGGATCAATCACTAGGGTTGTATTTGCTCATGTATATAGCTGCACCTATTCATGGCTCCTCGTTAGAAGAAACAATAAAAAGACTATCTTTATGCTTCACTAATTATGACAACCAACCAAATGAAATAGCAATTTTCCTAAGCAGTTGACCCCTTGGGTTATCCACCTCCACTTCACTAGCTCCATTTTACTTGCACTAGTTTACCTATAATATTTGCTTCCAAAAACTTTACTGTTTTTTAGTTAGTACCAAAAAAACAACCACACACACACTATAGTTCCTAGCTTTGCATAGAAGGCCATATATGTGGGTTATAGGGCTTTAGAGAATATATAGTTTAACTTCAGCTCCTGGCCAGTAATGCCGCTGGTATAGGACGTGAAATACTCCTTGTGTGATGTAATGTGGAAGGACACACCTGAATCCACAACCCAACTCATGGCATCATCACGAACAGCACTATAGCATTCTTCATCTTCAATGACTAGGTAATCTTCACCTTGCTCACATTCTGCAGTCATGGCGGCACCATTCTCGCCCTTTTGCTCGACCTTCTTCTCCACTTTTCCCTCTAGCAGATCTCTTTTGTATTTTCTGCAATCGCTCTTCTTGTGTCCTAGTTTGCCACAATAATAGCAAGTAGCACCTGATCTCTGTCTTGACTTTGATCTCCCCCTAGACTTCTGGTATTTTCCATGCTGAGATTTGCCTTGGCCACGTCCACGGTTGTCATTCTTGCCATGGGATTCAGCCACATAGGCATCAGAAGAGGAGGCATCACCTTTTTCCCTCTTTCTAGATTCTTCATTCAGCATGCTGTTCTTCACCATCTCTAATGTCAGCTTCCCATCTGGAGCTGAATTGCTAACTGACACAACAAGCGTGTTCCAACTGTCGGGTATGGAACTCAGCAGCAACAATGCTTGCACCTCATCCTCAAAGTTGATCTTCATGGCAGAGAGTTGATTTATATGGCACTGGAAGACATTCAAGTGTTCAATAACACTGCTACCATCCCGGTACTCAAGCTTGGCTAGTCTTTTGATTACCGAGGCCTTATTCATAGATGTCTTCCTCTTCCTCTCGTACATTGACTCAAACTTCTGCCACATCTCATACGCATTTGTGTCGTTTGCAACATGGTGGAATATATTGTGGTTGATGTACAAACGAATCATACCTCGCTTTTACATTGACTCTCCATTCTTCTTCCGTGACACCGGATGTCGGTATTTTGTCTTTCACAATTGGCTCATACAAATCCTTACAATAAAGGATGTCTTCCATCATGGGCTTCCATAATGAGAAATTGGAAGAATCAAGTTTTATCATGCCACTTGTGGTGGCGCCTTCTTCCAAAGCCATTGCGATCTAGAAGCAACCTTATAGCAACCTAGCTCTGATACTACTCTGTTAGGGAATTAGCATACTCAAACATGATCTAAAAATACGCAGAGGAATAAGATGTAAACTTCAGCACCACTCGTATGTTAACTCCACGGATCCTTGCTCAGTCACGAAAGGAAACATATGCATCAAACATATATGGAGGAAATAGATTTTGTCCCAAACGAGGACAAGTCCTGTGTGCTCTTGATACATTGCAAATGTATCTATAATTTTTGATGTTCCATGCTTGGTTTTATTCACTTTCTTGTGTTTTGTTCCAACTTTTGAGTACTTTTCATATGATTTCTTGGACTAACCTATTAACAAGAGCCACAGTGCTAGCTGCCTGTTTTCTGCTGTTTTTGGTTCCAGGAAAGTCAGGAAATGAATATTCTCAGAATTGGACGGGACAAAAGCCAAAGTGCCTATTTTTCCGGAAGGGATCAAGTGCCAGAATACGAGACGGAGTGGGGCCAGGGGCCGGCCACACCACCTGGCTGCGCGGCCAGGCCTGGCCCGCGCCAGGGGGTGGTGTGGTGGCTCCCGGCACCCCCTCAGCCTCTCCTTCCGCCTATATATTACCCTCGGGACGAAAACCCTAAGTACCCGATCAACAATCCACGAAAAGAGTTCAGAGTCATCTCCATCCCTAGATCGGGAGGATCTGAAGCTCTTCCGGCACCTGCCGGAGAGGGAATTCACCACAGGCCTTCTTCATCACCATGCAAGCCTCCGGTGTGATGCGTGAGTAGTTCATCCTTGGACTACGGATCCATGTAGTAGCTAGATGGCTGGTTCTCCTCCTTTGTGCTTTCATGTTTAGATCTTGTGAGCTCCGTTCATGATCAAGATCATCTATTTGTAATCCATACATGTTGTGTTTGCGGGGATCCGATGGATATTGAGATGCTATTTCAGATTGATTATTGATTCTATCATGTCTTTGTTATTTGAGATCTTGCATGCTTTCCGTTGTTAGTAGCTATCTTGGCCAAGTAGATGCTGGCAACTCCAAGAGTTAGTATTTATGCTCGATAGTGGGTTCATGCCTCTGGTAATCTAGGGAAGTGATATATATTTTTTAGGTGCTTGATGTGCTGTTTCTACTAGGGAGAAAACAACAATCCTTTGTTCATAGAACAATCGTATTGTTTACCTTACACGCAGTTCGTAAAGCACTAATCTGTTGCTTGCAACTTAATACTGGAGGGGGTTCAGATGATAACCTGAAGGTGGATTATTAGTCATAGATGCAGTTGGATGGCGGTCTATGTATTATGTTGTAATGCCCAATCAAGTCTCAAAGGAGTCAAGATGATTAGTATATGCATGTATTGCTTTCTTGGTGTTTGTCAATTGCCCCGCTGTAATTTGTTTACCCAGCATGTTATCTATCTTAAGGAGAGCCACCTCTAGTGAACTATGGATCCCGGTCCTTGTCTTTTACATACAATCTATAAATTGTTTCTGCTTTGTGTTTACTTTCTACAAACTTTTACTTCTTTACATTCGATACATTTAATCCTTTGTTTTCCGCAAAACACGGTGAGATTGACAACCTCATCGCAAGTTGGGGACAAAGTTCTGTGGTTGTGTTGTGCAGGTCTCCACGTTGCTACTAGCACCGGTAGTGCCAAAGCTCAGCTAGTAACACCTTTGGGGTGTTTCCTTGCTCCTACTGGTTCGATTAAACCTTGGTTTCATAACTGAGGGAAACTTGCTGCTGTGCTCATCATACCTTCCTCTTGGGGTTCCCGACAAGCTCTACATCAACACCGCCAATAAGCAATTTTCCGGGCGCCGTGCATTGAGCCATCAAGCGATTTTCTTGCACCGTTGCCGGGGAGTCAAGGACATCTTCACAAGGGGAGTCCCTCATAACCAATCTCTTTACTTTGTTGTTTTTGTTTTGCTTAGTTTTCTTTTTGCTTTGTTTGCTTGTTTTGTTCTTAAAAAAAACACACAAAAAATTAGTTCTACTTGTTTGCTTTCTTATTTGAAAACCCAAAAAATGACTACTCTTGAAAACACTAAGTTATGTGACTTCACTAGCACCAACAACAATGATTTTATGAGCACACCTATTGCTCCACCTGTGGCTGAAAATACTTTCTTTGAGATAAAACCTGCTTTGCTCAATCTTGTTATGAGAGAACAATTTTCTGGTATTGGTAATGAAGATGCTGCTTCCCATCTAAATAACTTTGTTGAACTTTGTGAGATGCAAAAGCATAGGGATATAGATGGTGATATTATTAAGCTGAAATTGTTTCCTTTCTCATTGAGAGGAAAAGCTAAAGAATGGTTGAATTCCTTAACTAGGAATAGTATTGATTCTTGGACTAAGTGCAAAGATGCTTTTGTTCGAAAATACTATCCTCCTGCCAAGATTATATCCATGAGAAGTGAAATAATGAAGTTTAAACAACTTGATAATGAGCATGTTGCTCAAGCTTGGGAAAGAATGAAGTCTTTGGTTAAGAATTGTCCCACTCATGGACTGACTGCTTGGATGATCATCCAAACTTTTTATGCAGGATTGAACTATTCTTCAAGGAACCTATTGGATTCAGCTGCTGGAGGTACCTTTATGACCATCACTTTGGGTGCTGCAACAAAACTTTTGGACAATATGATGGTTAATTATTCTGAATGGCATACTGAGAGAGCTCCACAAGGTAAGAAGGTAAATTCTGTTGAGGAAACCTCCTCCTTGAGTGATAAGATTGATATGATTATGTTTATGCTAGTTAATGGGAAAGCCCATATTGATCCAAATAATGTTCCTTTAGCCTCTTTGGTTGCTCAAGAAGAGCAAGTTGATGTGAACTTCATAAGAAATAATAATTTTGGCAACAATGCTTATGGTAATAATGCTTATAGGAACAATTTTGGTAACAACAATTATAAGCCATATCCCCCAATAATGGTAATGCTTATGGCAATTCTTACAACAATAATAAGAGTGCTCCCTCTGAACTTGAAGTTATGCTTAAAGAGTTTATTAGTAAACAAACTGGTTTCAATAAAACTATTGAGGAAAAACTCTCTAATGCTGAAAGAAATATAGCATTTTTGGCTGAAGCTCAATCTTCTTTGAATAAAATGGCTGCTAAACCTGAAACTAATGACAATCCCTTTGCAGCTACTAATGCCATACAAGTAAGAATTGATGAAAATGTTAGACTATTAGCTGAATTACATGCTAAGTGGGAAAGAGAAGATGAAATTACTAGAAACATTAGTGTTTCTACTATTACCACCACTACTGTTGAGGCTAGTAATAGTTCTACTACTTTAGATGATAAAGTTGATTTTGATCTTGATGGTTGCAACATCTCTGAAGTTATTAAGTTCCTACAAAAGCTTGCTAAAAGTCCTAATGCTAGTGTTATGAATATGGCCTTTACAAAACACATTACCGATGCTCTCATAAAAATTAAAGAAGAAAAGATGAAACATAAAGCTTCTATTCCTATAAAGCAAGAAGATTGTTGGGAACCCATCATTAATATGAAAGTGAATGACTTTGATTTCAAAGCTTTGTGTGATCTTGATAGTAGTGTTTCTATTATGCCTAGAAGGATTTATGATATGCTTGATTTGCCTCCTCTTGAAGATTGTTATTTGAATGGCCCACATGATGATAATGCTAAAAAGAAACTCATGGGGAGTCTTAATGATGTTCTTATTATGGTTAACGATTCCTATGTCCCGGTTGATTTCTATGTTTTGGATGTTGAATACAATGCTTCTTGTCCTATTACTTTGGGAAGACCTTTTCTTAGAACTGTTGGTGCCATCATTGATATGAAAGAAGGCGCCATTAAATATCAACTCCCACTCAAGAAAGGTATAGAACACTTCCCTAAAAATAGAGAAAAGATTTCTTTTGCTTCTCCTATGAAAACAAAATTTGGTCTTAATGCTTCTTCATTTGAGAACACTTGATTCTTTCTTTGCTTCTTATGCCTAACTTAAAGGCATTAAAGAAAATTACTTGTTGGGAGATAACCCAAGAGTTTTAGATGAGTCTTGGAAGTTATTACCTCTGTAATAACCTCTCCTTATCCTTTTTATTTGCTTTTTGTGCCAAGAGTAACCTCTAATGAGAGTGAAGTAATGATTGGAAAAGTTGCTGTCCCGAAACAGATTTTTATGCTTCACCGTAAAACATCCTGAGAGAGCTCTGTACGTCGGATTGATCTGTCATTTTTTGTGCTTCTGCCCCAGGTTGTTATCTAACTTTCGTTAGTTCAACACTTTGTGATTTGAGCAACAGAAGATCTTCAAAAAAAATCGTCTTTACCTGCTGGTCTGTTTTGACAGATTTCTGCCATTTTCTGCATTTACTTCTTGTTAGTTCCTTCTTGAGTTCTTTTGGGAATTGAGCTTTTTGAGGGAAGTGCTACAGTATCTAGTGTTCTAATGGAAGTTTATTTGGTGTTATAACTGAACCTTAAAACTTATTTATCTTAAGTGCACTAATGTTGCTAATGAGATTGTGTGAAGTTTTGTATGATGGAAAATTTTCAGGTGTATGAAAGGAATGAGTAATGAGATGAAGGATGGACTAAAGCTCAAGCTTGGGGATGCCACGCGTGTCACCCCAAGAAATATCCAAGAAGTACAAGCGTCAAAGCTTGGGGATTCCCAAGGCATCCCCTTCTTCATCAATAAAAATCCCAGGTTTCTTCCAAACGCTTCATTTTTATTGTTTCATGCATAGTTGTGTTTTTCTTGGAGCGTCTTCTTTTTCGTTTTTGCTTTGGTTTTTAGTTTGCTTGTTTTTCTTAGTTTTCTGAATAAGTTGGTTGGACCCCCTCTTTCACACTTTGGATTGCAATTAGTTTGGTTTGGTTTGGAAAAGAGTAGGAAAGTTCATACTTTTGTGGTAAAAAGAGCTCGTTTTTGACTGTGGCCTATGCTTTGTCATGCCATGCTTGATATTGTTTTGGCCTTATGTTTAGTATTCTTTTCTGTAGCATGACTTGTTATAAACAATTGAGATTGCTTAATGTGCCTTGGATGAATCATGCGCTATTTTAGCATATTAAAGCATAGTATAGTGGTATTCTCCTTTGATGCTCTATTTGGGTTGACTTGACACATGCTCACACCATGTTATGACTATCTCAAGTCACTATATCCTTTATGATCCTTTAGTTTTCAACTTGTAGTATCACTTTATGCTTTGATCCATGATGTTTTGTCGCTCTGCATGATTATGGCCATTATTGCTATCTTAGTTTGTCGCTCCCAGTCTTATGCTAGCCTCCACAACCAAGTATGAGTTCCACTCATGCATCCAACTCCCTAAACCAAGTTATTCCAAAGAGTCCACCATACCTACCTACTAGCTTATGCTATTCCAAGTATATTCATGCTTTTGTTTACCTTCCACTTGTTATGAGAAAACTAGTGATTAAAGCTCTCACGAACTTGATGGCACACTTTACTTTACTTGCCCTTAATAAACTTGAACCATTGTGTCTTCTATGTTGTATATGCTTGCACTTATTTGTTGGGAATTAGCAGAACCATACTTTCATGGGGAACGCTTTCAACATTGCACTTGGTACTTGTACCTAGTTGAGATCATGCTCTTTTGTATATGGATGTCGTCGGTGTGAAATGAAAGGGGAGCTTGTAAGTCCATGTAGTTATGTATATGTGTTAGAGAAAGCACTGGGTCATTGGTCTAATCCATGCTGACATGGTGGAAACCTGTAGCATAACCATAATGAGCTGTCTATGAAGCATTCTTCTTATAAAAAAAGAGTCCTATATTGAGAAAAAAAAGAGAAAAAGGAAAAAAAAAAGAGATACTATGAAAAGAGGAAAGAGAGAGAAAAGCACCATATTCCCATGGTAAATAAGAAGAATGTTGAGATGCTCGTTGTCTGCTTGCCTTGTCATTTTGATATGGGGATTCTTCCGTATCATCGGGCAAGGGGTACCCCGTTGGCGGTTCTCAATGATACACATGTACTTACAATGACAAGAACTTACTGGTGACTAAACTTGAGTAGCATGAGGAGCGGTCCTCGTATACAAGGGACATGAGATTTCTGACTTATACTTCGTCAAGCATGTACACAATAGTTTGTTCACTTTAACCTTAATCACTTCAAGATGCTTATGATAGGGGCAATGAGAGCTGAAAGCTGTAAGTACTATAATTTTTGGAAGCTCTTTATGAGACTTGAATCCCTACTTCCTTTTACAAAAGGCCTTTCTTCCACCATTATATTGAGTCTCCACCTTCTTTGAGAGCATAGTGGCCATTCTTAGTTCTATGTGCATTGTCCCAAGACTAGTTGATTGATGCATAACTTGTTATTGCTTGTTTGAAACTATTGTATCTAGTCACTCTTATGAACTTTGAAGGTGTCCTATGCATTTATATTTGCTACTCTATTAAGGGACAAGCTGAATACTTTTATGCTATGTTTTCTTTAAGTGAAACAAACAAAGTCTTGCAAAGCATGTTATTCATGAATCTTTTGTTTGTGCCTTTTCATGTTGCATCATAGTTTCTTTGCTTATTGCTAGAACTTTTTCTTTCATGTTATGATAGAAGTACTATGATCCCAGCCTTGAATGTTTTGCAATTACTTTGATCAAGTCTTTGATGGTGCATGTCACCTCAAAAATTATTTCTTTTTATCACTTACCTACTCGAGGACGAGCAGGATTTAAGCTTGGGGATGTTGATACAATGCAAAAGTATCTATAATTTTTGATGCTCCATGCTTGGTTTTATTCACTTTCTTGTGTTTTGTTCCAACTTTGGAGTACTTTTCATATGATTTCTTGGACTAACCTATTAACAAGAGCCACAGTGCCAGCTGCCTGTTTTCTGCTGTTTTTTGTTCCAGGAAAGTCAGAAAATGAATATTCTCGTAATTGGACGGGACAAAAGCCAAAGTGCCTATTTTTCCGGAAGGGATCAAGTGCCAGAATACAAGACGGAGAGGGGCCAGGGGCCGGCCACACCACCTGGCCGCACGGCTAGGCCTGGCCCACACCAGGGGGTGGTGTGGTGGCTCCCGACACCCCCTCGGCCTCTCCTTCTGCCTATATATTGCCCTCGGGACGAAAACCCTAAGTACCCGATCAAAAATCCACGAAAGAGTCTGTAGCCGCCGTCATCTCCATCCCTAGATCGGGAGGGATCTGAAGCTCTTCCCGGCACCCTGCCGGAGAGGGGAATTCACCCTGGAGGCCTTCTTCATCACCATGCAAGCCTCCGGTGTGATGCGTGAGTAGTTCATCCTTGGACTACGGATCCATGTAGTAGCTAGATGGCTGGTTTCTCCTCCTTTGTGCTTTCATGTTGAGATCTTGTGAGCTCCGTTCATGATCAAGATCATCTATTTGTAATCCATACATGTTGTGTTTGCGGGGATCCGATGGATATTGAGATGCTATTTCAGATTGATTATTGATTCTATCATGTCTTTGTTATTTGAGATCTTGCATGCTTTCCGTTCTTAGTAGCTATCTTGGCCAAGTAGATGCTAGCAACTCCAAGAGTTAGTATTTATGCTCGATAGTGGGTTCATGCCTCTGGTAATCTAGGGAAGTGACAGAAATCTCTAAGGTACTAGATGTTTTGTTGCTACTAGGGAGAAAACAACAATCCTTTGTTCATAGAACAATCGTATTGTTTACCTTACACGCAGTTCGTAAAGCAATAATTTGTTGCTTGCAACTTAATACTGGAGGGGGTTCAGATGATAACCTGAAGGTGGATTATTAGTCATAGATGCAGTTGGATGGCGGTCTATGTATTATGTTGTAATGCCCAATCAAGTCTCAAAGGAGTCAAGATGATTAGTATATGCATGTATTGCTTTCTCGGTGTTTGTCAATTGCCCCGCTGTAATTTGTTTACCCAGCATGTTATCTATCTTAAGGAGAGCCACCTCTAGTGAACTATGGATCCTGGTCATTGTCTTTTACATACAATCTATAAACTGTTTCTGCTTTGTGTTTACTTTCTACAAACTTTTACTTCTTTCCATTCGATACGTTTAATACTTTGTTTTCCGTAAAACACGGTGAGATTGACAACCTCATCACAAGTTGGGACAAAGTTCCGTGGTTGTGTTGTGCAGGTCTCCACGTTGCTACTAGCACCGGTAGTGCGCCCTGCCAAAGCTCAACTAGTAACACCTTTGGGGTGTTTCCTTGCTCCTACTGGTTCGATTAAACCTTGGTTTCATAACTGAGGGAAACTTGCTGCTGTGCTCATCATACCTTCCTCTTGGGGTTCCCAACGAGCTCTACATCAACACCACCAACAAGCAATTTTCTGGGCGCCGTGCATTGAGCCATCAGCTCTCACACACAGTTGCTAAAATCTGCAGGTAGGAAGGACAAGTCCTATGTGCTCTTAGCACATAGGAGCAGCAACAAGCAAATCAACACATAGGCACACCAATCCTTGAGAGGAAAAACCTCTGAACTTGAGAGGAAAAACCACGGGTTGAAGCCACCCAAATCTTCTTCCACTATTATCAAATGGGGATACAACTAGTTCTTCTCTAGAGAGCACTAGAGGATCTCATACATCAAAATTTGGGGCACAAGAGCTAGGGATCGGAGCAATCTCACCAAAGATGGTGGAACCATAGCTTGAAGGGGACAAGGTAGTGGATCTGGACGTCACGACCTTGTGGGCAAATCCCGGTGCTTGATTCAGCTTCTTCCTTCAACTTATCCTCTTTCCCTTCTCTCTTGGTTTTCTTCTCCAATGGAGGCTATCATGGATTTTCGTCTGTCTACCTTGTGGTGGCTGGATGGGAGGCTTATCATCCCCCTTCCTTCATGTGCAATGTCCAAAATGACCCTTGGTCATAACCCTAAAGGTTGGTGGGCTCTTGCACCAGTCTGGGCCACCTCAAAGGCTTCATAAAGGCCATCTCCTCACAGCCCACATGAGGAGGATACCCAACAAAAAGATATATCAAGTTTGAAATTTTACAAGAATTGGTGCAGGTTACAAGTGCTAGGCCCCCATCCACTCCACACTCATGCCCTACTACATTCCATTTCTCTGATCCCCACTGTGCACACTCCACAGCGTAGCATCCTTCCACAACTCGAATTCCTCTGTGATTTGGCGACATAGCTCTACTGGCATGACGATAACCTTGTGAAAGGTGTGTGTGTTTTGCTCCATCCACAAGGACCTCGCCACCAATGCTACCAGCACGTTCAACTCCTTCCTGCCCTAGTTTGTCACTGCGCTCGACAACTCCGGTGACCACTTTGCAAGAGTTGTAGTTGCACTGGGCATGAATCTCTGTAGATTATGAGGTAGCTACAAATTATACCACACTTCCCTTGAGTAAGAGTACTACAGAGATAGGTTCTCAATGCTCCCAGGCTCCTGGTAACATAGCACACAATGGGGATGATGTTGCAAACCTTTTTCTTCAAGTCTATCGGATGTCCATAATCTATTCTTTAGAGCCAGCCACATGTGCATTTTGAACTTCAGTGGTGCTCCACACGACCACACTTTGCTCATACTTGGCACTTCAGATCTTCCAATGAAGAATAAATTGTAGACTGGTTTTGCAGAGTATTCCCCACCGGCAATCAACTTCCATATCATGTTGCTGCTCTCCTCCGCATTGGGCATAGTGTTTCTGATCCTATGCCATAGCTCCATGAACTCAACAATAGCAGGAATAGAAAGGTGCCGCTCTTAGTGATCTTGTCTAGTTATGATTTTCCAAGGCATATGCAATGTTTTCCTTGAGTCTAGCTGGCTTGACAAAGGCCACTGGTTGGGTCTATACCTAGACACGAGCTGGCTCAGGCTAGCTCAAGCCGAGCCTGAGAAAAGCTCGAGCAGGAGATGGTGAGCTCGAGCTAGCTCGGCAGTGAGGGTTAGCTACCTTCATGGGCTCTGCTCGAGTGTCAACACCCGGATTTTTAATCCCAGATGCCCGTTATGCCGTACCTCGCAATCACAGGATTACCATTTTTGCGAGACATAACGGATTGGATATCACAGTACATCATCCATTACAAACCATAAATAAGGTTTTACACAAATAAGGATCTCATGATCCAGTCTTTAATACAACAAGCAGCGGAAATAAAAGATAGCGTAGCGGTGGGGTCCATCTTCAGGGGCACAAGCAATGTCTTGTGAAGAGATAGTCCTAGTTATCATAGCCGTCCTGATGACCATCCTCCTGATAGTCTCCTTCATAGTCTGGACATGAGAATAGCCAGGGACAAAAGCCATGAGTACTCTTTAAGTACTCGCAAACTACTATTAACAGGTAGTTAAAGTGCTAGAGCTAAGTTTAACTATAAAGTTAAGTTTGAAACCTAAGCTGAGTTCTGAAGCCAAGAAAGATAAAGTAAAGTTCTAGAATCACTTAAGTTGGGAAGCTATTATCATAAACACAACCCTGTTGTGGTCAAGTCAAAGTTCATCATTCATTTCAAGTTATTTAGAAAACATCTGACAACGAAACAGTATGGCCATTCCAACTGTCCATAATCGGATGACTATTGAATAGTTTGACACTCTGCGGTGGTACACTTTCACCACAAGATTCGATACATCATCGAGGGTAACCCTGAATCATCATACTTAGTATGCAGATAATCAAACATAACCTTCCCTTTACACACCCTAGTATAAGCACCTCTCCTATGAGCATGGCCTCCCAACCATGACCATCAGTCATCTTGGGCACTGCATAGGTGGACAACATTGAGAGGTAGCCTCAGCTCAAACCTCTCCCATGAGGGAACTAATACTAATGCATATAAATTTCCAGCTAAGCCTTAACCAATTTAGGTAGTGTGGTTGTACGGTAAATTTGGAATGGTATCGCATCCGAATCCAACCATCAGTTTTATAAAAGGGTTAAGGCTCATGCCTCATCATTTTCATCATCATAAACCAGTTGTGTTTCTCAACACATGTCAAAACATCTCAATAGAATGACTCATCATTCCAAGGTTTTCACAATTCATTTTCACCACTTGTTCCCATCTAAAGTGACTCAAGTTTTTGATCTACTCTAAAATACTAAGTTAAGAGTGTTCACTAAGGTGGAAGGATGGGATCAATCTCATGCCATAGAATGACATCTAAAGGTTTCTAAGTAGGTCAAGTTTTATACTTTTTATGCTACCTTCAAAACAACTAAAGAACTTTATGTACTAAGGGGAGTAAAACTTGTAAGTAAGACTTGGGGTATTAATAGTCAAAAGGGTCTGATCAAAGCATGCTTAAGGCATCTTTGCTAAACCATCTAGTTTGATTCTAGTTTACTAAGTACTAAACTTGCAAGGGTTAATATTGGGTATTGCTAGCTTGCTAAGGGTAGCTTGTACTGTTAATGGTGGCTTTCCTTGGTTGGTGCAGTGGTTGAAGTTTTCTTCGTCTTCGTCTTGATAGCACTCCTCCTCCTCGTAAGCTTGGTCGGTACTATCTTCTATAACAATACATACGGAGTGAGCGATGCAAACAATACTTAACTAGGCTAGATAGCATTCTAAGACACACCATTGATGATCTATTATCATCACAAGCATCACAAGTTTAATTCAATAGTTTCTTTCTTTTTATTTTAGAAAAGTAATTTCTACTCATTGAAAATTTAACTAAGATTTAATATTCACCACTTAAAATATGGGATCATGTTGACACATGTCATCACCACATATTCTAACATGTGGGAATGAGATTTAAGGGTTGGATCAATATTACTTTGGTTTAAGTTTATTATTTAATGATTTAAAGTGACTAGAAATGCCTATATAGCATTATTTTGGTACTAGTCCAAAGTCACTGCATGTAAACCTTAATATTATTACATATTTAGATAGATATGATGAAATGTGATTTTTGAGAGTTGGAATCAACTCAAAAGCTACCTTGGTGGATTTTATAAAAATGTTGCAAGTTGCAAAAGCTTCTGTCTTCTTATTTTTATTAGGAGAGATCTATAACTCTAATTGAAATAAATCCAACGGGCTTGGATAGATCATTTTAATACCTTCCAGACAAAATTGGTTTCATGCAATTTGGATTTATAAAAATCTCTGAATTGATTTTTAAACTAGGGGACAGCAACTAGATTCAATCTAAAAAGAAAAATCCAGATTTGAATGGGTGGGCTAGCGCGGGAAAAGAAATGGGTTGGCCCAGTGGCGCTCCGCGGCGCGGGGCTCAGCTGACAGGGGGGTCCCGTGTGTCAGGGGCTCTTAAAACATGAAACGGTACGTGCGTTGTGGGCCGTGCGATTAGAAGTGAGATCAACGGATGAGGGTGCGTTCGACGAACAGGTTGTCGGTGAGCTCAAACCGTAGCGCTTTCGGTGGGGGTCTCTTGAGGCGTGCAGGGCTCCAGCAGAGGTCGGCGCGAGGTGGTCAAACGACGTGGAAGACGGCGAGGCGGCGCGATTGCGGCGGAGGTTGGGGTGGTCGCAACCAGCGGCGCCTTCTCCTCTGCCGCTGCTGCTGGCTCCAATTCCGTGGCAGAGCTCCCTTGTTCGGCTAGAGGTGGGTGAGGCTCGAGAGGTGAGGGAGTGGAATGGTGTGGAGAGAGAAGAGGCTGGGAGGGATCCTTTTATAGGCCCGACGGTGAGACCAGCGGGATGGGCGTCGACGGTGGCGACATGGCTCTGGGCGTGGCTGGTGGTGGCGATCGATGGGCGGTTCCCTGGTGGTGCTCTAGAACTTGAATGCGGCCGTAGGGGCGGTGGCCTGTGACTGGGCAGTGGCGCTCTAAGAGGCGAGGCGACGGTGTCAGCGGCGGTGGCTGTGAGGCGTTAGGCGGCCAGCGGGTGTCAGGGGTGTTCTCAGGTCGGCGGAGGCGAGGCATGGCTGCTGCCAAGGCGGTCTGCAGGCGGGGACGGCGCTCTAGCGCTGCTTGGCAAGAATGGTGCATGGTAGCGGTTTGTGCTCGGTGGTCCCTCTACTGGGCTCGGGCAAGGGACAGGGGGTGGCGGTGAGCTCCTGGCTACCTCCTAGACATGGCGAGGGAAGAGGGAATGGCCTGCTGCAGCGGGGCACGGGTTGGCCGGCTCGGCATGGCTCGGCATGGCATGGCCTGGGGACTAGGTTCAAGGGAGAGGGGTGTTAGGGGTTTGGTTAGATCAAGAGGGGACATCGGAGATAAATGAAGGTCATTTGGGGGAAAACCCTGTAGTAAACAGTGAGCTAGGATTAGAGTAGAGATTATGCATGCCAAGTGTTTGATTAAATGGCCGCATGAAAGAAAGTTTTGAATTTTGGTTTCAAAAATTTTGAGTGATCTCCACTAGTGATAGGTAGTCTATGGTTGCAAGGGTTTTGAAAGTGGAGCTCAAATAGATGGTTTTTGAATTAGGGGTGATCTATGCATATGCATTAGATTCAATTTTAAACTATCATTTAAAATAGTTAAAAGAATGTTTTTAGAAGATTAAAAGGTGGGCCTTGGTACCTCATTATGTGTACTAGCAAGGGGTGCAAAGATCAAGAATTGTTTCTGTTAAGTTTTGAGTACTAGGAATAGCCAAAGTAGGCATGGGAGTTAAATTTGCCAAAATGACCATTCCTCCTTTTTAATTCTTTTTGATTTGATTTTCTTTAGGAAAAGTTTGGGAATGATGTAGATGATGTTTAAATCACCTAAGAAACATTTTACAAGCATTGGATCAATCAATCATGGCAATTCAAACAACTCCTATTTTAAATGCACACATATATGAATGCTTTCATTTTAAATTTGAAAAAGTTTTTGTTAACCCTATTTTTGGATGATTTGATCTTGATAACCTTGGATTAAAGTTTTGGGATGTTACAAACCTTCCCCCCTTAAACAAAATCTCATCCCGAGATTTACAAAGAAAACTAGGAACTAAAGAGATCTGGGAACTCTATCCTAATGTAATCTTCATGCTCCCAAGTAGCTTCCTCCTCGGTATGGTTGCTCCACTGAATTTTGAGAAACTTGATACTCCTGGTCCTGGTGGTTCTGTAGGCTTCTTCTAAGATATGGATGGGTACTTCCCGATAGGTCAGGTCATTGTTGATTTCCACAGCTCTGTGATCGATGTTCTTGAAAACTTCAGTCTTCTCAGGCACTTCCAAGCATTTGCGAAGTAACGAGATATGGAACACATTGTGGATGGCTGACATCTCTTCAGGCAGTTCCAGTTGATACAATACTTCTCCTCGGCGGTTCAGAATCTTGAAAGGTCCGATATATCTGGGAGTTAACTTTCCCTTCAGACTAAAGCGTTCAGTTCCCTTCAATGGTGAAACCTTGAGATATACGAAATCTCCGACATTGAAAGTCAGGTCTCTCCTTCTCTTGTCGGCATAGCTCTTCTATCTGGATTGGGTGGTCTTGAGGTGCTCACGGACTTTGTGAACTTTCTCTTCTGCTTCTCGGAGAATGTCGGGTCCGAAGATCTGACTCTCTCCTACTTGCGACCAATTCAAAGGGGTACGACACTTTCTTCCGTATAGGAATTCAAATGGTGCCATCTATAAACTAGCTTGATAACTGTTGTTATATGAGAATTCTGCAAAAGGCAGGCAGTCTTCCCATTATGATCCGTATTCCAACACACAAGCTCTAAGAATATCCTCTAGGATCTGGTTGACTCTCTCAGTCTGTCCATCTGTTTGCGGGTGATAAGCGGTACTGAAGACCTTCCTGAACTTTCTTCCAAAATCTTGAGGTAAACTGGGTTCCTCGATCTAATACGATGGTCTTGGGGGTTCCATGCAGACTAACAATCCTAGCAATATACAGCTCTGCTAGCTTTGCACTTTGGTAGGTTGTTTTGACAGGTATAAAGTGGGCTACCTTGGACAGTCTATCAACTATGACCCAGATTGAGTCATTCCCCCTACTAGAAGTAGGTAAACCTGTGATAAAGTCCATTCCGACGGAATCCCATTTCCATTCCGGAATCTGCAATGGTTGCAATAGTCCTGCAGGTCTCTGATGCTCTGCTTTGACTCTTTGCCAGATGTCACATTTGGCGATGTAGCTTCCGATCTCTCTCTTCATCTGTGCCACCAAAATTTCTCTTTCAAATCCTGATACATCTTTGTTCCTCCGGGGTGGATAGAATAAAGAGTATCATGAGCTTCCTTCATAATAACTTCCTTCACTCGAATCTGCCGCACACGATACGTCCTTTGTACCACAGTACTCCTTCTTCGTCTTCGGTGAATCCGGTACCTTTCTGCACCAACACGATGTTTGATTCCGTCGATACTTTCATTCCCCTTCTGGGCTTCCTTGATTTGGCTAATCAAAGTGGGTTGAAGTTCAATGCTAGCTAGGAATCCTTTGCTAACTAATTCAGTCCTGAACTGCTCCAACTCCTCATACAAACTTGGTTGCTTATCTGTGATCGTGGTGTTAAGCCTACACGGCAATCTGCTAAGAGCATCCGCTACCACATTGGCTTTGCCGGGGTGATAGTGAATGTCAAGGTCATAATCCTTGATTAACTCTATCCATCTTCTTTGCCTCATATTCAGATCCTTCTGAGTGAAGATATACTTCAAGCTCTTATGATCTGAGTAAATCTCACAGCGATTACCCATCAAATAATGACGCCATGTCTTTAATGCTAGAACCACGGCTGCTAGCTCAAGATCATGGGTCGCATAGTTCTGCTCATGCTGCTTCAGTTGTCGAGACAGATACGCGATGACTTTGCCTTCTTGCATCAATACACATCCTAGGCCAATCTTGGATGCATCACAATACACATCAAACGGCTTCTTGATGTCTGGCATGATCAAAATTGGGGCTGATATCAATCTCTTCTTCAGCTCACGAAAGGCGGCTTCACATTTGTCTGTCCATTCAAACTTCTTGTCCTTCTTCAACAATTAGGTCATTGGTCGGGCTATGCTCGAGAATCCTTCTACGAACTTGCGGTAATATCCTGCTAATCCGAGAAATGAACGAACTTGGGTTTGATTGGTTGGGGCTTCCCATTCTTCGACATCTTTGATCTTGGTGGGATCAACAGAGACTCCTCCGGCAGACACAATATGTCCTAGGAATCCTACTTCTTCCAGCCAAAACTCACACTTGCTGAACTTGGCATATAACTGATGCTCTCTCAGGGTTTCTAGAATGGTTCTCAGATGTTTCTCATGCTCTTCTTCTGACTTGGAGTAGATAAGGATGTCGTCGATAAACACAACTACAAATTTATCTAGGAAATTCATAAAGATCTTATTCATGAGATTCATGAAATGAGAAGGGGCATTGGTTAATCCAAAAGACATAACCGTATACTCGTATAAACCATAGCGAGTAGTAAAGGCGGTCTTCGGAATATCCGTTGCATGAATCTTAAGTTGGTGATAACCAGTCCTAAGATCAATCTTTGAGAATACCTGGGCTCCAGTCAACTGATCAAATAGATCCTCTATCTTTGGCAAAGGGTACTTGTTCTTGATGGTGACATCATTCAACTTTCTGTAATCTGTACACAGACGATTGCCTCCATCTTTCTTGTCGACGAATAACACTGGTGATCTCCATGGCGATGCGCTTGGCTGAATCAAGCCTGTTGCTAACATGGCATCCAACTGCTTCTTCAGTTCCACTAACTCTGAGGGGTTCATGGTATATGGTCTCGGGGATATAGGTCCGGTTCCGGGGATTAGTTCGATAATGAACTCAATATCCCTATCCGGGGGCATACCTGGCAATTCATCTGGGAATACGTTGGGGTATTCACAGACTACTCTGACTTGGTCAATGGTGGGCAGGGCTACACTCTTGTTGCACTTGAATTGACGGGGTAAGGTTTCAGAGATATGCTCTACTGTTACTCCAGAACTACTGGTCATGGTGATGGCTTTCTTAGCACAGTCTATCAGTCCTTTATGCCTTGACATCCAGTCCATACCTAGTACTACTTCCAATCCTTTGGTTCCAAGTACAATTAGGTTGGCATAAAAATCTATCCCATGTATTCTGATAGGTACAGCTTTGCAAATTTTTCTAGCTTTTTTTGTTGAACCGGGGATTTGAACTATCATGACATGCTTCAGGTTGGTTGGGTGAATCTTACTAGTGCATACAAATTCTTCAATGACAAAAGAATGCAATGCTCCAGAATCAAACAATACTCTTGCTAAAACTGAGTTGACAGAAAACATACCCAGCACTACATTTGGCGCTTCCTGGGCTTCTTCTGCGTTCATGTGGAAGAGACGACAATTGCGGTTGTGAGGGTTCCCTAGGGCAAATCTCCTTCCTGGTTGAACACGACGCTTCTTGGTGGGAATTCACGAGGCATTGGTGGCAGTCTTCTTGGGACACTCATTGGAGTAGTGACCCTTCACTCCACACTCGAAACAAGTGATCTGGGACTTGTCCTTGACTGCGACAGGCACAGCATTGCTGCCAGTTCTGGGCGCAGTGTTGTTGTTGTTGTTACTCTTGGGAGGGGCACAGTTGAAATTGTTGGCATTGCCGGAGTTGTGATTGTTTCCTCCGGACTTCACATTACCTCCGCTACGGTTGGGGTAGCTTGGGCGAGAATTTGGGGGTCGGTTGTTCCTTGGTGCATATCCTGGTGAGGGGTTGGGATGGTACTTCTGGTGACTACTGGATCCAGACTGCTGCATCATACAACGCTTGTGGTTGTCGTTTGCCTGGTTAATCTTCCCTTCCACATGAATGGCAGAGTCGACTAGCTCTTCGAGATCATCGAAACGGATGTTGACGAGGACAGTCTGCATCTCATCATGCAGTCCGTTTAAGAATCTCTCCTTCTTCTTGGCCTCCGTGTTGATCTCATCCGGTGCATATCTAGCAAGTGACAAGAATCTATCACGGTACTCAACCACAGTCATTCTTCCTTGCTTCAATTTGCGGAACTCATCTCTCATCCTGTTGACAAGACCTTGCGGCACGTGGGTGCGGCTGAACTTGACTTTGAATGCTTCCCAGGTCATCACCTGGACATGGTTCATATTGCGGATGCTATTCCACCAAGCTCTTGCATCTCCCGCCAGATAGTGGGTGGCAAAGAGAACTTTCTCATTCTCATCAACTCTGGCAACCTCTAAGTTGTTTTCCATGGTCTGTAACCAGTCATCAGCATCTAATGGGTTTTCATATTGGTTAAAGATTGGGAGATTGGTGTTCTAAAAGTTTTTGAGTTTGGATCCTTGGTGATCCTGATTTCCATGTCCTTGGTTGTTGAGAGCCATTTGGGCGATCTGCTGCAATGTTGCTAAGTTGGCTTGACGCTCGTCCCTGCTTGCTTCACGGTCCGCGATGAGATTCTGCAAGATCTGCAGCATTGGGTCCTGCGACGAGCTGCTCCCTCCTTGGTTTCCACGAGTCATCTAAAGATTGAGATAGATATAGGGGTAAGAGGGAAATTCTAAGGTTCATGGTTTTGGGTTTTTCAAATCTAAAACTTTGAGTTAAACTCAGGTTTTTCTACTAACTTCTTTTTCATTCATGCAAGCAAGCACACGATACAACACACACCACAACAATCAAAGGGGAAACAGATGGTTTGAAGAACCATTCTGCAAGCTACGATACAATGAGATGATACATCTCATGCTATGACAGTGCTCTAGTGCATCTACTCATCGTCGATGAAGTCGGAGTCTTCATCATCAGTGTAGAAGTCCACAGCATCCTCCTCTAGAAAGTCATCATCGTTGCTGAGGTAAGAATCCATATCTCCCTGGATGTCTTCACCCTCATCTTCTTCTTCCTTGGCGGCAAGCTGAGCTTCCTGCTCCTTGACGGTCTTCTCGAGGTCGGCCACCTTCTTGCGAAGACGGGCGATGGTGCGATCCTTCTTTGCACGCTGGCGGCAAAGAGACTGGCGATCTTGGACGAGCAGTGCGAAAGTCTGGGCCTTCTGGTCGGTGATGGCATGGTTCTGGTTAGCTAACTCCCTGGCATTGTCTAGTTCCTGCTGTCTGTCATGAAGCAAGAAATCAAGGTTCTCCACTTGACGCCTCAACTCTGGGTCACTTGGCATCTCCATCGGCATTCCCATGAAGTCACGTCTTGCGTAGTGGGCAAAACGGGTTCCTAGGATCTTGTTAACACTGAGGGCACATAGACGTGCGAGAGCTTCATGCATTACCCTGGCTAATCCATCTAGCCAGTTGTTCACTCTCACGGAGAACTGAATTCTCCCGGAAGTTGGTGCTTCGATGCTTCCTCGAAGATCCGCGGTGACTAGCCACTATAGGTCTCCTCCTGGGGGTCCTGGAAGTTGAGCTCCAAGAAACTCCGGATGTGGGCGTCCCAGTAACTCCGACAGTGAATCGAGATCCCTCTCGATGATCAGCTAACCTCCGTTTCCCAACTGGTAAAACTTGCTGAACTGAGTCTCCGTCTACAAGGATTAAGGATGAGGAAGTTAGTGAAGTGATCAAGTGTGTCAAATTTTAAGTAGTAATGTAAGAATTTTGAGGAACATGAATTTTTGAGAAAGAATGAGTTCACAAGGGTAAGAGGGGAAATAGTTTTTCATAAATACTCACTTTGGTTTTGAAGCTAAGTTTCTGGTTTGGACGTCCATTCTAACTAGGGTCTCCTATGGTCAGGATGGCTCTGATACCAACTTGTCAACACCCGTATTTTTAATCCCAGATGCCCGTTATGCCGTACCTCGCAATCCCAGGATTACCATTTTTACGAGACATAACGGATTGGATATCACAGTATATCATCCATTACAAACCATACATAAGGTTTTACACAAATAAGGATCTCATGATCCAGTCTTTAATACAACAAGCAGCGGAAATAAAAGATAGCGTAGCGGTGGGGTCCATCTTTAGGGGCACAGGCAATGCTGACGAAGGCAGATAGTCCTAGTTATCATAGCCGTCCTGATGACCATCCTCCTGATAGTCTCTTTCATAGTCTGGCCATGAGAATAGCCAAGGACAAAAGCCATGAGTACTCTTTAAGTACTCGCAAACTACTATTAACAGGTACTATAGTTCTAAGTTAAAGTGCTAGAGCTAAGTTTAACTATAAAGTTAAGTTTGAAACCTAAGCTGAGTTCTGAAGCCAAGAAAGATAAAGTAAAGTTCTAGAATCACTTAAGTTGGGAAGCTATTATCATAAACACAACCCTGTTGTGGTCAAGTCAAAGTTCATCATTCATTTCAAGTTATTTAGAAAACATCTGACAACAAAACAGTATGGCCATTCCAACTGTCCATAACCGTGGACGCGGCTATTCGAATAGTTTGACACTCTACAGAGGTGGTACACTTTCACCACAAGATTCGATACATCTGTCAGGGGTAACCCTAAATCATCATACTTAGTATGCAGATAATCAAACATAACCTTCCCTTTACACACCCTAGTATAAGCACCTCTCCTATGAGCATGGCCTCCCAACCATGATCATCAGCCATCTTGGGCACTGCATAGGTGGACAACATTGAGAGGTAGCCTCAGCTCAAACCTCTCCCGTGAGGGAACTAATACTAATGCATATAAATTTCCAGCTAAACCTTACCCAATTCAGGTAGTGTGGTTGTACGGTAAATTTGGAATGGTATCGCATCCGAATCCAACCATCAGTTTTATAAAAGGGTTAAGGCTCATGCCTCATCATTTTCATCATCATAAACCAGTTGTGTTTCTCAACACATGTCAAAACATCTCAATAGAATGACTCATCATTCCAAGGTTTTCACAATTCATTTTCACCACTTGTTCCCATCTAAAGTGACTCAAGTTTTTGATCTACTCTAAAATACTAAGTTAAGAGTGTTCACTAAGGTGGAAGGATGGGATCAATCTCATGCCATAGAATGACATCTAAAGGTTTCTAAGTAGGTCAAGTTTTATACTTTTTTATGCTACCTTCAAAACGAGTAAAGAACTTTATGTACTAAGGGGGGTAAAACTTGTAAGTAAGACTTGGGGTACTAATAGTCAAAAGGGTCTGATCAAAGCATGCTTAAGGCATCTTTGCTAAACCATCTAGTTTGATTCTAGTTTGCTAAGTACTAAACTTGCAAGGGTTAATCTTGGGTATTGCTAGCTTGCTAAGGGTAGCTTGTACTGTTAATGGTGGCTTGCCTTGGTTGGTGCAGTGGTTGAAGTTTTCTTCGTCTTCGTCTTGATAGCACTCCTCCTCCTCGTAAGCTTGGTCGGTACTATCTTCTATAACAATACATACGGAGTAGACAATCACCAAACAATACTTAACTAGGCTAGATAGTATTCTAAGACACACCATTGATGATCTATTATCATCACAAGCATCACAAGTTTAATTCAATAGTTTCTTTCTTTTTATTTTAGAAAAGTAATTTCTACTCATTGAAAATTTAACTAAGATTTAATATTCACCACTTAAAATATGGGATCATGTTGACACATGTCATCACCACATATTCTAACATGTGGGAATGAGATTTAAGGGTTGGATCAATATTACTTTGGTTTAAGTTTATTATTTAATGATTTAAAGTGACTAGAAATGCCTATATAGCATTATTTTGGTACTAGTCCAAAGTCACTGCATGTAAACCTTAATATTATTACATATTTAGATAGATATGATGAAATGTGATTTTTGAGAGTTGGAATCAACTCAAAAGCTACCTTGGTGGATTTTATAAAAATGTTGCAAGTTGCAAAAGCTTCTGTCTTCTTATTTTTATTAGGAGAGATCTATAACTCTAATTGAAATAAATCCAACGGGCTTGGATAGATCATTTTAATACCTTCCAGACAAAATTGGTTTCATGCAATTTGGATTTATAAAAATCTCTGAATTGATTTTTAAACTAGGGGACAGCAACTAGATTCAATCTAAAAAGAAAAATCCAGATTTGAATGGGTGGGCTAGCGCGGGAAAAGAAATGGGTTGGATGGCGCTCATGCTGTGGCTCAGCTGACAGGGGGGTCCCGTGTGTCAGGGGCTCTTAAAACATGAAACGGTACGTGCGTTGTGGGCCGTGCGATTAGAAGTGAGATCAACGGATGAGGGTCGTCGTCGACGACGAACAGGTTGTCGGTGAGCTCAAACCGTAGCGGCTCGGTGGGGGTCTACTGGGGGCGTACCAGGGCTCCAGCAGGGTCGGCGAGGTGGTCAAACGACGTGGAAGACGACGGCGAGGCGAGGCGCAGTTGCGGCGGAGGTTGGGGTGGTCGCAACCAACGGCGCCCTTCTCCTCCTGCCGCGGCTGCTCTGGCTCCAATTCCGGCGAGGCAGAGCTCCCCTTGTTCCGGCTAGAGGTGGGTGAGGCTCAGAGAGGTGAGGGGAGTGGAATGGTGTGGAGAGAAGAGGCTAGGGAGGGCTCCTTTTATAGGCCCGACGGTGAGACCGAGCGGGATGGGCAGTTGACGGTGGCGACATGGCTACGGCAGGGTAGAGGCATGGCTGGGGGTGGCGATCGATGGGCGGTTCCCTGGTGGTGCTCTAGAACTTGAATGCGGTCGTAGGGGCGGTGGCACACGGTCTGGGCGAGGTGGCGCTCTAAGAGGCAGAGGTGTCAGGCAGCCGGTGTGGCTGTGAGGCGTTAGGCGGCCAGGGGTGTCTAGGGTGTTCTCTGTGGCGAGGCGGGCGTGAGCTCTACGCCGAGGGGCGGTCTGTGCAAGCGGGGGCCGAGCACGCATTTTAAATGCACACATATATGAATGCTTTCATTTTAAATTTGAAAAAGTTTTTGTTAACCCTATTTTTGGATGATTTGATCTTGATAACCTTGGATTAAAGTTTTGGGATGTTACATCGAGCCAGGTCGAGCCGGCTCGCGAGCTGGGATGCCCAGGTCCCAGGAAAGTGATGCCACGTCCCACGAAGCTTTCATGTAGCTATTTTCTTCCAGTTTTTTGCACATTTAGCCATTGAAATTGAAGATCAAATGATCCAAACAAAATTCTACGAAAGAAGATTATAGAAATCCAAATGTAGATAAATTCATTTCAATGATAAAACTGGAAAATAGCAACAAGCAACAAATTGACAATCATGGTTGCATCCTTACATTAACTTTTCATAGTGCATATTAGTCTCATGTTTTCAACCAAATAGTCGACATCGACACGGTTACAATATTAATCTCATGTTTTCAATCAAAAAGATAAGTTCCAACTTCCAAGTTCCAAGTTTCATTCTCCAATACCAATATCAACATGAGTCTACAAGAAAGAAATGGTTTATTAGATGCTTTTCTCATCTATCAAATAAAATATCAAATATGTAGAATTTTTGTTATTACCATTAGTTGCTAGTCATAACTTCATGCTCTCCACATCCTCCTCCTCATCATCCATGCTTACCTCCTAAATATGAGAAAGTTAGCAATGCATATTACATTATATGACAATGAAACAAGATAGTAGAGAATGTGAGAGAGATGAGATTCATACTATTACATCCAAGTCTTTAGGGGCACCCTTAATGTAGCTTCCACCACAAACCAAAGCTTCTACCATATAAGGTTTTAGAGAACTTCTATAGTCCAACACCCTTCCACCGGTGCTAAAAGTTGATTGCGAAGACAAGGAACTAGCCGGAATAGTCAAGAAACGCCTTGTGTTTTATTGCTTTCACCAATGCAATCTTAATACTCACAATGTGGGGGTAGAATATGTTTGCTGTGGGATATGTTTGGGCTGAAAACGCCGTAGTCACTTGAGACAAAGAGAAAAGCATTGGCTCAATAATCTCAAACAATTTCCATTCTTCACTTGTAGGCTCCCACTTGTAGTTGAGATCGTAAACAGTATAATCTTTGAGTGCCTCTTTGTATGGAAGGCCCGTAGATATCATCTTGTAAGTTGAAATCCACCTTGTAGAGACATCTTGTGACAAGGGAGCACCAATTGTGAGATTTAAACCTCGACAAATCTCAACAAACATGTGCATGCGAGCAACCGATTTTTTGAAGTACTTCACAGTCTCTCCTAAGTTGTATGACAATGTGTCCATACAGGTTGTCCCATCTTGCACCACCAAATTGATGATATGTGCATAACACCAAATATGAAAATAGATGCCTTGAAATGTTGTACCTCTCCAAAACTTAAACTTTGCCTTCAAATCCTTGACATCAACGTCGTTGTTGGAAGCATTGTCTAGTGTGAGGGATATTACCTTGTTCTCTATTTTCCATTCGGTCACACACTCCCAAAGAGCATCGGCAATGACATGTCCACTATGAAGTGGGTCCAACTCCATGAAAGCTAGCACACGGGTTTGCATGATCCAATTGGCATCTCTATAGTGTGCCACCACACACATATAAGATAATGTTTGATTGCTTGTCCACAAATCCGTAGTGAGATTAATGTACTCCACATCCTTGAGTGCATCTCTAAGCACATCCTTTCTTTTCTTGTAGACCCTCAAGCACTCGGCTCTAATTCCCTTTCGTCCAATGGATTGATAGAGTGGATTCAAATACCCCATCACAATGTTGAACCACTCATGTTCAACCATCCTAAATGAGTAGTTATGGACCATTATGATCTTAGCAATGAGATCCTTAACAATTGCTTGTTCAAACCCAACATCTCATATATAACTTTTTGCACTAGCATTGATGGGCTTGAACCCAAGATGCTTTTGGATCTTGACTCTCTCAAGTTTTCTTAGGCGGTGCTTGCAAACTTTCCAATGCCTATTGAGTGTTGATGTGCTTGAACCTTGGACATGTGCATATAGTTTATTGCAATGGTTGCATTTAGCCTTCAACACTTGAGGCTTCACATGATGCGGATCATCGTCGATGTGCACCATCACCTTCCCAAAATGATCCCATGCCGGAGAATTCTCTATGACATCTTTTCCTTGCTTTCTTTTCTTCTTTGGTTTGGCACTTCCTTTATCTTCTCCCGAACTAATATCCAATGGTTCTTGCTCTACTTCATTACCTTCTCCTAGAACACCATCCTTGGACATGGTGTCATCATGATCAAAAGAGTTGTCATCGTCTTTGATGGCTCAAAATATATCGAGCTCGTTGGGAACCCCAAGAGGAAGGTATGATGAGCACAACAGCAAGTTTTCCCTCAGTTATGAAACCAAGGTTATCGAACCAGTAGGAGCAAGGAAACAACCCCAAGGTGTTGTCTCCAACTTGGAATCCTGCACAACACAACCACAAAACTTTGCCCCAACTTACAGTGAGGTTGTCAATCTCACCGGTTTTGCTGAAAACAAAGGATTAAACGTATTGTGTGGAAGATAGTAATTGTTTGCAGAAAGTAAACAGTAAACAGTAAATAGATGGTAGATTGATGGTAAAAGAATGGACCGGGATCCATAGTTAACTAGAGGTGATTCTCCTTAAGATAGATGACATGTTGGGTGAACAAATTACAGCGTGGCAATTAACAGACACCGAGAAAGCATACATGCATATACTAATCATCTTGACTCCTATGAGATTTGATTGGGAATTACAACATTATACATAGACCATAATCCAACTACATCTATGACAAATAATCCACCTTCAGGTTATCATCCGAACCCCCTCCAGTATTAAGTTACAAGCAATAGATAATTGCATTAAGCAAAGTGTGTAAAGTAAACAATATGATTGTCCCATGGACAAAGGATTGTTGTTTTCTCCCTAGTAGCAACAGCACATCTAGTACCTTAGAGATTCCTATCACTTCCCCAGATTACTAGAGGCATGAACCCACTATCGAGCATAAATACTCCCTCTTGGAGTTGCTAGCATCTACTTGGCCAAGATAGCTACTAACAACGGAAAGCATGCAAGATCACAAATAACATAGACATGGTAGAATCAATAATCAATCTGAAATAGCATCTCAGTATCCATCGGATCCCCGCAAACACAACATGTAAGATTACAAATAGATGATCTTGATCATGAACGGAGCTCACAAGATCTAAACATGATAGCATAAAGGAGGAGAACCAACCATCTAGCTACTACATGGACCCGTAGGCCAGGGATGAACTACTCACGCATCACACCGGAGGCAGTCATGGTGACGAAGAAGGCCTCTAGGGTGATCTCTCCCCTCCGGCAGGGTTCCGGGAAGAGCTTCAGATCCCTCCCGATCTAGGGATGGAGCTGACAGCGGCTACAGACTCTTTCATGGAATTTTGATCGGGTCCTTAGGGTTTTCATCCTGGGACGCTTTTATAGGCGGAAGGGCAAGGTCGGTGGAGGCTCGAGGGGTCCACACCAGGTGGCGGCGCGCCTAGGGCTGGCCACGCCACCCTAGGGTGTGGCCGCCTTGTGGCCCACACCCGTGTTACTTCAGGTAAAATATTGACTTTGGCTTTTGTCTGGTCCAATTCCGAGAATATTTCCTTACTAGCTTTTCTGAAACCAAAAACAGCAAAAAAACAGGCAACAGGCATTGTAGCATCTTGTTAATAGGTTAGTTCCAGAAATGTGTAAAAATACTCCAAAGTGTGGACAAAACATAAGAAAGTAGATATAAAACAAGCATGGAACATCAAAAATTATAGATACGTTTACGACATATCAACATCCCCAAGGTTAACTTCTGCTCGTCCTCGAGTAGGTAAGTGATAAAAAAGAATAATTTTTGAGGTGACACGCACCATCACAATCTTGATCAAGGTATTTGTAAAACATTGATAGCTGGGATCATAGTACTTTAACATAGCATGAAAGATATAGTTCTAACAATAAGACATAGCAACTATGTTGTATCATGAAAAGGTACAAACAAAAGATTCATGAATAACAATGCTTTGAAAGACGTTTGTTTATTTCTCATATAGAAAACATAATGAGAATGGTATTCAGCTTGTCCCTCATAGTGTAGCAAAACATAAATGCATAGGACACCTTCAAAGTTCATAAGGGTGACTAGATACAAATAGTTTAAGAATAAGCAATATCAAAGTTATGAATCAATCAACAAGTTTTGGGACAATGCACATTAAACTAAGAATGACCACTATGCTCTCTCAATAGGTGCATAAAGATAGAAGATGGAGACTCAACATAAAAGTAAAAGAAAGGCCCTTCATAGAAGGAAGCAGGAATTCAAGTCTCATAAAGAGCTTCCAAAAATTATGGTACTTATTAGCTTTCGGCTCTCATTGCCCCTATCATAAGCATCTTTAGGTGATTAAGGTTAAAGTGAACAAATATGAGGATATGCTTGACAAGTTATAAGCTGAAAATCTCATTCCCCTTACTTACGAGTACTGAACCTCATGCTACTCAACTTTAGTCATAGGTAAGTTCTTGTCATTGTAAGTACATGTGTATCATAGAGAACCGCCAACGGGGTAACCCTTGCCCGATGATACAGAAGCTTTCCCATATCAAAATGACAAGGCAAGCAGACAATGAGCATCTCAGCGATCTTTTTGTATGTTATTTGCATAGGGTTTTCCCTTTTTTTGGATGCTTCACAGATTGCTCACTATGGTTATGCTGCACGTTTCCACCATGATTAGGGATGGCTTAGACTAGCCGCCCAGGCGTTTCTCTAACACATATAAGAACTCCATGAGCCTTACAAGCTCCCCTCTCATTTCACACCGTCGAGATCCATAAGCAAATGAACATGATATCAACTAAATAAAATGCAATGTTGAAAGCGTTCCCCATGGTAACATGGTTCTGCTAATTCACAACTTGCAAAACGCAAGCATATATGCAACATAGATGGGCATAATGGTTCAATTTTATTAAGTGCAAGAAAGTAAAGTGTGACATCAAGTTCGTGAGAGCTTTAATCACTAATTTTCACATAACAAGTTTAATTTGGAAGGTAGATAAAAACATGAATATACTTGGAATAGCAATAATGTTAATAGGTAGGTATGGTGGACTCTTTGGAATAACTTGGTTTTATTTGGAGTTGGATGCATGAGTGGAACTCATACTTGGTACATGTGGAGGCTAGCAAAAAACTAGGAGCGACCAACTAAGAGAGCAATAATGGTCATAATCATGCAAAGCGACAAAACATTATTAATTAAAGCATAAAGTGATATTACAAGTTGAAAACTAAATGATCATAGAGGCTATGGTGACTTGGTATAGTCTTAACATAGTGTGAGCATGCGCCAAGTCAACCCAAATAAAGCAGCAAAGGAGAATACCACAATATTATGCTTTTATATGCTAAAACAACGCATGATTCTTTCAAGACACATTAAGAAATCTCAATTGTTTGTAACAAGTCATGCTACAGCAATAATCACTAAGCATAAAGTGAAAGCAATATCAAGCATGACATGATAAAGTCTAGGCCACAGTCAAAAACAAGCTCCTTTTATACCACTTATAAGCATGAACTTTCCTACTCTTTTCCAATCCAAATCAACTTATTTGAAACTGTGTATGAATGCAGGGGTACAACCAATTTATTTAAGCAAACCAAGAAAACTAAAACTAAAAATAAAAATGAATATGCTCCAAGAACAACACAATTATGCATGAAACAATAAAAATGAAGTGTTTGGAAGAAACCTGAGATTTTTATTGATGAAGAAGGGGATGCCTTGGGCATCCCCAAGCTTTGACGCTTGTACTTCTTTAATATTTCTTGGGGTGACACGGGTGGCATCCCCAAGCTTGAGCTTTTTTCCATACTTCATCTTATCACATTATTCTTCCCTACACTTTAAACTTTTCTTCATACAAAACTTCACACAATCTTCATTAGCAACATTAGTATACTTAAGATAAATTGTCTTTTAGGTTCAGTTTCAACACAAGCAAAACTTCCATTATAATGCAAGCTACTGTAGCAATTCCTTTTAAAAGTTCAAGAAATTGGCAAGAACTCAAAAAAAAGAGATTAAGAGGCAAATGCAAATAATGGCAGAAATCTGTCAAAATAGACCAGCAGGTAAAAAACGATTTTTTAGAAAACCTTCTGTTGCTCAAATCGAAAAGTGTTTAACTAACGAAAGTTGTATAACAACCTGGGGCAGAAGCACAAAAAATTACAGATCAATACGACATACAGATATTGTTCGCGAATTTTTACAGCGAAGCACAAAAATCTGTTTCGGGACAACAACTTTCCCAAGTCTTACTTCTCTCTCATTAGAGGTTACTCTTGGCACAAAAACCACACAAAAAGGATAAGGAGAGGTTATTACAGAGGCAATAGCTTCAAGTCTCAATAAAAGAAAATTTTATTGACTAAAAATTTGGGTTATCTCCCAATAAGTGCTTTTCTTTAACGCCTTTGAGCTAGGCATAAGAAGCAAGAATCAAGTATTCTCAAATGAAGAAGCAAGATCAATACCAGAAATATCTTCAACAAGGCAAGGTATCTCATCCAAATAAGTTCTAGAGGATCCTCTCTCAATGCTCTTGGGTTCACAATTTTTATTAAACGGATTTTTAGGAACAATCCAATCAAAATTCTTTTCTAAGGCTTCATATATTCCTACAAGTTTAAAAGGTATTGGTGTATTAATTTCCTCCCCATCTTTAGGTTTGGTTTTGTCCATCTTTTCCCATGTACCAATAACATCTACACATGCGCCTAGCATATTAAAACGATCAAATACTTTTCTAGCTTCTTTAATAACATCATAGAATTCTTTAAGCAAAGTTTCTAGAATGAAATTTCTTTTTTCAGTATCATCAATATCTTTAAGTTTAAGAAACATTACTTGCATTATGGGGTTAAGGTTAACAAACCTAGCTTCCAACATGCAAACTAAAGAAGCTGCGGCAATTTCATAATTTGGAGCAAGTTCTTCTAAAGATCTATCCTCAATATCCTCATGCTTGCTAACGTGATTGAAGAATTCTTCAATATTATCTTTACCAATTATGGAGCCACTACCTATGGAAAGATCTTTTAGAGTGAACTTAGGTATCAACATGGTGAGCAAAGAACGAGGTAACAACTATAGAAAGAACTAAATTTTTTTTGTGTTTTTGATAAAAGAAACAAGCAAACAAAACAAAAATAATCTAAGCAAAACAAAAAAACAAAGTAAAGAGATTGGTTATGAGGGACTCCCCTTGTGAAGTTTTCCTTGACTCCCCGGCAACAGCGCCAGAAAAAAGGCTTGATGGCTCAAAATATATCGAGCTGGTTAGGAACCCTAAGAGGAAGGTATGATGAGCACAGCAGCAAGTTTTCCCTCAGTTATGAAACCAAGGTTATCAAACCAGTAGGAGCAAGGAAACAACCCCAAGGTGTTGTCCCCAACATGGAATCCTGCACAACACAACCACGGAACTTTGCCCCAACTTACAGTGAGGTTGTCAATCTCATTGGTTTTGCTGAAAACAAAGGATTAAATGTATTGTGTGGAAGATAGTAATTGGTTCCAGAAAGTAAACAGTAAACAGTAAATAAATGGTAGATTGATGGTAAAAGAATGGACCGGGATCCATAGTTCACTAGAGGTGATTCTCCTTAAGATAGATGACATGTTGGGTGAACAAATTATAGCGGAGCAATTAACAGACACCGAGAAAGCATACATGCATACACTAATCATCTTGACTGCAATGAGATTTGATTGGGCAATACAACATTATACATAGATCGTAATCCAACTGCATCTATGACTAATAATCCACCTTAAGGTTATCATCCGAACCCCCTCCAGTATTAAGTTGAAGCAACAGATAATTGCATTAAGAAAAGTGTGTAAAGTAAACAATATGATTGTCCCATGGACAAAGGATTGTTGTTTTCTCCCTAGTAGCAATAGCACATTGATGTCTACGCACTTCTATTCTTGTAGACAGTTGTTGGGCCTCCAAGTGCAGAGGTTTGTAGAATAGCATCAAGTTCTTGGGCCTTACACACAAAGGAATGATAGAGATCATACCACGATGCAAATGATAGAGATCAAATGCATGGACCATATCACCTCACTTCACACATTAGATGTTAGCATCTTATATTGCTAGTTTGGCGCTTTTGGTAGCATTTTAAGATGATCCCTCATTTAGATATCAAGATAAAATGTGTTCTTCCTTAAGTATGCACCGTTTTGTGGATTGTGTTTTGAGGCATCACGTGATGATCGGGTGTTCTCAACTCTACGCTTTCATACAACGGGTGTAAGACAGTTTTACACACGCAAATACTAAGGTTCTTACTTGACGAGCCTAGCATGTACAGACATGGCCTCGGAACACGGACCGAAAGGTTAAGCATGAGTCATATAGTTGATATGATGCCCATATAGATGCTCGCCTTTGAAGCTACACCAACTCACGTGATGATCGGACTTAGTGTAGTGGATTTGGTTCATGTAATCAACAAAAGGACACGAGGGATGTCGTTTTTGAGTGGGAGTTCATTAGTAATTTGGATTAGTTGAACTCAATCTATCATAAACTTAGTCTAAATATACTTTACAAATTCTGTTGTAGATGGCACCACCTGCTTTTAATTTCAATGTGTTCATGGAGAAAGAGAAACTTGCTACGAATGGTAGTAACTTCACCAACTGGGCTATGAATTTGAGGATTCTCCTCACTGCTGCACAAAAGCAATATGTGCTAGATGCGCCGCTAGGCCCCCCACCAGCTCCTGATGCCCCTGATGAGGAAAAGAACGTCTATATAACTTTTTAGGAGGACCACAACTTAGTTCATTGCGGCATACTGTATGGGCTAGAGCCAGAACTTCGAAAGCGTTTCGAAAATGGCAATGCCTTTGATACCATGGGAGAATTGAAAATGATTTTCGATACCCATGCTGCCATAGTGTGTTATAATGCTACAGAAAAGTTCTTTAGCTGCATGATGGAGGAAAACAGCTCCGTTAGTGAGCACGTACTCAAAATGTCTGGGTACGCTGATAAGCTTGTGTCCTTGGGAATAACGATTCACATTGACTTAGGCATACATCGTGTTCTCCAATCTCTGCCACCTAGCTACAAGAGCTTCGTGATGAACTATAATATGCAGGGCATGAAGAAGTCTCTTCGAGCTTCACAATGCTTAAGACTGCAGAAGTGGAGATTAGGAAAGAACATCAAGTGTTGATGATCAATAGGACCACCGGTTTCAAGAAGGATAAGAAAGGCAAGCACAAGGTAATGAAGGGTGGCAAGTCTGTTGCCGCGCCTGAAAAGAAACCCCGAGCTGGCCCTAAGTCTGACACTGAGTGCTACTATCGCAAGGGGACTGGCCATTGGAAGCGCAACTGTCCCAAGTATTTGGCGGACAAGAAGTCCAGCAAGGCAAACAAAGGTATATGTGATATACATGTTATTGATGTGTGCTTGACTAGTACTCGCAGTAGCACCTGGGTATTTGATACGGGATCGGTTGCTAATATATGTAACTCGGTTCAGGGGGGCTACGGAACAAGCGACAACTAGCAAGGGATGAGGTCACGATGCGGGTCGGCAATGGATCAAGAGTTGATGTGATCGTCGTCGGAACGCTGCCTCTCCATATGCCATCGGGATTAGTTATAAACCTAAATAATTGTTATTTGGTGCCTGCACTGAGCATGAACATTGTATCCGGATCGTGTTTGATGCAAAGTGGTTATTCATTTAAGTCTGAAAACAATGGTTGTTCGATTTATATGAATAATATCTTTTATGGTCATGCACCTGTGTCTAATGGTTTATTTTTGTTGGATATCGATAGTAGTATTACGCATATTCATAATGTTGATGTTAAAAGGATTAAACTTGATAATGATATATCTACATATATGTGGCTCTGCCGTCTAGGTCATATTGGCGTTAAACGCATGAAGAAACTCCATTCTGATGGACTTTTGGAATCACTTGATTTTGAATCATTTGATACATGTGAGCCATGCCTTATGGGCAAGATGACTAGAACGCCGTTTGCTGGTTCAATGGAACAGGCATGATTTATTGGAAATCATACATACTGATGTGTGGACCAATGAGTGTGTCGGCGCGAGGTGGATATCGTTATTTTGTTACTTTCACGGATGATTTGAGTAGATATGGGTATATCTATTTGATGAAACACAAGTCTGAAACTTTTGAAAAGTTCAAAGAATTTCAGAATGAAGTGGAAAATCATCGTAACAGAAAGATCAAATTTCTACGGTCCGACCATGGAGGAGAGTATCTTAGTTACGAGTTTAGCACACATATGGAAGACTGTGGAATAGTTTCACAACTCACGCCTGCCGGAACACCACAACGTAATGGTGTGTCAGAACGTCGTAATCGTACTTTATTGCATATGGTTCGATCTATGATGTCTCTAACTGACTTGCCACTGTCATTTTGGGGTTATGCACTGGAAACCGCTGCATTCACTTTACATAGGGCACCATCTAAATCCGTTGAAAAGACACCGTATGAATGATGGTTTGGAAACAAACCTAAGCTGTCATTTCTTAAATTTTGGGGATGTGATGTTTATGTGAAGAAACTTCAACCGGATAAACTCGAACCTAAAGCGGAAAAATGCGTCTTCATAGGATACCCTAAGGAAACGATTGGGTATACCTTCTATCACAGATCCGAGGGCAAGGTCTTTGTGTTAAGAATGGATCCTTTCTTGAGAAGGAGTTTCTCGCGAAAGGTGTGAGTAGTCGGAGGTAGAACTCAAGAGGTTATTGAACCTTCTCTTCATGAAATGGCGAGTAGCGCAGCTCTAGAAGTTGTTTCGAGTTGACTTCACCTAATGAAGAGAGAGCTAATGATATTGATCATGAAACTCAAAGAGGACACTACCGAACCTCGCAGTCAAGCGGGACACGCAGCTCCCGAATCTGACGGCAATCCTGCTATGAATTTCATGATTGATGAAATAGATGACCCTGCGACGTATGAAGAAGCGATGATGAGCCCTGATTCCAACAAATGGATAGAAGCCATGAAATCCGAGATGGAATCCATGTATGAAAACCAGGTTTGGACCTTGGTGGACATACCTCACGATCGAAAGGCCGTTGAGAATAAATGGATTTTCAAAATAAAAACTGATGCTGATGGTAAAGTAACCATCTATAAGGATCGACTTGTCGCAAAGGGGTTTCGACAAATTCAAGGAGTTGACTACGATGAGACATTCTCTCCCGTAGTGATGCTTAAGTCGGTTAGGATTATGTTAGCAATTGCTGCATATTTCGATTATGAAATATGGCAGATGGATGTCAAAACTGCGTTCCTCAATGGTAATATTGAAGAAGAGTTGTATATGATACAACCTAAGGGTTTTGTCGATCCTAAGGATGCTGATAAGGTGTGCAAACTTCAGCGATCCATCTATGGACTGAAGCAAGCATCTCAGAGTTGGAATCTCCGCTTTGATGAGGTGATCAAAGAGTTTGGATTTGTCCAAACTTATGGAGAGGCTTGTATTTACAAGAAAGTGAGTGGGAGCAATGTGGCATTTCTGATATTATATGTGGATGACATATTATTGATTGGAAATGATTTAGATCTTTTAAACAGTGTTAAAAGTTATCTAAATAGCAAATTTTCGATGAAGGACCTTGGTGAAGCTTCATATATATTAGGCATTAAAATCTATAGAGATAGATCAAGACGCCTAATTGGGCTATCACAGAGTACATACCTTGATAAGATATTAAAGAAGTTTAATATGGACGGAAGTAAGAAGGGGTACTTACCTATGTTGCAAGGCAAGACATTGAGTAAGACTCAAAGTCTGGCTACGGCGGAAGAAAGAGAGATGATGGATAAGATCCCCTATGCCTCAGCCATAGGATCTATAATGTATGCCATGCTATGTACAAGATCGGATGTGGCACATGCTATTAGTTTGACTAGTAGGTACCAATCTGATCCAGGTTCGGAACACTGGATAGCGGTCAAGAATATCCTTAAGTACTTGAGAAGAACTAAGGATATGTTTCTTGTATACGGAGGTGAAGAAGAGCTAGTCGCTAAGTGTTATGTCGATGCTAGCTTTGACACTGATCCGGATGACTCTAAGTCTCAATCCGGATACATATTTCTCTTGAACGGAGCAGCAGTTAGTTGGAGGAGCTCCAAACAACCTGTGGTGGCTAGATCAACAATGGAGGCGGAATATGTTGCTGCTTCAGAAGCAGCGCAGGAAGCGGTTTGGATGAAGGAGTTCATAACAGAACTGGGTGTGGTTCCTAGTGCTTTGGACCCGATGGTGATCTATTGTGACAACAATGGAGCCATAGCCAACGCAAAGGAACCAAGGTCTCACAATAATTCCAAGCATATTAAGCGCCGGTTTCACTCCATCCGCGAGCATGTCAAGGATGGAGATATAAAGATTTGTAAAGTACACACGGACCTGAATGTAGCAGATCCGTTGACTAAAGTACTCCCTAGGGAAAAACATGATCAACACCAGAACTCCATGGGTGTTAGATTTATCACTATGTGAACTAGATTATTGTCTCTAGTGCAAGTGGGAGACTGAAGGAAATATGCCCTGAGAGGCAATAATAAATTTGTTATTATGTATTCCTTGTATATGATAGATGTTTATTTTGCATGCTATAATTGTATTGATAGGAAACATCAATACATGTTTGTTTAATAAACAAAAAGGGTTCCTAGTCATGCCTCTCTTATAGACTAGCTTATTGATTAACAGGATGATCAAGGTTTTCCTGATCATGGACATTGGATGTTGTTAATAACAAGGTCACACCATTGGTGGAATGATGTGATGAACATTCATCCGAAGTATAGCATTACGATCAAGTCATTATGTTTATATTGCTATAACATCATACGAAGTAATCTTTATCCTTAGACCATGAGATCATGTTAATTGCTAACACCGGAAGAGTATCTTGATAACATCAAACATCACACCGTAACAGGTGACTATAAAGATGGGTTCGATTACTACGAAGGTGTTATGTTGAGGCTCATGGATCAAGAGTGGAATTTGTCAATCCAGATGACGGATAGATATACTCTGGGCCCTCTCGGTGATATCACATTAGGATAGCTTGCAAGCAAGTGATGTGATCACTAGAATGTTATATCACGGGAACGAGAAAAGAGTGCATGTCAGTAACGAGATCAAACTAGGTATGGAGATACCGATGATTGAATCTCGGACATGTAATATATCGAGAGACAAAGGGATTTAGTTACAAGTGTTAAAGGTTCTCACGATCACAGGAGTCATCGTTGAATGTGTAGGAGTCAGTACGGATCTCTAGGTCCCGCTGCTGATTATTGATCGGAGAAGGGTCTCGATCATGTATGCATTATTCGTGAACCGTAGGGTGGCACACTTAAGAGTTACCGGACACCATTTTGGAGCACATATGTTTCAGACGAAAGAATTGCAAAGCGCAGGAATTGTTTCAATAGAAACCGGAAATTGTTTCGGGTGAAATTGCAGAAGGTGTTTCTGCATGTGATATTGAAATATTGCAAGGGGCTATATGTGAATGTTTGTTAATTAAAGTAATTAACAAAATTCTGAATAAATTTAATAAAAGAGTTTTATTAAATGAGAGAGCATTAAATTTGGAGAAACTTAATGCATTTAAAGTGGAGACTTTAAAAGGGAATGTGAAGAGGCATTTTAATGTGGAGGAGTTACCACCACATGAATGGGGGAGGTGAGGGGTCACCCCCCCATGCGCCGGCCATGGAGAGAGGGGGCACCCCCCTCCTCCTATAAAAGGCCACCCATTCCCTCCTTCATCCTCACACCTCCTTGTGAAGGATCTCTCTCCCCCTCTAGAATTATTCCCCCATGGTCTCGGATTAGCGAGATACATGTTCCCGATGGCATTTAAATGAAGGAGTTCTTGCTTCCTGGATCGCTGGAGCGAGGAGGTGGACGTTGTCCGTGGCTTGAACGTGTGTGCGAATGCGCTGCTGAGTTGCGCGCCGACTTCCTCACGATCTTGAGATCGGCAAGTGTACGACTACATCAACCACGAGTTCCTACTCGTTAACAAAGCTCGTTGTCTTCGAGGGTAAGTTCTCCATGGATGTATGTCCACCCGTTGCTCTGTATCTAGTAGATAGATCTTGGCGTGTAGTTCTCATCGTAGGAAATTTTTTGTTTTCTATGCTACGGACCCAACATGCCGCCGCCACCAAAGGGGAGATTCGGGGGATAGAAAGTCTCTGTTCCGGCACCCTGCCGGGACGGGGAAGTGCCCCCAGAGCCATCTCCATCGATCTCCATCGCCGTTGCTGACTCCCATGATGATGAGGGAGTAATTCTACCTCAAGCCTAAGGGTTCTACCGGTAGCTATGTGTTCATCTCTCTCTCTATGCATGATCATATTGTGATCATGAGCTTTGTAATCAAGTAGATCTACCTTGCTACTCAAGTGCTTTAATAGATCACTGCTCTCCCCATGTGTGTGAAAGTGACAGCATGCACACCATGGTGGCACTTAGGCTAGAGATTACAAATACTTGTTATGAGTTAAATTTGGAGTTGGATGTCTCTATGAAATTATGGTGTTTGTTGGAACCATCTAGTGCTCAAGGTGACAGTGTGGGGTTATCTGGATGGGGAAAGCGAACTTTGAGGAGTGCTATTATCGCCCTACCATGGATTAGAGTGTCCAACCGAAGAATAGTTCAGAGTAGTATCATAAAGAGAAGATATTTATATGAGAGTGTTCACTAGTGAAAGTATGATCCCTAGGCCTTGTTTCTAAGTATTGAAACACCATTTGCAACTAGATCTGTTACATGTTTGTTTGCTTCTATCTTTATTTCAGTTTGTCTTTAGTCTCTTCCACGTTATCAAGCTATTTTCTGGCACCGTTGTCTTATATCCATACCATTTGTATTTCACTATATCTTCGCCGAACTAGTGCACCTATACACCTGAAAAGTGTATTGGGTGTGTTGGGGATACAAGAGACTTCTTGTATCTTGATTGCAGGGTTGCTTGAGAGGGATACCTTTGACCACTTCCTCCCTGAGTTCGATAAACCTTGGGTAATCCACTTGAGGGAAACTTGCTGCTATTTTACAAACCTCTGCACTTAGAGGCTCAACAACTATCTATAAGAATAGAAGTGCGTAGACATCAACGCCGAAGTGCCTGAAAGCACACTCTAGTCCTCTTATATAATGCTTAATTAAACATTAACCTTACATTGAAAGGAACAATCTATGCACTCCATTAATAAATAAAATTTGATTAGTGGACAAGTTGTACCAAAAAATATCCCGAGTATAAAAAGAAACAGTATACATACCACTGAATAATCAAACTTTGTATGCATAAAGACACTAAATAATAACCCTAAGGACAAGATAAAGTCGCAATCAATATTTCATTCACGGCATGGAACCATATCTCCTAAAACAACATAATCATTATGCAAACATATACATATACATTATGCACATTACACAAATATCAAACACTCCCGACAATATACACATTATGCACATTTAAAAATGTTAACAACAATATACATACACATTCAACAATGACAAATGTTAAAAGCAATATACATACACGTATGTTTAACAATCAACAATAATAACCACAAATATACATATGTCCATGTTTCAACGATCACAAATCATGCACATTATTCATGTGAATAATTCATCTACACAATTAAACTACATTTAGAGAAAAAGAGGAAAGGTGGGACTTATCGGCTGTCACGGCGACCAAGGAGTGCGGCGGCTTGGAAGTGTAGTGACGACAGCGACCAAGGGGCACAGACGCAGCACGGTGGCCATAGTGGTGAGAGGAAAGAAAGGCGGCGCGTGTTAGTAATATACCTAAGATACAATAATAAAGTTATTATTATATTCAATGTTCATCATAAGTGTTTATTCTCCATGCTATAATTATATGTATCGGAAACTAAATACATGTGTGAATAAATAAACAACACAGTGTACCTAGTGTGCCTCTTCCGACTAGTTCGTTAGTCAAGTGATGGTTAAGGTTTCCTAACCATGCACATATAATGTCACTTTATATCAGGATCATATCATTAGAAGAATGATATGATGGACAACCCCAATAATAAGCATAGTCATTCGTCGTGTCACTTAGTTTGATTGTTATCGCTTTTGTATATATGTCAAGTATCGTTTTTTAGACCATGAGATTGTGTTATTCCCTAGTACCAGAGGAATGTTTTATGGACATCAAATATCATTTTGTAATTAGGCGATTATAAAGATGTCTTTCAGTTATCTCCGATGGTGCTTATTGAGTTGTATGAATCAAGACTGGGATTTATTCCTCCGAGTGACAGAGAGATATCTATGGGCATCTCGGTAGTGTATCATCCTAAATCTCTCAAGTATGTGACTAATGTGTTTAGTCACGGGGATCCTACAACACAGAACAATTAAAGGGAACTTGCTGATAACGAGAGATTGAACCAGGTATGGGAATACTGTTGATCGAATATCGAGCAAGTAATATATCGCAAGACAAACGTAATCGGATACCGGATTAATTGAATCCTCGACATCATGGTTCAACCGATAAAAGAACTTTTTTGAATGTGTGGGAACAAATATGGACATCACCGGTCCCGCTACTAGTTATTGATCGTAGAGATGTCTCAATCATGTCTGCACGTTCTTGAACCCGTAGGGTCACACACTTAACGCTTCAGTGTCGCTAGGCTTCAATGAGATTATATATGGTGTGATGGGATGTTTATACGGAGTTTCAGATGAAATCCTAGATATCACGAGGAGCTTCATAATTGTCCGGAGGTAAAGAAATGTATATCGCAAGTTTCTTTAGTGTTCTGGGAAAAGTTCAAAATATGTCGGAGCTTATCTGAAATGTTCTAGAAGTTTCCTGAGGGTCCACCTGCGACGTGGTACCATATGGGCCTGAAAAGGGGGAACTCGGCCTCATTGTTCCAGGGGGGCATAGCCTCCTAGGACCATGCGGCTAGGTTGGCATAACCCTAAAGGGGTGTGCGGAAGGGGGTTTCCCCTTCCCTCTTGGCCACCGCTGCCCCACCAACTTGGAGGGGAGGCCAAGCCTCGGGCTTCCCCACGCATATATATGAGAGGGGGTTGGGGAGCATCCTCCTCAAGCTCTAGCCGTCGCCTCCCTCTCTTCCAGATACTTTCTCCCTCCTTCGTGCAGATGCTTAGCAAAGACCTACTGCTTTCTCTCCACCAAAAAAACATACTACCGTTGTGCTACCAAAATATCGTGGAGCTCTTCTCTTTCACTTGTGGGATCAAAGGTGAGGAGATGACACCAAGCCGGACGTGTGGATACCGCGGATCTGCTGCCGGACGCAAGTATTCATTGGATTGATCTAACTTCATGTATGACTACATCATCCACGATCATCCACGATCTACCGATCGTTAAACACTCGTGTTACTTCAAGGGTAAGTACGTCAGATCTATCTCTTGTTACTAGAATCTTATAGACCGGAACTTGTTGGGTTTCTTCCGCTTTTCAGTAGGAATTTTTGTTTTCCGTGAAAAGAACCCATGAGCGTGATGGCGGTTCGATCTCGCGGTATGGCGGCGAGTGGAGACACAGGGGCGATTCGATATTGCGACGCGTAGACGCGTGTGTAACGGGGTGATATAGAGACAATGAAGTGTGGAGAGTGGCATCCTCTCTCTCCATTTTTTTGACCGGCCCCGGCTAGTGGCGTGCCACCAATTAACCACACCGCTAGTTAATGGTGTGCCCAAAATACACCCCAGATCTACTGGTGGGTCCCACGTAACGGTGGCATACGCTTTATTATGATGCACCACCGGTAGGGGTTTACTGGTTTTGTACGAGGTGTTGGCACGCCACTAGTAAGCGTGTGGATTCTTGGGCACACCACAGGTGTAGTATCACCTATGAGCAAATCTGCACTAATGTGGGGGACACAGCCCGTCGATTGTCGTGGCGGCGCTACATGGCTGGTGCAGTCTGGCAAGCTGGTGGGCGAGGCAGCGGCGAGCCAGGCGTGGCTTGTCGAAGGCACGTGCGTGCGGGGGCAGATGGGCCTGGGCGTGCCTAGCTCCCAGATCCGTCGTTTCCACCTGGAGGACCTAGATCTTGCCATAGGGCTGGCTTCCGAGGTGGTCCTCCTCTAGGTCGGTGGTGGCTAGAGTTGTTGCTCCAGTGCCTACAACGAACCTACTCTAGCCAGATCTGACCATCTCGATCTTAATCTGGGGAGTTAGGGCAGTGATGTGGAGTTTCTTTCTACGGTGGTGGTTCAAGTCTGACATGTATATTTCCCATCTCCATTGCACCGGGGGACGGTTTTTGGTCGGGATGAAAATCCTGCTCGGCGTCTTCCGGTGGTGACCACGGTGATGCATGTGGGTGCCGCTTCCTCCTTGGTGGCATGGTCATGGGCCTGATCGTTCCTTCCCCTCGGTGCCAGGGGAAACCCTAGGTCTAGCTTGCTAGGCCGGGCAGCGGTGGTGCAATTGCATCGTTCCCTTCTTGAAGGCACTGCCCAGGCTACAAGGGGAGCCCCCAATATGGCTTTCGGAGATGGTGGCCTTGCTAGTCTCACTAGGAAGGTTGGGTGGTGATGTTTCGCGTGTGTTGGCTACTTCTCAAGGTGTGAGCCTCTGGGGTTATGTACGTCATCATTGACATTCTCTAGTCGACTCCTCCCTTAGTTAGGCCAGACCATGCCATTGGCTCACTGATTCTTCTAGGCGCATGGGTAGTGGTACCTTGGTCTAGGCAACATCTCAGTTTGGTCGTGCTACGGTGGTGTTTGGTGTTGCCTGTGATGCGGTCTAGAGACTTAGTGCCCCGCCTCCTCGCCATTCTTGGCCAAAGGTTGAGCAAAGCGAGCTTGCTGTCTTTATTGTAGGAGTGTGTTGTAAGCCGGAAGCCGAGTATGGTATTGTAGACATTCTATGATATTCTTGTTAGCTTAATACAAATGCGCGCACACTTTCGTTGCGGGTTCTTAAAAAAAGGTGCTTCTGTTGATTTGTTTGTTCATCTCCGGAGAATATTTACGCTGAACTTTATATGCAGATTGAGATGGTGTTGGCGAAGAGTGTCAAGTTTGACGAGTTGACGGTCAGGATGCAGGTGGGACTGCCCGTGGGAGGCCCGCATACGCCCGCACAGTCCCACACAATTTAAGTGGGTGTCCTACGGAAGCCTGTGAAACTTATGCGGGTACCCACTATTTCATGTATGCCCACATATACCCGCAAATATGTTACTGTAATTGTTGCTTGTATAATGTTCATAAAAATATTTTAGTACATAATACGATCAGCATTTAGCGCTTCAATGTATCAATTGTCTTTTCCACTTTCTGAGTGACTCACCATTCTTTCTACTAGACATAATATTTGTTTGATTGGGAAATTTCTATTCCTTTCGATCCAAATTAATGTTCTTATATTTGGCTAGATTCGGATGTATCTAGCACTAAAATATGACTAGATATATTCGAATCTAGATAAATATGAAAACATTAATTTAGATCGAAGTAGCTTTTTTGATGTTTGCTCGATCGTGAGTTTTCCACGGAAACCCACCATTTTTTCTTGTTTACCCGTGGTGTCCCGCATAGCCTTTTATGTGGGCTTGGGTAACTCCCACCTGCACCCTGTGGCAGAAGCAGATGGCGAGGAGCAGAACTAGTGTTCGACAAGGCTTGATTTTGTTTTCTTTGTTAGTCTTGGTTAAATCGGGAGCAGTCTGAGGGATGAGATGTGCTTACGTGCCTATGGCGTTCAATTCGAAAGTTTTTGTTGTTCTGATAATGTTATGCTGAGTTGCAATTGCTGACATAATTGAGAAGACTCGAGTGCCCCCCCCCCCCACCCACCCACCCACACCCCCACACACACACACACCCCCACACACACACCTCGCTACCGCTGCCGCAGGCCGCCTACACGGTGGCGGCGGGCACCCTCGCCGCCAAAGGCCGTGGGGGGAAGCTGTCGTGGAGGCGTGCTCGTGGGCCGGGGCGGCGCGGCCTGCTCTGGAGGTCGCGGGAGGCGCGTGGTGGCTCGGTGGAGACGGTGTGGGTGGCGCAGGTCGGGAGCCTCGTTGCGTCGGCGGTCGGCTGCAGGTACGCTGCACGGGCTCGATCTGGGCCCGTCTGGGCCAGGTCGGCCCTCGGCTGGGGCGATGTGGGGCTGGCGGCGGTCGTGGCCTGGTGCTAGGGTCCTGCAGGGCGTCGAGGTAGCGGTGGTGGTGGGTGATGTTGAGTCGTTGGGCTTGGCAGTTGGCAAGGATTCCGATGAAGCTCTTCTCGTCGTGGCTCAGTTTTCTGGTCTCAGCTCTGGACTCTGTCGGCGTTCTTGGCCTGGTGGTGCGGAGCTGTTCGGCGGGGGGTGATGGTCGGTGGGGAGCTCCTAGGCGGCCGATGTAGGTGGGAGGTTGTTGTGCACCTCCGGGAGAAATCCTTGCTCCGTTCTTGGCCGGAGCTGGCGATGGTGACGCCCGAGGGTGCCACGGACTTTCCTGGAAGCATCGTCGGAGGTGGTGCTCACTCCTCCCCTTGTGGCCTCGACTCCGTAGGGAAACCTTGGATCCGGGATCGGGCGATGGAGGCGCTACTACGTCTCTTTCCTTCTTGGGGGCATCGTCTTGAAGTCGCCTAGGGCCAGGGTTCGGGGAAGCGGCTTGTTGCCGGACAGCTATGCAAGGTCCAAGGATGAAGTTTGGCAAGGATGATGCCTCGAGCTGAGGTTGGGTCGTGGCTGGGTTTTGGTAGTCGGTTTCCCGGCGTGTTCGATGGGTTCTTGTGCATTGTTGTGTTGTTATGGAGTCGGAGCTGCGTGGAGCATGTCCAGACGGCGACGATGACCGGCCACCAGTGGTCTTTGCTAAGTTCTCGGTCGGCGCAAATTCAACATATTTCCCTTGTGATGCCCGTCGTCTAAGTCGGAGCTGTTTGTCCTTGGCGCGTGTGGCCAACTGTTGGCATAGGCCGACATGGGCTCCGACGCTGTTTTGAGGCTCTGTTTGGGACGTCGCCGGTGAAGTCGGAGTCGCTGGCTCGCGGAGGAGTGATGACGATGACGTTGTGTGACAACCTCGACGTCGATCTCTTTGTGCGTTTGTGTGTCGTGTTGGTAGCCAGGTTGACTGTGGTGGTGTGCCCAACTTGGCCTAGTTCCATGGCGACTTTGGTGCATTTGTAAAGATTTTCGGCCGGTTCCCCGAACCAGTCAACTCTCTTCTGCTTTTTTAAATAAAATGAGGCATAATTGCCCGTTTTGTTCAAAAAAAAAAGACAAGACTTGTTGATATCAGCTTGAATTCAAAAGACAAGGACACATTGAACTGAATCAACAAATCTAGATGAGAACATCGGTAAAATTGAGTTGCTTCCACCGCAAAATTGAGAACATCGGTAACTTATCATCATCAGGTCTACCTAGAGTACAGAAAATGCCTGGAAGCATGTAGCAACAGTTATTAAGCTTGGTCAGCTATATTGATTCAAACACCAAAAGATGCCCCACTGTCAAAGATGCGAAGCCAAGCTCTGGGGAGGGTAAGCAGGGGGTGGAGGCAGGCCGCGGGCTCAAATCGAACATAGGATGTGCCAACCCAATCCGATGAGCAACACATTTTTGGTGCTTCACTCATCGGCTTCCTCTATCAGTATCTTCTTGCAAGCTTCATAGCACATGAACGAAATCCCAGCAGCAGGAACCAGCTTCATGCAGCTTGGACCCAGTCCTCTGTAGAGGCCCCCAACCCCTTCATCCTCGAGAATTGTCAGGAGAGCATGAAGCATGCTCCTGTAGACCTTCCTGCCGCCAACAGCTCCAACTTGCATTTGCTTGCGGGCAACCTCGAGAGGGAACGTGGCAGTGCTTGAGATAGCTCCTGCAGCAGACCCGATAAGCAGGGTCTGAACATTGCCGATTTCATTAGTCTTGAATATCTTCTTGTACGCCTTCTTGAGGGTATCATAAGTGAAATAGTTGGTTGCAGCATATGGCACCACTCCGATTAGGCTTGGGGTTAAGCCTCTGTACAGCTCAGTAGGGCCTTCTTCACGGACGATTTTGACAAATGCATGGAGGAAGTTATCATACACACCTCTCTGCACATTCATTAGAGAGCAATCATCATAAGCACCTCATGCGTTACATCTCAGAAGGGTCTTCTGCGGGACAAAACTAACCTGTATAGTTACTCGAGTCTTGATCAGCTCCAGAGGATATGTACACAGGGTTGAGCTGACGCCAGCAAATGCCCCTGCCACAAGTGAAGGAGGGATCGGGATCTTCTGTTGTTCTCCAGATTTGGGGGTTAAGAACTTCTTAGCTGTATCAAAGGCAAAAAGCTGCAACAAAAGGGAAAAAGAAACTCAAAACAAGCAATAAGATACTTCAGTGTCTGTGTGTAACAATGCCTGTGACACTGGCCTGTATAGAATGTTCTTTCTATTGTAAGTCACTGCCCCATATATAGAATATATGAACACAGAAAAGGAAAAGGGAGTATAAACCATATGAAACAGCTGCACAAGCCATGACAAAAACATTCACAGTCTATTATTTATTGTAGACGTTAGAGGCTACAGAGTATTCGTATCAAATTAAACAAAGGGTGCACTACATCGGCAAAACTAGTGCTACTGCTCTGTGCCCTAAAAGAAATGTTATAGAGCATTTGTAAATTAAACGAACAAACAAATTAGATTGGATGGTCATTGGTCAAGACAAGATTGAATATTAAACCCTGACATCTGATCAATGCTTTTGGCATGAAAATCTTCCAATGATGAATATAATTATACAAAGGCTATGGCAGGTGCATAATAACAAAGTGGCAATTCAAAGTTTCTTGGTGTATAGGATTCAGAATATGGACAATCACTGGTATCTTATCTTGCCTGACAGTCAACCATATATATCTTGTACTCCCTCCGTCCCAAAATATAAGGTGCCTCAGGATTAGTCAAAAGTCAAATCTTGCTAACTTTGACCAAATATTTAGGAAAAAATATCAACATCTACAATATTGGATGGACACATTACTAAATATACTTTATGGTGAATCTATTGATATTGATTCGGTATTATGAATATTCATATTTTTGTATATAAATTTGGTCAAACTTAGAAAACGTTGACTTTTGTCTAATACTTAGGCACCTTATATTTTGGGACGGAGGGAGTATAAAGAAAGAAAAAAGTTCAAACTTCAAAGCCTAAAGTCTATGGAGTCCAGAGCTTTATTCAAGATGTCCAGCTAGTTACCTAGGATGCACGGATATGGCGGAAATCCCACATACCAGGGGTTGGATACGGCCGGATACTCCAACATATATGTCCGATACGTATTGGACAATTTTCTAATATTTTTTATAAAAAACGGGTACGTTAGGGATACATCCACAATATGTAAGGGATATAGGATTACCCTAATCCCAGGATCGATGCATACGACCGCGACTCACTGCCCTCTTTCTCATTTCACCTCCTTGCCTCGCGACTTGGGTGGGCGCCGCCACACCGGCGAGGAACACCGGCCACCCTTGCTGCCGCGCCGGAGAAGGGATTGAGCCACCATCCGCTGCTGCACGTCAGTTTCTTTCCCCACCTCCATTATCCCTTCTCCCCATCTCTCTCCTTCTCCCTAGTCCCTTCTACTGTTCTATCTTGGATCAACCCGGCAAATTCCTGCATCCCTTACTTCTTCAGTTATCCTGCAGGTAATTTCAGCAATGGCAATGTCTGCTAGTTTCAGCAACAGTAGTACTGGTAGTTCTGGAGTTGGAAGCTACAACTCGAATGCAGACAGTGATGATGCAGGCTGTGGAGGAGCAAACACAGTCCAACTTTTGACTGCTGCTCGTCTGATTCCTGCAAGTTATTTTGTGATTTTGTTCTTTGCCTTCTGTTTGGCAGAGTTGCAATCTAAGCATGATGTATCTTTCCAGTTTGCTTTCATCCTTTTTTTCAATATACTAATTTACAAAAAAATTGGCACTTGGCAGCTAGGTGGAGAAGAGACTAAGAGAGGGCTACACTCCTACATAGTATTTTTTTTTCTTATTGTACATACAAGAACTACTTTATAAATATTATTAATATTTATTGTATAATACAAACATATCCCCGTATCCGTGTTTCTGAAAAATTGCCGTATCCATATCGCCGTATCCAGGCAACCTAGCTACTTACTTTCAAATCAGCTCGAGCCAGTGGCAGACGCAGAGGGTGGGTTGGGTGGGCCATGGCCCACCCAGAATTTGAGAACCTTTTACTTTAACTATAATTTGCTGTTTAGAATTTTGCCGAGTTGGCTTTTTTTAGGTGTGCCCACCCTGCAATTTTTTCCTGCCACGGCCACAGGCTTGAGCAGGGGAAATCCCAACAAGATGGCAACAGCCAAAAGCAATTGTTTCCTGTATAGGTAAACTATAGGAACTCCTTGGTATGTAAACCTCGACTGACTCTGTTAACATATAAGGTCCTTAACTACAAAATGAGAACAGTCCTATACAAATTCTGGTTTTATGATATGATGAAGTGCATCAATGCTTGGGGTCTCAGAAATGTTTGCATCAACTCGGCTTATAAGCTATTGTACTACTCAGTGAGATATACCAAAGTTCCGTGTTGTTTTTGATAAATTGAGCTGCGCAAAGGAAAAAGGTAGCCTAGTGGTCTCGGGTGAAACTTATTTGAACAATAGGTAGGCGCTTCACCAAAGGGCCCCAAGCCAAAATCTGGACAGATACCAACACTGATTTACTGCGAGGAATACCTAGCTGTGTATGCAAATAGGGACTTGAGTTGTCTGTTAATCAAAGGGAAAACCCACGGGCAAAGATTCTCCACATTATGGTTAAACATTTTCCAGATTGCATGAACATCACAAACAAAGCACAATATGGAATCAATAATAGTCAAAAACAAGGAAGCCACTGTACAGAATCAAGAAAACATGATAGCCACAGGACAGTTAATTACCTCAATTGCTTTGCTTGGGGCTACTCGAATGACATTAACAAAGTTGCCGCGAAACAACCCAGTCCACCCTTCATGCTTCATGATAGACTCAAACACCTCTGCAGACGAATTCCCATTACTTCCGACCATCAAATGAGTCCTAATCGTCTCCAAAGGTGCGACAACTGTCCTCGACACCGCTCCCGCAATCCCCCCACTGATCAGCCTCTTGAGGTGGGAATTCCCAACCTTAATCTTGATCTTCACAGCTTTCTTCTTCCCCTTCTCCATCAACCTCACTCCTTCGCTCGGCAGGGATGTCTCGACGGCATGGTGCCCGGCCTCCTGGGAGACGTACTTCATGTACGGGTCTCGGGGATTCCCCGGCGACGAGGCGCTAGAGGAGGAGGCCGGGAAGCCGGACCCTACCTTCTGGCCGACGCTGGCGAAGAGGCCGGCGGGTGGGTGGAAGGACTGGTGGAGGGTCCATCCCAGGTTGAATCCGCCATTGCTGTCGACGTTACCAGGTGATGCAGGTGGTAGCAGGGAGAGGAAGCAGCAGCTCCAATCCGCCGCCGCCGCCTCCGCGCATTGCAACCGCGCGCCGCCGCTCTTGTTACTCATCGCCTCAGCTCGTCTTCCTGGATTCCCGGGAAGGGCTCGGTAGGGTTCCGGCCCTCCTCAAGTCCAAGAATCAGAAAGGCGGCTCGAGGAATCACGCCGCACAAAGGAATGAAACTCGATGGCGACGGATATCAAGGGGGATTCAACTGGCGTCGCGTGGGAAAGACGCGGAAAGGGGAGGGGAATCTTGGTGCCGGGTAAATTCACTCCAGGGATTGCGCTCTAAAAATTCATCCAAAGAATCTGCATGGGGTAGGAAAACGAAATCAATAAATAAAGATTCGGAGCCGCTTTCTCCACTGCTTGATTTGGAACCGGAATGAGAGGGATTTACCTCGGACGCGCATTTACTCGCGCTTCTTGCCCGCCGCCGCCGGTCAGGAAGGGACTCAAATGAGGCCGCACACCAACAAGACTGCACTTTTGTTGTTGCCGTTTCCTCTCGCGTTGTACAGTATATTTCCTCCCTCCTACTTCTCCTTTTCCTCCATCCAAGACTACCGCGACTAGGGCCTGCCGCCTGCGCACTTGCTCGCCCATTAATGGTGGTGGTGCCACGCGCCCCGTCCCTCCACTCCTACTCAAAGTTTCCTCTCACCAACTCCAAGTAACAGTTTTTTTTTACTCAAAGTTTCGTCTCACCAACACCAAGTGAGCCCTCATGTGCATCTAGATATATTAATTACATAAAAATTAAAACATTTTATATTTTGATACAGATGAAGTAGTTTCGTAAAAGTATTATATGCTCAATTCTTTCAAATAGTTTCGTCTCACCAACTCCAAGTATCAGTTTTGTTTTTTATCGAAAACTGCTACTCCATCCGTCTAGAAAAATATACGACGTTTTAGCTCCGTGAAACGTTTTAGCTCCGTGAAACGAATATATTAGACGACTTTTGTGTATAGATTCGAAGTAAACTTATACACTAAAAGACATCTAGATATATTTGTTTCATAAAACTAAAATGGCTTATATTTCTGAACTGAGGAAGTAGAGCATGTATGATTTTTTTCCTAAAACATCAAATTTAGAGAAATCAGGATTAAGGTTACATGTATGTCACACTATAATCTGTGGTGATGAACTTTATAGAGCTTAGATGAATTAATGCTATGAAGGCTTTCTAGGAAGTGACATTTTTCATAATCTACGATGTTGAATTTTGCGGATCGTATAGACATTTTTATCATAACAACTATGAATGCACTGTTATCTGTATTGAGCTCAGAAAAACAAACTATTGAAAATGTGCAATAATAGAAGGAAAAGAAAAAGTAATTTGCTCCCACAACCTATTCAAATACATGCATTTTTTCATGTTAGTGGGAATTGAGATGGTGGAGGAATATTACCCGTTCGTCGAAAACTTTGAACACTAAGCTGATAAGATCTGGCTATTTTCATCCATGTCATGTAAATTATATTAGCTTTGTCAACATCAATGATCATTCCTGCACCTTGCTTCTTCCATGCAGCCCTCCCGAGTGAAGCCTAAATTGTTCTATAATACTACAACCATCCACTCCGGGAGCATGTTAGCATGATCTAGAGGGTCGCCACCAGAAGTCACCATGAGATTCGAGTTCACCCAAAAAAACTTGAACTCTACATTGCAATCATACATCGAGTAGCCTCATAAACAAATTGTATCAAGGATATAGTAAGTCACATCAGGCTGCAACACACAACAACACAAAGTTTACAAACAAGATTAAAGGATACATACTAAAGGATCAAAGCAGCTATGGTTTGCTTGGCTACCGCATGAGGCAGTCGAGGATAGAGTTGGAGATTTTCGTGCCATTGGGCGGATGGGAGCCCGCTAATGGTGATGTTGTTGGATGGCATGATCAGGAATCGCTTGCCGGCATGCCTGCAAATAGAATTTTTTTTCAGACCAATGTTAATCCTTCTTGGTTTTCAGACCAATGTTAATTCTTCTTGGCTTGTCAAATGTAATCCTACTATTATTTCTCCACGGTGGGCTATAAAGGTAATCCCTCTCCCTCCACCAAATCATATTAGGGATTCAACCCACGCCAAATTCATCAAGTACTCTTGGGTCGCATGGTGACCGCTGAATGCCACCATGCTAGTCGTTGCCCTCTGGTCACAACGCATGCCTGGGACATCATGTCTTAGACGTGCCCACTAGCTCTAGCCTCGAAGGCGTCCTCGTGCTAAGTGGCTCGACGCCGTCAATTCCACCGTGTTAATATTACTGGCTGACTTTTAGACAACATCCAATAGGTTTATCCGAATGTTAGGTGAAAGGGCATGTATGCCCCCATGTGTGGTTTTGGTAATTAATGACAATTTCTATGGACTAATGTGTAAATTGAGTTTCACTTGTAGGTTTGTCCATTGGCATCGCTTGGACCATGTGTTGGTTTCAAGGTTGAAAAAGAAGAAGCAATGTCCAAGGGCTTTGGGCCTATTGGAATAATGAAGAAGAAGAAGATCAAGATCAAGATCAAGAAGACGAAGATGGAGTTCCTTATGGCTATCTTCAAGACATCTTCAAGAAATGAAGTGCAAGCTCAAAGAAGAGGTTGCCATCCTCAAGATGCACCATCTCTAGAAGATCTCATGCTTGGAGCTTGCCATCCTCGGCAATCATGGTGTGATGAAGACAAGCTCAAAGAAGAGGTTTCCCATGGAGTATGGGGGAGCATTTCACAAGGTTCCACCAAGCAAGAGCAATCAAGAAAGGCGATCCATCTTGAGAAGGACAAGACGGTCTACATCAAGCTCAAGTGGAATGCTCAAGGCAAAGGTATGATCTTGATAGGCTTTCTATTTTACCGGTCTCTTGTAGTGTTGGGAGATCGGGTTTTGTGTAGATAGTCGTACTATCAAGAGGGGCTCTCGAGTGAGTGTTCGGCCGTATCTTTTGGAGAGAGCTCAAACCTTTGCATTCATAGCATCATATTTCTTGGTTGTTGTTTGGTTCTTGTCCATGTGAGGATCTAGAGCTTGTGGTTATCATCATTAGAAGCTCTAGTTTATCAAAAACGGATTTCCCCTGAATATCTTATTGCATCTTTGATCTTGCGGGTTTTCCGGCTCCACGCCTTGAGAGATATCTCACATATATATTCATGGTATTTTCTCCCTTGGTGATACCCAATATTTTGACTCGTTTGGAGTTCGGATGCGAAAGTTATTGCGTTTCTGGTTTCTGAAGTTTTCGTGACCGGTAGTTCCGGCGTTTCTGGTTTCTGAAGTTTTCGTGACTGGTAGTTCTGGCAGGCCACCGGTAGTACCGCTAGGGCATTTTTGCCACCGGTAGTACTATTGTAAGTTTTGGCCCAACTTCCGGTCACCCTAATTTCGGTTCAGTACCCTCTTGTTTTGGAGTGTCCTATTTGAGAACTTCAGTCGAAAGTTCAGGCGGTAGTACCGTTAGGGCATTTTTGCCACCGGTAGTACTAGTGTAATTTCCAGCGGTAGTTCTGGCCAGGATTTTTCTCCTTCTTGCCTCGCGTTTCTGACCGTTGATAGGGTGCTAGCGGTAGTATTGCCCACCCAACAGTACTACCGACCACGCGTGATTTTGTGCGTAACAGGCAGATCGGGGAGCCCTTTAAAAGGAGCTCCCCTTCCCCTTCAGGGGACCACTTGCTTTTCTTGGTTTTGGCTTTCTCTCTCTCCTTCATTGTTGACCTTGAAGAGTTTGCCCTCTCCCCTTTCCCCTCCTATGATTCTTGCATCTTTTTGAGGGTTTTGAGAGAGGAGATCTAGATCTACATCCCCCACCAAACCAAATCCCTTCTTTGTAAAGGAATCCTTGGGATCTTGATCTTGGAGAGTTTTGTGTTGTTCCTCTCTTATTCCCCAATAGCTTTTGTAGCTTTGGTGGAATTTGAGAGTGAACGACTTGACTCTTGCATTTGGTGCATAGGTTTGAGTTTTCCTCGAAGATTCGGCGATCTCAAGCTCTTGGGCTTGTTTCTCTTGGTTTCTTGGAACCCTAGACGGTTGTGTGAAGTTGTGGTGTGTTCTTGGGGGCTCCAATTGAGTTGTGGAGATTCTCCAAGCTTGTTGGCCTATTGTGGCATTCTGAAGCCTTTGTGGTGTGTCTTGGGAGCCCTCCAATTGAGTTGTGGAGATTGCCCAAAGCCTTGTACGGGTTCGGTGACCGCCCTCTAGTGTCCCATAGTGGAACGTGAGTAGGCCTTTGTGACGAGCTCACGAGAGAATTGGGTGAGCCTTTTGTGGCGTCAGTGAGTTGCGTGCCTTCGCATCTTGGGGTGAGGCCTTGTGTGGCGTTGGATGAGCATTGAGCCACCACACCTCGAGGTGAGACATTTGTGGCGTTCTAAGTACATTGCGTCACCGCACCTCTCCAAAGGAGACGTAGCTTCTTTGGAAGTGAACTTCAGGAAAGAAATCATCGTCTCCGCGTCCATCGGTTATCTCTCAACCGAGCCCTTTAGTTATGTAATTTACATTATGATAGCCATCATGCTTGAAGTATTATATCTTGCTATCATCTTGTTGATTGTCTTGCTTAGCATAGGTTGTTGGTGCACTTAGTGAACCTAGTGAATATAGGTTTTGGCTTGATAAATTAAACGTTAAGTTTTATTCCGCATTTATTAGAGCCTAAACCATAATAATTTTAAAATACCTATTCAACCCCCCCCCCCCTCTAGGTGACATTCGTTTCCCTTTCATTAGGACTATGTGAATTTCCGTAATGTATAGTGCAAGACAATATATACATTCATCTTTGGACTTATGGATGGATCTATTGTAAGGAACTATCAACTTGTGTCTATAGGGTGTACCCATATAAATTTTACAAACGAGAGGCCTATAATTATTCACTTATTACTTTTCCAATCATATATGATTCAGATATCCATGGAATCCACAATAAATGCATATGCACACAGATCAACATGTGGCATCTTACTATATCAGCAACAGAACCACTATTGTCCCACTTTTGAGCTCTTATGATGGCATGTCTTTAACCAGGAGCCAAAACTACAATGCCATGACAAAAATCGGCAATGGAATTTAGCCCAATGGTTCTCCGTAATTGCATGCAAATTTAAAATAAGGAGTACTAGACGGACACGCGCGCTTCGCCACGCCGTCTTCATGGTGTTGTCACACAGTGTAACCGTTCCGTCACACTAACCGATGCTTTAATTGTAACACCGCTTAGAACGTATATGTTGTAACGTCATTATCTATGGAGACACTCAATCCCGTCTTTAGCAGTCGGGCCTTCTCGATCTCTTCCTGATTCACACTGTAGACAGTCGGCTAGCCGTGTGGAGAATAAAGTACGACTTATTTAACACCTCTCTATTATTTATTGATAGATGTCAAACTATTAGAGTTCAGTGCAACACATAAGACATGATTTATTTTGGATACCGGCGGAAGCTTATAATATTGGACCTTACTCGAGGAGATAGTTGATTTAACAACTCAGGTCTTTAAGACTTCAAGAACTACAAGGGCATTTTAAGAAACGTTTTAGATTTTGGCACAAGAACTCAAATTGTTTTCAACTTGACCCTGTGATAGACCTTCTCTCCCAACTCCCGCGTGGCGGTGAGCCTGAAGGTGTCATCAATAGAGGTGACCGCGTGACCCCTAGCACTCGGGTGTCTATATCCTTTCGTCTATCACCAGATCGTCAACTACAACAAAGTGGCTGCCTAGGTCGATTCCATGGCGATTGCTGAAGGGAAACTCAACGCCTACAAGAGGTCCGTCAACTACCAATCTTAAGAGCATATCCAACATTTTGCACTAAAAGAGTGCATGACTTTTTGGTTTTTGGGCACCATTTTGGCTGTTTAGTGGGTGTGGCAGGTTACAAAATTTTTAGGCGCACGAAAATGCAACGCTATGCAGGCAGCAGTTTTCTAGCCGCACTAAAATAAGCTGTGATTGGCTTCCACTTGCCAAGATTAAACGCATCTCAACTTGCCAAGATCAAACAAAAGTGATGAACATATAAATCTATTCCCAACACACACATATAAATTCAAGAACCATGATTTGATCACCATACATAGATTAAATCCATGGCATAGTTCAAAATCATAGCATAATTCAATACAACCAAGTTCATCACAATTGAAGTTCAAATAAACACATCAAACATTAACATCAATGCCTACGACTATCATGCCTCGTCCTTTCCATGGGCATCTCCATCTTGTGCTTCATCATCATTGGAAACTTGGACGGTGTTGGTGTATTCTAGGAGTACGTGCTATCACCCATGTAAACTCCAAAACAACCACTCATGGGAGGCATGTGATATACCATGATAGTCATGAATGCACCCATTCTAACTCCCATGTCACCCATTGTAGATCCCATGCCTCCAAGGCCACCTGAAGGTGCTCCCATGTCATCAATGCCACCCATTGTAGATCCCATGGGTGCACCCATGCCTCCAATGCCTTCTATAGGTGCATCCATGCCACCAATGTCTCCCAAATAGGTACACCCATGCCACCCATGCCTCTACTGCCACTTTTAGGTGGTCCCATGCCGCCAATGCCTCCTATAGGTGCACTCATTCCACTCATGCCTCCCTTAGACGCTCCCATGCCACCCATGTATCCTCCCATGTTAACACCTCCCATGTATCCATTCATGTAACTTCCCATCATTCGTTTTTGAGCCAAGAATTGATCACGACAAAGGTTGATGTATTCCTTTTTCCTTTCATCGAGGTTGGTTGTGTCCGTGAAGAAGATGATTTTCTCATGCTCCATGAGATGGATAGTTTCTTCGATAGCAACTTTCTTCTCCTCTATGAAGGCCCTCCTCTCCTCGGCTACATCCCTTCTCTCATCGCTCGTCGACCTATCATGTATTTCTTTGTTCCTCGAAAACTTCCTCTCTTCAAAAGCTTTCTTTCTTGCACTCACAATAGCGTCCAATGACTTCTTTATGTCACCATCTCTAGTCTTCTTTCCCTTTTATTTTGCTTGTTTCCTTCCAGTGGGTCTTATTTTTGTTTTTTCAACCGAGTTTGGAGTATGGATTCTCTTTCCATTCTTGCTTGATGATTCATTGTCATCAATGATTCTTTTCTCCATAGTTGACTTTGTCTCTGTTTGGCACTTGCAACACATAACTTTCTTCCATTTCTCTTCATTCTCTAGCTCCCTATAATAATGGGCCAATATGAATGGCCTTCCTTGAACCAGCTTGCCCTTCTTGGTTCTCTTTGGATACTCTTTGAATAAATTTTGGGGAATGTTGAGCTACATGAACCAAAAGAGAGAAAATTAGTCATGGACAATAATAAATTGAACAAAGTATCTACATGGAAGATAAACAGATGTCACAAAAGAATACAACATACCCTATCTTTGTCATTTGTGCCACTTGGGTTCATTCGTTCAATATTTGCCAATGTCACCGCCCACCTTTGACAATTCGATGAAAATATATATCCGTCCGCCCAATTTCACTTTGGTCGTATGTACTGAAGTACTCCTTCATCCTAACCCAATAAGTGTCTCTTGTTTGCTTCGTGCTTATGGTCGAATCCATGCCCACATTTCACCATGTGTTGCATAGTAAGATTCCTTACTCCATGGTGTAGTTGGCCGCCGGCCCCTTCAGTGCATCACTGAAACCCTCACCCTCACCATCATTCCCCATGTCAACTTCATCACCATGTTGTTCAGTTTCATATTCTTGAGACCAACACTCTTGTGAATGTGATGACCCAACATTCATAGTTGACATAGACATTTCATCATCCATACTACAACGCATGAAAGTTAACACACATCAAACTACATTAAATTTCATCATTTATATTCATCTATATAATTCAAAACAATAAAAAAGCAATTATGTGCCTTGTCGTCATTGGGTCGAACATGTTGGGTGCAATAGACGACGCTACCTCCTCCGCAGTCACTTGCGGCTGGGATGGCTGCAGTAGAGGTTGCGGTGGCTGGAATTGGTCGTCTGCAAGCCCTGCTACAGGTTTGTCGTGTGGATCCACGCCGATCTTGCCCTTCTTCTAGCCAGGAACCGCAATAGACGTCATCCGCTTGGGAATGACATTCCTTGGCTTCAAGGCGGGCGGTGGACGACAACATGCGGATTCGTCGGTCGTGGTGGCGCAAACATCTAGCCGCAGACGATGTTGGCGTTATGTCAGGGTGCAGCGGCGGTGATGGGAGGATGCTGCGAGCGGCGATGAAACTGTTGCATCGGCAGATGTGGGGGCGGAGAAGGGGTTGGGGGAGTGGCGGAATATCCCTCCATGGCCGGGATTTCGCTGGCGGCGGGATGAAGGAAGCCGCACGCGGAAGTTTCAGTTTGGCGGTTGGGCAGCGCGAGCCAGCACACCAAAAAAGCAATACTGCTAGGCCTTACCACTTCGTCGTCCTCTATTTAATATTTTTGAACAAATTATATGTTCATAAGGAAAATTGAATAGCTGTCATCATCGATTTGGGTCCATTGCTCACAGATTCAGATGGTATCCTCTCAGTGTAGTGACTTACAAACTCCATGACAAGACCTAACTATCACTGAAAATTTAATTAAGTATATCACAACTCTTGCATATGTCATGCTTGTAGATCCTAGAGATTTTTTCCCATGGGATAAGGCAGATCTCTATAGAGTTCTTTTAGAAAAATCTCTATAGAGTTGAAGAGGCAAAGGAAAAAGGAGAGGTATGTGCATTAAACAGACATGATACATTAAAAAGAAGACGTGTGGTCTAGGATCAAAAGAAAGCTACATATCAATGAAATTAGAAACTGTAGCTTGGGAATAATAAATAACACTCACATCTCAAGTACATTGTGCCAAAATTAATTTCCACTTATCCTATATAGGAGATAAACATTGCACTTAAGGGGTGATGCCCGGTATGAGCAAAATAAAGAAGGGATATTACAAAGGCTATGTAAGACATGTCGTGGAAAGAAAACAACAATGGAGAAAAAAGAGCATCCAAGGATATAAGTACATAATATAGAATTTCCATGAGGAAAGATGAACAAGATTGCTATTCAATCAGAGTGCACATATGTTTGTCCTGATCATGCTAACACAACACTTAAGAACATAAATAACAGGAGAAGCATCTGAAGATGTAAATGCTCACGCAAGATTTGGGCATTGTAGCAATTCAGTAATATTTGGACACATCCTATGTCTGAACCTATTCAAATGGGGATCTCAGATTTCTCACTGTCGACGAAGTATGTCGAGCAGGGGTACCCCATGGACAGACACAACGGTGTTCATTATTGCAGGAGCACGGGCGGACGCGGCGGCGCTCATTGTTGCCAAAGAGCCCGTGGAGCAGCAACACCTCCAATCCCTCCATGTCGAGCTCGAGGAGGACAAGCATGGCACCGGCGGAATAGGACAACGTGAATTAGGAGGTCCCGGGCTAGAATGGCATGCACTCGATCTCGGACATTGGGCCATGGCGCCGCCCATTTCCTCCTCCAGCAGCAGGCGAGGTGGGGAGGGGCGTCGACCATCCACGTCGGGAGCTGCAACGAAGCCCCCCAAGGCGCGTGGTAGGATCTTGTATTCTTGTGGAGACGAATTCTGTGCCCCCATCTCTATCACCGGACAGGCGACAAAAAGGGTGGTCGTCGTTGCCGTGACTGGTAGGTAGGGGAAGGAATTGTTGTCCCGACAATAGATGGGAGGCAGGGGTGGGGCAGGTCCTCGCCGCAGCAGCGTGCAGGTAGGGGAGGGGGAGGAGGCTATTCTTGCCGACGGTCGGTGGGGAGGCAGTGGAAGGTTGTCGATCGTCCATCGTGTTTGTGAGACAACACTTGAGAGTGGGGACTGGGGAGGAATGAAGTCCGTGCATGTTTGTTTTTGGTGTTATGCTACCAGTTTCCAAAAAAAACATCAAGATAAGACAATATGAGATTTAGATTTTAAAACCCATTTATTTTATAGTTTAATTAAAAATGTTAATATTTAATCGATAATAGTTTAAAATTATGTATTTGCTTAGATAATATTGTTATTTGTGGATATTAAAAATCATTTTGACTTGTAGATGACAAATGATGGGTATTTTAGTTTGCCACTTTATGTTATCTTCATAACGGTAGACCTTAGAGGAATCTTTTTCTTTAATCAGAAAGATTATTTTGTTGTTGTGATGTTGTTCCCCGCGATCGAAAATGAATGATGTATCTCTATGGATTTCTTGAATGGAACTCTCGCCCTTTTCTGTACAAAATTTTAGAGTATTTTTTTGAAAGAGAGAGGTTAGAGTAGAGACATAGTAGGCTACATCTTGGGCACTGTTTTTTTTAAATTATTTCACCCTGATGAATCTAAAGAGTAGAAGACAAATATAGATATGCATAGAAGTCTTAGGCTGGGGCCCCTACTCCTTGGGGCCTAGGGCGACCGCCCCTCTGCCCTGCCCTATGGGCCGGTCCTACTTTTATATGGCAGGCCTTCGTCTCCTTTTTCTAGGGTCTTTCCTGTGGCTGGTAATTTGTTTTAGATACTCTCTTCGATCTAAATTAATTGACTCAAATTTATTTTGATTCAGTTGTATCTAGCACTAAAACATGTGTAGATACACCCGAATCTATAAAAATCTGAGTTTATTAATTTAAATAGAAGGGACTAACCATACAATTATTGTTTTTACCGTAACAACTTGTTACTGAATAAAAGAACAACTATTTATATGTGTTTCCGATGCACCCTTTTGGTGAAAAGTTCGTATAATAATATTTCATTTAGGGTTGGAGGAGATCATATGACTTGTTAGAAGCAAGATATGTGCGTCAGCAAAACTCAAAGCTTGGTTATAGGAACGTTGCTCGAAGAGGCATATCGAAATTTCAATTAAGTGACTATGGTAAATCTTCGATTGGTGAGAGGGGAAGAGCGGCAACACATGGTGGGTACAAATTGGCGCGCGGGAAATAAGGAAGCAGGCAACACATGAGTAGAGGAGATGGCATGTCAATGACAAATATGTGGTTGAGACTTGATAATTATGACTCAACATATCACACTTAGAAAATAGAGAAAAAACTATGGTTACCATAGATAATTTCTCAGATTGCTACTTCTTAGCAACACACATGTATTTTCTATAACATGAATTTTTAAATGTATTATGTTTACATATACTACTCCCTCCGATCCATAATAAATGTAAGGAGTTTACTTCAAATCTGCACTAGACTAAACTGAACTGAACTCCTGACACTTATTATGGATTGAAGGTTGTACAAAAAAATATGATGCAAGCCCGTGGCAACGCGCGGGCATTGAACTAGTTGATTCTAGAAAATTTCTTTGGCATATGGATAAACCAGTGTTCTCTTTACTTTTAGATCTTTGAAAATTTTAAAATCTCACACTTCTATGTCTCCAAAAATTATGACGTTAAATCTATAGATGGAGACCGAGAGAACCCAACACATCCGAGAAGAACACACGCTTTCCCCAACCCCATCCTCTCCTCTCCTCCATGCATTCTGTTGAAAGTCGTCTAGCGACTGCGGCCTGATCCGGCCCCATGGGGGCTGGGGAGCAACGATTTGGAAACATGTGAAGGTTGTGGCTAGAAGGACAAGGAAGGAGGCGGATTTTTTTTGGTGCTACTCCGCTTCGAAGCTGCCCCCTCCCCCGAGAGTGACCCACATGGCGTCAGACTTAGGCGCCATGATCTTTGGCCATCGTAGTGGCCCATCTTCAACCTCCATTGCGGAGGCCCCTTCCGAACCATCGTAGTGCTCGACGCTTCCTCACCTCCAAGTGGTTTGTCCCCGGAGGATATTTGGCGGCAGGTGGAATTGGTTCGTCGCCGGAAAGGAGCGCTAAGTGAGCAACCTTATCTCTGACCTCGGCGCGATTGCCGCTGCCCTGAGGTCACCGGCAAGTGGCAGAGAAGGATGTCTGGGACGCGATTTCTTTTCTAGTTTTTGTCATGAGGTCCTTTTTGCAATGTTAGGAGCCCTTTCTTCAAATTTTAGGTCTTTCAGTGCCATAGATGCTAAAGGGCCTCTATGTAAAATGCAACTTCTTGGCCCTTCTGGGCCGTTCCTTGCTTCAATATATATATATATATATATATATATATATATATATATATATATAGGATGAGTGCACGAAAAAAGTTCCGCTAAAAAATACGTTGTATTTCGGAAAATACAAAAAACACAAATTTCTTGTCCAAAAGTAGTATTATTTACTATCAAATATTTTTCCATATCTCCTAAAATATAAAGTTTTTCAAAAGGGACCTTTTGCACATACTCCTACTGTATATATCCATCTATGCCATAATTTTTTGAGAGATAGTGTGAGATCTTGAAATTTTCAAAAATATGAAAGTGAAGAGAGCTCTGGTAGCCATGTGCACAAAATCCCTTCTCGATTGATTCCCCCCCCCCCCCCCAAATTTTTTTTTGAAGTCCACCGATATTGTCAAAAAAGTAATTATACCGAAAGCTCATTGCATCTGAATTATTTCTAATTTGAGAGGATTACCTTCTAAGTTCCGATTTTATTACTCCCTCTGATCCAAATTAATGTTCTCGGGGGTGGAGAAAAATGACGCTCCGCGCACCACCCCTCTGCCCTCTCCCTCTCGCCACCTGTCCTGGGTCGAAGTCCTGTTCATGGCGGATTCTCCCATGGCGGGTATGAAGGGTTGCGAACAGTGCTCCACGCACCCGTTTCCAATCCCCTACTCCCTTCGCTCCCGAGGAATCCACGATGAGATGCTCTATTCTCTTCGACGACAAACCCTCGATGAATTAGATTGGAGGCGGTGGCGAGGAGGCTCATGCTGTCGGTGGTAGAATATGAAGGAGAGGATGAGCCGGGCCGTGCATCAACTTTCGCTGGCTCACCGGCAGGGTAAGGGTGCAGAGAAGGTGCAGGATTCCACGAGGATGATTTTGGTGGCAGTGGTTTGGGGAAACAGAGCACCACGGTCGTCTCAGGGCATCCTTCACCAACTTCCTCAAGCTCATGCCGCCTCTCCATCGGCTCCATCGATATCGTTCTGCGGAGGCCAGGTAGCAGCTCGCTGGTCTCCGTCCCCTATGCTCGGTGTCCTAGCTCTGCCAGCACAGTCGCGCCGAGCCCGGATGGAGGGGGCGAGATTCGGTAACCTGCATGATGTCTTGAGACGTGCGAACAAGCTTCAGATAGAGCAGTGGGGCTCCCCGATGGAAGAGAACGGCAACGACATGGGGGGATTTCTAGACTCTACAGCAACTCCTCTGAAGGAAAAATGGCCGAGATCTTCCGGGGGTGCAGAGATTCCAGATCTCTCGCGCTGGGAGAAGATTGTTGGAGATATGCCCAAGAGGCAATAATAAAGTGGTTATTATTATATCTTTATATTTATGATAAATGTTTACATCCCATGCTATAATTGTATTAACAGGAAACATTAATACTTGTGTGTTTTGTAAACATAGAAGAGTCCCTAGTAAGCCTCTTGTTAAACTAGCTTGTTGATTAATGGATGGTCATGGTTTCCTGATCATGGGCATTGGATGTCGTTAATAACAAGATCATGTCATTAGGAGAATGATGTAATGGACACACACCCATAGTAAGCATAGCATAAGATCAAGTCATTAAGTTCGTTTTGCTACAAGCTTTTCAAATGCATAGTAACCTAATCCTTCGACCATGAGGTTATGTTAATCACCATCACCGGATGGGTACTTTGATGACATCAAACGCTGCTTCGTAAATGGGTGGTTATAAAGGTGACATTGGGTATTCTGAAAGTATGTGTTGAAGCGCATGGACCAAGATTGGGATTTGTCCATCCATATGACGAATAGATATGCGCTGGGCCCTCTCGGTGGAATGTCATCTAGTTAGCTTGCAAGCATGTGACTAGGTCACAAGGGATGACATAACATGGAATGAGTAAAGAGTACTTATCAATAACGAGGTAGAACTAGGTATGGAGATACCGACGATCAAACCTAGGATAAGTAGAGTATCGCGTGACAAAGGGAATTGGTTTCGTATGTTAAATGGTTCTATCGATCACAAAGTCATCGTTGAGTATGTGGGAGTTGTTATGGATCTCCAGATCCCGCTAATGGTTATTGATCGGAGATGTGTCTCCATCATGTCTACATGTTCACGAACCGTAGGGTGACACACTTAAGGTTCGAAGTTGTTTTTAAGTAGATATGGAATGTGCGTTGGATACCGAATGTTGTTCGGAGTCTCGGATTGGATCCGGGACATCACGAGGAGCTCCGGAATTGTCCGGAGAATAAGATTCGTATATTGGGGATCATTTTCTAAGTTAGGAAATGTTCCGGAGTATTTGTATGGGGATTCTAGAAGGTTTCAGAATGTTCCGAAAGGTTCTAGAAGATTTCTTGGAGTTTACTTGAAAACCAAGAAAGGATCAAGGAATCCTTGTGGGGTAAGACAAGGATTCGTGGGGGAGTAGGACTCTCCCCCCACCTCCTTGATCCGCCGGCCAAGGGAGAGGGGAGTCCTACAAGGACTCCACCTCCCCATGGCGCCTCCCTCCTTTAAATAGAGGGGTGGAGGCACAAGCCCACAAGCCCCTTCTATTCTCTAGATCTCAAGTTGCCTCTCTCCTCCTCCTTCCCTCTGCTCTGGCTTAGGCGAAGCCCTGCAGAATTCTCTACTCCACCACCACCACCACGCCGTCGTGCTGCTAGGATTCCATGGAGAGATCTACTACCTCCGCTGCTCACTGGAACAGGGAGAGGAAGGTCTGCTTCGACTCCACACGTGTGACCGACTGCGGAAGCGTTGCCGAAACGCGACGCCGGAAGGATCGTCTACTCGATCTTGAGATCGGCAAGTGATCGACTACATCAACCACGAGATCCGATCTCGTAACGCTTTTGGGTCTACGAGGGTTAGTACAGATCTATCTCGTTGCACATGTCTAATAGATTAGATCTTGGCTTTTATCTAGATTAGATCTGGGTTTTGTTCGTTCTTGTGGTAGAAATTTTTTGTTTTCCATGCTACGAACCCATCAGTGGTATCAGAGCCAGGTCTATGCGTAGATCTGTTGCACGAGTAGAACACAATGGTTTTGTCGGCGTTGGTGCTCGTGCCGTCTTTTGCTTTGTGTACTTTGCATCTTGCGGTATGGTGGGATGAAGCGGCTCGGGCTAACCTTACATGTCATCGCACATGAGACTTGCTCCACAGTTGACGTGCAACTCGTATTGCACAAGTGGCTTTGCGGGTGTCTGTCTCTCCCATCATAGTATAGATCCAATCTACACTTTGCACTTGATAGCACCTGTATCAACGTTGTGGTTCAGTTTTGTAGGTAAGATCCGTTCTTATTCGAAAGCCCCAAACCACGTAAAACATGCAAAGAAAATTAGAGGCGTCTAACTTGTTTTTGCAGGGGTTTTGTGATGTGATATGGCCATCATGTGATTGTGATTATATTTGATGTATGCAATGATCCTTGTTGTAATATGGCAACCGGCAGGAGCCTAATGGTTGTCTTTAATTCTGTTAAGACCTGCGTATCTATTCATCTTGTAATAGCTTTATTCCAAGTAGTTGTAATAGTTGCTAGTGATGATGGACAACCATGAAGCGGCGCCACTGACCTTGACGCAATGCTTGTGATGATGGAGATCATGTCCGTGCTTTGGAGATGGAGATCAAAGGCATAAGAAGAAAGGGCCATATCATATCACACTAATTATGAATTGCCTGTGATGTTAATCCTTTATGCATTGTATTGCTTATATCACGACGGTAGCATTATAAGATGATCCCTCTCACTAAATATCAAGTAATAAAGTGTTCGTCCTTAGTAGGCACCGTTGCTAAGACTCGTCGTTTCGAAGCATCCCGTGCTGATCGGGTGTGATAGATTCTATGTGTGCATATGACGGGTGCAAGCCAGATTTGCACATGCGGATACTAAGGTTAACCTTGACGAGCCTAGCATGTACAGACATGGTCTCGGAACACGGAATACCGAAAGGTAAAGCATGAGTCATATGGATGATATGATGAACATGTTGATTGTTCGCCTTTAAAGCTACATCATCTCACGTGATGATCGGACTTGGTGTAGTGGATTTGGTTCGTGTAATCACTAAAACAACTGGAGAGATGTTGTTTTGAGTGGGAGTTCATTTGTAATTTGGATTAGTCGAACTCAATTTATCATAAACACAATCAAAGTGAATTTGCATAGTTTGTTATAGTCATTGGCATCCGTTCACCACCTTACGCTTAGTTATAGTTGAGATAGTGGAACTATAGAAATTCTGGATATTTGCTTTACGAACTGGTATCGTATTGTTTTGAGTGTCAATCTAAAGTTTAAAAGTCCTGTTGCAAACTTTCAGCAAACTCCGTTTACTCTGTGAAGTTTAATAAACAGTATTAAATCAAGAGTAACAATTCCACTGTTAGTATCTAATGTATCATGTTTGCCTCCATGATTCTTGATACTCAAAAGATTGTTTTTAATATCAAATTTATCTAAGAGCTGAAAGCAATGTTTCAGAAACCATCATATGTGAAAGGTATTGCGATATCTAAAACAATGTGTTGGTTACAACATGATAGAGTATATGTCCTCATATTTGATGAGAATTTGTGAAGGTTGGAGACGCTAGTCGTCCTAATCCTCCAAAAGGTTTTGGAAAAGAAACATTATACTAGCAATTCACCTTTATAAGCTATAGCAGCTTGATCATGAAAGTTGTCATGATAAGGATGAATAGAAGATGTAAGTAAAATGTTTACTACACTAAAAGATTACTAAAGAATGGAATTTTGAAAGAATGCCAAACATTTGATGAAGGTGATCCACTTCAAAGTGCAAGTCCAAAGGTATTAGTATTTGACTATACACACTTTGTACTATGTGTCATGTGAATGACACCACTATTGATGTTGATAGATTCTTTTAAAAGAAAAGGAATTGTTGAAAGAGAATCTATAAAATATTTGGCAGAAAAGAAAAGATTGGAGATATCCAACTTAGGTATATAGAAGATACATGTTATGGCTGTATTCCTTGGTTGTTAAACAATGTGGTTCTGCGGTATTGGATACCGAATTGGTTGGTATGAAGTGTCATACAGGACAACACAATTCATGAACTGCAATGGCCTAAGTAACTAGCAAGAGAATATGTGATGATGTTCATCGAAAACAAACAAAGGGTTGTTGTGTTGCTCGTTAACATCAAAGCTTACCTTCAAGATTTGTTTCAATAATTGTTATTTTGATCAGGTATTATGACAACAAAAGGTTGTTCAAATAATTAACGTAGTCCATAATAGATGGATGATATACAAGTCTGGTTGGAGAAATAACGACCATAAAACTAATGCTAAAATGTCGCAAGACAAATGATTGAAAGATCACTTGCGAAGTGACATCACCGTTTAAATTATATTAGGGATACATGAAGAAACTCCATGTTGATGGATTTTTGGAGTCTTTGATTTTGATCAAATGACGCTTGTGATACTTTCCTGGAGATAATTAAAACTCCGTTCGTAGGCCAAAAGAGGAACGGATGACTAACTGATTGGAATTTGTACATATTGATGTATATAGTCCATTATGTGTAGTCGTGGGCGATGGATTTCAACTTCATATGCTTTCTCCGAAGATTTGAGTGAGTATATGTATATACTTACTCAATAAGGAAGAAGTATGAAACATTTGAAAATGTTCAAAGACTTTCAAGATGAAGTGGAAAATTATTGTAACAAGAAAATAAAAAAAAGTTTATGATTGGATCATAAAGATGTTTGAGTTACAAGTTTAGCAAAACACCTAAGATTTGAGGAATCGTTCCATGGATTTGCATTTCCCAAAACACCATAGGAGTATGGAGTGTTCAAGATATGTAATGAAACCTTGTTTGACATGATAAGATCAAAGGTGTCATTTATAAAACTGCCATTATATTTTAAAGATTAAAGCTTTAGTGACTACCGCTTTTACACTGAAAAGAGCTCCATCGTGATCCGTTGAAATGACACCATATAAGTCATGGTTTGGGATAAAACCCAGGTTGTCCTTTCTTAAATTTTTGGTATGCTAGGCATAAGTAAAATGTTTACGACCAAAGTCGGATGAGCATGTCTTTGTAGGTTATTTCGAATAACCATTGGGTATTCCCCCATAACGCCGAAGATAAAAGTGTTTGTCACTTAGAATGTCGAGTTTCTTGAGAAGGAATTTTTGGTGAAAAGTTAAGTGGGAGGACAATAGAACTTTGACAAGGTTGTTGAACCTTGGCTAATATGTGCTGAGTTGCGCAGCGTCGGTAAGTGTCCCGAAGGCAGCAACAATGCTCATGGCTCACGTGCCTCAAAGGATGTGGTCACGGGGATCTGAGTTCCTATTGAACCAAGTAGGTCAGGTAAGTAATCAAATGCCAAGATTTGAGAGTTAAATCATTGTTGTTTGACAATGATGAACCGACTACATGCAAATAATCAATGATGGGCCCTGACTTTGTTAAGTGGCTTGAAGCCATAAAATCCGTGATAATTCCATACACGAGAAATCAAGCTTTGAATTTGAAAGACCCTCTGGAAAGGTGCAAGACCTTACAGTCGTATATGGATCTATAAAGAAATAGACATGGATGTTTCACATCTATAAAATAGTCGACATGTCGAAAAGAGTTTACGACAATGTTCAAGGAATTGACTATGATAAGATTTGATCTTACATAGCGATATTTAGTCTGGACGGATTAATGTAGCAACCACTACATATATTTTGGTATATGGTAGTTGAACAAACAAAACAAGTTCTTCTAATAGAATGGTTACCTAGGATGTGTCCATGACACGATCCAAAGGGTTTTGTTAATTCAAAGGATGCTAAAAGAGTATGCAAAACTTCAATGGTTGAAGTGAGCATCGTGGAGTTGGAATCTTCACCGTGATGAAACCGTTAAAAGGTTTAATTTCATCAGAGATGATGAAGATGGTTGCATTTTGCAAGAAATTAAGTGGGAGCGCTAAGAAATATTTCTAATACATTATGTGAAAGACATATTGTTGATTAGAAATGATGTATCTTTTATTGACACAGGTTAAGAATTTCATTTCGATGAAAGACTTAGGAATAACCCAAGAATTAGGCATCAATGTCTATATGGATAGATTGAGGCGCTAATATGGTTTTGCCAAATGTACATAGATAAGATGTTGAATGAGTTCAATATGGAAACAACAAGAAAGGTTCTTGAAGGATGAAAAGGACTGAATCAAGATTCAAGTGTGTTGACACGAGATTCAAGTGTTTTGACACTTGGTGAAATCACAAGAATATTTTGATCAATCATTCTTTGAGATGTACACATTCAGATATGTCCTATGCTCTAAATGTTATGAGCATATACCAGAATGACTCATAAGATGATCATTGGACAATAGTAGGGATATTCCTATGATCTTTGGAAGAACTAAGAATATATTATTTATATAGTGGTGACAAATAGTTCATTGTAAATTGTTGCATTGATACTAGTTTTGTCACAAATTAAGTTTATCTCAATTTAAACTATGGGTGGCACAATGTAATGGAAAGGAAGTTCCATAACGGATTTGGTTGAGTACCAAAGTTAAAACATTGTGACAGATACTACAACAAAAGGCTAAGTATATGACTGCTATTGTAGCAGCAAATGAGGGCATTTGCATCAAGTAGTTTGTTATCTAACTAGGTGTGGTTCATAGCGGGATAATACTATGAAGATACATTGTATGACAATTGTATCAACATGATTTAATCCCAAGGAACTAAAGGTCTCACCAAAGGACCAAATTTATACAATGCCATCCCATTGGAGAATGAGTAATGCGTAGAGACGCAAGGAAATGCAAATACACACGGACCTGGAAGTGTCAGATCCGAAGATTATGTTTACCACTAGCAATAGTGTATATACAACACCAGAAAGCCATAGGTGTTGAATCTAGTGCCCAAGTGGGAGACTGTTGGAGATATGCCCAAGAGGCAATAATAAAGTGGTTATTATTATATCTTTATGTTTATGATAAATGTTTACATCCCATGCTATAATTGTATTAACAGGAAACATTAATACTTGTGTGTTTTGTAAACATAGAAGAGTCCCTAGTAAGCCTCTTGTTAAACTAGCTTGTTGATTAATGGATGATCATGGTTTCCTGATCATGGGCATTGGATGTCGTTAATAACAAGATCATGTCATTAGGAGAATGATGTAATGGACACACACCCATAGTAAGCATAGCATAAGATCAAGTCATTAAGTTCGTTTTGCTACAAGCTTTTCAAATGCATAGTAACCTAATCCTTCGACCATGAGGTTATGTTAATCACCATCACCGGATGGGTACTTTGATGACATCAAACACTGCTTCGTAACTAGGTGGTTATAAAGGTGACATTGGGTATTCTGAAAGTATGTGTTGAAGCGCATGGACCAAGATTGGGATTTGTCCATCCATATGACGGATAGATATGCTCTGGGCCCTCTCGGTGGAATGTCATCTAGTTAGCTTGCAAGCATGTGACTAGGTCACAAGGGATGACATAACATGGAACGAGTAAAGAGTACTTATCAATAATGAGGTAGAACTAGGTATGGAGATACCGACGATCAAACCTCGGATAAGTAGAGTATCACGTGACAAAGGGAATTGGTTTCGTATGTTAAATGGTTCTATTGATCACAAAGTCATCGTTGAGTATGTGGGAGCTGTTATGGATCTCCAGATCCCGCTAATGGTTATTGATCAGAGATGTGTCTCCATCATGTCTACATGTTCACGAACCGTAGGGTGACACACTTAAGGTTCGAAGTTGTTTTTAAGTAGATATGGAATGTGCGTTGGAGACCGAATGTTGTTCGGAATCTCGGATTGGATCCGGGACATCACGAGGAGCTCCGGAATTGTCCGTAGAATAAGATTCGTATATTGGGGATCATTTTCTAAGTTAGGAAATGTTCCTGAGTATTTGTATGGGGATTCTAGAAGGTTTCAGAATGTTCCGGAAGGTTCTAGAAGATTTCTTGGAGTTTACTTGAAAACCAAGAAAGGATCAAGGAATCCTTGTGGGGTAAGACAAGGATTCGTGGGGGAGTAGGACTCTCCCCCCACCTCCTTGATCCGCCGGCCAAGGGAGAGGGGAGTCCTACAAGGACTCCACCTCCCCATGGCGTCTCCCTCCTTTAAATAGAGGGGTGGAGGCACAAGCCCACAAGCCCCTTCTATTCTCTAGATCTCAAGTTGCCTCTCTCCTCCTCCTTCCCTCTGCTCTGGCTTAGGCGAAGCCCTGCAGAATTCTCTACTCCACCACCACCACCACGCCGTTGTGCTGCTGGGATTCCGTGGAGAGATCTACTACCTCTGCTGCTCGCTGGAATGGGGAGAGGAAGGTCTGCCGACTTCGACGCGTGTGGACCGATCATGAGCGCCGGAACGCGGCGCCGGAAGGATCGTCTACTCGATCTTGAGATCGGCAAGTGATCGACTACATCAACCACGAGATCCGATCTCGTAACGCTTTCGGGTCTACGAGGGTTAGTACAGATCTATCTCGTTGCACATGTCTAATAGATTAGATCTTGGCTTTTATCTAGATTAGATCTGGGTTTTGTTCGTTCTTGTGGTAGAATTTTTTTGTTTTCCATGCTACGAACCCATCAAAGATGGCCTTGGAAGCGCTCCTACTACTAAAACAACACATATCTCTGACGAAAGAATTGGCAGCACTAGTGAACTGATTGATGGGTTCAAAAAGGTGGTTGTCCTCACAAACTCGGGAGGTTTTAGTCTGTAGCACGAGCGGGAACTGAATTTTTAGAGACAAGGGAGAGCATGTAGAAGATGCTGGTTGCAGAGGGGTCTAGGTTCTAGTGGTGGTGGTGGTGGTGGTGAGGGTGAGTTGGTCCATGGTGATAAGGAGGTGGAGACCTTTTTTCACCAGCTTTGGCATATTCCTTGGCGCCCCCACCCCTAGCTATGAAAAGCAGTCTGGCCATCCTTCTAGGGTTTGCTCTCTCCTCCCAAAGCTAGCGGCGTTAGAACTAGTTGGCTTGGAGGTGTTGGGAGTGGAGAAGAACAACCATGTTATCTCTGCTATGGAGAAGAAATCAATGGCTGGGGGTGGTGGTATGAAGCAAGGAAGAGGGAGAGGAGCTGAGCCTTGGCAACAGCTTAAACAAATGCAGCAAATCAGATGCAGCAATAGCAGATGCAGGGTTTCGATTTTGGGCTGATGCCCCTCCTCTCTATGGTTATCATCCTCCTCCTCCATATGGATTCATCCCTAGAAACATCCATCCTCCTTGGGGTTTCTAGGACCTTTCCCCAATTATCCTCCAAATCAACAAATTGGGATGCAATCCAATCAGTGGATTGCTCCACAATAAGGGAGCTCTTAGCAACAACAGTCTCAGTGCGGTGGAGATGTGTAGAAGGGGAAACCTCAGGGGAAACTGAAAAAGAAGAATACTACTACACAAAAAGAAGTGGGGTCTTCTGGATTTGACCTTGCTGCATAGATGAACTACACTAGTTCTATTTGTATGTGTTGTGGAGAGCCAGTTCACCACCAGGCTATGTGTGAAAAACAATAGGTGTGTTTCATCTGTAAAGCTGCTAGCCACAAGGTGGGTGAATGTCCAGTTAGGAAGAGGCCTCACCAGATTGCTAGGTATGTAGGAAGTGTTGCTACTGGCCTGGGTTTTTACCATATTGAAACTCCTGATAAATCTAGTATCCTCTACTAAGAATTGTGGCCTTGTGGTTGTTAAAGGAGGGGATATATCCAATACTGAGCTAGCAGGGGAATTCTCTAAAATCTACAAGACAAATTGGCCTTGGCAGATTAGGGAATTGGGGCAGCCAATCATCTACCTTGTGAATTCCCACCCCACATCCAGGTGGAGCAAGTAATGGGCTACCCCTGGTTTGGTCTGTCAAGAGAAGGTGTGTGTGTTAGGGTTGAAGCCTAGAGTGATGATCCAGAGCCCGCGGAATATCTTAAGATACATGGGTGAGAGTTACTAGGCTGCAAGCAAAGTGGTGTGAATGGAATGTGTTAGACCAGGCTATCTCTGTATGTGGTATCTTGCAAGAAATAGATTAGTTAAGCATCTTCAAAGATAATGCTAAGGAGGTTAGACTTAAGATCAAATCTAGAGACCCACTGAAGATTCCTAGCAGCAGGTTGTTCCATTTTCATGGAGGTTTATTCTAGTTAGGGTTTACAGCTGAGGTTTCTATAGATGGAGAGGATAATGATGATCTGCTAGGAGATGAGCTTGACCAAGGCAGAAATCATGGTGATAATGTAAGTCAATGTGGTATGGTGGCTGATAAAGCTACTGGCAACATTCATAAAGACAACAATACTAACCAGAACACTAGTTCTCAAGGGCAGAATGCTGGGTTAAAGACTAGGATGGTTGCTGGAGGAGAGAAGGTGCAACATGATTCAAATGCTAGAAGAGAGTGGGTTGGTAGATGAGTCTGGTAACTTTGTGCTAGACAAATCCCCCTGCCTATCAAGGATGCTGATCAAACTTCCAACTTCTAGTTTGGGGAATAAACATCCTTCCAAGCTAGAAAAATTGTTGAAGATGGTATTGGAATCTGTATCCTTGAAAGTATCATGCCTACGATTCAGGAGTTAGCTGCTCAAGAGAAACAACCAGAAGTGGATAAAAAGAAGAAGGAAGAGAAATGGGGGCCCATCCAACCTACAAGGCAGAGTTACAGAATTGATAGATCCCAAAATGTTTTGGAAAAAGCCATATAAAGGAAGAAAAGGGTGAACCTAGAGAAACCTAAGATGAAGGATATAATGAACTCTAATCATTTTAATGTTTTACCTGCAGAGGAGCTAACTCATATGGCTTTAGATGTAGGAAGATCTAGTGGATGCTCCTGTCTCTTGTAGTAGTAGTCTAGTCCTAGATCCTAGTGCTTCCTTTAATACTGATACTGCTGATGATTTAGCTGATAATTGGATAGAAGTAGTAAATAGGGATTTCTATTTCTGTTCCCCTGGTTCATTAGTTGTACTCAGTTTTCCCTAGCCACTTAACTTTTCCTCACTTTTTCCCTCCCTCTATTCTGAAAACCTCATAGGCGCTCGGATGGAGGAATGCCGTCAGGTCAAAGGCTTGACCGTGACATGCTGACCGGTGGGACCGTGTTGGGGCGGGTCGTGCGTTGAGCGTTACATTACGTGGAATCAACCGTTACATGCTGACGGGTGGGGCCGCATTGGGACGGGTCTTTCATACGTGGTGAAGGGTGGGGCCACTTTGGGACGGGTCTTGCATACGTGGTGTAGGGTAGGACCACATGGAGACATGTCAGACTGGCCATTCTCACTCACCCAAAGCATTCGCTTCCCCCGAGCCTAGAACAGCTCCTACACCGCCCCTCCGCTCCCCCGCTGTCGTGCCCTCCTACCTTATGTCGTCCTCAGCCACCGATTCGCCCTTCCCCCTAGCTATGGAGCCCACTCCACCTCCGTCTCTGCCCCTGCCCCGCTAGATCTACCCCTTTCGTGGAATAGTATGAAACGTCGGCTGGTGTATCGGTCCTCCCCGTCTAGCACGGAGAAGATTGGGTGGAATCAGAGGGATCTAACACACGGATTCCATATGGGTAAGCATCGTTTCCCTTTGTGGATTGATTATAGGCAGTAATTGAGTGCGAACCGTGGGTGCTCAACTAACTGCCTTGCTTTTCGAATAGGATTGATCCAACTCTGGCATTTCGGCTGGCGGCTAATCTGGATGCTAGCGTAATTCGTGGTCGTGAACAGTATCTCTCTGGATTTTACTTCCTAGTGGTGGTTGCAACCTCAATATCTCTCAGAGATTTGAAAGATAAAATCTATTCTAAATTCCCCTAGAGTAATGGCGATTCAGTTGATTTGCAATATTTCAACATTAGTAAGCAAAGATTGGTCGCACTAACTAGCGAAGCTGATCTGGTAATGCTTTTCTCTTTGAATGCTGTCGAACGTTTTGGTCGAATTCGTCTCCATGTGCAACCTAAAGTTGAACATACAGGAAATAGGGTTAAAGCATCATTTGGTGGTTAGGCATCATCTGGTGGTCGAGCATCACGTGTCTCTACTAATAGTGTGCGTCCCCGTGCTCCTTGTAGGTCCACAACAGTATCATATGTTTGCACTGCGAGTGTAAGCCAAATCGCTCGTGCGACCGATGTGGAGGACAAAGCAGAGCCTGACGAGGGAGCGCCTCCACTAGATGACGAGGATGAGTTAATGTTTCCTAAATTGGTATATATATTCAGTAAACAGGCACTAGAGGATCAATATACGGAGGAAATGCCCCATGGTGCCAGATTTGATGACACTGATGATGAAGAGAACAAGGAGAACAATGACAGTCTCGTTTTAGCCGAGTAGGATGGTGAGGACTTGCCAGTAATTGAGTGGGATAGGAATGATCCTAAGATTTCATAAAGTACCGTATTTGAAACGATGTGAGACTTTCATAATGCCCTTACTACATATTGCATCCACACCAATAATGTTTATGATGTTAATAAGAGTGAGCCAGCAAGGTTCACAGTTACAAGAGGTGTAGGTGGAGGATGCATGCATCCACTATGCTCAGGAGAAGTTTGGTTCAGGTATTACAACTAGTTGTGTATTTTAGATCATTGTGTAGAGTTTGTTAACTATACCTGACATTTTCATTATGTTTCGGATAAAAAGTAACCAGTTCGAACATTCTGGTCCACCTCAAGGGGGACAGCCAAAGGACAAAAAAAAACTAGCAAAGACTAGGTGGTTGGCAGATGCAATCATGGATTGGATGAGAGCGAACCCATCACTTGGTGCAACAACGCTCATAAAAGAAGTTTCTCAAAAATTTAATATTACAGTACCTTACCTGAGGATGTTCTAGGCAAAGGAAATGGCTCTTGATAGGATCAATGGTCCATGGAATGAAAGTTTTCAGTTGCTCTACAACTTCAAAGCTGAAGTGGAGATGGCTAATCCAGGTAGTGTTGTACAGATAGACATGCATAAAGTTCAGTACAAAGTAAGAGGGAAAACAAAGGAGAAGGAGTGCTTTAGAACGGCTTTTGTTTGTTTCAAAGCTTGCTGGAAAGGGTTTCTAGATGGTTGCAAGCCTTATTTGGTCGTGGATGCAACAACTCTTCATGGTAGATTTAAAGGACATCTAGTAGCTGATACTGCAGTTGATGGCCACAATTGGATGTTCCCTGTTGCTTTTGGAGTTTTGGAGATTGAGTAAGAGGAAAGTTGGACTTGGTTTCTGGAGAATTTGTGCGACTTTATAGTTCATCTACCAGGACTTACTATCCACACGGATGCTTGCAAAGGTTTGGAGAAAGCTAAAGAAGCAGTTTTCCTCGGAGTGGAGCATAGGGAATGTATGCGACACTTAGTGTAGAATTTTACAAAGAAATTCAAGGGTAAAGTTTATATTGAGAACCTATGGTTAGCTTCATACACATGCAGTTTGAGGAAGCATTTGTATCATTTGGAAGTGGCGCATAAACAAAAACCTGCGGTGAAGGAGTACTTGGATGCACATCATGGAATGGTGTGGTCAAGAAGCTAATTCAATGAAATTTGTAAGGTAGACTATGTAACAAGTAACCTTGCAAAGAGTTTCAATGCAAAGGTCAAGTCATTGAAAGGGCTTATACTGTGGCAAATATTTGATAAGATTAGGCAGATGATCATGATAAAGATTGATTTGCATCAAAGAATTGCATCAACAGTATATGTTGGCCATCTCATCCTCCCATATTTGATTAAGGCTTTGCATACCAGGGTAAAACAATTGAAGATGAAATGCATTAGAAGAGGAATGGACATTGAGGTAACATACACTGACAGTAAAGATAGGCAATGGAGGTATCTAGTGAGTTTGGTTGATAGGACATGTCATTGCAGGCAATGGCAGCTTCGTGGGAAACCCTGCATACATGCATTGTTTTTCATGGGTGTTCTAGGAGGTGAAGAGGGTGAAGTTGATCAGTACGTGTCGGAGTATTTCTCTATTGCCAAATTTAGGGCAGCATATGCTCAGAATGTTCTAGCCTTGTTGGGAAAAGACCAATGGATGGAAGTGGATCCAGGCTTCAAGCTATACCCTCTAGTTTTTACTAGCCCAGCAGGTAGGCCAAGGAAGAATAGGATGAGAGCTAGTGCAGAGGGTGGTGCACCACCTCGACAGCGTAAGTGCAAACATTATGATATCCTAGGGCACATTGCTAGGCTTTGTAAAAATGGAGTGGACCCAACTTATGGAATGGATGATCAAGCGGGAGCAGCAAATGCAGATGAGAATGAAGTATTTGAACGAGAGGAGAATGAAGCAATAGATACATTGCAGATTGAACCAACGGATCAAGAGGAGATTGAACCAAATGCAAATCATATTGAACCAAATACAGGGGAGATTGAACCAAATGTAGGGGAGATTGAACCAATGGATCTAGAGGAGATTGAACCAATGGATCGAGAGGAGATTGAACCAATGGATCGAGAGGAGTTTGAACCAATAGATCGATAGGAGAATAAAGCAATTTATTCATTGGAAGTAGAGTTCAAAAGCAAAGGAATTACACAACAGGATATTAAAGAATGATGCCAATGCATTTTGAACCGTATGAACCAATGGATCGAAACATGATTGAACCAATTGTACGACAGACTACGGCACTTGATTCACTGGATGCAGAGAAAAAGAACAAAGGGAACAAACAGAAGAAGCTGATGGTGGACTCTGTGAATGTTCCAGCTAGGATCACCTGGAGCAAGGTGGTGAACCCAGCGAAAAAACACTAGGAGCAAGAAAAAATTGAATTATTAATTTGAATTTGTATGATAAATTTGAACTACTATCAATGTTTGTATTGAATTCGAACTAGTGCGACGCTCCCAAGTTTGTATGTTGGATAATCCCATAATATATATGTGTTATTACAAGTTTCTATGATCATCCACCTAGTTACTTAGCACTACTCAGTTTTGCCCTCGACATGTGGTAAACACATGGGGTTTAACTAGTTCATGGCTTAAACCATAGCAAAAGTTGACCAATTGATCCAAAATTTGGCACACATGTGTATCTTGAATTGATTTACCATATGAAATTGGAAATTTTGGATTTACTTGTAATCAGCCACATTTTTCTTTTTCTAAGTGATTAAATTCAAAAAATGGTTTTAGGGTTAGTTTAATTAAAAAAAGTAAAAACATAGTGCAACCTTCGCATGGAGTCTTGTTATGTTACCTACAACCTAGCATGAATAATAAAGGAAAAGTAAAAAAAGAGAAATTGACTTATCCTCTAAACCACTTCTTAAACCTTTCTTGGAATGAGCTACCAGCTATGAAGATGCATGGCTTTCTACTCAATCAAATTTGAGTAGATAAGGCCAAATTTGGAACACTTGTGTATCTTTGAGTTGCAAACAATATAATGTCGGCCAAGATGGATGATTTTGTTCAAATAACACATTTTCCATTTGTTATGCCAAAAGCTTGAATTTCCCTTACTCATTTTTTATCTGAGTGCCCTTGTTTTCCTTAGCTCTACTCAGTTTTCCCCTCCCGCTAAAGTTTTCCTCAGTTTTCCCCTCGCGCTAAAGTTTCCTCACTTTTCCCATCCCACTAAAGTTTTCCTCACTTTTCCCCTCTCTCATGTCTCAGTTTGTCTACACTCTGATTGGTCGAGATGTATTTCACACGGATCTTGGCCAACCACCGTTGGATACATCATGATCCGACAGGCTAGAGGTCTCTCTCTCCCGATGGGCGCACCTAACCTTGTACGGTGAGGAAAGCCTGACAGGCTGGATGTCTCTCCCTCCCTTTCCCTGTCACACGTATACCAGCCGCATCAACTAGCGCTCAGTTTGGCTGTGCTCTGATTGGTCGAGATGTATGTCACACGGATCTTGGCCAACTACTATTGGATACATCATGATCCGATGGGCTGGAGGTCTCTCTCTCCCATTGAGCGCACCTACCCTCTACGGAGAGGAGAGCCCGACGGGCTGGATGTCTTTCCCTCCATTTTACTGTCGCACATATACCAGCCGCATCTTCCTCCCCTCCTATCGGCGTATGGCGATGCGGTAGTCCGAACGGCGTGCAACGACGTGGATCTAAGCGTGGCGGTTCGAATGGCGTGTGGCGGCTGATGTATACGCACTTATATTCTTGTAGACAATTGTTGGGCCTCCAAGTGCAGAGGTTTGTAGAACAGCAGCAAGTTTCCCTTAAGTGGATTACCCAAGGTTTATCGAACTCAGGGAGGAAGTGGTCAAAGGTACCCCTCTCAAGAAACCCTGCTATCAAGATGCAAGAAGTCTCTTGTGTCCCCAACACACCCAATACACTTGTCAGGTGTATAGGTGCACTAGTTAAGGGAAGAGATAGTAAAATACAAGTGGTATGGATATAAGATAACGGTGCCAGAAAATACTTTGATGGCGTGGAAGAGACTAAAGGCAAACTGAAATAAAGATGGCAGCAAGCAAACATGTAACAGATCTAGTTGCAGATAGTGTTTCAATGCTTAGAAACAAGGCCTAGGGATCATACTTTCACTAATGAACACTCTCATATAAATATCTTCTCTTCATGATACTACTCTGAACTAATCTCCGGTTGGACACTCTAATCCATGGTAGGGCTATAACAGCACACCTCAAAGTTCGCTTTCCCCATCTAGATAACCCCACACTATCACCTTGAGCTCTAGATGGTTCCAACAAACACCACAATTTCATAGAGACATCCAACTCCAAATATAACTCATAACGAGTAATTGTAATCTCTAGCCTAAGTGCCACCATGGTGTGCATGCTGTCACTTTGACACACATGGGGAGAGCAGAGATCTATTAAAGCACTTGAGTAGCAAGGTAGATCTACTTTATTACAAAGCTCATGATCACAATATGATCATGCATAGAGAGAGAGATGAACACATAGCTACCGGTAGAACCCTTAGCCTCGAGGGAGAACTACTCCCTCATCATCATGGGAATAAGCAATGGCGATGGAGATGGTGGTGGAGCTCGATGGAGATGGCTCCGGGGGCACTTCCCCGTCCCGTCAGGGTGCCAGAACAGAGACTTTCTGTCCCCCGAATCTCCCCTTCGGTGGCGGCGGTGCTGTGGAACTTTTCGTGGCTGGAGGCTGGATTATTTAGGGTTTTCTCATCGGGAGGCTTCTTATAGGCGAAGGGGCAATGTCAGAGGGTGGACCAGGGGCCCACAACACCTGGTGGCACAGCTAGGGGAACCCGCGCCAGCACATGGTGTGGCCAGCCCCTGGCTCGTCTCCATCTCGTCTTCTGGCTCCGTGAGTCTTCCGGTAAAATATCGACTTTGGCTTTTGTCCGGTCCAATTCTAAGAATATTCATTTTCTGGCTTTTCTGGAACCAAAAACAGCAGAAAACAGGCAACTGGCACTGTGGAATCTTTTTAATAGGTTAGTTCTAGAAAATGTTTGAAAATACTCCAAAGTGTGGGCAAAACATAAGAAAGTAGATATAAAACAAGCATGGAACATCAAAAATTATAGATACGTTTCCAACGTATCAACATCCCCAAGCTTAACTCCTGCTCATCCCCGAGTAGGTAAGTGATAAAAAGGAATAATTTTTGAGGTGACATGCACCATCATAATCTTGATCAAAGTATTTGTAGAACATTGATGGCTGGAATCATAGTACTTTAACATAACATGAAAGATATAGTTCTAACAATAAGACATAACAACTATGTTGTAACATGAAAAGGTACAAACAAAAGATTCATGAATAACAATGCTTTGCAAGACGTTTGTTTGTTTCACGTATAGAAAACATAATAAGAATGGTATTCAGCTTGTCCCTCATAGTGTAGCAAAACATAAATGCATAGGACACCTTCAAAGTTCATAAGGGTGACTAGATACAAATAGTTTAACAACAAGAAATATCAAAGTTATGAATCAATCAACAAGTTTTGGGACAATGCACATTAAACTAAGAATGACAACTATGCTCTCTTAATAGGTGCATAAAGATAGAAGATGGAGACTCAACATAAAAGTAAAAGAAAGGCCTTCATAGAAGGAAGCAGGGATTCAAGTCACATAAAGAGCTTCCAAAAATTATGGTACTTATTAGCTTTCAGCTCTCATTGCCCCTATCATAAGCATCTTTAGGTGATTAAGGTTAAAGTGACACAACTAAGAGGATATGCTTGACAAGTTATAAGTTGAAATATCATGCCCCTTGCTTTCGAGTACGAAACCTCATGCTACTCAACTTCAGTCACAAGTAAGCTCTTGTCATTGTAAGTACATATGTATCATAGAAAACCACCAATGGGGTACCCCTTGCCCCATGACATAGGATCTATCCCATATCAAAATGACAAGGCAACGGACAATGAGCATCTCTGCGATCTTTTTATTTGCTATTTGCATAGGTTTTTATTGAGGATGCTTCATAGAATGCTCATTATGGTTATGCTGCAAATTTCCACCATGATTAGGCATGGCTTAGGCTAGCGGCCTAGGCATTTCTCTAACACACATACAAACTCCATGATCTTACAAGTTCCCCTTTTATTTCACACCGCCGGGATCCATAAGCAAAAGAATCATGATATCAACGGAATAATAAGTGCAATGTTGAAAGCGTTCCCCATGATACATGGTTCTGCTAACTTCAACTTATAAAGCGCAAGCATATACACAACAAAGATGGACACAATGGTTCAATATTATTAAGTGCAAGAAAGTAAATTGTGCCATCAAGTTTGTGAGAGCTTTAATCACTAATTTTCATATAACAAGTTTAATTCAGAAGGTAGATAAAATCATGAATATACTTGGAATAGCAAATGTTAATAGGTAGGTATGGTGGACTCTTTGGAATAAATTGGTTTTATTTGGAGTTGGATGCATGAGTGGAACTCATACTTGCTTATGGAGGCTAGCAAAAGACTGGGAGCGACCAACTAAGAGAGAAATAATGGCCATAATCATGCAAAGTGACAAAACATCATTAATTAAAGCATAAAGTGAGATTACAAGTCGAAAACTCAAGGATCATAGAGGCTATGGTGACTTGGGATAGTCTTAACATGGTGTGAGCATGCGCCAAGTCAACCCAAATAAAGCATCAAAGGAGAATACCACAATACTATGCTTTAATATGCTAAAACAACGCATGATTCTTTCAAGGCACATTAAGAAATCTCAATTGTTTATAACATGTCATGCTACAACAAAAATCACTAAGTATAAAGCCAAAACAATATCAAGCATGACATGACAAAGCATAGGCCACAGTCAAAAACAAGATCCTTTTTACCACTTAAGCACAAACTTTTCCTACTCTTTTCCAATCCAAACCAACTTTTTTTAAACTAATGTATGAATTAGGGGGTCCAACCAGTTTATCCAAGCAAACTAAGCAAACGAAAACCAAAAACAAAAACAAAGACGCTCCAAGAACAACACAACTGTGCATGAAACAATAAAAATGAAGTGTTTGGAAGAAACCTGAAATTTTTATTGATCAAGAAGGGGATGCCTTGGGCATCCCCAAGCTTTGACGCTTGTACTTCTTGGGGTGACATGGGGTGGCATCCCCAAGCTTGAGCTTTTGTCCATTCTACTTCACACAATCTTCATTAGCAACATTAGTGTACTCAAGATAATAAGTCTTTTGGTTTAGTTCCAACACAAATAAAAATTCCATTAAAACAAAAGCTACTGTAGAACTTCCTTTAAAAAGTTCAAATGATCAAAGAGAACTCAAAGAGAAAGAGATTAAGAGGTAAATCCAAATAATGGTAGAAATCTGTCAAAACAGACCACCAGGTAAAAACCGATTTTTTCGAAGACCTTCTGTTGCTCAAATAGAAAAGTGTTGAACTAACAAAAGTTGGATAAAAACCTGGGGCAGAAGCACAAAAAATTACAGCTCAAACTGTTGTATAGAGATTTTTCACGAATTGTTACAGCAAAGCACAAAATCTGTTTCGGGACACCTCAAAGTTCATCTTTCCCATCTAGAAAACCCCACACTGTCACCTTGAGCACTAGATGGTTCCAACAAACACCACAATTTCATAAAGACATCCAACTCCAAATATAACTCATAACAAGTATTTGTAATCTCTAGCCTAAGTGCCACCATGGTGTGCACACTGTCAACTTCACACACATGGGGAGAGCAGAGATCTATTAAAGCACTTGAGTAGCAAGGTAGATCTATAGATTACAAGCTCATGATCTCAATAAGATCATGCATAGAGAGAGAGAGATGAACACATAGCTACAGGTAGAATCCTTAGCCTCGAGGAAGAACTACTCCCTCATCATCATGGGAATCAGCAACAGCGATGGAGATGGTGGTGGAGATCGATGGAGATGGCTCCGGGGGCACTTCCCCGTCCCGACAGGGTGCTGAAACAGAGACTTTCTGTCCCTGAATCTCCCCTTCGATGGTGGCGGTGCTGTGGAACTTTTCGTGGCTGGAGGCTGGATTATTTAGGGGTTTCTCATCGGGAGGCTTCTTATAGGCGAAGGGGCGATGTCAGAGGGTGGACCAGGGGCCCACACCACCTAGTGGCGCAGCCAGGGGAACCCGCACCACCACATGGTGTGGCCAACCCCTGGCCCCTCTCCGTCTTATCTTCTGGCTCCGCGAGTCTTCCGGTAAAATATCGACTTTGGCTTTTGTCCGGTCCAATTCCAAGAATATTCATTTTCTAGCTTTTCTAGAACCAAAAATAGCAGAAAACAGGCAACTGACACTATGGCATCTTGTTAATAGGTTAGTTCCATAAAATATGTAAAAATACTCCAAAGTGTGGACAAAACATAAGAAAGTAGATATAAAACAAGCATGGAACATCAAAAATTATAGATACGTTTCCAACGTATCAGCGGCGCGGACCTAAGCGTGGGGGTCGGAACGGCTTGCGGCGGTGCGGATCTAAGTGTGGAAGCTAGAACAGCGTGCAGTGATGAGGATCTAAGCATCTGAAATTTCTGTCTCTGTTTGTCTCAGTTCCGTTCACATCCTCAGATCCATTGCTGATGAAAGACACCGATGGAAGCCATCATCCGCAACATCAGTGCGACGGTGGTGGTGCCGACAGTGGTCATCGATGAAAGACACTGATGGAAGCCATCATCCGCAACATCAGTGCGATGGCGGTGGTGCCGACAGTGGTCATCTATGCAAAGACGATTGAAGACATCATCCGCAACCTCATTGTGATGGCGCAGATCAAGCCCTCATGAACCAAAGTTGTGGGAGGCATGCCATGGTTGCGGCTGGCACGTCGAGGTGCACTTCGATGGTGAAGGTCGAATGTACCTCGTGGCCAGATGGATGGGAGCTCTTTTCCCGTACTTCTTGGAGTACACATACGGCAGGGAGGGTGGCTAGCTCACCGTCCACTTAAAATTGGGAAAAATTTGAGCCCAATTTGAACCAAATTCCATGACTTAAAATATATGTATGATTTGAATAAATTTTATATGTATTTGAGTACTTACTTTGACAATCTCTGGTGGGCTTGTATAAATTTGATCAAAATATGTATGATTTGAATCAAAATTGATATGTATTTGAGATGTGAGGATGGTGGATATGCTCTAAAGCTGATTCGTAAGTAGTACTCCCTCCAACCCAAATTAGTTGATTTAGATTTGTCTAGATTCTATCTAGACATGAATTAGTATTAGATTCATCCATATCTTGACGAATTTGAGTCAACTAACTTGGACCGGAGTACTTTCTTTGACAATCTCAGCCACTAATTTGGAACAGGGAATGGATGTTGCCGCCAACGCTGCAAGTCTATATGGCATCCAGGATGGCAGTGATAGAACGGTCAAAACTGATAGGGCCCCCAACTTGACCCTCTAGGCATTTGGCATGCCAACTATGGGCAGCTAGATCCAATAGCAAGCAACTCGGGCCCCGCAATGCATCCTCTCGACAACTTTGGGACCGCTAGATCCAATGGCAAGCAACTCGGGCCCCGTAATACACTTTGTCGACAACTTTGGGACCGCTAGATCTAATGGCAAGCAACTCGGGCCCCGCAATGCATTCTCTCGACAACTTTGAGACTGCAAAGTGACTAAATTTGGAGGAACTGACAGCCATCCATTGAATAACAATTCTACTCTCTAAATTAGCTATATATTCAACTAATCATTACACGTGGCACCCTTCACCACAACCGTATACTATAACTGCTAGGACGGGGATGACAACTACTTAAACTGCCCACATGAATCTAATATTCTCCTACCCCTTCACTTGAAGTTCATGTTTTAGATTTTCTACCACTTGATCAGATACGGCAAAATCATCCTCAAGTGTCAACTTCTCTTTGCGAATAACCTCTGAATTCTTCTTTTCTTCCTCAACAGTATGCTTCATCTCGAATATCAATAAGTTTTTATGGGCCAATTCATCACCTAAATTGGCAACCATCTCCAAATCGATCCTCTAGCTAGAACACTAGGTTGATTCATCTTGGTATGCAATGTACCATGGATCATCGGCCTGCATAGCGCACTGTAACAATCCCAAAACAAACCCAATAGAAATCAGTCCGACAGGCCATGGCAACACTTCAGATTCAATGGTAGTACAAAGAGAAGGATCTACATGCACTTCCGACTTGGTAGGAGAAGGAGAATGTGGCCACGACATGATCGATTCCCCACCCTCGCCGGTGTACCCACTACGACCATACATTGAGGACTAATTTGCACCCGCAATATCGAGGAAATTATGGGAACTGAATCAATTAGGGTGGGCGGAGTAGGAGCGAGGGTCTTACCAAGCACTACTAGCAATTGCTGCGACTGTTCGTCGAGCTATGGCGGCAAAACAAAATCCCGGTCGTCGTGGGCGGCGGACCAGCCTCTGGTCGGTACTGCCTTGACGTACAATGCGTGTGGACGAAATAGGTGCTTGAGCCGTGGTTGAGGTGCAGCGTGACAGTCCGTCCGACGCTGCCGTAGGATGGATCCGATGACACGACGACGCATCGACGATGGCTGCTCTATCCGCTAGTGGGATAGGAGCTGCTTGGGGTTGGGGGCTGGGAGTGGATGAGAGAAAGAGCAACGTGTCATACACGACATGTCAATGTTTGGGGGAGTAGCTGCTCGGGGAGTTTTTTCATATTTGCCAATTTTGCATATCTGTCAAACTTTTTCTTTGAAATTTGCATATTTGCCACATGACCACCACATGTCAGTGACACACAAAATGGCAAATATGCAAGTTACAAAGTAAAACATGGCAAATATGCAAATCTCCCCTCCATCCCCACATTATGGCCCCATTGGTCATTGGCTTCGACGACCCCACAGAACGGCCCCACATGGCGGCTCTATTGTTCATTGGCTTCAACGGCCTCACAGAATGACCTCATTTGTCATTGGCTGCACCGGCCACACAATCAAAAAAAGGGGCCCACAAGTTAGTGAGAGATGGATGTCTGGTCCGCCGTGTATGTTGGCCCCACCCGTCAGCATGTAACGGCTACGGCAGGACCTACCCCAATGCGGTGCCACCGGTCAGCATGTAATGGTCACGCCTTTAACCTGACGACATCCCTCCGTCCGAGAGCTTGTGAGGGTTTTATGATAGAGGGAGGGGAAAGTGAGGAAAAGTTAAGCAGCTGGGGAAAACTAAGTACAACTAACGAACCAAGGGCACGAAAATAGAAATCCCTAGTAAATAAGTCTTAGGGCAAGCACCCCATGAAAAAATTCCAATGATTTATGCTTTTTGGAATAGTAGGAGTATCTCAGCTCCTGGTAGGAAGAAATAAATAGAAGATAACATAATTCCTTTAAATGTTGATTATATAGGCTTCCAAGAGACTAAAAAGGAACATTTTAGTAACTCCTTTTTTGCAGAATCTGCTAAGGAATAGAAGTTCTAGTAACATTATAGTAACTCCTTTTTGAAGAATCTGCTAGGGTATAGGTACTGTAGGTGGTATTCTAGTAGGAGTTAATGATGATGTTTTTGATATCTCTACTTGGGATATTAGGAGGTTTTTAGTAAGTGTTGTGATTAGGAATAAGACCTCTGGTGTTGTCTCTAGGATTACTACTTTTATGGTCCAGTGTATGAAGATAAAAAGCAAGAATTCATTTCTGAGTTACATGAGCTCTTCATTAGTTGGGATGGTCCAGCTATGATTGGTGGGTATTTTAACTTGATTAGAGCTCCTAGTGATAAAATTTGTTGGAAATATGCCCTAGAGACAAATAATAATAAGTATTATTATCATATTTCATAAAGTTTATGATTAAGTTTTATATCATGCTATAACTATATTGAAAGGAAACGTCAATGCACATGTGATATATAAACAACCAAGGGTTCCCGGTGAAACTCTAGTCACTGGTTCATTAGTCAACAGATGATCAAGGTTTCCTGATCATGTGGCATTTATGCCAGTTGGAAATGGAGTCAACTCATTCTGAGAATGAGATGATGAACCAATACCCAACCTAAACATCGTGACCCGATCATGTCACGAGTTTCAAGTTATGATGATTAGAATAGACCTCGTAGACTATTCCTTAGACCGTGAGACTATATCAATCACTGTCTCCCGAGAGTGCTTAGATGGCATCAAACGTCACTTGGTAATACAATGACAATAAAGGTGTGTTTAGGTATTCGGAGGAACCGTAGAGGCAATATATGTCAAAAGCAGGATTTGTCCATCCGCGTGATGGAAAGATACTCTACGACCCACTCGGAGAAGTTATATACAATAGCTCCGCAATGTGTGATTTGATCACAGGGATATCACTTGTCGAAACGAGTCAAGTAGCATTGTTCGGTAACGATATTGAACACGACATGGTAATGTCATTAATCAGATCTCGGGCAATGCAAGTATCAAGAGACAAAAGAAATAAGACACGATTGTCCCGGTTCAAACGACGAAAGATCTTCGTGGAATGCACAGGGGTCACATGGCCATCCAGGTTCCTCTGTCGATCATTGGTCTGGGAGTTTCCCGACCATGTCTAGAGTGTTCCCGAACCGTGGGGTATCACGCTTAAGGGCTTTATGATGCTTAGAGAGTGTTTATAGGATCGGTAGAATCACCGAAGAATAGAAAGAGAGAAAACTGGGAGGGTTTCGGTAAGTCCGAAGGATGTCCAGAGTGGAGGTGTAAGGTGTTCCTTAACCACGGAGATTGAATAATATGTGAATGAATGTTAAATATTGATTTAATCATTTATTCATAATTATTTAATAAAATAGAAATCAATTAAAGGTCAAAAAGTCTTAATGGGCCAAATCCCGGAGGGGAAAGGGCCCATGAGGGAAAGACAAGAGGAGAGAGGAGGCAAGGGGGTGGCCAGCTGGGCCTAGCCCCCCCTCGCGGGGCCCACCAGGGCCGGCCGGTGGCTTCCCCCCTCTGCCCCTCCTTTAGTCCCACCCTGGGACTTTGAGAGAGGTAGTACCTCCCCTCCCCCTATATATAGACCAGAAAATACACAACACAATATTCAATAAAGGTTTCCTCACTTTTAGGGAGACCTCCAATTGATCTCTCTCTCTCTCTGTCTCTCTCTCACTCCCGTGATCGTGGTCCCAAGTTTGGACTGTGTGAACGAGAGACATCTTCACCGTGGAGTGCCGTCGCGCTGTGGGATTCGGATCCAGGAGCTCTACTTCCGCAACTGCTACTGGATAGGGGAAGCGGGAGTCATCGCCAAGCACCGGATGCATGTAACTCCCTGCGAGGTGTCACACTTGAGGCACTAGGAGTCGTTGGAGCCGCAGGAGCGCGAGGACTTCAACACAACCTTGAGGTCGGCTTCAGATCGTCTACATCAACCACGCTCTCCTGAGCATTGACAATTATTTTCGGTCTTCCAGGGTAAGTTTGCTAAAAGCTCCTCCCATTACTGCATTACTAATAGATAGGTCCTGGCAGCATCAGGGGTTCAGGGGCGTAGGGTAAAATTTTATTGTTTTCATACGCGAACCCCGACAGTGGTATCAGAGCTAGATTTATGCGTAGTATTGCTAGTACGGGTAGAACACACGAGATGTAGCGTGTGGGCATTGATCTTTTAGTTGTTACCCTCCCACGTGTACTTGTGTATACCGCAGTAATGCTTGATGAAGCGGCCCCCAACTGACTTTACGCGTTTATTCGCGAGACTGGTCCACGCTTGACATACGGCTTGTACCTTATAAAGTGGCTTTGGGGGTGTATGTCTCTCTCACATTAGTTGGTATGCCATTTGCAATGAAGGGCCCCGAAAGGGGTATAGCATAGACAACTACTAGATCAGCGTTGTGGTGAAAGTTCATAGGTAAGAACGGTTCTTGTGCGAAAGCCCATTCAGCCATGTAAAACATGCAAAGATAAAGTAGAGGCGTCTAACTTTGTTTTGTAGGGGGCATTGCTTTGTGATATGGTTGTGGAAAAGGTAAAGTGATTACCTTATGTTACGAAGTAGTAGTAGATAGTCATGGAGGTGACGAACTACCACGCCGGAAAGACACCGGTACCCTGGTGTCTATGACGCCGGAACCTTGGCGCCGGAATCCGGTGATGCCGGATGGAGATCACGACATGAAGGACCATATCACATCGCATTTACATTCAATGTTATTGTTTGTATATCTTATTGTGTGCTAGTATTAGATACTCGATGGTAGCCTAATAAGATGATCCCTGTTAAAATACCAATGATTGTGTTCTCCCTTAGTGTGCACCACCAAGAAAGTTCTTCGGTATGAGGCAGGCCGTGATGATCGGGTGTCAGACATATCTACATTCGCATATAGTGGGTGTAAGCCACGTTGCACAATGAATACAATAAGGTTGAGTTGGCAAGCCTATCATGTATAGACATGGACTCGGAACACAGATGGTCAAAAGATCGAGCACGAGTTGCATGAATGATGTGGCTGATGTTTAGCGTCCACCCTAGAACCCACACTGATGGCTGTGATGATCGGGGGAGATGTGGGGAAAAGGGGTCGTGTTATCACTAGAACCCTTCAGGGGATATGTGTTTCTGAGTGGAGTTATTTTATTAACTCATTTAATTATAAACTTAGTCTAAATTCCTTTTTGCAATTATAAATGTAGAGATGGCTCACCATGAAGCTTTGATGACCCACAAGTATAGGGGGTATATCATAGTATTTTTGAGGGAAGTGAAACCTAATTTATTGATTCGACACAAGGGGAGCCAAAGAATATTTATAAGCCTTAACAACTGAGTTGTCAATTCAGCTGCACATGGAAACAATCTTGCTCACAGCAGTTTATCAGTAGCAACAGTTTTGTAGTAGCAATAACAAAGTAATAACAGTAGTAAAAGTAAAAATAGTAGTAACAATTGCAGTAAACAGTAGGATTAAAGCGTGGTAGGCATAGGGATGGATGGACGGGCATTACATGGACAAGACAATTCATATAGCAATCAAGACATAGGGCATTTGCAGATAAATAAGATAAAGCATCCAAGTACTAAATAATCATAGGCATGTGTTCCATATATAGTCATACGTGCTCGCAATGAGAACTTGCACAACATCTTTTGTCCTGCCAGCCGTTTGCGGGGCCTCAAGGGAACTACTGGCAATTAAGGTGCTCCTTTTAATAGAGCACCGGAGCAAAGCATTAACACTCCATGAACACATGTGATCCTCACATCAAAGCCATCCCCTCTCGTTATCCCGATTACTGTCACTTCGGGGCCTTTGGTTCCGGACAACAATATGTGTATACAACTTGCAGGTAAGACCATAAACGATACTATCATAATGAATCAATAACATGTTCAGATCTAAAATCATGGCACTCGAGCCCTAGTGACAAACATTAAGCAAAACAAGTTGCAACAAAGTCAAAAAGCACTAAAAATAGATACTAGGCACCATGCCCTAACAATCTGATGCCATTACATGAATGATCTCATCCAATCCCTACCATCCCCATAGCCTACAGCGGGGGATTACTCACTCATGGATGGGGGAAACATGGATGGTCGGTGGAGAAGCGATGGTATGGCGATGATCTCCAATTCCCTGTCCCGGCAGGGTGCCAAAACGGAGTTTCTGGTTCCGAATCATGGTATCTGGTGGTGGCAGTGCAGCGGAACTCTTTCTGGAAAAACGTCGAACCGCCCTTGGTTTTTAGGTCAAGAGGCAACTTATAGGCGAAGAGGGAGACCGATGGGGTGACCGAGGTGGCCACACCACCCCAGGCGCAGCCTGGCCTGGCCCGCACGGCCAGGTGGTGTGGGCCCCTCATGGCCCTCCTCCGTCTCGTCTTCTAGCTCCGTGAGTCTTGTGGTGAAATAGGATTTTTGGCATATTTTCTAGGATTTTTCCCGATAGTTGATTTTCTGCACAAAAACTAGACACCAAGGTAATCCTGCTGAAAACAACATCAGTCCGTGTTAGTTGTATCCAAATCACATGAGTTTAGAGGAAAAACAATAGCAAAAGTATTCGGGAAAGTAGATACGTTTTGGACGTATCAACTCCCCCAAGCTTAGCTTATTGCTTGTCCTCAAGCAATTCAGTTGAAAACTGAGTGTGATAAAAGAAACTTTCACGAACACATTTGCTTCATAAGATGTATATATTCTCAGCATATGATCAAATACTTAGGAAATTCATAATAAAGAGTATGCAACTAAGTTTACTTAATAGTCATTGCAAGCTATGAAGAGATTCCAACTCAAAAATAATAAATAGCATGAAACATAAACATAAGCAACATTGCAATGCTCATAAAAAGGTATGATAGAGTGGTATCTCGCTTGCCGTTGATTGTATAGCAAATAAATGCTGAGGCACCTCTGAAATTCAAGTGAAGACTAGAAGTAAAGATATCAAAGATACAAGCATCAAAGTCATGACATAATTAAATTTTTTTTGAGACAAGCACATTACACTAAGAATGATAACTATGCTCTCAAGAAAGTGCTCATAGAATAAGTGGTGACTCAACAAGGAAGTAAAAAAGGTTTTGAACAGTTTGAAAGGCTTCCAAATGCTGAAAGTAAGGTAGTTGTTAGCTTTGAGCTCTCATTGCCCCTATCATAAGCATCTTTAAATGGTTAAGGTTAAAGTGACACAGCTAAGAGGATATGCTTGACAATTTATAAGTTGAAATCTCATGCCCCTTGCTTACGAGTATCGAACCTCATGCTACTCAACTTCAGTCACAAGTAAGCTCTTGTCATTGTAAGTACATATGTATCATAGAGAACAGCCAACGGGGTACCCCTTGCACATGATACATGAGCTATCCCATAATCAAAATAACAAGGCAAGCAGACAATGAGCATCTCAGCGATCTTTTTATTTGCTATTTGCATAGGTTTTTATTAAAGATGCTTCATCGAGTGCTCATTATGGTTATGCTGCAAGTTTCCACCATGATTAGGCATGGCTTAGGCTAGCGGCCCAGGCGTTTCTCTAACACACATACAAACTCCATGATCCTACAAGGTTCCCTTTTATTTCACACCACCGGGATCCATAAGCAAAAGAATCATGATATCAACGGAATAATAAGTGCAATGTTGAAAGCGTTCCCCATCATACATGGTTCTACTAACTTCAACTCATAAAGTGCAAGCATATACGCAACAAAGTCGGACACAATGGTTCGAGATTATTAAGTGCAAGAAAGTAAAGTGTGCCTCATCAAGTTCGTGAGAGCTTTCCTAACTAACTTTCTCATAACAAGCAAACATTTTATTCGGAAGAAAACAAGGCATACGGAATATGCATGGACTAGCAAATGATGCTAATAGGTAGATATGGTGGACACTTTGGCAATATTGGTTTTGGGGAGTTGGAAACATGAGTAGAACTCATACTCAGTGCAAGTGAAGGCTAGCAATAGGAAGGGAGCGACAAACGAGAGAGCAATAACTGTCATAATCATGCTTGCAACAAAACATGACTAATTATGGCATGAAAGCGATTCAAGACCCTTGAGGCAAAATAATTCATCGAGGCTTAACTGATTATTGTTTCAGTCATATGCATGTGTGAGCATGTGCCAAGTCAATTCAAGTGAAACATTCAGAGGAGGATACCACAGTGTCATACCGAGTTATGAATAGAACAATGCAAGCAAACATTCATATGACACGCTACAAACCATTAGCAAGTTGGAGCTAATCATAAGAAAAAAAGAACTACTAAGCATCCATAAATAACATATGCCTTACATGAACAAACTAAGCATGCCCACAATGATGAGTATATGTACAAAAATGAAAACAAATGGAGTTCGTTACCAGCCTCTTATCACACCTCAAGTTGTCATTAATCCTCATTATTGCCCTTCACTTGTGTGGCTTGAATAATAACATGAAACCCAACTCCACTGAGGATTGCTGAACCCTGCAACGAACTTCACAAAACCAAAGAAGAACAACAAATATTTTTGGGTTTTGAGTTTTAGAGGCAAGAACGAAAAGGAAGAACAAGCAAAGCAAAATCTTTTTGGGTTTTTCGAATAATTAAGACAAAGCTAAAAGAAGGAAGCAAACCAAGGCTAAAAGACAAAGAAGCAGACAAAGATAAATAACAAATATTTTTTTGGTCTTTTTGTGTTTTGGAAAGCAGAAATAAAGCAAGAACGAAGATTAAAAAGAAAAAAACATGGATATACAAAGTATCGACTGAACAGGATATGTAGATGAGTGTGATGTCGGTGTACCTCCCCCCAAGCTTAGACATTTGGCCTAAGAGGGTATCAACCCCAACTCCCTCTTCTCCTTCATTGCCAAAGCGTGGTGCAATAAGATCTTCATTGTATGATGGCCTAAACTGAGAGGCTGATCTTGAAGGCCTTGCCCTCCTAGGTGTGTCCCTCTCAAATATTTCTCCAAAAGTGTGGTTGTTCATCTTTGATATTCTGAAATTTAAACATCCATTGTACAAGTGATTGCAAAGTGAATACATAATGAAGGGAACTACTCACAGGGACTTGTAAGAAGCCTAAACATGCATCAAAACAATTGCTCTAAGCATTGAACAAGCTTACAAGCTCTCATAACCTGTCACCTACAGCAGCAAAATGCTCAAGATATAATCCACTAAACACAAATCTACTTGGACAAGCGGAGGAGTCACATACCGAAGAACAAATGCCCCAAATTTCCGCAGCAAAGATGGGCTGAGCAAGGAGATTGAAAAATCATGAAAAAGAACAGCAAGAACGCGATTTCGAGCAATGAACTGGTGTTTTCTCGGGAGAGAGAAGGTAGTGGCAAGTGAGAGAGTGAGTGGAGGGCCAGGGGTGGCCCACACCATGGCCAGGCGCGCCCCTGGGGTGGTTGCGCCACCAGGTGGTGTGCCTGCCTGGTGGGCCCCCCTGGTACTCTCTAGGCACTTCTCTGTCCCTTTTTTCACGTAAACATTTAATATGAATTTTCTGAAATTTTTCGAGACACTTTATTTTTGAGCAATTTTCAGGTAATGATGAATGGTTTTTTGACACAAAGATATTTTTTTCGGAAAGATGCAAAAGCAAAACAAAACTAAAACTCCAGAAGTTCTAAGACACTCTAAAATGCAAGCAACTAGCAATAAAAAGGTAAACTAAGCGAAGGAAAAAACTAAAATGGGTAAAATAAAAGTAAGTAAAGATAATCATGGTGAAAACATTGTTTTGTTCATTAAAATCCCTTTGTTAACAAGGTTGATCAGGTCTTGTTACCAAAACAATTTTATTATGAAACAAAACTTTGTATTCCACTAATGATTATGTTACCTCAACCTTGATAGCAATGGTCCCAATCATAATAGTTTCATATTTTTCTCGTGGTATGGGACAATATATTTCTCCAACTTGGATGCCCTCAACATGTTCAATTGAATTTAAGCCATAAGTACTATCAATATTCTTGGGGAAATAGACAGTATGCTCCTTGTCATTAACATTAAAAGTCACCTTTCCTTGATTACAATTAATAATAGCTCCTGCAGTATTAAGAAAAGGTCTCCCAAGAATAATAGACATATTATCATCTTTAGGCATTTCAAGCACAACAAAGTCAGTTAATATCAAGCAATTATGAGCCACTTGAATAGGTACATCCTCACATATACCAACAGGAATAGTAGTAGATTTATCAGCCATTTGCAAAGATATATCAGTTGGTATTAACTTTTCTAATTGAAGTCTCTTATAGAGAGAGAAAGGCATACCACTAACTCCTGCTCCCAAATCACACAAAGCAGTTCTAACATAACTATTTTTAATAGAGCATGGAATAGTTGGAATCCCTGGGTCTCCTAGTTTCTTTGGAACCTTACCATTAAAGGAATAATTAGCAAGAAAAGTAGAAATTTCTTCATTAGGGATCTTCCTTTTATTAGAGATAATATCCTTCATATACTTTGAATAAGGTGGTAATTTAATAGCATCAGTCAAAGGTATTTGCAAAAATAAAGGTTTCATCCACTCAAAAAACTTATTATAGTGTTCATCTTCCTTTGACTTGTGTTTCTTATCAAGGAAAGGCATAGGTTTTTGGACCCAAGGCTCTCTTTCACTACCATGTTTCTTAGCAACCAAATCTTGTTTAGTGTATTTAGTATTCTTAGTGTGCCTTTCAGGTTCTTCTTCAAATTTTTCTTTATCAGGAGCATCATTTTCCTCATTACCACTTTCAGTTTCAGCGTCAGAGACAGATATACTATTAGGATCTTTAGCAGGTTCAGAAGGTTCTACAATAGTTTTATGTTTCTTTTTCCTTTTCTTAGGAGTAGTACCATTATTTTTAGTTTTTTGAGAATCCTACTCAATTCTTTTAGGATGCCCCTCAGGATATAGAGTATCCTGGGTAGCAGCACCACTTCTAGTTCTAATTTCATAAGCATGTTTTTCTTTAGCAGCATTAACTAGCAAGTCTTTTTGTACTTTAATAAGCTGATCAATTTGAGTTTGAACCATTTGAAAATGTTTAACAAGCATTTTAACGTCATTAGATGTTCTTTCCACAATATCTTTTAACTCAATAATAGCTCTAGAGTTTTCCATTAATTGATTTTGCACCCTTTTATTAAAATTATCTTCCTTAACAATAAAAATATCAAATTCTTCCAAGCATTGATCGGGAGGTTTAGAATAAGGAATATCACCTTCATCAAAATGTTGGAGAGAGTGTACCTCAATAGTGGATGAGTGGGAGATTGGCTTACATAGTTCTTATATAGGAGGTAAATTCTTCACATCTGCAGCTTTAATTCCCTTCTCCTTAAGACATTGCTTAGTTTCCTTCATCACTTCATCATTTAGTTCAATAACTCCCCTCTTCTTTGGTTTTGGTGTTGGTGTTGGCTCAGGCACAGTTAACTCAGGTGTAGTTGTCTCAGGCGTAGTTGGCTCAGATCAAGTCCAGTCTTCATAATTCTTGCTTATTTTAGCCATTAATTCCTCAGCTTCTTTGGGAGTTCTCTTCCTGAAAACACAATCAGCACAACTATCCAGGTATGTCCTAGATTCTTCAGTTAGTCCATTAGAATATATATCAAGAATCTCATTTTTAGGTAATGGACATCCATCTTGTGCATGAATCAAAGCACAAAACCTTGCCCATGATTCAGGCAATATCTCTTTTCTCCCTGTTTAAAATCAAAAAGTTCCTGCAAAATAGCATGTCTAGCACTAGGAGGGAAATATTTCTGAAGGAAGGTACTAATCAAGCAATCAGGGCTATCAATAGATCCAGGAGGTAAATTATTAAACCAAGTTTTAGCTTCTCCTTTCAGTGAAAAAGGGATAATTTTAGCAACAAAGTTTCTGCGCATCTTAATATCATCAGAAAATAAGCCACTCATGGTAGAAAGCTCAGTCATATGTGCTACAGCACTTTCATTCTTAGTCCCACAAAAGGGTTCTTTCTCAACAATGGTTATGTAAGATAAATCAAGAGATAAATCATAATCCTTATCTTTAATGTTTATGGGAGATGCAGCAAACTTAGTATTAGGAGATAATTTAGGTCTAACAGTATGTTTCTCAAGAAGACACTTAATAGCACTTTTATCATGAGTGTTTTGACATTCTTTAATAAATTCATCAGTCATCTCTATATATCCGTCTTCAATATCATAGCTCTCTCTAGACTCAGGTGAACTGACAGGTGTAGTAGTGTCTTCATTATGACTTTTAGTATTTCCAGCTATAGTTCTAGCAATCGTAGCATCTAGGAAAGGACCTAATGAACCACTCTTATCACGCACAGTAGAAGCAACATCATAAGTATCAGAAGTTTTAGATTCAGTAGTAGTAGCAGTATGTGTAGCATGTGTGTGTGTGGTGTAAGGAGCTTACTCATAACATATGGTGAATCAAGAGCAACAAAGGTGTTTAGAACCATACCTATCCTTGTAGTGGATGGTAATATAGGGACATTGCCATCATGAGACTTACCCATGATGGATGGCAGTGAACAATAGTGATTCCAAGTGAACTTGATAAACAGAGCTATGCTCTTCGGCAACGGCGCCAGAAAATAGTCTTGATGACCCACAAGTATAGGGGGTATATCGCAGTATTTTCGAGGGAAGTGAAACCCAATTTATTGATTCGACACAAGGGGAGCCAAATAATATTTATAAGCCTTAACAACTGAGTTGTCAATTCAGCTGCACCTGGAAAAACTCTTGCTCACAGCAGTTTATTAGTAGCAACAGTTTTGTAGTAGCAATAGCAAAGTAATAACAGTAGTAAAAGTAAAAACAGTAGTAACAATTGCAGTAAACAGTAGGATTAAAGCGCGGTAGGCATAGGGATGAATGGACGAGCATTACATGGACAAGACAATTCATATAGCAATAAAGACATAGGGCATTTGTATATAAATAAGATAAAGCATCCAAGTACTAAATAATCATAGGCATGTGTTCCATATATAGTCATACGTGCTCGCAATGAGAACTTGCATAACATCTTTTGTCCTGGCAATCCATTTGTAGCGGGGCCTCAAGGGAACTACTGGCAATTAAGGTGCTCCTTTTAATAGAGCACCGGAGCAAAGCATTAACACTCCATGAACACATGTGATCCTCACATCAAAGCCATCCCCTCTGGTTATCCTGATTATTGTCACTTCGGGGCCTTTGGTTCCGAACAACAATATGTGTATACAACTTGCAGATAAGACCATAAACAATATTATCATAATGAACAAATAACATGTTCAGATCTAAAATCATGGCACTTGGGCCCTAGTGACAAGCATTAAACATAACAAGTTGCAACAAAGTCAAAAAGCACTAATAATAGATACTAGGCACCATGCCCGAACAATCTGATGCCATTACATGAACGATCTCGTCCAATCCGTACCATCCCCATAGCCTAAAGTGGGGGATTACTCACTCATGGATGGGGGAAACATGGATGGTCGGTGAAGAAGCGATGGTGATGATGATGGCGATGATCTCCTCCAATTCCCCGTCCTGGCAGGGTGCCAGAACGCAGTTTCTGGTTCCTAATTGTGGTATCTGGTGGTGGCGACACAGCGGAACTCTTTCTGGAAAAACGTCAAACCCCCCTTGGGTTTTAGGTCAAGAGGCAACTTATAGGCAAAGAGGGAGGCCTAGGAGGTGACCGAGGCGGCCACACCACCCCCAAGCATGGCCTGGCCTGGCCCGCGCGGCCAGGTGGTGTGGGCCCCTCGTGGCCCTCCTCCGTCTCGGCTTCTGGCTCCGTGAGTCTTCTGGTGAAATAGGATTTTGGCATATTTTCCGGGATTTTTCCTGATAGTTGATTTTCTGCACAAAAACTAGACACCAAGGTAATCCTGCTGAAAATAGCATCAGTCCGTGTTAGTTGTATCTAAACCACACAAGTTTAGAGGAAAAACAATAGCAAAAGTGTTTGGGAAAGTAGATATGTTTTGGACGTATCAAGCTTACTTTGCTATTGAGGAGTGGGTAATTGGTGAAAAACTTAGACTTCATGGATCCAACTTTCCTAGATGGCTTGTGCGCCTAAATTATCTCCTTACTAGGAATCATGTGGTAGACTACATACGCCGCACGATGGATTTGACTGAGCCTGACCACTATGAGACCCCCCAAGAGTTGGCGGACCTCTACTATCATCAAGAGATGTCCACTTACATTCAGATAACAATGCGTTATGAGATGGTGGATGAACTCCATCCACTCATGGGTGATCTTGATCCATATGCAATGGTGGATCAGCTGAGACCAGAGTTCATAAGCCATGTGCGCATATGGAAGCACGAACTGCTTAGAGAGTTCCTTTCCATAAAAATGGAGGAACACACTTGTCTGAAGAGTCACTTGGAATGCATGCTTGATACACACATAAGACTAGTGTACTTCGTGGACTACTGGATGTATGATCCATTTGCGATAGGCATGCTGCTTCGATCGCTGCCTCCCAGCTATGAATGACATGTCTAGAGTAGCTTCATGAGTGGTGATACGGAAACATTGGATTTCCAAGAGTTCATATTATGTTTCAGGAACGTAAAGGTTGAACAAATCGCCGGAGAGGTCATCGATGATGAAGGTATATATTTGATATACAATTTTATAAATGTTATAATCTTGCAAACACATGTTGCAGTGTTAAGTATATTTGATACTTGTTCTATTTTGCTGAAAACAGGTCCTTCTGCATGAGAGGTGCTTTCTGGAGAGGAGGTGACGTTGCGTGTTGATGGGGAGCATGATGATGATGGCCAACGACACTCTCCCTCGACATTTATCACTTAGTTTATATTTTTTGATAGTTATTGTAATCAAAGGATTGTGAACTTCTTTAGTGTGTCTCACACTTTGTGAGACGGTTATTCATATGAGTTTGTAACAAATAGTTGTTCCACTTTTATGAATAATTTCTATTCGTGTTCATATCTTGTTCGATTATGTGTGAACTATCCTGGTTCTGAAACTAATTGATAATACATAAATATTTGTAAAATATTGAAATGCCTTGAAATTACCCAACTAAATGATATGTTCATTACTGAATGAAACCATTGTTTAAATTCAAAGTTATATTGATAATATGTGAAAGACACTTGTATTCTTGTCATGTATGAATCATGCCTAAGTTCGACAAAATAACTTGAACACTGTGTATTACTTGAATACAAAGTGTTTGATGAATTGTTAAAAGAGAATACATATTCGATGTATTGTAGTTTTAACAAAAATGGTGATTATCATTATATGATTGTTTAAATTTTGTAAAGAAGTTTACCAAAGGAAACATGAGTATGAAACTATTTGATCTGATCAAAGTATTTCATGAATTGAGGGTATAAGATAAAAGAGAATCTAATTACTATGATTTGATCAATAGTAATGAAATTCGAATTTATAAGAATGGCATAAAGAAAAATTGTGGAATGCAATGCGTTTGAAACATCAAAATACAAAGCATAACAATGTGATATTTAAAGTGGGTGAATAGATGGCACCAAATAAATCGTTGTAGTATAGATGTAGAGACCATTAGTTAGCACTCAATTAGAACATATAGTAAACCATCTGGATTTGTGAGATCGGCTTCATATCTAGTATGGATCGTCGTAAAAGTTTTGGGGTTATCTGATATAACCAAAACAATAGCGAATAAGTCCTTGTAGAATATGTATTGGAAATTATGAATACAATAGCCATAGCTAAAACCAAAAGGAGAGCAAAACTAGTATTGCTTTGATTTTGGTGCATTCTCGAGAAAGTTTCACATTCAGTGGTATTTCTTGATTATGGAGCAAATGGAAGATAGTGAAAAACATGATGAGGATTCAAAACCCTGCATCAGAGTGTTGAGAAGCGCGATGGAAAGCGTTCCTGGACGATACTCTTCACAAAGGAAAGAATCAATGATAGTGATCATTGTGTTTTCCCCCACTGGTGTTTTCACTACATAAAGTAGGATTCAAAATGCAGCCCATATCTTGTATGGAGACATTTGTGAATCATTTTTCATGATTACCGGAATATGACATACCTACGAACTACTGAGGAAATAATGGTAAGCTAAAGATATGAGAAATCCCAAAGCAAAATTCACTTGATATTAGAAAGCAATTCGTTGCTGAATCTTACAAGTAAAGGGGTTACTTGGATTTTCCCAAATGACTGCAAAGCCATAGTGGAAAAGGGGGTGAATGACAAAAGCACAATTTGTCAAGTATTGGAAAAATTCAAATGAATTTGATTCAAGTGTGCTGAAATTCTGGTGGATTTAAAACTGGTAAAGTACTAGTATCTCATAAGTAAATCTCCAAGTTTGATACTTGATCAAAGGATTTTGAAGTCATTCAAAATAGTGAGTGGATATGCAATTTGCATGTTTTTGAGTGGGAGCAAAATAAGTCTCAAATTCAAATATGTAGGAACATATGTTGAGTAAGAGTAGTGACTCATACCCAAATATGTTGGGAACATATTTTGAGTGGGAGCTTAGAGGAGTGATTCTTAAGTGTGTATACGACACATTAAGAATAAAAGTGCAAGTACCGATAAATAATGATTTATAAGGAGTAGAAGTTGATAATAAGTATATTATGATATTATGTAGTATTCCTTAAAGGATTCTGAAAAGGGTTTTCAGAATAGAAGTTAGTTAAGGAACTGGTCCTTGATAACTCAAATTAGGAATAGAATTAAGTCTAACATCGATGGTTGAAAGAAAGAATAGGATGATCATCATCCACTATGTTGAGACATAGGTTCTATCTTAGAAAACCATGATGACAACTTAACATAATATATGATCCAAGAAGGAACATCTGAAAAGTGATTAAGTTCAAATCATGGAACGTTGAACTGAGTTTATCCGTAGTGTCTAATAGAGAACTGTAGACATGTTTTCCAAATCCATAAAGGATGACATATCTTCAAGCATAAAGGGTTATGTTATAAGGGAATATGTTGGAAACTCCTGTAATACCGACTAAATTCAAGTAGGAAGCGAGATGAACAAAACATCGAAAGTTGCACAGGGTGCACTCGTGTTTCGATGATTACATTTATAATAATAGATAAGGTACCATCTAAAGTGATGTTTAATGTTATGGCGGGGCTATTTCACTTTTAACGTAGGATGATATGTCCCAGGGCACAGTGCCCATGAGAAAGCCCTCGAGGTTGATCTAAAGTCACTGTAGGCTCCTGGAATCCGGCCTCATTCTGCTACCATAACGATGATGCGTACACAAATATGTTAGCATGTGATGATAAAGTATTAATGTCAATCAAGGTGACATTAGTAAGTTGCAAAGGATTTGGGACTGTAAAGTATAGGCCCAAGACTCAACCTCTTCCATGAGTAAGCATGTTCAGGGTACCGGGATATATGGTGCCAATAATTAAGAACAAATGCAGCTAGTTTATTTGTACTCTAGTGCAAGTGGGAGACTGTTGGAAATATACCCTAGAGACAAATAATAATAAGGATTATTATCATATTTCATAAAGTTTATGATTAAGTTTTATATCATGATATAACTATATTGAAAGGAAACGTCAATGCACCTGTGATATATAAACAACCAGGGGTTCCCGGTGAAACTCTAGTCACTAGTTCATTGGTCAACAGATGATCAAGGTTTCCTGATCATGTGGCATTTATGCCAGTTGGAAATGGAGTCAACTCATTCTGAGAATGAGATGATGAACCAATACCCAACCTAAACATCGTGACCCGATCATGTCACGAAGTTCAAGTTACGATGATTAGAATAGACCTCGTAGACTATTTCCTAGTCTGTGAGACTATATCAATCACTGTCTCCCGAGAGTGCTTAGAAGGCATCAAATGTCACCTGGTAATACAGTGACAATAAAGGTGTGTTCAGGTATTCGGAGGAACCGTAGAGGCAATATATGTCAAGAGCGGGATTTGTCCATCCACGTGATGGAAAGATACTCTAGGGCCCACTCGGAGAAGTTATATCCAATAGCTGCGCATCGTGTGATTTGATCACAGGGATATCACTTGTTGAAACGAGTCAAGTAGCATTATTCGTTCATGAGATTGAACACGACATGGTTATGTCATTGATAAGATCTCGGGCAATGCAAGTATCGAGAGACAAAAGGAATAAGACATGAATATCCTGGTTCAAACGACGAAAGATCTTCGTGGAATGCACATGGGTCACATGGCCATCCAGGTCCCTTTGTCGATCATTGGTCCGGGAGTGTCCGGACCATGTCTAGAGTGTTCCCGAACCGTGGGGTATCACGCTTAAGGGCTTGATGATGCTTAGAGAGTGTTTATCGGATCGATAGAATCACCGAAGTATAGAAAGAGAGAAAACCGGAAGGGTTTCGGTAAGTCCGTAGGATGTCCGGAGTGGAGGTGGAAGGTGTTCCATAACCACGAAGATTGAATAATATGTGAATGAATGTTAAATATTGATTTAATCATTTATTCATAATTATTTAATAAAAGAGAAATCAATTAAATGTCAAAAAGGCTTAATGAGCTAAATCCCGGAGGGGAAAGGGCCCATGAGGGAAAGGCAAGAGGAGACAGGAGGCAAGGGGGTGGCCGGCTGATGTCTACGCACTTCTATTCTTGTAGAAAGTTGTTGGGCCTCCAAGTGCAGAGGTTTGTAGAACAGCAGCAAGTTTTCCCTTAAGTGGATCACCCAAGGTTTATCAAACTCATGGAGGAAGTGGTCAAAGGTATCCCCTCTCTCCTACAATCAAGATAGAAGAAGTCTCTTGTGTCCCCAACACACCCAATACACTTGTCAGGTGTATAGGTGCACTAGTTCGGCGAAGAGATAGTGAAATACAAGTGGTATGGATAATTATAAGTGGTAATGGTGATAGAAAATAACTTGATGGCATGGAAAAGACTAAGGTAAAACTGAAATAAAGATGGAAGCAAGCAAACATGTAATAGATCTAATAGCAAACGGTGTTTCAGTGCTTAGAAACAAGGCCTAGGGATCATACTTTCACTAGTGAACACTCTCATATAAATATATTCTTCTTTATGATACTACGCTGAACTACTCTACGGTTGGACACTCTAATCCATGGTAGGGCTATAACAGCACACCTCAAAGTACATCTTTCCCATCTAGAAAACCCCACACTGTCACCTTGAGCACTAGATGGTTCCAACAAACACCACAATTTCATAAAGACATCCAACTCCAAATATAACTCATAACAAGTATTTGTAATCTCTAGCCTAAGTGCCACCATGGTGTGCACACTATCAACTTCACACACATGGGGAGAGCAGAGATCTATTAAAGCACTTGAGTAGCAAGGTAGATCTATAGATTACAAGCTCATGATCTCAATAAGATCATGCATAGAGAGAGAGATAAACACATAGCTACCGGTAGAACCCTTAGCCTCGAGAGAGAACTACTCCCTCCTCATCATGGGAATCAGCAATGGTGATGGAGATGGTGGTGGAGATCGATAGAGATGGCTCCGGGGGCACTTCCTAGTCCCGGCAGGGTGTCGAAACAGAGACTTTCTGTCCCCCAAATCTCCCCTTCGGTGGCGGCGGCGTTGTGGAACTTTTCGTGGATTTCTGATTGATTCTCTAGGGTTTTGGTATCGGGAGGCTCTTATAGGCGAAGGATGCAAGGTCGGTGGCTGGCCAGGGGGCCCACACCATGCCCTGGCGCGGCCTAGGTGGACCCGCGCCATGGGGTGGTGTGGCCACCCTGTGGCCCCTCTCCGACTCTCCTTCTGGCTCCGTGAGTCTTCCGGAAAAATAGTAACTTTGGCTTTTGTCCCGTCCAATTCCGAGAATATTCATTTTCTGACTTCCTGGAACTAAAAACAGCAGAAAACGGGCAGCTGGCACTGTGGCTCTTGTTAATAGGTTAGTCCAAGAAATCATATGAAAAGTACTCCAAAGTTGGAACAAAACATAAGAAAGTAGATAAAACCAAGCATGGAACATCAAAAATTATAGATACATTTGCAATGTATCACCGGCTGGGCCTAGCCCCCCCCTCGCCAGGCCCACCAGGGCCGACTGGCGGCTTCCCCCTTTCCCCCTCCTTTATTCCCACCCCGGGACTTTGAGGGAGGTAGTACCTCCCCTCCCCCTATATATAGTGGGGTATTTTGTCCAGAAAATTCACAACACAATATTCAATAAAGGTTTCCTCACTTTTGGGGAGACCTTCAATTGATATTTCTCTCTCTCTCTCTCTCTCTCTCTCTCTCTCTCTCTCTCTCTCTCTCACGTGACCGTGGTCCCAAGTTTGGACTGCGCGAACGAGAGACATCTTCACCGTGGAGCACCGTCGCATTGCGGGATTCGGATCTAGGAGCTCTACTTCCGCAACTGCTGCTGGATTGGGGAAGCGGGAGTCATCGCCAGGCACCGGATGCATGTAACTCCCCGCGAGGTGTCACACTTGAGGCACTAGGAGTCGTTGGAGCCGCAGGAGCACGAGGACTTCAACAGGACCTTGAGGTTGGCTTTGGATCGTCTACATCAACCATGCTCTCCTGAGCGTTGACAACGCTTTTCGGTCTTTGAGGGTAAGTTCGCGAAGAGCTCCTCCCGTTACTGTATTACTAATAGATAGGTCCTGGCAGCATCAGGGGTTCAGGGGCGTAGGGTAAAATTTTATTGTTTTCATACACGAACCCCTACAAAAGTAATGGTAATGTAGATTTTAGATGGATGGATAAGTTTAATGAGTGGATAGAGCTATGGTATTTGATGGAAATTGGTCTAGCTGGTAGAGCCTACACCTGGGGGAATAACCAGAAGAATCTCATTATGAGTAAAATAGATAGAATTTTCTGTTCTACCAATTTTGAGAGCCTTTTTCCTTTATCTAGTGCAAAGGCTTTATCTAGGATTGGGAGTGATGATACTCCCATTGTTTGGGAGTTAGGGAGACTCACCTCCCTAGGAGAAAAAGCTTTAAATTTGAAAAATGGTGGTTGTCTAGACCCGACTTCAAGGATGTAGTAATTAAAGCTTGGGACATTTAGGTAGATAGTTTAGATGTAGTTGATATGTGGCAAGCTAAAGTAAGATACTTTAGAAAATTGGCTAAAGGGTAGAGTGCTAACCTAGAGGCCACCCTTAGAAAAGAGAAAATAGAATTAATGAAATAATATGATATTCTTGATGTTAAGTCTGAAACTTCCATTCTTAGTGAAGAGAAAATAAATAGACTTGACTTTATTCTTAAAGATTTAAATGATTTCTGGGCTAGAGAAGAAATTAAAGCTAGACATAGATCCATAGAGAGAGACATCTTAGAGGGGGATAGAAATATTGCCTATTTTCATGCTGTAGCTAATCAAAGGAGAAGAAAAAAAGATTTTAGTCCTAGATGGACCTGAGGGGCCTGTCACTGAGACTTCAGACATGCTCAAACTAGTTGTAGAGTTTTATAAGGATCTTTTTGGTTTTGAAGATAGACCTGACATTAACCTTAGGTCTGATTTTTTCACTAATGATGATAAAGTTAATGTTGAGGAAAATCTCATTCTGAGTGGGCTCTTCTCTGAAGAAGAAATCAAAACTGTTGTGCCCTAGGACCATATGGTATTTCCTTTATGTTCTATCAAAAGTTCTGGGATGTCATTAAACATGATCTTTTAGCCATGTTTGATGCCCAGTCTCTAGATAAATTAGATATTTATAGATTAAATTTTGCTATGATTACTGTGATCTCTAACGAAAATGATGCTAGGTCCATGATTTTTTTAGACCAATTAGTCTGCTTAATTGTTCTTTTAATGTTTTTACTAAGTTTTGACAAATAGATATGCTAGAGTTATTAATAGACTGATCTCTTCTTTTCTATTTGCCTTTATGAAAGGGAGATTTCTTCTAGAGAGTGTGGTTACTGCTCATGAGACCATTCATGAGGTACACAGGAAAAAAGATAGAGGTCTAGTTCTTAAAATAGATTATGAAAAAGCATATGATAAAGTGAATCTAGATTTTCTTTATGAGATGCTAGAGTGAGGAGGTTTCAACCATACCTTTATTAGAATGGTTAAACAGATAACCAAGGGTGCTCTGTTGGGGTTAAGATTAATGATGAAGAAAGTAATTTCTTCCTTACTGGTAAAGGTTGAGGCAAGGAGATCCTATTGCTCCCCTTCTTTTTAATTCACTAGTAGATGTTTTTTCTAGAATGTTGCTTAAAGGTTCCCAAATAAAACTTAATAAAGGGGCTTTGCCCAAACTTTATACCTGGTGGAGTGATTAGTCTTCAATATGCTGATGATAACTTACTTTTTCTAGAAAATGATACTAGGGTTGCTAGAAATTTAAAGTGGATTTTCACCTGTTTTGAACAGATTTCTGGTATGAGAATTAATTTCCATAAGAGTGAATTGCTCCTCATAAATCTCAGCTAGGAAGAATTAGATACCTTTCTAGATATTTTCCAATGTGTGGCTGGTGATTTCCCTATTAAGTTATTAGGGACCCCCTCCATTTTGATAGACTCGGTAGGGAGGATTTACAACCTTTGTTTGAGAGTTTACTAGCCAGGATTTCTGGTTGGAGAGGCAGACTTCTTTCCTCTACTGCTAAAAGAACCCTCATTCAATCTGTCCTAGCTAGTATCCCTGTTTATCTTCTTTCTTTCTTTAAATTCCCCAAATGGGCCTTACATTTACTTAATTCCCATATGGCCAATTTTATGTGGAATGATGAGGAAGGTAACCATAAATTACACTTAGCTAACTGGCCTTCTATTTGTATGAAAAAATAATATGGTGATTTAGCTGTCCCTAACATTCAAGATTTAAACATCTGTTTGATTGGATCTTGGATCAAGAGATACATCCAGGAGGAGGGGGCCCTCTGGAGAAAAGTTATAGATGCTAAATATGAGACAAAAAATCCTAATATTCTTTCCTGCCATGACATTCATCCTTCTACTTTTTGGAAAGGGATGATGTGGGCCTCAAAGGTAGTTAAATTAGGTTATAGATGGAAAGTGGGGGAATGGTAGACAAAAAAATCTGGGTGGATATCTGGTTTGGTAATTCTCCTTTAGTTGTTCAATTTTGGGAAGTCTATTTTATTTCTAACTAGCACACCCAAACCATTGCTGAACTGTGGGATGGGGAGCAGCTTAGAGGAACCTTTAGAAGGACCTTTACTAATAGTTTGATGATACAATGGCAAGAACTGTTAGTCATTGCAAGAAGCATTACCTTTAGTGATCAGGAAGACCAAATTATTTGGCAATATGAATCTAAAGGTGGCTATTCCTCTAGCTCATTGTATTCTATGATTAACTTTCAGGAGGGTGAAATAGATTTTCTTGCCTGCAGTGTGGAAACTGAAGATCCCACCTAGAGTTCGGGTCTTTTTGTGGCTCTTTTCACAGAAAAAGATCATGACTAGAGATAATCTTATGGCTAGAGGTATTTCAAAACCCCTAGAATGTGAATTTCGTAAAGAATTTAAGTATGTCCATCATTTGATGTTTGAATGTATTATTGCTAAACTCCTCTGGTCAGATGTCTTTAAAATCTTTAGCATACAGATCCCTGACTTTGAATCTGTGGCTAGTAAGTGGTTGTGCAACAAGAATTTTTTGCATTTAAATGTTGTTACTGCAGCTGTTCTCTAAGGTCTTTGGAATGCTAGGAATATATTAGTTTTTAACAAGGCTACATGGGTTAATATGAAATAGGTATGACAGCTGGTGTTATCCTATCTAAGGAATTGGAAGGTACACTTTAAAGATCTAGAAGGAGGAAAAAGTGGCTAATTCATGGATCGTCTTCTTCAAAAACTAAAAAGACCACTGAGGCTGACGACAAGCTGAGTTGTGCTGACTTCGGTTGGGTCTCGTCCTGGAAGACCACGACTGTGAGTGGAATTCATGGAGGGAGGGTGTCACTGGAGTACCTCCAGAACCACAGAAGCGAAGACGACTTCATCCAAATGGTTGCCTGAAGCGCTGGTTCTTAGCTGCTCCTTTGGCTTAAAAAACCTCCCTTCTTTGAGTTTCCTTGTAATGGCAGTTCTCAGCAGCTGGTTTTAATGTTTGGTCTTTCGCTTAGGCTTTTGAAATTGTAATAGCTCTAGTTTTTATCTTTTGAACTTCGGTTTAGACCCTGGATTTGTGGACTTGTTGTTTCTTTTCTATGATTTTAATAAAAAAATTAATGTTCTCATATTTGCCTAGATTCAGATATATCTTGATCCATATATATCCGAATCTAGACAAATCTGAGAACATTAAGTTGGAAAATCTGAGAACATTAATTTAGATCGAGATATATCGGAATCTAGTTAAATCTGAGAACATTAATTTGGATTGGAGGGAGCATTACAGAAAGTTAATAGTGGAGAGAAATAGCAGAAATAGTAGTCGAGAAGAAAACAACTCCTCGTTGTTCGATAAAAGAAAATCTGAAACTATTAGTAGACTAGCATAATGCTCGTGCGTTGCTACAAGCTATAAAACGATGATTTTGTGTTATTGTTTGTTGTATGAGATCAGACTGATCAAACTATCCATCAAAAGAACTGAGAGCACTTCTAGCACCCTTCGCCTCTGCGTTCCATGTTGTTTTTGGAAGACACCAGGAAACCACAACCCTATCTTCTAGCAACACCTACATTACTTCCCTCCTTCTCGTTGTCGCTGGCAGTTAGCCAACAAAGACGACGGGACCCCCTCCCGTGCTTGTGGCCTTTGGTCTCTCCTTGTGCCCCCATATGTGTCCCTCCCTTATCGTCACAAAAATATAGAAGTCATATGTGACTGTATGTATCTCTGCTAATGTGTGTGGGTCGGCAACCTCTCATATGCATGGTCAAGCCTTTGACCAGCAATGCTCGGCTTTGGTGGCTAGTTTATGTTGTTCTGTCTTTAGTCGTGCCATGTCATCTTAGAGAAATCGATTCTGATATTAGACATCCAGTTTGAAAATATATGGTAATTTTAAAAAAATATGTTGAATGATGTCGAAGAGAGAAGAAAACTCTCCAAAGGAGTCAAGTCAAGATGGAAATAGTATGTGCCCAATTTACAGTTGAGTCTGCATGCATCAATCGATGCAGAGGCTGTGATATGTCCCCTTTTCAAAGAAAAACTACTAATCAGTGATAATATTATTTTTGTGCCATTACATGCATATATCACCGTTGCAATTAATTTGAATAATCTGGATTAGCATATGCCGACGTCATTTTTTTAGCCTCCTAGACTGTCTCACCTGCCATACGTGGCCCATATATCTTTTCATATGGATCTGAGAAGGACTATGGAATGTTTCTGACGAGGAGACTCCGGTCCTGTATAAGCTTCTTTAATGCCGCTCCTCCGATAGTATAGTGAGATGTCTGTCTTGGTGAGCCCCGCCTCGGCAAGGAAGGTTGTGACCTTCTTGCGGTAGTCGCACTTTAGCTACATGACGTTCCCGAGCTCATTGTCCTCCACCAGGTTCTCGGTGCAGCAGAGATCCCGCTTGAGGTCCCCGCAACAACTTTGGTGTAGTTGTAGTCCGTACTGAGCCCATGCACCGTGGTCTGCGTCCTCCTACCATTGCGTTGTTGCACATGGAGGTGCACGTGACCATCGTCCCCAGCACCAGCGCTAGCGCCGTCCGCTGCAATCTAGTCGACGAACGGGTCGTACGAGGAGAGCGTCAGTGCATTATCGTCGCACCTTCGGCTTAAACTCCGGCGACACCATGTCGACGACGGGTTTCTGGGCGCTTGGGGCTTTGGCGCTCGAGATCGCTGGGGGATCCGCATTCGTTATCTTTTGCATATGCTTTGGGTGGAGGCTATGTAGTAGTGTATATATGGATGGAAATCGATCGAGCAGAGTTCATGGACGATACACACATCCTATCGACTGAGTTGACATAGGAATGGTTGGCGTAGGAAAACAACAACCGACGGACAAAGGCCATCACGAGGATGATTTGGGAGATCGGGGAGATGATTTTTTTGTAGTTTCCTTTCTTCTCTCTTCTCTTTCCTTTTTATTTCCGATCTTTAGGTTACCATGAAACAGACAACAACAACCATGTTCGAAGATAGCGATGCTTCACCATATTATTTATTCCTGTGTACAAGCAGCCGTAGTGCTCCATCTCCTCAATATTAGAGCTTAGATTAGCATTGACAAACATGATAGAGTTAATCTGAAAGATAATTTATATCTAATGTTTAAACTCTAGAAATTGTCATACGGGAACATAGTTATCTGAACTTCGTCCGTTGTACATGAACAGTTCAGTGTTAACTCAACTTTGTGTGACCTACATGATCAGTTCAGTTGATTTTGAGCCTTGGATCGCCGTCGCTAATTCTGCCTAATTCATTATTAACAGTGGATCGGACCAGCAAGGGACAGTGTTAACCAATATTATCCAGCACACATATTAGTTATCATGTGCAGATGGATAATGGGCATCGACAACGCGCAGTGGGGTCTCGTTTCTGCCTGAGGAACTGCTACGTAGGAGGAGCATGCCGTTGCTTGCCGGAGGCGTTGGGCTGCACATCCTAGGCGACCTCCCTTGAGAATCGACAAGGATGAGCTCCATGGCCGCTGGACGTATGTTACATTATCGCGCAGCAAAAATAGATCAAACGAAGAACAAGAACACAGATTTTTACATGAAAACCCTTACGGGAAAAAATCACGGAACGCACGATGACGTATCACTATAATTGGAAGGAGTATTACAATATACGAGAGGACAAACCCTCTACATGCTAACAATATGGTGGAACTCTCTCAATCTAATTTATGACTACCTGGCACTATATAAAGGGGCAAACAACTCTCTTTCTTAGCGGACACGAAATAGAGTTGTAGATGTGCTACGTCTAGCACAGTTGGCACGCCGTAGTCCGCCAGGACTCCTCTGTAGTACATAGGATTCGGATCATATTCAACAAACTCCACCTTGAGCCGAAATCCCTTATAAAAGTTATAGATAGCATTCAACTCCTCAATTAAAGTCATCACAAGCAAGCCTTGTGCTTTGAAATGTCCATAGGACTAATAAACTTCTCACGAAGTCACATTGAGCAAATCAAACGGTAGGTCGTCCAAAAACAACACAGCTGTCAACAAAGCAGACAAACAAACTTGGGTCTTCCATAACACCCGATAAAAGTCTGAGTCTGTGCCACTGACCTCCAAAGTAGAAACTGCTCAATCATCAAATGACATAAGTCATCATATCTCCTGTGGTGCTTGAGTGAGCGCAAAGCTCATAGTGCAACATCTTGGTACACATAACATTGTGAAGAACTCATCTCATGAAATCTAAACGTGCTACAAAAGCACAAACCTCGGCAAACAATACTCATGCAAGAGCATCTGGTACGAAGGACATCTCGCACACCAATAACTGCCGTCTTATAATGGTTGATGAAAAATCCATGACATGGTCAAAAACTGTCCATGTAGAACAAACGTCGGACGAAGGAACCTTCTCAACATGCAACAGAGCTTAAACACTGCAATAGACCCCTCTTGAAAGAGCAAAGACAACTAAACAATGTTATAGTATCTAGCAGAAAACAAATCTCCTCTTGTACCTCAAACTGATCCTCATCACAAACTTGAATAACAAAGACAAAAACCTTCACATGCATAACAGCAAAAACTCTGGAGAGAAAAGAGTATATGCTAGCTACCAACAGGCTTAATCATCACCTCCTCTATAAATTTTTTTTTTAATAACTGAATTGTGTTCTTTATGTAATCGCAGCAATATAACACCTTGAATTTGCATCCACAATATCTCTCATATAAATTGCATCGAATATGAACAATCATAAAACTTACTTAAAATTCCAGTGTCCAAATAAGATAACCCAAAAACGAACAAGTCGTCACAGAACGCCGCAAGTAGAACCGCCATAATGTTGAGCCCAAACTGTAGTACAGACTGTCCGCAGCAGCACTACTGGCCATGATTACCAAACACGTAATCAACCAATTATATGACAGGCTTCAACAAACTCCACCTTGAACTGAATACTATCGAAACGATGATCATCTTAGCGGCAAATCATCGAACATAGGTGGCGCGGGTAGAACCGGAATTGGGACCGGGATAGAGCATGGGTCAATGCTCGAGCTGGAAAAAACAGATTGTTCACTTTTGTCTGTGCTGACTGTTACACTAGTATAAATATCACCTGTGCTAGAATTAATGATCCGCATCTTGACTTGACGAAATAAGCCAGACAAAACGACTAATAGAATCTATAAACTGCAGACTAAGTAAAAATAGCACAGAAACTTTTCTGGTATTCTTGAGGTGCACATAGCAATTGGAGAGAAAATTTGATCGTAGGCGACTTGCTTGTTGAATAACGATCTGTAGGCCTTCACGTGATGGAGCAAGAGCTTGTCTGATTGACTTGCGACTTGATCCTTGATCTAATCGAAGCAGTAGCTTGACTCGTGTGTCCTTCGAATCGATCTGGTGAAGACGCCGAATAAATTACTCAACCTACTGGGCGCCAGTCCCTGTCGGACTCGGCAGCGAAAAGGATCGATCAGCCCAAATCAGCGATGCAACGAAATCCTTCCAGATGCAACACAGCGGAATACGACGATTCGGTGTATCGTCAAAGGCGGTGCACGGGACGCCTCCGAAAACTGCGTATATACAAGGCCAGATCCGATCCCAAGGCAATCTCGTTGAAACTGCACTTATGCTGTAGTACTGCGGGCGCTTGATCTGTCTAATGCACGCAAGACTGCGGCGCTTGATCCAATGAAGAAGACGATTGCGCGATGCTGCCCGGGAGCGCAGCGGAAAGTCTCCCGGGCAGCGGATCTTGAAAACTGGTGCTCTGATACCACTTGTTACACTATCGCGCAGCATGTAGATCAAACGAAGAACAAGAACACAGATTTTTACGTGGAAACCCTTACGGGAAAAAATCAAGGAACACACGACGGTGTATCACTATAATTGGGAGGAGTATTGCAATACACGAGAGGATACACCCTTTACGTGCTAACAATATGGTGGAACTCTCTCAATCTAATCTATGACTACCTGACACTATATAAAGGGGCAAACAACTCTCTTTCTTAGCGGACACGAAATAGAGTTATAGATGTGCTACGTCTAGCACGGTTGGCACGCCTAGTCCGTCAGAACTCCTCTGTAGTACATAGGATTCGGGTCATATTCAACAATGTATCCTGGACCCTGGACTATGTCGCCGCCACGATCGCTCCAGCCGGCACTGAGCTCGAAGCGGCGTCTCCCTTGAGGAGAAGAGGCCTCTTCTCTGCCTCCTCCCGCTCCCTTTGGACGTGCTGATCACGTAGGATCATCCTAGACGAGCCTAAAGCCTTGATTCCCGCCAGTAAGGAGGAGCGGAGCACCGCCACCTGCTGATTTTGAAGCGTGGTTTTGCAGATACACGGCAATTGATCGCTAGCGCCATATTTAATGACTCTGGTTTGGTCTTTTGTTTGTATCGGTCACGATCTTGTTCGTGTCTACAAGCAGCCGCAGGGACGTACGTATGGTAGATAGCGAGGGACGATGCACAGGCGTGAACTGCAGGACAGGGAAAAGGAAAAAAAATCGAATCGGTAATTTTACTTAGGGATGGCATATGACGTAAATATTTCTAAAAGATGGGATCGTTTAGAAGCGACCTACCAGACCATTAAGCTTTTTAATAGTAAAGAAAATTGGTCAAATGGTCAAGGGAAGCTGAACAGTCGCAAGTTTGAAGCAAAATGGCTCAAGGAAAAAGAGTTCCGTGATGTTGTTCACAAAGCTTGGAGAGACGCGAATGCAGCAGTGCACGATGGGGGGGGGGGGGGGGGGGTGGGGTCCTGGCCAAACTGAGCCATCTCCATGAGACGCTGCATGTATAGGATGCTTCGGTACTAAAGAAGCCAAAGAAAAGGTTGCGCCATGCGCAACGAGAATTTGAGAACACGGTAAGCGAAGTTATTTCGGATGAGAGCGAAGCGAAGGCTAAAGAGTTGGCAGAGATTATTGAAATGTTGCTGGAACAAGAAGAGATCCGATGGCTGCAAAGGTCTAGAGCGAACTGGCTACAATATGGAGATCGTAACACCTCCTTCTTCCACAATTTTGCTACTGCTCGTCGTAAGAAGAATTTTATCAAGAAATTAAAAAATGACGATGGGCTTTGGGTAGAAGGTACAGAAATGCTGAAACCTTTAGTCTTTCATTATTTCTCTAATCTTTTTACTGCTGAGGTGCAGAATACCGAACCAGGTTTTTTAGAGAAAATCCGGCCTACAGTGTCCCAGGCTATGAACGAAAAACTTATGGCACCATTCAGCCGAGGATGTTAAAAAGGCTGTGTTTAGCATCGGAGATTTCAAGGCTCCAGGCCTAGATGGACTTCATGCGGTTTTTTATAAGAACTTTTGGAACATCTGTGGCGATGAAATTACTCAAGAGGTATTGAATGCTATAAATTCTCGTCAAATTCCTGAGGGATGGAATGATATTACTATGGTGCTAATTCCGAAGGTGAATGATCCGGAACTAATTACTCAGTTTCGGCCCATCAGCTTATGCAATGTAATATATAAAATCATCTTGAAGATGCTTGCCCAGCGTCTGAAGGAGATACTTCCAGAAATCATTTCACCGATGCAGAGTGCTTTCGTTCCAGGGAGGCTTATTACTGATAATGTTCTCGTAGCCTACGAGTGCATTCATGCGATTAAGAATAAGAGATCTGGCTCTGTTGGTTCGTGTGTAGTAAAATTGGATATGCACAAGGCTTATGACCGAGTGGAGTTGATTTTTCTTGAGGACATGATGAGAGAGCTGGGCTTCGACGACCAATGGACCTCAATGATGATGGCTTGTGTTCGGTCTGTCAGGTATCAGGTCCGTTTTAATTCCGAGGAAACAGACATGTTCACTCCCTCTAGGGGTCTTCGACAGGGGACCCCCTCTCGCCTTATTTGTTCCTTTTATGTGCGGAAGGATTATCAAGTCTCTTGATGTATGAAGAATAAGTTGGTGGAATTGATGGGGTAAGGGTGTGCAGAAATGCACCGTCAGTTTCACACCTTTTATTTGCTGATGATTCCTTGATCCTCATGAAGGCGGATATGACTAATGCAACTTCCTTGCAACAAGTGCTTGACTCCTATTGTGCAAATTCTGGACAGTTGGTGAGTGTGGCTAAATCTAGTATCTTCTTTTCTCCTAATACTCATGCTATTTTGAGATCAGAAATATGTGAAACCCTGCATATAGATACGGAAGCTCTGTCAGATAAATATCTGGGACTTCCTACACTTGTTGGAGCAGATAGGAGCGATTGCTTCTTACACTTTGTTGAAAGAATTATTCAGCGTATCAATGGTTGGAAAGAGAAACACTTATCCATTGGAGGAAAAGAAATTTTATTGAAGGCGGTAGCGCAAGCTATTCCTGTTTATGCTATGTCGGTTTTTCATATTCCAAAAGGAGTTTTTAAAAGGATGATGGACGCTATCTCTCAATTTTGGTGGGGAGATGATGCAAATAGTAACAAAATGCACTGGTATGCATGGTGAAGTTGTGCTACCCAAAAAATGAAGGGGGCATGGGCTTTCGAGATTTCCATTCTTTCAACATTGCCATGTTGGCCAAACAGGTGTGGAGATTGATTGACAATTCTGAGTCACCGTGTGCTTAAGTCTTGCGGGCTAAATACTACCCCCATGGTGATATTCTTAAAGCTGGGCCCAAGGCAGGGTCATCTTTCACATGGCAAAGCATTATAGCTGGGTTGGCAACCTTTAAAGGAGGATATATTTGGCGTATGGGGATGGAGTTAATATTAATATTTGAAATGATCCCTGGATCCCTGCTAGTCCTAGCAGAATAATTTTGTCACCAAGAGGACAGACCATCTTTACAAAGGTATATGAATTGATTGATCCGATAACGGGTCAATGCGATGAAGAGATACTACGTTCTATTTTTAGCCCAATGGATGTTGGGCGAGTTCTTCAGATTCCCCTAAATAATCAGGAATTCAATGATTTTATTGCATGGAATTATACTAAGAATGGTCGGTTTACGGTTCGATCGGCCTACTATATCCAATGGAAACACCAGTTCGGTCCTTCTGCTGGGCAACTTGCGTTGCTAGGAGGTTCAGTAACAAATCCAGTATGGAAAATCATATGGAAGCTTAAGGTACTGGCTAAGGTGAAGATTTTTATTTGGCGGACTTTGCATGGAATCGTACCAGTAAAATGTGTGTTGGCTAATCGGCATATTGGCACTAGCGGTGAATGCCCTATCTGTCACCAAGGAGCAGAGGACATCTGTCATCTGTTGTTCACTTGCTCTACCGCAGCTGGTCTATGGGCTGAGCTTGGCATCAAAGACATAATCGATGAGGCTATTCTGGTTGACCGAGCGGGATCAGGTATATTGGAGCACTTGTTTCGTTCCTCTAACAATTCTTTTCCGGGTATGCAAATAGTCCAGTTAAAAGAAACGGTGGTCGTGACGTGTTGGTACTTATGGTGGATACGACGTCGGCGTACACACAATGAAGATGTTCCCCCATTATCTAGATGTAAAGTATCCATTCTAGCGATAACAGCTAATGCAGCAAAAAATACTATAAAAACTGGATCGACCGCGCAAGAAAAATGGTCAAAACCAATGTCTAGATATGTCAAAATTAATGTGGATGCATCCTTCCATGAAGAATCACACTCTGGTTCAGCAGGAGCAATCATCCGGGATTACAAATGACAGTTCGTTGCAGCTTCAGGGGTTTTTATCCAATATGTGGCTTCAGTGACTATGGCCGAAGCAATGGCAATGAAAGGGGGACTCGACCTAGCTAACAGGTTGGGATTTAATAGAGTCATTGCAGAATCTGACTTCCTTGAAACAATCAAAGCTTGCAACGGGAGCGACAGATGGTGGAGTGTATCTTCGGCTATTCTCGCAGATTGTGTGGATCTTGCTTCTTCCATCGGAAATGTCACCTATCAATTCTATCCAAGAGAAGCTAATCAGGTGGCTGATGATATAGCTAGGTTTTGCTTCCAAAACAAAATAAATTATACCTGGGACGATGATCCCCTAGCTTTATGTTAAACTCGCCTGTAAACGATGTAATTGTGACATGATTGCAGCAGGAAGTTTCAGACGCACTCTTTTTCTTATCAGAATATCTAAGGGGACTGGAAGGTTTTTAATGAGGAGGTTTGCGTGCTTAATATAAGTACGGTTTACCTCAAAAACAAAGGACGTCGAGTAACTCAGGAGGAATAGGAATGTAATCTGCTTATTATTCTCGGTGGATGCTAAATTACATGCAGGGATAGGACTGTGGATGTGTGTGGCAAGTAGTAGAGCTGAATCAGCTGGCGCTAGCCTAGAGGCGAACCCGCACTAGCAGATGAGGTGTTCGTCCGAGCCGCCGCCGCCGCCGCCGCGCGCACGGACTTGGCGGCCTCGGCCTTGGGGCAGCGGTTGTGGCCGTACCAGACGCCGTCCGGCAGCGGCGCGCCGAAGCGAAACGTCCTGGGCTTCTCCCCCGCGGCAGGGCCCGGCTCGAGGACCTGGACCCACTCTGGCGCCCAGCCGTCGCGGCCGGCGCGGCGGAGGTAGAGGTAGCAGACGCCGTACCCGCAGACGCCGGAGACGTGGAACGTGTCGGCGCCGCACCGCTCGAACGCGTTCCCGCCTCCCGGCAGCCGCGCGCCGTACGCCTCGTTGCGGTACGCGTCCCCGAACGCCACGCTCACCGCGTCCGACGTCCGCGCCGGCGACGCGCAGCTCGTCTTCACCTTCACCGTGTACGTGCACGTCCGAGCCGCCGCCGCCGCAGCCTCCTGCGTACAAGACAGCGCGCGTCAGTCAGCACTCAGCAGTCGTTGGTTGCTAACTTTACACTGCAAATATATGCAATGGCACCGCGAGATACTATGAGCGTTCGTGTGCAGGAAGAACTCACGGTGCGGTTGTCTGGAGCCTGCGCGAGGGAGGAGCCCGCGAAGACGGCGACGAGCAGCAGCAGCAGCGACATGCGAGACGCGGCCGCTCCGGCGCCGGAAGTCGCCATTGCCGGCGATGACAGGAGGAGGACTGAACCTCGATGGAGTACAGTGTAACGAGGCGAGGGTGGGTAATAATAGAGCTGCGGGATGGCGTGTCAGGAGAAGGGATATGGTCGAGATGCGCTCTGGCACATGGCCGCAGCCGAGTGGGCTAGCGTCGCATGATCGCATCGCATCGTAACGCCAGTTCACTCACTGACGGACACGAGATTTGCGTGTGTCGTCTTGCTCGGTGCTGATGGACAGAAACGTCCAGCACAGGGTACACGCGCGCAGAGAGACAGAGTTTGGTAGTGTGGGAAAATGGAAGGGCCATCAAGCTGGCATGGTTCTGGAAAAAGGAGTTCAATTCAGAATAACTACATTAGAGACGGACACGAGATTTGCGTGTGTCGTCTTGCTCGGTGCTGATGGACAGAAACGTCCAGCACAGGGTACACGCGCGCAGAGAGACAGAGTTTGGTAGTGTGGGAAAATGGAAGGGCCATCAAGCTGGCATGGTTCTGGAAAAAGGAGTTCAATTCAGAATAACTACATTAGAGACAGAGATAAAATTAAAACCAAAAACAGGGGCATTCCGAGAATTGAACTCGGGACCTCTCGCACCCTAAGCGAGAATCATACCACTAGACCAAATGCCCTTGGTTGGACAAAGATATATTCTAGCATATAAGTACTCCCTCCGTTCAGAAATATAAGACTTTTTAGCTTTATATAAAATGAATGTATCTAGACATACATTCGATCTACAAAAATAAAAGATTTTATATTTCTGAACGGAGAGAGTAGCTTACAAGACTTTTGCAATCATGTGGCTCCATCGGAAAGGCAGTAGTTTTTAACTTTGTCTATATACGAATGTATCTTATATAAATATTTAATTAGATACACCCGAATCTAGATAAAATTATGAATTGTGATATACCTATTCAGTTTTTGGTCTCTTTTTTAGTCGCTTTCTCCCGGGAGCCACATTGTAATTATCAGTTTTTTTGGTCGCTTTTTTAGCCGTTTCTCAATAGTGATTTGCCTATTCAGAATTTATCTTACTCCCTCAGGTCCATATATTATTCTAAATTTTATCTAGATTTAAATATATCTAGTTAATTATTTACACTAGATGCGTATCTAGACAAAGTTGAGAACAATAATATAAACCGGAAGAAGTATATAATTTGTTGTGGCGATATATGAAAGAAATCGGTGAAAAAAGGTTAGCCAGTCAGAAAAATAGTCAAAAAATGGTACGACAAACAAGTACACTGCAGTGCCAATACAACCACTCTTAGTGTATTGTCAACCTAAAACCATTTTAGGTGTCAACCTGTCTGAGCTCTAGAGCGCGGCATTTTTTCTGTAATAAATAAGTAAAAAACTATTATTATTATACTATATTACTTTAAGGAATGTTGAATATCTGTAGCTTATGCGGTCTGCCACGCCCTCATGACTCTCTCCGGCACAAGTTTTTTAAGAAAAAAAACGATAGAAAAGGCCAAGAATGACCCAATTTATCATATAATGTTTAGATACGAAATGACTTGTGAATGGATCATCTCTCACTTACTCAGTACGAAACTTTGGAATTATTTCTGAGTAGAAGCTACCAGTAATGTTATGAAAAGTTTTGTACTATGTGTTTGCGGGTGAGCTTTAGAGTTCAAAGAGAAAATAAGCTAATAGTACTACTTTTTTTTGGCAAGTATTGAGTTCAGAGTTTGACTAAATAAATTGCTGGTAATTATGAAAACATGTAGAACGTTCTAAGTTAACTTCTGATACTTAATAAAAGTTTGGTATATCTTTGGTGGCCACCGGTTCTTGATTCTTTCCTGGCTCAAAGTTGAAATTGGATCATATGGGCTCCGGGTGAATAGGTGCTACTCTAAATTTTAATTCCTTTTCAATTTACGTTTGACACGAAGGTAAATTCTAGATATGTAAGTACGGTGAATTTATATATCTGGCTTTCGTTTGGACCCGTCGAAGTGCATTGTCCAGAGATAAGACATATCTGATTTTTCGGGGAGTTGGTTCTCCATCTAGTGCACGAGAAAATCAGGGAGGACTTACGACTTGATCACGTCACACTTTTCGTATGTAATGTCTCGTGGAGACAGCTCGATTCCCCAAAGCGCGAATCGTCCGGTGGCATTAGGATTGTTGAGGATATGCCTGAGCGGGACGTCGTTGACTACCACGATTGGGTGCTCCTAAAAGTAGTGGCATAGTCGCCTGGCTATCATGAAGACGCCGTATGCCAGCTTCTGGTAGTGCGGGTACCGTTGTTTTGTTGGCGTGAGCACCTCGCTGAGGTAGTAGACTGGGCATTGGACCCCGTGGACCTTGTTTTCTTCTGCTCGTTCCACCACGAGCACCGTGCTGACCACTTGGTTGGTGGAGGAGATGTAGAGCAACAACGGCTCTTTTTCACGTGGAGTCACCAGTACTGGCGAGGTGGATAGTAGACGCTTGAGATCTTCGAATACTTCTTGCGCCTCGTCTGTCCACTCGAACTTGTCAGTTTTGCGGATAAGTTGGTAGAATGGCAGTGCCTTTTCGCCCATTCGACTGATGAATCGACTAAGCGCCGCGATTCGCCTAGCTAGCTACTGGACGCCTCTTACGTTCTTTGTCTTCTCCATGGACAGTATGGCCTTTATTTTCTTTGAATTTGCCTCGATCCCTCTCGCGGAGATGAGATGCCCTGGGTAGTTGCCCAGATGGTACGCTGAAGGCGCATTTGTCCGGATTGAGCTTGATCCGGTAGCGGTCTAGGTTGGCGAAGGTTTCGCATAGATCGTCGATTAGCGAGGCTTCCTCTTTTGTTTTGATGACGATGTCATCAACGTAGACTTAGATGTTGCGACCAAGTTGATTCTTGAGACATGCCTGCAGGCACCGCTGATAGGTGGCTCCTGCGTTTTTTAGCCCGAAGGGCATCATGTTGTAGCAGAACACGCCGAAGGGCGTCGTAAGCGTCGTTTTCTCTTAGTCTTCCTCCTTCATTCGAATCTGATTGTAGCGTGAGTAGGCATCGAGGAAGCAGAGACGCTCACATCCCGCGGTGGAGTCGATGATCTGGTCGATCCGCGGCAACGGGAAGTGATCCTTTGGGCAGTGCTTATTCAAGGAGGTAAAGTCCACACACATCCACAGGATATCTGTGTCTTTTTTAGGCACAAGCACCGGGTTAGCAAGCCAAGTGCTTTCCTTGATCTCGCGTGTGAATTTGGCGTCGAGGAGTCTGTTGATCTCCATTCCGACTACCTTTGCTCTTGGTTCAGACAGTCGCTGAATTGTCTGCTTGACTGGCCTTGCGTCTGGATTTACATTGAGTGAGTGCTCAGCGAATTCCCTGGGGACTCCTAGTATGTCCGCTGGACACCAGGCGAAGATCTTCCAGTGCTCACGGAGGAATTCGACGAGCGCGAGTTCCTATGCGTAACTCAAGTTGTTGGGGATGAGAGCCGTCTTGGTTGGGTCCGTTGGGTGGACCTGGACTTTCTTCGTGTGCACCAACAAGTCGAAAGACAGGTCGGGTGAACTTGGCCTGCTCAGAGGAGGCAGACTGTTGTCTGTTGATTCCTTTAACCTTGCGAGTTCCTCCTGCATGTCGAAGGACTGGGAGATTCTGTTGAATTTCCTGTCGCAGCTATCGGATCACTCGAAGTTGCCATTGATTGTGATTACGCCGTTTGGACCCGGCATATTCATCTGCAGGTAGGCGTAGTGTGGCACTGCCATGAACCTCGCGAACGCGACACGTCCGAGGATGCAATGATATTGGGAAGGCCAGTCGACGACCTCGAAGTCGATGCATTCTCACCGAAAGTTTTGCAGTATGCCGAAGATGACATCGAGGTTGATTTTGCCCAGGGGATATATGCCCTTCCCTGGGACGATGCCGTGGAACATCGTGTCTGAAACTTCCAGACACATCAGAGGGATCCTCATCGCACGCAAGGTACTCGCGAACATGAGGTTAATGTCGCTGCCGCCATCCATGAAGACGCGACTCATGTCGAAACCCCCAATCTGTGCCTCGAGTACGAGGGGAGAGTGGCCTGGACGAGGAACTTGGCACGGGTGGTCACGCCTGTTGAAGGTGATGCAGGAGTCACTTCCACTGAGGTACTCAGTGGTGAAAGGTGGCGATTTTATCGCCAAGTTGACTTGGCGAGTGATGGCCTTCTGCACTCGATTTGAGGGACGCCCCTTTTGGATCATCCCCATTATGCCCACGGCTTGTGGGTATGGTTCGCCTCCATGAAGCTGTACCGGTGCGGCCGCGGGCGGTGGTGGTCCAGGCGGTGGTGGAGGAGCTCCATATGCCATAGCGCCTGGGGCGGCTCCATAGCCCCTGTTTACTGCGTCGCGATTCATCCGGGCCAGGCCTTCATGGAGTTTGAGGAACTCGTTATAGTCCTTGAGAAGGTGGCTGGATTTCTTATTTCCATCGTGCTTGTCGATGTATAAGTGCATGTTGCAGGGCCTGGACAGTTTGTCCTCGATAGATGTTGCGGGTGCCTCTTCGTGAGTGCGGTGTTGCCACACCTGCGTGGTTTTTCTGCTGTCGCGGTATCTACCACTTTGGTATACGCTGTTGCGGTTGTCGTCGCGTTTGTCAGCGTAGCCGGCTCATCACGGTCATCGTAGACGCGCATTCCACGTTTTCTTCAGCGATCGCGCCTGCGCCCAAGGTCATCGTCTTCATCGGAGTAGGTGCGGTTCTTCACCGAGTCTTCTCTGCCAGCCCACCGATTCGCGATTTCCATCAGGTGGTCGATCGTTTTGGGCTTCGAGCAGACCAGCTCCTCCCTGAGCTCTATACGGCGAACACCGCTATTGAATGCGTCGATTGCGCGATCTTCCGAGATGTTTTCTGTGGAGTTCTTGATGATGGACCACCTCTGGATGTACGAGCGTAATGATTCGCCCGAGCTTTGCTGGCAGCTTCTCAGTTCTTCGATTGATGCGGGCCTTTTGTAGGTGCCCTTGAAATTGCGCATGAAACTGTAAACCAGCTCTTCCCAGCTGCGAATGGATCCGCACGGGAGATTATTGAGCCATCTTGAACAGCATCTGTAGCGTGGCATTGCATTACATGCCGACTCCCGCCATGTAGTTTGACGGAGGATATGTGGTCCTCCAACCAGATTTTCGGGTCCTGTAGACCGTCAAATTTTGGGTTCTCTAATGGTAGTTTGAACCCTTTAGGCATTCGCTTCTGCCTAATGGCCCTACTGAAGCATCTGGCGCCGCAGAGTTCAGTCTCGTCCTCTTCTGAGTCAGTCGAACAAGCGTGTCTTGCCCTTGATTTATCGATTTTGCGCTACGTGAGGTCATCACGCACATCGTAGTCGCGATCGTGCCGCCGTGAGCGGCGATGCCGAGACAGATCGTGGCTATCGTCGCTGGACGAGGGCGAGGAATATCGTTTTGCCAGAGCCTTTCCTTTCTTTGGCTCCGGCGTTGGCTCTTTGTCGAGGGCGGCCTCGATTAGCCCCAAGCCCGCGATCATAGATCGGTGCATGGCAGCTCGTGGATCTCCAACTGGCGGCTGGTTGTTGAGGAGGTACATGGTGGCCGATGTCACTATGGCTTGTGGTGTCTTTGGGACCACGTTGCCCTGCGTGTCGACTGTCATAGAGCTAAAGTCGAGGACCTTTGCAGCTTCTATGCGTTCTTGCTCGGTGAGATGGGCCATCCGAGATCGCCTCTTGTTGGCCACGTACTCGTTGCCTTTGGAGGAGGATCCTCTATGGGAGGAGAGCCCAGCTCGTCGAAGACTCGACTCATCGCCGCCTTTTTGCGCGCCTCGAGTTGCGTGATTGCATGTAGCTGGCATCTATATTCCTCCTTTAGTAGCCAATGGTAGCCCATCAGCATGTCCTGCGCGGGGTTGGGGCAGAGGATTGCCTCGCAGGGCTTCTCAGCAACGGGCCCACTCGTTGTCGTTGAGTTTAATCACGACACACTCTCATGTGTGTTTATTCACCATGATTGGCGGTTTGACTCCCGCTCCATTATTGACGGGCGCGCCGTTGCCACCGTTGGTGGGGTCGCCATTGGGTGGACCGCCCTTGGGCGGTCCAGTGCCAGTGCCGGTGCCAGCGTTTTTCGCGATTGGTGGTAGTGTCGCCTACGTTGATGACTGCACACATGAAGTGGTTGGGGAAGCTGTTGCTCCTGCAACTTTCAGATCCGGAGCCGTAGACTCCATCTTCTGTGGCTAGATCACCCAGATCGGATCCGCGACTGCTGTCACTGTCCGTACCTCCAGCTGCTGCTGAGGTGTTGAGCTTGCTGAGGGTGCCGATTGGTGGAGGAACCACGATGCTGGAGCAATCGCGGGTGCCATTGGCTGGTCAGGCATGCGAAGCGTGCCTATCTGACCAACCTGGAAGCGGAAGCTCCCAATCGCTAGACTGATTCCATCGCCCACGGACTCGAAAGTCGGGCGAGTGGCCGGCGTGTGGACGGTGAAGTCGAATCTTAGAAGAGTGCGAATCTCCATTGCGGAGTTGTAGATCGCGGTTGATGGGGCGAAGAAGCCGCGACATCAGCACTCCCAATTCCTGAGACAGGCGCAATTGGCGAGGTTTAACTCATCAATGCCCATTGTTATGGACTTGGGTTTTGGAGAAGGAGGGCGCTAGAGGCATCGATCGGCTAGCAAACAAGCACCTGAGGACATAAGTTTTACCTAGGTTCAGGCCTCGTAGAGGTCCCTACTCCTGCTTGTCTGCTCTTGGAATTAACGAAGGAATCGAAGATTACAGGGGCGCGCAGATGCAATCTGGCGAGAGTTCTGGAAACTAGGGTTGCGTGTGTCCCCCTCACCGCCCCTCCTAGCCTTTATATAGATAGGCTAGGTCTCGGGTAGCAGGTCGAGTCGGTTACAGATCAGGGTTTTCCCTTTAAACTTTCTATCTTAAGCTTCTTCTTATCTCGCAAGCAATCGAGAGTCTGTGGGTTACTCGAATTCTCCATTTGGGCCTTGGCAACGCCGTGGGCTTCCGCCGTATCAGGACCGTATATACCGAACTCGAGTACCTATAGGGTATACCCATGTCACTACTCACCATGAGCAAGTTTGACTTCCTCGGGACAACTCATAACATTGACTACATTGTTTCTTCCTTCTTCCTCATGCTCAACCACATTGGCCTTCAGGGAAAGATTTACACCCTTTTGCATTCCTATAGCCTAAGCACGCATTTTTGGTTGCAACCTTGAAAGCAGCCATCTCTTGCATAACTTCATTGGAAGTCATGAGATGGTAGTTGTGACTTACTTGTAGACTCTTGAAGTCAGTGGGTTCAAAGGGCATGAGAGCACTCACATACTTCCTATTTATCCAAGCATCATCAGCATGAGAAGCACCATGATTTCTAAAGGTGGTAGCAATTGACTTGAGTCTTTGATACATGTCTTCATGGTCTTCTTCGTTCATCATATAAAAACCTTTAGCTTGATTACTCAAGGCATCATATCGATATCTCTTCATTCTCTTATTTCCGATGAACAACTCGGAGAGAGCATCCCAATCTTCCTTGGCGGTGTTGATATGTTCAATGTGAGACATGTCCTTGGGACCCACACCAAGTTGAATCATGTGCAAAGCGGTGGCATTGAGTTGACTATCAACAACTTCTCTTCTTATCAAGTTGGTTGGATCTACAACATTGAGCCCAACTTCAATAATCTTCCACAACTCAATAGAGGAACTGCACACATGAGATTTCATCAAAAATTGCCATCGAGTAAAAGAAGATGCACTTAGATTAGGTGGATCACCCCTAATGTTTATATGAGGATGAGGGATTGGTGGATGGGGAGAGTACAAATGAGGAACATGGTTTTACTCCTCCTTCCCACTTCCCTTTTTGGAAGCGGATCCATTATCTTTGCTTTCATACCCCACCTCCACATCATTGGATTTAGCCAAAGCATTATCCTTTGATTTAGAAGGTGTGTCCTCTAGAGGAGAAGGGGATGCATATTTATTGGGTAGCAAGAGTTGCACTATCATTTCACGCATCTCTTGCATTTGAGTCAACATGGATTTAGTCAAGTGTGCTTCTAATTTCTTGAGATCATCCATGGTGACCATACCCTCAACCCCACTTCCTTCTTCTCCATTATTAGCCATACTCTCTTAGGAAGTAAATCCTGAATAAAGAGTCGAGGCTCTGATACCAATTGAAATGAGATCATATGGACACCTAGAGGAGGGTGAATAGGTGCTACTCCAAATTTTAATTATTTTTCAATTTAGGCTTAACACAAAGGTAAATTCTCTAGGTATGCAACTATGGTGAATTTACCTATATGACAACCTAGCTACTAAATGAGATAAATGAGCAAAGAGCGGTGAGAGGAACGAGATAACCAAGAGTGGAGCACGCGGAGACAACTGATTTAGTTACCGCAGTTCCTTCCTTTTGAGGGGAAGTACATCTCCGTTGGATGGGTGTGCAGTAATAAGTCCACCACGCCACTAAGGCCTCACCCTATTCTCCGATGGATCTTGCCACACGTGGCTTGATCCACTCTTCCACTATACGATACCATTCGAGGTGGGAACTGGTGCCTTTACAACGAGCTTGGGACATGCATCCACAACTGAATTGGAGGCTCCCGAGTAGGACAACAAGCTGTCACAACAAATCAAGGTTAGCAATAGAGAAAACAAGATCTAGGATTTCCTAAGAAATTCTAGATGCAAGGTGCCCTAAAGTGAATGAGGGGGAAATTCAGATCGCTTTGGTGATGATGTAGATCAATGCCTCCTCCTTCGATGTTGGGGATATACTTTCCGGGTATCCTCACAGTTCCTCACTGACCAGGGTGGCCCACTTCGTGTTAGAGCTTTGCTTCACGGGCGGCCTAGTCAGGGAGAAAGACGGAGTCCAATCCGGCTACGGGAAGGCCCAGAAGACTTACCGACTTAGGCTCATAATGTTACTTGTAGTTCAAGATGCACTCTATAACCGACTCTTAGTCGTAGCCGGATAGATCTCTCCTGTAAACCCTAGGCCGGATATCTATATAAGCCGTCCTAGGGAGAGCCTTTAGGGCAACACCTCAATAGTCTACAATCTCAACTCGCACAGGCGAAACCCTTGTAACCCATATTCCGGCCCTGCCATATTACTGGATTGCTATCAGGAGTAGGATCCGTCCAAAACCGGCGGATTCGAACCTAGGTAAACTTGTGTGCTCACCGTCCTGGAACACCGTATGTCTCACACCCCTCTCTTCCGCACGCCTCGAGGACCCCCTCATGGTGTACTTGTCATTAATCCGACGACAGTTGGCGCCCACCGTGGGGCAAGTGAGCTTCGGATCTGTGTTCCGAGCGGAATCTGCAAGAATCGGAATCGGCGAGACTATCGCCATCAGTCGCATCCTCTTCGCCAGCGACGTCCCTCTCATCGTTCTCTATGAGACCTGGATTCCGTCTAAGGAGGCTGTGACTGCCTACACAATCATGTCTTTTGGCGAGATCGATGTTTACATCGGTTTCGCTGAACCTGCCCCACCCACCCCAGTGGTGATGATAGAGGCAGAAGAATCTTCTGGGTCCCCTTTGTCCGCAGAGGCGGCAGAGTTCTGGATCTCAGAAACCCTAAACCCACCCAGCCCGCACCAGTTGCGGAGATAGTGGAGAAATCCGAGCCTGAAGAAGACCTAGCAGCCCAAGTCGAATCTGGAGTGGATCTCCCTGGAGGAGCCGGATCCCAGATCGACCCACCCGCAGAAGTCGAAATCCAGAAGGAGCATATCAATGACACTGATTCCGGCTCTAATGATGCCGGGACAGACAGACCTTTCCTAAGGTACACGTTACGACGTATGATAATGCAAGATGCAAGCGCAAATGCAATTCTCGAGACCATCAAAAGTTTTGGCATGGCTGATCGCGAAAGCCGCAGGTACCTCACGAAGCACGCATCGCACTTTGTCAGGTATGTGGGATCTGGATCCGACTCTGCCGATGATGGAGAAAACACCGACTTGGTGCTGGAGGCAATTGGAAGAAACGCCGACATACCCGCATCCTCAGATGAATCGATGACGTCCACAGATTTCCGAAAGTTCTCCGCGGAATATGAAGAGGAGTACAACTCCAAGGCTGCAGAAGAAGGAGAAGCCATGGATGAAGGATCCGGGGAACACTCTCCTAAAGCGCAGGATGACATGGACGTCGGAGATAATCCCGAGGTCCAGATGTCCGAAAGTACCGATCAGAGCCTGACTCCGAGAAACGGACCCAAAGCCGTCTTTGCTACCGGCACTGCCAAGAAGGCAAAGAAGAAGAACAAGAAGAACAAGACCCCGGCAAAAGACCCTCTGATAGAGGAGGTGATTGCTGAGGAATACGAAGAAGACTCGGATGGAGCACTTATCCCAGAAGAGCCGAAAAAATAAGAATCGGTGGATGGACACGTGATCACCGAAGGTGCACGTAAACTCATTGATGCTGCATTAACCACACCTATCCCTACAACTGCAGAACTTACTGCTGAAGAGCTGGACGAAAGGGCCCAAGCCCTAGAAGCGCGTCGTCAACAACTCCTCGATGAAGCCAAAAACATCGAGGTGGAGAAGAAACGCATGGCAACTAAGGACTACATGTCTCGATTGCATCAGAAGACACGGAAGCGCCACACCAATGACGACCAATTCCCACATATCTATGCCGTCCTTTTCGGAGATGAGATGGGGAAGCCACGGAAAGATAGCAAAGGAGATTGGGCATATCCAACCCCAGTACAGAATATCGTGGCGGCCCGAGAAATTCTATCGGCTAATACAGGACCAGAGGAGATCCGTTTGGGTATCAAGCTACTCAACAAGGGACTGGAGCAGCAAAAGGTCGCCCTGTCCGGAAGTCAAAAACTGGTCTCGGATTCCGACCAATGTTGAACAGATCTGGCATGGGCTGACGTGAGACCCCACCGCGTTCCGGAGCAGCATTATCGCCCGGAACGACGGGAGGACAATTATTCGAGAACCAGATCGTCAGGATAGCATCGCAGGATTACACGCGACTGGAGCAACGTCGCACCAGTGGCCGAGAAAGAGGCCATCGCTGCTCTGAATCCGAGGAATCCTCCCCGACGAGAATCTAACAATCGAAGGGGAGAAGATAAAGAGAAACGTCGGGAGGAGGATCATCAAAAAATGCCACCTCCTAGACATGCAAGCCGTCCGGCTGAGCCCCACCATGGTGGGAATGACGGACGAAGAAACGATGGAAACCACGCCGGAACAAGCAGGCAGGGGGCTCGTCGTAGTCAAGACCCTCCCCGAAATCGGAATAATGACGTTCCGGACGGAGGCCAGCGACCAGCCGGAAACTATCCAGCTGCCCCACCCTCTCCACCACACAGTCATCACAACGGCTCCCAAGGAGGGCAAGGAGGACGACATGGCGGAGGAGGTGGTGGCAGAAGCCGAAGTCTGGCTCCAAGGCACCGCAGCCACAGCCGACATTCGGGACGATCTTTATCCCCGAACGACGCAAGGCACAGGATCAACTCCAACATAGAAGCTCGACGCTACGAAAACGATGATATCTACGTGGGCCCAAAGTGCTTCGGACCACGCATCAGAGCTACAAAATTCCCGGAAGGATTTGCTATCTCAAGACATATCCAAGCCTACGATGGCATTGCTCGGCCAGATACACAGCTCTGAGATTTCTTCCAAGCTTGCTGCATCGCCAAAGGCGGAAACAGCCTAGTCGCAACCCGATATCTCCCACCTATGTTGCAGAAGACGGCACGATCATGGCTCAATGAACTTCCGGAGAACACCATCCATAACTGGTATGACATGCAAAGTGCGTTCTTTCGGAATTTCGAAGGCACATATCGGAGGCCCCGTACGGTCGGAGACCTACAGCGTTGCACCCAGAAAGCCGGAGAAACTTGCCGGGACTACCTCGGACGATGGATCGACACCAAGAACTCCTGTGAAGGAGTAAATGATCAAACTACGATTGAAGCTTACATTGCAAGTCTCCCAATTGGTCTACTGCGTCATCGCTTGAAGTGTGACAAGGTCACTGATTTGGGAGAGATGATAGAAACAGCGAGCAAGTATGCAGATGCTGACGACGATGCAGAGGGATTGCTCAATGCCCTAGTTGTGCCTCAGTCGACAAGACAACCAAAGCAACAAGCTCAGAAGCGCAAAAATACCTCGGAAGAAAAACCCAACACGGAAACTATGGTGGTTACTACCGTTTCCGGGTCTGGAGGACGAGGAGGACGTGGCGGAAGCCGCGAGCGTGGCCATGGGACTTCAAGGGTCCAAGGTAGAGGAGAACAGCAACCAGGCAAAACCTACTCTTGGGCCGACATTGCCAATAACCCATGTGTGCATCACCTAGACGCCAATGGGGGCTCGTCCCACACCAACGCTGAATGTCGTTTCAATGACGACATCAAAAGAGATGACACCATGGGCTACAAAGCTAAGCGGAAGAAGGGAAAGAAAAATCCCGAAAAGGACAAGGAGACCAAGGAAGATTTCGACATGGAGGAAGCTGATGCTTCAAATCCCAAGCCGGAAGGGAAGAAGACTTTTCTCACCAAAAAGGACACTTATGTCACTTTCCTCGGATCTCAACCAGCAAAGGTCAAGAAAGCAGTTCTACACGAGCTCAATGCAACAATTCCGGCTGTCCCCCAGTATCTGGACTGGTCGGAAGTGGCAATCACATTTGACCGCGATGATCATCCGCCTAAGTTACACAGGTGAGGAAAATACGCCTTAATCGTCAACCCACTTATTGACGGTTATGGTTTCTGAGAGTCTCTCATGGACGGTGTTAGCAGCATCAATATTCTCCATGTCGAAACGCTATGCCGGATGAAGATCTCGGAAACCCAGCTGAACCATAGCTCTGTGATATTTCACGGAGTTGTCCTAGGAAGACAAGCTAATTCCCTGGGAGAGATTACTTTGGATGTTACCTTTGGAACTCGAAAGAACTATCAGACGGAAGCACTTTCCTTCGAAGTGGTCCCATTCAAGAGTGCATACCACGCTATATTCGGACGTCCGGCTTACTGGGCTTTTATGGATTGTCCGTGTTACATTTACAATATGATGAAAGTTCCAGGTCCCAACGGCGTGATCACCATCAAGGGAGACCCGAAGAAAGTGCGAGAGTGCAAGGATGGAAATGCTGCCTTTGCCGAAGCCGTGCTGCACGCCCAGGAGTACCAGGAGATCAAGAAGAGCATAGATCCGCCTGATATGCCCGCAACGAAGAAGGAGGTGACAAAGCCAAATCCGGAGTTCAAGGCATCAGAAGAGACGAAGAAAGCACCGTTGAAGGATGATGACCCCTCCAAGGTGAACCAGATAGGCGTAGGCCTAGGTAGCGCATAGGAAAGCGCGCTCGTCAAGTTCCTCCAAGCAAATCAAGATATCTTCGCATGGCAGCCATCTGACATGACCGGAGTACCTAGGGAACTTGCCGAGCACTCTCTAAATGTAAACCCGAACACTAAACTTGTCAAACAGTCCTTACGACGGTTTGGCGATGAAAAGCGTAAGGCAATAGCTAAGGAACTAGCGCGGCTCGAGTTAGCCGGATTCATAGAAGAGGTTATCCACACTAAGTGGTCGGCCAATCCTGTAATGGTCCCTAAAAAGGACACCACTGATTTAAGGATGTGTGTTGATTATACTGCCTTGAATAAGGCTTATCCAAAAGATCCATTCGCTCTGCCTAGAATTGATCAAGTTATCGATTCTACGGCAGGCTCAAAACTCCTCTGTTTTCTCGACGCATATTCCGGTTATCACCAAATTCGGATGAAGGAATCTGACAAAGTCAAAACTTCATTCATAACCCCTTTCGGAACCTTCTATTTTGTTACGATGCCTTTTGGGCTGAAGAACGCAGGAGCTACGTACCAGCGCACGATGCAGCGTTGCCTCCATGACCAACTCGGACGCAATGTACATGCATACGTGGATGATATCGCGGTAATGTCCAAAATGATGGAAATGCTGATTTCCGACTTGGAGGAAACATTTGCCAATCTACGAAAATACAACATCATGCTTAACCCGAAGAAATGCTTCTTTGGAATACCAGCCGGAAAATTGTTAGGTTTCATCGTGTCTCAAAGAGGCATAGAGGTGAACCGAGACAAAATCAAGGCTATACTCAATATTTCCAGGCCAACTCACCTAAAGTACGTACAAAGACTAACTGGTTGCATCGCTGCAGTCAGTCGATTTGTAAGCCGGCTTGGTGAAAGAGCCGCACCATTATACAAACTCCTAAAAAAGACCAAGGATTTTGTTTGGACTGACGAAGCTGAAGCTGCACTACAAGATCTGAAGAAAGTACTCTCATCTGCTCCTATCCTTGCAGCGCCGGAACCTAAGGAACCGATGTTGCTCTACCTTGCTGCGACAAATAAGGTCGTTAGTATCGTCATGGTGGTGGAGAGACCAGAGGAAAATCAAGAACATCTGGTGCAGCGTCCGACTTACTTTGCCAGCGAGGTCCTGACAGAATCAAAACATCGGTATCCACACTATCAAAAGTTGGCTTACGGTGTTTTTCTAGCATCTCGTAAGTTACGACACTACTTTTAGGAGCATACAATTACCGTGGTGAGCACAGCTCTCATGAGAGATATAATCAACAACAGTGACGCCACAGGACACGTCGCCAAATGGGGCATAGAGCTTTCAACTTTTGATATTGAGTACAAACCTCGGACAATAATTAAATCCCAGATCCTTGCTGACTTTGTCGCTGATTGGACAGAGACGAAGGAGAACATGATCCTCCCTGAGTCGGAATATTGGACCCTCTTTTTCGATGGGTCTAAGGCTCGAGGGGGCTCGGGGGCTGGCATGGTGCTCAAATCACCCCAAGGAGATAAACTTTTATACGTGTTGCAGATACACTTCACAGCGACAAACAATATTGCCGAGTATGAAGCACTGCTGCATGGAATCCGGATTGCTAAGGATATTGGCATTCGACGTTTGATGTGTTATAGAGATTCGGATCTTGTTGCTCAACAAGTACCGGATATTTCTAATGCAAATAAACACATGGCAGCATATAAAGCTGTCGTGGATGATCTATCTAAATCGTTCGAAGGGTTTGAAGTTCAACATATCCCTCGAGCAGAAAATGAGGAAGCAGACGCACTATCTCGGATAGGTTCTGCACGGAAAGAGGTCCCGGATGGCGCTTTTTTAGAGCACCTCAAAGTTCCCTCAATAAAGGGAGTAGATGAGGAATATCCGACCAAATCCGACTCACCTTTGATAGCAGTTCTGGCTGTGATTCCCAGCTGGACTCAACCCTACCTCGATTATTTGGTAGATGGCAAATTACCCGAAGACGAGGTGTTGAGCCGGCAGATTATCCGACGAGCAAAAGCCTATACTATTGTTAAAGGTGATCTCCATAAGCGGAGTGTTTCTGGGGTTTTTCAGCGCCGTGTATCTCCGGAAGAAGGAGTGGAAATCTTAAGAGAAATCCATGAAGGCGAGTGTGGTCACCACGCTGCAGCCAAATCTTTAGTGGCAAAAGCTTTTAGACACGGATTTTTTGGCTTACAGCTCAGGCAGATGCTGAACGATTAGTCAAGACGTGCAAGGGCTGCCAAAAGTATGCCAAGCAAGCTCATGTTTCGGCTGATCAGCTGCGAACAATACCTATAACATGGCCCTTTGCGGTCTGGGGGCTTGATATGGTAGGACCTTTTAAACGAGCTCCAAGTGGATTTACTCACCTCTTACTGATGGTGGATAAATTCACCAAATGGATTGAGGCTAAACCTGTCACTAGTTGTGATGGAGCAACAACCAAAAGATTTGTCGAGGATGTTATAATCCGGTATGGTTATCCGCATAGCATTATCACGGACAACGGGAGCATGGGAGAATTGGCTGAATTATGCAACGAGCAAAATATCTGGCTTGACATTGCGTCAGTCGCACATCCACAGGCTAACGGACAAGTCGAAAGAGCAAATGGTTTAATTCTACAAGGCCTAAAACCGAGACTCGAAGCACCACTACGACGTGCTGCGGGGGTTTGGGCAGAGGAATTACCCTCTGTAATTTGGAGTTTACGAACAACTCCAAACAGGTCAACAGGATACACACCTTTCTTCTTGGTCTATGGTGCAGAAGCAGTTCTTCCTAGTGATTTGATTCATACTTCTCCTAGAGTGGCCACGTATATCGAAGAGGATGCCGAGATTTCTCGACAAAATGATCTTGACTTAGTCGAAGAAGTTCGCGTCGTTGCTGAAATGAGATCTACAGCCTATCAGCAGAAGTTACGGAAGTATCATAGCCAGAGAGTCCGAAATAGATCTTTCAACAAAGGTGATTTGGTTCTCCGGCTTGTGCAACAAAGAAAGCACAAACTTTCCCCAGTATGGGAATGGCCCTTTTTAGTTAGTCGAGTGTTACACAATGGATCGTACTACTTAACTGACATGAGGCCAGTCAAAGAAATACCTGCTACTAAGAAGAGAAAGAGAGCTGGAGGCAGTACAAATCCGGATGAGTTAGACAGACCGTGGAATATTGCTCAGCTACGTCCCTTTTATTCTTAGTTTATCCTTCTTTGTAAACATATATATGTACATGTTCTGTGAGAAATAAAAGTTTTGGTTGCCTCAAGTTTTTCTGAGAAGTTTTACCATCTTATTTCCGAATGATCATGTCATAGTCGAAAATCCCAGAATGCTTGAAAGTACTTTATGCTCATGTTCGTTCTGGTTTAGATTTCCGATTCTAAAATTGCTACCCTCGGGTATAACTCTAAAGTTTCTAGTCTTTACTTTGGTTATTTGTCTGATTGCTAGATGCGGGCATTTTCCGAGTAGTGAATTGTTGGTACTGGAAGTCGGCTTTGTTTCTGAGTTTAAACTGGTTTAGCAATTGAGCTCCATTGCCCAGCAAAGTTTCCGGCAGAAGGTTTAGCCGGCTCATGAAAGGGACGAGGCAGAAAGCCAGATAAACGATAAGTAGAGACGAAAAAATACAAGTGCTTATGTAAACATTTCAGGCACACAAAAAAAAACTCAAAGCCAAATGTGCTGAATAGAGCAAAAGCTTAGCACTAGCAAAATTAAAGTACTACATATTTACAGATGCATCATGTTTTTCCAGAATAATACAAAAATTTCTGATCTATGATGCAGGAGGAGATGAAGGAGCTGCCGGTTCGCTGGAGATTCCGCCTTGATATCGTTCCGAGATGTCCGCATCCGAGGGGGTGCGTTCATCGTCGGAAACTTCTATTGGTTCTTCCGTAGGAGGAGGAGGAGTATCTACGCGGGTGAAGAAGGGGATCTCGTAGCTGGTCAGATCAGCCACGTGACACCCATATCCGGCGCAGGAATGCATGATGGCTTGAAGGTCCTGCTCCTGGCCATCTTCATCTACCTTGCAGTACCCTCTGGTCACTTGCCATATTTCCATGTTTCCATGGTGGCTCATGACCATGGTGAGAGCGTTCTGTGCAGCAGTCCGCGCATAGGACATGTTCCAGTCCCGAACAAGTTGTGGCATCTCCTTTGCCTTGTCTCACCCCTGAAAATCCGACATGCTTGGCATGTCCGGAATCTTGAGAGCTTCGCTGATGTCTTCAAGGGACTGGCGGAAGTCATGAAGCAGGTCACCGACTTGGGTAAGCCGGTGGGTGCGGGGCTCGGAGGAGGAAGAGTCCGTCAAGTTCAGAGGACCTATACACAAAACAAGTTAAGAAAAATCCAACATTGATAAAAGTTGAAGAAAGAGACAAGTCAGATAGATGGAACGTACCGAAAATGACGTCGTCAATTTTGGTCTTCTCCTCCCGGAGACTCTAGAGTTCAGCCCGGAGCGCCTGGGACATGTCCTTCTCTCTGCTAAGCTCATTTTTTTAGGTCCGAGATTGTTTTATCTTGAGCGGCGATCTTGCGATCACGCTCATCCGTAGCCATGGAGGAGGACTCAAGGATTTGAGCAATGCTCTTTTCATGATCCGCCTTGAGCTTATCCAGCTCTTGGTGAAGCTCCTTGTTCTCAACCACCAAGGACTTGAGGTTCTCGGCCTCTTCAATCATGGCGACGGATTGTTTCACCAGCGCTATAAGTCAAAAAGAACAACAGTTCAGAAAAATTCGACATTGAAAATAACAATGACAAGGTTTGAGTCTCGGAATGTTTACCTTCGGCCTCATCCTTGGCAACTTTAAGTTCAGCATTCTTAAGCCGGAGAGCCTTGATCTATCTCTGCTTATCGCAGACATTTCTCAGTAAATCCTAGTTATAGGAACATACTTTCTGTAATTCAGAATACCCAAAGTTAGAAAGCTACTTAAGACTCGGGCTAATATTTTTGCTAAATATTAGCACGAGCCTTGGGAGCTACACTAGTTCGTTCTTTGGCATCCTAATGAAGCATAAACCCGAATTGCGTATCCTACTTCATGCTTGGGGGCTAGAGGATATGATATAAAATACAATAAAGGAAAAATAGGAGTTGGAATTCCGACTTACATATTGTTCGTGGGTGAGTTTATCCAAACCCGCATTCACTTCAGCGGCGACCTTCTCGGCGAGAGTCAGAGGAATCACTAGGGTTGTTGGAAGCTCACCAGTCCTAATCCTCTCGTCGCGAAGGCGCACTTGAGCGATAAGGTCGGAGAACTTGACGTCCTCTGCTTCTTGCGCTTCTTCCTCGGCGGATAAAGTTCTTTTCTCCAGGCATTGCTGTAACACCCTCAAATCGGCCCCATGCAAGTTTCAGCGCTTCCCGCCAAACCCGCATAGAAATGATTCAAAGGTGCCCACCAGGCACTTGCGTGCGGGTGGAAAACGAAGTAATATCATTACACAATAGTCCTCGATGGAACCCACAAAACATGTATATACAAAAGCGACTCAAAGAGTCAAGAATACAGATTTACAGTACAAAGATCCAAATCACCTTGAAAACAATACAGCGTCCGAGTACGGACAAGATGCAAATTGAGCTAAGAGCCCTGAAGAATAACCAATGGCGTCCATAACCCTGCCCAGGCCAAGCCGGAAGGGTAACCCTGCTAACGACGTCGATCTCAAAACCTGCTTAAACAAAAGGGGTGCCGACAAAGGGCAAAGGAAAAAAGAGAGAGCAGTGAGTACTGAGGCCAGTACACGGCGAGGCTAGAATTCGGCGGTCCTCGCCTACATAGGTATGGTGGGCTGAAGCGGCAGCGCAACATGCACTAAACAACCTATAGAGACTCGAGATAACTGTCGGCTATCAGAGAGGGATAAGAAAGACCTATTCGGAACCAACCTGATTCTACCACCAAACATACCCATCCTGGGATTTCCCCCTCGAGACCAAACGAGGATGTCAACCGAGGAACTCACACAGTTGGCAGTTTTATTCATTCAGTTATAGTTGCGGCAATTACTAGTCAAATATAGATAGTCATCCTGATATAATAAGCAGTGGACACTTTTAGTTAACCATTCCGTTGTAGTTGCAACACTTACTAGTCCGATACAATTAGCATGAGATATCCCAAACCCAGTAGTTGTTGGTACTTTTATTTAGCCATTCCGTTGTAGTGAAGCTGATTACTAGTCATATCGGATACAAGTCAATTTATAACAGTAAACTTTAGTTATAGTTGTCTATGATCGAGAACTGTGCTCCAAGTCGTCCATAACCTCGGACACGGCTTTTCGAAAAGATTTAACCCTGCAGGGGTGCACCAAAGTATCCACACGCACTTCGACCCTTTTGCGATCGATCTTAACATACACCCATCGGTATGTCGGCGGGGCCCTAAGTCATAGCGTTCGGACCAAAGCAAGTACATGGGTGCCACCCCACTAAGCTACCATAACAAAGTTGGCCGTCTTATAGCGGACCCGTGGTTTGCGTCAATGGTAAACTTATTTGGGAACCCGAAAGTGTGACTGGGCTTGTCGATACCACGAAAACACTCCGCAATCCTAAACAGTACAGGTGCTCCACGCACAATCTTAAATAAAGCAGTAAAGCATGGCATAAGTACAGGATAGTAATAAAGCCCCAAACTTCTTTGTGGCCCCCGGTACAGTACTTTGAAATCAGGTACTAATCGATGGGGGTGCCCACACACCCCACCTGTGGTTAGCGCGCTCGATCTCGGAACAGGTGTCAAGAACTCGGGGTCCTACGGGACACCAGTGAGCGGTTAAAAACCAAATATTGTCTATTACCCACCGGTGCCTCTGCATTATTTACCTACTTCAATTTTAGTTATTAAACAGTAATTAAAGCCATGATCATCTCCAACATTAAACATGCGGCAATACTCCAACAACTGTGGTACTTGACGACACGCCATAGCACTTGAGCAAGCGACTACGACGCGCAAGTCCAACTATCTACCAAACAACAGGTAATGGGATGTGTCCAAGGCAATATAAGGCTGCAAGGAATATCACGGGCACGAAAACTAGAGCATCGCAACACAGATAGCAATAGATCAACAGGGGGGAATAAAGACTATAAAAGTAAGATAGGTAGAAAGGGGGAGAATGCTCGCCTGAAAACACTGCCGAAGGTTCACCAGGGATCAGGTCGACACTCGCATCTGTAGGGGTTCGTAGCATGGAAAACAAAAATTTTCTATCGCATACAAACAAACAAGCCAAGATCTATCTACTAGATTGTAGCAACGAGTCGATGGAATAACTCACCCTCGAAGATTCCAAAGTGTTTAACGAGAGCAGATTCTCGTGGGTGATGTAGTCGTATTTCTTCCGATCTCAAGATCGCGTGAGCGATCCTTCGGCGCCAGCGTTCTTGGCGCTCCATGATCGGTCACACGTTCGATTTTCGAAGACCTTCCTCTCCTTGTTCCATGAAAATGGAGGTTGTAGCACTCTCCTCGCGATTCCCAAAGACAACTGTGGTACCGGAGGTAGAGGGAGATCCTGAGGCTTCGCCTTAAGCAGTGCAGTATGGTGGAGCTTATGAGAGAGGCTATTAGTGGTCTAGTAATTAGACACACCAATTAGAGGGCTCTAAACCAATTAGAAGGCTCTAAACCGAAACAGCTCTAAACCGGGGTCTAGGTCTAGTTTCTAGTTTAGAGGATAGGAACTTGTGTGTCTAGAGGGGAGGCCTGCCTCCCTTTATAGGTGGGAGGGCTGGCCGCCAGGGGAGGGAGGAGTCCCTCCCCAGCTCGACCTAGGGCTGGCCGCCCGGCTTGGGGAGGAGGACTCCTCCCCAAGTCGTTTCCAACTTCTCCTCTTTCAAAGCTGGCGGTTTGACCAAGCGCGCTTTGACTTTTCCAATTTAGGAATTAAATAAACCCTTTATTTTGGACAGCGAGAACACTTAGTACATGATGCAATCATTCCATCTTGCAATGACACATTCATGTACCCCTTCCCCGGAGTCTTGGGACATTAGGGACCTTCTAGAATGTTCCCGAAAACACGGAACCATTCCCCAACTCCGAAATGGGACTTTCCTTATATGAATCTTATTCTCCGGACCATTCCGGATCACCTCGTGATATCCGGATCCCATCCGAGGCTCGAACAACATTCGGTCTCTTTCTCATAATACCATAACTACTCAAACAACGTCGAATCCTTAAGTGTGTCTCCCTACGGTTCGTGAATTATGCGGACATGATCGAGACACTTCTCGAACAATAACCAATAGAGGAATCTGGAAATTCATATGGCTCCACATATTTCTCGATTACTGCGATCGAATGAACCATTTACATACGATACCAATTTCCCTTTGTCTCACGATATGTTACTTATCCGAGGTCATGATCGTCGGTATCTCTGCATACCTAGTTCAACCTCGTTACTGATAAGTACTCTTTTCTCGTTCCCGTGATATGTGATCCCTTGTGACCAAGTCACATGCTTGCAAGCTAATTGGATGACATTTCACCGAGAGGGCCAGAGAATATCTATCCGTCATGTGGATGGACAAATCCACTCTTGATCCATGTGTTTCAACCAATACTTTCCGAACACCCAATGCCACTTTTATAGCCACCCACATTACGGTGTGGTGTTTGATGACATCAAAGCATCCATCCAGTAAAGGCAATATGCATGATCTCATGGTCGAAGGAATTAGGTTACTATGTATCAGAAAGCATATAGCAATTGAACTATTGAAATGACTTGATCTTTATGCTACGCTTGTCTATAGGAGTATGTCCACCATATCATTCTCCTAACGATATGATCTTGTTGTTGATAACATCTCAATGTTCATGACAAAGAAACCACATCATCAATCAACCAACAAGCTAGTGAAGTATAGAGGCCATACTAGGGACTTCAAATTAAGTTTACAAATCACACAAGTATTAATGGTTTCCTTGTTAATACTATTATAGCATGAATGTAAACATTTATCATAAACACAAAGATATATAATAATAACTACATTTATTATTACCTCTAGGGCATATCTCCAACAGTCTCCCACTTGCACTAGAGTCATCTAATCTAGATTACATGGTAATATACCGAACACCCATGGCAGTTTGGTGTTGGTCATGTTTTGCCCTTGGGAGAGGTTTAGTCAATGGATCCGCCACATTCAGATCGTGTGTACTTTGCAAATCTTTATATCCCCATCCTGGATATGTTCTCGAATAAGCGTGAAAGCGCAGCTTGATATGCTTCACTTCTTGTGTGACCTTGGTTCTTGCGCATTGGCTATGGCGCCCATGTTATCACGATGAGATGAACATTGGGTCCGTAGCACTAGGAACCACACCCAGCTCTGTAATGAACTCTTTCATCCATATCGCTTCTTGTGAAGCCTCCGGAGCAACCATGTATTCGATTCAGTTGAAGATCTCGCCACAACGCTTTGCTTTGCACTCCTCCAGCTAAGCTGCACCATTCAAAATAAATCATTATCCAGTTGTGATTTAGAATCATCGGATCGGTGTTCCAACTAACATCGGTGTAACCATTAACAAGCTGTTCATCACCTCCATAAGAAAGAACCATATCCTTAGTTCTTCTCAAGTACTTAAGGATGTTTTTTGATCATTGTCCAATGATCCACTCTGGATCACTTTGATATCTGCTAGTTAGACTAACGACATATGCGATGTCGGGTCTAGTACATAGCATGGCATACATTAGAGATCCTATGGCTGAGGCATAGAGTCTTACTCATCTTTTCTCTATCTTCGCGCCGATGTCGGACTTTGAGTTTTACTCAACGTCGTATTGAGCAACATGGGCAAGAACCCTTTCTTGCTATCTTCCATTCCAAACCTCTTTAGAACTTTGTCCAAATATGTACTTTGTGACAATGATATTTGGCGTTCGATCTATCTCTATAAATCTTTATGCCTAATATATGCTGCTTCGCAAGATCCTTCATTGAAAACTATTATTCAAATACTCTTTGACACTATTAAGAAGGTCTACATCATTCCCAATCAACAATATGTCATCCACATACAGTATTAAGAATGCTCTGAGCTCCCACTCACTTTCTTGTAAATACAAGCTTCTCCATAAGTTTGTATAAAACCAAAACTTTTGATTACCTTATCAAAACGTTGATTCCAACTTCGGGATGCTTGCTTCAATCCATAGATGGACCGTTGAAGTTTGCATACCTTGTTAGCATCTTTAGGATCGACAAAACCTTTGGGTTGCATCATATACAACTCTTCATCAATGTCTCCATTGAGGAATGCTGTTTTGACATCCATCGCCATATCTCATAATCATAATATGCAGCGATTGCTAACATAATCCTCCACAGACTTTAGCTTCTACGGTGAGAAAGTCTCATCGTAGTCAACTCCTTGAATTTGTCGAAACCCTTTTGCGACAAGTCGAGCTTTATAAACGATAACATTACCATCGACATCTGTTTTCTTCTTGAAAATCCATTTGTTCTCGACAGCCTTCCGGCCATCCGGTAAGTCCACCAAAGTCCATACTTGGTTTCGTACATGGATCCAATCTCGGATTTCATGGCTTCTTGCCATTTATTGGAATCTGGGCTCATCATCGCTTCCTCATATGTCTCGGGGTCATCGGTGTTGTCCACCAACATGACATTCATAACGGAATCATACCAATGGAGGTGGTACGATTTCTCGTTGACCTCCGAGGCTCTGTAGCAACTTCAACGAAGTTTCATGATCACCATCACTAGCTTCCTCTCTTATTGGTGCAGGCACCACAGGAACTTCTTCGGTCTGCGCTACTCGCATAATTCGAGAGAAGGTTCGACAACCTCGTCGAGTTCTACTTTCCTTCCAGTCACTTCTTTTGAGAGAAATTCCTTCTCTAGAAAGGATCCATTCTTGGCAACAAAGATTTTGCCTTGGATCTATGATAGAAGGTATACCCAATAGTTTCTTCGGGTATCCTATGAAGGCGCATTTTTCGCTTTGGGTTCAAGCTTGTCCATTTGTAACTTCTTTACATAGCCGCATCCCCAAACTTTAAGGAGCGACAATTTAGGTTTCTTCCCAAACCATAATTCATACGGTGTCGTTTCAGCGGATTTAGGCGGTGCCCTATTTAAAGTGAATGCGGCTGTTTCTAATGCATAACCCCAAAATGATAGTGGCAAATCTGTAAGTGACATCATAGAGCGAACCATATCTAAGAGAGTTCGATTACGTTCAGACACACCATTCTGTTGTGGTGTTCCGGCGGTGTCAAGCTGAAAGTATTCCACATTTCTTCAAATGCTCGCCAAACTTCGTAACTTAGATATTCACCTCCACGATCGAGCGTAGAAATTTAATCTTCTTGTTACGTTGATTCTCTACCTCACTTTGAAACTCCTTAAACTTCTCGAAAGTTTCGGACTTATGTTTCATGAAATAGATATACCCATATCTACTCAAGTCATCCGTGAAGGTAAGAACATAACGATAACCAACTGCGATGCTACACTCATTGGACCACACACATCGGTATGTATGATTTCCAATAAGTCTGTAGCTTGCTCCATCATCCCAGAAAATGGCGTCTTAGTCATTTTACCCATCAGACATGCTTCGCATCTTTCAAGTGCTTCAAAATCAAGTGATTCTAGAAGTCCATCCGAATGGAGTTTCTTCATCGCTTCACTCCAATGTGACCAAGGCAGCGATTGCCACATATAGGTCAAATTATCGCGATTTCAAGCGTTTAGCCTCAATGTTATTAATATGTGTATCCACTATCGAGATTCAATATGAATAGACCATCTATCAAAGGTGCATGTGCATAAAACATATTACTCATATAAATCGAACAACCATTATTCTCGGATTTAAACAAGTAACCGTCTCGCAATAAACAAGATCGATATAATGTTCATGCTCAACGAGCACCAAATAACAATTATTTAAGTATAAAACTAATCCCGATGGTAGATGAAGAGGTAGTGTGCCGACCGCGATCACATCAACCTTTGATCCGTTTCCCAGCGCCGTCACCTCGTTCTTTACTAGCTTCCGTTTATTACGTAGCTCTGTTTGAGTTACAAATATGAGCCACCGACCCAGTAACAAATACCCAGGCACTACTACGAATACTAGTGAGATACACATCCATAACATGTATATCAGATATACCTTTCTTCTTGATGTTGCCGTTCTTCAAATCTGCCAAGTACTTTGGGCAATTCCGCTTCGATGACCTTCTCCCTTGCGGTAAAAACACTCGGTTTCAGGCTTGGGTCCAGCCTTGGTCCTCTTCGTCGGTATGGTAACTTTCTTACCACCCTTCTTGAAGTGTCCTTACGCTTAGACTTGCCTTTCTTGAATTTGGTGGTCTTATTGACCATCAACACTTGGTGCTCTTTCTTGATCTCCACTTCGCAGATTTTAACATAGCAAATAGTTACGGCAACTCTTTGTTCATGTTACGCATGTTGTAGTTCATCACAAAGTTCTTGTAACTTGGTGGTAGTGATTGGAGGATGCGGTAAACCCCAAAGTATTAGGAATCACTATACCCAAACTTTGAAGTTTATTTGCGTGCCCGGACATCTTAAGCACATGCTCCTTGGAGACTACCCTCTTCCATCTTGCAGTTAAAGAACTTTTGAAGCTTCATAACTTTCAATTGCCGCATGAGTCTCAAAGATTAATTTGAGATCCTCGACAATATCATATGGGTCGACTCTTCAAACCTTTTACGAAGCTCGATTCTAAACCATACAAGATAGCACCTGAACTATGGAGTACTGATTCTTAGAAGCGAGGTAAACATTCTTTACTTCATCGGTAGCATCAGCTGCAGTGGGTCACCTAGCGGTGCATCCACATAGGTCAAATTACCACTGTGAGGACAATCCTCAAATTGCGGAACCAATCCATGAAGTTGCTTCCATTGTTTTCAACTTTTCTTTCTCTAGGGCAGCATTAAAATTGATGGTAGGGGCTGCCATTGATCTACAACATATTTGCAATAGTTTAGACTAAGTTTATGACAAATTGAGTTAAAATTAATTAAAGAAATTAAACTAGGTGAACTCCCACTCAAAACAACATCCATCAAATTGATTTAGTTATCACAGACCAAATCCACTACATCAACACCGATCATCACGAGAGTTGATATAGTTTCAATGGCGAACAATCATCATGTTCATCATATCTACTATATGATTCATGCTTTGCCTTCGGCGATCCGTGTTCACGAGGCCGTATGCATACATGCTAGGCTCGTCAAGACAAACCTTAGCTTCCGCATAAGCAAATCTGGCTTGCTTACGTTGTAGTCACCAGCGGAATCAAAGACACCCGATCATCACGTGGTGCTTGAGCGACAAGCTTTGTAGCAGTGCATACTAAGGGTGAACACTTTAGAACTTGAAATTTATGTGCATGAGGATCATCTTATAATGCTACGTCCTCTACTAAGCAATACAAGATGCATAAAGGATTAACATCACATGCAATTCATAATATGTGATATGATATGGCCTTTCTTCTTTGTGCTTCCGATCTCCATCTTCAAGCACGAACATGATCTCCATCATCTCCGGCATAGCATCAAGGTCAATGGCGCTTCTTCATGGTTGTCGTCCACCAGCTTCAACTATTACAACTATTTTGAATAGACACGCGGTCTTAACGAAATTAAAGACAACCATATGGCTCCTGCCGTTGCCAACTTACAATAAGGAACATTGCATACATCAAATATAATCACAATCATGGCCATATCACATCACTGCACACCCCTGCAAAACAAAGTTAGACGCTTCTACTTTCTTTGCATATTTTACGTGGTTTGGGGCTTTCCATAAGTGTCGTTCTAACTTACGAACAAGAACCACAACATTGATACTAGCATTGTTGATTACCCGTTGTAAATTGGATCTTAACTATGCTAGGAGAAAGCAGGCACCCATAAAGCCACTTATGCAATACAAGTTGCATGTTAAGCGTGGAGCAAGTCTCATGAGCGATGTCATGTAAGGTTAGCCGGACGCTTCATCCCAACATACCGCAAGATGCAAAGTACACAAAAGCAATCTACAATAAAAGCATCAACGCCCACAATGACCATTGTGTTCTACTCGTCTGTGAGATCTACATATAGACACGGCTCGATACCCTTTGTAGGGTTCGTAGCATGGAAAACAAAATTTTCTATCGCATACAAACAAACAAGCCAAGATCTATCTACTAGATTGTAGCAGTCGATGGAATAACTCACCCTCGAAGATTCCAAAGTGTTTAACGAGAGCAGATTCTCGTGGGTGATGTAGTCAAATACTCTTTCAGATCTCAAGATCGCGTGAAGCGATCCTTCGGCGCCAGCGTTCCGCAGCGCTCCATGATCGGTCACACGTTCGATTTTCGGCGAAGACCTTCCTCTCCCTTGTTCCAGCAGCGGAGGTTGTAGCACTCTCCTCATGATTCCGGCCTGTGGCGTGGTCTGGGAGGTAGAGGGAGATCCATGAGGCCGCCTTAAGCGGTGCAGTATGGTGGAGCTTATGAGAGGCTATTAGTGGTCTAGTAATTAGACACACCAATTAGAGGCTCTAAACCAATTAGAAGGCTCTAAACCGAAACAGCTCTAAACGGGGTCTAGGTCTAGTTTCTAGTTTAGAGGATAGGAACTTGTGTGTCTAGAGGGGAGGCCCTGCCCTCCCTTTATAGGTGGGAGGGCTGGCGCCGAGGAGGAGGAGTCCCTCCCCAACTCGGCCTAGGGCTGGCCGCGGCTTGGAGGAGGACTCCTCCCCAAGTCGGTTTCAACTTCTCCTCTTCCAGCTGGCGGTTTGAAAGCTGGCGGTTTGACTTTTCAATTTAGGAATTAAATAAACCCTTTATTTTGGACAGCGAGAACACTTAGTACATGATGCAATCATTCCATCTTGCAATGACACATTCATGTACCCTTCCCCGGAGTGCGGACATTCCGGACCTTCTAGAATGTTCCCGATGAAAACAGAACCATTCCCCAACTCCGAAATGGGACTTTCCTTATATGAATCTTATTCTCCGGACCATTCCGGATCACCTCGTGATATCCGGATCCCATCCGAGGCTCGAACAACATTCGGTCTCTTTCTCATAATACCATAACTACTCAAACAACGTCGAATCCTTAAGTGTGTCTCCCTACGGTTCGTGAATTATGCGGACATGATCGAGACACTTCTCGAACAATAACCAATAGAGGAATCTGGAAATTCATATGGCTCCCACATATTTCTACGATTACTTTGCGATCGAATGAACCATTTACATACGATACCAATTTCCCTTTGTCTCACGATATGTTACTTATCCGAGGTCATGATCGTCGGTATCTCTGCATACCTAGTTCAACCTCGTTACTGATAAGTACTCTTTTCTCGTTCCCGTGATATGTGATCCCTTGTGACCAAGTCACATGCTTGCAAGCTAATTGGATGACATTTCACCGAGAGGGCCCAGAGAATCTCTATCCGTCATGTGGATGGACAAATCCCACTCTTGATCCATGTGTTTCAACCAATACTTTCCGAACACCCAATGCCACTTTTATAGCCACCCTGTTACGGTGTGGTGTTTGATGACATCAAAGCATCCATCCAGTAAAGGCAATATGCATGATCTCATGGTCGAAGGAATTAGGTTACTATGTATCAGAAAGCATATAGCAATTGAACTATTGAAATGACTTGATCTTTATGCTACGCTTGTCTATAGGAGTATGTCCACCATATCATTCTCCTAACGATATGATCTTGTTGTTGATAACATCTCAATGTTCATGACAAAGAAACCACATCATCAATCAACCAACAAGCTAGTGAAGTATAGAGGCCATACTAGGGACTTCAAATTAAGTTTACAAATCACACAAGTATTAATGGTTTCCTTGTTAATACTATTATAGCATGAATGTAAACATTTATCATAAACACAAAGATATATAATAATAACTACATTTATTATTACCTCTAGGGCATATCTCCAACAGCATCAACTCATCGGCCTAATCTGTGAAGAAGCAAAGCACTAGCAAAAACACCGGGTGCAATATTTAATACTACGGCAGAAGATCGGGCATGATGCATGTATGATGTATGACATGGCAGGCATGCGATGCAATTAGGCAATATTAAGCGGAACCGGGGTCCCGACATTTATTTAGAAGGTTCATGTTGTTTAGATACCCCGCAATTTAAATGTTGTCTTAACAAGGCAAAAGATAGTACCGATTCGCTACACAAATTTAAATGAGGCCAATATAAGACTAGATTCGCCCACATATGGCCTCCATATTTAATTTAGGTGAATCATCTAGATACCCTCAAACACCCACAATATGTATGCAAACATGTTCATTTAATATGCAACAAGATCAATATCATATATTATAAAAATATGAGGGGTCTCGGATAGGGGTCACACATGGAACTCGACGATCTTGGAGGCTCGGAGTGGTTCGGGTTTCGGGGTCTCGGACATTGGCCCCGGGTAGACGGTCATGGCGTCCGGGAAGCGATCTTGGTGTACCGAGGGTTGCGAGTTCGGGAAGGGTTCTTGAGTGGCACCGTGGCATCCCTCATCGGCATCAATCTGGTCTCGTCGGCGAGGAAGATCTTTGACGCTCGGAAGGGTCTCGTGGGGCCAAGGGCGAGCGAGGAATGGTTGACCGGGTCGGGGTGCTGGGTAGTGCTGCGTGCGTGGCGTGGTGATCCTGGTTGGCGGCGGCAGGGAAGGATGGGAGGAGAGGAGGCTGGGTGTGGTTCCGACGGCGGCAGGTGGGAGTGGGTAAGGCTGGATAGGAAGGGGAATTTAGGGTTAGGGTTTGGGGTAGCAGGTTTAGGGTTTCTTTAGATGGGTCGGGTGGTAGGTAGTCTGGTCAGGTTGGGCCTCTGGCCTGACCGATCGGACTGCCTCCCCGGACAAAACATTTTATTATTTATTTTATTTTTAAAACATTTTTGTAAATACTTTTTAGACAAATAAAAGATCTGAACAGACCGAGGTTTTAGTTTGAGATTAAAGGAGAGGGCTAATTAGAAAACAACTTAGGCTTTTACGAAAATAGTTTTTATGCAAAAAATATATGCATGATGTCATGATGAAGCACAAAATATAAACAACAGGCGATTTTCTAGTAGTGGCTTTACCCGGGGTGCTACAATTCGACACCACTAACAATGGATCTCGCCCTCGAGATCCGCCTCATGGTACCGGGAAGAAGGGCGGCGATCGGAATCTTCTCGCATCGTGTAGATCCTCACGACACCACTAACAAGAGGTCCTTGTCCGTGATCGTCGAGAGAACACTCCGGAAACAAAAGGCGAAGGTAAAGGTATCAACAAATAAAGCCACCTCTAGCTTCCGTGGACGGAGTAAAATTGCTGGATCCACCAATTCGATGTACACAGCGAATGATAAGAGTAGTGGTATGGTAGCTACTCCATCCCGCACTCAAAGCATTACTTTGCACATGAATAGGAGGATTATAAAACCAATTCTCGGAATTCAGACTGAAGATCTCGACAAACGAGATTCGGAAACAAGAAGTGAGGCACACTCTACATCGGATCTGGCGTAGACGATGTCATCGCGTCGGAAACACCGGAAGGCACAAGAAGGAACAGAGAGAAGTCAAACAGATGAAGGATTCCTCGGATTGCACGAAGACCGGATGTAGAAGCATCGTTACCAAAAGAGAGGCGAAACCACAAGGCTGTGAAATACCACCCACGAGAAACCCTGGACTAGAAGAAGGTAAGAGAGCAGATTCAAAACACGCAGAGGTAAGGGGAGAACAGCAGAGGGGTAAGGAGTAAAACAGACCTAATCAGATCTATCCAACCGATTTTTTCCAAAATAGTTTTGACACTCTACTTCGGCCATTAGCTAGGTTATCCTACAGGCTAGACTTGTGGGGTATCGCAACTGCTGAGCTCTGATACCACTCTGTAACACCCTCAAATCGGCCCCATGCAAGTTTCAGCGCTTCCCGCCAAACCCGCATAGAAACGATTCAAAGGTGCCCACCAGGCACTTGCGTGCGGGTGGAAAACGAAGTAATATCATTACACAATAGTCCTCGATGGAACCCACAAAACATGTATATACAAAAGCGACTCAAAGAGTCAAGAATACAGATTTACAGTACAAAGATCCAAATCACCTTGAAAACAATACAGCGTCCGATGCGGACAAGATGCAAATTGAGCTAAGAGCCTGAAGAATAACCAATGGCGTCCATAACCCTGAGGACAAGCGGAAGGGTAACCACCGCTAACGACGTCGATCTCAAAACCTGCTTAAACAAAGGGGTGCCGACAAAGGGCAAAGGAAAAAGAAAGCGGTCGATCTTGAGGCGATGCAGCGAGGCTAGAATTCGGCGGTCCTCGCCTACATAGGTATGGTGGGCTAAGCGGCGTGACATGCACTAAACAACCTATAGAGACTCGAGATAAGCGCCGGCTATCGAGAGAGGATAAGAAAGACCTATTCGGAACCAACCTGATTCTACCACCAAACATACCCATCCAGGATTTCCCCTCGAGACCAAGCGAGGAAGTCAACCGAGGAACTCACACGGTTAGCGATTTTATTCATTCAGTTATAGTTGCGGCAATTACTAGTCAAATATAGATAGTCATCCTGATATAATAAGCAGTGGGCACTTTTAGTTAACCATTCCGTTGTAGTTGCAACACTTACTAGTCCGATACAATTAGCATGAGATATCCCAAACCCAGTAGTTGTTGGTACTTTTATTTAGCCATTCCGTTGTAGTGAAGCTGATTACTAGTCATATCGGATACAAGTCAATTTATAACGATAAACTTTAGTTATAGTTGTCTATGATCGAGAACTGTGCTCCAAGTCGTCCATAACGCGGACACGGCTTTTCGAAAGATTTAACCTGCGGTGCACAAAATATCCACCGCACTTGACCCTTTTGCGGATCGGTTAACATACACCCATCGGTATGTCGGCGGGGCCTAAGTCATAGCGTTTCCAGACCCAAAAGCAAGTACATGGGGGCCACCCACTAAGCTACCCAGCGAAGTTGGCAACCCATAGCGGACCCGGGTTTGTCAATGGTATGTAACGTTGGGAACCCGAAAGTGTGGCTGGGCTTGTCGATACATGAAAACACTCCGCAATCCTAAGCAGTACAGGTGCTCCACGCACAATCTTAAATAAAGCGATAAAGCATGGCATAAATGCAGGATAGTAATAAAGCCCCAAACTACTTTGTGGCCCCGACAGTACTTTGAAATCAGGTACTAATCGATGGGGTGCCCACACACCCCAATGGTTAGCGCTCGATCTTGGAACAGGTGTCAAGAACTCGGGGTCCTACGGGACACCAGTGAGCGGTTAAAAACCAAATATTGTCTATTACCCACCGGTGCCTCTGCATTATTTACCTACTTCAATTTTAGTTATTAAACAGTAATTAAAGCCATGATCATCTCCAACATTAAACATGCGGCAATACTCCAACAACTGTGGTACTTGACGACACGCCACAGCACTTGAGCAAGCGACTACGACGCGCAAGTCCAACTATCTACCAAACAACAGGTAATGGGATGTGTCCAAGGCAATATAAGGCTGCAAGGAATATCACGGGCACGAAAACTAGAGCATCGCAACACAGATAGCAATAGATCAACAGGGGGAATAAAGACTATAAAAGTAAGATAGGTAGAAAGGGGGAGAATGCTCGCCTGAAAACACTGCCGAAGGTTCACCGGGGATCAGGTCGACACTCGCATCAACTCATCGGCCTAATCCGTGAAGAATCAAAGCACTAGCAAAAACACCAGGTGCAATATTTAATACTACGGCAGAAGATCGGGCATGATGCATGTATGATGTATGACATGGCAGGCATGCGATGCAATTAGGCAATATTAAGCGGAACTGGGGTCCCGACATTTATTTAGAAGGTTCATGTTGTTTAGATACCCCGCAATTTAAATGTTGTCTTAACAAGGCAAAAGATAGTACCGATTCGCTACACAAATTTAAATGAGGCCAATATAAGACTAGATTCGCCCACATATGGCCTCCATATTTAATTTAGGTGAATCATCTAGATACCCTCAAACACCCACAATATGTATGCAAACATGTTCATTTAATATGCAACAAGATCAATATCATATATTATAAAAATGTGAGGGGTCTCGGATAGGGGTCACACATGGAACTCGGCGATCTTGGAGGCTCGGAGTGGTTCGGGTTTCGGGGTCTCGGACATTGGCCCCGGGTAGACGGTCATGGCGTCCGGGAAGCGATCTTGGTGTACCGAGGGTTGCGAGTTCGGGAAGGGTTCTTGAGTGGCACCGTGGCATCCCTCATCGGCATCAATCTGGTCTCGTCAGCGAGGAAGATCTTTGACGCTCGGAAGGGTCTCGTGGGGCCAAGGGCGAGCGAGGAATGGTTGACCGAAGGAGTCTTTGGGTAGTCTTTGCGTCGTGGCGTGGTGATCCTGGTTGGCGGCGGCAGGGAAGGATGGGAGGAGAGGAGGCTGGGTGTGGTTCCGACGGCGGCAGGTGGGAGTGGGTAAGGCTGGATAGGAAGGGGGATTTAGGGTTAGGGTTTGGGGTAGCAGGTTTAGGGTTTCTTTAGATGGGTCGGGTGGTAGGTAGTCTGGTCAGGTTGGGCCTCTAGCCTGACCGATCGGACTGCCTCCCCGGACAAAACATTTTATTATTTATTTTATTTTTAAAACATTTTTGTAAATACTTTTTAGACAAATAAAAGATCTGAACGGACCGAGGTTTTAGTTTGAGATTAAAGGAGAGGGCTAATTAGAAAACAACTTAGGCTTTTACGAAAATAGTTTTTATGCAAAAAATATATGCATGATGTCATGATGAAGCACAAAATATAAACAACAGGCGATTTTCTAGTAGTGGCTTTACCCGGGGTGCTACAATTGCCTGGCTAGCCGCTGGATTTCTTCAGCAGATTTCCGGGACAGGCCAAACTTGGCAAGACCCGGATTGCTCATGAGGTTTTCGGTGAAGGTTTCTGCCGAGGGATCATTACCCAAAGAGGGTTCACCCTTATCTAGATCCGACGCAACCATGGTGACGTCAGTTTGCGACTCAAGGTTCGCAGGCCCCGTTGAAGGAGCCGGATCTTCTGCAGCGTCCGGGGAGATCACCGGCGTTGCAGAAGGTTGAGGCGAGTCGGAGAACCGGCAGGAGAAGCTATCGTAAGCTTCGTCTGCCGCAGCAGCTTCGAAGGAATCCCTTTCCCTTTGCCCTTGAGGAGAGGTTTTGCTCTGAGAATGTAGTAAAGTCAGAAACTTTACATCTCAGAAAGAAATTCAAGTAAAGTACAAAGGCAGAAAATTGTGATTGAAAGTTACCTCTTCACAACGGGCACCTCCTTTGTGCCAACAGCCACTGTCGGAGCTTTGCGCTTCTTGAGCGCAAGATCCGGCAATGGGACCACTTCTACCTCCTGAGAGAACTCCGGAGGATATCCTTCGAGCGGAGCAAGTTCTGACTCGGAAAGCTCAGCAAGCTGAAAAGAAGAAAACATATCAGCATTGCACTATAAATCAAATGTTGAAACACATAAAAAGGTGTACTAATAGAAGCTTACCGGCACTATGGGGTTATCCGCCGTGTGCATGTCCAGAGAAACCTCCGGGATTCTCCTCTCGATCCGCTCCCTAATCAGCCACTTGATTTGGCTTATGTAGCCCTGTGTGGTGTAGGCTTTGGAGATGATGCGGAGGGAGTCTTTCGGAGACGACGTGATGGAATGCATCAGTCGGGTCCCTTGGTACTGAAGGGGCTGGATCCGACGTGAGACCCAGCACTGGACCAAGTCGGATCCCTTCAGATCCTTATGTTTGATCAAATATTCGATCTGCCTCTTAGCGAGGATCAGATCGTCGGTGAGAGCCGGAGCAGCCTCGTCCCAAGAAGGTTGGGCCATGGCGGCTCCGTCGATGAAAGCCGGCAAAGCAGTGGCTTTGCTGGGAGCCAGAATATCCCTATGATAGAAAAACGTGGCTGGCCATTGTTTGACCGAGTCACTAGCTAGAATTTTGGGATACGCACGCTCGCGTCTAAGCGAAAAGCTAATAGTGTCGGTGATGTAAGGAACACTGGCAGTAATGGAGTTTCTCCGGACATGAAAATAATACCAGAAAAGAGTCAAACTCAGCCTAATATCGAGAAAGCCCTCACACAGCGAAGCGTACGCGCTCATCTCTAAGAGAGAGTTGGGAGGAAGATGATGGAGTTGAACTCCGTAATGATCAATCACCTCGGAGAAGAACTCCGAGGGAGGAAACGACAAACCTCTATCGAGGTGGGTGCCGAAGTGGACCCGCTCGCCGTCGCGCGGGTTGGGGACGGTTTCCTCGAAGCCGCTCTGCCAGTCGGCGGCAGCGAGAAGCCCCTCCTTCTCCACGTTCTTGAGTCCCTCCTCGTTGAGCGCGTAGGGGATCTAGAGCCCACGGAAGCTCTCTTTCTCCACCACCGCTTCCATCGCTACCGTCGCTGCTGCCGCTAAGCCGGAAGAGGAAGATGAAGCCATTTCTCCGGTGAGTGGTTGGCCTAAAAGGGGCGGCGTTGGGAGTTTTTGGGGGAGGAACGGGGAGCTCTGTGTGCGCAGGAAGATTGGGAGGAAAGGAAAAGGCAAAGGACTGGTGGAAGAAGAAGGAAGGAATCCTAACCCCTTATATCCACCTAACTGCGCCAAGAGTCATGCAAATGCTACAGTGTAACCGCCACACATCGTGGAAGGAACTAGGAAGGACCCACGCGATGATTGCGTCGTGTGGCGCCCCGCAAAAACCACTACTAGAAAATCACTGTGTTTTTGTGCATTGCATCATCATGACTGCATGCTCATGTCATCATGCCACATTGCATTTGAGCATCGTCATCATCATGCATATGTTTTGTCTAAAACTATTTTCTACAAGCCTGGTTCTATTTTCTAAACGCCCCGTCTTTATTTCAAATTAAAACCCGGGTCCCCGGATATTTTGTTTCGTCTACAAACAGATTTCAAAAGCCCCGTTTTAAACAAATAAAATTTTATATTATTTTTGGGAGGCAACCCGCCAGGCCTGAAAGCCCGGCCGGCCACCTCCAAACCCTAGCTAAAACGCCCCACCCAAACCCTAACCAAACCCTACCCAATCCCCACCTATCCTGCCCTTGACCTGTACCCAACTGCCTCCGCCCAGATCCCCACGCCACCTGCCCGGCCCACCCTGGTCCCACCTCCCCTTCCCGCGCGCCTCATCCCCAAAGCTCACTGGCCGTTCGCACACCGTGCCCTGGCCCACCCATGGCACGCCTCCACCTACCAGGCCCCACACCACGTCGACACGCTCCAATCCCACCTGGCCCCGCTCTCCCATCCACGCATACGCCCCGCGTCGCCAACATCTCCACCAACCCGCGGTACACCGCGAGCGACCCTCCCACGCGTGGCCACGATCCCCGCCCGGCCCCACTTCCCCGTCACCCCATGCTCCCGTTCCGTCGCTTCCTCACGATTCCTCTCGCGTCACCCACCGACCCCGCCATCTCCTCCACTTTCCCCGTCGACCCCGCCCTCCACCTGCAGGCCGCCGCCGCCTAGCTCTCCTCCCAGGCCCCACCGTCGGCCTCCCGCGTCGCCCGGCCTCCCTCCACCTCGCAGAGCATCGCTAGGCCCCAGGCGCCGCCCTCTCCTTCCATCGGCGTCACCACCCCGTGCTTTGCAAGCACTGGTCGCCGCCGCCTCCCTCTCCTCGCGCGGCCGCCCTCGCCTTCCCCTCCACTGTGGTCCAGCCTCTGCTTGAGCCCCACCGCCAGGTCTCCGCCGCCTCTCAAGGACGCCACCATGGAGCCCGACCTCCCTCCTCGCCTCCCCACCGGTCGTCCGAGCCCGCCCTAGGGCCACCTCGTCGCGCATGCCGCCTTTCGTCCTCCGTTGCCCGCGCTCGGCCGCCCATCTCCCCGCCCTGCTCGACCCTCGCGGTCAACTCCTGCCTCAGGCCATGCGCGTGTACCAACCTGACGGCAACCGGCTTGTGCCGTTTTTGATCTCTGTCGCGCGAGACGCGCCTCTGTTAGCTGGCCGCCTATTGTTTTCTAGTATATGTGTGTTTTCTGTATGTGCTCGTTCGGCTGCAACAATCCAGAAGCCCAGTAATCATGCATCTGGACTCCGTCTGTGGCGACCCACCAAGTGTTCGACAAGTTCTTCTACTTGGACGGCGGAGTTCTCCATCCCGATTTCGAAGACCGATCCGATGACGATACACCGAGGCGATCTGCAACCCCCACAAGATCACGTTTGCACCAAGAGCGGCCATGTCAAGAACTTCAATCCGGACCCGGTGGTGTCGGGACCTCATGCTCTTCAACCCGGACCAAAGACGACTAGACCGTCGACATGATCTTCCTCGGGCCTTCGACATGGAATCGCCAAGATCTACCGGCGCCGAACCCAAGGCCGCCAACGTCACCCGAGAACTTCGACAAGGACGCCAAGTTCGTCGAGGGCCCGGACGCCAAGGTCGCCTACATGGAACAACAAGTTCTCCATCACGAGTCCGAACCTCGCCGATCCCCGCCGTTCCCGTCGAACCGTTCCCCCGGTCGAACCCTGAGACCAGACCCTAGACCCCCGGAACCTAAGATCTTCCGAACCCAGATGTGTGACCCTAAGCCCCTATTTTATAATATGACATTATCAACTGTCGCATATTAAATTGTTCATCTTGCATGCATACCTGTCTGTCGTTTGGGGGCATTATGCCGATTCACCTCATAATTAAATATGGAGTGTTTATGCGGGATATCTTTGTCTTATTCCGGACTCCATTTAAATTGGTGTAGCGAACTGATGCCATGTGTTGCCTTGATAATACAACATTTAACTTGCGGGGTTGTTAAATAACTCGAACCTATTAATTAATTGTTGCTTGGCGGAAAGGGCTAAAACTTGCATAGGGCCGATTTGAGGGTGTTACACGTCGCCTCGATCTCCACGCACGCATTGAAACGGTGCCTCGGTTCCGCGAACCGCGGATCCTGTGATCGTCTTGACGGAATGCTGTCCGGATGACGTGACTTGACCATGACTTGTGTCAGGTGGCGTTGGAGATCAAGTTCCTGCTTAGTTTGAAATCAAGCTAGAAAATCCGAGTACCTGTTGATAGGTCCGACTTATTTTTAAGACCCGGATCATATTTTTTGTTGTGAAGTTTCAGGAACCCTTCAAGATTCTGCAAGCCGAAGATCAAGCTAGACGATGATAAATCCGACTTTGGATCTTGGAGGCCTCCGGGGGCTGCTGTTAGGGATATACTTTCCGGGTATCCTCACATTTCCTCACTGACCAGGGTGGCCCACTTCGGATTAGAGCTTTGCTTCACGGGCGGCCTAGTCAGGGAGAAATACGGAGTCCAATCCGGCTACAGGAAGGCCCAGAAGACTTACCGACTTAGGCCCATAATGTTACTTGTAGTTCAAGATGCACTCTGTAACCGACTCTTAGTCGTAGCCGGATAGATCTCTCATGTAAACCGTAGGCCGGATATCTATATAAGCCGTCCTAGGGAGAGCCTTTAGGGCAACACCTCAATAGTCTACAATCTTAACTCGCACAGGCGAAACCCTTGTAACCCATATTCTGGCCCTGCCGTATTACTGGATTGCTAGCAGGAGTAGGATCCGTCCAAAACCGGCAGATTCGAACCTGGGTAAACTTGTGTGCTCACCATCCTGAAACACCGTACGTCTCACACCCCTCTCTTCCGCACGCCTCAAGGACCCCCTCATGGCGTACTTGTCATCAATCCGACGACATTCGATTCTCCAAATATTAAGACCTTCGGATGGTTGAATGGGGAGATCTTGGGAATTTGGTGACTCACAAAGTACTATTCTTCTCTGGGGATTCGAGCAACTCCAGGTTGAAGATGGGGAGGGGTATTTGTACCCCCTCCCGGATTGTAGCCGTTTGGAATCGTCGGGGGACGGATAATCCGACTAGGGCAAATATCCGGCCCGTAACAAAAACTCCGGCCCAAACATCCGCCCCCTCTTCTACAAAGCACGCCTCTGGTCCTTAGCAAAAAATGCAGGGGCGGATAATCCGGCCTACCGAGAGGGGAGAATTATCCGGCCAGGGCAAAAGCTCCGACCCTGGCCAGAAATCCGGGGCAAATGTCTGCTCTCCGTTAGAGCGTCATGTTGTGTGATCCTTAGCCGTTTCTAGGGAGGGGTGGATTATCCGGTCCAGGCTGAGGTTGGATTATTCGGCCTTGGGCAAACATCCGGCCCAGTGCCAAAAATCCGGCAAAAAATCGGTCCCTCTCCGAGAGCCGCGTTGTTGGTACTATTCTCCAGGGGCGGATTATCCGGCCTGGCAGACTTGATTTTGCTGAATTGAGCAGGGGCTCTTTTTCATTCTTTTTGGAGGGACGATGCTGACACATGTAAATGTTCTTTTGTATCTACAGCACTCAACACACAAAAATAAAGTCCATATATTGTTATCTAACACATGAAACACTAGTGATTAAGAAATACTGTTTCAAAAGTGCCAACCAAAGGGACATGACAATTGACTCCACCTCGATTAAGAGTTAGAGACAGATTTGCATGGAGGATTATGGCATTCTTTTCTGAAAAGGCTTCCAACGAAGAACATGCTACAATATACACAGTATCATCCGCGTATTATGGCATCGGCCGACTCTTGAATCACAGGGACATGACAATATACACAGATTTGCACAGTATCAACCAAAGGGACATGACAATATACACAGATTTGCGCAGTATCAACCAAAGGGAGATGACAATATACACAGATTTGCATGGAGGATTATGGCATCGGCCGACTCTTGAATCGACCGGGTATGGAGTATGGACATGCCATCTCCCATTATTATCCGAATTATCGATTGCCACCTGCGTGGCGTGGGTCGGTGACATGCAGAGCGGCCTAGCGAGCCATGCATGCACGTCCGAGTGCTCCGACGAACGCGGCGGCGCCGCGCGCGTGCTCCGTGAGTCCGTCCGTCCGCTGGTCTTCGTCTCCGACATTCTATTTCTGACCGGCTCCACATCCCCCTCCTCATTTTCCTCCTTGGCATTAATTACCGCAAGCTATTGTCGTCTCCTCTCTTAACCCATCCGACGTCGTCTGTCCACAACACCGGTACTCTTCCGGGAGCTATAGCACGGCGGGCCGGCGGCGGCCGGAAGTAGGACGACAATGGCGAAGATCCTGCTGCACGGGACGGTGCACGTCACCGTGTTCGAGGCCGAGGGGATCTCCAACAACAGCAGGCCCAGCAGCCAAGCGCCGCAGTTCCTCCGCAAGGTACGTCTTTGTCGCCCCGGCTGGCCATCTCTCCGGAATCTCCCAATAACTCTTCTCGGGCAGATCTGCATGCGTCAAATTTTTTTTTGTATCTTTTGAACTCTGAGAACAAACACTACAAATTTTTAGCACCAGGTGAAACAAATTATTCCAGCATGATGGACAGTTTTTGAAATCCCTGTGAACAAGTTTATAAAATCGACTAGAATTACTCAATACTTACATAAGACAAACAAATCATTACAACACGATGACTAATTTTTAAAAAATCTATATGAACACATTGAAAATCTACCGAGAGTTAGTTAACTCCCGATCGACCGAGAGACAAATGCCCCTCTATGTTGCGCATCTGCTAGTCTCATATAAGCACATGGTGTGGTTGGTTTAAGCCCAGACCGACTTCACCAACAAATTTACCAGCCCATCTTTTGGTAATAAGGTTGCTCGTGTGTTTCGAAAAAGGTTTTGACCAATTTGGCGAGAGAAGGAGAAAATAACAACAAATTACTCTAGTCGTTAGGAGCGAGGGATCGAGGTGGTACATAGGGGGAAATCTAGGACAACAGGAGGGGCGGGCAAAGTGTTATGACATTGAACCATTGTGTACATATTGATGGCTAAATCCATATCAAACGGTCATAGGTTCATCTTAGAGATTGACCGGTTGGGCGAGGAGTGAGAGAAAAGGAGGGAGAAGGAAAAAATGAAGAGGAAGAAGAGGGAGGCCGAGGTGGGTGAACTTGCACCGACCACCTCGATGCCTTACTCGACTGAGTTTAAGAGTTCAATATTTCAATAACAGAAAACATTCGGATATAAAATTATTTAGAAATTTCAGAAACTGTTTATTTTGATGTGATTTTGCACGATTTTGTGTATTGATTGTGCATTGTGATGTATCGTACCGAGAGCTCTTCTAATTTCAAACAATGGGAACACACTAGCTGGTGGAGGGGATCGAGGACACGGTGGGCGTGGGCAAAGGCGCGAGCAAGCTCTATGCCACGGTGGGCCTTGGCAAGGCCCGCATAGGCCGCACCCGCACGCTGACCGACGAGTCGGCGAGTCCGCGCTGGTTCGAATCCTTCCACATCTACTGCGCGCACCTCGCCTCCGACGTGCTCTTCACCATCAAGGCCAAGAACCCGATCGGCGCCTCCGTCGTCGGCACGGGTTACCTCCCCGTCCGCGACATCTTCGGCGGCGACGAGGTCGAGCGGTGGCTCCCGCTCTGCGACAACAGCCGCAACCCCGTTGATGGCGGCGGCAAGGTCCACGTCAAGCTCCAGTACTTCGACATCTCCAAGGACCGGAGCTGGGGCCGCGGCATCCGCTCCGGGAAGCACCCGGGGGTGCCGTACACCTTCTTCTCCCAGCGGCAGGGGTGCAAGGTCACGCTGTACCAGGACGCGCACATCCCCGACGGGTTCATCCCCAGGATCCCGCTCGACGACGGCCGATGCTACGAGCCGCACCGGTGCTGGGAGGACGTCTTCGCCGCCATCAGCAGTGCCAAGCACCTCATCTACATCACGGGATGGTCGGTGTACACGGAGATCACGTTGCTCAGGGACGCGAACCGGCCCAAGCCTCCGGGTAGCGGCGTCACGATCGGCGAGCTGCTGAAGAAGAAGGCCGGCGAGGGGGTGAGGGTGCTGATGCTGGTCTGGGACGACCGGACCTCGGTCGGGGCGCTCAAGAAGGACGGCCTGATGGGGACGCACGACGAGGACACGATGAACTACTTCGAGGGCACCGACGTGCACTGCGTGCTCTGCCCGCGCGACCCCGACGACTCCGGCAGCATCGTGCAGGACCTGCAGATCTCCACCATGTTCACGCACCACCAGAAGATCGTCGTGGTGGACCACGACATGCCACAGCCCCAGAGCGCGTCGAGGCGGCGCCGGCTCATGAGCTTCGTGGGGGGTCTCGACCTCTGCGACGGCCGCTACGACACGCCGTTCCACCCCCTGTTCGGCACGCTGGACTGCGCCCACCACGACGACTTCCACCAGCCCAACTTCGCGACGCCGGCGACGATCGAGAAGGGCGGGCCGAGGGAGCCCTGGCACGACATCCACTGCCGCCTCGAAGGCCCCGTGGCGTGGGACGTGCTCTACAACTTCGAGCAGCGGTGGCGCAAGCAGGGCGGCAAGGACCTGCTGGTCCAGCTCCGGGACCTCGCCGACGACATCATCCCGCCGTCGCCCGTGGTGTACGCGGAGGACAGGGAGTCGTGGAACGTGCAGCTGTTCCGGTCCATCGACGGCGGCGCCGCCTTCGGGTTCCCTGACACCCCCGAGGACGCAGCCAGGGCCGGGCTCGTGAGCGGCAAGGACCAGATCATCGACCGGAGCATACAGGACGCGTACATCTGCGCCATCAGGAGGGCCAAGACCTTCATCTACATCGAGAACCAGTACTTCCTGGGGAGCTCCTACTGCTGGAAGCCCGACGGCATCACGCCCGAGGACGTCGGCGCGCTACACATGATCCCCAAGGAGCTCTCCATGAAGATCGTGAGCAAGATCGAGGCCGGCGAGCGGTTCACCGTGTACGTGGTGGTGCCCATGTGGCCCGAGGGTATCCCCGGGAGCGGCTCCGTGCAGGCGATCCTGGACTGGCAGAGGAGGACCATGGAGATGATGTACACCGACATCGCGCAGGCGATCCAGGCCAAGGGGATCGACGCCAAGCCCAAGGATTACCTCACCTTCTTCTGCCTCGGCAACCGGGAGGCCAAGAAGGCCGGCGAGTACGAGCCCCCGGAGCCGGCCGATCCCGACAGCGATTACCTCAAGGCCCAGCAGAACCGCCGGTTCATGATCTACGTCCACACCAAGTCGATGATCGGTACGTCAGTACGTACGGCAATTTCCAGAAAATCGAAGATCTTGTAGTAGTAGTAGTTTCAGTGTTCTTGACTGTTTCTGTGTTGTTTGGTTTTTCAGTGGACGATGAGTACATCATCGTGGGGTCGGCGAACATCAACCAGAGGTCCATGGACGGGGCGCGGGACTCGGAGATCGCCATGGGCGCGTACCAGCCGTACCACCTGGCGGCGAGCCGGCCGGCGAGGGGGCAGGTGCACGGGTTCAGGATGGCGCTGTGGTACGAGCACATGGGCATGGTGGACGAGGTGTTCCTGCGGCCGGAGAGCGTGGAGTGCGTGCGCAAGGTGAACGCCATGGCCGACAGGTACTGGGACCTCTACGCCAGCGACGGGCCCGAGCGCGACCTCCCCGGCCACCTCCTCACCTACCCCGTCGGCGTGACCAGCGACGGCGCGGTGACGCAGCTGCCCGGGGTGGAGTTCTTCCCGGACACCGAGGCCCGGATCCTCGGCGCCAAGTCAGACTACCTCCCGCCCATCCTTACCACTTAGAAGCACTACTGACTCTGCAGCCGTCGTCGTCGTCGCATCACGTTGCGCTCTCCACTGATCAAATTTTCTTTGTTGTGTTTGGTTTCGCTCTGAAGATTTTGGTGTTCCGTCTGAAAATTCTGAATAAAGAACAGCTCTAGATCCTTTTAGACAATAATGAGAAAATGTACCAGTACATGTGATTGTAGGTTAATTTATGAAAGTTAATTGATTTAGTTCATGCATCATTGTCTGATTGATTCATTACACTACTCAGTGCTTCTGTTACTGCTTCTTTGATGAGAAATGTCAGAAAATGGCCAATTACCAATCAGTACAAGAGACTACCATATTATTCTTCGGGAGTGTCTATCGTACAGTTAGCTGTTTTGAAATTGAGAAACAGACACTTTTTTCAGTCCAATGAACGGATGACAACTGTCAAACAACAAATCGAATAAGAAAAAGGAGACAAGGCCCAAAAGAGAAGTGCCTGTTTCTTTGTTACCGAATAGACACATCTCTGTTCTCTTAGTTTTTGAGATTTATCAAACTTCTGACTATTGGGTTCATATTTGTGTAACACCCACCAGCGAAAGAAAGCCCAACAAAAATGACCTCTTAACAAACTCTCTCTAGCCAACACCCACCAGCGAAAAAAAACACGTCAACAAAGCCCAGCACTAAAAATTGCATCTTCTTCTTTAACAAGAAACCACACAGATCAAGCTCGGCTGCGACTTGGCACCCAGATCAAGTCAGGCTGCGACTTGGCACCCAGATCAAGCTCGGCTGCGACTTGGCACCTAGATCAAGCTCGGCTGCGACTTGGCGATCTCCATCGTATCTTCTTCCCCAACAGAAGAACACAATCGACCACCCCAAAATCAAGCCTACCATCTTCACAGGAAAACTAAAGAACTTCATACAAGGGAGAGGGGTGGGGATCAGAGACCCTGTGATGGAACAAGAAGAGAAAAGGGACAAACATGCTTTGCTGAATCGCATACTTGGCGCTGGAGATGTCCTGGAGTCCCAGGTTTGGTCAAATTCTTCCTCTCCCCTCCTCCGTGTGATGTATAGAGGAATCCACAACTTTTAGCACTGAATCAAAATCAATACATACACTAGGGGTAGAGTGTGTTTGGGGGTTATCCTTTTGTCGGTGCTTATATGCAATATGCACAAATTAGCCAAAGAAACAAGCCAATTTGGAAATTAGTTTGGAAATTAAGCCATAGAAAACTGGAACAGTTGGAAAATATATAACAAGTATCAGGGTGTTACATCATGCTGTTAACAGAATTTGGGTGTTACATCATTAAAAAGGACTCATAACAAAGTATATTTTGTTGCAGGTGGTTAATGATGGAGCCACAATTGTAATAAATGATGCAGGAGATAATGAGGACATATTACTAAAGGTAGCTCTCTCTGAAAAACACATTGTTTGGTTGAAACATGATGTCTTATACATTGTAAAACACATTGTGCAAGCAGGATTTTTTATTCATGGCACTCCTACGAGGCAATATCGACAATAGCTACTCATATAACAAGAATGCATGGTGGACTGATCCAAACCAGAACAAAAATGAACTTAGCACAGGCAGCCACACCCAACCAAGCTGACTTCATGACGAAATGAAATGATGTAAAGCAAAGGTACAAGCACAGAGAAGATCAGAGAGAAAACAAAAATAAAATAATAAAATGCTTATGCCTAACCTTTGGATACAATACTTTGCAGGTCGACTCAAACAAGTGTGATGAAGTTCCATCTTCAAGTTCATCATACCCTTCAAAGAAAAACAAAGACAGATTTCAGGTACATTTATTACTGGATCAGACAAATTCAAAAACTGCTTGTTACTGTGAACAAGAATTGAAACTAACATTATAAATAACAAAATGTCAGCAGGAACACAACATTGGGCATGAAGATATTGGATACAATCCATGGGATGCAAATCTATTTGAAGACATGATACTTGATGAGGTTAGTTCAGACAAGCACAAAATGTATCCTGATAGAATCTGAAAAAGAAAACCAAAACTAAGATGTCTTCCCATCCCCTTTAGATTATTGAAGACGACAATCCAGAAGATGAAGTAAATGGTAATCCATTCAACCATACATGGAATTTATCTGATCAGAATGGTGAGGAAAATTTAGATGATACCCCAACTAAAATTGTGACTGAATCACCTGGTGCAACCAAAGAAAAAGCAACTGAGCAGATACATGAAGAAGATGTTGAGAACTTTCTGCAAAATGAGGAAGAAGCTACTGAGCAAGATAATTTAGGAGTAAGTACTGAGCTAATGCCTAAGAAGGGTATGGAATTTAGATCTAGAGAGGAAGCTCATCAATTTCTAAACATGTATGCCTTTGCAGCTGGGTTTTCTATTGCTGTTGTGTCCATTTACCGCACAACAAGCAAGAAAAGGAATAATGAAGTTACAAGGGCAACAATAAAGTGTAACAAGCATGGCCACAACACGGAAATTGAGAAGGAGCAACTAATTGCACAAAGGCAAACCACAGTGTTTGTGAGAACAAATTGTAAAGTGGAGTTTGTAATCAGTGAGAAAGATGGGTTGTGGCGGATCACTAACCTGTTTCTTGAGCACAACCATCCTCTCGAACCAGGGAGTCGATTTTTCAGATCTCATGTCTGCATGACAAAAGAAGAAAAATCAATCATAAAGACAATGAAGCAGTGCAACATCCCCACTAGAAACATTGTTTCTGTTCTAGCACACATGAGAGGAGGAATGGAGCAGCTTCCATACAACAAAAAGAAAGTGTGCAACTATGGTACAAGTGTGAATAGAGAAATGAAGAACAGTGATCTCATGGAAGTTCTTGCCTGGTTCAACAAGAAACAAGCTGCAGAACCCGGATTTTACTACTCTATTGAATTGGATGCTGAAAATAAGGTCCGCAGCGTGTTCTGGACAGATGCAAGATCGAGGCAGTATTATGATTTATATGGTGACTGCATAAGTTTTGATACTACATTCCTAACAAACAAATATAACTTACCGTTTGCACCCTTCGTTGGAATATCACCACATGGTAAAACTTGTTTGCTTGTGCATTCATCGTGAATGAAACATCAAAAACATTTGAATGGTTGTACAAGGAATTTTTATTATCAAATGGTGGAAAGCATCCACAATCAATAATAACTGATCAAGACAGAGGCATGGAAAAAAGCAATTGATACTGTTTTTCCCAATACAACACATAGAACATGCTTGTTTCATGTGAAGAAGAAGTGTGAGGACAAAAATGGAACAACATTCCAAGCAAATGAGGGCTTGTATGAAGAGATGCAAGATATAATAGATAACTCGCTGACAATACAAGAGTTTGAAACACTATGGATGGCTATGATTGAAGAGTATAAGGTTGGTGGAGTGAAATTCTTCAATGACATGTGGAATTCGAGGAAGAAGTATGTTCCTGTATACTTCAAAACAAAATTCTTCCCATTTATACAAACAACAGCAAGAAGTGAGGCGACAAATGCTTTATTCAAGAAAGGCGTTGGCGCACAGTTCAGCATCACTAGCTTCCTCAGGGAATATCAGCGCATTTTGGATACAATACATGCAAGGGAAGATGAATGCGACCATAATGCAGGAAATAAGATAGTGCCACCAACAAAATTCTTGACTAAGTACTATATAGAAAGACAAGCTCATGAAATGTACAACTTGGAAATATTCAGAAAATTCCAGCAAAAACTGAATGATGTTACAAGGCTACATATCCGAGAACATGAAAATAACAAGATTTATGTGCTATATCAGGCACCCAACTACCCAATTAAAGAGCATAGAACAAGAAACTACATAGTGCAAGTTAACTTGGAAAGTGAAGACTATTCTTGTGTGTTCTGCAAATTTCACAAAGATGGCATATTGTGCTCTCATATTTTGAAAGTGATGCTACACCTTGAATTGGACAAGATACCAGATAAATACATCATTGAAAGATGGAGGAAAAAGCACAAGAAACTGAACTACATTGTCTCTGCGCCGCAAGAAATAGACAATGACAGTCTGAGATATAACTTACTATCAAGGAGAGTAACGCAAACAGCTTCCAAAGGTTCAAAAAGAAGAGAAAAATGTCAATATTTGCTACAAGAAGTGCAAAGAATAGAGGATCACATGGAAGCAATGGACAAAGTTACTGAAGACACTGGTGAAACTCAGCCAACTTCAACAAGAACAGTTTCAAACTTGTCGAATGCATCACTGCAGGAAGGAACCAGCTCTACAATTGAGATCCTTGATCCAGATCAAGCTCACACAAAAGGGCGCCCGAGGATGCTCACAATAAAGGAGAAGATCAAGGCAAATAAGTTCTATAAATGTAGCCACTGTGGTGGTACTGAACACACTAAGAGAAACTGTACCAACAAACATCTCGTCTACAACTTACCAAAACCAAAAAGGAGTAGGAAATCAAAACCTAAAGGAGCAGGTAGCAAAGAATAAAATGAAAAAGAACCTCCTATCTACAGATCATAACAACATTTTTAAAATGAGGCATTTTTGTATTTGCTTGCAGAACAGACTCCCTAGCCAAAAAATCAACGAAGAAAGGGAAGACAACTGAAGTTGCAGCTCAAGAAGACAAGGAAATTCATCACAAACATGCAGCAATTCCATGCAGCGAAACAACATCTACTTCACACATTGAGTGCTAAGAAAAAGTTGCAGAGGAAAAATGTATATTATTCTCTGGACTATTTATTGTTGTAATAAAATGACCAAAAGATACAAGTGATTGTGTATGTGCTACATAGGTAGAATTACTACCGTATACTTGTTCTGAAGGATAAGATGGAATAACCAGATGTGTTTGTGTGTAATAAATCGAATTAATTAGAAAAAGAAGAAATAAAAGATTGAATAAGAAAATGAAGTGGTTCCTCCTCCTTTACCCGGGCTTGGAACCGGCTATCCGAATTAATAAATGTCGGATAGGCGGAGTTCCCCACGAAAAACCCTTCCCCGCAAAAAGAGCAAATAACTTAGAGAAAAAGAGAAACTGAATAAGAGGAACAAAGATAATGTGGAGAGAATAAGAGAAATAGACATATTGAAAGAAAGAAAGAAACAGAAGAAAGAAAAGCGGACGAAAACATTTACATAGATAGAGGGACATGTATACTGAAAGAAGAAGAGACTAACAAACTGAAAGAGTGACTGAATTTATGAAAAAAGATCAAAACAGAGAATTAATGAGAGGAGATGAAGAAAAGCTTAGAAATAGAGAAAATGAAAGGATGAAAAAATAGTCAATGAAGAACAGATAAGAAAGAAGGAACACTAACTAAATAATTGAGAAAAAGAGAAAATGAATGAGAAGAGATGAAGAAAAGAGGACAAGTAGAGATAATGACAGGATGAAAAAAATCAACAGTGACTAGATTTTAAAATGCCAAGAAATGAGTTACTGAGAGAGTGAAAGACTAAGGTTAAAGAAAAGATAAACTCAAGGACAAAAACTGATAATTTTTTTGAAGAAAAGATGACAAAGAAAATGAGTTTCTAAATAAAAAAAGATGATACATTGAGCAAAAAGATAACTACGAACAAAATGAGCTACTGAATGATATAAGGAACACCAGTTTGTCTACAAAGGATCATATTAAAACTAAAAACATAGATGAAATGTACCTTACAAAAGGATGCCTGCTATACTTAGTTACTACATCCTTCATGATAGAACAGAAAAAGGGATCAACAAAACGGATAGTGAGACACCTTCCCGCCATATTCGCAAAAGTATCACAAGGTGTAATTCGTATATAATTCAGATATGAAAATGCTATCCCTACAATTAAGAAAAAGATATAAAATCAACATTGATAGTTATAAGTAAACAAACTATTTAATAGTACATACTGCGCGGGTATGTACTTAATACTTGTGGATGGTAATCAACAACTATAGATTTGTCGGCATTATTCCTTTTGCAGAAGAAAAGCTTGTTTGCGTATTGAATTCTGATATTCACAATATCTGCTTTAGAAAAGAAACGCCGAATATCCAACTCAGTCTTGAAGATTTCCATGAACTTCATCGTGAAAATACCACAATCATCACTGAAAAGTATACAAAAAGCAAAATTTAAAAAAAAATCAGAATGAACATAAAACAAAAAAAATGTACAAAAGGCTTACGCATTATCCTGCTTGGGAACATTGGCATACATCACTCCAAAGTTTTTGAATATATTCTCATCGGTTTTGAAAATCAGATTCCAAAGCTTGATGAAGTTGTTAATCTACAAAAACAAAAAAGAAGACTATCTTAAGAAAAAAATGAAGAATATACAGAAAACAGGAAACAATCTAACAAAAAACTTACAAGGCGTTTCTTTATCGAGATATGAAAATCACCATCCTTGCTGTACAGAGAATCAAGAAATATGAAAATTTTGTACTTGAAATCAACGGAGAATGTAAACCAATGTCGCGACTGACAAATTGGAAAGAAGAACTAAAATATAAAAACCAAGATAAAATATCAAATTACAACAAATAATTAAACAAAAGAACAAAGGAAATGATAAAAACAAGGAACATACCCTGTCAGCAAGTTCCAAACGCTTCCCTTTACTAGCAGATGCAGCACCTAAGAATGCCTTCGAAACAAATGAATATTGAACATCATTTTCATAATCCAATATGCACTCCTGTAAATTAAAAAGGATGAAAAAAGGTCACACAAAGCACATAAAAAATACATATAATTTGTATTCAACAACAAAAAATGGAAGATTAGTACTAACACCAACAAGGGAGAAGAAGTGGTGCCTCCCAGATTTTGATGGGTGATTATCCTTGAAGAGTTTACGACAGAAAACCGGAAGCAAGAAATTGTCAACATGACCTTCGACCATTAAGGATTGTCCCAGAGAAATATAGCTGCAATGCACCTTACTGAATTTCACAGCGTAAGTCCTATGCAGAAAAATAAGAAAGTCATTAACAGAAAGCTGAGAGAGAATTAAACATATAAATAGAAAATGGAATCCAAATACAAAATGGGTATAGAGAAAAACATACTTTTGAATCCCTTTGGTGTAAGTCAAATCAACAATTGCATAGTAATGCTTGATGTCTATGTCCGAGACAGGAAAACGACCATTCTAAACCAAGGGGAGAACCAATGAATTTTTTGGCTGCAGAATCACTAAATCATCTTTTGGGAGCCTCTCTTCAAATGCATGCTGAGATAAATCAATAAAATCTTCAACGTTCTTAACATCATCTAATTTACGAACACATTGTTCCAATCCTTGCTGCGCAACATTGTTAGACATAATGTTATACAGCTCATCTCCTTTCTTAGCTAACTCTCCCTGTCTAAAACTAAAACTGTCTGTCCCAGTTATTTCCACTTCAGGAGATTGATTCATCTACAGATAACTCAAAAAAGAAATGAACAGAGAGATTTATATATGAAAACAATAAAATAATCTAAAATTAAAACAAAAAAGAATCTACAACTTACTACCTAGGGTTTAGGAGAGAAATCAGATATAGGGATGGGGGCCTGCTTGGATCCAGTAAAATTCGTGTTCCTACCAATTTGCTTCTTCACTAGCGAGCATCCTTTTGAATTAAATAAAGCATTGGTATCCTAGAGCAAAACAAAAACAGAAAATGATTCAAGCTAAAAAAAGATAAGTACAATGATTGAAGATTGTTATTTTCATGATCCATACAGAAGTAGTATGCAAAAACAAACGGATAGAAGCAAGTGCAGATCACCTTAACATTCGGAGAGGGTGAAAAGTTTATCCGAGAGATAGGAGAGCTCATGTACACGAGAGACCTGGAGTCTTTAACACCACAAGGGTAGGTGTTTAGCGATGGTAGGGCTTGCTCTTCAGGTATTGAATGTGATAGTCTTGACTTCACTTTATGCAATGGTTGCATTGCAGGGGCTATGTTGCATTAAACAGGGAACATAAGGATATAACTATTGCAAACTGAGCAACACAAGCATACTAAAAAGAAAATTGAAGATAACTTCGTATGTTGACACATAGCTAGGTACCTGTTTTGACAATGCTAAGCCCAGCAGCCTTAGATGACAAAAAATCTAGAATCCCTATAAGAAAAAAGGTAAATCAAAAGATTACATCAATATGATACAGAAAAAGAGAGAATTTTGGTAAAACCTACATTACAAAAATAGGAATTTACCAGGAGTATGAACAACTTTACTACCCAATTTAGAAGTGGGGATTGCTTTAGAGAAAACATTTGGACTGATCAAATCTAAGTTACTTGCAATATCAATCTGATATCCATGAAAAAAAAGATGAATGTGGTGCAAAAAGGACAAAAGATTGAGACAACAAAAAAATACATAAAAACAAACAAACCATACTATAATAAAAAAAGGAATTAAATATACTAAACGCTTGCACTAACCTCAATAGGAGCATGATCAGAACTGATAGTATCTCGAGCTACAATAAAAAGAAAGGAAAAGGAAACCAAATAAGGAATGAATCATACTAAAATGTCAAAAAATAGCATACATGACAAAAGAAAAAGAACTAGCCAAAGATGGGGTAATACCTCGCACATTGGAATCCTCAGTTTGCATTTTTACTTCACAAGATTTTAAACCAATTAGAAAATTCAACACGTTATTGACCAATAGTTCACACTTAAGGGCATTAGGAAGTTTCTCATGTTGTGCAGACCAGACAGAATCAATAATACCATCGATGATCTAAAATAGAAAAATGAAAACAAAGAATACCATGTAATAAAACTATAAAAACAATACGCTATAGAATAAGAAATAACAGTACCTTAGGTTCCAGTGCAAACTTAATATGCAAACTATTCTTAAACTCTGCCAAAAAATATGATTTATGTTGATCATTTGAAGCATCGTTGTCGCTTTTGGAATCTCCAATAGCCCCAAACTATATAAGAAAAAATAATGTGAATTAAAAATATGTACTACATCATAGTTGGCAGAAAAAAATGTTAGGTAGGATGCTAAAACAAAAAGGAACAAACACAAAACCTCTCTATAGCAATGTGGAAGATTTTTCTTCAATTGCCTCTTTCCGAACAAATTCTTCTTCTTATGATCCAGGTCAGAGAAGAGTTTTATCAAGTTACCCTTCCAAATAGATATCCTAGGAACACTCTGATCAAGCTTTCTAGCCCCAAAATCTAAGGAATCAAGGTAATACACCTAAAAACACACTGCTATTAGTTTGGCAGGAACAAAAACAAACATTGCAAAGATAAAAAAAATAGCATCCAAAACAAAAAGAGATGAGAGAGACAAAAGAGCTCACTGAAATAGCATAGTAGCAGAACTCAAAATGTTTCGGCCTCCTTCCATTCAATTTACATGTCCTGCTGAATTTTGATACTCCGGAAATAAGATGTTCATATACAAGCAAGCTGAGGTCAAACCCACTTACAGAAGTTGGCTCTTGCAATATAGCCAGGAAATCAGTATTCGGGAACTCATCCATGGTAGGAAAGAGAAAGCACTTGAAAGCAACAACCATGAAACACACAAAAATTTCTTTGTCAGTTAACACTTCTTTGGATTTCAACTTGTTCCCAAAGAAAGTGATATGTGGCAAGTTTGCTAAGCCAAACATAGACATAATGAATTTGGCGCCGCCTTCACTATCTACCATAGGGACTGAACCACTGTTTGGCAAACCGAGCACATAATGAATAGAATCCTTTGATATTGGTAAAATCTTGCAATCGTCGACAATAATCTGGGATGACACAGGGTCTATACAGCTTGCAAGCCACCAAACAAAAACCGAAGGAATCTCAGATTTCTCAAATAACAAAAGGCTTCCAAACCCAAAATTCCTAATGACCTCCCTCCGACGGATGGACAACGAATTCAGAACATCCCAGAAGTACTTCATTGAATACGAAACAAAATCATCTCTACCAGCAACATGTTCCTTGATCATTTTATTCTGAATAAAAAAGAAAAGAAAATAGAAAAGAGCAGACCTAAAACAACATGGCATGAGATATAACATAATCAACAAAAACCAGTGCATATATAGAAAAGAAAAGAAGAAAAATAAACCTTATTCCAGATATGAGAGTCATTACAAAATTGAGAAAAATCCATCTTGAGAGATTTAACAGCCTAATAAACAAAACCACAGAAATAAGCAAACCAACTGATCACAACTATGAATACTGATCGATAAAAAAATAATTTCTAAATCATTATGCATAAACCTCTTTGCGAAAAAACTCAAACAATGCATCATCCAACAGCCTTCCTCCCTGGATTGACATTCTCCTTTGTAAAGAAAAGCAAAATATTGTATGAGATAATCTAATAGCGGCAAACACATATAGGAACAAAACCATCAAAAATATATAACAAACACAAAAACAAAAAGGGAATATCATGTACATACTTTATCACTTGATGAAAAGCTGTCGATGTAAGAAAGCTCATGATCAGGATGATAATCTGGTGAGTGACAAAGTCTAGAATTCCCTACTGACAAATTATCACCAAACCTTCTTGTAGTAAGATCACTGCGAAAAAACAATAGAAATAGATTGATCCATGGGTTGTATATAAGAGAGACCAGTTTAACAAAAAAAGGAAGATACTCATCAAGGAAAATACAAATAACATAAATAGTACTACAGAAGGAGACGGAATAATATGAATAACATCAGTAGTTTCACACTAAAAATCTATCAGGAATACACACAGACTCATATATATTCAGGAGCATTGCCACTAAAAACACACGAACTCATACGGCATAGCTAAAAATCAATCCCCCTAGCATAAAAAATTCACCACCATGAACACACTCAAATGAAAAAAATACATAGTCAGCACAAACCACTAGCACAACTGACTACATCTAGGGAGAGTCTGTCCCCCAAATTCAGAAATAAAATAACAAAAAAGAAGAGAGAACTCCAAAACATTACATGATCTGCTGTACATAGAATTCAAGCACCATCTACATAGCATCAAGCATACAACATCAAACCTAACCAAAAAACCTAAGAAAATCCTTCAGCAGGACTTAAACTGTACATGAACTAACAAAAGAATAACCAAGCTTACTATAATATATAGCCTGCATATGAATCTAGACATCATCATGATAGTTGGGATCACCAAACCTGACCTGAAAAACATCGACTACAAGAGCATCCCAGCAAGACTGGCACCCAATTTCAGAGACAAATCGACAAAATCCCCAAAAAAACATAGTCCAACTACGAGCTGCTCAACATCCCTGTGAAGCACAAGCTACCAAACGCCAATAAATCACTGAATACTCAGATCTACCGCCGACAAACAATAGTGCATTGGCAGACATCACAGACCAGGAAAAACACAAAAGATACTAAGCACCACATAGAAATACAACCTAGCTTACTCCAATATATAGCCTGCATATGAATCTGGACATCATCATGATAGTTGGGATCACCAAACCTGACCTGAACAACATCGACTACAAGAGCATCCCAGCAAGACTGACACCCAATTTCAGAGACAAATTGACAAAATCACCAAACAAAACATAGTCCAACTACGAGCTGCTCAACATCCCTGTGAAGCACAAGCTACCAACGCCAATAAAATCACTGAATACTGACAAACAACGGTGAATCGGCAGACATCACAGACCGGGAAAACACAAAGGTACTAAGCACCACATAGAAATACAACCACTAAGGGGCGGGAGAAGGCCGGAGGAAAATACCCATGTCGCCGGCGGAGCGCATGCCTTCTACGCTCGCGAATCGACATTCTCCTCGCCGTTGTACTACAGGGGGCGCGAGACCCAACTCTCTCCATCCCCGAAAACTCCGGCTGCTATCCCCCCGCTCCCTCTAACGGCTGTATCCCCGGCTCGCGGTGCACCGCCTCCTCCGGCGCCGGCGGAACTGGCTGCGGAGACGCCACTGCCACCTCCGCCATGGCTTCCGCCTCTTCCTCTCCTTGGGGAAAACGAGACTCAGAGGAAAAAGCTGAGTGGGAATTCAAAAAGAAAAAGGAAAAGACTCAAAAAGAAACGGGCAAAAGGACAGACCGACGCTGTGCGGGCGTTGAGAGACCGACGCTGTGCGGGCGCTGAGATTCGGGACAGACATCCGACGGCCCAAAAAACGTCTGTTTCCCAATTTTAAAACAGACATCTGTTTATTAGGAAAAGTGTATTCTTTTAGTACTAAGTAGATTTCACTATCATGTCATCATCATACTTATGGACTCACAAATATCAAATGACAAAAAAAATACCATCACAGCCACCCGCCAAATAACGAGGTCTTTATGTTGTCCTTCTCAAAGTTTTCAGTGGTGTAAGGTAGGTTTTTTTTTGGATGGTTGTAGTATGAGCTAATCTATTTGAGGTTCTTCCTGACCTCACCTGGAACATGAAGTTGTCAGAAGAGGTGAACAAAGTCTTCTTTGGTTCTCACATCTGTCTTTTTCTTAAACTTCACCGAATCCACATCTTTTATTGTGTTACTGTCAAACTTCTCTTATTTTTATGGTGCATGTGTTCTTAGCTGCTCGTTCACAAAGACGACATCGATTTCATGGAATTATTGACAAGTTTTTCTGGCTATCGATTGCCACCTATGTAAACCATCTGTTTCACCCGGTGCATATATCCAGAATGTTCCATTCTTTTAAGCAAACAAAAACAAAAAGGGGACAGATTTATGCTTGCTTTTTTTCTTAGTGAGAAATTGAATTGACCTGGATGTTTTCTAAGAAAATAATATGGAGAATTATTTTTGTGTAGTGAACAAAGTATCCATACAAAACAATACTCCCTCTGACCCATATTAGTTGACTCGAATTTGTATAGATTCGGATGTATCTAGACATGTTTTAGTATTAGATACATCCAAATCTAGAAAAATCCAAGTCAACTAATATGGGTAGGAGGGAGTAGAACAATTTTGATTGGAAGTTAGAATCTTGGACGTCAGTAGCACTGACGTGCTTAAACAAGATTTAACAAAGTCATGGAGTGAATAAAAAAATAGGTGTCAGATAGTGCATATGTATGCCGTTAACTGGAAAACAACAGATGCAGAAGAGCACTGGAGGTATAAATTTCATCCACATGATAAGATTGAAGAGAATCAGTGCAAAATGTCAATATTCTATATTGAAACTTTCAGAAGTATATGCCACAATTCTTGTTCTCTTGGAAAAAGTTTTGACAGTGCCACTTCTGTGTCGGTCCACCACAACATTCAGAAAAATCTTCTATGCAAGGCGGTAACAGCCAAATAAGAAGATGAGAGAACACATGATGGAGACAAACGGGGGGAAAGCCAAGTGTATGCTACCGGTGAAAGCAGTCAATCTCCCCTGATCCTGATCCTTCTACAATTAATATTCCCTATGTAAGCTATCTTTATGCAGCCTTCACCTTCGGTTTTGCTTTCTTAAATTGAGAGTACAGGAAAACTCCAACTAGAGCCACAGCAGTTCCTGCAGTCAGCGAAAGAACATATTTCAGACATATAAATCAGAGTGTGAATTGTTAGAACTTGCTGGTAAGATATGATTGATTGGATATATAGTTACCAAGGGCATTTATAGGTGAAATAGGAGTTCTGAAGAAGAGAACGGACGACACGATGACGACCACCCGTTTGACAGAGTTTGCAACTGAATGGGTCACGGGTGATATTCTGGCCAATAAACTATACGAAACCTGCCTCAGAAAACAAATATAAAGGTTGTTACAGGTAATAAAATACAAACTTAAATATAATTCATGGTACAAATCAAATAGGAAAAAACATAAAAGTGGCAGAGGTTGAATTTCACGTCATGAAACTTTATTATGCAGGACCACTCGGCCAATACTAGTGAAGGTAAGATATAACAGTTGGCATATGACCATCGTAATACAAAATGGGAAAAATCCAACCACTAAAGCTATTAAGGCCATCCCCAAAGGGTGCGCTAATGCCAAGCGCTAGGATAGGATTCCCAGCCGTTACACTCCCTTCCGGTCTAATACCAGGGTATAACATTGCGTCGATACCGAACTTGTCGTGGAGCGCCCCAGCTTTTTTCCCTGCACAATTTTTTTTTTTTTGACAAGCATCGGGCACTATCCACCAGGATGCAAAAAAATCCAATAGAGATGTAGAAGGCTACAACAAACTCATCTGTAATGTAACTGTTTTTTTCTGTGTTGGAGAGATGAGCACTTAGCCTATTTCCTAACCTGCATTTAGCGTCTGTAACGCCCAGTGTTGAGGAAAGTGTGCTCAGATGATTTTTCAATTTCATCATTTTTTTTCTGCAGGAGTATACGTGGCCTAATGCATAATCCTAAGAACCTTCATAATATGTAGAGCCCCCAAAACTTTTAAAGATATTTTTTCGAGGGATGATTCTTAATGAAGACTACTCACCTGTTGGTAAAAATGGAAACAAGTACCAGCAATTGCCGCTTTCAAACATAGTTCTTGAAGATTTACACCCTACATAAAAGGCAGTGTTTGGAAAATTCATGATTAGCCAAAGGAAGAGATAAATAATCCATATCCACTTTTGCAAGATGGCAGTACTCACAGTACTCTGTAGGTACGATGGGCTAAACTTGATGCCCTCTAGATAAAGCATTAGTGGGACCGACAACAAAAATGACATGACAGTCATAATTGAGAAGAGATTTATGTCATCAAGTGTTTCCTGTAATAAGAAAGAAATGTGTAAGGGGGTAATATTTACCATGCTTCTATGATGTGGGTCTCCATTGAGAAAAAACAAAGTTGGTAAAATCACCTCTTTGTCAGCAAGAAGTTTCTTGCTGAAAACATTTCGTGATTGATTTGTAACATTGGAAGCCATAGCACTCCAAAATCCTATCCTGTTTTCCCAAAAGTACCTCAAGTGTAAGTATACAACTATACATAATAGCATTTGGCTCTGATTAATGCATGGTTAAAAAAGGCGTGCATAAGCGACAGCAAAACGACGCTTAAGCGTGCCTAGGTGTGCGCTTAGTCAAGATAGGCACTAGGAAGAGGCCAAAGTAGGAATTGACGCCTAGCGCTTTTTTTTAACCTCAATAAGGCCATAAGAAATGCACCAGTTAAAACCAAAAGCTGCATTATGTTAGCTAAGCTAACTGGAAAAAACTTATTATTAAATTTGTGCTGTCGCTAACTTATACAGTTGTAACATACAGTAATTTACATGTTTTACTCTGAAGATGACTTCTGCAGTTGGTATACAGACATGACTCAGCTAATGTGAAATACTGGTTTCTTTTTTTCAGGAACAGCAACGAATAAGCTTGACTCAACTAACGAACAATGTGATACATTCCATATTTACATAACTTACCAAGATATAAAGAGAGTAACTAAAAAATTCAAAATTTTCCCAATCCTCTGACCATGCAAATTTAGAAATGGTAAAATATACCACTAACCAGTTAAAAGAAACTTCAGTCATAGATGCCAGTACAACTCCACCGACAACCGGCACGAGAGAACCTAACACCAGTAAAGAAGGTGCCTGCAAGAGCAGATCAACTTAGGACAACACATTCAACTCTTTCCACGCATTCCATTTATCAGGACAAATCGCTTAAGAATTCCTGAAACAAATACCTGCCCGAGGAACAGCGCGGAGAGTAGAACAGAGAAGAAGGGCTCCATGGCCTTGATGGTGTGCGTGAAGGAGACAGCTACCTTTCCCAAACTCATGTTGGTGAAGGCATTACCCATCACGTGTATAATTGCCAAAGGCAGGATCGTCGCGTACTGTCGACAATTAAAAGAGTAATTCATTCGTCATAAAACTGCACTACTTGACAGCTTTACATGAATCCTGAATGTGTTGCTGAAATGGAAACAGTTTTATTTTTACCTGTTGAAGGGAGAGCCTTGGCTTGGGATGCAGATTCAGCAGCCACATGAGAGTGATGAAGAAGGAGCCGGATGCGAACTGGAAGGTGGTGATGGTGTAAGGGAATGGCACCGCTTTCAGAACCTGTGTAGCATCATCATCATCGATCACATGCAAACGGAGATTAGGTTCGGATCAAACAAGAAACGATTTGCAATCCGAGTAGAGAAGAAAGGGGTGATTTCCGTCAGAAAAAAGAAGAAAGGGGTGATTGGGAACGGACCAGCTTGTTGTAGATGTTGAAGTAGATGTTGAGGAGGTACCAGACGAGGATCATGGCGCCGAGCTGCACCGTCCGCGGAATGACGGCGGCCTCCGGCTTCTCGCCTCCCTCGGCCGACGGCGACGCCGCCGCCGCGGCGGCCGCCGTCGTCGTCTTTCTGGTCGAAGCGCGGCTCTTGCCGCTGTCAGGGGGTAGGGAGCAGGGGAGCAGCAGGCGACCCCCGCGAATGCCGAGCGGCAGCACGGGCGCGCCGGCGCCCGCCGCCGGGCAGCACGAAAACGAAGAGGAGGAGGAGGAGGAGAACACGGCGTGTCGCAAGACCAGAGAAGGAGATGGGCACCGGCGCGCCGCCGCCCAGCCTCGCGAAGCGGAGCAGGAGCAGGAGGACGCCGTCGCCGCCATGCTCTGCATCTCGGCGGCCCAAATCCGCCGGTTCTTTGATTCAAAAAGCGCCGCGCGACTGTGCCTACCGAATCTCGGCGGAAATAAATGTGGCAGTAACAGCAGGCGATGCGGGCGACACCGCTGCCACACGCCGGTGCTATTTATGGAGAGACCCGAATGCGGCCACTGCCGTCCTCCCCCCTCCGCGACCGGGAGAGACAATCGGACGCTGCTGGAAGGAACGGAGTAAAGACGAGACCCGCCGCCATCTTGCTCTCATCAAAGCCAGCAGCGTTTCCTTCCGCGAAACAAAGGAAAATCACTCGCTTTTTCTGGCCGACGTTGCTCGGGTTTTCTCCGATGACGACGGGGTTTATTTGGGGTTTCTTTTGCGGTCCACTGAACCTACCAACTGAATTCCATCTGGGAATTCCAAATCTGGATCACACTTCGGAGAGCATGTCAGGCGTCTTCTTCCGCATGTTTTCGTCCAGTAATGGTTTCAGCGCCACGTGATTCATTTTGTAATGTCATGCTGCTTCGTCCAGTAATTATTTCGGGGAAAACAACACACACACTGCACAAAATGCTTCGAGCGAGTCCTTCGGACCAACCCTAGCGTCGCCGCCAGCCCTCCTGCACCAGCTCTCTCCCACACCGCTGTCGCCGGCCTAAGCCATGGTGACGACGGGCCTGCTACCGAAAGGTGACATGGTGTTCTTCTGCCGGGGGAGGCCGCCTCGTGACTCGTGAGGGGGCGATGGAAGCCAAGGGCAGGGGTTTCCGAGGCGGCGGCCCGGCCATGGGTTGGTGAAAGAGGCGACGGAGGCTGCTGGTGTGCGGTACGGCAATGGGTGACGCCGATGACGCTTGTTGCTTCTTCTTTCCCATCCCGAGACCCTAGATCACATTGATCCCCTTCGAGATCACTCGTCCATGTCGTTTTTGAACTATACGGTTCTCGTGGCTAGGTTAGTTCTGCTGGGCCTAGTGGCGCCGTCACAAGGTCCCCATCTGCTTGTGCTACCCAAGGACGGCGCCTGCCTCCTAATCCACCACGACACACGCCTCTAATGCGGACGCATCGTCGATGCCATAGAAGGCCACACTCTCGGGTGTTTGGTGATGGTCAACCGCAAGGCTATCACCACCTTGGAAACATCGGCATCGACACCTCCACGGCACAGATTCGAAGGTGTTGACGTGGGGATTCAAGGCGGTTGTGTTTGAAGACGGGTTAGAGTCCGAAGGTATTATCTCAAATGCTCATGTCGAGTCGATATAGCCTATTGTCGGTGGTTGTCCCAGGGAGTATTCATAGTGGATGGGGAGAAGATGACAATGTGATGCACATGGTGTGCATGCGGTTTGCGGAACTGTGCATGTGATGACCGTGAGCTAGACAATCGGTGAATTGTGATAGCTCGACAAGTGGGGTCGGTGACATAGGATGACTTTGTTCTCGGTGGTGCTTTTGGAGCTCCGTATCTCAGTTTTTGGGGAGAAAACTTTAGGTCTGGTCTTCATTGGTTGTACCTGTTAATGAAGGATCTCTAGTCACTTCCTTGTTGAAGGCGTTATCTAGAGATCGGACCTCTCCATGGTGAAAATCCATGATTTGGGTTTTGTGGTTAGACAGGGCGATGGCATCGCGTATGTAGTGTTACCTTCTTTGAGACGTCGCTTTGGAGAACCCATGCATGCAGTCTAGGTGTCATCAATGGTGGTGATTTGTTCATGTTGCTGTGAGCCTCTGATCGCTCTGACGGAATTTCTTCCTTTTTTTTTGTTTTTTCCTTTTTGGTTGTGTATATTCTTGATGTCTAGACTAGTTCTGAACATTTTCTTCTTGCAGAGCCTAGGTGTATTTGGTATTCGCTTTATGGAAAAAGAAATTATTTCAGGGTCATATGCATAGGATTTGATTGTGTCTAAGAGTAAAATGTGTGTCCAGTCTTAATTTTGTACCCACATTGCGGTTGAGGTATGTCGATTATCATATTGCCACGGGCTCAGCTAGTTTGTTTTAACGTAATGTTTGTTTGATTACCGTTATCTACTTTGTGGATATTTTTAACAACAGATAAATGCAATGCGATAGAGAGTTTAACTTCTTAAGTCAAGCTTTGAAAAAATATCAAACAATGTTTTGAAAACTTCCGTACCTATGTTTAGGTTGGTTTTTGATAACGGAAAAATAGGGCGACAAAAATACTCGCGTCCGCATCATAGACGCAGATAGAATTAGATTTAAAGGCACGTAAATGTAAACGACAAATAATCAAAGATTGTGATTCATTTCCGGAACTCTTACATTTATATAAAAATTCCATTAATTATATCTCCGAAGAGAAAACCCCTAATTAAGAATTCCAACGTTTTAAATACATAGCATTACATCACATGACTAATACGAAATTTGAAATAAAACTAAGAAGTCTTCCTTGATATCGTCGACGAAATCCTTCTCAGTGAACTTGAAGTTTATCTTTATACATATACATTATGCTTGGCATTTTTTGATATATATTTTCATCCCTAGATTGCTTCATTTATTTTACTAGGAATATCTCTAGCCTATAATGAAGTTTGATTTAGCTAGGCATGGTATTTGATTTGATCCTACGCTTTGCTAGGTAGGATATATTTGGCATATGTCGTAATTTGCTCTTGCACTAGTATTAGCAGTACAAGGTGCACGCATGCCATTTTAGCTATGGAACATGCACTAGATATTTCTACATGCATGGAGCGGCAGTTACATATGTTTGGCTTTTCATATTTGCTTTAGTATTAATGGATGTAATATTGATTTGTCTAAGGTGTTTTTGAATTATTTGGCGTACCACCAGGGTACATATTTTGATATCACACTTGTATTACAACTAACATCGTGTAACACCAATATGGTGTCCGTGAGCAGCATAACCAAGAAGAATTATATGACATGATTTGATGATTTTGAAACTAGCCTACAATATGATATGAGATAGTTTCAAGAAAATATTTGCACACTATATGGGTATGCATATTCTGATATCTCGCTTGTAATACTACTAACATCATCTAGTACCAATATGGTACCCATCTGTAGCATAAAAAAGGGAACTTCTTTATGACATGATTTAATAATCTAGCCTATAATATGATGTGAGGCAGATTTTATTATGGGTTATCACTTGTATTAAGTGTAACCAATATAAAGGTTTATGCTCTTCATGTTTGTATTACTACTATCATAGCATAAAATGCCCGTAGCGTAATCGAATAAGAAGTATATTTGGTGATTTAGTTACCATGCTCATATGCATATTTTATCCAATCAAGAACTTAGGATGATTTCTACTTATTTTTGGTGTGTATCCTGCTTAAAGGAATGAATCAAGAATGATATTTTCCAAACTTGGTCGTATTTCGTATAGTGAGGACTGATCCAAGAGAATTTTATGGGATCTTTATACCTATGTATTTTCTCGAGATTTGTATCCTCATATAGGGACCGAACCAAGGAACGAGGCTCAAGCACACGTTTCATCCTGGTTTGTATCACTGAAGAGACCAAATCAAGAGATGAACATCAAAGACAAACTATGTGAATCAAACCCCATGGTTTGTACCACAATGGTCGAACCAAGGATTTAAGTTTTAGTAGATAAAATAGAGCTCTTTGGTTTGTACCAATGGCCAAATTAAGGGCTAAGAAAGAGGATGAAGATGGATGTCATTTGGTTTGTACGCATGGCTAAACCAATGGCTATGGAAGAGCCATGCATCCCACCTTTTTATGAACGCTGGCGTCATGGGTGGACACATGGGCAGCCCGGACGGGGCGTGGCCCACCCAGACTTTTTGGAAAAAATAACCCCTAATTTTCTTCTTGGACCAAGGCGAGCAAGAGGAACTAGAGCTGAATTGTCCATCTCTGTCTCTGAACGCGAATAATGGAGCGAGATGAACTCGAGCAAAGCAACGACTCGGCTAGAAGGGGGAGACCGCCATACTAGAGATCAAGCTCTGGCGGCGGGTGGCGGCAGTCACTAGCTCCGGCGTGGTGTGCCCCTGGCCCTCGCCAGCATCGGTCCCCGACCAGACGCCTTCTCGACTCGCCCCGTCCCCGACCAGCCACCTCCTCCACTCGCATCTCTAGCCGCCGTTGCTGCTGCCTTCTGCCCCTCCGGTCACCTCCCGCTCTATCTGCGATGCTGCTGCCCGGCTTACTCTAGCCGCCTCCCGTTCTAGCCAGGAATAAACTGGTGCTCCCCTCCTATTTTGATTAAATCCCAAATTTTCAAATTCCCAATGGGGAAGAATTGGTTTGATGCCCTAAATTTGTATGTTTTGAAGTCTAAATTGTCTCCAAATTTGTCCGATCTAATGCCTAAACTAAATTGTCTACAGATTTGTGTTTATGCTCTTTTAACATGTTGTTTATATGTTTTATATGGTAATTTTAGTATTTAATATGAAGAGGAAAAACCACATTGTGGCACTTTTCGAGAAACATGAAGCAAAGAAGATTGCACCTTCTTCATCACCGTTGGTAGTAGATGATGAACAAATCCAAGATGTTGGGCTTTGGTTGACATGTCTTGATTCCGCACCTCTGGTCCAATCTGATACCGAGATTGAGGAAGATGAAATAGTTGTTTTGAAGAGTTGATGCAGCCCGTCCTACGGACTCTCCTACATCTACACCAGCAAGTCCCCCAAGTGGACCCATGACTCGTGCCCGAGCCAAACTCCTACAAGCTAAGGTGAACTTACTCCTCTCCTCATGCCAATTTGATACATCCTTGGATGGTGTGCTACTTCATGCAACTACACTGTGCATCATCAGGTACGAAGCCCCAACACATCACCAAGCACCCAAGGATGGAGAACAAGGAGCAGAGCGTGAAGCAGAAGTCGCTGGAGCTGCTCAGACCGGAGTCCCTGGCCTGCGCACACCGGAGTCTCCGACCTGCCAGTCTCCGGCCCGAAGACCCCAGAGACTCCGGCCCACCCTCCGGTCTGACCCCCTGCACCAGGCTCCGGGACAATCTGAATGCCCCTCCGGAGGTTGGTCCGGAGGCTCCACCGGATTCTCCGGCCTAGACCAGAGTCTCCGCTCTGGTCCGACCGATGCCAGGTATGTAAAAGGCCTTTGGGCCTTCGGCCCATGTACCCCTTAGTCCGTCCAAAACTTGTCTTTTATTCCTAAAGTACCCCTGTTTAAGTGGCTGGCCTATATATAGTCCCCCACCTCCATTGTAAACCCTAGGCATGATATTTGGAATTAGTGGAAACCCCTTATGGATCTATCTAGTTCTTGCCTCATGCTCCTTTGACAAAGGAGCACCAAATATCCCAAACCTCGTTGGAGTTTGCATCGTGCCTCCGTGTTGTACAAGGCCTATGCATCGGAGTCCCTTTGCCTAGACGTCAAGATCTCACCGAGTCTCCCATCTCGCTGTGTCGGTTCGAGAGAGAGTCCTCCGCCCGTCGCCGATCCTAGGGATTGCGCCGGACCGGTCACCGCCGACGTGAGCTATTGGTGTGTATCGTGGTTTTGTGTGTGTGTGTGTTCATCGCGTTGTTCGTGCGTGAGTCTATCGTGTTCATCCTCCCCTCCTTCCCCCGCACTCCATCCTTGATTTGAGTGGGATTCTTGAAAGATCGTGCCACCCTAGAGGTTTGCCCTCAACATATTGGTATCAGAGCTTCGTTTCTCACGAATTCCCCCACAAAATTTTCTTCTACCAACATCACCAACGGAGGAACGAGCCTCCTTTTCATCATCAACCACGTCATGACGCTCCACATCCTCAACAACCTCATGGGGCCCAAGTGCCTCAACATCGTCAACAACTGCACCAAGAGCAAGAGCAAGCTCCATAACAACAACATCAAGAGCAAGCTCCACAACAACAATATCAAGAGCAAGCACCGCAACAAGTTCGTGAGAACCAAGTTCCACCGCATCAACCACAAGATCATCAACAAGGTCACCAATCTCGTCATAATGACCGCAATGATGAAGAAACTTTCGGCAAGCTCAAGTTCACAATGCCCAAGTTTACCGGATCCAATGACCCTGAAGAATACCTTTCATAGGCACTCAAAGTCGACAAGATCTTCCGCATGCACAACTATAGCAACAAGAAGATGATCATCATGGCTTCGCTTGAGTTTGATGATTATGCCAACCTTTGGCGAGAACAAGTTCAAGTTGCTCGTGACGCAAGACAAGAACCGCCAGTCACAACTTGGCATGACATGAAGGCTCACATGAGATCCCGGTTCGTCCCCACGCACTACATGCGTGACCTCTTCAACAACCTTCAATCGCTTCGTCAAGGGACAAAGACCGCGGAAGAGTACTTCAAAGAAATGGAACTCAACTTGATCCGTGCCAACATTGAAGAGCACATGGAGCAAATTATGGCAAGTTTCCTCATGGGCTTGAATCACCCAATCAAACACATCGTCAAGTTTCAAACATACAACACCACAGTTGAGCGTGTGCACATCACAACAAAGGCCGAACGTCAAGTGCAAGAGGACATCAAGTACAACAGGCCCAAGACATACTTCACCTACAAGCAAGCTTCAACCGCTATGCCAACAAATTTCAATGGAAGCTCTTCAAGTACCTCCAAGCCTTCCTTCAAGCCCACACTTCCTCAAGGAAAACTGCCCCAAGTGGCAAACAAGCAAAGAGTGATACACCTTTCAATGGTGAATGCTACAAGTGTGGAGGCAAAGGACACAAGTCGGCTGAATGTGGAAACAAGAAGGTATTGTTCATCCATGACAATGGCGGCGAAGAGTACTTGAGTGAAGATGAATTTGATGCCCGAGTCAAGGAAGCAATGGCAAGACAACGAGTGGAAGATGGCCAAGAACTCCTCATGTGTGAACATGACGCAAGTCCATCGCTTGTCATCACAAGGATCTTGACCACTCAAGCACAAGAGCATGAAGACCAACGCTCCAATATCTTGCAAACACGAGCCGGCATCAATGTCAAATCTATCAAGGTGATCATTGACAGAGGGAGTTGCCACAACCTTGGTAGCACCGAGTTGTGTGAGAAGCTCAACCTCACCCTCCATCCGCACAAGCACCCCTACCACGTGCAATGGCTAAGTGACCAAGGGTCCGTGAAGATCAAGCATACCATATCGGTCTCCTTTGCCATTGGTACTTACAAAGATACGGTGGAGTGCGATGTGGTTCCTATGACAGTTTGCCACATGCTTCTTGGTCGACCATGGAAATTTGATAAGGCTTCTCTACATGATGGTCACACCAATGTGTACACCTTCAAATGGCTCAACAAAACATGTGTTTTGCAACCAATAACTCCTAGCAAAATAATTGCGGACAATGCAAAGGCTTTAGCGAGGGCCCAAAGCACAACACCTACTTGTGAGAAGAGCGGTGAGAGAGAGAACCACCTCATAGTGAGTGAGATCCACAAGCCAAACTCGAGTGGAAAAACTAAGAGTGTTCTCCTTGCCACCAAAAGTGACATGAGAGATGTTCGGAACAACCCATCCATCTTGCACTATGTCCTCCTTTGCAAGGGACTAGCGCAAGGAACTAATGAATTAACCAATGTTCCTCCATCTTTGATGATTGTTTTGCAGGAATTCAAGGATGTGTTCCCCGAAGAGCTTCCACATGGACTACCTCCTCTTCGCGGCATCGAACATCGCATTGACCTCATCCCCGGCGCACCACTTCCCAACCACGCCGCTTATCGCATGAACCTGGAGGAGACAAAGGAGATTGAACATCAAATCAACCAACTCATCTCCAAAGGTTTGATCCAAGTTAGCACTAGTCCAAGTGTTGTACCCGTGATACTTGTTCCCAAAACGGATGATACATTACGGTTATGCATGGACTGCCATCCAATCAATGCTATCACCGTGCGTTATCAACATCCCATACCACGTCTCGATGACATTCTTGATGAATTGTGTGGAGCCACTATTTTTTCGAAAATTGATCTTCATAGTGGTTACCATCAAATACGCATGGCTGAGGGTGATGAGTGGAAAACCGCCTTCAAGACCAAACTTGGTCTCTATGAATGGTTGGTTATGCCATTTGGTTTATCTAATGCACCATCTACCTTCATGCGCCTTATGAATCACATCTTGCGTTCTCTCATTGGAAAAAGTGTTATTGTCCATTTCGATGATATTATTGTTTATAGAAAATCACTTGAGAACCATATAACACATGTCAAGGAAGTTTTGCAAATCCTTCGACATGAAAAGCTTTATGCTAATCTTCCCAAGTGCACTTTTGCTAAATACAAGTTGTTTTTTCTTGGATTTGTCGTTTTCGAAGGGCATTGAAGTTGATGTGTCCAAGGTAAAGGACATACGAGATTGGCCCATCCCAACAAATGTGAGTTAACTCTGAAGTTTTCATGGGATGGCCGGTTTCTATCGTCGCTTTGTGAAAGACTTTTCCACCATTGCTTGTCCTCTCAATGAGTTGGCGAAAAAGAATGTCACCTTTGTGTGGGGCAAAGCGCAACAAAAAGCTTTTGATGAACTTAAAAAGAGGCTCACCGAAGCACCTCTCCTTGCGTTAGCGGATTTCACAAAAACTTTTGAGATAGAGTGTGATGCTAGTGGTATTAGCATTGGAGGAGTCCTTATGCAAAACGGACGCCCTATAGCCTACCATAGCGAGAAACTTGATGGTGCTCGACTTAATTATCCAATTTATGACAAAGAGCTTTTTGCCTTAGTTCATGTCCTTCAAGTTTGGCAACACTACCTATGGCCCAAAGAATTTATCATACATTCTGACCATGAGTTGTTGAAATATCTCAAAGTCCAAGCTAACTTGAGTAAGAGACACACTAAGTGGGTCGAGTTCATGGAGTATTTTCCGTACATTGTCAAGTATAAGAAGGGCAAAGATAATGTAGTTGCGGACGCTTTGTATCGCAAGCACATAAGCCTTCTTACGAGACTTGAAATCAACGTGTTGGGTCTTGAGGAAATAAAATCTTTGTATGCTTCCGACCCGTTCTTTGAACCAATTTTCGCAAAGTGCTCCATTGACAAAGGAGTTGATGATTTCTATTTGTATAAGGGCTTTCTCTTTAAACAAAACAAGCTTTGCATTCCGAAGTCATCCCTCCAACTTTGGCTTCTCCAAGAATCTCATGGTGGAGGCCTTATGGGTCACTTTGGCCGTGACAAGACATTGGACATGCTCTCCACTCACTACTTTTGGCCCAAGATGAAGCGCGACGTGGAGCGCTACGTTCAACGATGCACGACATGTGTTCAAGCTAAGTCGCAAGCTAACCCTTATGGTCTTTATATGCCATTACCTATTCCTCATACACCTTAGTCCGACATTAGTATGGATTTCGTATTAGGATTGCCTAGATCTAAGCATGGTCATGACTCTATATTTGTTGTCGTGGATCGCTTTTCCAAAATGGCACACTTCATGCCGTGCCATAAGACCGACGATGCTTCACATGTTGTAAATCTGTTTTTCAGGGAAATCGTCCGTCTTCATGGTGTGCCAAGAACAATCGTCTCCGACCGCGACGTCAAATTCATGAGCTACTTATGGAAGACCCTCATGGCCAAGCTCGGCGTCAAGCTCCTATTTTCATCCGCTTTGCATCCTCAAACTAATGGCCAAACCAAAGTTGTCAACCGAAGCCTCGGAACTCTTCTACGTGTGTTGATCAAGAAGAACTTGAAGGATTGGGAGGAATGTATTCCACACGCCGAGTTTGCCTACAACCGTGCCAAGCACTCGACCAAGATGAGTCCCTTCATGATCGTCTATGGTTTCGAGCCCCTCACCACGCTCGACATCCTACCACTACCTCTTCATGAGCGCACCAACATGGATGTTGAGAAGCACGCACAAGCTATGAAGAATCTTCATGAAGAAACAAGAGATACTATCGAGCAACAAGTCCTTCGCCAAGCTTCAAGGTTAAATAAGTACAAGAAGGAGATGATCTTTGAAGAAGGTGACCTTGTATGGATACACTTGAGCAAAGACCGCTTCCCAAGGAACAAGATTCCAAGCTCAAACCAAGAGGAGATGGCCCCTTCAAGGTCCTCAAGAGAATCAACAACAATGCCTACATCATCGACATTCTAGTCTCCAAGTACCTTGCAAGCAACACATTCAATGTAAAGGACCTCTCACACTACCATGGAGATGTTCAAGATGATACCCATGAAGAGTCGAGGACCACTATTTCCCAAGGGGGGAGGTCTACACCAACAAGTCCCCCAAGTGGACCCATGACTCGTGCCCGAGCCAAACTCCTACAAGCTAAGGTGAACTCGCTCCTCTCCTCATGCCAATTTGATACATCCTTGGATGGTGTGCTACTTCATGCAACTACTCTGTGCATCATCAAGTACAAAGCCCCAACACATCACCAAGCACCCAAGGATGGAGAACAAGGAGCAGAGCGTGAAGCAGTCGCTAGAGCTGCTCAGACCGGAGTCTCCGGCCTACGCACACCGGAGTCTCCGGCCTGCCAAAGTCTCCGGCCTGAAGACCCCGGAGTCTTCGGCCCACCCTCCGGTCTGACCCCCTGCACTAGGCTCCGGGACAATCTGAATGCCCCTCCGGAGGTTGGTCCGGAGGCTCCACTGGATTCTCCATCCTAGACCAGAGTCTCTGGCCTACACACCGGAGTCTCCGGTCCGACCGACGCCAGGCATGTGAAAGGCCTTTGGGCCTTCGGCTCATGTACCCCTTAGTCCGTCCAGAACTTGTCTTTTATTCCTAAAGTACCCCTGTTTAAGTGGCTGGCCATATATAGTCCCCCACCTCCATTGTAAACCCTAGGCATGATATTTGGAATTAGTGGAAACCCCTTGTGGATCTATCTAGTTCTTGCCTCATGCTCCTTTGACAAAGGAGCACCAAATATCCCAAACCTCGTTGGAGTTTGCATCATGCCTCCGCGTTGTACAAGGCCTAGGCATCGGAGTCCTTCTGCCTAGACGTCAAGATCTCACCGAGTCTCCCATCTCGCCGTGCCGGTTCGAGAGAGAGTCTTCCGCCCGTCGCCGATCCTAGGGATTGCGCCAGACCGGTCACCGCCGGCATGAGCTATTGGTGTGTATTGTGATTTTGTGTGTGTGTGTTCATCGCGTTCTTCGTGCGTGAGTCCGTCATGTTCATCCTCCCCTCCTTCCCCCGCACTCCATCCTCGATTTGAGTGGGATTCGTGAAAGATCGGGCCACCCTAGAGGTTTGCCCTCAACAAGAATGCTCTGGGAAATTGTATCTTGAATAGTCCTAGGATACAACATGACATTATTGAATGTTGTGTGTACAAGACTAATTATTGAAGATCTTAATTGTGACCACTATGCAATTCTAGCCGATGGGTCTAGTGATATGTCTCACAAAGAATAACTTGCTCTTTGCTTGCATTATGTTGATAAATTGGAAAGAATATGTGAGAGGTTCCTAAGTGTAGTTCATGTTTTCGATACTACTTCATTGTCACTTAAGGTTCCAATTTTATCCTTGCTAAAAGATCATCATTTGACTCCCACTCAAATTCGTGGACAAGGATATGATGGGGATTGAAACATGAAGGGTGAGATTAAGGGGTTTAAAACATTGATCATGAAAGAGTCACCATCTTTCTTATTATATCCATTACTTTGTACATCAACTCCAATTGGTTCCTATTGCGGTGGTACAATAAAATGAAGCATGTCTGTAGTTTTTTTATCATATTTCTTACTTGTTCAATATTGTTGGAGTTTCTTGCAAGCTTCATGACATGCTTCGAGATGTTAGAGCTCAAAATGTTTTGGAAGCACTTGAAATGGGTGAAATTGAAAGTGGATTAAATCAAGAAATGGGTTTGTCTAGACCCAGTGATACTCGGTGGGGTTATCATTTTAAAACCATTCTACACATTGTTGATATGTATCCCACAATTCTTGAAGTGCTTGTTAGGATTGGGAAAGATCCTTCACAAAAGAGTGAGTGGACAAGAATATGTGGAGTTGTCGTGGCCTTTGAATCATTTTACTTTGTTTTCAATCTTAACTTGATGCTTGTTATTCTTGGCTATACAAACGACTTGTCTCAATCCTTGCAAAAGAGAGATCGAGATATTGTTAATGCAATGGCACTTGTTAGATTGGAAAAGGATCAAATGCAACATATGAGGTCTCAATCATGGGAGGGATTCTTTGCAAAGTTGACATTGTTTTGCAACAAACATGTCATTGAAATTCCTTCACCGGAAGATAATTATGTGGCTCATGGAAGATCACGTCGATATTATGAAGTACAAACAAATGATAGTTGTTATAGAAGAGAAGTGTATCTTGGTGTTGTTGATTAAATTATTCAAGAGCTTGACAATAGGTTTGATGAGGTTAACACAGAGTTGCTTATTTGCATGCCAGCTTTGAATCCCGTGAATTCATTTTCTTATGATGCATGAAAGGTAATGAAACTTGCCAAATTTTACCCCGATGACATAACAAGTGTTGATTTTATGAGACTTGAATTTCAACTTGGCACTTTTATCAAAGATATGAGAAGGGATGATATGTTCAAATGTGTAAATCATCTTGGTGAGCTCTCTATTAAGCTTATTGAAACAAAAAGCGTCTTATTTATGATTTAGTGTACTTGCTTCTCAAATTGATATTGATCTTACCGGTGGTGACCGCTAGTGTTGAAAGGGTATTTTCTGCAATGAGTCTTGACAAGAACAAGTTGAAAAATAACATGCATCATGATATATCGGACCATTGTTTAGTGATATTTATTGAGCGAGATTTGTTCTTGAAGGTAAGTGAAGAATACATAGTTGATACTTTTATGAAAATGCGAGAACGCAGAGTTATCAAATAGTTATCTTGGTGCAAGACTATTATGTTATAATTTCAGTATGTAAGACTCTCTTGATATTTTGGACTATTTGCATTGGAATGATGAACATTTGAAACATTTGTATTGAACTACAATATTGTGAATCAATTATCTACTTATATTATTCACTTGAAAAAAATTATCGCACAAGTGCTAGTGTAGATCTTTTTTTGAAGCGTGTGCACCCTACAATTTTTTCTTGCGTCTGACACTAGCTGACGTTCTCCTACTCGTTCTCTTCCTGTCTTGGATATTTGCTATGGTGTGGACTTACCGGAAGCGAATCGGCGATGGAAAGAAGTCTGTCAACTGATTATGTTTCTGCCCGATTGTTTTCATTGCTTATTTGAAATGAATTTATTATTATTTAAAATCATATTGTTATTTTATTATAACAGAATTTTGCCATTTGAAGTAATTTTATTATATATTTTTTGTATTTCTCACACATTCATTTATTTTGGTCAAAATCGATGTCGACAGTTTTGCTTGATTATCATAATTCCATTTATCTATTAGTTTTTGCCAATTTTGGTGTTTGGTTCATACTTTTGTTTATTTAAGGGCTAATTCTAACAAATTTTCTTTGTAAACAAACAAATATGGCTTGAAGTAAAGAAGGTTCGGGAGACAACCAATAAATTATTCTTTCACAATATTCTTGTTTTTTCAAGAAACGGGGTACATGATATCCTTACATGGTTCTTTTGTTTTGAAAGAATATCAATCCAAATCCGGATGTAGTCGGATTTGAACTTTTGCAGCTAAATTGTACATCCACTCCAACCTAATCTCACTTATTACTATGTTGTATGTTTATACATTTACATTATATTTTCCCCTAAATATGAAAGTGAAAGTGAGGAGGGCACCTTTCGACCCATTCCCACCTCTATCAGGGCCGACTCTACATTTTATGGGGCTCTAGGCAAAGTTGACGATTTGGGCCCTAAGGCTAATATATATGTACACATATCCACTCCCTCCGTTTCAAAATATAAGATGTTTTAGCTTTTGAAAGGAGTGTACCTGGACCCCATTTAGTGTGTAGATTCATGTAAATTTGGAGTAAACTTATACGCACTAAAAAGAGTCTAGATACACTTATTTCACAAAGCTAAAAATATCTTATATTTTAAAATGGAGGAAGTATATTTTATCTACGTACATATATTTTGAAATGGAGGGAGTATATTTTATCTACCATGGGTCAGAGCCGGCCTTGACCTCTATCTATGTTACTAGATCCTAGCATCATAGGATTGCAACGTCCATATTCGTTGGTATTAACTTTGAACTGGATTACTAGAGTTTTAACCACACTAGTTTAAGTGTTACTTCGCCCTTTGTTTTCTTCATCATGGTCATTAGTTCTTTATTTCTCTTATATTGGTATTCACCCTTTCTCCTTTTCCTTCTCCCAATCTTCTGGTTGAATTCAACCATTCTTACATCTCTTATGGCTATATCAACCCTCACCGCTTCCTATCGTGCGATATAAGTACTTCAGAGCAAAGGGAAAACATGGAAATAAACATTATGATATGTGGTGCCACACCAACCGTTATATCTTAGATCATCCCCAATAGGTTGTTCCTTGGTCATCATTTAGATGAGAAATTCCACTTAGAAAAATCTTAAGAGAACAAGTAATAATATGGAATAGCTACATATATGCCAATACGATACTTTAACTTCGTAAAAACGACAATATGGTCAGATACACTCACACTTGAGCTATTAACTTTCATGGACACGGGGAAGTTTAAATTTATTATCAAGCGCAAAGATAAATATGGCTATAGATTTTAGTGATGTATCTTGGCCATGTAGCTCGGCGCTAGGAACATATAAGCATATTATCAACCCCACCGCCCTCTCGTGTCTAATGATCATGGGTGACCCCATCATACCTCCACGTCCAAATAAATCACATACAAGTATGGTACTGTTGCGAGGAACTAATATGATTATCTAAAACTCCTGATAAAATTATATTGGTCAGCCATCTAGACCAAAAGCTTTATTATGTTTAAATGAAAACATAACTAAAAGTGCATGTGTGCCCCGTGGTTTTGGTAATTAATAAAATCTCTATGGACTAATACGTGCATTGAGTTATACTTGTAGAAATTGTCCATTGGCATCACTTAAACCATTTTTTTAGCTGAAAGGTTGAAGGATGAAGAAATGAAGAAGAATAAGCAATGACAAGGAGATAATCAAAAGGTGTGATATGAAGAATGGGCATGTGAGAGTTGATCCTATTAGAAGCATTCTTGAAGAAGAAGATAGTGTGAGCATTTGTGTATTACATCAAGAAATCCTATTGAAGAAATAAGAAGACACAAGGTTGATCAAGACAAAGTGCAAAGAGCGATTTCAAGTGGATCAACACTCAAGAAGAAATGAAAAAGTGCAAGTTCAAGATGAACCATCTCAATAAGATCATATGCTTGAAACTTTCTATTCTCGGTGATCATGGATAGGTGAAGACATGCCCAAATAAGAGGCTCTCCCATGGGAGTATGGGGGAGCAATTTGCATGTCTTCATCAAGAAAGCACGAGCAAGAAAAATCAAGAAAGGTGTTTTATCTTGAGGACAAGATCGTATTCATCATGCTCAAGTGTATTTAGCAATAAAAATGTATGATCTTGATAGATTTTCTCCTTTTCTGGTCTCATGTTGTTAGTTGGGAGAATGGATTTAGGATAGATAGTTGTACTATCAAGGGGTCTCTCGAGTGAGTAACTCAATCGTATCTTTTGGAGAGAGCTCAAATCTTTACATACTTGGTATCATATTTCTTGTTTTTTTATTTTTATCTTATCAATGTGAGGTTATATAGCGTGTGATTATCTTCATAATAAGCTCTAGTTCATCAAAAACGGATTTCCCATGTATATCTTATTGATTTTTTGATGTTGGAGGTTTTACCGGTTCTTACCTTAGGGAGGTTTCATACCTATATGCCCTTGGTATTTTCTCCTTTGTGATACTCAATATTTGGCTTGTTGGATTTTACTCTTATTATCTTTCCAACAAAATTGGTTTCATCCCATTCAGAGTTTGGATACTTAAGTTATTCACGTTTTGGTTTCAACAGATTTCTAGGACCGGTAGTACTGCCCAGCCATCGGTAGTACCGCTAGGACATTTTGGTCGTCGGTAGTACCGGTTCAGTACCTCTGGTCATGGCTTACTCTATTGTAACCCCTCAAAGCATTACACTGATGCACCTCTCCAATTGGGGAGCATCTCGCTATTTTATCACTACTTGACCGGAAGTATTAGCCGAAAGTTCTGGCCCGGGTCGGGCGGTACTTCTATCCCGTACTACCAACACACTTCCACGGCTAGAGAGCTGTTGGGTATGTGCAGGCGGTACTACCGCCCAACGGAGAATATCATTCTGCGGCCCGAAAGTTGGGGTGTCTAGGCAACGCGGTACCCAAATTTCTTACAATCAGCTGCGTTGCCTAAAGTTGGCATGGCAAATACTCAGAGGGTCTTTTTAGGCACGAATTCAAATTTACGTTTCAATACAAAATATCAGGCTAACGACCGTCAAGTTGGGCCCCTCCTGTCAGTTCTCGCCGTTATGTCGCTCTTGACGCTTAGGCGGGGTGGTTGTCACGTAGGCTTGCAGCGCTGACACAGTGGATAGGACAACACCTCCTGCCCAGTGTATTGACGTGATAAAACAGGGCACATGTATCGGTGTTATAATTATTTTTTGTTTACTCAGAAGCTGGAACGGCCACTGCCACGTGTCTCTCCTTGGACTTCCGTCCCCATCGTTAACCACTATCTTAAAAGCGCATTGACGGTTCCACCGTTTCCCTGCCTCGCAGAAACCACTCTTCTTCTTCCTGTCATCTGTTTTCTTCCTGTCTTCTCCTTGCCGCTATGGAAGGTCGTCGCACTCTAGAGACAAGCTTCACTACCCATGAAAATAAGAAGATAGACATTGTCTACACCAACGAGGAGGAGACAGTGGTGTATGTCCTGAGGATGTACGAGGGTTGGCTTGAGAAAGACGAGGACAAGTTTGTGGGATTGGACCTCAAGTACACCCCGGAGCACCCATATGAAGGGAGTGAAGTCGCCGTCGTTCAACTGGCCATGAGGAAACACGTCCTCGTCTACCACCTCTCCCGGTTTGTAGATCTTCTCTCTGTAGCTAACCGCTTTGGGTTTTCTCCTCATGTTCTTTATCCATTTTCTCATCTTGCAACTACTGGATTTTATTTAGGACCAAATAAATTATGACAATACAATGTTGAGAGTCTTGATCTTGCATTTACTAAACTTTTCAAAATTATATTCAGATGATGATCTTGCATTGACAAAATATTTGTAGTTACAAATTTTGGTGATGACAAACTACATACTTTCAGGACTGACATGAATTGTCCGGCGCTGCGCCAGTTCCTTTAGAAAAGGAAATTGTTTTCTGCACTGTCAACAATACAACTGATTTTTCGAAATTTTATCAAGAGGGAATTATAATTCCTGCGCACAACTGGATTGATATTCAACGTCTTGTCAAGATCCTAGGGGGCTCGAGGAAGAATGGAATGGCATCACTCGCAACTAGAATCCTCGATGAGTCGTACGATAGAATGAAGGAAGATTTCCCTACGGATAGGCACGATTTCTGGGACGAGTGGCCGTTGTCTGATATAAACCTGAAGTATGCAGCCATAGATGCTTACGTGACCTACCAGCTGTACAAGAAGATCCTTTTTTTCTATGTTACCTCGTGTTTTTCCCTATTTGCAAGAGAGAAGACGAGCTTAAGGGAGCCCTTTGTAGAAAATGCAGAATAGCTGAGTTTGAAGCTGCATATGCAAAGGAAATGGCTGCATCTGAAGCAGCTGATAGAGAGGCTACAGAAGCAGCTAAAAGAGAGCTTGCAGCAGAAGCAGAAGCAGCTGACAGAGAGGCTACAGCTAAAGTAGCAAACAGAGAGGCAACATCTTCTAGCGGCAACAATCAGGTCTATGATGCACCGCTAATTGTGCCACAGGACGCTGAATATAGGGAAGGCAAGTCAGATCTCAGGTGGGATGAAGCATTTCGTGAGCTGTGGAGTGCCAATAATGTAAGGTCCACCTGGAATGATCGCAGTTGGTCGCCTAGGAACGATGGCAAGCGCCTCAAGTGGGCTGATGAGAAGTGAATTAAATTTTACTTCTCAGTGTTATGTTTCTATTTTGTGGAACTCATTTATCTTATCAAGATGTCTAGCGCCTCAAGTGAGAGTAGTAAAATAAATTTAAGCCTCTTTGTGTTATGTTTATGTATGTCTCTTTTAGCTTGTCAAGATGGTAGCTCGTTAACTAGCAGTTTGAAAGAGTACTCTTTTCCTCTCTCGCTAAACAGATATGTTTCATTTTGCCCAAATTGGTAGCAAATCTAGAGAAGATTCTCTCTTCGATAATTCATTCCCTTTTGGACCTGTTTTTGCCTCCGATCAGGTAGCAAATCTAGAGCAGCAAATCACACCAGGCAGGATACATTCATTCAGAAAACAAAACAAATGTAGATATAGCTGTGTGCAGCTAAATAGGATATAGCGATAGAAAGTAGGTTGCTTAACGAGGTTCGATGCATTCAACCAGAAATAGGATGCAAGCAAAATATAGAAAATCAAAAGAAGCTGCTTAGCAGCAGCAGCAGTAGACACATTCAACCCCTCCTTCATGCGCCGACGCCTCCGCCTCCTCCCTCCGTCGCTTCCTCCACTCCTTGCTGCCTAGTCCCTTGATTTTGGGGGCCTTGGGCCTGATTGGAGGCATGCGACCCTCTTTGATGGCCACCCGCTGGAGGTTTCGGAGGTGAATGCTGAGAGCCTGGTGTTTAGCGATGTAGGCATTGATGTTCACGGTCTCGCGCTCGCCGCCTTTGTGGATGCCGGAGCCCAGGGCCTCTACATGCTTCAGTAAGGAGTTGAAGTCGGTGCTGGCGAGACTCACCCAGCAGAAGGTGATCCCCTTGCAGAAGGGGCAGCTGTAGTTGCCTCCCCTGAAGAAGGCGTCGTATTGGCCGGCCCGTAGCCTCCTCAGCACCTGACGAGTCTTGGTGTGCCTGGACTCGTCATCGCTGCAGACGTCGCTGCTGGAAACCTATTGGAAGAAAAGGAAAATGGCGGTGTAGATGATGTAAGAAGATCGAGCAATCGAAATACGAACAAGCGAATCCTAATAAACCAAGATCTAGCATCCAACGATGGGAATAGTAGAAGAACCAGGGGAGGGGAGCAAACCCTAGTTACCTCCGACCATGGGTCGTCGATGCCGGTGTCGTAGGGGTTCAACGGAGCGATGTACTTATCTGGATCGTAGGTGCCCATGAAGTGCTAAATCTGCTTGTGACCGGCGGGAGCCTCCTCGCAGGCGGGGGCTCCTCTTCGGCGGCTACATCGGTAGCAGGGACAAGGGCTTGGACGGGAATAGCGGCTGCCATTGATGCCTCGACTGGGGCCTGGACGGGGACGGCGTCTGCTTTCAACGCGTCGAGGGGACCGGTGAGGAGACGGGGGCCTCGTCGACGGCTACGTCAGTAGCGGGGACGGGGGCCTGGACGGGAATGCGGCTACCATCAATGGCTCGACTAGGGCCTGGACGGGGACGGCGGCTACTTTCAATGCATCAAGGGGGATCGACGAGGAGACGGGGGCCTCCTCGCCGGCGGCTGATACGTTGGTAACGTATCCCTAATTTTTGATGTTCCATGCTTGGTTTTTATCTACTTTCTTATGTTTTGTCCACACTTTGGAGTACTTTTTATACACTTTCTTGGACTAACCTATTAACAAGATGCCATAGTGCCAGTTGCCTGTTTTCTTCTGTTTTTGGTTCCAGAAAAGTCAGAAAATGAATATTCTTGGAATTGGACCGGACAAAAGCTAAAGTCAATATTTTACCGGAAGACTCATAGAGCCAGAAGACGAGACGGAGAGGGGCCATAGGGTGGCCACACCACCCCTTGGCGCGGGCAAGCCCTGGCCGCGCCACCAGGTGGTGTGGGCCCCCTGGCCGCCCACCGACCTTGCCTCTTTGCCTATAAGATGCCTCCCGATGCAAAAACCTAAATCGTCAATCAGAAATCCACGAAAAGTTCCACAGCGCTGCCGCCACCAAAGGGGAGATTCGGGGGACAGAAAGTCTCTGTTTCGGCACCCTGTCGGGACGGGGAAGTGCCCCCGGAGCTATCTCCATCGTCTCCACCACCATCTCCATCCCCGTTGTTGATTCCCATGATGATGAGGGAGTATTTCTCTCTCGAGGCTAAGGTTTCTACCGGTAGCTATATGAATGATCATATTGTGATCATGAGATTTGTAATCAAGTAGATCTACTTTGCTACTCAAGTGCTTTAATAGATCTCTGCTCTCCCCATGTATGTGAAAGTGACAGCGTGCACACCATGATGGCACTTAGGCTAGAGATTACAAATACTTGTTATGAGTTATATTTGGAGTTGGATGTCTTTATGAAATTGTGGTGTTTGTTGGAACCATCTAGTTCTCAAGGTGATAGTGTGGTGTTATCTAGATGGGAAAGGCTTACTTTGAGGTGTGCTGTTATAGCCCTACCAGGGATTAGAGTGTCCAACTGGAGAGTAGTTCAGAGTAGTATCATAAAGAGAAGATATTTATATGAGAGTGTTCACTAGTGAAAGTATGATCCCTAGGCCTTGTTTCTAAGCATTGAAACACCATTTGCAACTAGATCTTTTACATGTTTGCTTGCTTCCATCTTTATTTCAGTTTGCCTTTGGTCTCTTCCACGCCATCAAGCTATTTTCTGGCACCGTTGTCTTTTATCCATACCACTTGTATTTTACTATCTCTTCGCTGAACTAGTGCACCTATACACCTGACAAGTGTATTGGGTGTGTTGGGGACACAAGAGACTTCTTGTATCTTGATTGCAGGGTTGCTTGAGAGGGATACCTTTGACCACTTCCTCCCTGAGTTCGATAAACCTTGGGTAATCCACTTAAGGGAAAACTTGCTGCTGTTCTACAAACCTCTGCACTTGGAGGCCCAACAACTGTCTACAAGAATAGAAGTGCGTAGACATCAAGCTATTTTCTGGCGCTGTTGCCGGTGAGGTAAGGTAAAAGGTACTCACATCCTCCGGTGTGAGTGCTCGAAGTTATTTCCTTTAGATTCTACAATTTTGTCTTTTTGTTTCTTGTTTTCACTAGTTAGGCTTAATGGAAAACAACAACAAAATTAGAGAGCTTTTTAGTATTTTTCCTAATGTAGAACATGAATTGTCTGAAAAGAAAATTAAAAACCCCATGGAACTTTCTTTGCATGCTAATAGCAATGTTATTAGTATGAATCTTTTGAACACCTTTGTTACTAATGCTATGGAAACATCTAACCTTGGGGAAGTTAGTTTTTATGAAAATGATCTTTTTAGTTCCCCAGCTTTAAAGAAGAAAATTTGCTCTGATGATACTTTATCTCCCATATGTGGTAATTCTAATGATACTTGTGATATTTTAAATCCACATACTGAAAGCATCTCTTTTAAAATACCTATAAAAATTGTTGAACGTGTTATGAACAACTATTATTTAGGAGATGGAACTGTCCATCCTGGTGATCATTTACTCTTTATACACGAATTATGCGAGTTGTTCAAGTGTGCAGGTATTTCAATGAACCAAGTTAAGAGGAAGCTATTCCTTTTTTCACTTAAGGGAAAAGCAAGGGAGTGGTATGAGCTACTAGATGATCCTCATCATTTGGAGTGGAAGGAACTTGAATCTCTCTTTTACTCTAAATTTTATCCTCCTCATGAAATTCATAAAGATAGGAATTACATTTATAATTTTCATCCACATGATGGATAAAGTATTGCCCAAGCATGGGGGAGATTGAAGTCACTAATGCTCAAATGTTCCATTCATGAGCTCCCCAGTAATATTGTTATTAATAATTTTTATGCAAGGCTTTCAGGACATTACAAGGACTATCTAGATACATGTTTAGAGGGATCCTTCACAAGTAAGGAGGTCAAAGCTAAGTGGGATCTTCTTGAAACAATTCAAAGCAATACCGAAGATTGGGATAACGACAAAGGTAAAGAACCAGGTATAAACTATGAGTATGACTGTATTAAGTCTTTCGCCGAAACTGCTAATTTTCAAGAGCTTAGTGCTAAATATGGTCTTAATCCTCAAATTCTTGTTGATTTTTTTATAGCCTTTGCTTCTCATATTAATGCTCCTAAAGAAAAATGGGACATGTATCATGAGCCTTTTAAAGACACTTGCATGGAAAATGAAATTGTTATTAATGATAGCAATAAACATGCTCAAACCTCTAAAAGTACTATTTCTTATAAGCATGTTAATTTTTGTGGAATACATAGACCTTGTGATAATAATCAAATTGAAGAAGAATATTGTATCACCCACAGGAATGAAAAAACTAGAATGTGGTATAGGGCTTTAAATGATCTTGGTAAAAAAGTTTGTGCCCTTTATCCTTTTATTTGTGAACTTTGCTTCGAAGTGGGTTTCAATTTTCAATGCTCAGGCCATAATAATAGCCCTTCTAATCCAATGAGTACTGCAAGTTTGTATTGTGATGACATGATCACTCCTAATCAGCATGATGAACTTACATTATTTTTGGGGTGTGAAGAGTTATCAAGAAAAACCTCTTTGGTAGATATGGGTGCTTTTGATATGAATAGTGTCCTGCATGGTTGTCATCTTTATTGTGTTGATAATTGCCACACAAATACTTACATACAAAATATTATAGAAGATGAGATTTTACCAAAATATGATAGGACTAATATGTGTTTTGATCTTATTAATGAAAAGAAGGAATCCTCCAAAGTTTCTTCTATTGTCTCTAATAATAAACTAGGGTATATGGAGAAGCTTCCTTTCAAACCTCTCCCTCCTAAAGAGAAGAAGATAAAGAAGAAAAGGAGGAGTAAAAGGAGGGAGGAAACGGTATTTTCCCCTAAGTATGTTGCTCCTATTATAGTTTTTGATGAGTTTGAACTCAATGATGTTCCTATGCCTGTTACCTATATTAGTGATCATGATTGGGAAGAGCACACTTCTTTTGATATTGAAAATCCCTTTGGTACTAATTCTGAAAATGATGATATTAATAATTGTTGTACTATTAGTGTTATCCATGTTCCTTCCAATGATGATATGTTTACAAACAAACACACTTTGGAAGATAGCTATTTTGTTGAATTTGCTCCCACTACAATTAATAAGAATGACTATGTTTATGTGGGGAGTATTAATTCTTTTATGCATGTGGATCATAATAAGAATGTTTTATGTGATAGTTATATTGTTAATTTTATTCATGATGCTACTGAAAGTTATTATGAGAGAGGGAAACATGGTTGCGTGTATCTCAATAATATTAAGTTTCCCCTCTTTATGTTAAAAGTCTTGAAGTTGCACTTGTTTTGCTTTACTATGCTTGTTTCTTTGTGTTTTCATGACTTGTTTCTTTACAAGAATCCTATGCATAGTAAGTGGGTTAGACTTAAATGTGCTTTGAATTTGCTTCTTGATGCTCTCTTTTACTTTAATTCATATTTCTTATGTGAGCATCTTCTCAAACTATCGTGCCTAACTTAAAGGCGTTAAAGAAAAGTACGTATTGGGAGATAACCCAAAAGTTTTAGATGAGTCTTGGAAGTTATTACTTCTGTAATAACCGTTCCTTATCCTTTTTATTTGCTTTTTGTGCCAAGAGTAACCTCTAATGAAAGAGAAGTAATGCTTGGGAAAGTTGTTATCCCGAAACAGATATTTGTGCTTCGATGTAAAAATTCGTGTAAAATCTCTGTACGTCGTTTTGAGGCGTGAATTTTTGTGCTTCTGCCCCAGGTTGTTATCTAACTTTCTTTAGTTCAACACTTTTCTATTTGAGCAACAGAAGTTCTTCGAAAAAAATGGTTTTTACCTGCTGGTCTATTTTGACTGATTTCTGCCATTATTTGCATTTGCTTCTTGTTGATTCCTTTTTGGGTTCTCTTTGGGGAAGTGAGCTTTTCAAGGGAAGGGATACAGTAGCTTGTGTTTTAATGGAAGTTTTATTGGTGTTGAAACTGAACCCAAAGACTTATTATCTTGAGTGCACTAATGTTGCTAATAAAGATTGTGTGAAGTTTTGTATGAAGGAAAAATTTCAAGTGTATGGAGAGAATGATGTAATGAGATGAAGAATGGACTAAATCTCAAGCTTGGGGATGCCACGCGTGTCACCCCAAGAAATATCCAAGAAGTACAAGCGTCAAAGCTTAGGGATGCCCAAGGCTGTAACATCCCCAAACTTTAATCCAAGGTTATTAAGATCCAAATCATCAAAATTAGGGTTAACAAAAACTTTTCCAACTAAAATTATTAAAGCATTCATATGTGTGTGCATTTAAATAGGAGTTGTTTGAAATTGCCATGATTAAGTGATCCATTGCTTGTAAAATGATTCTTAGGTGAAATAAACATCATCTAGATCATTCCCAAACAAATCCCAAAGAAAAAAAAATCAAAATGAATAAAAGAAAGAAATGGTCATTTGTGCCATTTTAATCAACATGCCTACTTTGGCTATTCCTAGAACTCAATTCTTAACAGAAACAAATGTGGATCTTTGCACCCCTTGCTAGTACATGTAATGATGTACCAAGACCCACTTTGTGATCTGCCAAAAACTTTCAAACACTAATTTTAAATGGCATTTGAAAATTGAATGTAGTTCATAAGGGAAGATCACACTTATGCAAAAACCACTCAAATGAGCTCCATTTTCAAAACCCAAGCAACCACAGAGGCTTAAGCATGTGTATAGCAAACCCACCAAAGTTGATCCAAAAATTCCAAACTTGAGTTCATGCGGCCATTGTGTCGAACAGGTGGCATGCACCAAAATTCTGCCTAATTTTTACTATTCAATGATCATTGCATTGTCGAGTAATTGGGATCCATTTGGTCCCCTTGTCCCCTCTAACTCTAGCCAGCACCTAACTAAGCTACTAACTGGCCTAGAGCAGCAATGGAGCTGCCACTTTGTGGTCGCCGCTGGCCGATCGTGGACAGAGTGCCACAGACCGCACAGCGATAATCCAGCGCCACCACTAGCTCCTCCCAACCCTACTGCCACTCCATGTCCACCCCTCGATCAGCCCCAGGCCGTGGACCACACCCTAGCGCCGCCGCCCAGTCTCTCTGCGAGCTCGCCAGAGTGCGTTAGCCGCCAGCACGCCACAGACCACGCCTCGACCTAATCCCGTGCGCGCCGCTCCGCCTCGTCCTCAGCAACCCGCCAGACACGTCCATGCACTGCCGCGCGACCCACAGTCGCCGTGCGCCAAGTCGATCACCGCCTCTATCTCCCAGAGCGCGGGACGCTCCCAACCAAACGCCACCGCCCCTAGCCACGCATTGAAGCTGTAGAGCACCGCCAGGAGGCAGGCCACCGTCCCCTACCTCAAGCCACGCCGCTAGCACGTTGTGCAGCCCTCGCCGGAGTCGCCATCCCATCCCTTTCGATCGCCTCGTCGACCTATAAATAGAGGCCACCCCAGCACAAACCACTCACACCATTCCACTCCCCTCTCTTCACTGGTCCTTCCCTACCTCTGGCCGGAGCCGCTCGAGCCTTGGTTCGCCGGAATTTCGCCGGAGGAGCCCGCTGCAGAGGAGGAGAAGGCGCCATCGATTTCGTCCACCCTAGGATCTGTCGCGACCATCCCTGAGTCCACCGTCGACAGCACATTCGATCGCCCCAATCGCCGCCGTAGCTGGAGCCCTGGTATGCCCCCTGAGCACCCCCACCGAGCCGCTAGGGTTAGACCTCGCCGGCGACCATTTGTACATTCAAACATTAGAGTTAGAGATATCTCCTAGTAAAAATAATAAGACAAAAGCTTTTGCACATTCAAACATTTTTATAAAATCAACCAAAATAGCCTATGAGTTGATTCCAACTCTAAAAAAATCACATTTCACCATACCTATCTGAATATGTAATAATATTAGGGTTTACATGCAGTGACTTTGGACTAGTACCAAAATAATGCTATATAGGCATTTCTAGTCACTTTAAATCATTAAATAATGAACTTAAACCAAAGTAATTGTGATCCAACCCTTAAATCATATTCCCACATGTTAGAATATGTAGTGATGACATGTGTCCACATGATCCCATATTTTAAGTGGTGAATATTAAATCTTAGTTATTTTTCAATGAGTAGAAATTACTTTTCTTAAATAAAAAGAATGAAACTAGTTAATAAAACTTGTGATGTTTGTGATGATAATAGATCATCAAATGTGTGCCTTAGAGTGCTAATTAGACTAGTTAAGTATTTTTTGGTGATTGTGTACTCCGTATGTATTTATAGACGATAGTACCGACCAAGCTTTCCAGGAGGAGGAGTTCTATCAAGAGGAGGAAGAAAACTTCAACCACTACATTGCACAAGGCAAGCCATCATTAACAATGCAAGCTAATCCTTGCAAGTAGAATGCTTAACAAGCTAGACTCAAACTAGATGATTTGAGCAAAGATGATTTAGGCATGCTTTGGTTATATCACTTTGACTATTATTTACCCCAAGTATTATTTTCAGGCTTTACTTCCTTTACTTTATCAAAGTACCTTACTTGTTTTAAAGGTAGCATAAAAAGTATAAAACTTGACCTATTTAGATAACTTTAGATGTCATTCTATGGCATGAGATTGATCTTAGCATCCCACTTTAGTGAACACTCTTAACTTAGTAGTTTAGATCTAAACCAAAACTTGAGTCACTTTAGATGGGAACACTTGGTGAAAATGAATTATGAAAACCTTGGAATGATGAGTCATTCTATTGAGATGTTTTGACATTTGTTGAGAAACACAAATGGTTTATGATGATGAAAATGTTGAGGCAGGAGCCTTGACCCTTTTACAAAACTGATGGTTGGATTCAGATGCGATACCATTCCAAATTTACCGTACAACCACAATACCTGAATTGGGTAAGGCTTAGCCGGAAGTTTATATGCATTAGTATTAGTTCCCTCGCGGGAGAGGTTTGAGCTGAGGCTACCTCTCAATGTTGTCCACCTATGCAGTGCCCAAGATGATAGATGGTCATGGTTGGGAGGCCATGCTCATAGGAGAGGTGCTTATACTAGGGTGTGTAAAGGAAATGTGATGTTTGATTATCTGCATACTAAGTATGATGATTCAGGGTTATCCCTGACAGATGTATCGAATCTTGTGGTGAAAGTGTACCACCTCTGCAGAGTATCAAACTATTCGAATAGCCGCGTCCGCGGTTATGGACAGTTGGAGTGGCCATACTGTTTCGTTGTCAGATGTTTTCAAAATAACTTATGAAATGAATGATGATCTTGACTTGACCACAACAGAGTTGTGACTATGACACTAGCTTCCCAACTTAAGTGATTCTAGAACTTTATTTTATCTTTCTTTGTTTCTGAACTCAGCTTAGGTTTCAAACTTAACTTTATAGTTAAACTTAGAGTTAGCATTTCACTTTAGAACTATACCAAATTGTTAGTGGTAGTTTGCGAGTACTTAAAGAGTACTCATGGCTTTTGTCCCTGGCTATTCTCATGGCCAGACTATGAAGGAGACTACCAAGATGATGGCCAGCAGGACAGCTATGATAACTAGGACTATCTGCCTTCGTCGGCATTGCCTGTGCCCTTGAAGATGGACCCCACCGCTACGCTTATTATTTATTCCACTGCTTGTTGTATTAAGACTGGATCATGAGATCCTTATTTGTGTAATACCTTATGTATGGTTTGTAATGGATGATGTACTGTGATATCCAATCTGTTATGTCTCGCAAAAATGGTAATCCTGGGATTGCGATGTATGACATAACATGCATTTGGGATTAAAAGTCCGGGTGTTGACAAAGGCATCCCCTTCTTCATCAATAAAAATCCCAGATTTCTTCCAAACACTTCGTTTTTATTGTTTCATGCACAATTGTGTTGTTCTTGGAGCGAATTTGTTTTTGTTTTTGTTTTTGGTTTTCGTTTGCTTGGTTTTCTTAGTTTGCTTGAATAAATTGGTTGGACCCCGTCCTTCTTACATTAGTTTTCAAATAGTTTGGTTTGGATTGGAAAAGAGTAGGAAAGTTCATGCTTAAGTGGTAAAGAGAGCTTGTTTTTTACTGTGGCCTATGCTTTGTCATGCCATGCTTGATATTGTTTTGGCTTTATGCTTAGTGATCTTTGCTGTAGCATGACATGTTATACACAACTGAGATTGCTTAATGTGCCTTGGAATAATCATGAGTTGTTTTAGCATATTAAAGCATAGTATTGTGGTATTCTCCTTTGATGCTTTATTTGGGTTGACTTGGTGCATGCTCACACCATGTTATGACTATCCCAAGTCACCATACGACTTTATGATCCTTTATTTTTCGACTTGTAGTATCACTTTATGCTTTGATTAATGATGTTTTATCGCTTTGCATGATTATGGCCATTATTGCTCTCTTAGTTGGTCCCTCCCAGTCTTTTGCTAGCCTCCATAACCAAGTGTGAGTTCCACTCATGCATCCAACTCCAAATAAAACCAAGTTATTCCAAAGAGTCCACCATACCTACCTATTATCATTTTGCTATTCCAAGTATATTCATGTTTTTATCTACCTTCTGAATTAAACTTGTTATGAGAAAACTAGTGATTAAAGATCTCATGAACTTGATGGCACACTTTACTTTTCTTGCCCCTAATAAACTTGAACCATTGTGTCGTCTATGTTGTATATGCTTGCACTTATATGTTAGGGATTAGCAGAACCATGCTATCATGGGGAACGCTTTCAACATTGCACTTGTACTTTGTACCTAGTTGATATCATGCTCTTTTGTCTATGGATGTCGTCGGTGTGAAATGAAAGGGGAGCTTGTAAGTCCATGGATTTATGTATGTGTGTTATAGAAATGCCTGGGCCGCCGGTCTAATCCATGCTGTCATGGTGGAAACCTGCAACGTAACCATAATGAGCTGTCTATGAAGCATTCTTCTTATAAAAAAAGAGCCAGATATTGAGAAAAAAGAGAAAATAAAAAAAAGAGATATGAGAAAAGAGGAAAGAGAGAAAAAAGCACCATTTTCCCAAATTAAATAAGAAGATTGCTGAGATGCTCTTTGTCTGCTTGCCTTGTCATTTTGATATGGGGATTCTTCCGTATCATCGGGTAAGGGGTACCCCGTTGGCGGTTCTCTATGATACACATGTACTTACTATGACAAGAACTTACCGGTAACTAAACTTGAGTAGCATGAGGAGCGGCCCTCGTATTCAAGGGACATGAGATTTCCAACTTATACTTTGTCAAACATATACTCCATAGTTTGTCCACTTTAACCTTAATCACTTCAAGATGCTTATGATAGGGGCAATGAGAGCTGAAAGCTAATAAGTACCATAATTTTTGGAAGCTCTTTATGAAACTCGAATCCCTACTTCCTTCTATGAAGGCCTTTCTTTTACTTTTATGTTGAGTCTCCACCTTCTATCTTTATGCACCTATTTTGAGAGAATAGTGGCTATTCTTAGTTCTATGTGCATTGTCCCAAGACTTGTTGATTGATGCATAATGTTGATTGATGCATAATTTTGATATCACTACAAGAAATGTGTTGACTAGTGACCTTTTCTTAACGACCCTAAGTTTTTTGGTCATAGATCGATGACCATTTCGAACCAACTGGTCATAGGCCATTTGGGAGGGTATAAAGCTTAACAAACTACGACCTTTTTTGTTAGGAAGGTCATAATTTGTTTACACCAGTTGGTCATAACATAGGTATCGCTGGTCCATGACCTTAATTTTCGGGGACTACGACCAATTTAAATGGTCGTGGATGCTATTCATGATAACTTAAGAAAGACTGATGCCACCTCAGCAGGTTGGTCTAGGTGTCACGTCCACGTGTCAAGTTTCGCTGACGTGTCTGTACATGTGCCATATTCATGTGTCAATTTACGCTGACATGTCATGTCCACATGGCGTTTCTACCAATTGTACTCCTACCCACTGACATGTGGGGCCTGCTTGTCATGTTGGACAATATTAGACAAAAAATTAAGCTCCTGGGGGCTTGAACTCGCGACCTCACGCGCGAGGACAGTTGAGTCTACCAACTTGGCACCACAACATTCTTGCATATATGCTACTACCATCGTCTTTAAATAGACGGCCGACCAAATATTCAAATATTAGACAAAAAGAGAGCTCCAGAGGGGGTCGAACTCGCGAACTCACGCGAGGACAGTAAACCTACAGGCGGTCTACCAACTCGGCACATAAACTTTCTTGTATATATACTACTACCACGAATCATTAAACAGACGTTGGCAGACCAAATATTAGACAAAAAGAAAGCTCCAGGAGGGGGTCGAACTCGCGACCTCACGCGAGGAAAGTTAGTCTGCACGCGGTCTACCAACTCCACACCTAGACCTTTTTGTATTAATACTACTTCCGCGAGACTTTAAACAGAAATCGGCCTTCTCAACCCATAGAGGCCTCCACCTTTTGGCTTCTTGGGCTGCTCCTGGCTCATCTTAATGACGGATGCAAGCACATAAGCTTGGCCCGTTGCCTAAATGGGGTTTCGCTGGCCGCCACATCTAGTTTTTTTCTTTTTTTTTGAATTTTTTGTATCTTTTTAATCATAATTCCATATTGAGTCAAACAAAATTTAGAGAAATTGTAAAATTTCAGAGATTTTTTAGGATATTATGGAACACTTTTACTTTTTGGTAAAACTACAAGAATATATTTTTCACATAAAACCTTAATAGGTGTAAAAAGAGATTTTGAATCATAGTTTTGACAATAGGGACTTGATATTGAAATTATTTGTCTATGGGATGAGCCTCACGAAACTTGCATTGGATCTATGAAGAAACATCATATTGTGAGTCTAAAAATGATTTTTTCAAAAAATTATGAGCATTAGATCATCTAGCTGTAGTTCAAATCGGACCCAATTCCTACCGATTTGGCACGAATTTGTCTTTTTCGCCATGGATGGACGGAAAGGTTTGAGATATCCTACTTGGGACATTGTCCATGTAAGTTGGTCTAGTATTTTTGAAAAATATGGCGGTAGCTTTATGAATTAGCCATTTAGTGGTTGCTTCACAATATGCCCCGTTTTTGGCATTCGGAAAATGGAAAATGCATTTTCCGTGGGACAAAAAGGAAAACTTCCTCCTGAAACATTGTTTGCCATCCCAAGATGCACATGCATGCACAATATGAGCACATTATCATAAACTATGTCACGATTCTGACCATAACATTGGTCGTTTGACCTAAAAGCCATGAAACCTCGAACATGATAGGTCATTTCTGTGACGTTTTTTTTGAGATGTTCGCAATATACCAAGTTTGGTATTTTTCCTTGAAAATATGTCACATAATATGACACCACGCGAAGGTTTTACATTGTTTGGACCGTTTTTGAATTTTTCATGCCCGTTTCAAACTATGGTCAAAACGGTGGGCACGGAGGTTCATAGATATGGGATGATGCTGTCTAAACTTGCATTGGATCTCTGAAGAAAAATGATATTGTGAGTCTAAAAATGATTTTTTTCAAAAAATTATGAGCATTAGATCATCTAGCTGTAGTTCAAATCGGACCCACTTCCTACCGATTTGGCACGAATTTGTCTTTTTCGCCATGGGTGGACGGAAAGGTTTGAGATATCCTACTTGGGACACTGTCCATGTAAGGCGGTCTAGTATTTTTGAAAAATATGGCGGTAGCATTATGAATTAGCTATTTGGTGGTTGCTTCACAAAATGCCCTGTTTTTTGGCACTCGGAAAATGGAAAATGCATTTTCCATGGGACAAAAAGGAAAACTTCCTCGTGCAACATTGTTCGCCATCCCAAGATACACATGCATGCACAATATAGGCACATTATCATAAACTATGTCATGATTCTGGCAATAACATTGGTCGTTTGACCTAAAAGCCATGAAACCTCGAACATGATAGGTCATTTCTGTGACGGTTTTTCGAGATGTTCGCAATATACCAATTTTGGTATTTTTCCTTGAAAATATGTCACATAATATGACACCACGTGAAGGTTTTACATTGTTTGGACCGTTTTTGAATTTTTCATTCCCGTTTTAAACTATGGTCAAAACGGTAGGCACACAGGTTCATAGATAGGGGATGATCCTCTCTAAACTTGCATTGGATCTCTGAAGAAACATCATATTGTGAGTCTAAAAATGATTTTTTTCAAAAAATTATGAGCATTAGATCATCTAGATGTAGTTCAAATCGGACCCACTTCCTACCGATCTGGCACAAATTTGTCTTTTTCGCCATGGGTGGACAGAAAGGTTTGAGATATCCTACTTGGGACATTGTCCATGTAAGGAGAATATCATTTTGCGACCCGAAAGTTGGGGTGTACAGGCAACGCGGTACCCAAGTTCCCTGAAATCAGCTGGGATGACTATAGTTGGTGTGCCAAATACTCAGAGGGTCTTTTCGGCACGAATTCAACTTTACGTTTCAATACAAAAAATCAGGCTAACGGGCATCAAGTTGGGCCCCCCTGTCAGTTCTCGCCGTTATGTTGCTCCCGTCGCTTAGGCGGGGTGGCTGTCACGTAGGCTTGCAACATTGACATAGTGGATAGGACAACACCCCCTACCCAGTGTATTGACGTGACAAAACAGGACCCATGTATCGGCGTTATAATTATGTTTTGTTTACTCAGAAGCTGGAACGGCCACCGCCACGCGTCTCTCCTTGGACTTCCGTCACAATCGTTAACCCCTACCATAAAAGCGCATTGACTGTTCCACCGTTCCCCTTCCTTGCAGAAACCACTCTTCTTCTTCCTGTCATCTACTATCTTCTTCCCGTCTTCTCCTTGCCTCCATGGAAGGTCTACGCACTCTATAAATATGAGGCCACAACGCTAGCTTTCGCCATCGCCTCGGCCTCTCTACAGTCCATCTCCACCCCACCCCTTTAGCCATCGCCTCTCCACCGTGCCGTCGTCTTGCCTCCACTCCCTCTCTAATCTCCACCGCGCCACCATGGAGGTGCCCACGCTCAACCACTACGAGGCGGTGATGTTTGCGTACTATGGCATCCTCGCACCGCCGCGCGCGACCGTGCCCGGCGGATTTCGCATCAGCGAGGCTGGTGTGCCGGTGGCTCCGCTCCTCAACCCCCGCAGATACGAGATGGAGTGCGTCATCGTGGAGCGTCGCCGCCAGCTGCCCGCGTGCATGAGGGCGTTGCCCCGGTACGCGGCGGCCAGCGAGTACTGGCCCCGGCTGTTCAAGAAGGAGCGGAAGGCCAAGCTTGGCAACCGTATCATGGACGGGCGCCTGGTGCACCTGGATCGCCGCAACCAAGAAGGGCGGGAGATGTTCTGGTCCGTCCCTGGACGGACTATCTACACTGCCATCGACGCCGCTAGCCGCGCAGAGGAGCTCTGTCTCCCGAACAACACCGAAATCATGGAGATTTCGTCCGACGACGACGAGGAAGCCGGCGACTCGGAGGACAGCGGCAGCGGAAGTGTTATCGACTAGGAAAATTTGTAAAGTCGCATCTTTGTATGGAAAAATTTGTGGTCGAATAATAAAATGTCTCAATTTAGATCTTTGTCTCGATTAATTTGTGAAAGATTTGTTCAAAAATACCGATCAATTCAATTTCTACCTCGAATTAATTTCTGCCTCGAATTAATTTGTGCCCCGAATTAATTTACATTAATTGTCCTGGACTGCTGATCGTCACGGGGTTTTTGGTCCCGGTTCGTGGCATGGTCCCGATTATGGAAATGAACCGGGACCAATGGAATTTGGAAGCTGGACCAAAGACCATCTTTCTACCAGTGCTAGAGACAAGCTTCACTACCCATGACAACAAGAAGATAGACGTTGTCTACACCAACGAGGAGGAGACAGTGGTGCGTGTCCTGAGGATGTAGGAGGGTTGGCTTGGGATAGACGAGGACAAGTTTGTGGGATTGGACCTCGAGTACACCCCGGAGCACCCATATGAAGGGAGTGAAGTCGCCGTCGTTCAACTGGCCATGCGGAAACACGTCCTCGTCTACCACCTCTCCCGGTTTGTAGATCTGCTCTCTGTAGCTAACCGCTTTTAGGGTTTTCTCCTCTTGTTCTTTATCCACTTGCTCATCTTGCAACTACTGGATTTTATTTAGGACCAAATAAATTAGGGTTTGCCCATGTCTCAATCGACTGAGATTTTCTTTAGTCTCAATCACCTAAGAAAAGTGCAACCATAGTTAAAAGAAATCTGCAACTCGTTCAGTCGACTGAGATATAGCAAAACCGAATAAATTATGACAATACAATGTTGAGAGTCTTGATCTTGCATTTACTAAACTTTTCAAAATTATATTGAGATGATGATCTTGCATTGACAAAATATTTGTAGTTACAAATTTTGGTGATGACAAACTACATACTTTCAGGACTGACAGGAAATGTCCGGCGCTGCGCCATTTCCTTGAAAAAAGGGAATTGTTTTCTGCACTGTCGACACAACAACTAATTTTTCGAAATTGTATCAAGAGGAAATTATAATTCCTGCGCACAACTGGATCGATATTCAGCATCTTGTCAAGATCCTAGGGGGCAGGAAGAAGGATGGAATGACATCACTCGTAACTAGAATCCTCGATGAGTCGTACGTCACAATGAAGGAAGATTTCTCTACGGATAGGCACGATTTCTGGAACAAGTGGCCGTTGTCTGATATAAACCTGAAGTATGCAGCCATACATGCTTACGTGACCTACCAGCTATACAAGAAGATCCATTTTTCCAACGTTACCTCGTGTTTTGCCCTATTTGCAAGAGGGAAGACGAGCTTAGGGGAGCCCTTTGTAGAAAATCCCGAATAGATGAGTTTGAAGTTGAATATGCAAAGAAATTGGCTGCATCTGAAGCAGCTGACAGAGAGGCTGCAGAAGCAGCTCAAAGAGAGCTTGTAGCTGAAGAAGCAGATGACAGAGAGGCTGCAGCTAAAGCGGCAAACAGAGAGGCGGCATCTTCTAGCGGCAACAATCAGGCATGTGATGCACCGCTAATTGTTCCGCAGGACGCTGAAGATAGGAAAGCCAAGTCAGATGCCATTTGGGACAAAGCAGTTCATCGGATGTGGATTACCTGTAATGATGGTAAGCGCGTCAAGTGGTCTGATGAGGAGTGAATTAAATTTTACTTGTCAGTGTTATGTTTCTGTTTTGTGGAACTCAGTTAGCTTGCCAAGATGTCTAGCGCATCAAGTGATACTAGTAAAATAAATTGAACCCTCGTTGTATTATGTTTATGTATGTGTCTTGCAGCTTGTCAAGATGGTAGCTTCTTAACTGGCAGTTTGAAACAGTGCCCTTTTCCTCTCTCGCTAAACATATATGTTTCATTTTGCCCAAATTGGTAGCAAATCTAGAGAAGATTCTCACTTCGATATTTCGTTCCCTTTTGGACCTCTTTTTTTTGCCTCCGAACAGGTAGCAAATCTAGAGCAGCAAATCACACCAGGCAGAATACATTCATTCAGAAAACAAAACAAATGTAGATATAGCTGTGCGCAGCTAAATAGGATATAGCGATAGAAAGTAGGTTGCTTAACGAGGTTTGATGCATTCAGCCAGAAATAGGATATAGCTAAAAAGGAATTGTTGGGCAGCAGGGGCAGCCGCCGCAGCTGCAGGCACATCCTGCAAGCGCCCGCGCCCGCGCCTCCGTCATCTCCCTCTGGTGCTTCCGCCACTTCTTGCTGCCCAGTTTCTTGGACTTGGGGGCCTTGGGCTTGATTGGAGGCATGTGACCCTCTTTGATGGCCACCTGCTGGAGGTTTCGGAGGTGAATGCAGAGAGCACGGTGTTCAGCGATGTAGGCGTTGATGTTCGCGGTCTCAGGCTTGCCGCTTTTGTGGATGCCGGAGCTCGCGGCCTCTGCATGCTTCAGTAAGGTCTTCAATATGGTGTCGCCGGTGGTGCGACTCGTCAAGCAGTAGACGCCCCCCTTGCGGAAGGGGCAGCTGTAGGGGTCCCTGAGGAAGCCGTCGTACTTGCCGACCCGCAGCCTCCTCAGCACCTGACGAGCCTTGGTGTGAATGGACTCGTCATCGCTACAGGCGTCGCTGCCGGAAACCTATTGGAAGAAAGGGAAAATGGGGGAGTAGATGGTGTAAGAAGATCAAGCAATCGAAATACGAACAAGCGAATCCTAATAAACCAAGATCTAGCATCCAACGATGGGAACGGTGTTGGATAATTAGGCACAATTTCCATGATTAATTCCAGAATATTAAACATGACAATACCAGCTAAATTTTAAATAGATTAGCCCATTATTTCTAACAAACGGTAGAAGAACCAGGGAGGAGCAAACCTGTTACCTCGACCATAGGTCGCCGATGCCGTGTCGAGGGGTTCAGCGAGCGATGTACTTATCTGGATCAGAGGTGCCCAAGAAGTGTGTGATCTGCCAGACCGCGGGGGCCTCCTCACCAGCGGGGCTCTTCCCGCTGCCTCCGCCGGAGCTGGACGGGAGCCTGGACGGGAACGGCGGATGCCATCGATGCCTCCACTAGGGCCTGGACAGGGACAGCGGCTGCTTTCAACGCGCCGAGGGGGACCGGCGAGGAGACGGGGGCCTCCTCGCCGGCAGCCATGGAGGCGAAGATGGCCACCTTATCCTCCTCGTCCATCACCGGTGCGGACGGGGTATTCTCGGGAGTTTGCGGATGCTGGTGGGACAATGGAGAGGGTTGCGTGGGGACAGTGAGCGAGAGTGGGAGTGGGTGTGCGGAGAGGGGCTCTATAGCTAAGGTGGATAGAAGCATATCGCTATGCGTTGCACCACCGTGCAACGCGCGCCACAGCCGATCGCACTGCGGCACCGCGACACGCCGCAGACGTCACGTTTTTTCCCGGGCCATGCATGGCAGTTCTATATTGAGCCACATGCAAAGGGCGCACACACAATTTCTATGTACGAAGTTTGACACGGACCTAAAATTGGCGATTGAGAGCCGCTGCGTAAAAAATGGGATATGTCTTATTAAAATCAAGTGGCAATAAATTGCAGCTGTCCATCGACGCATGCACTCGGCGACGCATGCGTTAGGCGAGTAGTAGTAGCAGAGTAGGCTTTTCGACTTGATTAAACATGACATGACCGTCGGCGACTTTTTTCCATGGACGGCATCGTGTTCCTTCTTGTAGAAGTCTCACCGAGGGAGACGTCAGGCTGCCTCGCATCAGATCGTGAAGGGCACGACGTGTGCAACAATCATCGTTGGATCGCACAGAATCAACGGTTGGTGCACACGATCCGCGTGACAACTGTGATAACCAATCAGGGAGTAGCAGACAGGGTGAGCACAGATTTGTGCTTCTATGAAAGATAGAGAGGTGGGGGGCAAAACTGAGTAGTACCACATAAAACCAAGGGCGATACTGAGTAGTACAAAAATGGAAAGTGAGTGTCTTGCACAATGAAATACATCATGGCATACATCAAATTATGCCAAGATAGATCCACGGGAGTTCATTGGATGTGTGTTCTTCTCATAAACCGCTCATAAACCACGTAAGGATCCACTAGAGTCATTGGATGTGTGTTCTTCTCACAAACCACATATCACCAGTGTCATTGCATGTGTGTTCTTCCCACAGACCACACATGGATCCACCGGTGTCATTGGATGTGTGTTCTTCTCACAAACCACACATGGATCCACCAGTGTCATCGCATGTCTGCTCTTTTCATGAACCACGGCTAGAGTCATTGCATGTGTGTTCTTCCCACAGACCACACATGGATCCACCAGTGTCATTGCATGTGTGTTCTTCCCATGGACCACACATGGATCCACCAGTGTCATTGCATGTCTGCTCTTTTCATGAACCATAGCTAGAGTCATTGGATGTGTGTTCTTCTCATAGACCACATATCACCAGTGCCATTGCATGTGTGTTCTTCCCAAAGACCACACATGGATCCACCAGTGTCATTGCATGCGTGAACTTCTCACAAACCATATCATGAACCACACCCAGTGTCATTGCATGTGTGTTCTTCCCAAAGACCACACATGGATCCACCAGTGTCATTGCATGTGTGTTCTTCTCACAAACCATATCATGAACGACACCTAGTGTCATTGCATGTGTGTTCTTATCATAGACCACACATGGATCCACCAGTGTCATTGCATGTGTGTTCTTCTCATAGACCATATCATGAACCACACCCAATGTCATTGCATGTGTGTTCTTCCCATGAACCACACATGGATCCACCGGTGTCATTACATGTCTGCTCTTTTCATTAATCACAGCTAGAGTCATTGCATGTGTGTTCTTCTCACAGACCACATATCACCGGAGTCATTGCATGTGTGTTCTTCCCAAAGACCACACATGGATCCACTAGTGTCATTGCATGTGTGTTCTTCCCACAAACCACACATGGATCCACCAGTGTTGTTGCATGTGTGTTCTTCCCATGAACCACACATGGATCCACCAGTGTCATTGTATGTCTACTCTTCCCATGAACCACAACTAGAGTCATCGCATGTGTGCTCTTTTCACAAACCACAACTAGAGTCATTGCATGTGTGTTCTTCTTACAAACTATATCATGAACCACACCCAGTGTCATTGCATGTGTGTTCTTCTCACAAACCATACTTGGATCCACCGGTGTCATTGCATGTCTGCTCTTCTCATTAACCACATCTAGAGTCATTGCATGTCTGTTCTTTTCACAAACCACATATCACCAGACTCATTGCGTGTGTGTTCTTACCATGAACCACACATGGATCCACCGGTGTCATTGCATGTCTGCTCTTCTCACAAACCACACTTGGATCCACCCAGTGGCATCACATGTGTGTTCATCCCATGAACCACACATGGATCCACCAGTGTCATTGCATGCGTGCTCTTTTCACAAACCACATCTAGAGTCATTGGATGTGTGTTCTTCTCACATACCACATATCACCAGTCTCATTGCATGTGTGTTCTTCCCAAAGACCACACATGGATCCACCAGTGTCATTGCATGTGTGTTCTTCTCACAAACCATATCATGAACCACACCCAGTGTCATTGCATGTGTGTTCTTCTCACAGACCACACATGGATCCACCAGTGTCATTGCATGTGTGTTCTTCTCACAAACCATATATTGAACCACACCCACTGTCATTGCATGTGTGTTCTTCCCATGAGCCACACATGGATCCACCAGTGTCATTGCATGTGTGTTCTTCCCACAGACCACACATGGATCCACCAGTGTTATTGCATGTGTGTTCTTTCCATGAACCACACAAGCATCCACCAGTGTCATTGCATGTCTGCTCTTTTCATGAACCATAGCTAGAGTCATTGGATGTGTGTTCTTCTCACATACCACATATCACCAGTGTCATTGCATGTGTGTTTTTCCCAAAGACCACACATGGATCCACCAGTGTCATTGCATGTGTGTTCTTCTCACAAACCACACATGGATCCACCGGTGTCATTGCATGTCTGCTCTTCTCATTAACCATAGCTAGAGTCATTGCATGTCTGTTCTTTTCACAAACCACATATCACCAGAGTCATTGCATGTGTGTTCTTCCCATGAACCACACATGGATCCACCGGTGTCATTGCATGTCTACTCTTCTCATGAACCACACATGGATCCACCCAGTGTCATCGCATATGTGTTCTTCCCATGAACCACACATGGATCCACCAGTGTCATTGCATGTCTGCTCTTTTCATGAACCACAACTAGAGTCATTGGATGTGTGTTCTTCTCACAGACCACATATCACCAGTGTCATTGCATGCGTGTTCTTCCCAAAGACCACACATGGATCCACCAATGTCATTGCATGTGTGTTCTTCTCACAAACCATATCATGAACCACACCCAGTGTCATTGCATGTGTGTTCTTCTCACAGACCACACATGGATCCACCAGTGTTATTGCATGTGTGTTCTTCTCACAGACCATATCATGAACCACACCTAGTGTCACATGGATCCACTGGTGTCATTGCATGTCAGCACTTCTCATTAGCCACAGCTAGAGTCATTGCATGTGAGTTCTTCTCACAGACCACATATCACCTGTGTCATTGCATGTGTGCTCTTCCCATGAACCACACATGGATCCACCAGTGTCATTGCATGTGTGTTCTTTCACAAACCATATCATGAACCACACCCAATGTCATTGCATGTGTGTTCTTCCCATGAACCACACATGGATCCACCAGTGTCATTGCATGTCTGCTCTTCCCACGGACCACACATGGATCCACCGGTGTCATTGCATGTCTGCTCTTTTCATTAACCACAACTAGAGTCAATGCATGTGTGTTCTTCTCACAGACCACATATCACCGGAGTCATTGCATGTGTTTTATTCGCAAAGACCACACATGGATCCACCAGTGTCATTGCATGTGTGTTCTTCCGATACACCACACATGGATCCACCAATGTCGTTGCATGTGTGTTCTTCCCATGAACCACACATGGATCCACAAGTGTGATTGTATGTCTGCTCTTCCCATGAACCACAACTAGAGTCATCGCATGCGTGCTCTTTTCACAAACCATAGCTAGAGTCATTGCATGTGTGTTCTTCTTACAAACCATATTATGAACCACACCCAGTGTCATTGTATGTGTGTTCTTCGCACAAACCACACATGGATCCACCGGTGTCATTGCATGTCTGCTCTTGTCATTAACCACAGCTAGAGTCATTGCATGTCTGTTCTTTTCACAAACCACGTATCACCAGAGTCATTGCATGTGTGTTCTTCCCATGAACCACAGATGGATCTACCGGTGTCATTGCATGTGTGTTCTTCTCACAAACCACACATGGATCCACCCAGTGTCATCGCATGTGTGTTCTTCCCATGAACCACACATGGATCCACCAGTGTCATTGCATGTCTGCTCCTTTCATGAACCACAACTAGAGTCATTGGATGTGTGTTCTTCTCACAGACCACATATCACCAGTGTCATTGCATGCGTGTTCTTCCCAAAGACCACACATGGATCCACCAGTGTCGTTGCATGTATGTTCTTCTCACAAACCATATCATGAACCACACCCAGTGTCATTGCATGTGTGTTCTTCTCACAGACCACACATGGATGCACCAGTGTCATTGCATGTGTGTTCTTTTCACAAACCATATCATGAACCACACCCAGTGTCATTGCATGTGTGTTCTTCCCATGAACCACACATGGATCCACCGGTGTCATTGCATGTCTGTTCTTTTCACAAACCACATATCACCAGACTCATTGCGTGTGTGTTCTTACCATGAACCACACATGGATCCACCGGTGTCATTGCATGTCTGCTCTTCTCACAAACCACACTTGGATCCACCCAGTGGCATCACATGTGTGTTCATCCCATGAACCACACATGGATCCACCAGTGTCATTGCATGTCTGCTCTTTTCATGGACCACAGCTAGAGTCATTGGATGTGTGTTCTTCTCACAGACCACATATCACCAGTGTCATTGCATGTGTGTTCTTCCCAAAGACCACACATGGATCCACCAGTGTCATTGCATGTGTGTTCTTCTCACAAACCATATCATGAACCACACCTAGTGTCATTGCATGTGTGTTCTTCTTGCATCACACATGGATCCACCAGTGTCATTGCATGTGTGTTCTTCTCACAAACCATATCATGAACCACACCCAATGTCATTGCATGTGTGTTCTTCCCATGAACCACACATGGATCCACCGGTGTCATTACATGTGTGTTCTTCCCACAAACTACACATGGATCCACCAGTGTCATTGCATGTGTGTTCTTCCCATGAACCACACATGGATCCACCAGTGTCATTGCATGTCTGCTCTTTTCATGAACCACAGCTAGAGTCATTGGATATGTGTTCTTCTCACAGACCACATATCACCAGTGTTATTGCATGTGTGTTCTTCCCATAGACCACACATGGATCCACCAGTGTCATTGCATGTGTGTTGTCCTCACAAACCATATCATGAACCACACCTAGTGTCATTGCATGTGTGTTCTTCTCACAGACCACACATGGATCCAGTAGTGTCATTGCATGTGTGTTCTTCTCACAAACCATATCATGAACCACACCTAGTGTCATTGCACGTGTGTTCTTCTCATTAACCCCACATGAATCCACCGGTGTCATTGCATGTCTGCTCTTTTTATTAACCACAGCTAGAGTCATTGCATGTGTGTTCTTTTCACAAACCACATATCACCAGAGTCATTGCATGTGTGTTCTTCTCACAGACCACATATCACCTATGTCATTGCATGTGTGTTCTTCCCATGAACCACACATGGATCCACCAGTGTCATTGCATGTGTGTTCTTTTCACAAACCACATATCACCAGAGTCATTGCATGTGTGTTCTTCTCACAGACCACATATCACCTGTGTCATTGCATGTGTGTTCTTCCCATGAACCACACATGGATCCACCTATGTCATTGCATGTGTGTTCTTCCCACAGACCACACATGGATCCACCAATGTCATTGCATGTGTGTTCTTCCCATGAACCACACATGGATCCACCAGTGTCATTGCATGTCTGCTCTTTTCATGAACCACAGCTAGAGTCATTGGATGTGTGTTCTTGTCACAGACCACATATCACCAGTGTCATTGCATGTGTGTTCTTCCCAAATACCACACATGGATCCACTAGTGTCATTGCATGTGTGTTCTTCTCACAAACCATATCATGAACCACACCTAGTGTGATTGCATGTGTGTTCTTCTCAAGACCGCACATGGATCCACCAGTGTCATTGCATGTGTTGAAGGAAATATGCCCTGAGAGGCAATAATAAAGTTGTTATTATGTATTCCTTGTATATGATAGATGTTTATTTTGCATGCTATAATTGTATTGATAGGAAACATCAATACATATGTGTTTAATAAACAAAAAGGGTTCCTAGTCATGCCTCTCTTATAGACTAGCTTGTTGATTAACAGGATGATCAAGGTTTCCCGATCATGGACATTGGATGTTGTTAATAACAAGGTCATACCATTGGTGGAATGATGTGATGAACATTCATCCGAAGTATAGCATTACGATCAAGTCATTATGTTTATATTGCTATAACATCATACGAAGTAATCTTTATCCTTAGACCATGAGATCATGTTAATTGCTAACACCGGAAGAGTATCTTGATAACATCAAACGTCACACCGTAACAGGGTGACTATAAAGATGGGTTCAGTGCTACCAAGGTGTTATGTTGAGGCTCATGGATCAAGAGTGTAATTTGTCAATCCAGATGATGGATAGATATACTCTAGGCCCTCTCGGTGATATCACATTAGGATAGCTTGCAAGCAAGTGATGTGATCACTAGAATGTTATATCACGGGAACGAGAAAAGAGTGCATGTCGGTAACGAGATCAAACTAGGTATGGAGATACCGATGATCGAATCTCGGACATGTAATATATCGAGAGACAAAGGGATTTAGTTACAAGCGTTAAAGGTTCTCACGATCACAGGAGTCATCGTTGAATGTGTAGGAGTCAGTACGGATCTCCGTGTCCCGCCGATTATTGATCGGAGAAGGGTGTCGATCATGTCTGCATTATTCGCGAACCGTAGGGTGGGACACTTAAGAGTTACCGGACACCATTTTGGAGCACATATGTTTCAGACGAAAGAATTGCAAAGCGTAGGAATTGTTTCAATAGAAACCGGAAATTTTTTCGGGTGAAATTGCAGAAGGTGTTTCTGCATGTGATATTGAAATATTGCAAGGGGCTATATGTGTATGTTTGTTAATTAAAGTAATTAACAAAATTCTGAATAAATTTAATAAAAGAGTTTTATTAAATGAGAGAGCATTAAATTTGGAGAAACTTAATGCATTTAAAGTGGAGACTTTAGAAGGGAATGTGAAGAGGCATTTTAATGTGGAGGAGTTACCACCACATGAATGGGGGAGGTGAGGTCACCCCCATGCGCCGCCATGGAGAGAGGGGCACCCCTCCTCCTATAAGAGGCCACCCATTCCTCCTTCATCCACACACCTCCTTGTGAAGGATCTCTCCTCTAGAATTATTCCCCATGGTCTCGGATTAGCGAGATACATGTTCCTGTGGCATTTTGCTGGAAGGAGTTGCGCTCCATGGATCGGTGGAGCGAGGAGGTGGAGGTTGTCCGGTGGCTTGAACGTGTGTGCGAGTGAGGATGCGCTACTGAGTTGCGGCGCTCGGACTTCCTCACGATCTTGAGATCGGCAAGTGTACGACTACATCAACCACGAGTTCCTACTCGTTAACAAAGCTCGTTGTCTTTGAGGGTAAGTTATCCATGGATGTATGTCCACCCGTTGCTCTGTACCTAGTAGATAGATCTTGGCATGTAGTTCTCATCGTAGGAATTTTTTTGTTTTCTATGCTGCGGACCCAACATGTGTGTTCTTCTCACAGACCATATCATGAACCACACCCAGTGTCATTGCATGTGTGTTCTTCCCATGAACCACACATGGATCCACCGGTGTCATTGTATGTCTGCTCTTTTCATTAACCACAGCTAGAGTCATTGCATGTGTGTTCTTCTCACAAACCACATATCACCGGAGTCATTGCATGTGCGTTCTTCCCAAAGACCACACATGGATCCACCAGTGTCATTGCATGTGAGTTCTTCCCACAGACCACACATGGATCCAACAGTGTCCTTGCATGTGTGTTCTTCGCATGAACAAGACATGGATCCACAAGTGTCATTGTATGTCTGCTCTTCCCATGAACCACAGCTAGAGTCATTGCATGCGTGCTCTTTTCACAAACCATAGCTAGAGTCATTGCATGTGTGTTCTTCTTACAAACCATATCATGAACCACACCCAGTGTCATTGCATGTGTGTCCTTCTCACAAACCACACATGGATCCACCGGTGCCATTGCATGTCTGCTCTTCTCATTAACCACATCTAGAGTCATTGCATGTCTGTTCTTTTCACAATCCACATATCACTAGAGTCATTGCATGTGTATTCTTGCCATGAACCACACATGGATCCACCGGTGTCGTTGCATGTCTGCTCTTCTCATGAACCACACATGGATCCACCCAGTGTCATCACATGTGTGTTCTTCCCATGAACCACACATGGATCCACCAATGTCATTGCATGTCTGCTCTTTTCATGGACCATAGGTAGAGTCATTGGATGTGTGTTCTTCTCACAGACCATATATCAGCAGTGTCATTGCATGTGTGTTCTTCCCAAAGACCACACATGGATCCACCAGTGTCATTGCATGTGTCTTCTTCTCACAAACCATATCATGAACCACACCCAGTGTCATTGCATGTGTGTTCTTCTCACATACCACACATGGATCCACCAGTGTCATTGCATGTGTGTTCTTCTCACATACCACACATGGATCCACCAGTGTCATTGCATGTGTGTTCTTCTCACAAACCATATCATGAACCACACCCAATGTCATTGCATGTGTGTTCTTCCCATGAACCACACATGGATCCACCAAAGGTCATTGCATGTGTGTTCTTCCCACAAACCACACATGGATCCACCAGTGTCATTGCATGTGTGTTCTTCCCATGAACCACACATGGATCCACCAGTGTCATTGCATGTCTCCTCTTTTCATGAACCACAGCTAGAGTCATTGGATGTGTGTTCTTCTCACAGACCACATATCACCAGTGTCATTGCATGTGTGTTCTTCCCACAGACCACACATGGATCCACCAGTGTCATTGCATGTGTGTTCTCCTCACAAACCATATCATGAACCACACCTAGTGTCATTGCATGTGTGTTCTTCTCACAGACCACACATGGATCCACCAGTGTCATTGCATGTGTGTTCTTCTCACAAACCATATCATGAACCAGTCCCAGTGTCATTGCATGTGTGTTCTTCTCATTAACCCCACATGAATCCACCGGTGTCATTGCATGTCTGCTCTTTTCATTAACCACAGCTAGAGTCATTGCATGTGTGTTCTTTTCACAAACAACATATCACCAGAGTCATTGCATGTGTGTTCTTCTCACAGACCACATATCACCTATGGCATTGCATGTGTGTTCTTCCCATGAACCACACATGGATCCACCAGTGTCATTGCATGTGTGTCCTTTTCACAAACCACATATTACCAGAGTCATTGCATGTGTGTTCTTCTCACAGACCACATATCACCTGTGTCATTGCATGTGTGTTCTTCCCATGAACCACACATGGATCCACCTGTGTCATTGCATGTATGTTCTTCCCACAGACCACACATGGATCCACCAATGTCATTGCATGTGTGTTCTTCCCATGAACCACACATGGATCCACCAGTGTCATTGCATGTCTGCTCTTTTCATGAACCACAGCTAGAGTCATTGGATGTGTGTTCTTCTCACAGACCACATATCACTAGTGTCATTGCATGTGTGTTCTTCCCAAAGACCACACACGGATCCATTAGTGTCATTGCATGTGTGTTCTTCTCACAAACCATATCATGAACCACACCTAGTGTCATTGCATGTGTGTTCTTCTCAAGACCACACATGGATCCACCAGTGTCATTGCATGTGTGTTCTTCTCACAGACCATATCATGAACCACACCCAGTGTCATTGCATGTGTGTTCTTCCCATGAACCACACATGGATCGACCGGTGTCATTGCATGTCTGCTCTTTTCATTAACCACAGCTAGAGTCATTGCATGTGTCTTCTTCTCATAGACCACATATCACCTGTGTCATTGCATGTGTGTTCTTCCCATGAACCACACATGGATCCACCAGTGTCATTGCATGTGTGTTCTTTTCACAAACCACGTATCACTAGATTCATTGCATGTGTGTTCTTCTCACAGACCACATATCACCTGTGTCATTGCATGTGTGTTCTTCCCATGAACCACACATGGATCCACCTGCGTCATTGCATGTGTGTTCTTCCCACAGACCACACATGGATCCAGCAATGTCATTGCATGTGTGTTCTTCCCATGAACCACACATGGATCCACCAGTGTCATTGCATGTCTGCTCTTTTCATGAACCACAACTAGAGTCATTGGATGTGTGTTCTTCTCACATACCACATATCACTAGTGTCATTGCATGTGTGTTCTTCCCAAAGACCACACATGGATCCACCAGTGTCATTGCATGTGTGTTCTTCTCACAAACCATATCATGAACCACACCTAGTGTCATTGCATGTGTGTTCTTCTCAAGACCACACATGGATCCACCAAAGGTCATTGCATTTGTGTTCTTCTAATGACCATATCATGAACCACACCCAGTGTCATTGCATGTGTGTTCTTCCCATGAACCACACATGGATCCACCGGTGTCATTGCATGTTTGCTCTTTTCATTAACCACAGCTAGAGTCATTGCATGTGTGTTCTTCTCACAAACCACATATCACCGGAGTCATTGCACGTGTGTTCTTCCCAAAGACCAGACATGGATCCACCAGTGTCATTGCATGTGTGTTCTTCCCACAGACCACACATGGATCCAACAGTGTCCTTGCATGTGTGTGCTTCTCAGAAACCACACATGGATCCACAAGTGTCATTGTATGTCTGCTCTTCCCATGAACCACAGCTAGAGTCATCGCATGCGTGTTCTTTTCACAAACCACACCTAAAGTCATTCCATGTGTGTTCTGCTTACAAACCATATTATGAACCACACCCAGTGTCATTGCATGTGTGTTCTTCTCACAAACCACACATGGATCCACCGGTGTCATTGCATGTCTGCTCTTCTCATTAACCACATCTAGAGTCATTGCATGTCTGTTCTTTTCAGAAACCACATATCACCAAAGTCATTGCATGTGTGTTCTTTCCATGAACCACACATGGATCCACCGGTGTAATTGCATGTCTGCTCTTCTCATGAACCACACATGGATCCACCCAGTGTCATCGCATGTGTGTTCTTCCCATGAACCACACATGGATCCACCAGTGTCATTGCATGTCTGCTCTTTTCATGGACCACAGCTAGAGTCATTGGATGTGTGTTCTTCTCACAGACCATATATCACCAGTGTCATTGCATGTGTGTTCTTCCCAAAGACCACACATGGATCCACCAGTGTCATTGCATGTGTGTCCTTCTCACAAACCACACATGGATCCACCGGTGCCATTGCATGTCTGCTCTTCTCATTAACCACATCTAGAGTCATTGCATGTCTGTTCTTTTCACAATCCACATATCACTAGAGTCATTGCATGTGTATTCTTGCCATGAACCACACATGGATCCACCGGTGTCGTTGCATGTCTGCTCTTCTCATGAACCACACATGGATCCACCCAGTGTCATCACATGTGTGTTCTTCCCATGAACCACACATGGATCCACCAATGTCATTGCATGTCTGCTCTTTTCATGGACCATAGGTAGAGTCATTGGATGTGTGTTCTTCTCACAGACCATATATCAGCAGTGTCATTGCATGTGTGTTCTTCCCAAAGACCACACATGGATCCACCAGTGTCATTGCATGTGTCTTCTTCTCACAAACCATATCATGAACCACACCCAGTGTCATTGCATGTGTGTTCTTCTCACATACCACACATGGATCCACCAGTGTCATTGCATGTGTGTTCTTCTCACAAACCATATCATGAACCACACCCAATGTCATTGCATGTGTGTTCTTCCCATGAACCACACATGGATCCACCAGTGTCATTGCATGTGTGTTCTTCCCACAAACCACACATGGATCCACCAGTGTCATTGCATGTGTGTTCTTCCCATGAACCACACATGGATCCACCAGTGTCATTGCATGTCTGCTCTTTTCATGAACCACAGCTAGAGTCATTGGATGTGTGTTCTTCTCATAGACCACATATCACCAGTGTCATTGCATGTGTGTTCTTCCCACAGACCACACATGGATCCACCAGTGTCATTGCATGTGTGTTCTCCTCACAAACCATATCATGAACCACACCTAGTGTCATTGCATGTGTGTTCTTCTCACAGACCACACATGGATCCACCAGTGTCATTGCATGTGTGTTCTTCTCACAAACCATATCATGAACCAGTCCCAGTGTCATTGCATGTGTGTTCTTCTCATTAACCCCACATGAATCCACCGGTGTCATTGCATGTCTGCTCTTTTCATTAACCACAGCTAGAGTCATTGCATGTGTGTTCTTTTCACAAACAACATATCACCAGAGTCATTGCATGTGTGTTCTTCTCACAGACCACATATCACCTATGGCATTGCATGTGTGTTCTTCCCATGAACCACACATGGATCCACCAGTGTCATTGCATGTGTGTCCTTTTCACAAACCACATATTACCAGAGTCATTGCATGTGTGTTCTTCTCACAGACCACATATCACCTGTGTCATTGCATGTGTGTTCTTCCCATGAACCACACATGGATCCACCTGTGTCATTGCATGTATGTTCTTCCCACACTCACACATGGATCCACCAATGTCATTGCATGTGTGTTCTTCCCATGAACCACACATGGATCCACCAGTGTCATTGCATGTCTGCTCTTTTCATGAACCACAGCTAGAGTCATTGGATGTGTGTTCTTCTCACAGACCACATATCACTAGTGTCATTGCATGTGTGTTCTTCCCAAAGACCACACACGGATCCATTAGTGTCATTGCATGTGTGTTCTTCTCACAAACCATATCATGAACCACACCTAGTGTCATTGCATGTGTGTTCTTCTCAAGACCACACATGGATCCACCAGTGTCATTGCATGTGTGTTCTTCTCACAGACCATATCATGAACCACACCCAGTGTCATTGCATGTGTGTTCTTCCCATGAACCACACATGGATCGACCGGTGTCATTGCATGTCCGCTTTTTCATTAACCACAGCTAGAGTCATTGCATGTGTCTTCTTCTCATAGACCACATATCACCTGTGTCATTGCATGTGTGTTCTTCCCATGAACCACACATGGATCCACCAGTGTCATTGCATGTGTGTTCTTTTCACAAACCACGTATCACTAGATTCATTGCATGTGTGTTCTTCTCACAGACCACATATCACCTGTGTCATTGCATGTGTGTTCTTCCCATGAACCACACATGGATCCACCTGCGTCATTGCATGTGTGTTCTTCCCACAGACCACACATGGATCCAGCAATGTCATTGCATGTGTGTTCTTCCCATGAACCACACATGGATCCACCAGTGTCATTGCATGTCTGCTCTTTTCATGAACCACAGCTAGAGTCATTGGATGTGTGTTCTTCTCACATACCACATATCACTAGTGTCATTGCATGTGTGTTCTTCCCAAAGACCACACATGGATCCACCAGTGTCATTGCATGTGTGTTCTTCTCACAAACCATATCATGAACCACACCTAGTGTCATTGCATGTGTGTTCTTCTCAAGACCACACATGGATCCACCAGTGTCATTGCATTTGTGTTCTTCTAACAGACCATATCATGAACCACACCCAGTGTCATTGCATGTGTGTTCTTCCCATGAACCACACATGGATCCACCGGTGTCATTGCATGTTTGCTCTTTTCATTAACCACAGCTAGAGTCATTGCATGTGTGTTCTTCTCGCAAACCACATATCACCGGAGTCATTGCACGTGTGTTCTTCCCAAAGACCAGACATGGATCCACCAGTGTCATTGCATGTGTGTTCTTCCCACAGACCACACATGGATCCAACAGTGTCCTTGCATGTGTGTTCTTCGCATGAACCAGACATGGATCCACAAGTGTCATTGTATGTCTGCTCTTCCCATGAACCACAGCTAGAGTCATCGCATGCGTGTTCTTTTCACAAACCACACCTAAAGTCATTGCATGTGTGTTCTGCTTACAAACCATATTATGAACCACACCCAGTGTCATTGCATGTGTGTTCTTCTCACAAACCACACATGGATCCACCGGTGTCATTGCATGTCTGCTCTTCTCATTAACCACATCTAGAGTCATTGCATGTCTGTTCTTTTCAGAAACCACATATCACCAAAGTCATTGCATGTGTGTTCTTTCCATGAACCACACATGGATCCACCGGTGTAATTGCATGTCTGCTCTTCTCATGAACCACACATGGATCCACCCAGTGTCATCGCATGTGTGTTCTTCCCATGAACCACACATGGATCCACCAGTGTCATTGCATGTCTGCTCTTTTCATGGACCACAGCTAGAGTCATTGGATGTGTGTTCTTCTCACAGACCATATATCACCAGTTTCATTGCATGTGTGTTCTTCCCAAAGACCACACATGGATCCACCAGTGTCATTGCATGTGTGTTCTTCTCACAAACCATATCCTGAACCACACCCATTGTCATTGCATGTATGTTCTTCTCACAGACCACACATGGATCCACCAGTGTCATTTCATGTGTGTTCTTCTCACAAACCATATAATGAACCACACCCAATGTCATTGCATGTGTGTTCTTCCCATGAACCACACATGGATCCACCAGTGTTATTGCATGTGTGTTCTTCCCACAAACCACACATGGATCCACCAGTATCATTGCATGTGTGTTCTTCCCATGAACCACACATGGATCCACCAGTGTCATTGCATGTCTGCTCTTTTCATGAACCACAGCTAGAGTCATTGGATGTGTGTTCTTCTCACAAACCACATATTACCAGTGTCCTTGCATGTGTGTTCTTCCCACAGACCACACATGGATCCACCAGTGTCATTGCATGTGTGTTCTCCTTACAAACCATATCATGAACCACACCCAGTGTCATTGCATGTGTGTTCTTCTCACAGACCACACATGGATCCACCAGTGTCATTGCATTTGTGTTCTTCTCACAAACCATATCATGAACCACACCCAGTGTCATTGCATGTGTGTTCTTCTCATTAACCCCACATGAATCCACCGGTGTCATTGCATGTCTGCTCTTTTCATTAACCATAGCTAGAGTCATTGCATGTGTGTTCTTTTCACAAACCACATATCACCAGAGTCATTGCATGTGTGTTCTTCTCACAGACCACATATCACCTATGTCATTGCATGTGTGTTCTTCCCATGAACCACACATGGATCCACCAGTGTCATTGCATGTGTGTTCTTTTCACAAACCACATATCACCAGAGTCATTGCATGTGTGTTCTTCTCACAGACCAGATATCACCTGTGTCATTGCATGTGTGTTCTTCCCATGAACCACACATGGATCCACTTGTGTCATTGCATGTGTGTTCTTCCAACAGACCACACATGGATCCACCAATGTCATTGCATGTGTGTTCTTCCCACGAACCACACATGGATCCACCAGTGTCATTGCATGTCTCCTCTTTTCATGAACCACAGCTAGAGTCATTGGATGTGTGTTCTTCTCACAGACCACATATCACCAGTGTCATTGCATGTGTGTTCTTCCCACAGACCACACATGGATCCACCAGTGTCATTGCATGTGTGTTCTCCTCACAAACCATATCATGAACCACACCTAGTGTCATTGCATGTGTGTTCTTCTCACAGACCACACATGGATCCACCAGTGTCATTGCATGTGTGTTCTTCTCACAAACCATATCATGAACCAGTCCCAGTGTCATTGCATGTGTGTTCTTCTCATTAACCCCACATGAATCCACCGGTGTCATTGCATGTCTGCTCTTTTCATTAACCACATCTAGAGTCATTGCATGTGTGTTCTTTTCACAAACAACATATCACCAGAGTCATTGCATGTGTGTTCTTCTCACAGACCACATATCACCTATGGCATTGCATGTGTGTTCTTCCCATGAACCACACATGGATCCACCAGTGTCATTGCATGTGTGTTCTTTTCACAAACCACATATCACCAGAGTCATTGCATGTGTGTTCTTCTCACAGACCACATATCACCTGTGTCATTGCATGTGTGTTCTTCCCATGAACCACACATGGATCCACCTGTGTCATTGCATGTATGTTCTTCCCACAGACCACACATGGATCCACCAATGTCATTGCATGTGTGTTCTTCCCATGAACCACACATGGATCCACCAGTGTCATTGCATGTCTGCTCTTTTCATGAACCACAGCTAGAGTCATTGGATGTGTGTTCTTCTCACAGACCACATATCACTAGTGTCATTGTATGTGTGTTCTTCCCAAAGACCACACACGGATCCATTAGTGTCATTGCATGTGTGTTCTTCTCACAAACCATATCATGAACCACACCTAGTGTCATTGCATGTGTGTTCTTCTCAAGACCACACATGGATCCACCAGTGTCATTGCATGTGTGTTCTTCTCACAGACCATATCATGAACCACACCCAGTGTCATTGCATGTGTGTTCTTCCCATGAACCACACATGGATCCACCGGTGTCATTGCATGTCTGCTCTTTTCATTAACCACAACTAGAGTCATTACATGTGTGTTCTTCTCACAAACCACATATCACCGGAGTCATTGCATGTGTGTTCTTCCCAAAGACCACACATGGATCCACCAGTGTTATTGCATGTGTGTTCTTCCCACCGACCACACATGGATCCAACAGTGTCGTTGCATGTGTGTTCTTCCCATGAACCACACATGGATCCACCAGTGTCATTGTATGTCTGCTCTTCCCATGAACCACAGCTAGAGTCATCGCATGCGTGCTCTTTTCACAAACCACAGCTAGAGTTATTGCATGTGTGTTCTTCTTACAAACCATATCATGAACCACACCCAGTCTCATTGCATGTGTGTTCTTCTCACAAACCACACCTGGATCCACCGGTGTCATTGCATGTCTACTCTTCTCATTAACCACAACTAGAGTCATTGCATGTCTGTTCTTTTCACAAACCACATATCACCAGAGTCATTGCATGTGTATTCTTCCCATGAACCACACATGGATCCACCAGTGTCATTACATGTCTGCTCTTTTCATGAACCACATCAAGAGTCATTGGATGTGTGTTCTTCTCACAGACCATATATCACTAGTGTCATTGCATGTGTGTTCTTCCCAAACACCACACATGGATCCACCAGTGTCATTGCATGTGTGTTCTTCTCACAAACCATATCATGAACCACACCCAGTGTCATTGCATGTGTGTTCTTCTCACAGACCACACATGGATCCACCAGTGTCATTGCATGTGTGTTCTTCTCACAAACCATATCATGAACCACACCCAATGTCATTGCATGTGTGTTCTTCCCATGAACCACACATGGATCCACCAGTGTCATTGCGTGTGTGTTCTTCCCACAAACCACACATGGATCCACCAATGTCATTGTATGTGTGTTCTTCCCATGAACCACACATGGATCCACCAGTGTCATTGCATGTCTGTTATTTTCATGAACCACAACTAGAGTCATTGGATGTGTGTTCTTCTCACAGACCACATATCACCAGTGTCATTGCATGTGTGTTCTTCCCAAAGACCACACATGGATCCACCATTGTCATTGCATGTGTGTTCTCCTCACAAAGCATATCATGAACCACACCCAGTGTCATTGCATGTGTGTTCTTCTCACAGACCACACATGGATCCACCTGTGTCATTGCATGTGTGTTCTTCTCACAAACCATATCATGAACCACACCCAGTGTCATTGCATGCGTGTTCTTCTCATTAACCCCACATGGATCCACCGGTATCATTGCATGTCTGCTCTTTTCATTAACCATAGCTAGAGTCATTGCATGTGTGTTCTTTTCACAAACCACATATCACGAGAGTCATTGCATGTGTGTTCTTGTCACAAACCACATATCACCTGTGTCATTGCATGTGTGTTCTTCCCATGAACCACACATGGATCCACCAGTGTCATTGCATGTGTGTTCTTTTCGCAAACCACATATCACCGGAGTCATTGCATGTGTGTTCTTCTCATAGACCACATATCACCTGTGTCATTGCATGTGTGTTCTTACCATGAACCACACATGGATCCACCTGTGTCATTGCATGTGTGTTCTTCCCATAGACCACACATGGATCCACCAATGTCATTGCATGTGTGTTCTTACCATGAACCACATCTAGAGTCATTGGATGTGTGTTCTTCTCATAGACCACATATCACCAGTGTCATTGCATGTGTGTTCTTCCCAAAGACCACACATGGATCCACCAGTGTCATTGCATGTGTGTTCTTCTCACAAACCATATCATGAACCACACCTAGTGTCATTGCATGTGTTTTCTTCTCACATAGCACACATGGATCCACCATTGTCATTGCATGCGTGTTCTTCTCACAGACCATATCATGAACCACACCCAGTGTCATTGCATGTGTGTTCTTCCCATGAACCACACATGGATCCACCGATCAGCATGTCTTCTCTTCTTCATTCACCAGCACTAGAGTCATTGCTGTGTGCCCTTCTCAAAGCACATATCACTGGAGTCATTGCATGTGTGTTCTTCCCAAAGACCACACATGGATCCACCAGTGTCATTGCATGTGTGTTCTTCCCACAGACCACATATGGATCCAACAGTGTCGTTGCATGTGTGTTCTTCCCATGAACCACACATGGATCCACCAGTGTCATTGTATGTCTTCTCTTCCCATGAACCACAGCTAGAGTAATTGCATGTGTGTTCTTCTTACAAACCACATCATGAACAACACCCAGTGTCATGGCAAGTGTGTTCTTCTCACAAACCATACATGGATCCACTGGTGTCATGTCATGTCTGCTCTTCTCATTAACCACAGCTAGAGTCATTACATGTCTGTTCTTTTCACAAACCACACATCACCAGAGTCATTGCATGTGTGTTCTTCCCATGAACCACACATGGATCCACCGGTGTCATTGCATGTCTGCTCTTCTCATGAACCACAGCTAGAGTCATTGCATGTGTGTTCTTCTCACAAACCACATATCACCAGAGTGATTGCATGTGTGTTCTTCCCACAAACCACATATCACCGGTGTCATTGCATGTCTGCTCTTCTCATTAACCACAGCTAGATCCACCCGTGTCATTGGATGCATGTTATTTTCATAAACCGCATATGGATACTAATTAACCTTAGGAGAGCCCTAAGCTTAGCGTTAGACCGAGTATTCTAGAAGGCACGCCCTAACACAGTTGTTCTGCTTGTCGATTGTTACATACTGTCCGATCGGGGCGCTTGGACGATTGGGATGGTTTTCGTGAGATTGATCCGCGAGTAGTCTGTTCTGCGGCATGATTGGCCATGCTTGCTCTAGACAAACTGGCAACACCGGGGGCTCCCCTATTGCGAGTGTCACGACTCACGAGTTGAGCGGGCCATATCCCAGTGTCACGTCCCCATTACTTCTCTTCCTCCTTGTACTTCTCTTCCTTCCCCTCGAAGCCACATTCCCCACTTCACTCCCATCCTGCCGTAGCCGCAAGCCGACGCCGCCGCCATCCCAATCCCCTCTCTGGCAGCCACCCCCTCCCCTCTCGCCATGGGTTCAAGGGGAGACGACGAGGAAACGCGTCATGGCGACAGGGACGGTGATTTCGATGTGAGTCGTCTCATCTCTATCTCTATCATCCGTGGCCAGTTATCTATTTTTTGAGCCAGATCTACTCCGTTTACTCATGCGCGTATGATGTGTTAGGCTAACCAGACGATGTATGACGCCGACTATCACGGTTTAGCGGATGAAGACAGTCCTCTGCTATGTAAACATGGATATGTGCCCGCTAAATTTGTAGCGTTCGAAGGACGAAACACAGGTAAGAGGTTTCTACGGTGTCAAGGACATCGTGCAATGATGCAAGGCAAAAGTTACGGTGTTGTCAAATGGGTAGATCCAGAGTGGCCCAAATCGATGCAGAAAACGCTGGACAAACTATGGGAAATGACTGTTGAGTTGAAATAATCCGCATTCAGCTCACTTCTTGACAGTGTTGAGATGAAGCTATGGGAACCAGTTGACACGACCAAGCATAAGCGAGATCTCATGGGGGTGGAATACAAGGTTCGCAAAGTCGAGAAGGAGAGGGACGCGGCGTTGGCCCTGAAGGCTAAAGCAGAGCAAGAACTAGCTCAAGCAAGGAAGGATCTTCACCAGGCCAAAGTCCTGCAATTCAAAACTACGAGTATTGACAAGTGCATGAGGAAATATGCAGAGAAACAATTGAAGCTATGCAAGGAAGATGCTAAAAGGAAGGAGTAGACGATTCGATCCTTGCTCTCGCAGGAAGATGCACATAGGGCTAAGATTAGGAAGATCAAGGAGATGTGTGTTAACTAGTTCTATTTAGCTTAAGCCCCGTACCTTTTTTAAGTTGTAATAGTTGTACTTGTTGACCTAGCGGTCTGAAACTATTGGCCCCAGAGTCCTGGGAGTAAAAAATTGGTTGCCCGTTAATCTGTCTTAACGCTGCATTACTTCCTTTTGTCTGACCAATGCCCCTTGGATATTCCGCCCGTCGCTTCGTCGTCCTCGTGTACAAATAGGAGGCGCCACAGCTTGTCGCTTTGTCTCCCATCCCCTCGCCCTCTCCAATCTCCACCGCGCCGTCCACCCCCTCGCTCCCTCTCCAATCTCCACCGCGCTGCCATGGAGATGCCCTCGCCGAACTTCTACGAGGCGGTGATGTTCTTGCACTTTGACATCCTCGCGCCGCCGGCCGTGACGGTGCCCCACGGATGGCGCATCAGCTATGCGGGGGTGCCGGTGGCTCCACTCCTCTTCCCCGGCGGAGCCGTGATGGAGAGTGAAATCACGGCGCGCCGCCGCCAGATGCCCGCATGGAAGAGGACGCTGCCCCGGTACGCGGCGGCCAGCCCGTACTGGCCGGCGCTATTCAAGAAGGAGCGGAAGGCCAAGATTGACAACCGCATCGTTTACGGGCGCGTGGTGCACCAGGATCTCCGCAACCGAGAAGGGCGGGAGAGGTTCTGGTCCGTCCCTGGATGGACCAAGTTCACCGTCATCGCCGCCGCTCACTGCGAAGAGGTGCTCCGTCTCGCGTACAATGCAGAAATCATGGAGGTTCCGTCCGACGAAGACGAGGAAGCCGGCGGCTCGGAGGACAGTGGCAGTGGAAGTGAAATTGTTGACAAGTTGGTTGAATTAATGTAGGATGTGAAATCACACCTTTGTTTAGAAGAATATGTGGTTGAATTAATGAAATGCCTCGATTTAGATCTCTGTCTCGATTAATTTGTGGAAGAATTTATGATTTAGATCAATTTCTGCCTTGATTTAGATCTCTGTCCCGGATTGGGAACGTAACCGTGGACCAAAGACACCTTTTCTACTAGTGTATTCTGACACTGGTAGTTTGTTTAAATGTAATCTACGTGGATTGTGCCGCATGCAAATGGCACAACCACAATTTATAAAGTGGAAGCACGTACACCCGGTTACTGGAGATCCGGGAGCTTCGCCAGATGCAGGGGATGCAGGAGCAGAGAGACGGTGAGATAGACGGGCTCAAGATTAGGCCAGAAAGTGGTACCCATTTCCTCCTCATCTGGGCATTATCGGTGAGAACATTGCTATTTATGTTGCCACGTCATTGTGCAGCATCTGAAATAAGTTGCTGCTTCGTGAGTGTGGCAGCTTAAATAATTTATTTATATGCCACTTACATTCCATCGTATTTGGAGACCTCATGCCCCTCAGCAATCGTGGAACCGGTGGGTCATTGTTTTCAGATAGCAGTGGCACAATCACAATTTCGGATTCAACTACTGACTCGGGCGTTTCCAAACCCTAAGTCGCGGTACAATTTACTAATACGAAAAGGTCTTAGATACCCTAGTTGGGACATTGGCGATGTAACATGGTCTAGTATTTTTGAAAAATAGGATGGTACCATTTTGAATTATGCTTTTGGTGGTTTCTTCATAAAACGCCTCGGTTTTGCACTCGGAAAATGGAAAATGTTTTTTTCCGTGAGACAAAAAGGAAAACTTCCTCCTAAAATATTGCTCTCCATCCCATGATGCACATGCGTGCATAATGCATTCACCTATAGTTTAAATCGGACCAATGCCATAACCCCTTGGACTGAAAATACACTTTTGTGCAAAATACAGCTAGCCAATCAAATTAGAGAGTGAGACTGTCCATGGATCACCCCACCTATGGATCGCAGTCGTCCACCTATCATCCATCCAATGCATGAAATTTCTTGTCAGTTCTCCCCCTCCCAACGCAACAGTTTCAACATGAAATGACTGAAATGCCTACTGTTCCCACAGTCTTGTACAGAATTGATTAGGGGTAGTTTCGTGAATTCGTTCCAGATCACGGCTGGGAGGGACACCCGAACCCTAATCCCCTCACGCCCCTCTCTCCTCTTCCCAGACCCCGCCGCCACTTCTTCCAAGATCTCTCTCGCGCCGCCCCTCTCTCGATCCAGATCCCTCATACTCATGCGCTGCCGGCTAACCATAGCCCCTCCGTCTCCCCCACCTCCAGCCACCACCACCATCAGCTCTCTCTATATCGAGCGTGCAACACCACTCTCCCCCACCTCCGGCCACCACCACCCTCAGCTCCCAACACCCCAGGCGGTGAATCTCATCCCGGTCCAGCGGCAGCACAACGGCGCCCCTTCCTCTAGAGGCAGCACGACGGCCGGCCCATTCCTCCAGCAGTAGCACGAAGCTCCAGGCCCTTCTCCACAAGACCACCGGCGACCTCACAGCCACCCACTAGGAAGGCCATCGTGATGTCTTCATTACCTCCAAGATCTGGTGTAGCAACACGCGCACCATGACAGGGTGCTCCCGCCCTCACGAAGTATGCACATACTCATGATCTTCACCTCTGGTTTTCTTGAATTAAATGAGAATTAGAACAAGAAAAATAGTATGTGCTTACTTTGCTCTGGTGCTTGTTCTGCAATTAGGAATTATCTACTGCTGTTGACTGTCGTATTGTGCCATGCGTTGGTTGCCTCCAGAGTCCATAATTTAGAGAGAAGCAGTGGCGTTACATACATCTTGTAGAGCTTCTGCTACTACTGTGGATAAGTTATATGTTGATGTTTGATGGTAGTATAGAGAGGGCATTCTTGCTGAGTTGCAGAATCAAAGTGTTCAACAAGTGGGCATAGTGTCATGTTGTTGGGTTCCCATCACTAGGTTTGCTAATTGTTGTGGTTAGTTCTAAGGAGTGGCCTTTCACATCTACATATGATGTCTATTTCTTTGACAATTTTTTCTGCTGGAGTGTCAATTTCTTGTTTCCCAATTGTTCTTACTTCGTGATGTTTCAAGAAATTTTCTGGTCATGTCCCAAAATACTGTTTTTGTATCACTGCAGTTGTAGGAGATTTAACTTTGCTATGATTAGTGTGGAATTAGTGTTGTATGTGCATCACCAAGAGCCTTCTTGACTAGTTTGTACTACTACCAAACGGCGCCATTGCATCGCCTCCTTACGTGCAGTGCCATGACGATGCCCCTGCTTGTTTCTCTGTGTTGCATAGTTGTTGTCAGATTTTGACATGGCCTGTAAAAAAGATAATTATATGTGTACGTATGGATATTTTCACATGGCTTGTAAACACCTAACTACCAAATCGATAGATTTTTTCCTATAACATTACATCATGTCTGCTTCTATGGATATATGTTCTGATTGTCATACTCTTGTATCTGACTCTGAAGATAGATCTATTAATATAGTTTATTGTATATTATTTCTGCATGGAGGAGCTATCAGATTGAACCGTGTTGATCTTGTTCACTTACAAGTTGTTTATTAAAGTTGTGCTTTTGCTCTCTTTTTAACTTGTTTGCTCTACTAATAATATGGTTACCTGTTGGGTTGTTACTACTAAAAATGCTACTCTATTAATTTATTGTGTTTTGTTATGTTTGGGATATGCTTGTTGGTGATAGATAAAAGCATGTCTATGAAACTGAACAATCATCTACATATATTTTAAATTATGAGCCTTTTTATAGTCTGATTCTTGTAAATATCTTTTCATTAGTCTGATAGTACTAGTTGCTGTCATATTGACCTCTATTCAGGTCCCATATTGTTAGGATGTAGTACTAGTTGCGGATGAGAGGAAGAGAGAGAGGGGAAAGGGGAGATGACGACGGTGGCATGACTGACGGGGGCGCCGGCGAAGGGCTCGAACGAGAAGGAGGGCATGTGCATCTTCAAGCCCATACGGGAAGTACTCCTCCCGGTACTTTGCCGTGCACACCTCCCTCAATCCCAGGTAAATTCATAGACCCAGCGATCTTCTATGTCTGCATGTTTGCTATTTGCATGCTTATTCTTCTGCTGAACACATATTGTCTTCTTGTTTGATATAAACATACTGTTCTTCTGCTAAATCACACTCACAGTAGTGTTAAATGTAATTATAATCTCACTATAAGTTTGTTTTATAATGTCGGATATGTCAGTTTGTTCTCACTATAATTATTTTGGGTTCTACAAATGTATGATTTGTAAGTTTGTTCTCACTGCATTTTTAGTTGAATTCAGGGACTTTAGCTGAGTCTCACCATACTCAATTAAAGTTGAATTTTTAGATTCTCATTGTCATTTTTAGTTGCAGACATATTCAAGATTATGTTATACCTGTTGCGTGATCATTATTGGCTTCCTAACCATCATCTTGACCGTGTTCTTCAGGTACTTCATCATCCTCTGGAGGAGTAATGTTGAGATCCAGCTTACACGAAGGCGGAGCACGCTATCTGATGCATTAGGGCGGAGCTGCCAGTGAGAAGGCGATGTTGCCCGCGATGTCAATGGCGAGCCCAGACGGAGCTGCCGGTGCTGCCTCCTGCTCATTGGGGAGATTGGGGGCGTGTTACCGGACAACCGGGTGGTCAGGGGTGAGCTACCAGAGCTGCTAGTGCTGCCTCCTATGCAGCTGGGATGTCAGGAGCGCTGCCAGCATTTCTCCTACACATGCGAGATGATGTAGGGCTGGTGGTGATCGATCAGGTGTAGTGGTCAGCTGGAGCTCCTTGTGGAGTGGAGTGGCGATCGATTAGGTGGAGTCGCGATCCATCAAGGAGCTGAGCTGCACATTGTGTTGCTGGGAGTACTAGGCATATGTGGCTTATAAATTGTAATAAAGATTGTAATAGACTTATTTGAATACTGTCATGTTCTCTTTTGTTCTGTTTGAAATATTGAATATGCATGTTATTTGAATTTATGGGAAATGGAAACATGATCACAAGGACCCACTTTTGAATCGTAATTCACAATTTGACCCTTCTGACATGTAGGGCCATTTATTGAGATGAATATGACAAATGGGAACCATCTGAATAGTGGGACCTACTAAAAAATAATAAGGCCGAAAGTAAATAGTGGGACCTACTAAAAAATAATAAGGCCGAAAGTAAATAGTAAATGGACTTCAAAAGGACAAAGCCTAGAAACAGATAGTCCAAATTGTTGGGCTTGGCCCGTTTAGCACACCTGAATTGATAAAAAAACAAATAGGCTGGATTATTGGGCTTAGCCCATGAAAAAGAGGGAGCTGGACCAGGCTGAATTAGATCTAAGACCATTTATTTTGGTCACAGATTTGCCACGTAGGATTGACCACGTAGGATCCTCCGTGGATAGCCCAGATAGCCCATGACCAAAATTTTGGTCATAGAATCTATGACCATCTATTTTGGTCATAGTAGTCCATGACCAATTCAAAAAAAGGTCGTGAGTTGTCTATAGTGACCCTTGCTATGTGACCTACTCGTTTTGGTCATAGAAAGGTCATAGATGGATTACTATGACATTTCGGTGACCAATATATTGCTTGTTCTTAAACTAGTTGTATCTAGTCACTCTTATGAACTTTGAAGGTGTCCTATGCATTTATGTTTGCTACTCTATGAGGGACAAGCTGAATACCACTATGCTATGTTTTCTTTATGTGAAACAAACAAACGTCTTGCAAAGCATTGTTATTTATGAATCTTTTGTTTGTGCCTTTTCATGTTACAACATAGTTGCTATGTCTTATTGTTAGAACTATATCTTTCATGCTATGTTGAAGTACTATGATCCCAGCTATCAATGTTTTACAAATACTTTGATCAAGTTTATGATGGTGCATGTCACCTCAAAAATTATTCTTTCCTTTTATCACTTACCTACTCGAGGACGAGCAAGAGTTAAGCTTGGGGATGTTGATACGTTGCTAACGTATCCATAATTTTTTATGTTCCATGCTTTGTTTTTATCTACTTTCTTATGTTTTGTCCAAACTTTGGAGTACTTTTTATACACTTTCTTGGACTAACCTATTAACAAGATGCCACAGTGCTAGTTGCCTGTTTTCTTCTGTTTTTGGTTCCAGAAAAGTCAGAAAATGAATATTCTCGGAATTGGACCGGACAAAAGCCAAAGTCGATATTTTACCGGAAGACTCACGGAGCCAGAAGACGAGACAAAGAAGGGCCATAGGGTGGGCACACCACCCCTTGGCGTGGGCTAGCCCTGGTCGTGCCACCAGGTGGTGTGGGCCCCCTGGCCGCCCACCGACCTTGCCTCTTCGCCTATAAGATGCCTCCGGATGCAAAAACCCTAAATCGTCGATCAGAAATCCACGAAAAGTTCCGCAGCACCGCCACCACCGAAGGGGAGATTCGGGGGACATAAAGTCTCTATTTCGGCACCCTGCCGGGACGGGGAAGTGCCCCGGAGCCATCTCCATCGATCTCCACCACCATCTCCATCGCCGTTGCTAATTCCCATGATGATGAGAGGTTCTCTCTCGAGGCTAAGGTTTCTACTGGTAGCTATGTGTTCATCTCTCTCTCTATGCATGATCATATTGTGATCATGAGCTTTGTAATCAAGTAGATCTACTTTGCTACTCAAGTGCTTTAATAGATCTCTGCTCTCCCCATGTGTGTGAAAGTGACAGCGTGCACACCATGGTGGCACTTAGGCTAGAGATTACACATACTTGTTATGAGTTATATTTGGAGTTGGATGTCTTTATGAAATTGTGGTGTTTGTTGGAACCATCTAGTGCTCAAGGTGACAGTGTGGGGTTATCTAGATGGGAAAGGCTTACTTTGAGGTGTGTTGTTATAGCCCTACCATAGATTAGAGTGTCCAACCGGAGAGTAGTTCACAGTAGTATCATAAAGAGAAGATATTTATATGAGAGTGTTCACTAGTGAAAGTATGATCCCTAAGCCTTGTTTCTAAGCATTGAAACACCATTTGCAACTAGATCTATTACATGTTTGCTTGCTTCCATCTTTATTTCAGTTTGCCTTTGGTCTCTTCCACGCCATCAAGCTATTTTCTGGCACCGTTGTCTTTTATCCGTACCACTTGTATTTTACTATCTCTTCGCCAAACTAGTGCACCTATACACCTGACAAGTGTATTGGGTGTGTTGGGGACATAAGAGACTTCTTGTATCTTGATTGTAGGGTTGCTTGAGAGGAATACCTTTGACCACTTCCTCCCTGAGTTCGATAAACCTTGGGTAATCCACTTAAGGGAAAACTTGCTGCTATTCTACAAACCTCTGCACTTAGAGGCCCAACAACTGTCTACAAGAATAGAAGTGCGTAGACATCAGTGGCCTCGGAGGCGACGATGGCCACCGTGTCCTCCTCCGCCATCGCCGGCACGGATGAGGTATTCTTGGGAGTTTGCAGATGCTGGTGGGACAGTGGAGAGGGTTGCGTGGGGTGAGTGAGCGAGAGTGAGAGTGGGTGTGCGGAGAGGGGCTCTATAGTTAAGGTGGATGGAAGCAAGGCACGTTTCGTTGCATCACCGTGCAACGGGCCACGCAGTCTACTACACCGTGCACCGCGACACGCACGCATCACGCGTTTCCTGGGCCATGGCAGTTCTATATTGAGCCACATGCAAAGGGCGCATACACAATTTCTATGTATGAAGTTTGACACGACCCTAAAATTGGCGATAGTTAAAAGTGGAAATGTAGAGGGGGAGGTAGGTGACTGTACGGCGAGATTTGTGGGGTTGTGCTAGATCGGGTAGAGGGATGTGTTGATGGCTGCGAGTGAATCGTTGAAGGCGGAGACGTTAGGTCTCGTCGAGCTCAGCTCTTCGGCATCCGGCTAGCGCGTGCAAGCTTCTTACGGTGGGGCCCAGTTGGAAGTGAGATTGAGAGCCGCTGTGTAAAAAATAGGATATGTCTTATTAAAATCAAGTGGCAATAAATTGCAGTTGTCCATCAATGACTGTGCACTCGATGACGCATGTGTTGTGGCATAGTAGTAGTAGTAGTAGTAGGCTTTTCAGACTTGATTAAACATGACATGACCGCTCGACGACTTTTTCCGTGGACAGCTTCGTGTTCCTTCTTGTAGAAGTCTCGTTGAGGGAGATGTCTGTGCTGTCTCACGCTGTACTGTGAAGGGCAGGATGTGTGCAACGATCATCGTTGGATCGCACAGAATCAACGGTTGGTGCGCACGATCCGCGTGACAACTGTGACAACCAATCAGGGAGTAGCAGACAAAGTGCGCATAGGTGGCTTCTACGAAAGATAGAGAGTGGGGGGCAAAACTGAGTAGTATCAAAAAACCAAGGGCAAAACTGAGTAGTACAAAAATGGAAAGTGAGTGTCTTGTACAATGAAATACATCATGGCGTACATCAAATTATGCCAAGATAGATCCACTAGAGTTCATTGGATGTGTGTTCTTCTCATAAACCACATGGACCCACTAGAGTTCATTGCATGTGTGTTATTGTCATAAACCGCATGGATCCACCGGTGGCATTGCATGTGTATTCTTCTCATAAACCACATGTTGATCCACCAATGTCATTGCATGTGTGTTCTTTTCACAAACCACATATGGATCCACCAGTGTCATTGCATATGTGTTCTTTTCATGAACCAGATATGGATCCACCAGAGTCATTGCATGTGTGTTCTTTCAATAAACCACACATGGATCCACCGGTGTCATTCCATGTGTGTTCTTTTCATGAACCACAGCTAGAATCATTTCATGTGTGTTATTTTTCACAAACCACATAAGGATCCACCGGTGTCGTTGGATGTGTGTTCTTTTCATGAACCACACCTAGTGTCATTGCATGTATGTTCCTCTCATAAACCACACATGGATCCACCAGTATCATTGCATGTCTGTTATTTTCATGAACCACACATGGATCCACCCAGTGTGATTGCATGTCTGTTCCTCTCACAAACCACATATGGATCCACCAGTGTCATTGCATGTCTGTTCTTTTCATGAACCACACCCGGTGTCATTGCATATCTGTTCCTTTCATTAACCACACATGGATCCACCCAGTGTCATTGCATGTCTGTTCTTTTCAAGAACCACAGCTAGAGTCATTGCATGTCTGTTCTTTTCATGAACCACAGCTAGAGTCATTGCATGTGTGTTCTTTTTACAAACCACAGCTAGAGTCATTGCATGTGTGTTCTTCTCACAAACCACACATGGATCCACCAGTGTCATTGCATGTGTGTTCTTCTCATGAACCACAGCTAGTCATTTCATGTCCGTTCTTCCCACAAACCACATAAGGATCCACCAGTGTCATTGTATGTAGGCATGGCCCCTGCAGGGTATGGGTGCGGGTCGAGCTGCTCCATACCCATACCCGTCCTCCCCGAGTCTACCCATCACCCGCACCCATATCCGTCAACGGGTGCAAGTTTTTCCCATACCCGTCACCCGATAGGGTTAGTGGGTGCCCGCGGGTTAAAATACCCGTATTTACGAAAAATCAAAATGAACAAAAAAATAGAGAACAACATATAACAATAATTTTAAAGAAAAATCAAAACTCACAAAGTCAAAACCGCGTTGGCTGTAGAGTACCGATCGTTGCTAAGCAGGCTAGGACGCCGCCTCGAGGCGGACGTCGCCGGCGTACTGCTTCATCGGTGCTGCATCTTGGATCCCGGAGCAGGAGGCGGAAGACCTTGACGTTGGACTGTGACTTGGCATTTTCCTGGCGCTCGGAGACGGAACGCAATGGCCGGCGATGGGGTCAGGCTTCGACTTGGTGTCAGTGTGCGGTGCTCCTCGCTATGGGTATTGCCGCCCTGTAGCTCTGTCAGCGTGAGATGCACGTTCTTCTTCAGGTCCTTGTCCGATTGCGAGCAATGCCCGACATTAGTAGCTTCCATGGCGTTCACGCGAGCAGCAACGAGGAGCAGCCGATCAGGGTCGGGGTTGGGCGTCTGGCAGCGGGAGACTGGAGTCCAGACCTCGCGTGTGTTGATGCCGGCAGCGTTCAGGATGGAGAGATCCTAGGTTTAGTTCTACGTTTATTTACCTGAATATATACTAGACGTACATAGGCGGGAGTCACGGCTCAGGAGTCGGGACTGCCGAGAAAAACAAATAATGCGTGCAATCAGCTTTTGCAATTTGTCATGCGTGAAATCTGGAACTTATTTTGTCTACCAAGATTAATGGGAAATAATCAAATAAGATTATATATACATTAGAATTTTAGATCTAAGCTCCACCTGTCAGATATGTACGCGGGCACGTGGGTACGGGTATGGGTTTTATGATCCCGTACCCATACCCGCCACACGCGACGGGTTTAGAATTTACCTATTTATAAACCCGTGGGTATTATTTTGTCCCAAACACTTACCCTAATAGGTTTTTTACCAGCCGGGTACACGGGTGATGGGCACCCATTGCCATCCCTAATTGGATGTGTGTTCTTTTCATGAACCACACCCAGTGTCATTGGATATGTGTTCTTCTCACAAACCACACATAGATCCACCAGTGTCATTGCATGTGTGTTCTTTTCATGAACCACACATGGATCCACCGAGTATGATTGCATGTCTGTTCTTTTCACAAACCACATATGGATCCACCAGTGTTATTGCATGTCTGTTCTTTTCATGAACCACACCCAGTGTCATTAGATGTATGTTCCTCTCATAAACCACACATGGATCCACCAGTATCATTGCATGTTTGTTCTTTTCATGAACCACACATGGATCCACCTAGTGTGATTGCATGTCTATTCCTCTCACAAACCACATATGGATCCACCAGTGTCATTGCATGTCTATTCTTTTCATGAACCACACCTAGTGTCACTGCATGTATGTTCCTTTCATTAACCACACATGGATCCACCCAGTGTCATTGCATGTCTGTTCTTTTCATGAACCATAGCTAGAGTTATTGCATGTCTGTTCTTTTCATGGACCACAGCTAGAGTCATTGCATGCGTGTTCTTTTCACAAACCATAGCTAGAGTGATTGCATGTGTGTTCTTCTCACAAACCACATAAGGATACACTAGTGTCATTGCATGCGTGTTATTTTCATGAACCACAGTTAGAGTCATTGCATGTGTGTTCCTCTCACAAACCACACATGGATCCACCAGTGTCATTGCATGTGTGTTCTTCTCATGAACTACAGCTAGAGTCATTGCATGTCTGTTCTTCCCACAAACCACATAAGGATCCACCAGTGTCATTCGATGTCTGTTCTTTTCATGAACCACACCTAGTGTCATTGGATGTGTGTTCTTCTCATGAACCACACATGGATCCACCAGTGTCATTGTATGTGTGTTCTTTTCATGAACCACACATGGATCCACCTAGTATAATTGCATGTCTGTTCTTTTCACAAACCACATATTATTCCACTAGTGTCATTACATGTCTGTTCTTTTCATGAACCACACCCAGTGTCATTGCATGTATGTTCCTCTCATACACCACACATGGATCCACCAGTGCCATTGCATGTGTGTTCTTCTCATGAACCACATCTAGAGTCATTGCATGTCTGTTCTTCTCACAAACCACATAAGGATCCACCAGTGTCAATGGATGTGTGTTATTTTCATGAACCACACCTAGTGTCATTGCATGTATGTTCCTCTCACAAACCACACATGGATCCACCAGTGTCATTGCATGCCTGCTCTTCTCATGAACCATAGCCAGTGTCATTGCATGTGTGTTCTTCTCACAAACCACATATAACCAGTGTCATTGCATGTGTGTTCTTCTCATACACCACATATGGATCCACCCAGTGTCATTGCATGTGTGTTCTTTTTCACAAACCACATAAGGATCCACCAGTGTCATTGGATGTGTGTTCTTTTCATGAACCACACCCAGTGTCATTGCATGTATGTTCCTCTCACAAACCACACATGGATCCACCTGTATCATTGCATGTTTGTTCTTTTTATGAACCACACATGGATCCACCCAGTGTGATTGCATGTCTGTTCCTCTCACAAACCACATATGGATCCACCAGTGTCATTGCATGTCTGTTCTTTTCATGAACCACACCAAGTGTCATTGCATGTATGTTCCTCTCATAAACCACACATGGATCCACCGGTGTCATTGCATGTGTGTTCTTCTCATGAACCACATATATAGTCATTGCATGTCTGTTCTTCTCACAAACCACATAAGGATCCACAAGTGTCATTGGATGTCTGTTCTTTTCATGAACCACACCCAGTGTCATTGGATGTGTGTTCTTCTCATAAACCACACATGGATCCACAAGTGTCATTGCATGTCTGTTCTTCTCATGAACCACGGCTAGAGTCATTGCATATCTCTTCTTCACACGAACCACATAAGGATCCACCAGTGTCATTGGATGTGTGTTCTTTTCATGAACCACACCCAGTGTCATTGTATGTGTGTTCTTCTCACAAACCACACATGGATCCACCAGTGTTATTGCATGTGTGTTCTTTTCATGAACCACACATGGATCTGTTGGAAATATGACCTAGAGTCAAATAGTAGTAAGGACTATTATCATATTTCATATAGTTTATGATTAAGTTTTATATCATGCTATAACTATATTGAGTGGAAACATTAATACACGTGTGATATACAAACAACCAGGGATCCCAGTGAAACTCTAGTCACTGGTTCATTGATCATTAGATGATCATGTTTTCTGATCATGTGGAATTTATGCCAGTTGGAAATGAGGTCATCTCATTCTGAGAATGAGATGATGAACCAATACCCAACCTAAACATCATGACACGATCATGTCACGAAGTTCAAGTTACGACGATTAGAAATGGATCCCCGTAGACTATTCCTTAGACCGTGAGGCTATATCAATCACTGTCTCCCGAGAGTGCTTAGATAGCATCAAACGCCATCTGGTAATACAGTGGTTATAAAGGTGTGTTCAGGTATTCAGAGGAACCGTATATGCATTATACGTCAAGAGAGGTATTTGTCCGTCCAAGTGACAGGAAGATACTCAAGGGCCCACTCAGAGAAGTTATATCCAATAGCTGTGCAGCGTGTGATTTGATCACGGGGATATCACTTGTCGGAACGAGTCAAGTAGCGTTGTTTAGTAACGAGAGTGAACACGACATGGTGATGTCATCGATCATATCTCGGGCAATGCAAGTATCGAGTGACAAAGGGAATAAGACACAACTGTCCCGGTTCAAACGATGAAAGATCTTCGTGGAACGCACAGGGGTCACATGGCCATCTAGGTCCCCCTGTCGATCATTGGTGCGGGCGTGTCCCGACCATGTCTGGAGTGTTCCCGAACCGTGGGGTATCATGCTTAAGGGCTTTATGATGCTTAGAGAGTGTTTATAGGATCGGTGGAATCACCGAAGAAGAGAAGGGAGAAAACCGGATGGGTTTCGGTAAGTCCGGAGGATGTCTGGAGTGGAGATGGAAGGTGTTCCATAGCCACGGAGATTAGATAATGTGTGAATGAATGTTAAATGTTGATTTAATCATTTATTCATAATTATTTAAATAAAGAGAAAATCAATTTTAATGGTCAAAGGCTTAATGGACCAATTCCGGAGGGAGAGGGCCCATTAGGGAAAGGAGAGAGGGAGAAGGGGCAAGGGGGCTGGCCGACTGGGACTAGCCCCCCACGTGGGGCCCACTATGAGCTGGCTGGCAGCCTCCCCACCCCTCCTCTCCTTTAGTCGCACCCCGGGACTTTGAGGGGGCGTGTACCCCCTCCTCCCCCTATATATAGTGGGGTATTTGGCCAAGATAAATACATCAATAATCAATAAAGGTCTCCCCACTTTTGGGAGGACCTCTAATTGATATTTTCTCTCTTCCCCTCTCTCTCTCTCGTGACTGTGGTCCCAAGTCTGGACTGGCATGCGAGACATCTTCACTGCTGAGCACCGTCACTTGGGATTCGGATCCAGGAGCTCTACTTCCGTAATTACTGCTGGATCAGGGAAGCGGGAGTCATCGTCAGGCACCGGACGTGTGTAACTCCCCGCAAGGTGTCGCACTTGAGGCACTCAAGTCGTTGGAGCCCAGGAGCGCAAGGACTTCATCACGACCTTGAGGTCGGCTTCGGCTCGTCTACATCAACCACGCTCTCCTGAGCGTTGACAAAGCTTTTCGGTCTTCAAGGGTAAGTTTGAGAAAATTCCCTCCCGTTACTGTATTACTAATAGATAGGTCCTGGCAGCTTCAGGGGTTCAGGGGCATAGAGTAAAATTTATTTATTTTATATGTGGAACCCCTTCAGTGGTATCAGAGCTAGATCTATGCGTAGTAATGCTAGTACGGGTAGAACACACGAGACGTAGCGTGTGGGCGTTGATCTTTTAGTTGTTACCCTCCCACGTGTACTTGTGTATACCGCAGTAATGCTTGATGAAGTGGCCCCAGCGGACTTCTGCGTTCATTCGCGAGACTGGTCCACGCTTGACATACGGCTTGTACCGTATAAAGTGGCTTAGGGGGTGTCTGTCTCTCTCGCATTAGTTGGTATGCCATTTGCAACGGAGGGCCCCGAAAGGTGCATAGTAGAGACAACTACTTGATCAGTGTTGTGCTAAAAGTTCATAGATAAGAACGGTTCTTGTGCGAAAGCCCATTCAGCCACGTAAAACATGCAAAGATAAAGTTGAGGCGTCTAACTTTGTTTTGCAGGGGGGCGTTGCTTTGTGATATGGTTGTGGCAAAGGTAAAGTGATTACCTTTTGTTATGTAGTAGTAGATTGTCATGGAGGTGACGAACTACCACGCCGGAAAGACACCGGTACCCTGGTGTCTACGGCATCGGAACCCTGGCGCCAGAACCCGGTGATGGCGAATGGAGATCACGACGTGAAGGACCATATCACATAGCATTTACATTCAATGTTATTGTTTGTATGTCTTATTGTGTGCTAGTATTAGATACTTGACGGTAGCCTAATAAGATGATCCCTATTAAAATTACCAACGATTGTGTTCCCCCTTAGTGTGCACCACCAAGAAAGTTCTTCGGTATGAGGCAGGCCATGATGATCAGGTGTCAGACATATCTACGTTCACATACAGTGGGTGCAAGCCATGTTGCACAATGAATACACTAAGGTTGAGTTGGCGAGCCTAGCATATACAGACATGGCCTCAGAACGCGGATGGTCGAAAGATCGAACACGAGTCGCATGAATGATGTGATCGACTTTTAGCATCCACTCTTGAACCCACATTGATGGCCGTGATGATTGGGGGAGATGTGGCTGATAGGGGTCGTGTTATCACTAGGAACCCTCATTGGGGATAGGTGTTTCTAAGTGGAGTTATTATTAACTCATTTAATTATAAACTTAGTCTAAGTTCCTTTTGCAATTATAAATGTAGATGGGACCTTTCGTGTTGACGATTGATTGGTTAGAAGGAGAGAAGCTCAGATTAGATGGATCGAACTTCTCCATATGGGTTGCCAGTCTCCATGTTCTCCTTAGTGTTAACGACGTGGTCGACTACATACTCGACGGGATGGATTTGGATTAGCCCACTGACCTTGAGACCCCAGAGGAGCGGAAAGACCACTATCTCTGTCGTGAGATGGCCTCCTATATTTCAGTTGTGATGCGTTTCGGAATGGTGGACGAGTTGTGGCCTTTCGTGGGTGATGTCAACCCTCGTTCAGTAATGCTACAGCTTAGGACACATTTCGTGGAGCAGACACGCATTTGGGAGCATGAGCTGATGGGAGAATTCCTCTCCATTAATATGGAGGAGAACTCATCACTGGACGACCACTTGGAGCACATGCATGATGTGTACATGAGGCCTGCATACTTCCTAGACATCTGGATAACGGGCTCTTTTGCAAACGCCGCTATGCTGCGGTCGCTGCCACCAAGCTACCAAGCACAAGTCAGGACTTGCGTAATGAGGGGCGACGCGGAAGCAATGGAGTTCCACCGGTTCATGACACATCTCAGGAATGTGTTGGTTGAACTAGATGTCGGTCAGGTCGTCAACGACAAAGGTATATATTTGATATACAATTTTATAAATGTTATAATCTTGCAAACACATTTGCAGTGTTAAGTATATCTGATACTTGTTCTGTTTTGCTGAAAACAGGTCCTTCTGCATGAGAGGTGCTTGCTGGAGAGGAGGTGACGTTGCGTGTTGATGGCGAGCATGATGATGATGGCCGACGACACTCTCCCTCAACATTTATCATTTAGTTTGTGTTTTAGGATGATTATTGTAATCAAGAGATTGTGAACTTCTTTAGTGTGTCTCACACTTCGTGAGACGGTTATTCATATGAGTTTGTAACAAATAGTTGTTCTGCTTTTATGAATGATTTCTATCCGTGTTCATGTCTTGTTTGATTATATGTGAATTATCCTTTTTGTTTGAAACTAATTGATAATGCATGAACATTTGTAAAACATTAAAATGCCTTGTTTAAAATACCCAACTTAATGATATGTTCATTAATGAATGAAAAACCATAGTTTAAATTCAAAGTTATGGGATAATATGTGAAAGACATTCGATTTCTTATCACATATAAATCATGCCTAAGTTCGGCAAAATAACTTGAACACCGTGTATTACTTGAATACAAAGTGTTTAAAGAATTGTTAAAAGTAAATACATATTCGATGTATTGTGTTTTATCGAAAATGGTAATTATCATTAAGTGATTGTTTAAATGTGTAAAGTAGTTTACCAAAGGAAACATGAATATGAATCTATTTGATTTGATCAAAGTGTTTCATCAACAATGGGTATAAATATAAAAGGGAATCAAATTACTATGATTTGATCAATAGTAATGAAATTCAACTTTATAAGAATGGCATAAAAGTAATTGTGGAATGCAAAGCGTTTTGAAACGTCAAAAATGCAAAGCATCACAATGTGATATTAGATATCAAAGGGGTTGAATAGAAGGCACCAAATAAATCATTGTAGTGTAGATGTAGAGACCATTAGCTTAGAAATAGTTAGCACTCAATTAGAATGTAGTGAACCATTTGAATTCATGAAAATTTTGGGGTTATTTGATATAACCAAAACAATAGAGAATAAGTCCTTGTAGCATATTCATTGGAAACTTTGAATACGAAACCCATAGCTGAAACCAAAAGGAAAGCAAAACTTGTATTGCTTGGATTTTGGTACATTCTTAAGAAAGCTCACTTTTAGTGATGTTTCTCAATTATGGAGCAAATGGAAGATAGTGAAGAACACGATGAGGATTCAAAACCCTGCATCAGAGTGTTGAGAAGCGCAACAAACAATGTTCCTGAACGATTCTCTGCACAGAAGGAAAGAATCAATGATATTGATCATTGTGTTTTCTCCACTAGTTTTTTCACTACATGGAGTAGGATTCAAAATGTAATCCATATCTTGTATGGAGACATTTGTGAATAACTTGTCATGATTTTTGGAATATGACATACCTACGAACTACAAAGGAAATAATGGTAAACTAAAATTATGAGAAATCCTAGAAACAAAAATTCACTTGAGATTAGAAAGCAATTCATTGCTGAATCTCACAAGTAAAAGGGGTTACTTGGAATTTTCCCAAATGACTACAAAGCCATAGTGGAAAAGGGGTGAATGACAAAAGCACAATTTGTCAGGTATTGGACAAATTCAAATGAATTTGATTCAAGTGTGCTAAATGTCTAGAGGATTTAAAACTAGTAACAGTACTAGCATCTCATAGTAAATCTCCAGTTTGATATTTGATCAAAGAATTTTGAAGTTGTTCAAAATAGTGAGTGGATATGCAATTTACATAAAATTGAGTGGGAGCTATGAAAGCCTTCCATGAAACAATATGTGATTGACATATTTTAAGTGGGAGCAATATAAGTCTCAAATTCAAATATGTAGGAACATATTCTGAGTGGGAGCTTATAGGAGTAATTCTTAAGTATGTTAAGAATGAAAGGCACAAATACTTATAAATAATGATTTATAAGATGTAGAAGTTGATAATAGGTGTATTATGATATTATGTAGTATTCCTTAAGGGATTCTGAAAAGGGTTTCAGAATAGAAGTTAATTAAGGAACTGGTCCTTAATAACTCGAATTAGGAATAACATTAAGTTTGACATCAATGGTTGAAAGAAAGAAAAGGATGATCGTCATCCACTATGTTGAGACATAGGTTCTATCTTAGTAAACCATGATGATAACTTAGCATAATATGTGATCCAATAAGGAATGTTTGAAAGTGATTAAGTTCGAATCACAGAACGTTGAGCTAAGTTTATCCGCAGTGTCTAGTAGAGAACTATGGACACATTTTCCAAATCCATAAAGGATGACATATCTTAAAGCATAAAGGGTTATGTTATAAGGGAATATGTTGGAAACTCCTGTAGATACCAATTAAAGTCAAGTAGGAAGCGAGGTGAACAAAACATCGAAAGTTCACACAGAGTGCACTAGTGTTTCGATGAATACATTTATAATAATAGATAGGGGTACCATCTAAAGTGTTGTATAATGTTATGGCGGGGCTAGTTCGCATTTAACATAGAATGATGTGTCCCATGGCACAATGGCCATCAGAAAGCCCTCGAGGTTGATCTAACGTCATTGTAGGCTCCTGGAATCAGGCCTCGTTCTGCTGCCATAGCAACGATGCATACACACAGATGTTGTCATGTGATGATAGAATATTAATGTCAATCAAGGTGACATTAGTAAGTTGCAAAGGATTTGGGACTGTAAAGTACAGACCCAAGGCTCAACCTCTTCCATGAGCAAGCATGTTCAGGGTACCGGGTATATGGTGCCAATGATTGAGAAGAAATGCAGCTAGTGTATTTGTACTCTAGTGCAAGTGGGAGACTGTTGGAAATATGCCCTAGAGTCAAATAGTAGTAAGGACTATTATCATATTTCATATAGTTTATGATTAAGTTTTATATCATGCTATAACTGTATTGAGTGCAAATATCAATACACGTGTGATATACAAACAACCAGGGGTTCCCAGTGGAACTCTAGTCACTGGTTCATTGATCAACAGATGATCATGTTTCCTGATCATGTGGCATTTATGCCGTTTGGAAATGAGGTCATCTCATTCTGAGAATGAGATGATGAACCAATACCCAACCTAAACATCGTGACCCGATCATGTCACGAAGTTCAAGTTACAATGATTAGAAATGGATCCTCGTAGACTATTCCTTAGACCGTGAGGCTATATCAATCACTATCTCCCGAGAGTGCTTAGATAACATCAAATGCCATCTGGTAATACGGTGGTTATAAAGGTGTGTTCAGGTATTCGGAGGAAACCGTAGAGGCAATATATGTCAAGAGCGGGATTTGTCCGTCCAAGTGACAGGAAGATACTCAAGGGCCCACTCGGAGAAGTTATATCCAATAGCTGCGCATCGTGTGATTTGATCACGGGGACATCACTTGTCGGAACGAGTCAAGTAGCGTTGTTCATTAACGAGATTGAACACGACATGGTGATGTCATTGATCAGATCTCGGGCAATGCAAGTATCGAGTGACAAAGGAAATAAGACACGACTGTCCTAGTTCAAACGACGAAAGATCTTCGTGGAACGCACAGGGGTCACATGGCCATCCAGGTCCCTCTGTCGATCATTCGTGTGGGAGTGTCCTGACCATGTCTGGAGTGTTCCTGAACCGTGGGGTATCACGCTTAAGGGCTTGATGATGCTTAGAGAGTGTTTATAGGATCGATGGAATCACCGAAGAAGAGAAGGGATAAAACCGGAAGGGTTTCGGTAAGTCCGGAGGATGTCCGGAGTGGAGATGGAAGGTGTTACATAGCCAGGGAGATTAGATAATGTGTGAATGAATGTTAAATGTTGATTTAATCATTTATTCATAATTATTTAAATAAAGAGAAAATCAATTTTAATGGTCAAAGGCTTAATGGGCCAATTCCGGAGGGAGAGGGCCCATTAGGGAAAGGAGAGAGGGAGAAGGGGCAAGGGGGCTGGCCGGCTGGGCCTAGCCCCCCGTGCGGGGCCCACTAGGGGCTGGCCGGCGGCCTCCCCACCCCTCCTCTCCTTCAGTCCCACCCCGGGACTTTGAGGGAGGGTGTACCCCCTCCCCCCTATATATAGTGGGGTATTTAGCCCAGATAAATACACCAATAATCAATAAAGGTCTCCCCACTTTTGGGAGGACCTCTAATTGATATTTTCTCTCTCCCTCTCTCTCTCTCTCTCTCTCTCTCTCTCTCTCTCTCTCTCTCTCTCTCTCTCTCTCGTGACCGTGGTCCCAAGTCTGGACTGTGTGAGCGAGAGACATCTTCACCACGGAGCGCCGTCGCCCTGCGGGATTCAGATTCGGGAGCTCTACTTCCGCAACTGCTGCTGGATCGGGGAAGCGGGAGTCATCGCCAGGCACCGGATGTGTGTAACTCCCTGTGAGATGTCGCACTTGAGGCACTCAAGTCGTTGGAGCCAAGGAGCGCAAGGACTTCATCACGACCTTGGGGTCGGCTTCGGCTCGTCTACATCAACCACGCTCTCCTGAGCGTTGACAAAGATTTTCGGTCTTCAAGGGTAAGTTCGTGAAAATCCCCTCCCATTACTGTATTACTAATAGATAGGTCCTGGCATCTTCAGGGGTTCAGGGGCGTAGAGTAAAAAATATATATATATACGCGGAACCCCTTCAGGATCCACCTAGTGTGATTGCATGTCTGTTCTTTTCACAAACCACATATGGATCCACCAGTGTCATTGCATGTTTGTTCTTTTCATGAACCACACCCAGTGTCATTGCATGTCTGTTCCTCTCATAAACCACACATGGATCCACCGGTGTCATTGCATGTGTGTTCTTCTCATGAACCACATCTAGAGTCATTGCATGTCTGTTCTTCTCACAAACCACATAAGGATCCACTAGTGTCATTGGATGCGTGTTCTTTTCATGAACCATAACCAGTGTCATTGCATGTTTGTTCTTCTCACAAACCACACATGGATCCACCCAGTGTCATTGCACGTATGTTCTTTTCATGAACCACATAAGGATCCACCCAGTGTCATTGCATGTCTGTTCTTTTCATGAACCACAACTAGAGTCATTGCATGTCTGTTCTTTTCATGAACGACAGCTAGAGTAATTGCATGTGTGTTCTTTTCACAAACCACAACTAGAGTGATTGCATGTGTGTTCTTCTCACAAACCACATAAGGATACACTAGTGTCATTGCATGTGTGTTCTTCTCATGAACCACATCTAGAGCCATTGCATGTTTGTTCTTCTCAAAAAGCACATAACGATCCACTAGTGTCATTCGATGTGTGTTCTTTTCATGAACCACACCCAGTGTCATTGCATGTATTTTCCTCTCACAAAACACACATGGATCCACCAGTGTCATTGCATGTATGCTCTTCTCATGAACCACAGCCAGTGTGATTGCATGTGTGTTCTTCTCACAAACCACATATCACCAGTGTCATTGCATGTGTGTTCTTCTCATAAACCACATATGGATCCACCCAGTGTCATTGCATGTGTTTTTTTTTCACAAACCACATAAGGATCCACCAGTGTCATTGGATGTGTGTTCTTTTCATGAACCACACCCAATGTCATTGCATGTATATTCCTCTCACAAACCACACATGGATCCACCAGTATCATTGCATGTTTGTTCTTTTCATGAACCACACATGGATCCACCCAGTGTGATTGCATGTATGTTCCTCTCACAAACCACATATGGATCCACCAGTGTCATTGCATGTCTGTTCTTTTCATGAACCACACCCAGTGTCATTGCATGTCTATTCCTATCATTAACCACACATGGATCCACCTAGTGTCATTGCATGTCTGTTCTTTTCAAGAACCACAACTAGAGTCATTGCATGTCTATTCTTTTCATGAACCACAGCTAGAGTCATTGCATGTGTATTCTTTTCACAAACCACAGCTAGAGTCATTGCATGTGTGTTCTTCTCACAACCCACACATGGATGCACCAGTGTCATTGCATGTGTGTTCTTCTCATGAACCACAGCTAGAGTCATTGGATGTCCGTTCTTCCCACAAACCACATAAGGATCCACCAGTGTCATTGGATGTGTGTTCTTTTCATGAACCACACCCAGTGTCATTGGATGTGTATTCTTCTCACAAACCATACATGGATCCACCAGTGGCATTGCATGTGTGTTCTTTTCATGAACCACACATGGATCCACCCAGTATGATTGCATGTCTGTTCTTTTCACAAACCACATATGGATCCACCAGTGTCATTACATGTCTGTTCTTTTCATGAACCACACCCAGTGTCATTGCATGTATGTTCCTCTCATAAACCACACATGGATCCACCAGGGTCATTGCATGTGTGTTCTTCTCATGAACCACATCTAGAGTCATTGCATGTCTGTTCTTCTCACAAACCACATAAGGATCCACCAGTGTCATTGGATGTGTGTTCTTTTCATGAACCACACCAGTATCATTGCATGTATGTTCCTCTCACAAACCACACATGGATCCACCAGTGTCATTGCATGTCTGCTCTTCTCATGAACCACATCCAGTGTGATTGCATGTGTGTTCTTCTCACAAACCACATATCACCAGTGTCATTGCATGTGTGTTCTTCTCATAAACCACATATGGATCCACCCAGTGTCATTGCATGTGTGTTCTTTTTCACAAACCACATAAGGATCCACTAGTGTCAATGGATGTGTGTTCATTTCATGAACCACACCCATTGTCGTTGCATGTATGTTCCTCTCACAAACCACACATGGATCCACTAGTATCATTGCATGTTTGTTCTTTTCATGAACCACACATGGATCCAGCCAGTGTGATTGCTTGTCTGTTCCTCTCACAAACCACATATGGATCCACCAATGTCATTAGATGACTGTTCTTTTAATGAACCACACCTAGTGTCATTCCATGTCTTTTCCTTTCATGAACCACAGCTAGAGTCATTGCAAGTGTGTTCTTCTCATGAACCACAGATAGAGTGATTGCATGTCTATTCTTCCCACAAACAACATAAGGATCCACCAGTGTCATTGGATGTGTGTTCTTTTCATGAACCACACCCAGTGTCATTAGATGTGTGTTCTTCTCACAAACCCCACATGGATCGACCAGTGTCATTGCATGTGTGTTCTTCTCCTGAACCACAACAAGAGTCATTGCATGTGTGTTCTTGCCACGAACCACATGAGGATACACCAATGTCATTGCATGTGTGTTCTTTTCACAAACCATAGCTAGAGTCATTGCATGTGTGTTCTTCTCAAAAACCACACATGGATCCACCAGTGTCATTGCATGTGTGTTCTTTTCGTGAACCACACATGGATCCACCCAGTGTGATTGCATGTCTGTTCTTTTCACAAACCACTGATACGTCCATTTTGCATCACTATTCAATGTCTTAATTCACTATTATTCATTGATATATTTCATATTGAGAGGTGATACTTATGTTATTTCATGTGTTTTTGCATGGTTGCTGACTTTCGGAGCATGGACCGCTACAGTCAGGATTCTGATGGGAAAGGTGCTGTTTGGAGGCAAAATTCGCGAAGATCAGAAAATCTGGGAAAATATACGGAAAATCCTATTTTTCCAGAAGACTAAGGATGCCAGAAGACGGAGTGGAGATGGGCCACAAGGGGCCCCACCACCCCCTGGCGCGGGCAGCCCTAGGCCGCGCCAAGAGGTGGTGTGGCCACCCTGGCCCACTCCAGCCTCTCTCCTCTGGCGTATATCATCCTCTAGAAACCCTAAGACTCGAGGAGCGACCACATAAAGATTCCGCCTCAAGGGCGAAAACACCGAGAGAAAGATCTCTCCAGATGATTTCTGGGGAATTCCTTCCCGGAGAGGGGAGGTTGTCGCCATCAACACCACCATCAAGGTGGACTTTATTGGGACCATCATCATCATCATCATCACCACCATCATCACTATCAGCACCCTCATCACCATCTCCATATTGATGTAACAATTGGGTTGAATCTTGCTATAATTCATAGGGGAAACTTTCCCGGTGTTGATTACTCTTTGTAGTTGATGCTATTGAGTGAACCATTGAATTATTGTTTATGTTCAGATTGTTATACATCAGTATTCCATCTTTGATCATGATCCATATGATGTCTTGTGAGTAGTTCGTTTTGTTCTTGAGGACATGGGAGAAGTCATGTTGTTAGTAGTGGAGTTGTGTTGAGAAAGATTCAATAGATTGTTATTTAAGTTGTGGTGTACTTCTTCTAGTGGTGTCATGTGAACATCGACTACATGACACTTCACCTATATGGGCCTAGGGGAATGCATCGTGTATTTGGCTACTAATCGTAGGGGTTGCCGGAGTGACAGAAACCTGAACCCCCGTTAGGAAACCATTGCACAAGGGACGTAAGGGTCTTAGAGTTTAAAACTGTGGTTAGGTTTCTACCTTAATTACTTTCTTGTACTTACGGATGTTTGCAAGGGGTATAATCACAAGTATGTATTAGTCTTGTATGGGGCGGTACATTAGCACAGGTTCACCCACACAACAATTAGCAAGCTAGAGAAGATTAATCAACTATATGAAGCGAAAGCACTTGATAGTCTTCCCATGTGTCCTCGAGAACGTTTGCTCATCTTAAGTAATACAGCCGGCTTGTCCTTTGCTGCATAAAGGATTGGGCCACTTGCTGCATTTATTCCTACTGTCTTTTATTTACTCGTACTTTGTTTACTTGCTTTATCAAAAACCCCTAAATATCCGTTTGCTAAGTATTTGCAGAGAATTCCTGATCCATACCACTAGCCAACACCTTCTTCTCCTCGTTGGGTTCGACACTCTTACTTATCAAAAATACTGCGATACACCCCCTATACTTGTGGGTCATCAAGACTATTTTCTGACGCCGTTGTCGGGGAGTGAATTGCTATTGGAGAGTGGAACTGGTAAAGGAAACTTCTACTATGAGTATTGTTTACTTCTATTAGTTGCTTTATTTTTGTTATGGATAATTCGCTGAGTTTCTTATTTGGTAATGCTACTACCACTGCTAAGGTAGTAGATAAGCCACCACCTGCTAAGAATGATGTTTTAAAAATACCTACAAGAATTATTGATCGTGTTATGGATAACTATTATGTTGGGGATGGAACTGTCCATCCCGGAGATCGTTTACTTTTTATACATGAATTATGCGAGTTGTTCAAGTGTGCAGGTATTACTACAGATCAAGTTAAGAAGAAGTTATTCTCATTATCACTATAAGGAAGTGCTAAGGAATGGTATAAGCTGCTAAAGAATGGTCAAGCTCTGGAATGGGAGGAAATAGTGCCTCTCTTTTATTCAAAGTTTTATCCTCCTAGTGAGATTCATAAAGATCGGAATCAAATATACAACTTTTGGCCTCTTGATGGAGAGAGTACAACTCAAGCTTGGAGGAGATTGAAGTTACTTATGCTCAAATGTCCCATTCATGAGCTCCCCAACAATATTATTATCAACAACTTTTATGCAAGGCTCCCTCTACATGACAAGGATTTATTGGATGCTTCTTGTGCTAGATCATTCACCCGCATGGAAGAAGAAGCTAAATGGGATATTCTGGACCGTATTCAAGAGAATGCTGAAGCTTGGGAGAATGACAAAGGTAGAAACTCAGGTATAAATTATGATTATAAATGCATTGAATCTTTTATGGGAACTGATGACTTTCAAAATATTAAAAATGCTTATGGTCTAGACTCTCAAGCTATTGCTTCTTATTTTAAGGCTTTTGCTTCCTACATTGAAGTGCCTAAAAAGAAGTGGAATAAGTGTCAACCTTATAAAGATATTGCTAAGAGTGTTCCTGCAAGAAATACTGAAGTTTATACTGCTAATCATGTTTTACCTGAACCTTATATTGAGAAAATGCCTTTTCCAGTTAAGGTAAAGGAACATTCTATGATAGCTAGTATGGTTAATGAAAGTACAAATAAAGCTGTTGAACCTGATAAACAAATGGTTGATGAACCTATAATAGCAAGTGTGAAAGACTTTGTCACTAAATATGAAAAAGAGGGACACACTATCCTTTGCAAGGATACCTCTAATATTGTTTCACAAAGTAGTGTTATGAGAGCTAGTATTCCTGTGTTTTCTGTTAGAATAAGTGATCATTGCTATGATGGTCCTTGTGATAGCTATATTGTTAAGTTTATGCATGATACTGAAAGTTACTATGAAAGAGGAAAATATGTTCTTATGCATCTCAATAATATCAAGTTTCCTCGTTTTATTCTGAAAGTTTTTATGATGCACTTCTTTTGCCTTCTTATGCAAGTTGCCTCTGGTTTCAACAACTTGTTTGTTTACAAAATTCCCTAGAATAGGAAGTGGGTTAGACTTAAATGTGTGTGTGTTTTTGCTTCTTAATGCTCTCTTTCACTTCAATTCATATCCCTATGAGAGTTTCTTCAAAATTATAATGCCCATCTTAATGGCTTTAAAGAAAGAGCTTTTTGGGAGACAACCCAATTTGTTTTTGCTTTCAGTTTGTTTTTGTTTCTTTGAGTCTTGGAAGTTATTACTTTGGTAATAACCGCTCCTTATCCGTTTTGTTTGGTTTTTGTGTCAAGATCAACCTCTAATGAGAGAGAAGTAATATTTGGGGAAGTTGTTGTCCCGAAACAGATTTTTGTTCTTCACCGTAAAAATTCGTGAGAGATCTCTCTGTATGTCGGATTGAGCTGTAATTTTTTGTGCTTATGACCCAGGTTGTTATTTAACTTTCGTTAGTTTTGAACTTTTTGATTTGAGCAACAGAAGATTTTCGAAATTTTTTATCTTTACCTGCTGGTCTGTTTTGACAGATTTTGCCACTCTTGCATTTGCCTCTTTATTCGATTTCCTTTTTGAATTATTTTTGGGTTTTCGGAAGGAGTTGCTACATTAGCTTATGTTTTGATGGTTTTCAGTTGAATTTGGACACAAAAGGTTCTATCACTTCACTTATACTAATGTTGCTAATGAGAACTGTGTGAAGTTTTGTGTGAAAGAAATTTTCAGGAAGTGGAGATAATGGTGTAATAAGGAAGAGAAAGGTTTTATGACTCAAGTAATAAGTGTACGAAGATGAAGATACTAATGATTATTCAAGTGGAGACTCCGGAAGAATCTACTAGATACCAAATTCAGAGACCTGCAGAGTCTGTTTTCAAATAGGTAAAAGTTCTGGTAAGAAAAGTTCCGCGAAAATACAATCCAACTATACTTTTGCAGTTTTCAGTCAATAAGGGAAGCTACGAAGCGAAAAAGAGACGGAAATGGAGCTAGGGTGGCTCACACCACCCTGTGGCGCAGGCCCACCCCTGGTCGCGCCACCAGTTGGTGAGTCCATCCCGGACTTCGCCTCCGACTCGTTTTCTCCCAGTACCTTCCTTTCAATATGAAACTTCGTAATATATAACCCCCCCGAATACCCCGAGGTTTGTATATCATGTTTTCGTTGTGTTTTTGTTTCGATCCGTCTCTGCCAGGACATACTCTTTGAAAGCTTTGAAGCACCATGGTGTCCGCCAAGGATAAAGGGAAGGAGCCTATGGAGGAGGATCTTCAAGACCCCAAGAAGGGGCTAGTACCTTCAGTCACTTGCCCTGCATCAACGGAAGCCCTACGAGTCACTAAACAATTCTGCGATAAGTACCAAGACTTGAAGAGGAAGGTGGACATGCTTCAATGGGAGAATGACAGGCTTCGTAAGATGCTGGAAGATTTCCTCACGTCAACTAAGAACATAATACCACCACCACCAAAGGAGTAATTCGTCATCAGGTTTGACATCCCCTTGGTTTGTTCCAAGCTTAGGGGAGTGCTGCGGTATCACATCACTATCTTCTATCTTTTTACCTTATTAGTAGAGTCATATCATGAATAGAGGAGTTATTATGTAGTATGGTTTGCATTATGGAAGTGTCCCCTCTCTTGTTAGATATGTATCCCTTGGTGTGAGTTACCGTTATGGATTATTAATGAGAAGTTCTATCATTTACTCTTTTGCATAACTTATATTAGTTTTCAATTCATGGTTATATGATTGATCTTGTTGTTAGTATTGGTATCACTTTGGGATCATTGAGTTAATTTAGTTGGTTTTGGCAAACCTGGCTCGGTCAGATAGAAGTACTCTAAAGAAAAATAATTTCATCTTCTTTCTTTCTTGATTTGCTCATAAATCTAGTATTCTCTAGTTAAGATCTTTTGTGCTTCCAGGGAAGATTGCGTGTTTGTTTTTATCACTTGTATGTTTGGTTGTTTCCTTCAACTCTTATACTTGCTACCCAGCCTTGCTAGCCAAAAACCTGTACTGAGGGGGTATTCTTCTCGTGCATCTATCTCCTTTAAACCAAAACCTTTGCCATTTGTGTCCACCATACCTACCTAGTAGCATTATTGCTATTCCAAGTAAATTCTTGTTTTATCTACCTCCCAAATTAAACTTGTTATGCGAAAATTAGTGATTAAAGCTCTCACGAACTTGATGGCACACTTTACTTTCTTGCACTTAATAAACTTGAACCATTGTGCTCACCTATGTTGTGTATATTCTTGCGCTTTGTAAGTTGTGGATTAGCAGAACCATGTTGTCATGGGGAACGCTTTCAACATTGCACTGGTACTTCGTACCTAGTTGATATCATGTTCTTTTGTCTATGGATGTCGTCGGTGTGAAATGAAAGGGGAGCTTGTAAGTCCATGGAGTTATGCATGTGTGTTAGAGAAACGCTCGTCATGGTCTAATCCATGCTGACATGGTGGAAACCTGCAACGTAACCATAACAAGTATCTATGAAGCATTCTTCTTATAAAAAAGATATAGAGATTGAGAAAAAGAGAAAAGAAAAAAGAGATATTATGAAAAGAGGAAAGAGAGAAAAAAGCACCATATTCCCATGGTAAATAAGAAGATTGCTGATATACTTGTTGTCTGCTTGCCTTGTACTTTTTGATATGGGGATTCTTCCATATCATCGGGCAAGGGGTACCCCGTTGGTGGTTCTCAATGATACACATATGCTTACGATGACAAGAACTTACCGGTGACTAAACTTGAGTAGCATGAGGAGCGGCCCTCGTATTCAAGGGACATGAGATTCTCAACTTACAACTTGTCAATGCATATCCTCATATTTGATCACTTTAACCTTAATCACCTAAAGATGCCTATGATAGAGGCAATGAGAGATGAAAGCTAGTAAGTATCATAATTTTTGGGAGCTCTTTATGAGACTTGCAATCCCTGCTTCCCTCTACGAAGGGCCTTTCTTTTACTTTGTAGTTGAGTCAGTAAACCTACTCCCTTCTACCTCAGCAAGTATTTTGAGTTGATGTGTTTCATTCATTCATATGATGATTTATTCAATCATGTTTCTTATGTTCCTTGCTTTGCACATTGCTCTTATCTTGATGTTTACTACTTTGAAAGCTATCATTGAAAAACCAGCTATTTGTGAACTCTAGCAAATTATCAACTATTCTTCGACCAAGAGCTAAGTTTGCCATTACCAATTATGATTCACTTTATGTATCTTTATTGTGTTTCCTTTACTCATTACAAGTTGAGTTATATAATAGTGAGTTGTCTTATATTATGATCTATGTATTTGATGAATGTGATTCTTCTTGTCTGTATTCTTTTATCGACTCTTCACTCCATAAACCTAAGGCCATGTTTATTGAGCTCAGTTTCACTTGAGGACAAGCGAAGTCTAAGTTTGGGGGGAGTTGATACGTCCATTTTGCATCACTATTCTATGTCTTAATTCAGTATTATTCATTGATATATTTCGTATTGAGAGGTGATACTTATGTTATTTCATGTGTTTTTGCATGGTTGATGACTTTTGGAGCATGGACCGCTGCAGTCAGGATTCTGATGGAAAAGGTGATGTTTGGAGGCGAAATTCGCGAAGATCAGAAAATCCAGGAAAATATATGGAAAATCCTATTTTTCCAGAAGACCAAGGATGCCAGAAGACGGAGTGGAGATGGGCCACATGGGGCCCACACCACCCCCTGGCGCGGGCAGCCCTAGGCCGTCCCAGCAGGTGGTGTGGCCACCCTGGCCCACTCCAGCCTCTCCCCTCTGGCGTATATCATCCTCCCAAAACCCTAAGACTCGGGTGGGCGACCACAGAAATATTCCGCCGCCTCTGCGGGGCGGAAAACACCGAGAGAGAAAGATCTCTCTGGCGCATGATTTCACGGGGAATTCCTTCCTGGAGAGGGGAGATCGTCGCCATCAACACCACCATCAAGCTGGACTTCATTGGGATCATCATCATCATCACCACCATCATCACCATCAGCACCCTCGTCACCATCTCCATATTGCTGTAACAATTGGGTTGAATCTTGCTATAGTTCATAGGGGAAACTTTCCCAGTGTTGATTACTCTTTGTAGTTGATGCTATTGAGTGAACCATTGAATTATTGTTTATGTTCAGATTGTTATACATCATTATTCCATCTCTGATCATGATCCATATGATGTCTTGTGAGTAGTTTGTTTTGTTCTTGAGGACATGGGAGAAGTCATGTTGTTAGTAGTGGAGTTGTGTTGAGAAAGATTCAATAGATTGTTATTTAAGTTGCGGTGTACTTCTTCTAGTGGTGTCATGTGAACGTCGACTACATGACACTTCACCTATATGGGCCTATGGGAATGCATTGTGTATTTGGCTACTAATCGTAGGGGTTTCCGGAGTGACAGAAACCTGAACCCCCGTTAGGAAACCATTGCACAAGGGACGTAAGGGTCTTAGAGTTTAAAGCTATGGTTAGGTTTCTACCTTAATTACTTTCTTGTACTTACGGATGTTTGCAAGGGGTATAATCACAAGTATGTATTAGTCTTGGATGGGGCGGTACATTAGCACAGGTTCACCCACACAACACTTAGTAAGCTAGAGAAGATTAATCAACTATATCAAGCGAAAGCACTTGACAGTCTTCCCATGTGTCCTCGAGAACGTTTGGTCATCTTAAGTAATACAACCGGCTTGTCCTTTGCTGCATAAAGGATTGGGCCACTTGCTGCATTTATTCCTACTGTCTTTTATTTACTCGTAGTTTGTTTACTTGCTTTATCAAAAAACCCTAAAAATCTGTTTGCTAAGTATTTGTAGAGAATTCCTGATCCATACCAATAGCCAACACCTTCTGCTCCTTGTTGGGTTCGACACTCGTACTTATCGAAAATACTGTGATACACCCCCTATACGTGTGGGTCATCAAGACTATTTTCCGGCGCCGTTGCTGGGGAGTGAAGCGCTATTGGAGAGTGGAACTGGTAAAGGAAACTTCTACTGTGAGTATTGTTTACTTCTATTAGTTGCTTTATTTTTGTTATGGATAATTCGCTGAGTTTCTTATTTGGTAATGCTACTACCACTGCTAAGGTAGTAGATAAGCCACCACCTGCTGAGAATGATGTTTTAAAAATACCTACAAGAATTATTGATCGTGTTATGGATAACTATTATGTTGGGGATGGAACTGTCCATCCCGGTGATCGTTTACTCTTTTTACATGAATTATGCGGGTTGTTCAAGTGTGCAGGTATTACTACAGATCAAGTTAAGAAGAAGTTATTCTCATTATCACTATAAGGAAGAGCTAAGGAATGGTATAAGCTGCTGAAGAATGATCAAGCTCTGGAATGGGAGGAAATAGTGCCTCTCTTTTATTCAAAGTTTTATCCTCCTAGTGAGATTCATAAAGATCAGAATCAAATATAAAACTTTTGGCCTCTTGATGGAGAGAGTACAACTCAAGCTTGGGGGAGATTGAAGTTACTTATGCTCAAACGTCCCATTCATGAGCTCCCCAACAATATTATTATCAACAACTTTTATGCAAGGCTCCCTCTCATGAACCACAACTAGTGTCATTGCATGTGTGTTCTTCTCACAAACCACATATCACCAGTGTCATTGCATGTGTGTTCTTCTCATAAACCACATATGGATCCACCCAGTGTCATTCCATGTGTGTTCTTCTTCACAAACCACATAAGGATCCACCAGTGTCATTGGATGTGTGTTCTTTTCATGAACCACACCCCGTGTCATTGGATGTATGTTCCTCTCACAAACCACACATGGATCCACCAGTATCATTGCATGTTTGTTCTTTTCATGAACCACACATTGATCCACCTAGTGTGATTGCATATCTGTTCCTCTCACAAACCACATATGGATCCACCAGTGTCATTGCATGTCTGTTCTTTCCATGAACCACACCCAGTGTCATTGCATGTCTGTTCCTTTCATTAACCACAGTTAGAGTCATTGCATGTGTGTTCTTTTCACAAACCACACATGGATCCACCAGTGTCATTCCATGTGTGTTCTTCTCATAAACTACATATGGATCCTAACCTTAGGAGAGCCCTAACCTTATCCCCCCAATGGGTGGCCGTTAGACCGAGTCTTCTAGAAGGCATTTCTAACACAGTTGTTCTGCTCGATGATTGTTACATACCGTTTGACCGGGGCGCTTGGACAATTGGGATGGTCTTCGTGAGAGCGATCCGCGAGTAGGCTGTTCTGCGGCATGATTGGCCACGCTTGCTCTGGACAAATTGGCAACACCGGGCGCTCCCCTGTTGCGTGTGTCACGACTCACGACTTTAGTGGGCCATATCCCAGTGTCATGTCCCCATTACTTTTCTTCCTCCCCACACTTCTCTTCCTTCCCCTCGAAGCCACTTTCCCCACTTCACTCCCATCCTGCCGTAGCCGCAAGCCAACGGCGCCTCCATCCCAATCCCCTCTCCGGCAGCCACCCCCTTCCACTCTCGCCATGGGTTCAAGGGGAGATGGCGAGGAAACGCATCGTGACGATAGGGACGGTGATTTCAATGTGAGTTATCTCATCTCTATCTCTATCATCTTTGGCCAGTTATCTATTTTTTGAGCTAGATCTACTCTATTTACTCATGCCGTATGATGTGTTAGGGCAACCAGACAATGTATGACTCTGACTATCACGGTTTAGCGGATGAAGACAGTCCTCTGCTATGTAAACATGGATATGCGCCCCCTAAATTTGTAGCGTTCGAAGGACGAAACGCAGGCAGGAGGTTTCTACGGTGTTAAGGACATCGTGCAATGATGCAAGGCGGAAGTTGCGGTGTTGTCAAATGGGTAGATCCAGAGTGGCCCAAATCGATGCAGAAAACGCTGGATAAACTATGGGATATGACTGTTGAGTTGAAAGAATTTGTAGTCAGCTCACTTCTTGACAGTGTTGAGATGAAGCTATGGGACCCAGTTGACACGACCAAGCTTAACCGAGATCTCAGGAGGGTGCAAGACAAGGTTAGCAAAGTCAAGAAGGAGAGGGGCGTGGTGTTGGCCTTGAAGGCTAAAGCAGAGCAAGAACTGACTCAAGCAAGGAATGATCTTCACCAGGCCAAAGTCCTGTAGATCACAACTACGAGAATTGACAAGTGCATGAGGAAAAATACAGAGAAACAATTGAAGCTGTGCAAGGAAGATGCTAAAAGTAAGGAGCAGACGTATCGATCCTTGCTCTCGCAGGAAGATGCACATCAGGCTAAGATTAGGAAGACCAAGGAGATGTGTGATAACTAGTTCTATTTATCTTGAGCTCCGTGCCTTTTTAAGTTGTAATAGTAGTACTTATTGACCTAGCGGTCTGAACTAGTGGTCCCGGAGTCCTGGGAGGAAAAAAATTGGTCTTCCCATGAACCACACATGGATCCACCGGTGTCATTGCATGTCTTCTATTTTCATTAACCACAGCTAGAGTCATTGCATGTGTGTTCTTCTCACAAAGCACATATCACTGGAGTCATTGCATGTGTGTTCTTCCCAAAGACCACACATGGATCCACTAGTGTCATTGCATGTGTGTTCTTACCACAGACCACATATGGATCCAACAGTGTCGTTGCATGTGTGTTCTTCCCATGAACCACACATGGATCCACCAGTGTCATTGTATGTCTTCTCTTCCCATGAACCACAACTAGAGTCATCGCATGCGTGCTCTTTTCACAAACCACAGCTAGAGTCATTGCATGTGTGTTCTTCTTACAAACCATATCATGAACCACACCAAGTGTCATTGCATGTGTGTTCTTATCACAAACCACACATGGATCCACCGGTGTCATTGCATGTCTGCTCTTCTCATTAACCATAGCTAGAGTCATTACATGTCTGTTCTTTTCACAAACCACATATCACCAGAGTCATTGCATGTGTGTTCTTCCCATGAAACACACATGGATCCACCGGTGTCATTGCATGTCTGCTCTTCTCATGAACCATAGCTAGAGTCATTGCATGTGTGTTCTTCTCACAAACCACATATCACCAGAGTCATTGCATGTGTGTTCTTCCCACAAACCACATATCACCGGTGTCATTGCATGTCTGCTCTTCTCATTAACCACAGCTAGATCCACCCGTGTCATTGGATGCATGTTCTTTTCATAAACCGCATATGGATACTAATTAACCTTAGGAGAGCCCTAAGCTTAGCGTTAGACCGAGTCTTCTTGAAGGCACGCCCTAACACAGTTGTTCTGCTTGTCGATTGTTACATACCGTCCGATCGGGGCGCTTGGACGATTGGGATGGTTTTCGTGAGATTGATCCGCGAGTAGTCTGTTCTGCGGCATGATTGGCCACGCTTGCTCTAGAGAAACTGGCAACACCGGGGGCTCCCCTGTTGCGAGTGTCACGACTCACGAGTTGAGCGGGCCATATCCCAGTGTCACGTCCCCATTACTTCTCTTCCTCCTTGTACTTCTCTTCCTTCCCCTCGAAGCCACATTCCCCACTTCACTCCCATCCTGCCGTAGCCGCAGCGCCGCCGCCATCCCAATCCCTCTCCGGCCACCCCTCCCCTCTCGCCATGGGTTCAAGGGGAGACGACGAGGAAACGCGTCATGACGACAGGGACGGTGATTTCGATGTGAGTCGTCTCATCTCTATCTCTATCATCCGTGGCCAGTTATCTATTTTTTGAGCCAGATCTACTCCGTTTACTCATGCGCGTATGATGTGTTAGGCTAACCAGACGATGTATGACGCCGACTAGCACGGTTTAGCGGATGAAGACAATCCTCTGCTATGTAAACATGAATATGTGCCCACTAAATTTGTAGCGTTCGAAGGACGAAACGCAGGCAGGAGGTTTCTACGGTGTTAAGGACATCGTGCAATGATGCAAGGCGGAAGTTGCGGTGTTGTCAAATGGGTAGATCCAGAGTGGCCCAAATCGATGCAGAAAACGCTGGACAAACTATGGGATATGACTGTTGAGTTGAAAGAATTTGTAGTCAGCTCACTTCTTGACAGTGTTGAGATGAAGCTATGGGACCCAGTTGACACGACCAAGCTTAACCGAGATCTCAGGAGGGTGCAAGACAAGGTTAGCAAAGTCAAGAAGGAGAGGGGCGTGGTGTTGGCCTTGAAGGCTAAAGCAGAGCAAGAACTGACTCAAGCAAGGAATGATCTTCACCAGGCCAAAGTCCTGTAGATCACAACTACGAGAATTGACAAGTGCATGAGGAAAAATACAGAGAAACAATTGAAGCTGTGCAAGGAAGATGCTAAAAGGAAGGAGCAGACGTATCGATCCTTGCTCTCGCAGGAAGATGCACATCAGGCTAAGATTAGGAAGATCAAGGAGATGTGTGATAACTAGTTCTATTTAGCTTGAGCTCCGTGCCTTTTTAAGTTGTAATAGTAGTACTTATTGACCTAGCGGTCTAAACTAGTGGTCCCGGAGTCCTGGGAGGAAAAAAATTGGTCTCCCGTTAGTCTGTCTTAACCCTGCATCACTTCCTTTTGTCTGATCATGGTGGTATTCTGACATTGGTCGTTTGTTTAAACGTAATCTACGTGGATTGTGCCATATGCAAATGACACAGCCACAATTTATAAAGTGGAAGTACGTACACCCGGTTAATGGAGATCTAGGAGCTTCGCCAGACGCAGGGGATGCAGGAGCAGGGAGGCGGTGAGATAGACGGGCTCAAGCATCTGGGCATTATCGGTTGCCGTTGCTGTTTATGTTGCCACGTCGTTGTGGAGCATCTGAAATAAGTTGCTGCTTCATGGAGTGTGGCAGCTTAAATAATTTATTTCTGTGCCACTTACATTCCATCGAATTTGGAGACCTCCTGCCCCTTGATACATTGCAAATGTATCTATAATTTTTGATGTTCCATGCTTGGTTTTATCTACTTTCTTGTGTTTTGTCCACACTTTGGAGTACTTTTCATATGATTTCTTGGACTAACCTATTAACAAGAGCCACAATGCCAGCTGCCTGTTTTCTGCTGTTTTTGGTTCCAGGAAAGTCAGAAAATGAATATTATCGGAATTGGACGGGACAAAAGCCAAAAATCCAATTTCACTAGAAGACTCCTGGAGCCAGAATATGAGACGGAGTGGGGCTGGGCCCCAGCCACACCACCTGGCCGCGCGGGCTGGACTTGGCCACGCCAGGGGCTGGTCTGGCCACCCTAGACACCCCCTCGATCTCCCTCTTCGCCTATAAGATGCCTTCTGACCTAAAAACTCAGGGGGGGTTCAACGTTTTTCCAGAAGGAGTTACGCTCCGCCGCCACCACCAGATTCCATGAAACAGCACCAGAAACTCCGTTCTGGCACCCTGCTAGGACGGGGAATTGGAGGAGATCATCGCCATCATCATCACCATCACTTCTCCATCGACCATCCATGTTTCCCCCATCTATGAGTGAGTAATCCCCCGCTGTAGGCTATGTGGATGGTAGGGATTGGATGAGATTGTTCATGTAATGGCATCAGATTGTTAGGGCATGGTGTCTAGTATCTTTTATTAGTGCTTTATGACTTTGTTGCGACTTGTTATGCTTAATGCTTGTCACTAGGGCCTGAGTGCCATGATTTCAGATCTGAACATGTTATTGACTCATTATGATAGTATTATTTATGGTCTTATCTGCAAGTTGTATACACACGTTGTTGTCCGGAACCAATGGCCCCGAAGTGACAGAAATCAGGATAACCGGAGGGAATGGCTTTGATGTGAGGATCACATGTGTTCATGGAGTGTTAATGCTTTGCTCCGGTGCTTTATTAAAAGGAGAACCTTAATTGCCAGTAGTTCCCTTGAGGCCCTGCTGCAAATGGGCTGGCAGGACAAAAGATGTTGTGCAAGTTCTCATTGCGAGCACGTATGACTATATATGGAACACATGCCTAGGATTATCTAGTACTTGGATGCTTTATCTTATTTATCTGCAATTGCCCTATGTTATGATTGTTATGTGAATTGTCTTGTCCATGCAACGCCCGTCCATCCATCCCTATGCCTACCGCACTCGAATCCTACTGTTTACTGCTATTGTTACTGCTGTCTTTACTTTACTATTGTTGTTACTTTACTATTCCTACTACAAAACTTTTGCTACTGATAAAACTGTTGTGAGCAAGATTGTTTCTAGGTGCAGCTGAATTGACAACTCAGTTGTTAAGGCTTATAAATATTCTTTGGCTCCCCTTGTGTCGAATCAATAAATTGGGTTTCACTTCCCTCGAAAATACTGCGATACACCCCCTATACTTGTGGGTCATCAAGACTATTTTCTGGCGCCGTTGCCGGGGAGCATAGCTTTATTTATCAGTTCACTTGGATTCTCTATTGTTCGCTGCTATCCATCCATCATGGGTAAGTTTCGTGATGGCAAGTTTCCTATTTTACCGTCCACTACAAGAAGAGGTACGGTTCTGAACACCTCTGCTGCTCTCGATTCACCATCTGTTATAAGTAAGCTCGTTACACCACCACATACACATGCTACACACACTTCTACTACTACTGAATCTGAAACTTCTGATGCTTATGATGCTGCTTCTACTGTGATTGATAAGAGTGGTTCATTAGGTCCTTTCCTAGATGCTACAATTGCTAGAACTATGGATGGAAATACTAAAACTCCTAATGAAGACACTACCACACCTGTTAGTTCACCTGAGTCTAGTGAGAGTTATGATATTGAAGATGGTTATGTTGAGATGACCAATGAATTTATTAAAGAATGTAAAAACACCCATGATAGGAGTGCTGCTAAGAGTCTCCTTGAGAGGCGTACTATTAGACCCAAATTGTCTCCTATTGCTAAGTTTGTTGCTTCTCCCATAAACATTATAGATGAAGATTATGATTTCTCTCTTAATCTATCTTACATAGCTATTGTTGAGAAATAACCTTTTTGTGGGACTAAGGATGAAAGTGCAGTAGCACATATGAATGAACTTTCTACCATGAGTGGCTTGTTTTCTGATGATATTAAGATGCGTACTTACTTTGTTGCTAAGATTTGCCCCTTTTCACTGAAAGGAGAAGCTAAAACTTGGTTTAGTAATTTACCTCCTGGATCTATTGATAGCCCTGAGTGCTTGATTAGTACTTTCCTGCAGAAATATTTTCCTCCTAGTGCTAGACATGCTATTTTGCAGGAACTTTTTGATTTTAAACAGGGAGAAAAATAGGTATTGCCTGAATCTTGGGCAAAGTTTTGTGATTTGATTCATGCACAAGCTAGAAGTCCATTACCTAAGAATGAGCTTCTTGATATATTTTATAATGGACTAACTAAAGAATCTAGGACATACCTAGATAGTTGTGCTGATTGTGTTTTCAGGAATAGGACTCCTAAGCAAGCTGAGGAATTAATGGCTAAAATAAGTAAGAACTATGAAGATTGGAATCCTTCTGAACAAGCTATACCTGAAGTAATTGTACCTGAACCTACTATACCAGTGCCTATTCCAACATCAAAGAAGAGGGGAGTTATTGAATTAAATGATGAAGTGATGTAGGAAGCTAAGAAATGTCTTAAGGAAAAGGGAATTAAAGCTGCAGATGTCAAGAATTTACCTCCTATAAAAGAATTATGTAAGCCTATTCCCTACTCATCCACTATTGAGGTACACTCTTTCCAAAACTTTGATGAAGGTGATATCCCTTACTCTAAACCTCCTGATCAATGCTTAGAAGAATTTGATATCTTTATTGTTAAGCAAGATAATTTTAATAAAAGGGTGCAAAATCATCTAATGGAAAACACTAGAGCTATTGTTGAGTTGAAAGATATTGTGGAAAGAACCTCTAATGATGTTAAAATGATTGTTAAACACTTTCAAATGGTTCAAACTCAAATAGATCAACTCATTAAAGTGCAAAAAGACTTGCTAGTTAATGCTGCTAAAGAAAAACATGCTTATGAAATTAGAACTAGAAGTGGTGCTGCTACCCAGGATCCTCTATATCCTGAGGGGCATCCCAAAAGAATTGAGTAGGATTCTCAACAAGCTGAAAATAGTGGTTCTACTCGTAAGAAAAGTAAAAAGAAACATAAAACTGTTGTAGAACCCTCTGAACCTGCTATAGATCCTAATAGTATATCTATCTCTACTGCTGAAACTGAAGGTGGTAATGAAGATAATGAAGTTCCTAATGAAGAAAAAGTTGAAGAAGAACCTGAAAACCACACTAAGAATACTAAATACACTAAAGAAGATTTTATTGCTAAGAAACATGGTAGTGAAAGAGAACCTTGGGTCCAAAAACCTATGCCATTCCCTGATAAGAAACACACGTCAAAGGAGGATGAACACTATAATAAGTTTTGTGAGTGGATGAAACCTTTATTCTTGCAAATTCCTTTGACCGATGCTATTAAATTGCCTCCTTATTCAAAGTATATGAAGGATATTGTCTCGAATAAAAGGAAGATCCCTAATGAAGAAATTTCTACTTGCTTGCTAATTATTCCTTTAATAGTAAGGTCCCTAAGAAACTTGGAGACCCAGGGGTTCCAACTATCCCTTGTTCTATTAAGAACAGTTATGTTAGAACTGCTTTGTGTGATTTGGGAGCTGGAGTTAGTGTTATGCCTTTCTCTATAAGAGGCTTCAACTAGAAAAATTAATACCAACTGATATATCTTTGCAAATGGCTGATAAATCTACCACTATTCCTGTAGGTATATGTGAGGATGTACCTGTTCAAGTGGCTCATAATTTCTTGATATTAACTGATTTTATTGTGCTTGAAATGCCTGAAGATGATAATATGTCTATTATTCTTTGGAGAGCTTTTCTTAATACTGCAGGAGCTGTTATTAATTGTAATCAAGGAAAGGTGACTTTCAATGTTAATGACAAGGAACATACTGTCTATTTCCCCAAAAATATTGAAAGGACTTATGGTTTGAATTCAATTGAACATGTTGAGGGCATTCAAGTTGGAGAAATATATTGTCCCATACCAAGAGAAAAATTTAAAACTATTATGATTGGGACCATTGCTATCAAAGTTGAGGTAACATAATCATTAGTGGAATACAAAGTTTTGTCTCATATGAAATTGTTTTGGTAACAAGACCTGATCAACCTTGTTAACAAAAGGATTTCATTGAACAAAACAATGTTTTCACCATGATTATCTCCGCTTACTTCTATTCTATCCATTTTAGTTTTTGCTTATGCCTAACTTAAATGCGTTAAAGAAAAGTACTTACTGGGAGATAACCCAAAACTTTTAGATGAGTCTTGGAAGTTATTACTTCAGTAATAACCTCTCCTTATCCTTTTTATTTGCTTTTTGTGCCAAGAGTAACCTCTAATGAGAGAGAAGTAATGATTGGGAAAGTTGCTGTCCCGAAACAGATTTCTGTGCTTCACCATAAAAATTCGTGTAAAATCTCTGTACGTCCTTTTGAGGCGTGAAATTTTGTGCTTCTGACCCAGGTTGTTATCTAACTTTCGTTAGTTCAACACTTTTTGATTTGAGCAACAGAAAGTCTTCGAAAAAATTCGTCTTTACCTGCTGGTCTGTTTTGACAGATTTCTGCCATTTTCTGCACTTGCTTCTTGTTGGTTCCTTTTTGAGTTCTTTTGGGGAATTGAGATTTTTGAGGGAAGTGGTTCAGTAACTAGTGTTCTAATGAAAGTTTATTGGTGTTAGAACTAAACCTTAAGACCTATTATCTTGAGTGCACTAATGTTGGTAATAAAGATTGTGTGAAGTTTTGTATGAAGGAAAAATTTCAGGTGTATGGAAGGAATGAGTAATGAGATGAAGGATGGACTAAAACTCAAGTTTGGGGATGCCACGCATGTCACCCCAAGAAATATCCAAGAAGTACAAGCGTCAAAGCTTGGGGATGCCCAAGGCATCCCCCTCTTCATTAATAAAAATCCCAGGTTTCTTCCAAACGCTTCATTTTTATTGTTTCATGCACAATTGTGTTGTTCTTGGAGCGTCTTCGTTTTTTTTTGTTTTTTTTTTCGTTTGCTTGGTTTGTTTAGTTTGCTGAATAAATTGGTTGTACCCCCTCTTTCATACATTGGTTTGCAAATAGTTTGGTTTGGTTTGGAAAAGAGTAGGAAAGCTCATGCTTAATTGTTAAAGAGAGTTTGTTTTTGACTGTGGCCTATGCTTTGTCATGCCATGCTTGATATTGTTTTGGCTTTATGATTAGTATTCTTTGTTGTATCATGACTTGTTATAAACAATTGAGATTGTTTAATGTGCCTTGGATGAATCATGCGTTGTTTTAGCATATTAAACTATAGTATTGTGGTATTCTCCTTTGATGATTTATTTGGGTTGACTTGGTGCATGCTCACACCATGTTATGACTATCCCAAGTCACCATAGCCTTTATGATCCTTTAGTTTTAAACTTGTAGTATCACTTTATGCTTTGATCAATGATGTTTTGTCGCTCTGCATGATTATGGCCATTATTTCTCTCTTAGTTTGTCGCTCCTAGTCTTTTGCTAGCCTCCGCAACCAAGTATGAGTTCCACTCATGCATCCAACTCCCTAAACCAAGTTATTCCAAAGAGTCCACCATACCTACCTACTAGCTTAAGCTATTCCAAGTATATTCATGTTTTTGTTTACCTTCCAAATTAAACTTGTTATGAGAAAACTAGTGATTAAAGCTCTCACGAACTTGATGGCACACTTTTCTTTTCTTGCCCTTAATAAACTTGAACCATTGTGTTGTCTATGTTGTATATGCTTGCACTTATTTGTTGGGGATTAGCAGAACCATGTTGTCATGGGGAACGCTTTCAACATTGCACGGGTACTTTGTACCTAGTTGATATCATGATCTTTTGTCTATGGATGTCGTTGGTGTGAAATGAAAGGGGAGCTTGTAAGTCCATGGAGTTATGTATATGTGTTAGAGAAACGCCTGGGCCGCTGGTCTAATCCATGCTGACATGGTGGAAACCTGCAGCGTAACCATAATGAGTTGTCTATGAAGCATTCTTATTATAAAAAAAGAGTCCTATATTGAGAAAAAAGAGAAAAAGAAAAAAAAGAGATTATGAAAAGAGGAAAGAGAGAAAAAAGCACCATATTCCCATGGTAAATAAGAAGATTGCTGAGATGCTCATTGTCTGCTTGCCTTGTCATTTTGATATGGGGATTCTTCCGTATCATCGGGCAAGGGGTACCCTGTTTGCGGTTCTCTATGATACACATGTACTTACGATGACAAGAACTTACTGGTGACTAAACTTGAGTAGCATGAGGAGCGGCCCTCGTATTCAAGGGACATGAGATTTCTAACTTATACTTCGTCAAGCATGTACACCAAGGTTTGTTCACTTTAACCTTAATCACTTCAAGATGATTATGATAGGGGCAATGAGAGCTGAAAGCTATTAAGTACCATAATTTTTGGAAGCTCTTTATGAGACTTGAATCCCTACTTCCTTCTATGAAGGCCTTTCTTCCACTTATATATTGAGTCTCCACCTTCTATCTTTATGCACTTACTTTGAGAGCATAGTGGCCATTCTTAGTTCTATGTGCATTGTCCCAAGACTAGTTGAGTGATGCATAACTTGATATTGCTTGTTTTAAACTATTTGTATCTAGTCACTCTTATGAACTTTGAAGGTGTCCTATGCATTTATATTTGCTACTCTATGAGGGACAAGCTGAATGCCATTATGCTATGTTTTCTTTATGTGAAACAAACAAACGTCTTGCAAAGCATTGTTATTCATGAACCTTTTGTTTGTGCCTTTTCATGTTGCAACATAGTTTCTTTGTCTTACTGCTAGAACTTTGTCTTTCATGTTATGATTGAAGTACTATGATCCCAGCTTTGAATGTTTTACAAATACTTTGATAAAGTTTATGATGGCGCATATCACCTCAAAAAATTTTATTTCTTTTTATCACTTACCTACACGAGGACGAGCAGGAGTTAAGCTTGGGGATGTTGATACATTGCAAATGTATCTATAATTTTTGATGTTCCATGCTTGGTTTTATCTACTTTCTTGTGTTTTGTCCACACTTTGGAGTACTTTTCATATGATTTCTTGGACTAACCTATTAACAAGAGCCACAGTGCCAGCTGTCAGTTTTCTGCTGTTTTTGGTTCCAGGAAAGTCAGAAAATGAATATTATCGGAATTGGACGGGACAAAATCCAAAAATCCTATTTCACCAGAAGCCTCCCGGAGCCAGAATATGAGACGGAGTGGGGCTGGGGCCCAGCCACACCACCCGGGCGCGTGGGCTGGTCAGCGCTAGACGCCGCCAGGGTGGTCTCCCTCTTCGTCTATAAGATGGCTTCTGACCTAAAAACTCAGGGGGGGTTCGACGTTTTTCCAAAAGGAGTTCCGCTCCGCCGCCACCACCAGATTCCACGAAACAGCACTAGAAACTCCGCTCGCACCTCAAGACGGGAATTGAGGAGATCATCGCCATCATCATCACCATCGCTTCTCCATCGACCATCCATGTTTCCCCCATCTATGAGTGAGTAATCCCCCGCTGTAGGCTATGGGGATGGTAGGGATTGGATGAGATCGTTCATGTAATGGCATCAGATTGTTAGGGCATGGTGCCTAGTATCTTTTATTAGTGCTTTATGACTTTGTTGCGACTTGTTATGCTTAATGCTTATCACTAGGGCCCGAGTGCCATGATTTCAGATCTAAACATGTTATTGACTCATTATGATAGTATTGTTTATGGTCTTATCTGCAAGTTGTATACACACGTTGTTGTCCAGAACCAATGGCCCCGGCGATGTAAATCGGGATAACCGGAGGGAATGGCTTTGATGTGAGGATCACATGTGTTCACAGAGTGTTAATGCTTTGCTCCAGTGCTCTATTAAAAGGAGCACCTTAATTGCTAGTAGTTCCCTTGAGGCCCCGCTGCAAACAAGCTGGCAGGACAAAAGATGTTGTGCAAGTTCTCATTGCGAGCACGTATGACTATATATGGAACACATGCCTAGGATTATCTAGTACTTGGATGCTTTATCTTATTTATCTGCAATTGCCCTATGTTCTTATTGCTATGTGAATTGTCTTGTCCATGCAACGCCCGTCCATCCATCCCTATGCCTACCGCACTCGAATCCTACTGTTTACTGCTATTGTTACTACTGTCTTTAATTTACTACTTTTGTTACTTTACTCTTCCTACTACAAAACTGTTGCTACTGATAAAACTGCTGTGAGCAAGATTGTTTCCAGGTACAGCTGAATTGACAACTCAGTTGTTAAGGCTTATAAATATTCTTTGGCTCTCCTTGTGTCGAATCAATAAATTGGGTTCCACTTCCCTCAAAAATACTGCGATACACCCCCTATACTTGTGGGTCATCACCCCTCAGCAATCCTGGAATCGGTGTTGCGTGTTTTCAGATAGCAGTGGCACAATCACAATTTCGGATTCAACTACTGACTCGGGCGTTTCCAAACCCTAAATCGCGGTACATTTTACCCAGAGAACGTGGGTAGATTGTTTCGCCCAGCAAAGTGCCACACACAGAGCTCTAGAATTTAATCGAATTACATATATAGGTTCAAGTTCAACACATTACTATGCATCTTCATTGCCAGTAGCCTTCTTCCGCAGCCTGGGTGCCAAGCCTTCACGTCCACTGGCTTCTTCATTTCCTGCCTTCTTCCTCTTCCTCGGTGCCAATTTTCTTAGCTTCACGTACTCTGCATCGCCGGGACAATGGGCACCAGAATCGTGTCCAACATCATCTTTCCACTCGTTTTTAATTTCTTCGGGCAGCAAAATGAGTGACCTGGCAGTCATGTTTCTAACCTTGCGGCGCTTCCTGTCAAAGAAACAAGACTGTTGCATAACTGCCCAATATCTACAGAGTAAATAAAACAAAAATTACAATTCAGCACAAACATGCGAACCCCAAGAGACTTTTGCTTACCAGGAGCTAATTGGGTTCGAGCAACCACCCTGTCCAAGAATAGAAGGGCGAGTCCCAGTTGCAGCAGCTTCCACATCCAGTACATCACAATTCAGCTCAAACATGCAATCCGAAGCATACCTTTTCATCAACCCAATTAGCCGACTGTCACACGTTAGAGGAACCATGATGCCACGTTCATCCATGAAGCTGAACTTTGCAGTCTGCTTTGGCCATAATTCATCATGATTACGTAGAGCAGCAATCATACCAGATATAGTGCAGATCTGCGCATGCGCTTCTTCCATCGTGATACAATGGTGTCCATACCACTTTCCCTTAGAGTTGTACCTGAAGAGGACTACCGTAACCAGGTAAGGGTGGTCCACGAAGATCCCACTTGACAGTAAACTATGAACAAAATATGTTTGTCAGCGTTGGGCTAACAAACAATTTTAGGTTCAGTAGCCAGCTAGCAGTTATAATTAGTGCGAATAGCAAAGAGAAGGGTAGCTCACCAGCTTGTAGCCAGAACTTCTTCTTCCTTGGTAGTAGGATCTTCCATCCTCCGAGCTGCTCGGCTTGTCGGTGGCGGGGGCGGGCTAGAGCCTCGCAACGGCGACTATGACATGCGACTAGGCGCAACAACTTGGCACCAAAAGTCAAATGTCCGAAGGGATCGTCCTGCCTGGAGGGTGGATTCCGACACCGCCGGTTCTAGGGGAAAGGTGGGAATGGATTTGTGAAATTGGTTAATGCATCCAATCCACTTAGTTCCTCGATTTTCCTAAGTGGTTGTCGTGTTGGCGCTCGCGTCAGGACAGATGACCGACATGAGGGTCCCGAACGTCTACTTCATGGGGTAGTTTCACGGAATGTTTGAATTTGGCAGGCGCGAGATGAGTTTGTAGAAAAATGGCCCCTCTCGGTAGTTGGCAGCCCAACATTTCGAAACGCGGCAATTTCAGGCAACTTAGGTACCGCCATGCGCTGGCCCGGGAACTTTTGTACCGCAGACGAATAGGCCCTGCCCAGTGGCTGGTAATACCGTCCAAGTACGGGAATGCCTGAAACAGTCAGTTTTGAAGAGCCCTTTAAAAGGATCCCGTCTTCCCCATTGTGGGATTAGCTCTTTCACTCTCTCTCTTCTCTTCCATTGTTGACTTTAAGATATTTCCCTTCCTCTCTATATCTCAATTATTTATTGAATATTTTTGTGGGATTTGAGAGAGGGGGTCTAGATCTACAATCCTACCAAACTAAATCTCTTCTTTGTGAAGGAAATCTTGGGATCTAGATCTTTAAGAATTTGGTGTTCTCTTCTTGTGTTCTTCCTCTCTTATTCCATCAATAGCTTTTCTATATTTGGTGGAATTTGGGAGGGAAGAACTTGGCATTGTATTAGGTGCATAGGTTTTAGTTCTCTACGGAGAATCGGTTGGTGAAAGATTTTGAGCTTGTTGTTCTCGAGTTCTTGGAACCCTATACCATTGTGGCCTTGGTGGTGTTTCTTGGGGCCTCCAATTAAGTTGTGAAGATAGCCTCAAGCTTGTAGGCTTTTATATGATTATCTTGGGAGCATCCAATTGAGTTGTGGAGATTTCCCCAAGCTTGTACAGGTTTAGTGATCGCCCTCAAGTGTCCCATAGTGGATTGTGTGCATGCCTTTGTGGTGCGCATATGGGACAATAAGGTGAAATTTTTGTGGTGTTGGTGAGTGGTGTGTCTCTACATCTTAGGGTGAGGTCTTGTGTGGATTTGTGTGTGCATCGAGCCACCATATCTCAAGGTGATCCACTTGTGGTGCTTGGGGAGCATTACGCCGATGCACCTCTCTGATGTCTCTCAAGTGTAGAATATCAATTGTAGTACTTTTCAATAAAAAGGTTGTCGAGCCCACGAGGAGCTGAAGGTATTGGTTAGTAAGTTTGACAAGTAAAATAATAAAAGGGTGCATTGGTTTTGGTGTTTTGGGTTTGTAGTTTGCAGTAAAATAAAGTACTGAAAGGAAATAGCAATAAGTAAATGCTCTTAATGAGAGAAATCCCAATCCTCTATGCAGCAAGAGGATAAGCTCAAGTGTGTGTGAACTTATATATGACAAGCGTTCTCGAGGGCGGCGTGAATTTACTTAGCATTTAGATTTGTACACAACATGGTGAATATCTTGTCAAGTTTTATTCCTTTAGGGCGGAGCCTAAATTAGGTGCAGTCATAGATATGACTAAATAAACCCCTTAAGATGGATCCTAGAGACATTTTCATGAGCAAGTATAGAAATCATTAAGATATAAATGTCCCAGCATAGCAGTTATTTCATTGGTCCCCAACATAAATCCCTCTAATGCAACTAAAAGTATTGGAAAACAGTTTCTGTCATTCCATCCCTTCCAACCCTCATCATTGCATCAAAGTGTATCCCTATGTGCACATATAAGTGAAGTAATATGCAGTAGACGTTCACGTAAAACCATCATAGAACCACATAAAAGATAAAAAACTCGACCAAATACTCATTGCATATTATATGGAAATCATAGCCAATTTAATCCTATGCCCTCAGGAACATGGGGATCTACTAATAAGTGATAAACATGATATGGATCAGTGGCATATGTATTACAACACAATCTGAAAATATAATATCTCCACCAAATAAAGACAAGTTGCCAATCACAAACATGCAAATAACACTTAAACAATATATGGGGTTCAATCAATCACAAACTATGAGGGGAACGATTGAGGTGGATCTTGGAGATGGTTATGATGATGGTGCTGATGGAGAGGCCTCCCCCTACGCGAAGGAGGAGTGATGATGATGATGATGTTGATTTCCCCCTCATCGAGGGCTCCGGTGCTACAAGGTCTGCCCTCTCCCGGAGTAGGAGAGGAATTTCGCCTCCGCCACCGCCTCTGTAAATCATGCAAAAATATGGCATAGGTTATCTGGCGAGACGAATGCATCTTTAAAATGGAGGAGCTGAGAAGATGCTCGAGGCTGAAATGGGCCTGGATGGCGCGCCTAGTTGAGGGGGGCACGCTAGCTGGCTTCTTTCGGGCCTCGTGGCTCTTCTCTCGTGCTTCTTTGGCCCATAGTCCTTCTCTTGATAAAAAACTGATCAGGTATTTTTCCTTTGATTTTTAGGCATCCAGAAGGTCCTTGAAATAGCAAAATACGAAAAAGGAAGTTTTCTGCCTCCAAGAAATTAAATACCAATGAAAGGGAGTTTGTAGGAAAGTCCCATAAATCAACTAAAAAGGCATAAATAATGATAGATCATGGCAAATAGCATTCAAAACAGATCATATAAGTCACTAAATTGATGATGTAAAATGTACCTATAACTCTCCAACAAAAACATATGTCCCCTCAAAAGGAGGAATTTTGGGATAAAGTCTGCGTCTTTGCGTACCCCAGTTATCTCCATACCTGAGCTCTTTACTTATGCACTTTACATTGTGATAGCCTTCGTTCTTGAAATAATATATCTTGCCATCACCTTGTTTCTTGTCTTGATTAGCATTTGTTGTTGGTGCACTTAGTTGAATATAGTGGATTCAAGTTTTATGCTTGATAAATTAAACTCTAGTTTCATTACACGTTTATTAGAGGCAAAACATAATAGTTTTAAAACACATATTCACCCCCTATAGGCAACATCCGTGTTCTTTCAAAAAACCATTTTAGTCTCCTCAAAAGAAAACTTGGCTACCAGTTTACTAATATCCTCGTAGTTTAAACTATCCCTAATAAGAGCACATAAATAAGCAGATAACAGGTTAACTATGAAGGGAATATGCCCGAGAGGTAATAATAAATTGGTTATTATCTTATTCCATGTTTATGATAAATGTTTATTTTGCATGCTATAATTGTATTAATTGGAAACGTTAATACATGTGTGTTTAATAAGAAAATACAAACTTCCTAGTAATGCCTCTCATATAAACTAGCTCGTTGATTAACAATATGATCAAGGTTTCCTGATCATGGACATTGGATGTTGTTAATAACAAGGTCACAACATTGGTGGAACGATGTGATGAACATTCATCCGAAGTATAGCATTACGATCAAAGTCATTGTGTTTATATTACTATAACATCATACAAAGTAATCCTAGTCCTTAGACCATGAGATCATGTCAATCACTAACACTAGAACAGTATCTTGATACCATCAAACGTCACACCATAAAAGGGTGACTATAAAGGTGGGTTCAGTGCTACGGAGGTATTATGTAGAGGCTCATGGATAAAGAGTGGGATTTGTCCATCTCGATGACGGATAGATATACTCAGGGCCCTCTCGGTGATATCACATTGAAATAGCTTGCAAACAAGTGATGTGATCACTAGAATATTATATCACGAGAACGAGAAAAGAGTGCATGTCGGTAACAAGATCAAACTAGGTATTGAGATACCGATGATCGAATCTCGGACATGTAGTATATCGCGAGACAAAGGGATTTAGTTACAATGTTAAAGGTTCACACGATCACTAGAGTCATCGTTGAATGTGTGGGAGTCAGTACGGATCTCTAGGTCCTGCTGCTGATTATTTATCGAAGAGGGGTCTCGATCATGTCTGCATTATTCGTGAACCATAGGGTGACACACTTAAGGGATACCGACACCAATTAGGAGCAACTATGTTTCAGATAAAGATTATAAAAAGCGCTGGAATCATTTCGATGGAAACCGAAATTGTTTAGGGTGAAATTGCTGAAACTGGTTCTGCATGTGATATTGAAATACTGAAGGGAGTTTTATGTGAATGTTTGTTAATTAAAGTAATTAACAAAATTCTGAATAAAATAAATGAAAGTGTTTTATTTAAAGAGAAAAATGCATTTAATTTAGTGGACATTAAATGCAAGTGAGTGGAGTTGAAATTTATGTGAGTGGGCTTAGTGGAAGGTCCACCCACATGAATGAGGGAGAGGTGGGGGCACCACCATGGCCGGCCAGCCATGGCCATGGGGCTGCGCCCCAACCCCTATAAAAGGAACCCCATGGCTCTTCTCCACTTGCCCCACCTCCTCGTGAAGGTTCTCTTCTCCCTCTAGTTATTCTCCATGGTCTCGGATTAGCGAGATACATGTTCCCGATGGCTTTATCTGGAAAGGAGTTGTTGCTTCCGCTGCATCGCTGGAGCAAGGAGGCGGAGGTTGTTCGGTGGACCGGGCGTGTGTGCGATCACAGATGCACCGCTACTTTGCGGTGCTAGACTTGATGGTGCTGGACCTAATGGTGCTGGAACTGCTGGACCTGAAGGACTTCATCACGATCTTGAGATCGGCAAGTGTATGACTATATCATCCACGAGTTCCATCTCGTTAACAAAGCTTTGTTATCTTCGAGGGTATGTTCTCTATGGATGTATATCCACCCATTGCTTGTCTCTAGTAGATAGATCTTGGCGTATAATAGTTCCCATCGTAGGAAATTTTTTGTTTTCTATGTTGTGAACCCAACAATGGTATTAGAGCCTGATCTATGCGTAGATGCTTTGCACGGGTAGTACACATATGTTTATGTGGGTGATGATGATCATGTTATTACTTCTTTCATGTATTTTGGATATTGGTGGCATAGTGGGATGAAGCGGCCTGGACTAACTTTTCATGTCCTCGCACATGAGACCGGTTCCACGATTGATATGCAACTAGTTTTGCATAAGTGGCTAGAGGGTGTCTGTCTCTCCTACTATAGTCAATATCTGATTTACAACGATTTGCTAATAACTTAGTTATCATCATTGTGGTTCCATGTTTGTAGGTAAGACCGGTTCTATCTTCGAAAGCCCTAAGCCACGTAAAACTTGCAATGGATAAATTAGAAGCGTCTAGTTTAGATTGTTGATGGGCTTGTTGCATCATATGGTAATGTTGTAAGTTGATGTATAGTTTATACTCTTAACACACCTAACGTGTAAGTTCCATAGACCTTGGCCTTACACACAAAGGAATGATAGAGATCATACCATGATGCACGTGATGGTGATCAAATGCATGGACCATATCATTCCACTTTACACATATGATGTTTGCATCTTATATTGCTAGTTTGGCGTTTTACTAGCATTATAAGATGATCCCTCATTTAGATATCAAGATAAAAATGTGTTCTTCCTTAAGTATGCACTGTTCTATGGATCGTGTTTCGAGACATCACGTGATGATCGGGTGTACTCGACTCTGCGCTTTCATACAATGGGTGTAAGACAGTTTTACACACACGAGTACTAAGGTTCTTACTTGGCGAGCCTAGCATGTAAAGACATGGCCTCAGAACACGGACCGAAAGGTTAAGCATGAGTCATATAGTTGATATGATGCCCATATTGATGCTCGCCTTTGAAGCTACACCGACTCACGTGATGATCGGACTTGGTGTAGTGGATTTGGTCCATGTAATCACCAAAAATACACGAGGGATGTCGTTTTTGAGTGGGAGTTCATTTCTAATTTGGGTTAGTCGAACTCAATTTGTCATAAACTATATCAAAGTAAATTTGCATAATTTGTTGTAGTAATTGACATATGTTTACTACCTTATGCTTAGTTTTAATTGAGATAATAGAACTATAGAATTTTGGATATTTGCTTTACGAACTGGTATCGTATTGTCTTGAATGTCAATTTAAAGTTTAGAAGTCATATTGCAAACTTTAAGCAAAATCTATTTACTCCATGAAGTTTAATAAGTAGTATTAAATCGAGAGTAAGAATTCCAATGTTAGTATCTAAAGTATCATGTTTGCCTCCATGATTCTTGATATTAAAAAGTTGTTTTTGATATCGAGGTTATCTAGGAGCTGAAAGAACTGTTTCAGAAGCCATCATGTGTGGAAGATATTTTGATATCTGAAACAATGTTTATGGTTGCAATATGATAGAGTATAATTTGGCAAAATACATGTTCTCACATTGTATGAGAATTTGCGAAGGTTGGAGACGCTAGACGTCCTAATCTCCCAAAAAGGTTTTGGGAACTAACATTATACTCACAATTCGTCCTTATAGGCCATAGTAGCTTGATAATGAAAGTTGTCATGATAAGGATGAATAGAAGATGTAAGTAAAATGTTTCTACACATAAAACATTACTAAAGGATGGATTTTTGAAAGAACACCAAACATTAGATGATGGTGATCTACCTCAAAGTGCAAGTCCAAAGGTATTAGTATTTTACTATACCTGCTTTGGACTATGTGTCATATGTATGGCGCCACTGTTAATGTTGATAGATTCTTTTAAAAGGAAAAGGAAATACTAAAAGAGAATCTATAAAATATTTGGCAGAAAAAGAAAAGACTGGAAATGTCTAGCTAAGGTATATAGAAGAAATGCATGTTATGGTTGTATTCTTTGCTTGTTAAACAATATGGTTCTTGGGTATTGGATACCAAATTGGTTGGTATGAAATATCATACAGAACGACGCAATTCATGAACTACAACAGCCTAAGTAACTAGCAAAATAATATGTGATGATGTTCATCAAAAAACAAATAAAGTGTTATTGTATTTCTTGTTGACATCAGAGCTTGCCTTGAAGATTTGTTTAAATAATTGTTATTTCGTTTCGGTATTATGAGAACAATGGTTGTTCAAATATTTACCGTATTCCATAGAAGATGGATGAACTTTTACAAGTCTAGTTGGAGAAATCACATCCATAAAACTAATGCTAAAATGTCACAAGACAAATGATTGAAAGATCACTTATGAAGTGACATCACCATTTAAATTATATTGGAAAGAGAACATGAAGAAAGTCCATTTTGATGGATTTTTGGAGTCCTTGATTTTGATCAAATGACACTTGTGTGACTTTCCTCGAGATAATTAAAACTCCGTTCATAGGCCAAAGAGGAACGGATGACTAACTTATTGGAAATTGTGCATGTTGATGTGCATAGTCCATTATGTGTAGCCATATGCGATGGATCTTTTTTTTGCTTCGTATGCTTTCTCCGGAAATTTGAGTGAATATATATATATATATTTACTCAATAAGGAAGAAGTATGAAACATTTGAATATTGTTCAAAGACTTTCAAGATGAAGTGAAAAATCATTGTAACAAGAAAATAAAGAATTTATGGTTTGATCATAAAGGAAGATATTTGAGTTACAATTTTAGCAAAACACCTAAGATTTCGGGAATTGTTCCATGGATTTGCATTTCCCGATAAACCACAGGAGTATGGTATATTCGGGAGATCAAATCAAACCTTGTTTGACATGGTAAGATCAAAGGTGTCATTTATAAAACTGCCATTATATTTGAAGGATTAAAGCTTTAGAGACTACCACTTTTACACTAAAAAGAGCACCATCGTGATCCGTTGAAATGACACCATATGAGTTATGGTTTGGGATAAAACCCGAATTGTATTTTCTTAAATTTTGGTATGCTATGCATAAGTAAAATGTTTACAACCAAAGTCGGAGAAGGACATCTTTGTAGGTTATCCCAAATAATTTGTTGGGAATTCCTCCATAACACCGAGGATAAAAGAGTTTGTCGCTTGGAACGTCAAGTTTCTTGAGAAGGAATTTTTTGTGAAAAGTTAAGTGGGAGGACAATAGAACTTTTATATATTGTTGAACCTTAGCTATATGTGCTAAGTAGGACAACACTGGAAAGTGTCCCGGTGGCGGCCACAATGCTCATGGCTCTCGTGATTACAAAGGTTGTGATCTTGGAGATTAGAGTTCCAAGTTGAACCGTATGCATCAGGTAATAAACAAGTCATTATTATTTTGACAATGATGAACCGACTGCATGCAAAGAAGCGATGATGGGCCCTAACTCCATAAAATGACTAGAAGTCATAAAATCCGTGATAGTTTCCATACACGAGAAATCAAGTTTTAAACTTGGAAGACCCTCCGAAAAGGCATGAAGCCTGTCGGTCGTGTTTGGATCTATAAAGAATTAGACATGGATGTTTTACATCTATGAAATAATCGACATGTAGAAAAGGAATTTATGACAAAGATCAAGGAGTTGACTATGACAAGATTTGATCTTTCATAGCGATATTTAGTCTTGATGGATTAATCTAGCGACCACTACATATAATTTGGTATATGGTAGTTGAACAAACAAAACAATGTTCTTATAATAGAATGGTTACCTAGGACGTGTACATGACACGGTCCGAAGGGTTTTGTTAATTCAAAGGGTGATAAAAGGGCATGCAAACTTCAATAGTTGAAGTGAGCATAGCGGAGTTGGAATCTTCACCATGATGAAAATGTTAAAAGAGTTTAATTTCATCGGAGACGATGAAGATGCTTGCATTTGCCAGAAATTAAGTGGGAGCGCTAAGACAAATTTCCAATACATTATGCAGAGTACATATTGCTGATTGGAAATAATGTATCCTTTATTGACACGGGTTAAGAATTTCGTTAAAATTAGACTTTGGCAAAACCAGAATATTTGGCATCAATGTTTATATGGATAGATTGAGGCGCTAATATGGTTGTGCCAGACGTACATATATGAGATATTGAAAGGGTTCAATATGGAAACAACAAGAAAGGCCTGCAGCATGGAAAGGATTGAATCAAGATTCAAGTGTATTGACACTTGGTGTGTGAAATCACATGAATATTTTGATCAATAATACCATGATATGTACAGATCCAGATATGTCCAATCCTCTAAATGTTATGAGCATATACCAGAATGATTCATAAGATGATCATTGGACAATAGTAAAGATATTCTTATGAGCTTTGGAAGAACTAAGGATATATCATGTATAAGTGACAAATAGTTGAAAGTAGTTCATTGTAAAGTGTTACATTGATACTAGTTTGTCACAAGATACAAATTAAATTTATCTCAATTTAAACTATGGGTGGCACAATGTAATGGAAAGTAAGTTCCATGATGGATTTGGATTAGTTCCAAAGTTAAGACATTGTGACAGATACTACAACAAAAGGCTAATTATATGACTGCTATAGTAGCAGCAAAGGAGGGCATTTGTGTTAAGTAGTTTGTTATCAAACTAGGTGTGGTTCTCAGTGGGCTAATACTATAAACATATATTGTATGACAATACTATCAACATGTTTTAACCCAAAGGAACTAAAGGTCTCACCAAAGGACTAAATTTATACAATGACATCTCATTAGAGAATGAGTGATGCGTAGAGATGCAAAGACATGCAAATACACACGGACCTGAAAATGTCAGATCCGAAGATTATGTTAACCACTAGCAAACGCGTATATTCAACACCTAGGTGTTGTGTATACAAGTTTACAAACTAGATTATTGACTCTAGTGCAAGTGGGAGACTGAAGGGAATATGCCCAAGAGGCAATAATAAAGTGGTTATTATCATATTCCATGTTTATGAGAAATGTTTATTTTGCATGCTATAATTGTATTAATTGTAAACATTGATACATGTGTGTTTAACAAACAAAATGCAAAGTTCCTAGTAATGCCTCTCATATAAACTAGCTCATTGATTAACAAGATGATCAAGGTTTTCTGATCATGGACATTAGATGTTGTTAATAACAAGGTCACATCATTGGTGGAATGATGTTATGAACATTCATCCGACGTATAGCATTACGATCAAAGTCATTGTGTTTATATTGCTATAACATGATACGAAGTAATCCTAGTCCTTAGAACATGAGATCATGTCAATCACTAACACTGGAAGAGTATCTTGATAACATCAAACGTCACACCGTAAAAGGGTGACTATAAAGGTGAGTTTAGTGCTACGAAGGTGTTATGTAGAGGCTCATGGATCAAGAGTGGGATTTGTCCATCCCGATGATGGATAGATATACTCAAGGCCCTCTTGGTGATATCACATTGCAATAACTTGCAAGCAAGTGATGTGATCACTAGAATGTTATATCACGGGAACGAGAAAAGAGTGCATGTTGGTAACGAGATCAAACTAGGTATTGAGATACCGATGATCGAATCTCAGACATGTAATATATTGCGAGACAAAGGGATTTAGTTACAATGTTAAAGGTTCACACGATCACTAGAGTCATCGTTGAATGTGTGGGAGTAAGTACGGATCTCCAGGTCCCGCTACAGATTATTGATCAGAGAGGGGTCTCGATCATGTCTGCATTATTCGCGAACATAGGGTGACACACTTAAGGGATATCGACACCATTTAGGAGCAAATATGTTTCAGATAAAGATTATGAAAGAGCTGGAATCATTTCGATGGAAACCGGAATAGTTTCAGGTGAAATTGCTGAAACTGGTTCTGCATGTGATATTGAAATGTTGCAGGGAGTTTTATGTGAATGTTTGTTAATTAAAGTAATTAACAAAATTCTGAATAAAATAAATAAAAGTGTTTTATTTAAAGAGAAAAATGCATTTAATTTAGTGGACATTAAATGCAAGTGAGTGGAGTTGAAATTTATGTGAGTGGGTGATGACCCACAAGTATAGGGGGTGTATCGCAGTATTTTCGAGGGAAGTGAAACCCAATTTATTGATTTGACACAAGGGGAGCCAAAGAATATTTATAAGACTTAACAACTGAGTTGTCAATTCAGCTGCACCTGGAAACAATCTTGCTCACAGCAGTTTATCAGTAGCAACAGTTTTGTAGTAGGAATAACAAAGTAGCAACAGTAGTAAAGTAAAGACAGTAGTAACAATAGCAGTAAACAGTGGGATTCGAGTGCTGTAGGCATAGGTATGGATGGACGGGTGTTGCATGGACAAGACAATTCACATAGCAATCAGAACATAGGGCAATTGCAGATAAATAAGATAAAGCATCCAAGTACTAGACAATCCTAGGCGTGTGTTCCATATATAGTCATACGTGCTCGCAATGAGAACTTGCACAACATATTTTGTCCTGCCAGCCCGTTTGTAGCGGGGACTCAAGGGAACTACTGGCAATTAAGGTGCTCGTTTTAATAGAGCACCGGAGCAAAGCATTAACACTCCATGAACACATGTGATCCTCACATCAAAGCCATTCCCTCTGGTTATCCCGATTTCTGTCACTTCGGGGCCATTAGTTCCGGACAACAATGTGTGTATACAACTTGCAGATAAGACCAAAAACAATACTATCATAATGAATCAATAACATGTTCAGATCTAAAATCATGGCACTCGGGCCCTAGTGACAAGTATTAAGCACAACAAGTCACAACAAAGTCATAAAGCACTAATAAAAGATACTAGGCACCATGCCCTAACAATCTGATGCCATTACATGAACGATCTCATCCAATCCCTACCATCCCCATAGCCTACAGCGGGGGATTACTCACTCGTAGATGGGGGAAACATGGATGGTCCATGGAGAAACGATGGTGATGATGATGGCGATGATCTCCTCCAATTTCCCGTCCCGGCAGGGTGCCAGAACGGAGTTTCTGGTGCTGTTTCGTGGAATCTGGTGGTGGCGGCGGAGCGGAACTCCTTCTGGAAAAACGTCGACCCCCCGGAGTTTTTAGGTCAGAAGTCTTCTTATAGGCGAAGAGGGAGACCGAGGGGGTGCCTGGGGGCCCACACCATGCCCTGGCGCGGCCAGGCCCAGCCCGCGCCTGGGGGTGGTGTGTCCAGCCCCTGGCCCTCCTCCGTCTCGTATTCTGGCTCCATGAGTCCTCCGGAAAAATAGGCACTTTGGCTTTTGTCCCGTCCAATTCCGAGAATATTCATTTTCTGAATTTTCTTGAACCAAAAATAGCAGAAAACAGGCAGCTGGCACTGTGGCTCTTGTTAATAGGTTAGTCCAAGAAATCATATGAAAAGTACTCCAAAGTGTGGACAAAACACAAGAAAGGAGATAAAACCAAGCATGGAACATCAAAAATTATAGATACATTTGCAATGTATCAACATCCCCAAGCTTAACTCCTTCTCGTCCTCGAGTAGGTAAGTGATAAAAAGAAAGAATAATTTTTGAGGTGACATGCACCATCAAAGACTTGATCAAAGTATTTGTAAAACATTCAAAGCTGGGATCATAGTACTTCAATCATAACATGAAAGACAAAGTTCTAGAAATAAGACAAAGAAACTATGATACAACATGAAAAGGCACAAACAAAAGATCCATGAATAACAATGCTTTGCAAGACGTTTGTTTGTTTCACATAAAGAAAACATAGCATAATGGCATTCAGCTTGTCCCTCATAGAGTAGCAAATATAAATGCATAGGACACCTTCAAAGTTCATAAGAGTGACTAGATACAAATAGTTTAAAACAATCAATATCAAGTTATGCATCAATCAACTAGTCTTAGGACAATGCACATAGAACTAAGAATGGCCACTATGCTCTCAAAGTAGGTGCATAAAGGTAGAAGGTGGAGACTCAATATAATGGTGGAAGAAAGGCCTTCATAGAAGGAAGTAGGGATTCAAGTCTCATAAAGAGCTTCCAAAAATTATGGTACTTATTAGCTTTCAGCTCTCATTTCCCCTATCATAAGCATCTTGAAGTGATTAAGGTTAAAGTGAACAAACTATGGAGTATTTGCTTGACGAAGTATAAGTTAGAAATCTCATGTCCCTTGACTACGAGGGCCGCTCCTCATGCTACTCAAGTTTAGTCACCGGTAAGTTCTTGTCATCGTAAGTGCATGTGTATCATAGAGAACCGCCAATGGGGTACCCCTTGCCCGATGATACGGAAGAATCCCCATATCAAAATGACAAGGCAAGCAGACAACAAGCATCTCAGCAATCTTCTTATTTACCATGGGAATATGGTGCTTTTTTCTCTCTTTCCTCTTTTCATAATCTCTTTTTTTCATTTTTTTTCTCAATATAGGACTCTTTTTTTTTATAAGAAGAATGCTTCATAGACAGCTCATTATGGTTACGCTGCAGGTTTCCACTATGTCAGCATGGATTAGACTAGAGGCCCACGCATTTCTCTAACACATATACATAACTCCATGGACTTACAAGCTCCCCTTTCATTTCACACCGACGACATCCATAGACAAAAGAGCATGATATCAACTAGGTACAAGTACCAAGTGTAATGTTGAAAGTGTTCCCCATGAAAGCATGGTTCTGCTAATCCCCAACAAATAAGTGAAGCATATACAACATAGACGACACAATGGTTCAAGTTTATTAAGGGCAAGAAAAGTAAAGTGTGCCATCAAGTTCGTGAGAGCTTTAATCACTAGTTTTCTCATAACAAGTTTAATTTGGAAGGTAAACAAAAACATGAATATACTTGGAATAGCATATGCTAGTAGGTAGGTATGGTGGACTCTTTTGGAATAACTTGGTTTAGGGAGTTGGATGCATGAGTGGAACTCACACTTGGTTGTGGAGGCTAGCAAAAGACTGGGAGCGACAAACTAGCAGAGCAATAATGGCCATAATCATGTAGAGCGACAAAACATCATTGATCAAAGCATAAAGTGATACTACAAGTTGAAAACTAAAGGATCATAAAGGCTACGGTGACTTGAGATAGTCATAACATGGTGTGAGCATGCCCCATGTCAACCCAAATAAAACATCAAAGGAGAATACCACTATATTATGCTTTAATATGCTAAAACAACGCATGATTCATCCAAGGCACATTAAGCAATCTCAATTGTCTATAATAAGTCATGCTACAGCAAAGAATACTAAGCATAAAGCCAAAACAATATCAAGCCAAAAGAATACTAAGCATAAAGCCAAAACAATACCACTGATGGGTTCGTAGCATGGAAAACAAAAAAATTCTACCGCAAGAATGAACAAAACCCAGATCTAATCTAGATAAAAGCCAAGATCTAATCTATTAGACATGTGCAACGAGATAGATCTGTACTAACCCTTGTAGACCCAAAAGCGTTACGAGATCGGATCTCGTGGTTGATGTAGTCGATCACTTGCCGATCTCAAGATCGAGTAGACGATCCTTCCGCGCTGCTCCCAAGCGCTCAGCAATGGTCACACGCAAGGAGTCGAAGCAGACCTTCCTCTCCCTGTTCCAGCGAGCAGCGGAGGTAGTAGATCTCTCCACGGAATCCTAGCAGCACGATGGTGTGGTGGTGGTGGTGGAGTAGAGAATTCTGCAGGGCTTCGCCTAAGCCAGAGCAGAGGGAAGGAGGAGGAGAGAGGCGGCTAGGGTTTTAGGATTGAAGGGGCAAGGAGGGTGGAGCCTCCACCCCTCTATTTAAAGGAGGGAGGCGCCATGGGGAGGTGGAGTCCTTGTAGGACTCCCCTCTCCCTTGGCCGGCGGATCAAGGAGGTGGGGGGAGAGTCCTACTCCCCCACGAATCCTTGTCTTGCCCCACAAGGATTCCTTGATCCTTTCTTGGTTTTCAAGCAAACTCCAAGAAATCTTCTAGAACCTTCCTAACATTCAAACCTTCTAGAATCCCCATACAAATACTCCTAACATTTCCTAACTTAGAAAATGATCCCCAATATATGAATCTTATTCCCTGACAATTTCGGATCTCCTCGTGATGTCCCGGATCCAATCCGAGACTCAACAACATTCGTCTCCAACGCATTCCATATCTACTTAAAACAACTTCGAACCTTAAGTGTGTCACCCTACGGTTCGTGAACATGTAGACATGATGGAGACACATCTCCGATCAATAACCATTAGCGGGATCTGGAGATCCATAACAGCTCCCACATACTCAACGATGACTTTGTGATCGATAGAACCATTTAACATACGAAACCAATTCCCTTTATCACGCGATATTCTACTTATCCGAGGTTTGATCGTCGGTATCTCCATACCTTGTTCTACCTCGTTACTGATAAGTACTCTTTACTCGTTCCATGATATGCCATCCCTTGTGACCTAGTCACATGCTTGCAAGCTAACTAGATGACATTCCACCGAGAGGGCCCAGAGCATATCTATCCGTCATATGGATGGACAAATCCCAATCTTGGTCCATGCGCTTCAACACATACTTTCAGAATACCCAATGTCACCTTTATAACCACCCAGTTACGAAGCGGCGTTTGATGTCATCAAAGTACCCATCCGGTGATGGTGATTAACATAACCTCATGGTCGAAGGATTAGGTTACTATGCATTTGAAAAGTTTGTAGCAAAACGAACTTAATGACTTGATCTTATGCTATGCTTACTTATGGGTGTGTGTCCATCACATCATTCTCCTAATGATATGATCTTGTTATTAACGACATCCAATGTCCATGATTAGGAAACCATGATCATCCATTAATCAACAAGCTAGTTTAACAAGAGGCTTACTAGGGACTCTTTTATGTTTACAAAACACACAAGTATTAATGTTTCCGGTTAATACAATTATAGCATGGGATGTAAACATTTATCATAAACATAAAGATATAATAATAACCACTTTTATTATTGCCTCTTGGGCATATCTCCAACAGTCTCCCACTTGCACTAGAGTCAATAATCTAGTTAAAAAAAACTTGTGCATTCAACACCTATGGCTTTCTGGTGTTGTATAGACACTATTGCTAGTGGTAAACATAATCTTCAGATCTGACACTTCCAGGTCCGTGTGTATTTGCATGTCCTTGTGTCTCTACGCATTACTCATTCTCTAATGAGATGGCATTGTATAAATTTGGTCCTTTGGTGAGACCTTTAGTTCCTTGGGATTAAATCATGTTGATACAATTGTCATACAATGTATCTTCATAGTATTATCCCGCTATGAACCACACCTAGTTTGATAACAAACTACTTGACGCAAATGCCCTCATTTGCTGCTACAATAGTAGTCATATACTTAGCCTTTTGTTGTAGTATCTGTCACAATGTTTTAACTTTGGTACTCAACCAAATCTGTTATGGAACTTCCTTTCCATTACATTGTGCCACCCATAGTTTAAATTGAGATAAACTTAATTTGTGACAAAACTAGTATCAATGTAACAATTTACAATGAACTATTTGTCACCACTATATAAATAATATATTCTTAGTTCTTCCAAAGATCATAGGAATATCCCTACTATTGTCCAATGATCATCTTATGAGTCATTCTGGTATATGCTCATAACATTTAGAGCATAGGACATATCTGTATGTGTACATCTCAAAGAATGATTGATCAAAATATTCTTGTGATTTCACCAAGTGTCAAAATACTTGAATCTCGTGTCAACACACTTGAATCTTGATTCAGTCCTTTCCGTGCGGCAAGAACCTTTCTGGTTGTTTCCATATTGAACTCATTCAACATCTTATCTATTTACATTTGGCAAAACCATATTAGCGCCTCAATCTATCCATATAGACATTGATGCCTAATTCTTGGGTTGTGCCTAAGTCTTTCATCGAAATGAAATTCTTAACCTGTGTCAATAAAAGATACATCATTTCTAATCAACAATATGTCTTTCACATAATGTATTAGAAATATGTGTTAGTGCTCCCACTTAATTTCTTGCAAAATGCAAACATCTTCATCGTCTCTGATGAAATTAAACCTTTTAACGGTTTCATCACGGTGAAGATTCCAACTCCGCGATGCTCACTTCAACCATTGAAGATTTGCATACTCTTTTTGCATCCTTTGAATTAACAAAACCCTTTGGATCCTGTCATGGACACATCCTAGGTAACCATTCTATTAGAAGAACTTGTTTTGTTTGTTCAACTACCATATACCAAAATATATGTAGTGGTTGCTACATTAATCCGTCTAGACTAAATATTTCTATGAAAGATCAAAGCTTATCATAGTCAATTCCTTGAACATTGTCGTAAACTCTTTCCGACATGTCGACTATTTCATAGATGTGAAACATCCATGTCTATTTCTTTATAGATCCATATACGACTGTAAGGTCTTGCACCTTTCCAGAGGGTCTTTCAAATTCAAAGCTTGATTTCTCGTGTATGGAATTATCACGGATTTTATGGCTTCAAGCCACTTAACAAAGTCAGGGCCCATCATTGATTATTTGCATGTAGTCGGTTCATCATTGTCAAACAACAATGATTTAACTCTCAAATCTTGGCATTTGATTACTTACCTGACCTACTTGGTTCAATAGGAACTTAGATCCCCGTGACCACATCCTTTGAGGCACGTGAGCCATGAGCATTGTTGCTGCCTTCGGGACACTTACCGACGCAAGAACTCAGCACATATTAGCCAAGGTTCAACAACCTTGTCAAAGTTCTATTGTCCTCCCACTTAACTTTTCACCAAAAATTCCTTCTCAAGAAACTCGACATTCTAAGTGACAAACACTTTTATCTTCGGTGTTATGGAGGAATACCCAATGGTTATTCGAAATAACCTACAAAGACATGCTCATCCGACTTTGGTTGTAAACACTTTACTTATGACTAGCATACCAAAAATTTAAGAAAGGACAACCTGGATTTTATCCCAAACCATGACTTATATGGTGTCATTTCAACGGATCACGATGGAGCTCTTTTCAGTGTAAAAGCGGTAGTCACTAAAGCTTTAATCTTTAAAATATAATGGCAGTTTTATAAATGACACCTTTGATCTTATCATGTCAAACAAGGTTTCATTACATATCTTGAACACTCCATACTCCTATGGTGTTTTGGGAAATCCAAATCCATGGAACGATTCCTCAAATCTTAGGTGTTTTGCTAAACTTGTAACTCAAACATCTTTATGATCCAATCATAAACTTTTTTTATTTTCTTGTTACAATAATTTTCCACTTCATCTTGAAAGTCTTTGAACATTTTCAAATGTTTCATACTTCTTCCTTATTGAGTAAGTATATACATATACTCACTCAAATCTTTGGAGAAAGCATATGAAGTTGAAATCCATCGCCCACGACTACACATAATGGACTATATACATCAATATGTACAAATTCAATCAGTTAGTCGTTCGTTCCTCTTTTGGCCAACGAACGGAGTTTTAATTATCTCCAGGAAAGTATCACAAGCGTCATTTGATCAAAATCAAAGACTCCAAAAATCCATCAACATGGAGTTTCTTCATGTATCCCTAATATAATTTAAACGGTGATGTCACTTCGCAAGTGATCTTTCAATCATTTGTCTTGCGACATTTTAGCATTAGTTTTAAGGTCGTTATTTCTCCAACCAGACTTGTATATCATCCATCTATTATGGAATACGACAATTATTTGAACAACCTTTTGTCGTCATAATACCTGATCAAAATAACAATTATTGAAACAAATCTTGAAGGTAAGCTTTGATGTTAACGAGCAACACAACAACCCTTTGTTTGTCTTCGATGAACATCATCACATATTCTCTTGCTAGTTACTTAGGCCATTGCAGTTCATGAATTGTGTTGTCCTGTATGACACTTCATACCAACCAATTCGGTATCCAATACCACGGAACCACATTGTTTAACAACCAAGGAATATAGCCATAACATGTATCTTCTATATACCTAAGTTGGATATCTCCAATCTTTTCTTTTCTGCCAAATATTTTATAGATTCTCTTTCAACAATTCCTTTTCTTTTAAAAGAATCTATCAACATAAATAGTGTGTCATTCACATGACACATAGTACAAAGTGTGTATAGTCAAATACTAATACCTTTGGACTTGCACTTTGAAGTGGATCACCTTCATCAAATGTTTGGCATTCTTTCAAAATTCCATTCTTTAGTAATCTTTTAGTGTAGTAAACATTTTACTTACATCTTATATTCATCCTTATCATGAAAACTTTCATGATCAAGCTGCTATAGCTTATAAAGGTGAATTGCGAGTATAATGTTTCTTTTCCAAAACCTTTTGGAGGATTAGGACGACTAGCGTCTCCAACCTTCACAAATTCTCATCAAATATGAGGACATATACTCTATCATGTTGTAACCAACACATTGTTTTAGATATCGCAATACCTTTCACATATGATGGTTTCAAAACATTGCTTTCACTCTTAGATAAACTTGATATTAAAAACAATCTTTTGAGTATCAAGAATCATGGAGGCAAACATGATACATTAGATACTAACACTGGAATTGTTACTCTTGATTTAATACTGTTTATTAAACTTCACAGAGTAAACGGAGTTTGCTGAAGGTTTGCAACAGGACTTTTAAACTTTAGATTGACACTCAAAACAATACGATACCAGTTCGTAAAGCAAATATCCAGAATTTCTATAGTTCCACTATCTCAACTATAACTAAGCGTAAGGTGGTGAATGGATGCCAATGACTACAACAAACTATGCAAATTCACTTTGATTGTGTTTATGATAAATTGAGTTCGACTAATCCAAATTACAAATGAATTCCCACTCAAAACAACATCCCTCGAGTTGTTTTAGTGATTACACGAACCAAATCCACTACACCAAGTCCGATCATCACGTGAGATGATGTAGCTTTAAAGGCGAACAATCAACATGTTCATCATATCATCCATATGACTCATGTTTTACCTTTCGGTATTCCGTGTTCTGAGACCATGTCTGTACATGCTAGGCTCGTCAAGGTTAACCTTAGTATCCGCATGTGCAAATCTGGTTTGCACCCGTCGTATGCACACGTAGAATCTATCACACCCGATCATCACGAGATGCTTTGAAACGACGAGTCTTAGCAACGGTGCCTACTAAGGACAAACACTTTATTACTTGATATTTAGTGAGAGGGATCATCTTATAATGCTACCGTCGTGATCTAAGCAATACAAGATGCATAAAGGATTAACATCACAGGCAATTCATAATTAGTGTGATATGATATGGCCATTTCTTCTTATGCCTTTGATCTCCATCTCCAAAGCACGAACATGATCTCCATCATCACCAAAGATTGCATCAAGGTCGATGGCGCCGCTTCATGGTTGTCCATCATCACTAGCAACTATTACAACTACTTGGAATAAAGCTATTACAAGATGAATAGACACGAGGTCTTAACAGTAATTAAAGACAACCATTAGGCTCGATGGTTGCCATATTACAACAAGGATCATTGCATACATCAAATATAATCACAATCACATGATGGCCATATCACAAAACCCCGCAAAAAACAAGTTAGATGCCTCTAATTTTCTTTGCATGTATTACGTGGTTTGGGGCTTTCGAATAAGAACGGATCTTACCTACGAAACTCAACCACAACGTTGATACAAGTGCTATCAAGTGCAAAGTGTAGATTGGATCTATACTATGATGGGAGAGACAGACACCAAAGCCACTTGTGCAATACGAGTTGCACGTCAACTGTGGAGCAAGTCTCATGTGCGATGACATGTAAGGTTAGCCGAGCCGCTTCATCCCACCATACCGCAAGATGCAAAGTACACAAAGCAAAAGACGGCACAAGCACCAACGCCCACAAAACCATTGTGTTCTACTCGTGCAACAGATCTACGCATAGACACGGCTCTGATACCACTGATGGGTTCGTAGCATGGAAAACAAAAAAATTCTACCGCAAGAACGAACAAAACCCAGATCTAATCTAGATAAAAGCCAAGATCTAATCTATTAGACATGTGCAACGAGATAGATCTGTACTAACCCTTGTAGACCCAAAAGCGTTACGAGATCGGATCTCGTGGTTGATGTAGTCGATCACTTGCCGATCTCAAGATCGAGTAGACGATCCTTCCGGGCCTGCCAGCGTTCCGCAATGCGGTCACACGTGCAGAGTCGGCAGACCTTCCTCTCCCTGTTCCAGTGACGTGAGGTAGTAGATCTCTCCACGGAATCCCAGCAGCACGATGGTGTGGTGGTGGTGGAGTAGAGAATTCTGCAGGGCTTCGCCTAAGCCAGAGCAGAGGGAAGGAGGAGGAGAGAGGCGGATAGGGTTTGAGGATTGAAGGGGCAAGGAGGGTGGCGCCTCCACCCCTCTATTTAAAGGAGGGAGGCGCCATGGGGAGGTGGAGTCCTTGTAGGACTCCCCTCTCCCTTGGCCGGCGGATCAAGGAGGTGGGGGGAGAGTCCTACTCCCCCACGAATCCTTGTCTTGCCCCACAAGGATTCCTTGATCCTTTCTTGGTTTTCAAGCAAACTCCAAGAAATCTTCTAGAACCTTCCGAAACATTCCGAAACCTTCTAGAATCCCCATACAAATACTTCGGAACATTTCCTAACTTAGAAAATGATCCCCAATATATGAATCTTATTCCCTAGACAATTCTGGACCTCCTCGTGATGTCCCGGATCCAATCCGAGACTCCGAACAACATTCGGTCTCCAACGCACATTCCATATCTACTTAAAACAACTTCGAACCTTAAGTGTGTCACCCTACGGTTCGTGAACATGTAGACATGATGGAGACACATCTCCGATCAATAACCATTAGCGGGATCTGGAGATCCATAACAGCTCCCACATACTCAACGATGACTTTGTGATCGATAGAACCATTTAACATACGAAACCAATTCCCTTTGTCATGCGATATTCTACTTATCCGAGGTTTGATCGTGATCTCCATACCTTGTTCTACCTCACATCGATAAGTACTCTTTACTCGTTCCATGGTATGTCATCCCTTGTGACCTAGTCACATGCTTGCAAGCTAACTAGATGACATTCCACCGAGAGGGCCCAGAGCATATCTATCCGTCATATGGATGGACAAATCCCAATCTTGGTCCATGCGCTTCAACACATACTTTCAGAATACCCAATGTCACCTTTATAACCACCCAGTTACGAAGCGGCGTTTGATGTCATCAAAGTACCCATCCGGTGATGGTGATTAACATAACCTCATGGTCGAAGGATGAGGTTACTATGCATTTGAAAAGCTTGTAGCAAAACGAACTTAATGACTTGATCTTATGCTATGCTTACTTATGGGTGTGTGTCCATCACATCATTCTCCTAATGATATGATCTTGTTATTAACGACATCAAATGTCCATGATTAGGAAACCATGATCATCCATTAATCAACAAGCTAGTTTAACAAGAGGCTTACTAGGGACTCTTTTATGTTTACAAAACACATAAGTATTAATGTTTCCGGTTTATACAATTATAGCATGGGATGTAAACATTTATCATAAACATAAAGATATAATAATAACCACTTTTATTATTGCCTCTTGGGCATATCTCCAACAATTTGAACACCAATGTATGAAAGAGGGGGTCCTACCAATTTATTCAGAAAACTAAGCAAACCAAGAAAACTAAAAACAAAAACAAAAACGAAAAAGAAGACGCTCCAAGAACAACACAACTGTGCATGAAACAATAAAAATGAAGCGTTTGGAAGAAACCTGGGATTTTTATTGATCAAGAAGGGGATGCCTTGGGCATCCCCAAGCTTTGACGCTTGTACTTCTTGGATATTTGTTGGGGTGACACGCGTGGCATCCCCAAGCTTGAGCTTTAGTCCATCCTTCATCTCATTACTCATTCCTTCCATACACCTGAAATTTTTCCTTCATACAAAACTTCACACAATCTTTATTAGCAACATTAGTGCACTCAAGATAAATAAGTCTTAAGGTTCAGTTCTAACACCAAATAAACTTCCATTAGAACACTAGCTACTGTAGCACTTCCCTCAAAAAGCTCAATTCCCCAAAAGAACTCAAAAAGGAACCAACAAGAAGCAAATGCAGAAAATGGCAGAAATCTGTCAAAACAGACCAGCAGGTAAAGACGAATTTTTTCGCACACCTTCTGTTGCTCAAATCAAAAAGTGTTGAACTAACGAAAGTTAGATAACAACCTGGGGAAGAAGCAAAAAAATTCACGCCTCAAAAATACGTTCAGAGATTTTACACGAATGTTTACGGTGAAGCACAGAAATATGTTTCGAGACAGCAACTTTCCCAATCATTACTTCTCTCTCATTAGAGGTTACTCTTGGCACAAAAATCAAATAAAAAGGATAAGGAGCGGTTATTACCGAAGTAATAACTTCCAAGACTCATCTAAAACTTTTGGGTTATCTCCCAATAAGTACTTTTCTTTAACGCCTTTAAGTTAGGCATAAGCAAAAACTAAAATGGATAGAATAGAAGTAAGCGGAGATAATCATGGTGAAAACATTGTTTTGTTCAATGAAATCCTTTTGTTAACAAGGTTGATCAGGTCTTGTTACCAAAAAAAAAATTTATGAGACAAAACTTTGTATTCCACTAATGATTATGTTACCTCAACCTTGATAGCAATGGTCCCAATAATAGTTTCAAATTTTTCTCTTGGTATGGGACAATATATTTCTCCAACTTGAATGCCCTCATCATGTTCAATTGAATTAAAAACCATAAGCCCTATCAATCTTCTTGGGGAAATAGACAGTATGTTCCTTGTCATTAACATTGAAGGTCACCTTCCCTTGATTACAATTAATAACAGTTCCTACAATATTTAAGAAAAGGTCTCCCAAGAATAATAGGCATATTATCATCTTCAGGCAAGATAGTTTGAGAGGATGCTCACATAAGAAATATGAGTTGAAGTAAAAGAGAGCATCAAGAAGCAAATTCAAAACACATTTAAGTCTAACCCACTTCCTATGCATAGGAATCGTGTATGCAAATAAATTCACAAAGAACAAAGTGACAGGCATAGGAAGATAAAACAAGAGTAACTTCATAACTTTCAACACATAGAGAGGTGTTTCAATACCATGAAAACTTCTACAACCATATTTTCCTCTCTCATAATAATTTTCAGTAGCCTCATGAATAAACTCAACAATATAACTATCACATAAAGCATGCTTTTCATGATCTACAAGCACTAGAGCTTTATCATAAACATTTTCAAAAGGATCCTTAGGAACATAACATTCATCCTCCTTTAGTAAGCATGGGGGACAATCAAATAATGTAAGGGATAAAGAGTTACTCTCGTTAGAAGGTAGGCATGGGTAGCTAATCCATTCTTCCTCCTTTTGTTCATCACTCTCCTCCTCTTTTTCATCTAATGAGATTTCAGATTCATCAATTTCTTCTTCCATAGGATCCTGCAAGGCGTTAGTCTCTTCCATTTGTGGAAAGCATCTATTAATATATTCAAGAATATAGCCGTTTTCTTCCTTGTAATTATCAAAGCAAAATTTAAGTATACCATAAACCTCATATTTGTAAGGTGAATCATCAATATTTTCAAGCAAACTAGCAAGTTCAAATGCACCCTTCCAAGCAACAAATTCCTCAATTTGTTCCACATCATAAAAGTCATAATTTCCCTTAACATAAGAAGATATGGTAACATTATCATTATACTCAAATTGAAAAGGGAGGTGTTTGTACCTCCTGCAGCAACAAGATTTATCAAAGCAATAAGTAGTATTATAAGTAGAGCACATGTTTCTAGCAATGGTATACAATTTATCAATTTGTTCCCATAAGTGTTTCTCTTTTTGTGACAAGAGGTGTTCCTTATAATAATATTTTTGATCTTTCATGAACCCACCTTGCCAATAAGATTCAATTTCAAAGAAACCATCCATTAACAACAAGCATGATAAAGCAAGACAATAACAGACCAACAAAAAGAACAACTAGAGTAGGAACCAATTTTTTTTGTATTTTTGATAAAGAAACAAGAAAACAAAGCGAAAATAAACTTAGCTTGAACAATAGTGATTCCAAGTGGACTTGATAAATAAAGCTATGCTCCCTGGCAACAGCGCCAGAAAATAGTCTTGATGACCCACAAGTATAGGGGATGTATCGCAGTATTTTCGAGGGAAGTGAAACCCAATTTATTGATTCGACACAAGGGGAGCCAAAGAATATTTATAAGCCATAACAACTGAGTTGTCAATTCAGCTGCACCTGGAAACAATCTTGCTCACAGAAGTTTATTAGTAGCAACAGTTTTGTAGTAGGAATAGAAAAGTAGCAACAGTAGTAAAGTAAAGACAGTAGTAACAATAGCAGTAAATAGTGGGATTCGAGTGCGGTAGGCATAGGGATGGATGGACGGGTGTTGCATGGACAAGAAAATTCACATAGCAATCAGAACATAGGGCAATTTCAGATAAATAAGATAAAACATCCAGGTACTAGACAATCCTAGGCATGTGTTCCATATATAGTCATACGTGCTCGCAATGAGAACTTGCACAACATCGTTTGTCCTGCCAGCCCGTTTGCAGCGGGGCCTCAAGGGAACTACTTGCAATTAAGGTGCTCCTTTTAATAGAGCACCGGAGCAAAGCATTAACACTCCGTGAACACATGTGATCCTCACATCAAAGCCATTCCCTCCGGTTATCCCGATTTACATCGCCGGGCCATTGGTTCCGGACAACAATGTGTGTATACAACTTGCAGATAAGACCAAAAACAATACTATCATATTGAATCAATAACATGTTCAGATCTGAAATCATGGCACTCGGGCCCTAGTGACAAGCATTAAGCACAACAAGTCGCAACAAAGTCATAAAGCACTAATAAAAGATACTAGGCACCATGCCCTAACAATATGATGCCATTACATGAACGATCTCATCCAATCCCTACCATCCCCATAGCCTACAGCGGGGGATTACTCACTCATAGATGGGGGAAACATGGATGGTCGATGGAGAAGCGATGGTGATGATGATGGCAATGATCTCCTCCAATTCCCCGTCCCGGCAGGGTGCTAGAATGGAGTTTCTGGTGTTGTTTCGTGGAATCTGGTGGTGGCGGCAGAGCGGAACTCCTTCTGGAAAAACGTCGAACCCCCAGAGTTTTTAGGTCAGAAGGCTTCTTATAGGCGAAGAGGGAGACCGAGGGGGTGCCTGGGGGCCCACACCATGCCCTGGCGCGGCCAGGCCCAACCCGCGCCTGGGGGTGGTGTGGCCAGCCCCTGGCCTCCTCCATCTCGTATTATGGCTCCGCGAGTCCTCCGGAAAAATAGGCACTTTGGCTTTTGTCCCGTCCAATTCCGAGAATATTCATTTTCTGACTTTCCTGGAACCAAAAACAGCAGAAAACAGGCAGCTGACACTGTGGCTTTGTTAATAGGTTAGTCCAAGAAATCATATGAAAAGTACTCCAAAGTGTGGACAAAACACAATAAACGAGATAAAACCAAGCATGGAACATCAAAAATTATAGATACATTTGCAATGTATCAGTGGGCTTAGTGGAAGCTCCACCCACATGAATGAGGGAGAGGTGGGGGAACCCACCATGGCCAGCCATGGCCATGGGGCTGCGCCCCAACCCCTATAAAAGGAGCCCCATGGATCTTCTCCACTTTCCCCACCTCCTCGTGAAGGTTCTCTTCTCCCTCTAGTTATTCTCCATGGTCTCGTATTAGCGAGATACATGTTCCAGATGGCTTTATCTAGAAAGGAGTTGTTGCTTCCGCTGCATCGCTAGAGCGAGGAGGTGGAGGTTGTTCGGTGGACCGGACGTGTGTGTGATCATGGATGCACCGCTACTTTGTGGTGCTGGACTTGATGGTGCTGGACCTGATGGTACTGGAACTGCTGGACCTGGAAGACTTCATCACGATCTTGAGATTGGCAAGTGTACGACTACATCATCCACGAGTTCTATCTCGTTAACAAAGCTTTGTTGTCTTCGAGGGTATGTTCTCTATGGATGTATATCCACCCATTGCTTATATCTAGTATATAGATCTTGGCGTATAATAGTTCCCATCATAGGAATTTTTTTGTTTTCTATGCTACAAACCCAACAAACTAAACTAGAATTTTTTTATAGAAGTTTCGTAATCTAGGAGATTATCATCGTCCTTGATAATCTCCTCTTCCCCAATAAACCTAAAAATTTCGTTCTTGTGTTTTCTACCACTTGCCTTAGCCAATTTTTTAAGTACTTATCAGTAATCCCTCCCGTGATATATTTTATCTTTTGTCTTTGACACCATGTGATCCCTTCTTCTCTAAGGATAGATTATTTAGATATTGATCCCACCCAACTCAGTGTTTTTATCAACATCATCTAATTGACTAGAATATTTCCTCTCTTTCCTAAACTGAGAGTGCACACTGAGGTTCCACCCTTTCAAAACTGTCATTAATTTTTGTTGGGATATTATAATTTCATAGAGTCTTTTCCATCCAAACTTTGCAAATGATGTCTCAGTGTTGATGTAGAGTTCGTTGGGAACCCCAAGAGGAAGGTATGATGAGCACAGCAGCAAGTTTCCCTCAGTTATGAAACCAAGGTTTAATTGAACCAGTAGGAGCAAGGAAACACCCCAAAGGTGTTACTAGCTGAGCCTTGGCAGGGCACACTACCGGTGCTAGTAGCAACATGAAGACCTGCACAACACAACCACAGAACTTTGTCCCCAACTTGCGATGAGGTTGTCAATCTCACCATGTTTTGCTGAAAACAAAGGATTAAACTTATCGAATGGAAGGAAGTAATAGTTTGCAGAAAGTAAACACAAAGCAGTAAACAGTTTGTAGATTGTATGTAAAAGAAAGGACCGGGATCCATAGTTCACTAGAGGTGGCTCTCCTTAAATAAATAACATGCTGGGTGAGCAAATTACAGCGGGGCAATTGACAAACATCAAGAAAGCAATACATGCATATACTAATCATCTTGACTCCTTTGAGACTTGATTAGGCATTACAACATTATACATAGACCGCCATCCAACTGCATCTATGACTAATAATCCACCTTCAGGTTATCATCCGAACCCCCTCCAGTATTAAGTTGCAAGCATCAGATTATTGCTTTACGAACTGCATATAAAGTAAGTAATACGATTGTTCTATGAACAAAGGATTTTTGTTTTCTCCCTAGTGGCAACAACACATCTAGTACCTTAGAGATTTCTGTCACTTCCCCAGATTACCAGAGGCAGGAACCCACTATCGAGCATAAATACTAACTCTTGGAGTTGCTAGCATCTACTTGGCCAAGATAGCTACTAACAACGGAAAGCATGCAAGATCACAAATAACAAAGACATGATAGAATCAATAATCAATCTAAAATAGCATCTCAATATCCATCAGATCCCCGCAAACACAACATGCAGAATTACAAATAGATGATCTTGATCATGAACGGAGCTCACAAGATCTAAACATGAAAGCACAAAGGAGGAGAACCAGCCATCTAGCTACTATATGGATCCGTAGTCCAAGGATGAACTACTCACGCATCACACCGGAGGCTTGCATGGTGATGAAGAAGTCCTCCAGGGTGAATTCCCTCTCAGGTGCCGAAGAGCTTCAGATCCTCCCGATCTAGGGATGGAGATGACGGCTGACTCTGAGACTCTTCGTGGATTTTGATCGGTACTTAGGGTTTCCGTGTCAGAGGCAATATAGGCGGAAGGAGAGGCCTGGCCACACCACCTGGCGAGACCAGGGGCCAGCGCCAGGTGGTGTGGTGGCCCTTGGCTCCGCCTCCGCCTCGATTCTCGGCATCTCATGACTTAGGAAAATAGGCACTTTGGCTTTTGTCCCCCAATTCCGAGAATATTCATTTTCCGACTTTCCTAGAACCAAAAACAGCAGAAAAGCAGTGGGCCTTTGTGGCTCTTGTTAATAGATTAGTCCAAGAAATCATATGAAAAGTACTCCAAAGTGTGGACAAAACACAAGAAAGTGGATAAAACCAAGCATGGAACATAAAAAATTATAGATACATTTGCAATGTATCAGCAAACTATAGGGAAAAGGTATTCTCTGGTTAACCAACATATTTGAAAATAAAAGGCCCAATTTTAACAAAAGGTTTAATCAGTCTGCAATAAAAGGGCGACATAGTTAGGAGTCCCATTGTAGAAGGACAATGGTGGATCATTGAACTTGGTGGAAGTATCTTCAGTGATCTTCTTGAAGCGATCTTCATACTGATAGTTCTGGTTTTCACAGTTCTCGTTTTCCACATCCCACATGTGGGCTTGGAACCTATCCAGATGTGTGATGGTGTGCACATACTTCTCCTCCAGATCCTTGATGCTTGCCTCATAGGCTTCAACCTACTTATCCAGCTCAAGATTCATAAAGTGATAAGCATCAAGGCTGCGCTCAATCACAATGCCATACGTGAAGATGGTGTCCTCCTGAACTTGCATATTTTCCTCCATGGTGCCCTCGGTCTTGGGATCCTTCACCTCCTCCATGAGCAACACTCCCTCCTTGAAGGCCAAGGTCTTCATCGGAGCCTCCACGGAGTTGAGGTAGCGGTTCACCACGTCCTCTTCTCGGAGTCTTCTCCTCCTAGATTGTATCCGGAGCTTGCCATGGCTAAAAGGCTGAAAAGACAGCGCTAGAAAACAAGGTTCGCTCGAAAAGACATGATGCGAGATTAGATCAGCAAAGAGGGGTGTATATTGATGCTGTTTAGGGTACGACAAAGTGCTAGAGTCGAAACAGAGGTGAAAAATACTTCGAAGGGGTAAAAGAGTCAGGGTGGCACACCCAGTTGGGTGTGCCACCTGTAGTCTTGATAGCTATGAGATTCGACACATTTTTGATGGTTCTTATTGATGGTTTTCTCCTGGATTTGATCGTTTTCTAGCTTTACCTAACGCTAATACTTCGGTAGCAAAGAAAACTTGGTTTTCAATGTGTGTTTCAGGTTCTGAACATCAATAGAAGGTTTTAACTAGAGAAACACAATATTCAGGCAAAAACAAGCAAGTATCTCTTTGGAAGCAATTGAGGGAAGCATATAGAGGCTTTAACAAGCAATTATATGGCGGGAACATTTTTCTGGCCGTATAGATTCTGCTGTATAGCTGTCGCCGCCTTCGTCTTGTCAAAAGGGACAACATCCGTGAAGAGGCTAGACACAAAAACACAACACAACAGTCATCATCCCATCCAAAAAGCAGAAAGAAGAGATCCGGAGAAGAAGGGGAAGACGTTCTTCATCTCGCTCCACGATCTTCGACCTCCTAGCCAATACACCCCCATAGCCATTACTTGTACTTGAGAGAGAGAGATATCTTCACCTTGCAAGACTAGGGTTTGAGATTGTTTCTTCATATCTTGAATTGTGTTGGATTACTTTTCTATTCTTATTGTGGATATCCACGGTAATATCGAGAAGAACTCCCTTTGTTTAATTATATCGATGATGCTTTCTTATATCATGTTTGAGTAGGTTCCTTGGGCGTGGGAGATGTAAGGGATTGGTGAGATGTGATGTGCCTCCATATATTTTCCATTAGTTTGTGATTGACTTTAATTACTATATTATGTGTGCTTGACTATCTATGGGATGCCTAATGATTGTTGTCCAATTAAGGGCACAGACAACATGATGCTTTGTTCTACATAGATAGGATCTTGTTCGCTAGCAGATCGGTGACCCCCGAGTGACACGGGGATATCAATGGAAAACTAGTAGACTCGAGGATAACGAGTAACCACCATGCTTATTGCATTAGTCTAATCCAAGGAGCTTAATTGCTAAGCAACCTGAAGGGTCTTAATCATCTAGTGTCTGACCATGGTTTTGGTAATAGGCTAGTAGGATTATTGAAGTTGGGACGAAATCTACCAAGAGGAGTTCCGGCTAATTATGGGTTTCTCGCCTACACATATACTTATAAGATTATTATTGTTACACTTATCATTTGTCCACCTGGCATAGTCACTATCACCATGAACTATATCTCCCCACGCCTCTTTCACCATCCACAGAAAACAACAAACAACCGAATCGTTCTTTACTTTTATGTTTTTTATTTATGAAGTTTACATTTTAGTTTGATTTAAATACACCCAGTTTAATCCAAATTCCATTCTTATTTCAACACTTGCTGTCAATTCACTCGAAGACCTGTGACAACTTTGGGTGTGACAGAGACTTCACTCATAAACACTTACCTTTGGGCTCCCTGTGGGATCGATATCTATACTTCGAAACTAGCTACAAACGATCAAAGCACTTGCAAACATCAACTCTTTACCCCTTCAGGACTCCGTTTCCTCCAATTCTTTCGCTGCACGCTTTTATTTTCCAAAAATAATGATTTTCCTAAAAGATGAAGATATTTCGAGATCATTATGCACTTGAAACTTAACTTTTATTGATTTCAGATATCTGGCAGGGGATATTTCTTTGCGATTATGGCCTCGAGACTCTAGAGATTTAACTCTTCCACCTTTCCTACAAATTTTTGGCCTGCAATATAATATTTAAGACGTTGTCCATTAACAACATGAGGTTTACCCTTGTAGTCTCCATGAAGACAGATGGCTCCAGAGTAATACACCTCCTACACAACTAATGGACCCTGCCACTTTCATGCTAACTTCCCTGTAGAAAACTTGAAATCAGAGTTGAACAATAATACTTGATCTCCTACTTTAAATTCCTTTCTCTTTATTTTTCTATCATGCCAAATCTTCACTTTTTCTTTAAATAACACTTTCATAAGCTTCATTCCTCCATTCATCTAACAAGTTTATGTCTAGAATTCTTTTCTCTTCAGCAGTTTTGAAATCAAAGTTGAGTTGTTTAACAACCCATCTAGCTTTATGTTCTAATTCTAATAGGAGGTGACATGCTTTACCATAGACCATTTTATATGGATACATACCCATAGGATTTTTAAAAGCAGTTCTATAAGCCCATAAAGCATCATTGATTTTAGTTGGCCAATCATACCTAGCTCTATTGACTGTCTTTTCTAAAATGAGTTTGATTTCCCTATTACACAGTTCAACTTGACCACTAGTTTGAGGGTGATATGGGGATGCTACCCTATGATTGACACCATACTTAGCTAAAGTTTTCCTAAATACTCCATGTATAAAGTGAGAATCACCACCAGTAATTAAAAATCTAGGTACTCCAAACCTAGGAAAGGTGATATCCTTAAGCATCTTCATTGTTGTAGCATGATCTGCACTTTTTGTTGGAATTTCTTCCACCCACTCTGTAACATAGTCCACTGCAACAAAAATGTGAGTGCGATTTGTTGTTGATGACAGGAACGGTCCCATAAAGTCAAATCCCCATGCATCAAATGGTTCAAGAGGCGGCGAATAGTTCATAGGCATTTCATTTCTCTTACCAATGTTTCCAACGCATCTCCATTTGTCACAAGGTTTAACATAATTAGCACAATATTTAAATAAAGTAAGCCAAAAAGCAGAGTGCAATACCTTTGCAGTTGTGTGGTCTCCTATGTGATGTCCTCCATAAGGACTGTGTGAGACTCTGGCGCATGGCTGAATAGGATTGATAGGATACCCATATCAACAAGTTGCAATTTCTTTTCCGAAAGCTCATCTGAAAAGAACCCTGAGGTTAAGCATGCTTGGCCTGGAGCAATCTGAGGATGGGTGATCGACCTAGAAGTGGGTATCCGGTGTGCACGAGTGAGGACAAAGTGCGCACAAAAGACTAGTGTTGGTTAGTGGGGCCAGTATAGATATCGTATTAAGCTGCCAGGAGTGACAGCCCGGGCACGGAGAGTCTGGGGTGTTACAAAGTGGCATCAGAGCCGACCCTTGCGGTTACACGGGCGTGTGCGGGTCAATGGTGGGACATGTGGAGCATGTCATGTGTGGCCTAGAGTGGACACGGCATGGCACATGTGCCGACACTGGACGCATAGACGTGTGCCAAGAGGGGATGTTCCTGGCTTGTGGTTGATCGACGAGGGCGTAGATCTTCTAAGGGTGGGTGTATGTGAGACTCTGGCGCATGGCTTAATAGGATCGATAAGATATTGATGTCTGCAAGGGCACATATCGTTTGTAGCTAGTTCCAAAGTTCAGATATCGATCCCACAGGGAGCCCAAAGGTAAGTGTTTATTGGTGAAGTCTCTGTCACACCCGAAGTTGTCATAGGTCTTTGAGTGAATTGACTGCACGTGTTGAAATAAGAATGGGTTTTGATTAAATGTGGTAGATTTAAATAAGACTAGAATGTAAACTTCAGAAATAAAAAGCATAAAAATAAAGAACGACTTTGCTTGTTTGTTGTTTCCTGCAGATGACGAAAGAAGGCGCGAGGAGATTCAGTTCATGGTGATAGTGACTATGCCAGGTGGATGAATGGTAAATGTTGTAGGGGAACGGGTAGGCTACACTAGCGTAAAATCAAAATTTTCTACCGCGCCAACCAAGAATACTGTGGTCATAGATCACGGGATTACCACTAGACGCGCAGTTGCGGAACTCGATGAAGCACGTCGGGGCAGTGTAGATGTTCTACGTCTCCTCCTCGTCCTCATCCCTCGAGCAACTCCCCTTTGCGCGGCTCATCCAAGTGCTACAGATGTAGCACCTCCGAGGTATCCACGCGTCTGGAGTGGAAGCCGTCACACGCCAGACTGCTAGGTCTACACGTGCAACACAGGCGGAAGAGGAGTGGCGGCTAGGTGGAATGCTCAACCCTATTTATCTCGCCTCACTCTCTCTTATATAGGCATCCCTGGTGGGCTTCTACATTAGCAGCCCATTAGCAGCCTAAGCCTGGTCTAATTCGGATCCAATCCTCATTAGGCTTCCATCCCCAAAAGTGTGTGACCCTATAGGTTCATACACGTATAGACATGACAAGAGTACACTTACTCTGTCAATAGTTGGTAGCGGCCTCTAGCAAGACGTGCCAACACCTCAACGATATAAAGATCATTCGGACGAACCATCACAAGGTTGAGTACATGTCTTTCCCTTTGCCACACGATATTTGGTCTAGCTCCAAGCTGACCTCTCTTTCTTGATACTGTGGTTCGGAATCCCTTTACTAGGTTAACTCTTAACCATATGTAGCACGACCATGCATTTCTGGATCCGATCACTCGAGGGGCCCAGAGATATCTCTCTCAAGTAGAGAGGGGCAAATCCCATCTTGATTGACCGATGCCTTGCAGCATGTATCAGGACAAACCTGAAAGCTACCTTTATAACTACCCAGTTACGGAGTAGTGTTTGATAGCCCCAAAGTAGGTCGATCCACATCTCAAGTACATGCGACAATCTCAGGTCTAAGGACAAAACATACACGATGTGTAGAGAGAGTTGCAAGCATTATTGCTAGTCTCATGTTGGGTCAGTCCAACCCCATGTTCATAACATGTGTCCACATCACTGGTTTGACATCTCCATGCCTATGACTTGCGAAACATAGTCATCAACCAATCGATGCGCTAGTCTAATATTCACGTGTGTCCTCACATGAACTCCGACTAGGGACAACTATTAGATAACCATACAAGTAAAGAGTTTCACAAACAATTCACATAATTTCCAATCAATACAAGTTGCCTGATATATGGATGTACAAGGAACATTATAATAACTCATGGATACATATGAAATACAATCATCTCTATGATTGCCTCTAGGGCATATTTCCTTCAAATGTAACAATTATAATCTCATAGATATATGTGTAGGCAAATAACCCATAATTAGCCGGAACTCCTCTTGGTAGATTTCATCCTAACTTCAATAATCCTACTAGCCTGCTACCAAAACCATGGTCAGACACTAGACGATTAAGACCCTTTAGGTTGCTCAGTGATTAAGCTCCTTGGATCGGACTAATGCAATAAGCACGATGGTTACTTGTTATCCTCGAGTCAACTAGCTTTCCATTGATATCCCTATGTCACCCAGGGGTCGCCGGTCCACTAGCGTACAAGATCTTATCTATGTAGAACAAGGTATCATGTTGTCCGGGCCCTTAATTAGACAACAAGCATTAGGCATCCCACATATAGTCAAGCACACATATTATAATATTTATAATCAATCACAAATTAGCGGAAAATATACGAAGGCACATCACATCTCACCAATCCCCTACATCTCCCACGCCCAAGGGAATTACTCACACATGAGAGAAGAGCAGATCATCAATATAATTGAATAAAGAGAATTCTTCTTGGTATTACCATGGAGATCCACACTAAGAATAGAAAAATATCCAACACAATTCAAGATGGGAAGAAACAATCTCAAACCCTAGTCTTGCAAGGTGGAGATCCCTCTCTCTCTCTCTCAAGTACAAGTAGTGGCTATGGGGTGTATAAGCTAGGAGATCGAAGATCATGGAGCATGATGAAGAACATCTTCTCCTTCTTCTCCAGATCTCTTCTTTCTCCCTTCTAGATGGTGTGGCGGCTGTTGTGTTCTGTTTTCATACTTCGTCCCTTCATGGAAGTTGTCCCTTTTGACAAGACAGAGGCGGCGGCAACTATACGACGGGAACTATACGGCCATTCCCGCCATATAGTTGGTCGTCGTGCCGTCTGTGAGCTCCCCTCGCTTGCTTCCAAAGTGGGACTTGTTTGTTTTCTCCAGAATATTGTATTTCTCTAGTTAAATCCTTCTGTTGACATTCAGAACTTGAAACACACAATAAAATCCAAGTTTTCTTTGCTACCGAAGTATTAGTGTTAGGTAAAACTAGAAAATGATCAAATCCGAGAGAAAATCATCAATAAAGCCATAAATATGTGTCGAATCTCATAGCTATCAACTCCCCAAGGTTAGATGTTGCTCGCCCTCGAGTGACAAGGAAATAAGGAAGAATAGCGGAGATTCGAGACCGAAAGTAAAGGAACTTACAAGTTCGAAGTGGTGTCAAATTCTTTTCTTATCAATCCTTGCAATCTTAAATATGATCATACAAGTATTCACAAGATTGCACTGAGTCCACTTCCTAACCACGTATATCTTGCTAGCAAATAAATCATATGCCCAAGCAAGTGTCGGAAGTTTTAGCTAGGAAGGTGAGACAAGTTCTTTTGGTACCCCTCTTTGTTGAGAGATGAAAACTTTTTGTTCTTGCTTATTTAACCAATTAAGAGTACTCAAGTTGGCACCAAAATATTTTATTTTAAGAACAACTCATCTACTCCCATGTCAAAATTTCAAGACTCTCAAAGCACCTTTTTATTTCTCTTGTCTTTCAAAAACTTCAGCTCTTTTTATAGAGAAATCATGCCACTATTTTTAACACGTTAATTGGGGCTGTGTTGTGAACTCGTGACCATGACAATAAATAATGTTGAGCAATAATGGGCCAGAGGAGTACTACAACTTCACTTGGAACGTGAGACCATGAGGAGACTAATTTTTTTTACACGTCATAGCATTGCTGCTATAGACGTTTACATAACTCAATATCCGAAATCAAGTGGTTTCCCACATTTAGATCGTTCGTTGGCCAGCGGAGTTAATAGTTCCGCATGGAGCATGACAGAGTTGTAATCACACGTGCAAAGCAATATCTTATGGTAATTATTTAGAAAAAGTAGTGGCATAATTTCTACTACTTTGAAGCATCCATTTAATCAAACAATTTTAATCAAGGGTGTTATCGAGTCTATTAATATTAAGCACAATTGGGATGGAGTAGTTCTAAAATCAAATTCTTTGAGCTAAGCGTGGACTCAAGTCATCTTTCATATGCTTTTTCTTGTTGTAAAAATGTAGGAAGTATTTTAACCAAGTTCATTGTTCATTGTTTCAAAGCTAAAAAGGAGACACTAGCAAAGGAATAGAATTTGTAGGATAACAAGCTAAGTGGGGAGTGACTCAAGTGCAAGCAAGTAAATAATTGTAGGGTCAATTTAACGTTGGAAGGAGTGTGATGGAAGGAATGTGATACCTCCTATTTGCTTGCTTTGTTCTTGTATTCGAGTCGAACCTATCCTATATTTCCATATTGCCAAATCACCTGAAATCAAGCAATCTCCAAGACAAACAAAGAAATAACTTGCAAATAAAATTACAACTAATTTTTTTGTATTTTTGGTTTAGGAATGCAAAACTGAAAATAAACATGCAATTTCTGAAGAAATAAATCAAAAGAAGAAATAAAAACATGAATGCAAAGTTTGGAGGTTTTCAAACCTCCCCCAAGCTTGGGTTGTTGCCCGGCTCAGTTGTCGCCATCATTTGGCGGCTGGTGCGGATACTGCTGGTAGAAGTCGGGGAAGCGGGTCATGAAGTGACTGAAGTTGTGAGTCAGAGTGTTCACATCTTCATTCACATCTTGAAGCATGTGTTCGATCTCCCTAACGCGCTGGTTGAGTTGCTGGAACTCCTGATAGGGGACGAGACGTACCCTTGCTGTGGCTGGTTGGGCCATGGTTCCCAGGCTCCTCCTGGCTGTTGTCCTTCCCAAGCAAGGTTGTGTCCTTGCTCTCCCTCCTGCTCCTGCTCATCCTACTGCCCTTCATCTTCCTCTTCATTGGGCTGGAGATCGGCCAAGATCTCCTTCACTTGGTCCTTGGTAAGGATCCAAGTGTCCTTCTCCACAATCGAGAAGGCTTGGGGACATGGCAACTGAACCTGCTCACCTTGTACATCATTAAGATAACCAAATTGATATGCTTAGAGCCTCGGGTTAGCATGGTAAACACCAAGGAAGCCATAAGCAGTCAAATACTTGACGTCCATAAGTTTGGAGCCGTCAACAGGTTCCATGATAGGTAGTACAACGTTCAATGCATAGGCAAGGTGGGTTACCAATCCACCAATGCGAATATCACCTTTGGTCTTGTTGCTCTGGTGGCGGAAGTGCTGGATGAGTAGAGCCACAGGACAGGGGCTTTGCGTGGCAGTGGGGAAGAGAGCCTTGGTGATCATCGCCATGTCCGCATTGGCCATGGAACCAGTATCACCCCTTCCCAACATTGTGTTTGCGAGGAACAAAGCAAAGTAGCGAATGGTTGGGTTCTGAATGGTGGACATCTTATTCTGATAGAAGTGACTGCCACCATTGATAGAAATAGCCTCCCAAGTCTCTCCGCTTGTGGCGCTGTAGAGGTTAGTAATATAGGGCTCCCAGTACGAGGGAGGCTAAAGGCATCGCAGAATTGTTCGAAGCTTATATCATAGTGCTGACGGTTCATGTTGAAGCTGATAGTGCACATGTTACCTTTCTCCTTGTGGTCGTCGTAGAAGGAGGCCAGGAACTCATGGGTGAGTTCAGCGTAGGTGTTGTGGCTTGAGAAGCTGATCACTGCTAGCCCCGACCTGCTGCACATGAGGTCGAAGTCTGTTTCAACCCCGCCACGGTGAGAAAGTTGTGGTCGATCCAACACGTGGGCAGCACCCTCCTTGATGAAACAATGTCCATCTTGGAATTGCGCGGAGCTCGGGCCCCTGAACTTGAGCCCTCTCCGCGTTGGCGCTTGCTCGAACGAAAGAGGCTACCAATCTTGTTCATCGTGATGCACTGAAAAATTTAACCATGAAACCTTAGGCATATAGTTTCTATATTATATATGAACAGTTCAACATGGAAAAATTCAATCCTAACATGAGAAATTAACAAGGAAAACTAAATAAGCTTGAGTTCATCTACTAGATCAATTTGAAAGTTTCAACCATGGAAATCCGAAAATAAAGCATGGATAGGGAGAGAAACATACCGATCTATTGATTCCCCCACTCAAACGAATGAAATCCACGAAGAATAGAGAGTTCTAGGTGGATTTTGAGAGGTTTGGAGAGAGAATATGAGAGAAATAATGAGGAGAGGAGGAAGAACCTGCCGCCCTGGTGCGATTAAGTGGTTGGCCCGACCTATACGGCCAGAACTATACGGGCAGATGATGTTTCTCCGCCCGTATAGTTGTGGCAGCACCGACAACTAGGGTTTCTTTAATCAGAAATCAGCTATACGGGCACAAATATACGGCCGGATCAAAATGATCCCGCCGTATAGTTGGTCGTTAAACTGTCTGTCTCCTGAGATAAATTTCTAAAACTAGCATTGATATCTATATGACTGGAACTATACGGCCGGAATTTTTATTCCCGTCGTATGGTTAGTCGTTAAACTCCCAGTACGTTTTGAATGAAAATCTGCGATGGCATCGATATCTATACGGCCGGAACTATACGGCCAGAATTTTTATTCCCTCCATATAGTTGGTCATTAAACTCCTAGTACCTTTTGAATGAAAATCTGTGAAGGCATCGATATCTATACGGCTAGAATTTTTATTCCCGCCGTATAGTTGGTCGTTAAACTCTTTGTGCCTTTGATGAAAATTTGTTGATGGGAAAGACAACTATACGGTTGGAATTTTTATCCCCGCCATATAGTTGGTCCTTAAACCATCAGTAATCATCAAAAAAATTCTATTTCTTCCAGGATACCTTCTTATTCCATAACTTAGCGAAACACCTAGTTTCTAACAGAAAAATGGCAGTAAAAACTGTCGAGCAACATTAGCATATTAAAAGCAAAATTTTAGTTTCTTACAAGTGGAAAACTTCAAAGTTTTATTCTTATTACTATTCTCTACTTACTCAATCGATGTTTCTACTATTTTTTGATAGCTCATCTTCACGGGTGCGCTTCCGCAAGAATGTCTGTGAAAAAGTGGTAGGAATGCGATGAACTTTTTATTCTTTATTTTACTAAATTGACGAAAATGGGTTGACTCCCATCAAGCATTTATTAAGAATGGTTGAATAACTTAACCTCTTATCTCTTCTCAAATTCTTACCTTTGGTTGCCCCTTATCAATGGCACTTACCACGTGAACTCGTTTTGCCGGTGGGACATATCTTTCTCCTGCTTCTAACTTCTTTGGAAAATACCGAATGATTTCAGCATCATAAACATTAAAGATTATCTTCCCTTCTGCAAAATCTACTGATGCACCTGCAGTACTAAGGAAAGGTCTTCCAAGTAGTATAGATAATCTTTCATCTTCCGGCATTTCAAGAATAAGAAAATCAGTGAGAATACCATGTCATATATCCTAAGTAAGACATCCTCTATCATACCAACATGTTGTTTAGTGGACTTGTCGGCCATCTGTAAAGTGATAGTTGTAGGAGAATACTCCCCTAATCCTAACCTTTTATAGAGGGAATATGGCATTACACTAACTCCTGCTCCTAGATCACACAAGGCATTGTGAATATCAGTTTTACCTATTGAGCATGAAATAGTTTGTATTCGGGATCTCCAGACTTAGATAACAGCTTCCCATTGGCAGGATAGCTAGTTACTATGGCAATAGTTTCAGTTATTTCTTTCTTTCTACTGAGAATATCACAAAGGAATTTACCATAAGTAGGGACTTTGATCGCATCCGCAAATGGGATTTCCAGATGAAGGTCACTAAGTGCCTTTGTAAAGGAATTATAAATTACCTCATCTGGTGCCTTCTTTTTTCGATCAGGATAAGGAAGCTTTTTCTCACCTGACTTACTCTTGTATTTTACCTTTTTTGGGGGGGGGGGTCAGGCTCTTTAGTTGCTCTCTTTTGTTGTTACTTATTGTTTTTCTTCTTTTATACTACAACAACTTCATCTTCCTTACTTGTTTCTTTATCTTCTCTTGGTTCAACTGTTTCTACATTAGAGTCATAATGATCATCTTGTGCATCGTTCTGATATTCCTTGTTTTGTTCTTGGGTTTCAACTTCATCTTGAGGATCCACCAATGTATCATTTTCTTGGCTTGCTTCAAGCAAGGCTTTTTCCTTGCGCTCTTTTTCAGCTTCATATGTCGGTGGTCCTAAGGGTCCTGTAACAACTGCACCTCTTCTGGTGACAACATTAGCGGAAATAGAAATATCTTTGTCTACACAAAGAAACATTTGATAACCAGATGCTATTTGTTCACACTGGGTTTCAATCATACTAAGATACTTGTGAAACAGTTTTATTTCTTGGCCAATCTCATCATAATTTTTAGTGAGTTCTGCCAAAATCTTTTTGTGTTTTTGGAAATGCTTATGCAAATTGTTATGAGATTTTACTTGTCGATGTTTTAATTCTTGAAAAACTTTTCTAGTTTCATCTTCTTCAGTAAAAACTTGGAATAAATCTTCTTTGTTTTCCTTAGCAAGTTCAAACGGTATACCTTTTTCTTTCATGGATTTCTGTACCTCAGGCATAAGATCAGGAGTTATCCGAAGTATCCCTTTTTCTGGCTTAGTACCAAAATCAGGATTATATAGAGAATCATTCTTAGCCCTAGTGGACATTAATTCCAAACATTCTTTAATAGTTAAAGTATTTATTGATCCTCCTGCTGAGAAATCAAGCAACTTTCTACATTGAGTATTGAGACCATGGTAAAATAAATGGCAAATTTTTAGTTCAAAATAGCCATGATGAGGAATACTATTGATCATTCCAAAGAATATTTCCTAGGCTATTGGGTAGTTTTCTCCCACGTTCTGACTAAAATTGCCTATGTTCTTTCTTAGTTCAGTTACCTTTTTAAAAGGAAGAAACCTGTCTATGAATTTAGTAATACAGTTTTCCCAACATTTAATGTAATGGTGAGGGAGAGAATATGACCAGTCAGAGCTTTACCTTTAAGAGACCATCGAAATAATTTAAGACGAGAGAAGTCTCTAGGCAAACCTTTTGGTCCAAGCAACATTATCACATCATCAAACTTTCTAATATGTCTTCTTAGGTCTTCATCTTCCCTTCCACTGAAAGCTTTCTCCTGCAAAATTTTAATAATTCCACCATCAAATCGATATTCTCTAACTCCAGGTTTAGGGAACTCTATTGGTTGTTTAAAAATTCAGAACTTGAAGAACTGTATTCCCTGGGAGTTTTCTCAGGTTTCATAGGGGTTATCCTGTAAATAGACATAATTTCCATAATATCACTTAGGTTTTCAACTTCAACTTTATTTGATCTTAAAAGTTTTTCAATAATTTCTTCGTGCCTCTGAGCAAGCACGCGCTCAATATAATCTGGCAGAAAAGTCCTACCAGAGCGTGTAGACCCTTTGTCTCCTAAGGAGAACATTTTGTAGTAGCAACACCTGAAATGTCAAAAGACAAACACTTAGTGCTTAGCTCCCCGGCAACGGCGCTAGAAAATAGCTTGATCTCTACAAGAGCACAGATTGTTTGTAGCTAGTTTCGAAGTTCAGATATCGATCCCATAGGGAGCCTAAAGGTAAGTGTTTATTGGTGAAGTCTCTGTTACACTCGAAGTTGTCACAGGTCTTTGAGTGAATTGACTGCAAGTGTTGAAATAAGAATGGGTTTTGATTAAATGTGATAGATTTAAATAAGACTAGAATGTAAACTTCAGAAATAAAAAGCATAAAAATCAAGAATGGCTTTGCTTGTTTGTTGTTTCCTGCAGATGACGAAAGAAGGCGCGGGGAGATTCAGTTCATGGTGATAGTGACTGTACCAGGTGGATGAATGGTAAATGTAACAATTATAATCTCATAGAGGCGAATAACCCATAATTAGCCGGAACTCCTCTTGGTAGATTTCATCCCAACTTCAATAATCCTACTAGCCTGCTACCAAAACCATTGTCAGACACTAGACGATTAAGACCCTTCAGGTTGCTTAGTGATTAAGCTCCTTGGATTGGACTAATGCAATAAGCACGATGGTTACTCGTTATCCTCGAGTCAACTAGCTTTCCATTGATATCCCTGTGTCACCCAGGGGTCACCAGTCCACTAGCGTACAAGATCTTATCTGTGTAGAACAAGGTATCATGTTGCCAGGGCCCTTAATTGGACAACAAGCATTAGGCATCCCATAGATAGTCAAGCACACATATTATAATATTTAGAATCAATCACAAATTAGCGGAAAATATCCTCGTGCAGCCCTCCATCGATCTGCCCTGATGAACCTCGGCTTGGTGGGAGAAACTCTTGCGCAAGCAGATAAAGAAACTACGAGGCAACATGACTGGTCCCCACACCATCGCAACAACCCTTAGCAAGGAGGTCACACCCGACGATCTCGGTCGCCCCATCGGGTCCACTTTTCCGACCAAGAATCGCACAACGACATAAGAAACGACATCACCCAGCAAAGGATTGATGGATCACGAGAAGAGCGCAGCACCCAAAGGTACCGTGACGGCGAAAGCGAGGACGAGCAAGAATTATACGGAGCCAGCTGCTTTACCCGACGGGTTTGCAAAACTCCGGTGCCAAAAGACTTTAAGCTACCCCAAGATCGACAAAAATATGATGGCCTCCAAGAACCCGAAGCTTGGCTGACAGATTATTTAGCGACTGTCAGATTACAAGGAGGATCCAAAGCCATGGCAATGCAAAGCCTGCAGCTCCACCTAACCGGTGCGGCACGCTCCTGGCTGAAGCAACTACCAGAAGATTCCATCAGTAGCTGGAATAATCTTGAAGACAGATTCATTAGAAACTTTCAATCCACATTCAAATGACCCACGTCTTTAGAGCAATTGCGTGCCTGCAAGCAAAAGCCAGGAGAATCAATGTGAGCCTTCATCCAACGATGGAACATTACCAAAAATTTGGCTAAAGCAATATCTGATGAAAGAGCAATCAATGCCTTCAATGATGGTCTCCGTCGACGGGGGTTCATTGAAGAACTAGGACGAACAAAGCCAAAAACAATCTCAGAGCTGATGGAAATAGCCAATTGTTGGGCTGATGGAGAGGATGCAGTACACAACAAAAGGGCTCGTTCACCCGACGACAAAGACTAGCGTAACAGCGACCGGAGACGACGAACCAATGATGGATACCATACACCCAGTTACGTTGCAGCGAGCTTTTCTGGAACAGACAACCGACGAAATGACGACTACCACAGTGGATATCGCGGCAGTAGGGATAACATCGGTGAAAGCCAGCTGCGGCACCGATACCAACCGACGAACCGAGACCCACCATGTCAACAGGACAAATGTTAGAAGGACCCTGGAATATGCACTACTACGTCGACTCAACAGGGAAAAGGTGATCAAATCACCTCCTAAAGGACTGATGGACATTCCTAAAGATGCAAGAACTATGCAACGCAAAGGCAACCGAAGCAACAAACAGAAACTACGCCCCTACACCTGGCACTCTAGCCATTGGCGCTCCACCACCACCGCAGGGGGCCTCCACCAGCGGGACAGCTGCAAAACACAGTATACCAAGACAACAAATATCCCAGATCAAAGGGAGCAATGTCAATGATCCAGAACGGGCCACCCTCCAATAGAACACAAAAGCTAATCACTAGGCAAGTAAATTTGGCGGTAACAAAGCCACCTCCTACACCAGAATATCTCCATTGGTTAGAGCAAGAAATCACTTTTAGCAGAGCTGACCATCCATTACAGGTCCCTCAGCCAGGACAGTCAACAGTAAGAGTGGAAGCGCAAATCGGCGGGTTCGACATGAGCAAGGTTTTCTTGGATGCAGGAAGCAGCATCAACCTGATTTACGTCAAAACTCTATAGGCCATGAACTGGTCCAAGATGAACCTAACTCCAACCGACACAACCTTCCACGGGATAGTTCCTGGAAAAGCCGAAATTCCATTGGGCAAAGTCCACCTCGACGTCGTTTTTGGGTCAAAAAACAACTTCAGACGAGAAAAGCTAGAATTTGAAGTTATGGACTGGCCATCTCAATACCATGTGATCCTGGGACGACTAGCTTTCGCCAGGTTCATGGCAATACCTCACTACGCATACCTAGTGCTGAAAATGCCAGCCCCCAACAGGGTCATCACAGTCAAAGGTCGCTTCAGCCACACAGACAGCTGCGATCGAGAATTCAACAAAATCTCAGAATCTTTCGGGATGGAGGCGGAGCTTGGGCAGCTAAAATTGGCGGATGAAGAGTCGACACACGAGGGGCACACCCGCAAGAAGAAAACATCGGAAGAGCAAGCATGCAGTAGCCTCGCAAAAAGCAATGTATGTGGCCTCCAATAACAGTCCCGCATAAGAAGACCCACTGATTGAAGCCGAAGTCCCTTCAGATAATTTCTATTTAGATACACCTTATTTTCAATAAAAGCCAACGGCCAGGCGATCACGCCACCACAATGTACTCTCACCCATTGATATGAATAACTAAAGAAAGTATTCCGCGACAAAAAAACTTCTACGGCACATTAGTTTGCCAGTTTCCCCTGTATGAGAATACAACATACAATCAAAATGTCGTATAAAACATACGACCTTTTTGACAAGTATAAAGTGTTTCTATACAAAGTACAAAGGCGAAGCAAGTAAACAACCAGATAGGGAAATTTACAAAAAAATCTTTGTCTGCCTCCAAACATTTTCGGACAATCCTAATGGTAGGTCTATGAGCAGCGGCATAATGAGGCACCATATCAATAAGACCACCATCGGAAGGAGAAGGTAGCCACGAAGATACGTCATCCAAGTCTAGCGTCGGATGATGCACATGCACCGAGGAAAGCGCGAGCTTAGCACCCGCCACAAGTTGAAGCTTCACAAAATGATGGATCTTCTCACCCTGATGAAATTTTGCAATCAAGTCCGCTAAGGTTTGAGGCTGAGGACCCCAAGGAAACATGGCATTATAAGTAATGGCCATAGATCTGCGGCAGCACTCGACGAATTGCTCCAACTCCGACAGGCGATCCTGAAGCAACGCTACAGTATAGGCGCGGCGATGATCAGTCCAAAAGTTCGTCTCAGAACTTTAGGAAGTAGCCACAAGAGCTTGCATTTGGTTGCGTAGACGTTGGGTCTCATCCCTCTCGCACAATTGGATGCCTAGAAATAAAGAAAACAAAAAATGAATTTCCTGCAAGACGGAAGAGGCAACCAAAGAAAAAAAGAGAACACAAGTACTTACACAACAACCTCTCACTCACCCTGGAGATCTCTTCCAAGAAAAAAGCCTCACGGTTGAGGGCTTAGCGTGTTTTTGACTCGGAAACATCCACTATCGATTGAACAACCCGCAGTTTTCCTTCAAGTTTCTTCACTTGTTCTATCTTTTCAGCATATAGCGATGGGTCCACCGTACGCACGACAACAGGACTGATCGCACCCACAATAGCGGAGGGCGCAACAACATCCGACGGATGCGCAGAACCAGAAGGAGCCGAGGAATCACTCAAGATCTGACAAGACAAAGAAGTATATGAAACACTCAGCATACAAAGGCAAGGTCACACACTTATATTCAAAAGCTGTTTTCTTGCAAAAAGAAGCAAAAGGAGGCCGGACAAGTTCAGAATCCATTACAATAAGGGGAGACACGAGAAATGATTACAAAATAGGGCCTATGGGGCTGTGCCCTTCAAAGATAAGGTGGCCCTAGCAGAAGGAGCACTAGCTATAGCAGCAGTAGGAGTAATCGAAGAAGGAGCACCCGACGTAGTAAGAGGAGTCGAGGAAGGGGCAGCCAATTTCCTGAACCCAAGACCAGACCCAGGAGCAGCCGAGAATATTTTCTGTCCTTTTTAATATGCGTCTTCAGGTCAACTTCTTTGCCACCAGAGGTGACCGGGACAGAGGAGCTAACCTTCTCCCAGTCGACCTTCTCGCCGTGCGCCATCGCTAGAGCCATCGAAGTTTCGGTACTGCTCCTTGATTGCGTCAGACTATAACCAACAAGGGGGCCAGAATCAGCACCAAAAATGGCGACAAGATCATTCAGGTCCTCCGGCACATCCGTGGTTGGAAATACTTTGGCATGGAGCTTCTTGAAGGCGGGGCACGAACAAACAATAAGATTGCGCCCATGAACGCTGTTAGCCTCCAAAGTGCTAACAGCATCCGATAAAGGGTCAACCTTCTTATCATCATCCAGAGTGAGGTTCTGGACAGTCAGCTCTGACAAATAAAAAGGGAGAAGAAGAGGTTGACAACCAAAAGAAAGAAACGAAACAACAAATACACGCACAGATAAAAACTTACGGGCCAGCGAGTTATTTAGGGCCTCCAGGCACTGCCGCAGATTTGCATCTCGAGCAACGACTTGCCTGGCCGCTTCCTCGGCATTAGCTTTCGCCCTCTGATTGGCCTCCTCGGCAGCTCGGAGCCTGCCTTCCAGATCATCAGCATGCTTCATCGCCTCATCCCGAATAATCGCGGATTGCTTGGCAGCGGCTGCAAGAGCGAAACGCAAAAATGAGGATGAACATGTTTACAAGGAAATTACAAAAATGATCAGCACATACCTTTCAGCTCTTCGGCATCATCACAGATCCTTATAAAGCAAGCGGTCATGCCGACCATCTCATGTATCAAAGGCTGAGCAAGGGAAAATCACATCAAAAGGATATAAAGGCAGATTAAGTATATGGGGAAGGAAAAATTCTGGCATCAAAAGTAGCTTACATCCTTCATGTCCACATCAACGAGTTCTTCAGATATCACCACCCCTTTACCCGCCATTTTCCTCCTTTTTTGCAGCGGCATCTTGGATGAAGCGGCGACATCCTTCTGGACCTCTTTCTGCATAGGAGACAAAAAAATTCCTTCGGCTCCACCGATGGCGGAAGGGTTTTACTTGTGGAGCAGCCCACAGATGTGGGAAGAGGAGAAGCATGAGTATCTTCGTCATCACTACAAACAACACGACCAAGAGTAAACATCAGCAGAAAAAACACCCGGTGAAAACAAAAAAGAAGAAAGCAAATACTTACGAAGACACATCTTGTGCAAGACGAAACAAGTTCATCCCGGCAGGAGCAGCTGCGATCAGAGAAGTGCCAAAGGGCTTGGAAGCAGTCGAGTCATCTGAATCCTCGACCCTTTCCACAACACAAGGGTGCTTCCTCTTTTCGCTGGCACGCTCCACATGAAAATCCCCGGAGCCAGCCGAAGGAAGAGATTGTGTTTTTGGTGAAGAGTCGGACGTGGAAATATCCCCCTCCTCGTCCATGGCAGTCCCAGTCATAGGGAGATCGTCGGATGCAGAGGGATGGACAGGGGGCTCACCACTTTCAGGAAGGGGAGGAAGTGAGCTCGGGTGATCAAAATCCTACAGAAAAGCGGAAGAATTGGAAAAATGTATCTATAAACAAAAGGCAAGAAAAAGACAAAGGCGAATGAAATGTACCACGGTAAGCCATTTCTTTTTGCCATAAGGCTCTACAAGGAAAGTTGAAGGAACCGGTTTCTTTGCCGTCAAAGTTGTGAAGCTCTAGACTCTCTTCTCATACAACTTAAGGGTGAGGTCCTCCGAGGAAATCCTCATTGGGTCCTTCTTCCCGATATACGCCCACATACCGGACTACCGGACTTGAAGCGGCTGGACACGAATCCACAAAAAATAGGCCAGGACCTGGAGACCCGACAATTCTTTGCCAACCTCATGCCGTAGCTTAGAAATACGATCAACAAAGGGCTGGATTTCGGCCATTTCCTCGGCAGAGGGACACTGATCCCAGGAGTCGAGTTTACGACAGACTTTTTTAGGTTCAAAGGGGGCTAACCTGAAAGATTGGCCTTCGAGTGACTGGTCCTTGACATAAAACCACTTAGAATTCCAACCTTGGACAGAATCCGTGAGTTTGAAGTCTAAGTAATCAATGTCGAATTAGACAGAAAAATGGCGCCACCAACATTATGGACAATGGTGTAAGTGGCGTTGCGGCGAACATAGAAGAAATATTTCCAAAGGCCCTAATGGGGATGAATCCTAAGGAAACACTCGCAAAGAGTGACAAAACAAGCAACATGGAGGATGGAATTGGGCGTGAGCTGATAAAGCTACACGCCATAAACAAATAGAAGGCCTCGAAGGAATTCATGGACAGGGAGAGAAAGACCGCGGAAGAGGAAGGAGAGGGACATTACCCTGCAGCCATGCTCGAGGATGAGAGCAGCTTCGTCATCGAGGAGCTTGAAGGAGCCCTCCGTCAGAAGGCCGGAGTTCCGCGCCTCGTGAAGCTCCTGTGTCGTGCACTTGGAGGGGGCCCACCCAACGAACCTTTTCCTGGTGGCTTTTGCAGCGGCGGCGGAAGTACCAGCAGCTTTGTTCTTACCCATGGCAGCGAAACAAAGGAGAGAAGGGCATGAAAATCAAAGTTCACAAGAGGGCAAGAGTCCAAGGAGGAAGAAGGAGCGGAGGGAGGCTAGGTGAAACAGTAAAAAAGCTTATCCCTTCGCTTATAAAGAGCGAGAACGCAAGGACCTAACCGTTCGATGCAAAATTGAAATGGCAGAGGATCACACGATGATGACACGTGTTGACAAAGGTCTCGTAAAGGGAAAAAATAAAAGAAGTTATGATTGCGGTAAAAATGGAGAACAACACGTCACACCTTGATTCTCGTGCAGAGAGGGGACATGCAGTCAAGAATCTCCACTGAAAACGCCATCACGCGTCATCATTACTGCATATGGGCCCATGTTCGACACGTCCCGTCATGGCATGTTTTTAGGAAAACGAACAGCATCAAATACATCATCACTTACATGACAAAAACACACTATAGCAAAAATTGCGGCTTTTTCAGGGTATGACCCGAAGAAATTCACTTGGAGTCGAAGTAAATTCCTCCAGGAGAAGATTTGAGACTACACTCGAATGTACAAATATTAGGATTGTAGCCTCGAGGGCTACTCCTATCGGGAGCACTGGTCGTGCACCCGACAAAATTTACAGAAACAAAGACACATTTTTCGAGCCTATGTTTTGATAGATATATCCAAACATAGCCTCAGGGGCTACTCCTATCAGGAGCATGGATGCACACCTGATAAAAAAACAACGGAAGCATTCGACGATAAATACTCCTATCGGGAGCAGGATACAGAAAGTAAAATAAACCTCTCGGATCGCGCCCGACGCGGTAAAAATCCGAATGCCATGTACAGAAACATGAAGGTAAGACCCCCAGGATTCGTCCTGTGTGGCCTGGTAATCGCACAAAAATGCGCTCTGCCAGTAAAATATACGTATCAATTATAAGATGAAAATCCTAACGACGTGTTGGGTACCCGATAAAAAATAGAAAACTGGAATTCAGTATTCGGTAAGACCTCAGCGGCTCGGACTGAATTACGCCATCAACAAATTCCGGATTCAAGCCTAGGGACTTGAGTCTGATGTAGGTCAACCTTGTTTTTGCCCAGGAGCAATTAACTGATTCCCGATCCGTCGGAAGCATCAGACTCGTTGTACCAAAATCCCTACAAAAAATAAAATCAAGCAGAATGAGAGAAAGAAGAAAGAAAACTCTAAGACTCAACCTGAAAACTATGAATTCAGGTAGTGTCTCGGGGGCTACTGACATGGGTATGATTACTCGGATGCTCACTATTCGCTACCCTACATTGGCTAAAAGGCCTACGGCCCATGAAGATTCCAGATAAAAGCCCAAAGAAGCAACCGACAGAGACTCTTACTGTATTAGGAAAGAAACCACGAACCGATATTATGTTGGTATTGTAATCATGCGTGTATGAAACCTATCCGCATACAGCTTTGAGACCTGGCCTATTATATATAGGACGGGAGAAGCCCAAGCAAGGGTACACCAAAATCTAGAAGACAACTTGTAATAGAGTGTTTTCCCAATATTCAGGCGACTTTGTTCTTATTGTTTTCCTGACATCCGATGAAATCCCTAGCGTTCTCTTTTCTGCAAAACCCGAAGTCCATCACCATGGGCATTGCTGAGGTTAACCCTCGTCACTACTGTATTTACACTGAAAAGAGCACCATCGTGATCCGTTGAAATGACACCATATGGGTTATGGTTTGGAATAAAACCCAAGTTGTCTTTTCTTAAATTTTGGTATGTTATGCATAAGTAAAATGTTTAAAACCAAAGTCGGATAAGCACGACTTTGTAGGTTATCCCAAAGAATTTGTTGGGTATTCCTCCATAACACCGAGGACAAAAGAGTTTGTCGCTTGGAATGTGAATTTTCTCCAAAGGAATTTTCGCGAAAAGTTAAGTGGGAGGACAATAGAACTTTGATAAGGTTATTTGAACCTTAGCTATATGTGCTAAGTAGCGCAGCGCCAGAAAGTGTCCCGGAGGCGGCTAAAATACTCATGGCTCCCGTGATTACAAAGGTTGTGATCTCGGAGATTAGAGTTCCTTTTGACTCGTATGGGTCGGGTAAGAATCAAATATTGAGATTTGATGAACAAGTCATTATTGTTTTGAAAATGATGAACCGACTGCATGCAAAGAAGCGAAGATGGGCCCTAACTCCATAAAATGACTTGAAGTCATAAAATCCGTGATAGTATCTATACACGAGAAATCAAGTTTCTGAACTTGGAAGTGAAGGGTTCCGTAGTAGAAAGCAAAAAAAATTCTACGTTGGAACCGCCTAATACTGCCAAGATCTATCTATGTAGTAATGCGGTAACGGCCGAGTGTATAGAATACATACCCTTGTAGACTGTACACGGTTAACGTTCCGAGGGGAATGTGGTTGAAGTAGTCGAACCCGTAGCCGACCTCAAGGTCGCGAAGCTCCTCGCAGGTCACCCATTGCTCCTTCTTCATCGTGTAGCAGCTCCAGCTCACGACATCCAAGGTGCCTCAAGTGAGGCCCCTCGCGGTTTTGTACACATACGGTGTACGATGACGACCTCCGACTCCTTGATCCATGCTGGGAGTGCAGAAGTAGATCTCTGGATTGGAATCCCTAGAGCGCAACAGCGTGCTGCAGGTGTGGTGTCTCTTGCTCGGATAGTCCTTACTTGGGACCGTACCAACGCATGGAGACGTGAGAGAGGGAAGGATAAAATCAACCAAAGGACTTCTCCAAATATTGGTGTGTCTATTCCCACCCATGGGCACCCCTTTATATAGGGGAAGGGGGTGTGCCCTCCCCTTTGGGTTTCCCATGTGGGACTAAACAAGGGAGAGAGGGGGGAGGCGCATGGGCCTCATGGGCCAGCCGGCCAGGGGTGGTCCCTACCCCGCGCACAGCCCTAGGCTGGCCGGGTGGGCCCCCTTGAGGCGCCTGGGTCTTGGCCCTTGGCCCTTCCCTCCTTCGGTTTTCCCTCATGGGCCCTTTTTCCCTAGGAAGTTTGGCCCATTAGTGGAATACCCCTTCAAATTAGATTTTAATATTATATTTAATATTAATTACATTAATTAATATGTAAATACATATTACAAAATACGATTTGACCCGAAACACCTTAAGGTTCCTTTTCGATTTCCTCCGAATGACTTCGGATCTTTCCCGGAATGATTCCGGTTATTTCACGGAACTTTTCCGGTTTCCTTTTCTCTTTCATATGGTGATTCCAACTTACAGAGGATCTCTACCTTATTGTACCCTTAAGTGTATTTCCCCATGGCTCGGGAATGGCACATACATGATCTCCATCAATGATCAATAGCAGGACCGGGATGCCCATAATGACCCCTATGCATTCCACGATGATAATGTCGTTTGAACGGTAAACAGTCGTTTCCCATTCCCTTTGCCACTTGATACCTAGTTCACCCAAGATTTTATCTATGGTATCTCCATACCTTCATTCGATCTTGTTACCGATGAACTTGTTTTCTCGTTTCCATGTCGTTGCATTCCGTGACCCAGTCACACGCTTGCAAGCTTCGTTAATGCAACGTCACCGAGATGGCCACTAATGTATCTGTCCGTTACATGGATGGGCAAATCCTAGTCTTGATATGTACTCCTCTACATGCCCCTTTGGGAAAACTAAATGGCACCTTTTTGATCACCCAGTCACGGAGTGATACTTGATAACCATCTAAGCTCCCTCCAGAACGGTGATTTGCATTACCTCACAGTCTAAGAATCAGGTTGCGAGGTTTCCTTAGTTTATCATTAATGGTGAACTTTGTAACTAGATCTCATTAAGATACAACTGGTTGGGTTGTTTGTCTATCACATCATTCAACTAATGACGTGACCTCATTAACAATTTCCATAAATGCCCATGATCTCGATACCCTAGATCATCCTCATGACCAATGAACTAGTTCGCTAAAGGTAACTAGAGACTTGGTTTGTTTACATACCACACGTGTATTAACGTTTCGTATTAATATAGTTATAGCACAGTATGAAACTATTATGAACTAACTGAGATATGACAATAAAAACCTATTTATTATTTGCCTCTAGGGCATATCTCCTTCAGGAAGACCATCCGAAAAGGCATGAAGCCTATCGGTCGTATTTGGATCTATAAAGAAATAGACATGGATGTTTGACATCTATGAAATAATCGACATGTCAGAAAGGAGTTTGCGACAATGTTCAAGGAGTTGACTATGACAAGATTTGATCTTTCATAGCGATATTTAGTCTTAACGGATCAATCTAGCAACCACTACATATAATTTGGTATATGGTAGTTGAATAAACAAAACAATGTTCTTCTAATATAATGGTTACCTAGGACATGTACATGACACGGTCTGAAGGGTTTTGTTAATTCAAAGGATGCTAAATGGGCATGCGAACTTCAATGGTTGAAGTGAGCATAGCGGAGTTGGAATCTTCACCATGATGAAAATGTTAAAAGAGTTTAATTTCATCAGAGACGATGAAGATGCTTGCATTTGCAAGAAATTAAGTGGGAGCGCTGAGACATATTTCTAATACATTATGTAGGAGACATGGTGTTGATTGGAAATGATGTATCTTTTATTGACACAAGTTAAGAATTTCATTAAAACTGGATTTCAATGAAAGACTTGGGCAAAACCGTAATATTTGGCATCAATGTCTATATGGATAGATTGAGGCGCTAATATGGTTGTGCTAGACGTACATATATGAGATATTGAAAGGGTTCAATATGGAAACGACAAGAAAGGTTCTTGATGCATGGAAAGGATTGAATCAAGATTCAAGTGTATCGACACTTGGTGAGTGAAATCACATGAATATCTTGATCAATAATACCATGATATGTACATATCCAGATATGTCCTATGATCTAAATGGTGTGAGCATATACCAGAATGATTCATAAGATGATCAATGGAAGATAGTAAAGATATTCTTATGAGCTTTGGAAGAACTAAGAATATATATCATGTATAAGTGACAAATAGTTGAAAGTAGTTCATTATAAAGAGTTACATTGATTCTAGTTTGTCACAATATACAAATTAAATTTATCTCAATTTAAAATATGGGTGGCATAATCTTATGGAAAGAAGGTTCCATGATGGATTTGGATGAGTTCCAAAGTTGATACGTTGTGACAGATACTACAACAAAAGGCTAAGTATACGACTGTTATAGTAGCAGCAAAGGAGGGAATTTGATTAAGTAGTTTGTTATCAAACTAGGTGTGGTTCACAGTGGGCTAATACTATGAAGATATATTGTACGGCAATACTATCAACATGTTTTAACCCAAAGGAACTAAAGGTCTCACCAAAAGACTAAATTTATACAATGCCATCTCATTAGAGAATGAGTGATGCGTAGAGACGCAAAGACATGCAAATACACGCGGACCTAAAAATGTCAGATTCGGAGATTATGTTAACCACTAACAAACGCGTATATACAACACCAGAAAGCCATAGGTGTTGAATGCGCAAATTTACAGACTAGATTATTGACTCTAGTGCAAGTGGGAGACTGAAGGGAATATGCCCGAGAGGCAATAATAAAGTGGCTATTATCTTATTCCTTGTTTATAATAAAATTTTATTTTGCATGCTATAATTGTATTGATTGGAAACGTTAATATATGTGTGTTTAATAAACAAATAAAGGGTTCCTAGTTATGCCTCTCTTATAAACTATCTCATTTATTAACAAGATGATCAAGGTTTCCTGATCATGGACATTAGATGTTGTTAATAACGAGGTCACAACATTGGTGGAATGATGCAATGAACATTCACCCGAAGTATAGCATTACGATCAAAGTCATTATATATTGCTATAACATCATACAAAGTAATCTTAGTCCTTAGACCATGAGATCATGTTAATTGCTAACACCGGAAGAGTACTTTGATAACATCAAACATCGCATCGTAACAGGGTGACTATAAAGGTGGGTTTGGGTACTCTAAAAGTGTTATGTTGAGGCTCATGGATCAAGAATGGGATTTGTCCATCCCGATGATGCATAGATATACTCAGGGCCCTCACGGTGATATCACATTGAGATAGCTTGCAAGCAAGTGATGTGTGTTGGGAATATGCCCTAGAGGCAATCATGTATGATGTTATTCACAATGTATTCATAAAGTTATTGTCCATGTATGAACTACTGATATGTATCATTGAATATGTGATTCGATTGTGGAACTATATATTCATGTTGTTCATACTAATTATCCTTGGTTGTTGAGGTTGTGCCGGACACACAACTTAGACTAATGTGAAAGTCGACTGATGACTCAGTTCCACTTGTCATGAGCATGGAGATGCTATTCCGACTTACACTGATTCGGCTAAAGAGTTTAGCGAATCGGACTGACCCACAATTGAGATGCAATGAGCATGTTGTCATTTCTAGTCTCAAGCAATAGAATCCTTCGACCTGAGGTGATCGCATGATCCGAGTTGTGGATCGCCAGCTTAGGTCCTCTCAAACGCTGTTATGTGAATGGGAAGTTATAAAGGCAGGGTTCGGGTTGGTTGTGAAGCAAGCTGTGTGACGTGGATTACCAAGATGGGATTTGCCTCTTCGTAATGGAGAGATATTCTATGGTCCCTCTTGTGTGATATGATTCGGAAGCATGGCCATGCGCGACTTGGTTAAGTGTTAACCAAGGAGTTGGACTAAGTGTTAGTCCAGTGAATCATATATCACAGAACAAGAAGAGATAGTCGAGCTATTAAAGGGATGGCAACAACTCGCCTATAGCTTGATAAGATATATCGTGAGGCAAAGGGACTTGGACGAAAGTCACATTGAGAAAGGTTTGTCTTCTGACTTTACGGTGCTTGGGAGTTGGCACGTCTTGCTAGAGGCCACTGCCAACTATCGACTCGGAGTGGTGACTCGTGTCATGTCTAGGTGTACTTAAACCTACAGGGTCACACACTTAAGGGTAAGGAGCCCATGTGGATTCGATTCATGTGGAAATTGGGGTACGGCCTAGATGGGCCTCAAGCGTTGAGCCCAGCTAGGAGTGTATATAAGTGGAGTGAAAAGGGATTATCCCTGACCTAGCCGTCACTTTCTCCACTCCCATTTCGGGCTAGACAGGATCTAGCAGTCCTCTTCCTAGAGCTCCTTCCTGTACGTGTGGATACCGGTAGAGGCGTTGCACGTGCGGCGCTGGAGGTAGGGAGGTCCGTGGGGATCTGGACGTGCTGTACGGGGATCGTTTGGCATGGCATCCACGCACGTGCTTCATCAACAGTCCGCACCTGCGCGTCTAGTGGTAAATATCGTGGCCTATCTCCTAAGCTGGATCTTGGGAGTACAGCATAGGGATTTTTTTTTGTTTATCTCTATGTGGCCCAACAATGTGATCACTAGAATGTTATATCACGGGAACAAGAAAAGAGTGCATGTTGGTAACAAGATCAAACTAGGTATTGAGATACCGATGATCGAATCTCGGACATGTAATATATCGCGAGACAAAGGGATTTGGTTACGACGTTAAAGGTTCACATGATCACTAGAGTCATTGTTGAATGTGTTGGAGTCAGTACGGATCTCCAGGTCCTGCTGCTAATTATTGATCGGATAAGCGTATCGATCATGTATGCATTATTTTCGAACCGTAGGATGACACACTTAAGGGATACTGACACCATTTGGAGCAAATATGTTTCATATAAAGATTTAAGAAAGTGCTAGAATCATTTCGATGGAAACCGGAATTGTTTTGGGTGAAATTGCAGAAACCGGTTTTGCATGTGATCTTGAAATGTTGTAGGGGGGTTTTATGTGAATGTTTGTTAATTAAAGTAATTAAAAAAATTCTGAATAAAATAAATAAAATAGTTTTGTTTAATTAGAGCTTGCATTAAATTTGGTGGAAATTTAATGGAGGTGAGTGGAACTTTGAGTGGGAGGCTAATTATGTGAGTGGGATCTCCACCCACATGAATGTGGAAGAGGTGGGGGCACCTCCCTTGGTCGTCGGCCATGGTGAGGGGTTACCCCCTCTCCCTATAAAAGGCCCCCCACTCTCTCCTCTCATCTTACACCTCCTCGTGAAGGATCTCTCTCCTCCTCTAGAAATTATTCCCCATGGTCTCGGATTAGCGAGATACATGTTCTCGGTGGCTTTATCTGGAAATGAGTTGCTGCTTTGCTGGAGCGAGGGATGGAGGTTGTCGGGGTACCGGACGTGTGTGCAATCACGGATGCACCACTACTTTGTGGTGCTGGACTTGGTGGTGTTGGACCTGCTAGACTTGCCGGGGCTAGACCTGCTGGACTCGCTGGACTTCATCACGATCTTGAGATCGGCAAGTGTACAACTACATCAACCACGAAATCAGTTCTGTTAACAATGCTTTGTCGATCTTCAAGGGTATGTTCTCTATGGATGTATATCCACCTATTGATTGTATCTAGATAGATAGATCTTGGTTCTTAGATGTTCACATCATAGGAAATTGTTTGTTTTCTATGCTATGAACCCAACAATAACCATATCAACAAGTTGCAATTTCTTTTCTAGAAGCTCATCTGAAAAGAACTTTGAGGTTAAGCATGCTTGGCCTGGAGTAATTTGAGGATGGGTGACCGACCGGGAAGTGGGTATCGGGTGCGCACGAGTGAGGACAAAGTGCACAAAAAAGACTAGTGTTGGTCTGTGGGGATAATCTAGATATCCTATTAAGCTGCCAGGAGTAACAGCCCGGGCACGGAGAGTCCACGTTGTTACGTACTGTCATCACAATCTCTTATGATATCCTACTGCCCAAATTCAGGCACATAGTGTATAATAATACCATCTACACTTTTCTTATAAAGGAATGGATCATCCCAAATGTAATGTCTAAGATCATAAAAGAATTTCTTTGTTTGTTGGGAAGTGAAGTGTGGTGGCATAACTTACCCAACAATGAAGTTAGCATAATCAGCAAACCATGGGGAGGCTACTCTAGAACTAGATACATTAATGTTTGCTAGTTGTTCATTAGTAAACCTATCATTAATAGGAATAGGATCTACCGGAATATTTTCCATTCTAGATAAGTGATTAACTACCAGATTGTCCTCGCCTTTCCTATCAACAATGTGCAAGTCGAATTCTTGTAGAAGGAGAACCCATCTAATAAGTCTAGGCTTAGCGTCTTTCTTGTTCATAAGATATTTAATAGCAGAGTGATCAGAGAGTACTATGACTTTAGAGTCTACAATATAGGGTCTAAAATTATCACATGCAAAGATCACAGCTAGGAATTCTTTTTCAGTGGTAGCATAGTTTCTTTGGGTGCCATCAAGAGTTTTGCTAGCATAGTATATGAAATTCAGTTTCCTATCAACTCTTCGTCCTAAAACATCACCTAAAGCATAGTCACTAGCATCACACATGATTTCAAATGGAAAATTCCAATTAGGAGGTTGAATTATATGAGCACTTATCAAAGCATTCTTTAAGACATTAATAGACTCTACACAATCATCATTAAAAGAGAATGGAACATATTTTTGCAAAAGGTTAGTGATGACTGGGTTTCCTGTGTCCAACAACAGGGTTATTGCAGTACTAGTAGAGGCAACTATTTATTAGAAAGATCGATCCCAAAGGAGCTTTGCAAGATGGAAACCACACAACCCCGCAATTGCATTGTCAATGCAGCCACGTTTGCACCCAAAATAGTGTTTGGAAATAGTATACACTATAAGGTGCTAGAGTAAGAGTAAACAAGAGAGATTTAAAGTAACTAGTAACAAGATAAATAAGTACTAAAAGTAAACTAGAACAAGAACTAAACTAAAGGGGTTGTAGCTGTAGGGTTGAATGGAATGAGAGAGGGTTTCTAGGCTTCGGTCTCACTAGTACTAGATGGGCGAATATATGTGCGATCCATTGTCTACAAGAGATTCCTTCAACAAACAAACATTCCCCACCCGATTACTGCACTGTCACACTATGTGTACTACGCATGATTCTCACGTGTCACTCGCGAGTAAAACGTACACTTCCGGACCAAGGGATCCCGTGAACTCATCTTCGTAACTCATGTAATTGAATACTTGGTTCACAAACACATTCTAACTTAGCGCACTAGATCAAACCTCAACCTAGAACCTAATCAATCAATCACACATGGAGGAACAACAAAACATAGATGAATATATTGATGAAGTCACAACCATGTTCAATCTTACAATTATAAGATCTAAGACAAGGGAGAGAGAGATGGAGACACAGTTGGAGATGATGATGATGAACGGTGCATGCGGTGAAGGTGGGGGCGCCTCCTTCTCCTCCTCTTTCTTGATGGTGTGGAGATGTGGATCTTGTGTTTGGCGGCTATGGAGGCGGCGGAGCGACAGGGCTCCGCCCCTGAGGAGTGGATGGATTCTCCTCCTTGTTCTAGGGTTTTCCCCTCTTTAAATAGGCATCTAGAGGTTGGTTTTGCGAACCAACAGAGCTGGCGGGCGAATATGCCCATTGGACCTTCACAAATGTTGTTCCATTTGACGAAACAAATCCATCGAAGGGTGGTATGGCTGTACGGTACGGACGGGATCCTCCCGTACCAGTGGTCGTTACGCCCTCTGACTCTATAGTGTTTTGGTCGCCATTTCTTCATAGGGACTCTGATTGAGGTGTTCTTTAGCTCGTTGTATTCATATGGATGATGGCTACAATACCATAATATTGGATATTCATTTGGAGTTGATGGAAAAATCCACTTTTTCCTCCCCTCAAATGGCCAAGTCTGGTGCCTGCAACTCCTCCATATTGAATCCTCTTGTCTCCTTTTATCCATGATTGTTCATAGCACCTACACACAAATCAAAGACAAGAAAAAGGTAATAAAATCCTAATAAAACTACTAATCTGCAAAGCCCATGTGGAGATGAATGAGAACTAGTATTCATACATAATATGCATAGTTGTAGATAGCTGTAGCATGTAATGAGTGATAATATGAATAATTTATATACTTAAATATGCTTCAATTTTGGACTCATCAACTTCCCCAAGCTAGACTCTTGCTCGTCCCGGGCAAGATGGTAGCTTATGGACAAGGTCATCATGTTCATGAGGCACGAGTTGATACTTTAAATGAGGCGAAAATTGAAACAAAAGTATAATATCAGATGTAGACGATCGATGCCTTGTATCCTTATTTTCCCTGCAAGCTCAAAGTAAAAAATAACATATTCATACAAGGAAACATAAGCTTAGTTATGTTAATCCATAAAAGATCAATTAAAACTTCAATGCTCCATGTCAAGAGTGAATCTAGCTTTGAAAGCAAACTTATGATCCTCTTATTGCACCTTTTATGTTTTGTATCTCCTCACTTTTTTAATGTAAGGGTTTTAACGAGAATATGAATTCACTTACGGTTGTCAGTCTTATACGTCCAGCACTTCATCCAATTGAAAAGCTCATCGAAGTTAGAGAGACGACAAGAACACTATAAAAGCTTAGTTAAATCAAGACAATCAAAATAGAGTTTAATATAAGTATAAATAACTATAAGTGTAACAATCAATCCAATTCTTCTAGTTAACTCTTAGATTTCCAAGGAACACTAGGATGTTTTAATAGCAAAATTGAGTAAGAGAATTCATGTCCTAAGTAGCATAACAGTGAAGTGTCTTATTGACACCCACATTAGTAAATCAAGGTTATCAAAACACTTCTAATCCAATCATTGTCTTTCAAGAAAATTCATAAAGTAGTAATGAGACCATGCCAAGGACTTGTTATGTGGATCTTCATATTTTTTTTATTCCTTCTTTGAAGGACGATTCTCAAAAAGGATCATTAAGTGATTCTTTTTGAACAATGGCTTGCACAACCTTCGAGAGTACCAATACTTTTGCCTATTATGGTGACATTTATGCCACCCATGTCATCAACTCATAGCCGAAATCAGGGGTTGTACCATAGATTGTTCGTAGGCCAGCGGAGTTTTTGTTGGCACCCCAAGGTGTGCATAAAAAACATAGAACAGTCTAAATACTATCATAGTTTGATCCACAAGGTTAGCTTTGGCATGCATCACAATTACCACTAGACTTCATTTCAATCAAACAACTCCTTTAAAGAGTGTCGTCAAGTCTATCAAAACATCCATGGGATTAAGTATCTTCAAGGGTAAACTCTCAAGACAATCATTCATCAAACAAGTCATAAATTTCAGACTTTTTCTTGTTGTACTTGTTTGGCAATATTATTTCCAAGGCAAGACTCGGTTAGCTAAAAGAACTAGAGCAAAAGCTTCCACAACTAATTATCATACCAATAAAAAGCTTTACTCTAACTATTCTGAATTACTCCCACTAGCATGGCATCTTATCAAATCAACCAACTAAAATAAACAATTCAAACTTCAAAAGTGAGAGACATAGGATTAAGTGTAGAAATCATGGCAATGTATTCTAGAGGATCACAAAGTTCTTCTCAAGATGGATAAAGATTTTAACATAGTGAATCAAAGCTCGAACTCAACTCTTATGAATCCTAACAAAAGCAAGTGCATCCATTATATAAACATGAAACACAACTTACCTAAGCAAGCATTCAAAAACAGCAGGATACATGATTGCACAAAAAGTTTCATCGAACAAGAACATTGCACAAGAATCTACACATGCACAAGTAACTTCCCCAAGAACCAAAATTGAATAGATTACTACAAGAAAAATTGAAAATGCAGTTATCAAAAGGGAGTGTGTGAAGTGGTTACCTCCCGAAGCGTGAATAAAACAAGGGTGATACACTTTACCTTTGAGGTACGAATATCCTCAATTTTGATGGAAATGGACCTTTAGTTCAATGAATACTTCCTTGTTGAAGCATTGAGTTGAAACAACCAAGTGGCTTATGCAAGTATTTACACGGTTGGCACAAACCATGCACGTCATCACACAAGGTTTAAGTCCTTGCGAAAATAACAAATGAAGTAAAAGCAAACGATCTGGTGTACGAACAGAGTTCGTTCACCCAACCGTGAAAAGAACATAAAAGGAACATGAAACACTGCAGAGAATTATAGGCTAGGGAGTTTTGAAGGTAGGTAAAAGAAAATAAAGTGCAATGGAACATATAGAAGGTAACCCACTAACCTGAGATTGTCAAAATAAAAAGATTGGAGGGGTTATAGCCTTTTTGTACCTGTTTCTGCCCTTGTTGCGCGGTGTTGCTCCTTGGTATGGGCGCGAGGTACAGACGGGATCCACCCGCACTACACCTTGTCTTCTCTTTTTTTTTGAAGGGTTCCATCAAAGTTGTTACGACCGGGTGGTATGGGCGGGATGCGCCCATACGGGTGGTCGTTACACCCTCTGGGTCATCTTCATGTTTCCTTTGCCTGGTAAAAAGGTCGGTACGGGTGGACGGTACAGACATGTCCCATAGTACCGGTGCTCGTTAAGCCTATAGTAACTTTTCTGGAATTTTTTTTTTGCTTCTTCCGATGTATCACATGAGCGGTACGGGCGTGCGGTACGGACGGGTGCGCCTGTACTGCTGCTCGTTAAGCTCATTGTGAACTCCAGAACAAGTTATTTCTCTTAAAATTTTACTAAGAACCTGAAACATTAGTCAGCATCCAAACAAAGCAAATATATATTTTTGTTGAAAGGATTTAACCAAGATATGCAACACATGATTAGAGCAACGAATAATTCTACCTGTTGAAAATAGTCCCAAGCCGACTCTACTAGGAAATCATGCATATATATAAAAGTGCCAATGCAACATGAATGCAACTAGACTCAAGACACAAAATTAAGAAGGACACGTAAAACTTCCGGGTTGTCTCCCGGGAAGCGCTTTCTTTAAAGCCATAAAGCCAGGCTTAGATGCACCATTAAATTACCCACCTGGATCACAAGGGATATCAACCCGTGGTGTCATGGTACTTACCTACAACTGAGGGTTGGAGCATCTCATAGTAGAGTGCGATCGAAGTTGTACCCTCTTGCGGTACATCGACATCATATAAATAAATAAGTTCTTCCTTACAAGCGAGCTTGAATGCACCAAGATTTGTGAGCATGCCTCCTTATGTAGCTACAATGAGAGGATTAGAGATTCGAATATAATATTTAAATTTTTATCTTGGTTACCATTGTAGGGGAACACTTTATAGAATTCTTCCTTTGCAACAGGAAGTGGTTCCTACACATTAGCATTGAAAGATTCATAGAAAGGTCCAAATCTCTAGTTCATCATTAATAATGTTCTCATCATGAGTGTCTAGGCACAAGGCCTCCGCAGATAAATTACAATCAGTTTTAGCATTATAAGAATCATTACTAGAGAGAGAGGCATCATTATCAAACAAAGTATTTGTAGTGTGCCAATATTTGTCAACCTCATCTTTGTGCTCCTCATTTTTATCTTGTGATTTCACTAAGATTTCCTTGACAATACTCAGCAATATATTGCAAGGTTTCGTATGCCATTTGTAAAAATTCATTATCACTACTCATCATAAGTATCATTATTTTTTGGAGTACTTCATGGGCACCTTTATAAAGAACATACTCTATAACTTCCCTATTGGCATCACTACTATTGTAAGACGCCACCGATTCACCATAGGTATGAGAATATTGAAAGCCAAAATGCCCGACACACATATAGTGAAGACATATTATTTGATATGTAGAACATAATGTGTGAGCACAGCAGATTACCTAATAATACATATCGTATACCTGCATATCATTAGTAGTTATGAGTTCTTTGTTGTACGCACCATATTCTTCTTTGGCAACCATGTACAAGGATTCTTTTTGTCTCTTCTCTTTCTTTGCAAGTTGAATATGTTCTAAAATAGAAATCTCAGAAGACATGATTGGTAGCAAATGTTTTATAATTTCTGTTTTATAGATTTTTATGGGTTTTTGATTTTATATATTTTTTGTTCTTTTCAAATAAGTGAGAGCAGTAAATAGCAACAAATGGAAATAGACTATGTGCAAGTGGGTAGGTAATAACCAAACGCTTTGCTCCTCGGCATCGGCGCCAAGTTGATGACTAGGTTTCCTGCGTCCAACAATAGGGTTATTGCAGTACTAGTAGTGGCAACTATTTATTAGAAAGATTGATCCTAAAGGAGCTTTGCAAGATGGAAACCACACAACCCCGCAACTGCGTTGTCAATGCAGCCACGTTCGCCCCCAAAATAGTGTTTGGAAATAGTCTACACTAAGTTGCTAGAGTAATAGTAAACAAGAGAGATTTAAAGTAACTAGTAACAAGGTAAATAAAGTACTGAAAGTAAACTAGAACAAGAACTAAACTAAAGGGGTTGTAGCTGTAGGGTTGAATCGAATGGGAGAGGGTTTCTAGGCTTCGGTCTCACTAGTACTAGATGGGCGAATATATGTGCGATCCATTGTCTACAAGAGATTCCTTCAACAAATAAACATTCCCCACTCGATTACCGGGCTGTCGCACTGTGTGTACTACAATGCATGATTATACGTGTCACTCGCAAGGCAAACGTACACTTACAGACCAAGGGATCCCGTGAACTCATCTTCGTAACTCATGTAATTGAATACTTGGATCACAAACACATTCTAACTTAGCGCACCAGATCAAACCTCAACCTAGAATCTAATCAATCAATCACACATGGATGAACAACAAAACATAGATGAATATATTAATAAAGTCACAACCATGTTCAATCTTACAATTACAAGATCTAAGACAAGGGAGAGAGAGAGATGGAGACACCATTGGAGATGACGATGATGATGAACGGTGCACGCGGTGAAGGTGGGGACGCCTCCTTCTCCTCCTATTGATTGATGGTGTGGATATGTGGATATTGTGTGGGGCGGCTATGGAGGTGGTGGAGCGATAGGGCTCCGCCCCTGAGGCGTGGATGGATTCTCCTCCTTGTTTTAGGGTTTCCCCTCTTTAAATAGGCATCTGGAGGCCGGTTTTGTGAACCGATGGAGCTAGGGGCCGAATATGCCCATTGGGACTTCACAAATGTTGTTTCGTTTGATAAAACGAAGCCGTCGGAGGGTGGTACGGCCGTACGGTATGGGGCGGGCTCCGCCCATACCAATGGTCGTTACGCCCTCTGACTCTATAGTGTTTTGGTCGCCATTTCTTCATACAGACTCCGATTGAGGTGTTCTTTGGCTCGCTGGATTCATATGGATGAGGGATACAACACCATGGCCTTGGATCTTCATTTGGAGTTGATGGAAAAATCCACTTTTTCCTCCCCTCAAATGGCCAAGTCTAGTGTCTGCAACTCCTCCATATTGAATCCTCTTGGCTCCTTTTATCCATGCTTGTTCATAGAACCTACACACAAATCAAAGATAAGAAAAAGGTAATAAAATCCTAATAAAACTACTAATGTGCAAAGCCCATGTGGAAATGAATGAGAACTAGTATTCATACATAATAGGCATAGTTGTAGATAGATGTAGCATGTAATGAGTAACAATATGAATAATTTATATACTTAAATATGCTTCAATTTTGGACTCATCAGTTAGTTAGAGGCTTTGATATTTTGGAAAATTCTATGATAAATCTTCTATAAAAACCTGCATGTCCAAGAAAACTTCTTATACCTTTGATGTCCTTCGAATACGGTAACTTTTCTATGGCTTCTATCTTGGCACGGTCCACTTCAATGACTCTTCCTAGAACTCGATGTCCAAGACCAACAGCTTTTGTCACCATGAAATGACACTTTTCCCAGCTTAGGACTTAGTGTTGGTTCTCACAATGCTACAAAACTTTATTAAGATTGAGCAAGCAATGATCAAAAGAGGTATCATACATAGAAAAGTATCCATGAATACTTCCATAATTTTCTCAATATAATCAGCAAATATAACATCCATGCATCTTTGAAAAGTAGCAGGAGCATTGCACAAACCGAATGGCATTCTCCTATAAGCAAAAGTACCGAAGGGACATGTGAAGGTCGTCTTTTCTTGATCATCTTTGTGCACCAGAATCTGGGAGAAACCTAAATAAACATCTAGATAACAAAAGTGTGAGTGTTTAGATAATATTTCTAGCATTTGATCAATAAATGGAAAACGATAATGATCTTTACGAGTAGCTTTGTTTAGCTTCCTAAAATAAATGCACATTCTATAACCAGTAATAGTACATTGGGCTACAAGTTCATTTCCATCATTTGGAACCATAGTGATTCCACCCTTTTTAGGCACACAATGAACAAGACTTACCCATATACTATCAGCTATGGGATAGATAATACCTACCTCAATGAGTTTGATTACCTCTTTCCTTGCCACTTCTTTCATATTTGGATGAAGATGGCGTTGATAGTCAACCACTGGCTTTGCATCTTCTTCCAAGTTCATTTTATGCATACATAAAGCGGGGCTTATACCTTTCAAGTCATCAAGTGAATAGCCAATAGCTGGCTTATGAGCTTGTAGTACTTCAAGCAACTTTGTTTCTTATTCACCTAAAAGGTTAGAACTAATAATAATAGGATATATTTTCTTATCATCGAGGAATGCATATTTCATATCTTCAGGCAAAGCTTTAAGTTTAAAACTAGGATCCTCTTTTGGTGGGGGTAGTTCTCTTAAATCATCTGGTGGGATATGTAACTGTAGTTGTGGTGGTTTTTGAGATAGTATTTGTTCTAGTGCTTCTTTTTTCATCACTAAATGGCTCCTCTAGATTAAGCACATATCGCTCCACCGCGTCTGATGAAGTGACTACCACAGAAGCAAAAGTTTCCACTATATCTTTTGAAAAAGTTCTTTTTCTAAATGCTTTTCAGTAAGTTTTGAAAAGTTAAATTCTAGTCTTTTACCATCACATTTAATAAATACCTTCTCTTTTGGTAAACTAACTTCGACACCCCATAGTATGTAAGAATGGTCTACCAAATATGATAGGATAAACTCAGTCTTGGGAGCAACCAAGCACAATAAAATCTGTGGGGTATTCCATCTTTCCTACTAATACTTCAACATCTCTAACCATACCTAGAGGAAAAAATATACTCTTTATTAGCAAGTCGGATAGTTATACCCGTCTCTTCCATGTGTATGAGATCAATGTCAAGATTGATTTCAAGATATAGAGAATATGGTATCACACTTATACTTGCTCCAATATCACATAGACCATGATAACATGAAGTTCCAATAGCACATGATATAATAGGTTTACCAACTTTGGTCGTGTTACCTTGAATTACCTTGGTCGAATCTTCACATAATAAACATCACAAGGAGTTTCTTCATTCAGTTCTTTGATGGCCGAAATATGATGCTGAACTTCAATTTGTTCATATGGTTCACTACATCTTCTAGCACTCTTGTTTGCAACAGTAGTGAGTAAATTTTCCTTCACTATGCTTGGATATGGAGGAGTCTCAACATATTCTTTAGTTTTGGCAGATGATACTTGATTAACCAGTTCCACAACTTTAGGAACAACTGTAGAGTATTTAAAAGGCTCAACATAAACATCACATCCTTTCTTAGAAACATTAAGCTGGTTAACAAAAGATTTAGTAACTTCTACTAAAACATGAGGATCAAGGCCAAACCTGTTACTTATTTCTTTAAACATTATAGTAGTAGAGAAATTCTCTACACATGAATATTCATATTCAAAACAGGGTTTGTTACCTTTATCAAGATCCCAAGCATTAGTATTTTTAGAAATAGTATCCAATAAGTCACATGCTTCTTTTTGAGTTCTATTAGTGAAACTTCCTTCATAGAAATTATCTAGAAAGTTCCTAAGATGCTGAGGTAATCTCACATACAAGTTGATTAATATAATTCTTTTAGGAATACCATGACAAGGATTCTTAAGAATGAGTTCATTCAATCTATCCCAAGCTTGATAAATACTTTCTCCAACATGAGGCCCTTCTTTAGGAGTATAATACTTGAGATAGAAAGCCTTCCTCAGATATTCCCAATCAAGACGGTATTTATCATCCACAGATCTAAACCATATTAGAGCATTACTAGAAGGAGATAAATATAATAACTTCCTTTTCACTTAATCATGAGGAATACCAGAAAGTTTAAATAGAGAACATAGATCTTCAATGTGCCCCATAGTAGTTTGGCTGCCAACCACTGCAAAAGTTAGTTTCATAGACTTTTGGCAATACCAATAGGGATTTGATAAGACACTTTTGTTTTAGGAGGTTTTCAACCTTTTTATTACCATCATGAACATATTTATATAGAGTTAGTTTCATATCCTCACGGCCTAAGAAATCCATGATAAAAAATAGTAAATAGTAAAAACAGGTTTCAAGTTCCCTTACCAAACAACTTACTAATAGCACGACGCTCCCTGACAATGGTGCCAGAAAAATGTCTTGATGGCTCCCAGGCGCAGGATCAATTGTAGTACTTTTTAATAAGAAAGGTTGTCGAACCCACGAGGATCTGAAGGTATTGGTTAGTAAGTTTGACAAGTAAAACAATAAAATGGTGCAGTGGTTTTGATGTTTTGGGTTTGTAGTTTGCAGTAAAATAAAGTACTGAAAGTAAATTGCAACAAGTAAATGCTCTCAATGAGAGAAAGCCCAATCCTCTATGCAGCAAGAGGAAAATCTCAAGTGTGTGTGAAATTATATGTGACAAGCATTCCCGAGGGCAGCATGCATGGATTTACTTAGCAATTATATTTCTATACAATCTGGTGAATATCTTGTCAAGTTTCATTCCTTTAGGGTGGAGCCTAAATTAGGTGCAGACATAGATCTGAGCAAATACACCCCTTATGATGGGTCCTAGAGCCATTTTCATGAGCAAGTATAGGAATCATTAAGACATAAATGACCCACCATAGCAGTTAGTTCATTGGTCCCCGACATAAATCCCTCTAATGCAACTCAATGTATCGGAAAACAGTTTTTGTCATTCCGTCCCTTCCAACCCTCATCACTACATCAAAGTGTAGCCCTATGGGCCCATATAGGTGAAGTAATATACAGTCGACGTTCGCATAAAACCATCATAGAACCACATAAAAGATAAAAACTTGACCAAATACTCATTGCATATTATATGGAAATCATAGCCAATTCATCCTATGCCTTCAGGAACATGGGGATATACTCACAAGCCCAGTTGAGGGAGGCGCGCCACCTGGCCTCTTTCGAGCCTTGTGGCTCCCCTCTTGTGCTTCTTTGGCCCACGGTCCTTCTCTTGATGAAAATCTGATCAGGTATTTTTTCCTTTAATTTTTAGGCGTCCAGAAGGTCCATGAAATAGCAAAATACGAAAAAGGAGGTTTTTTTCCTCCTAGAAATTAAATACCAGTGAAAGGAACTTTGTAGGGAAGTCCCATAAATCAACTAAAAAGGGCATAAATAATGATAGATCATGGCAAATCTCATTCAAAACAGATCATATAAGTCACTATATTGATGATGTAAAATGCGTGTATCACTCTCCAACGAAGACATATTTCCCTTCAAAAGGAGGAACTTTGGGATAAAGTCTTTGTCTGTGCATGCCTTTGTTATCTCCATACCTAAGCTCTTTACTTATGCACTTTACATTGTGATAGCCTTCGTGTTTAAAGTAATATATCTTACTATCACCTTGTTGCTTGTCTTGATTAGCATTTGTTGTTGGTGCACTTAGTTGAATCTAGTGAATTTAAGTTTTGTTCTTGATAAATTAAACTCTAGTTTCATTGCACGTTTATTAGAGGCAAAACATAATAGTTTTAAGACACATGTTCAACCCCCTCTAGGAAACATCCGTGTTCTTTCAAAAACCATTTTAGTCTCCTCAAAAGAAAACTTGGCTACCAGTTTACTAATATCCTCATAGTTTAAACTATCCCTAACAAGAGAACATAAAGAAGCAGATAACATGTTAACTAAACTAGAAAGTTTTTATAGAAGTTGCGTAAGGTAGGAGATTATCATAGTCCTTGATAATCCCCTCTTCCCTAGTAAACCTAAAATTTCTATTCTTGTGTTTTCTACCACTTGCCTTAGCCAATTTTTTAAGTGCTTACTAGTATTACGTCCCATGATTATTTTCTCTTTTATCTTTAACACCATGTGATCCCTTCTTCTCTAAGAATAGATTATTTAGATGTTGAGCCCACCCAACTCATTGTTTTTATCAACATAATCTAACTGAATAAAAGATTTTCTCTCTTTCCTAAACCGAGACTACACATTGAGATTCCACCCTTTCAAAACTGTCATTAATTTTTGTTCGTATATTATCATTTCATAGAGTCTTTTCCATCCAAACATTGCGAACTATAGGGAAAAGGTCTTCTCTGGTTAACCAACATATTTAAAAACAAAAGGCACTATTTATAACATAAGGTTTAATCCTAGTATGCTATAAAAGGGCGACATAGTTAGGAACCCCAGTCACGAAGGTCCGAACATTAACCATAGAAAATTAACGTCCCCCTAACATGAATAATTAAAATTCTACCAAACTTCACAAAAGGGGATAAATTGTATTATCAGACCAAATAAAGCCTTTACCAGAAAGTTCTAGCTCCTTTAATCCTCGATGTTCTATTATAGAATAAAGGAAAAAGGTCCACCTAGGCAGCTTATTAGTTCTATTTTATCACTAGCACATCTAATAATATTAAAATATCCTCCTAGAACTAAGGAAAAATTATTGCCACCTAAAGCATGAACTAAACTAAGAAAACATTTTTCATCATGTGCATGTATAACAATGTATGAAAAGATCCCATTTAAAACTAGACGATTTATCCATCAAGACCATTCGAATCATAAATCTACTAGTACAACAAACATGATTAGACCTATCACATCTAACACCCATATTCAAACCAAAACACCATTAGACGGTTCCTACAATGAGACCATTTAACCAAGGATCAATGAACTACTTTTATTAGTTGCTTGAATACAAATGAAATCTATTTTATGTTTAGAGATATTTTTTCTTAAGAAGTGTTCTCTTGTCAATATCAACTAAACATCTAGCATTCTAGAAGACACCGTCCATACTGACTTGTTTTTTTGGTTCAAATTTGTAACTTTAGGCTTTACACTAAAAAATAAAGGTTGAGTCATTCTAATACCAGATCTATGAGGAGAGGGGGAAAAGATTGCAGGAGAGATCGGTGAAGAAGTGGAACTAAAGGATACTATAACCAAAGCTGAAAATGGGGGGATGATGCTGATGATGGAAGCTTGGGTTGAGGAGGCTGTCAACGAGAATGGAATATTTAGGTTCGTTTGATTTTGATTCAACCGTAAGAGATCATGTCGAATTAGAGAACTCCCTTCCTGTCATCGTATCTTGTGTAAGAATCGCTTTCCCATCAATGGCAGTTTTGTATCCCGTCGACTAACTCAGTAAGGTAGGCTAATGAGTCTGGAAGGAAGTTGGACTGAAGCCCATCCGATGTAGGCTAGCCTCAACAAAACAAGGAATCGGGTTTTTAAGAGAAATGTAGTTTTCTTGAGGAAGAGTTGTCTTGTTCGGGGATAACAGGCTTTGTTACCTGAGTACTCCTCATTTTTTGTTTGGTTCAGTATTTGTTTTCCTTTATCTTTAGCACGTGTAATTCCTGTTGGGGATATTGGGTTTTGCTCTTGCGCCTCTTGATTGGTTGTATGATGGCATGTAAGCAGTTTTTTCTACATGTTAGGTGAGTTGGATTAATGAAGCTAACTGAAAGGGCAATCATCTAATTCCTCATCATCTTCATCACATTCGGAATCAAGAAACAAAATCTAACATTCGTAGGATCAGAACTATCCAGTTTTGTTCCTCCATCTATAAACTTTTTTTCCTGCCTTTTACTAGCTAGAAATAATTTCTACTAGCTTGTTCTAGATTTTTATCATGGAAATAGGTTCATCTATTTCTTCATAATTTCTCCACACAATCTAAATATAATCCATTTTCTCGTTTATTTCACTTTTGTCAACTTCATCAAGCGCTGCTTTAGCCTTTTCCTTTTGAATTCTTGCCTCAACTTCTTTGACCTTTTATGTCTTCCATTAATCCAGTGGTATGCTTATTGTCTGTATAACAGAAGACAAATACTATTATGATTTATAAATGTTTTCAGATTTGGATTTAACAATGTCGAACACGTAGCCGACATATTGGTGAATCACATATTCTACATGTGGCTAAATAGTTTTTGTCAATAATAATCTTAAACACCCTGCAAGAAAATTTTCTGAAAAAGATGTTTCTCTGCTTTATATTTCTGGATAAGGAGTGCTCGAGTTATCAACCGTACAAGTTTCTGCGATAAGAGCATTTTTTCTTTCATTTCTTATTTTTAACGCTAGCGATGGGGTGTAAATATTTGCAGTGACGGACGGCGACGCGAGTGACGGATCTTTCCCATGGACTTCCCCGGCTGCAACACATTGTTCCATACAATGATAATGTGGTAGCAGCTAATCCGCACGAATTAGCCGCAAGAATATCAGGACTGGGGTTTCTCGGCGCTGGCGACGGGCGGAGCCACAGAAGAAATGGGGGCCGAGAACAGCGGCTAATTTTAGCCAGCAGCACGGAGGAATAAGCCTGGGCAGCCCCCGGCTCGCCCGCCTGCCTCCAAGAAGCCGCGGCGATCTGTCGCCTATCTAATCTCTCGCTGAGCTCGATTTTTCCTTTGGTTCCAAGAACCGATTCGATTTGTTTTTTTTGGTTTGTGGGGAAAGAGGAAGGATGCAGTGCGTGGGCTTGAGTTCGCCGGCGGCAGCGCCGACGGCGGTGTGGATGCGGCGGCGGCGGCCAAGAACCGCGATGTGGCCGCAGGGGAGCTCGCCTGCCGCGCGGACGGCGGTCGTGGCGGCCGCGTCCTCGTCGCCGCCGTCGTCGGATGCCAACTCGAGCTCGAATTCGCAGGGTAGCGACGAGGAAAAGGACGAGGCCGCGGGGAGGGAGGAGGGTGAAAAGACGGCGGCGGCCTTCTTGTTGAGGAGCCAGAAGTACGCCTTGCTCAAGCAGCAGCTCGCCGTGGCCGCGCAGCTCGAGGTACAGCATTAAAGGGAGCCATTGCAGCTGGCAGGATGCAGAAATTGCAACCAGCCTATCCAAATTGTGGCTGCTCAATGACTCCAAGTTGGAATTTGTTACAGGATTATAAGGAGGCGGCAAGGTTGAGGGACTCACTGAGGTCCTTCGAGGAGGAGGAGCCTGTCCTCCGCCTCCGCCGCTCGCTGAAGAAAGCGGTTGAGGAGGAGAGGTTTGCGGTATGCACTCATCCATCGCCATTGTTTATGCCAATTTTTGCTACTTTTAGTTTCTAGTAGTTGCTACATGTCCATATTAGAACCTGTAGAATTCCCTATAAGCATTGACAAAGCTGGATTACACCAATCAGCCTCTGCAAAAGTATATCTAATTAAACCAAAATGACGCAATAGCTCAGTATGGAAAGTATGATATATGCTGCACCGTTTCTGTCTTCGATTTTGACGGTAGCTTATGATGATGACTGGTATGCTCCTGTGCTGATCTACTGATTCAACAGTTTAGTTGGATCTCCTGTTATTTTTCCCCTTCATGTTTGATGAGTCTATTGTGAATGAGAGTAAGTCTTAAGGCAGTGACTTCAACAAGCATGTCGTACCCACAAAAACAAAAACAGCACGTGGTCAACTGGTCATACTGTTTCTCCTTAATTTCATTATCGTGGTTGGAATTGTTCATTCTGTATTTCAATCTCATGGTTTGAACTTCGAATGTAACCAATACTTAGTGCTCAGTTTGTGCCACTTCACTGCTAGAGACTTATAGCTATTTCAATAAGTTGATGCGTATTGTTGTCTAGCTGGACGACATTCAAGCAAACATGTATTTTTCATCTGTTAGCTTTCTACAATGTATATGAATTTTCTCTACGCTCATACTTTCCAGGACGCTGCCAAGTACAGAGATGAATTGATGATTTTGGCTCCACACTCCCTCCTCAAATGTTCTAGTGATGCTACAACTCTGGTACTTTTTCTAGTTATAAATGTTCTCCTGATGCTGCAATTTTGTTTTCTTTCCTAAAATGAATTCTGTCATTCATTTCCAATACATAAAGTAAGATAATCATCTGACTGTCTGAATTTCAGCCTTACGATTTACTAGCATTTTCTCTCACATTATTGGCGTGTGAAAAAAACACCAGCTTGTTTTGTGAGCAAAGTTCACTAGGAAACTTTAGCAAAGAAACATAAGAGGCCACCATAGTGACAGGGTCAGGGTCTTTAGGAATTCCTTTGTACCTGAGTTGAGTCAAAAGTGCATGCCTTTTGCACGACTTGGTCAATCCACGTTTTGTCGCACTGTTTTCTCTTTCAACAAAATCTCAACCTTTACCGATGATGGTTCCATTGCCCATTATTTTCTACATGTTCTAACATGCATGTTGAATTGGCATGCGCTCTGGTTTATATGCAATGCATCAGGCCATTCTAATTTCTTTGGTTACAACTTGCATTTTATTTGATGGAACTACTTACATGTAAATATGTCGTCATGTGGTTGTGCAATGCTATTTCACATGTAGAACTTGAGATAGCTATAATGATATGTTTTGGAAGTTCCACTGTTAATAAAAAAAGCTGAATCAATATAGATATTCCAGCTTACCGGTGGACGTATCACTTACCTAAATTTCATTAGAAGAACTGTTCTCCCATAATCTTTGTAGTAGTAATACTATATTTTGATGATATAAATCAAGTATGTCTTTGGACCTTTGGTTGAGTTCGACTTGATTTTCTAACATACTTTTCAACTTGGAATATTAAATTTTAGGGGATAAGAGTTCAAGTCAGGAGTGTCTACATTGAAAGCCGGAGCCAGCCTTTGAAGGGAAAGTTCTTTTTTGCCTATAGAATCAGAATTACAAATAATTCTCAGCGTGCTGTTCAGCTTCTGAGACGACACTGGATTGTCACTGATGCAAATGGAAGGACAGAGAATGTTTGGTTAGTTCTTGTATAGTCACCTTATTGTAATTACTCCCTCTGTCCAGAAATAACTGATTTGGTTTTGTCTAGATTCGAATGTATCTAGACGCAATTTAGTATAGATACATTCGAATCTAGACAAACTCAAGTCAGTTATTTCTGGACGGAGGGAGTATAATAAGTTGGTACTAATAAATTTGTTCTATTTTCAGGGGTGTAGGCGTAGTGGGAGAGCAACCTGTCATATTCCCAAAGACTGGTTTTGAGTACTCATCGGCATGCCCACTAAACACTCCAAATGGGAGAATGGTAATACAACACAAGTTTCCTTTTTCTGTACAATATTTAAAAAAAAATCCAGAGGGTACTTAAAAAGAAGACATTCTGGAGGACACTTATCAACTTTTACACACACATTCTTATGATTCTAATATGTCTCGAACTCATACCCGAGACTGGCAATTTATGCTCGACTCAGTTATTTTGAGCTCTTTGTTGCATTTAGATGTTTACGCCTTGGTCTTGCAACATATCTGCAATGTTAAGCTTACCCAGAATTATCTTTTTAATTGCATTGCAGGAGGGTGATTTTGAGATGAAGCACATCGACAAGGTTGGATCCTCGACATTCAATATCGCAATCGCACCGTTCTCCCTGTCAATCCTCGGGGATGACAATGACGCTTCCCTCTGAAGGTAAGAGGGCAAGCTTGAAGAAGACGGTGCTGCCAGTAAGAATTTGCACAAATAGACAAACACATGCTGGAATTGTTGCTAGTAGTTTAGTATTAGAGCACGGTACTTAGTCCAGACTGATCGTACACAAAAACAAAATGGTGGAGGTGTGCTGGAAAGTATGGAAGTTAACATGGATCTTGTAAGTTTGTGTGTTATTGGTATGTATTGTGTATTGTACAGCATATAGAGTACATGTGTTGTTTACCATTGGAGTTTCACGGTAGGCAGTTTAGTGCCTCCTTGATCGGAGGAACTTTGGAGAATTCTCGGTCAGGATTCCTATGTGGTTTGTTTGATTTGTATGATACCAGCCTTATGTATATGTTTCCTAAAGACACTTTTCACTAGTCTCGTTCCTTTAATGTTTTTCTTATGAGCAACATAAAACATCCTTTTGCTCCTTCAGGATAAAATAAAATAAAATGTTGATGTGCCACCTTTTTGCGCTTTATTTGGTCTACTGTTGCTCTAACCATTTCATAAATCATACTCCCTCTGTCCTGAGAAGGATGTCACAGATTTGTTAAAATTTAAATGTATCAGACACTATTTAGTATTAGATACATATAAATTTAGATAAATTTGCGACACCTCTTTTGGAACGGAGGGAGTAGTATCAATCAGACGAGTGCAAAAAAGGAAATGTTCACCTTCCGATCCGTTCCAGATGTACACATACGAAATCGGCACAAAAAAATTATCTATGGCTGGGTTACACCAAAAAAAAGTCAAATGAACCAAGAAAAATTGAACTTGCTGCATGAGAACATCATATCATGACAGGTTTCCAAACAGAAATAAAACAAAAGGAAATGCTATAATCGGGTTTCCATCATAAAACTGACTTTTCAAATATACCCATCATCTTATCAGAAGACAAAGCAAGGACAACAACACTTTAGGCACAGCGACCATCTGTAGCATGAAACTGAAATGGAGAGGGTCTCTAAACAAATTCTTCCTTGTAGCTGCCATTTTTGTCACACGATTCTAGACATGTGTAGACAATAATTGTTGCCCAATCGAGAGGTTCTTGATCATTTTCAATATGGAAGAAAATGGAGCAGTTGTGACATTACCTGCATGCATAGGGAAAATAAATGTAAATTGAACAAGTGACTCCACTAGACTGCAACACAAAACAGAAAATGCATAAATCTGTACCGGGCAAAAAGATTAATACATGTATTTCCGAACTTTCTGTCCAAACTATCAATTGGTTATCCTATCACAATCCTTACAGAAAGAAACTCTTGAGAAAATTGTTGTTCCATTACATCATACGGGGAGTCTTTAGAACTACATTACCAATGCATTTACTGGTGATATTTACAACTTTTTATAGTGTTAAACACATGGTATCTATCATCTTCATTGACAAAATTTAAATATTAAAACATGTAGCTTATACATGGAATAAGAAAATGCACTAAATTTATGTAAAACAGGTTTTTATTTTTATGTGATACATTGAATCCATTATAGGTCTGCTAATTCAGTGCTCTCTTAGGGCATGCTGAACAAGTGGTGTCATCTGTCTCGCATATTGCTACCTATAATATTATTTTAGTGAAATAGAGGACTAGCTGCAGAAAGAGAATTGAGCCATCTCTCCTTCAGAGTAGCTTGTGCACGAGAATGTAAGTTAGACAAAGAACTCAAAATTGCATTGGTTTGGAGGTTAACAGTTTTAACTCACATTTTTGGAACTAGATCAGATGGAAAAAAAAAACAAAAGGTGATGTTGAGTGTACATGGCTTGTGCCAGAGAATGAATTGTCTGTGAAAATATGTTGATGTTTAGAGACCTCTACCAAAAAAATACATCTGTGAAGCTCAGTTTAGAGTCGTGATTCCTACATACTGCTTTGAACCAAACATGCCTAAACTGGATCGTTTTATTGAAACTGAAACTTATGCAATACTTCTTCCGACCCAAATTAATTAACTTCCATTTGTCTAGATTCAAATGTATCTAGTCATGTTTTAGTTCTAGATACGTCCGAATATATGTAAATCTAAGTCAATTAATTTGGATCGGAGGGAGTACTTGAAATTCGTAGCCAAGTGGACCATTACAATAGATGCACGATGGAGTATCATCACTTGTTAGAGATCCAGATGATACCGCCCAAAGAGGCTTTGCATTCTTCTCCCCACAGTACCTGCAGATTAATTAAGATTATGCTTGGATCTAATCAATAGCTCCTTGAAACAGCTACAGAGGATTTGCTAGAGTTTCAGCCTGAGCATAGCGAGAATCGAAGTTGGGATGCAAGTCGATAGGGAAAATCTCTTTTCGGACATGTACATGCAACACTCCTGAGTAACACTAGTCTTTCCTAGTTGTATTTTTTTTTTGAAATGGAGGCAAAAGCTTTGCCTCATCTCATTTAATAAGAAGAAGGTTTACAAGTTCAGTTACAAGCGAGCATGTGAAAATGCTCGTTACACGAAAGCCTACTCTCCCGGCAATGATTAATCCCAAATGTTTTGCCCCGGCCAAACTCCACAACTTCGCCTCTTCTCTAACTTTTTGAACTATGGAGGTTGACATGGTAGAGATTTTCCGAAAGACCCTCGCGTTCCGTTCGTTCCAAACCTCCCAAGAGACTAACATGATGAGGGACGCCAACGAGTTCCTTCTAGTACCATTCATGTATATGACCAAGTTCCACCATTCTTCAACAGAGTTGCATGATATCCAACTTGATGGGTCGATGGAGTGCAGCCCGAGCCAATGAACAACCATGTTCCAACTTCGGATGGTGTAACGGCATTTGAAGAAGAGATGTGCCGCAGATTCATCCTCCCCCTTACAAAGTTGGCAAAGCCCACAATTAGGCCATTCCCGTCTTTGCAGACGGTCAGCCGCCCACACCCGATCTTGGAAAGGATTAGCCACACCAAAATCTTGCACTTTGGAGGGGCTCAATTTTTCCAAACTAACTCTGGCATCGGAGAGGGAGTAAGACCTTCAAATTGAGCATTGTATGTCGAGTTTGCCATCCTAGTTGTAATAAACTGTTACGTGAAATGATAATCTAAAAAATATACCATAAAGTTCACTATCCAACAATAATAAACAGAACACTGTGTTAGACACTAGGAATTCACTTTGGAAGTATATTCTCATGTGTGGGGAGAAGGAGAAAAAATATACAATATTCTCATGTGTGGGGAGAAGGAGAAAAAATATACAGGTATGCCAGTGTACCGTAGTAGACAAAGAAATATAGATGTGGAAAATTATTAATCTCATGGCGAGCGAGAGGCCGGGCTGGTGAGTTGGGCTTGGCCCAGGTGGAGGCAGGCAGAGCCGCAGAGGTAGGAGCGGGCAGAGTAGACTAGGCTGACATGCCAAAGCCAAGGCGAAAGAATAGGGAAGAGGAGAAAAGAAAATGGAAAGGGAAAGGGAAAGGGAAAGGGAAAAAGAAAGATGTGTTGGTCTGAGAGGATGGGCCATCTAGCTGGAAAGAAATGGAAAGGGATTTCCCTTTCGAGAATCTTGAAAATAATTTCGGAAGGATGTTCTTTGTAGAGAAAATAAAACAAAATACATTGTATTAGGGTCTTCACCCTAAAATCCAAAAACCAAATATACCAAGTTCAAGTTAAATAAATTAAATTAAATCCAGAGTTATATAATATCATATTATAATTATTTGGTTACGATAAAGAAGAACATTTTCTTGCAGAGGTTTATTTCATAAAAGTTATAAGAAGATTGGGCAGTTACAACATGTTTCTTGTATTTTGAAATATCATTTTATTTTCTCGTTTTCGAAAACTAACAAGTGTTGGAGAATGTTTAAAAAGGCTCCAAAAATCCAAATGAGTGGAAATAAAATCCAATATAAGTATTTAAATTTATATAAAAGTCTCCCAACAAAGTTCAACATTTTTGGATAGTTCTTTTATCCGCTATTACATACATCCTCCATTCCATAATTCTTGTCATGATTTTAGTTCAAGTTTGATCTAAAACCACGACAAACCACTAGCTAGAAGAGTTATGTAACGGAGGGAGTAATGTTTTAAACAAGTCTATGGAAATTTAAAATACTAAAAGAAAATTCTTCAAAATAATCCAACAAACTCAAGAGAAAAACAATAACCTCCATATCTTCCTTTCATCATCACCCGATGGAAAAGCACTTCAATGTGGCTGAGGTTAACTACATACTAATTCGATCGAGCTGTTTGATTTGGCTGTTCTGAGTTGTGTACGATTTAATGGAGATGGGTCTAGAGAGAGCGCGATTTAACACATGTATGCAAAAAATTGTCCCTAATACCTACGTCTGAACCGTTGGATAAATTTATACTAGTCCCTGCTCCAAGAATAGTAACGATGCCGTAAAAGAAGGCTAAAAATATGACAGAAGGTCATACCTCGAGAACACTTATTGGATGTGACCCAACTAGAACAATAAAATCCCCGCAAGAAAAAAACTAGAACAATAAAATCATCACTTTCTTATTTGTTTGCCTCTCGCCTCTATAGTATCTTGAGAAATGTGTGATGAAAATTAACTAAGTGACAAAGTGCATGACCATGACACTATATAAACCCTTATAGATCTCTCCGGGAAAAGAGAAGGTAGGATCGAATGCCTCATTATTCTTTGAATCCAAGATTTTAAGACCCGAGACTTTGGAGGTAGCCAAAAAATTCGAGCACAAATGGCTTCTTAGGAGGCGTTGGCATCCACACATGCCATAGAGCAGCCAACCGCTTCCCTGGGTGGCTTGTCGGTGCCATACATGTCCATGTTTGTGGCCGCGTCAGGCAGCCATAAAGCAATTGACGTTGTAGCGGACGATCGGCGCTCTGACGCACCCGGCTCCAACAACAACATTTATCGTTTCTTTGGAAGTGGCTACAAAGGCGATGCTGAGGAGGATGAGCAGAAGCTTGCGGCGGATGGCGACATTGCCAAAGTCATTCGTCGTGGGAGCTGCCACTGATGTTTGGAGTGGAACAAACCAATTGTGAATCGACGGTCGTAGCGAGGATTACATAGCTCGTGCTAGGGAAGTGTGCCTATAGCATCCGCAATTCGTTAACTGGGATGCCAGCTGTGTGATTGTATACCTATTTTCTATATTTTGAATGATGTTTGAAAGCTCATATAGTGGTGAACAAAATCAAATTAAAGTTGGTGGCAGGGCCATATAAGTGGGACAAAAAGGTACTCCCTCTGTTCCTATGAATACACACATTTTTTAAGATTAAGTTTTCCAAAAAAATAGTCTAAATATATGATAATTATCTAATAGAAATTTGGTATCATTTATAAGTATGTTTCAACATCAGTTCAACAATATCAATTTTGTGCAACATAATCGAGATATGCTTGCTCAAATATTTGGTCAAATGTAAATGTTGAAAAACGCTTCTTATTGATAAGAACGGGGAGTGTGTATGACTTCTGTCAATTGAAACTAGACGACATCGTCCTAAAATGCATGCAACTAGACATTCCTCGGAATATGAAGAATACTTAGGTTGGTAAAGTAAAGATGGTGTTGTTTTATTCATCACGGATTCTCCTCTGATATATTATGATATATTTTTCCTATGAATATATATGAAAACAACCATAGTATTTATAACAACATCAAGAGAATCTTGCTAGCTGAGCGAATATGTGGGTCACAATCCATTTTATTAGATAGAAAAAATCTGTAACTTTTAATTAGTGTGTTATCTAAACATCAACAGGTAAGATGTGACAAAACCATACTTCCAGGACACTTATTTGATGTGACCCAACTAGAACAATAAAATCATCGCTTTCTAATTTTCGTTTGCATCTCACTTCCTATAGTACCTAAAAATTGTGCGATGACAAACAAATCAAGTGACAAAGTGCATGACCCGAGCACTATATACAGATCTCTTTGAGAAAATAAGGACATGATAGGAGGCGTCATTATTCTTGAAATGTAATATCTTAGGACTTAGACATTGGAGATAGCCAAACAGCCTCCTTACTCACGAGGGGTCAGACTCCATGCAGGCGATGGCATGGTGAGCCGCTTCCCCTCCTCTCGTGCCACGGTTGCGCGAAAATATGGTGAAGAATCTAGGTACCAAGGCATCTGATTCTAAATAAAATAAAAACCGCATGCATCATCGATGTAGAGCCCTGGACAATGATCCCTTTTCGAAAACAAATCCAATTATACATTAAGAAGAACACTACTTAAATATTTTTGAAAAATTTGAAATAATTCACGCATGTACATATCACCTTGATACTTACTCGTGCAAATTTTCAAGAAAAAACACGACTGCATGTTAGTTACACAAAAATGAGAAACTGAAACTTTGTCATACTGTGAATAGTGAACAGTAAACGTCCACTCCTTATATTGTGAACAGTATAATCTATCATTTTCTGTATGTAGATACTTTTATACTTGAGGTTCAGACTTGGCATGCACATACTTGGGTCTCTAGCTTTACTGGTATGACAACTGAAAATGTCATGGTATACAGAGGTTATGTAGTTACTACACTGATAAATTTTTAGAACACTACACAATTTAAGCATGGCACTGTAATCTCTGCACGATGGAGGGGCGAGGCAGTGACGCGCTAGTGTATATAGTCGTCGTTAGGTAGTCTAAATACATACTTATAATTTTTATTACCTTTGGGGGTTTTTAAAATGTTGTTGATGATTCTAAATAGATCTGTGGACTTCTCAAAAAAAAAGTACAGTATAGCATAGACTATGGTTCCCCCCGCCGCGATGGTCTATACTTCGAACCACTAGAAGAGTTATGGAACGGAGGGAGTAATGTTTTAAACAAGTCTATGAAAATTTAAAATACTAAAAAAGTTGGAGGCGGCAATTCGGCTCATAGGTGCAAATGCACCCATTGTGAGAAAACATATTTTGAAATATCAAAAAAATTGAAAAACAATTCTACATATGCATTCGAACATTTTATGTTGGTTCACAAGTTTTTGGGATGAAAGAACATTTTATGTGTTGTGTATAAAAAAGACAAAAAATATCATGTGAATAGTCGTATTCCCGTAACACATTTTGTCTTTTTATACACGACACATAAAATGTTCTTTCATCCCGAAAACTTGTGAACCAACATAAAATGTTCTAATGTATATGTGGATTTTTTTTAAATTTTTTTTGACATTTCAAAATATGTTTTCTCATAATGGGTGCATTTGCACCTAGGAGCCAAAGCGAATATCCGAAAAAGTTTTAATTTCTTCAAAACAATCCAACAAACTCCGGAGCTCCATTGGCACTATGCAATTCTGGAACTTGACCATTCTGCCGAATTAGCGCGCCCGTTACTTGATCATTCTCCTGCATCAGAATTGATATCACATGGTACACCCTCAAGTAGATGATGTCCTTGGTGTGGTGCACTATGGCACGCCCCTTATCACAGTTTGAGGGTGTATCCTACCTTAGGAGTTAGGAGTGGACATGGAGATGCATGATACTTTGTCTCGCATCTGTGCCGTCTACCGTCAAGATTTATCAGCTCAGCCAATGTTTCGTGGCTCTGGAAGAAGCACTTGGGAAGGACAAACCATTCTACCCGAAGGTGGAAGATTTGATGCTTCTTTGCCTACTATTCATATGCATGATATGAATGCCCACTTTGCTCATATGGAAGATGTGATATCAACTCTGATGGAGGAGAGTGATCAAGTAAGGGCGTGCAAATTCAGCAGAATGGTCAAGTTTTGGAATTTGCATAATGCCAATGGAGCTCTAGAGAACACAATAGTTGACATGTGAGCACTAATGGCTAAGAGGGATGCCCAGATTGTTGTGCTTCAAACAACACCACCATAGTCAACCCATCAAATAGAAGAAGATGGGGGATCACCGTTACCACCACTACCACCACTTAATGATTCTGATGATGATGAAGAATACCCGGAGCCAAAAGTCTACATCTTCACTGATGGAGAGGAGATCGTCTACACGGACTTGGACAAACCCGCATCAAACACTCGCAGCAAAAAGTGCAAATATGGAGTTGTCCACGAGTACTTCAAGAATTTCAAGATTCAATAGTTATGCCCACCAATTATACTTCGCTATCATTTCGTGTTAGCGTGTTGACCATATCAAAATTGATATATCAACTTTATTGATTAGGTTCTGTTATTTTACAACTGCAAAAGTTCTAGAATTTTTGTGAATGTTTTATATTAAATTGATGGATGGTGTTATTTAAAGGTTGTGTTTTGTGGATATGTAGTTTCTACACGCTGCTGTTTATAACGCGATTTTTATATTTTACTTCAAACTTAGGATCCTGTACATATTTTGGTGTACTATATGCACAAAAATCAGCATAATTTTCTGAAATGGTTAAGTCATCCAAATTTTTTGTCAACAATACTATTTTGGATAGGACATGTGTTTTGTCTTAAATGTTGTTCTACTGAACCACAATAATTTCCAATAGTTTTAAATTATTTTGTGGATGAATACCACTAAATTACACATTTGGAACTTAATTTATAAATAATTGATTTTGCTTGTGTGGTGATTGTTTATGGTTGTATGGCTGATTGTTTGATGTATGAGCATGTTTATATGGCTAGAGTATTTCCCCTAGATGCTTTTTTCTAAAATCACCTATGCTAAACCGTAGATGCAGCCATGTCATACGTTGAGATACCACCTTGCATGCAACAGATGTTGGAAGCTCAGACTCAGTTGATGCAAACATTGATCCAACATTTGAACAACAGCAATCAGAACAACAATAACGGGAACAATATTAATGATAATAACAACAATGGCAACAACAACAATCCGCCCCACATGTGGATGCATTCACTACATTGTCGAGGCCTGTAAATATTTCTAGCACCATAGAACCTATGGTGGATCTAGTTTGGTTCCGTTCTATGAACAAGGACCTAGTAAATATGGGGTGCACAGACGCTAAGAAAGTGAGGTTTGCTACTCACTTTTTTGAGAGACAGGCAAATCCTTGTTGGGTTACATTTTAGATAATCCACCCTATTGCTAAGGTTACATGACAGATGTTCCAAAGAAGGATTTAAAAAAACCATGTCTCGCCTGGTGTCATGAGTTTGAAGAGAAGGGAATTCTATAACCTGCACCAAACTAATCGCGCGGTGTCGGAATACATAGAGGAATTCAGCAACTTGTCTTGCTATGCTCTAGATGGCGTCGACACTAATGCAAAAAGAAGATAAAGATTTCTGGATGATCTGAGTGATGAACCGTAGTTCAACTCTCTATAGTTTATGCTCCTACATACCAATCACTGATGGATAAGGTAGGATCATTGAAGGAAAATAAAATCAAGCCAAGAAGTGTTAGAGGAAGCACAAAAACAACCACATGGTAATGGTAATTCCGAATGCCACACTCAAGGAGGCAATGGAAACAACCACCGTGGTAGCAATAGACATCAACATTATGGAGGAGGAAATGGCCATACCCGCAATGACAACCACACATGTAGAAGGGACACTAGTCAAGTTGAATGCTTCAAGTGCAAGAAGTTGGGACATTACGCTAATGATTTTTCGGAGGCAAATAATGGGAACAATCCGAAGGGAGTATCCAACAAGCCAGTCCTTGTGACTTGTAAGCTCTTGGTTAATTCATGCATCGTGCTCATACTTTCGATATTGGTGCAATACAATCATTCATATCAAGGCATTCATGTATGAAGATAAATTATATAATCTATTTGAGTGAACTCATGATACGTTGCAAACGTATCTATAATTTTTGATGTTCCATGCTTGTTTTATATCTACTTTCTTATGTTTTCTCCATACTTTGGAGTATTTTTACACATTTTATGGAACTAACCTATTAACAAGATGCCATAGTGCCAGTTGCCTGTTTTCTGCTATTTTTGGTTTCGGAAAATCTAGTAAGAAAATATTCTCGGAATTGGACTGGATAAAAGCCCAAGTCAATATTTTACCAGAAGGAATACAGAGTCCGGAGGGGAGACGAAGAGGGGAACCAGGGCGGCCACACCTGGTGGTGGCGCGGCCAGCCCTAGCCGCGCCACCAGGGGGTATGGGCCCCTGGCACTCCACCGACCTTGCCCCTTCGCCTATATATTGCCTCCAGGACGAAAACCCTAAGTACCCGATCAAAATTCCACGAAAGAGTCTGTAGCCACCGCCATCTTCATCCCTAGATCAGGAGGGATCTGAAGCTCTTTCCGGCACCCTACCGGAGGGGAGAGATCACCCTGGAGGCCTTCTTCATCACCATGCATGCCTCCGGTGTGATGCGTGAGTAGTTCATCCCTGAACTACGGGTCCATGTAGTAGCTAGATGGTTGGTTCTTCTCCTTTGTGCTACCATGTTTAGATCTCGTGAGCTCTGTTCATGATCAAGATCATCTATTTGTAATCTACATGTTGTGTTTGCGGGGATCTGATGGATATTGAGATGCTATTTCAGATTGATTATTGATTCTATCATGTCTATGTTATTTGTGATCTTGCATTCTTTCCGTTGTTAGTAGCTATCTTGGCCGAGTAGATGCTAGCAACTCCAAGAGGGAGTATTTATGCTCGATAGTGGGTTCATGCCTCTAGGAATCTAGGGAAGTGATAGAAATATCTAAGGTACTAGACGTGTTGTTGCTACTAGGGAGAAAATAACAATCTTTGTTCATATAACAATCGTATTGTTTACTTTACACACTTTGCTTAATGCAATTATCTGTTGCTTGCAACTTAATACCGGAGGGGGTTCGGATGATAACCTGAAGGTGAATTATTAGTCATAGATGCAGTTGGATTACGCTCTATGTATAATGTTGTAATGCCCAATCAAATCTCGTAGGAGTCAAGATGATTAGTATATGTATGTATGCTTTCTCGATGTTTGTCAATTGCCCCGCTGTAATTTGTTCACCCAACATGTCATCTATCTTAAAGAGAATCACCTCTAGTGAACTATGGACCCTGGTCCATTCTTTTACCATCAATCTACAAGCTATTTACTGTTTTCTGTTTACTTTCTGCAAGCAATTACTATCTTCCACCCAATACGTTTAATCCTTTATTTTCAGCAAAATCGGTGAGATTGACAACCTCACTGTAAGTTGGGGGCAAAGTTCTGTGGTTGTGTTGTGTAGGATTCCAAGTTGGAAACAACACCTTGGAGGTGTTTCCTTGCTCCTACTGGTTCGATAACCTTGGTTTCATAACTGAGAGAAAAACTTGCTGTTGTGCTCATCATACCTTCCTCTTGGGGTTCCCCAACGAGCTCGAAGTGTTGAGTCGATCATCAAGCTCTTTTCTTGCACCGTTGCCGGAGAGTCAAGGAGATCTTCACAAGGGGAGTCCCTCATAACCAATCTTTTTACTTTGTTTTATTTGTTTTGCTTAGTTTATTTTTGCTTTGTTTACTTGTTTCTTTTACCAAAAACACAAAAAATTAGATACTAGTTTGCTTATTTATATCAAAAACACACAAAAAAAATTAGTTTCTATCTTAAGTTGCTATTATGTCTAGCATTGAGCCAATCACTATGTCACCTGAGGAAATGATTTTTACTTTCAAACAAGGAATTGAAGAGAGTTTCAAAGAATCTTGGTCTAGAATCTCTGAATTACATGCAAAAACTGAACCTAAAATGACTCTAAGCTTGTTTCTTAGCAGTTTTTACTTTGGGACTGCTCTATGCTATAGATATGCTTTGGATGCTATAGGAGGAGGAGATTTCCTCCAATGTAATGAGGGTGAAGCTTTTAATGCCATAAAGAAGTTGGTCTCAACATATAACTTGCCTAGCAAATATGATTCCTCCTTCATAAACATATTTGCTAGATTAAACACTCTTGAAGCCAACACAACTAGTTTAAAAGATTGCTATAACATGCTTAGAGAGCATCATGAGTATGTTCCAATAAATTATGAACCCTCAAAATGGCTTCCTACAGTAAAAGTTGTTATAAATAATGAAACTTTTTACGCTCGTTGTGATATCATGTCTGAATTATGCCTTATGCCTAAATATATCTATGAATCTTTAAATCTTTGGGGACTTTCTGAAGGGGAGAAGAAATATATCTTGCTAATAATGCCACAATATTACCTATTGGAATAGCTGAATGAGTGTTTACAAAGATTCTAGGGAAAGTGGTGTCTACTGATTATCTTGTTATTGAATGTGTAGGAAAAGGACAAATTACACTTGGAAGATCCCTACTTAAACTCCTTAGAGCAATAATAGATGTGGAAAAGGGCATCATGCATTTTGCTTCTCCACCAAAAAATCATACGTTCCCCAAGGATGATAATAAAAGTAAGAGAGGTAAGAGCAAGAAATTTGGTTTTAATGCTTCTTCATTTGAGAATACTTGATTCTTTTTTGCTTCTTATGTCTAGCTCAAAGGCATTAAAGAAAAGCACTTATTGGGAGATAACCCAAATTTCGTTAGGAGTCTTTTGTTGAGTCTTGTAAGTTATTGATTCAGTAATAACCTCTCCTTATCATTTTTGTGTGGTTTTTGTGCCAAGAGTAACCTCTAATGAGAGAGAAGTAATGCTTGGGAAAGTTGCTGTCCCGAAACAGATTTTTGTGCTTCGCTGTAAAAATTGGTGAAAAATATCTGTATGTCGGTTTGATCTGTAATTGTTTGAGCTTCTGCCCCAGGTTTTTATCCAACTTTCATTAGTTCAACACTTTTCGATTTGAGCAACAGAAGGTCTTCTAAAAAAATGGTTTTTACCTGCTGGTCTGTTTTGACAGATTTCTGCCATTATTTGCATTTGCCTCTTAATCTCTTTCTCTTTGAGTTCTCTTTGATCATTTGAACTTTTTAAAGGAAGTGATATAGTAGCTTTTGTTTTAATGGAAGTTTTATTTGTGTTGGAACTGAACCAAAATACTTATTATCTTGAGTACACTAATGTTGCTAATGAAGATTGTGTGAAGTTTTGTATGAAGGAAAATTTAAAGTGTAGGGAAGAGTAATGTGATAAGATGAAGAATGGACAAAAGCTCAAGATTGGGGATGCCACCCGTGTCACCCCAAGAAATATTCAAGAAGTACAAGCGTCAAATCTTGGGGATGCCCAAGGCATCCCCTTCTTCATCAATAAAAATTTCAGGTTTCCTCCAAACACTTCATTTTTATTGTTTCATGCACATTTGTGATGTTCTTGGAGCGTCTTTGTTTTTTTTTTTAGTTTTCGTTTGTTTGGTTTGCTTAAATAAATTTGATTGGACCCCCACATTCATACATTAGTTTTCAAATAGGTTGATTTGGATTGGAAAAGAGTAGGAAAGTTCATGCTTTAGTGGTATAAAAGGAGCTTGTTTTTGACTGTGACTTAGACCTCATCATGTCATGCTTGATATTGTTTTGGCTTTATACTTAGTGATTATTGCTGTAGCATGACTTGTTATAAACAATTGAGATTGCTTAATGTGCCTTGAAAGAACCATGTGTTGTTTGAGCATATAAAAGCATAATATTGTGGTATTCTGCTTTAATGCTTTATTTGGGTTGACTTGGCGCATGCTCACACCATGTTAAGACTATACTTCCTCTATTTCGGTTTACAAGTCCTACGCGTACTTCTATGTCGCAAAGTTGAGCAACTTAGTATGAGGTATATATTATAAAATATATATCACCGAAAACTTTAGACTTTCCAATGATATAATTTTTATATTATATAATTCAAATTATATAGGTCAAATTCATAACCTAGATATACGCGCATGACTTGTAAACCGAAACGGAGGGAGTACCAAGTCACCATAGCCTCTATGATCATTTAGTTTTCGACTTGTAATATTACTTTATGCTTTAATATAACACCCTCGAATTGGCCCTATGCAAGTTTCAGCGCTTCCCGCCAAAACCCGCATAGAAACGATTCAAGGACGCCCACCAGGCACTTGCGTGCGGGTGGAGAACAAAGTAATACCATTACACATAACCCTGCCCAGGCCAAGCCGGAAGGGTAACCCTGCTAATGACGTCGAACTCGTACCTGCTAAGCAAAAGGGGTGCCGACAAAGGGCGAAGGGAAAAAGAGGAGCGTCAGTACTGAGGCCAGTACACGGCGAGGCTAGAATTTGGCGGCTCTCGCCTACATAGGTATGGTGGACTGGAGCAGCAACGAAGCATGCACTAACCAACCTATAGAGACTCGATACAACTGTCGACTATTAGAGAGGGATAAGAAAGACCTATTCGGGACCAACCTGATACTAACACCAATCATACCCATCCTGGTATTCCCCCTCGAGACCAAACGAGGAAGTCAACCGAGGAACTCACACAGTTGGCAGTTTTATTCATTCCATTATAGTTGAAGCACTTACTAGTCAGATATAGATAGCATGAGTCATCCTGAAGCAAAAGTAGTGGGCAGTTTTAATTACCATTCTATGGTAGTTGGAACATTTACTAGTCAGATATAATATTCCTGAGGAATCCCGAAACCCAGCAGTTGTTGGCACTTTTATTTCAATCCATTGGAGTTGCGATACTTACTAGGCAGGTATAACATGACACGATACACCCCAGTTCCACCAGTTGTTGGCACTTTTATTATCCCTTCCATTGTAGTGAAGCTGATTACTAGTCACATATTAAGTCAAATTTATAGCACTACTTTAGTTATGCTTGTCTATGATCGAGATACTGTGCTCCACGTCGTCCATAACCGCGGACACGGCTTTCAGAAAGATTTACCCTGTAGGGGTGCACAAATAGCAACACACACACGATCAACCTCAGAAAAACCAAATCAAAACCCAACGAGGCTTTCACGATAAAGCAATCACAGGATTTATAAAATATTTCAGGGGGCCACCCCACTAAGCTACCCGCGACGAAGTTGGCCGGCTCCGATACGGACCCAGGGTTTGTGTGGACGGCGGTAAACGACTGGGAACCCGAAAGTGTGACTGGGCTTGTCGATACAGCGAAAACGTGTCACGATCCGAAACAGTACAGGTGCTCCACGCACAATCGTAAATAAAATAGTAAAGCATGGCATAAGTACAGGATAGTAATAAAACCCCAAACTAGTTTGTGGCCCCAAGAATTAAGAAATGAATCAAGCTCTGGCTAAGGGGGATTCATAGACTCTCCCCGATGTGGATAGTGCGAATAGTCAAGGAACATGTATCAAGTACTCGGGGCCTACGGGACACAAGTGGACACAAACCAAATAGCATATATTGCCCACCGGTGCCTCTTTCATTAGTTATCCCAACACTTTAATAGTTGTATTTAAAGACATGATCATCTCCACCATTAAGCATCTCCACCATTTATCATGTGCCAACTTGCCGTCAACGGTGGAACGACAACAACGCGAAGAAACACATAAGCAAGCAACTACGACTCGCAAGGCTGACTATCTATCAAACAACAGGCAATAGGATGTGTCCATGGCAATATAGAGGCTACAAGGAGTATAAATGGTGCGCGGAAACTAAAGCATCGCAATACGGATAGCAATAGATCAACAGGAGGAAGTAAAGACTATAAATGCAAAATAGGTAGAAAGAGGGAGGATGCTCGCCTGGAAAACACTGCCGGAGATTCATCTGGAGAACTTGTCGGTACTCGCATCCACTCATCGGCCTAATCCGCGAAGAAGCAAACACTAGCAGAAACACCGGATACAATATTTAATACTACGGTAGAAGATCCGGCATGATTATGATATGATGCAGATGCGGTGCAATTAGGCAGTATTAAGCGGAACCAGGGTCCCGACATTTAATTAAACGGTTCAAGTTATTTAGAAACCCCGCAATTTAAATGTTGTATTAACAAGGCAAAGCATCACATCGGTTTGCTACACAAATTTAAATGGAGGCAATATAAGACTAGAATAGCCCACATATGCGCTCCATATTTAATCATTAGATGAGTCGACAAAATACATCCCAAACACATGAATATGTATGCCATCATGAACAATTTAATATGCAACAATTATATATAGCATTTATAAAATAGGGATAGATAGGGGTCACACATTAGGGGGTTCGGCGATCTTCGGTTCCGAGGGATCAGTCTTCGAACGCCAGGATCGGTCTTCGGATCTAGGTTCGAGGTCTCGACCATTGGATCCATGTCGATGGTCTTGGGGTTCCATCCAATCCAATAGAAGATCTGTGTCCGTGCAGGAGACCTTCGGGTACGGTCTTCGGATCCGAGAAGAAGATCTTGAGGATCCACGTCGGAGAAGGGCTTGGGGTTTCCGAACTCCACCTCAACCATCGGTCACGGCATCGGTCGACGGAGAACATCAATGGCACGACATCGAATCAGTGAAGATCTTGTCAATGAGACGGTCTTGGCATCTTAACCTCGCACAGGATATGGTTCCTTGTTCCGGTCTTGGACATCAAGCATTTGCACCGAATCAACATATTTCCCACTAAGGATCAAGGCAACATCAGCTCTCCAAAACAAACATACACACAGGCACCTGTGGTTACTGCTTGTGCACAAGCATTCGGGCACACAAGGTCGTCGAGGCCAACTTGATGCGGCCCAGCGTCTGTACAGAGGCCGAGGTCGGTGCTGCGCGGGACGAGGACAAGGCGGAGGGCACCCCCGGCGGGGAACCGAGGTGAGACGGCGGCTGGCACCTTGACAGCCGCGGATGCGAACGCGAGGCCACGGAGGAGAGGGCGCGGCTCTGCAGGTAGAGGAAGGCAGTGGCGAACGACCCGAGGCGACAGAAGGCAGACGCGATGGCGGGGCCAGGCGAGCCTGTAGATTAGGACAACAGAGTGAAGGGAGCCCACGAGCTCGCACCTAGAGAGCGGTGGCGCCGGGCGAGCTCGTTCCAAGCGGCGAAGCCTGGGATCCGACCAGGGGCTCGGACGGTCGGAGGAGAGGGCGGTCCGGCAACGCGGTGGTGGCACGATGCGCTCGGGGCGAGGCAGAGCTTGGGGACACGAGGGGTGCCGGCGAGGTCGGGCAGGCAGCCGTGGGAGAAAGGAGGATGCATGGCGGGACGGAGCTTGGGGACGAGGGCGTCGGCACGGCCGTGACCGGAGCCAAAGGACGGGGAGATGCAGGCGGCGACCGGGGCTCTAGCGGTGGCGATTGGTGAGCGAGGCGAGAGGGGTTGGGCGCGATGGGGATGAGATGGGGATCACGTCCAGGAGCGTGTCGGTGGGTGGGGCCACGCACGCTCACCGAGCGAGGTAGGGTCAGGCGGTAGGGCTTCGATCGCGGGCGGCGTGTAGTGCGTGTCCACTGAGACGTGGTGTGAGGCAGGGTAGGTGTGGCTTAGGACTGGGCCGGGTCAGTTTAGATTAGGGTTTGTCTTGGGTCAGGCCTTCCGGGGTAGTAGGTGGTCTGGCCCAACGGCCGGGCTACCTCCCTCGGTAAAAAAAATACTTTATTTGTTTTGTTTTTAGAAAGACTTTTATAAATAGTTTTTTGGACAAATGAAAGATCCGGAAAAGCCCGAGGATCTAATTTGAAATAAAGAGGGGGATAATTAGAAAACAAAAATAGGCTTTTGGTGAAATATTTTAGGGAAAAACATGCATGATGTCATGGTGATGCACAAAACTAAAATAACACGCGATTTTCTAGTAGTGATTTTACCGGGGCGCTACATTTAATTAATGATGTTTTGTCTCTTTGCATGATTATGGCCATTATTGCTCTCTTAGTTGGTCGCTCCCAGTATTTTGCTAGCCTCCATACCAAGTATGAGTTCCACTCATGCATCCAACTGCAAATAAAACCAAGTTGTTCCAAGAGTCCACCATACCTACCTATTAGCACTTGCTATTCCAAGTATATTCATGTTTTTAACTACCTTCTGAATTAAACTTGTTATGTGAAAATTAGTGATTAAATCTCTCACGAACTTGATGGCACACTTTACTTTTCTTGCACTTAATAAACTTGAACCATTGTGCCCATATATGTTGCGTATATGCTTGCATTTTGTAAGTTGTGGATTAGCAGAACCATACTGTCATGGGGAACGCTTTCAACATTGCACTTTATTTAGTTGATATCATGTTCTTTTGCTTATGGATCCCAGCGGTGTGAAATGAAAGGGGAGCTTGTAAGGTTCATGGAGTTCGTATATGTGTTAGAGAAACGCCTGGGCGGCTGGTCTAATCCATGCTTAATCATGGTGGAAACCTACAGAGTAACCATAGTGAGCAATCTATGAAGCATCCTATATAAAAAAAGAGAAGCCTATGCAAATAGGAAAAAAAGAAAAAATAGATACCTATGCAAATAGGAAATAAAAGGATGATGAGATGCTTATTGTCTGCTTGCCTTGTCATTTTAATATGGGGATTCTTCCGTATCATCGAGCAAGGGGTACCACTTTGGCGGTTCTCTATGATACACATGTACTTACAATGACAAGAACTTACTTGTGACTAAACTTGAATAGCATGAGGAACGGTACTCGTAAGGGGCATGAGATTTTCAGCTTATAACTTGTCAAGCATATCCTCATATTTGTTCACTTTAACCTTAATCACCTAAAGATGCTTATGATAGGGGCAATGAGAGCTGAAATATAAGTACCATAATTTTTGGAAGCTCTTTATGAGACTTGAATCCCTGCTTCCTTCTATGAAGGCTTTTCTTTTACTTTTATGTTGAGTCTCCATCTTCTATGTTTATGCACCTATTGAGAGAGCATAGTGGCCATTCTTAGTTTAATGTGCATTGTCCCAAAACTTGTTGATTGATTCATAACTTTGATATTGCTTGTTCTTAAACTATTTGTATCTAGTCACCCTTATGAACTTTGAAGGTGTCCTATTGAAGGAAATATGCCCTGAGAGGCAATAATAAAGTTGTTATTATGTATTCCTTGTATATGATAGATGTTTATTTTTCATGATATAATTGTATTGATAGGAAACGTCAATACATGTGTGTTTAATAAACAAATAAAAGGTTCCTAGTTATGCCTCTCTTATAGACTAGCTCGTTGATTAACAAGATGATCAAAGTTACCTGATCATGGACATTGGATGTTGTTAATAACGAGGTCACAACATTTGTGAAATGATGTGATGAACATTCATCCAGAGTATAGCATTACGATCAAAGTCATTATGTTTATATTGCTATAACATCATACGAAGTAATCTTAGTCCTTAGACCATGAGATCATGTTAATTGCTAACACCGGAAGAGTATCTTGATAACATCAAACGTCACACCGTAACAAGGTGACTATAAAGGTGGGTTCAGTGCTTACGGAGGTGTTATGTTGAGTCTCATGGATCAAGAGTGGAATTTGTCATTCCTGATGACAGATAGATATACTCTAGGCCCTCTCGTTGATATCACATTAAGATAGCTTGCAATCAAGTGATGTGATCACTAGAATGTTATATCACGGGAACAAGAAAAGAGTGCATGTCGGTAACGAGATCAAACTAGGTATTTGGATACCGATGATCGAATCTCGGACATGTATTATATCATGAGACAAAGGGATTAAATTACTAGGGTTAAAGGTTCTCACGATCACAGAAGTCATCGTTGAATGTGCAGGAGTCAGTATGGATCTCCAGGTCCCGCTTCTGATTATTGATTTGAGAGGGGTCTTAATCATGTCTGCATTATTTGCGAACCATAGGTGACACACTTAAGGGTTGCCGGACACCATTTTGGAGCACATATGTTTCAGACGAAAGAATTGCAAAGCGCAGGAATTGTTTCGATAGAAATCGGAATTGTTTCGGGTGAAATTGCAGAAACTGGTTCTGCATGTGATATTGAAATGTTACAAGGGGTTGTATGTGAATGTTTGTTAATTAAAGTAATTAACAAAATTCTGAATAAAATAAATAAAAGAGTTTTATTAATTGAGAGTTGCATTAAATTTGGTGGAAATTTAATGCATGTGAGTGAAACTTTGGGTGGAGGCTAAATTGATGTGAGTGGAGCTTCCACCACATGAATGAGGAAGAGGTGGGGGCACCCCACTTGGCCGCCAGCCATGGGAGGGGAGAAGCCCCCCTCTCCTATAAAAGGCCCCCCTCTCCTCCCTCACAAAGCACACCTCCTCGTGAAGGATCTCTCTCCCCCTCTAGATATATCCCCCCATGGTCTCGGATTAGCGAGATACATGTTCCCGGTGGCCTTGCGTCTGGAAGGAGTTGCTGCTTCCGTTGATTCACTGGAGCGAGGAGGTGGAGGTTGTCCGGTGGCTTGAACGTGTGTGCGAGGACGGATGCGCTGCTGATTTGCGGCGCTAGGATTTCCACACGATCTTGAGATCGGCAAGCGCACGACTACATCATCCACGCGTTCCAACTTATTAACAAAACTCTGTTGTCTTTGAGGGTAAGTTCTCTATGGATGTATATCCACCCATTGCTTATATCTAGTAGATAGATCTTGGCGTATAGTTCTCATCGTAGGAAATTTTTGTTTTCTATGCTGCGAACCCAACACCTATGCATTTATGTTTGGCTACACTATGAGGGACAAGCTGAATACCATTCTCATTTCGCTTTCTATATGTGAAACAAAACGTCTTGCAAAGCATTGTTATTCATGAATCCTTTGTTTGTACCTTTTCATGTTATAACATAGTTGCTATGTCTTATTGTTAGAACTATATGTTTCATGCTATGGTAAAGTACAATGATCCCAGCTATCAATGTTTTACAAATACCTTGATCAAGATTATGATGGTGCATGTCACCTCAAAAATTATTTTTCTTTTTTATCACTTACCTACTCGAGGACGAGCAGAGTTAAGCTTAGGGATGTTGATACGTTGCAAACATATCTATAATTTTTGATGTTCCATGCTTGTTTTATATCTACTTTTTTATGTTTTGTCCACACTTTGGAGTATTTTTACACATTATCTGGAACTAACCTATTAACAAGATGCCATGTGTCGATTTGCTGTTTACGCTGTTTTTGGTTTCAGAAAAGCTAGTAAGGAAATATTCTCAGAATTGGACCGGACAAAAGCCCAAGTCAATATTTCACAAGAAGGAATACGGAGTCCGGAGGGGAGACAAAGAGGGGAACCAAGGCATCCACACCTGGTTCTGGCGTGGCCAACCCTAGCCACGCAACCAGGGGGTGTGGGCCCCCTAGAACTCCACCGACTTGCCCCTTCACCTATATATTGCCTCCGGGACGGAAACCCTAAGTACCCGATCAAAATTTCACGAAAGAGTCTATAACCGCCGCCATCTCCATCCCTAGATCGGGAGGGATCTAAAGCTCTTCCCAGCACCCTGTCGGAGGGGAGAGATCACCCTGGAGGCCTTCTTCATCACCATGTTTGCCCCCGGTGTGATGCGTGAGTAGTTCATCCCTAGACTACGGGTCCATGTAGTAGCTAGATTGTTGGTTCTTCTCCTTTGTGCTACCATGTTTAGATCTTGTGACCTCCGTTCATGATCAAGATCATCTATTTGTAATATACATGTTGCGTTTGCGGGGATCTGATGGATATTGAGATGCTATTTCAGATTGATTATTGATTCTATCATGTCTATGTTATTTGTGATCTTGCATGCTTTCCGTTGTTAGTAGCTATCTTGGCCGAGTAGATGCTAGCAACTCCAAGAGGGAGTATTTATGCTCTATAGTGGGTTCATGCCTCTAGGAATCTGGGGAAGTGACAGAAATCTCTAAGATACTAGATGTGCTATTGCTACTAGGGAGAAAACAACAATCCTTTGTTCATAGAACAATCATATTGTTTACTTTACACACTTTGCTTAATGCAATTATATGTTGCTTGCAACTTAATACTGGAGGGGGTTCGGATGATAACCTGAAGGTGGATTATTAGTCATAGATGCAGTTGGATTATGGTCTATGTATAATGTTGTAATGCCCAATCAAATCCCGTAGGAGTCAAGATGATTAGTATATGCATGTATGCTTTTTCGATGTTTGTCAATTGCCCCGCTGTAATTTGTTCACCCAACATGTCATCTATCTTAAGGAGAAAAACCTCTAGTGAACTATGGACCTCGGTCCATTCTTTTACCATCAATGTACAAGCTATTTACTATTTTCTATTTACTTTCTCCAAGCAATTACTATCTTCCACACAGTACGTTTAATCCTTTGTTTTCAGCAAAACCGGTGAGATTGACAACCTCACTGTAAGTTGGGGGCAAAGTTCTGTGGTTGTGTTGTGCAGGATTCCAAGTTGGAAACAACACCTTGGAGGTGTTTCCTTGCTCTTACTGGTTCGATACCCTTTGTTTCATAACTGAGAGAAAAACTTGCTGCTGTGCTCATCATACCTTCCTCTTGGGGCTCCCCAACGAGCTCGATGTGTTGAGTCGATCATCAACTCGCCTGGAAGAGAATTGATAGCCAATGTGCGATGCCATTATTTAAACTTAGTGATTGGAGAACACATTTTCCCCACTAGCTTAATTATATTGTATTCACAAGGCTTATATGTAATTTTAGGCATGGATTGGGATGTCTAAGTATGAAGTTCAAATAGATTGTGCACAAAAAGATATTATACTTACAATCCTAGAGGGAAGAAGAATAAGTATATATCAACATTTAAATTTGGAGAGACCAAGTTTAATTCTCTTAAGGGGTTAGCTTGGAAAATATACCCGTAGTAAGGAGAAGCTACTTGGGAGCTAGAAGATGTCTTCGAGTAGACCACCTGAACCTACTTGCTAGCCAACTTGAATCTCTGAGGACGAGATTCATCTTAAGGGGGTTAGTGTTGTAACATTCCAATTTTTAGAGTGAGAAAATTTCGTAGAGATCATGTGCATTTCATCAAGCATCATGCAAAATTTAAATTTCAAAACTCCTCGTCAAAACCTAAATCAAAATCTTTATTTTCCATCTATTAAAGCTCAAATGGAAAAACCGAGGTTGTATTTTTGTTGGGCTCGAAAATGTATCCCATAATGTCTTAAATACAAATTAGGAAATTTACGTTTTCTTAAAATTTATTTGACTCAATTTGAAGTCTTAAATAAAAAGATATAAAAGAAATAAGAAAAAGAATAAAATAAAATAAAAAGAAAAGAAAAAACTAACCTAGCCTAACTGGACCGCACCCAAGTGGCCTAGCACCTAACCACCGCATGCAGCACAACACAGAGAAGACGTCAGCAGCCCATGGCTAGCCGAAGCAGAGGCACCGCAGCCTGCGCTCCCCTCTCCTTCCTTTCTTTTTATATAATGTGCGCGGGTCCCGTGTGCCATCCCCTCCCTTCCACTTACTTACGGACCCCGCCTATCATCTCTCCCAAAGAGACGTGTCCGACGTGGATGAGTATTGTCATGGCAAAATATTCTCCTGACCAGATTGATTGAGTCTCGTTCTGATATTCTCCTGACCATGTTGCAACTAGGTTTGATGGTTGAGGGATTGATTGGGTTTGTGGGTGAAGTGTACAAACCTCTATAGAGGGTCAAAACTAAGTGCTTATCCGTGTCCCTGGTAATGGACATCTATGAGTAACTTCCCATGTAACTGTCAAAAATTCTCATTCATTCCAATTTCTTTAATAAAACTTGATGAGTGTAGCAAATGGGATATGAGAATTTGAGTGAATCAATGTGTCCTTAGTTATTTTGAAGAAAAAAATGATTGAAAAGTAGGAGAAATTATATTGTTTTATTTATGCAAATGAGCCTGAACTTCACTAGCCAAATAAGCATGTAAATGATAGATTGCCTTTTATATCCACAAACTAGTGACATCTTGCCAATACAATTCAAATGTATTGACTATTCGTTATTACAATGTTTCATGTTGCTAGTTACTCCAAGGACAAGTGAGGTTCTTATTTAGATCACGAGTCTCCACTCAACTAGTTACCTATGGTGTGATGGAGCTCTATTTTATTTGTTTGCTCTGTTGAACTATTTTATTTGAGCTAAGACATGAGCTATGAAAATTTGTAATAAATATACTTTTGGGTCATAAGATGTAATAATTTGAAGAATTGATACTCTTTTATTCATTGAACTATGTGTGCTATCTAACCGATACAGGGCCTAGCACTATAAGTGCATGATTCAATCCATTTTAACGGGTTGGATCACTTCAAAAATCATCCAACTATCTAGGGACTAGCACTGTAAGCATATGATTTCATCCATTTTAACAAGTTGGAACACTTCATAAATCATCCAAGACCAATAGGGCGTAACTATATGGGTGGGATCAGCTCAAAAAAACTACAAGGGTGGGCATGGCCAGTGCCAACAATTTTCTATTTTTATGCGACTTGTGTATTGACAAGGAAAGGCCAGCCACATACAAACTGCACCATCATGATTCTTGGAGAACATGAAGCAAAATATGATGAGATGTTCACACGGCTTAATCGCTGGTGTCTCTAGGTTCAACATGTCAAAGTAAATGAATCGGAAGCCTTCCGAAGTCCTAAGAACGAGGAGACAATGTCCACATTCCCTAGCACATCGGAACGTACTTCCCCCTTTTCCAAAGCAATTTTTGTCCGTGTCAAAACACTATTCTAGTAATAAGACAATTTAGTTTGTTGTAGTTAGTCAAGGCGATGAGTATAACCTTTGATATTCTAACCTCTGATATTCTATAAGTTAATGATTAAGATGAAAACAGTACATGTGATTATCTAATAGGAATTTTCATGCTCGAAAAGGAAAATACATAACAAAATTAATGGCTCTCATTCACACTCACCTCAACACTTGACCTTGATTTCGTCCATCCCGTGAGGTACGGTCCAGGAATGATGCCCAACATGTATTATCCTCATCAGCCTACATAAAATTGCGTTATGGTACTAAAAACTCACTAGCAGCGAACGGAAAGGTATCACAAAGTATAACATGAAAATAACAAACCTCAAATTTATCCATCAGTGGCATTATTATGTCATCTGGTTTGTTTTGTCCTTGCACCGACTGTTCTGGGCTATTTCCGCCACTAGAGAAACAAGAGGTCTGCAGGTGTAGGCGGACTGACGGTCTGCAGGTGGCTGCGAGGTGTGGCGGCGGCCAGATCGGGTTGCTTGGTCAGCGAGCGGTGTTGGCCTGCTCCGATGCAGGTGCAGTGGCACCGGGGTACGCAGCAGGCTGGAGGTGCGGTGGTGCTTGCGCCCAGGGAAATTGTGTTGGCTGTAGGGAGGAGGCTCCCCGAGGTGGTGTGGCAACGTGGCTCTAGATCGACCGCGCTATGGCTGATGCAATGGGTGGAATTGCTATAGAGGAGGTGGTGGAGGTTGCGGTGGTGATGCTTGTGACTCTGCACTAGGGTGTGGGATCAGAAGGGAGGTTGCATGGTGGTGGTGGTGGTGCGGCATGAGGATTTCGTCCGGAGGTTACCGGGGCTGCCGCCCCAAGGCCGTGCTACAGTAGTGGAGGCTTCCCTGGCGGGGCTGATGGTTGCAGGTGGTCCGACCTTGTGCATGATGTAGGATGACGAGTGAAGATCCAGGCAAATGCCTTGTCCTCGGTAGCTGACCGGCCGGCAGCGGGCCGAGGCTGGCGATGGCGACGGCTACGGGCGTCACTCCCTTCTTGAAGGCATTGCTGAGGTGAGGTAATGTCATCAGTGTCTGGAGAAACTCCGGGGGAATCCCTAGATCATTCACGGTCAATGGTGGAGCTCTTATGTCATATTCCCTCTTGGGGGCATCGATTTGGAGTAGCTCAGGCCGGAGGGACCATTGGAAGATGGTGGTGATGGCATTGCGAGTTGTGTGACAACTATGACAACGGTGAGCGGATCTGAGTCACCGCATGCCCTTTGTCACCATCTAACCCTGCCGTGATGGTGAAGTTGGAGCTGCGATCGTGGGGCGATTTATGGCAATGATGCCACTTGATCGGGCATGGTTTTTGTTGGTGCAAGGGTTGCAACTTTCTCTTCTGAAGGTCACGGTTGAAGTTGGAGCTGCCTCCTCCTCTACGCACGTGGGGTCGACTGTTTGGCATGGGCCGACATGAGCTCCATTGCTGCTTGCGATGAGGGTCTCGTTGGTGGTCGACGAAGGTGAAGTCGCTGGCTCGTGGAGGAGTGATGACAATGACGCTCGATGACGTCCTCTACTATGGTGTCTCTTCTCGATGGTGTGTGTGTTCTGTGTGGGTAGCCAGGTTGGTCGAGGTGCAAGGTGTGGTTGTGTTTCATGTTGACATATTGGTGCCTTGTGATGGCCCAAAATATATCGAGCTCGTTGGGGAACCCCAAGAGGAAGGTATGATGAGCACAGCAACAAGTTTTCCCTCAGTATGAAACCAAAGTTTAATCAAACCAGTAGGAGCAATGAAACATCCCAAAAGTGTTGCTAGCTGAACGTTGGCAGGGCGCACTACCGGTGCCAACAACAACGTGAAAACCTGCACAACACAACCATAGAACTCTATCCCCAACTTGCGATGAGGTTGTCGATCTCACCGGTTTTGCTAAAAACAAAGGATTAAACATATCGAGTGGAAAAAAGTAATAGTTTGTAGAAAGTAAACACAACGCAGTAAACAGTTGATTGCAGATTGGAAGTAAAAGAAAGGACTGGGGTCCATAGTTCACTAGAGGTGGCTCTCCTTAAGATAGATAACATGTTGGGTGAACAAATTACAGCAGGGCAATTGACAAACATCGAGAAAGCATGCAAGCATATACTAATCATCTTGACTCCTTTGAGATTCGATTGGGCATTACAACATTATACATAGACCGCCATCCAACTGCATCTATGACTAATAATCTACCTTCAGGTTATCATCCGAACCCCCTCCAGTATTAAGTTGCAAGCAACTGAATATTGCATTACGAATTGCGTGTAAAGTAAACAATACGATTGTTCTATGAACAAAGGATTGTTCTTTTCTCCCTAGTAGCAACAACACATCTAGTATCTTAGAGATTTCTGTCACTTCCCCAGATTACCAGAGACATGAACCCACTATCGAGCATAAATACTAACTCTCGGAGTTGCTAGCATCTACTTGGCCAAGATAGCTACTAACAACGGAAAGCATGCAAGATCATAAATAAAAAAGACATGATAGAATCAATAATCAATCTGAAATAGCATCTCAATATCCATCGGATCCCCACAAACACAACATGAAGAATTACAAATAGATGATCTTGATCAGGAACGGAGCTCACCAGATCTAAACATGAAAGCACAAAGGAGGAGAACCATCCATCTAGCTACTACATGGACCCTAAGTCCAGAGATGAACTACTCACGCATCACACCGGAGGCTTGCAGGGTGATGAAGAAGGCCTCCAGGGTGAATTCCCCTCTCCAGTAGGGTGCCGGGAAGAGCTTCAGATCCCTCTCGATCTAGGGATGGAGATGACGGTGGCTACAGACTCTTTCGTGGAATTTTGATCGGGTACTTAGGGTTTCCGTATCAGAGGCAATATATAGGCAGAAGGAGCGGCCGAGGGGGTGCCTGGGGCGGCTAGACCACCCACTGGCGCGGGCCAGGCCTGACCGCGTGGCCAGGTGGTGTGGCCGGGCCCCAGCCCCTCTCCTTCTCGTATTCTGGCCCCAGATGTCCCTCGGTAAAATAATGACTTTGGCTTTTGTCCCGTCCAATTTCGAGAATATTCATTTTCTGACTTTCCTGGAACCAAAAACAGCAGAAAACAGGCAGCTGGCACTATGGCTCTTGCTAATAGGTTAGTCCAAGAAATCATATGAAAAGTACTCCAAAGTGTGGACAAAACACAAGAAAGTAGATAAAACAAAGCATGGAACATAAAAAATTATAGATACATTTGCAATGTATCAACATCCCCAAGCTTAACTCCTGCTCGTCCTCGAGTAGGTAAGTGATAAAAAGAAAGAATAATTTTTGAGGTGACATGCACCATCATAAACCTGATCAAAGTATTTGTAATACATTCAAAGCTGGGATCATAGTACTTCAATCATAACATGAAAGATAAAGTTATAGCAATAAGACAAAGAAACTATGTTGCAACATGAAAAGGCACAAACAAAAGATTCATGAATAACAATGCTTTGCAAGACGTTTGTTTGTTTCACATAAAGAAAACATAGCATAGTAGTATTCAGCTTGTCTCTCATAGAGTAGCAAACATAAATGCATAGGACACCTTCAAAGTTTATAAGAGTGACTAGATACAAATAGTTTAAAACAAGCAATATCAAGGTATGCATCAATCAACAAGTCTTGGGACAATGCACATAGAACTAAGAATGGCCACTATGCTCTCAAAGTAGGTGCATAAAGGTAGAAGGTGGAGCCTCAATATAATGGTGGAAGAAAGGCCTTCATAGAAGGAAGTAGGGATTCAAGTTTCATAAAGAGCTCCCAAAAATTATGGTACTTAATAGATTTCAGCTCTCATTGTCCCTATCATAAGCATCTTGAAGTGATTAAGGTTAAAGTGAACAAACTATGGTGTATATGCTTGACGAAGTATAAGTTGGAAACCTCATGTCCCTTGAATACGAGGGCCGCTCCTCATGCTACTCAAGTTTAGTCACCGGTAAGTTCTTGTCATCGTAAGTACATGTGCATCATAGAGAACCGCCAACGGGGTACCCCTTGCCCGATGATACGGAAGAATCCCCATATCAACATGACAAGGCAAGCAGACAACGAGCATCTCAGCAATCTTCTTATTTACCATGGGAAAATGGTTCTTTTTTCTCTCTTTCCTCTTTTCATAATCTCTTTTTTCTCTTCTTTTTATCTCAATATCTGACTCTTTTTTTATAAGAAGAATGCTTCATACACAGCTCATTATGGTTACGCTGCAGGTTTCCACCATGTCAGCATGGATTAGACCAGCGGCCCAGGCATTTCTCTAACACATATACTTAACTCCATGGACTTACAAGCTCCCCTTTCATTTCACACCGACGACATCCATAGACAAAAGAGCATGATATCAACTAGGTACAAAGTAGAAGTGAAATGTTGAAAGCGTTCCCCATGACAACATGGTTCTGCTAATCCCCAACAAATAAGTGCAAGCATATACAACATAGATGACACAATGGTTCAAGTTTATTAAGGGCAAGAAAAGTAAAGTGTGCCATCATGTTCGTGAGAGCTTTAATCACTAGTTTTCTCATAACAAGTTTAATTTGGAAGGTAGACAAAAACATGAATATACTTGGAATAGCATATGCTAGTAGGTAGGTATGGTGGACTCTTTGGAATAACTTGGTTTTTGGAGTTGGATGCCTGAGTGGAACTCATACTTGGTTGTGGAGGCTAGCAAAAGACTGGGAGCGACAAACTAAGAGAGCAATAATGGCCATAATCATGCAGAGCGACAAAACATCATTGATTAAAGCATAAAGTGATACTACAAGTTGAAAACTAAAGGATCATAAAGACTTATGGTGACTTGGGATAGTCATAACATGGTGTGAGCATGCGCCAAGTCAACCCAAATAAAGCATCCAAGGAGAATACCACAATACTATGCTTTAATATGCTAAAACAACACATGATTCTTCCAAGGCACATTAAGAAATCTCAATTGTTTATAACAAGTCATGCTACAACAAAGAATACTAAGCATAAAGCCAAAACAATATCTAACATGGCATGACAAAGCATAGGCCATAGTAAAAAAGAAGCTATCTTTAACACTTAAGCATGAACTTTCCTACTCTTTTCCAATCCAAACCAAACTATTTGAAAACCAATGTATGAAAGAGGGGGTCCAACCAATTTATTCAGAAAACTAAACAAAACAAGCAAACGAAAAACAAAAACGAAAACGAAAAAGAAGACGCTCCAAGAACAACACAACTGTGCATGAAACAATAAAAATGAAACGTTTGGAAGAAACCTGGGATTTTTATTGATGAAGAAGGGGATGCCTTGGGCATCCCCAAGCTTTGACGCTTGTACTTCTTGGATATTTCTTGGAGTGACACGCGTGGCATCCTCAAGCTTGAGCTTTAGTCCATCCTTCATCTCATTACTCATTCCTTCCATACACCTGAATTTTTTCCTTCATACAAAACTTCACACAATCTTTATTAGCAAGATTAGTGCACTCAAGATAATAGGTCTTTAGGTTCAGTTACAACACCAATAAAACTTCCATTAAAACACTAGCTACTGTAGCACTTTCCTCAAAAATCTCAATTACCCAAAAGAACTCAAAAAGGAACCAACAAGAAGCAAATGCAGAAAATGGCAGAAATTTGTCAAAACAGATCAGCAGGTAAAGACGAATTTTTTCGAAGACCTTATGTTGCTCAAATCAAAAAGTGTTAAACTAACGAAAGTTAGATAACAACCTGGGGCAGAAGCACAAACATTCACGCCTCAAAAGGACGTACTTAGATTTTACACGAATTTTTACGGTGAAGCACATAAATCTGTTTTGGGACAGCAACTTTCCCAATCATTACTTCTCTCTCATTAGAGGTTACTCTTGGCACAAAAAGCAAATAAAAAGGATAAGGAGAGATTATTACTAAAGTAATAACTTCCAAGACTCATCTAAAACTTTTGGGTTATCTCCCAATAAGTACTTTTCTTTAACGCCTTTAAGTTGGGCATAAGAAGCAAGAAAAAGGATCAAGTGTTCTCAAATGAAGAAGCATTAAAACCAAAATTTTGCCCTTACCTCTCTTACTTTTATTCTTAACCTTGGGGAACTTGTGAATGCTTGGTGGAGAAACAAAGCGCATGGTTCCCTTTTCCACATCTATTATTGCTCCAAGGAGCTTCAATAGGGATCTTCCAAGTGTGATTTGTCCTTTTCCTACACATGCAATAACAAGATAATCAGTAGAAACATTTTCCCTAGGATCTTTGTAAACACTCCTTTAGCTATTCCAATGGGTAATATTGTGGCATTATTAGTAAGAAAATTTTCTTCTCCTCCTTCAGAAAGCCCCCAAAGATTCAAAGATTCATAAATATCTTTGGGCATAAGACAAAATTCAGACATGATATCACAGCGAGCATGAAAAGTTTCATTGTTTATAGCAATCTTTACTGTGGGAAGCCATTCAGAGGGTTCAGAGTTTATTGGAACATAGTTGTGATGCTCCCTAAGCGTATTCAATCTAGCAAATATGTTTATGAAAGAAGTATCAGTTTTGCTAGGCAAGTTATAAGTAAAGACCAACTTCTTTATGGCATTAACAACATCATCCTCATTGCATTGGAGAAAATCTCCTCTCACAACAACATCTAAAGCATATCTATAGCAAAGAGCAATTCCAAAGTAAAAACTACTAAGAAACAAGCTTTGAGTCATTTTAGGCTTAGTTTTTTCATGTAGATTAGAGATTCTAGACCAAGCTTTCTTTGAAGCTCTCTTTAATTCCTTATTTAAAAGTGAAAATCATTCCCTCAAGTGACATAGTTATTGGAGCAATGCTAGACATAATGGCAACTTAAGATAGAAACTAATTTTTTTTGAAAGCAAACTTGTAAAATTAATTTTTTGTGTGTTTTTGATAAATAAACAAGCAAACAAAGAAAAAGTAAACTAAGCAAAACAAAAATAACAAAGTAAAGATATTGGTTATGAGGGACTCCCCTTGTGAAGATGTCCTTAACTCCCCGGCAACAGCGCCAGAAAAGTAGCTTGATAGCCCAAAATATATCGAGCTCATTGGGGAACCCCAAGAGGAAGGTATGATGAGCATAGCAGCAAGTTTTCCTTCAGTGTGAAACCAAGGTTTAATCGAACCAGTAGGAGCAAGGAAACACCCCAAAGGTGTTGCTAGATGAACGTTGGCAGGGCGCACTACCGGTGCCAACAGCAACGTGAAAACCTGCACAACACAACCATAGAACTCTATCCCCAACTTGCGATGAGGTTGTCGATCTCACCGGTTTTGCTAAAAACAAAGGATTAAACATATCGAGTGGAAGAAAGTAATAGTTTGCAGAAAGTAAACACAAAGCAGTAAACAGTTGATTGCAGATTGAAAGTAAAAGAAAGGACTGGGGTCCATAGTTCACTAGAGGTGGCTCTCCTTAATATAGATAACATGTTGGGTGAACAAATTAAAGCGGGGCAATTGACAAACATCGAGAAAGCATACAAGCATATACTAACCATCTTGACTCCTTTGACATTCGATTGGGCATTACAACATTATACATAGACCACCATTCAACTGCATCTATGACTAATAATCCACCTTCAGGTTATCATCCGAACTCCCTCCAGTATTAAGTTGCAAGCAATGAATAATTGCATTACGAATTGCGTGTAAAGTAAACAATACGATTGTTCTATGAACAAAGGATTGTTGTTTTCTCCCTAGTAGCAACAGCACATCTAGTACCTTAGAGATTTCTGTCACTTCCCCAGATTACTAGAGGCATGAACCCACTATCGAGCATAAATACTAACTCTTGGAGTTAATAGCATCTAGTTGGCCAAGATAGCTACTAACAATGGAAAGCATGCAAGATCACAAATAACAAAGACATGATAGAATCAATAATCAATCTGAAATAGCATCTCAATATCCATCGGATCCCCGCAAACACAACATGCAGAATTACAAATAGATGATCTTGATCATGAACAGAGCTCACAAGATCTAAACATGAAAGCACAAAGGAGGAGAACCAGCCATCTAGCTACTACATGGACCCGTAGTCCAGAGATGAACTACTCACGCATCACACCGGAGGCTTGCATGGTGATGAAAAAGGCCTCCATGGTAAATTCCCCTCTCCGGCAGGGTCCGGGAACAGCTTCAGATCCCTCCTGATCTAGGGATGGAGATGACGGTGGCTATAGACTCTTTCGTGGAATTTTGATCGGGTACTTAGGGTTTCCGTATCAGAGGCAATATATAGGCGGAAGGAGAGGCCGAGGGGGTGCTTGGGGCGGTCAGATCACCCCCTGGCGCGGGCCAGGCCTGGCCGCACGACCAGGTTGTGTGGCCGGGCCCTAGCCCCTCTCTGTCTCATATTCTGGCTCTAGGTGTCCCTCGATAAAATAATGACTTTGGCTTTTGTCCCGTCCAATTCCGAGAATATTCATTTTCTGACTTTCCTGGAACCAAAAACAGCAGAAAATAGGCAGCTGGCACTGTGGCTCTTGTTAATAGGTTAGTCCAAGAAATCATATGAAAAGTACTCCAAAGTGTGGACAAAACACAAGAAAGTAGATAAAACCAAGCATGGAACATCAAAAATTATAGATACATTTGCAATGTATCACCTTGTAGGAGTTTTCAGCCGTTAATGAATCGGTCAATTCTCTTCTACTTTGTTAAATGAAATGAGATAAAATTTCCCATTTTGTTAAAAAAGAAACAAGAGGTCTTGTCATTGTACACCAACACATATTCAGGCCATGTGATGTCATCCAACATTGCAAATAGTTGAAACAATTTTTTTTACAATGGAGACACACTTAAGAGCTCAGACATCACTAATGAAACAACCTTTTCGGGCACCTGGAGAACACAGAAGAACACCACAACCTAGTGAGAGGGTGAGAGAACACACAAGAACACCACAACCTAGTGAGAAGAGAGAAAGAAGAAGAAGAGGTGATTTCTGTCCAGATTTCTGAGATCTGACCGATATGTCTTTAAGTTTGAGTTTGGAGTCTCAAACGTGCTTAGATTGGATCTAAACTTGGTGATATTGTTCCTTATTTTGAGTACTTCTATATGGTTAGCTGGTTTGAGATTTGGGTCAGTGTAGCATTAGATTTTGAAGCAGTTTTGTCAGTTCGGACCGCTGCAATTTCAGCACATAGCACTTTTAGTAGACGAACAGATTGGGTAGGCAAACAATATACGATTGAGCTGAAATTTGTCGTGTATCTTGGGAACTCGTATGCCTACCTATATAACAAGTTTGGTGCTAATTGGATCTGTGGTTTAAGAGCAGTTTGCTGATTACCGAATGGGACAGAAGCTGAGATACTCTATTTTGCTGTAATCTTTCTTTCAAGTGGTTGTTGTTGTTGTTGCTGGTTGGCAACATGCTGAGTGTGTTGTACATATATAGATGTTGTAGATAATACTCTGTACCCAGGTTGCTCATAGTGAAGGTCGCGTGGAATGGTTAGTCCACAACGTGGTTTTTTCCTCCTCACCTTGAGGAGGTTTTTCCACATAGATCCTCATGTCACTTGCACATGTGCTCGTTGTTTTATTTTCGTTGCATATCTGTTGATTGAAGCTATCCTTGGAGGTCACCGCAACTTGGTGGGGGTTGTGTCTCTTTCCCCAACAAAGTGGTATCGGAGCCAAGGTTCAGCTTGTATTCAGTTTCAGAGCAAAGTTTATTTTGGGATGATTGCATTTGCTTGTGGTGAAGGATGGAACTGAATACCAACAGAATGATTTCTTTGAATGGTACAAATTATCAAACTTGGAATATTAAGATGAAGGACTTGTTTTATGTGAAGGATTACTAGATGCTGGTGTTCTCCACTAAGATGCCTAGTATTATGAAAGAAGACCAGTGTGAGGTACTTCATCTCCAAGCTTGTGAGTTCATACGACAATGGGTGGATGATAATGTTTTGAACCATATCATTGAGGAGTCACATGCACATACCTTATGGCAGAAATTGGAGGAGATGTATGCCCGCAAAGAAGGTACCAAAAAGATGTTCTTGATCAATAAATTAATGCGTTTGAGGTACAAGGAGGGCACTCCAATTACAGATCATGTAAATGAATTTCAGGGCATTATAAATTAGCTATCTTCAATGGGAATTATATTTGAAGATGAAGTGAGAGCCTTGCTGCTACTTGGATCATTACTAGATACTTGGGAGACCTTTAAGGTCACCGTTTGCAATTCATCACCTAATGGAGTTGTCACTTGGAACCTTGTGAAGACCAAGGTACAAAATGAAGAGTCCAGAAAAATTGCTGATAAGGATGATTCTTCCTTACAGTCTGAAATGTTAGTGACCGAGTCACGGGAAAGAAGCAAGAGTAATGGTCTAAGTAAGGGAGGAGAAAAAGAAGTAGAAGCAAATCAAAAGACAAAGACAAGTATGCTGGTATTATATGCCATCACTGCCATAATAAGGGCCACATCAAGTGGCATTGTGAACAATGGAAGAAAGACAAAAAGAAAAAGAAGAAAGTTCAGAAGCAAAACGACCGTGATAGTGACAGTGAGGGAGGCCGGATTGCTGCTGTAGAGGAGATCATGTTTCTCATGCATGAAGAACATTATGGTAGCGGTTGTTCCACTATTGAGGAGAGGATCACTGTAGTTTCTGATGATACCATCGGCCTTGCAGATGGTGACGAGATGACTTGTATTTCGGATAGCGGTGCTACCATACATGCTACATCACTTAGATACCTCTTCACCAATTACACAGCAGGTGATTTTGGTGTTGTGAAGATGTGAAATAATGATAGAGCAAAAATCATTGGAGGAGGAGATGTGCACTTGGAGACTAAAAATGGTACGACACTATTCCTCAAGTCGGTGAGGCATGTTGAGGCCCTTCAGCTCAACATCATCTTGGTTGGATTGCTTGATGGAGATGGGTACTTGAGAAGATTTGGAAATGCACAATACAAGCTCACCAAAGGAAAATTGATTGTTGAAAAAGGTAACATGGTTTATGTTTTGTATCATGTTCATGATAAGTTTTATAGTTCTCATGTCAATGCATTGCATAAAGAGGATGTGTGTGCCTTATGTCACATGAGACTTGGGCACATGAGTGAGAACGGGATGGCGATGCTAGTGAAGAAAAATTTATTGAAAGGTGTGAAGGGTGTTCACATCAAGAAATGTTCATATTGTCTAGCGGGTAAGAAACACATAGTTGCATTCAGGAGTCAACCTCCTCACAAGAATCCCGAGGTGTTGGACTTGATACATTCCAATGTTTGTAAAATGTCGATGAGGTCATTGGGTGGAGCAAAATACTTTGTCACATTTATTGATGACTTTTCCAGAAAGGTTTGGGTCTATGTTTTGAACAACAAATATCAAGTACTAAATGTATTCAAAAAAATTCAAGTCTCAGTTGGTAGAGAAACCGAGAAGAAGATCAAGTGCATTCACACTGATAATTTGGAGAGTATATTGTCCCATTTGATGCCTATTGCAAGTAGCAAGGAATCAGGCACCAATTTACTCCTACGAAGACACCACGACTAAATGGTCTTGCTGAGAGAATGAACAAGAAAATTGTTGAGAGATTTAGATGCTTGATATCAAGTGCAAAGTTGCCTAAACATTATTGGGGCGAGGCTTTGTCGACTGTAGTTTATCTTATTAATCTCTCAACAAGTTATGCATTGCAGGGAGATGTTCCAAACAAGTTCTTTTATGACAAGGACGTCTTGTATGAGCGCCAGAAGGTTTTTGGGTGCAAGGGCTTTGGTCATATCCCTCAAGATGAAAGGTCAAATCTTGATTCAAAAAACACGACAATGTATATTTCTTAGCTATGGAGGTGATCAGTTTAGCTATAAGTTGTATGATCCAATAGCAGGAAAGGTTGTGAGAAGCCATGATGTTATGTTTTTAAAGACCAAACAATCAAGGATACTGTGAAGAAAAAGGTTCAGATTCTGGAGCAAGTTCCTGTACATGTTTCTCCTCAAAATCAGCAGCAAGACAAATATGATTATGACCCAGTTCCTGCAGATTTAGCTCAACAAGAAGCTAAAGATGATGATGTAGAAGATGTGCAAGATGATGCACATAGTGGTACAGGTGAGGATGCTCCCCAGTAGCAAGAGTATGATGCTGAAGAAGATGATCATGATCAGCAAGCACGTGAACCAGATAGTCCCCCAACTACTCCACTCAGACGGTCCAACCGAGGCCATGTTCCTTCCACCATGTACAATTCATACCAACATGTGGTGTTGTTCTTTGATGGTTCAGAACTTGAGTGCTTTCAATACGCAATGAAAGATGAGAACAAGGAGTGGAATAAGGCTACGCAAGAAGAGATTCATTCCTTGCATAAGAATCATACTTATGAGCTGTTGAAGTTGTCCAAGGGCAAGAAAGTTCTAAAGAACAAGTGCGTCTACAGAATCAAGGAAAAAGAGCACACATCACATCCAAGGTACAAGGCCAGACTAGTTATAAAAGGATATAGCCAGAGAAAAAGTATTGAATTTGATGAAATATTTTCTCCGGTGGTGAAGATGACATCAATACAAATGATCCTTGGCATGGCAACAAGTCTCAGCTTGGAGGTTGAGCAAATTGATGTGAAGACAACTTTCCTTCATGGAGAGTTGGAGGAAGAAATCTACATGGAGCAGCCTGAGGGGTTTCTTGTTAAAGGTAAAGAGGACTATGTGTGCAAATTGAAGAAAAGTCTCTATACCTTGAAACAAGAACCGAGACAATGGTACACAAAGTTTGAATTTCTCATGGGGGATCAAGGCTACAAGAGGTGTAGCTCAGACCATTGTGTGTTTATTCAGAGGTTCTCGGGTGATGATTTTATCATGTTGTTTCTCTATGTTGATGATATCTTGATTATTGGCAAGAATGTCTCTAGGATTGCTAGACGAAAGAAAGATTTGAGTAAAAGTTTTGCCATGAAAGACTTGGGTCCAGCAAAGTGTATGCTCAACATGAGAATTGAGAGATACAGAAAATCCAACAAGTTGTATTGAGAAGGTACTTCACAAGTTCAAGATGGATAAGGCAAAGGAAGTGAGTTGTCCACTTGCAGCTCATTTCAAGTTGAGTAAAAACCAATGTCCCTCCACTAAAGAGATGTAAAAGGAAGTGCAAAAAGTTCCTTATGCTTAAGCTATTGGGAGTTTGATGTATGATATGGTGTGCACACGGCCTGACATTGCTTAAGAGGTTAGTATTGTGAGCAGATTGATGTCCAATCTAGGAAAACCACATTGGGAAGCCGTGAAGTGGATTTTGAGGTATCTTCGGGGCAACACTAATATGATGCTTTGCTTTGGTGGTAGTGATCCCAAGATGATTGCATATTAAGATTCATACTTGGCTGGAGATGTCGATGGAAGGAAGTCTACTTCAGGTTATTTGATTACCCATTCAGGGGGAGTAGTGGCATGGCAAAGCAGGTTGCAAAAGTGTGTGGCATTGAACACAACTGAGGCCGAGTTCATCACAATAACTAAGGCGAGGGAGCTATTGTGGCTGAAACGATTGGCTTATGAGCTTGGTTTTGAGAAAGACAAGTATGTGCTGTTTCGTGACAATCAAAGTGCCATTCACCTGAGCAAGAATGCAAGTTTTCATGCGTGTTCGAAGCATATTGATGTTCTCTATCATTGGATTCGAGATGTGATGAATTCCAATCAAATGCAAATTGAGAAGGTGCACATAGATGACAATGGGGATTATATGTTAACCAAGGTGGTGACAAGAGGAAATGTCAAGGTATGTCGTCGGCTCACCAGCATGACTAACGGTTGGCAGTGAGACCCTCCATGATGTCGGGAGGGGGAGTTTATTGGGACATGTACCTCCACAAGGAGATGTGTTGGTAGCCCAACATAAGCCCGTGAAAGTCCAACACGTTTCAACCATTGATCGATGTTCGTATCCAACGGCTGAGGTGCTCCTTGGGAGAGGAGTAGAAAAGAAAACCCTAGCCACCTTGGTGGAGGTATGATTGTCTCATTCAGAGAGTGTGAGATAAGCAAGCAAGCCATAGTGGATGCTGTGTGAGAGGGTGAGAGAACACAAAAGAACAGCACAACCTAGTGAGAAGAGAGGAAGAAGAAGAAGAGGTGATTTATGTCCATATTTCTAAGATCTGACTGATCTATCTTCAAGCTGGTGTTTGGAGGCTCAAACGTGCTTGGATTGGCTCTAAACTTGGTGAGTGATGTCTACGCACTTCTATTCTTTTAGACAGTTGTTGGGACTCCAAGTGCAGAGGTTTGTAGAACAGCAACATGTTTTCCCTTAAGTGGATCACCCAAGATTTATCGAACTCAGGGAGGAAGTGGTCAAAGGTATCCCCTCTCAAGCAACCCTGCAATCAAGATACAATAAGTCTCTTGTGTCCCCAACACACCTAATACACTTGTCAGGTGTATAGGTGCACTAGTTCGGCGAAGAGATAGTGAAATACAAGTGGTATGGATAAAAGACAACGGTGCCAGAAAATAGCTTGATGGCATGGAAAAGACTAAAGGAAAACTGGAATAAAGATAGCAGCAAGCAAACATGTAACAGATCTAGTTGCAAACGGTGTTTCAATGCTTAGAAATAAGGCCTAGGGATCATACTTTCACTAGTGAACACTCTCATATAAATATCTTCTCTTCATGATACTACTATGAACTACTCTCCGGTTGGACACTCTAATCCATGGTAGGGCTATAACAACACACCTCAAAGTCCGCTTTCCCCATCTAGATAACCCCACACTATCACCTTGAACTCTAGATGGTTCCAAAAAACACCACAATTTCATAGAAACATCCAACTCCAAATATAACTCATAACAAGTATTTGTAATCTCTAGCCTAAGTGCCACCATGGTGTGCACGCTGTCACTTTCACACACATGGGGAGAGCAGAGATCTATTAAAGCACTTGAGTAGCAGAATAGATCTATAGATTACAAAACTCATGATCTCAATAAGATCACACATAGAGAGAGATGGACACATAGCTACTGGTAGAGCCCTTAGCCTCGAGGAAGAACTACTCCCTCATCATCATGGGAATCAGCAACGACGATGGAGATGGTGGCGGATATCGATGGAGATGGCTCCGGTGGCAATTCCCCGTCCCAGCGGGGTGTCAGAACAGAGACTTTCTGTCCCCTGAAGCTCCCCTTCGGTGGCGGCGGTGCTGCAAAGCTTTTCGTGGCTAGAGGCTCTTCGATTTAGGGTTTATGCATCGGGAGGCTTCTTATAGGCGAAGAGGTAAGGTCGGTGGGCAGCCAGGGGGCCCACACCATGCCCTGGCGCGGCCTAATGTTGCCCGCACCAAGGGGTGGTGTGGCCGCCCTATGGCCCCCCTTCGTCTCTCCTTTGGACTCCATGCGTCTTCCGATAAAATATTGACTTTGGCTTTTGTCCCGTCCAATTCCGAGAATATTCATTTTCTGACTTTCCTGGAACCAAAAACAGTAGAAAACAGGCAACTGACACTATGGCGTCTTGTTAATAGGTTAGTCCAAGAAAGTGTATAAAAATACTCCAAATTGTGGACAAAACATAAGAAAGTAGATATAAAACAAGCATGTAACATCCAAAATTATAGATACGTTAGCAACGTATCAACATCCCCAAGCTTAACTCCTGCTCGTCCTCGAGTAGGTAAGTGATAAAAAGAAAGAATAATTTTTGAGGTGACCTGCACCATCATAAACTTGATCAAAATATTTGTAAAACATTGATAGCTGGGATCATAGTACTCCAGCATAGCATGAAAGATAAAGTTCTAACAATAAGACATAGCAACTATGTTGTAACATGAAAAGGCACAAACAAAAGATTCATGAATAACAATGCTTTGCAAGACGTTTGTTTGTTTCACATAAAGAAAACATAGCATAGTGACATTCAGCTTGTCCCTCATAGAGTATCAAACATAAATGCATAGGACACCTTCAAAGTTCATAAGGGTGACTAGATACAAATAGTTTAAGAACGAGCAATATCAAAGTTATGCATCAATCAACAAGTCTTGGGACAATGCACATTAAACTAAGAATGGCCACTATGCTCTCTTAATAGGTGCATAAATATAGAAGATGGAGACTCAACATAAAAGTAAAAGAAAGGCCTTCATAGAAGGAAGTAGAGATTCAAGTTTCATAAAGAGCTTCCAAAAATTATGGTACTTATTAGCTTTCAGCTCTCATTGCCCCTATCATAAGCATCTTTAGGTGATTAAAGTTAAAGTGACACAAATAAGAGGATATGCTTGACAAGTTATAAGTTGAAATCTCATGCCCCTTACTTACGAGTACCGAACCTCATGCTACTCAACTTCAGTCACAAGTAAGCTCTTGTCATTGTAAGTACATATGTATCGTGAGAACATGCAATTACCCCTTGCACATGATACAGGAGCTATCCCATAATCAAAATGACAAGGCAAGCAGACAATGAGCATCTCAGCGATCTTTTTATTTGCTATTTGCATAGGTTTTTATTGAGGATGCTTCATAGAGTGCTCATTATGGTTATGCTGCAAGTTTCCACCATGATTAGGCATGGCTTAGGCTAGCGACCCAAGCGTTTCCCTAACACACATACAAACTCCATGATCTTACAAGTTCCCCTTTTATTTAACACTAAGAAACCAAGCAAACTAAAACCAAAAACAAAAAACGAAGACGCTCCAAGAACAACACAACTGTGCATGAAACAATAAAAATGAAGTGTTTGGCAGAAACCTGGGATTTTTATTGATGAAGAAGGGGATGCCTTGGGCATCCCCAAGCTTTGACGCTTGTACTTATTGGATATTTCTTTGGGTGACACAGGGTGGCATCCCCAAGCTTGAGCTTTAGTCTATTCTTCATCTCATTACATCATTCTCTTCATACACCTGAATTTTTTTCCTTCATACAAAACTTCACACAATTTTTATTAGCAACATTAGTGCACTCAAGATAATAAGTCTTTCGGTTCAGTTTCAACACCAATAAAACTTCCACTAAAACACAAGCTACTGAAGCACTTCTCTTGAAAAGCTCAATTCCCCAAATAGAACCCAAAAAGGAACCAACAAGAAGCAAATGCAAATAATGGCAGAAATCTGTCAAAACAGACCAGCAGGTAAAAACCAATTTTTTCGAAGACCTTCTGTTGCTCAAATCGAAAAGTGTTGAACTAAGGAAAGTTAGATAACAACCTGGGTCAGAATCACAAAAAATCACAGCTCGAACCGACATCCAGAGATTGTGCACGAATTTTTACAGCGAAGCACAAAAATCTGTTTCGGGACAGCAACTTTCCCAAGCATTACTTCTCTCTCATTAGAGGTTACGCTTGGCACAAAAAGCAAATAAAAAGGATAAGGAGCGGTTATTACAGTGTAATAACTTCCAAGACTCATCTAAAACTTTTGGGTTATCTCCCAATAAGTACTTTTCTTTAACGCCTTTAAGTTAGCAGGCATGGTAGTTTGAGAAGATGCTCACATAAGAAATATGAATTGAGAGTAAAAGAGAGCATCAAGAAGCAAATTTAAGTCTAACCCACTTCCTATGCATAGGAATCTTGTAAAGAAACAAGTCATGAAAGCACAAAGCAACAAGCATAGTAAGGCAAAACAAGTGCAACTTCAAGACTTTCAACATAAAGAGGGGAAACTTAATATTATTGAGATGCATAAAACTATGTTTCCCTCTCTCATAATAACTTTCAGTAGCATCATGAATAAAATTAACAATATAACTATCACATAAAACATTCTTATCACGAGCCACTGTTGGGGATATACTTTCCGGGCATCCTCACGGTTCCTCACTGACCAGGGTGGCCCACTTCGGGTAAGAGATTTGCTTCACGGGCGGCCCAGTCAGGGAGAAAGACAGAGTCCAATCCGGCTACGAGAAGGCCCAGAAGATTTACCGACTTAGGCCCATAATGTTACTTGTAGTTCAAGATGTAGTCTGTAACCGACTCTTAGTCGTAGCCGAATAGATCTCTCCTGTAAACCCTAGGCCGGATATCTATATAAGCCGTCCTAGGGAGAGCCTTTAGGGCACACCAATACTTTAGACCCTCAACTCGCACAGGCGAAACCCTTGTAACCCGTATTCCGGCTCTGCCGTATTACTGGATTGCTAGCAGGAGTAGGATCCGTCCAAAGCCGGCGGATTCGAACCTGGGTAAACTTGTGTGCTCACTGTCCCGGAACACCGTACCTCTCACACCCTCTCTTCCGCACGCCTCGAGGACCCCCTCATGGCATACTTGTCATCAATCCGATGACAGTTGGCGCCCACCGTGGGGAAAGTGAGCTTCGGATCCGTGTTCCGAGCGGAATCTGCAAGAATCGAAATCGGCAAGACTATCGCCATCGGTCGCATCCTCTACGCCATCGACGTCCCTCTCATCGTTCTGGACGAGACTTGGATTCCAGCTAGGGAGGCTGTGACTACCTACATCGTTCTTTTGGCGAGATCAATGTTTACATCGGTTTCGCTGAACCTGCCCCACCCACCCCAGCGGTGATGATAGAGGCAGAAGAATCTTCTCGGTCCCCTTTGCCCACAGAAGCGGCAGAGTTCCGGATCTCAGAAAACCCTAAACCCACCCAGCCCGCACGAGTTGCAGAGATAGTGGAGAAATCCGAGCCTGAAGAAGACCTAGCGGTCCAAGTCGAATCTGGAGTGGATCTCCCTGGAGGAGCCGGATCCCTGATCGACCCACCCGTGGAAGTCGAAATTCAGGAGGAGCTAGTCAACGACACTAATTCTGGCTCTGATGATGCCGGGACAGACATGCCTTTCCTCAGGTACACACTGCGACGTATGATACTTCAAGTTGCAAGCGCAGATACAATCCTCGAGACCATCAAAAGTTTCGACATGGATGACCGCGAAAGCCGCAGGTACCCCAGGAAGTACGCGTCACACTTTGTCGGTTACGTAGGATCCGGATCCGGCTCTGCCGATGCTGGAGAAAACACCGAATCTGTGCTGGAGGTAATTGGAACAAACACCGACGTACCCGCATCCTCGGATGAATCGATGATGTCGGCAGATTTCCGAAAGTTCTCCGTGGAGTATGAAGAGGAGTATAACTCCAAAGCTGCAGAAGAAGGAGAAGCCATGGATGAAGGATCCGAGGAACACTCTCCCAAAGCGCAGGATGACATGGACGTCGGAGATAATCCCGAAGTCCAGATGTCCAAAAGTACCGATCAAAGCTTGACTCCGGGAAACGGACCCAAAGCCGTCTTTGCTACTGGCGCTGCGAAGAAGGCAAAGAAGAAGAACAAGAAGAACAAGACCCCGGCAAAAGACCCTCTGGCTGAGGAGGTGATTGCCGAGGAATACGAAGAAGACTCGGATGGAGCACTTATCCCAGAAGAGCCGAAAAAAGAAGAATCGATGGATGGACATGTGATCACCAAAGGTGCGTGTAAACTCATCGATGCTGCATTAACCACACCTATCCCTATAGCTGCAGAACTTACTGCTGAAGAGCTGGACAAAAGGTCCCAAGCCCTAGAAGCACGTCGTCAACAACTCCTGGATGAAGCCAAAAACATTGAGGAGGAGAAGAAACGCATGGCAACTAAGGATTACATGTGTCGGTTGCACCAAAAGACACGGAAGCGTCACACCAATGATGACCAATTCCCACACATCCGTGCCGTCCTTTTCGGAGATGAGATGGGGAAGCCACGGAAAGATAGCAAAGGAGATTGGGTATATCCAACCCCAGTACAGAATACCGTAGCGGCTCAAGAAATTCTATCGGCTAATCCAGGACTGGAGGAAATCTAGTTGGAAATCAAACTACTCAACAAAGGGCTAGAACAGCAAAAGTTCGCCATGTCCGGAAGTCAAAAACTGGTCTCAGATTCCGACCAATGTCGCACAGATCCGGCATGGGCTGACGTAACACCCCAGCGCGTCCCGGAGCAGCACTACCGCCCGGAACGCCGGGAAGACAATTACTCAAGAACCGGATCGTCAGGACAGCACCGCAGGACTATGCGTGGCTGGAGCAATGTTGCCCCAGCGGCCAAGAAAGAGGCCAGCGCTGCTCTGAATCCGAGGAATCCTCCCTGACGAGAGTCTAACGATCGAAGAGGAGAAGATAAAGAGAAACGTCGGGAGGAGGATCGTCAAAAAATGCCACCTCCTAGACATGCAAGCCGTCCGGCTGAGCCTCACCGTAGTGGGAACGACGGACGAAGGAACGATGGAAACCATGCCGGGACAAGCTGGCAGGGGGCTTGTCATAGTCAAGACCCTCCCCGGAACCGGAATAATGACGCTCCGGACGGAGGCCGGCGATCAGCCGGAAATTATCCAGCTGCCCCACCTTCTCCACCAAGCAGTCACCATAACGGCTCTCAAGGAGGACAAGGAGGATGACGTGGTGGAGGAGGTGGTGGTAGAAGCCGAAGTCCGGCTCCAAGGCACCGCGGCCACATCCGACATTCGGGACGATCACTATCCCCGAACGATGCAAGGCACATGATCAACTCCAACATAGAGGCGCGGCGCTATGAAAATGATGATATCTATGTGGGCCCAAAGTGCTTCGGACCACGCATCAGAGCTACAAGATTCCCGAAAGGATTCGCTATTTCAAGACATATCCAAGCCTACGACGACATTGCTTGGCCAGATACCTGGTTACAGGATTTCTTCCAAGCTTGCTGCATCGCCAAAGGCGAAAACAGCCTGGTCGCAACCCGATATCTCCCACTTATGTTGCGGAAGACGGCACGATCATGGCTCAATGAAATTCCGGAGAACACCATCCATAATTGGTATGACATGCAAAGTGCGTTCTTTCAGAATTTCGAAGGCACATATCGGAGGCCCTGTACGGTCGGAGACCTACAGCGCTACACCCAGAAGGCCAGAGAAACTTGCCGAGCTTACCTCGGACGATGGATCGACACTAAGAACTCCTGTGAGGGAGTAAACGATCAAACCGCGATTGAAGCTTTCATCGCAGGACTCCCAATTGGTTTACTACGTCAACGCTTGAAGTACGACAAGGTTACTAACTTGGGGGAGATGATAGAAACAGCGAGCTGATGCGCTTGACTTTCGATGTAGAGCTCGTTGGGAACCCCAAGAGGAAGGTACGATGAATATAGCAGCAAGTTTTCCCTCAGTTATGAAACCAAGATTTAATCGAACCAGTAGGAGCAAGGAAACACCCCAAAGGTGTTAGTAGCTGAGCTTTGGCAGGGCGCACTATCGGTGCTAGTAGCAACGTGGAGACCTGCACAACACAACCACATAACTTTGTCCCCAACTTGCGATGAGGTTGTCAATCTCACCTTGTTTTGCGGCAGACAAAGTATTAAACATATCAAATGGAAAGAAGTAAAAGTTTGCAGAAAGTAAACACAAAGCAGTAAAAGATTGTAGATTGTATGTAAAGTAAAAGGACCGGGATCCATAGTTCACTAGAGGTGGCTCTCCTTAGATAGATAACATGCTGGGTGAACAAATTACAACGGGGCAATTGACAAACACCGAGAAAGCAATACATGCATATACTAATCATCTTGACTCCTTTGAGACTTGATTGGGCATTACAACATAATACATAGACCGCCATCCAACTACATCTATGACTAATAATCCACCTTCAGGTTATCATCCGACCCCCCTCCAGTATTAAGTTGCAAGCAACAGATTATTGCTTTACGAACTGCGTGTAAAGTCAACAATACGATTGTTCTATGAACAAAGGATTGTTGTTTTCTCCCTAGTAGCAACAACACATCTAGTGCCTTAGAGATTTCTGTCACTTCCCCAGATTACCAGAGGCATGAACCCACTATCGAGCATAAATACTAACTCTTGGAGTTGCTAGCATCTACTTGGCCAAGATAGCTACTAACAACGGAAAGCATGCAAGATCTCAAATAATAAATACATGATAGAATCAATAATCAATCTGCAATAGCATCTCAATATCCATCAGATCCCCACAAACACAACATGTATGAATTACAAATAGATGATCTTGATCATGAACGGAGCTCACAAGATCTAAACATGAAAGCACAAAGGAGGAGAAACCAGCCATCTAGCTACTACATGGATCCGTAGTCCAAGGATGAACTACTCACGCATCACACCGGAGGCTTGCATGGTGATGAAGAAGGCCTCCAGGGTGAATTCCCCTCTCCGGCAGGGTGCCGGGAAGAGCTTCAGATCCCTCCCGATCTAGGGATGAAGATGACAGCGGCTACAGACTCTTTCATGGATTTTTGATCGGGTACTTAGGGTTTTTGTCCCGAGGGCAACTTATAGGTGGAAGGAGAGGCCGAGGGGGTGCCGAGAGTCACCACACCACCCCCTAGAACGGGCCCAGCCTGTCCGTGTGGCCAAGTGGTGTGACTGGCCCCTGGCCCTTCTCCGTCTCGTATTCTGGTACTTGATCCCTTCCGGAAAAATAGGCACTTTGGCTTTTATCCCGTCCAATTCCGAGAATATTCATTTTCTGACTTTCCTGGAACCAAAAACAGCAGAAAAGCAGGCACTGTGTGGCTCTTGTTAATAGGTTAGTCCAAGAAATCATATGAAAATTACTCCAAAGTTGGAACAAAACACAAGAAAGTGGATAAAACCAAGCATGGAACATCAAAAATTATAGATATATTTGCAATGTATCAACATCCCCAATCTTAACTCCTGCTCGTCCTCGAGTAGGTAAGTGATAAAAAGAAAGAATAATTTTTGAGGTGACCTGCACCATCAAAGACTTGATCAAAGTATTTGCAAAACATTCAAGTCTAGGATCATAGTACTTCAATCATAACATGAAAGACAAAGTTCTAGCAATAAGCAAAGAAACTATGATGCAACATGAAAAGGCACAAACAAAAGATTCATCAATAACATGATTTGCAAGACGTTTGTTTGTTTCACATAAAGAAAACATAGCATAATAGTATTCAGCTTGTCCCTCAATAGAGTAGCAAATATAAATGCATAGGACACCTTCAAAGTTCATAAGAGTGACTAGACACAATAGTTTCAAACAAGCAATGACAAGTTATGCATCAATCAACTAGTCTTGGGACAATGCACATAGAACTAAGAATGGCCACTATGCTCTCAAAGTAGGTGCATAAAGTTAGAAGGTGGAGACTCCATATAATGGTGGAAGAAAGGCCTTTTGTAAAAGGAAGTAGGGATTAAAGTCTCATAAAGAGCTTCCAAAAATTATGGTACTTAATAGCTTTCAGCTCTCATTTCCCCTATCATAAGCATCTTGAAGTGATTAAGGTTAAAGTGAACAAACTATGGTGTACATGCTTGACGAAGTATAAGTCAGAAATCTCATGTCCCTTGTATACGAGGGCCGCTACTCATGCTACTCAAGTTTAGTCACCGGTAAGTTCTTGTCATCGTAAGTACATGTGTATCATTGAGAACCGCCAATGGGGTACCCCTTGCCCGATGATACGGAAGAATCCCCATATCAAAATGACAAGGCAAGCAGACAGCGAGCATCTCAACATTCTTCTTATTTACCATGGGAATATGGTTCTTTTTCCTCTCTTTCCTCTTTCCATAGTATCTCTTTTTTCTTTTTTTTCTCAATATAGGACTCTTTTTTATAAGAAGAATGCTTCATAGACAGCTCATTATGGTTACGCTGCAGGTTTCCACCATGTCAGCATGGATTATACCAGTGGCCCAGGCGTTTCTCTAACACATATACATAACTCCATGGACTTACAAGCTCCCCTTTCATTTCACACCGACGACATCCATATACAAAAGAGCATGATATTAACTAGGTACATGTACCAAGTGCAATGTTGAAAGCGTTCCCCATGAAAGCATGGTTCTGCTAATTCCCAACAAATAAGTGCAAGCATATACAACATAGAAGACACAATGGTTCAAGTTTATTAAAGGCAAGTAAAGTAAGGTGTGCCATCATGTTCGTGAGAGCTTTAATCACTAGTTTTCTCATAACAAGAGGAAGGTAAACAAAAGCATGAATATACTTGGAATAGCATAAGCTAGTAGGTAGGTATGGTGGACTCTTTGGAATAACTTGGTTTAGGGAGTTGTATGCATGAGTGGAACTCATACTTGGTTGTGGAGGCTAGCAAAAGTCTGGGAGCGACAAACTAAGAGAGCAATAATGGCCATAATCATGTAGAGCGACAAAACATCATTGATCAAAGCATAAAGTGATATTACAAGTTGAAAACTAAAGGATCATAAAGGCTATGGTGACTTGAGATAGTCATAACATGGTGTGAGCATGTGCCAAGTCAACCCAAATAAAGCATCAAAGGAGAATACCACTATACTATGCTTTAATATGCTAAAACAACGCATGATTCATCCAAGGCACATTAAGAAATCTCAATTGTTTATAACAAGTCATGCTACATAAAATAATACTAAGCATAAAGCCAAAGCAATATCAAGCATGGCATGACAAAGCATAGGCCACAGTCAAAAACGAGCTCTTTTTACCACATAAGTATGCACTTTCCTACTGTTTTCCAAACCAAACCAAACTATTCGCAAACCAAAGTGTGAAAGAGGGGGTCCAACCAACTTATTCAGAAAACTAAGCAAACCAAGCAAACTAAAAACCAAAACAAAAACGAAAAAGAAGACGCTCCAAGAAAAACACAACTGTGCATGATACAATAAAAATGAAGCGTTTGGAAGAAACCTGGAATTTTTATTGATGAAGAAGGGGGATGCCTTAGGAATCCCCAAGCTTTGACGCTTGTACTTCTTGGATATTTCTTGGGGTGACACACGTGGCATACCCAAGCTTTAGCTTTAGTCCATCCTTTATCTTATTACTCGTTCCTTCCATACACCTGAAATTTTTCCTTCATACAAAACTTCACACAATCTCATTAGCAACATTAGTGCACTTAAGATAAATAAGTATCAAGGTTCAGTTATAACACCAAATAAAATTCCATTAGAACACTAGATACTGTAGAACTTCCCTCAAAAAACTCAATTCCCCAAAAGAACTCAAGAAGGAACTAACAAGAAGCAAATGCAGAAAATGGCAGAAATCTGTCAAAACAGACCAGCAGGTAAAGACGAATTTTTTCGAAGACCTTCTGTTGCTCAAATCAACAAGTGTTGAACTAACGAAAGTTATATAACAACCTGGGGCAGAAGCACAAAAATTGCAGCTCAATCCGACATACAGAGCTCTCTCAGGAATTTTTACGGTGAAGCACAAAAATCTGTTTCGGGACAGCAACTTTCCCAATCATTACTTCACTCTCATTAGAGGTTACTCTTGGCACAAAAAGCAAATAAAAAGGACAAGGAGAGGTTATTACAGAGGTAATAACTTCCAAGACTCATCTAAAACTCTTGGGTTTTCTCCCAACAAGTACTTTTCTTTAACGCCTTTAAGTTGGGCATAAGAAGCAAAGAAAGAATCAAGTGTTCTCAAATGAAGAAGCATTAAGACCAAATTTTGTTTTCATAGGAGAAGCAAAAGAAATCTTTTCTCTATTTTTAGGGAAGTGTTCTATACCTTTCTTGAGTGGGAGTTGATATTTAATGGTGCCTTCTTTCATATCAATGATGGCACCAACAGTTCTAAGAAAAGGTCTTCCCAAAGTAATAGGACAAGAAGCATTGTATTCAACATCCAAAACATAGAAATCAACAGGGACATAGGAATCGTTAACCATAATAAGAACATCATCAAGACTCCCCATGAGTTTATTTTTAGCATTAGCATCAAGTGGGACATTCAAATAACAATCTTCAAGAGGGGGCAAATCAAGCATATCATAAATCCTTCTAGGCATAATAGAAACACTACTATCAAGATCACACAAAGCTTTGAAATCAAAGTCATTCACTTTCATATTAATGATGGGTTCCCAACCACCTTCTTGTTTTATAGGAATAGAAGCTTTATGTTTCATCTTTTCTTCCTTAATCTTTATGAGAGCATCGGTAATGTGTTTTGTAAAGGACATATTCACAGCACTAGCATTAGGACTTTTAGCAAGCTTTTGTAGGAACTTAATAACTTCAGAGATGTTGCAACCATCAAGATCAAAATCAAATTTATCATCTAAAGTAGTAGAACTATTGCTAGCCTCAACACTAGTGGTGGTAATAGTAGAAACACTAATGTTTCTAGCAATTTCATCTTCTCTTTCCCACTTAGCATGTAATTCAGCTAATAGTCTAACATTTTCATCAATTCTTACTTGTATGGCATTAGTAGCTGCAAAGGGATTCTCATTAGTTTCAGGTTTAGCAGCCATTTTATTCAAAGTAGATTGAGCTTCAGCCAAAGATGCTATATTTCTTTTAGCATTAGAGAGTTTTTCCTCAATAGTTTTATTGAAAGCGGTTTGTTTACTAATAAACTCTTTAAGCATAACTTCAAGTTCAGAGGGAGCACTCTTATATTTGATGGGAGGATAAGGCTTATAATTGTTGTTACCAAAATTGTTCCTATAAGCATTATTACCATAAGCATTGTTGCCAAAATTATTATTTCTTATGAAGTTCACATCAACTTGCTCTTCTTGAGCAACCAAAGAGGCTAAAGGAACATTATTTCGATCAATATGGGTTTTCCCATTAACAAGCATAGACATAATCATATCAATCTTATCACTCAAGGAGGAGGTTTCCTCAACAGAATTTACCTTCTTACCTTGTGGAGCTCTCTCAGTATGCTATTCAGAATAATTAACCATCATATTGTCCAGAAGTTTTGTTGTAGCACCCAAAGTGATGGTCATAAAGGTACCTCCAGCAGCAGAATCCAATAGGTTCCTTGAAGAATAGTTCAATCCTGCATAAAAAGTTTGGATGATCATCCAAGCATTCAGTCCATGAGTGGGACAATTCTTTACCAAAGATTTCATTCTTTCCCAAGCTTGAGCAACATGCTCATTATCAAGTTGTTTAAACTTCATTATTTCACTTCTCATGGACATAATCTTAGCAGGAGGATAGTATTTTTCCAATAAAAGCATCTTTGCATTTAGTCCAAGAATCAATACTATTCCTAGTTAAGGAATTCAACCATTCTTTAGCTTTTCCTCTCAAAGAGAAAGGATACAATTTCAGCTTAATAATATCACCATCTATATCCCTATGCTTTTGCATGTCACAAAGTTCAACAAAGTTATTTAGAGGGGAAGCAGCATCTTCATTACCAATACTAGAAAATTGTTCTCTCATAACAAGATTGAGCAAAGCAGGTTTTATCTCAAAGAAAGTATTTTCAGCCACAGGTGGAGCAATGGGAGTGCTCATAAAATCATTGTTGTTGGTGCTAGTAAAGTCACACAACTTAGTGTTTTCAAAAGTAGTCATTTTTTTGGGTTTTCAAATAAGAAAGCAAACAAGTAAAACAATTTTTTTTTGTGTTTTTGAAGAACAAAACAAGCAAACAAAGCAAAAAGAAACTAAGCAAAACAAAAACAACAAAGTAAAGATATTTGTTATGAGGGACTGCCCTTGTGAAGATGTCCTTGACTCCCCGGCAACAGCGCCAGAAAATCTTGATGCGCTCGACTTTCAACGTAGAGCTCGTTGGGAACCCCAAGAGGAAGGTACGATGAATATAGCACCAAGTTTTCCCTCAGTTATGAAACCAAGGTTTAATCGAACCAGTAGGAGCAAGGAAACACCCCAAAGGTGTTACTAGCTGAGCTTTGGCAGGGCGCACTGCCGGTGCTAGTAGCAACGTGGAGACCTGCACAACACAACCACCGAACTTTGTCCCCAACTTGCGATGAGGTTGTCAATCTCACCATGTTTTGCGGAAAACAAAGGATTAAACGTATCGAATGGAAAGAAGTAAAACTTTGCAGAAAGTAAACACAAAGCAGTAAAAGATTGTAGATTGTATGTAAAGTAAAAGGACCGGGATCCATAGTTCACTAGAGGTGGCTCTCCTTAGATAGATAACATGCTGGGTGAACAAATTACAGCGGGGCAATTGACAAACACCGAGAAAGCAATACATGCATATACTAATCATCTTGACTCCTATGAGACTTGATTGGGCATTACAACATAATACATAGACCGCCATCCAACTGCATCTATGACTAATAATCCATCTTCAGGTTATCATCTGACCCCCCTCTAGTAATAAGTTGCAAGCAACAGATTATTGCTTTATGAACTGCGTGTAAAGTAAACAATACGATTGTTCTATGAACAAAGGATTTTTGTTTTCTCCCTAGTAGCAACAGCACATCTAGTACCTTAGAGATTTCTGTCACTTCCCAGTTACGGAGGCATGAACCCACTATCGAGCATAAATACTAACTCTTGGAGTTGCTAGCATCTACTTGGCCAAGATAGCTACTAACAACGGAAAGCATGCAAGATCTCAAATAACAAAGACATGATAGAATCAATAATCAATCTGAAATAGCATCTCAATATCCATCGGATCCCATAAACACAACATGTATGAATTACAAATAGATGATCTTGATCATGAATGGAGCTCACAAGATCTAAACATGAAAGCACAAAGGAGGAGAAACCAGCCATCTAGCTACTACATGGATCCGTAGTCCAAGGATGAACTACTCACGCATCACACCGGAGGCTTGCATGGTGATGAAGAAGGCCTCCAGGTTGAATTCCCCTCTCCGGCAGGGTGCCGGGAAGAGCTTCAGATCCCTCCCGATCTAGGGATGGAGATGATGGCGGCTATAGACTCTTTCGTGGATTTTTGATCGCGTACTTAGGGTTTTCGTCCCGAGGGAAACTTATAGGCGGAAGGAGAGGCCGAGGGGGTGCCGGGAGCCACGACACCACCCCCTGGCGCGGGCTGTGATACCAGGCACATGGCTTAATAGGATTGATAGAATACTCATACCAACAAGTTGCAACTTCTTTTCCGGAAGCTCATTCGAAAAGAACTCTAAGGTTAAGCGTGCTTGGCCTTGAGCAATTCTAGGATGGGTGAACGACCGGGAAGCGGGTAACTGGGTGCGCACGAGTAAGGACAAAGTGCGCAGAAAAGACTAGTGTTGGTATGTGGGGCCAGTCTAGATATCCTATTAAGCTGCAAGGAGTGACACCCCCCGGGGCCAGGAGTGGACGGGGTGTTACAAGTGGTATCAGAGCCGACCCTTGCGATTACACGGGTGTGTCTTGGTCGATGTGGGACATGTGGAGCATGGCGCGTGTGGCCCAGAGTGGACACGGCATGGCACATGTGCCGGCACTAGACGCACAAACGCGTGCCAAGAGGGAACGTTCCTGGGGTGTGCTTGATCGATGAGGGCATCGATCTTCTAAAGGGTGGGTGTATGTGAGACCAGGCACATGGCTTAATAGGATTGATAGAATACTCATACCAACAAGTTTCAACTTCTTTCCCGGAAGCTCATTCGAAAAGAACTCTAAGGTTAAGCGTGCTTGGCCTAGAGCAATTCTAGGATGGGTGGTGCGGGAAGTGGGTAACAGTGCTTGCAGTGAGGACAAAGTGCGCAGAAAAGACTAGTGTTGGTCTGTGGGGCCAGTCTAGATATCCTATTAAGCTGCCAGGAGTGACACCCCCGGGCCCAAGAGTGGACGGGGTGTTACACAGGCCCAGCCTGGCCGCGTGGCTAGGTGGTGTGGCCGGCCCCTGGCCCTTCTCCGTCTCGTATTCTGGCACTTGATCCCTTCCAGAAAAATAGGCACTTGGGCTTTTGTCCCGTCGAATTCCGAGAATATTCATTTTCTGACTTTCCTGGAACCAAAAACAGCAGAAAACAGGCAGCTGGCACTATGGCTCTTGTTAATAGGTTAGTCCAAGAAATCATATGAAAAGTACTCCAAAGTTGGAACAAAACACAAGAAAGTGGATAAAGCCAAGCATGGAACATCAAAAATTATAGATACATTTGCAATGTATCACGAGCAAGTATGCAGATGCTGACGACGATGCAGAGGGATTGCTCAATGCCCTAGCTATACCTCAGTCGGCAAAACAACCAAAGCAACAAGCTCAGAAGCGAAAAAATACCTCGGAGGAGAAACCCAACGCAGAAACAGAAGTGGTCACTGCTACTTTCAGGTCTGGAGGACGAGGAGGACACGGCGGAGGCCGCGGGCGTGGCCGTGGGACTTCAACGGTCCAAGGTAGAGGAGAACAGCAACCAGGCAAAACCTACTCTTGGGCCGACATTGCCAACAACCCATGTGTGCATCACCTAGACGCCAATGGGGACTCGTCCCACACCAACGCCGAATGTCGTTTCAATGACGACATCAAAAGAGATGACACCGCGGGCTACAAAGCCAAGCGGAAGAAGGGAAAGAAGAATCCCAAAAAAGAAAAAGAGACCAAGGAAGATTCCGAACTGGAGGAAGCTGATGCTTCAAATCCCAAGCCGGAAGGGAAGAAAACTTTTCCCACCAAGAAGGACACTTATGTCACTTTCCTCGGATCTCAACCAGCAAAGGTCAAGAAAGCAGTTCTGCACGAACTCAATGCAATAGTTCCAGCTGTCCCCCAATATCTGGACTGGTCGGAGGTGGCAATCACATTTGACCGTGCTGATCATCCGCCTAAGTTGCATAGGTGAGGAAAATACGCCTTAATCGTCAATCAATTAATTGACGGTTATGGTTTCTCCAAGACCCTCATGGATGATGGTAGTAGTATCAATATTCTCTATGTCGAAACACTACGCCGGATGAGGATCTCGGAAACTCAGCTGAACCATAGCTCTGTGATCTTTCACGGAGTCGTCCCAGGAAGACAAGCTAATTCCCTAGGAGAGATCACTTTGGATGTTACCTTTGGAACTCCAAAGAACTATCGGACGGAGGCACTTTCCTTCAAAGTGGTCCCATTCAAGAGCGCGTACCATGCTATATTCGGACGTCCGGCTTACTGGGATTTTATGGATCGTCCGTGTTACATTTACAATATGATGAAAATTCCAGGTCCCAACAGCGTGATCACCATCAGGGGAGACCCGAAGAAAGCACGAGAGTGCAAGGATGGAAATGCCGCCTTCTTTGAAGCCGTCTTTGCGCCAGGAGTACCAGGAGATCAAGAAGAGCATAGATCCGTCCGAGATGCCTGCAATGAAGAAGGAAGTGACAAAGCCAAATCCAGAGTTCAAGGCATCACAAGATACGAAGAAGATGCCGTTGAAGGATGATGACCCCTCCAAGCTGACTTAGATAGGCATAGGCCTAGGTAGCGCATAGGAAAGCGTGCTCGTCAAGTTCCTCCAAGCAAATCAAGATATCTTCGCATGGCAGCCATCTGACATGACCGGAGTACCTAGGGAACTTACCGAGCACTCTCTAAATGTAAACCCGAATGCTAAACCCATCAAACAGTCCCTACGATGATTTGGCGATGAAAAGCGTAAGGCAATAGCTAAGGAACTAGCACGGCTCGAGTTGGCCGGATTCATAGAAGAGGTCATCCACACTGATTGGTCGGCCAATCCTGTAATGGTCCCTAAAAAGGACACCACTGATTTAAGGATATGTGTTGATTATACTGCCTTGAACAAGGCTTGTCCAAAAGATCTATTCGCTCTGCCTAGAATTGATCAAGTCATCGATTCTACGACAGGCTCGGAACTCCTCTGTTTTCTCGACGCATATTCCGGTTATCACCAAATCCGGATGAAGGAATCTGACAAAGTCAAAACTTCATTCATAACCCCCTTCGGAACCTTCTGCTTTGTTACGATGCCCTTTGGGCTGAAGAACGCAGGAGCTACGTACTAGCGCACGATGCAGCGTTGCCTCCATGACCAACTCGGGCGCAATGTACATGCATACGTGGATGATATTGCAGTAATGTCCAAAAAGAAGGAAACACTGATTTCCGACTTGGAGGAAACATTTGCCAACTTACGAAAATACAACATCATGCTTAACCTGAAGAAGTGCTTCTTTGGAATACCAAGGACTTTGTTTGGACCGATGAAGCTGAAGCTGCACTACAAGACCTGAAGAAAGTACTCTCCTCTACTCCTATCCTTGCAGCGCCGGAACCTCAGGAACAGATGTTGCTTTATCTTGCTACGACAAATAAGTTCGTTAGTATCGTCATGGTAGTGGAGAGACCGGAGGAAAATCAGGAGCACCTGGTGCAGCGTCCGACTTACTTTGTCAGTGAAGTCCTAATAGAGTCAAAACAACGGTATCCGCACTATCAAAAATTGGCTTACGGTGTTTTTCTAGCTTCTCGTAAGTTACGACACTACTTTTAGGAGCATCCAATTACCGTGGTGAGCACAGCTCCCATGAGAGACATAATCAACAACAGTGACGCCACAGGACGCGTCGCCAAATGGGGCATAGAGCTTTCAGCTTTCGATATTGAGTATAAACCTCAGACGACAATCAAATCCCAGATCCTTGCCGACTTTGTCGCTGATTGGACAGAGACGAAGGAGAACATGATCCTCCCTGAGTCGGAATACTGGACCCTCTTTTTTGATGGGTCTAAGGCTCGAGGGGGCTCGGGGGCTGGCGTGGTGCTCAAGTCACCCCAAGGAGATAAACTTTTATATGTGTTGCAGATCCACTTCATAGCGACAAACAATAATGCCGAGTATGAAGCACTGCTGCATGGAATCCGGATTGCTAAGGATATTGGCATCCGACGTTTGATGTGTTATGGAGATTCGGATCTTGTTGCTCAGCAAGTGTCGGATATTTGTAACGCAAATAAACACATGGCAGCGTATAAAGCTGTCGTGGATGATCTATCTAAATCGTTCTAAGGGTTTGAAGTTCAACACATCCCTCGAGCAGAAAATGAGGAAGCAGACGCACTATCTCAGATAGGTTCTGCACGGAAAGAGGTCCTGGATGGCGCTTTTTGATAAAGGGAGTAGATGAGGAATATCCGACCAAATCCGACTCACCTCTGATAGCAGTTCTGGCTGTAATTCCCAGCTGGACTCAACCCTACCTCGATTACTTGGTAGATGGCAAATTACCCGAAGATGAGGTGCTGAGCCGGCAGATTATCCGACGAGCAAAAGCCTATACTATTGTTAAAGGTGAGCTCCATAAACGGAGTGTTTCTGGGGTTTTTCAGCGCTGTGTATCTCTGGAAGAAGGAGTGGAAATCTTAAGGGAAATTCACGAAGGCGAGTGTGGTCACCAAGCTACAGCCAAATCTTTAGTGGCAAAAGCTTTTAGACACGGATTTTTCTGGCTTACAGCTCAGGAAGATGCCGAACAATTAGTCAAGACGTGCAAAGGCTGCAAAAGTACGCCAAACAAGCTCATGTTCCGGCTGATCAGCTGCGAACAATACCTATAACATGGCCTTTTGCGGTCTGGGGGCTTGATATGGTAAGACCATTTAAACGAGCTCCAAGTGGATTTACTCACCTCTTAGTGATGGTGGATAAATTCACCAAATGGATAGAGGCTAAACCTATCACTAGTTATGATGGAGCAAGAGCCAAAAGATTTGTCGAGGATGTTATAATCCGGTATGGTTATCCACATAGCATTATCACGGACAACGGGAGTAACTTCTCTATGGGAGAATTAGCTGAATTCTGCAATGAGCAAAATATCTGGCTTGACATTGCACAGTCGCACATCCACAAGCTAACGGACAAGTCGAAAGAGCAAATGGTTTAATCCTACAAGGCCTGAAACCGAGACTCGAAGAACCACTACGGCGTGCTGCGGGGGCTTGGGCAGAGGAATTACCCTCTGTAATATGGAGTTTACGAACGACTCCGAACAGGTCAACCGGATACACACCTTTCTTCTTGGTCTATGGTGCAGAAGCAGTTCCTCCTAGTGATTTGATTCACACTTCTCCTAGAGTGGCCGCGTATATTGAAGAGGATGCTGAGGTTTCTCGACAAAATGATCTCGACTTAGTCGAAGAAGTTCGTGTCGTTGCTGAAATGAGATCTACAGTCTATCAGCAGAAGTTACACAAGTATCATGGCCAGAGAGTCCGAAATAGATCTTTCAATAAAGGTGATTTGGTCCTCCGGCTTGTGCAACAAAGAAAGCACAAACTTTCCCCGGTATGGGAAGGGCCCTTTTTAGTTAGTCAAGTATTGCACAATGGATCGTACTACTTAACTGACATGAGGCCAGTCAAAGAAAGACCTACTACTAAGAAGAAAAAGAGAGTTGGAGGCAGTACAAATCCGGATGAGTTAGATAGACCATGGAATATTGCTCAGCTACGTCCCTTTTATTCTTAGTTTATCCTTCTTTGTAAACATATATATGTACATGTTCTGGGAGAAATAAAAGTTTTGGTTGCCTCAATCTTTTCTGAGAAGTTTTTACCATCTTATTTCCGAATGATCATGTCATAGTCAAAAATCCCAGAATGCTTGAAAGTACTTTATGCTCATGCTCGTTCTGGTCTAGATTTGTGATTCTAAAACTGCTACCCTCGGGTATAACTCTAAAAGTTTCTAGTCTTTACTTTGGTTATTTGTCTGATTGCTGGATGCGGGCATTTTCCGAGTAGTGAATTGTTGGTACTGGAAGCCGGCTTTGTTTCCGAGTTTAAACTCGTTTAGCAATTGAGCTTCGTTGCTCAGCAAAGATTTCGGCAGAAGGTTTAGCCGGCTCATGAAAGGGACGAGGCGGAAAGACAGATAAACGATAAGTATAGACAAAAAAAGTACAAGTGCTTATGTAAACATTTCAGGCACACAAAAATTAAAGCCAAAAGTGCTGAATAGATCAAAAGCTTAGCACTAGCAAAATCATAGTACTTTACATTTACAGACGCATCATGTTTTTTCAGGATAATACAAATATTTCTGGCAATTTATGATGCAGGAGGAGATGAAGGAGTTGCTGGCTCGCTGGATGCGCCGCCTTGATATCGTTCTGAGATGTCCGCATCCGAGGTGGTGCGTTCATCGTCGGAAACTTCTGCTGATTCTTCTGGAGGAGGAGGCGGAGTGTCCACGCGGGTGAAGAAAGGGATCTCGTAGCTGGTCAGGTCAGCCACGCGACACCCATATCCGGCGCAGGAATGCATGATGGCTTGAAGGTCCTGCTCCTGTCCGTCTTCATCAACTTTGTAGTACCCTCTGGTCACTTGCCATATTTCCATGTTTCCATGGTGGCTCATGACCATGGTGAGAGCGTTATGCGCCGCAGTCCGCGCGTAGGACATGTTCCAATCCTGAACAAGTTGTGGCATCTCTTGGGCCTTGTCCCGCACCTGAAAATCCGACATGCTGTGCATGTCCAGAATCTTGAGAGCTTCGCCGATGTCCTCAAGGGACTGGCGAAAGTCATGAAGCAGGTCACCGACTTGGGTAAGCCGGTGGGTGCAGGGCTCGGTGGAGGAAGAGTCCGTCAAATTCAGAGGACCTATACACAAAACAAGTTAAGAAAAATCCGACATTGATAGAAGTTGAAGAAAAAGACAAGTCAGACAGATGGAACGTACCGAAAATGACGTCGTCCATTTTGGTCTTCTCCTCCCGGAGACTCCGGAGTTCAGCCCGGAGCGCCTGGGACAGGTCCCTCTCTCTACTAAGTTCATTCTTGAGGTTCGAGATTGTTTTATCTTGAGCAGCGATCTTGCGATCACGCTCTTCAGTACCCATGGAGGAGGACTCAAGGACTTGAGCAATGCTTTTTTCATGATTTGCCTTGAGCTGATCCAGCTCTTGGCGAAGCTCCTTGTTCTCCACCACCAAGGTCTTGAGGTTCTCGGCCTCTTCAATCATGGCGCAGGATTGTTTCACCAGCGCTGAAAGTCAAAAAGAACAACAGTTCAAGAACAAATGCGACATTGAAAATACAAAAACAAGGTTTGAGTCTCGGAATGTTTACCTTCGGCCTCATCCTTGGCAACTCTAAGTTCAGCATTTTTAAGTCGGAGAGCCTTGATCTCTCTTCGCTTATCGCAGACATTCTTCAATAAATCCTGATTATAGGAACATACTTTCTGTAAGTCAGAATACCCAAAGTCAGAAAACTACTAAAGACTCGGGCTAATATTTTTGCTAATATCAGCACGAGCCTTGGGGGCTACACTAGTTCATTCTTTGGCATCCTAATGAAGCATAAACCCGGATTATATATCCTACTTCATGCTTGGGGGCTAGAGGATATGATATGAAATAAAGGAAAAATAGGGTTTAGAATTCTGACTTACATATTGTTCATGAGTGAGTTTATCCAAACTCGTATTCACTTCAACGACCACCTTCTCGGCGAGAGTCAGAGGAATCACTTGGGCTGTTGGAAGCTCACCAGTCCTAATTCTCTCATCGCTAAGGCGCACCTGGGCGAGAAGGTCGGAGAACTTGACGTCCTCTGCTTCTTGCGCTTCTTCTTCGGCAGATAAGGTTCTTTTTCTAGGCATTGCCTAGCGAGCCGCTGGATTTCTTCGGCAGATTTCCGGGACAAGCCAAACTTGGCAAGTCTCGGATTGCTCATGAGGTTTTCGGCGAAGGTTTCTGCCGAGGGATCATTACCCAAAGAGGGCTCACCCTTATCTAGATCTGACTCACCCCTGGTGACATCAGTTCGCGATTCAAGGATCGCAGGCTCCATCGAAGGAGCCAGATCTTCTGCGATGACCGGAGAAGGAATGGTCACCGGCGTTGCAGAAGGTTGAGGGGCAGGAGTCGGAGGAGCCACGGCAGGAGAAGCTATGGTGAGCTTCATCTGTCGCAGGGGCTTCGAAGAAATCCCCTTCCCCTTGCCCTTGATGAGCGGTTTTGCTCTGAGAATGTAGTAAAGTCGGAAACATTACATCTCGGAAAGAAATTCGAGTAAGGTACAAAGGCGGAAATTGTGATTGAAAGTTACCTCTTCACGACAAGCACCTCCTTTGTGCCAACAACCACTATTGGAGCTTTGCGCTTCTTGAGTGCAAGATCCGGCAATGGGATCACTTCTACCTCCTGAGAGAACTCCGGAGGATATCCTTCGAGCGGAGCAAGTTCCGACTCGGGGAGGTCAGCAAGCTGAAAAGAACAAAACATATCAACATTGCAGTGTAACTCAAATATTGAAACACATAAAAAGGTGTACTGATGGAAGCTTACCAGCACTACGGGGTTGTCCGCCGTGTGCATATCCAGAGAAACCTCCGGGATTCTCCTCTCGATCCGCTCCCTAATCAGCCACTTGACTTGGCTTATGTAGCCCTGTGTGGTGTAGGCTTTGGGGCTGATGCGGAGGGAGTCTTTCTTGGATGACGTGATGGAGTGCATCAGTCGATCCCCATGGTGCTGAAGGGGCTGGATCCGACGTGAGACCTAGCATTGGACTAAGTCGGATCCCTTCAGTCCTTTGTGTTTGATTAAGTATTCGATCCGCCTCTTAGCGAGGATCAGATCGTTGGTGAGAGCCGGAGCAGCCTCGTCCCAGGATGGTTGGGCTGTGGCAGCTCCATCGATGAAAGCCGGCAAAGCAGTGGTTTTGCCGGGAGCTGGAATATCCCTATGATAGAAGAACGTGGCTAGCCATTGTTTGACCGAGTCACTAGCTAAAATTTTGGGATACGCACGCTCGCGTCTAAGCGAAAAACTAATAGTGCCGGTGATATAAGGAACACCGGCGGTAATGGAGTTTCTCCGGACATGGAAATAGTACCGGAATAGAGTCAAACTTGGCCTAATGCCGAGAAAGCCCTCGCACAACAAAGCGTACGCGCTCATCTCTAAGAGAGAGTTGGGAGGAAGATGATGGAGTTGAACTCCGTAATGATCGATGACCTCGGAGAAGAACTCCGAGGGAGGAAACAACAAACCTCTGTCGAGGTGGGTGCCGAAATAGACTCGCTCGCAGGCGCGCGGGTTGGGGACGGTCTCCTCGAAGCCGCTCCGCCAGTCGCCGGCACAGAGGAGCCCTTATTTCTCCACATTCTTGAGACCCTCGTCGTTGAGCGCGCAGGGGATCTAGAGACCATGGAAGCTCTCTTTCTCTGCCACCGCTTCCGTCGCTTTCGTCGCTGCCGCCGCCGCCGCTGCCGCTAAGCTGGAAGAGGAAGATGAAGCCATTTCTCCGGCAAGCAGTTGACCTAAAAGGGGCGACGCTGGGAGTTTTTAGGGGAGGAACGGGGGAGCTCTGTGCGCGCAGAGAGATTGGAAGGAGAGGAAAAGGCAAAGGACATGTGAGAGGAGAAGGAGAAAATCCTAACCTCTTATATCCACCTAACTGCACCAAGATTCGTGCACACTCTACAGTGTAACCACCACGCGTCGTGGAAGGAACTGGGAAGGACCCACGCGATGATTACGTCGCCTCGATCTCCGCGCACACATTGAAACGGCGCCTCGGTTCCACGAACCGCGGACCCTGTGATCGTCTTGTGGAATGCCCGTCAGATGACGTGACTTGACCATGACTTGTGTCAGGTGGCGTTAGAGACCAAATTCCGGCTTAGTTTGAAATCAAGCTGGAAAATCCGAGTAACCTATTGATAGGTCCGACTTATTTTTGAGACCCGGATCATATTTTTTGTTGTGAAGTTTCAGGAACCCTTCAAGATTCTGCAAGCCGAAGATTAAGCTAGGCGATGATAAATACGACTTTGGATCTTGGAGGCCTCCGCTCTTTGTTGAGGATATACTTTCCGGGTATCCTCACGGTTCCTCAACGACCAGGGTGGCCCACTTTGGGTTAGAGCTTTGCTTCACAGGCGACCAGTCGGAGAAAGACGAGTCAATCCGACTCTGAGAAGGCCGGAAGACTTACCGACTTAGGCCCATAAAGTTACTTGTAGTTAAAGATGTACTCTGTAACCGACTCTTAGTTGTAGCCGGATAGATCTCTCCTGTAACCCAAGGCCAGATATCTATATAAGCCGTCCTCGGGAGAGCCTTTAGGGCACACCAATACTTTAGACCCTCAACCCGCACAGGCGAAACCCTTGTAACCCATATTCCGGCTCTGCCGTATTACTGGATTGCTAGCAGGAGTAGGATCCGTCCAAAGCCGGCGGATTCGAACTGGGTAAACTTGTGTGCTCACCGTACCGGAACATTGTACGTCTCACACCCCTCTCTTCCGCACACCTCGAGGACCCCCTCATGGCATACTTGTCATCAATCTGACGACAGCCACATGCATAAAAGAATTAATACTCCCCACATAAGCATAGTCATTCTTATTAATTGTAGTGGGAGCAAATTCAAAAAAATAGCTATCATTATTATTCTCATCACCATAATCATCAAATATAGGAGGCATATTGTAATCATAATTAATTTCCTCCTCAATAGTAGGTGGACGGAAAATATCATATTCATCATTGTAATCATCATATATTCGAGGCTTGGTATCATCATAAGCAATAGAATAGCTATCTTCCAAAGCTGGGGAACTAAAAAGATTATTTTCATAAAAACTAGCTTCCCCAAGCTTAGACTTTTCCATAGCTTAGTAATAATGGTGTCCAAAGAATTCATACTAACAACATTGCTATTAGCATACAAATAAAGTTCCATAGGTTTTTTAATTTTCTCTTCAAACACTTCATGTCCTAACTCCAGATAAATACTATAAAGCTCTCTAATTTTTGTTGTTGTTTTCCATTAAGGCTAACTAGTGAAAACAAGAAACAAAAAAGACAAAATTGCAGAATCTAAAGGAAATAACTTTGAGCACTCACACCGGATGATGTGAGTAAATTTTACCTTACCTTCCCGGCAACAGCGCCAGAAAATAGCTTGATGTCTACGCACTTCTATTCTTGTAGATAGTTGTTGGGCCTCCAAGTGTAGAGGTTTGTAGAACAGAAGCAAGTTTTCCCTTAAGTGGATCACCCAAGGTTTATCGAACTCAGGGAGGAAGTGGTCAAAGTTATCCCCTCTCAAGCAACCCTGCAATCAAGATACAAGAAGTCTCTTGTGTCCCCAACACACCTAATACACTTGTCAGGTGTATAGGTGCACTAGTTCGGTGGAGAGATAGTGAAATACAAGTGGTATGGATAAAAGACAACGGTGCTAGAAAATAGCTTGATGGCATGGAAGAGACTAAAGGAAAACTGAAATAAAGATAGCAACAAGCAAACATGTAACAGATCTAGTTGCAAACGGTGTTTCAATGCTTAGAAACAAGGCCTAGGGATCATACTTTCACTAGTGAACACTCTCATATAAATATCTTCTCTTCATGATACTACTCTGAACTACTCTCCGGTTGGACACTCTAATCCATGGTAGGGCTATAACAGCACACCTCAAAGTCCGCTTTCCCCATCTAGATAACCCCACACTGTCACCTTGAGCTCTTGATGGTTCCAACAAAAACACCACAATTTCATAGAAACATCCAACTCCAAATATAACTCGTAACAAGTATTTGTAATCTCTAGCCTAAGTGCCACCATGGTGTGCATGATGTCAATTTCACACACATGGGGAAATCAGAGATCTATTAAACACTTGAGTAGCAGAATAGATCTATAGATTACAAAGCTCATGATCTCAATAAGATCACGCATAGAGAGAGAGATCAACACATAGCTACTGGTAGAGCCCTTAGCCTCGAGGAAGAACTATTCCCTCATCATCATGGGAATCAGCAACGGTGATGGATATGGTGGTGGAGATCGATGGAGATGGCTTTGGGGGTAATTCCCCGTCCCGACAGGGTGCCGAAACAGAGACTTTCTATCCCCCGAATCTTGTCTTCGGTGGCGGCGGCGCCGCGGAACTTTTCGTGGCTGGAGGCTCTTCAATTTAGGGTTTATGCATCGGGAGGCTTCTTATAGGCGAAGAGGTAAGGTCGGTGGGTGGCCAGGGGGCCCACACCATGCCGTGGCACGGCCTAGGGCTGCCCGCACCAAGGGGTGGTGTGGCCGCCCTATGGCCCCCCTTCGTCTCTCCTTCGGACTCCATGTGTCTTCCGGTAAAATATCGACTTTGGCTTTTGTCCCGTCCAATTCTGAGAATATTCATTTTCTGACTTTCCTGGAACCAAAAACAGCAGAAAACAGGCAACTGGCACTGTGGCATCTTGTTAATAGGTTAGTCTAATAAAATGTATAAAAATACTCCAAAGTGTGGACAAAACAAAAGAAAGTAGATATAAAACAAGCATGGAACATAAAAAATTATAGATACGTTAGCAACGTATCAGTGAGCTTGTTCCTTACTTTGATCTGGTTAGCTGGTTTGAGATTCAGGTTAGTGTAGCATCATATTTGGAAGCAGTTTTGTCAGTTCAGACTGCTGCAGTTTTAGCACAAAGTAGTTTTAGTAGACGAACAGATTGGGCAGGCAAAAAATATCCAATTGAGTTGAAATTTGGTGTGTATGTTGGGAACTCATATGCCTACCTGTCTACCAAGTTTGATGTTGATTGGATCTGTGTTTTAAGAGTAGTATCATGATTACCGAAGGGGACAGAAGCTGAGATACTCTACTTTTCTATAATCTTTCTTTCAAGTGGTTGTTGTTATTGTTGTTGCCGGTCAGCAACATGCTGAGTGTGTTGTACATCTGTAGATGTTCTAGAGAAGACTTTGTACCCAGATTGCTCATAGTGAAGGTCGCGTGGACCGATTGGTCCACAGCCGTGGTTTTTTTCCTCCTCATCTTGAGGAAGTTTTTCTATGTAAATCCTAATGTCACTTGTGTATGTGCTTGTTGTTTTATTTCCGCTGCATATCTATTGATTGAAGATATCCTTGGAGGTTAACGCAAGTAGGTAGGGGTTGTGTCTCTTTCCCCCAACAAATAAAACCAATATAGCTAGGCTTCTAGAGATGACAAAGATGTATCATAAGCATATATGGAGGGGAAGATGTCACTAATATTAAAAAGCATGGTGTCCAAGGTAGTTACACGTTCAGTTATTCAGAGGTAGTTCAGTGTGTGGAAGCAAGAACTGCATGCTTGTTATAGGCTAAAGGATACATGCACTAGTAGAAAAAGGGTCTTTGGTCCAGCACCCAAATGCCATCAGTCCCGATTCGGCTCGCAAATCGGGACCAATGCCAGGCACCGGTCCCAGTTCATGCCGCCTGGGCATTGGTCCCGGTTCATCTCTAAGCAATAGTCCCAGCTCGTGGCATGAACCGGGACCAATGCCCCCGCGACGCACACGTGGCGCTCTGCGAAGCATTGGTCCCGGTTCATGCCACGAACCGGGACCAAAACCCCTCCCCTTTGACACAGACATGGCGCTCTGTGGAGAATTGGTCCCGGTTCATGCCATGAACCGGGACCAAAAACCCCTGGCTATAAATAAGCCCAACCCTTTGCCCTTTGCCACCAAATTTTGCTGGATTGTGTGTGAGGTGTGGGTGCTAGCTTTTTTTCCTTTGATTGCACACAAGGTGTTCGACGAAATGTCCGAGCCACACTTATGTGAGCACAACACGGTATCCTCGACCGAGGTTAGCAACCTTATCTGCTTTATCTGTAACTGATACAAAAATATTGCATGTGTCCATGTAGGGTGGTCATTTCACTATTCACGATGTTATTGTAATGGTTAATTGTTATGACGCAGATCGATGCGCGGATGCGATGGATGTACAGCGACCGACGCGATTCTGATTGTATTGTAGGCCTGAAAATTTTATCGATGTGGCTAAGGTAAACAAAGTGGATAATTTTATGCCTTGTCTCTACGTAGACTGTCGGAACATGGCGGAGCACTCTGCCCCGAGAATCCTTCAAAGCCATCTGCTTCAGAGAGGTTTCATGCCCGGATATTATTTTTGGGCCATGCACGGAGAAAGAGGGGTTAGGCTGGAAGAAAGTGAAGAAGAGGAGGATGATGACAGCTATCCTATGTCCCCTAAAGAATACGGTGATACTGCAATGGAAGACAATGAAGAAGAGGGAGGCAGCAATGAAGAAGAACAACGACATCGGATGAGCCCGCTGATGGTCTTGGTCAGGTCATTTCTGATGCAAAGCAACAATGCGATATAGAAAGGGAGAAGCTTAAGTTTGAGGCCATGCAAAAGTATCACAAAAATTTGTTGTACCCAAATTGTGAAGATGGTAGCACAAAGCTTGGTAATACACTTGAACTGCTGAAATGGAAGGCAGAGACTGGTTTATCTGACAAAGGATTTGAGAAGTTACTGAAAATAATGAAGCCTAAGCTTCCAAAGGATAACGAGCTGCCCGAGACAACATACGAAGCAAAGAAAACTATCTGCACTCTAGGATTAGATGTGGACAAGATACATGCATGCATTAATGACTGCATCCTATACCGCGGTGAGAAGTACGAGAATATGGATAAATGCCCGATATGCACTGCATGTTGGTACAAGACCAGACTAGATGACCCTGGTGATGTTGAGGGCGACGACGAGCCTCCCAGGAAGAGGGTTCCTACTATGGTTATGTGGTATGCTCCTATAATACCACGGTTGAAATGTCTGTTCAGAAACAAAGAGCATGCCAGGTTGTTGCGATGGCACAAAGAAGAGCGTAAGAAAGAGGGGAAACTGAGACACCCCGCCGATGGGTCGCAGTGGAGAAACATCGAGAGGAAGTACTCGAACTTTGCAGGTGATGCGAGGAACTTATGGTTTGTTCTAAGTACAGACGGCATGAATCCTTTTGGGGAGCAGAGTTGCAGTCACAACACCTGGCCGGTGACTCTATGTATCTACAATCTTCCTCCTTGGTTGTGCATGAAGAGAAAGTTCATTATGATGCCAGTGCTCATCCAAGGACCAAAGCAACTCGACAACGACATTGATGTGTACCTAAGGCCATTAGTCGATGAACTTTTGCAGTTGTGGGCAGAACCAGGTGTAAAGGTGTGGGATGAGCACAAACAGGAGCCATTTGACATACGAGCATTGTTGTTCGTAAGCATCAATGATTGGCCTGCTCTTAGTAACATTTCAGGACAGTCAAACAAGGGATACAATGCATGCACGCACTGTTTAGATAAGACTAAAGGTACATATTTGGATAAATGTAAGAAGGTTGTGTACTTGGGGTGTCGTAAATTTCTTCCAACCAATCATTAAGTAAGAAAGAAAGGCAAGCATTTCAACGGTGAGGCAGATTACCGGAAGAAGCCTAAGCTCCCTAAAAGTGCTAATGTATTTGGTATGGTGAAGGACCTAGAAGTAATCTTTGGAAAGGTTCCTGGCGGTCAATCTGTTCTGAAAGACCCCATTACCGGACACACGGCCATGTGGAAGAAGAAATCTATATTTTGGGAGCTTGAGTATTTGAAAGACCTAGAGGTCCATTCTTCAATCGACGTGATGCATGTGACGAAGAATCTTTCTGTGAACTTGCTAGGCTTCCTGGGCGTGTATGGGAGACAAAAGATACACTAGAAGCACGGGAGGACTAGCAACGTATCGAAGACCCATACAACAAGCATACTGATAAAGGCCGTCAATACTTAAGCAGCTACGCTCTTAACAAAGCAGAGAAGGAAGTCTTTTTTGAATGCCTGAGCAGTATCAAGGTCCTGGCTGTCTTCTCATCAAATATAAAGGGAATAATAAATATGGCAGAGAACAAATTCTAGAACCTGAAGTCTCATGATTGCCACGTGATTATGACACAGTTGCTTCCGGTTGCATTGAGGGGGCTTCTACCGGAAAATGTTCGAGTGCCCATTGTGAAGCTATGTGCATTCCTCAATGCAATATGTTAGAAGGTAATCGATCGAGAAAGTTTGGAAAGGCTATAGAAGGTTGTGGTCCAATGTCTTGTCAGTTTTGAGTTGGTGTTCCCCCAATCCTTCTTCAATATTATGACGCATATCTTAGTTCACCTAGTCGAAGAGATTTCCATTCTCGGTCCTGTATTTCTGCACAATATGTTCCCCTTCAAGAGGTTCACGGGAGTCTTAAAGAAATATGTTCGTAACCGTGCTAAGCCAGAAGGAAGCATCTCTAAGGGCTATGGAACAGAGGAGGTCATTGGGTTCTGTGTAGACTTTCCTCCTGACCTTAAGTCGATTGGTGTTCCTGAATCACGGTATGAGGGGAGACTGAGTGGAAAAGGCACGCTAGGAAAGAAAGCAATGATATTTAGGGACGGGCATTCTTTGAATCAAGAACACTACATAGTTCTACAAAGTTCTACCTTCGTGGCTCCGTATATCGAGGAACACATGAATGTTGTATGCTCCAAGTTCCCGGGGAAGGACGACTACTAGATTAAAGAAAATCATATGGAGACTTTCGGCACTTGGTTGCAATTACATCTCATGAATGACATCACTATTGGAGATCAGCTCTACTTGTTGGCCGCGACACCATCTATGACTGTATTGACTTTCCAAGGCTACGAGATAAATGGGAATACATTTTACACGATTGCCCAAGATAAAAAGAGCACCAACAAAAACAGTGGTGTCCTCTTTGATGCAACATGCGAGAATGGGAAAAAGGACACATACTATGGTTACATAGAGGAGATATGGGAACTTGACTATGGACCTACTTTTAAGGTCCCTTTGTTTCGGTGCAGTTGGGTCAACATGAATGGAGAAGGGGTAAAGGTAGACCAACTGTATGGAATGACAACAGTGGATCTCAAGAATCTTGGTTACAGAGACGAACCATTCGTCCTAGCCAATGATATGGCTCAGGGTTTTTATGTGAAGGACATGTTGAGGTCTACGCACTTCTATTCTTGTAGACATTTGTTGGGCCTCCAAGTGCACAGGTTTGTAGAACAGCAGCAAGTTTTCCCTTAAGTGCATTACCCAAGGTTTATCGAACTCAGGGAGGAAGTGGTCAAAGGTATCCCTCTCAAGCAACCCTGCAATCAAGATACAAGAAGTCTCTTATGTCCCCAACACACCCAATACACTTGTTAGGTGTATAGGTGCACTAGTTCGGCAAAGAGATAGTGAAATACAAGTGGTATAGATAATTATAAGTGGTAGCAGTGATAGAAAATAGCTTGATGGCATGGAAAAGACTAAAGTAAAACTGAAATAAAGATAGAAGCAAGCAAACATGTAATATATCTAATAGCAAACGGTGTTTCAGTGCTTAGAAACAAGGCCTAGGGATCATACTTTCACTAGTGAACACTCTCATAAAAATATATTCTTCTTTATGATACTACTCTTAACTACTCTACGGTTGGACACTCTAATCGTTGGTAGGGCTATAACAACACACCTCAAAGTCCATCTTTCCCATCTAGATAACCCCACACTGTCACCTTGAGCACTAGATAGTTCCAACAAACACCACAATTTCATAAAGACATCCAACTCCAAATATAACTTATAACAAGTATTTGTAATCTCTAGCCTAGGTGCCACCATGGTGTGCACATTGTCAACTTCACACACATGGGGAGAGCAGAGATCTATTAAAGCACTTGAGTAGCAAGGTTGATCTATAGATTACAAGCTCATGATCTCAATAAGATCATGCATAGAGAGAGAGAGATGAACACATAGCTACCGATAGAACCCTTAGCCTCGAGAGAGAACTACTCCCTCCTCATCATGGGAATCAGCAATGGTGATGGAGATGGTGGTGGAGATCGATGGAGATGGCTCCGGGGGCACTTCCCGTCAATGCAGTCTTGAGCAGAGAGACTGTCCCTCGAATCTCCCCTTTGGTGGTGGCAGCGCTGCGGATCTTTTCGTGGCTGGAGGCTTGACGATATAGGGTTTATGCATCGGGAGGCTTCTTATAGGCGAAGAGGTAAGGTCGGTGGGCGGCCAGGTGGCCCACACCACCTGGTGGCGCGACCAGGGCTAGCCCGCGCCACCAGATGGTGTGGCCGCCCTGTGGCCCCTCTCTATCTCGTCTTTTGGCTCCGTGAGTCCCTCGGTGAAAATCTGACTTTTGCTTTTGTCTCGTCCAATTCCGAGAATATTCATTTTCTGACTTTCCTGGAACCAAAAACAGGCAGCTCGCATTGTGGCTCTTGTTAATAGGTTAGTCCAAGAAATCATATGAAAAGTACTCCAAAGTGTGGACAAAACATAAGAAAGTAGATAAAACAAGCATGGAACATCAAAAATTATGGATACGTTAGCAACGTATCAACATCCCCAAGCTTAACTCCTGCTCGTCCTCGAGTAGGTAAGTGATAAAAAGAAAGAATAATTTTTGAGGTGACATGCACCATCATAAACTTGATCAAAGTATTTGTAAAACATTGATAGTTGGGATCATAGTACTTCAATCATAACATGAAATACAAAGTTCTAACAATAAGACCAAGCAACTATGTTGCAACATGAAAAGGCACAAACAAAAGATTCATGAATAACAATGCTTTACAAGACGTTTGGTTTGTTTCACATAAAGAAAACATAGCATAGTGGCATTCAGCTTGTCCCTCATAGAGTAGCAAACATAAATGCATAGGACACCTTGAAAGTTCATAAGAGTGACTAGATACAAATAGTTTAAAACAAGCAATATCGAAGCTATGCATCAATCAACAAGTCTTGGGACAATGCACATAGAACTAAGAATGGTCACTATGCTCTCAAAGTATTTGCATAAAGATAGAAGGTGGAGAATCAACATAAAAGTAAAAGAAAGGCCTTCATAGAAGGAAGTAGGATTCAAGTTTCATAAAGAGCTTCCAAAAATTATGGTACTTTTTAGCTTTTAGCTCTCATTGCCCCTATCATAAGCATCTTGAAGTGCTTAAGGTTAAAGTGAACAAACTATGGTGTATATGCTTGACGAAGTATAAGTTGGAAATCTCATGTCCCTTGAATACGAGGGCCGCTCCTCATGCTACTCAAGTTTAGTCACCGGTAAGTTCTTATCACCGTAAGTACATGTGTATCATAGAGAACTGCGAACGGGGTACCCATTGCCCGATGATAGGGAAGAATCCCCATATCAAAATGACAAGGCAAGCAGACAACAAGCATCTCAGCCATCTTCTTATTTACCATGGGAATATGGTGATTTTTTATCTCTTTCCTCTTTTCTCATATCTCTTTTTTCTTTTTTTCTCTTTTTTCTCAATATTTGACTCTTTTTTATAAGAAGAATGCTTCATAGACAACTCATTATGGTTACGCTGCAGGTTTCCACCATGACAACATGGATTAGACCAGCGTCCCAGGTGTTTCTCTAACACTTATACATAACGCCATGGACTAACAATCTCCCCTTTCATTTCACACCGACGACATCCATAGACAAAAGAGCATGATATCAACTAGGTACAAAGTACAAGTGTAATGTTAAAAGCGTTCCCCATGATAGCATGGTTCTGCTAATCCCCAACAAATAAGTGCAAGCATATACAACATAGACGACACAATGGTTCAAGTTTATTAAGGGCAAGAAAAGTAAAGTGTGCCATCAAGTTTGTGAGAGCTTTAATCACTAGTTTTCTCATAATAAGTTTAATTCGGAAGGTAGATAAAAACATTAATATACTTGGAATAGCATATGCTAGTAGGTAGGTATGGTGGACTCTTTGGAATAACTTGGTTTTAGGAGTTTGATGCATGAGTGGAACTCATACTTTGTGGAGGCTAGCAAAAGACTGGGAGTGACCAACTAAGAGAGCAATAATGGCCATAATCATGCAGAGTGACAAAACATCATTGATCAAAGCATAAAGTGGTACTACAAGTTGAAAACTAAAGGATCGTAAAGGGTTTTTTGACTTGGGATAGTCATAACATGGTGTGAGCATGTGCCAAGTCAACCCAAATAACGCATCAAAGGAGAATACCACAATACTATGCTTTAATATGCTAAAACAACGGATGATTCTTCAAAGGAACATTAAGCAATCTCAATTGTTTATAACAAGTCATGCTACAACAAAGAATACTAAGCATAAAGCCAAAACAATATCAAGCATGGCATGACAAAGCATAGGCCACAGTCAAAAACAAGCTCTCTTTACCACTTAAGCATGAAGTTTCCTACTCTTTCCAATCCAAACCAAACTATTTGAAAACCAATGTATGAAAGAGGGGGTCCAACCAATTTATTCAAGAAAACTAAGAAAACCAAGCAAAAAAAACCAAAAACAAAAATGAAGACTCTCCAAGAACAACACAACTGTGCATGAAACAATAAAAATGAAGTGTCTGGAAGAACCTGAGATTTTTATTGATGAAGAAGGGGATGCCTTGGGCATGCCCAAGCTTTGACGGTTGTACTTCTTGGATATTTCTTGGGGTGACACGCGTGGCATCCCCAAGCTTGAGCTTTAGTCCATTCTTCATCTCATTACATCATTCTCTCCATACACCTGAAATGTTTCCCTTCATACAAAACTTCACACAATTTTTATTAGCAACATTAGTGCACTCAAGATAATAAGTCTTTAGGTTCAGTTTGAATACCAATAAAACTTCCATTAAAACTCTACTGAAGCACTTCCCTCAAAAAGCTCAATTCCCTAATAGAACTCAAAAAGGAACCAATAAGAAGCAAATGCAAATAATGGCAGAAATCTGTCAAAACAGATCAGCATGTAAAGACGAATTATTTCAAAGACCTTCTGTTGCTCAAATCAAAAAATGTTGAACTAAAGAAAGTTAGATAACAACTTGGGTCAGAAGCAAAAAAATTCACGCCTTAAAAGTACGTACAGAGATTTTACACGAATTTTTACGATGAAGCACAGAAATCTGTTTCAGGACAGCAACTTTCCCAATCATTACTTCTCTCTCATTTGTAAGGTCCCCCAACCTTATTAAAATATAAGGTAAGGTAGAATCCCCTGTGTTTACAATGCTAGTCCCTGGATCAATAGCTAGCATCCACATTTTAGATGTAATATCAAGAGACAAAGGTCATAATATAACTTTCTAACCAGGAATAACATAATTTTATTACATCTTACATAGCTCTTTTGGCTATTACATTATATTGCAGCGGAATAACTATAGTCATGGGGTCCTTCATCTTCAAAGTGCCACAGGCAGATGTTGGTTGTAGACTTTGTAATCCTAATCAATCAATCTTCACTAAAATCAATCAAACCTGCAACATTACAAGTTACAGCCACAAGGGTCAATACATTTGAATTGTATTGGCAAGTGATACTATGGTAGTATAGTGGAATATATCATCTATATGTATTTGGCTAAGTGGAGTTGAGGCTTGCATTGCTCAAAATAGATTTTTCCTTAACCTTTTGAAAATACTAAATTTTGTTTGGCAAAATCATTTTTCCTTAATCAAAGATTTCAAGATCCTTGTACCAAGCCATCTCTCCATCAAAGATTGAAGAATTCAAACAACCCTTGTTCAAACCACAAGTTTTAATTTAGAAATTGGAGTGATGAGATTCTTGATTGCTTCCATGTCTTGATGCTCAAATTGTCCTTTACCAGGGACATGGCTAAGTACTTAGATTTTACACTCTGCAGAGGTGGTGCACTTTTCCCACAAGACTTGGTTTCCCAAGACAAGATCTTTCAGAAGCCTTCCCTTAGACCAACATGGACGCGCTCCAACCTATCAAACACTACCACCTATTGTCCATTTGGCTAAGTTCTTGCAACCTATATGATCATGGCAGAGCCCATATTGCCAAGTGGTTGCACTTGAAGCTTCTCAACATTTGACATCTCAAATCTCTTTGTTTCCTGGGTGGCCATCCACAAGTGAGATACACTAAGGTAAACCATAAACATGGGCCTTGTGAACCACTCAACCAAAAACCACCAAGCAAGTCCCATTCCACCCAGGTGATTCATTAACTTAGTTGTTTTATTAAACAAAACACAAGTCCTCAGACTTAGAATATTTTTCCATAGTGTGAATATATTTTCCACCCATGTTTTCTATTAGCTAGGCTAAGCTTGAAAGTAATAGGATTCTTAACTTAGGAAAATCCTACTAAGGATTCATCTACTAGGTTTTCCTATAGCAAGATCTATACTTAGCAAAAATCCATGCAAGTTTTACTTAGCAAAAACACTAATGCATAGTGAAAGTAATGGGATAGAAAGTATGAAGCATCACTTGCCTTTTTGGTAGAGGGTATAGGTTCACTCCTTGTCCTTGCAACAATCACACTCTTCAAGTCACTACAATTCAATCAAGCAAGGCACAAACTCAATCTACCAATCAAGCAAAACAACACACATAAAATAACAAAGTCAAAGTAATGCATGCAAGCATGCCAAGCTTTGTTTTGTTTGAAAAAGTGGTTCCTAGTGGGTCATAGACATTTGGGAACATCTAATGGTCATTTTGTAAAGTGGCAAAGTCATTTGCAAAAAGTTTCACTTTAAAAACCATTTTCAAAACAAAGTATCATTTTATGTGGTGTAAAAATATTTTTACTAAGGCATTAGCCTATAGGGTTCACCAAATATGTTTTCAAATCACAAAACTTGTTTTTTTTGGGGTCAGAGAGTTTAAAACAAAACATTTTCCAAAGATTTTATTCCAAAACCATTTTTAATAAATAAACCACATTTCTATTTGACTAGAAATGGTTTTAAACCAAAGAATCCTTATTTTGTTTCACCAAATGAGTTGCTATTGCAAAACTTGGTGTTTTGGGTCAGTAGGTTTGGTCTAAACCATTTTCTCCAAAGTTTTTACTCAAAACCATTTTCATAAACAAATCAATAATTTTATTTGGCTAGAAATGGACTAAACCAATTAATCCATTCTAAACTTTTCCAAATTCATTTTCCAAAACATGGGTTGGTTCCTAGGGTCAGTAAGGTCACAACAATCCAATTTGCAAAGGTTTTAACCCTAAAAACATTTTCAAACAATTTTTCTAACCTAAACAAGCACACAAAAGAATCTGCAAAAACAAGCAAACTAACATATACTATTTGCTAAACTAAGGGAATGGTTGGCTAGGGCTTGCTCTCCTGAATCCAACGACATAAAATTTGTAATTTTTGGACGTGTGAATTCAAAGTTACAAGGGTTTGAAAATGGCATTTAAATCTGGTTTCTAAATCTGTTTTAATCAAACACTGGCCACGCGTCGCGCCGTGATTGGCCGGTACCGGTTCGTCTGGATCGAGTGACACATACCACTGGATTTAAAGGGGTAGGTGTGGCTCAGATCAACGCGTACCCTTTCAGTTAGTGAATCTATCGCGTTCGTCAGATCAAGATCCTACGGTCGCCAGCATGCTTGCCAAAGATCGGTGGCGCTGCGCGGCGGCAGACAGCGGCGGCGCTCTGGCGGTGGAGTTTCGGCTAACACAGGAAGCAAGAGAGAGGGGGGAGTAGCTCAGAGTGATCGCCGAGGCACTGGGATGCTCGACCTGCCCTTGGTTGGTGAAGGGGCGCACAGGGATGTAGACAATTGCTCGTCGGAGTTGAGCCGTGCCTCGGTGCGGTCGGTCGTCGATGGGGGCGGGGCTACAGGGCTCGCCGAAGCAAGGCAGAGGGTGTGTTAGACGCGCAAGGTACTAAGGAGTAGGTGAGCATCACTGAATGGCATCGGGGAGGTCCGAGCTTACCAGGAAGACTCGCCGGAGAAGGAGGCAGACGGCGATGCTGCAGGTCGTCGTCGAAGTCGAGGTTACAGGGCACCCGCGGATGAATGACTGGCACAGGAAGATGCGCCAGGATGTGGTGAGCGTGCTCGTGTGTTCGGGGAGGCAGGAGGTGGTGTGGCTTGGCCGGAATCGCTCGCGGAGCTCGCCGGAGACAGCGGTAGTGCAGAGAAGAATTGGGCGGCCTGGGGGCACGCTAGGGTGAGGCGTCTGGGGGAAAAGGGAGAGAAGACGCAGGCGCTTAAATGGGCATGATCGCTGTGAGGTTTAAGGCACGGAATTACTGCAAATTGATCGCGGGGATTGAAGACAGCAATGGCAGCGAGGAGAGGGCGTGGTCATCGTGGGGGTTGAAGACGATGAGCTGGCTGCGTGGGGTCGTCTCTTCAGCGAAAGAGGGGAAGGAGAAGTGGGTCCAGGTTGTCTGTGACTGAGTGGGTTCTTTCCGCGGTAAAGAAAAACGGTTCGCTCGGGTGGGGTCGGTTGGTCAATGGGAAAAGAAACAAGGGAGAGGGTCCACTGGTCATACACAGTGCGGGTAAGTTTCTGAGTGAGAAAGAATGCTCCGGGGAAGAGAACAGGTGGGCTAGGTGGGCTGCTGTTGGGCTAGTTGGGCCAGAGGTGGGCTGTCTGTCTAAATCTTTTTCCTTTTCTATTTCTATTTTTCTGTTTTGAAATTCAAACAATTATTCAAACATTCAAACAAAAATCAAATTGATTCAAACAAACACTCAACTTTGTACTTTGAATTTGGTTCTGTTTTTCAACATAATCCAAATCTCAAAATAAAATAATATTTTTATTCATTTTAGGATCCATTTAACAATTAAATAAAATGGATCTTTAGTTTATTAATAAAATAGGGTTTGATTTATTTAATAAAATCTCCATTTGAAAACCAGATACTTTCAAAACCAAACCAGTAGGTTTTATTTGAAAACAAAGAATATTTGGAAAACTTGTTTAAACAAAATAACCTTTTATTTTAGGTTCCATTAATAATTAAATATAATGGACCTTAGTTAATAATCCATATAGGATTTGTTTTATTGAAATCTTTATTTTGAAAATTAAAAATAAAACCAAAACACTTCAGTAAGTTTTTATTTGAGAAAACAAAATACTTGGAAAACTTATTTTAAAAGAATAAATAAATTTTAGTGTTCATTTAAAATGGGAAAAGCCTTTACTTAAATAAAATTGGATATATAAATCCTTATTATTTTATTTAAATAAACCTTTACTCATTTTATCAAAACAAAATATTTTATTATAAAAGCTTGGCCAAAATTAATTTGGCTCTTTAAAATATAATTTTTTTATTTATAAAACCACCTCTTCATTCGAAAACAAAGTCTTTTATTAAAAGATCCAAAATAGTGTTTCCAAAAATATTTTATTTTCCTTTGAAATTGCTTTATGTTTTTAAATCCCTTTAGGATTTCATTGTTCAAAATGGGTTTGAATATTCCTATTGGAATACAAAAAGTTTTCTTCTGGCCCTGAAAATCAAACAAAGTTTTATTTTATTTATTTATTTTTCACATTACAAGATTTGGAAAAATCTTGGGATGTGACAGGCTACCACCCTTAAAATAAATCTCGTCCTCGAGATTTGGGGAGGCTAGGGGTTACAAGCAGGTTCAAATCAACTAGGGTACTACCACCCTTAAAATTTTCCAACTAAACTATATCTTGGCTTGCTTGGAATCTTGGAAAACTTCCTTGGGCTACCTTCTGTATAGTGTCCTTTATTTCCATACTTGACTCATGGGCCAAGGTTGAGTTTCTCCATAGGCTTGTGCAACTTGTTCTTCATCTTTTCTGGACAATCTGATGCATAGTGTCCAAGTTCCTTACAATTATAGCATTGCAACTGGCTAATGTCCTTCTTTTCCTTTGGTATCATTGCCTCTTGTTTGTTTCCTTGGTTCATCTTCCTTCTGGGCATTCATTGGCATAGTGTCCCATCTCTTTGCATTTGTAACATTGCACTTGAGTAATATCCTTCTTGCTAGTGTTGGGGCATTTCTTCTTCTTCTTTTTGGGTCTCTCCAAAGCTAGGAGTTCTTCTAGTTCTTGTTCTTCATAGGTGGGAGATCTTTCTCTCTTCTTGGGGCATTGATCTTCATGTTCCTTGGGTGCATGATCCTTGACTTCACAAGTATTGCTAACTTGGGTTCCTTCTAGAATAACATCTTTGTCATCCTTGTTGTCATAAGCTCCTTGGGAAAAGTTTTCTCTCATGTTGATCATTTGAGTAACCAATCCTTGCAACAATTGGGATTGAAGTTTCAAAATCCTTTGTATGGCTGGGTCTAGTCCATTGTTGTTGGCTAAAATCTGAGTTGTCTCTTGGCTCAACTGGTGTTGGATTGCTATGAGCTCTTTCATGCTGTCAACTTGGTTGTTGTTGATGTCATCAACCTTGATGTTGGAGTCTCTTGGAGAAGTCATCTGTTTGGGTTGGATTAGGATTAGAATAGGCAAAGTAGTTCTAAGGAAATCAATTCTAATCACACACATCACAATTCACACAAACAATGTGCATGCAATCACAAACAAACATTCCACTCAACAACAAGTTTCAAGCATAATGTTAGGCAAACAAAAATATTTTTGTTACACCACATAAGTTGGTGGGTTTGACTTAAACTAAATATGGTGGTCCATCTATATGGTTCACTTGTGATCTTTCCATCCTCCTTTGGTTGATTCTTCTTGAATGAGATCTTTGTATCCTTGGAGAATTCTTGTGTCTTGGTCACAAATCTTCAAAGGTGATGATGGCTCCTTCTAAGTTGTGTTTCCTTAGTCTTCAAGTCTTGAATAACATTTTTTGTCTCACTTGTAGTCTTTAGTGATATCCAAGTTGGAAGTCCTTGGTGAATATGCTGAAGATGTTGAAGTCGTTAGAGTTGAAGAAGTTGAAGTCATTAGAGTTGAAAGTGTTGAAGAAGTCCTTTGCACATGGTGTAGTATTTGGCCATGGGGTAGGCTTTTCCATCAAGTTTAAATAGAAGAGATGTAGAGTTGAAACCAAAATGGTTGAGGAAAGAGTTTACAAGATTTTATAAATAAGTTTTTGGAACAAAATGCAACTCCTATTTTTCTAAGGGTTTTTGTCCAATCCTAGGGTTACAAATCCTACAGGCAACACAATGCTCTGATACCATGTAAGGTCCCCCAACCTTATTAAAATATAAGGTAAGGTAGAATCCCCTGTGTTTACAATGCTAGTCCCTGGATCTATAGCTAGCATCCACAGTTTAGATGTAATATCAAGAGACAAAGGTCATAATATAACTTTCTAACCAGGAATAACATAATTTTATTACATCTTACATAGCTCTTTTGGCTATTACATTATATTGCAGCGGAATAACTATAGTCATGGGGTCCTTTATCTTCAAAGTGCCACAGGCAGATGTTGGTTGTAGACTTTGTAATCCTAATCAATCAATCTTCACTAAAATCAATCAAACCTGCAACATTACAAGTTACAGCCACAAGGGTCAATACATTTGAATTGTATTGGCAAGTGATACTATGGTAGTATAGTGGAATCTATCATCTATATGTATTTGGCTAAGTGGAGTTGAGGCTTGCATTGCTCAAAATAGATTTTTCCTTAACCTTTTGAAAATACTAAATTTTGTTTGGCAAAATCATTTTTCCTTAATCAAAGATTTCAAGATCCTTGTACCAAGCCATCTCTCCATCAAAGATTGAAGAATTCAAACAACCCTTGTTCAAACCACAAGTTTTAATTTAGAAATTGGAGTGATGAGATTCTTGATTGCTTCCATGTCTTGATGCTCAAATTGTCCTTTACCAGGGACATGGCTAAGTACTTAGATTTTACACTCTGCAGAGGTGGTGCACTTTTCCCACAAGACTTGGTTTCCCAAGACAAGATCTTTCAGAAGCCTTCCCTTAGACCAACATGGACGCGCTCCAACCTATCAAACACTACCACCTACTGTCCATTTGGCTAAGTTCTTGCAACCTATATGATCATGGCAGAGCCCATATTGCCAAGTGGTTGCACTTGAAGCTTCTCAACATTTGACATCTCAAATCTCTTTGTTTCCTGGGTGGCCATCCACAAGTGAGATACACTAAGGTAAACCATAAACATGGGCCTTGTGAACCACTCAACCAAAAACCACCAAGCAAGTCCCATTCCACCCAGGTGATTCATTAACTTAGTTGTTTTATTAAACAAAACACAAGTCCTCAGACTTAGAATATTTTTCCATAGTGTGAATATATTTTCCACCCATGTTTTCTATTAGCTAGGCTAAGCTTGAAAGTAATAGGATTCTTAACTTAGGAAAATCCTACTAAGGATTCATCTACTAGGTTTTCCTATAGCAAGATCTATACTTAGCAAAAATCCATGCAAGTTTTACTTAGCAAAAACACTAATGCATAGTGAAAGTAATGGGATAGAAAATATGAAGCATCACTTGCCTTTTTGGTAGAGGGTATAGGTTCACTCCTTGTCCTTGCAACAATCACACTCTTCAAGTCACTACAATTCAATCAAGCAAGGCACAAACTCAATCTACCAATCAAGCAAAACAACACACATAAAATAACAAAGTCAAAGTAATGCATGCAAGCATGCCAAGCTTTGTTTTGTTTGAAAAAGTGGTTCCTAGTGGGTCATAGACATTTGGGAACATCTAATGGTCATTTTGTAAAGTGGCAAAGTCATTTGCAAAAAGTTTCACTTTAAAAACCATTTTCAAAACAAAGTATCATTTTATGTGGTGTAAAAATATTTTTACTAAGGCATTAGCCTATAGGGTTCACCAAATATGTTTTCAAATCACAAAACTTGTTTTTTTTGGGGTCAGAGAGTTTAAAACAAAACATTTTCCAAAGATTTTCTTCCAAAACCATTTTTAATAAATAAACCACATTTCTATTTGACTAGAAATGGTTTTAAACCAAAGAATCCTTATTTTGTTTCACCAAATGAGTTGCTATTGCAAAACTTGGTGTTTTGGGTCAGTAGGTTTGGTCTAAACCATTTTCTCCAAAGTTTTTACTCAAAACCATTTTCATAAACAAATCAATAATTTTATTTGGCTAGAAATGGACTAAACCAATTAATCCATTCTAAACTTTTCCAAATTCATTTTCCAAAACATGGGTTGGTTCCTAGGGTCAGTAAGGTCACAACAATCCAATTTGCAAAGGTTTTAACCCTAAAAACATTTTCAAACTATTTTTCTAACCTAAACAAGCACACAAAAGAATCTACAAAAACAAGCAAACTAACAGATACTATTTGCTAAACTAAGGGCATGGTTGGCTAGGGCTTGCTCTCCTGAATCCAACGACATAAAATTTGTAATTTTTGGACGTGTGGATTCAAAGTTACAAGGGTTTGAAAATGGCATTTAAATCTGGTTTCTAAATCTATTTTAATCAAACATCATCCACGCAGCGTCGCGTGATTGGATGCGGTTCGGATCGAGACAGACGACTGGATTTAAAGGGGTAGTGGCTCAGATCAACGTACCCTTTCAGTTAGTGAATCTATCGCGTTCGAGATCAAGATCCTCGATGCAAAGATGCTTGCCAAAGATCGGTGGCTGCGCTTGGCAGCGGCAATGGCGCTCGCGGTGGAGTTTCGGCTAACACAGGAAGCAAGAGAGAGGGGGGAGTAGCTCACAGTGATCGCCGAGGCACTGGGATGCTCGACCTGCCCTTGGTTGGTGAAGGGGCGCACAGGGATGCAGACAATTGCTCGTCGGAGTTGAGCCGTGCCTCGGTGCGGTCGGTCGTCGATGGGGGCGGGCTCTGAGGCTCGCCGAAGCAAGGCAGAGGTGTGTTAGGCAGCAAGGTACTAAGGAGTAGGTGAGCATCACTGAATGGCATCGGGGAGGTCCGAGCTTACCAGGAAGACTCGCCGGAGAAGGAGGCAGACGGCGGTGCTGCAGGTCGACGTCGAAGTCGAGGTTACAGGGCACCCATGGATGAATGATCGCAGGAAGATGCGGGATGTGGTGGCGTGCTCGTGTGTTCGGGAGGCGGGAGGTGGTGTGGCTTGGCTGGAATCGCTCATGAGCTCGGAGACAGCGGTAGTCTGAAGAAGAGAATTGGGCGGCTGGGGCACGCTAGGTGAGGCGTCTGGGGAAAAGGAGAGAAGACGCAGGCGCTTAAATGGGCGTGATCGCTCACGAGGTTTAAGGCACCGAATTGATCGTGGGGATTGAGGGAAGGTGGGTTCTTTCAGCGGTAAAAAAAGCAGTTATCGGTTGGTCAATGGGAAAAGAAACAAGGGAGAGGGTCCACTGGTCATACACAGTGCGGGTAAGTTTCTGAGTGAGAAAGAATGCTCCGGGGAAGAGAACAGGTGGGCTAGGTGATTTCTTTGTTGGGCTAGTTGGGCCAGAGGTGGGCTGTCTGTCTAAATCTTTTTCCTTTTCTATTTCTATTTTTCTGTTTTGAAATTCAAACAATTATTCAAACATTCAAACAAAAATCAAATTGATTCAAACACTCAACTTTGTACTTTGAATTTGGTTCTGTTTTTCAACATAATCCAAATCTCAAAATAAAATAATATTTTTACTCATTTTAGGATCCATTTAACAATTAAATAAAATGGATCTTTAGTTTATTAATAAAATAGGGTTTGATTTATTTAATAAAATCTCCATTTGAAAACCAGATACTTTCAAAACCAAACCAATAGGTTTTATTTGAAAACAAAGAATATTTGGAAAACTTGTTTAAACAAAATAACCTTTTATTTTAGGTTCCATTAATAATTAAATATAATGGACCTTAGTTAATAATCCATATAGGATTTGTTTTATTGAAATCTTTATTTTGAAAATTAAAAATAAAACCAAAACACTTCAGTAAGTTTTTATTTGAGAAAACAAAATACTTGGAAAACTTATTTTAAAAGAATAAATAAATTTTAGTGTTCATTTAAAATGGGAAAAGCCTTTACTTAAATAAAATTGGATATTTAAATCCTTATTATTTTATTTAAATTAACCTTTACTCATTTTATCAAAACAAAATATTTTATTATAAAAGCTTGGCCAAAATTAATTTGGCTCTTTAAAATATAATTTTTTTATTTATAAAACCACCTCTTCATTTGAAAACAAAGTCTTTTATTAAAAGATCCAAAATAGTGTTTCCAAAAATATTTAATTTTCCTTTGAAATTGCTTTATGTTTTTAAATCCCTTTAGGATTTCATTGTTCAAAATGGGTTTGAATATTCCTATTGGAATACAAAAAGTTTTCTTCTGGCCCTGAAAATCAAACAAAGTTTTATTTTATTTATTTATTTTTCACATTACAAGAGTTGGAAATATCTTGGGATGTGACATCATTAGAGGTTACTGTTGGCGTAAAAAGCAAATAAAAAGGATAAGGAGCGTTTATTACTGAAGTAATAACTTGCAAGACTCATTTAAAACTTTTGGGTTATCTCCCAATAAGTACTTTTCTTTAACGCCTTTAAGTTAGGCATGATAGTTTGAGAAGATGCTCACATAAGAAATATGAATTGAAGTAAAAGAGAGCATCAAGAAGCAAATTCAAAGCACATTAAATCTAACCCTCTTCCTATGCCTAGGAATCTTGTAAATGAATAAGTCATGAAAGCACAAAGCAACAAGCATAAGAAAGCAAAACAAGTGCAACTTCAAGACTTTCAACATAAAGAGGGGAAACTTAATATTGTTGAGACACATAAAACCATGTTTCCCTCTCTCATAATAACTTTCAGTAGCATCACGAATAAAATTAACAATATAACTATCACATAAAACATTCTTATCATGAGCCACATGCTTAAAAGAATTAATACTCTCCACATAAACATAGTCATTCTTATTAATTGTGGTGGGAGCAAATTCAACAAAATAGCTATCATTATTATTCTCATCACCATAATCATCAAATATAGGAGGAATGTTGTAGTCATAGTTAATTTTCTCCTCAATAGTAGGTGGACTGAAAATATCATATTCATCATTGTAATCATCATATATTGGAGGCATAGTATCATTAAAGTAAACTTTCTCCTCCATGCTTGGGGGACTAAGAAGATCATTTTCATCAAAACCAGCTTCCCCAAGCTTAGACTTTTCAATAGCATTAGCAATAATGGTGTTCAAATAATTCATACTAATGACATTGCTATTAGCATGCAAATAAAGTTCCATAGGTTTTTTAATTTTCTCTTCAAACACGTCATGTCCTAAGTCAAGATAAATACTATAAAGCTCTCTAATTTTGTTGTTGTTTTGCATTAAGCCTAACTAGTGAAAACAAGAAACAAAGAGACAAAATTGCGGAATCTAAAGGAAGTAACTTCAAGCACTCACACTGGAGGATGTGAGTACCTTTTACCTTACCTCCTCGGCAACAGCGCCAGAAAATAGCTTGATGTATACGCACTTCTATTCTTGTAGACAGTTGTTGGGCCTCCAAGTGTAGAGGTTTGTAGAACATCAACAAGTTTTCCCTTAAGTGCATTACCCAAGGTTTATCGAACTCAGGGAGGAAGTGGTGAAAGGTATCCCTCTCAAGCAACCCTGCAATCAAGATACAAGAAGTCTCTTGTGTCCCCAACACACCCAATACACTTGTCAGGTGTATAGGTGCACTAGTTCGGTGAAGAGATAGTGAAATACAAGTGGTATAGATAATTATAAGTGGTAACGGTGATAGAAAATAGCTTGATGGCGTGGAAAAGACTAAAGTAAAACTGAAATAAAGATAGAAGCAAGCAAACATGTAATAGATCTAATAGCAAACGGTGTTTTAGTGCTTAGAAACAAGGCCTAGGGATCATACTTTCACTAGTGAACACTCTCATATAAATATATTCTTCTTTATGATACTACTCTTAAGTACTCTCTGGTTGGACACTCTAATCGCTGGTAGGGCTATAACAGCACACCTCAAAGTCCATCTTTCCCATCTAGATAACCCCACGCTGTCACCTTGAGCGCTAGATGGTTCCAACAAACACCACAATTTCATAAAGACATCCAACTCCAAAGATAACTCATAACAAGTATTTGTAATCTCTAGCCTAAGTGCCACAATGGTGTGCACACTGTCAACTTCACACACATGGGGAGAGCAGAGATCTATTAAAGCACTTGAGTAGCAAGGTAGATCTATAGATTACAAGCTCACGATCTCAATAAGATCATGCATAGAGAGAGAGATGAACACATAGCTACCGGTAGAACCCTTAGCCTCGAGAGAGAACTACTCCCTCCTCATCATGGGAATCAGGAATGGTGATGGAGATGGTGGTGGAGATCTATGGAGATGGCTCTAGGGGCACTTCCCCGTCCCGGTAGGGTGTCGGAATACAGACTTTATGTCCCTCAAATCTCCCCTTCAGTGGCGGCGGCACTGCGGAACTTTTCGTGGCTGGAGGCTTGACGATATAGGGTTTATGCATCCGAAGTCTTCTTATAGGCGAAGAGGCAAGGTCGGTGGGCGGCCAGGGGGCCACACCACCTGGTGGCGTGGCCAGGGCTAGCCCGCGCCACCACATGGTGTGGCCGCCCTGTGGCCCCTCTCTGTCTCGTCTTTTGGCTCTGTGAGTCCCTCGGTGAAAAACTGACTTTGGCTTTTGTCTCGTCCAATTCCGAGAATAATCATTTTTTGACTTTCCTGGAACCAAAAACAGCAGAAAACAGGTAGCTGGCAGTGTGGCTCTTGTTAATAGGTTAGTCCAAGAAATCATATGAAAAGTACTCCAAAGTGTGGACAAAACATAAGAAAGTAGATAAAACCAAGCATGGAACATCAAAAATTATGGATACGTTAGCAACGTATCACATGTCCTCTAGACCGAAAAAAAGAAAATATAAGGAAACGAATACATCAGACGATGAGCCCAGGCGTCACATAGTTCTTTCAGGGAAAAGAAACATCACGGGAGTCAAGGACAAGACATACATGTCAGCAGATTATGATAAGTTTGATGAAATTCCGCCCTTCACCGTAAAAATTGACCCAAGCATCCCGTTAAGCAAAGAAGGTGCTCCATGGTTACGACCTAAGAAGCGATCATAGGCAAGGGATCGACATACGCGACGAAGGATTCATACCCTAAACCCTAAACCCTATGTAAATCTATGTAATGTATGAAAACTTTATGTGATGTATGAAAACTTTATATGAGACCACGTGAAGGTTTCATATTGTTTGGATCATTTTTGAATTTCTTATGCTCATTTCAAACTATATTCAAAACAGCGGGCATGAACCTTCTTAGCCCGGGGCTGAGCCTCGCTGAACTTGAAATGGATTTCTGATGAAATAGCATGTTGTGAACCTATAAATGGTTTTTAAAAAAATTCACAAGCATTATATCATGTACTTGTAGTTCAAATCTAGGCAACCTCCTATCGATTCGGCATGAATTTTTCTTTTTCATGAGGGATGGACGGAAAGGTTACAGATACACCGGTTGGGAAATTGTCCCTCTAAGGTGTTCTATAATTTTTGAAAAATGGGTTGGTACCAAGGCCAAACTTTAATTTGGTGGTTGCTTCACAGAACACCCTGATTTCGGCACCTCAAAAATGGAAATTGGCTTTTCCATGCGTCCAAAAGGAAAACTTCCTCCTGCAACATCATAAGCCATCCCAAGATGCACATGTGTGCACAATATGGGCACATTATCACAAACTATGCCCTAATTCTAGCCATAACATTGGTGGTTTGACCTAAATGCCATGAAACCTCGAACATGTAGGTCATTTTGTGAAGGATTTTTTATGATGTTTGCAATTTTTCAAGTTCAATATTTTTCCTTGCAACTATGACCCATAATATGAGACCACGCGAAGGTTTCACATTGTTTGGATCATTTTTGAATTTCTTATGCCTGTTTCAAACTATATTCAAAATGTCGGGCATGAAGCTTCTTAGCCCGGGGCTAAGCCTCGCTGAACTTGAAGTGGATCTCTGATGAAATAACATGTTGTGAACCTGTAAATGATTTTGAAAAAAATTCACAAGCATTATATCATGTACTTATAGTTCAAATCTGGGCAACCTCCTACCGATTTGGTAGGAATTTGTATTTTTCATGAGGGATGGACGGAAAGGTTCTAGATCCAACGGTTGGGAAATTTTCCATCTAAGGTGGTCTAGTATTTTTGAAAAATGGGTTGGTACCAATTCCAAACTTTAATTTGGTGGTTGCTTCATAGAACACCCCGATTTTGGCACCTCAAAAATGGAAATTGGCTTTTTCGTGCGTCGAAAAGGAAAACTATCTCCTACAACATTGTAAGCCATCCCAAGATGCACATGCGTGCACAATATGGGCACATTATCACAAACTATTCCCCGATTCTAGCCATAACATTTGGTGGTTTGACCTAAATGCCATGAAACCTCGAACATGATAGGTCATTTTGTGAAGGATTTTTTATGATGTTTGCAATTTCTCAACTTCAATATTTTTCCTTCCAACTATGACACATAATATGACACCACGTGAATGTTTCACATTATTTGGATCATTTTTTAATTTCTTATGCCCGTTTCAAACTATATTCAAAACGGCGGGCATGAAGCTTCTTAGCCCGGGGCTGAGCCTCGCTAATGTTGAAGTGGATCTCTGATGAAATAGCATGTTGTGAACCTATAAATGATTTTAAAAAAAATCACAAGCATTATATCATGTAGTTGTAGTTTCTGGGCAACCTCCTACCGATTCGGCAGGAATTTGTCTTTTTCATGAGGGATGGATGGAAAGGTTCCAGATACACCGGTTGGGAAATTGTCCATTTAAGGTCTTCTAGTATTTTTGAAAAATGGGTTGGTACCAATGCCAAACTTTAATTTGGTGGTTGCTTCACAGAACACCCCGATTTCGGCACCTAAAAAATGGAAATTGGCTTTTCCATGCGTCGAAAAGGAAAACTTCCTCCTGCAACATCGTAAGCCATCCCAAGATGGACATGTGTGCACAATATGGGCACATTATAACAAACTATTCCCTGATTCTAGCCATAACATTTGGTGGTTTGACCTAAATGCCATGAAACCTCGAACATGATAGGTCATTTTGTGAAGGATTTTTTATGATGTTTGCAATTTCTCAACTTCAATATTTTTTCTTCCAACTATGACACATAATATGACACCACGTGAATGTTTCACATTATTTGGATCATTTTTTAATTTCTTATGCCCGTTTCAAACTATATTCAAAACGGCGGGCATGAAGCTTCTTAGCCCGGGGCTGAGCCTCGCTAAAGTTGAAGTGGATCTCTGATGAAATAGCATGTTGTGAACCTATAAATGATTTTAAAAAAAATCACAAGCATTATATCATGTAGTTGTAGTTTCTGGGCAACCTCCTACCGATTCGGCAGGAATTTGTGTTTTTCATGAGGGATGGATGGAAAGGTTCCAGATACACCGGTTGGGAAATTGTCCATCTAAGGTCTACTAGTATTTTTGAAAAATGGGTTGGTACCAATGCCAAACTTTAATTTGGTGGTTGCTTCACAGAACACCCCGATTTCGGCACCTAAAAAATGGAAATTGGCTTTTCCATGCGTCAAAAAGGAAAACTTCCTCCTGCAACATCGTAAGCCATCCCAAGATGGACATGTGTGCACAATATGGGCACATTATAACAAACTATTCCCTGATTCTAGCCATAACATTTGGTGGTTTGACCTAAATGCCATGAAACCTCGAACATGATAGGTCATTTTGTGAAGGATTTTTTATGATGTTTGCAATTTTTCAACTTCAATATTTTTCCTTGCAACTATGACACATAATATGACACCACATGAAGGTTTCACATTATTTGGATCATTTTTTAATTTCTTATGACCGTTTCAAACTATATTCAAAACGGCGGGCATGAAGCTTCTTAGCCCGGGGTTGAGCCTCGCTAAACTTGAAGTGGATCTCTGATGAAATAGCATGTTGTGAACCTATAAATGATTTTTAAAAAAATTCACAAGCATTATATCATGTACTTATAGTTCAAATCTAGGAAACCTCCTACCGATTCGGCAGGAATTTGTCTTTTTCATGAGGGATGGACGAAAAGGTTCTAGATACACCGATTGGTAAATTGTCCATCTAAGGTGGTCTAGTATTTTGGAAAAATGGGTTGGTACCAATGCCAAACTTTAATTTGGTGGTTGCTTCACAGAACACCCTAATTTCGGCACCTCAAATATGGAAATTGGCTTTTTCATGCGTCGAAATGGAAAACTTCCTCCTGCAACATCGTAAGCCATCCCAAGATGGACATGTGTGCACAATATGGGCACATTATCACAAACTATGCCCTGATTCTAGCCATAACATTGCTGGTTTGACCTAAATGCCATGAAACCTCCAACATGATTGATCATTTTGTGAAGATTTTTTTGTGCTGTTTGCAATTTGCCAAGTTTGGTATTTTTACTTGCAACTATATAATATAATATGACACCTCGCGAAGGTTTCACGTTGTTTGGATCGTTTTTGAATCTTTTATGCCCGATTGAAACCATATTCAAAACGACGGGGATGAAGATTCCTAGCCCGGCTTCTTAGTTAATAGTTTGTATAGTTCTAATAATTATTTTTGAAAACAGAAAATGGTTTTGGATTAGTTATTTAAATAGATGCACTTTCCCGTTGAAAGTTTTTTCAAATTCCAAATTATGCAATAAATATTTGTTAATGCAATTTTAATTGAAAATAGTAAAATTGTATAGTTAAAATAAAAATATTTGAAAACAGAAAATGGTTTTTGATTAGTTATCTAAATTGAAGCACTTTTCCTGTTAAAAGTTTTTTGAAATTCCAAATAAATAATCATTTTAAATTGAAACATCTTATTAATTAAAGAAGTAAAGAAATTTGAAAAGGGCGGGAACACCAAAAGTTTGCCAAAAAGCTGAAAAAGGGATCATCGGTCCCGAATCGTCCTACGAACCGGGACCAATGACCCTGGGTGCGCGCGCACACGTGGCTGCCCCAGGAACGCTCCACCCCAGGCCATTGGTCCCAATTCATCCCATCAACCGGGACCGATGAATCAAAGGTCCCGGTTGATGCGATGAACCGGGACCAATGACCCTGGTTACGCGCGTGCACGTGGAGGCCCCAGGAATGCTCCACCCCAGGCCATTGGTCCCGGTTCATCCCATCAACTGGGACCAATGCATCAAAGGTCCCGCTTGATGCGATGAACCGGGACCAATGGCCTGTACAGTATACAGCGCCGGCCCTTCTTCCTCCCCAACTCCCCCAAATCACAGAGCACATCGACGCGCGGCTAAGGAAAATTTGCGGCTGAGCAAATTCACGCTGTCAGGCTGCCCAAATCTAGATCCGCTTCACACCGTCGACGCCCGCCACCACCACGCCACCACCATCGATGGCCGGAATCGAGACGCTCTCCTCTGGCCGGAATCGAGCCCAAACTCGTCACCTTCCTAAGCTCTGGCCATCGTCGATCCGCCTCTGTCTGGCCACCCCTTGCTTCCCTGACCCCTCCATCGCAACCCCGGTAAGATTCTGGTGCCCATGCACCTCTCTTCCCTCTCCCTCGTGCTCTGGTTTGTGCTGCCGATGATGACCACCGAGCGCCGCCACAAAAAAATCGTCGGTGTCGTCGCTCTGGCGACCTCTTGCAAGCAGTGCCGCCACTTTCTGGTTCCCCGAACGAGACGCTTCCAACGTGCCCACCCGCGTGTCTAGGCGTGAACGAGATCGATGGATCTGTGCTTGACCTGGGAGCAATGGCGTCGATGACGTCAGGGTGACGTCATTTCTCCTTTTCTTTTAGTTAAATCTTTTCTGTAATTTTTTTATTAATTTAAAATGCTGACAGGTGGGTCCAGCAAGTTAGGTTTTTATTATTTTTGGAAATGTTTTCTGAAATTAATAAAAGTCTGACATGTGGGGCTAGATGGAAAATAATTTTAATAATGGTTATGCTGCAAGTTTCCACATGATTAGGCATAGCTTAGGCTAGCGGCCCAGACGTTTCTCTAACACACATACAAACTCCATGATCTTACAAGTTCCCCTTTTATTTCACATCGCCGGGATCCATAAGCAAAAGAACATAATATCAACTAGGTACAATGTACAAGTGTAATGTTGAAAGCATTCCCCATGATACATGGTTCTGCTAACTTCAACTTATAAAGCGCAAGCATATACGCAACAAAGATGGATGCAATGGTTCAACTTTATTCAGTGCAAGAAAGTAAAGTGTGCCATCAAGTTCGTGAGAGCTTTAATCACTAATTTTCACATAACAAGTTTAATTTGAAAGGTAGATAAAAACAAGAATATACTTGGAGTAGAAAATGCTAATAGGTAGGTATGGTGGACTCTTTGGAATAGCTTGGTTTTAGGAGTTGGATGCATGAGTGGAACTCATACTTGGTTATGAAGGCTAGCAAAAGATTGGGAGTGACCAACTAAGAGAGCAATAATGGCCATAATCATGCAGAGTAACAAAACATCATTAATCAAAGCATAAAGTGATATTACAAGTCAAAAACTAAAGGATCATAAAGGCTTATGGTGACTTGGGATAGTCATAATATGGTGTGAGCATGGAGAATATCATTTTGCAGCTTGAAAGTTTGGGCGCCCAGGCATCGCGGTACCCAAGTTGATTTTAATCACCACGATTCAAAAAGTTGGGGCACCAATTACTGAGAGGGGTCTTTCGAGTGAATGATGGCCAAACCCAATATTTTCAAATCGTGCTCTTAAGTCAGGATATTCCGTTACACTAGTTCCTGATGTGCCCCTTCTTCGCCGGTCACTCTTCTTAGCCACCCTGCACGTGTCATAGGGGCAAATCCATTACTGTACTTTCCGGACTCTCGACACTGAATCTTGCTGCGGCGGCGGTCCCTTTTCTTCCCTTCCCTGACCCTAAATCTGCCGGCGGTGGAGGACCTTTTTTCTCCCTCCCCCGACACTGAATCCGATGGTGGCGGCCCAACATGTCTTGCAAGGCGAAGGTTGTAGCTACGTCGCCGACTGATTCGGGTCCATCGGGGCCCAAGTCTGGGGCTCAACGTGTAGCATCGGCAAGGTCTTCAGCCCCAGTTAGCGAGGAGGCCAGCAAGGATTCTGCTCCCAAGGTACCTACGAGCAGCGGGTTGAAGAGAAAAGCAAGGATGGCGGTGGATTGTTCGGCTCCGGTGGGCGGATGCAGCACCCAGATCTCGAAGAAAAAACCCAGGAGAAGAGCGAGAGGTGAATTTTTCTTATCTGTGCCTTATCTTGCAAGTAGATTAGTTATGGCATAATAGAATTGAATGAACTGAAAAGTTCCCCTTTTTAATCAAATTAGTCACATCTTTGATACAAGGGACCTATATGAGTTCACAGTTCATGTTCGGCAGTACACTGCAAAACTTGATTTTGGTTGCGAGAGGGTTGTGTTCGGGCAAGATGTGCATCTGCTTATGAATTGCAAAGAGGTTGTGTATGTTTCGTAGCTGGTAGATATGCTTGCCGCTAGAATTCCCTAGGGTTCTAGACAGAGGATAAAATTGGTGTGGCGTAACATGAATGATACCTATCAGCAAATTGAGCACTCATGGGAGTGTTGTGCAGCTGATCGTAAGGTGAAAGTTGAAGCGATGATTGATGATATGTATGCAGATGCTGGAGATCTTGCTGCCAGAGCTTCTGCTCCTAGAGAATATGAACCAATAGATGCTGATCTAGATAAGTTGAGTATACGCATAGAGGTGGATTCACACATGACAAAACTTGATGAGGGATTTAATAAGCTAGTTTCGTCATGTACTGTGGAGATCACTGTCGATTCCAAAAACATAACTCTTGATGAAATGAGAGAGATGATCGGTAAGGAAATCATTATTGGCCCTAAGCAGATGGCAAAAATACGGTGGTGGCATCATAAGAAGCAGCACTTCATAGATGTTTTGGATACTGAAGATCTTATACAGATTATGCGACAAAAGAAGCGATCTAGGAAGGTGTTCTTCCTTGGTACCATTTCTGATGTTGTTGAACAGGTTATAGTGGATGTAGATGCCCCTGTAGTGGCTAAACATAATGAGGTGGTCGAGTTGATGAGATCTGATGAGAGCTGCTACCCTAGGCTTGTCATATGGACCGCGGGGTTCCCCTGCCTGTATTTGTAATATTGGCTGCTATTGCATTTAGAGCGTGTTTCTGTGATTATGTTTGTTGAGAGATTGCGATATAATGTTGTGCGAGCTGTTGAGATTTTCGGACATGTCACTCACTGAAACCATTGTTGTTGTAATAAGACATAAGTACATTGTAGTTGACATGATTATGTTTCTTAAGATGACATACCGTACTTGTTTCTATTATTATGTTTGTTGGGACATTGTAATGTAATGTTTTGTGAAATCATGACTAGACAAGTGATGCATAAATACATTGTAGTTGACATGATTATGTTTCTTGAGATGATGTACTATACTTGTTTATGTTATTTTGTTTGTTGAGAGATTGTAATGTAATGTTTTGCAAAACCATGACAGGACAAGTGATGTGTAAGTACCTTGTAGTCGACATGATTTTGTTTCTTGAGTTGGTGTAATATACTTGTTTCTGTGATTACGTTTGTTGAGAGATTGTAATGTGACGTTTTGTGAAACCATGATGTGATTATGTTTGTTGAGAGATTGTAATGTAATGTTTTGTGAAACCATGACTGAAGAAGTGATGCATAAGTATCTTGTAGTTGACATGGTTTTGTTTATTTAGATGATGTAATATACTGGTATGTTTTCTTTAGGCAATGAAATTGGGATGGAGGGAGTGCAGGTTTAATATTTGAAATGAGAATGTATGAAGAGAATCCATATTAGGCAGGAGACAGTAATCCAGGGAAAGGGCATGGTATCCATTAAACTATTGTAACATGCCAATTTAGTCATTCTTGCAGCGGTAGAAGGGCTGCTCTCTCTCTCTCTCTCTCTCTCTCTCGCCGATGCCGACGCCATCGCCTGCAACGACGCATTTGCCATGCTGTCCTTGAACGGCGAGGATGACCAGTCGAGCAGCGACAACCTTCTCTCCGACATCGAGTATTCCTTCCATGATGTGAGTTCCTCTGTTTTCTCGGGGTAGGGTTAGGCAATGGTAGATCTCTCGATCTGAGCTCCATATGTGCATGCAACCGTGTTCGATTTCAGCTTTGCGTTTACCTATAGGTACCACGGATGATCTACGACTCTGAATGGGAGGGCCTAGATCTTGATGGAGAAGTGCCATGTGACCATGGGCTAAAACTGAGGAGATATGTTGCATTCGAAGGTAGTAACACTGGGAGAAGGTTTTTGGGCTGTACAAATCAGGTTTTCTTACATTATGTGCAACTGTGACATGAAGTAAAATGTATCATGCATGTTCATAACACTATAGTGTGTGTGTTTTTAGGTTGGACCGTTGTGTAAAGTAGTAGAGTGGGTGGATCTTGAGTGGCCAGATGCACTTAAGAAATGTTTGGCACAGTTATGGGAGATGTATGAGTTGGAAAGGTCAGGGAGATTTACTAATGTAAGTGATGCAGCTAAAAAAAATTACAAGCTGCCGGTACGAAATAAGGAGGTGGAACAAGAAATCGAGAATTTACAGTCAGAGCTAACTGACGGAATCGATGGGAGCTTGGTTGTTGGAACTGCAAAGAAGCTTCAGGATAGTCACAGGTTGCTGATTCATAATGCAGAAAAGGAGAGGGATCAGCTCAAGGAAGACAATAAGAAGCTAGAGTACTGCATTGCGGATCTGTTGAAGGAACTGAAGAAGGCGTGCGAGGGTGAACAAGGATAGACTATAGAGGATAAAGGAAATTCGAGATGAATAATTTATGTTGTGCAAATGCCTGAAACTAGTTAACTGTAAGACTTGTAGTTGTGCTTTCTTAACTAAGCCAAACTCAATCCTCGAGCAAACTAATTTCAGACGAACACACATATCGTGCATAGAGTTAAGTTCACGCTTACAAAATCACCACTATAGAGGATAAACCAGGCAGTTCAGTACTAAATAGACATATGTTGTGTTCAAGCGAGCCTGACTCGAAGCTGCCTGTTTTCCTCCCTAAGATCGGCCAGCTCCTTCAGTACTATGTCGTGCTTGAGCTGTAGGTTCCAGCGCTCTGTCACGGATTGGAGAAGTTGGTCCGTAGCCAAACGATTTTCCTTCAAGATCCCTTTCATGATTGATGACCCACAAGTATAGGGGGTGTATCGTAGTATTTTCGATAAGTAAGAGTGTCGAACCCAACGAGGAGCAGAAGGTGCTGGCTAGTGGTATGGATCAGGAATTCTCTGCAAATACTTAGCAAACAGATTTTTAGGGGTTTTTGATAAAGCAAGTAAAAAAAGTACGAGTAAATAAAAGATAGTAGGAATAAATGCAGCAAGTGGCCCAATCCTTTATGCAGCAAAGGACAAGCCGGGTGTATTACTTAAGATGACCAAACGTTGTCGAGGACACATGGGAAGACTGTCAAGTGCTTTTGCTTCATATAGTTGATTAATCTTCTTTAGCTTGCTAAGTGTTGTGTGGGTGAACCTGTGCTAATGTACCGACCTTCCTAGGACTAATACATACTTGTGATTATACCCCTTGCAAACATCTGTAAGTACAAGAAAGTAATTAAGGTAGAAGCCTAACCACAGCTTTAAACTCTAAGACCCTTACGTCCCTTGTGCAATGGTTTCCTATCGGAGTTCAGGTTTATCACTCACCCAACCCCTACAATTAGTAGCCAAATACACAATGCATTCCCCTAGGCCCATATAGGTGAAGTGTCATGTAGTCGATGTTCACATGACACCACTAGAAGAAGTACACCACAACTTAAATATCAAACTATTGAATCTTTCTCAACACAACTCCACTACTAACAACATGACTTCTCCCATGTCCTCAAGTACAAAACGAACTACTCACAAGACATCATATGGATCATGATCAGAGATAGAATAATGATGTATAACAATCTGAACATAAACAATAATTCAATGGTTCACTCAATAGCATCAACTACAAAGAGTAATCAACACCGGGAAAGTTTCCCCTATGAACTATAGCAAGATTCAACCAATTGTTACAGCAGTATGGAGATGGTGATGAGGGTGCTGATGGTGATGATGGTGATGATGATGATGATCCCGATGAAGTCTAGCTTGATGGTGGTGTTGATGGCGACGATCTCCCCTCTCCGGGAAGGAATTCCCCCACCAGAAATCTGTCTGCTGGAGAGATCTTTCTCTCTCGGTGTTTTCCGCCTTGTGAGAATCTTTTTGTGGTCGCTCCCCGAGTCTTAGGGTTTCAGGAGGATAATATACGCCAGAGGGGAGAGGCTGGAGTGGGCCAGGATGGCCACACCACCTATTGGCGCGGCCTAGGGCTGCCCACGCCAGGGGTGGTGTGGGCCCCCTATGGCCGATCTCCACTCCGTCTTCTGGCATCCTTAGTCTTCTGGAAAAATAGGATTTTCCGTATATTTCCCTGGATTTTCCGATCTTCGCGAATTTTGCCTCTAAACAACACATTTTCCATCAGAATCCTGACTGCAGCGGTCCATGCTCCAAAAGTCATCAACCATGCAAAAACAAATCAAATAACATAAGTATCACCTCTCAATACGAAATATATCAATGAATAATAGTGAATTAAGACATAGAATAGTGATGCAAAATGGACGTATCAATGATCTCCGTCTGCTTCCTAGCCGAGGTGCGGCCTTCACTGTGTAGCTTCGCCCAGCCGGCGTTTAACTCCTTTAGTTTCTAGAACTTGTCAGAAAGGACCACGAGTTCAGCGTGCAGGTGGTCAAAGGCCAGTTTCTGGGATTTCTGCTTCTCCCTTTGGATTGCTATCTTGTCATTTAGCCAGGTCGCCAGGTCCTGGTCGATCTTTCGCCTCTTTCCCTGCAACAAAAATACATAGTATGGTTTATTCAGTTCACCAGGACAAGCTGGTTAGTTTCCATAATTAACTGAATCAACTAGTGGCATGACACGTCCATTTTGCATCACTATTCTATGTCTTAATTCACTATTATTAATTGATATATTTCGTATTGAGAGGTGATACTTATGTTATTTCATCTATTTTTGCATGGTTGGTGACTTTTGGAGCATGGACCGCTGCAGTCAGGATTCTGATGGAAAAGGTGTTGTTTGGAGGCAAAATTCGCGAAGATCAGAAAATACGGGAAAATATACGAAAAATCCTGATTTTCCAGAAGACTCAGGATGCTAGAAGATGATGTGGAGGTGGGCCACAGGGGGCCCACACCACCCCATGGCATGGGCAGGCATAGGTCGCTGGGAGTGTGGCCGCCTGCCCACTCCAGTCAAGCGATATCATCCCCACTAAACCCTAAGACTCGGGGCGACAGAAAGATTCCGCCACCTCTGGTGGAAAACGAGAGAGAAGAAAGATCTCGCCAGGGAATTCCTTCCCGGAGAGGGGAGATCATCACCATCAACACCACCATCAAGCTGGACTTCATCGGGATCATCATCATCATCACCATCAGCACCCTCATCACCATCTCCATATTGCTGTAACAATTGCGTTGAATCTTGCATAGTTTATAGGGGAAACTTTCCCGGTGTTGATTACTCTTTGTAGTTGATGCTATTGAGTGAACCATTGAATTATTGTTTATGTTCAGATTGTTATACATCATTATTCCATATCTGATCATGATCCATATGATGTCTCGTGAGTAGTTCGTTTTGTTCTTGAGGACATGGGAGAAGTCTTGTTGTTAGTAGTGGTTATGCTGAGAAAGATTCAATAGATTGTTATTTAAGTTGTGGTGTACTTCTTCTAGTGGTGTCATGTGAACGACTACTCACATGACACTTCACCTATATGGGCCTAGGAGAATGCATTGTGTATTTGGCTACTAAGTAAATCTGAACCCGTTAGGAAACCATTGCACAAGGGATGTAAGGGTCTTAGAGTTTAAAGCTGTGGTTAGGTTTCTACCTTAATTACTTTCTTGTACTTACGGATGTTTGCAAGGGGTATAATCACAAGTATGTATTAGTCTTGGATGGGTTGGTACATTAGCATAGGTTCACCCACACAACACTTAGCAAGCTAGAGAAGATTAATCAACTATATGAAGCGAAAGCACTTGACAGTCTTCCCATGTGTCCTCGAGAACGTTTGTTCATCTATAGAAATCATAAAGGATTGGGCCACTTGCTGCATTCATTCTTATCTTTCATTTACTCGTACTTTGTTTACTTGTTTTATCAAAACCCTAAAAACCCGCTTGCTAAGTATTTGCAGAGAATTTGATCCATACCACTAGCCAAAGACCTTGGGTACCACACTCTTACTTATCGAAAATACTGCGATACACCCCCTATACTTGTGGGTGATCAAGACTATTTTCTGGCACCGTTGCCGGGGAGTGAAGCGCTATTGGAGAGTGGAACTCTTAAAGGAAACTTCTACTATAAGTATTGTTTACTTCTGCCAGTTGTTTTATTTTTGTTATGGATAATTCGCTGAGTTTCTTATTTGGTAATGCTACTACCACTGCTAAGGTAGTAGATAAGCCACCACCTGCTAAGAAAGATGTTTTCAAAATACCTACAAGAATTATTGATCGTGTTATGGATAACTACTATGTTGGGGATGGAACTGTCCATCCCGGTGATCATTTACTCTTTATACACGAATTATGCAGGTTGTTCAAGTGTGCAGGTATTACTACGGATCAAGTTAAGAAGAAGTTATTCTCATTATCACTGAAAGGAAGAGCTGAGGAATGGTATAAGCTGCTGAAGAATGGTCAAGCTCTGGAATGGGAGGAAATAGTGCCTCTCTTTTATTCAAAGTTTTATCCTCCTAGTGAGATTCATAAAGATCGGAATCAAATATACAACTTTTGGCCTCTTGATAGAGAGAGTACAGCTCAAGCTTGGGGGAGATTGAAGTTACTAATGCTCAAATGTCCCATTCATGAGCTCCCCAACAATATTATTATCAACAACTTTTATGCAAGGCTCCCTCTACATGATAAGGATTTATTGGATGCTTCTTGTGCTGGATCATTCACTCGCATGGAAGAAGAAGCTAAATGTGATCTTCTGGACCGTATTCAAGACAATGCTGAAGCTTGGGAGAATGACAAAGGTAGAAAGTCAGGTATAAATTATGATTTGTAATGCATAGAATCTTTTATGGGAACTGACAACTTTCAAAATATTAGTAATCTTTATGGTCTTGATTTGCAAGTTATTACAAATTGCTTTAGAGCTTTTGCTTCCTATATCGAAATTCCAAAAAGGGGATGGAACAAATACCATGCACCTTACAAGGATATTGTTGACTATGCTCCTATTAGAAGTGCTAAGTATTGCATCATTGACCCCATTTTACCTGAACCTTATATCGAGAAGATTCCCTTCCCCGAAAAGGTAAAGGACCATCCTATGATAACTAATGTAATCACTAAAAGTGAAAAAAGAACTGTAAAACCTGATGAACAAATAAACATTGAACCTGTGGTAGCAATTGTGAAAGACCTTGTCACTAAAAGCGTAGAAGATGGGCACATAGTCTTTTGTGAGGATGCTTCTAATATTGTTTCACATACCAATAGAACTAAAAAGGCTAGTGTTCCTATGCTTTCTGTTAGAATTGGTGATCATTGCTATTATGGTTTATGTGATATTGGTGCAAGTTCTAGTGCTATTCCTTATGAGCTTTACAGAGAAATTATGCATGAGATAAATTCTTGAGAGTTGGAAGAGATTGATGTGGTTATTCACCTTGCTAATAGAGAGACCATCTCTCCAATTGGTATTGTGCGAGACGTGGAAGTTCTTTGCGGTAAGATTAAGTACCCCGCTGATTTTCTAGTACATGGTTCAGCTGCTAGTAAAACTTATCCTATCATTTTTGGTAGACCTTTCTTGAGTACTTGTGGAGCTATTATTGATTGCAAGAGGGAGAAAATCTTGACTAAGTTTGATGGGGAATCTTATGAGTTTAATTTTTCGAAATTTGCTAAAGAACCTTGCGAAGAGGAAACTCATAATGAGGATTTTAGGATTGAACAACTTGCTTCTATTTCTCTTGCTCCTAACAATGCTTTGCAGCAATTTATGGAAGAACATGAAGTGAAATCTTCATGGAAGAAAGGAATAAGATTGACATGATTCTCCGTGATCAACCTATGATGCTTAAGCACGACTTGCCTGTAGAAGACTTGGGTACCACGATGCCACCTAAAAAGGATCCGGTTTTCGATCTAAAACCTCTCCCTGATGATCTTAAATATGCTTTTATTGATGATAAAAAGATATATCCTGTTATTATTAGCGCTAAAATTTTAGGGGAGGAAGAAGAAAGATTACTGGAAGTTTTGAAGAAACACCGAGGAGCTATGGGCTATACTCTGGATGATTTGAAAGGGATTTCACCAACTATATGTCAGCATTCTATCAACATAGAACCAGATGCGAAGCCAGTAGTGGAGCACCAATGACGTTTAAATCCTAAGAAGAAGGAAGTGGTAGGGAATGAGGTATTGAAACTCCTTGATGCTGGTATTATTTACCCTATTGCTGATAGTGAATGGGTTAGTCCTGTTCATAGTGTTCCTAAAAAGGGAGGTATTACCGTTGTCCCTAATGATAATGATGAGCTTATTCCTCAAAGAATAGTGGTAGGCTATCGGATGTGCATCGATTTTAGGAAAGTCAATAAAGTTACTAAGAAAGACCACTACCCGCTTCCTTTTATTGATCAAATGTTGGAAAGGTTGTCTAAAAAGACCCATTTTTGTTTTCTTGATGGTTATTCTGGTTTCTCTCAAATTGCTGTTAAACAACAAGATCAAGAAAAAACTACTTTTACTTGCCCTTATGGAACTTATGCTTATAGATGTATGCCTTTTGGTTTATGTAATGCTCCTGCTACTTTCTAAAGGTGCATGTCTGCTATCTTTCATGGCTTTTGTGAGGAAATTGTAGAAGTGTTCATGGACGACTTTTCTGTCTATGGAACTTCTTTTGATAATTGTCTGCACAACCTTGATAAAGTTTTGCAGAGATGTGAAGAAACTAATCTTGTTCTTAATTGGGAGAAATGCCACTTCATGGTTAATGAAGGGATTGTTCTTGGGCATAAAGTTTCTGAAAGAGGCATAGAAGTTGATAGAGCTAAGGTTGAGGCAATTGAGAAGATGCCATGCCCAAGAGACATCAAAGGTATTCGTAGTATCCTTGGTCATGCTGGTTTCTATAGAAGGTTTATTAAAGACTTTTCTAGGATATCAAAACCCCTTACTAATCTTTTTCAAAAAGATGTACCCTTCGTTTTTGATGATGATTGTAAGGAAGCTTTTGAAACTCTTAAGAAGGCTTTAACTACAGCCCCTATTGTTCAACCACCTGATTGGAGTTTACCCTTTGAAATAATGTGTGATGCTAGTGATTTTGCTGTAGGTGCTGTCCTTGGGCAATGTATTGATAAAAAGCTAAATGTTATCCATTATGCTAGTAAGACTCTAGACGCTGCTCAAAGGAATTATGCTACTACTAAAAAGGAATTTCTAGCTGTTGTCCTTGCTTGTGATAAGTTTAGGCCCTATATTGTGGACTCAAAATTAACCATTCATACCGATCATGCTGCTATTAAATATCTTATGACGAAGAAGGACGCTAAGCCTAGGCTTATTAGATGGGTACTGCTTTTACAAGAGTTTGATCTACATATAGTAGATAGAAAGGGTGTTGAAAATCCTGTAGCTAATAATTTATCTCATTTGGAAAACATCTCTTTTGACCCTATGCCTGTTAATGATAGTTTCCCGTATGAACAGTTAGCTGCAGTTGGAGTGAGCTCGCGAGGAAGCCCTTGGTATGCTGATTATGCTAACTTTATTGTCTCCAAGTATTTGCCTCCAACTTTTACAGCTCAGCAAAGAAGAAAGTTCTTTTATGATTTAAGGAATTACTTTTGGGATGACCCACACTTATACAAAGAAGGAGTTGATGGTATTATGCGAAGATGTGTTCCAGAATATGAACAAAAAGAGATATTGCGTAAATGTCATGGTAGTGCCTATGGAGGACATCATGCAGGAGATAGAACTACACAAAAGGTACTACAATCAGATTTCTACTGGCCTACCCTTTTTAAAGATGCAAGAATATTTGTTTTATCTTGTGATGAATGTCAGCGTGTTGGTAATATTTCTAGACGCAATGAAATGCCTATGAACTACTCTCTAGTTATTGAACCTTTTGATTGTTGGGGATTTGACTTTATGGGTCCTTTCCCTCCTTCAAAAGGCTACACTCATATTCTTGTTGCCGTAGATTATGTTACTAAGTGGGTATAAGCCATTCCTACAAAAAGTGCTGACGGGGAAACCACTCTAAAAATGCTTAAAGATGTTATCTTTCCTAGGTTTGGAGTGCCTAGGTATCTCATGACTGATGGGGGTTCTCATTTCATTCATGGTGGTTTTAGGAAGACCCTCGCTAAATACGATGTTAATCATAGAATTGCTTCAGCTTATCACCCCCAAACTAGCGGGCAAGTGGAGTTATCAAATAGAGAAATTAAATCTATCTTGCAAAAGACTGTTAATAGGTCTAGAAAAAACTGGGCTAAGAAGTTGAATGATGCTTTATGGGCTTATAGAATTGCTTATAAAAATCCTATGGGAATGTCTCCTTATAAAATGGTTTATGGGAAAGCTTGCCACTTACCGTTAGAGTTAGAACACAAAGCTTACTGGGCAGTGAAATAACTAAATAGAGATTGTAAGCTCGCTGGTGAGAAAACATTATTTGACTTAAGTTCTTTAGATGAATGGAGGAGTGAAGCCTATGTGAATGCTAGGATCTTTAAGGAAAAAGTTAAAAGATGGCATGACAAGCGAATACTTAAGAGAGAATTTCATGTTGGTGAAAAAGTTCTATTGTATAGGTCTCGTCTTAGATTTTTTGTAGGTAAGTTACTATCAAAATGGGAAGGACCTTTCATCATCGAAGAAGTATACCATTCAGGAGCAATAAAAATTTCTTCACTAAAAGATAACACTACGCAAGTAGTAAATGGACAGGGACTCAAACACTATATTGCTAGAGATTCTGACAATGAAGATGTTGATGCCTTTCAAGTTATAACTCCAGAGAAATTCATTGAGGACCAAATTCAGAGACCTGCAGAGTCCGTTTCTAACCAGGTAACAGTTCTGGTAAGAAAAGTTCTGCGAAAATACTATCGAACTATATTTTTGCAGTTTTCAGTCAATAAGGAAAGCTACGAAGCAAAAAAGGGACAGAAACGGAGCCAGGGTGGCCCACACCACCCCATGGCGCGGGCCCACCCCTGGCCGCGCCACCAGGTGGTGAGGCCACCCGGGACTCCGCCTCCGACTCGTTTTCTCCCAGTACCTTCCTTTTGATATGAAACTTCGTAATATATAACCCCCGGATCCCCCGAGGTCCATATATCATGTTTTCGTCGTGTTTTTGTTTCGATCTGTTTCTGCCAGGTAGAATCCCAGATTTGGAGCCATGATGTCTTCCTCTGGATCATCCAAGGGAGATTCCTTAGAAAATATCATCAACCCATACATGAGAGAGTTGAAGATTCATCCCAAGGAGTTGTTGCTCGAAGGTGGGGAGGTCCGGATTAAAGAGGTTCAAGGCCCTAAAGGTGAAGGAAGTCTGGAGGACAGGATGGAAGCACTAGAGCATGAAGTCTTTAGGTACAGGAAGATGGCGGAGCGCGAAGTGGATATCATCCATAAGATTTGTTCCGAACTCATCATCAAGCACCAGAAGGAGACTGCTGAACTCAAAGGCGAAGTCCTCTCACTCCACCAAAAAACCAACAAACTGCAAGCATAGTTCTATGACGTGCAAAATCAAAACTGTGAGTATGAGGCTAGATTTAAACGCATAAGTGCTGCTGCAAGTTTCAGGATGTTGGAAACCACGATGTCCTTTGTTGATGGGAAGCCCTTACCCTGGAAGACGAACGAAGATGAAAGGACACCACCACCACCTAAGGAGTAACTCGTCATCAGGTTTCGCATCCCCTTGGTTTGTTCCAAGCTTGGGGGAGTGCTGTGGTATCACATCACTATCTTTTTTTACCTTATTAGTAGATTCATATCATGAATAGAGGAGTTATTTTGTAGTATGGTTTGCATTATGGAAGTGTCCCCTCTCTCATTAGATATGTATTCCTTGGTGTGAGTTGCCGTTATGGAATATTAATGAGAAGTTCTATCATTCACTCTTTTGCATAGCTTATATTAGTTTTCAATTCGTGATTATATGATTGATCTTGTTGTTAGTATTGGTATCACTCTGGGATCATTGAGTTAATTTAGTTGGTTTTGGCAAACCTGGCTCGGTTAGTAGCAACACCTTTTTGAAGAGTTGAATGAAAAAGATAAAGGTACTCTAGAGAAAAAAATAATTTCATCATCTTTCTTTCTTGATTTGCTCATAAGTTTAGTATTCTCTAGTTAAGATCGTTTGTGCTTCCAAGGAAGATTGCATGTTTGTTTTTATCATTTGTATGTTTGTTTGTTTCCTTCAACTCTTATACTTGCTACCCATCCTTGCTAGCCAAAAACCTGTACTGAGAGGGAATTCTTCTCGTGCATCCACCTCCTTTAAACCAAAACCTTTGCCATTTGTGTCCACCATACCTACTTAGTAGCATTATTGCTATTCCAAGTAAATTCCTGTTTTGTCTACCTCCCAAATTAAACTTGTTATGTGAAAACTAGTGATTAAAGCTCTCACGAACTTGATGGCACACTTTACTTTCTTGCACTTAATAAACCTGAACCATTGAGAACTCTCCATGAAAGTTATATGCTTGCAAATTATAGGCTGGGGATTAGCAGAACCGTGCTGTCACGAGGAACGCTTTCAACACTTGTAAATATATACCCAGTTGATACCTTGCTCTTTTGTTTGCGGATGTCGTCGGTGTGAAATAAAAGGGGAGCTTGTAAGTCCATGGAGTTATGTATGTGTGTTAGAGAAACGCCTAGGCCGCTGGTCTAATCCATGCTGACATGGTGGAAACCTGCAGCGTAACCATAATGATATCTATGAATCATTCTTCTTATAAAAAAAGAGAGAGATAGCTATTGAGAAAAAGAAAAGAAAAAAAGAGATACTATGAAAAGAGGAAAGAGAAAAAAGCAACATTTTCCTATGGTAAATAAGAAGATTGCTGAGATACTCATTGTCTGCTTGCCTTGTCATTTTGATATGGGGATTCTTCCGTATCATCGGGCAAGGGGTACCCCGTTGGCGGTTCTCAATGATACGCACATGCTTATGATGACAAGAACTTACCGGTAACTAAAGTTGAGTAGCATGAGGAGCGGCCCTCGGACTCAAGGGACTTGGGATTTTCAGTTTATAGTCTATCAAGCATATAACTCAGATTGGACCTCACTTTAACCTTAATCACCTAAAGATGCCTATGATAGGGGCAATGAGAGCTGAAAACTAGTAAGTATCATAATTTTTGGGATCTCTTTATGAGACTTGCATTCCCTGCTTCCCTCTTTGAAGGGCCCTTTCTTTTACTTCGTAATTGAGTCAGTAAACCTATTCCCCTCTACCTCAGCAAGTATTTTGAGTTGATGTGTTTCATTCATTCATATGATGATTTATGCATTCATGTTTCTTATGTTCCTTGCTTTGCACATTTCTCTTATCTTGAAGTTTACTACTTTGAAAGCTATCATTGAAAAGCCAGCTATTTGTGAACTCCAGCAAATTGTCAACTATTCTTCGACCAAGAGCTAAGTTTGCCATTACCAATTATGATTTACTCTATGTATCTTTATTGTGTTTCCTTTACTCATTGCAAGTTTAATTATATAATAGTGAGTTGTATTCTACTATGATCTATGTATTTGATGAATGTGATGCTTCTTGTCCGTATTCTTTTATCGACTCTTCACTCCATAAACTGAGGTCATGTTTATTGAGCTCAGTTTCGCTTGTGGACAAGCGAAGTCTAAGCTTGGGGGGAGTTGATATGTACATTTTGCATCACTATTCTATGTCTTAATTCACTATTATTCATTGATATATTTTGTATTGAGAGGTGATACTTATGTTATTTCATCTATTTTTGCATGGTTGGTGACTTTTGGAGCATGGACCACTGCAGTCAGGATTCTGATGGAAAAGGTGCTGTTTGGAGGCAAAATTCGCGAAGATCAGAAAATCCAGGAAAATATACGGAAAATCCTATTTTTCCAGAAGACTCAGGATGCCAGAAGATGAAGTGGAGGTGGGCCACAGGGGGCCCACACCACCCCATGGCGCGGGCAGGCCTAGGCCGCGCCTGGGAGTGGTGTGGCTGCCCTGGCCCACTCCAGCCTCTCCCCTCTAGCGTATATCATCCCCACGAAACCCTAAGATTCGGGGGGCGACCACAGAAAGATTCCGCCACCTCTGCAGGGCAGAAAACACCGAGAGAGAAAGATCTCTCCGGTAGACAGATTTCTGCTGGGGGAATTCCTTCCTGGAGAGGGGAGATCGTCGCCATCAACACCACCATCAAGCTGGAATTCATCGGGATCATCATCATCACCATCAGCACCCTCATCACCATCTCCATATTGCTGTAACAATTGCGTTGAATCTTGCATAGTTCATAGGGGAAACTTTCCCGGTGTTGATTACTCTTTGTAGTTGATGCTATTGAGTGAACCATTGAATTATTGTTTATGTTAAGATTGTTATACATCATTATTCCATCTCTGATCATGATCCATATGATGTCTTGTGAGTAGTTCGTTTTGTTCTTGAGGACATGGGAGAAGTCTTGTTGTTAGTAGTGGAGTTGTGTTGAGAAAGATTCAATAGATTGTTATTTCAGTTGTGGTGTACTTCTTCTAGTGGTGTCATGTGAACGTCGACTACATGACACTTCACCTATATGGTCCTAGGGGAATGCATTGTGTATTTGGCTACTAATCGTAGGGGTTGCCGGAGTGACAGAAACCTGAACCCCCGTTAGGAAACCATTGCACAAGGGACGTAAGGGTCTTAGAGTTTAAAGTTGTGGTTAGGTTTCTACCTTAATTACTTTCTTGTACTTACGGATGTTTGCAAGGGGTATAATCACAAGTATGTATTAGTCTTGGATGGGGCGGTACATTAGCACAGGTTCATCCACACAACACTTAGTAAGCTAGAGAAGATTAATCAACTATATGAAGAGAAAGCACTTGACAGTCTTCCCATGTGTCCTCAAGAACGTTTGGTCATCTATAGAAATACAACCGGCTTGTCCTTTGTTGCATAAAGGATTGGGCCACTTGCTGCATTCATTCTTACTGTCTTTCATTTACTCGTACTTTCTTTACTTGTTTGATCGAAAATCCCTAAAAACCCGTTTGCTAAGTATTTGCAGAGAATTCCTGATCCATACCACTAGCCAGCACCTTCTGCTCCTCGTTGGGTTCGACACTCTTACTTATCGAAAATACCGCGATACACCCCCTATACTTGTGGGTCATAATGGCACTGTCATAATTTTAAGGAATAAGCAATCTAGGACTAATCAACATTTTATGAATCGACTAGTGGCACTATCATAATTTCAATTTCAAAGACAAATATGATTTATCTGTAGTTTAGTGTGCTGTGGGTTTTTTCCAATATCACCAAACAGTAGTGGGAGAGTGGCAAACTCATAATATAGAAACCCATGTCCTGATACATAATGGAAAGAGCACATGGTGTCCATTCATGAACATGAACACCAACACATGTCTAGATAAATAAGGAGTTGCCCTAGGATTCTTATTACACCCTATAATGGGAAGCAGACTTGGGCATTGCTCCCTGAACCCTAAACATTACAAAAGGAGTGGAGGACGAACTGATATTCGTGTCCCCGCTAACGGGAATCAGACTTGGGCATTGCTCTGATACGCCTCCAGACATGCCCTTAGCTCCTCGTTCTCTTTCCGAACACCCTCGAGTACGGTGATCCCTCTGCTCATGTCCTCCTTCATCTCCTTCACTGCATCCAGGCAACGGTTCCTATCATGGTAGGCTCGGATGGTAGCCTTGGTGTCCTGGACGTGTCCTCTGAGTGCCTCGCTGACTTCGTCCTGCAGGAGAATGCACCTTTCCACGAGATTCTTCTACTCCTCCATGAGCTCGTTGATTATCTTGATGGCCTGTTCTTGCCTGTTCAAGTTACGGTCGAGCACTTTCTGCAGCCTCATGACGTCACGTGCAAAATCTAGCGAGATCTCCTTCTACACAGATAATTGCGTGCGTAGGCTCTCATTAGCTTGGGTGAGGGAGCATGCAAGCTCATGTTGGTTGACAATCTTGGAACTAATCGTGGCCACCTTGTCACGGTACTCGGCCTTCGATCACTGCATCATTCATGTTAATTGAAATAGGAATTCTATAATTACACTCCAGGTTTCAGGTGAATACTAATACAGATCAAAAAATCCCTGTTGAATCTATTGACCGCAGTGTTAAAAAATGGACCTAGAGATCTATTCATGACCACGATAAACTAATCCTAATCACAAAAAATCCATAGTGAATCAATGAACAGCGGTATTAAGGAAAGACCAAGAGATCCAGTCATATTCATGAAAACTAATACAACTCGCAAAAGAAGAAGAAAAACCAATGCGAGGCGGACAGGATCTAAGAAATCCACATCACAACTCAGAGAAATAATAGCACGGAGATTTTCTACCTCCGTCGTGGTGGATTCGGGCTCCACGGCCGGCCTGTAATACGTAGAAGAGGAAGAGCAAGAAGAAGAAGAAAAACAAGAAGAAGCTGAATAAGATCATGATGGAGAGGGAGATGTAGAAGAAGTAGAACAAGAAGACCGTAAGGGAGGATCCCTCGCCTGCTAGAACATTTGGCGCCATTGTCGGGGGAGATTGGGCCTCGATGAGAGGGTGGGATTGAGCGCCTGGTAGAGCAAGAAGTGCCTCGTGGGCGATTTCTCTCCCTTTTATCCATGAGGATTGTCTACCGGCCTCTCCCCCCTCCTAAGTGGAGCCATGGCTTGCAGGGTGAGGGTGGCAGCGGCAGGAGGAAGGAGATAGTGGTTAGTGTGGGAGAAGAGTCAAAGAGTACAGGCCGTGGTCCAGTAGTACTAGTACTATTATACAAGACCACTGTGTACAGTCTACCTTCCCAAAGAAGCCAAGGAGGCAGGGGGTAGGGAATCGATGGGACTTGTCCTTATTGTGATGGACACTTCAATGGTCTTCGGCGCCGCCCAAAATCCAGTATATAATAAGGGGACTGCGAGCCGGGTGGTCATCATGGGAATCGGCGCGCACATCTCGTGTGCATGTGTCACGTGTTGATGGGGCAATGATGTGCGCAACTGCTGCACGATCACGTTGGCACGTCGAACTCCACGTGACAGGCATGCACGGGATATTTACGAGTCTAGAATACGTTGCCACTTTTGTTGTGATCAAATTATGTTCAGTATGCGAGATATTGCTTTTTTTTGATAATCGACAAATGCATGCATGGACACGACGCACAAAACCACTGCTCATCCTTGATCAGATCGGCACCCCACTCTGTGTACCCGCCATCGACCATTCGGAGCAACTACCTCGAGCATGATGCCCTCTCGCCGTGGCAATGGCAAGTCCAAGCCGTCCACTGACCGTCCTGTGTCCCCGGCTCTTCGATGCATCATTCGCGCACGCGACTCGCCTGCTGAGGCAGCACATTATGTCTGACCGCACCAGGATCCATCGACATCGGCACTCGAGGACACCGCGACATTGAAGCTCGTACCGGCCGCGCAGGAGGAGCGTGGGGTACCTGTTGGGTCCACAGCATAGAAAACAAAAAATTTCCTACGATAAGAACTATACGCCAAGATCTATCTACTAGATACAGAGCAATGGGTGGACATACATCCATCGATAACTTACCCTCGAAGACAACGAGTTTTGTTAACGAGTAGGAACTCGTGGTTAATGTAGTCGTACACTTGCCGATCTCAAGATCGTGTGGAAGTCTGAGCGCCGCAAATCAGCAGCTCAGCCATCCTCACACACACGTTCAAGCCACCGGACAACCTCCACCTCCTCGCTCCAGCGATGCAGCGGAAGCAGCAACTCCTTCCAGACGAAATGCCACCGGGAACATGTATCTCGCTAATCTGAGACCATGGGGGAATAACTCTAGAGGGGGAGAGAGATCCTTCACGAGGAGGTGTGAGGAAAAAGGAGGAAGAGGGGGACTTTTATAGGAGAGGGGGGTGCCCCTCCCCATGGTCAGCACCTCATGGGGGGTGACCCCTCACATCCCCCATTCATGTGGTGGTAACCCCTCCACATTAAAATGCCTCTTCACATTCCCTTTTAAAGTCTCCACTTGAAATGCATTAAAATTCTCTAAGTTTAATGCTCTCTCATTTAATAAAACTCTTTTATTAAATTTATTCAGAATTTTGTTAATTACTTTAATTAACAAACATTCACATAAAACCCCTTGCAACATTTCAATATCACATGCATAACCACTTTCTGCAATTTCACCCGAAACAATTCCGGTTTCTATCGAAACAATTCCTGCGCTTTGCAATTCTTTCGTCTGAAACATATGTGCTCCAAAATGGTGTCGGGTAACTCTTAAGTGTGTCACCCTATGGTTCGCGAATAATGCAGACATGATTGAGACTCCTCTCAGATCAATAATCAGAAGCGGGACCTAGAGATCCATACTGACTCCTGCATATTCAACGATGACTTCTATGATCGTGAGAACCTTTAACGCTAGTAACTTAATCCCTTTGTCTCATGATATAATACATGTCCGATATTCGATCATCGGTATCCAAATACCTAGTTTGATCTCGTTACCGACATGCACTCTTTTCTCGTTCCCGTGATATAACATTCTAGTGATCACATCACTTGCTTGCAAGCTATCTTAATGTGATATCACCGGGAGGGCCCAGAGTATATCTATCCGTCATCGGGATTGACAAATTCCACTCTTGATCCATGAGCCTCAACATAACACCTTCGTAGCACTGAACCCATCTTTATAGTCACCCTGTTACGGTGTGACGTTTGATGTTATCAAGATACTCTTTTGGTGTTAGCAATTAACATGATCTCATGGTCTAAGGATAAAGATTACTTCGTATGATGTTATAGCAATATAAACATAATGACTTGATCGTAATGCTATACTTCAGATGAATGTTCATCACATCATTTCACAAATGTTGTGACCTTGTTATTAACAACATCCAATGTCTATGATCAGGAAACCTTGATCATCTTGTTAATCAACAAGCTAGTCTATAAGAGAGGCATAACTAGGAACCCTTTTTGTTTATCAAACACACATGTATGGATGTTTCCGATCAATAGAATTATAGCATGCAAAATAAACATCTATCATATATGAGGAATACATAATAACAACTTTATTATTGCCTCTCAGGGCATATTTCCGTCAGTCTCCCACTTGCACTAGAGACAATAATCTAGTTCACATAGTGATAAATCTAACACCCATGGAGTTCTGGTGTTGATCATGTTTTTCCCTAGGGAGAACTTTAGTCAACGGATCTGCTACATTTAGGTCCGTATGTACTTTAGAAATCTTTATATCTCCATCCTTGACATGCTCGCGGATAGAGTGAAACCGACGCTTAATATGCTTGGAATTCTTGTGAGACCTTGGTTCCTTTGCGTTGGCTATGGCTCCATTGTTGTCACAATAGATCACCATCGGGTCCAACGCACTGGGAACCACACCCAGTTCCGTTATGAACTCTTTCATCCAAACCGCTTCCTGCGCCGCTTCTGAAGCAGCAACATATTCCGCCTCCGTCGTTGATCCAGCCACCACAGGTTGTTTGGAACTCCTCCAACTAACTGTTGCTCCGTTCAAGAGAAATATATATCCGGATTGAGACTTAGAGTCATCCGGATCGGTGTCAAAACTAGCATCGACATAACACTTAGCGACTAGCTCTTCTTCACCTCCGTATATAAGAAACATATCCCTAGTTCTTCTCAAGTACTTAAGGATATTCTTGACCGCTATCTAGTGTTCTGAACCTGGATCAGATTGGTACCTACTAGTCAAACTAATAGCATGTGCCACATCCGGTCTTGTACATAGCATGACATACATTATAGAGCCTATGGCCGAGGCATAGGGGATCTTATCCATTATCTCTTTTTCTTCCGCCGTAGTCGGACTTTGAGTCTTGCTCAATGTCTTGCCTTGCAACATAGGTAAGAACCCTTTCTTACTTCCATCCATATTAAACTTCTTTAATATCTTATCAAGGTATGTACTCTGCGATAGCCCAATTAGGCGCCTTGATCTATCTCTATAGATTTTAATGCCTAATATATATGACGCTTCACCAAGGTCTTTCATCGAAAATTTGTTGTTTAGATAACTTTTAACACTGTTTAAAAGATCTATATCATTTCCAATCAATAATATGTCATCCACATATAATATTAGAAATGCCACATTACTCCCACTCACTTTCTTGTAAATACAAGCCTCTCCATAAGTTTGGACAAATCCAAACTCTTTGATCACCTCATCAAAGCGGAGATTCCAACTCCGGGATGCTTGCTTCAGTCCATAGATGGATAGCTGAAGTTTGCATACCTTATCAGCATCCTTAGGATTGACAAAACCCTTAGGTTGTATCATATACAACTCTTCTTCAATATTACCATTGAGGAATGCAGTTTTGACATCCATCTGCCATATTTCATAATCGAAATATGCAGCAATTGCTAACATAATCCTAACCGACTTGAGCATCGCTACGGGAGAGAATGTCTCATCATAGTCAACTCCTTGAATTTGTCGAAACCCCTTTGCGACAAGTCGAGCCTTATAGATGGTCACATTACCATCAGCATCGGTTTTTCTTTTGAAAATCCATTTATTCTCAACGGCCTTTCGATCGTGAGGTAAGTCCTCCAAGGTCCAAACCTGGTTTTCGTACATGGATTCCATCTCGGATTTCATGGCTTCTAGCGATTTGTTGGAATCCGGGCTCATCATCGCTTCTTCATACGTCGCAGGGTCATCTATTTCATCAATCATGAAATTCATAACAGGATTGCCATACAGATTAGGAGCTGCACGTGTCCTACTTGACCTGCGAGATTCGATAGTGTCCTCTTTTGGAGTATGATCAATATCATTAGCTCTCTCTTCATTAGGTGAAGTCAACTCCGAAACCATTTCCGGTGCTGCGCTGCTCGCCATTTCATGAAGAGAAGGTTCAATAATCTCTTCGAGTTCTACCTTCTGACTACTCACACCTTTTGCGAGAAACTCCTTCTCAAGAAAGGATCCATTCTTGGCAACAAAAAACTTGCCTTCGGATCTGTGATAGAAGATATACCCAATCGTTTCCGTAGGGTATCCTATGAAGACGCATTTTCCACTTTGGGTTCGAGTTTATCCGGTTGAAGTTTCTTCACATAAACATCGCATCCCCAAACTTTAAGAAATGATAGCTTAGGTTTTTTTCCAAACCATAATTCATACGGTGTCGTTTCAACGGATTTAGATGGTGCCCTATTTAAAGTGAATGTAGTGGTTTCCAGTGCATAACCCCAAAATGACAGTGGCAAGTCAGTCAGAGACATCATAGATCGAACCATATCCAATAAAGTACGATTACGATGTTCTGACACACCATTACGTTGTGGTGTTCCGGCAGGCGTGAGTTGTGAAACTATTCCACACTCTTTCATGTGTGTGCTAAACTCGTAACTTAGATACTCACCTCCATGGTCGGACTGCAAAAATTTGATCTTTCTGTTACGATGATTTTCCACTTCATTCTGAAATTCTTTGAACTTTTTGAAGGTTTCAGACTTGTGTTTCATCAAATAGATATACCCGTATCTCCTCAAATCATCCGTGAAAGTAACAAAATAACGATATCCACCTCGCGCCGACACACTCATTGGTCCACACACATCAGTATGTATGATTTCCAATAAATCTGTCGCCCGTTCCACTGAACCAGAAAACGGTGTTCTAGTCATCTTGCCCGCAAGGCATGGCTCACATGTATCAAATGATTCAAAATCAAGTGATTCCAAAAGTCCATCAGAATGGAGTTTCTTCATGTGTTTAATGCCAATATGACCTAGACGGCAGTGCCGCATATATGCAGATATATCATTATCAAGTTTAATCCTTTTAGCATCAACATGATGAATATGCGTAATACTACTATCGAGATCCAATAGAAATAAACCATTCAACACATGTGCATGACCATAAAAGATATCATTCTTATAAATCGAACAACCATTGTTTTCAGATTTAAAGGAATAACCACTTTGCATCAAACACGAGCCGGATACAATGTTCATGCTCAGTGCAGGCACCAAATAACAATTATTAAGATTTATAACTAATCCCGATGGCATATGGAGAGGTAGTGTCCTGACGGCGATCACATCAACTCTTGATCCATTGCCGACCCGCATCATGACCTCATCCCTTGCTAGTTGTCGCTTGTTCCGCAGCCCCTGAACCGAGTTACATATATTAGAAACTGATCCTGTATCAAATACCTAGGTGCTACTGCGAGTACCAGTCACGTACACATCAATAACATGTATATCACATATACCTTTGTTTGCCTTGCCGGCCTTTTTGTCTGCCAAATACTTGGGGCAGTTGCGCTTCCAATGGCTAGTCCCCTTGCAATAGTAGCACTCGGTATTCAGACTTAGGGCTAACTCGGGATTTCTTTTCAGGTGTGGCAATAGATTTGCCACCCTTCTTTCCCTTATGCTTGCCTTTCTTGTCCTTCTTGAAACCGGTGGTCTTATTGATCATTAACACTTGATGTTCCTTCCTAATCTCCACTTCTGCAGTCTTAAGCATTGATAGAAGCTCGGGAAGAGACTTCTTCATGCCCTGCATATTATAGTTCATCACGAAGCTCTTGTAGCTAGGTGGCAGAGATTGGAGAACATGATGTATGCCTAAGTCAATGGGAATCGTTATTCCCAAGGACACAAGCTTATCGGCGTACCCAGACATTTTGAGTACATGCTCACTAACGGAGCTGTTCTCCTGCATCATGCAGCTAAAGAACTTTTCAGAAGCATTATAACTCTCTACAGCAGCATGGGTATCGAAAATCATTTTCAATTCTCCCATGGTATCAAAGGCATTGCCATTTTCGAAACGCTTTCGAAGTTCTGGCTCTAGCCCATACAGTATGCCGCAATGAACTAAGTTGTGGTCCTCCTGACGAGTTATATAGACATTCTTTTCCTCGTCAGGGGCATCAGGAGCTGGTGGGGGGCCTAGTGGCGCCTCTAGCACATATTGCTTTTGTGCAGCAATGAGTAGAATCCTCAAATTCATAGCCTAGTTGGTGAAGTTGCTACCATTCGTAGCAAGTTTCTCTTTCTCCATGAAAACATTGAAATTAAAAGCAGGTGGTGCCATCTACAATAGAATTTGTAAAGTTTATTTAGACTAAGTTTATGATAGAGTGAGTTCAACTAATCCAAATTATTAATGAACTCCCACTCAAAAACGACATCCCTCGTGTCCTTTTGGTGATTACATGAACCAAATCCACTACACCAAGTCCGATCATCACGTGAGTCGGTGTAGCTTCAAAGGCGAGCATCTATATGGGCATCATATCAACTATATGACTCATGCTTAACCTTTCGGTCCGTGTTCTGAGGCCATGTCTGTACATGCTAGGCTCGCCAAGTAAGAACCTTAGTATTCACGTGTGTAAAAATGTCTTACACCCGTTCTTATGAAAGTGTAGAGTCGAGTACACCCGATGATCACGTGATGTCTCGAAACACGATCCACAGAATGGTGCATACTTAAGGAAGAACACATTTTATCTTGATATTTAAATCAGGGATCATCTTACAATGCTACAAAAAGCGCCAAACTAGCACTATAAGATGCTAACATCTAATGTGTAAAGTGAGATGATATGGTCCATGCATTTGATCTCAATCATTTCCATCGTGGTATGATCTCTATCATTCCTTTGTGTGTAAGGCCAAGGTCTATGGAACTTACACGTTGAGTGTGTTGTAAGAGTATCTATCATACATCTACTGACAACAATACCATATCAAGACACTAGCCCAGCAACGATCTAAACTAGACGCCTCTAATTTATCAATTGCAAGTTTTACGTGGCTTAGGGCTTTCGGAGATAGAACCGGTCTTACCTACGAACATGAACCACGACGAGGATACCAAGTTATTACCAACTCGTTATAAATCAGATATTGACTATAGTAGGAGAGACAGACACCCGCCAGCCACTTATGCAAAACAAGTTGCATGTCAGTCATGGAACCGGTCTCATGTATGATGACATGTAAGGTTGGTCCAGGCCGCTTCATCCCACTATGCCACCAATTATCCAAAATACATAGAAGATGAAATAACATGATCATCATCGCCCACATATAAACATATGTGTACTACCCGTGCAAAGCACCTACGCATAGATCAGGCTCTAATACCACTATTGGGTCCGCAGCATAGAAAACAAAAAAATTCCTACGATGGGAACTATACGCCAAGATATATCTACTAGATACAGAGCAACGGGTGGACATACATCCATCGAGAACTTACCATCAAAGACAACGAGTTTTGTTAATGAGTAGGAACTTGTGGTTGATGTAGTCATACACTTGTTGATCTCAAGATCGTGTGGAAGTCCGAGCGCCGCAAATCAGCAGTGCATCCGTCCTCGCACACACGTTCAAGCCACCGGACAACCTCCACCTCCTCGCTCCAGCGATGCAGCGAAAGCAGTAACTCCTTCTAGACGAAATGCCACCAGGAACATGTATCTCGCTAATCCGAGACCATGGGGGAATAATTCTAGAGGGGGAGAGAGATCCTTCACGAGGAGGTGTGAGGAAGAAGGAGGAAGAGGGGGGCCTTTTATAGGAGGAGGGGGTTCCCCTCCCCATGGCCGGTGCCTCATGGGGGGTGACCCCTCACCTCCCCCATTCATGTGGTGGTAACCCCTCCACATTAAAATGCCTCTTCACTTTCCCTTTTAAAGTCTCCACTTTAAATGCATTAAAATTCTCTAGGTTTAATGCTCTCTCGTATAATAAAACTCTTTTATTAAATTTATTCAGAATTTTGTTAATTACTTTAATTAACAAACATTCACATAAAACCCCTTGCAACATTTCAATACCACATGCAGAACCACTTTCTGCAATTTCACCTGAAACAATTCCGGTTTCTATTGAAACAATTCCTGTGCTTTGCAATTCTTTCATCTGAAACATATGTGCTCCAAAATGGTGTCCGGTAACTCTTAAGTATAGGGTCCCCAACCTTGTAAAAATATAAGGTAGGTAGAATCCCCTGTGTTTACAATGCTAGTCCCTGGATCAATAGCTAGCATCCACAGTTAAGATGTAATATCAAGAAACAAAGGTCATAATATAACTTTATAACCAGGAATAACATAATTTTATTACATCTTCCATAGCTCATTTGGCTATTACATTACATTGCAGCGGAATAACTATAGTCATGGGGTCCTTCATCTTCAAAGTGCCACAGGCAGATGTTGGTTGTAGACTTTGTAATCCTAATCAATCAATCTTCACTAAAATCAGTCAAACCTACAACATTACAAGTTACAGCCACAGAGGGTCAATACATTTGAGTTGTATTGGCAAGTGATACTATGGTAGTATAGTGGAGTCTATCATCTATATGCATTTGGATAAGTGGAGTTGAGGCTTGCATTGCTCAAAGTAGATTTTTCCTTAACATTTTGAAAATACTAAGTTTTGCTTGGCAAAATCATTTTTCCCAATCAAAGATTTGAAGATCCTTGTCCAAGGCATCTCTCCATCAAAGATTGAAGATTTCAAACAACCCTTGTTCAAACCACAAGTTTTAACTTAGAAATTGGAATGATGAGATTCTTGATTGCTTCCATGTCTTGAAGCTCAAATTGTCCTTTACCAGGGACATGGCTAAGTACTTAGGTTTTACACTCTGCAGAGGTGGTGCACTTTTCCCACAAGACTTGGTTTCCCAAGACAACATCTTTTAGAAGCCTTCCCTTCGACCATCATGGATGCGTTCCAACCTATCAAACACTACCACCCACTGTCCATATGGCTAAGTTCTTGCAACCTATATGATCATGGCAGAGCCCATATTGCCAAGTGGTTGCACTTGAAGCTTCTCAACATTTGACATCTCAATCTCTTTGTTCCTGGGTGGCCATCCACAAGTGAGATACACAAGACAAGTCCATGGCCTTGTGAACCACTCAACACAAACCATTCCTTCCATTCCACCTAGGTGATTTATTCACTTAGTTGTTTTATTAAACAAAACATAAGTCCACAGACTTAGAATATTTTTCCATAGTGTGAATATATATTCCACCCATGTTTTCTATTAGCTAGGCTAAGCTGGATAGTAGTAGGAATCTTAACTTAGGAAAATCCTACTAAGGATTCATCTACTAGGTTTTCCTATAGCAAGGTCTATACTTAGCAAAATAAAATCCATGCAAGTTTTACTTAGCAAAATCACTAATGCATAGTGAAAGTAATGGGACAAAAGATATGAAGCATCACTTGCCTTTTTGGTAGAGGGTATAGGTTCACTCCTTGTCCTTGCAACAATCACACTCTTCAAGTCACTACAAATCAATCAATCAAGGCACAAACTCAATCTACCAAACAAGCAAAACAACACATAAAATCACATAGTCAAAGTAATGCATGCAAACATGCCAAGCTTTGTTTTGTTTGAAAAAGTGGTTCCTAGTGGGTCATAGACATTGGAATACACCTAATGGTCATTTTGTAAAGTGGCAAAGTCATTTGCAAAAGGTTTCACTACAAAAACCATTTTCAAAACAAATTATCATTTTATGTGGTGTAGAAATATTTTTACTAAGGCATTAACCTATAGGGTTCACCAAATATGTTTTCAAATCACAAAACTTGGTTTTTGGGGTCAGAGAGTTTAAAACAAAACATTTTCCAAAGGTTTTCCTTCAAAATCAATTTTAATAAATAAACCACATTTCTATTTGACTAGAAATGGTTTTTAAATCAAAGAATCATTATTTTGTTTCACCAAATGAGTTGCTATTGCAAAACTTGGTGTTTTGGGTCAGTAGGTTTGGTCCAAAACATTTTCTCAAAGTTTTCTTTATAAAAGTATTTTCATAACCAAAATCTTTATTTCCATTTGGCTAGAAATGGGCTAAATCAAGTTTTCCATCCTAAACTTTACCAATTCCATTTTCCAAACTATGGGTTGGTTCCTAGGGTCAGTAAGGTCACAACAAACCATTTTGAAAAGGTTTTAACCTAAAAAATCATTTTTAAAGAATTTTTCTAATCTAAATAAGCACACAAATGAATATGCAAAAACAAGCAAACAAACAGATACTATTTGCTAAACTAAGGGAAGGGTTGGCTAGGTCTTGCTCTCCTGAATCCAACGACATAAAATTTGTAATTTTTGGATGTGTGGATTCAAAGATACAAGGGTTTGAAAATGGCATCAAAATCTGTTTTCAAATCCTATTTTAAATCTCCTGGCGACACGCGGCGTGTTTTAATTCGCTGGTACCGGTTCGGTGTGGATCAGCGTTGCGGTGCGTTGGATCTAAGTTAAATCGTGCGGCGCGGAGCTAGTACCCCTTCGCGATTAAATGAATCTATCGTGCTCGCCCGATCTAGATCGAACGGCTCCTATTGCCTGGCCAAGAACTGGTGGTGCTCAACGGTGGTGCGCGGCGGCGACGGTCAGACAACGGCGGCGCTGGCCAAATAGGAAGCGAGAGAGGGAGAGAGTAGGCTCACCAGATTTGCAAAAGGCTGGGGAAGCTCGCCGTGTGGTCGATGAGGCAAGGGGCGCTCAGGTGCAGCTGCGATTGCTCGCCGGAGTAGAGGACAGCGTCGGTTGGTCTCAGTCGTGGTCGGAGTCGTCGCTACAGGTCACGAGAAGAACAACCTAGGACTGGGTTATCTGCGCAAGGTCACGGCAAAGATGTTTGCGTGATCGAGGAGACACGGGGTGGTCGGAATCTACCTGTGGGCGTCGTCGGAGAAAGAGGCAGACGGCGGCGCTGTCAGAGCTCGTTGCAGACGTTGCTCTAGGGCGCCCGCGGTTGAGAGGAGGGTGCTGGGAGATGCGTCTGGGAGTGGGGAAGCTGCCAGCGTGCTCAGGGAGGCTCGGGGCGGTGTCGAGTCGCCGGAATCGGAACCGGACTTCGTCGGAACAGAGGGTGCTCGGGGAGGAATTGGGGGGTCTGGAGCATGCCAGCGCGGGGTATCAGAGGGGAAATATAGGGGAGGCATGGGCGTTTCAACCTGCGTGATCAAGGCGAGGTAAAGGCCCGGCATCAATGTGAATTGAACGCGTGGATTGAAGGCAGCAACGGCAACGAGGTTTGGGGAAGACAGGGTCGCGCGGGTGTGAGAGATGAACAGGAGGAGTGGGGTCGGTTGGTCAGTGGGAAAAGAAAGTAGGGGGAGGGTCCACTGGTCAGTGTCACTGCGGGTTAACTAATTGGTGCGAATCGTTTTCTTTCGGGGAGGGAACTGGGCTGTTTCTGGGCCTGTTTGGGCTAGTTGGGTTGGGCTGTCCTATTTCATATTTTTTCTGTCTGTTTTCTTTTTTCCTTTTCTATTTCTATTTTTTCTGTTTTGAAATTCAAACAATTATTCAAACGTTCAAACCACTCAAACAATTCAAACAATCACTCAACTTTGTACTTTGAATTTGGTTCTGTTTATCAACATAAACCAAATCTCAAAATAAAATAATATTTTTATTTATTTTAGGATCCATTTAATAATTAAATAAAATGGATCTTTAGTTATTTAATAAAATAGGGTTTGATTTAATTAATAGAATTTCCATTTGAAATCCAAATATTTTCAAAACCAAATCAGTAGGTTTTATTTGGAAATAAAGAATATTTGGAAAACTTGTTTAAAACAAAATAATGTTTTATTTTAGGGTCCATTAATAATTAAATAGAATGGACCTTAGTTATTAAATCAAATAGGATTTATTTTATTTAAATCTTTATTTTGAAATCTAAAATAGAACCAAAACACTTCTAAAGGTTTTATTTTGAGAAAACAAAATACTTGGAAATCTTATTTTAAATAAATAAATAAGTTTTGATGTTTTGGAAATAGTAAAACCTTTATTAATAAAACTTGGATATTTAAATCCTTTTTATTTTATTTTTAAATAAACCTCTACTATTTTAATCAAAGCAAAACCTTTTGTTTCAAAGTCTTGGCCAAGGTTTAATTTGGCTTTATAAAATAATCTTTATTTATAATATTTCTTTTTATTTTGAAAACCAAAACCTTTTATAAAAAGATTTCAAAATAGTAATAAAATACTTGGAAAACTTATTTAAAATAAATAAATAAGTTTTAGTGTTCATTTAAAATGGGAAAAGCCTTTACTTAAATAAAATTTGGATATTACATCCTTATTATTTTATTTAAATAAACCTTTACTCATTTTATCAAAACAAAATATTTTATGATAAAGGATTGGCCAAAATTAATTTGGCTCTTTAAAATATAATCTTTATTTATAAATCCACCTTTTCATTTGAAAACAAAGTCTTTTATTAAAAGATCCAAATTAGTGTTTCCAAAATATTTTATTTTCCTTTATTAAATGTTTATCTTTATAAATCCCTTTAGGATTTAATTGTTCAAAATAGGTTTGAAGATTCCTATTGGAATTTAAAAAGTTTCTTCTAGCCCTGAAAATCAATAAAGTTTTATTTTATTCATTTATTTTTCACATTACAAGATTTGGAAAATCTTGGGATGTGACATTAAGTGTGTCACCCTACGGTTCGCGAATAATGCAGACATGATTGAGACTCCTCTTAGATCAATAATCAGAAGCGGGACCTGGAGATCCATACTGACTCCTGCATATTCAACGATGACTTCTGTGATCGTGAGAACCTTTAACGCTAGTAACTTAATCCCTTTGTCTCATGATATAATACATGTCCGAGATTCGATCATCGGTATCCAAATACCTAGTTTGATCTCATTACCGACATGCACTCTTTTCTTGTTTCCATGATATAACATTCTAGTGATCACATCACTTGCTTGCAAGCTATCTTAATGTGATATCACCGAGAGGGCCCAGAGTATATCTATCTGTCATCGGGATTGACAAATTCCACTCTTGATCCATGAGCCTCAACATAACACCTTCGTAGCACTGAACCCATCTTTAGAGTCACCCTGTTATGGTGTGACGTTTGATGTTATCAAGATACTCTTTTGGTGTTAGCAATTAACATGATCTCATGGTGTAAGGATAAAGATTACTTCGTATGATGTTATAGCAATATAAACATAATGACTTGATCATAATGCTATACTTCGGATGAATGTTCATCACATCATTTCACAAATGTTGTGACCATGTTATTAACAACATCTAATGTCTATGATCAGGAAACCTTGATCATCTTGTTAATCAACAAGCTAGTCTATAAGAGAGGCATAACTAGGAACCCTTTTTGTTTATTAAACACACATGTATTGATGTTTCCAATCAATACAATTATAGCATGCAAAATAAACATCTATCATGTTCGAGGAATACATAATAACAACTTTATTATTGCCTCTCAGGGCATATTTCCGTCAGTACCTGCAGCGTTGGACAAGGGCAAAGCAGCTGCCAGGACGGGGGCGCATGTTGCACTGGCGAGTACGGACAAGAAGAGGAACGAGAAGAAGACCAGGAAGAAGAGAGGAGATAGCTATTTGGACGAGTCCGACTCGGCCAACGAGGAGGCGTTCATCGATCAGTTGGAGGCAGAAGCGGAGGAGAGTGACATGGACCCATGGGACTACGAAGAGGAGGAGGAGGACTCCGACGAGGAGATATCACGCTTATTTGAGGAAGGGGGCGGTGTCGAGTCGTCAAAGGAGGACACCGACAGCGGCGATGGTAGGGACCATGGAGTTGACGAAGACAAGGACGAACCGGAAGACGAAGACGATGGCTTCTTCGAAATATGATCATTTATTTTAGGTAGATAGATGGATTTTCACTTGTTTATGGAGGTAAAGTATTGATGGCACGGATAGAGAGGTGGCACGGATTGACTATGCATAAAAAAAGTGGAGAAGGGAGGGGTTATCCTGCCTGTTGGATCACATAGGATCAACAGTTGGTGAAGACGATCCGCGTGACATCTCTGTCAGCCAATCAGGGCGTAGCACCCAGAGAGAGCACACTTTGGGATCTCCACACATTTGGTCTTTTGTGAGATTTGTGACCGAGAGAGAGGGTAAATCTCTTTTCACAATCCGCCTATAGATCCACCAGGGTCATTGCATGTGTGTTCTTCTCATTAACCACAGCTAGAGTCATTGCATGTGTGTTCTTTTCACAGACCACATATGGAACCACCATTGTCATCGAAATGTGTATTCTTTCATTAACCACAACCGGAGTCATTTCACGACTGTTCTTTTCACATACCACATATGGATCCACCAGAGTCATTGAAATGTGTGTTCTTTTTACTAACAACAACCGGAGTCATTGCATGTATGTTCTTTTCACATGCCACATATGGATCCACCAGTGTCATTGCATGTGTGTTCTTTTTACTAACAACAACTGGAGTCATTTCATTTGTGTTCTTTTCACATACCACATATGGATCCACCAGTGTCATTGCATGTGTGTTCTTTTTACTAACGACAACTGGAGTCATTGCATGTGTGTTCTTTTCACATACCACATATGGATCCACCAGTGTCATTGAAATGTGTGTTCTCTTCAGAGACCACACATCGAACCACCAATGTCATTGCATATGTGCTATTTTTACTAACAACAACCAGAGTCATTGCATGCGTGTTCTTTACAACAACTAGAGTCATTGCATGTGTGTTCTTTTCACATAACACATATGGAACCACCAGCGTCATTGAAATATGTGTTCTCTTCAGAGACAACACATGGATCCACCAGTGTCATTGCATGTGTGCTCTTTTTACTAACAACAACCAGAGTCATTTCATGTGTGTTCTTTTCACATACCACATATGGATCCACCAGTGTCATTGAAATGTGTGTTCTTCTCATTAACCACATCTAGAGTTATTGCATGTGTGTTCTCTTCAGAGACCACACATGGATCCACTAGTGTCATTGCATGTGTGTTCTTTTTACTAACAATAAATGGAGTCACTGCATGTGTGTTCTTTTCCCATACCACATATGGATCCACCAGTGTCATTGAAATGTGTGTTCTCTTCAGACACCACACATGGATCCACCAGTGTGATTGCATGTGTGCTCTTTTTACTAACAACAGCCAGAGTCACTGCATGTGTATTCTTTTTACTAACAACAACCAGAGTCATTGCATGTGTGTTCTCTTTAGAGACCACACATGGATCCACCAGTGTCATTGCATGTGTGTTCTTTTTACTAACAACAACTGGAGTCATTGCATGTGTGTTCTTTTCACATACCACATATGGATCCACCAGTGTCATTGAAATGTGTGTTCTCTTTAGAGACCACACATGGATCCACCAATGTCATCGCATGTGTGTTCTTTTTACTAACAACAACGGGAGTCATTGCATGTGTGTTCTTTTCACATACCACATATGGATCCACCAGTGTCATTGCATGTGTGTTCTCTTCAGAGACCACCTATGGAATCACCAGTGTCATTGCATGTGTGCTCTTTTTACTAACAACAACCAGAGTCATTTCATGACTATTCTTTTCACATACCACATATGGATCCACTAGTGTCATTGAAATGTGTGTTCTTCTCATTAACCATAGCTAGAGTTATTGCATGTGTGTTCTCTTCAGAGACCACACATGGATCCACAAGTGTCATTGCATGTGTGTTCTTTTTACTAACAACAACTGGAGTCATTGCATGTGTGTTCGTTTCACATACCACATATGGATCCACCAGTGTCATTGAAATGTGTGTTCTCTTCAGAGACCACACATGGATCCACTAGTGTCATTTCATGTGTGCTCTTTTTACTAACAACAACCAAAGTCATTTCATGTGTGTTCTTTTTGCTAACAACAACCAGAGTCATTGCATGTGTGTTATTTTTACTAACAACAACTAGAGTCATTTCATGACTATTCTTTTCACATACCACCAGTGTCATTGAAATGTGTGTTCTTCTCATTAACCAAAGCTAGAGTCATTGGATGTGTGTTCTCTTCAGAGACCACACATGGATCCACCATTGTCATTGCATGTATGTTCTTTTTACTAACAACAACTGGAGTCATTGCATGTGTGTTCTTTTCACATACCACAGATGGATCCACCCGTGTCATTGTATGTGTGCTCTTTTTACTATCAACAACTGGAGTCATTTCATGACTATTCTTTTCACATACCACATACGGATCCACCAGTGTCATTGAAATGTGTGTTCTTCTCAGTAACCACAGCTAGAGTTATTGCATGTGTGTTGTCTTCAGAGACCACACATGGATCCACCGGTGTCATTGCATGTGTGTTCTTTTTACTAACAACAAATGGAGTCATTGCATGTGTGTTCTTTTCACATACCACATATGGATACACCAGTGTCATTGAAATGTGTGTTCTCTTTAGAGACCACACATGGATCCACCAGTGTCATTGCATGTGTGCTCTTTTTACTAACAACAACCAGAGTCATTGCATGTGTGTTCTTTTTACTAATAACAACCAGAGTCATTGCACATGGATCCACCAGTGTCATTGCATGTGTGTTCTTTTTGTTGGAAATATGCCCTAGAGACAAATAGTAGTAAGGACTATTATCATATTTCATATAGTTTATGATTAAGTTTTATATCATGCTATAAATGTATTGAGTGGAAACATCAATACACGTGTGATATACAAACAACCAGGGGTTCCTAGTGAAACTCTAGTCACTGGTTCATTGGTCAATAGATGATCATGTTTCCTGATCATGGAGAATATCATTTTGCGGCCCGAAAGTTGGGTCGCCCAGGAAACACGGTACCCAAGTTGCTTACAATCAGCTGCGTTGCCCAAAGTTGGTGTGCCAAATACTCAGAGGGTATTTTTTGGCACGAATTCAACTTTACGTTTCAATAAAAAATATCAGGCTAACAACCGTCAAGTTGGGCCCCCCTGTCAGCTTTCGCCGTTATGTCGCTGCCGTCGTGGATGCCATGTAGGCTACCATGTAGGCTTGCAGCATTGGCGCATGCATCCTTTACGCGTCTTCTTCTTCCTCTGGGGCGGCAATCTATGGTCACGGCCGTGGCGCGGAGCTAGGACTTGGACGAACCTGCTCGGCCCCGTTCTCCTCCCCATCCCGAATCGGAGCTCGCCCTCACCATGGCCGCACCCATGGCACGGCGCGGGGACGAGAATTCATTCCCGGGTGAGATCTGTCACCATGTCGACCATGCTCGGTCCTGTTGGCCTCCTCCAGAATCCGAGCTCACCGTCGCCATGGCCGCACACGCACCAGCCATGGCGCCTTCCTCTCGGAACCCCAAAGCCGCATCCACCCAGTTCGGCACAACGCCAACAAGGTGAAAATGCATCAAGTTTTCTTCTTGTGATTGTAGAAAAACATGTATGTACCGTGGCCGTAGCATACTCTAACAATGTACACATATGTTGTTTACTAGATTTTCATTTGAAATTAGTAGCTCTGTGATGATGAAACATAGAGAACCTAAATGGAATAACGATGACGACCATGTTCTGTACTTTGGATTGCATCAACAGGTGCTCACTGACGAAGCAAGTTACCAAGAGAGTGGAGTTCATCAGCCATTGCCAAAAAATATGTGAACAAATCAATGAGCGATTCAATGCAAATACGCGTAGAAAAGCTAGATCCATGTCATCAATCATCAATAGGTGGCACATTCTAGTGATGCGTTCAAATGCGTACACCATGTATCATTTGCTTGAAGTGGTTGTTATCCTGAGAAAAAATCCCTAGTATGCACATTACCTTTGTATGTTCTATGCTGCAATTCTGTTGTTATGGGCGTGGAAAGAAAAGCTGGGCTTCACTGAATATTACGCAGTTAGGCCTAACTTAGTCTTACACAAATAAGCACAGCTTAGTCTTTACACAAATAAGCGTAACTAATGATAAAGATAAAGAGAAATGGTTCATCGGATCTGCCAGTATGAGCACTAGGTCCCTAGAGCTGGTGGTATCGTCGAAACAAACCAGAATGCTGCATTTGGCCAATTGGCATTCTCTACCAAATCGTACGACCCCACTGATCAGCCAATTGTAGGCCCCCTCCCCCCGACATGGATTCGGCTCCAGGTCCGATCTGGAGTGTCAACATGATAGGCGCATGAGTGTGTAGCAAACACACAGTCTGTTATAAACACTAGAAGTGCTGGCACCTCAGCAACAACACCAACATGTTCTTCCTAGACTCCGGCAGTAGCCTCATCAGGTATTTCGTCAGCTTCACCAGCAGTAGCCTCAGCAGGTATTTCGGCAGCTTCACCAGCAGCATTAGCAAGTATTTCGTTAGCTTCACCAGGAGCAGCAGCAACTAGTTCTTCGTCAGCTCCACCACCACCAACACCACCAGCAGAAGAATAAGAAGCAAGATCGAGCCGTGGTCACTGAGCAATTACAGGTTCAACAGCTCTAGGGGCTCCGACAAAGAAAGGGTAGTTGATCCCAAGAAACACAGATTGTCCCTTTAGATTGTCGACTCTGCTCTAGACTTGCTCTACTGGGTCTTTGGATGGGCATGCGGACCTCGAGAAAATGTGACACCACAGCGATGGGTATGAAGAAAGTTGTGTCCCCATATGTTCTATTGTATCACCAACGCTGTTTAGTGCTCCCCTGATATGAATCCACATGAGTTCATCATCCTGTTCCATGTCGCCTCTGAGAGGTGCCAGGAACCAGCGCTGTTTCCCAAGTTCAGCATCTGCTACTGCATCTTCGACGATCGTAGATGGAATGATGTGTGGGGCTGCGTGGGTACCTGCGTGTTACTTATAGTCAGTAAGCAGAATTTTGAATGGGATTTTACATGCTATATGACACCATGACTCACCCCAAATGGACGGCTCCCAAACACGCACATCGCCGCTAGGTTCAGTGACCGCATAAATGCGTTGCGGTTTGTACGAAGAGTAGCTGTAGGTGAAGACGGTGTCGACATACTTCTCTGGCCACAGGAAGTCGTCGCGTAAGACTGTCCATTCCTTGTCTTCTGGGCATCTAATGAATGTGATTGCCTTGTCGAACACCGCTAAGAGTTCGTACTCCCAGGTCTTCCACGCCCCCTCCTGTGGTCTATGTGGGAGTTGTAGCTTCAGGAGGTCAAGTTCTGCCATGTTGAAGCTATAAGCGAATTTGGAAATGGGCGACGGTTACCCGTTGTTGAATGCAGTAATGCCGACACCCTCCAAAGATGGCAATGCAAGTCTCATCGATCTATAGCCATTTTTTTAGAGTCCAAGTACTGCCATCCTGTGATAAAAGGACCAGCCACTCGCCGTTGCCACACACCCAGTTCTGGTCATCTTCCATTCCCATCTCTTCTTCTTCCTTGATATTCACCACTACTGATTCAGAGCACTTATCCAACAGCATCAGTTTTGCATGAATATTCTGTAAAGTTTGTTGTCAGTTGGTACAATCACCTAGCATGGATTCCATTGCAAATACAATTTGACAACTGGACCTTCAGATTAAAGTACACAAAATATTGCCTAAATACGAGTGTCTCCTCAGATATCGCCTAAATTGTGCCTATGTCACTACGAAGATACTCAATATATGGAGTAGTAGCAGAGCTCCCAGAACAAACTCCCGACGATGATCATAAACAGCTCGGGGCATAACAGCCTTAAATCGTCTAATCTGTTTGTTTTTATTTTAGGAAACAGAATCTCACCTAGAAGGCATTCAATTGCAAAATCGAAATTGACAACTCGTCTATCACCTAAAGTAAGATTGTGTCACTACGAAACTACCAGAATATGAGGTACGAGTAGAGCTTCCGCTGTACAGAATAGTCTTAAATGGTTCGATTTGTTCAAACCGCGCGTGCACACAACACGTTCGACGAAAGGAACATAGGATTCCGATGAGAGTTCAGCACATATGAATCAACGATATGACTGAAAAAATAAGCTTGATACTAAAACTTACGTGGCCATCACGGTCATTTGGCCATTTGCTGTTATCGGGATAAAGAAGGACTGGCGTGTCGAACGGTTGTTCGTCCATGTCCCGCTTCATGAAGCGGTAGCCAGGGATGCAGCGAGCGAGGCAGCCGGCAGAGATGATGTCCAACACCATTGCGATCCTGTGCATGTTCACGGTGCTGAGGTTCCGCCATCCCCAATCCTCACAGTAGCGGTCGCCCTGGCCATCCGCGTCGTCATCGCATGCCTTTCGCTTCAGCCTGTTGCTACCCCAAGCTCTACCCATAGCGGCAAATGGAGTCTGGAATCCGGTAGATTAATGGAGGCATTGTGATAAGGAGGCAGATGGATTCGGGAGGGGATAGAATCAGGGATGGGGGCAGTTGTTCGAGTGGGGAGTGAATCTGCAAGGAACCGCCTCCGCCGTCGGTTCTCGTCCGCGTGGAAGACAAGGAAGTGGGGCGTAATTATTGAGTGCGGGCACCGGAACCGTCTAGATGAAGTGAAAAAATAAATCATAAGAGAGAAATGTGTGGCCCGCCTGTTAGTGACTTTTCCACGTTTCTCTCTCACGATTTCTCTCTTACCATTGCATGCGTGTTCTTTTCACAAACCACATATGGATCCACCAGTGTCATTGCATGTGTGTTCTTTCCACAAAACACACGTGGATCGACCAGTGGTCATTGCATGTGTGTTCTTTCCACAAACCACACATGGATCCCCCTGAGTCATTGCATGTGTGTTCTTTCCACAAACCACATATGAATCAACCAGTGTCATTGCATGTGTGTTCTTTTCACAAACCACATATGGATCCACTAGAGTCATTGCATGTGTGTTCTTTTCACAAACCATATATGGATCCACCAGTGTCATTGCATGTGTGTTCTTTCCACAAAACACAAATGGATCGACCAGTGGTCATTGCACGTGTGTTCTTTCCACAAACCAAACATGGATCCCCCTGAGTCAATGCATATATTCTTTCCACAAACCACACATGGATCAACAGTGTTCACTGCATGTGTGTTCTTTCCACAAACCACTTATGGATCAACAAGTGGTCATTGCATGTGTGTTCTTTACCACAAACCACATATGGATCCACTAGAGTCATTGCATGTGTGTTCTTTTCACAAACCACATATGGACCCACTAGAGTCATTGCATGTGTGTTCTTATACTAAAACCATCACTAGAGTCATTGCATGTGTGTTCTTATCACAAATCACATATGGATCGACAAGTGGTCATTGCATGTGTGTTTTTCTAAAAACCACATATGGATCAATTAATGGTCATTGCATGTGTGTTATTTTCCACAAACCACATAAGGATCCACTAGAGCCATTGCATGTGTTTTTTTCACAAACCACATATGGACCCACTAGAGTCATTGCATGTGTGTCCTTATACTAAAACCAGCACTAGAGTCATTACATGTGTGTTCTTATACTAAAACCAGCACTAGAGTCATTGCATGTGTGTTCTTTTCACAAACCACATATGGATCCACCAGTGTCATTGCATCTGTGTTCTTTCCATAAACCACACATGGATCCATTAGTGGTCATTGCATGTGTGTTCTTTCCACAAACCACACATGGATCCCCCTTAGTCATTGCATGTGTGTTCTTTCCACAAACCACATATGGATCAACCAGTGTCATTGCAACTGTGTTGTTTCCACAAACCACACATGGATCAACTAGTGTTCACTGCATGTGTGTTCTTTCCACAGACCACTTATGGATCAACCAGTGGGCATTGCATGTGTGTTCTTTTCCACAAACCACATATGGATCCACTAGAGTCATTACATGTGTGTTCTTTTCACAAACCACATATGGACCAACTAGAGTCATTGCATGTGTGTTCTTATAGTAAAACTAGCACTAGAGTCATTGCATGTGTCTTGTTTCCACAAACCACACATGGATCCACAAGTGGCATTGCATGTGTGTTCTTTCCATAAACCACACATGGATCGACCAGTGGTCATTGCTTGTGTGTTCTTACCACAAACCACACATGGATCCCCTTGAGTCATTGGATGTGTGTTCTTTTCACAAACCACATATGGATCAACCAGTGTCATTGCATGTGTGTTCTTTCCACAAACCACATATGGATCCACTAGAGTCATTGCATGTGTGTTCTTTTCACAAACCACATATGGACCCACTAGAGTCATTGGATGTGTGTTCTTATACCAAAACCAGCACTAGAGTCATTGCAATAGTGTTCTTTTCACAAACCACATATGGATCCACTAGTGTCATTACATGTGTATTCTTTCCACAAACCACACATGGATTGACCAGTGGTCATTGCATGTGTGTTCTTTCCACAAACCACACAAGGATCCCCCTGAGTCATTGCATGTGTGTTCTTTCCACAAACCACATATGGATCAACCAATGTCATTGCATTTGTGTTGTTTCCACAAACCACACATGGATCAACCAGTGTTCACTGCATGTGTGTTCTTTCCACAAACCACTTATGGATCAACCAGTGGTCATTGCATGTGTGTTCTTTTCCACAAACCACATATGGATCCACTAGTCATTGCATGTGTTCTCTTTTCACAAACCACATATGGACCCACTAGAGTCATTGCATGTGTGTTCTTATACTAAAACCAGCACTAGAGTCATTGCATGTGTGTTCTTTCCACAAACCACACATGGATCCACCAGTGGCATTGTGTGTGTGTTCTTTCCACAAACCACACATGGATCGACCAGTGGTCATTGCATGTGTGTTCTTTCCACAAACCACACATGGATCCCCCTGAGTCATTGCATGTGTGTTCTTTCCACAAACCACATATGGATCAACCAGTGTCATTGCATGTGAGTTCTTTCCATAAACCACATATGGATCCACTAGAGTCATTGCATGTGTGTTCTCTTCACAAACCACATATGGATCCAACAGTGTCATTGCATGTGTGTTCTTTCCACAAACCACACATGGATCGACCAGTGGTCATTGCATGTGTGTTCTTTCCACAAACCACACATGGATCCCCCCTGAGTCATTGCATGTGTGTTCTTTCCACAAACCACATATGGATCAACCAGTGTCATTGCATGTGAGTTCTTTCCATAAACCACATATGGATCCACTAGAGTCATTGCATGTGTGTTCTTTTCACAAACCACATATGGATCCACTAGTGTCATTGCATGTGTGTTCTTTCCACAAACCACACATGGATCGACCAGTGGTCATTGCATGTGTGTTCTTTCCAATAACCACACATGGATTCCCCTGAGTCATTGCATGTGTGTTCTTTCCTTAAACCACATATGGATCCACTAGAGTCATTGCATGTGTGTTCTTTTCACAAACCACATATGGATCCACCAGTGTCATTGCATGTGTGTTCTTATACTAAAAGCAGCACTAGAGTCATTGCATGTGTGTTCTTTCCACAAACCACACAAGGATCCACCAGTGGCATTGCATGTGTATTCTTTCCACAAACCACACATGGATCCACCAGTGTTCACCGCATGTGTGTTCCTGTCATGAACCACACATGGATCAGCTAGTGCTTATTGCATGTGTGTTCTTTTCCACAAACCACATATGGATCCACCAGAGTCATTGCATGTGTGTTCTTTTCACAAACCACATATGGACCCACTAGAGTCATTGCATGTGCGTTCTTATACTAAAACCAGCAATAGAGTCATTGCATGTGTGTTCTTTTGACAAACCACATATGGATCCACCAATGTCATTGCATGTGTGTTCTTTCCACAAACCACATATGGATGAACCAGTGGTCATTGCATGTGTGTTCTTTTCCACAAACCACATATGGATGAACTAGAGTAATTGCATGTGTGTTCTTCCACAAACCACACATGGATTAACCAATGGCATTGCATGTATGTTCTATTCACAAACCACATATGGATCAACCAATGGCATTGCATGTGTGTTCTTTTCACAAATCACATATGGATCCACCAGTGTCATTGCATGTGTGTTCTTTCAACAAACCACTTAAGGATCCACCAGTGTTCATTGCATGTGTGTTCTTTTCCACAAACCACATATGGATCCACTATAGTCATTGCATGTGTGTTCTTTTCCACAAACCATCTATGGATCCACTAGAGTCATTTCATGTGTGTTCTTTTCACAAACCACATACGGGCCCACTAGAGGCATTGCATGTGAGTTCTTATACTAAAACCAGCACTAAAGACATTGCATGTGTGTTCTTATACTAAAACCAGCACTAGAGTCATTGCATGTGTGTTCTTATACTAAAACCAGCACTAGAGTCATTGCATGTGTGTTCTTTCCACAAACCACACACGGATCGACCAGTGGTCATTGCATGTGTGTTCTTTCCACAAACCACACATGGATCCCCTGAGTCATTGCATGTGTGTTCTTTCCACAAACCACATATGGATCAACCAGTGTCATTGCATGTGTGTTGTTTCCACAAACCACATATAGATCAACCGGTGTTCACTTCATGTGTGTTCTTTCCACAAACCACTTATGGATCAACCAGTGGGCATTGCATGTGTGTTCTTTTCCACAAACCACATATGGATCCACTAGAGTCATTGCATGTGTGTTCTTTTCACAAACCACATATGGTCCCACTAGAGTCATTGCATGTGTGATCTTATACTAAAACCAGCACTTGAGTCATTGCATGTGTGTTCTTATGACAAACCACATATGTATCCACCAGTGTCATTGCATGTGTGTTCTTTCCACAAACCACTTATGGATGAACCAGTGGTAATTGCATCTGTGTTCTTTTCCACAAAGCACATATGGATGCACTAGAGTAATTGCATGTGTGTTCTTTCCACAAACCACACATGGATTAACCAATGGCATTGCATGTGTGTTCTTTTCACAAACCACATATGGATCAACCAATGGCATTGCATGTGTGTTCTTTTCACAAATCACATCTGGATCCACCAGTGTCATTGCATGTGTGTTCTTTCCACAAAATACTTACGGATCCACCAGTGTTCATTGCATGTGTGTTCTTTTCCACAAACCACATATGGATCCACTATAGTCATTTCATGTGTGTTCTTTTCTACAAACCATATATGGATCCACTAGATTCATTGCATGTGTGTTCTTTCCACAAACCACTTATGGATGAACCAGTGGTAATTGCATCTGTGTTCTTTTCCACAAAGCACATATGGATGCACTAGAGTAATTGCATGTGTGTTCTTTCCACAAACCACACATGGATTAACCAATGGCATTGCATGTGTGTTCTTTTCACAAACCACATATGGATCAACCAATGGCATTGCATGTGTGTTCTTTTCACAAATCACATCTGGATCCACCAGTGTCATTGCATGTGTGTTCTTTCCACAAAATACTTACGGATCCACCACTGTTCATTGCATGTGTGTTCTTTTCCACAAACCACATATGGATCCACTATAGTCATTTCATTTGTGTTCTTTTCTACAAACCATATATGGATCCACTAGATTCATTGCATTTGTGTTCTTTTCACAAACCACATACGGACCCACTAGAGGCATTGCATGTGTGTTCTTATACTAAAACCAGCACTAGAGTCATTGCATGTGTATTCTTATACTAAAACCAGCACTAGAGTCATTGCATGTGTGTTCTTATACTAAAACCAGCACTAGAGTCATTGCATTTGTGTTCTTTCCACAAACCACACACGAATCGACCAGTGGTCATTGCTTGTGTGTTCTTTCCACAAACCACACATGGATCCCCTGAGTCATTGCATGTGTGTTCTTTCCACAAACCACATATGGATCAACCAGTGTCATTGCATGTGTGTTGTTTCCACAAACCACATATGGATCAACCGGTGTTCACTGCATGTGTTTTCTTTCCACAAACCACTTATGGATCAACCAGTGGGCATTGCATGTGTGTTCTTTTCGACAAACCACATATGGATCCACTAGAGTCATTGCATGTGTGATCTTTTCACAAACCACATATGGACCCATTAGAGTCATTGCATGTGCGTTCTTATACTAAAACCAACACTAGAGTCATTGCATGTGTGTTCTTTTGACAAACCACATATGGATCCACCAGTGTCATTGCATTTGTGTTCTTTCCACAAACCACTTATGGATGAACCAGTGGTAATTGCATGTGTGTTCTTTTCCACAAAGCACATATGGATGCACTTGAGTAATTGCATGTGTGTTCTTTCCACAAACCACACATGGATTAACCAATGGCATTGCATTTGTGTTCTTATCACAAATCACATATGGATCGACAAGTGGTCATTGCATGTGTGTTTTTCCAAAACCACATATGGATCAACTAGTGGTCATTGCATGTGTGTTATTTTCCACAAACCACATATGGATCCACTAGAGCCATTGCATGTGTTTTTTTCACAAACCACATATGGACCCACTAGAGTCATTGCATGTGTGTTCTTCTACTAAAACCAGCACTAGAGTCATTAGATGTGTGTTCTTATACTAAAACCAGCACTAGAGTCATTGCATGTGTGTTATTTTCACAAACCACATATGGATCCACCGGTGTCATTGCATCTGTGTTCTTTCCACAAACCACACAAGGATCAATTAGTGGTCATTGCATGTGTGTTCTTTCCACAAACCACACATGGATCCCCCTAAGTCATTGCATGTGTGTTCTTTCCACAAACCACATATGGATCAACCAGTGTCATTGCATCTGTGTTGTTTCCACAAACCACACATGGATCAACTAGTGTTCACTTCATGTGTGTTCTTTCCACAAACCACTTATGGATCAACAAGTGGTCATTGCATGTGTGTTCTTTTCCACAAACCACATATGGATCCACTAGAGTCATTACATATGTGTTTTTTCACAAACCACATATCGACCAACTAGAGTCATTGCATGTGTGTTCTTATACTAAAACTAGCACTAGAGTCATTGCATCTGTCTTGTTTCCACAAACCACACATGGATCCACCAGTGGCATTGCATGTGTGTTCTTTCCATAAACCACACATGGATCGACCAGTGATCATTGCTTGTGTGTTCTTACCACAAACCACACATGGATCCCCTTGAGTCATTGCATGTGTGTTCTTTTCACAAACCACATATGGATCAACCAGTGTCATTGAATGTGTGTTCTTTCCATAAACCACATATGGATCCACTAGAGTCATTGCATGTGTGTTCTTTTCACAAACCACATATGGACCCACTAGAGTCATTGCATGTGTGTTCTTATACCAAAACCAGCACTAGAGTCATTGCATGTGTGTTCTTTTCACAAACCACATATGGATCCACTAGTGTCATTACATGTGTGTTCTTGTCACAAACCACACATGGATTGACCAGTGGTCATTGCATGTGTGTTCTTTCCACAAACCACACATGGATCCCCCTGAGTCATTGCATGTGTGTTATTTCCACAAACCACATATGGATCAACAAATGTCATTGCATGTGTGTTGTTTCCACAAACCACACATGGATCAACCAGTGTCCACTGCATGTGTGTTCTTTCCACAAACCACTTATGGATCAACCAGTTGTCATTGCATATGTGTTCTTTTCCACAAACCACATATGGATCCACTAGAGTCGTTGCATGTGTGCTCTTTTAACAAACCACATATGGACCCACTACAGTCATTGCATGTGTGTTCTTATACTAAAACCAGCACTAGAGTCATTGCATGTGTGTTCTTTCCACAAACCACACATGGATCCACCAGTGGCATTGTGTGTGTGTTCTTTCCACAAACCACACATGGATCGACCAGTGGTCATTGCATGTGTGTTCTTTCCACAAACCACACATGGATCCCCCTGAGTCATTGCATGTGTGTTCTTTCCACAAACCACATATGGATCCACTAGAGTCATTGCATGTGTGTTCTTTTCACAAACCACATATGGATCCAATAGTGTCATTGCATGTGTGTTCTTTCCACAAACCACACATGGATCGACCAGTGGTCATTGCATGTGTGTTCTTTCCACAAATCACACATGGATCCCCCTGAGTCATTGCATGTGTGTTCTTTCCAGAAACCACATATGGATCAACCAGTGTCATTGCATGTGAGTTCTTTCTATAAACCACATATGGATCCACTAGAGTCATTGCATGTGTGTTCTTTTCACAAACCACATATGGATCCACTAGTGTCATTGCTTGTGTGTTATTTCCACAAACCACACATGGATCGACCAGTGGTCATTGCATGTGTGTTCTTTCCAATAACCACATATGGATCCCCCTGAGTCATTGCATGTTTGTTCTTTCCTTAAACCACATATGGATCCACTAGAGTCATTGCATGTGTGTTCTTTTCTCAAACCACATATGGATCCACCAGTGTCATTGCATGTGTGTTCTTATACTAAAATTAGCACTAGAGTCATTGGATGTGTGTTCTTTTCACAAACCACATATGGATCAACCAGTGTCATTGCATGTGTGTTCTTTCCACAAACCACATATGGATCCACTAGAGTCATTGCATGTGTGTTCTTTTCTCAAACCACATATGGATCCACCAGTGTCATTGCATGTGTGTTCTTATACTAAAATTAGCACTAGAGTCATTGCATGTGTGTTCTTTCCACAAACCACACATGGATCCACAAGTGGCATTTAATGTGTGTTCTTTCCACAAACCACACATGGATCCACCAGTGGCATTGCATGTGTGTTCTTTCCACAAACCACACATGGATCCACCAGTGTTCACCGCATGTGTGTTCTTGTCATGAACCACACATGGATCAGCTAGTGGTTATTGCATGTGTGTTCTTTTCCACAAACCACATATGGATCCACTAGAGTCATTGCATGTGTGTTCTTTTCACAAACCACATATGGACCCACTAGAGTCATTGCATGTGCGTTCTTATACTAAAACCAGCAATAGAGTCATTACATGTGTGTTCTTTTGACAAACCACATATGGATCCACCAATGTCATTGCATGTGTGTTCTTTCCACAAACCACTTATGGATGAACCAGTGGTCATTGCATGTGTGTTCTTTTCCACAAACCACATATGGATGAACTAGAGTAATTGCATGTGTGTTCTTCCACAAACCACACATGGATTAACCAATGGCATTGCATGTATGTTCTTCTCACAAACCACATATGGATCAACCAATGGCATTGCATGTGTGTTCTTTTCACAAATCACATATGGATCCACCAGTGTCATTGCATGTGTGTTCTTTCCACAAACCACTTACGGATCCACCAGTGTTCATTGCATGTGTGTTCTTTTCCACAAACCACATATGGATCCACTATAGTCATTGCATGTGTGTTCTATTCCATAAACCATATATGGATCCACTAGAGTCATTGCATGTGTGTTCTTTTCACAAACCACATACGGGCCCACTAGAGGCATTGCATGTGTGTTCTTATACTAAAACCAGCACTAGAGTCATTGCATGTGTGTTCTTATACTAAAACCAGCACTAGAGTCATTGCATGTGTGTTCTTTCCACAAACCACACACGGATCGACCAGTGGTCATTGCATGTGTGTTCTTTCCACAAACCACACATGGATCCCCTGAGTCATTACATGTGTGTTCTTTCCACAAACCACATATGGATCAACGAGTGTCATTGCATGTGTGTTGTTTCCACAAACCACATATAGATCAACCAGTGTTCACTGCATGTGTGTTCTTTCCACAAACCACTTATGGATCAACAAGTGGGCATTGCATGTGTGTTCTTTTCCACAAACCACATATGGATCCACTAGAGTCATTGCATGTGTGTTCTTTTCACAAACCACATATGGACCCACTAGAGTCATTGCATGTGTGTACTGATACTAAAACTAGCACTAGAGTCATTGCATGTGTGTTCTTATGACAAACCACATATGGATCCACCAGTGTCATTGCATGTGTGTTCTTTCCACAAACCACATATGGATGAACAAGTGGTAATTGCATGTGTGTTCTTTTCCACAAAGCACATATGGATGCACTAGAGTAATTGCATGTGTGCTCTTTCCACAAACCACACATGGATTAACCAATGGCATTGCATGTGTGTTCTTTTCACAAACCACATATGGATCAACCAATGGCATTGCATGTGTGTTCTTTTCACAAATCACATCTAGATCCACCAGAGTCATTGCATGTGTGTTCTTTCCACAAACCACACATGGATCGACCAGTGGTCATTGCATGTGTGTTATTTCCACAAACCACACATGGATCCCCCTGAGTCATTGCATGTGTGTTCTTTCCACAAACCACAGATGGATCAACTAGTTTCATTGCATGTGTTTTGTTTCCACAAACCACACATGGATCAACCAGTGTTCATTGCATGTGTGTTCTTTCCACAAACCACTTATGGATCAACCTGTGGTCATTGCATGTGTGTTCTTTTCCACAAACCACATATGGATCCACTAGAGTCATTGCATGTGTGTTCTTTTCACAAACCACATATGGACCCACTAGAGTCATTGCATGTGTGTTCTTATACTAAAACCAGCACTAGAGTCATTGCATGTGTGTTCTTTTGACAAATCACATATGGAACCACCAGTGTCATTCCATGTGTGTTCTTTGCACAAACCACACATGGATCGACCAGTGGTCATTGGATGTGTGTTCTTTTCCACAAACCACATATGGATGCACTAGAGTAATTGCATGTGTGTTCTTTCCACAAACCACACATGGATTAACCAACGGCATTGCATGTGTGTTCTTTTCACAAACCACATATGGATCAACCAATGGCATTGCATGTGTGTTATTTTCACAAATCACATATGGATCCACCAGTGTCATTGCATGTGTGTTCTTTCCACAAACTACTTCCGGATCCACCACTGTTCATTGCATGTGTGTTCTTTTCCACAAACCACATATGGATCCACTAGAGTCATTGCATGTGTGCTCTTTTCCACAAACCACATATGATCCACTAGAGTCATTCCATGTGTGTTCTTTTGACCAACCACATATGGACCCACTAGAGTCATTGCATATGTGTTCTTATACTAAAACCAGCACTAGAGTCATTTCATGTGTGTTCTTATACTAAAACCAACACTAGAGTCATTGCATGTGTGTTCTTTTCACAAACCACATATGGATCCACCAGTGTCATTGCATGTGTGTTCTTTCCACAAAACACATATAAATCAACCAGGGGTCATTGCATGTGTGTTCTTTTCCACAAACCACACATGGATCCACTAGAGTCATTGCATGTGTGTTCTTTTCACAAACCACATATGGACCCACTAGAGTCATTGCATGCGTGTTCTTATACTAAAACCAGCACTAGAGTCATTGCATGTGTGTTCTTATACTAAAACCAGCACTAGAGTCATTGCATGTGTGTTTTTTCCACAAACCACATATGGATCTACCAGTGGCATTGCATGTGTGTTCTTTCCACAAACCAGACATGGATCCCCATGAGTCATTGCATGTGTGTTCTTTCCACAAACCACATATGGATCAACCAGTGTCATTGCATGTGTGTTCTTTCCACAAATCACATATGGATCCACTAGAGTCATTTCATGTGTGTTCTTTTCACAAACCACATATGGATCCAGCAGTGTCATTGCATGTGTGTTCTTTCCACAAACCACACATGGGTCGACCAGTGGTCATTGCATGTGTGTTCTTTCCACAAACCACACATGGATCCCCCTAAGTCATTGCATGTGTGTTCTTTCCACAAACCACATATGGATCAACCAGTGTCATTGCATGTGTGTTCTTTCCACAAACCACTGTTGTCTACGCACTTCTATTCTTGTAGACAGTTGTTGGGCCTCCAAGTGCAGAGGTTTGTAGAACAGCAGCAAGTTTTCCCTTAAGTGGATCACCCAAGGTTTATCGAACTCAGGGAGGAAGTGGTTAAAGGTATCCCCTCTCAAGCAACCCTGCAATAAAGATACAAGAAGTCTCTTGTGTCCCCACACACCCAATACACTTGTCAGGTGTATAGGTGCACTAGATCGGCGAAGAGATAGTGAAATACATGTGGTATGGATAATTATAAGTGGTAACAGTGTCAGAAAATAGCTTGCTGGCGTCTGGTTGACGTGGGAAAAGACTAAAGTAAAACTCAAATAAAGATGGAAGCAAGAAAACATGTAACAGATCTAATAGCAAACGGTGTTTCAGTGCTTAGAAACAAGGCCTAGGGATCATACTTTCACTAGTGAACACTCTCATATAGATATCTTCTCTCTATGATACTACTCTTAACTACTCTCCGGTTGGACACTCTAATCCATGGTAGGGCTATAATAGCACACCTAAAAGTTCATATTTCTCATCTAGATAACCCCACACTGTCACCTTGAGCACTAGATGGTTCGAACAAACACCACAATTTCATAAAGACATCCAACTCCAAATATAACTCATAACAAGTATTTGTAATCTATAGCCTAAGTGTCACCATGGTGTGCACACAGTCAACTTCACACACATGGGGAGAGCAGAGATCTATTAAAGCACTTGAGTAGCAAGGTAGATCTATAGATTACAAGCTCATGATCTCAATAAGATCATGCATAGAGAGAGAGATGAACACATAGCTACCGGTAGAACCCTTAGCCTCGAGAGAGAACTACTCCCTCCTCATCATGGGAATCATTAATGGTGATGGAGATGGTGGTGGAGATCGATGGAGATGGCTCCAGGGGCACTTCCCCCTCCCGGTAGGGTGCGGAAACAGAGACTTTCTATCCCCCGAATCTCCCCTTCGGTGGCGGCGGCGTTGTGGAACTTTTCATGGCTAGAGGCTTGATTATTTAGGGTTTATGTATCAGGAGGAATATATAACCGAAGGGGCAAGGTCGGTGGCCAGCCAGGGGGCCCACACCACCCGGTGGCGCGGCCAGGGTTAGCCCGCGCCACCACATGGTGTGGCCGCCCTGTGGCCCCTCTCCGTCTGGTCTTTTGGCTCCATGAGTCTTCCGGTAAAATATCAACTTTGTCTTTTTTCCCGTCCAATTCCGAGAATATTCATTTTCTGACTTTCTGGAACCAAAAATAACAGAAAACAGACAACTGGCACTGTGGCTCTTGTTAATAGATTAGTCCAAGAAATCATATAAAAATACCCCAAAGTTTGGACAAAACATAAGAAAGTAGATAAAACCAAGCATGGAACAACAAAAATTATGGATACATTTGCAACGTATCAACATCCCCAAGCTTAACTCCTGCTCGTCCTCGAGTAGGTAAGTGATAAAAAGAAAGAATAATTTTGGAGGTGACATGCACCATCATAAATTTGATCAAAGTATTTGCAGAACATTGATAGCTGGGATCATAGTACTTTAACATAGCATGAAAGATATAGTTCTAACAATAAGACATAGCAACTATGTTGTAACATGAAAAGGCACAAACAAAAGATTCATGAATAATAATGCATTGCAAGACGTTTGTTTGTTTCACATAAAGAAAAATAGCATAGTGGCATTCAACTTGTCCCTCATAGAGTAGCAAACATAAATGCATAGGACACCTTCAAAGTTCATAAGAGTGACTAGATACAAATAGTTTAAAACAAGCAATATCAAAGCTATGCATCAATCAACAAGTCTTGAGACAATGCACATAGAACTAAGAATGGCCACTATGCACTCAAAGTAGGTGCATAAAGATAGAAGGTGGAGACTCAACATAAAAGTAAAAGAAAGGCCTTCATAGAAGGAAGTAGGGATTCAAGTTTCATAAAGAGCTTCCAAAAATTATGGTACTTATTAGCTTTCAGCTCTCATTGCCCCTATCATAAGCATCTTGAAGTGATTAAGGTTAAAGTGAACAAACTATGGTGTACATGCTTGACGAAGTATAAGTTAGAAATCTCATGTACCTTGAATACGAGGGCCGCTCCTCATGCTACTCAAGTTTAGTCACCGGTAAGTTCTTGTCATCGTAAGTACATGTGTATCATAGAGAACCATGTAAGGTACCCTTGCCCGATGATATGGAAGAATACCCATATCAAAATGACAAGGCAAGCAGACAATGAGCATCTCAGCAATCTTCTTATTTACCATGGGAATATGGTGTTTTTTTCTCTCTTTCCTCTTTTCATAATCTTTTTTTTCTTTTTCTCTTTTTTCTCAATATAGGACTCTTTTTTTATAAGAAGAATGCTTCATAGACAGCTCATTATGGTTACGCTCCAAGCTTCCACCATGTCAGCATGGATTAGACCAGCGGCCCAGGCATTTCTCTAACACATATTCATAACTCCATGGACTTACAAGATCCCCTTTCATTTCACACCGACGACATCCATAGACAAAAGAGCATGATATCAACTAGGTACAAAGTACTAGTGCAATGTTGAAAGCGTTCCCAACGACAGCATGGTTCTGCTAATCCCCAACAAATAACTGCAAGCATATACAACATATACGACACAATGGTTCAAGTTTATTAAGGGCAAGAAAAGTAAAGTGTGCCATCAAGTTCGTGAGAGCTTTAATCACTAGTTTTCTCATAACAAGTTTAATTTGGAAGGTAAACAAAAACATGAATATACTTGGAATAGCATATGCTAATAGGTAGGTATGGTGGACTCCTTGGAATAACTTGGTTTAGGGAGTTTGATGCATGAGTGGAACTCATACTTGGTTACGGAGGCTTGCAAAAGACTGGGAGCGACAAACTAAGAGAGCAATAATGGCCATAATCATGTAGAGCGACAAAACATCATTGATCAAAGCATAAAGTGATACTACAAGTTGAAAAATAAAGGATCATAAAGGCTATGGTGACTTGGGATAGTCATAACATGGTGTGAGCATGCACCAAGTCAACCCAAATAAAGCATCAAAGGAGAATACCACAATACTATGCTTTAATATGCTAAACAACGCATGATTCATCCAAGGCACATTAGGCAATCTCAATTGTTTATAACAAGTCATGCAACAACAAAGAATACTAAGCATAAAGCCAAAACAATATCAAGCATGGCATGACAAAGCATAGGCCTTAGTCAAAAACAAGCTCTCTTTACCACTTAAGCATGAACTTTCCTACTCTTTTCCAAACCAAACCAAACCATTTGAAAACCAATGTATGAAAGAGGGGGTCCAACCAATTTATTCAAGCAAACTAAGTAAACCAATCAAACAAAAACCAAAAAAAAAAGCCGCTCCAAGAACAACACAACTGTGCATGAAACAATAAAAATGAAGTGTTTGGAAGAACCTGGGATTTTTTATTGATAAAGAAGGGGCTGCCCAAGGCATCCCCAAGCTTTGATGCTTGTACTTCTTGGATACTTCTTGGGGTGAGACGGGGTGGAATCCCCAATCTGGAGCTTTAGTCCATTCTTCATCTCATTACATCATTCTCTCCATACACCTGAAATTCTTCCTTCATACAAAACTTCACACAATCTTTATTAGCAACATTAGTTCACTCAAGATAATAAGTCTTTAGGTTCAGTTTCAACACCAATAAAACTTCCATTCAACCACTAGATACTGTAGCACTTCCCTCAAAAATTTCAATTCCCCAAAAGACCTCAAAAAGGAACCAACAAGAAGCAAATGCAGAAAATGGCAGAAATCTGTCAAAACAAACCAGTAGGTAAAGACGAATTTTTTCGAAGACCTTCTGTTGCTCAAATCAAAAAGTATTGAACTAACTAAACTTAGATAATAACCTGGGTCAGAAGCACAAAAAGTTACGCCTCAAAAGGACGTACAGAGATTTTACATGAATTTTTATGGTGAAGCACAGAAATCTGTTTCGGGACAACAACTTTACCAATCATTACTTCTCTCTCATTAGAGGTTACTCTTGGCACAAAAAGCAAATAAAAAGGAAAAGGAGCGGTTATTATTGAAGTAATAACTTGCAAGACTCATCTAAAACTTTTGGGTTATCTCCCAATAAGTACTTTTCTTTAACGCCTTTAAGTTAGGCATGATAGTTTGAGAAGATGCTCACATAAGAAATATGAATTGAAGTAAAAGAGAGTATCAAGAAGCAAATTAAAAACACATTTAAGTCTAACCCACTTCCTACGCATAGGAATCTTGTAAAGAAACAAGTCATGAAAGCACAAAGCAACAAGCATAGGAAAGCAAAACAAGTGCAACTTCAAAATTTTCAACATAAAGAGGGGAAACTTAATATTATTGAGATCCATAAAACCATGTTTCCCTCTCTCATAATAACTTTTAATAGCATCATGAATAAAAGTAACAATATAACTATCACAAGAAACATTCTTATCATGAGCCACATGCATAAAAGAATTATTACTCTCCCCATAAGCACAGTCATTCTTATTAATCATAGTGGGAGCAAATTCAACAAAATAGCTATCATTATTATTCTCATCACCATAATCATCAAATATAGGAGGCATATTATAATCATAATTAATTTCCTCCTCAATAGTAGGTGGACTGAAAATATCATATTCATCATTGCAATCATCATATATTTTGGAGGTTTGGTATCATCATAAGCAATAGAATAGCTATCTTCCAAAGCTGGGGAACTAAAAAGATCATTTTCATAAAAACTAGCTTCCCCAAGCTTAGACTTTTCCATAGCATTAGCAATAATGGTGTCCAAAGAATTCATACTAACAACATTGCTATTAGTATGCAAATAAAGTTCCATACGTTTTTAATTTTCTCTTCAAACACTTCATGTCCTAACTCAAGATAAATACTTAAAGCTCTCTAATTTTGTTGTTGTTTTCAATTAAGCCTAACTAGTGAAAACAAGAAACAAAAAGATAAAATTGCAGAATCTAAAGGAAATAACTTCGAGCACTCACACCGGAGGATGTGAGTACCTTTTACCTTACCTCCCCGGCAACGGTGCCAGAAAATAGCTTGATGTCTACACACTTCTATTCTTGTAGATAATTGTTGGGCCTCCAAGTGTAGAGGTTTGTAGAACAGCAGCAAGTTTTCCCTTAATGGGATCACCCAAGGTTTATCGAACTCAGGGAGGAAGTGGTCAAAGGTATCCCCTCTCAAGCAACCCTGCAATCAAGATACAAGAAGTCTCTTGTGTCCCCAACACACCCAATACACTTGTTAGGTGTATAGGTGCACTAGTTCGGCAAAGAGATAGTGAAATACAAGTGGTATGGCTAATTATAAGTGGTAACGGTGCCAGAAAATAGCTTGTTGGCGTCTGGTTGACGTGGGAAAAGACTAAAGTAAAACTGAAATAAAGATGGAAGCAAGAAAACTGTAACAGATCTAATAGCAAACGGTGTTTCAGTGCTTAGAAACAAGGCCTAGGGATCATACTTTCACTAGTGAACACTCTCATATAGATATCTTCTCTTTATGATACTACTCTTAACTACTCTCCGGTTGGACACTCTAATCCATGGTAGGGCTATAACAACACACCTCAAAGTTCATCTTTCCCATCTAGATAACCCCACACTGTCACCTTTAGCACTAGATGGTTCGAACAAACATCACAATTTAATAAAGACATCCAACTCCAAATATAACTCATAACAAGTATTTGTAATCTCTAGCCTAAGTGTCACCATGGTGTGCATACTGTCAACTTCACACACATGGGGAGAGCAGAGATCTATTAAAGCACTTGAGTAGCAAGGTAGATCTATAGATTACAAGCTCATGATCTCAATAAGATCATGCATATAGAGAGCGATGAACACATAGCTACCGGTAGAACCATTAGCCTCGAGAGAGAACTACTCCCTCCTCATCATGCGAATTAGCAATGGTGATGGAGATGGTGGTGGAGATCGACGTAGATGGCTCTGGGGGCACTTCCCCGTCCCGACAGGGTGCCGGAACAAAGACTTTCTGTCCCCTGAATCTCCCCTTCGGTGGCGGCGGCGCTGCGGAACTTTTCGTGGCTGGAGGCTTGATTATTTAGGGTTTCTATATCGGGAGGAATATATAGGCGAAGGGGCGAGGTCGGTGGGCAGCCAGGGGGCCCACACCACCTGGTGGCGCGACCAGGTGTAGTCTGTGCCACCACATGGTGTGGAGTCCCTGTGGCCCTTCTCCGTCTCATCTTCTGGCTCCGTGAGTCTTCCGGTAAAATATCAACTTTGGCTTTTGTCCCGTCCAATTCCGAGAATATTCATTTTCTGACTTTCTGGAACCAAAAACAGCAGAAAACAGGCAACTGGCACTGTGGCTCTTGTTAATAGGTTAGTCCAAGAAATCATATGAAAAGTACTCAAAAGTGTGGACAAAACATAAGAAAGTAGATAAAACCAAGCATGGAACATCAAAAATTATGGATATGTTTGCAACGTATCAACCACATATGGATCCACTAGAGTCATTGCATGTGTGTTCTTTGCACAAACCACATATGGATCCACCAGTGTCATTGCATGTGTGTTCTTTCCACAAACCACCGATGGATCGACCAGTGGTCATTGCATGTGTGTTCTTTCCACAAACCACACATGGATCGCCCTGAGTCATTGCATGTGTGTTCTTTCCACAAACCACATATGGATCAACCAGTGTCATTACATGTGTGTTATTTCCACAAACCACATATGGATCCACTAGAGTCATTGCATGTGTGTTCTTTTCACAAACCACATATGGATCCACTAGTGTCATTGCATGTGTGTTCTTTCCACAAACCACACATGGATGGACCAGTGGTCATTTCATGTGTGTTCTTTCCACAAACCACACATGGACCCCCTGAGTCATTGCATGTGTGTTCTTTCCACAAACCACATATGGATCAACCAGTGTCATTGCATGTGTGTTCTTTCCACAAACCACATATGGATCAACCAGTGTCATTGCATGTGTGTTATTTCCACAAACCACACATGGATCAATGTAACATCCCTAAAAATCATGTTTCAAAACTCATTCATATCATTCTTGCATCATTCATTCATATAGGGTTTTTCTCAAAATCATTTAGAGGCAGAAGTTTGAGCTATGATTTCATGTGGGCATTTTATCTCAATTGGCCATCACCCTTTGAGACTTGAATGCTTAGGTACTTGTTTGCTTGCCTCCATGGTTGGAAAGATTAGGAGTAGCTTTTAAACCCAAGATTCCAATTTAGAAATATTCTCTAAACCCTATTCCAAATATTTGCAAAGAGACAAAGTCTCTGTTTATTTCAAAGACCCAAGCTTGACCAAGCCTTGCAAGGTGACCACATGGTTATTTGACTGCATTTGAACCCACAAGAACCCTGCAAAAATCCCCAAAGAAGTTTGAATTCAAAAGGATTTGAATTCATATCAAATTCATTCCAGAAAATGAAATTAGAAAAAGAAAAAGGCTAAGGAAAAGAAAAGGGCCGAGCGGCCAGAATCTGGCCCAGCAGCAGATCCAGCCCAGCAAGCCCACCCGGGATCTTCTTTTTCTTCTCTCACGCGCAAGCGCACGCTACCGAGTCACCGACCTGCACCCCACCGCACACCGCGCGACTCGCCAGGACGATTTAACGGTCCGCCTTCGCCTTTTCCCAGACCGCGACTGCGCGACCACGCAGCCGCAGTGAAGGCCGGTAATGGCGCGGCGTAAATGGGCATTAAACCCGAGCGTTTCCTGTCGATTCCCCGGCTATAAGATCCTCTCTGCTCCACGATCTTTTTCCCCCAGACACCTCGCTCACTCCGCCACCAGGCTGCCCTCAATCAGCTTTGCACCGCATGACAGAACCTCTCCGGCGATCGATTCCGGTGAGCCCAGTGTTCCCCTCGCCTCGTTCTTGCTATCCTGCTCGGTGAATCCTTGCGCATCTCATCGACCTCGCTAGTCATCTCTCTTGCCCAGTCGACGGTTCCACTTGACACCGCGAGCACCGACGGCGACATCAACTCCGACGAGCTCTAGTGGTAAGTCCAGACCGCCTCCTAGTTCATGCTCACTACTTCGCCTTGACCACGTGAACCTAACCGTGTCCTCGACTTGCCTTGGGGTGATCCACGGCCGACGTCCCGGCGACCACCGGCGACGCGCCCGCGAACTCCGGTGAGAATCGCGGCCGTGTCGAGCGCCCTTGACCAACCGCAGCCGTACGACGAGCCGCCGTGACCTCCGAGCCCGGTGAGCTACTCCTCGATCTTCCTTACTCTGCATCATCGGCAGCGTCGTTGACCGACGATTCGCCGCCCGGTAGCCACCAGCGCCGCCGCGATCTGCGATCGAGCGCACCTGCCCTTTAGATCCTACTGTGGAGCTCGATCCAGCGAACGATGCACGGCGAATAAGAATAAGACGCGTGGCTAGGTTAGATCTGAGAATAGAATTTAAAACCAGAAATTTGATCCAAATTCAAATGCCTATATCTTTTGAATCCCACGTTGGAATTTTGCAAACCTTATACCGTTGGATTCAGAAAAACAAGACCTTTCTGCCTATCCTTTTTGTTTAGCAAATAGTAACCATTTGATTAGCTTAAATTGCAGAGACATGTTTGAGGCCATTTTAAGTATAGATTTAGTTTAGTATTTTTGTTTTAGGGTTAATTAAGTTGTCTTGGCTACTTTGTGACTAGATTAGTTTCTGTATTCATGCACTTGCTTGGTTGAAGTTTTCAAAAATCATCACTTGGTAGATTCATGCATGCATGCATTCATAATACTTTTGTTTGTATATATTTGTGTGTAATTGTATGCTACAACTTTGTGTGTAGATTTTGCTAGTGATTGTGATTGTGATTTAGTGCTACTCTCCACACTACCAAGGCAAGTGATATCTTCATGAATATTCCCTACCTATATTTTATACTTGCATTAGATATATTTTGTTAGGACTTGCATGCTACTTTTGTCAACTAATGATGGGAAATCCTATTTAGAATAGAATGCTAGAATTGCTAGGAAATTCCCTAAGGACAAGTTGCCATGCCATGCTTAGCCTAGCTACTAGAAAACAAGGGTGGTTTATATATTCACACTTTGAAAATTATACTAAGTCTATGGACTTGTTTTTATTTAACAAAACAACTAAGTTAATGAATCTCCTGGGTGGAATGGGACTTGCTTGGTGGTTTTTGGTTGAGTGGTTCACAAGGCCCATGTTTATGGTTTACCTTAGTGTATCTCACTTGTGGATGGCCACCCAGGAAACAAAGAGAATTGAGTTGTCAAATGTTGAGAAGCTTCAAGTGCAACCACTTGGCATTATGGGCTCTGCCATGATCTTAGGATGCTGGAACTTAGTCTCTTGGACAGAGGGTGGTAGATGGGATGATAGGTTGGGCACGTCCATTTGACTAAGGAAAGGCTATGAAGGATCATTCTTGGGAAACCAAGACTTGTGGGAAAGTGCACCACCTGCAGTGTAAAACCTAAGTACTTAGCCATGTCCCTGGTAAAGGACAATTTGAGCATCAAGACATGGAAACTTCAAGAATCTCATCACTCCAATTTCTAAATAAAACTTGAGGGTGAACAAAGGGATAAAAGGATCTTCAGTCTTTGATTGGTAGATGCCCTGAGTGGATCTTCAGTCTTTGATTGGTAGATACCTTGGGTGTTTTTGCCAAGTAAATCTTCAGTCTTTGATTGGTAGATGCCTTGAGAGGATCTTCAGTCTTTGATTGGTAGATGTCTTGGAAAGTTTTTGCCAAACAAAACTTAGTATTTTCAAAATGATAGGAAAAATCTATTTTGAGCAAAGCAAGCCTAAGCTCCACCAGCCAAATGCATATAGTATTATAGTCCACTTAAAATATACTAAGGTATCACTTGCCAATACTATTCCAAAGTATTGACCCTTGTGGCTGTAACTTATGATGTTGCAGGTTACTCTGATGATGATTAGGAGTCATGAGTCTACACTCAACATGCTTGCCTGTGGCACATGAAGATGAAGACTTATGTTTATTTACTTATTCCATAAACTCTTGTACTAGGCCTTTGGCCATGAGTTGTAAAAGACTATGTTTTATCTCTGGAATGACTGTAATAAACGACCTTTGTATCTGTGTACTTCATCTTAAACTGTGGATGCTAGCAATGATCCAGGGACTAGCATTGCAATCATAGGGATCTTTTCCTTTAATAAGGAGGGATCTTACAGATGGTATCAGAGCACTGTGTTGCCTGTAGGATTATGACCCTAGGATTAGAAACCACTAAGGAAAATTTTAACTTCTTCTACACTTGTCTATTCTCAAGGACCTCATGGAAACCATGGGAGTACATGGTGCAGCTGTGTACAAGGGCTTCCCAGTGATGGAGGATGGGGTGGAGTATTGGTGGGTGCAACTTCACTTGTACAAGAACAAGGAAGACAACCACAAAGAAAAAGGCTTCTGCATGTACACCAACACTTTTATGCACACCACATTCTTTGAGTCAGCAAAAGAAGCAGCTTGGAAGACTATCAAGGAACTAAGTGCTAGAGTCAAGTGCAGGATGCTCAACCTCCAAAAAGACTTAGAGAAAGAGAAGGAACATACCCAAGAGTTGGAAGTCACCAACCAATCTTTAAGAGGAGATATTATAGACTTAGTGATAGAAGCATGTGAACAGGATAGGGTGATTGCCACTAGGAACATTGTGTTAGCCACCAGATCCAATGAGATAGGATTGTAAGCGCACTTCGTTAGTTGACCACCACCTATCACCTTATTCTCCAAAATAAGACCTTAAATAAGTTTGAACCTTGGTTGATGTAATGGATTTATGTATGCATGATTTGAGTGAATTGTGTGTTCCAAGAATGTGTTTGAATGTTTGTCTTGTTTATCTTAAATTGTGTTGTTCTAACTTTCTCAATCTTATAAATAGATGCCTATTGCCATCAAGACTTGTTGAGGAGTTCCAGCTACCTGTTTTGGTCCTCAGATCGTAGAGCTTACTACTTTACTCGATCTCCCTCTTCCTATCATTACGGTGCACCCACTCACCAAGTTTGAGAGGAAGGACCTTTGGGGCTTCAAGGTGAACCAGGGGCCTTGACGAGCCTACTACGGAGGCCATCGTCTTCAAGCTTATGCACGATGGCGAGGAGAGAGGCATGGAGGTTGTCATGCAGGATCCGATAGGACGATTAGGACGCCACTCCCGGAGTTAGAGGCACTCACTTCCACGCCTTGAAGGCGAGATGATGACGGAGAGTCCATTGACTTTGAGGACGACTCAAGGGTCACAGCAGAGCCGATACGCCTGTACCTCCAGGACTTAGAGACTCTTATTAGGCACGTGGATACCGATAGGACCAACGTCATGCTTAGTAATGACGAGCTCCAGGTGCAGCTTCGCGAGAAGGACAAGCTCTTCGCGCAGCAGGACGAGATAGTCAAGGAGATGGAGACGAAGTTCGAGACCCAAGACCGTAAGTTCAAGAGTCAAGAGAAGCGTGTCCAGGATAGGAACAAGAGGATTCGTGATATGACCGAGGAACTGCAGTCCAAGGACTTCGAGTTAGAGCAGCAGCAGACAGTGATTGAGAGGCTTCGTTCCCAGAAGAGGGCTCTCAAGGCCAAGATCGACTCTTTGACCACTACCATCAAGGAGAACAAGACCGCATTGGAGAACGCAGGTCTTACCTTTGTCGAGGAGGAGATTGATGCCGACGAGTAGATTTGACTACTCAGTTATCTTTATTTTCCGCACTTGTTATTTGAGAACTTATTGTTGGACCATCCGACATGTGGATGGCTTGCCGCTTGTATGTTTGTACTTTGGGATTTTTGTTATCTTGTTGTTTAGATTTTATCCTTGTGTTGCTTTGCTATGTGTTTGCTAGTGTGATGTATTGTGCATAAATCATGTAAGGGTATCTCATTCTTATCTCTATATGAATAAACCACAGATGCCTCCCCGTCGCGCAAACACCAACCCCAACCCCAACCCCAACATTACCCCGGAAATGCAACAAATGATGAATGCGCAGACACAGCTTATGCAAATGATGACGACGTTCATCCAGAACCAGAATAACAACAACAACAACCCCAATCCCAACAACAACAACAACAATAACAACAACAACAACCCTCCAGGTTTTGATATGCTCACCAGATTTCTGCGTCTGAGGCCAGCAAAGTTTTCAGGAACGACTGATCCCATGGTGGCCAATGATTGGCTACGTTCTGTGAACAAAGACTTAGTGACCGTAGGATGCACAGATGCTGAAAAGGTCAGGTTTGCAGCACATCTGTTGGAAGGACCAGCCGCAGCATGGTGGGACAACTTCCAGATTACCACACCTATTGATGAGGTGACTTGGGCTATCTTTGAAGATGGATTTCGTACTACTCATATCTCACCAGGTATGATGAGCCTGAAAAAGAAGGAATTTCACAACCTTAAGCAGCGCCACCACAGCGTGGCTGAATACATTGAAGAGTTCAACAATCTGGCACGCTATGCACCAGATGAGGTTGACACTGATGCCAAAAGGAAGGAGAAGTTTCTGGAAGGCTTGAATGATGAGCTAAATCTGGCTATGCATGGCGTATGTGCCAACTTACCGGTCATTTGTGTGACAAGGCTGTTATTGTGGAGAATAAAATGAAGCAAGTCGAGAGTAGGAAGAGGAAACACTCCGACAAGCACAGCTCGGGGTCGTCTCATAAACGATCTCACTATGATGATAGTGTCAGCTCCGGATCCCACAAGAATGGGAAGTTTAACAAGCACCACAACCACAACCGTCATGACAACAAGCATCATCGCAGTCATGACAATGATAAGTACAAGAACCACAAGAGTGGATATAAGAGCCACCATAGTGGAAGTGGAAGTCAGTCTAAGAGGGACATCAGTCAGGTTGAATGCTTCAAATGCAAGAAGCTAGGGCATTATGCTAATGAGTGCACTGAAAAGAAAGTTGAAGGACCTAACAAGCCCAATCCTTTTCAGAAAGGACAAGTTAACCACATCAACGTGGAGGAGGTCTATGAAGAGCCTGATGCTGTTGCTGGTAAGTTCAGACTCAATTCCATCTCAGCATTTGTACTCTTTGACACTGGTGCATCTCATTCATTCATATCTAAAGCATTTGTCGAAAGAAATGAACTACCGGTAGAAACCATTGGGTGTCCTATAAGAGTAAGTTCTCCTGGTGGAGAAATGATAGTAAACTCAGGATGCCATGATCTAGTCATAGAGATTGGGAAATATAAGTTTCCAGTGAACCTAATAATCCTAAACTCCCAAGGATTGGATGTGATTTTGGGAATGGATTGGATGACTAAGTATAAGGGAGTACTAGATTGTGCAAATCATACAGTTTCACTCACAACCCCTGAAGGTAAGAGGATAATATTCAAGTCTAACTTTAAATCAAAAGGGAGTAAGCTAAATTCTCTTAAGGGGGTTAGCATGGACAAGTGCCAATTGTGTGAGTATCCGGATGTGTTCCCGGAAGAGTTACCAGGAATGCCACCAGATAGAGATGTGGAGTTTATAATAGAATTGGTACCAGGATCTGGGCCAAGAGCAAAGAGACCTTATAAAATGTCGGTTTAACTTAAGAACTCAAGAAACAACTTGGAGAACAATTGCAGAAAGGATTCATCCAGCCAAGTTCTTCATCTTGGGGAGCTCCAGTTTTGTTCGTAGAAAAGAGAGACAGAACTCAAAGGTTATGCATAGATTACCGTTCTCTTAACGAGGTAACCATCAAGAACAAATATCCTTTGCCAAGAATCAATGACTTGTTTGATCAGCTAGAAGGAGCTTGTGTGTTTTCGAAGATTGATCTTCGGTCAGGCTATTTTCAACTCAAGATAAGAGAGCAAGACATACCTAAAACAGCATTCACCACAAGGTATGGATTGTATGAGTACACGGTGATGCCTTTTGGATTAACCAATGCTCCAGCATACTTCATGAATATGATGAACAAAGTGTTCATGGAATTTCTCGACAAGTTCGTTGTCGTTTTCATCGATGACATCTTGGTCTACTCCAAGAGCAAGGAGGAGCATGAAAGACATCTACGTTTGATACTTGAGAAACTAAGGGAGCATAAGCTTTATGCCAAGTTCAGCAAGTGTGAGTTTTGGTTAGAGGAAGTTGGATTTCTTGGTCATGTTATGACAAAGGATGGTGTAGCAGTTGATCCTGCTAAAGTTTCAGCCGTAACAGAATGGGAATCTCCTAAGAATGTAAAAGAGGTTCGTAGTTTTCTTGGTTTAGCAGGTTACTACAGAAGGTTCATTGAAATTTTTTCAAAGGTTGCTAAACCAATGATGTAATTATTAAAGAAGGATAAGAAATTTGCTTGGTGCGAAGGATGTGAACTCAGCTTTCAAGAATTAAAGAAGAGACTTGTGTCAAGACTGCTCAGTGCCTACCAGATTTGGAAAAGGATTTGCGTGTATTGTGATGCTTCGCATCAAGGATTAGGAGCCGTACTTATGCAAGGCGGAAAAGTTGTGGCTTATGCCTCGAGACAACTCAAAACTCATGAAGTAAACTATCCTACTCATGATTTAGAGTTAGCCTTTGTCCATGCACTCAAAACATGGAGACATTACCTTTTGGGAAAACGTTGTGAAGTATTCACCGATCATAAGAGTTTGAAGTATATCTTCACCCAGAAGGAAATCAATATGAGACAACGGAGATGGCTAGAACTTATCAAGGATTACGACTTGAGTTTGCAATACCACCCCGGTAAAGCAAATGTAGTAGCAGATGCTCTAAGTCGTAAAGCGTTTGTAAATGGTCTTACCAAAGGTGAATTGCCAGATGATTTGTGTAAGCAATTCAAGGAACTCAGGTTGGAGATTGTGCCTGAAGGACATCTTATGTCTTTGGATGTTCAACCCACTCTGTTGGATAAGATTAAAGAAGCCCAAAAGACGGATAAAGAAATCGAAGAGATTAAGGAAAGGATTAGCCAAGGGAAAGCTAAAAGTTTCCATGTGGACGAACAAGGTACTTTATGGCACGAGAAACGTATTTGTGTTCCACAAGATCCGGAATTGCGGAAACTGATTTTACAAGAAGCACATAACTCTCCGTATTCTATTCACCCGGGAAACACCAAAATGTACATGGATATGAAAGAAAGATTTTGGTGGAACAATCTCAAAAGAGACATCGCCGAACACATTGCCTTGTGTGACGTGTGTAGTAGAGTGAAAGCGGAGCATCAGAAACCAGCAGGTTTGCTTCAACCAATGCCTATTCCAGAATGGAAGTGGGAAAATATTGGTATGGACTTCATTACCGGATTACCAAGGACCAGGTCAGGGTATGATTCCATATGGGTAATAGTAGATCGCCTAACTAAAGTGGCTCATTTTATACCCGTAAAGACAACTTATACTAGTGCCAAGTTAGCCAAAATCTACATGAGCAGAATTGTATGCCTTCACGGTGTACCTAAGAGTATTGTGTCTGATAGAGGAACTCAGTTCACCTCTCACTTTTGGAGACAAATTTCATGAATCTCTAGGAACGAGGTTGGAATTCAACTCGCTTTTCATCCTCAAACTGATGGACAAAGAAAGGACTAATCAAATTCTTGAAGACATGTTGAGGGCATGTGCCTAGACTATGGAGCAAGTTGGGATGAAAGTCCGCCTTACGCAGAGTTTTCTTACAACAGTCACCAATCTAGTATTGGGATGGCACCATTTGAGTTTCTATACGGAAGGAAGTGTACCACCCCATTGCTATGGAATGGTGTGGGAGAAAGAAGTTTGTTTGGACCAGACCTTATCAAAGACGCCGAAGAAAAGGTCAAATTGGTTAGAGACAGATTGAAGATAGCACAGTCTCGACAGAAAAGCTACGCAGATGCTAAGCGTAGAGAAGTCACTTACGAAGTTGGGGATAGAGCTTATCTTAGAGTATCACCACTTCGTGGAGTAAAAAGATTTGGAGTCAAAGGAAAGTTAGCACCAAGATATGTGGGACCATTCAATATTTTAAGTCGCAAGGGAGAAGCTGCATATGAAATCGACGCCAAAGATCTTTACTAGCAGTCCATAATGTTTTTCATGTGAGCCAGCTCAAGAAATGTCACCCAGAAATGGAAGAAACATCTTTGAAAGATACCATATCTTTGGAAGAAGTTCAACTAGAAAGTGATCTCACCTATGAAGAAAAGCCTGTCAAGATTCTTGAAACCACAGAAAGAGTCACAAGAACAAAGACTATCAAGTTTTGAAAAGTACAATGGAATCATCATTCCGAAGAAGAAGCAACATGGGAAAGAGAAGATGATCTTCGGAAAGACCACCCTCACCTATTTGCTAGCTAATCCGAATCTCGAGGGCGAGATTCATTTTAAGGGGGTTAGATTTGTAACATCCCTAAAAATCATGTTTCAAAACTCATTCATATCATTCTTGCATCATTCATTCATATAGGGTTTTTCTCAAAATCATTTAGAGGCAGAAGTTTGAGCTATGATTTCATGTGGGCATTTTATCTCAATTGGCCATCACCCTTTGAGACTTGAATGCTTAGGTACTTGTTTGCTTGCCTCCATGGTTGGAAAGATTAGGAGTAGCTTTTAAACCCAAGATTCCAATTTAGAAATATTCTCTAAACCCTATTCCAAATATTTGCAAAGAGACAAAGTCTCTGTTTATTTCAAAGACCCAAGCTTGACCAAGCCTTGCAAGGTGACCACATGGTTATTTGACTGCATTTGAACCCACAAGAACCCTGCAAAAATCCCCAAAGAAGTTTGAATTCAAAAGGATTTGAATTCATATCAAATTCATTCCAGAAAATGAAATTAGAAAAAGAAAAAGGCTAAGGAAAAGAAAAGGGCGGCGGCGAATCGCCCAGCAAGCAGATCCAGCCAGCAAGCCCACCGGGATCTTCTTTTCTTCTCTCACTATAGCGCCAAGACGCTGACGGCTGACAGCAGACCCCACACACACCGCGCACCTCGGCGATTTAACGGGCCGGTCCACGCCGCCTCGTCTTCCCCAGATCGCGCTGCGACCCGCGTCGCCAGCAGTGAAGGCCGGTAATGGCGCGGCGTAAATGGGCATTAAACCCGAGCGTTTCCTGTCGATTCCCCGGCTATAAGATCCTCTCTGCTCCACGATCTTTTTCCCCCAGACACCTCGCTCACTCCGCCACCAGGCTGCCCTCAATCAGCTTTGCACCGCCGCGGACAGAACCTCTCCGGCGATCGATTCCGGTGAGCCCAGTGTTCCCCTCTGCCTCTCGTTCTTGCTATCCTGCTCAGTGAATCCTTGCGCATCTACTGACCTCGCTAGTCTGTCCTGTACTGCCCCAGGTCGCCGGTTCCACTTGACACCGCGAGCACCGACGGCGACATCAACTCCGACGAGCTCTAGTGGTAAGTCCAGACCGCCCCGCGCCTCCTAGTTCATGCTCACTACTTCGCCTTGACCCTGTGAACCTAACCGTGTCCTCGACTTGCCTTGGGGTGATCCACAGCGACGTCCCCGACGACCACCCGACGCACCCGACGCCGCCGCGAACTCCGGTGAGGAATCGCAGCCGTGACAGAGCGCCCCTTGACCAACCGCAAGTACGACGAGCTTCGCCGTGACCTCCTGAGCCCGGTGAGCTACTCCTCGATCTTCCTTACTCTCTGCATCATCGGCAACGTCGTTGACCGACGGTTCCGCCGCCGGTAGCCACCGCGCAGCGCCGCCCATCTGTGGCCAGGCAGCAGCAGCCGTTAGATCTGGATCGAACGCCTACGATAGATCACTTAAACCCGAAGCGGTACGCGATCTGAGCCGCACCTGCCCCTTTAGATCCTACGGCTGTGGAGCTCGATCCAGCGTGAACCGATGCGGCGAATAAGAATAAGACGCGTGGCTAGGTTAGATCTGAGAATAGAATTTAAAACCAGAAATTTGATCCAAATTCAAATGCCTATATCTTTTGAATCCCACGTTGGAATTTTGCAAACTTTATACCGTTGGATTCAGAAAAACAAGACCTTTCTGCCTATCCTTTTTGTTTAGCAAATAGTAACCATTTGATTAGCTTAAATTGCAGAGACATGTTTGAGGCCATTTTAAGTATAGATTTAGTTTAGTATTTTTGTTTTAGGGTTAATTAAGTTGTCTTGGCTACTTTGTGACTAGTTTAGTTTCTGTATTCATGCACTTGCTTGGTTGAAGTTTTCAAAAATCATCACTTGGTAGATTCATGCATGCATGCATTCATAATACTTTTGTTTGTATATATTTGTGTGTAATTGTATGCTACAACTTTGTGTGTAGATTTTGCTAGTGATTGTGATTGTGACGAGTGCTACTCTCCACACTACCAAGGCAAGTGATATCTTCATGAATATTCCCTACCTATATTTTATACTTGCATTAGATATATTTTGTTAGGACTTGCATGCTACTTTTGTCAACTAATGATGGGAAATCCTATTTAGAATAGAATGCTAGAATTGCTAGGAAATTCCCTAAGGACAAGTTGCCATGCCATGCTTAGCCTAGCTACTAGAAAACAAGGGTGGTTTATATATTCACACTTTGAAAATTATACTAAGTCTATGGACTTGTTTTTATTTAACAAAACAACTAAGTTAATGAATCTCCTGGGTGGAATGGGACTTGCTTGGTGGTTTTTGGTTGAGTGGTTCACAAGGCCCATGTTTATGGTTTACCTTAGTGTATCTCACTTGTGGATGGCCACCCAGGAAACAAAGAGAATTGAGTTGTCAAATGTTGAGAAGCTTCAAGTGCAACCACTTGGCATTATGGGCTCTGCCATGATCTTAGGATGCTGGAACTTAGTCTCTTGGACAGAGGGTGGTAGATGGGATGATAGGTTGGAACGCGTCCATTTGACTAAGGAAAGGCTACTGAAGGATCATTCTTGGGAAACCAAGACTTGTGGGGAAAGTGCACCACCTCTGCAGAGTGTAAAACCTAAGTACTTAGCCATGTCCCTGGTAAAGGACAATTTGAGCATCAAGACATGGAAACTTCAAGAATCTCATCACTCCAATTTCTAAATAAAACTTGAGGGTGAACAAAGGGATAAAAGGATCTTCAGTCTTTGATTGGTAGATGCCCTGAGTGGATCTTCAGTCTTTGATTGGTAGATACCTTGGGTGTTTTTGCCAAGTAAATCTTCAGTCTTTGATTGGTAGATGCCTTGAGAGGATCTTCAGTCTTTGATTGGTAGATGTCTTGGAAAGTTTTTGCCAAACAAAACTTAGTATTTTCAAAATGATAGGAAAAATCTATTTTGAGCAAAGCAAGCCTAAGCTCCACCAGCCAAATGCATATAGTATTATAGTCCACTTAAAATATACTAAGGTATCACTTGCCAATACTATTCCAAAGTATTGACCCTTGTGGCTGTAACTTATGATGTTGCAGGTTACTCTGATGATGATTAGGAGTCATGAGTCTACACTCAACATGCTTGCACTGGCACATGAAGATGAAGACTTATGTTTATTTACTTATTCCATAAACTCTTGTACTAGGCCTTTGGCCATGAGTTGTAAAAGACTATGTTTTATCTCTGGAATGACTGTAATAAACGACCTTTGTATCTGTGTACTTCATCTTAAACTGTGGATGCTAGCAATGATCCAGGGACTAGCATTGCAATCAAAGGGATCTTTTCCTTTAATAAGGAGGGATCTTACAATCAACCAGTGGCCATTGCATGTGTGTTCTTTTCCACAAACCACATATGGATCCACTATAGTCATTGCATGTGTGTTCTTTTCACAAACCACATATGGACCCACTAGAGTCATTGCATGTGTGTTCTTATACTAAAACCAGCACTAGAGTCATTGCATGTGTGTTCTTTCCACAAACCACACATGGATCCACCAGTGTCATTGCATGTGTGTTCTTTCCACAAACCACACATGGATCGACCAGTGGTCATTGCATGTGTGTTCTTTCCACAAACCACACATGGATCCCCCGGAGTCATTTCATGTGTGTTCTTTCCACAAACCACATATGGATCAACCAGTGTCATTGCATGTGTGTTCTTTCCACAAACCACATATGGATCAACCAGTGTCATTGCATGTGTGTTATTTCCACAAACCACACATGGATAAACCAGTGGTCATTACATGTGTGTTCTTTTCCACAAACCACATATGGATCCACTATAGTCATTGCATGTGTGTTCTTTTCACAAACCACATATGGACCCACTAGAGTCATTGCATCTGTGTTCTTATACTAAAACGAGCACTAGAGTCATTGCATGTGTGTTCTTTCCACAAACCACACATGGATCCACCAGTGGTATTGCATGTGTGTTTTTTCCACAAGCCACACATGGATCGACCAGTGGTCATTGCATGTGTGTTCTTTCCACAAACCACACATGGATCCACCTGAGTCATTGCATCTGTGTTCTTTTCACCAACCACATATGGATCAACCAGTGTCATTGCATGTGTGTTCTTTCCACAAACCACATATGGATCCACTAGAGTCATTGCATGTGTGTTCTTTTTACAAACCACATATGGACCCACTAGAGTCATTGCATGTGTGTTCTTATACTAAAACCAGCACTAGAGTCATTGCATCTGTGTTCTTTTCACAAACCACATATGGATCCACCAGTGTAATTGCATGTGTGTTCTTTCCACAAACCACACATGGATCGATCAGTGGTCATTGCATGTGTGTTCTTTCCACAAACCAGATATGGATCAACAAGTGTCATTGCATGTGTGTTCTTCCCACAAACCACATATGGATCCACTAGAGTCATTGCATGTGTGTTCTTTTTTACAAACCACATATGGATCCACCAGTGTCATTGCATCTGTGTTCTTTCCGCAAACCACACATGGATCCACTAGTGTCATTGCATCTGTGTTCTTTCCGCAAACCACACATGGATCGACCAATGGTCATTGCATGTGTGTTCTTTCCGCAAACCACACATGGATCCCCCTAAGTCATTGCATGTCTGTTCATTCCACAAACCACATATGGATCAACCAGTGTCATTGCACGTGTGTTCTTTCCATAACCACATATGGATCCACTAGAGTGATTGCATGTGTGTTCTTTTCCACAAACTACATATGGATCTACTAGAGTCATTGCATGTGTGTTCTTATACTAAAACCAGCACTAGAGTCATTGCATGTGTGTTCTTTTGACAAACCACATATGGATCCACCAGTGTCATTGCATGTGTGTTCTTTCCACAAACCACTTATGGATGAACCAGTGTCATTGCATGTGTGTTCTTTCCACAAACCACTTATGGATGAACCAGCGGTCATTGCATGTGTGTTCTTTTGACAAACCACATATGGATCCACCAGTGTCATTGCATGTGTGTTCTTTCCACAAACCACTTATGGATCAACAAGTGGTCATTGCATGTGTGTTCTTTTCCACAAACCACATATGGATCCACTAGAGTCATTGCATGTGTGTTCTTTTCACAAACCACATATGGATCCACCAATGTCATTGCATGTGTGTTCTTATACTAAAACCAGCACTAAAGTCATTGCATGTGTGTTCTTTTCACAAACCACATATGGATCCACTAGTGTTATTACATGTGTGTTCTTTCCACAAACCACTCATTGATCGACCAGTGGTCATTGCATGTGTGTTCTTTCCACAAACCACACATGGACCCCCCTGAGTCATTGCATGTGTGTTCTTTCCACAAACCACATATGGATCAACAAGTGTCATTGCATGTGTGTTATTTCCACAAACCACATATGGATCAACCAGTGTCATTGCATGTGTGTTATTTCCACAAAACACACTTGGATCAACCAGTGGCCATTGCATGTGTGTTCTTTTCCACAAACCACATATGGATCCACTATAGTCATTGCATGTGTGTTCTTTTCACAAACCACATATGGACCCACTAGATTCATTGCATGTGTGTTATTATACTAAAACCAGCACTAGAGTCATTGCATGTGTGTTCTTTCCACAAACCACACATGGATCCACCAGTGGCATTGCATGTGTGTTCTTTCCACAAAGCACACATGGATCGACCAGTGGTCATTGCATGTGTGTTCTTTCGACAAATCACACATGGATCCACCTGAGTCATTGCATGTGTGTTCTTTTCACCAACCACATATGGATCAACCAGTGTCATTGCATGTGTGTTCTTTCCACAAACCACATATGGATCCACTAGAGTCATTGCATGTGTGTTCTTTTTACAAACCACATATGGACCCACTAGAGTCATTGCATGTGTGTTCTTATACTAAAACCAGCACTAGAGTCATTGCATCTGTGTTCTTTTCACAAACCACATATGGATCCACCAGTGTCGTTGCATATGTGTTCTTTCCACAAACCACACATGGATCGATCAGTGGTCATTGCATGTGTGTTCTTTCCACAAACCAGATATGGATCAACAAGTGTGATTGCATGTGTGTTCTTCCCACAAACCACATATGGATCCACTAGAGTCATTGCATGTGTGTTCTTTTTATAAACCACATATGGATCCACCAGTGTCATTGCATCTGTGTTCTTTCCGCAAACCACACATGGATCGACCAATGGTCATTGCATGTGTGTTCTTTCCGCAAACCACACATGGATCCCCCTGAGTCATTGCATGTCTGTTCATTCCACAAACCACATATGGATCAACCAGTTTCATTGCACGTGTGTTCTTTCCATAACCACATATGGATCCACTAGAGTGATTGCATGTGTGTTCTTTTCCACAAACTACATATGGATCTACTAGAGTCATTGCATGTGTGTTCTTATACTAAAACCAGCACTAGAGTCATTGCATGTGTGTTCTTTTGACAAACCACATATGGATCCACCAGTGTCATTGCATGTGTGTTCTTTCCACAAACCACTTATGGATGAACCAGTGGTCATTGCATGTGTGTTCTTTTCCACAAACCACATATGGATGCACCAGAGTAATTGCATGTGTGTTCTTTCCACAAACCACACGTGGATTAACCAATGGCATTGCATGTGTGTTCTTTCCACAAACCACACATGGATTAAACAATGGTATTGCATGTGTGTTATTTTCACAAACTACATATGGATCAACCAATGCATTGCATGTGTGTTCTTTTCACAAATCACATAAGGATCCACTAGTGTCATTGCATGTATGTTCTTTCCACAAACCACTTACGGATCCACCAGTGTTCATTGCATGTGTGTTCTTTTCCAGAAACGACATATGGATCCACTAGAATCATTGCATGTGTGTTCTTTTCCACAAACCACATATGGATCCACTAGTCATTGCATGTGTGTTCTTTTCAAAAACCACATATGGACCCACTAGAGTGATTGCATGTGTGTTCTTATACTAAAACCAGTACTAGAGTCATTTCATGTGTGTTGTTATATTAATACCAGCACTAGAGTCATTACATGTGTTTTCTTTTCACAAACCACATATGGATCCACCAGTGTCATTGCATGTGTGTTCTTTCCACAAACCAGATATCGATCAACCAGTTGTCATTGCATGTGTGTTCTTTTCCACAAACCACATATGGATCCACTAGAGTCATTGTTGGGTCCGCAACATAGAAAACAAAAAATTTCCTACGATGAGAACTACACGCCAAGATCTATCTACTAGGTACAGAGGAACGGGTGGACATACATTCATGGAGAACTTACCCTCGAAGACAACGAGCTTTGTTAACGAGTAGGAACTCGTGGTTGATGTAGTCATACACTTGCCGATCTCAAGATCGTGAGGAAGTCCGAGCGCCGCAACTCCGCAACGCATCTGCACTCGCACACACGTTCAAGCCACCGGACAACCTCCACCTCCTCGCTCCAGCGATCCAGCGGAAGAAGCAACTCCTTCTAGACGAAATGCCACCGGGAACATGTATCTCGCTAATCCGAGACCATGGGGGAATAATTCTAGAGGGGGAGAGAGATCCTTCACAAGGAGGTGTGTGGATGAAGGAGGGAATGGGTGGCCTTTTATAGGAGCAGGGGGTTCCCCCTCTCTCCATGGCCGGTGCATGGGGGGGTGACCCCTCACCTCCCCCATTCATGTGGTGGTAACTCCTCCACATTAAAATGCCTCTTCACATTCCCTTTTAAAGTCTCCACTTTAAATGCATTAAGTTTCTCCAAATTTAATGCTCTCTCATTTAATAAAACTCTTTTATTAAATTTATTCAGAATTTTGTTAATTACTTTAATTAACAAACATTCACATACAGCCCCTTGCAATATTTCAATATCACATGCAGAAACACCTTCTGCAATTTCACCCGAAACAATTTCCGGTTTCTATTGAAACAATTCCTGCGCTTTGCAATTCTTTCGTCTGAAACATATGTGCTCCAAAATGGTGTCCGGTAACTCTTAAGTGTTCCACCCTACGGTTCGCGAATAATGCAGACATGATCGTGACCCTTCTCCGATCAATAATCAGCAGAGGGACCTAGAGATCCGTACTGACTCCTACACATTCAACGATGACTCCTATGATCATGAGAACCTTTAACGCTTGTAACTAAATCCCTTTGTCTCTCGATATATTACATGTCCGAGATTCGATCATCGGTATCTCCATACTTAGTTTGATCTCGTTACCGACATGCACTCTTTTCTCGTTCCCGTGATATAACATTCTAGTGATCATATCACTTGCTTGCAAGATATCCTAATGTGATATCACCAAGAGGGCCCAGAGTATATCTATCCGTCTTATGGATTGACAAATTCCACTCTTGATCCATGAGCCTCAACATAACACCTTCATAGCACTGAACCCATCTTTATAGTCACCCTGTTACGGTGTGACGTTTGATGTTATCAAGATACTCTTCTAGTGTTAGCAATTAACATGATCTCATGGTCTAAGGATAAAGATTACTTCGTATGATGTTATAGCAATATAAACATAATGACTTGATCGTAATGCTATACTTCGGATGAATGTTCATCACATCATTCCACCAATGGTGTGACCTTGTTATTAACAACATCCAATGTCCATGATCAGGAAACCTTGATCATCCTGTTAATCAACAAGCTAGTCTATAAGAGAGGCATGACTAGGAACCCTTTTTGTTTATTAAACACACATGTATTGATGTTTCCTATCAATACAATTATAGCATGCAAAATAAACATCTATCATATACAAGGAATACATAATAACAACTTTATTATTGCCTCTCAGGGCATATTTCCTTCAGTCTCCCACTTGCACTAGAGACAATAATCTAGTTCACATAGTGATAAATCTAACACCCATGGAGTTCTGGTGTTGATCATGTTTTGCCCTAGGGAGTACTTTAGTCAACGGATCTGCTACATTCAGGTCCGTGTGCACTTTACACATCTTTATATCTCCATCCTTGACATGCTCGCGGATGGAGTGAAACCGGCGCTTAATATGCTTGGAATTCTTGTGAGACCTTGGTTCCTTTGCATTGGCTATGGCTCCATTGTTGTCACAATAGATCACCATCGGGTCCAACGCACTGGGAACCACACCTAGTTCCGTTATGAACTCCTTCATCCAAACCGCTTCTGTATTTGCTTCTGAAGCAGCAACATATTCTGCCTCCGTTGTTGATCCAGCCACCACAGGTTGTTTGGAGCTCCTCCAACTAACTGTTGCTCCGTTCAAGAGAAATACGTATCCGGATTGAGACTTAGAGTCATCTGGATCAGTGTCAAAGCTAGCATCGACATAACACTTAGCGACTAGCTCTTCTTCACCTCCGTATATAAGAAACATATCCTTAGTTCTTCTCAAGTACTTAAGGATATTCTTGACCGCTATCCGGTGTTCGAACACGGATCGATTGGTACCTACTAGTCAAACTAATAGCATGTGCCACATCCGGTCTTGTACATAGCATGGCATACATTATAGAGCCTATGGCTGAGGCATAGGGGATCTTATCCATTATCTCTCTTTCTTCCGCCGTAGCCGGACTTTGAGTCTTACTCAATGCCATGCCTTGCAACATAGGTAAGAACCCCTTCTTACTTCCGTCCATATTAAACTTTTTTAATATCTTATCAAGGTATGTACTCTGCGATAGCCCAATTAGGCGTCTTGATCTGTCTCTATAGATTTTAATGCCTAATATATATGAAGCTTCACCAAGGTCCTTCATCGAAAATTTGCTGTTTAGATAACTTTTAACCTTTGTTTAAAGATCTAAATCATTTCCAATCAATAATATGTCATCCACATATAATATCAGAAATGCCACATTGCTCCCACTCACTTTCTTGTAAATACAAGCCTCTCCATAAGTTTGGAAAAATCCAAACTCTTTGATCACCTCATCAAAGCGGAGATTCTAACTCCGGGATGCTTGCTTCAGTCCATAGATGGATCGCTGAAGTTTGCACACCTTATAAGCATCCTTAGGATCGACAAAACCCTTAGGTTGTATCATATACAACTCTTCTTCAATATTACCATTGAGGAACGCAGTTTTGACATCCATCTGCCATATTTCATAATCGAAATATGCAGCAATTGCTAACATAATCCTAACTGACTTAAGCATCGCTACGGGAGAGAATGCCTCATCGTAGTCAACTCCTTGAATTTGTCGAAACCCCTTTGCGATAAGTCGAGCCTTATAGATGGTCACATTACCATCAGCATCAGTTTTTCTTTTGAAAATCCATTTATTCTCAACGACCTTTCGGTCGTGAGGTAAGTCCACCAAGTTCCAAACCTGGTTTTCGTACATGGATTCCATCTCGGATTTCATGGCTTCTAGCCATTTGTTGGAATCAGGGCTCATCATCGCTTCTTCATACGTCGTAGGGTCATCTATTTCATCAATCATGAAATTCATAACAGGATTGCCATATAGTTCAGGAGCTGCATGTCTGCTTGGCTGCGAGGTTGGTAGTGTCCTCTTCGGAGTTTCATGATCAATATCATTAGCTCTCTCTTCATTAGGTGAAGTCAACTCGAAACAACTTCTAGAGCTGCGCTACTCGCCATTTCATGAAGAGAAGGTTCAATAACCTCTTGAGTTCTACCTTGAGCTACTCACACCTTCGCGAGAAACTCCTTCTCAAGAAAGGATCCATTCTTGGCAACAAAGACCTTGCCCTCGGATCTGTGATAGAAGGTATACCCAATCGTTTCCTTAGGGTATCCTATGAAGACCCATTTTTCCGCTTTGGGTTCGAGTTTATCCGGTTGAAGTTTGTTCACATAAACATCGCATCCCTAAACTTTAAGAAATAATGACTTAGGTTTGTTTCCAAACCATAATTCATCTGGTGTCTTTTCAGCGGATTTAGATGGTGCCCTATTTAAAGTGAATGCAGCGGTTTCTAGTGCATAACCCCAAAATGATAGTGGCAAGTCGATCGGAGACATCATAGATCGAACCATATCCAATAAAATACGATTACGACGTTACGACACACCATTACGTTGTGGTGTTCAATGGCGTGAGTTGTGAAACTATTCCACATCTTTCATATGTGTGCTAAACTCGTAACTAAGATACTCTCCTCCACGGTGGGACCATAGAAATTTGATCTTTCTATTACGATGATTTTCCACTTCATTCTGAAATTCTTTGAACTTTTGAAAAGTTTCAGACTTGTGTTTCATCAAATAGATATACCCATATCTACTCAAATCATCCGAAAGTAACAAAATAACGATATCCACCTCGCACCGACACACTCATTGGTCCATACACATCGGTATGTATGATTTCCAATAAATCATCGCCGTTCCATTGAACGGAAGCGGCGTTCTAGTCGTCTTGCCCATAAGGCATGGCTCACATGTATCAAATGATTCAAAATCAAGTGATTCCAAAAGCCCATCGAATGGAGTTTCTTCATGCGTTTAACGCCAATATGACCTAGCGGCGATTGCCACATATATGTAGATATATCATTATCAAGTTTAATCCTTTTAGCATCAACATTATGAATATGCATAATACTACTATCGAGATCCAGCGAAATAAACCATTCAACACGGTGCATGACCATAAAAGATATTATTCATATAAATCGAACAACCATTGTTTTCAGACTTAAATGAATAACCACTTTGCATCAAACACGATCCGGATACAATGTTCATGCTTAGTGCAGGCACCAAATAACAATTATTTAGGTTTATAACTAATCCCGATGGCATAAGGAGAGGCAGCGTTAAATGGCGATCACATCAACTCTTGATCCATTCTTGACCCGCATTGACCTCATCCCTTGCTAGTTGTCGCTTCTTCCTGACCCACCGAGTTACATATATTAGCAACCGATCCCGTATCAAATACCTAGGTGCTACTGCGAGTACTAGTCAAGTACACATCAATAACATGTATATCACATATACCTTTGTTTGCCTTGCCGGACTTCCTGTCCGCCAAATACTTGGGGTAGTTGCGCTTCCAATGGCGATCCCTTGCAATAGTAGCACTTTTCGATGTCGGACTTAGGGCCAGCTTGGGGTTTCTTTTATCTTGACCTTGACAGACTTGCCACCCTTCTTTCCTTGTTGCCTTTCTTATCCTTCTTGAAACCGGTGGTCCTATTGATCATCAACACTTCATGTTCTTTCCTAATCTCCACTTCTACAGTCTTAAGCATTGACAGAAGCTTAGGAAGAGACTTCTTCATGCCCTGCATATTATAGTTCATCATGAAGCTCTTGTAGCTAGGTGGCAAAGATTGGAGAACACGATGTATGCCTAAGTCAATGGGAATCGTTATTCCCAAGGACACAAGCTTATCGGCGTACCCAGACATTTTGAGTACGTGCTCACTAACGGAGCTATTTTCCTCCATCATGCAGCTAAAGAACTTTTCTGTAGCATTATAACTCTCTACGGCAGCATGGGTATCGAAAATCATTTTCAATTCTCCCATGGTATCAAAGGCATTGCCATTTTGAAGCGCTTTGAAGTTCTGGCTCTAGCCCATACAGTATGCCGCAATGAACTAAGTTGTGGTCCTCCTGACGAGTTATATAGACGTTCTTTTCCTCGTCAGGGGCATCAGGAGCTGGTGGGGGGCCTAGCGGCGCATCTAGCACATATTGCTTTTGTGCAGCAGTGAGGAGAATCCTCAAATTCATAGCCCAGTTTGTGAAGTTGCTACCATTTGCAGCAAGTTTCTCTTTCTCCATGAACACATTGAAATTTAAAGCAGGTGGTGCCATCTACAACATAATTTTTAAAGTATATTTAGACTAAGTTTATGATAGATTGAGTTCAACTAATCCAAATTACTAATGAACTCCCACTCAAAAACGACATCCCTCGTGTCCTTTTGGTGATTACATGAACCAAATCCACTACACCAAGTCCGATCATCACGTGAGTCGATTGTAGCTTCAAAGGCGAGCATCTATATGGGCATCATATCAACTATATGACTCATGCTTAACCTTTCGGTCCGTGTTCCGAGGCCATGTCTGTACATGCTAGGCTCGTCAAGTAAGAACCTTAGTATTTGTGTGTGTAAAACTGTCTTACACCCGTTGTATGAAAGCGTAGAGTTGAGAACACCCGATCATCACGTGATGCCTCAAAAAACGATCCACAAAATGGTGCATACTTAAGGAAGAACACATTTTATCTTGATATCTAAATGAGGGATCATCTTATAATGCTACCAAACGCGCCAAACTAGCAATATAATATGCTAACATCTAATGTGTGAAGTGAGGTGATATGGTCCATGCATTTGATCTCTATCATTTGCATCGTGGTATGATCTCTATCATTCCTTTGTGTGTAAGGCCAAAGTATATGGAACTTACACGTTAAGTGAGTTGTAAGAGTATCTATCATACATCTACTTACAACAATACCATATCAAAACACTAGCCCAGCAACGATCTAAACTAGACGCCTCTAATTTATCAATTGCAAGTTTTGCGTGGCTTAGGGCTTTCAGAGATAGAACCTGTCTAACCTACGAACATGAACCACAACGAGGATAACTAAGTTATTAGCAACTCGTTGTAAATCAGATATTGACTATAGTAGGAGAGACAGACACCGCATGACCACTTATGCAAAACAAGTTGCATGTCGGTCGTGGAACCGGTCTCATGCGATGACATGTAAGGTTGGTCCGGGCCGCTTCATCCCACTATGCCACCAATATCCAAAGTACATAGAAGATGCAATAACATGATCATCATCGCCCACATATAAACATATGTGTACTACCCGTGCAAAGCACCTACGCATAGATCAGTCTCTGATACAACTGTTGGGTCCTGACATAGAAAACAAAAATTTCCTCTGATGAGAACTACACGCCAAGATCTATCTACTAGGTGCGCAAGCGGATGGACATACATCCATGGAGAACTTACCCTCGAAGAAAGCGAGCTTTGTTAGCAGTAGGAACTGCGTGGTTGATGTAGTCGTACACTTGCCGATCTCAAGATCGTGAGGAAGTCCGAAGCGCGCATTCTTTCGCACACTTTTCACACGTTCAAGCCAGGACAACCTCCACCTCCTCGCTCCAGCGATCCGGTGAGCAACAACTCCTTCAGACGAAATGCCACGGGAACATGTATCTCACTAATCCGAGACCATGGGGAATAATTCTAGAGGGGAGAGAGATCCTTCACAAGGAGGTGTGTGGATGAAGGAGGAATGGTGGCCTTTTATAGGAGGAGGGGTGCCCCTCTCTCCATGGCGGCGCATGGGGGGTGACCTCACCTCCCCATTCATGTGGTGGTAACTCCTCCACATTAAATGCCTCTTCACATTCCCTTTTAAAGTCTCCACTTTAAATGCATTAAGTTTCTCCAAATTTAATGCTCTCTCATTTAATAAAACTCTTTTATTAAATTGATTCAGAATTTTGTTAATTACTTTAATTAACAAACATTCACATATAGCCCCTTGCAATATTTCAATATCACATGCAGAAACACCTTCTGCAATTTCACCCGAAACAATTTCCGGTTTCTATTGAAACAATTCCTGTGCTTTGCAATTCTTTAAATCTGAAACATATGTGCTCCAAAATGGTGTCCGTAACTCTTAAGTGTGCCACCCTACGGTTCATGAATAATGCATACATGATCGAGACCCTTCTCCGATCAATAATCAGCCGGGACACGGATATCGTCTTGACTCCTACACATTCAACGATGACTCCTGTGATCGTGAGAACCTTTAAAGCTTGTAACTAAATCCCTTTGTCTCTCGATATATTACATGTCCGAGATTCGATCATCGGTATCTCCATACCTAGTTTGATCTCGTTACCGACATGCACTCTTTTCTCGTCCCGTGATATAACATTCTAGTAATCATATCACTTGCTTGCAAGCTATCCTAATGTGATATCACCGAGAGGGCCCAGAGTATATCTATCCGTCATCTGGATTGACAAATTCCACTCTTGATCCACGAGCCTCAACATAACACCTTCGTAGCACTGAACCCATCTTTATAGTCACCCTGTTACGATGTGACATTTGATGTTATCAAGATACTCTTCCGGTGTTAGCAATTAACATGATCACATGGTCTAAGGATAAAGATTACTTGGTATGATGTTATAGCAATATAAATGTAATGACTTGATCGTAATGCTATACTTCGGATGAATGTTCATCACATCATTCCACCAATGGTGTGACCTTGTTATTAACAACATCCAATGTCCATGATCAGGAAACCTTGATCATCCTTTTAATCAACAAGTTAGTATATAAGAGAGGCATGACTAGGAACCCTTTTTGTTTATTAAACACACATGTATTGATGTTTCCTATCAATACAATTATAGCATGCAAAATAAACATCTATCATATACAAGGCATACATAATAACAACTTTATTATTGCCTCTCAGGGCATATTTCCTTCAGTCATTGCATGTGTGTTCCTTTCACAAACCACATATGGACCCACTAGAGCCATTGCATGTGTGTTCTTATACTAAAACCAGGACTAGAGTCATTGCATGTGTGTTCTCATACTAAAACCAGCACTACAGTCATTGCATGTGTGTTCTTTTCACAAACCACATATGGATCCACCAGTGGCATTGCATGTTTGTTCTTTCCACAAACCACACATGGATCCCCCTAAGTCATTGCATGTGTGTTCTTTCCATAAACCACATATGGATCCACTGGAGTTCATTGCATGTGTGTTCTTTCCACAAACCACATATGTATCCACTAGAGTCATTGCATGTGTGTTCTTTCCACAAACCACATTTGGATCCACCAGTGTTCACTGCATGTGTGTTCCTATCATGAACCACTTATGGAACAGCCAGTGGTCATTGCATGTGTGTTCTTTTCCACAAACCACATATGGATCCACTAGAGTCATTGCATGTGTGTTCATTTCACAAACCACATATTGACCCACTAGAGTCATTGCATCTGTCCTTATACTAAAACCAGCACTAGAGACATTTCATGTGTGTTCTTATACTAAAACTAACACTAGAGTCATTGCATGTGTGTTCTTTCCACAAACCACATATGGATCCACTTGAGTCATTGCATGTGTGTTCTTTTCACAAACCACGTATGGATCCACCAGTGTCATTGCATGTGTGTTCTTATACTAAAACTAGCACTAGGGTCACTGCATCTGTGTTCTTTCCACAAACCACACATGGATCCACCAGTGGCATTGCATGTGTGTTGTTTCCACCAACCACACATGGATCCACGAGTGTTCACTGCATATGTGTTCCTGTCATGAACCACACATGAATCAGCCAGTTGTTATTGCATCTATGTTCTTTTCCACAAACCACATATGGATCCACTAGAGTCATTGCATGTGTGTTCTTTTCACAAACCACATATGGACCCACTAGAGTCATTGAATGTGTGTTCTTATACTAAAACCTGCACTAGAGTCATTGCATGTGTGTTCTTTTGAGAAACCACATATGGATCCACCAGTGTCATTGCATGTGTGTTCTTTCCACAAACCACTTATGGATGAACCAGTGGTCATTGCATGTGTGTTCTTTTCACAAACCACATATGGACCCACTAGAGTCATTGCATGTGTGTTCTTTCCACAAACCACACATGGATCAACCAGTGTCATTGCATCTGTGTTCTTTCCACAAACCACACATGGATCCCCGTGAGTCATTGCATGTGTGTTCTTTCCACAAAACACGTATGGATCAACCAGTGTCATTGCATGTGTGTTCTTTCCACAAACCACATACGGATCCACCAGTGTTCATTGCATGTGTGTTCTTTTCCACAAACCACTTATGGATCCACTAGAGTCATTGCATGTGTGTACTTTTTACAAACCACATATGGACCCACTAGAGTCATTGCATTTGTGTTCTTATACTAAAACCAACACTAGAGTCATTGCATGTGTGTTCTTATACTAAACCCAGTACTAGAGTCATTGCATGTGTGTTCTTTCCCCAAACCACACATGGATTGACCAGTGGTCATTGCATGCGTGTTCTTTCCACAAACCACACATGGATCCCCTGAGTCATTGCATGTGGTTCTTTCCACAAACCACATATGGATCAACCAGTGTCATTGCATGTGAATTGTTTCCACAAACCACACATGGATCAACCAGTGTTCACTACATGTGTGTTCTTTCCATAAACCACTTATGGATCAATCAGTGGTCATTGCATGTTGTTCTTTTCCACAAACCACATATGGATCCACTAGAGTCATTGCATGTGTTTTCTTTTCACAAAACACATATGGACCCACTAGAGTCATTGCATGTGTGTTCTTATACTAAAACCAGCACTAGAGTCATTGCATGTGTGTTCTTTTGACAAACCACATATGGATCCACTAGTGTCATTGCATGTTTGTTCTTTCCACAAACCACTTATGGATGAACTAGTGGTCATTGGATGTGTGTTCTTTTCCACAAACCACATATGGATGTACTAGAGTAATTGCATGTGTGTTCTTTCCACAAACCACACATGGATTAACCAATGGCATTGCATGTGTGTTCTTTTCACAAACCACATATGGATCAACCAATGGCATTGCATGTGTGTTCTTTTCACAAATCACATATGGATCCACCAGTGTCATTGCATGTGGGTTCTTTCCACAAACCACTTACGGATTCACAAGTGTTCAATGCATGTGTGTTCTTTTCCACAAACCACCTATGGATCGACTAGAGTCATTGCATGTGTGTTCTTTTCCACAAACCACATATGGATCCACTAGAGTCATTGCATGTGTGTTCTTTTCACAAACCACATATGGACCCACTAGAGTCATTGCATGTGTGTTCTTATACTAAAACCAACACTAGAGTCATTTCATGTGTGTTCTTATACTAATACCAGCACTAGTGTCATTGCATGTGTTTTCTTTTCACAAACCACATATGGATCCACCAGTGGCATTGCATGTGTGTTCTTTCCAAAATCAGGTCATTGCATGTGTGTTCTTTTCCACAAACCACATATGGATCCACTAGAGTCATTGCATGCGTTATCCTTTCACAAACCACATATGGACCCACTAGAGTCATTGCATGTGTGTTCTTTCCACAAACCACACATGGATCCACCCGTGGCATTACATGTGTGTTCTTTCCACAAACCACACATGGATCCACGAGTATTCACTGCATATGTGTTCCTGTCGTGAACCACACATGAATCAGCCAGTGGTTATTGCATGTGCGTTCTTTTCCACAAACCACATATGGATCCATTAGAGTAATTGCATGTGTGTTCTTTTCATAAACCACATATGGACCCACTAGAGTCATTGAATGTGTGTTCTTAAACTAAAACCTGCACTAGAGTCACTGCATGTGTGTTCTTTTGACAAACCACATATGGATCCACTAGTGTCATTGCATGTGTGTTCTTTCCACAAACCACTTATGGATGAACCAGCGGTCATTGCATGTGTGTTCTTTTCACAAACCACATATGGACCCACTAGAGTCATTGCATTTGTGTCCTTTCCACAAACCACACATGGATCAACCAGTGTCATTGCATGTGTGTTCTTTCCACAAACCACACATGGATCCCCCTGAGTCATTGCATGTGTGTTCTTTCCACAAACCACGTATGGATCAACCAGTGTCATTGCATGTGTGTTCTTTCCACAAACCACATAGGGATCAACCAGTGCTCATTGCATGTGTGTTCTTTTCCACAAACCACATATGGATCCACTAGAGTCATTGCATGTGTGTACCTTTTACAAACCACGTATGGACCCACTAGGTTCATTGCATGTGTGTTCTTATACTAAAACCAGCACTAGAGTCATTGCATGTGTGTTCTTCTACTAAACCCAGCACTAGAGTCATTGCATGTGTGTTCTTTCCCCAAACCACACATGGATCGACCAGTGGTCATTGCATGTGTGTTCTTTCCACGAACCACACACGGATCCCCTGAGTCATTGCATGTGTGTTGTTTCCACAAACCACATATGGATCATTTAGTGTCATTGCATGTGAATTGTTTCCACAAACCACACATGGATCAACCAGTGTTCACTTCATGTGTGTTCTGTCCACAGACCACTTATGGATCAACCAGTGGTCATTACATGTGTGTTCTTTTCCACAAAGCACATATGGATCCACTAGTCATTGCATGTGTGTTCTTTTTACAAACCACATATGGACCCACTAGAATCATTGCATGTGTGTTCTTATACTAAAACCAGCACTAGAGTCATTGCATGTGTGTTCTTTTGACAAACCACATATGGATCCACGGGGTGTCATTGCATGTGTGTTCTTTCCACAAACCACTTATGGATTAACCAGTGGTCATTTCATGTGTGTTCTTTTCCACAAACCACATATGGATGCACTAGAGTAATTGCATGTGTGTTCTTTCCACAAACCACACATGGATTAACCAATGGCATTGGATGTGTGTTCTTTTCACAAACCACATATGGATCAACCAATGGCATTACATGTGTGTTCTTTCCACAAACCACTTATGGATTCGCCAGTGTTCAATGCATGTGTGTTCTTTTCCACAAACCACATATGGATCCACTAGAGCCATTGCATGTGTGTTCTTTTCCACAAACCACATATGGATCCACTAGAGTCATTGCATGTGTGTTCTTTTCACAAACCACATATGGACCCACTAGAGTCATTGCATGTGTGTTCTTATACTAAAACCAACACTAGAGTCATTTCATGTGTGTTCTTATACTAATACCAGCACTAGTGTCATTGCATGTGTTTTCTTTTCACAAACCACATATGGATCCACCAGTGGCATTGCATGTGTGTTCTTTCCAAAAATCACATATCGATCAGCCACTGGTCATTGCATGTGTGTTCTTTTCCACAAACCACATATGGATCCACTAGAGTCATTGCATGTGTTATCCTTTCACAAACCACATATGGACCCACTAGAGTCATTGCATGTGTGTTCTTATACTAAAACTAGCACTAGAGTCATTGCATGTGTGTTCTTTTCACAAACCACATACGGATCCACCAGTGGCATTGCATGTTTGTTCTTTCCACAAACCACACATGGATCCCCCTAAGTCATTGCATGCGTGTTCTTTCTATAAACCACATATGGATCAACTAGTGTCATTGCACGTGTGTTCTTTCCATAAACCACATATGGATCCACTAGAGTTCATTGCATGTGTGTTCTTTCCACAAACCACATATGTATCCACTAGAGTCATTGCATGTGTGTTCTTTCCACAAACCACATTTGGATCCACCAGTGTTTACTGCATGTGTGTTCCTGTCGTGAACCACTTATGGAACAACCAGTGGTCATTGCATGTGTGTTCTTTTCCACAAACCACATATGGATCCACTAGAGTCATTGCATGTGTGTTCTTTTAACAAACCACATATGGACCCACTAGAGTCATTGCATCTGTGTTCTCATACTAAAACCAGCACAAGAGACATTTCATGTGTGTTCTTATACTAAAACCAGCACTAGAGTAATTGCATGTGTGTTCGTTCCACAAACCACATATGGATCCACTAGAGTCATTGCATGTGCGTTCTTTTCACAAACCACATATGGATCCACCAGTGTCATTGCATGTGTGTTCTTATACTAAAACCAGCACTAGAGTCATTGCATGTGCGTTCTTTCCACAAACCACACATGGATCCACCCGTGGCATTGCATGTGTGTTCTTTCCACAAACCACACATGGATCCACGAGTATTCACTGCATATGTGTTCCTGTCGTGAACCACACATGAATCAGCCAGTGGTTATTGCATATGCGTTCTTTTCCACAAACCGCATATGGATCCACTAGAGTCATTGCATGTGTGTTCTTTTCACAAACCACATATGGACCCACTAGAGTCATTGAATGTGTGTTCTTATACTAAAACCTGCACTAGAGTCATTGCATGTGTGTTCTTTTGACAAACCGCATATGGATCCACTAGTGTCATTGCATGTGTGTTCTTTCCACAAACCACTTATGGATGAACCAGCGGTCATTGCATGTGTGTTCTTTTCACAAACCACATATGGACCCACTAGAGTCATTGCATTTGTGTCCTTTCCACAAACCACACATGGATCAACCAGTGTCATTGCATGTGTGTTCTTTCCACAAACCACACATGGATCCCCCTGAGTCATTGCATGTGTGTTCTTTCCACAAACCACGTATGGATCAACCAGTGTCATTGCATGTGTGTTCTTTCCACAAACCACATAGGGATCAACCAGTGCTCATTGCATGTGTGTTCTTTTCCACAAACCACATATGGATCCACTAGAGTCATTGCATGTGTGTACCTTTTACAAACCACGTATGGACCCACTAGGTTCATTGCATGTGTGTTCTTATACTAAAACCAGCACTAGAGTCATTGCATGTGTGTTCTTATACTAAACCCAGCACTAGAGTCATTGCATGTGTGTTCTTTCCCCAAACCACACATGGATCGACCAGTGGTCATTGCATGTGTGTTCTTTCCATGAACCACACATGGATCCCCTGAGTCATTGCATGTGTGTTGTTTCCACAAACCACATATGGATCATTTAGTGTCATTGCATGTGAATTGTTTCCACAAACCACACATGGATCAACCAGTGTTCACTGCATGTGTGTTCTGTCCACAGACCACTTATGGATCAACCAGTGGTCATTACATGTGTGTTCTTTTCCACAAAGCACATATGGATCCACTAGTCATTGCATGTGTGTTCTTTTTACAAACCACATATGGACCCACTAGAATCATTGCATGTGTGTTCTTATACTAAAACCAGCACTAGAGTCATTGCATGTGTGTTCTTTTGACAAACCACATATGGATCCACCAGTGTCATTGCATGTGTGTTCTTTCCACAAACCACTTATGGATGAACCAGTGGTCATTTCATGTGTGTTCTTTTCCACAAACCACATATGGATGCACTAGAGTAATTGCATGTGTGTTCTTTCCACAAACCACACATGGATTAACTAATGGCATTGGATGTGTGTTCTTTTCACAAACCACATATGGATCAACCAATGGCATTACATGTGTGTTCTTTCCACAAACCACTTATGGATTCGCCAGTGTTCAATGCATGTGTGTTCTTTTCCACAAACCACACATGGATCCACTAGAGCCATTGCATGTGTGTTCTTTTCCACAAACCACATATGGATCCACTAGAGTCATTGCATGTTTGTTCTTTTCACAAACCACATATGGACCCACTAGAGTCATTGCATGTGTGTTCTTATACTAAAACCAGCACTAGAGTCATTTCATGTGTGTTCTTATACTAATACCAGCACTAGAGTCATTGCACGTGTGTTCTTTCCATAAACCACATATGGATCCACTAGAGTTCATTGCATGTGTGTTCTTTCCACAAACCACATATCGATCAACGAGTGGTCATTGCATGTGTGTTCTTTTCCACAAACCACATATGGATCCACTAGAGTCATTGCATGTGTGTTATTTTCACAAACCACATATGGACCCACTAGAGGCATTGTATGTGTGTTCTTATACTAAAACTAGCACTAGAGTCATTGCATGTGTGTTCTTATACTAAAACCAACACAAGAGTCATTGCATGTGTGTTCTTTTCACAAACCACATATGGATCCACAGTGGCATTGCATGTTTGTTCTTTCCACAAACCACACATGGATCCCTCTAAGGCATTGCATGTGTGTTCTTTTCACGAACCACATATGGATCAACCAGTGTCATTTCATGTGTGTTCTTTCCATAAACCACACACTACTAGGAAAACGGCTATAGGTAATATGCACATCCGTGGCGCACGTGCCAGTGGTGCCCCACGGCTAGAATAGGCGTGGCGCACTGCATAGAGGTGCCCTACGGTTAACTACAGTAAGGGTGGCACACATGTGCGTGGTGTGCCACAGATGTGTGTGGGCCAGGGCACTGCCGGCCGTATACCACATAGCCGTAGCGCACCTACGGCTAGTGCGCTTTGAGTGTGACCGGTAGTTGTGGCGCACTTGGGCACCATGCGCTACAGGTCAAATCGGGCCACACTGCTGTGCAACTAGAAAAACAATTCTGTGGCGCACAGGTGGTATGTGCGCCACGGGTGTTCGTTATGCCTGTGGCGCACCACGCCACGTGCGCCACGGATGTGCGTGCTGCCTGCTACATTTTGGCAGATAGCCTTTTGCACATCTAGATCCACCATCTCCCACTTCACTTTCCCCTCCTTCTTCCTCTTTGGATCTTTCCCCCCTCCTCCTTACCACCTCAATTTCTCCACTCTTTCACCATTTGTAGCTTGTAAAACTTACCTTGGATGCTACATACATAATGGAGGAAGGCTCTCCTTCCGGCCACCATATCTCGGTCTGTCACCTCTCCTTCGAGATCTTCTCGTGGTCTCTCGTCTCGGTAAGTTGTCTATGTAAGAGGGATGTGTTTATGTGTATGGATGATATGGTCACATATCTATGGAGAGGATCGATGCTCTCATGTGTTTGGAGAGCATGCATGCATGCTCTCTCATATATTGGCATTGTTTTGCCAAATGTTGATTTATTTCCATTTTGGCAAGACTTTGGCATTTCGCAAAGGTCCGAATTTTAGGATAGGTCATGCCGAAATTTTCCATCGACCATTGCATGCATGTATTGGTTATGTGGTTGTAATAAACTTCTAATTCTACAGTGGCGTGGATAAGTGATATTTCAGTGGATTGTAATAAAATTCTAATAAAATTGTAATAAACTTCTAATTCTAAAGCATGTGTGACGCGGGGGAAAAGCACCCCGGTCGGGTTACCACTTTGGGAGGGGGAATATTCTTAGGAATATGCCTCCACGTATACCCTAGGCAGGGACCGAACTTCCTCTATATAAGGGGGCTAGGTTTCTGGTAGAGGGGGTTGGTTGAGCTCTAGTTGGTTTGGTGATTCCATAGTCACTAGTTGAGTTCTTTGAGGCCATAGTGCTAGTTGATTTAGGGTTCTAGGGAAAAATAGTAGGCAAGAGTAAGAGAGCTCCTTCTTCCTCCTCTCGCCAATACAGCTCAAGGAGCACTTGTAATCTTGAAAGGAAATCAATACAAACTTCTGTGTGGAGAATCACTCCACTATCCCTCCCTGGATTCCCCTAGCGTGTATTAGTCCCCACCTTTAGCCTATCCATGGCATCTTCCGTGACACCACCACGGCGCTACCAGTGGGGCTAGCGGTGCTAGCAGTGGTGAAGATCCGGACGGAAACCTCATCGCACCGGCGGACGATCGCCTCGGCTCGTTCACTTTGGAGCGCTGGATTTTGTCACGATAACGCTGGCTGCTTCGACGCGCCACTTCACAAGAACGGCCTCTTCGCTGCTCGGCGCACAAGGTCTACGTTATGGGCGTATCATGCGTTCATCCGGCGTCGTCGACGCTGGGGAACCACCCTCATCGTGGCTCATGGGCGCGACGCCGCTTTCCTGACCATGCGGAGGTGATGATGATCGCCAGTGCGAAGCGCAAGCAAGGACCCAGCACCAGACCCGGAGGTAACACCTAAGGCACCGAGGAAAGGTAGAGGACCTCCACTAGAGAGGCCCGAGAACATACTGAGAGAAGCTATGGATAGCTTGGCTAACCCGGTAGCGGCAGTGGTAGATCCGGCTCAGGCACAGGCCGAGCAAGAGGAAACTAGGCAAAAGATACTAGAGGGCGCAAAGAAAATAGCCGCGGCTCAGCAGTCGCTGAACATGACGTTGCGTGAGTATGCAAAGGCAAACAAAGTTGATACGGTAAAAGTAAAAGGGAGAAATCTCATAAGCGAGATGAACAGAGAAGGTGATGATGGAGCAGAAGGGTCGGAAAACTATCTGTCTGTGGGGTTGCCGAAGTATAGTACCCCGGCGAAGAACCTCAGAGCAGCAGATGCGGCCCTGTCTGAGTTAGAGGGTCTGACGGGTGAGGCCCGTCAAAGACAGCAAGATAGGGTTAACGAGCTAGTTCGGATCACGAACAGACAGAATGAAGAGCTACTGAGAGCTAACCCGGAGAGAGCTGGAGCTTCCAAAAATCATCCATTTGGTGATGGGTAACCCGGAGAAATCCGCTGGAGCCGCATCATCACCTCATGGTGGTCCAAGGAGAGAAGAGGTAGTCACCTCGGCCAGACGGAACAAGCAGATCGTCCCGTACGACCCGATGCATGCGGGAAAAGAAAAAGAAACACGGAAAAATGATGATCGACGGAGTGTGAGCCGAGGTGAAGCTGGACGAGGTAATCACGACCAAGGCAATGCCGGTCAAGGAAACGCTGCTAACGGCAATACCGAACAGCGAAACTCCGCAGGAGCAGGACAACCGCAGCAGCGGAATATACCAAGGCAAGAGCAAAGCGCCGGCCGAGGTATGCAACAGAAAGGTGCGCAACGAGAGCAAAACCGATACAACGACGGTGATTCGGAGATGGTGAACACAGGGTACCCCAGACCGGACTATCATGTGATAGGGTCAAGATTGGGAAGCAGGGATTTAATGCCGGATGACGCCAGATTAAAACTGGATCGCTTGTATAGGTCGGAACAGATCGAATGTCAAGGTCCCCCAGGTCCAGCGTGCTTTGGACCCCGGATCATGAAAGAGCCACCGGTACCCAACTTCCAGCTGCCCAGAGGCACGAAGACGTATGATGGCAGCACCAAGCCGGAGGATTGGCTGATAAACTATGCTACGGCAGTGAAAATTGCCACTGGCAACTTGAGATGGGCTGTACGATACGTACCCCAGATGTTGGAAGGTCCGGCCAGAGTATGGCTGAATAATTTACCACCCGGAAGCATCAACTGCTGGATAGATTTTGAAGAAATGTTTATCAGCAACTTCTCAAGTACATATCAGAGGCCGAATAGACCGCAGACCCTAGCAATGTGCAAGCAAAGACCTAACGAGACGGGTCGAGAATTCTTGACCCGGTGGTGTACCATGAGAAACTCGTGTGAGGGTGTCATAGAGTCACAGGCCATAGCGTGGTTTGCGCAAGGGTGCAGATATGGCAGCGAGCTGTGGATGAAGTTGCAAAGAAAAATGCCAATTACGATGGCAGAGATGATCCGGATTGCTGATTCGTATGCTTTGGGCGATCCGACTCAACCTAGGCTCGCGTCAAATGAGTCAAACGAGGAATACTATTAGAGGGATGGAGCTGGGTCATCCCGGAGGAACGATTGCAGAGGAAAAAGCAGAGATGATAGATCGGATCATCGCTACGGTTCGCAACAAGTTGCAGCTGTGAATCAAGATCAACCCGGAGCAGCGAGCAACCAACGCCAGAGAACGGGAGGGCAATGGACTCCAAGAAACGATGGCAACAAGACATGGACTCCGGAGCAAAAGAAACAGTGTCAAGAAAAGAAAGACCGTCCGAGGTATACCTATGAGTCGATGTTGGACCAGCCGTGTAAGTTTCACACACCAAATCCGAATAGCCCGGCGGGTCACACAACAAGGTAATGTGAGTGGATGCGTAAGATAGAACAAGGTGGTTCGGGGAATGCTCAGGCACCCCGGAATGATCAACCTCGGCAGCAATTGCTCTCCGAGGTGAACACGCAACAGCTAATGTTGCCTCCCCCTCCGCCGAGGTATGACAACAATGAGAGAAGGGATGCAGTGCATCAGGTGGAAAATCAGCAACAACCTGATCAGAGGTACCCCGGAAACGAGGGAAGGAATGAGTACAGGGAACATCACCAGAGTTATTGTGTGTTCACGACGGAGGAAACAGATAGAAAGAGCTTGCAGCGCCGACATATGGAGGTCAATGCGGTCATGCCAGCAGTGACGAGGTACATGCCTTGGTCGGACCAGGAAATCACCTGGAACATCAAAGATCATCCTAAACTTATGCCGAGTCCAGGTTCGTATGCGCTAGTGCTAGATCCGACATTCATTGGACCGAACATCAACATGAGGTTCTCCAAGATTTTGATTGATAATGGCAGTAGCATTAACATCATGTATGCGGATACGATGCGCAAGTTGGGCATCTCGGAGAACATGCTCCAGGCCACGAGAACAACTTTCCATGGCATTGTACCAGGCATCTCTTGTGAGCCCATAGGCAAAGTCCGGGTCGACGTGCTATTTGGCACAAGGGATAACTGCCGAACTGAAAATCTGGAGTTTGAGGTGGTGAACTTGGAAAGTGCATATCACGCGTTACTCGGAAGACCAGCATTAAACAAGTTCATGGCAAGCTGCCACATCAGTTATCTGAAGATGAAGTTGCCTGGGCCAAATGGAGTGATTACCATTGCTGGAGATTTCCGACGTTCCATTGAGTGTGCTTCAGCCGGGTCTAACCTAGACGAGTCACTCGTGATTGCGCAAGAGAAAAGAAAAATCCAAGAGGTGGCGGCATTAGCTCAGTCCGCGCAGCAATATATGCCGACGTTAAGTAACCCGCATGGCAGTGTTTCATTTCAAGCCGCAAAGGACACCAAGAAGGTTCCCATTGATAACATGTTCCCGGAGCGCACCGTAACAATTGGTGCCGGGTTAACTGACAAATAGGAAAGCGAGCTCGTCAACTTCCTCCGTGAGAATCGGGACATTTTTGCTTGGTCCACACAGGATTTGCAAGGTGTACCGAGGGAGTTGGCCGAGCACTCTTTGAACGTAAGACCCGGAGCAAGGCCGGTGAAGCAACCTCTCCGCCGCTTCACCGAGGATAGGAGAAAAGTCATTGGAGACGAGATAGCTCGATTGCTAGCAGCAGGATTTATCATGGAGGTACTATATCCGGATTGGCTCTCTAATCTGGTGCTGGTAGAAAAGAAGAAGGACGATCCGAACGTGGCAGTGGTTTGGCGTATGTGTATGGATTACACGAACCTGAACAAGGCGTGTCCAAGAGATCCATTTCCACTGCCGAGGATAGATCAGGTCATAGACTCGACCACGGGATGTGAACTGTTGTCATTCATTGATGCATATTCTGGCTTCCACCAGATACCTCTGAACCCGGATGATCAAATAAAGACTGCGTTTATTACCCCGTACGGGGCTTACTGCTATCGCACTATGTCGTTCGGTTTACGTAATGCAGGTGCAACGTACCAAAGATGTACGCAAAAATGTTTGCACGACCAAATAGGTCAAAACGTACAAGTATATGTGGATGATGTGGTTATCAAGACCAAGGAAAGCACAACGCTCCTTGACGACATAAGGCAAACATTCGCAAACTTAAGAAGGTTCCGGATGAAGCTTAACCCGGAAAAATGTACCTTCGGTGTCCCGGCTAGAAAATTACTCGGATTTCTCATCTCTAGCCGAGGTATCGAAGTTAATCCAACTAAGATCCGAGCCATCGAACGAATGGAGTTGCCGAAGTGTCTTAACGACGTCCAGAAGTTCACTGGATGCCTGGCATCGTTGAGTCGGTTGGGAGAAAAGGCACTGCCTCTCTACCAACTCATGAAAAAGTCGGATAAATTCGTTTGGACGCCACAGGCCAATGAAGCCTTTGCCCACTTAAAAAAGATGTTGGCCACTGCACCAGTGTTAGCCTCTCCACTATCAAAGGAGCCAATGTTGCTCTACATAGCCGCAACCAACCGAGTTGTAACTGCAGTAATTGTAGTGGAGCGCAATGAAGTGGGTAAGTCGGTGCAGAGGCCAGTATATTACTTGAGCAAGGTGTTGTCTGCCTCAAAACAGAACTACCCGCACTTTCAAAAGGTGGCATACAGTGTCTATATGGCGGCAAAGAAGTTAAAGCATTACTTTGAGGAGCACCCCATCAAAGTGATATGTGAAGCCCCCATATCCGAGATAATGGGTAACAAGGATGCAAGTGGCAGAATTGCAAAATGGGCAATTGAGTTTAGCCCCTTATGCGCCCCAATACGACAGAAGGGAAGCGATCAAGTCCCAGGCCGTGGCGGACATTTTTGTGGATTGGGCCGAGGTACAATACGAACCACCGCCACCAGATCCGAATTACTGGAGGATGCACTTTGACGGGTCGAAAATCAAAACCGGATTAGGCGCCGGGGTTGTGCTTACCTGGCCAAAGAAGGACCAGCTAAAGTACGTATTGCAGATCCATTTCGCGGCATCGAACAATGTCGCCGAGTATGAGGCTCTTGTGCATGGGCTCAAAGTGGCAAAGGAGATTGGCATGCGTCGGATAATATGCTTTGGTGACTCGGATCTGGTGGTGCAGCAAGTGTCCGGAGTGTGGGACGCCCTGGATCCAAACATGGCACTATACAAATTTCACGTGTAGAAGATATCTGGTTACTTCGAGGGGTGTGAATTTCACCATGTACCCCGAGTGGAAAACGAGGCTGCCGACATGTTGTCGAAGCTCGGATCGACCAGACAGGCAATTCCACTGGGTGTAGCATTGGAACACCTCAGAAAACCATCTATCAGGTCGTCCCTAGGAACCGACTCAATCTATGTCCCAGAAAATACGGAATCCAGAGCTGAGCCCATGGACATTGACATGGGAGGTAGTGCGCGAGACCCGGGGACTGCATCAGCAAACCCGGGGACTGCCTCGGCAAACCCGGGGACTACCTCGCTAGACCCGGGGACTGCTCAGCGTGATCCGGCTGAAGTTATGCCGGTGGATCAGATGGAAATTGATGAGGACGTATTCCCTCCACGAGCGATACCATCTTGGGCACTGCCTATATTCCAATTTCTGAAAGACGGAACGTTACCCGCTGAGGAGGTGTTAGCTAGGCAAACTCAGAGGAGAGCAAAATCATACACAATCATCAATTCCGAGTTGTACAAACAGAGTGTAACCAATGTCCTCCAACGATGCGTTGACCCGGAAGAAGGGATTGACATCCTCCGAGATATACACCAAGGAGAATGCGGGCATCATGCCTCATCCCGAGCCTTGGTGGCAAAGGCGTTCCGGCATGGATTCTCCTGGCCAAGTGCCTTAGAACAAGCAGAAGATCTGGTGAGAAAATGCAATGGTTGTCAAAGGTACGCCACCAAGGCACATATGCCTATGTCGAAACTCAAGACCATACCAATTACGTGGCCATTTGCCGTGTGGTGCTTGGATATGGTTGGCCCGTTCAAACCAGCAAGAGGAAACATGACACACATTTTGGTCATGGTGGACAAGTTTACAAAATGGATCGAAGTGAAACCTATAAGAAAATGTGATGGAGCTACGGCCGTGACATTTCTCAAAGACATCATCTTGAGATACGGTTATCCACACAGTATTATAACTGATAATGGAACAAATTTTGCGGAAGGAGCATTTGCGCGCTTCTGCCGAGATAAGAAGATCCGACTCGATGTCGCCTCGGTAGCCCACCCCACATCAAACGGACAAGTGGAAAGATCCAACGGATTAGTATTATCCGGGATAAAACCCCGGCTCATTGAGCCGCTGTAAAGATCAGCGAGGTGCTGGATAGAAGAACTACCAGCGGTACTGTGGAGTTTAAGAACAACTCCGAATCGATCAACAGGCTATACGCCATTTTTTCTGGTATATGGGGCAGAAGCTGTATTACGAGCCGACATAGAGCATGATTCGCCTAGGGTCACCCAATACACAGAAGCCGAAGTGCAAGAATCCCGACAAAATGATGTTGATCTGCTGGAAGAAGCGAGAGAACTGGCACTGTCCAGATCCGCCATATATCAGCAAAATCTCCGACGCTATCATAGCCGGAAAGTGTGCCCCCGAGTCTTTCGGGAAGGCGATCTGGTGCTCCGGTTGGTACAACGTACTACTGGCATGCATAAATTATCCCCCCATGGGAAGGGCCATTCATTGTGAGCAAAGCATTGCACAATGATTCTTACTATCTTATAGATGCAAAGCCACAGGAAAAGAACAAGGCGGACAGGTCCGGAGAGGAATCTAAGCGACCGTGGAATGTAGCACTACTTCGTCCCTTCTACACTTAGCTAAGAAGTGTATGTATCCGAGTCGTCTCATATGTCGGTATGTATGTCGGCAATGAGCTTATCAATGAAATAGCAGCGCCTCGGCAAAGAATCGGGACTGCCTTAATAATTACTATTATTGTCTCTTGTACGTTAGCTGGAATAAGTTGTTCTACTTAACCTGGATTAGTAATGTGTGAGCACCAAAAACCCAACTCTTTGACTTGCTGCTGTCCAACAAGAATTGGCTTCATGGCAAGCAAGAGAACAAGTTTGGAATTGCGTAGCACATGAAAAACGACTAAGGAAACGAGTTTATTCGAGCTAACGTTTGTTTTTCGGACTAACCCTGTATTTATTTTCAAGTTATTATGCTGAATTATTTTGAGCTAAGCCTAAAAGTTTCTAAGTATTGTTAAAACAATTTTTGAAGCTCGGGTTCGTAAGTCGTAAAACCGAATCAAGGTAGACACGGACCGAGCCAGAGAATTGGACGAACAAGAAAATGAAACTCGGGGACTACGCCCAAGTTAATCCGGCATAGAAATGTAGTAGAAAAATATCACATATCCAGCATACAATTGCACCCGGCATACCGGGGATCTGATAAATTTTCGAGTTTTTTGGAACTAAGGAGCAGCAGGAGGAGGAAGTTCGGCGTCGTTGTCGCTGTCTTCGATATCTGAAACATCATCTTCTCTGCCCTCATCCGACCCATCTTCAACGTTCTCATTGTGCTCGTCCCCAGCGGATTCCAGGAAACTCGGTCCTTCAACCCAGTCATGAATAGGAGAATATTCGACGAGGCTGTAGGCGCAAGCCTGGCGCCGAGCTACCCACTCCGGATCATCGGTCCATCTGGATCCGGTGCGCCGGCGTGTAAGGAGGCTGAGGTCGATCTTCTCGTACCATGTGAGAATATGGTGAAGGATGGTATCGGCTGCGGCACGCCCAGCGGACTCTCTCCAGAGGTCAAGCTGGGTCTCAATCTCCATTAACTTCTCGACGAGAGTCGCGATGGTCTCCGGGCTACTCTCTCCGGGCCAGAACGTATTGAAAATGCGAACTACAATGTCGAGGATATCCTTGCCATAATTCTTGATGGTTTCCACGCGAGCTGACAGGCTGACCAATAGGTCCTCCATGTCTAAGGGAATGCTCTCACCGTCAGGTACGACAGGAGTACCCCTCTCTCGGCGAAATTTGGCAATAGCAGCGCTTGCAATAGAAGTACCCTCTGGAAAGTGGTCTAGAAACAAGGCAAAGGAAGAAGGTAAAGAAAAGACATATGAGGTAACCCGGAGAATTATGTCGGATAAGGGAAAAGAACTTACGAGAAATGTGGCTATGGATCCGGGTTAACTCCTTGATGCAGTCATCGCGTCTTTTGCGAAGTTGCTCAAGCTCAGTGTTTGCCGACCCAAGCTGGAGGTCGGATTCTCTGAGTAGGTCCTGGTCCTTGGAGATCTGGAGAGTGAGGCGCTCACGCTCTTCTGTGAAGTTCTGGCCAACCTTTTGGAGCTCGGTTCGGTGCTGGGCCTTCATCTTCTCCATCTCAGCCTTGAGCTTGGCAATCTCGTCGTCCTTAGTCCGGAGGAGAGAGATCTCATCATCCTTTTTCTTCAGCTCGGCTTGATGCTGCCCTGCTTGTTCGAGAAAATGCAGCATCATGTCAGGCACGGGCACACTATCCTCAAGCGATGCTAAAATAATATGTTGACCCAGCAGAGCCGAGGAGTGAATGTTTGCCGAGCCAAGGAGAAGAGGAAATGGAAAACACTACGAGGTCGAACAAAAGAGGACATACCCCGGATTTCCTCCAAGTTCTTCCGCATGATCTTGTTCTCAGCCTCCACCCCAGCTACAGAAACCGAATAAGGAGGTTAGTTCGATGGAAGAAAGTGAAGAAAAACGGAGAGGTGCCAAGGGAGAAAATTACCCCTCTTCTCATGTTCTGCACCAAGTGCAACATGTTTTGCACGTAGAATCTTGTGGGTATCCAGCAGGCGTTGGAATTCAGCGCTCCGGCGATTGGTGGTTACCTGAAAAAAGTACAGAAGTGTAAAATTAGCTTGGTACATATTCAAAGTGTACAGGATCCGGGCCAAGTGGAACTTAACCCGGCTCTAGGTGTGTGCATATTCGAAGTGTACAGGATCCGGGCCAAGTGGAACTTAACCCGGCTCTAGGTGTGTGCTTATTCGAAGTGTACAAGATCCGGGCCAAGTGGAACTTAACCCGGCTCTAGGTGCGTGCATATTCGAAGTGTACAAGATCCGGGCCAAGTGGAACTTAACCCGGATCTAGGTGTGTGCATATTCGAAGTGTACAAGATCCGGGCCAAGTGGAACTTAACCCGACTCTAGGTGTGTGCATATTCGAAGTATACAAGATCCAGGCCAAGTGGAACTTAACCCGGCTCTAGGTGTGTGCATATTCGAAGTATACAAGATCCGGGCCAAGTGGAACTTAACCCGGCTCTAGGTGTGTGCATATTTGAAGTGTACAAGATCCGGGCCAAGTGGAACTTAACCCGGATCTAGGTGTGCAGATTCGAGGTTTACATGCAGCTACGTTAGTTTTCTAATGAGCATCCGGCCGAGTAACAAGCTACTCCACCGGAGGCTCGGGGACTAATGGTTATTATCTACAGCATGTAAAGGAAAAACGACATACCTCCATCATTCGCCCCGCGAGGTTATTTGCCTTAGCGGCGGTATTCATCTGGGTGGAAAATTCTGCGGGACCGAACTTTTCCGGGAGATCGTCGTTGTGGACGAACTCTGCCTTGTTCCAGTTCATGACGAACTCGATAAGGCTCAGAGGGTACCGCTCGTCGGTGGGCATATGGGGTGCCACCAAGCCCTTCGCGTGAGCTTCTTTCCTCTCAACTAGGGCAAGAGCTGGGCTGGTATGCAGAACCATCTGCTGCGCATCAGTTGGATCGGCAGGAACATCCTTCGCTGCTGGTGATTTCTTCGTAAGCATCAACGATAGGGTTCGCTGCCCGGCCTCGACGGATGCAGACTTGGTAGTATCCGGAGCCTTTTTGCCCTTAGCTTGCTAGGAAGAAGTAACTGCGGTGGATTTCCCTTTAGAAGCTGCTGGAGTAGTTCCTCGCCGAGGTTGAGATGACTCGGACGATGCAGAAGAACTTGGCACTAGAGCTCTTGTAGCTGGACTTGGAGCTGTTGTTGGTTTCCTTGGTGCCGGGACAGGTGCTGGTGCTGGCTCGGTCGCTGGTACTGGAGCTGCTGCTGGTGCTGGTGTTGAGATAGACTCGGTGGTTGCTGGTTGCGGTGATGCCGAAGTGGTGGACACCGTCGCCTCGTCTGGACCGACCCCTCCCACTCCGAGGTCGCGTTCCTCTCGATGAGGTACTGCGGAACCCGGAGCAGCCGCGGAACCTTCCGGAATAGGGCTCAGCGGGCGTGACTCGTTGTCACGAGGAGGAGAAGGGCCAGACCGAAGGGGTGAAGAGATGCTTGATCCGCTCTAAGGAACCTCCACCGGAGGCCTAAAAAAGAGAATAATGTCAGAAGATAAATTACCGCGATGCAAGGAAAAGTGAGTTACGCAATGAAAAATGACTTACGCATCCGATGTTTCTGCCTCCTTGGGTTTTCGAGCCCTCCGTGCTGGGGCTTTGCCTACCCGCTTGGAGGCAGTCTTGTCTCCGGCCTTCTTTTGCCTTATTGTGGGCTGAGAAGGTTTGGAGGAAGAACTTGATGCGGCTCCATGCTTCTTCTTCGACGCCACCGGAACCGGCTCGCCCGTAGCAAGTGGAGGATCCTCGTGGATATGCCCACCAGGGTTAGCTGATGCCGGAAAGGCAAAAGAAAGAGGGACAGACTCAACAGGTTCAATCACGTTGACATCCGAGTCATCCTCATCATCGGGCCAATCTCTAAGAGAAGATAATTTACCGCTAGGTCGTTTGGTAGCGTCGGTCATAGGGAGGAACATCTCATGGTCCGGCTCCTCCTCATCCGGGATTTCTCGGTCCGGCGCCCACTTAAGGATCGGGTCCGTACCATCCTTGAGAGTTTGCTGAAGGAACAGCTGAGAAAAAGCACGAAGAACAGAGTAAAAAATACGACAAAAACCGACACATACTTGATCCGAAATAAGTTTGCCCCGCGAAGCTTACCGCGGGAGGGAGCCTGTCACGACAGTAGTGCTCGATTCCCCACGTCCATTCGGCGGAGAAATCCTTGTGGGTGGGGAAAAGAGCCTTAACCCGGCGAAAAATCTTCGTGTTGCTCAGCTCGAAGGAGGAGGTCCGGTTGGGGTCACGGCTGAAACTCATGTGGCACAACTTGTGGGTGCGCTTCTGGAGGGGAGAGATTCGGTTGCGCACGAACGTGATCATGGCATCCTCGTTGCGCAATCCGAGCTTCTTCAGCTCCACAAACCTCTTGTTAACTTGGTTGGCCAGAGTTGTAGGCTTCTTGGGGACCTCCTCCCAGAATTCCGTGTCAGGTAGACCCGGTGCGTAGGGCAAGAATCAATCAAATCTTCAAGACTCATTCCGGACGAGAAGAAGGTCCGGCCCATCCTTTCCAGAGCTGGTAACCCGGGGAAAGACAGAAAGTCTCCAGGGCGAGATGGAGGCAGCTCCGAATTGGGTGAGCTGCTTATCCTCCGACTCTACTTGGATATTGGGGATGACGTTGCGACGAAGGCCAAAAAACCGGATCCACAGCTCCTTCGTGGGCCATAGTCCGGTGTAGCCTTCGATCGTAGAGGCGAAGGCAGAGAGAGAGGTGATAGCGTTGGCTGGGAGATGGTGCGACTGCAAGTGGTAGGTCCTAACCCAATCCCGGAAGAAATCGCTCACCGGAAGACCAAATCCCCGTTGGAAGTGGGATAGGAACACAACGAACTCACCCGGAGGGTGAGGGGGCCAGTTCGGCGGAGGGGAGACGAGCGGCGACGCCGGCAAGAATGCGTCTGGTCCGGTAGAGCTAGTCAAGGTCGTCTTGACAGACCCATGATCCGGCCCACGCGTCGCGGTCCGCCGCGGCGGCTTCCTCCTCCATCTCCTGCTCGGCGACGACGAGCTCCTTCTTCGTCATCTCGTATTCGCTATCCTTGATGGAGCTAGCGGCGGCGGAGATCTGAGGCCTGGATTGGCGTGGACCCGTGGCGAAGAAGCTGCGCAGCGGTGGCTGCGATGCAGAGGCACGGGGAAGGTGCGGCGGCGGCGCTACTGCTAGAAGCACTGGCGGCACAGAAGTGGAAAAATGCTAAGGGGTGCGCCCCTCTGCTACTTAACCGCCCCCTGAGATGGGTGAGTGGGATCATGCTGCGCCAACAAGCCACACGGTGTGGCCGTGTATCACCTGCATCAGCCAATCGGAGAAAAGCCACACAGGGGGCCACAGAGTAGAAGCAATCCCATGGCGTGATGCGCTGATGCGGTAAACAAGGAGGCAGGCATGACGTAACCCACACACAGTGATAACTGACAATTACTGTGGCGGTTACTATGTAGGCCCTTAAAATAAGACGAGGTGATGATTAGCCTCCACGTGGGTTGGCGTATGAGAGAAGGAAACGGGGCCCGGATCAAACCATGATAACCATGGGATCCGAGCCAAAGTGGTGACCCGGCCAGCAAGTGAAAACTTGGAACGTGCGAAGGGAACGTAAATCCATATAATCCGAGATAAGGAGCTAACCCGGAATTAAACGTCCAAAGCTCGAACATAAATGAACCTGATGTGGCCTTAGCGGCCAAGGAAGCTAAGATCGCACCAGCTTCGGGGACTAATGTTAGGGGGATACCCCCGGGTAGGGTCACTCCAGGGTATAAGGGCCGAGTTAGCCGATGTTCGGCAAGGTAAAAGCGGATGCTGGCCGGGTCACCTCAAGGCAGGCCGGATCACGGAGTAACCCGGACCAGGGGGGCGTCGCCCGACATTACCTCATCCGACTTAAGGAGTAAGTCGGAAGTGCTTGTCTAACTTATATGCAGGAACAGGTGTGGCCGGATCTACTATGATCCGGGTCCTCGCTTAGCTTCTGGGAGAAGGAAGGAATCTCTCTGGTCAAAAAGAAGGTCCGGTACACACTGCATGAGCGGAGAAAGCAAGGGCAGGACCACCGGGTCATGGCCGACAAGGGTGACGACGCCCATGTCGGCTGACGCGGGCGCCGCAGAGGCTTACGTCGCTAAAGCATGTGTGACGCGGGGGAAAGCACCCCGGTCGGGTTACCACTTTGGGAGGGGGCATATTCTTAGGAATATGCCTCCACGCATGCCCTAGGCAGGGACCAAACTTCCTCTATATAAGGGGGCTAGGTTTCTGGTAGAGGGGGTTGGTTGAGCTCTAGTTGGTTTGGTGATTCCATAGTCACTAGTTGAGTTCTTTGAGGCCATAGTGCTAGTTGATTTAGGGTTCTAGGGAAAAATAGTAGGCAAGAGTAAGAGAGCTCCTTCTTCCTCCTCTCGCCAATACAGCTCAAGGAGCACTTGTAATCTTGAAAGGAAATCAATACAAACTTCTGTGTGGAGAATCACTCCACTATCCCTCCCTGGATTCCCCTAGCGTGTATTAGTCCCCACCTTTAGCCTATCCATGGCATCTGCCGTGACACCACCACGACACTAGGATGATGATGATCTAAATGCCGAAGCAGACGATGGAACAACGTCAGGCTGGGTGTAGGACCCTTATGTTCAAGAACTGCTTCTCAAGCAGACGAGTAACTCCAGGGCTGCCGCTAGAGAGAAAGCCAAGCTTGCGCAACTTGAGAAAGACGCGGTTACTCCATTGTATGAAGGATGCAAGCCCGATGATACCCGGTTGAATGTAACGCTCAAGGCTAGGGAGATGAAGGCAAAACATAAATGGACCGACGCAAGCTTCGATGATATGATGGCATTCTGGCACGATCGTCTCCCGGAGGGGAACACGTGTCCAACTAGTATCGAGGACGCCCAGAAAATCGTGTGTCCTCTTGATCTACCGCACATTAGATACCACGTCTGCATCAATGATTGCATCATTTATCGGGGCGAGGACGCGGAGAAAACCACATGCCCGGTGTGCGGCGTTAGTCGATATAAGAAAGGGAAGAAAGCTCCTCGAAAAGTGGTATGGTACTTTCCTATCACTCCTCGTCTGCAGCGCTATTTTGCAGACACTAAGGAAGCAAATCTCATGCGCTGGCATGCGGAAAGAAAGAAGCCAGCAGATGACGATGACCCTAAAAAGGACGAGCTGCTGACGCACCCTTCAGATGGTAGCTAGTGGAAAGCATTAGACCTCGAATTCCCAGAATTCGGTGGAGATTCGAGAAACATCAGGCTAGGTGCAAGCACCGATGGACTCAATCCGTTCGGTAGCCAGAGCAGCACGCACAACACTTGGCCCGTGTTTGTATGGATGTACAACCTCCCTCCCTAGTTGTGCATGAAAAAGAAGTACATACAACTGAGTATGCTAATTCAAGGGCCAAAACAACCTGGTACCGACATCAATCTATATCTCGGGCTGTTGAAAGAGGATCTAGCCATGTTATGGGAATCCGGAGCCAATACGTATGACGCTGTCGCACAAGATTATTTCACTATGAGAGCCGTGTTGGTCACTACGGTGCAAGACTATCCAGGTTGCGGATATTTCTCGGGCCAGGTTATCCAAGGATTCTACGCATGCGTTAGGTGCATCGATAACACGACCTATCTCCAACTAGAGAAAGATCCAGGGTCTTCTAAAACCGTGTTCATGGGGAACCGAAGGTGGCTTGGAAAGAATGATGCATGGAGAAAACATGGAGATCTGTTCAATGGAAAATCCAAGACCCGAGGAATCCCAGAGAGGAGGAGCAGCGAAGAAGTGGATGAATTGGTGAAAAACTGGAAAGAGTGTCCTAAACCGGGAAAGAAGCAAAAGAGGCAGCAAGACAAGCCGTTGATGAAGGTATGGAAAACAAGGTCTGTTTTCTGGGAGTTGCCATATTGGAAGTTTCTCCGCACGCCTCATAGCCTTGACATCATGCATATCACGAAGAACGTGTGCGAGAGTCTAGTCGCCACCCTAATCAACATGCCAGATAGGACGAAATATGGTCCTAAAGCAAGGAACGACTTGATATTCATGGGCATCCGGAAGGATCTTCACGGAGGACGCCCTACTCCTGATGATCAGGAAGATGACAATGATGATCAGTCGGAGGCGACACAAGGTCGTCGAAAGGGTAAAAAGGTCAAGAAGAACGAATATTACTGCCCCCCTTCGTGCTTCACTCTAAGCCAGGATGAGATCAAACAGTTTTTCAAGTGCCTTCTAGGAGTCAAATTTCCTTACGGCTACACGGGCAAGATAAGCAGGTACCTAGATGAGGCTAAGCAGATGTTTAGTGGGATGAAGTCTCACGACTGTGCCGTGCTAATGACGCAGATACTTCCGGTTGCACTATGAGGTATAATGGACGAGCATGTCCGAGAAACATTGTTTGGGCTCTGCAAGTTTTTCGACGTTGTCTCTTGAAAGTCAATTGGCGTGAAACAGCTCGGGAGGCTACAAGAGGAGATCATGGTGATACTATGCAAGCTCGAGATCTACTTCCCGCCTGCATTCTTCGACATTATGGTGCATCTGTTGGTCCATATCGTGGAGGATATCATCCAACTCGGGCCGATGTTCCTCCGCAGCATGATGCCGTTCGAAAGGATGAACGGACACATCAAAGGATATGTTCGCAACAGGTCCCGTCTAGATGGAAGCATAGTCAAGGGCTTTCTGGCCGAAGAGTGCATCTCTTTCTGCATGAATTATCTAGGCATCGAGAACCCTGTCGGTCTTCCCGTCAATAGGCACCTTGGCAAGCTCGATGGATCGGGTCACCGAGAGGGTCGTCGTGTACTACATGCAGACTATGATTGTCGACGCGTAGACTTTGATAGAGAAAACCTAGTCGCGCTACAACATTTAGAACTAGTCGATCATTGGGTACAAAAGCACAAAAGGTCAATCGAGAAGAAGTACAGTGACCGGGGCATACAGAGGATGCAGGGAGAAATAATCAAAGAGCACAACTCAGATTTCACGCGTTGGTTTAGGCAGACGCTCCTAGATAATCCCCCGCAATCACATTCTGCGGAGAAAAACATCATATTCACCTTGTCGCAGGGACCCATGCACAACCTGGTGACCTATCAGGCGTATGATATCAACGGCTACACATTCTACACGGAGGAAAAGGACAACAAGTGTGACTATCAGAACTCAGGCGTAACATCGGAATTCTACACCGATGACAACATGAAGGAAAGATTTTACGGAAGGATCGAGGAGATCTGGGAGCTCGACTACTATGGAGAAAAGGTGCCGATGTTCCGTGTCAGATGGGACAAGAGCGTCGAAAGAGAAGACCGGTATTTCACAACCATGTTAATACCCGAAGCAGCCAAATCCAAGGCCGCAGGTGCGCACGTCACCGCTAAAAATGAACCGTGGGTATTGGCTAGCAAAGTGGACCAATGTTTTTTTATTACCGACCCGACAAATCCTAGCCGTGTTGTCGTGAGGATAGGAAAAAGAAACATCATCGGAATGGATGGAGTCGCCAATGAGCAAGACTTCGACCAATACGGTGATCCAAAGATTGAAGATGACGACGACTACGATGAAGAAACATACATCACAAGAAGAAAAAGGACAACCTTACCCAAAAAAGGTAGCCCGTTCGAGCGAAGAAACATAAAAGTGCCAGGGCTAAATTATTCAACCGCGACAAAGAAGGGAAAAAAGATTGTAAAACGCTGGCTCAAAAAAGATTGTAAAACGCATGCTCAAAAAAGATTGTATTGATGCATATGGATGGCATATTATTAATGGACACATTATTATTTAATTTCTTTCTACTTTGAATCACTTTTGATGATATATATGTACTATTTTTGTCATATAAAACATATAACAGATATTTTATATAGTTTACATAATTTTTGGGATATTTTTTAACATTTTAAAGTAGTTTTAAAAAAACAAAAAATGGGGGCACCAGGGTTTGAACCTGTGTGCTCTAGGTTTAGTGAGCGTACATAGCTAGGGCGGAACCAATGGGATATGCAAGTGCTAGTGTCAACAAACGGGGCGGCAGCCTTTTGTTTGACTTGACACGACACTTAGCCGTAGCGCACCCTTACCTAGTGCGCTATGGGTAACCCATAGCGCACTAGGTAAGGGTGCGCTACGGCTAAGTGTTGTGACAAGTCTGTGCTGCGCACGGTCATCTCCCATCTCCCATCTATCGATCATAACCTAAGCTCCAGCTACCGACGCGCCGCCTCCGCTTGATCTTCTGCCTCTGCTCGCCCGCTGCCTGCCGAGGAGGAGGAGAGGAGGTCGCCGCGTCCGTGGAGGAGGAGAGGAGGCCGCCGTGTCTAAGGAGAAGGAGAGGAGGCCGCCGCGTCCGTGGAGGAGGAGAGGAGGCTGCCGCGCGTCCGTGGAGGAGCTCCGTCCGTGCTCTTCGTCATCGTCCACGCACTCTTCGTCGTCGTCGTCTTTGAGGTGAGCGTCCCCTCTCCCCTCTCTCCCTCTCTCCCCTCTCTGACCTAGAACATAGGGCTGCCTGCCGAGGGTTTCCTAACCTAGAACACAAAATTTCAACCATAATTAGGGTTTCCTCCTCGCTTTGGTGTCTGATATTGGACAGTGTTTTACCTAGTGAATAGCTTTGAGCACATGAACCCTAGCTTGATTCAGTGATAGTGTTGTTGGTGATAGGTTTGATTCCTAAAGTTTAATTGATTACCAAATCTGACAGTGTAATGATGTATAAGTTTGATTCCTAAAGGTTAATTGATTACCAAATCTAACAGCGTAAGTAGAGATGGATGATCTGTGTTGATCCTAGGCTTTGTTGTTGTAAATAGTTGATCTGTGTTGATCCTAGGCTTTTGGTTGTAGTGTTGATGATAGTTATTGAATTTTGTAGTGTGCCTTGATTAATTCTTGGACCTGTTCAATGTGTAAAGCTGATGCTATGGTGGTCGATGCTATAGTTACTGAATTTCAACTCTGATTACTAAAAGGAAGCAATTGTGAAAACTCTGGATGACCAATATGAATACTCTGTCCATGTGACAGCAACAGTTTAATTGATTCCTTGTGCTTATGATGTTGCTAATAGAACAGTATTCCTTCAGGAATGTCTAGATGATTTATCAAAGGAATATGATTTAAATTTATACTCTGAGTGCTTGCAATGATTCCTGGCTAAACTAGCTAGGAAGATGATAAGAAATATGTACTTTGAGGGTACCAAAGATAGGACATAGTTACTAATGCTACGCTATGCTCTGCCACAACATCTAACATCCATGCAAGTTTACCTGAGATGCATTTGCGGTACTTCACTAGAATACATAGTTTCTGTTTGCCAGCCTCAAATAGGCTTATAAAACCTAACACATGACATGGTTTGTAGCTTTCTTTTGTAGTGCTACTAATAAAGAATATCTTACAATGTGAAAAAAAGGATTGTTATTTTTTTGAAGCTCATATCTGATCATGCAGTAGGTACTGGAAAAATAATAACTTGACACATGTTTTAACTGAATACCTTCATTATTTATTCTCCATTCTGTAGTAATATGTTGTTGGACATATTATGAATTAGTGTTTATTAATTCCAGAACAAAGAACATACAATACAATCAAGCCATCTGCATAACTCCCTGGATGTGTATTTAACTATTCAAATGACTATATGAGAGAGTAGAGCTAAGAAACTTCTAACGATGAACTAATAAGCCGAACTATTTCAAGTTTAGGATAACATAACATCCTACGATATGTTTTCTACAGTTAAACATTTAGAAAGATTTTACTAAATGATTAACTAGCCAATATATCATGTAATGGTTGTTTCTTGTACTGATGTCTTTGGATACTAGTTTGATCTCTGGTAGTTCTACTGGAGAGATGTCTTTGGCTACTAGTTTGATCTCTGCTGCTGTAATTTGCTTGTTTTCAAGACCACCTGAAAGTTCTTGTATTCGTATGCAGGCGCTTGTATGAAATGAGTCCCGACTTTCGCCGAAATGTTGATTAACTTCCGTTTCGGCAGAAATCGGGCACTCCTAGTTTAAAAAAAATGAGCAAAGGTCATGCCGGATTTTTCCGCGCACTTTACTAACCATTATTTGCCTTTTATTAGTGCAAACATGTGTGACAACGACGAGGCTGGATCTTCTCAGCGTATCAATGCTGAAGGAGAAGTGAGACCTCAAAACAGACCCTTGTCATTCTGGGAGGAGGTCGAGCGGCTAGAAAGAATGACAGAGGGTGATGAAGAATACAACCCTTCCGAGAGCGACGCTGATGAGATGGAAGACGCGGAGGAAGAAGAAGCGGCCGAAGGAACGGCAGATGATGAAACCATTGATGGCGGCGAGGGCACAACAAGTGGTAGTAATCCGCCTAAGAAGAAGAAGGAAAGGCGCCTAAACACGGTCGGCACCGTCAGAGAGGAAATTACCGAAGTGAGCCCAACATGGGTTCCTTTGGCACCCGACCATGTGGTCAAAGGGTACAGTGGGCAAGTGGCGGCTATCACTCGGACCACCATCTCGATCAACACCGAGAATCTTCGGCATAAAGATAACGGCCATTTGCGCACACTCCTCTTCGAGAAGCTGCACGCAAGATACAAGTTCCCCCTTCAGTATCGGAACACAGATTATCATGGGAATGAAGTAAATAAATCCGCCCTCACGAGGATGAGCACCGCCCTGGCCAGCTGGAGAACCCGGATAAAGAAGAAGATATTTAAAGAAGGGAAAAGTCTCGAGGAGATCCACAAGATTGACCCGCAGATCACCGAAGATCAATTCCAGGAGTTCAAGGCCAAGTGCAAATCCGAAGCAGCCAAGGCCTCTAGTAAGCGGGGAAAGGAATTGTAGGCGATGAATATAGGTCACCACCAACTCAGATCTGGTGGTTACAGAGTTGCGGAGCCCAAATGGGATAAGGAGGACGACGAGTATAGAGCTAAGGGGATACCTAACCCCTTTTCGAAATTCGAAAACAAGGACCTTCGAAACTTTATCAGGGATCGTTACCATGTGGACCCCAAAACCAAAGAACTCACCGCGGAAACTAAGGTGAAGGACTTTGAGGTTCTTGCGGTAAGTAATTTAATTACCGCGGATCAAGTCGATTACATTCTAATCAATCAAGTCGAATTTCTAAACGATTCATGTTACTTCTTCTGCAGGAGCAGGAAAGTGCTAGTCAGGGATCCCAGGGTTCCTCATCCCACGGGTCGACGGCGGCCACCCGGTGGGATAACCCTTTTAACAGGGCGATGAACCGGGCCAAGAAAATCACGCCGGTTACAAAGAAGCCATCGTCGGCTGGCCGTCTGGCTGGCTTCGGGGCTAAGAATTGGGTGGATCATTTTGGTCCACCCCCGAGGACGCGTGTGGAGGGAAGGAGCAACGAGGAAAACCGTGAGGTTCAGGAACTTAAGGAACAAGTGGCGTGGATCCTGCAGATCGTCCAAGACAACCTGGCAATCACATTCACCTCCATCATGCCTACCTTGGTGGAGTCAATAGCGAACTGGAGTGCGGGTGGTTGACAAGGGCCGTGCCCGATTCCAATCATGGTCAGTAGCCACTCAAACAATGTGGCGCCAGCGAACCCGGTGAATTATGTGTTCGTGACTCCACCCGCTAGCACGGCGGTGCTAGAAGCATTGGTGACTCTGCCCGCTAGCACGACGGCGCCGGAAGCATTGGTGACTCCCCCTGCCATCACCGTGGCGCCGGAGCTTAATGCAACCGATAGGGAGAATACACCAGCGGCCGACACCGCGCCATCAAGCAGCCCCTCTGTCTCTTGCACGCCCATCGTCGTATGCGGTGCCTCGACATTAGCCGAGCTCGACACCATCACGGTAAACCAAATACTTTACCGCCTTGCCATTTATTACTCTTATGGCATCTTTTTAATGCCATACATTTTTTCGCAGACGGATGTTCCATGCACTCACTTAAGCTTCGTGAACAATGAGTTGAGGGATGTTGCCAAGGGTACCACCATTCAACCCTTGCACCGCACGTTCCACTCAAAGCCGATGCCAGATAGCGTGCATAGGGTTAAAATTATCCGGGTGCTAAGGGGCTGCGATGACCTAGAACCTCCCATTCAACCCCCAGGAGCGGATGAATAAGAGTCGGCTGTCCTCAGAAGTTGCTTCGGCTTATTCCTACTATGGCCAAAGAGCATGATTTGTTTGGGGATGGCCGGGGCCATCACCCCATAGACAACAACATTGCATGTCGTGCCAGCGCCAAGCCATGGCAAGACCCCCACACCGCTACCGCCGTCACCTCCACGTGATTGTTCGGCTGGTCATATTGACATGACCATGGCGCAGGATCCGAACGAGGATGGCGAAGATTACTTTGATGATTTCATCAACACTAATCTTTTCCCCAGCGACCTAAGCAAAGACTTAGTCGATGTCCCCGCAGAGAAAGCCACTTGCAACAAACGTCTCTTTGGTCCTCAGGAGACGCCTCCAGCTTGCACCTTCACTGAGCCAGCGGATACATCCAACCGGCCCTTTGTTCTAAGCCCTGACACACTACATATGGCGATCGATGCTCAGATTGTGGTGCCTACCCACTTCCCAAAAGGCAAGAAGACTAGGAAAATAAAATCTTGCAGCTCGAGCGAGCCGGTGGCGTCAACTGCGAATCCGATCAGGTTTCAGGATGAGCCACCAAGACCAAAGGGTATTATGTGGAGGATGCATGTGGCGGGTGAGCCCATGCTAACTAAGAAATTGCTTAGGCTCGCCACTTCAGAAATGAGGAGTGTGGATGACGGTGTGTTGGCGATAGAGAGACGCCTTCTTGCGGAGAAAGATCCCTCGCACCCGGTATTCGTGGTTAAGGTACCACGAGGCTTGGGCTTCGTCGATAATGTCCCCGCTGATCTGTTCTTCCTGCAGTTTGATGACATCTTCAATATGTTCCACCTATATCCGCTGCACTATACCTCCAAGGCATCTTGGTGGCGAACAAGACAAAGGAATACATTCTCGTGCCTTTCTTTCCTGAGTAAGTCATTATTCACTCGCCGCCATAACATGCTTTAATAGATTTTCATCATTCTTTTTCCAACACATTCCGTTTGAATTGTTTTGCGCAGAGATCAACACTACACACTCATCTGCTTGTCACCGAAACATTCACAAGCCACGTATTTCATCTCAGGGAGTCAAGAAAAGAAGAAAAACTATGACAAGATCAAGGAAGTTCTAGATGATGCTCTCACCGGCTATGCCTCAGCGGAAGGCGCCACCTTCGTGCGTAAGAAGCTCAAGTTTGGCAGGCACGTCTTCACCCATGTGACGGAATTCCCCTGTGTGAAGTAGCCGGCAGGCAGTCAGAAGGAAGCCTACTATGCACTCGATCACATGAGGGCGTTCCTACTAGAGCAACAGAATTCTATGCTGCCAGATCATCTCAAACGGTGGGCCGAAGTCAAGGCCAGGATCAATGATTTAGATATTAGACAAGAGATGTATCGCATCCAGCAACAGTTTGGGGCAATCATCAGCCATGATGTCATGACTTCAGGGGGGGTCTTCTACGGAGGCAATCCCCCGAATAACCGTGACGTAGTAGATCGCCTAAAGATGCACGGTGACTATAGGGCGTTCATGACGAAACAAGGCGTCCTCCCATTCCCTGAGCCGAGCCAGAAGTCTTGATGTGTTGGTCAAGTTGTAGTTCTTTATCCCCACAAGTACTTGTGTGTGTCGACATGTACATGCTACTACTTGGTATTTTTTGCTTACTTTGTTACCTTATTTGATAAGGATATCTTTATATGCGACTTTTACCTGTTTTTTCACCCACCATTTAATTATTATTGCCAACTTTTAGATGACGTGGTACATCGTGTACAAGGGACGGGTTCCCGGAGTCTACAATGATTGGGAAGACTGCCGGAGACAGGTGCACTGTTTCAGCGGCAATAGCTACAAAGGGTACAACACTATGGCGGAGGCGGAAGCTAGATACGTGCGCTATCTAGCGGGAGTTAGGACGAGGAACCGGATGAAGACATATACCTTCGTCGCAGTGATGGTTATCGTCCTTGGTTGTCAGTCCTGCATGTTCCTACTTTAGATGTTTAGGCGAGCTTCCGCGAGCTCTAACTTGGTTGAGACATGTATTCATGTCATCACTAGCTACTTTGTAAATTGATCAAAATAATGTAACTTATACTGTGTATTTATTTCTATCTTGTCTATATGTATTTGTTTCTATCTTGTCTGTGTATTTATTTCTGTATTGTATATCTATATATTTATTTCTGTACTGTATATCTGTGTATATCAGCTGTATTGTATATAATCTGTATTGAATATCATCTGTATTGAGTATTTTTATTATTTTTTGAAAAGCTCAGCCGTGGCATACATATACTTGGTTAGTGGCGCATGTGGTCAAATACTAGTAGCACACTACGTCATGCGCCACAGGAAAAGCAGTAGTGGCGCACAAGGCAGTGCGCTACCACTAACTAGATACTAGTAACACACTATATCATGCGCCACAGGGAAAATCGTAGTGGCGCACAAGACAGTGCGCTACCACTAACTCGAGATACCTGTAGCGCACCTGGCAGTGTGTTACGGGCACTTTTTAGCCATAGCGCAAAAGTCGTGGCGCACCCCTAGTTCGCCACGGAAGGGGAAAATAGGTGCGCCACAGACGTGCGTTTTCCTAGTAGTGACATAGGGATCCACTAGAGTTTATTGCATGTTTGTTCTTTCCACAAACCACATATGTATCCACTAGAGTCATTGCATGTGTGTTCTTTCTACAAACCACATTTGGATCCACCAGTGTTCACTGCATGTGTGTTCCTGTCATGAACCACTGATGTTACAGCTAGTGGTCATTGCATGTGTGTTCTTTTCCACAAACCACATATGGATCCACTAGAGTCATTGCATGTGTGTTCTTTTCACAAACCACATATGGACCCACTAGAGTCATTGCATCTCTGTTCTTATACTAAAACCAGCACTAGAGACATTTCATGTGTGTTCTTATACTAAAACCAGCACTAGAGTCATTGCATGTGTGTTCTTTCCACAAACCACATATGGATCCACTAGAGTCATTGCATGTGTGTTCTTTTCACAAACCACATATGGATCCACCAGTGTCATTGCATGTGTGTTCTTATACTAAAACCAGCACTAGAGTCATTGCATGTGTGTTCTTTCCACAAACCACACATGGATCCACAAGTGGCATTGCATGTGTGTTCTTTCCACAAACCACGCATGGATCCACGAGTGTTCACTATATATGTGTTCCTGTCATGAACCACACATGAATAAGTCAGTGGTTATTGCATCTGCGTTCTTTTCCACAAACCACATATGGATCCACTAGAGTCATTTCATGTGTGTTCTTTTCACAAACCACATATGTACCCACTAGACAATTGAATGTGTGTTCTTATACTAAAACCTGCACTAGAGTCATTGCATGTGTGTTCTTTTGACAAACCACATATGGATCCACCAGTATCATTGCATGTGTGTTCTTTCCACAAACCACTTATGGATGAACCAGTGGTCATTGCATATGTGTTCTTTTCCACAAACCACATATTGATGCACTAGAGTAATTGCATGTGTGTTCTTTCCACAAACCACACATGGATTAACCAATGGTATTGCATGTGTGTTCTTTTCACAAATCACATATGGATCCACCGGTGTCATTGCATGTGTGTTCTTTCCACAAACCACTTACGGATCTACCAGTGTTCATTGCATGTGTATTCTTTTCCACAAACCACATATGGATCCACTAGAGTCATTGCATGTGTGTTCTTTTCCACAAACCAAATATGGACCTACTAGAGTCATTGCATGTGTGTTCTTATACTAAAACCATCACTAGATTCATTGCATGTGTGTTCTTATACTAAATCTAGCACTAGAGTCATTGCATGTGTGTTCTTTCCCCAAACCACACATGGATCGACCAGTGGCCATTGCATATGTGTTCTTTCCACAAACCACACATGGATCCCCTGAGTCATTGCATGTGTGTTCTTTCCACAAACCACATATGGATTAACCAGTGTCATTGCATGTGTGTTGTTTCCACAAACCACACATGGATCAACCATTGTTCACTGCATGTGAGTTCTTTCCACAAACCACTTATGGATCAACAAGTGGTCATTGCATGTGTGTTCTTTTCCACAAACCACATATGGATCCACTAGAGTCATTGCATGTGTGTTCTTTTCACAAACGACATATGGACCCACTAGATTCATTGCATGCGTGTTCTTATACTAAAACTAGCACTAGAGTCATTGCATGTGTGTTCTTTTGACAAACCACATATGGATCCACCAGTGTCATTGTATGTGTGTTGTTTCCACAAACAACTTATGGATGAACCAGTGGTCATTGCATGTGTGTTCGTTTCCACAAACCACACATGGATTAACCAATGACATTGCATGTGTGTTCTTTTCACAAACCACATATGGAGCAACAAATGGCATTGCATGTGTGTTCTTTCCACAAATCACTTATGGATCCACCAGTGTTCACTGCATGTGTGTTCCTGTCATGAACCACTTATGGATCAGCAAGTGGTCATTGCATGTGTGTTCTTTTCCACAAACCACATATGGATGCACTAGAGTCATTACATGTGTGTTCTTTTCACAAACCACATATGGACCCACTAGAGTCATTGCATCTATGTTCTTATACTAAAACCAGCACTAGAGTCATTTCATGTGTGTTCTTATACTAAAACCAGCACTAGAGTCATTGCATGTGTGTTCTTTCCACAAACCACACATGGATCGACCAGTGGTCATTGCATGTGTGTTCTTTCCACAAACCACACATGGATCCCCCTCAGTCATTGCAGGTGTGTTCTTTCCACAAACCACATATGGATCAACCAGTGTCATTGCATGTGTGTTCGTTCCATAAACCACACATGGATCAACCAGTGTTCACTTCATGTGTGTTCTTTCCACAAACCACTTATGGATCAACCAGTGGTCATTGCATGTTTGTTCTTTTCCACAAACCACATATGGATCCACTAGAGTCATTGCATGTGTGTTCTTTTCACAAACCACATATGGACCCACTAGAGTCATTGCACGTGTGTTCTTTCCACAAACCACACATGGATCAACCAGTGTCATTGCATGTGTGTTCTTTCCACAAACCACACATGGATCCCCCTGAGTCTTTGCATGTGTGTTCTTTCCACAAACAACGTATGGATCAACCAATGGCATTGCATGCGTGTTCTTTTCACAAATCACATATGGATCCACTAGAGTTCATTGCATGTGTGTTCTTTCCACAAACCACATATGTATCCACTAGAGTCATTGCATGTGTGTTTTTCCACAAACCACATTTGGATCCACCAGTGTTCACTGCATGTGTGTTCCTGTCATGAACCACTTATGGATTAGCCAGTGGTCATTGCATGTGTGTTCTTTTCCACAAACCACATATGGATGCACTAGAGTCATTGCATGTGTGTTCTTTTCACAAACCACATATGGACCCACTAGAGTCAATGCATGTGCATTTTTATGCTAAAACCAGCACTAGAGTCATTTCATGTGTGTTCTTATACTAAAACCAGCACTAGAGTCATTGCATGTGTGTTCTTTTCACAAACCACATATTGATCCACCAGTTTCATTGTATGTGTGTTCTTTCCATAAACCACATATCGATCAACCAGTGGTCATTGCATGTGTGTTCTTTTCCACAAACCACATATGGATCCACTAGAGTCATTGCATGTGTGTTCTTTTCACAAACCACATATGGACCCACTCGAGTCATTGCATGTGTGTTCTTATACTAAAACCAGCACTAGAGTTATTGCATGTGTGTTCTTATACCAAAACTAGCACTAGAGTCATTGCATATGTGTTCTTTTCACAAACCACATGTGGATCCACCAGTGGCATTGCATGTGCGTTCTGTCCACAAACCACACATGGATCCCCCTGAGTCATTGCATGTGTGTTCATTCCATAAGACACATATGGTTCAACCTGTGTCATTGCATGTGTGTTCTTTCCATAAACCACATATGGATCCACTAGAGTTCATTGCATGTGTGTTCTTTCCACAAACCACATATGGACCCACTAGAGTCATTGCATGTGTGTTCTTATACTGAAACTAGCACTAGATTCATTGCATGTGTGTTCTTATACTAAAACCAGCACTAGAGTCATTGCATGTGTGTTCTTTCCACAAACCACATATGGATTAACCAGTGTCATTGCATGTGTGTTGTTTCCACAAACCACACATGGATCAACCATTGTTCACTGCATGTGTGTTCTTTCCACAAACCACTTATAGATCAACCATTGGTCATTGCATGTGTGTTCTTTTCCACAAACCACATATGGATCCACTAGAGTCATTGCATGTGTGTTCTTTTCACAAACGACATATGGACCCACTAGATTCATTGCATGTGTGTTCTTATACTAAAACCAGCAGTAGAGTCATTGCATGTGTGTTCTTTTGACAAACCACATATGGATCCACCAGTGTCATTGTATGTGTGTTGTTTCCACAAACAACTTATGGATGAACCAGTGGTCATTGCATGTGTGTTCTTTTCCACAAACCACACATGGATTAACCAATGACATTGCATGTGTGTTCTTTTCACAAACCACATATGGATCAACCAATGGCATTGCATGTGTGTTCTTTTCACAAATCACATATGGATCCACCAGTATTCACTGCATGTGTGTTCCTGTCATGAACCACTTATGGATCAGCCAGTGGTCATTGCATGTGTGTTCTTTTCCACAAACCACATATGGATGCACTAGAGTTATTGCATATGTGTTCTTTTCACAAACCACATATGGACCCACTAGAGTCATTGCATCTGTGTTCTTATACTAAAACCAGCACTAGAGTCATTTCATGTGTGTTCTTATACTAAAACCAGCACTAGAGTCATTGCATGTGTGTTCTTTCCACAAACCACACATGGATCGACCAGTGGTCATTGCATGTGTGTTCTTTCCACAAACCACACATGGTTCCCCCTCAGTCATTGCAGGTGTGTTCTTTCCACAAACCACATATGGATCAACCAGTGTCATTGCATGTGTGTTATTACCACAAACCACACATGGATCAACCAGTGTTCACTGCATGTGTGTTATTTCCACAAACCACTTATGGATCAACCAGTGGTCATTGCATGTTTTTTCTTTTCCACAGACGACATATGGCTCCACTAGAGTCATTGCATGTGTGTTCTTTTCACAAACCACATATGGACCCACTAGAGTCATTGCACGTGTGTTCTTTCCACAAACCACACATGGATCAACCAGTGTCATTGCATGTGTGTTCTTTCCACAAACCACACATGGATCCCCCTAAGTCATTGCATGTGTGTTCTTTCCACAAACCACATATGGATTAACCAGTGTCATTGCATGTGTGTTGTTTCCACAAACCACACATGGATCAACCAGTGTTCACTGCATGTGTGTTCTTTCCAGAAACCACTTATGGATCAACCAGTGGTCATTGCATGTGTGTTCTTTTCCACAAACCACATATGGATCCACTAGAGTCATTGCATGTGTGTTCTTTTCACAAACGACATATGGACCCACTAGAGTCATTGCATGTGTGTTCTTATACTAAAACCAGCACTAGATTCATTGCATGTGTGTTCTTTTGACAAACCACATATGGATCCACCAGTGTCTTTGCATGTGTGTTCTTTCCATAAACCACTTATGAATGAACCAGTGGTCATTGCATGTGTGTTCTTTTCCACAAACCACACATGGATTAACCAATGACATTGCATGTGTGTTCTTTTCACAAACCACATATGGATCAACCAATGGCATTGCATGTGTGTTCTTTTCACAAATCACATATGGATCCACCAGTATTCACTGCATGTGTGTTCCTGTCATGAACCACTTATGGATCAGCCAGTGGTCATTGCATGTGTGTTCTTTTCCACAAACCACATATGGATGCACTAGAGTTATTGCATATGTGTTCTTTTCACAAACCACATATGGACCCACTAGAGTCATTGCATCTGTGTTCTTATACTAAAACCAGCACTAGAGTCATTTCATGTGTGTTCTTATACTAAAACCAGCACTAGAGTCATTGCATGTGTGTTCTTTCCACAAACCACACATGGATCGACCAGTGGTCATTGCATGTGTGTTCTTTCCACAAACCACACATGGTTCCCCCTCAGTCATTGCAGGTGTGTTCTTTCCACAAACCACATATGGATCAACCAGTGTCATTGCATGTGTGTTATTTCCACAAACCACACATGGATCAACCAGTGTTCACTGCATGTGTGTTCTTTCCACAAACGACTTATGGATCAACCAGTGGTCATTGCATGTTTGTTCTTTTCCACAAACGACATATGGCTCCACTAGAGTCATTGCATGTGTGTTCTTTTCACAAACCACATATGGACCCACTAGAGTCATTGCATGTGTGTTCTTTCCACAAACCACACATGGATCAACCAGTGTCATTGCATGTGTGTTCTTTCCACAAACCACACATGGATCCCCCTGAGTCATTGCATGTGTGTTGTTTCCACAAACCACATATGGATTAACCAGTGTCATTGCATGTGTGTTGTTTCCACAAACCACACATGGATCAACCAGTGTTCACTGCATGTGTATTCTTTCCAGAAACCACTTATGGATCAACCAGTGGTCATTGCATGTGTGTTCTTTTCCACAAACCACATATGGATCCACTAGAGTCATTGCATGTGTGTTCTTTTCACAAACGACATATGGACCCACTAGAGTCATTGCATGTGTGTTCTTATACTAAAACCAGCACTAGATTCATTGCATGTGTGTTCTTTTGACAAACCACATATGGATCCACCAGTGTCATTGCATGTGTGTTCTTTCCATAAACCACTTATGGATGAACCAGTGGTCATTGCATGTGTGTTCTTTTCCACAAACCACATATGGATGCACTAGAGTAATTGCATGTGTGTTCTTTCCACAAACCACACATGGATTAACCAATGGCATTGCATGTGTGTTCTTTTCACAAACCACAAATGGATCAACCAATGGCATTGCACGTGTGTTCTTTTCACAAATCACATATGGATCCACCAGTGTTCACTACATGTGTGTTCCTCTCATGAACCACTTATGGATCAGCCAGTGGTCCTTGCATGTGTGTTCTTTTCCACAAGCCACATATGGATCCACTAGAGTCATTACATGTGTGTTCTTTTCACAAACCACATATGGACCCACTAGAGTCATTGCATCTGCGTTCTTATACTAAAACCAGCACTAGAGTCATTTCATGTGTGTTCTTATACTAAAACCAGCACTAGAGTCATTGCATGTGTGTTCTTTCCACAAACGACACACGGATCGACCAGTGGTCATTGCATGTGTGTTATTTCCACAAACCACACATGGATCCCCCTGAGTCATTGCAGGTGTGTTCTTTCCACAAACCACATATGGATCAACCAGTCTCATTGCATGTGTGTTCTTTCCACAAACCACACATGGATCAACCAGTGTTCACTGCATGTGTGTTCTTTTCACAAACCACTTATGGATCAACCAGTGGTCATTGCATGTTTGTTCTTTTCCATAAACCACATATGGATCCACTAGAGTCATTGCATGTGTGTTCTTTTCACAAACCACATATGGACCCACTAGAGTCATTGAATGTGTGTTCTTTCCACAAACCACACATGATTCAACCAGTGTCATTGCATGTGTGTTCTTTTCACAAACCACGCATGGATCCCCCTGAGTCATTGCATGTGTGTTCTTTCCACAAACCACGTATGGATCAGCTAGTGTCATTGCATGTGTGTTCTTTCCACAAACCACATATGGATCCACTAGAGTTCATTGCATGTGTGTTCTTTCCACAAACGACATATGTATCCCCTAGAGTCATTCCATGTGTGTTTTTCCACAAACCACATTTGGTTCCACCAGTGTTCACTGCATGTGTGTTCCTGTCATGAACCACTTATGGATTAGCCAGTGGTCATTGCATGTGTGTTCTTTTCCACAAACCACATATGGAGGCACTATAGTCATTGCATGTGTGTTCTTTTCACAAACCACATATGGACCCACTAGAGTCAATGCATGTGTGTTTTTATACTAAAACCAGCACTTGAGTCATTTCATGTCTGTTCTTATACTAAAACCAGCACTAGAGTCATGGCATGTGTGTTCTTTTCACAAACCACATATGGATCCACCAGTATCATTGTATGTGTGTTCTTTCCACAAACCACATATCGATCAACCAGTGGTCATTGCATGTGTGTTCTTTTCCACAAACCACATATGGATCCACTAGGTCATTGCATGTGTGTTCTTTTCAGAAACAACATATGGACCCACTAGAGTCATTGCATGTGTGTTCTTATACTAAAACAAGCACTAGAGTCATTGCATGTGTGTTCTTGTACTAAAACTAGCACTAGAGTCATTGCATGTGTGTTCTTTTCACAAAACACATATGGATCCACCAGTGGCATTGCATGTGTGTTCTTTCCACAAACCACACATGGATCCCCCTGAGTCATTGCATGTGTGTTCTTTCCACATGTCACATCCCAAGATTTTCCAAATCTTGTAATGTGATAAATAAATGAATAAAATAAAACTTTGTTTGATTTTCAGGGCCAGAAGAAAGTTTTTGTATTCCAATAGGAATCTTCAAACCTATTTTGAACAATTAAATCCTAAAGGGATTAATAAAGATAAACATTTATTAAAGGCAAATAAAATGTTTTGGAATTACTATTTTGGATCTTTAAAATAAAAAGATTTGGTTTTCAAAAACAAAGATAGATTTATAAATAAAGTTTATATTTTAAAGAGCCAAATTAATTTTTGGCCAAGCTTTTATAATAAAATATTTTGTTTTGATAAAATGAGTAAGGGTTTATTTAAATAAAATAATAAGGATGTAATATCCAAATTTTATTTAAGTAAAGGCTTTTCCCATTTTAAATGAACACTAAAACTTATTTATTTATTTTAAAAAAAAGTTTTCCAAGTATTTTATTACTACTTTGAAATCTTTTTATAAAAGGTTTTGGTTTTCAAAATGAAAAGAAATATTTTAAATAAAGATTATTTTATAAAGCCAAATTAAACCTTGGCCAAGATTTTAAAAAGGATTTAAATATCCAAGTTTTATTAATAAAGGTTTTACTATTTCCAAAACATCAAAACTTATTTGTTTATTTTAAATAAGTTTTCCAAATGTTTTTATATTCTCAAATAAAACTACTGAAGTGTTTTGGTTTTATTTTAGTTTTCAAAATAAAAATTTAATAAAATAAATCCTATATGGATTATTAACTAAGGTCCATTATATTTAATTATAAATGGAACCTAAAATAAAAGGGTATTTTGTTTTAAACAAGTTTTCCAAATATCCTTTATTTTCAAATAAAACCTACTAATTTGGTTTTGAAAGTATTTGGATTTCAAATGGAGATTTTATTAATTAAATCAAACCCTATTTTATTAATAAACTAAAGATCCATTTTATTTAATTGTTAAATGGATCCTAAAATGAATAAAAATATTATTTTATTTTGAGAGTTGGATTACGTTGAAAAACAGAACCAAATTCAAAGTACAAAGTTGAGTGATTGTTTGAATTGGTTGAATGTTTGAATAATTGATTGAAATTCAAAACAGAAAAAGAATTAGAAAAGGAAAAAGAAAACAGACAGAAAAAAAAATAGAGTTGGACCAGCAGCCCATTAAGCCAGCCCAGCCCAGCAGCCCACTAGGCCCAGCAAACCAGCCCAGTTTTTCACCCCGAAGGAAAAACGTTTCGCACCAATTAATTGACCCGCACCGACACTGACCGGTAGACCTCCTCCTCACCCTTTTTCCCACTGACGCAACGACCCCACTATCCCTGTTCATCGCCCCCACCCCACGACCTGTTCTTCCACCTCGCGCTAACGACGCCGGCTGTTATCGCCGATGAATGCACGCTTAAATTCGCGGCATTGATGCGCCTTTACCTCGCCTTGACCATGCTCGATAAAACGCCAGCGTTCCCTCCTCCTTTCCCCTCTGTCACCACACCTCGACTCGCCCCCAGGCCGCCCCAATTCCTCCTCGAGCTCCTCTATTCCGACCATCGTCTCCGGCCGATTCCGGCCAGCACACGCCCCCTCCTGCCTCCTCGAGCACGCAGCGGTGCTCAGCATTCCCCAGCGGACCCTTCTGCAGCCGCAGCTCACCCGCGGGCGCCCCTGAGCCTCGGCAACGACTTTCCCGAGCCAGCGCCGCCGTCTGCTCCAACTACGGCGACATTCCCCGGTAAACCAGACCGCCCCTCTCCTCCTCCTTCATGCTCGCATCACCGCTGTACCTTTGCGCGTCTTACAGTGCTTTCCGTTTGTCTCCTCGATGACCACAGCCTCGCCTCCAATGACATCCGTGCGTACCCGTTCCAGACAGCAACTCCGGCGAGGAATTAACGCCACCCTCGTACGCCCCCTGCTTTCCCGAGAGCACGTTGAGCATCGGCATCTTCCAGCGAATCAGGTGAGCCCCCTCTCTCTCTTTCTCGCTTCCTGCATCACCGGCGACGCCACTGCCAGGCCGCCGCCGCCGCGCGACAGAGTCTAGCGCCGCCAGTTCTAGGTCATTAGATTAGGACCGTTGGATCTTGATCCTGAGGCTTAGATAGAATCACTTATACGCGAAGAGGTATGCAATTTGACCCGTGCGATGTAACTTAAGCCAACGGCTCTCGTTGGTGATCCACACCAAAGCGGTACCGACCAATGAAAGCATGACGCGTGTCGCCTGTTAGGTTTAAAACAAATTTGAAAACAGATTTTGATGCCATTTTCAACCCTTGTATCTCTGGATCCACACGTCCAAAAATTACACATTTTATGTCGTTGGATTCAGGAGAGCAAGACCTAGCCAACCATGCCCTTAGTTTAGCAAATAGTATCTGTTTGTTTGTTTGTTTTTGCAGATTCTATTGTGTGCTTGCTAAGATTAGAAAAATTGTTTAAAAATGTTTTTAGGGTTAAAACCTTTGCAAAATGGATTGTTGTGACCTTACTGACCCTAGGAACCAACCCATAGTTTGGAAAATGGATTTGGTAAAGTTTAGGATGGAAAAATTGATTTAGCCCCTTTCTAGCCAAATGGAAATAAAGATTTTTGTTTATGAAAATTTTTTTGAGTAAAAAACTTTGGGAAAATGGTTTAGACCAAACCTACTGACCCAAAACACCAAGTTTTGTAATAGCAACTCATTTGGTGAAACAAAATAATGATTCTTTGATTTTAAAACCATTTCTAGTCAAATAGAAATGTGGTTTATTTATTAAAAATGGTTTTGGAAGAAAACCTTTGGAAAATGTTTTGTTTTAAACTCTCTGACCCCAAAAACCAAGTTTTGTGTTTTGAAAACATATTTGGTGAACCCTATAGTTTAATGCCTTAGTAAAAATATTTCTACACCACATAAAATGATACTTTGTTTTGAAAATGGTTTATGAAGTGAAACCTTTTGCAAATGACTTTGCCACTTTACAAAATGACCATTATATGTACCCAAATGTCTATGACCCACTAGGAACCACTTTTTCAAACAAAACAAAGCTTGGCATGCTTGCATGCATTACTTTGACTTTGTTATTTTATGTGTGTTGTTTTGCTTGATTGGTAGATTGAGTTTGTGCCTTGCTTGATTGATTTGTAGTGACTTGAAGAGTGTGATTGTTGCAAGGACAAGGAGTGAACTTATACCCTCTACCAAAAAGGCAAGTGATGCTTCATATCTTTATCCCATTATTTTCTCTATGCATTAGTGATTTTGCTAAGTAAAACTTGCATGGTTTTTATTTTGCTAAGTATAGATCTTGCTATAGGAAAACCTATTAGATAAATCCTTAGTAGGATTTTCCTAAGTTAAGAATCCTATTACTATCAAGCTTAGCCTAGCTAATAGAAAACATGGGTGGAATATATATTCATGCTATGGAAAATTTCTAAGTCTGTGGACTTATGTTTTGTTTAATAAAACAACTAAGTGAATGAATCACCTGGGTGGAATGGACATGGCTTGTGTATCTCACTTGTGGATGGCCACCCAGGAACAAAGAGATTTGAGATGTCAAATGTTGAGAAGCTTCAAGTGCAACCACTTGGCAATATGGGCTCTGCCATGATCATATAGGTTGCAAGAACTTAGCCAAATGGATAGTGGGTGGTAGTGTTTTGATAGGTTGGAACGCGTCCATGTTGGTCTAAGGGAAGGCTTCTGAAAGATCTTGTCTTGGGAAACCAAGTCTTGTGGGAAAAGTGCACCACCTCTACAGAGTGTAAAACCTAAGTACTTAGCCATGTCCCTGGTAAAGGACAATTTGAGCATCAAGACATGGAAGCTATCAAGAATCTCATCATTCAAATTTCTAAGCTAAAACTTGTGGTTTGAACAAGGGTTGTTTCAAATCTTCAATCTTTGATGGAGAGATGGCTTGGTACAAGGATCTTGAAATCTTTGATTGAGGAAAAATGTTTTTGCCAAGCAAAACTTAGTATTTTCAATTGTTAAGGAAAAATCTATTTTGAGCAATGCAAGCCTCAACTCCACTTAGCCAAAATGCATATAAATGATAGACTCCACTATAGTACCATAGTATCACTTGCCAATACAATTCAAATGTATTGACCCCTTGTGGCTATAACTTGTAATGTTGCAGGTTTGATTGATTTTTAGTGAAGATTGATTGATTAGGATTACAAAGTCTACAACCAACATCTGCCTGTGGCACTTTGAAGATGAAGGACCCATGATTATAGTTATTCCGCTGCAATGTAATGTAATAGCCAAATGAGCTATGTATTGATGTAATAAAATAATGTTATTCCTGGTTATAAAGTTATATTATGACCTTTGTTTCTTGATATTACATCTAAACTGTGGATGCTAGCTATTGATCAAGGGACTAGCATTGTAAACACAGGGGGGCTCAATCTTATTAAAGGTTGGGGACCTTACATGGTATCAGAGCATTGTGTTGCCTGTAGGATTTGTAACCCTAGGATTGGACAAAAACCCTTAGAAAAATAGGAGTTGTATTTGTTCCAAAACTTATTTACAAAACAATCTTGTAAAACTCTTTCCTCAACCATTTTGGTTTCAACTCTACACCTCATCTATTTCAACTTCATGGAAAAACCTACCCTTTGGCCAAAGACTACACCAAGTGCAAAGGACTTCTTCAACACTTTCAACTCTAATGACTTCAACTTCCTCAACTCTAATGCCTTCAACATCTTCAGCATTTTCACCAAAGACTTCCAACATGGATATCACTAAGGACTACAAGTGAGACAAGGAAATCTTACTCAAGATTTAGAGACTGAGGGAATGCAAAAGTTAGAAGAAGCCTACATCACTTGAAGTATTGTGACCAAAAGTTTTTCCCAAGGAAACCATGATCTCATGTAAAGAAGAATCAACCAAAGAAGGATGGAAAGATCACAAGTGAACCATATAGATGGACCACCATATTTAGTTTAAGTCAAAGCCACCAACTTATGTGGTGTAACAAAAATATTTTTTTGTTGCCTAAAAATGTGCTTGAACTTTGTTTGAGTGAAATGTTTGTTTGTGATTGCTTGCACATTGCTTGTGTGAATTGTGATGTGTGTGATTAGAATTATTTCCTTAGAAAAACCTTTTGCCTATTCTAATCCCAATCCAACCCAAACAGATGACTACTCCAAGAGACTCCAACATCAGGGTTGACGACAACACCAACACCAACCAAGCTGACAGCATGAAAGAGCTCCTAGCAAGCCAACACCAGTTGAACCAACTAACAGCTCAGTTCATAGCCAGCAATAGTGATAAAGATTGTCACATCCCAAGATTTTCCAAATCTTGTAATGTGAAAATAAATGATTAAAATAAAACTTTGTTTGATTTTCAGGGCCAGAAGAAACTTTTTGAATTCCAATAGGAATTTCAAACCTTTTTTGAACAATTAAATCCTAAAGGGATTTAAAAAGATAAACATTTAATAAAGGAAAATAAAATGTTTTAGAATTACTATTTTGGATCTTTTAAATAAAAGGTTTTGGTTTTCAAAATGAAAAGAAATATTTTAAATAAAGATTATTTTATAAAGCCAAATTAAACCTTGGCCAAGATTTTGAAACAAAAGGTTTTGTTTTGATTAAAATAATAGAGGTTTATTTAAAATAAAAATAAAAAGTATTTAAATATCCAAGTTTTATTAATAAAGGTTTTACTCTTTTCAAAACATCAAAACTTATTTATTCTTTTAAAATAAGTTTTCCAAGTATTTTGTTTTCTCAAATAAAACTTACTAAAGCATTTTGGTTTTATTTTTTTTTGATTTCAAAATAAATATTTTATTAAAACAAATCCTATTGGATTTAATAACTAAGGTCCATTATATTTAATTATTAATGGAACCTAAAAGGTTATTTTGTTTTAAACAAGTTTTCCAAATATCTTTTATTTTCAAATAAAACCTATTGTTTTGGTTTTGAAAATATTTGGATTTCAAATGGAAATTGTATTAATTAAATCAAACCCTATTTTATTAAATAACTAAAGTTCCATTTTATTTAATTATTGAATGGATCCTAAAATAAATAAAAATATTATTTAATTTTGAGATTTGGATTTTGTTGATAAACAGAACCAAATTCAAAGTACAAAGTTGAGTGATTGTTTGAATTGTTTGATTGGTTTGAATGTTTGAAATATTGTTTGAAATTCAAAACAGAAAAATAGAAATAGAATTGGAAAAAGAAAACAGACAGAAAAAATAGAGCAGCCCAACTTTTGGCCCAACTAGCCCAACCGCAGCCCAGTCCAGCCTAGCTTCTTTTCCCCCGAAGAAAACGTTTGGCACCAATTAGTTAACCCGCACCCTCAATGACCAGTGGACCCCGTTCCCTCTCCCTTTCCCACTGACGACTGGACCCCACTCTGCCCTGTTCATCGTCCTTCCCGCGACTCCTTCTCCCCTCACCGCGCGGCCGTTTCTGCCGCTGATTTCTCTGGCTTAATTCGCCTTAATGCCTGAGTAACTCCTCGCCTTGACCATGCTCGATAAAACGCCAGCGTTCCCTCCTCCTTTCCCCTCTGTCACCACACCTCGACTCGCCCCCAGGCCGCCCCAATTCCTCCCCGAGCACCCTCTGCTCCGACGAGGTCCAGTGCCGATTCCGGCCAAGCCACGCCACCCCCTACCTCCCTGAGCACACTAGGAGAATCCCCACTCCCAGACGCTTCTCCCCATGCCCTTCATACAACCGCGGGCGCCCCTGAGCATCGGCAACGACGACACCGAGCGTGCGCCGCCGTCTGCCATTGCTCCGTCAAGCAATCCAGGTGAACGCCGACCACCCCGCGCCTCCTAGATCACGCACACAGCATCGCCTTGCTCTTGCGCATCTGAACTTGCTCCTGTCTTGCCTTAGGCGTCTGCGGCAATGACGACTCATCAACTCCGAGCGCCGCCGTCTGACTTCAACTCCGTTGAGCTTCCCCGGTAAACTAGACCGCCCCTCTCCTCCTCCTTCACGCTCGCATCACCGCTGTACCTTTGCGCGTCTTACAGTGCCTTCCGTTTGTCTTCTCGTGGACCACAGCACCGTCTCCGACCGTGGACAGAGCCATCCGTCGCCGCTCTCAACTCCGGCGAGAGATTCCACCTGACCCCGAGCGCCCCTTGCCTCGTCAACCACACGTTGAGCATCGCCGTGACCACCTGAGCCCAGTGAGCATCTCCCCTTTCTCCCTCACCTCCGGTAGCATCGGCACCGTCGTCGACCGACAGCTCCGCCGCTGGTAGCCACCGTCTGCGCCGCCAGTTCTAGGTCATTAGATTAGGACCGTTGGATCTTGATCCTGAGGCGTAGATAGAATCACTTATACGCGAAGAGGTATGCAATCTGACCCGTGCGATGTAACTTAATCCAACGGCTCTCGTTGGTGATCCACACCAAACCGGTACGGGCGAATTCAAACACGCCACGTGTCACCTAATCTGTTTAAAAACAGATTTGAAAACAGAATATTTTGCAAACTTCAAACCCTTGTATCTTTGAATCCACACGTCCAAAAATTACGAATTTTATGTCGTTGGATTCAGCAAGACAAGCCCTAGCCAACCATGCCCTTATTTTAGAAAATAGTATCTGTTAGTTTGCTTGTTTTTGCAGATTCTTTTGTGTGCTTGTTTAGATTAGAAAATTTGTTTAAAAATGATTTTTGGGATAAAACCTTTGCAAAATGGTTTGTTGTGACCTTACTAACCCTAGGAACCAACCCATGTTTTGGAAAATGATTTTGGAAAAGTTTAGAATGGATTAATTGGTTTAGTCCATTTCTAGCTAATTAAAAACTATTGATTTGTTTATGAAAATGTTTTTGAGTAAAAAACTTTGGGAAAATGGTTTAGACCAAACCTACTGACCCAAACACAAAGTTTTGCAATAGCAACTCATTTGGTGAAACAAAATAATGATTCTTTGATTTAAAACCATTTCTAGTCAAATAGAAATGTGGTTATTTTATTAAAAATGGTTTTGGAAGAAAACCTTTGGAAAATGTTTTGTTTTAAACTCTCTGACCCCAAAAACCAAGTTTTGTGGTTGAAAACATATTTGGTGAACCTTGGTGATTAAAGCCTTGGTAAAAATATTTCTACACCACTTAAAAAGGTACTTTGTTTTGAAAATAGTTTTTTGTGAAACCCTTTTGCAAATGATTTTGCCACTTGACAAAATGACCCTTAGGTGTATTCCAATGTCTATGACCCACTAGGAACCACTTTTTCAAACAAAACAAAGCTTGGCATGCTTGCATGCATTACTTTGACTTTGTCATTTTATGTGTGTTGATTTGCTTGATTGGTAGATTGAGTTTGTGCCTTGCTTGATTAAATTGTAGTGACTTGAAGAGTGTGATTGTTGCAAGGACAAGGAGTGAACCTATACCCTATACCAAAAAGGCAAGTGATGCTTCATATCTTTTGTCCCATTACTTTCACTATGCATTAGTGTTTTTGCTAAGTAAAACTTGCATGAATTTATTTTGCTAAGTATAGACCTTGCTATAGGAAAACCTAGTAGATGAATCCTTAGTAGGATTTTCCTAAGTTAAGAATCCTATTACTATCAAGCTTAGCCCAGCTAATAGAAAACATGGGTGGAAAATATATTCACACAAAGGAAAAATATTCCAAGTCTGTGGACTTATGTTTTGTTTAATAAAACAACTAAGTGAATGAATCACCTGGGTGGAATGGAAAGATTGGTTTGTGTTGAGTGGTTACTCAGGGCCCATTTCTATGGTTTACCCTAGTGTATCTCAGTTGTGGATGGCCACCCAGGAACAAAGAGATTTGAGATGTCAAATGTTGAGAAGCTTCATGTGCAACCACTTGGCAATATGGGCTCTGCCATGATCATATAGGTTGCAAGAACTTAGCCATATGGATAGTGGGTGGTAGTGTTTGATAGGTTGGAGCGCGTCCATGTTGGTCTAAGGGAAGGCTTCTGAAAGATCTTGTCTTGGGAAACCAAGTCTTGTGGGAAAAGTGCACCACCTCTGCAGAGTGTAAAAATCTAAGTACTTAGCCATGTCCCTGGTAAAGGACAATTTGAGCATCAAGACATGGAAGCAATCAAGAATCTCATCACTCCAATTTCTAAGTAAAAATTTGTGGTTTGAACCAGGGTTGTGTGAAATCTTCAATCTTTGATTGTGAGATGCCTTGTTATAGGATCTCCAATCTTTGATTAAGAAAAATGATTTTATCAATCTTTGATTGAAAGATGCCTTGGACAAGGATCTTCAATCTTTGATTGAGAAAAATGTTTTTGTCAAAACAAAACTTAGTATTTTCAAAATGATAAGAAAAATCTATTTTGAGCAATGCAAGCCTCAACCCCACTTAGCCAAAATGCATATAGATGATAGACTCCACTATACTACCATAGTATCACTTGCCAATACAATTCAAATGTATTGACCCTTGTGGCTGTAACTTGTAATGTTGCAGGTTTGATTGTTTTAGTGAAGATTGATTAATTAGGATTACAAAGTCTACAACCAACATCTGCCTGTGGCACTTTGAAGATGAAGGACCCATGATTATAGTTATTCCGCTGCAATGTAATGTAATAGCCAAATGAGCTATGTATTGATGTAATAAAAATTATGTTATTCCTGTTTATAAAGTTATATTATGACCTTTGTCTCTTCACATCTAAACTATGGATGCTAGCTATTGATCCAGGGACTAGCATTGTAAACACAGGGGAACTCAATCTTATTAAAGGTTGGGGATCCTTACAAAGATCCAGCACTGCAAAAGTTTTTGGAAGAACAATCCCAACTGATGCTTAAGGTGACTAATCAAATGATCAACATGGAAGAAAACTATCCCAACAGGGTTTATGACAACAAGAGTGACAAGAATGTTATTCTAGATGGAGCCCCAACTTGCATTATTTGTGGAGACAAGGATCATACTTCCAAAGAGCATGAAGATCAATGCCCTAACTGTGAAGAGAAACATCCTGTTGGACAATGTCCCACCTCTCAAGCTACCTGTTACCTTTGTGAAGGAAACGACCATGTCCCTATCCAATGCCCCATCTATTCCATTGTTGAACAAAGGAAACAAGAAGGATCCAAGTCTACCAAAGGAAAAGGACCACTTATACCTCTAAACAAGACAACCCAATTCAAAGGATCAAAGAAATCCAAGAAACCAAGACAGGACATGAGCCTTGTGCAATGTCGTAAATGTAAGGAAATGGGACACTACCCCAGTGGATGCCCAGAGAACATGAAGAATAAAGGGATGGACCAAGTGGTGTGCAACAACTACAAAGAACCAGGCCATTATGTAGCAACTTGTCCACAAGAGCAACGTAAAGAACTCCAAGATATCCACTGTTTCAACTGCAAGAACCCAGGGCACTATGCAAGCAATTGTCCAGAAAAGATGAAGAACAAGTTAAACAAGCCTATGGAGAAACTCAACCTTGGCCCATGAGTCAAGAATGGAAACCAAGGACACAATGCAAAAGTTTGCTTAGAGAAGTTTCCCAGGATCCCAAGAAGGACAATGTGTAATTTTTTGTTTGAAAATTTCTAAGGGTGGTAGTACCCTAGATGTTTTGAACCTGCTTGTAACCCCTAGCCTCCCCAAATCTCGGGCCGAGATTTATTTTAAGGGTGGTAGTCTTGTCACATCCCAAGATTTTCCAAATCTTGTAATGTGATAAATAAATGAATAAAATAAAACTTTGTTTGATTTTCAGGGCCAGAAGAAAGTTTTTGTATTCCAATAGGAATCTTCAAACCTATTTTGAACAATTAAATCCTAAAGGGATTTATAAAGATAAACATTTATTAAAGGCAAATAAAATGTTTTGGAATTACTATTTTGGATCTTTAAAATAAAAAGATTTGGTTTTCAAAAGCAAAGATAGATTTATAAATAAAGTTTATATTTTAAAGAGCCAAATTAATTTTTGGCCAAGCTTTTATAATAAAATATTTTGTTTTGATAAAATGAGTAAAGGTTTATTTAAATAAAATAATAAGGATGTAATATCCAAATTTTATTTAAGTAAAGGCTTTTCCCATTTTAAATGAACACTAAAACTTATTTATTTATTTAAAAATAAAGTTTTCCAAGTATTTTATTACTACTTTGAAATCTTTTTATAAAAGGTTTTGGTTTTCAAAATGAAAAGAAATATTTTAAATAAAGATTATTTTATAAAGCCAAATTAAACCTTAGCTAAGATTTTAAAAAGGATTTAAATATCCAAGTTTTATTAATAAAGGTTTTACTATTTCCAAAACATCAAAACTTATTTGTTTATTTTAAATAAGTTTTCCAAATGTTTTTATATTCTCAAATAAAACTACCGAAGTGTTTTGGTTTTATTTTAGTTTTCAAAATAAAAATTTAATAAAACAAATCCTATATGGATTATTAACTAAGGTCCATTATATTTAATTATAAATGGAACCTAAAATAAAAGGGTATTTTGTTTTAAACAAGTTTTCCAAATATCTTTTATTTTCAAATAAAACCTACTAATTTGGTTTTGAAAGTATTTGGATTTCAAATGGAGATTTTATTAATTAAATCAAACCCTATTTTAGTAATAAACTAAAGATCCATTTTATTTAATTGTTAAATGGATCCTAAAATGAATAAAAAATTTATTTTATTTTGAGAGTTGGATTATGTTGAAAAACAGAACCAAATTCAAAGTACAAATTTGAGTGATTGTTTGAATTGTTTGAATTGGTTGAATGTTTGAATAATTGATTGAAATTCAAAACAGAAAAAGAATTAGAAAAGGAAAAAGAAAACAGACAGAAAAAAAAATAGAGTTGGACCATTCATTAGCCAGCCCATCAAAGAATTTCACTAGGCCCAAAGAAACCAGCCCAGTTTTTCACCCTGAAGGAAAAACGTTTCGCACCAATTAATTGACCCGCACCGACACTGACCGGTGGACCTCCTCCTCACCCTTTTTCCCCGACGACGAACCCCATCCTCGCTTCATCGCCCCCACCCCACGACCTGTTCTTCCACCTCGCGCTAACGATGCCGGCTGTTACCGCCGATGAATGCACGCTTAAATTCGCGGCATTGATGCGCCTTTACCTCGCCTTGACCATGCTCGATAAAATGCCAGCGTTCCCTCCTCCTTTCCCCTCTGTCACCAGACCTCGACTCGCCCCCAGGCCGCCCCAATTCCTCCTCGAGCTCCTCTATTCCGACCACCGTCTCCGGCCGATTCCGGCCAGCACACGTCCCCTCCTGCCTCCTCGAGCACGCAATGGTGCTCAACATTCCCCAGCGGACCCTTCTGCAGCAGGCTCACCATGGCGCCCCGAGCCTCGAACGACTTTCCCCGAGCCAGCGCCGCCGTCTGCTCCAACTACGGTGTAACACCCTCAGAATCGGACCTATGCAAGTTTTAGCGAAACCCGCCAAACCCGCATAGAAACGATTCAAAGGTGCCCACCAGGCACTTTCGTGCGGGTGGAAAACGAAGTATTAACATTACACAGGTCCTCGATGGGACCCATGCAGAGATATATACAACAGCGACTCAAAGAGTCAAGAATACAGATATACGGTACAAAGATCCAAATCACCTTGAAAACGATAGAGCGTCCGACTACGGACAAGATGCAAATGGGGCTAAGAGCCCTGAAGAATAACCGATGGCGTCCATAACCTGCCTGTGCCAAGCCGGAAGGGTAACCCCGCTAACGACGCCGATCTCAAAACCTGCTTAAACAAAAGGGTGCCGACAAAGGGCAAAGGAAAAAGAGGAGCGTCAAGATCGAGGCCGACACGCAGCGAGGCTAGAATTGGCGGTCCTCGCCTACATAGGTATGGTGGACTGAGCGCAGCATGCACTAATCAACCTATAGAGACTCGATACACAAGGCAATCGAGAGGGTAAGAAAGACCTATTCGGAACCAGCCTGATACTAACACCAAACAATCCCATCCTGGTATTCCCCCTCGAGACCAAACGAGGAAGTCAACCGAGGAACTCACACAGTTGGTAGTTTTATTTATTCAGTTATCGTTGCAGCAATTACTAGTCAGGTTTAGATAATCCTCCTGATAAAATAAGCAGTGGGCACTTTTAGTTAACCATTCCATTGTAGTTGCGACACTTACTAATCAGATACAATTAGCATGAGATAAACCCAAAACCCAGCAGTTGTTGGTACTTTTATTTAGCCATTCCGTTGTAGTTGCAATACTTACTAGTCAGGTACAATGGTCGCAAGCGACACCCAAACAAGCAATTGTTGGCAGTTTTATTTAGCCATTCCATTATAGTGAAGCTGATTACTAATCATTATAAAGTCAAATTTATAGCACTACTTTAGTTATAGTTGTCTATGATCGAGATACTGTGCTCCAAGTCGTCCATAACCGCGGACACGGCTTCCAGAAAGTTTTACCCGGCCGGGGTGCACCAATAGCAACACACACACGATCAACCTCGGAAAAACCAAATCAAAACCCAACGAGGCTTTCACGACAAAGCAATCACAGGATTCAGAAATATTTCAGGGGGCCACCCCTTTAAGTAGATCCCGCAACGAAGCCGGCCGGCTCCGAAACGGGCTTAAGGTTGTGGAGGCGGCTGTAAACGACTGGGAACCCGAAAGTGTGACTGGGCTTGTCGATACAGCGAAATCGGGCCACGATCCTAAACAGTACAGTGTGCTCCTCGCACAATCTTAAATAAAGCAGTAAAGCATGGCATAGGTACAGGATCGTAAATAAAACCTCAAACTAGTTTGTGGCCCCAAGAAATAAGAATGAATCAAGCTCTGGCTCAGGGGGGTCCATAAGCCTCCCGGATGTGGATAGCGCGAATATTCAAGGAACAGGTATCAAGTACTCGGGGTCCTACGGGACACAAGTGGACGGTTAACAACCAAATAACATCTATTGCCCACCTGTGCCTCTGCTTACCTACTTCAATTTTAGTTATTAAACAGTAATTAAAGTTAACGGTAAATAAAGCCAAGATCATCTCCAACATCGAACAGGTGGCAATACTCCATCAACTGTGGCACTTGACGACACGCAACAGCGACTACGACGCGCAAGCCCAACTATCTACCAAACAACAGGTAATAGGAGGTGTCCAAGGCAATATAGGGCTGCAAGGGATATCACGGGTACGAAAACTAGAGCATCGCAACACAGATAGCAATAGATCAACAGGGGGGAAATAAATACTATAAAAGTAAGATAGGTAGAAAGGGGGAGATGCTCGCCTGAAAACATTGCCGAGGGTTCATCCGAAGATCGGGGCGAGGCTCACATCAACTCAACGGCCTTATCCGCGAAGAAGCAAAACACTAGAATAAACACCGGATGCGCTATTTAATACTACGGCAAAAGATCGGGCATGATGCATGTATGATGTATGACATGGCAAAGAAAGATGCAATTGAGCAATATTAAGCGGAACCGGGGTCCCGACAATTAATTAATAGGTTCATGTTGTTTAACTACCCCACAATTTATATGTTGTTTTAACATGGCAAGATATGGTACCGGTTCGATGCACAAATTTAAATGAGGCCAATATAAGGCTAGATTTGCCCGCATATGGACCCCATATTTAATTATTAGGTGAATCGGCATAAGGCCCCCAAACCACACAAATATGCATGCGAGTATGACAATTCAATATGCATCAATTTGTTATATAGCATTTATAAAATAGGGCTCGGGAAAAAGGTTCACACATTAGGGTTCGGCAGATCTTGGGGTTCCGGGGTTCGGGGTTTGGCCTCAGGGTCCGGATCTGGGGTTCGGTCTCGGCGGGATCATTCTCGGATAACAGAGGTCGATCTTGGCGTCCAAGTGGAAGACCTTCGGCCATCGGATCCATGCTTCAATGGTCCGCGGCGAGCTTGTCCGATGGCGATAGACCTTGGGGTTCCGGGTGGAAGAACTCGGGGTGTCGTGACGACGATCTTGACGGTGATCTTGGCGCTTCGGATCCTTGAGATCGGGGTTTAACCAAGCGTGCAGGGGTACCCGAGACGTGTGCCTGTAGGGTACACCGCAGCACAAAAGGGCGCCCGCGAGTGCTACAACACACGCACACGGGCCAGATAGCCGGAACGGCGACGCGCGGCAGCCTGCGGAGGTGGGGGCGCGGCCGACGGTGGTTGAGGCCGGCGGCGGGCCCGGCGGACGGCGGAGCGACGTGCAGACGAGGGGGAGGAGGCGGTGGCCGGCGAGGTCGAGCTCGTCGGTGGCGGCACTGCTCGGCTCGGAGGGAGGGCGCAGCGGTGGCGGTTGGCGCAAGCGGGCGGGCGTGGCAATGGCAGCGTGTTCGGGAAGGGACCGGGTGAGGCGGAGGCATGGGCGGCTGGAGGAGGGCGAGACGTGGCGGCGGAGGAGGGGCCGGGGCCGGCGAGGGGAGGACTGATGCGAGCAGGGGCGAGGAGGAGGCCGAGCCTGGTCTGGGCGCGAGGAGGTGAGGGCGGAGGTCCGAGGTCGGCCTGGCATGTGGGGAAGGGAGAGGGAGGCAAAGGGAGGCGGCTGGCTGGGGATGAAGGAGGGCGAGGCGGCCGCGACTGGTGGCGGTGGCCGTCGGTGGCCCGAGGAGGAGGGAGACGCGGGGCAGAGGGGGGGAGAGGACGCGGCGAAGGGGGAGGCCGGCGAGGGGCACGCGGGAGGAGCGCCGGGGAGAGGAGGTGGGGCGCGTCGGGGAAGGAGAGGGTGGGGGGAGGAGAGAGGTGGTGGTGGGGCCGGTGGGACCGGGTAGCGGGTCCAGGCGGGGCCGGGGTGGGTTGACCAGGGGTGGGTCGGCCACGGGGGAGAGAGGAAGTAGGAGAGGGGGTGTTGTGGCAGTTTCTGGTTGGTGGGGGGAAGAGGAGAGGGTGAGGTGGCAGCGTGTGAGTGGCCAGGGTGATGTGGAGGCTGGGCTGGGTAGGTAGTTTGGTAGGAATAGGTTTAGAGGTGGACCGTTTGCAAAATCCTGGGGTGGTCGTTCGGGTCATTCGGCCCGTTCGACTGCCCCACTAAAAATAATTAAATAATTTATATATTTCAAACAGGGTTTTTTGCAAACCGATAGCAGACAAAACAAAATAATCCGGAGACCCGGGTTTTGCGTTTGAACAAAGACGGGGCGTTTAGAAAACAAATTAGGTTTTTCCGAAAATAATTTTATGCAAGCAAATGCAAGATTATGACGATGCTCAAATGCAATGTGGCATGATGACATAAGCATGCGATCATGATGATGCAATGCACAAAATCAACGCGATTTTCTAGTAGTGGTTTTGCGGGATGCCACAATTCGACACCACTAACAAGGGATCTCGCCCTCGAGATCCGCCTCATGGTACCGGAAGGAAGGTCGGCGGTCTGCGTCTTCTCGCTTCGTGTAGATCCCCGCGACACCACTAACAAGAGGTTGTTGTCCGCGATCGTCGAGAGAACACTCCGGGAACAAAAGGTCGAAGGTAGAGGTATCCACAAATAAAGCCACCTCTAGCTTCCGTGGACGGAGTAAAATTGCTGGATCCACTGATTCGATGTACAAGAGCGAATGATAAGAGTAGTCGGATGGTGATCAGTCCATCGCGCACCCAAACCATTACTCTGCACATGAATAGGCGGATTCTGCAACCAACTCTCGGATTTAGACTGAAGATCTCGACAAGCGAGGTTCGGAACAAAGGAGTGATGCAGACTCTGCATCGGATCTGGCGTAGATGATGTCGTCGCGTCGGAAAACACCGGAAGGCACAAACAAGGAACAAAGAATGGTACCACAGTAGACGGATTCCTCAAGCAGCATGAACACCGGACGTAGCATCACCGTTACCAAAAGAGGAAGCGAAATCCTGAAGGTACGACGGAAACCCAACCCCGAGAATTCCTGGACTCGAAGAAAGAGACGAGAGCGGATTCAAAACACGTAGAGGTAAGAGGAGAACAACATAGGGTTAAGGAGTAAATCAGACCTAATCAGAACTATCCAACCGATTTTTCGAAAATAGTTTTGACACTCTACTTCGGCCGTTAGCTAGGTTATCCTACAGGCTGGACTTGTGGGTATCGCAACCGCTGAGCTCGATACCACTCAGTAACACCCTCGAATCGGACCTATGCAAGTTTTAGCGAAACCCGCCAAACCCGCATAGAAACGATTCAAAGGTGCCCACCAGCACTTTCGCATGGGGTGGAAAACGAAGTAATAACATTACACAACAGTCCTCGATGGGACCCACGTAAGCAGATATATATACAATGACTCAAAGAGTCAAGAATATGATATACGGTACAAAGATCCAAATCACCTTGAAAGCGATAGAGCGTCCGACTACGGACAAGATGCAAATGGGGCTAAGAGCCACGAAGAATAACCGATGGCATCCATAACCCTGCCTGTGCCAAGCCGGAAGGGTAACCTCGCTAACGACGTCGATCTCAAAACCTGCTTAAACAAAAGGGTGCCGACAAAGGGCAAAGGAAAAAGAGGAGCGCCAAGATCGAGGCCAATGCAGCGAGGCTAGAATTCGGCGGTCCTCGCCTACATAGGTATGGTGGACTGAGCGGCAGCATGCACTAATCAACCTATAGAGACTCGATACAACTGGCGGCAATCAGAGAGGGGTAAGAAAGACCTATTCGGAACCAGCCTGATACTAACACCAAACAATCCCATCCCGTATTCCCTCGAGACCAAACGAGGAAGTCAACCGAGGAACTCACACGGTTGGTAGTTTTATTTATTCATTATCGTTGCAGCAATTACTAGTCGGTTTAGATAATCCTCCCGATAAAATAAGCGTGGGCACTTTTAGTTAACCATTCCATTGTAGTTGCGACACTTACTAATCGATACAATTAGCATGAGATAAACCCAAAACCCAGCAGTTGTTGGTACTTTTATTTAGCCATTCCGTTGTAGTTGCAATACTTACTAGTCAGGTACAATGGTCGCAAGCGACACCCAAACAAGCAATTGTTGGCAGTTTTATTTAGCCATTCCATTATAGTGAAGCTGATTACTAATCATTATAAAGTCAAATTTATAGCACTACTTTAGTTATAGTTGTCTATGATCGAGATATCGTGCTCCAAGTCGCCCATAACCATGACACGGCTTCCGAAAGTTTTACCCGGCCGGGTGCACCAATAGCAACACACACGATCAACCTCGGAAAACCAAATCAAAACCCAACGAGGCTTTCACGACAAAGCAATCACAGGATTCAGAATATTTCAGGGGCCACCTTTAAGTAGATCCCGAACGGCCGGCCATTCAAACGGGCTTAAGGTTGGAGGCGGTCAAACGATCGGGAACCCGAAAGTGTGGATCGGGCTTGTCGACACAAATAAATCGGGCCACGATCCTAAAGACAAATGTGCCTCGCACAATCTTAAATAAAGCAAAGAAAGCATGGCATAGGTACAGGATCGTAAATAAAACCTCAAACTAGTTTGTGGCCCCAAGAAATAAGAATGAATCAAGCTCGCCTGGGGTCCATAAGCCTCCCGGATGTGGATAGCGCGAATATTCAAGGAACAGGTATCAAGTACTCGGGGTCCTACGGGACACAAGTGGACGGTTAACAACCAAATAACATCTATTGCCCACCTGTGCCTCTGCTTACCTACTTCAATTTTAGTTATTAAACAGTAATTAAAGTTAACGGTAAATAAAGCCAAGATCATCTCCAACATCGAACAGGTGGCAATACTCCATCAACTGTGGCACTTGACGACACGCAACAGCACTTGAGCAAGCGACTACGACGCGCAAGCCCAACTATCTACCAAACAACAGGTAATAGGAGGTGTCCAAGGCAATATAGGGCTGCAAGGGATATCACGGGTACGAAAACTAGAGCATCGCAACACAGATAGCAATAGATCAACAGGGGGGAAATAAATACTATAAAAGTAAGATAGGTAGAAAGGGGGAGATGCTCGCCTGAAAACATTGCCGAGGGTTCATCCGAAGATCGGGGCGAGGCTCACATCAACTCAACGGCCTTATCCGCGAAGAAGCAAAACACTAGAATAAACACCGGATGCGCTATTTAATACTACGGCAAAAGATCGGGCATGATGCATGTATGATGTATGACATGGCAAAGGTGCGATGCAATTGAGCAATATTAAGCGGAACCGGGGTCCCGACAATTAATTAATAGGTTCATGTTGTTTAACTACCCCACAATTTATATGTTGTTTTAACATGGCAAGATATGGTACCGGTTCGATGCACAAATTTAAATGAGGCCAATATAAGGCTAGATTTGCCCGCATATGGACCCCATATTTAATTATTAGGTGAATCGGCATAAGGCCCCCAAACCACACAAATATGCATGCGAGTATGACAATTCAATATGCATCAATTTGTTATATAGCATTTATAAAATAGGGCTCGGGAAAAAGGTTCACACATTAGGGTTCGGCAGATCTTGGGGTTCCGGGGTTCGGGGTTTGGCCTCAGGTCGGATCCGGGTTCGGTCTCGGCGGGATCATTCTCGGATAACAGAGGTCGATCTTGGCGTCCAAGTGGAAGACCTTCGGCCATCGGATCCATGCTTCAATGGTCCGCGGCGAGCTTGTCCGATGGCGATAGACCTTGGGGTTCCGGGTGGAAGAACTCGGGGTGTCGTGACGACGATCTTGACGGTGATCTTGGCGCTTCGGATCCTTGAGATCGGGGTTTAACCAAGCGTGCAGGGGTACCCGAGACGTGTGCCTGTAGGGTACACCGCAGCACAAAAGGGCGCCCGCGAGTGCTACAACACACGCACACGGGCCAGATAGCCGGAACGGCGACGCGCGGCAGCCTGCGGAGTTGGGGGCGCGGCCGACGGTGGTTGAGGCCGGCCAGACGGCGGACGCGAGCGACGCAGACGAGGGAGGCGGTGGCCGGCGAGGTCGAGCTCGTCGGTGGCGGCACTGCTCGGCTCGGAGGGAGGGCGCAGCGGTGGCGGTTGGCGACGCGGGCCGGCGAAGCGGGCGCGAAGGAAGGCTGGCAGCGGAGGGAAGGGACAGCGGTGGAGGCGGAGGTCAGGCCGGAGGAGGTCGAGACGTGGCGGCGCAGGAGGGGCCGGGGCCGGCGAGGCGAGGACGGAGGCGAGCAGGGGCGAGGAGGGAGGCCGGAGCTCGGGGTCGGGCGCGGCGAGGCCGAGGGCGGGGCGGAGGCCGGGGCGAGGTCGGCCTGGGTCGGCGGGGGAAGGGAGAGGGGAGGCAGGCGCGGGAGGCGGCTGGCTGGGGATGAAGGAGGGCGAGGCGGCCGCGACTGGTGGCGGTGGCCGTCGGTGGCCCGAGGAGGAGGGAGACGCGGGGCAGAGGGGGGGAGAGGACGCGGCGAAGGGGGAGGCCGGCGAGGGGCACGCGGGAGGAGCGCCGGGGAGAGGAGGTGGGGCGCGTGGGGGATGGAGCGGGTGGGGGAGGAGAGAGGTGGTGGTGGGGCCAGTGGGACCGGGTAGCGGGTCCAGGCGGGGCGGGGGTGGGTTGACCTGGGGTGGGTCGGCCACGGGGGAGAGAGGAAGTAGGAGAGGGGGTGTTGTGGCAGTTTCTGGTTGGTGGGGGGAAGAGGAGAGGGTGAGGTGGCGGTGAGTGGCCGTGGTGATGTGGAGGCTGGGTATGTAGTTTGGTAGGAATAGGTTTAGAGGTGGACCGTTTGCAAAATCCTGGGGTGGTCGTTCGGGTCATTCGGCCCGTTCGACTGCCCCACTAAAAATAATTAAATAATTTATATATTTCAAACAGGGTTTTTTGCAAACCGATAGCAGACAAAACAAAATAATCCGGAGACCCGGTTTTATGCTTGAACAAAGACGGGGCATTTAGAAAACAAATTAGGTTTTTCCGAAAATAATTTTATGCAAGCAAATGCAAGATGATGACGATGCTCAAATGCAATGTGGCATGATGACATAAGCATGCGATCATGATGATGCAATGCACAAAATCAACGCGATTTTCTAGTAGTGGTTTTGCGGGATGCCACATACGGCGACATTCCCCGGTAAACCAGACCGCCCCTCTCCTCCTCCTTCACGCTCGCATCACCGCTGTACCTTTGCGCGTCTTACAGTGCTTTCCGTTTGTCTCCTCGATGACCACAGCCTCGCCTCCAACGACGTCGTATGCGTGCGCGCGGCAAAGAACTCCGGCGAGGAATTAACGCCACCCTCGTACGCCCCCTGCTTTCCCGAGAGCACGTTGAGCATCGGCATCTTCCAGCGAATCAGGTGAGCCCCCTCTCTCTCTTTCTCGCTTCGTGCATCGCCCGAAGCCATCGCTACCGCGCCATTTACGAGTCCAGCGCCGCCAGTTCTAGGTCATTAGATTAGGACCGTTGGATCTTGATCCTGAGGCTTAGATAGAATCACTTATACGCGAAGAGGTATGCAATTTGACCCGTGCGATGTAACTTAATCCAACGGCTCTCGTTGGTGATCCACAACGAAGCGGTACCGACCAATGAAAGCATGACGCGTGTCGCCTGTTAGGTTTAAAACAAATTTGAAAACAGATTTTGATGCCATTTTCAACCCTTGTATCTCTGGATCCACCCGTCCAAAAATTACAAATTTTATGTCGTTGGATGCAGGAGAGCAAGACCTAGCCAACCATGCCCTTAGTTTAGCAAATAGTATCTGTTTGTTTGTTTGTTTGTTTGTTTGTTTTTGCAGATTCTATTGTGTGCTTGCTAAGATTAGAAAAATTGTTTAAAAATGTTTTTAGGGTTAAAACCTTTGCAAAATGGATTGTTGTGACCTTACTGACCCTAGGAACCAACCCATAGTTTGGAAAATGGATTTGGTAAAGTTTAGGATGGAAAAATTGATTTAGCCCTTTTCTAGCCAAATGGAAATAAAGATTTTTGTTTATGAAAATGTTTTTGAGTAAAAAACTTTGGGAAAATGGTTTAGACCAAACCTATTGACCCAAAACACCAAGTTTTGCAATAGCAACTCATTTGGTGAAACAAAATAATGATTCTTTGATTTTAAAACCATTTCTAGTCAAATAGAAATGTGGTTTATTTATTAAAAATGGTTTTGGAAGAAAACCTTTGGAAAATGTTTTGTTTTAAACTCTCTGACCCCAAAAACCAAGTTTTGTGTTTTGAAAACATATTTGGTGAACCCTATAGGTTAATGCCTTAGTAAAAATATTTCTACACCACATAAAATGATACTTTGTTTTGAAAATGGTTTATGAAGTGAAACCTTTTGCAAATGACTTTTCCACTTTACAAAATGACCATTAGATGTACCCAAATGTCTATGACCCACTAGGAACCACTTTTTCAAACAAAACAAAGCTTGGCATGCTTGCATGCATTACTTTGACTTTGTTATTTTATGTGTGTTGTTTTGCTTGATTGGTAGATTGAGTTTGTGCCTTGCTTGATTGATTTGTAGTGACTTGAAGAGTGTGATTGTTGCAAGGACAAGGAGTGAACTTATACCCTGTACCAAAAAGGCAAGTGATGCTTCATATCTTTATCCCATTATTTTCTCTATGCATTAGTGATTTTGCTAAGTAAAACTTGCATGGTTTTTATTTTGCTAAGTATAGATCTTGCTATAGGAAAACCTAGTAGATAAATCCTTAGTAGGATTTTCCTAAGTTAAGAATCCTATTACTATCAAGCTTAGCCTAGCTAATAGAAAACATGGGTGGAATATATATTCATGCTATGGAAAATTTCTAAGTCTGTGGACTTATGTTTTGTTTAATAAAACAACTAAGTGAATGAATCACCTGGGTGGAATGGAAGGATTGGTTTGTGTTGAGTGGTTCACAAGGCCATGGACATGGCTTGTGTATCTCACTTGTGGATGGCCACCCAAGAACAAAGAGATTTGACATGTCAAATGTTGAGAAGCTTCAAGTGCAACCACTTGGCAATATGGGCTCTGCCATGATCATATAGGTTGCAAGAACTTAGCCAAATGGACAGTGGGTGGTAGTGTTTTGATAGGTTGGAACGCGTCCATGTTGGTCTAAGGGAAGGCTTCTGAAAGATCTTGTCTTGGGAAACCAAGTCTTGTGGGAAAAGTGCACCACCTCTGCAAAGTGTAAAACCTAAGTACTTAGCCATGTCCCTGGTAAAGGACAATTTGAGCATCAAGACATGGAAGCTATCAAGAATCTCATCATTCAAATTTCTAAGCTAAAACTTGTGGTTTGAACAAGGGTTGTTTGAAATCTTCAATCTTTGATGGAGAGATGTCTTGGTACAAGGATCTTGAAATCTTTGATTGAGGAAAAATGTTTTTGCCAAGCAAAACTTAGTATTTTCAATTGTTAAGGAAAAATCTATTTTGAGCAATGCAAGCCTCAACTCCACTTAGCCAAAATGCATATAAATGATAGACTCCACTATAGTACCATAGTATCACTTGCCAATACAATTCAAATGTATTGACCCCTTGTGGCTCTAACTTGTAATGTTGCAGGTTTGATTGATTTTTAGTGAAGATTGATTGATTAGGATTACAAAGTCTACAACCAACATCTGCCTGTGGCACTTTGAAGATGAAGGACCCATGATTATCGTTATTCCGCTGCAATGTAATGTAATAGCCAAATGAGCTATGTATTGATGTAATAAAATAATGTTATTCCTGGTTATAAAGTTATATTATGACCTTTGTTTCTTGATATTACATCTAAACTGTGGATGCTAGCTATTGATCCAGGGACTAGCATTGTAAACACAGGGGGGCTCAATCTTATTAAAGGTTAGGGACCTTACATGGTATCAGAGCATTGTGTTGCCTGTAGGATTTGTAACCCTAGGATTGGACAAAAACCCTTAGAAAAATAGGAGTTGTATTTGTTCCAAAACTTATTTACAAAACAATCTTGTAAAACTCTTTCCTCAACCATTTTGGTTTCAACTCTACACCTCATCTATTTCAACTTGATGGAAAAACCTACCCTTTGGCCAAAGACTACACCAAGTGCAAAGGACTTCTTCAACACTTTCAACTCTAATGACTTCAACTTCCTCAACTCTAATGACTTCAACATCTTCAGCATTTTCACCAAAGACTTCCAACATGGATATCACTAAGGACTACAAGTGAGACAAGGAAATCTTACTCAAGATTTAGAGACTGAGGGAATGCAAAAGTTAGAAGAAGCCTACATCACTTGAAGTATTGTGACCAAAAGTTTTTCCCAAGGAAACCATGATCTCATGTAAAGAAGAATCAACCAAAGAAGGATGGAAAGATCACAAGTGAACCATATAGATGGACCACCATATTTAGTTTAAGTCAAACCCACCAACTTATGTGGTGTAACAAAAATATTTTTTTTGTTGCCTAAAAATGTGCTTGAACTTTGTTTGAGTGAAATGTTTGTTTGTGATTTCTTGCACATTGCTTGTGTGAATTGTGATGTGTGTGATTAGAATTATTTCCTTAGAAAAACCTTTTGCCTATTCTAATCCCAATCCAACCCAAACAGATGACTACTCCAAGAGACTCCAACATCAGGGTTGATGACAACACCAACACCAACCAAGCTGACAGCATGAAAGAGCTCCTAGCAACCCAACACCAGTTGAACCAACTAACAGCTCAGTTCATAGCCAGCAATAGTGATAAAGATTGTCACATCCCAAGATTTTCCAAATCTTGTAATGTGAAAATAAATGATTAAAATAAAACTTTGTTTGATTTTCAGGGCCAGAAGAAACTTTTTGAATTCCAATAGGAATTTCAAACCTTTTTTGAACAATTAAATCCTAAAGGGATTTAAAAAGATAAACATTTAATAAAGGAAAATAAAATGTTTTAGAATTACTATTTTGGATCTTTTAAATAAAAGGTTTTGGTTTTCAAAATGAAAAGAAATATTTTAAATAAAGATTATTTTATAAAGCCAAATTAAACCTTGGCCAAGATTTTGAAACAAAAGGTTTTGTTTTGATTAAAATAATAGAGGTTTATTTAAAATAAAAATAAAAAGGATTTAAATATCCAAGTTTTATTAATAAAGGTTTTACTCTTTTCAAAACATCAAAACTTATTTATTCTTTTAAAATAAGTTTTCCAAGTATTTTGTTTTCTCAAATAAAACTTACTAAAGCATTTTGGTTTTTTTTTATTTCAAAATAAATATTTTATTAAAACAAATCCTATTGGATTTAATAACTAAGGTCCATTATATTTAATTATTAATGGAACCTAAAAGGTTATTTTGTTTTAAACAAGTTTTCCAAATATCTTTTATTTTCAAATAAAACATATTGTTTTGGTTTTGAAAATATTTGGATTTCAAATGGAAATTTTATTAATTAAATCAAACCCTATTTTATTAAATAACTAAAGATCCATTTTATTTAATTATTGAATGGATCCTAAAATAAATAAAAATGTTATTTTATTTTGAGATTTGGATTATGTTGATAAACAGAACCAAATTCAAAGTACAAAGTTGAGTGATTGTTTGAATTGTTTGATTGGTTTGAATGTTTGAAATATTGTTTGAAATTCAAAACAGAAAAATAGAAATAGAATTGGAAAAAGAAAACAGACAGAAAAATAGAGCAGCCCACCTTTTGGCCCAACTAGCCCAACCGCAGCCCAGTCCAGCCCAGCTTCTTTTTCCCCGAAGAAAACGTTTGGCACCAATTAGTTAACCCGCACCCTCAATGACCAGTGGACCCCGTTCCCTCTCCCTTTCCCACTGATGACTGGACCCCACTCTGCCCTGTTCATCGTCCTCCCCGCGACTCCTTCTCCTCACATGGCCGCTTTCGCTGATTTCTCTGGCTTAATTCGCCTTAATGCCTGAGTAACTCCTCGCCTTGACCATGCTCGATAAAACGCCAGCGTTCCCTCCTCCTTTCCCCTCTGTCACCACACCTCGACTCGCCCCCAGGCCGCCCCAATTCCTCCCCGAGCATCCTCTGCTCCGACGAGGTCCAGTGCCGATTCCGGCCAAGCCACGCCACCCCCTACCTCCCTGAGCACACTAGGAGAATCCCCACTCCCAGACGCTTCTCCCCGTGCCCTTCATACAACCGCGGGCGCCCCTGAGCATCGGCAACGACGACACCGAGCGTGCGCCGCCGTCTGCCATTGCTCCGTCAAGCAATCCAGGTGAACGCCGACCACCCCGCGCCTCCTAGATCACGCACACAGCATCGCCTTGCTCTTGCGCATCTGAACTTGCTCCTGTCTTGCCTTAGGGCGATCTGCAGCGACGACTCCGACCGAACTCCGAGCGCCGCCGTCTGACTTCAACTCCGTTGAGCTTCCCCGGTAAACCAGACCGCCCCTCTCCTCCTCCATCATGCTCGCATCACCGCTGTACCTTTGCGTGTCTTACAGTGCCTTCCGTTTGTCTTCTCGTGGACCACAGCACCGTCTCCGACCGTGGACAGAGCCAACCGTCGCCGCTCTCAACTCCGGCGAGAGATTCCACCTGACCCCGAGCGCCCCTTGCCTCGTCAACCACACGTTGAGCATCGCCGTGACCACCTGAGCCCGGTGAGCATCTCCCCTTTCTCCCTCACCTCCGGTAGCATCGGCACCGTCATCGACCGACAGCTCCGCCGCCGGTAGCCACCGTCAGCGCCGCCAGTTCTAGGTCATTAGATTAGGACCGTTGGATCTTGATCCTGAGGCGTAGATAGAATCACTTATACGCGAAGAGGTATGCAATCTGACCCGTGCGATGTAACTTAATCCAACGGCTCTCGTTGGTGATCCACACCGAACCGGTACGGGCGAATTAAAACACGCCACGTGTCACCTAATCTGTTTAAAAACAGATTTGAAAATAGAATATTTTGCAAACTTCAAACCCTTGTATCTTTGAATCCACACGTCCAAAAATTACGAATTTTATGTCGTTGGATTCAGCAAGACAAGCCCTAGCCAACCATGCCCTTAGTTTAGAAAATAGTATCTGTTAGTTTGCTTGTTTTTGCAGATTCTTTTGTGTGCTTGTTTAGATTAGAAAAATTGTTTAAAAATGATTTTTGGGATAAAACCTTTGCAAAATGGTTTGTTGTGACCTTACTAACCCTAGGAACCAACCCATGTTTTGGAAAATGATTTTGGAAAAGTTTAGAATGGATTAATTGGTTTAGTCCATTTCTAGCTAATTAAAAACTATTGATTTGTTTATGAAAATGTTTTTGAGTAAAAAACTTTGGGAAAATGGTTTAGACCAAACCTACTGACCCAAACACCAAGTTTTGCAATAGCAACTCATTTGGTGAAACAAAATAATGATTCTTTGATTTAAAACCATTTCTAGTCAAATAGAAATGTGGTTATTTTATTAAAAATGGTTTTGGAAGAAAACCTTTGGAAAATGTTTTGTTTTAAACTCTCTGACCCCAAAAACCAAGTTTTGTGGTTGAAAACATATTTGGTGAACCTTGGTGATTAAAGCCTTGGTAAAAATATTTCTACACCACTTAAAAAGATACTTTGTTTTGAAAATAGTTTTTTGTGAAACCCTTTTGCAAATGATTTTGCCACTTGAAAAAATGACCCTTAGGTGTATTCCAATGTCTATGACCCACTAGGAACCACTTTTTCAAACAAAACAAAGCTTGGCATGCTTGCATGCATTACTTTGACTTTGTCATTTTATGTGTGTTGATTTGCTTGATTGGTAGATTGAGTTTGTGCCTTGATTGATTGAATTGTAGTGACTTGAAGAGTGTGATTGTTGCAAGGACAAGGAGTGAACCTATACCCTATACCAAAAAGGCAAGTGATGCTTCATATATTTTGTCCCATTACTTTCACTATGCATTAGTGTTTTTGCTAAGTAAAACTTGCATGAATTTATTTTGCTAAGTATAGACCTTGCTATAGGAAAACCTAGTAGATGAATCCTTAGTAGGATTTTCCTAAGTTAAGAATCCTATTACTATCAAGCTTAGCCTAGCTAATAGAAAACATGGGTGGAAAATATATTCACACTAAGGAAAAATATTCTAAGTCTATGGACTTATGTTTTGTTTAATAAAACAACTAAGTGAATAATCACCTGGGTGGAATGGAAAGATTGGTTTGTGTTGAGTGGTTACTCAGGGCCCATTTCTATGGTTTACCCTGGTGTATCTCACTTGTGGATGGCCACCCAGGAACAAAGAGATTTGAGATGTCAAATGTTGAGAAGCTTCAAGTGCAACCACTTGGCAATATGGGCTCTGCCATGATCATATAGGTTGCAAGAACTTAGCCATATGGACAGTGGGTGGTAGTGTTTGATAGGTTGGAGCGCGTCCATGTTGGTCTAAGGGAAGGCTTCTGAAAGATCTTGTCTTGGGAAACCAAGTCTTGTGGGAAAAGTGCACCACCTCTGCAGAGTGTAAAAATCTAAGTACTTAGCCATGTCCCTGGTAAAGGACAATTTGAGCATCAAGACATGGAAGCAATCAAGAATCTCATCACTCCAATTTCTAAGTAAAAATTTGTGGTTTGAACCAGGGTTGTGTGAAATCTTCAATCTTTGATTGTGAGATGCCTTGTTATAGGATCTCCAATCTTTGATTAAGAAAAATGATTTTATCAATCTTTGATTGAATGATGCCTTGGACAAGGATCTTCAATCTTTGATTGAGAAAAATGTTTTTGTCAAAACAAAACTTAGTATTTTCAAAATGATAAGAAAAATCTATTTTGAGCAATGCAAGCCTCAACCCCACTTAGCCAAAATGCATATAGATGATAGACTCCACTATACTACCATAGTATCACTTGCCAATACAATTCAAATGTATTGACCCTTGTGGCTGTAACTTTTAATGTTGAAGGTTTGATTGTTTTAGTGAAGATTGATTGATTAGGATTACAAAGTCTACAACCAACATCTGCCTGTGGCACTTTGAAGATGAAGGACCCATGATTATAGTTATTCCGCTGCAATGTAATGTAATAGCCAAATGAGCTATGTATTGATGTAATAAAAATTATGTTATTCCTGGTTATAAAGTTATATTATGACCTTTGTCTCTTCACATCTAAACTATGGATGCTAGCTATTGATCCAAGGACTAGCATTGTAAACACAGGGGAACTCAATCTTATTAAAGGTTGGGGATCCTTACAAAGATCCAGCACTGCAAAAGTTTTTGGAAGAACAATCCCAACTGATGCTTAAGGTGACTAATCAAATGATCAACATGGAAGAAAACTATCCCAACAGGGTTTATGACAACAAGAGTGACAAGAATTTTATTCTAGATGGAGCCCCAGCTTGTATTATTTGTGGAGACAAGGATCATACTTCCAAAGAGCATGAAGATCAATGCCCTAACTATGAAGAGAAACATCCTGTTGGACAATGTCCCACCTCTCAAGCTACCTGTTACCTTTGTGAAGGAAACGACCATGTCCCTATCCAATGCCCCATCTATTCCATTGTTGAACAAAGGAAACAAGAAGGATCCAAGTCTACCAAAGGAAAAGGACCACTTATACCTCTAAACAAGACAACCCAATTCAAAGGATCAAAGAAACCCAAGAAACCAAGACAGGACATGAGCCTTGTGCAATGTCGTAAATGTAAGGAAATGGGACACTACCCCAGTGGATGCCCAGAGAACATGAAGAATAAAGGGATGGACCAAGTGGTGTGCAACAACTACAAAGAACCAGGCCATTATGTAGCAACTTGTCCACAAGAGCAACGTAAAGAACTCCAAGATATCCACTGTTTCAACTGCAAGAACCCAGGGCACTATGCAAGCAATTGTCCAGAAAAGATGAAGAACAAGTTAAACAAGCCTATGGAGAAACTCAACCTTGGCCCATGAGTCAAGAATGGAAACCAAGGACACAATGCAAAAGTTTGCTTAGAGAAGTTTCCCAGGATCCCAAGAAGGACAATGTGTAATTTTTTGTTTGAAAATTTCTAAGGGTGGTAGTACCCTAGATGTTTTGAACCTGCTTGTAACCCCTAGCCTCCCCAAATCTCGGGCCGAGATTTATTTTAAGGGTGGTAGTCTTGTCACATCCCAAGATTTTCCAAATCTTGTAATGTGATAAATAAATGAATAAAATAAAACTTTGTTTGATTTTCAGGGCCAGAAGAAAGTTTTTGTATTCCAATAGGAATCTTCAAACCTATTTTGAACAATTAAATCCTAAAGGGATTTATAAAGATAAACATTTATTAAAGGCAAATAAAATGTTTTGGAATTACTATTTTGGATCTTTAAAATAAAAAGATTTGGTTTTCAAAAGCAAAGATAGATTTATAAATAAAGTTTATATTTTAAAGAGCCAAATTAATTTTTGGCCAAGCTTTTATAATAAAATATTTTGTTTTGATAAAATGAGTAAAGGTTTATTTAAATAAAATAATAAGGATGTAATATCCAAATTTTATTTAAGTAAAGGCTTTTCCCATTTTAAATGAACACTAAAACTTATTTATTTATTTAAAAAAAAAGTTTTCCAAGTATTTTATTACTACTTTGAAATCTTTTTATAAAAGGTTTTGGTTTTCAAAATGAAAAGAAATATTTTAAATAAAGATTATTTTATAAAGCCAAATTAAACCTTGGCCAAGATTTTAAAAAGGATTTAAATATCCAAGTTTTATTAATAAAGGTTTTACTATTTCCAAAACATCAAAACTTATTTGTTTATTTTAAATAAGTTTTCCAAATGTTTTTATATTCTCAAATAAAACTACTGAAGTGTTTTGGTTTTATTTTAGTTTTCAAAATAAAAATTTAATAAAACAAATCCTATATGGATTATTAACTAAGGTCCATTATATTTAATTATAAATGGAACCTAAAATAAAAGGGTATTTTGTTTTAAACAAGTTTTCCAAATATCTTTTATTTTCAAATAAAACCTACTAATTTGGTTTTGAAAGTATTTGGATTTCAAATGGAGATTTTATTAATTAAATCAAACCCTATTTTATTAATAAACTAAAGATCCATTTTATTTAATTGTTAAATGGATCCTAAAATGAATAAAAAAATTATTTTATTTTGAGAGTTGGATTATGTTGAAAAACAGAACCAAATTCAAAGTACAAATTTGAGTGATTGTTTGAATTGTTTGAATTGGTTGAATGTTTGAATAATTGATTGAAATTCAAAACAGAAAAAGAATTAGAAAAGGAAAAAGAAAACAGACAGAAAAAAAAATAGAGTTGGACAATGACCCATTAAGCCATTGTTGCTGACCCACTAGGCCCAGCAAACCAGCCCAGTTTTTCACCCCGAAGGAAAAACGTTTCGCACCAATTAATTGACCCGCACCGACACTGACCGGTGGACCTCCTCCTCACCCTTTTTCCCACTGACGCAACGACCCCACTATCCCTGTTCATCGCCCCCACCCCACGACCTGTTCTTCCACCTCGCGCTAACGATGCCGGTTGTTACCGCCGATGAATGCACGCTTAAATTCGCGGCATTGATGCGCCTTTACCTCGCCTTGACCATGCTCGATAAAATGCCAGCGTTCCCTCCTCCTTTCCCCTCTGTCACCACACCTCGACTCGCCCCCAGGCCGCCCCAATTCCTCCTCGAGATCCTCTGTTCCGACCATTGTCTCCGGCCGATTCCGGCCAGCACACGTCCCCTCCTGCCTCCTCGAGCACGCAACGGTGCTCAACATTCCCCAGCGGACCCTTCTGCAGCCGCAGCTCACCCGCGGGCGCCCCTGAGCCTCCGCAACGACTTTCCCCGAGCCAGCGCCGCCGTCTGCTCCAACTACGGCGACATTCCCCGGTAAACCAGACCGCCCCTCTCCTCCTCCTTCACGCTCGCATCACCGCTGTACCTTTGCGCGTCTTACAAGCTTTTCCGCTTTGTCTCTCGATGACCACAGCCTGCGCCTCCAACGACGTCCGTGCGTATGCGCGACAAAGAACTCCGGCGAGGAATTAACGCCACCCTCGTACGCCCCCTGCTTTCCCGAGAGCACGTTGATCATCGGCATCTTCCAGCGAATCAGGTGAGCCCCCTCTCTCTCTTTCTCGCTTCGTGCATCGCCGGCGAAGCCACTGCCAGGCCGCCGCCACCGCGCGACAGAGTCCAGCGCCGCCAGTTCTAGGTCATTAGATTAGGACCGTTGGATCTTGATCCTAAGGCTTAGATAGAATCACTTATACGCGAAGACGTATGCAATTTGACCCGTGCGATGTAACTTAATCCAACGGCTCTCGTTGGTGATCCACACCGAAGTGGTACCGACCAATGAAAGCATGACGCGTGTCGCCTGTTAGGTTTAAAACAAATTTGAAAACAGATTTTGATGCCATTTTCAACCCTTGTATCTCTGGATCCACACGTCCAAAAATTACAAATTTTATGTCGTTGGATTCAGGAGAGCAAGACCTAGCCAACCATGCCCTTAGTTTAGCAAATAGTATCTGTTTGTTTGTTTGTTTGTTTTTGCAGATTCTACTGTGTGCTTGCTAAGATTAGAAAAATTGTTTAAAAATGTTTTTAGGGTTAAAACATTTGCAAAATGGATTGTTGTGACCTTACTTACCCTAGGAACCAACCCATAGTTTGGAAAATGGATTTGGTAAAGTTTAGGATGGAAAAATTGATTTAGCCCCTTTCTAGCCAAATGGAAATAAAGATTTTTGTTTATGAAAATGTTTTTGAGTAAAAAACTTTGGGAAAATGGTTTAGACCAAACCTACTGACCCAAAACACCAAGTTTTGCAATAGCAACTCATTTGGTGAAACAAAATAATGATTCTTTGATTTTAAAACCATTTCTAGTCAAATAGAAATGTGGTTTATTTATTAAAAATGGTTTTGGAAGAAAACCTTTGGAAAATGTTTTGTTTTAAACTCTCTGACCCCAAAAACCAAGTTTTGTGTTTTGAAAACATATTTGGTGAACCCTATAGGTTAATGCCTTAGTAAAAATATTTCTACACCACATAAAATGATACTTTGTTTTGAAAATGGTTTATGAAGTGAAACCTTTTGCAAATGACTTTGCCACTTTACAAAATGACCATTAGATGTACCCAAATGTCTATGACCCACTAGGAACCACTTTTTCAAACAAAACAAAGCTTGGCATGCTTGCATGCATTACTTTGACTTTGTTATTTTATGTGTGTTGTTTTGCTTGATTGGTAGATTGAGTTTGTGCCTTGCTTGATTGATTTGTAGTGACTTGAAGAGTGTGATTGTTGCAAGGACAAGGAGTGAACTTATACCCTCTACCAAAAAGGCAAGTGATGCTTCATATCTTTATCCCATTATTTTCTCTATGCATTAGTGGTTTTGCTAAGTAAAACTTGCATGGTTTTTATTTTGCTAAGTATAGATCTTGGTATAGGAAAACCTAGTAGATAAATCCTTAGTAGGATTTTCCTAAGTTAAGAATCCTATTACTATCAAGCTTAGCCTAGCTAATAGAAAACATGGGTGGAATATATATTCATGCTATGGAAAATTTCTAAGTCTGTGGACTTATGTTTTGTTTAATAAAACAACTAAGTGAATGAATCACCTGGGTGGAATGGAAGGATTGGTTTGTGTTGAGTGGTTCACAAGGCCATGGACATGGCTTGTGTATCTCACTTGTGGATGGCCACCCAGGAACAAAGAGATTTGAGATGTCAAATGTTGAGAAGCTTCAAGTGCAACCACTTGGTAATATGGGCTCTGCCATGATCATATAGGTTGCAAGAACTTAGCCAAATGGACAGTGGGTGGTAGTGTTTTGATAGGTTGGAACGCGTCCATGTTGGTCTAAGGGAAGGCTTCTGAAAGATCTTGTCTTGGGAAACCAAGTCTTGTGGGAAAAGTGCACCACCTCTGCAGAGTGTAAAACCTAAGTACTTAGCCATGTCCCTGGTAAAGGACAATTTGAGCATCAAGACATGGAAGCTATCAAGAATCTCATCATTCAAATTTCTAAGCTAAAACTTGTGGTTTGAACAAGGGTTGTTTGAAATCTTCAATCTTTGATGGAGAGATGGCTTGGTACAAGGATCTTGAAATCTTTGATTGAGGAAAAATGTTTTTGCCAAGCAAAACTTAGTATTTTCAATTGTTAAGGAAAAATCTATTTTGAGCAATGCAAGCCTCAACTCCACTTAGCCAAAATGCATATAAATGATAGACTCCACTATAGTACCATAGTATCACTTGCCAATACAATTCAAATGTATTGACCCCTTGTGGCTATAACTTGTAATGTTGCAGGTTTGATTGATTTTTAGTGAAGATTGATTGATTAGGATTACAAAGTCTACAACCAACATCTGCCTGTGGCACTTTGAAGATGAAGGACCCATGATTATAGTTATTCCGCTGCAATGTAATGTAATAGCCAAATGAGCTATGTATTGATGTAATAAAATTATGTTATTCCTGGTTATAAAGTTATATTATGACCTTTGTTTCTTGATATTACATCTAAACTGTGGATGATAGCTATTGATCCAGGGACTAGCATTGTAAACACAGGGGGGCTCAATCTTATTAAAGGTTGGGGACCTTACATGGTATCAGAGCATTGTGTTTCCTGTAGGATTTGTAACCCTAGGATTGGACAAAAACCCTTAGAAAAATAGGAGTTGTATTTGTTCCAAAACTTATTTACAAAACAATCTTGTAAAACTCTTTCCTCAACCATTTTGGTTTCAACTCTACACCTCATCTATTTCAACTTGATGGAAAAACCTACCCTTTGGCCAAAGACTACACCAAGTGCAAAGGACATATGCTTCCACAAACCACATATGCTTCCACTAGAATCATTGCATGTGTGTTCTTTTCACAAACCACATATGCTTCCACTAGAGTCATTGCATGTGTGTTCTTTTCACAAACCACATATGGACCCACTAGAGTCATTGCATCTGTGTTCTTGTACTAAAACCAGCACTAGAGTCATTTCATGTGTGTTCTTATACTAAAACCAACACTAGAGTCATGGCATGTGTGTTCTTTTCACAAACCACATATGGATCCACTAGTGTCATTGCATGTGTGTTCTTTTCCACAAACCACATATGGACCCACAAGAGTCATTGCATGTGTGTTCTTTTCACAAACCACATATGGACCCACTAGATTCATTGCATGTATGTTCTTATACTAAAACCAGCACTAGAGTATGTGTTCTTATACTAAAACCAGCACTAGAGTCATTGCATGTGTGTTATTTTCACAAACCACATATGGATCGACCAGTGCTCATTGCATGTGTGTTCTTTCCACAAACCACATATGGATCAACCAGTGGTCATTACATGTGTGTTCTTTTCCACAAACCACATATGGATGCACTAGAGTCATTGCATGTGTGTTCTTTTCACAAACCACATATGGACCCACTAGAGTCAATGCATGTGTGTTTTTATACAAAAACCGACACTAGAGTCATTTCATGTGTGTTCTTATACTAAAACCAGCACTAGAGTCATTGCATGTGTGTTCTTTTCACAAACCACGTATGGATCAACCAGTGGTCATTGCATGTGTGTTCTTATACTAAAACCGGCACTAGAGACATTTCATGTGTGTTCTTATACTAAAACCAGCACTAGTGTCATTGTATGTGTGTTCTTTCCACAAACCACATATCGATCGACCAGTGGTCATTGCATGTGTGTTGTTTTCCACAAACCACATATGGATCCACTAGAGTCATTGCATGTGTGTTCTTTTCACAAACCACATATGGACCCACTAGAGTCATTGCATGTGTGTTCTTATACTAAAATCAGCACTAGAGTCATTGCATGTGTATTCTTATACTAAAACTAGCACTAGAGTCATTGCATGTGTGTTCTTTTCACAAACCACATATGGATCCACCAGTGGCATTGTAACGCCCCAGAATCGGGTCTATGCAGATCCCAGCATTTCCCACTGAAATTCGCATAGAAGCGATTCAAAGACGCCCACCAGACACTTTCGCGTGGGTGGGTTGTTATTACAAGTAGTTACATCACAGTAGTTTACAACAGAGTCCACAAGAACTTATATATACAACAACGACTCAACGAGTCAAGAATACAAATGATACAATTCAAAGATGCAAATCTCGAAGAAAGTGAAATAGTATCCGAGTACGGACAAGAACCAAATTGGACTAAGAGTCCTGAAGAATAACCAAGCGGTGTCCATAAACCCTGCTCAGGCCAAGCCGGAAGGGTAACCTTGCTAACGTCGTTGATCTCGTACATGTCAAAGCTGAAGGGGTACCGACAAAGGGCAAAGGAAAAAGAGAGCGGTCAGTACTAAAGCCAGTACACGGTGAGGCTAGAATTCGGCGGTCCTCGCGTACATAGGTATGGTGGGCTCAGCGGCAGCAAAGCTTGCACTATCTAACTTATAGAGACAGACTACAACTTCGGCTATTAGAGCAAGATAAGAGAGCGCTATACGATAAGTATAGTATAGCACCAATCATAACCCATCTGAAGAGTTCCCCCTTGAAGACTAGTCGAGAATTCCTCTTGCGGAACACACACGGTGGCAATTTTAGTTAAGCAGGTGTTTAGTTGATAAGGCTAATTACTAATCATATTATTAGAGGCAAAACATTAATGGTGTTGTCTATGATCATGACACCGTACTCCTGAGGCGCCCATAACCGTGGACACACGACTTCTCGAAAAGATTTACCCTACAGGGGTGCACTACTGTACACAAACGCATGTTCAACCCTTCAGGCAACATAATACGCATGCCTTCTGAATCTCTCAACAAGAACTGTCCCATAACTATGTGAATATCCAGAGGTATCACCTACTATGTTTTACCCAGCCAAGAGGCATGGCCGAGCCTCAAGGTGGCAATGCGTTTGAGTCTACGGCCGGTCGATGATCGGAAGATAACTTGTAGAGCTCCATCCCACCTCCGGCACGGTATCCTGATTTTATGCAATGCAAGCCATGGCAGTCCACCAAAATCATATCACAACTCAACCCATGTCCGAGGACATATTATGCGTATGCACCAAATGGAAAACCAATTTTGTGACCCTCTGGATAAACGAATAGCGCCGGTAGTTGAGGGGGGATCCTAGGGGCCCCCACATTTGGTTAGCGCGATCAAGTCAGAATTAGTATCGTAGAACGAATGGGTCCTAGGTCGGGTCAAGCAGTTCCCAAAGGTGGTCCCTGCAGGGGCCTTATCATTAGGTGAAACCATAACCACAACCAACATCACCAATTTAATTATCTTAGTATCAACCATATCCAGTTGTCACGGTGCACCTGTCTGAGAGCGGGCAACAGACCTAAGCATGCACTACGACTCGCAAGGCAAAGCTAGCTACTCAAACAAAGGCAATAGGATACCAGGGCTGTATAGTAGAGCAGGTAAAATAAGGGAACGATACTAAAGCATCGACAATAAGGATAGCAATAGATCAAAGGAAGGAAGTAAAGACTATAAATGCAAAATAAGTAGAAAGAGGGAGAATACTCGCCTAAGAAGATCATCTGAAGGATCATCGTATCTCGCTTCAACTCAACGGCCTATCTGGTGAAGAAGCAGAACACTAGAAAGAACAACCGGTACAATATTTAATACTACGGCCAAGATCCAGCATGTTTATGATATGATGCATGGCATGGCAATATGCGACCTAACTTAGCAATATTAAGTGGGGATCAGGATCCCGACAAGTAAGTATTATGGTTCAAGTTATTTAACTACTCCGCAAATTAATTGTGGAATTAACAAGGCAAAGTATGGCATCGGTTCGCTACACAAATTTAAATAGAGGCAATATAAGACTAGAATAGTCCACATATCGTCTCCATATGTAATTATTAGGTGAATCAGCATAGTGCCCCCAAACCATCAAACATGTATGCAAGCATGAACAATTATATGAATTAAGTATATGTCATTTACAAAAATAGAGGCGGAATAGGTAGGGGTCGCACTTCTCGGATCAAAGATCTTTGGGTTCCAAGGTTTCGACGGGGTTCGGTCTTCGGATCCATGGTCAGGGCTTTGGTTTCGGTCTCGTGAAACGGCCTTCAAGTCCAGGAAGGAGAACTTGAGTGGCATCAACTTCGGGTTTCGTGACGAAAATCTTGGGTGTCTTCTCGGTACATCCTTGTATCGGCCTTGGTGCTTCACACATCAATTTGTAGGTTGAGGCGTATATCTTGTCGGGTGCCAACGCCAATAGCCTCCAAGGGTCCTTGACTTGGCAGGAAGAAGACTAGCATAGCCGAAGCAGCAACACACTGCATCAATACAACATCAACGTCGGGAAGATCGCAGGCATGTGCCAATACGGGTACAACACTACCTTCACTCAGGTATTGAGTAGGAGCTCCTCTGCAGTACCTGACTTGCACAACAAAACCAGCAGTAGGAGACAAGCAACCCCACATGGTTGAAGAAGAGCTCGGGACTGCAGCGACACGGCCTGGGACACAGGACAGAGAGGCCGCGCAGACCTTACTTGAGCATGGAGGGGGCGTCCTTGGAACCGGACGGAGCAGGGGCTCGCGGGCATCGTGCTACAGGACAAGGGCGAGGTCAAGCTCGCAGGGACATGGACGACAGGCGGACGCCTGACTGAAGCTCTTGGCGGCGAGGACTTGCGGCAGAGGAGGCGCTCGGGCCACGGGCTCGAGCAGGCGTGGTGGTTGGCATACACGGGGTCACAGCCGGGGCAGAGGGACTCGAGGACGGCAGCGTCATGATGGAGCGCAGTAGGTGGACGAGGCCGGCGGAGGGGCTCGCGAAGCGGCGGGGAACGACTATCGCCGGTGACAGGGAGGCGAGATACGGCCAACGGAGAGAGACCAGGCGAGGGCAGGAGGCACGCTCCCAATAGAGGGGGAGGGAGCACCTAGCGGCGGCGACAGGATTCCGATGAGGGCTTGGTCGAGGAAGGGGCCGAGGATCGCGTGGAGGATGGAGGCTCGTGCTCTGCTCGATCTAGGAGAGATGAGGGAGGACCGGATCGAAGAGCGGAGGCTGGCGGCGGCTCGGTGAGGAGAGGATCGAGGCGGGGCGGTTGGTGAGCGAGAGGGAGAGACGAGGAAGGGAGCTGAGGTAGTGTGCGGGGACGGGGAAGGTGGCGACACGGTCTGGAGTGCTGGTGGGGCCAGGGTGAAGAGCGGGGAAACGCATGCTGTGTGCATCGCTGGGGTCGTGTCGGTGTGGCTGCGCGCGCGTTGCGTGTGCGTGCGGTGCATCATGGAGCTCGGGCCGAGGCGGGTTAGCATGCAACGCTCGTGTGGCAGCGGGGTGAGGTAGGATTAGGGTAGGATCTGGTTTAGGATTAGGGTTTTGTTGCAGGGTAGTAGGTGGCTAGCTGGGCCTTTTAGCCTGGCCGGCTGCCTCCCCTTAAAAATACTTTTATTTATTTGTTTTATCTTTAAAAAGGCTTTTGAAAATAGTTTTTAGACAAATAAAAGTCCCGGAAAAGACCGAGGATCTAATTTGAAATTAAAGGAGGGGACTAATTAGAAAACAAAATAGGCTTTTGGTGAAAATATTTTAGGGCAAACATATGCATGATGTCATGATGATGCACAAAATAAAAATAACACGCAAATCTAATTGGGGATATTTTCCCGGGCATTACAACTCGACACCAGTAACAAAGGATCTCGTCCCGAGATCCAAGCAAAGACACCGGGGGGGTTTGATGATCAAATCTTCTTGCGTTGGGTTAATGGTTGCGACACCACTAACAAGAATTCTTACTCCATCTTCAAATTGTCGACACCACCAACAAGGGCTATTGTCACGTTCTTCGAGAGAACACTCCGGAGAAGCAAAGGCGAAGAAAGAGGTCACATGGCCTCTTCTAACTTCCAAAGAAGGAGTAAGAGTCGCACCGTTCCACCGATTCAATGTACAAGAGCGAATGATAAGAGTAGTGGTATGGTCATGACTCCATCCCGCACTCAAAGCATTACTCTGTACATAAATAGGAGAATTGTGCAACCCGACTATCGGAATTTAGACTGAAGATCTTCATAATCGGTATTGGCAAAGATTCAGAAAGGTGATGTCATCGCAAAAGTTGCAGAACACCGGGAAACATTTAAAGAGAGATCAGATATAATGAAAACCATATGTAGCACCACCGTTACAAAAGGAAGGAAGCGGACCCTAAGGTACGACGGAAACCTAACCACGAGAAATCCTATACTTGAATAAGGGTAAGAGAGAAGATTAAAACACGCAAAGATAAGAAGAGAATAACATAGGGGTACGAAATAAAAGCAGAGCTAATCAAATCTATCCAACCGATTTTGCAAAATAGTTTTAGACACTAGACATCGTCCGTTAGCTAGGTTATCCTACAGGCTGGACCAGTGGGGTATCGTAAACCTTTGCTCTGATACCACTTGTAACGCCCTAGAATCGGGTCTATGTAGATCCCAGCATTTCCCGCCGAAATCCGCATAGAAGCGATTCAAAGACGCCCACCAGACACTTTCAAGTGGGTGGGTTGTTATTACAAGTAGTTACATCACAGTAGTTTACAACAGAGTCCACAAGAACTTATATATACAACAATGACTCAACGAGTCAAGAATACAAATGATACAATTCAAAGATGCAAATCTCGAAGAAAGCGAAATAGTATCTGAGTACGGACAAGAACCAAATTGGACTAAGAGTCCTGAAGAATAACCAAGCGGTGTCCATAAACCCTGCCCAGGCCAAGCCGGAAGGGTAACCTTGCTAACATCGTTGATCTCGTACCTGTCAAAGCCGAAGGGGTGCTGGCAAAAGGCAAAGGAAAAAAGAGAGCGGTCAGTACTGAGGCCAGTACACGGCGAGGCTAGAATTCGGCGGTCCTCGCCTACATAGGTATGGTGGGCTCAGCGGCAGCAAAGCTTGCACTATCTAACTTATAGAGACACACTACAACTTCGGCTATTAGAGCAAGATAAGAGAGCGCTATACGATATGTATAGTATAGCACCAATCATAACCCATCCGAAGAGTCCCCCCTCGAAGACTAGTCGAGAAGTCCTCTTGCAGAACACACACGGTGGTAATTTTAGTTAAGCAGGTGTTTAGTTGATAAGGCTAATTACTAATCATATTATTAGAGGTAAAACATTAATGGCGTTGTCTATGATCATGACACCGTACTCCTGAGGCACCCATAACCGTGGACACACGGCTTCTCGAAAAGATTTACCCTGCAGGGGTGCAATACTGTACCCAAATGCATGTTCAACCCTTCAGGCAACATAATACGCATGCCTTCCGAATCTCACAACAAGAACTGTCCCATAACTATGCGCATATCCAGAGGTATCACCTACTATGTTTTACCCAGCCAAGAGGCACGGACGAGCCTCAAGGTGGCACAGCTTTTGAGTCTACGGCCGGTCGATGATCGGAAGATAACTTGTAGAGCTCCATCCCACCTCCGGCACGGTATCCCGATTTTATGCAATGCAAGCCATGGCAGTCCACCAAAATCATATCACAACTCAACCCATGTTCGAGGACATATTATGCGTATGCACCAAATGGAAAACCAACTTTGTGACCCTCTGGATAAACGAATAGCGCCGGTAGTTGAGGGGAGGATCCCAGGGGCCCCCACATTTGGTTAGCGCGATCAACTCAGAACTAGTATCGTAGAACGAACGGGTCCTAGGTCGGCTCAAGCAGTTCCCAAAGGTGGTCCCTGTCGGGGCCTTATCATTAGGTGAAACAATAACCACAACCAACATCACCAATTTAATTATCTTAGTATCAACCATATCCAGTTATCACGGTGCACCTGTATGAGAGCGGGCAACAGACCTAAGCATGCACTACGACTCGCAAGGCAAAGCTAGCTACTCAAACAAAGGCAATAGGATACCAACGCTATATAGTAGAGCAGGTAAAATAAGGGAACGGTACTAAAGCATCGACAATAAGGATAGCAATAGATCAAAGGAAGGAAGTAAAGACTATAAATGCAAAATAGGTAGATAGAGGGAGAATGCTCGCCTGAGAAGATCATCTGAAGGATCCTCGTATCTCTCTTCAACTCAACGGCCTATCTGGTGAAGAAGCGGAACACTAGAAAGAACAACCGGTGCAATATTTAATACTACGGCGAAGATCCAGCATGTTTATGATATGATGCATGGCATGGCAATATGCGACCTAACTTAGCAATATTAAGAGGGGATCCGGATCCCGACAAGTAAATGGTTCAAGTTATTTAACTACCCCGCAAATTAATTGTGGAATTAACAAGGCAAAGTATGGCATCGGTTCGATACACAAATTTAAATAGAGGCAATATAAGACTAGAATAGTCCACATATAGTCTCCATATTTAATTATTAGGTGAATCAGCATAGTGCCCCCAAACCATCAAACATGTATGCAAGCATGAACAATTATATGCAATAAGTATATGTCATTTACAAAAATAGAGGCGGAATAGGTAGGGGTCACACTTCTCGGATCAAAGATCTTGGGGTTCTGAGGTTTCGACGGGGTTCGGTCTTCGGGTCCATGGTCAGGGCTTCGGTTTCGGTCTCGGAAACAACCTTCAAGTCCAGGAAGGAGAACTTGAGTGGCATCAACTTCGGGTTTCGTGACGAAAATCTTGGGTGTATTCTCGGTACATCCTTGTATCGGCCTTGGTGCTTCACACATCAATTCGTAGGTTGAGGCGTATATCTTGTCGGGTGCCAACGCAATAGCCTCCAGGGGTCCTTGACTTGGCAGGAAGAAGACCAGCATAGCCGAAGTAGCAAAACACTGCATCAATACAACATCAACGTCGGGCAGAATGCAGGCATGTGCCAATACGGGTACAACACTACCTTCAGTCAGGTATTGAGTAGGATCTCCTCTGCAGTACCTGACTTGCACAACAAAACCAGCAGCAGGAGACAAGCAACCCCACATGGATGAAGAAGAGCTTGGGGCTACAGCGACACGGCCTGGGACACAAGACAGAGAGGCCGCACAGGCCTTACTTGAGCATGGAGGGGGCGTCCTTGGAACCGGACGGAGCAGGGGCTCGCGAGCATCACGATGTAGGACAAGGGCGAGGTCGAGCTTGCAGGGACATGGATGACAAGGGGGACGCCTGACCGAAGCCCTTGGCGGCGAGGACTTGTGGCAGAGGAGGCGCTCGGGCCACGGGCTCGAGCGGGCGTGGTGGTTGGCATACACGGGGTCGCAGTCGGGGCAGAGGGATTCGAGGACGGCAACATCGTGACGGAGCCCAGTAGGTGGACGAGGTCGACGGGGCTTGCGAAGCGGCAGGGAACGGCTCTCGCCGGTGACAGGGAGGTGAGATATGGCCAATGGAGAGAGACCAGGCGAGAGCGGGAGGCACACTCCCGACAGAGGGGGAGGGAGCACCTGGCGGCGGCAGGATTCCGACGAGGGCTTGGTCGAGGAAGGGGCCGGGGATCGCGTCGAGGATGGAGGCCCGTGCTCTGCTCGATCTAGGAGAGATGAGGGAGGACCGGATCGAAGAGCGGAGGCTGGCAGCAGCTCGGTGAGGAGAGGATCGAGGTGTGGCAGTTGGTGAGCAAGAGGGAGAGACGAGGAAGGGAGCTGCGGTAGCGTGCGGGGACGGGGCAGGTGTCGACACGGTCTGGAGTGCTAGTGGGGCCAGGGTGAAGAGAGGGGCAACGTGTGCTGTGTGCGTCGCTAGGGTCGTGTCGGTGCGGCTGCGTCATGTGCGTCGGTGCATCGTGGAGCCTGCCGAGGGTTAGCGTGCAACGCTTGTGTGGCGGCGGGGTGAGGTAGGATTAGGGTAGGATCTGGTTTAGGATTAGGGTTTCGTTGTGGGGTAGTAGGTAGCTAGTTGGGCCTTTCGGCCTGGCCGGCTGCCTCCCCTTAAAAATACTTTCATTTATTTGTTTTATTTTTAAAAAGGCTTTTGCAAATAGTTTTTAGACAAATAAAAGACCCGGAAAAGACCGAAGATCTAATTTGAAATTAAAGTAGGGGACTAATTAGAAAACAATATAGGCTTTTGGTGAAAATATTTTAGGGCAAAAATATGCATGATGTCATGATGATGCACAAAATAAAAATAACACGCAAATCTAATTGGGGATATTTTCCCAGGCATTGCATGTGTGTTCTTTCCACAAACTACACATGGATCCCCCTGATTCATTGCATGTGTGTTCTTTCCACAAGACACATATGGATCAACCAGTGTCATTGCATGTGTGTTCTTTCCATAAACCACATATGGATCCACTAGAGTTCATTGCATGTGTGTTCTTTCCACAAACCACATATGTATCCACTAGAGTCATTGCATGTGTGTTCTTTCCACAAACCAAATTTGGATCCATCAGTGTTCACTGCATGTGTGTTCCTGTCATGAACCACTTATGGATTAGCCAGTGGTCATTGCATGTGTGTTCTTTTCCACAAACCACATATGGATCCACTAGAGTCATTCATTGTGTGTTCTTTCCACAAACAATATATGGACCCACTAGAGTCATTGCATCTGTGTTCTTATACTAAAACCAGCACTAGAGTCATTTCATGTGTGTTCTTATACTAAAACCAGCACTAGAGTCAATGCATGTGTGTTCTTTTCACAAACCACATATGGATCCTCCAGTGTCATTGCATGTGTGTCCTTTTCCACAAACCACATATGCACCCACTACAGTCATTGCATGTGTGTTCTTTTCACAAACCACATATGGACCCACTAGAGTCATTGCATGTGTGTTCTTATACTAAAACCAACACTAGAGTCTGTGTTCTTATACTAAAACCAGCACTAGAGTCATTACATGTGTGTTCTTTTCACAAACCACAAATGGATCGACCAATACTCATTTCATGTGTGTTCTTTCCACAAACCACATATGGATCGACCAGTGGTCATTGCATGTGTGTTCTTTTCCACAAACCACATATGGATCCACTTGAGTCATTGCATGTGTGTTCTTTTCACAAACCACATATGGACCCACTAGAGTCATTGCATGTGTGTTCTTATACTCAAACCAGCACTAGAGTCATTGCGTGTGTGTTCTTATACTAAAACCAGCACTAGAGTCATTGCATGTGTGTTCTTTCCACAAACCACACATGGATCGACCAGTGGTCATTGCATGTGTGTTCTTTCCACAAACCACACATGGATCCCCCTGAGTCATTGCATGTGTGTTCTTTCCACAAACCACACATGGATCTCCCTGAGTCATTGCATGTGTGTTCTTTCCACAAGACACATATGGTTCAACCAGTGTAATTGCATGTGTGTTCTTTCCATAAACCACATATGGATCCACTAGAGTTCATTGCATGTGTGTTCTTTCCACAAACCACATATGTATCCACTAGAGTCATTACATGTGTGTTCTTTCCACAAACCACATTTGGATCCACCAGTGTTCACTGCATGTGTGTTCCTGTCATGAACCACTTATGGATCAGCCAAGGGTCATTGCATGTGTGTTCTTTTCCACAATCCACATATGGATCCACTAGAGTCATTCTATATGTGTTCTTTTCACAAACCACATATGCACCCACTAAAGTCATTGCATCTGTGTGCTTATACTAAAACCAGCACTAGAGTCATTACCTGTGTGCTCTTTTCACAAGCCACAAATGGATCCACCAGTGTCATTACATGTGTGTTCTTTTCCACAAACCACATATGGACCCACTAGAGTCATTGCATGTGTGTTCTTTTCACAAACCACATATGGACCCACTAGAGTCATTGCATGTGTGTTCTTATACTAAAACCAGCAATAGAGTCATTGCATGTGTGTTCTTTTCACAAACCACAAATGGATTGACCAGTGCTCATTGCATGTGTGTTCTTTCCACAAACCACATATGGATCCACCAGTGTCATTGCATGTGTGTTCTTTTCCACAAACCACATATGGACCCACTAGAGTCATTGCATGTGTGTTCTTATACTAAAACCAGCACTAGAGTCTGTGTTCTTATACTAAAACCAGCACTAGAGTCATTGCATGTGTGTTCTTTTCACAAACCACATATGGATCGACCAGTGCTCATTGCATGTGTGTTCTTTCCACATACCACATGTGGATCAACCAGTGGTCATTGCATGTGTGTTCTTTTTTCCACAAACCACACATGGATCCACTAGAGTCATTGCATGTGTGTTCTTTTCAAAAACAACATATGGACCCACTAGAGTCATTGCATGTGTGTTCTTATACTAAACCAGCACTAGAGTCATTGCATGTGTGTTCTTATACTAAAACCAGCACTAGAGTCATTGCATGTGTGTTCTTCTCACAATCCACATATGGATCCACCAGTGTCATTGCATGTGTGTTCTTTCCACAAACCACACATGGATCGACCAGTGGTCATTGCATGTGTGTTCTTTCAACAAACCACACATGGATCCCCTTGAGTCATTGCATGTGTGTTCTTTCCACAAACCACATATGGATCAACCAGTGTCATTGCATGTGTGTTGTTTCTACAAACCGCACATGGATCAACCAGTGTTCACTGCCTGTGTGTTCTTTTCAGAAACCACATATGGATCCACCAGTGGTCATTGCATGTTTGTTCTTTTCCACAAACCACATATGGATCCACTAGAGTTATTGCATGTGTGTTATTTTCACAAACCACATATGGAGCCACTAGAGTCATTGCATGTGTGTTCTTATACTAAAACCAGCACTAGGGTCATTGCATGTGTGTTCTTATACTAAAACCAGCACTAGAGTCATTGCATGTTTGTTCTTTTCCACAAACCACATCTGGATCCACTAGAGTCATTACATGTGTGTTCTTTCCACAAACCACATATGGACCCATTAGAGTCATTGCATGTGTGTTCTTTTCACAAACCACATATGGACCCACTAGAGCCATTGCTTGTGTGTTGTTATACTAAAACCAGCACTAGAGTCTGTGTTCTTATACTAAAACTAGCACTAGAGTCATTGCATGTGTATTATTTTCACAAACCACATATGGATCAACTAGTGTCATTGCATGTGTGTTGTTTCCACAAACCACACATGGATCAACCAGTGTTCACTGCATGTGTGTTCTTTCCACAAACCACTTATGGATCCACCAGTGGTCATTGCATGTTTGTTCTTTTCCACAAACCACATATGGATCCACCAGTGTCATTGCATGTGTGTTGTTTCTACAAACCACAGATGGATCAACCAATGTTCACTGCATGTGTGTTCTTTCCACAAGCCACACATGGATCGACCAGTGGTCATGCCATGTGTGTTCTTTCCACAAACCACACATGGATCCCCTGAGTCATTGCATGTGTGTTCTTTCCACAAACCACATATGGATCAACCAGTGTCATTGCATGTGTGTTGTTTCCACAAACCACACATGGATCAAGCAGTGTTCACTGCATGTGTGTTCTTTCCACAAACCACTTATAGATCAACCAGTGGTGATTGCATGTTTGTTCTTTTCCACAAACCACATATGGACCCACTAGAGTCACTGCATGTCTGTTCTTTCCACAAACCACACATGGACCCACTGGAGTCATTGCATGTGTGTTCTTATACTAAAACCAGCAATAGAGTCATTGCATGTGTGTTCTTTTCACAAACCACAAATGGATTGACCAGTGCTCATTGCATGTGTGTTCTTTCCACAAACCACATATGGATCCACCAGTGTCATTGCATGTGTGTTCTTTTCCACAAACCACATATGGACCCACTAGAGTCATTGCATGTGTGTTCTTTTCACAAACCACATATGGACCCACTAGAGTCATTGCATGTGTGTTCTTATACTAAAACCAGCACTAGAGTCTGTGTTCTTATACTAAAACCAGCACTAGAGTCATTGCATGTGTGTTCTTTTCACAAAGCACATATGGATCGACCAGTGCTCATTGCATGTGTGTTCTTTCCACATACCACATATGGATCAACCAGTGGTCATTGCATGTGTGTTCTTTTTTCCACAAACCACACATGGATCCACTAGAGTCATTGTATGTGTGTTCTTTTCAAAAACCACATATGGACTGTAAGATCCCTCCTTATTAAAGGAAAAGATCCCTGTGATTGCAATGCTAGTCCCTGGATCATTGCTAGCATCCACAGTTTAAGATGAAGTACACAGATACAAAGGTCGTTTATTACAGTCATTCCAGAGATAAAACATAGTCTTTTACAACTCATGGCCAAGGCCTAGTACAAGAGTTCATGGAATATGTGAATAAACATAAGTCTTCATCTTCATGTGCCACAGGCAAGCATGTTGAGTGTAGACTCATGACTCCTATTCATCATCAGAGTAAGCTGCAACATCATAAGTTACAGCCACAGAGGGTCAATACTTTGGAATAGTATTGGCAAGTGATACCTTAGTATATATTTAAGTGGACTATAAGGCTATATGCATTTGGCTGGTGGAGCTTAGGCTTGCATTGCTCAAAATAGATTTTTCCTTAACTTTTTGAAAACACTAAGTTTTTGCTTGACAAAGTCCAACCCAAGGTATCTACCAATCAGAGACTGAAGATCCACTCAGGGCATCTACCAATCAAAGACTGAAGATCCTTTAACCCTTGTTCACCCACAAGTTTTATTTAGAAATTGGAGTGATGAGATTCTTGAAGTTTCCATGTCTTGATGCTCAAATTGTCCTTTACCAGGGACATGGCTAAGTACTTAGGTTTTACACTCTGCAGAGGTGGTGCACTTTCCCCACAAGCCTTGGTTTCTCAAGACATGATCCTTCAGTAGCCTTTCCTTAGTCAAATGGACGCGTTCCAACCTATCATCCCATCTACCACCCTCTGTCCAAGAGACTAAGTTCCAGCATCCTAAGATCATGGCAGAGCCCATAATGCCAAGTGGTTGCACTTGAAGCTTCTCAACATTTGACAACTCAAATCTCTTTGTTTCCTGGGTGGCCATCCACAAGTGAGATACACTAAGGTAAACCATAAACATGGGCCTTGTGAACCACTCAACCAAAAACCACCAAGCAAGTCCCATTCCACCCAGGAGATTCATTAACTTAGTTGTTTTGTTAAATAAAAACAAGTCCATAGACTTAGAATAATTTTCAAAGTGTGAATATATAAACCACCCTTGTTTTCTAGTAGCTAGGCTAAGCATGGCATGGCAACTTGTCCTTAGGGAATTTCCTAGCAATTCTAGCATTCTATTCTAAATAGGATTTCCCATCATTAGTTGACAAAAGTAGCATGCAAGTCCTAACAAAATATATCTAATGCAAGTATAAAATATAGGTAGGGAATATTCATGAAGATATCACTTGCCTTAGTAGTGTGGAGAGTAGCACTCGTCACAATCACAATCACTAGCAAAATCTACACACAAAGTTGTAGCATATAATTACACACATATATATACAAACAAAAGTATTATGAATGCATGAATCTACCAAGTGATGATTTTTGAAAACTTCAACCAAGCAAGTGCATGAATACAGAAACTAAACTAGTCACAAAGTAGCCAAGACAACTTAATTAACCCTAAAACAAAAATACTAAACTAAATCTATACTTAAAATGGCCTCAAACATGTCTCTGCAATTTAAGCTAATCAAATGGTTACTATTTGCTAAACAAAAAGGATAGGCAGAAAGGTCTTGTTTTTCTGAATCCAACGGTATAAAGTTTGCAAAATTCCAACGTGGGGTTCAAAAGATATAGGCATTTGAATTTGGATCAAATTTCTGATTTTAAATTCTATTCTCAGATCTAACCTAGCCACGCGTCATGTTCTGATTCGCTCGTACCGGTTCGCGCTGGATCGAGCTCCACAGCCGTAGGATCTAAATGAAATCTGGCGGCTCAGATCGCGTACCGCTTCGGGGTTAAGTGATCTATCGTAGGCGTTCGATCCAGATCTAACGGCTGCTACTGCCTGGCCACAGATGGGCGGCGCGCTATGGCTACCGGCGGCGGAATCGTCGGTCGATGATGTTGCCGATGATGCAGACGGCGAGGAAGAAGGAGGAGTGGCTTACCGGGCTCAGGAGGTCACGGCGAAGCTCGTCGTACTCGCGGTTGGTCAAGGGGCGCTCGGGCATGGCTGCTATTCCTCACCGGAGTTCGTGGCGGCGTCGGGTGCGTCGGGTGGTCGTCGGAGACGTCGCTGTGGGTCACCCCAAGTCAGGGCGAGGACACGGTTAGATTCACAGAGTCGAGGCGAAGTAGTGAGCATGAACGGGAAGGCGAGGGGTGGTCTGGTCTTACCACTAGAGTTCGCCGGAGTTCGTGCAGACGTCGGTGGCGACTAGTCGATGATGTTGCCGGAGCTACGGTCCATGCGAGAGCAAAACGAAATGTGTTAAAAGAAGCGCAGAGGCTCACTGAATCAGTTTGCAAGATCGAGAGGCAGAGAGGAGCTCTGGACTCACCGGAATTCGCCGGCGCGGTCGTCGTAGACGGCGGGGTTTCAGAGAGCAATACACGCAGCCTCGTGGCGCTCTGGGTTCGGGGTTTGAGTGAGAAGAGAGAGGAGACAGAGGGGGTTCTTATAGCCTGGTCACGAGCGAGAATCACTCGGCCAATAAATTGAATTGACGTCGCGGATTAAACACAGAAACGCTCGCGTTGATTTGGGGATGAACGGGTCGTGCGGGTGGAGACGACGGTGACGTGGAGAAGGCCCGCTTGTCAGCGAGGTGCTGGTGCGTGTGGGGTCGGGCCGTCATCTGCAGGTGTTCAAGGCTGTGAGAGAAGAAAAAGGAGAACCCCGGGTGGGCTTGCTGGGCTTCATCCGTTGCTGGGCCAGATTCTGGCCGCTCGGCCCTTTTCTTTTCTTTAGCCTTTTTCTTTTTCTAATTCTATTTTCTGAATAGAATTTGATATGAATTCAAATCCTTTTGAATTCAAATTTCTTTGGGGATTTTTGCAGGGTTCTTGTGGGTTCAAAAATGAGTCAGATGATCATGTGGTTACTAGCAAGGCTTGGTCAAGCTTGGGTCTTTGAAATAAACAGAGACTTTGTCTCTTTGTCTCTAGTTGCAAATATTTGGAATAGGGTTTAGAAAATATTTTTAAATTGAAGTCTTGGGTTTAAATGTTACTCCTATTCTTTCCAACCATGGTGGCAAGCAAACAAGATCATGAACAATCAATTCCCAAAGGGTGTTGGCCAATTGAGACAATTTGCCCACATGAAATCATAGCTCAAACTTCTGTCTCCAAATGATTTTTGAGAAAAACCCTATATGAATGAATGATGCAAGAATGAAATGAATGAGTTTTTGAAACATGATTTTTGGGATGTTACATGGACCCACTAGAGTCATTGCATGTGTGTTCTTATACTAAACCAGCACTAGAGTCATTGCATGTGTGTTCTTATACTAAATCCAGCACTAGAGTCATTGCATGTGTGTTTTTTTCACAATCCACACATGGATCCACCAGTGTCATTGCATGTGTGTTCTTTCCACAAACCACACATGGATCGACCAGTGGTCATTGCATGTTTGTTCTTTCCACAAACCACACATGGATCCCCTTGAGTCATTGCATGTGTGTTCTTTCCACAAACCACATATGGATCAACCAGTGTCATTGCACGTGTGTTGTTTCTACAAACCACACATGGATCAACCAGTGTTCACTGCCTGTGTGTTCTTTTCAGAAACCACATATGGATCCACCAGTGGTCATTGCATGTTTGTTCTTTTCCACAAACCACATATGGATCCACTAGAGTCATTGCATGTGTGTTCTTTTCACAAACCACATATGGAGCCACTAGAGTCATTGCATGTGTGTTCTTATACTAAAACCAGCACTAGGGTCATTGCATGTGTGTTCTTATACTAAAACCAGCACTAGAGTCATTGCATGTTTGTTCTTTTCCACAAACCACATCTGGATCCACTAGAGTCATTACATGTGTGTTCTTTCCACAAACCACATATGGACCCATTAGAGTCATTGCATGTGTGTTCTTTCCACAAACCACATATGGACCCACTAGAGTCATTGCATGTGTGTTGTTATACTAAAACCAGCACTAGAGTCTGTGTTCTTATACTAAAACCAGCACTAGAGTCATTGCATGTGTATTCTTTTCACAAACCACATATGGATCAACTAGTGTCATTGCATGTGTGTTTTTTCCACAAACCACACATGGATCAACCAGTGTTCACTGCATGTGTGTTCTTTCCACAAACCACTTATGGATCAACCAGTGGTCATTGCATGTTTGTTCTTTTCCACAAACCACATATGGATCCACCAGTGTCATTGCATGTGTGTTGTTTCTAAAAACCACACATGGATCAACCAATGTTCACTGCATGTGTGTTCTTTCCACAAACCACACATGGATCGACCAGTGGTCATGCCATGTGTGTTCATTCCACAAACCACACATGGATCCCCTGAGTCATTGCATGTGTGTTCTTTCCACAAACCACATATGGATCAACCAGTGTCATTGCATGTGTGTTGTTTCCACAAACCACACATGGATCAAGCAGTGTTCACTGCATGTGTGTTCTTTCCACAAACCACTTATAGATCAACCAGTGGTGATTGCATGTTTGTTCTTTTCCACAAACCACATATGGATCCACTAGAGTCATTGCATGTGTGTTCTTTTCACAAACCACATATGGACCCACTAGAGTCAGTGCATGTGTGTTCTTTCCACAAACCACACATGGATCAACCAGTGTCATTGCATGTGTGTTCTTTCCACAAACCACACATGGATCCCCCTGAGTCATTCATGTGTGTTCTTTCCACAAACCACGTATGGATCAAATAGTGTTCACTGCATGTGTGTTCCTTCCACAAACCACTTATGGATCAACCAGTGGTGATTGCATGTTTGTTCTTTTCCACAAACCACATCTGGATCCACTAGAGTCATTGCATGTGTGTTCTTTCCACAAACCACATATGGACCCATTAGAGTCATTGCATGTGTGTTCTTTTCACAAACCACATATGGACCCACTAGAGTCATTGCATGTGTGTTGTTATACTAAAACCAGCACTAGAGTCTATGTTCTTATACTAAAACCAGCACTAGAGTCATTGCATGTGTATTCTTTTCACAAACCACATATGGATCAACTAGTGTCATTGCATGTGTGTTGTTTCCACAAACCACACATGGATCAACTAGTGTTCACTGCATGCGTGTTCTTTCCACAAACCACTTATGGATCATGTAGTGGTCATTGCATGTTTGTTCTTTTCCATAAACCACATATGGATCCACTAGAGTCATTGCATGTGTGTTCTTTTCACAAACCACATATGGACCCACTAGAGTCATTGCATGTGTGTTCTTTCCACAAACCACACATGGATCAACCAGTGTCATTGCATGTGTGTTCTTTCCACAAACCACACATGGATCCCCCTGAGTCATTGCATGTGTGTTCTTTCCACAAACCACATATGAATCAACCAGTGTCATTGCATGTGTGTTGTTTCCACAAACCACACATGGATCAACCAGTGTTCACTGCATGTCTGTTCTTTCCACAAACCACTTATCGATCAACCAGTGGTGATTGCATGTTTGCCCTTTTCCACAAACCACATATGGATCCACTAGAGTCATTGCATGTGTGTTCTTTCCACAAACCACATATGGACCCATTAGAGTCATTGCATGTGTGTTCTTTTCACAAACCACATATGGACCCACTAGAGTCATTGCATGTGTGTTTTTATACTAAAACCAGCACTAGAGTCATTGCATGTGTATTCTTTTCACAAACCACATATGGATCAACTAGTGTCATTGCCAGGGGCGGACCTAGAATAAAAATGACCGGGTGTCACTGTATCGGTCGTTCATAATTTTCTGCTAAATTTTGGGGTGTCACACACTTGAAATGCTTAAAATTTAGCAAAGAATATATATTTTTACCGGTGTCCTGTGACACCTGGTTGCATAACGTGGGTACGCCCCTGGTCATTAGATGTGTGTTGTTTCCACAAACCACACATGGATCAACCAGTGTTCACTGCATGTGTGTTCTTTCCACGAACCACTTATGGATCAACTAGTGGTCACTGCATGTTTGTTCTTTTCCATAAACCACATATGGATCCAATAGAGTCATTACATGTGTGTTCTTTTCACAAACCACATATGGACCCACTAGAGTCATTGCATGTGTGTTCTTATACTAAACCAGCACTAGAGTCATTGCGTGTGTGGTCTTATACTAAAACCAACACTAGAGTCATTGCATGTGTGTTCTTTTCACAATCCACTTATGGATCCACAAGTGGCATTGCATGTGTGTTCTTTCCACAAACCACACATGGATCGACCAGTGGTCATTGCATGTGTGTTCTTTCCACAAACCACACATGGATCCCCCTGAGTCATTGCATGTGTGTTCTTTCCACAAACCACATATGGATCAACCAGTGTCATTGCATGTGTGTTGTTTCTACAAACCACACATGGATCAACCAGTGTTCACTGCCTGTGTGTTCTTTTCAGAAACCACATATGGATCCACCAGTGTCATTGCATGTGTGTTCTTTTCCACAAACCACATATGGACCCACTAGAGTCATTGCATGTGTGTTCTTTTCACAAACCACATATGGACCCACTAGAGTCATTGGATGTGTGTTCTTATACTAAAACTAGCACTAGAGTCATTGCATGTGTGTTCTTATACAAAAACCAGCACTAGAGTTATTGCATGTATGTTCTTTTCACAAACCACATATGGATCCACCAGTGTCGTTGCATGTGTTCTCTTTCCAAAAACCACACATGGATCCCCCTCAGTCATTGCATGTGTGTTCATTCCACAAACCACATATGGATTAACAAGTGTCATTGCATGTGTGTTCTTTCCACAAACCACATATGGATCAACCAGTGTCATTGCACGTGTGTTGTTTCTACAAACCACACATGGATCAACCAGTGTTCACTGCCTGTGTGTTCTTTTCAGAAACCACATATGGATCCACCAGTTGTCATTGCATGTTTGTTCTTTTCCACAAACCACATATGGATCCACTAGAGTCATTGCATGTGTTTTCTTTTCACAAACCACATATGGAGCCACTAGAGTCACTGCATGTGTGTTCTTATACTAAAACCAGCACTAGGGTCATTGCATGTGTGTTCTTATACTAAAACCAGCACTAGAGTCATTGCATGTTTGTTCTTTTCCACAAACCACATATGGACCCATTAGAGTCATTGCATGTGTGTTCTTTTCACAAACCACATATGGACCCACTAGAGTCATTGCATGTGTGTTGTTATACTAAAACCAGCACTAGAGTCTGTGTTCTTATACTAAAACCAGCACTAGAGTCATTGCATGTGTATTATTTTCACAAACCACATATGGATCAACTAGTGTCATTGCATGTGTGTTGTTTCCACAAACCACACATGGATCAACCAGTGTTCACTGCATGTGTGTTCTTTCCACAAACCACTTATGGATCAACCAGTGGTCATTGCATGTTTGTTTTTTTCCACAAACCACATATGGATCCACCAGTGTCATTGCATGTGTGTTGTTTCTACAAACCACACATGGATCAACCAATGTTCACTGCATGTGTGTTCTTTCCACAAACCACACATGGATCAACCAGTGTCATTGCATGTGTGTTCTTTCCACAAACCACACATGGATCCCCCTGAGTCATTGCATGTGTGTTCTTTCCACAAACCACATATGGATCAACCAGTGTCATTGCATGTGTGTTGTTTCCACAAACCACACATGGATCAACCAGTGTTCACTGCATGTGTGTTCTTTCCACAAACCACTTATCGATCAACCAGTGGTGATTGCATGTTTGTCCTTTTCCACAAACCACATATGGATCCACTAGAGTCATTGCATGTGTGTTCTTTTCACAAACCACATATGGACCCACTAGAGTCACTGCATGTGTGTTCTTTCCACAAACCACACATGGATCAACCAGTGTCATTGCATGTGTGTTCTTTCCACAAATCACACATGGATCCCCCTGAGTCATTCATGTGTGTTCTTTCCACAAACCACGTATGGATCAAGCAGTGTTCACTACATGTGTGTTCCTTCCACAAACCACTTATGGATCAACCAGTGGTGATTGCATGTTTGTTCTTTTCCACAAACCACATCTGGATCCACTAGAGTCATTGCATGTGTGTTCTTTCCACAAACCACATATGGACCCATTAAAGTCATTGCATGTGTGTTCTTTTCACAAACCACATACGGACCCACTAGAGTCATTGCATGTGTGTTGTTATACTAAAACCAGCACTAGAGTCTGTGTTCTTATACTAAAACCAGCACTAGAGTCATTGCATGTGTATTCTTTTCACAAACCACATCTGGATCAACTAGTGTCATTGCATGTGTGTTGTTTCCACAAACCACACATGGATCAACTAGTGTTCACTGCATGCGTGTTCTTTCCACAAACCACTTATGGATCATCTAGTGGTCATTGCATGTTTGTTCTTTTCCATAAACCACATATGGATCCACTAGAGTCATTGCATGTGTGTTCTTTTCACAAACCACATATGGACCCACTAGAGTCATTGCATGTGTGTTCTTTCCACAAACCACACATGGATCAACCAGTGTCATTGCATGTGTGTTCTTTCCACAAACCACACATGGATCCCCCTGAGTCATTGCATGTGTGTTCTTTCCACAAACCACATATGGATCAACCAGTGTCATTGCATGTGTGTTGTTTCCACAAACCACACATGGATCAACCAGTGTTCACTGCATGTGTGTTCTTTCCACAAACCACTTATCGATCAACCAGTGGTGATTGCATGTTTGTCCTTTTCCACAAACCACATATGGATCCACTAGAGTCATTGCATGTGTGTTCTTTCCACAAACCACATATGGACCCATTAGAGTCATTGCATGTGTGTTATTTTCACAAACCACATATGGACCCACTAGAGTCATTGCATGTGTGTTTTTATACTAAAACCAGCACTAGAGTCATTGCATGTGTATTCTTTTCACAAACCACATATGGATCAACTAGTGTCATTGCCAGGGGCAGACCTAGAATAAAAATGACCGGGTGTCACTGTATCGGTCGTTCATAATTTTCTGCTAAATTTTGGGGTGTCACACACTTGAAATGCTTAAAATTTAGCAAAGAATATATATTTTTACCGGTGTCCTGTGACACCAAGTTGCATAACGTGGGTACGCCCCTGGTCATTGCATGTGTGTTGTTTCCACAAACCACACATGGATCAACCAGTGTTCACTGCATGTGTGTTCTTTCAACGAACCACTTATGGATCAACTAGTGGTCATTGCATGTTTGTTCTTTTCCATAAACCACATATGGATCCAATAGAGTCATTACATGTGTGTTCTTTTCACAAACCACATATGGACCCACTAGAGTCATTGCATGTGTGTTCTTATACTAAACCAGCACTAGAGTCATTGCGTGTGTGGTCTTATACTAAAACCAACACTAGAGTCATTGCATGTGTGTTCTTTTCACAATCCACATATGGATCCACCAGTGGCATTGCATGTGTGTTCTTTCCACAAACCACACATGGATCGACCAGTGGTCATTGCATGTGTGTTCTTTCCACAAACCACACATGGATCCCCCTGAGTCATTGCATGTGTGTTCTTTCCACAAACCACATATGGATTAACCAGTGTCATTGCATGTGTGTTGTTTCTACAAACCACACATGGATCAACCAGTGTTCACTGCCTGTGTGTTCTTTTCAGAAACCACATATGGATCCACCAGTGTCATTGCATGTGTGTTCTTTTCCACAAACCACATATGGACCCACTAGAGTCATTGCATGTGTGTTCTTTTCACAAACCACATATGGACCCACTAGAGTCATTGGATGTGTGTTCTTATACTAAAACCAGCACTAGAGTCATTGCATGTGTGCTCTTATACAAAAACCAGCACTAGAGTTATTGCATGTGTGTTCTTTTCACAAACCACATATGGATCCACCAGTGTCATTGCATGTGTGTTCTTTCCAAAAACCACACATGGATCCCCCTCAGTCATTGCATGTGTGTTCATTCCACAAACCACATATGGATTAACAAGTGTCATTGCATGTGTGTTCTTTCCACAAACCACTTATGGATCAACAAGTGGTCATTGCATGTTTGTTCTTTTCCACAAACCACATATGGATCGACTAGAGTCATTGCATGTGTGTTCTTTTCAGAATCAACATATGGATCTAGCAGTAGCATTGCATGTGTGTTCTTTCCATACACCACACATGGATCGACCAGTGGTCATGGCATGTGTGTTCTTTCCACAAACCACACATGGATCCCCTGTGTCATTGCATGTGTGTTCTTTCCACAAACCACATATGGATCAACCAGTGTCATTGCATGTGTGTTGTTTCCACAAACCACACATGGATCAAGCAGTGTTCACTGCATGTGTGTTCCTTCCACAAACCACTTATGGATCAACCAGTGGTGATTGCATGTTTGTTCTTTTCCACAAACCACATCTGGATCCACTAGAGTCATTGCATGTGTGTTCTTTCCACAAACCACATATGGACCCATTAGAGTCATTGCATGTGTGTTCTTTTCACAAACCACATATGCACCCACTAGAGTCATTGCATGTGTGTTGTTATAATAAAACCAGCACTAGAGTCTATGTTCTTATACTAAAACCAGCACTAGAGTCATTGCATGTGTATTCTTTTCACAAACCACATATGGATCAACTAGTGTCATTGCATGTGGGTTGTTTCCACAAACCACACATGCATCAACCAGTGTTCACTGCATGTGTGTTCTTTCCACAAACCACTTATGGATCAACCAGTGGTCATTGCATGTTTGTTCTTTTCCACAAACCACATATGGATCCACTAGAGTCATTGCATGTGTGTTCTTTTCACAAACCACATATGGACCCACTAGAGTCATTGAATGTGTGTTCTTTCCACAAACCACACATGGATCAACCAATGTTATTGCATGTGTGTTCTTTCCACAAACCACACATGGATCCCCTGAGTCATTGCATGTTTGTTCTTTCCACAAACCACGTATGGATCAACCAGTGTCATTGCCTGTGTGTTGTTTCCACAAACCACACATGGATCAACCAGTGTTCACTGCATATGTGTTCTTTCCACAAACCACTTATGCATCAACCAGTGGTCATTGCATGTTTGTTCTTTTCCACAAACCACATATGGATCCACTAGAGTCATTGCATGTGTGTTCTTTTCACAAACCACATATGGAGCCACTAGAGTCATTGCATGTGAGTTCTTATAATAAAACCAGCACTAGGGTCATTGCATGTGTGTTCTTATACTAAAACCAGCAATAGAGTCATTGCATGTGTGTTCTTTCCACAAACCACGTATGGATCAGCTAGTGTCATTGCATGTGTGTTCTTTTCCACAAACCACATATGGACCCACTAGAGTCATTGCATGTGTGTTCTTTTCACAAACCACATATGGACCCACTAGAGTCATTGCATGTGTGTTCTTATACTAAAACCAGCAGTAGAGTTTGTGTTCTTATACTAAAACAAGCACTAGAGTCATTGCATGTGTGTTCTTTTCACAAACCACATATGGATCGACCAGTGCTCATTGCATGTGTGTTCTTTCCACATACCACATATGGATCAACCAGTGGTCATTGCATGTGTGTTCTTTTTTCCACAAACCACACATGGATCCACTAGAGTCATTGCATGTGTGTTCTTTTCAAAAACCATATATGGACCCACTAGAGTCATTGCATGTGTGTTCTTATACTAAAACCAGCACTAGAGTCATTACGTGTGTGTTCTTATACTAAAACTAGAACTAGAGTTATTGCATGTGTGTTCTTTTCACAAACTACATATGGATCCACCAGTGTCATTGCATGTGTGTTCTTTCCAAAAACCACACATGGATCCCCCTGAGTCATTGCATGTGTGTTCTTTCCACAAAACTCATATGGATTAACATGTGTCATTGCATGTGTGTTCTTTCCACAAACCACTTATGGATGAACCAGTGGTCATTGCATGTTTGTTCTTTTCCACAAACCACATATGGATCGACTAGAGTCATTGCATGTGTGTTCTTTTCAGAATCCACATATGGATCCAGCAGTAGCATTGCATGTGTGTTCTTTCCACAAACCACACATGGATCGACCAGTGGTAATGGCATGTGTCTTCTTTCCACAAACCACACATGAATCCCCTGAGTCATTGCATGTGTGTTCTTTCCACAAACCATATATGGATCAACCAGTGTCATTGCATGTGTGTTGTTTCCACAAACCACACATGGATCAAGCAGTGTTCACTACATGTGTGTTCCTTCCACAAACCACTTATGGATCAACCAGTGGTGATTGCATGTTTGTTCTTTTCCACAAACTACATCTGGATCCACTAGAGTCATTGCATGTGTGTTTTTTCCACAAACCACATATGGACCCATTAGAGTCATTGCATGTGTGTTCTTTTCACAAACCACATATGGACCCACTAGAGTCATTGCATGTGTGTTGTTATACTAAAACCAGCACTAGAGTCTGTGTTCTTATACTAAGACCAGAACTAGAGTCATTGCATGTGTATTCGTTTCACAAACCACATATGGATCAACTAGTGTCATTGCATGTGTGTTGTTTCCATAAACCTCACATGGATCAACCAGTGTTCACTGCATGTGTGTTCTTTCCACAAACCACTTATGGATCAACTAGTGGTCATTGCATGTTTGTTCTTTTCCACAAACCACATATGGATACACTAGAGTCATTGCATGTGTGTTCTTTTTGCAAACCACATATGGACCCACTAGAGTCATTGCATGTGTGTTCTTTCCACAAACCACACATGGATCAACTAGTGTCTTTGCATGTGTGTTCTTTCCACAAACCACACATGGATCCCCCTGAGTCATTGCATGTTTGTTCTTTCCACAAACCACATATGGATCAACCAGTGTCATTTCCTGTGTGTTGTTTCCACAAACCACACATGGATCAACCAGTGTTCACTGCATATGTGTTCTTTCCACAAACCACTTATGCATCAACCAGTGGTCATTGCATGTTTGTTCTTTTCCACAAACCACATATGGATCCACTAGAGTCATTGCATATGTGTTCTTTTCACAAACCACATATGGAGCCACTAGAGTCATTGCATGTGTGTTCTTATACTAAAACCAGCACTAGGGTCATTGCATGTGTGTTCTTATACTAAAACCAGCACTAGAGTCATTGCATGCATGTTGTTTTCACAAACCATATATGGATCCACCAGTGTCATTGCATGTGTGTTCTTTTCCACAAACCACATATGGACCCACTAGAGTCATTGCATGTGTGTTCTTTTCACAAACCACATATGGACCCACTAGAGTCATTGCATGTGTGTTCTTATACTAAAACCAGCACTAGAGTCTTTGTTCTTATACTAAAACCAACACTGGAGTCATTGCGTGTGTGTTCTTTTCACAAACCACATATGGATCGACCAGTGCTCATTGCATGTGTGTTCTTTCCACATACCTCATATGAATCAACCAGAGGTCATTGCATGTGTGTTCTTTTTTCCACAAACCACACATGGATACACTAGAGTCATTGCATGTGTGTTCTTTTCACAAACCACATATGGATCGACCAGTGCTCATTGCATGTGTGTTCTTTCCACATACCTCATATGGTTGAACCAGTGGTCATTGCATGTGTGTTCTTTTTTCCACAAAGCACACATGGATCCACTAGAGTCATTGCATGTGTGTTCTTTTCAAAAACCACATATGGACCCACTAGAGTCATCGCATGTGTGTTCTTATACTAAAACCAGCACTAGAGTCATTGCATGTGTGTTCTTTTCACAATCCACATATGGATCCACCAGTGGTATTGCATGTGTGTTCTTTCCACAAACCACACATGGATCGACTAGTGGTCATTGCATGTGTGTTCTTTCCACAAACCACACATGGATCCCCCTGAGTCATTGCATGTGTGTTCTTTCCACAAACCACATATGGATGAACTAGTGTCATTGCATGTGTGTTGTTTCTACAAACCACACATGGATCAACCAGTGTTCACTGCATGTGTGTTCTTTTCACAAACCACATATGGATCCACTAGTGTCATTGCATGTGTGTTGTTATCCACAAACCACATATGGACCCACTAGAGTCATTGCATGTGTGTTCTTTTCCATAACCACATATGGACCCACTAGAGTCATTGGATGTGTGTTCTTATACTAAAACCATCACTAGAGCCATTGCATGTGTGTTCTTATACAAAAACCAGCAATAGAGTTATTGCATGTGTGTTCTTTTCACAAACCACATATGGATCCACCAGTGTCATTGCATGTGTGTTCTTTCCAAAAACCACACATGGATCCCCCTGAGTCATTGCATGTGTGTTCTTTCCACAAACCACATATGGATCCACTAGAGTCATTGCATGTGTGTTCTTTTCACAAACCACATATGGAGCCACTAGAGTCATTGCATGTGAGTTCTTATAATAAAACCAGCACTAGGGTCATTGCATGTGTGTTCTTATACTAAAACCAGCAATAGAGTCATTGCATGTGTGTTCTTTCCACAAACCACGTATGGATCAGCTAGTGTCATTGCATGTGTGTTCTTTTCCACAAACCACATATGGACCCACTAGAGTCATTGCATGTGTGTTCTTTTCACAAACCACATATGGACCCACTAGAGTCATTGCATGTGTGTTCTTATACTAAAACCAGCAGTAGAGTTTGTGTTCTTATACTAAAACAAGCACTAGAGTCATTGCATGTGTGTTCTTTTCACAAACCACATATGGATCGACCAGTGCTCATTGCATGTGTGTTCTTTCCACATACCACATATGGATCAACCAGTGGTCATTGCATGTGTGTTCTTTTTTCCACAAACCACACATGGATCCACTAGAGTCATTGCATGTGTGTTCTTTTCAAAAACCATATATGGACCCACTAGAGTCATTGCATGTGTGTTCTTATACTAAAACCAGCACTAGAGTCATTGCGTGTGTGTTCTTATACTAAAACTAGCACTAGAGTTATTGCATGTGTGTTCTTTTCACAAACTACATATGGATCCACCAGTGTCATTGCATGTGTGTTCTTTCCAAAAACCACACATGGATCCCCCTGAGTCATTGCATGTGTGTTCTTTCCACAAAACACATATGGATTAACATGTGTCATTGCATGTGTGTTCTTTCCACAAACCACTTATGGATGAACAAGTGGTCATTGCATGTTTGTTCTTTTCCACAAACCACATATGGATCGACTAGAGTCATTGCATGTGTGTTCTTTTCAGAATCCACATATGGATCCAGCAGTAGCATTGCATGTGTGTTCTTTCCACAAACCACACATGGATCGACCAGTGGTAATGGCATGTGTCTTCTTTCCACAAACCACACATGAATCCCCTGAGTCATTGCATGTGTGTTCTTTCCACAAACCATATATGGATCAACCAGTGTCATTGCATGTGTGTTGTTTCCACAAACCACACATGGATCAAGCAGTGTTCACTACATGTGTGTTCCTTCCACAAACCACTTATGGATCAACCAGTGGTGATTGCATGTTTGTTCTTTTCCACAAACTACATCTGGATCCACTAGAGTCATTGCATGTGTGTTTTTTCCACAAACCACATATGGACCCATTAGAGTCATTGCATGTGTGTTCTTTTCACAAACCACATATGGACCCACTAGAGTCATTGCATGTGTGTTGTTATACTAAAACCAGCACTAGAGTCTGTGTTCTTATACTAAGACCAGAACTAGAGTCATTGCATGTGTATTCGTTTCACAAACCACATATGGATCAACTAGTGTCATTGCATGTGTGTTGTTTCCATAAACCTCACATGGATCAACCAGTGTTCACTGCATGTGTGTTCTTTCCACAAACCACTTATGGATCAACTAGTGGTCATTGCATGTTTGTTCTTTTCCACAAACCACATATGGATACACTAGAGTCATTGCATGTGTGTTCTTTTTGCAAACCACATATGGACCCACTAGAGTCATTGCATGTGTGTTCTTTCCACAAACCACACATGGATCAACCAGTGTCTTTGCATGTGTGTTCTTTCCACAAACCACACATGGATCCCCCTGAGTCATTGCATGTTTGTTCTTTCCACAAACCACATATGGATCAACCAGTGTCATTTCCTGTGTGTTGTTTCCACAAACCACACATGGATCAACCAGTGTTCACTGCATATGTGTTCTTTCCACAAACCACTTATGCATCAACCAGTGGTCATTGCATGTTTGTTCTTTTCCACAAACCACATATGGATCCACTAGAGTCATTGCATGTGTGTTCTTTTCACAAACCACATATGGAGCCACTAGAGTCATTGCATGTGTGTTCTTATACTAAAACCAGCACTAGGGTCATTGCATGTGTGTTCTTATACTAAAACCAGCACTAGAGTCATTGCATGCGTGTTGTTTTCACAAACCATATATGGATCCACCAGTGTCATTGCATGTGTGTTCTTTTCCACAAACCACATATGGACCCACTAGAGTCATTGCATGTTTGTTCTTTTCACAAACCACATATGGACCCACTAGAGTCATTGCATGTGTGTTCTTATACTAAAACCAGCACTAGAGTCTTTGTTCTTATACTAAAACCAACACTGGAGTCATTGCGTGTGTGTTCTTTTCACAAACCACATATGGATCGACCAGTGCTCATTGCATGTGTGTTCTTTCCACATACCTCATATGAATCAACCAGAGGTCATTGCATGTGTGTTCTTTTTTCCACAAACCACACATGGATCCACTAGAGTCATTGCATGTGTGTTCTTTTCACAAACCACATATGGATCGACCAGTGCTCATTGCATGTTTGTTCTTTTCACATACCTCATATGGTTGAACCAGTGGTCATTGCATGTGTGTTCTTTTTTCCACAAAGCACACATGGATCCACTAGAGTCATTGCATGTGTGTTCTTTTCAAAAACCACATATGCACCCACTAGAGTCATCGCATGTGTGTTCTTATACTAAAACCAGCACTAGAGTCATTGCATGTGTGTTCTTTTCACAATCCACATATGGATCCACCAGTGGTATTGCATGTGTGTTCTTTCCACAAACCACACATGGATCGACTAGTGGTCATTGCATGTGTGTTCTTTCCACAAACCACACAAGGATCCCCCTGAGTCATTGCATGTGTGTTCTTTCCACAAACCACATATGGATGAACTAGTGTCATTGCATGTGTGTTGTTTCTACAAACCACACATGGATCAACCAGTGTTCACTGCATGTGTGTTCTTTTCACAAACCACATATGGATCCACTAGTGTCATTGCATGTGTGTTGTTATCCACAAACCACATATGGACCCACTAGAGTCATTGCATGTGTGTTATTTTCCATAACCACATATGGACCCACTAGAGTCATTGGATGTGTGTTCTTATACTAAAACCATCACTAGAGCCATTGCATGTGTGTTCTTATACAAAAACCAGCAATAGAGTTATTGCATGTGTGTTCTTTTCACAAACCACATATGGATCCACCAGTGTCATTGCATGTGTGTTCTTTCCAAAAACCACACATGGATCCCCCTGAGTCATTGCATGTGTGTTCTTTCCACAAACCACATATGGATCCACTAGAGTCATTGCATGTGTGTTCTTTTCACAAACCACATATGGAGCCACTAGAGTCATTGCATGTGAGTTCTTATAATAAAACCAGCACTAGGGTCATTGCATGTGTGTTCTTATACTAAAACCAGCAATAGAGTCATTGCATGTGTGTTCTTTCCACAAACCACGTATGGATCAGCTAGTGTCATTGCATGTGTGTTCTTTTCCACAAACCACATATGGACCCACTAGAGTCATTGCATGTGTGTTCTTTTCACAAACCACATATGGACCCACTAGAGTCATTGCATGTATGTTCTTATACTAAAACCAGCACTAGAGTTTGTGTTCTTATACTAAAACAAGCACTAGAGTCATTGCATGTGTGTTCTTTTCACAAACCACATATGGATCGACCAGTGCTCATTGCATGTGTGTTCTTTCCACATACCACATATGGATCAACCAGTGGTCATTGCATGTGTGTTCTTTTTTCCACAAACCACACATGGATCCACTAGAGTCATTGCATGTGTGTTCTTTTCAAAAACCATATATGGACCCACTAGAGTCATTGCATGTGTGTTCTTACACTAAAACCAGCACTAGAGTCATTGCGTGTGTGTTCTTATACTAAAACTAGCACTAGAGTTATTGCATGTGTGTTCTTTTCACAAACTACATATGGATCCACCAGTGTCATTGCATGTGTGTTCTTTCCAAAAACCACACATGGATCCCCCTAAGTCATTGCATGTGTGTTCTTTCCACAAAACACATATGGATTAACATGTGTCATTGCATGTGTGTTCTTTCCACAAACCACTTATGGATGAACCAGTGGTCATTGCATGTTTGTTCTTTTCCACAAACCACATATGGATCGACTAGAGTCATTGCATGTGTGTTCTTTTCAGAATCCACATATGGATCCAGCAGTAGCATTGCATGTGTGTTCTTTCCACAAACCACACATGGATCGACCAGTGGTAATGGCATGTGTCTTCTTTCCACAAACCACACATGAATCCCCTGAGTCATTGCATGTGTGTTCTTTCCACAAACCATATATGGATCAACCAGTGTCATTGCATGTGTGTTGTTTCCACAAACCACACATGGATCAAGCAGTGTTCACTACATGTGTGTTCCTTCCACAAACCACTTATGGATCAACCAGTGGTGATTGCATGTTTGTTCTTTTCCACAAACTACATCTGGATCCACTAGAGTCATTGCATGTGTGTTTTTTCCACAAACCACATATGGACCCATTAGAGTCATTGCATGTGTGTTCTTTTCACAAACCACATATGGACCCACTAGAGTCATTGCATGTGTGTTGTTATACTAAAACCAGCACTAGAGTCTGTGTTCTTATACTAAGACCAGAACTAGAGTCATTGCATGTGTATTCGTTTCACAAACCACATATGGATCAACCAGTGTCATTGCATGTGTGTTGTTTCCATAAACCTCACATGGATCAACCAGTGTTCACTGCATGTGTGTTCTTTCCACAAACCACTTATAGATCAACCAGTGGTGATTGCATGTTTGTTCTTTTCCACAAACCACATATGGATCCACTAGAGTCATTGCATGTGTGTTCTTTTCACAAACCACATATGGACCCACTAGAGTCAGTGCATGTGTGTTCTTTCCACAAACCACACATGGATCAACCAGTGTCATTGCATGTGTGTTCCTTCCACAAACCACACATGGATCCCCCTGAGTCATTGCATGTGTGTTCTTTCCACAAACCACGTATGGATCAACCAGTTTCATTGCATGTGTGTTCTTTCCACAAACCACATATGGACCCATTAGAGTCATTGCATGTGGGTTCTTTTCACAAACCACATATGGACCCACTAGAGTCATTGCATGTGTGTTGTTATACTAAAACCAGCACTAGAGTCCGCGTTCTTATACTAAAACCAGCACTAGAGTCATTGCATGTGTATTGTTTTCACAAACCACATATGGATCAACTAGTGTCATTGCATGTGTGTTGTTTCCACAAACCACACATGGATCAACCAGTGTTCACTACATGTGTGTTCTTTCCACAAACCACTTATCGATCATCTAGTGGTCAATGCATGTTTGTTCTTTTCCACAAACCACATATGGATCCACTAGAGTCATTGCATGTGTGTTCTTTTCACAAACCACATATAGACCCACTAGAGTCATTGCATGTGTGTTCTTTCCACAAACCACACATGGATCAACCAGTGTCATTGCATGTGTGTTCTTTCCACAAACCACACATGGATCCCCCTGAGTCATTGCATGTGTGTTCTTTCCACAAACCACATATGGATCAACCAGTGTCATTGCATGTGTGTTGTTTCCACAAACCACACATGGATCAACCAGTGTTCACTGCATGTGTGTTCTTTCAACAAACCACTTATGGATCAACCAGTGGTGATTGCATGTTTGTTCTTTTCCACAAACCACATATGGATCCACTAGACTCATTGCATGTGTGTTCTTTCCACAAACCACATATGGACCCATTAGAGTCATTGCATGTCTGTTCTTTTCACAAACCACATATGGACCCACTAGAGTCATTGCATGTGTGTTGTTATACTAAAACCAGCACTAGAGTCTGTGTTCTTATACTAAAACCAGCACTAGAGTCATTGCATGTGTATTCTTTTCACAAACCACATATGGATCAACTTGTGTCATTGCATGTGTGTTGTTTCCACAAACCACACATGGATCAACCAGTGTTCACTGCATGTGTGTTCTTTCCACGAACCACTTATGGATCAACTAGTGGTCATTGCATGTTTGTTCTTTTCCACAAACCACATATGATCCACTAGATTCATTTCATGTGTGTTCTTTTCACAAACCACATATGGACCCACTAGAGTCATTGCATGTGTGTTCTTTCTACAAACCACACATGGATCAACCAGTGTCATTGCATGTGTGTTCTTTCCACAAACCACACATGGATCCCCCTGAGTCATTTCATGTGTGTTCTTTCCACAAACCACATATGGATCAACCAGTGTCATTGCATGTGTGTTGTTTCCAAAAACCACACATGGATCAACCAGTGTTCACTGCATATGTGTTCTTTCCACAAACCACTTATGCATCAACCAGTGGTCATTGCATGTTTGTTCTTTTCCACAAACCACGTATGGATCCACTAGAGTCATTGCATGTGTGTTCTTTTCACAAACCACATATGGAGCCACTAGAGTCATTGCATGTGTGTTCTTATACTAAAACCAGCACTAGGGTCATTGCATGTGTGTTCTTATACTAAAACCAGCACTAGAGTCATTGCATATGTGTTCTTTCCACAAACCACATATGGATTAACAAGTGTCATTGCATGTGTTTTGTTTCCACAAACCACACATGGATCAACCAGTGTTCACTGCATGTGTTTTCTTTCCACAAACCACTTATGGATCAACCAGTGGTCATTGCATGTTTGTTCTTTTCCACAAATCACATATGGATCGACTAGAGTCATTACATGTGTGTTCTTTTCAGAATCCACATATGGATCCAGCAGTAGCATTGCATGTGTGTTCTTTCCACAAACCACATATGGAAATATGCCCTGAGAGGCAATAATAAAGTTGTTATTATGTATTCCTTATATATGATAGATGTTTATTTTGCATGCTAGAATTGTATTGATCGGAAACATCAATACATGTGTGTTTAATAAACAAAAAGGGTTCCTAGTTATGCCTCTCTTATAGACTAGCTTGTTGATTAACAAGATGATCCAGGTTTCCTAATCATGGACATTGGATGTTGTTAATAACAAGGTCACACCATTGGTGGAATGATGTGATGAACATTCATCCGAAGTATAGCATTACGATCAAGTCATTATGTTTATATTGCTATAACATCATACGGAGTAATCTTTATCCTTAGACCATGAGATCATGTTAATTGCTAACACCTGAAGAGTATCTTGATAACATCAAACGTCACACCGTAACAGGGTGACTATAAAGATGGGTTCAGTGCTACGAAGTTGTTATGTTGAGGCTGATGGATCAAGAGTGGAATTTTTCAATCCCGATGACGGATAGATATACTCTAGGCCCTCTCGGTGATATCACATTGAGATAGCTTGCAAGCAAGTGATGTGATCACTAGAATGTTATATCACGGGAACGAGAAAAGAGTGCATGTTGGTAATGAGATCAAACTAGGTATTTGGATACCAATCATCGAATCTCGGACATGTATTATATCATGAGACAAAGGGATTAAATTACAAGCGTTAAAGGTTCTCACGATCACAGAAGTCATCGTTGAATATGTAGGAGTCAGTATGGATCTCCAGGTCCCGCTTCTGACTATTGATCTAAGAGGAGTCTCAATCATGTATGCATTATTCGCGAACCGTAGGGTGACACACTTAAGAGTTACCGGACACCATTTTGGAGCACATATGTTTCAGACGAAAGAATTGCAAAGCGCAGGAATTGTTTCGATAGAAACCGGAAATTGTTTCAGGTGAAATTGCAGAAAGTGGTTCTGCATGTGATATTGAAATATTGCAGTATATATGTGAATGTTTGTTAATTAAAGTAATTAACAAAATTCTGAATAAATTTAATAAAAGAGTTTTATTAAATGAGAGAGCATTAAACTTGGAGAATTTTAATGCATTTAAAGTGGGGACTTTAAAAGGGAATCGGAAGAGGCATTTTAATTTGGAGGGGTTACCACCACATGAATGGGGGAGGTGAGGGGTCACCCCCATGCGCCGGCCATGGAGAGAGGGGGTACCCCCCCTCCTCCTATAAAAGGCCACCCTCTTCCTCCTTCTTCCACACACCTCCTTGTGAAGGATCTCTCTCCCCCTCTAGAATTATTCCCCCATGGTCTCGGATTAGCGAGATACATGTTCCCGGTGGCATTTGGTCTGGAAGGATTTGCTGCTTCCGCTGGATCGCTGGAGCGAGGAGGTGGAGGTTGTCCGATGGCTTGAACGTGGTGCGAGTACAGATGCGCTGCTAAGTTGCGGCGCTCAGACTTCCTCACGATTGTAGCATCCCATCTGTCTAACATCTGTAATGCTACTTAGTCTAATAATAAAATACTACTTCCTTCATATAATGGTTGCATCATAATTATATCATGCTCATGTCATCATGCCACCTTGCATTTGAGCATCATATAAAACCCTTTTCATTTGGTTCTTATCTCATATGCACTACTAATTGTATTTGCCTATTGATATATTATATTTGGTTCTTGATATATGTTAAATGCCCAAGTTGAGTGGAGGGCATATCTTTTACTTCCCCTTCCATCTACTAACTTGCCTTACACCTCTCCTTTGATATCATCTATTTTCCACTATATACATGTATGTGGCCTTTTGTTGTTAGTATTTTAAAACCAAGCCACATATATGTGTATGGATCCAAATCTACCTATCTCATACACTCATACATATGTGATATGTTTCATCATCTTAATACATCATGCATGCATGGATGTAATCTTGCATGTCTCATGCAAATAAAACCCTCCACCTTCCCTTTTACCTCAATCTTTTATTTTGGGTGTGGTGTCCATCCTACCTTGCCTTCCATATCCTTCTATTAAATTCTAGTGCTTGCATTTCTCAAATATTCATAGGTGCATGTGGCATACATTTTATTCAAATCTAGTGCTACATGCAATATTAGCCCCTAATCACATGTGATATCAATGCCACTAGTGACCTCTCTTTTATTCAAATTCTTTTGCACTTGTTTGATTGTTCAAATTTTTGATTAAATCCTATATCTACAACCATCTATCAAGATTTCCTAGCTAATCTAGCTATCTAAATAAAGACTCCATCTCTAATATTTATTTATTTAATTATTTTTGTCTCTTGGTCTCTGCCTAAATCTTTGACACTAAATTTATCTAAAGTTTTGTCTAAAACTATCCCATCTAGTCTAGTTTAGACTATATAAAAACTCCAATCCTCTTCTTAGTTCTACTTTTATTTTGAAAATTTGGATCACTTCATGACTTAATCAACCTAGCTATTTTTTTTCCTCTGCCTCACCTGGTAATCCAACGTAGCAGCAGCTAACTGCAGCTCAGCAGACGCACAGCAGCCTCGCCCAACCAAAACGCCCTAGCCGAACCTTTTCTTTTCCCTGGCTCGGTGCAACGGCAGGAGTACGACAGCCGCGCCGTGCGCCTCCTCACGTGCGCCAGCCGTACCCTTTGTGCCGCGCGCCCCTCCCCCTGTTTCTCTTCCTCGCTCACGTACTCGACCACACGCACGCCAGGCCCATGTCCCCCTCTCCTCGCGGGTCTTCAAGCAGCAGCAGCAGCCACACAACCTCGCCAGCCCCCTCCTTCCCATCACCGTCCCCTGCTACTCCCTAGCCTCTCCAACCTTTGCCGATGACCGCCGTGGCTGGGGTAAGCTAGGGCTCGCCGTCGCAGCTTCTGTGCGTGAGGAGGAGGAGAAGGCCGGCGGCATCATGGCTTGTCGCGTTCACCGCCGTCACCATCACCGTCTCCTACGAGTCTAACCTCGTCGGCACCCCCACGGTGAGACTGACCTCTCCCTCTTCTCTCTCTCTACTCTCTGGCCCCCTCAAGCTCGCCCAGATCATGCCATGACGTGCTCACCGCCTCATTTGAACAGGAGCGACACCGTCAGTAACTCGTGTCTCTCCCATGACCCTTCTTCTCTTATTTTTCCCGGTGTTCTCGGAGGTCCTTTGCAAGATCTTCTTGCATAAAACCTGTAGCCCTATTATCTACCTCCCTCCAGGAACAAACGGCGTTCGATTTGGACGTCCGAGCACGAAGAAATCATCTGCCGAAGATCGGTCGAAAAATCTGTGTTTCTGAAACTGTCTCGTTTTTCTGAATCTTCTCTGTTCGTCCCTCTTTACCGGTTCGTAGGAGCTTCCTCAGAAGAAGTTGCCTTCTGCATTGTTGTAGATCTTCGCGAGATCTACCACTTTCATTTTTATGGTGTTCCAAAATATTGGATATATTTCTCTTCATCTTTATTTGAACTTGAGTCGCTTTAACTAAAAATTCTGAGATCTAGAATTCAGTCAATAGACAACCAGACCCTTTTACTCCAAGCCCCCTCCTCTTTTACTTAATCTTAACCGCGGTCCCTCCACGCCCCACGTGTCACACCCACACGCCTCTGGCCAGTCAGCGGTCGGTCAGGGCCCTGGGCCCATTTGTCTTTTGCTGCGGGTAGGTTCTCCCCGGGTAAGAAAAGACCGAGCAAATTTTTGCTAATAATAAAATTCCAGAAATTTATTTAATATGTCTTAAATCCAGAAATTAATAGCTTTTTAGTAATAAATCCAAATATTACAAATGATATATGTTTTTGAATCAGAAAAATGTGAGGATTTCAAATCTGCCACCCAAAATAATGTTTGGCTAATTTAAATTTTCGAAATTGTTTAATTGCAATAAAAATGCATTTTCTCAATTAATTAATAACTTTAAATCTATAATTCCAAATTTCACAAATAATATGTCTAAATCGATCAACACGACGAGCCCGTTCTAACTATGCATTCCATGATATGAATTGAAGCATGCATCATGCCATTATTAAAAATCAGAACTGTTTATGGCAATAAAACTTGACCAAATATTTAATAAAATGATTTATTCTTGTCCCCACACCTCACCCTTTCCATGCTACTTTATTGCCATGTAAAATGTGCATCATTCATCATGGCATGCTTGTTTGCTTGTCGCATTTTATTTAGATGCTTGTGCACTTTATTTATGTTGGCCCTTGTTTGTTTGGTTCTTCTTTCGAATAGACGCTTGGGGAAATATCGGAATCCTGTGAGTACTACCCAGATCCGTCTCTCGCTTCAACTGAGCTGCCAGGCAAGCACTACCACATGCTTGCATACATATAGTAACTATTGCTTCTACCTTATTCTTGCATCATTGAGTCGCGATTGCATTAAATTGAATCCCAAGTACTGCATAGCCTTTACTTTTAAACCCCACTGAAGCTTGTTCCTCCATCCTATGAGCCATTACTACAGGAGTTGTTTGAGCCATGCGAGTCGTAGAACAGCATGTGTAGGGTATGTGAGTGTCTGATGGATAACGAGGTACCTAAACAACTTAACCTGAGTAGTATGGGATAACAAATCAAAGAGGCACCGGTGGGCAATATATGTAATTTAGTTTTTCATGCTCACTTGTGTCCCGTAGGACCCCGAGTACTTGGTTCCTGTTCCTTGACTATTCGCACTATCCACATCCGGGAGGCCTTATGGACCCCCCCCCCCTGAGCCAGAGCTTGATTCATTTCTATTTCTTGGGGCCACAAACTAGTTTGGGGTTTTATTATTATCATGTACTTATGCCATGATTTACTGCTTTATTTAAGATTGTGCGTGGAGCACCTGTACTGTTTTGGATCACGCCCCGTTTTTGCGGTATCGACAAGCCCAGTTACACTTTCGGGTTCCCGATAAATGTACCGTCCAGAAACCCCGGGTCCGTTCGAGCCGCCGCCAACTTCGCTATGGTAGCTTAGTGGGGTGGCCCTCTGAAATATTTTATGAATCCTGTGATCGCTTTGTCGTGAATGCCTCGTTGGGTTTTGAGTTGGTTTTTCTGAGGTTGATCGAGTGTGTGTTGCTATTTGTGCACCCCTGCAGGGTAAATCTTTCTGAAAGCCGTGTCCGCGGTTATGGACGACTTGGAGCACAATTTCTCGATCATAGACAAGTATAACTAAAGTACCGCTTTTAATTTGACTAAATACCTGACTAGTAAATAGTGCAATGCTCATGGAATGGTTAATAAAACTGCCAACGGATGGGATGTTCGTCCGCTTTCTCGTTGGTAAGCGAGAAGGAGGATGGATCTGTTACTTTATACTGTTATAACTGTTGTTTCTAATTAACGGACATCCGTCTATCATTGGTTAGGTGGATGGTTAGCGAGTATCTATAGACTTGCTAGTTTTATCTTTTGCTGCAATTGCGTCACCCCAAGTATATGTCCCCTTTAGAGGCATAAAGACTTGCTAAGTACCCCTAGGGTCTCACACGATAAATTGTTTGATTCAGATGAACAGGTGTATTCGCAAGATGGATACTGGGTGGAGGAGACAGATGATGTTGGCAAAGATCACTCGGTGTAGAGATTCCAGGGATGGGGATCCGTTAGATCTGTGGGCGGGATGTGCTTACTTATGTGGCATCTTATGCCGATTTTCTTCTTGTCCATACTCGGATCTTGTTTCCTGCTTCCGTTTGATACTCTGATGTTTGATGTATGAGAAGCTATCCTACACTATTATCTCTATCTAGGATATTTGGATCTTGCCGTATGACGTTGCAGTATTTCTATTTCTTTTAGATGGAATGGCTCTGAGAACTGTTGTAAGGTAGCTTGCATACATACTCACTTGTGTATTGATTTGATCTCTTCGCATGTTGCCTACGCCGCTCGCTCTTGTCCTGATGTCTTGGAAGTGGTTAGGACGGCCGACGGGTCTACACGTGGGTGGCCCCTAGGCCCCCGCTGTACTATTTTAACCACTTCTGGATCATCCAGGCTTGAACTTAGAGCGTAGGGTCCGAGGTTGTTACAACGATCTTGAGATCGGCAAGTGTACGACTACATCAACCACGAGTTCCTACTCGTTAACAAAACTCGTTCTCTTCGAGGGTAAGTTCTCGTTGGATGTATGTCCACCTGTTGCTCTGTACCTAGTAGATAGATCTTGGCGTGTAGTTCTCATCGTAGGAATTTTTTTGTTTTCTATGCTGCGGACCCAACAGTGGTATCAGATCCTGATCTATGCGTAGGTGCTTTGCACGGGTAGTACACATATGTTTATATGTGGGCGATGATGATCATGTTATTGCATCTTCTATGTATTTTGGATATTGGTGGCATAGTGGAATAAAGCGGCCCGGACCAACCTTACATGTCATCGTACATGAGACTGTTGGGTCCGCAGCATAGAAAACAAAAAATTTCCTACGGTGTGAACTACACGCCAAGATCTATCTACTAGGTCCAAAGCAAACGGGTGGACATACATCCATAGAGAACTTACCTCAAGACAACGAGCTTTGTTAACAAGTAGGAACTCGTGGTTGATGTAGTCAGACACTTGCCGATCTCATGATCGTGAGGAAGTCCTCAGCAGCGCATCCAAGCACTCGCACAAACGCTTCAAGCCACCGGACAACCTCCACCTCCTCGCTCCAGCGATCCAAATGGAAGCAGCAACTCCTTCCACGAAAATGCCACTGGAGCATGTATCTCGCTAATCCGAGACCATGAGGGAATAATTCTAGAGGGGGAGAGAGATCCTTCACAAGGAGGTGTGAGGATGAAGGAGGGAATGGGTGGCCTTTTATAGGAGGAGGGGGGTGCCCCCTCTCTCCATGGTCATGCATGGGGGTGACCTCACCTCCCCCATTCATGTGGTGGTAACTCCTCCACATTAAAATGCCTCTTCACATTCCATTTTAAAGTCTCTACTTTAAATGCATTAAGTTTCTCCAAATTTAATGCTCTCTCATTTAATAAAACCCTTTTATTAAATTTATTCAGAATTTTGTTAATTACTTTAATTAAAAAACATTCAAATATAGAACATAGAAATATTTCAATATCACATGCAGAACAACCTACTGCAATTTCACCTAAACAATTTCCGGTTTCTATTGAAACAATTCTGCGCTTTGCAATTCTTTTCGTATGAAACATATGTGCTCCAAAATGGTGTCCGTAACTCTTAAGTGTGCCACCCTACGGTTCGCGAATAATGCAGACATGATCGAGACCCTTCTCCGATCAATAATCAGCTGGGACACGGAGATCCGCATCGACTCCTACACATTCAACGATGACTCGTGATCGTGAGAACCTTTAACGCTTGTAACTAAATCCCTTTGTCTCTCGATATATTACATGTCCGAGATTCGATCATCGGTATCTCCATACCTAGTTTGATCTGCATCGACATGCACTCTTTTCTCGTTCCCGTGATATAACATTCTAGTGATCACATCACTTGCTTGCAAGCTATCCTAATGTGATATCACCGAGAGGGCCTAGAGTATATCTATCCGTCATCTGGATTGACAAATTCCACTCTTGATCCATGAGCCTCAACATAACACCTTTGTAGCACTGAACCCATCTTTATAGTCACCCTGTTACGGTGTGACGTTTGATGTTATCAAGATACTCTTCCGGTGTTAGCAATTATCATGATCTCATGGTCTAAGGATAAAGATTACTTCGTATGATGTTATAGCAATATAAACACAATGACTTGATCGTAATGCTATACTTCAGATGAATGTTCATCACATCATTCCACCAATGGTGTGACCTTGTTATTAACAATATCCAATGTCCATGATCAGGAAACCTTGATCATCCTATTAATCAACAAGCTAGTCTATAAGAGAGGCATGACTAGGAACCCTTTTTGTTTATTAAACACACATGTATTGATGTTTCCTATCAATACAATTATAGCATGCAAAATAAACATCTATCATATACAAGGAATACATAATAACAACTTTATTATTGCCTCTCAGGGCATATTTCCTTCAGAGACCGGTTCCACGACTGACATGCAACTTGTTTTGCATAAGTGGCTGGCGGGTGTCTCTCTCTCCTACTATAGTCAATATCTGATTTACAACGAGTTGCTAATAACTTGGTTATCCTCGTTGTGGTTCATGTTCATAGGTGAGAACGGTTCTATCTCCGAAAGCCCTAAGCCACGTAAAACTTGCAATTGATAAATTAGAGGCGTCTAGTTTATATCGTTGTTGGGCTAGTGTATTGATATGGTATTGTTGTAAGTAGATGTATGATAGATACTCTCACAACACATTCAACGTGTAAGTTCCATAGACCTTGGCCTTACACACAAAGGAATGATAGAGATCATACCATGATGCAAATGATAGAGATAAAATGCATGGACCATATCATCTCACTTTACACATTAGATGTTAGCATCTTATACTGCTAGTTTGGCCCTTTTGGTGGCATTGTAAGATGATCCCTCATTTAGATATCAAGATAAAATGTGTTCTTCCTTGAGTATGCACCGTTCTATGGATCATGTTTCGAGACATCACGTGATGATCGGGTGTACTTGACTCTACGCTTTCATACAACGGGTGTAAGACAGTTTTACACATGCGAGTACTAAGGTTCTTACTTGGCGAGCCTAGCATGTACAGACATGGCCTCGGAACACGGACTGAAAGATTAAGCATGAGTCATATAGTTGATATGATGCCCATATAGATGCTCTCCTTTGAAGCTACACCGACTCACGTGATGATCGAACTTGGTGTAGTGGATTTGGTTCATGTAATCACCAAAAGGACACGAGGGATGTCGTTTTTGAGTGTGAGTTCATTAGTAATTTGGATTAGTTGAACTCAATCTATCATAAACTTAGTCTAAATAAACTTTACAAATTCTGTTGTAGATGGCACCACCTGCTTTTAATTTCAATGTGTTCATGGAGAAAGAGAAACTTGCTGCGAATGGTAGCAACTGCACCAACTGGGCTATGAATTTGAGGATTCTCCTCACTGCTGCACAAAAACAATATGTGCTAGATGCGCCGCTAGGCCCCCCACCAGCTCCTGATGCCCCTGACGAGGAAAAGAATGTCTATGTGACTCGTCAGGAGGACCACAACTTAGTTCATTGTGGCATACTGTATGGGCTAGAGCCAGAACTTCGAAAGCATTTCGAAAATGGCAATGCCTTTGATACCATGGGAGAATTGAAAATGATTTTTGATACCCATGCTGCCGTAGAGAGTTATAATGCTACTGAAAAGTTGTTTAGCTGCATGATGGAGGAGAACAGCTCCGTTAGTGCCATGTACTCAAAATGTCTGGGTACGCCGATAAGCTTGTGTCCTTGGGAATAACGATTCCCATTGACATGGGCATACATCGTGTTCTCCAATCTCTGCCACCTAGCTACAAGAGCTTCGTCATGAACTATAGTATGCAGGGCATGAAGAAGACTCTTCTCGAGCTTCTGTCAATGCTTAAGACTGCAGAAGTGGAGATTAGGAAAGAACATCAAGTGTTGATGATCAATAGGACCACCGGTTTCAAGAAGGACAAGAAAGGCAAGCACAAGGGAAATAAGGGTGGCATATCTATTGTCGCACCTGAAAAGAAACCCCGAGCTGGCCCTAAGTCTGACACCGAGTGCTACTATTGCAAGGGGACTGGCCATTGGAAGCGCAACTGCCCCAAGTATTTGGCGAACAAGAAGTCCAGCAAGGCAAACAAAGGTATATATGATATACATGTTATTGATGTGTACTTGACTAGTACTCGCAGTAGCACCTGGGTATTTGATACGGGATCGGTTGCTAATATATGTAACTCGCAGTAGCACAAAGGAAATCCGAGATGGAATCCATGTACGAAAACCAGGTTTGGAACTTGGTGGACTTACCTCACGACCGAAAGGCCGTTGAGAATAAATGGATTTTCAAAAGAAAAACTGATGCTAATGGTAATGTGACCATCTATAAGGCTCGACTTGTCGCAAAGGGGTTTCGAAAAATTCAAGGAGTTGACTACGATGAGACATTCTCTCCCGTAGCGATGCTTAAGTCGGTTAGGATTATGTTAGCAATTGCTGCATATTTCGATTATGAAATATGGCAGATGGATGTCAAAACTGTGTTCCTCAATGGTAATATTGAAGAAGAGTTGTATATGATACAACCTAAGGGTTTTGTCGATCCTAAGGATACTAATAAGGTATGCAAACTTCAGCGATCCATCTATGGACTGAAGCAAGCATCCCAGAGTTGGAATCTCCGCTTTGATGAGGTGATCAAAGAGTTTGGATTTGTCCAAACTTATGGAGAGGCTTGTATTTACAAGAAAGTGAGTGGGAGCGATGTGGCATTTCTGATATTATATCTGGATGGCATATTATTGATTGGAAATGATATAGATCTTTTAAACAGTGTTAAAAGTTATCTAAACAGCAAATTTTTGATGAAAGACCTTGGTGAAGCGTCATATATATTAGGCATTAAAATCTATAGAGATAGATGAAGGTGCCTAATTGGGCTATCGCAGATTACATACCTTGATAAGATATTAAAGAAGTTTAATATGGACGAAAGTTAAGGGGTTCTTACCTATGTTGCAAGGCGAGACATTGAGTAAGACTCAAAGTCCGGCTACGGCGGAAGAAAGAGAGATGATGGATAAGATCCCCTATGCCTCGGCCATAGGCTCTATAATGTATGCCATGCTATGTACAAGACCGGATGTGGCACATGCTATTAGTTTGACTAGTAGGTACCAATCTGATCCAGGTTCGGAACACTGGATAGTGGTCAAGAACATCCTCAAGTACTTGAGAAGAACTAGGGATATGTTTCTTATATACGGAGGTGAAGAAGAGCTAGTCGCTAAGTGTTATGTTGATGCTAGATTTGACACCGATCCGGATGACTCTAAGTCTCAATCCGGATATGTATTTCTCTTGAACGGAGCAACAGTTAGTTGGAGGAGTTCCAAACAACCTGTGGTGGCTGGATCAACGACGGAGGCGGAATATGTTGCTGCTTGTAAGCACAGAAGCGGTTTGGATGAAAGAGTTCATTACGAAACTAGGTGTGATTCCTAGTGCATTGGACCCAATGGTGATCTATTGTGACAACAATGGAGCCATAGCCAATGCAAAGGAACCGAGGTCTCACAAGAATTCCAAGCATATTAAGCACCGGTTTCACTCCATCCGTGAGCATGTCAAGGATGGAGATATAAAGATTTGTAAAGTACACACGGACCTAAATGTAGCAGATCCATTGACTAAAGCTCTCCCTAGGGAAAAACATGATCAACACCAAAACTCCATGGGTGTTAGATTTATCACTATGTGAACTAGATTATTTTCTCTAGTGCAAGTGGGAGACTGAAGGAAATATGCCCTGAGAGGCAAAAATAAATTTGTTATTATGTATTCCTAATATATGATAGATGTTTATTTTGCATGCTAGAATTGTATTGATCGGAAACATCAATACATGTGTGTTTAATAAACAAAAAGGGTTCCTAGTTATGCCTCTCTTATAGACTAGCTTGTTGATTAACAAGATGATCAAGGTTTCCTGATCATGGACATTGGATGTTGTTAATAACAAGGTCACACCATTGGTGGAATGATGTGATGAACATTCATCTGAAGTATAGCATTACGATCAAGTCATTATGTTTATATTGCTATAACATCATACGAAGTAATCTTTATCCTTAGACCATGAGATCATGTTAATTGCTAACACCTGAAGAGTATCTTGATAACATCAAACGTCACACCGTAACAGGGTGACTATAAAGATGGGTTCAGTGCTACGAAGGTGTTATGTTGAGGCTCATGGATCAAGACTGGAATTTGTGAATCCCGATGACGGATAGATATACTCTGGGCCCTCTCGGTGATATCACATTGAGATAGCTTGCAAGCAAATGATGTGATCACTAGAATGTTATATCACGGGAAGGAGAAAAGAGTGCATATCAGTAACGAGATCAAACTAGGTATTTGGATACCAATCATCGAATCTCGGACATGTATTATATCATGAGACAAAGGGATTAAATTACAAGCGTTAAAGGTTCTCACGATCACAGAAGTCATCGTTGAATATGCAGGAGTCAGTATGGATCTCCAGGTCCCGCTTCTGACTATTGATCTGAGCGGAGTCTCAATCATGTCTGCATTATTCGTGAACCGTAGGGTGACACACTTAAGAGTTACCGGACACCATTTTGAAGCACATATGTTTCAGACGAAAGAATTGCAAAGCGCAGGAATTGTTTCGATAGAAACTAGAAATTGTTTCGGGTGAAATTGTAGAAAGTGGTTCTGCATGTGATATTGAAATATTGCAAGGGGCTATATGTGAATGTTTGTTAATTAAAGTAATTAAAAAAATTCTAAATAAATTTAATAAAAGAGTTTTATTAAATGAGAGAGCATTAAACTTGGAGAATTTTAATGCATTTAAAGTAGGGACTTTAAAAGGGAATGTGAAGAGGCATTTTAATGTGGAGGGGTTACCACCACATGAATGGGGGAGGTGAGGGGTCACCCCCCATGCGCCAGCCATGGAGAGAGGGGGTACCCCCCTCCTCCTATAAAAGGCCACCCTCTTCCTCCTTCTTCCACACACCTCCTTGTGAAGGATCTCTCTCCCCCTCTAGAATTATTCCCACATGGTCTCGGATTAGCGAGATACATGTTCCCGGTGGCATTTTGGTGCTTCTGCTGGATCGTTGGAGTGAGGAGGTGGAGGTTGTCCGGTGGCTTGAACGTGTGTGCGAGTACGGATGCGCTGCTGAGTTGCGGCGCTCGGACTTCCTCACGATCTTGAGATCGGCAAGTGTACGACTACATCAACAACGAGTTCCTACTCGTTAACAAAACTCGTTGTCTTTGCGGGTAAGTTCTCATTGGATGTATGTCCACCCGTTGCTCTGTACCTAGTAGATAGATCTTGGCGTGTCGTTCTCATTGTAGGAAATTTTTTGTTTTCTATGCTGCGGACCCAAGACTAGAGTCATTGCATGTGTGTTCTTATACTAAAACCAGCACTAGAGTCATTGCATGTGTGTTCTTATACTAAAACTACCACTAGAGTCATTGCATGTGCGTTCTTTTCACAAACCACATATGGATCCACCAGTGGCATTGCATGTGTGTTCTTTCCACAAACCACACATGGATCCCCCTGAGTTATTGCATGTGTGTTCTTTCCAGAAACCACATATGGATCAACCAGTCTCATTGCATGTGTGTTCTTTCCATAAACCACATATGGATCCACTAGAGTTCATTGCATGTGTGTTCTTTCCACAAACCACATATATATCCACTAGAGTCATTGCATGTGTGTTATTTCCACAAACCACATTTGGATCCACTAGTGTTCACTTCATGTGTGTTCCTGTCATGAACCACTTATGGATCAGCTAGTGGTCATTGCATGTGTGTTATTTTCCACAAACCACATATGGATCCACTAGAGTCATTGCATGTGTGTTCTTTTCACAAACCACATATGGACCCACTAGAGTCATTGCATGTGTGTTCTGATAATAAAACCAGCACTAGAGTCATTTCATGTGTGTTCTTATACTAAAACCAGCACTAGAGTCATTGCATGTGTGTACTTTTCACAAACCACATATGGAGCCGGCAGTGTCATTGCATGTGTGTTCTTTTCCAAAAACCACATATGGACCCACTAGAGTCATTGCATGTGTGTTCTTTTCACAAACCACATATGGACCCACCAGTGTCATTGCATGTGTGTTCTTATACTAAAACCATCACTAGAGCCATTGCATGTGTGTTCTTATACAAAAACTAGCAATAGAGTTATTGCATGTGTGTTCTTTTCACAAACCACATATGGATCCACCAGTGTCATTGCATGTGTGTTCTTTCCAAAAACCACACATGGATCCCCCTGAGTCATTGCATGTGTGTTCTTTCCACAAACCACATATGGATCAACCAGTGTCATTGCATGTGTGTTGTTTCCACAAACAACACATGGATCAACCAGTGTTCACTGCATGTGTGTTCTTTCCACAAACCACTTATGGATCAACCAGTGGTCATTACATGTTTGTTCTTTTCCACAAACCACATATGGATCCACTAGAGTCATTGCATGTGTGTTCTTTTCACAAACCACATATGGACCCACTAGAGTCATTGCATGTGTGTTCTGATAATAAAACCAACACTAGAGTCATTTCATGTGTGTTCTTATACTAAAACCAGCACTAGAGTCATTGCATGTGTGTACTTTTCACAAACCACATATGGATCCACCAGTGTCATTGCATATGTGTTCTTTTCCAAAAACCACATATGGACCCACTAGAGTCATTGCATGTGTGTTCTTTTCACAAACCACATATGGACCCACTAGTGTCATTGCATGTGTGTTCTTATACTCAAACCAGCACTAGAGTCATTGCATGTGTGTTCTTATACTAAAACCAGCACTAGAGTCACTGCATGTGTGTTCTTTTCACAAACCACATATGGATCCACCAGTGTCATTGCATGTGTGTTCTTTCCACAAACCACACATGGATCCCCTGAGTCATTGCATGTGTGTTCTTTCCACAAACCACATATGGATCAACCAGTGTCATTGCATGTGTGTTGTTTCCACAAACCACACATGGATTAACCAGTGTTCACTACATGTGTGTTCTTTCCACAAACCACTTATGGATCAACCAGTGGTCATTGCATGTTTATTCTTTTCCACAAACCACATATGGATCCACTAGAGTCATTGCATGTGTTTTCTTTTCACAAACCACACATGGACCCACTAGAGTCATTGCATGTGTGTTCTTTCCACAAGCCAAACATGGATCAACCAGTGTCATTGCATGTGTGTTCTTTCCACAAACCACACATGGATCCCCCTGAGTCATTCCATGTGTGTTCTTTCCACAAACCACATATGGATCAACCAGTGTCATTGCATGTGTGTTCTTTCCACAAACCACATATGGACCCACTAGAGTCATTGCCTCTATGTTCTTATACTAAAACCAGCACTACAGTCATTGCATGTGTGTTCTTTTCACAAACCACATATGGATCTACCAGTGTCATTGCATGTGTGTTATTTTCCACAAACCACATATGGACCCACTAGAGTCATTGCATGTGTGTTCTTTTCACAAACCACATATGGACCCACTAGAGTCATTGCATGTGTGTTCTAATACTAAAACCAGCACTAGATTCTGTGTTCTTATACTAAAACCAGCACTAGAGTCATTGCATGTGTGTTCTTTTCACAAACCACATATGGATCGACCAGTGCTCATTGCATGTGTGTTCTTTTCACAAACCACATATGGATCAACCAGTGGTCATTGCATGTGTGTTCTGTTCCACAAACCACATATGGATTCACTAGAGTCATTGCATGTGTGTTCTTTTCACAAACCACATATGGACCCACTAGAGTCATTGCATGTGTGTTCTTATACTCAAACCAGCACTAGAGTCATTGCATGTGTGTTCTTATACTAAAACCAGCACTAGAGTCACTACATGTGTGTTCTTTTCACAAACCACATATGGATCCACCAGTGTCATTGCATGTGTGTTATTTCCACAAACCACACATGGATCGACTAGTGGTCATTGCATGTGTGTTCTTTCCACAAACCACACATGGATCCCCCTGAGTCATTGCATGTGTGTTATTTCCACAAACCACATATGGATCAACCAGTGTCATTGCCTGTGTGTTATTTCCACAAACCAGATTTGGATCCACTGGTGTTTACTGCATGTGTGTTCCTGTCATGAACCACTTATGGATCGGCCAGTGGTCATTGCATGTGTGTTATTTTCCACAAACCACATATGGATCCACTAGATTCATTGCATGTGTGTTCTTTTCACAAACCACATATGGACCCACCAGTGTCATTGCATGTGTGTTCTTATACTAAAACCATCACTAGAGTCATTGCATGTGTGATCTTATACTAAAACTAGCACTAGAGTCATTGCATGTGTGTTCTTTCCACAAACCACACATGGATCAACCAGTGTCATTGCATGTGTGTTCTTTCCACAAACGACACATCGATCCCCCTGAGTCATTGCATGTGTGTACTTTCCACAAACCACGGATGGATCAACCATTGTCATTGCATGTTTGTTCTCTCCACAAACGACATATGGATCCACTAGAGTTCATTGCATGTGTGTTCTTTCCACAAACCACATATGTATCCACTAGAGTCATTGCATCTGTGTTACTTCCACAAACCACATTTGGATCCTCCAGTGTTCACTGCATGTGTGTTCCTATCACGAACCACTTATGGATCAGCCAGTGGTCATTGCATGTGTGTTCTTTTCCACAAACCACATATGGATCCACTAGAGTCATTGCATGTGTGTTCTTTTCACAAACCACATATGGATCCACTAGAGTCATTGCATGTGTGTTCTTATACTAAAACCAGCAGTAGAGTCATTTCATGTGTGTTCTTAAAACCAGCACTAGAGTCATTGCATGTGTGTTCTTTTCACAAACCACATATGGATGCACTAGTGTCATTGCATGTGTGTTCTTTCCACAAACCACATATCGATCAACCAGTGGTTATTGCATGTGTGTTCTTTTCCACGAACCACATATGGATCCACTAGAGTCATTGCATGTGTGTTCTTTTCACAAACCACATATGGACCCACTAGAGTCATTGCATGTGTGTTCTTATACTAAAACCAGCACTAGAGTCATTGCATGTGCGTTTATATACTAAAACCAGCACTAGAGTCATTGCATGTGTGTTGTTTTCACAAACCACATATGGATCGACCAGTGCTCATTGCATGTGCGTTCTTTTCACAAACCACATATGGATCAACCAGTGGTCATTGCATGTGTGTTCTTTTCCACAAACCACATATGGATTCACTAGAGTCATTGCATGTCTGTTCTTATACTAAAACCAGCACTAGAGTCATTGCATGTGTGTTCTTATACTAAAACTAGCACTAGAGTCATTGCATGTGTGTTCTTTTCACAAACCACATATGGATCCACCAGTGGCATTGCATGTGTGTTCTTTCCACAAACCACACATGGATCCCCCTGAGTTATTGCATGTGTGTTCTTTCCAGAAACCATATATGCATCAACTAGTGTCATTGCATGTGTGTTCTTTACATAAACCACATATGGATCCGCTAGAGTTCATTGCATGTGTGTTCTTTCCAAAAACCACATATATATCCACTAGAGCCATTGCATGTGTGTTCTTTCCACAAACCAGATTTGGATCCACCAGTGTTCACTGCATGTGTGTTCCTGTCATGAACCACTTATGGATCAGCCAGTGGTCATTGCATGTGTGTTATTTTCCATAAACCACATATGGATCCACTAGAGTCATTGCATGTGTGTTCTTTTCACAAACCACATATGGACCCACTAGAGTCATTGCATGTGTGTTCTTATAATAAAACCAGCACTAGAGTCATTTCATGTGTGTTCTTATACTAAAACTAGCACTAGAGTCATTGCATGTGTGTTCTTTTCACAAACCACATATGGATCCACCAGTGGCATTGCATGTGTGTTCTTTCCACAAACCACACATGGATCCCCCTGAGTTATTGCATGTGTGTTCTTTCCAGAAACCATATATGCATCAACTAGTGTCATTGCATGTGTGTTCTTTACATAAACCACATATGGATCCGCTAGAGTTCATTCCATGTGTGTTCTTTCCAAAAACCACATATATATCCACTAGAGCCATTGCATGTGTGTTCTTTCCACAAACCAGATTTGGATCCACCAGTGTTCACTGCATGTGTGTTCCTGTCATGAACCACTTATGGATCGGCCAGTGGTCATTGCATGTGTGTTATTTTCCACAAACCACATATGGATCCACTAGATTCATTGCATGTGTGTTCTTTTCACAAACCACATATGGACCCACCAGTGTCATTGCATGTGTGTTCTTATACTAAAACCATCACTAGAGTCATTGCATGTGTGTTCTTATACTAAAACTAGCACTAGAGTCATTGCATGTGCGTTCTTTCCACAAATCACACATGGATCAACCAGTGTCATTGCATGTGTGTTCTTTCCACAAACGACACATCGATCCCCCTGAGTTATTGCATGTGTGTTCTTTCCACAAACCACGGATGGATCAACCATTGTCATTGCATGTTTGTTCTCTCCACAAACCACATATGGATCCACTAGAGTTCATTGCATGTGTGTTCTTTCCACAAACCACATATGTATCCACTAGAGTCATTGCATCTGTGTTACTTCCACAAACCACATTTGGATCCTCCAGTGTTCACTGCATGTGTGTTCCTATCACGAACCACTTATGGATCAGCCATTGGTCATTGCATGTGTGTTCTTTTCCACAAACCACATATGGATCCACTAGAGTCATTGCATGTGTGTTCTTTTCACAAACCACATATAGATCCACTAGAGTCATTGCATGTGGGTTCTTATACTAAAACCAGCAGTAGAGTCATTTCATGTGTGTTCTTATACTAAAACCAGCACTAGAGTCTTGCATGTGTGTTCTTTTCACAAACCACATATGGATGCACTAGTGTCATTGCATGTGTGTTCTTTCCACAAACCACATATCGATCAACCAGTGGTTATTGCATGTGTGTTCTTTTCCACGAACCACATATGGATCCACTAGAGTCATTGCATGTGTGTTCTTTTCACAAACCACATATGGATCCGCCAGTGGCATTGGATGTGTGTTCTTTCCACAAACCACACATGGATCCCCCTGAGTTATTGCATGTGTGTTCTTTCCAGAAACCATATATGCATCAACTAGTGTCATTGCATGTGTGTTCTTTACATAAACCACATATGGATCCGCTAGAGTTCATTGCATGTGTGTTCTTTCCAAAAACCACATATATATCCACTAGAGCCATTGCATGTGTGTTCTTTCCACAAACCAGATTTGGATCCACCAGTGTTCACTGCATGTGTGTTCCTGTCATGAACCACTTATGGATCGGCCAGTGGTCATTGCATGTGTGTTATTTTCCACAAACCACATATGGATCCACTAGATTCATTGCATGTGTGTTCTTTTCACAAACCACATATGGACCCACCAGTGTCATTGCATGTGTGTTCTTATACTAAAACCATCACTAGAGTCATTGCATGTGTGTTCTTATACTAAAACTAGCACTAGAGTCATTGCATGTGTGTTCTTTCCACAAACCACACATGGATAAACCAGTGTCATTGCATGTGTGTTCTATCCACAAACGACACATCGATCCCCCTGAGTCATTGCATGTGTGTTCTTTCCACAAACCACGGATGGATCAACCATTGTCATTGCATGTTTGTTCTCTCCACAAACCACATATGGATCCACTAGAGTTCATTGCATGTGTGTTCTTTCCACAAACCACATATGTATCCACTAGAGTCATTGCATCTGTGTTACTTCCACAAACCACATTTGGATCCTCCAGTGTTCACTGCATGTGTGTTCCTATCACGAACCACTTATGGATCAGCCAGTGGTCATTGCATGTGTGTTCTTTTCCACAAACCACATATGGATCCACTAGAGTCATTGCATGTGTGTTCTTTTCACAAACCACATATGGATCCACTAGAGTCATTGCATGTGGGTTCTTATACTAAAACCAGCAGTAGAGTCATTTCATGTGTGTTCTTATACTAAAACCAGCACTAGAGTCTTGCATGTGTGTTCTTTTCACAAACCACATATGGATGCACTAGTGTCATTGCATGTGTGTTCTTTCCACAAACCACATATCGATCAACCAGTGGTTATTGCATGTGTGTTCTTTTCCACGAACCACATATGGATCCACTAGAGTCATTGCATGTGTGTTCTTTTCACAAACCACATATGGACCCACTAGAGTCATTGCATGTGTGTTCTTATACTAAAACCAGCACTAGAGTCATTGCATGTGCGTTTATATACTAAAACCAGCACTAGAGTCATTGCATGTGTGTTGTTTTCACAAACCACATATGGATCGACCAGTGCTCATTGCATGTGCGTTCTTTTCACAAACCACATATGGATCAACCAGTGGTCATTGCATGTGTGTTCTTTTCCACAAACCACATATGGATTCACTAGAGTCATTGCATGTCTGTTCTTATACTAAAACCAGCACTAGAGTCATTGCATGTGTGTTCTTATACTAAAACTAGCACTAGAGTCATTGCATGTGTGTTCTTTTCACAAACCACATTTGGATCCACCAGTGGCATTGCATGTGTGTTCTTTCCACAAACCACACAAGGATCCCCCTGAGTTATTGCATGTGTGTTCTTTCCAGAAACCATATATGCATCAACTAGTGTCATTGCATGTGTGTTCTTTACATAAACCACATATGGATCCGCTAGAGTTCATTGCATGTGTGTTCTTTCCAAAAACCACATATATATATCCACTAGAGCCATTGCATGTGTGTTCTTTCCACAAACCAGATTTGGATCCACCAGTGTTCACTGCATGTGTGTTCCTGTCATGAACCACTTATGGATCAGCCAGTGGTCATTGCATGTGTGTTATTTTCCACAAACCACATATGGATCCACTAGAGTCATTGCATGTGTGTTCTTTTCACAAACCACATATGGACCCACTAGAGTCATTGCATGTGTGTTCTTATAATAAAACCAGCACTAGAGTCATTTCATGTGTGTTCTTATACTAAAACCAGCACTAGAGTAATTGCATGTGTGTTCTTTTCACAAACCATATATGGATCCACCGGTGTCATTGCATGTGTGTTCTTTCCAGAAACCACACATGGATCCCCCTGAGTCATTGCCTGTGTGTTCTTTCCACAAACCACATATGGATCAACCAGTGTCATTGCATGTGTGTTGTTTCCACAAACCACACCTGGATCAACAAGTGTTCACTGCATGTGTGTTCTTTCCACAAACCACTTATGGATCAACCAGTGGTCATTGCATGTTTATTCTTTTCCACAAACCACATATGGATCCACTAGAGTCATTGCATGTCTTTTCTTTTCACAAACCACATATGGACCCACTAGAGTCATTGCATGTGTATTCTTTCCACAAGCCAAACATGGATCAACCAGTGTCATTGCATGTGTGTTCTTTCCACAAACCACACATGGATCCCCCTGAGTCATTGCATGTGCATTCTTTTCACAAACCACGTATGGATCAACCAGTGTCATTGCATGTGTGTTCTTTTCCACAAACCACATATGGATTCACTAGAGTCATTGCATGTGTGTTCTTATACTAAAACCAACACTAGAGTCATTGCATGTGTGTTCTCATAACAAACCACATATGGATCTACCAGTGTCATTGCATGTGTGTTCTTTTCCACAAACCACATATGGACCCACTAGAGTCATCGCATGTGTGTTCTTTTCACAAACCACATATGGACCCACTAGAGTCATTGCATGTGTGTTCTTATACTAAAACCAGCACTAGATTTTGTGTTCTTATACTAAAACCAGCACTAGAGTCATTGCATGTGTGTTCTTTTCACAAACCACATATGGATCGACCAGTCCTCATTGTATGTGTGTTCTTTTCACAAACCACATATGGATCAACCAGTGTCATTGCCTGTGTGTTGTTTCCACAAACCACACATGGATCAACCAGTGTTCACTTCATATCTATTATTTCCATAAACCACTTATGCATCAACCAGTGGTCATTGCATGTTTGTTATTTTCCACAAACCACATATGGATCCACTAGAGTCATTGCATGTGTGTTCTTTTCACAAACCACATATGGACCCACTAGAGTCACTGCATGTGTGTTCTTTCCACAAACCACACATGGATCAACCAGTGTCATTGCATGTGTGTTCTTATACTAAAACTAGCACTAGAGTCATTGCATGTGCGTTTATATACTAAAACCACCACTAGAGTCATTGCATGTGTGTTCTTTTCACAAACCACATATGGATCGACCAGTGGTCATTGCATGTGTGTTCTTTTCCACAAACCACATATGGATTCACTAGAGTCATTGCATGTGTGTTCTTATACTAAAACCAGCACTAGAGTCATTGCATGTGTGTTCTTATACTAAAACTAGCACTAGAGTCATTGCATGTGTGTTCTTTTCACAAACCACATATGGATCCGCCAGTGGCATTTCATGTGTGTTCTTTCCACAAACCACACATGGATCCCCCTGAGTTATTGCATGTGTGTTCTTTCTAGAAACCACATATGGATCAACCAGTGTCATTGCATGTGTGTTCTTTCCATAAACCACATATGGATCCGCTAGAGTTCATTGCATCTGTGTTCTTTCCACAAACCAGATTTGGATCCACCAGTGTTCACTGCATGTGTGTTCCTGTCATGAACTACTTATGGATCAGCCAGTGGTCATTGCATGTGTGTTATTTTCCACAAACCACATATGGATCCACTAGAGTCATTGGATGTGTGTTCTTTTCACAAGCCACATATGGACCCACTAGAGTCACTGCATGTGTGTTCTTATAATAAAACCAGCACTAGAGTCATTTCATGTGTGTTCTTATACTAAAACCAGCACTAGAGTCATTGCTTGTGTGTTCTTTTCAGAAACCACATATGGATCCACCAGTGTCATTGCATGTGTGTTCTTTTCCAAAAACCACATATGGACCCACTAGAGTCATTGCATGTGTGTTGTTTTCACAAACCACATATGGACCCCCTAGAGTCATTGCATGTGTGTTCTTATACTCAAACCAGCACTAGAGTCATTGCATGTGTGTTCTTATACTAAAACCAGCACTAGAGTCATTGCATGTGTGTTCTTTTCACAAACAACATATGGATCCAACAGTGTCATTGCATGTGTGTTCTTTCCACAAACCACACATGGATCCCCCTGAGTCATTGCCTGTGTGTTCTTTCCACAAACCACATATGGATCAACCAGTGTCATTGCATGTGTGTTGTTTCCACAAACCACACATGGATCAACCAGTGTTCATTGCATGTGTGTTCTTTCCACAAACCACTTATGGATCAACCAGTGGTCATTGCATGTTTTTTCTTTTCCACAAACCACATATGGATCCACTAGAGTCATTGCATGTCTTTTCTTTTCACAAACCACATATGGACCCACTAGAGTCATTGCATGTGTGTTCTTTCCACAAGCCAAACATGGATCAACCAGTGTCATTGCATGTCTGTTCTTTCACAAACGACACATCGATCGCCCTGAGTCATTGCATGTGTGTTCTTTCCACAAACCACGGATGGATCAACCATTGTCATTGCATGTGTGTTCTCTCCACAAACCACATATGGATCCACTAGAGTTCATTGCATGTGTGTTCTTTCCACAAACCACATATGTATCCACTAGAGTCATTGCATCTGTGTTCTTTCCACAAACCACGTATGGATCAACCAGTGTCATTGCATGTGTCTTCTTTCCACAAACCACATATGGACCCACTAGAGTCATTGCCTGTGTGTTCTTTTACTAAAACCAGCCCTAGAGTCATTGCATGTGTGTTCTTTTCACAAACCACATATGGATCTACCAGTGTCATTGCATGTGTGTTCTTTTCCACAAACCACATATGGACCCACTAGAGTCATTGCATGTGTGTTCTTTTCACAAACCACATATGGACCCACTAGAGTCTTTGCATGTGTGTTATTATACTAAAACCAGCACTAGATTCTGTGTTCTTATACTAAAACCAGCACTAGAGTCATTGCATGTGTGTTCTTTTCACAAACCACATATGGATCGACCAGTGCTCACTACATGTGTGTTCTTTTCACAAACCACATATGGATCAACCATTGGTCATTGCATGTGTGTTCTTTTCCACAAACCACAAATGGATTCACTAGAGTCATTGCATGTGTGTTCTTTTCACAAACCACATATGGACCCACTAGAGTCATTGCATGTGCGTTCTTGTACTAAAACCAGCACTAGAGTCATTGCGTGTGTGTTCTTACACTAAAACCAGCAGTAGAGTCATTGCATGTGTGTTCTTTTCACAATCCACATATGGATCCACCAGTGGCATTGCATGTGTGTTCTTTCCACAAACCACACATGGATCGACCAGTGGTCATTGCATGTGTGTTCTTTCCACGAACCACACATGGATCCCCCTGAGTCATTGCATGTGTGTTCTTTCCACAAACCACATATGGATGAACCAGTGTCATTGCATGTGTGTTGTTTCCACAAACCACACATGGATCAACCAGTGTTCATTGCATGTGTGTTCTTTCCACAAACCACTTATGGATCAACCAGTGGTCATTGCATGTTTTTTCTTTTCCACAAACCACATATGGATCCACTAGAGTCATTGCATGTCTTTTCTTTTCACAAACCACATATGGACCCACTAGAGTCATTGCATGTGTGTTCTTTCCACAAGCCAAACATGGATCAACCAGTGTCATTGCATGTCTGTTCTTTCACAAACGACACATCGATCCCCCTGAGTCATTGCATGTGTGTTCTTTCCACAAACCACGGATGGATCAACCATTGTCATTGCATGTGTGTTCTCTCCACAAACCACATATGGATCCACTAGAGTTCATTGCATGTGTGTTCTTTCCACAAACCACATATGTATCCACTAGAGTCATTGCATGTGTGTTCTTTCCACAAACCACGTATGGATCAACCAGTGTCATTGCATGTGTCTTCTTTCCACAAACCACATATGGACCCACTAGAGTCATTGCCTGTGTGTTCTTTTACTAAAACCAGCCCTAGAGTCATTGCATGTGTGTTCTTTTCACAAACCACATATGGATCTACCAGTGTCATTGCATGTGTGTTCTTTTCCACAAACCACATATGGACCCACTAGAGTCATTGCATGTGTGTTCTTTTCACAAACCACATATGGACCCACTAGAGTCATTGCATGTGTGTTCTTATACTAAAACCAGCACTAGATTCTGTGTTCTTATACTAAAACCAGCACTAGAGTCATTGCATGTGTGTTCTTTTCACAAACCACATATGGATCGACCAGTGCTCACTACATGTGTGTTCTTTTCACAAACCACATATGGATCAACCATTGGTCATTGCATGTGTGTTCTTTTCCACAAACCACAAATGGATTCACTAGAGTCATTGCATGTGTGTTCTTTTCACAAACCACATATGGACCCACTAGAGTCATTGCATGTGCGTTCTTGTACTAAAACCAGCACTAGAGTCATTGCGTGTGTGTTCTTACACTAAAACCAGCACTAGAGTCATTGCATGTGTGTTCTTTTCACAATCCACATATGGATCCACCAGTGGCATTGCATGTGTGTTCTTTCCACAAACCACACATGGATCGACCAGTGGTCATTGCATGTGTGTTCTTTCCACGAACCACACATGGATCCCCCTGAGTCATTGCATGTGTGTTCTTTCCACAAACCACATATGGATCAACCAGTGTCATTGCCTGTGTTTTGTTTCCACAAACCACACATGGATCAACCAGTGTTCACTTCATATATATTATTTCCATAAACCACTTATGCATCAACCAGTGGTCATTGCATGTTTGTTCTTTTCCACAAACCACATATGGATCCACTAGAGTCATTGCATGTGTGTTCTTATACTAAAACCAGCACTAGAGTCATTGCATGTGTGTTCTTTCCACAAACCACACATGGATCAACCAGTGTCATTGCATGTGTGTTCTTTCCACAAACCACACATGGATCCCCTTGAGTCATTGCAGGTGTGTTCTTTCCACAAACCACGTATGGATCAACCAGTGTCATTGCATGTGTGTTCTCTCCACAAACCACATATGCATCCACTAGAGTTCATTGCATGTGTGTTCTTTCCACAAACCACATATGTATCTACTAGAGTCATTGCATGTGTGTTATTTCCACAAACCACATTTGGATCCACCAGTGTTCACTGCATGTGTGTTCCTATCATGAACTACTTATGGATCAGCCAGTGGTCATTGCATGTGTGTTCTTTTCCACAAACCACATATGGATCCACTAGAGTCATTCCTTGTGTGTTCTTTTCACAAACCACATATGGATCCACTAGAGTCATTGCATGTGTGTTCTTATCCTAAAACCAGCACTAGAGTCATTTCATGTGTGTTCTTATACTAAAACCAGCACTAGAGTCATTGCATGTGTGTTCTTTTCACAAACCACATATGGATGCACCAGTGTCATTGCATGTGTGTTCTTTCCACAAACCACATATCGATCAACCAGTGGTTATTGCATGTGTGTTCTTTTCCACAAACCACATATGGATCCACTAGAGTCATTGCATGTGTGTTCTTTTCACAAACCACATATGGACCCACTAGAGTCATTCATTGTGTGTTCTTATACTAAAACCAGCACTAGAGTCATTGCATGTGCGTTTATATACTAAAACCAACACTAGAGTCATTGCATGTGTGTTCTTTTCACAAACCACATATGGATCCACCAGTGGCATTGCATGTGTGTTCTTTCCACAAAACACACATGGACCCCCCTGAGTCATTGCATGTGTATTCTTCCACAAATCACATATGGATCAGCCAGTGGTCATTGCATGTGTGTTATTTTCCACAAACCACATATGGATCCACTAGAGTCATTGCATGTGTGTTCTTTTCACAAACCACATATGGACCCACTAGAGTCATTGCATGTGTGTTCTTATAATAAAACCAGCACTAGAGTCATTTCATGTGTGTTCTTATACTAAAACCAGCACTAGAGTAATTGCATGTGTGTTCTTTTCACAAACCATATATGGATCCACCGGTGTCATTGCATGTGTGTTCTTTCCAGAAACCACACATGGATCCCCCTGAGTCATTGCCTGTGTGTTCTTTCCACAAACCACATATGGATCAACCAGTGTCATTGCATGTGTGTTGTTTCCACAAACCACACCTGGATCAACAAGTGTTCACTGCATGTGTGTTCTTTCCACAAACCACTTATGGATCAACCAGTGGTCATTGCATGTTTATTCTTTTCCACAAACCACATATGGATCCACTAGAGTCATTGCATGTCTTTTCTTTTCACAAACCACATATGGACCCACTAGAGTCATTGCATGTGTGTTCTTTCCACAAGCCAAACATGGATCAACCAGTGTCATTGCATGTGTGTTCTTTCCACAAACCACACATGGATCCCCCTGAGTCATTGCATGTGCATTCTTTTCACAAACCACGTATGGATCAACCAGTGTCATTGCATGTGTGTTCTTTTCCACAAACCACATATGGATTCACTAGAGTCATTGCATGTGTGTTCTTATACTAAAACCAGCACTAGAGTCATTGCATGTGTGTTCTTTTCACAAACCACATATGGATGCACCAGTGTCATTGCATGTGTGTTCTTTCCACAAACCACATATCGATCAACCAGTGGTTATTGCATGTGTGTTCTTTTCCACAAACCACATATGGATCCACTAGAGTCATTGCATGTGTGTTCTTTTCACAAACCACATATGGACCCACTAGAGTCATTCATTGTGTGTTCTTATACTAAAACCAGCACTAGAGTCATTGCATGTGCGTTTATATACTAAAACCAACACTAGAGTCATTGCATGTGTGTTCTTTTCACAAACCACATATGGATCCACCAGTGGCATTGCATGTGTGTTCTTTCCACAAAACACACATGGACCCCCCTGAGTCATTGCATGTGTATTCTTCCACAAATCACATATGGATCAGCCAGTGGTCATTGCATGTGTGTTATTTTCCACAAACCACATATGGATCCACTAGAGTCATTGCATGTGTGTTCTTTTCACAAACCACATATGGACCCACTAGAGTCATTGCATGTGTGTTCTTATAATAAAACCAGCACTAGAGTCATTTCATGTGTGTTCTTATACTAAAACCAGCACTAGAGTAATTGCATGTGTGTTCTTTTCACAAACCATATATGGATCCACCGGTGTCATTGCATGTGTGTTCTTTCCAGAAACCACACATGGATCCCCCTGAGTCATTGCCTGTGTGTTCTTTCCACAAACCACATATGGATCAACCAGTGTCATTGCATGTGTGTTGTTTCCACAAACCACACCTGGATCAACAAGTGTTCACTGCATGTGTGTTCTTTCCACAAACCACTTATGGATCAACCAGTGGTCATTGCATGTTTATTCTTTTCCACAAACCACATATGGATCCACTAGAGTCATTGCATGTCTTTTCTTTTCACAAACCACATATGGACCCACTAGAGTCATTGCATGTGTGTTCTTTCCACAAGCCAAACATGGATCAACCAGTGTCATTGCATGTGTGTTCTTTCCACAAACCACACATGGATCCCCCTGAGTCATTGCATGTGCATTCTTTTCACAAACCACGTATGGATCAACCAGTGTCATTGCATGTGTGTTCTTTTCCACAAACCACATATGGATTCACTAGAGTCATTGCATGTGTGTTCTTATACTAAAACCAACACTAGAGTCATTGCATGTGTGTTCTCATAACAAACCACATATGGATCTACCAGTGTCATTGCATGTGTGTTCTTTTCCACAAACCACATATGGACCCACTAGAGTCATCGCATGTGTGTTCTTTTCACAAACCACATATGGACCCACTAGAGTCATTGCATGTGTGTTCTTATACTAAAACCAGCACTAGATTTTGTGTTCTTATACTAAAACCAGCACTAGAGTCATTGCATGTGTGTTCTTTTCACAAACCACATATGGATCGACCAGTCCTCATTGTATGTGTGTTCTTTTCACAAACCACATATGGATCAACCAGTGTCATTGCCTGTGTGTTGTTTCCACAAACCACACATGGATCAACCAGTGTTCACTTCATATCTATTATTTCCATAAACCACTTATGCATCAACCAGTGGTCATTGCATGTTTGTTATTTTCCACAAACCACATATGGATCCACTAGAGTCATTGCATGTGTGTTCTTTTCACAAACCACATATGGACCCACTAGAGTCACTGCATGTGTGTTCTTTCCACAAACCACACATGGATCAACCAGTGTCATTGCATGTGTGTTCTTATACTAAAACCAGCACTAGAGTCATTGCATGTGCGTTTATATACTAAAACCACCACTAGAGTCATTGCATGTGTGTTCTTTTCACAAACCACATATGGATCGACTGGTCATTGCATGTGTGTTCTTTCCACAAACCACATATGGATTCACTAGAGTCATTGCATGTGTGTTCTTATACTAAAACCAGCACTAGAGTCATTGCATGTGTGTTCTTATACTAAAACTAGCACTAGAGTCATTGCATGTGTGTTCTTTTCACAAACCACATATGGATCCGCCAGTGGCATTTCATGTGTGTTCTTTCCACAAACCACACATGGATCCCCCTGAGTTATTGCATGTGTGTTCTTTCTAGAAACCACATATGGATCAACCAGTGTCATTGCATGTGTGTTCTTTCCATAAACCACATATGGATCCGCTAGAGTTCATTGCATCTGTGTTCTTTCCACAAACCAGATTTGGATCCACCAGTGTTCACTGCATGTGTGTTCCTGTCATGAACTACTTATGGATCAGCCAGTGGTCATTGCATGTGTGTTATTTTCCACAAACCACATATGGATCCACTAGAGTCATTGGATGTGTGTTCTTTTCACAAGCCACATATGGACCCACTAGAGTCACTGCATGTGTGTTCTTATAATAAAACCAGCACTAGAGTCATTTCATGTGTGTTCTTATACTAAAACCAGCACTAGAGTCATTGCTTGTGTGTTCTTTTCAGAAACCACATATGGATCCACCAGTGTCATTGCATGTGTGTTCTTTTCCAAAAACCACATATGGACCCACTAGAGTCATTGCATGTGTGTTGTTTTCACAAACCACATATGGACCCCCTAGAGTCATTGCATGTGTGTTCTTATACTCAAACCAGCACTAGAGTCATTGCATGTGTGTTCTTATACTAAAACCAGCACTAGAGTCATTGCATGTGTGTTCTTTTCACAAACAACATATGGATCCAACAGTGTCATTGCATGTGTGTTCTTTCCAAACCACACATGGATCCCCTGAGTCATTGCCTGGTGTTCATTCCACAAACCACATATGGATCAACCAGCGTCATTGCATGTGTGTTGTTTCCACAAACCACACATGGATCAACCAGTGTTCATTGCATGTGTGTTCTTTCCACAAACCACTTATGGATCAACCAGTGGTCATTGCATGTTTTTTCTTTTCCACAAACCACATATGGATCCACTAGAGTCATTGCATGTCTTTTCTTTTCACAAACCACATATGGACCCACTAGAGTCATTGCATGTGTGTTCTTTCCACAAGCCAAACATGGATCAACCAGTGTCATTGCATGTGTTCTTTCCACAAACCACACATCGATCCCCCGAGTCATTGCATGTGTGTTCTTTCCACAAACCACGATGGATCAACCATTGTCATTGCATGTGTGTCTTTCTCCACAAACCACATATGGATCCACTAGAGTTCATTGCATGTGTGTTCTTTACTAAAACACAAACCACATATGGATCCACCATAGTCATTGCATGTGTGTTCTTTCCCACAAACCACACATGGACCCACTAGAGTCATTGCATGTGTGTTCTTTCCACAAACAACACATGGATCGACCAGAGTCATTGCACGTGTGTTCTTATACTAAAACCAGCCCTAGAGTCATTGCATGTGTGTTCTTTCCACAAACCACATATGGTTCAACCAGTGTCATTGCATGTGTGTTCTTTCCACAAACCACATATGGATCCACAGAGTCATTGCATGTGTGTTCTTTTCACAAACCACTTATGCATCAACCAGTGTTCATTGCATGTGTGTTCTTTCCACAAACCACATATGGATCCACTAGAGTCATTGCATGTGTGTTCTTTTCACAAACCACATATGGACCCACTAGAGTCACTGCATGTGTGTTCTTTTCACAAACCACATAAGGAACAACCAGTGTCATTGCATGTGTGTTCTTAGAGTCATTGCATGTGTGTTCTTTTCCACAAACGACATATGTATTCACTAGAGTCATTGCATGTGTGTTCTTATACTAAAACCAGCACTAGAGTCATTGCATGTGTGTTCTTATACTAAAACCAGCACTAGAGTCATTGCATGTGTGTTCTTTTCACAAACCACATATGGATCCACCAGTGGCATTGCATGTGTGTTCTTTCCACAAACCACCCATGGATCCCGTTATTGCATGTGTGTTCTTTCTAGAAACCACATATGGATCAGTCATTGCATGTGTGTTCTTTCCATAAACCACATATGGATCCGCTAGAGTTCATTGCATCTGTGTTCTTTCCACAAACCAGATTTGGATCCACCAGTGTTCATTGCATGTGTGTTCGTGTCATGAACAACTTATGGATCAGCCATTGGTCATTGCATGAGTGTACTTTTCAAAAAACCACATATGGATCCACAAGAGTCAATGCATGTGTGTTATTTTTCACAAACCACATATGGATCCACTAGAGTCATTACATGTGTGTTCTTATAATAAAACCAGCACTAGAGTCATTTCATGTGTGTTCTTATACTAAAACCAGCACTAGAGTCATTGCATGTGTGTTCTTTTCACAAACCACATATGGATCCACCAGTGTCATTGCATGTGTGTTCTTTTCCAAAACCACATATGGACCCACTTGAGTCATTGCATGAGTGTTGTTTCACAAACCACATATTAGAGTCATTGCATGTGTGTTCTTATACTAAAACCAGCACTAGAGTCATTGCATGTGTGTTCTTATACTAAAACCAGCACTAGAGTCATTGCATGTGTGTTCTTTTCACAAACCACATATGGATCCACCAGTGTCATTGCATGTGTGTTCTTTCCACAAACCACACATGGATCCCCCTGAGTCATTGCATGTGTGTTCTTTCCACAAACCACATATGGATCAACCAGTGTCATTGCATGTGTGTTGTTTCCACAAACCACACATGGATCAACCAGTGTTCATTGCATGTGTGTTCTTTCCACAAACCACTTATGGATCAACCAGTGGTCATTGCATGTTTTTTCTTTTCCACAAACCACATATGGATCCACTAGAGTCATTGCATGTCTTTTCTTTTCACAAACCACATATGGACCCACTAGAGTCATTGCATGTGTGTTCTTTCCACAAGCCAAACATGGATCAACCAGTGTCATTGCATGTCTGTTCTTTCACAAACGACACATCGATCCCCCTGAGTCATTGCATGTGTGTTCTTTCCACAAACCACGGATGGATCAACCATTGTCATTGCATGTGTGTTCTCTCCACAAACCACATATGGATCCACTAGAGTTCATTGCATGTGTGTTCTTTCCACAAACCACATATGTATCCACTAGAGTCATTGCATCTGTGTTCTTTCCACAAACCACGTATGGATCAACCAGTGTCATTGCATGTGTCTTCTTTCCACAAACCACATATGGACCCACTAGAGTCATTGCCTGTGTGTTCTTTTACTAAAACCAGCCCTAGAGTCATTGCATGTGTGTTCTTTTCACAAACCACATATGGATCTACCAGTGTCATTGCATGTGTGTTCTTTTCCACAAACCACATATGGACCCACTAGAGTCATTGCATGTGTGTTCTTTTCACAAACCACATATGGACCCACTAGAGTCATTGCATGTGTGTTCTTATACTAAAACCAGCACTAGATTCTGTGTTCTTATACTAAAACCAGCACTAGAGTCATTGCATGTGTGTTCTTTTCACAAACCACATATGGATCGACCAGTGCTCACTACATGTGTGTTCTTTTCACAAACCACATATGGATCAACCATTGGTCATTGCATGTGTGTTCTTTTCCACAAACCACAAATGGATTCACTAGAGTCATTGCATGTGTGTTCTTTTCACAAACCACATATGGACCCACTAGAGTCATTGCATGTGCGTTCTTGTACTAAAACCAGCACTAGAGTCATTGCGTGTGTGTTCTTACACTAAAACCAGCACTAGAGTCATTGCATGTGTGTTCTTTTCACAATCCACATATGGATCCACCAGTGGCATTGCATGTGTGTTCTTTCCACAAACCACACATGGATCGACCAGTGGTCATTGCATGTGTGTTCTTTCCACGAACCACACATGGATCCCCCTGAGTCATTGCATGTGTGTTCTTTCCACAAACCACATATGGATCAACCAGTGTCATTGCATGTGTGTTGTTTCCACAAACCACACATGGATCAACCAGTGTTCATTGCATGTGTGTTCTTTCCACAAACCACTTATGGATCAACCAGTGGTCATTGCATGTTTTTTCTTTTCCACAAACCACATATGGATCCACTAGAGTCATTGCATGTGTTTTCTTTTCACAAACCACATATGGACCCACTAGAGTCATTGCATGTGTGTTCTTTCCACAAACCAAACATGGATCCACATTAGTCATTGAATGTGTGTTCTTTCACAATCGCCACATCGATCCACCTGAGTCATTGCATGTGTGTTCTTTCCACAAACCACGGATGGATCAACCATTGTCATTGCATGTGTGTTCTCTCCACAAACCACATATGGATCCACTAGAGTTCATTGCATGTGTGTTCTTTCCACAAACCACATATGTATCCACTAGAGTCATTGCATGTGTGTTCTTTCCACAAACCACATATGGATCAACCAGTGTCATTGCATGTGTGTTCTTTCCACAAACCACATATGGATCCACTAGAGTCATTGCATGTGTGTTCTTTTACTAAAACCAGCACTAGAGTCATTGCATGTGTGTTCTTTTCACAAACCACATATGGATCGACCAGTGGTCATTGCATGTGTGTTCTTTCCACAAACCACATATGGAACCACTAGAGTCATTGCATGTGTGTTCTTTTCACAAACCACATATGGACCCACTAGAGTCATGGCATGTGTGTTCTTATACTAAAACCAGCACTAGATTCATGTGTTCTTATACTAAAACCAGCACTAGAGTCATTGCATGTGTTCTTTTCACAAACCACATATGGATCCACCAGTGCTCATTGCATGTGTGTTCTTTTCACAAGCCACATATGGATCAACAATTGGTCATTGCATGTGTGTTCTTTCCACAAACCACATATGGATCCACTAGAGTCATTGCATGTGTGTTCTTTTCACAAACCACATATGGACCCACTAGAGTCATTGCATGTGTGTTCTTGTTCTAAAACCAGCACTAGAGTCATTGCGTGTGTTCTTACACTAAAACCACATGGATCCACTAGAGTCATTGCATGTGTGTTCTTTTCACAAACCACATATGGATCCACCAGTGTCATTGCATGTGTGTTCTTTCCACAAACCACATATGGACCCACTAGAGTCATTGCATGTGTGTTCTTTCCACAAACCACATATGGATCCACTATAGTCATTGCATGTGTGTTCTTTCCACAAACCACATATGGATCCACTAGAGTCATTGCATGTGTTTTGTTTCCACAAACCACACATGGATCAACCAGTGTTCACTTCATATATATTATTTCCATAAACCACTTATGCATCAACCAGTGGTCATTGCATGTTTGTTCTTTTCCACAAACCACATATGGATCCACTAGAGTCATTGCATGTGTGTTCTTATACTAAAACCAGCACTAGAGTCATTGCATGTGTGTTCTTTCCACAAACCACACATGGATCAAATGTCATTGCATGTGTGTTCTTTCCACAAACCACACATGGATCCCCTTGAGTCATTGCAGGTGTGTTCTTTCCACAAACCACGTATGGATCAACCAGTGTCATTGCATGTGTGTTCTCTCCACAAACCACATATGCATCCACTAGAGTTCATTGCATGTGTGTTCTTTCCACAAACCACATATGTATCTACTAGAGTCATTGCATGTGTGTTATTTCCACAAACCACATTTGGATCCACCAGTGTTCACTGCATGTGTGTTCCTATCATGAACTACTTATGGATCAGCCAGTGGTCATTGCATGTGTGTTCTTTTCCACAAACCACATATGGATCCACTAGAGTCATTCCTTGTGTGTTCTTTTCACAAACCACATATGGATCCACTAGAGTCATTGCATGTGTGTTCTTATCCTAAAACCAGCACTAGAGTCATTTCATGTGTGTTCTTATACTAAAACCAGCACTAGAGTCATTGCATGTGTGTTCTTTTCACAAACCACATATGGATGCACCAGTGTCATTGCATGTGTGTTCTTTCCACAAACCACATATCGATCAACCAGTGGTTATTGCATGTGTGTTCTTTTCCACAAACCACATATGGATCCACTAGAGTCATTGCATGTGTGTTCTTTTCACAAACCACATATGGACCCACTAGAGTCATTCATTGTGTGTTCTTATACTAAAACCAGCACTAGAGTCATTGCATGTGCGTTTATATACTAAAACCAACACTAGAGTCATTGCATGTGTGTTCTTTTCACAAACCACATATGGATCCACCAGTGGCATTGCATGTGTGTTCTTTCCACAAAACACACATGGACCCCCCTGAGTCATTGCATGTGTATTCTTCCACAAATCACATATGGATCAACCAGTGTCATTGTATGTGTGTTCTTTCCATAAAACACATATGGATCCACTAGAGTTCATTGCATGTGTTCTTTCCACAAACCACATATATATCCACTAGAGTCATTGCATGTGTGTTCTTTCCACAAACCACATATGGATCCACCAGTTTTCAGTGCATGTGTGTTCCTGTCATGAACCACTGATGGATCAGCTAGTGGTCATTGCATGTGTGTTCTTTTCCACAAACCACATATGGATCCACTAGAGTCATTGCATGTGTATGCTTTTCACAAACCACATATGGATCCACCAGTGTCATTGCATGTGTGTTCTTTTCCACAAACCACATATGGACCCACTAGAGTCATTGCATATGTGTTCTTATACTAAAACCAGCACTAGGGTCATTTCATGTGTGTTCTTATACTAAAACCAGCACTATAGTCATTGCATGTGTGTTCTTTTCACAAACCACATATGGATCCACCAGTGTCATTGCATGTGTGTTCTTTTCCACAAACCACATATGGACCACCTAGGGTCATTGCATCTGTGTTCTTTTCACAAACCACATATGGACCCACTAGAGTCATTGCATGTCAGTTCTTTTCACAAACAACATATGGACCCACTAGAGTCATTGCATGTGTGTTCTTTCCACAAACCACACATGGATCAACCAGTGTCATTGCATGTGTGTTCTTTCCACAAACCACACATGGATCCCCCGGAGTCATTGCATGTGTGTTCTTTCCACAATCCACACATGGATCCCCTTGAGTCATTGCAGGTGTGTTCTTTCCACAAACCACGTATGGATCAACCAGTGTCATTGCATGTGTGTTCTCTCCACAAACCACATATGCATCCACTAGAGTTCATTGCATGTGTGTTCTTTCCACAAACTACATATGTATCTACTAGAGTCATTGCATGTGTGTTATTTCCACAAACCACATTTGGATCCACCAGTGTTCACTTCATGTGTGTTCCTATCATGAACTACTTATGGATCAGCCAGTGGTCATTGCATGTGTGTTCTTTTCCACAAACCACATATGGATCCACTAGAGTCATTCCTTTTGTGTTCTTTTCACAAACCACATATGGACCCACTAGAGTAATTGCATGTGTGTTCTTATCCTAAAACCAGCAATAGAGTCATTTCATGTGTGTTCTTATACTAAAACCAGCACTAGAGTCATTGCATGTGTGTTCTTTTCACAAACCACATATGGATGCACCAGTGTCCTTGCATGTGTGTTCTTTCCACAAACCACATATCGATCAACCAGTGGTTATTGCATGTGTGTTCTTTTCCACAAACCACATATGGATCCACTAGAGTCATTGCATGTGTGTTCTTTTCACAAACCACATATGGACCCACTAGAGTCATTCATTGTGTGTTCTTATACTAAAACCAACACTAGAGTCATTGCATGTGCGTTTATATACTAAAACCAACACTAGAGTCATTGCATGTGTGTTCTTTTCACAAACCACATATGGATCCACCAGTGGCATTGCATGTGTGTTCTTTCCACAAAACACACATGGACCCCCCTGAGTCATTGCATGTGTATTCTTCCACAAATCACATATGGATCAACCAGTGTCATTGTATGTGTGTTCTTTCCATAAAACACATATGGATCCACTAGAGTTCATTGCATGTGTTCTTTCCACAAACCACATATATATCCACTAGAGTCATTGCATGTGTGTTCTTTCCACAAACCACATATGGATCCACCAGTTTTCAGTGCATGTGTGTTCCTGTCATGAACCACTGATGGATCAGCTAGTGGTCATTGCATGTGTGTTCTTTTCCACAAACCACATATGGATCCACTAGAGTCATTGCATGTGTATGCTTTTCACAAACCACATATGGATCCACCAGTGTCATTGCATGTGTTCTTTCCACAAACCACATATGGACCCACTAGAGTCATTGCATATGTGTTCTTATACTAAAACCAGCACTAGGGTCATTTCATGTGTGTTCTTATACTAAAACCAGCACTATAGTCATTGCATGTGTGTTCTTTTCACAAACCACATATGGATCCACCAGTGTCATTGCATGTGTGTTCTTTTCCACAAACCACATATGGACCACCTAGGGTCATTGCATCTGTGTTCTTTTCACAAACCACATATGGACCCACTAGAGTCATTGCATGTCAGTTCTTTTCACAAACAACATATGGACCCACTAGAGTCATTGCATGTGTGTTCTTTCCACAAACCACACATGGATCAACCAGTGTCATTGCATGTGTGTTCTTTCCACAAACCACACATGGATCCCCCGGAGTCATTGCATGTGTGTTCTTTCCACAAACCACACATGGATCCCCTTGAGTCATTGCAGGTGTGTTCTTTCCACAAACCACGTATGGATCAACCAGTGTCATTGCATGTGTGTTCTCTCCACAAACCACATATGCATCCACTAGAGTTCATTGCATGTGTGTTCTTTCCACAAACTACATATGTATCTACTAGAGTCATTGCATGTGTGTTATTTCCACAAACCACATTTGGATCCACCAGTGTTCACTGCATGTGTGTTCCTATCATGAACTACTTATGGATCAGCCAGTGGTCATTGCATGTGTGTTCTTTTCCACAAACCACATATGGATCCACTAGAGTCATTCCTTGTGTGTTCTTTTCACAAACCACATATGGATCCACTAGAGTAATTGCATGTGTGTTCTTATCCTAAAACCAGCAATAGAGTCATTTCATGTGTGTTCTTATACTAAAACCAGCACTAGAGTCATTGCATGTGTGTTCTTTTCACAAACCACATATGGATGCACCAGTGTCCTTGCATGTGTGTTCTTTCCACAAACCACATATCGATCAACCAGTGGTTATTGCATGTGTGTTCTTTTCCACAAACCACATATGGATCCACTAGAGTCATTGCATGTGTGTTCTTTTCACAAACCACATATGGACCCACTAGAGTCATTCATTGTGTGTTCTTATACTAAAACCAACACTAGAGTCATTGCATGTGCGTTTATATACTAAAACCAACACTAGAGTCATTGCATGTGTGTTCTTTTCACAAACCACATATGGATCCACCAGTGGCATTGCATGTGTGTTCTTTCCACAAACCACACATGGACCCCCCTGAGTCATTGCATGTGTATTCTTCCACAAATCACATATGGATCAACCAGTGTCATTGTATGTGTGTTCTTTCCATAAACCACATATGGATCCACTAGAGTTCATTGCATGTGTGTTCTTTCCACAAACCACATATATATCCACTAGAGTCATTGCATGTGTGTTCTTTCCACAAACCACATATGGATCCACCAGTGTTCAGTGCATGTGTGTTCTTGTCATGAACCACTGATGGATCAGCTAGTGGTCATTGCATGTGTGTTCTTTTCCACAAACCACATATGGATCCACTAGAGTCATTGCATGTGTATGCTTTTCACAAACCACATATGGATCCACCAGTGTCATTGCATGTGTGTTCTTTTCCACAAACCACATATGGACCCACTAGAGTCATTGCATATGTGTTCTTATACTAAAACCAGCACTAGGGTCATTTCATGTGTGTTCTTATACTAAAACCAGCACTATAGTCATTGCATGTGTGTTCTTTTCACAAACCACATATGGATCCACCAGTGTCATTGCATGTGTGTTCTTTTCCACAAACCACATATGGACCACCTAGGGTCATTGCATCTGTGTTCTTTTCACAAACCACATATGGACCCACTAGAGTCATTGCATGTCAGTTCTTTTCACAAACAACATATGGACCCACTAGAGTCATTGCATGTGTGTTCTTTCCACAAACCACACATGGATCAACCAGTGTCATTGCATGTGTGTTCTTTCCACAAACCACACATGGATCCCCCAGAGACATTGCATGTGTGTTCTTTCCACAAACCACGTATGGATCAACCAGAGTCATTGCATGTGTGTTCTCTCCACAAACCACATATGGATCCACTAGAGTTCATTGCATGCGTGTTCTTTCCATAAACCACATATGTATCCACTAGAGTAATTGCATGCGTGTTCTTTAGACAAACCACATTTGGATCCACCAGTGTTCACCGCATGTGTGTTCCTGTCATGAACCACTTATGGATCAGTCAGTGGTCATTGGATGTGTGTTCTTTTCCACAAACCACATATGGATCCACTAGAGTCATTGCATGTATGTTCTTCTCACAAACCACATATGGACCCACTAGAGTCATTCCATGTGTGTTCTTATACTAAAACCATCACTAGAGTCATTGCGTGTGTGTTCTTATACTAAAACCAGCACTAGAGTCATTGCATGTGTGTTCTTTTCACAATCAACATATGGATCCACCAGTGTCATTGCATGTGTGTTCTTTTCCAAAAACCACATATGGACCCACTAGTGTCATTGCATGTGTGTTCTTTTCACAAACCACATATGGACCCACTAGAGTCATTGCATGTGTGTTCTTTGCACAAACCACATATCGATTAACCAGTGGTCATGGCATGTGTGTTCTTTTCCACAAACCACATATGGATCCACTAGAGTCATTGCATGTGTGTTCTTTTCACAAACCACATATGGACCCACTAGAGTCATTGCATGTGTGTTCTTATACTAAAACCAGCACTAGAGTCATTGCATGTGCGTTTATATACTAAAACCAGCACTAGAGTCATTGCATGTGTGTTCTTTTCACAAACCACATATGGATCCACCAGTGGCATTGCATGTGTGTTCTTTCCATAAACCACATATGGATCCACTAGAGTTCATTGCATGTGTGTTCTTTCGACAAACCACATATATATCCACTAGAGCCATTGCATGTGTATTCTTTCCACAAACCACATTTGGATCCACCAGTGTTCACTACATGTGTGTTCCTGTCATGAACCACGTATGGATCAGCTAGTGGTCATTGCATGTGTGTTCCTGTCATGAACCACTTATGGATCAGCTAGTGGTCATTGCATGTGTGTTCTTTTCCACAAACCACAGATGGATCCACTAGAGTCATTGCATGTGTGTTCTTTCCACAAACCACATATGGATCCACCAGTGTCATTGCATGTTTGTTCTTTTTCCACAAACCACATATGGACCCACTAGAGTCATTGCATCTGCGTTCTTATACTAAAACCAGCACTAGAGTCATTTCATGTGTGTTCTTATACTAAAACCAGCACTACAGTCATTGCATGTGTGTTCTTTTCACAAACCACATATGGATCCACCAGTGTCATTGCATGTGTGTTCTTTTCCACAAACCACATATGGACCCACTAGAGTCATTGCATGTGTGTTCTTTTCACAAACCACATATGGACCCACTAGAGTCATTGCATGTGTGTTCTTTTCACAAACAACATATGGACCCACTAGAGTCATTGCATGTGTGTTCTTTCCACAAACCACATATGGATCCACCAGTGTTCAGTGCATGTGTGTTCCTGTCATGAACCATTGATGGATCAGCTAGTGGTCATTGCATGTGTGTTCTTTTCCACAAACCACATATGGATCCACTAGAGTCATTGCATGTGTATTCTTTTCACAAACCACATATGGATCCACCAGTGTCATTGCATGTGTGTTCTTTTCCACAAACCACATATGGACCCACTAGAGTCATTGCATATGTGTTCTTATAGTAAAACCAGCACTAGGGTCATTTCATGTCTATTCTTATACTAAAACCAGCACTATAGTCATTGCATGTGTGTTCTTTTCACAAACCACATATGGATCCACCAGTGTCATTGCATGTGTGTTCTTTTCCACAAACCACATATGGACCACCTAGAGTCATTGCATGTGTGTTCTTTTCACAAACCACATATGGACCCACTAGAGTCATTGCATGTGTGTTCTTTTCACAAACAACATATGGACCCACTAGAGTCATTGCATGTGTGTTCTTTCCACAAACCACACATGGATCAACCAGTGTCATTGCATGTGTGTTCTTTCCACAAACCACACATGGATCCCCCGGAGTCATTGCATGTGTGTTCTTTCCACAAACCACGTATGGATCAACCAGTGTCATTGCATGTGTGTTCTCTCCACAAACCACATATGGATCCACTAGAGTTCATTGCATGCGTGTTCTTTCCATAAACCACATATGTATCCACTAGAGTAATTGCATGTGTGTTCTTTCCACAAACCACATTTGGATCCACCAGTGTTCACCGCATGTGTGTTCCTGTCATGAACCACTTATGGATCTGTCAGTGGTCATTGCATGTGTGTTCTTTTCCACAAACCACATATGGATCCACTAGAGTCATTGCATGTGTGTTCTTTCGACAAACCACATATATATCCACTAGAGTCATTGCATGTGTGTTCTTTCCACAAACCACATTTGGATCCACCACTGTTCACTACATGTGTGTTCCTGTCATGAACCACTTATGGATCAGCTAGTGGTCATTGCATGTGTGTTCTTTTCCACAAACCACATATGGATCCACTAGAGTTATTGCATGTGTGTTCTTTCCACAAACCACATATGGATCCACCAGTGTCATTGCATGTTTGTTCTTTTTCCAGAAACCACATATGGACCCACTAGAGTCATTGCATCTGTGTTCTTATACTAAAACCATCACTAGAGTCATTTCATGTGTGTTCTTATACTAAAACCAGCACTACAGTCATTGCATGTGTGTTCTTTTCACAAACCACATATGGATCCGCCAGTGTCATTGCATGTGTGTTCTTTTCCACAAACCACATATGGACCCACTAGAGTCATTGCATGTGTGTTCTTTTCACAAACCACATATGGACCCACTAGAGTCATTGCATGTGTGTTCTTTTCACAAACAACATATGGACCCACTAGAGTCATTGCATGTGTGTTCTTTCCACAAACCACATATGGATCCACCAGTGTTCAGTGCATGTGTGTTCCTGTCATGAACCATTGATGGATCAGCTAGTGGTCATTGCATGTGTGTTCTTTTCCACAAACCACATATGGATCCACTAGAGTCATTGCATGTGTATTCTTTTCACAAACCACATATGGATCCACCAGTGTCATTGCATGTGTGTTCTTTTCCACAAACCACATATGGACCCACTAGAGTCATTGCATATGTGTTCTTATAGTAAAACCAGCACTAGGGTCATTTCATGTGTGTTCTTATACTAAAACCATCACTATAGTCATTGCATGTGTGTTCTTTTCACAATCCACATATGGATCCACCAGTGTCATTGCATGTGTGTTCTTTTCCACAAACCACATATGGACCACCTAGAGTCATTGCATGTGTGTTCTTTTCACAAACCACATATGGACCCACTAGAGTCATTGCATGTGTGTTCTTTTCACAAACAACATATGGACCCACTAGAGTCATTGCATGTGTGTTCTTTCCACAAACCACACATGGATCAACCAGTGTCATTGCATGTGTGTTCTTTCCACAAACCACACATGGATCCCCCGGAGTCATTGCATGTGTGTTCTTTCCACAAACCACGTATGGATCAACCAGTGTCATTGCATGTGTGTTCTCTCCACAAACCACATATGGATCCACTAGAGTTCATTGCATGCGTGTTCTTTCCATAAACCACATATGTATCCACTAGAGTAATTGCATGTGTGTTCTTTCCACAAACCACATTTGGATCCACCAGTGTTCACCGCATGTGTGTTCCTGTCATGAACCACTTATGGATCTCAGTGGTCATTGCATGTGTGTTCTTTTCCACAAACCACATATGGATCCACTAGAGTCATTGCATGTGTGTTCTTTCGACAAACCACATATGTATACACTAGAGTCATTGCATGTGTGTTCTTTCCACAAACCACATTTGGATCCACCAGTGTTCACTACATGTGTGTTCCTGTCATGAACCACTTATGGATCAGCTAGTGGTCATTGCATGTGTGTTCTTTTCCACAAACCACATATGGATCCACTAGAGTCATTGCATGTGTGTTCTTTCCACAAACCACATATGGATCCACCAGTGTCATTGCATGTTTGTTCTTTTTCCAGAAACCACATATGGACCCACTAGAGTCATTGCATATGTGTTCTTATACTAAAACCATCACTAGAGTCATTTCATGTGTGTTCTTATACTAAAACCAGCACTACAGTCATTGCATGTGTGTTCTTTTCACAAACCACATATGGATCCGCCAGTGTCATTGCATGTGTGTTCTTTTCCACAAACCACATATGGACCCACTAGAGTCATTGCATGTGTGTTCTTTTCACAAACCACATATGGACCCACTAGAGTCATTGCATGTGTGTTCTTTTCACAAACAACATATGGACCCACTAGAGTCATTGCATGTGTGTTCTTTCCACAAACCACATATGGATCCACCAGTGTTCAGTGCATGTGTGTTCCTGTCATGAACCATTGATGGATCAGCTAGTGGTCATTGCATGTGTGTTCTTTCCACAAACCACATATGGATCCACTAGAGTCATTGCATGTGTATTCTTTTCACAAACCACATATGGATCCACCAGTGTCATTGCATGTGTGTTCTTTTCCACAAACCACATATGGACCCACTAGAGTCATTGCATATGTGTTCTTATAGTAAAACCAGCACTAGGGTCATTTCATGTGTGTTCTTATACTAAAACCATCACTATAGTCATTGCATGTGTGTTCTTTTCACAATCCACATATGGATCCACCAGTGTCATTGCATGTGTTCTTTTTCCACAAACCACATATGGACCACCTAGAGTCATTGCATGTGTGTTCTTTTCACAAACCACATATGGACCCACTAGAGTCATTGCATGTGTGTTCTTTTCACAAACAACATATGGACCCACTAGAGTCATTGCATGTGTGTTCTTTCCACAAACCACACATGGATCAACCAGTGTCATTGCATGTGTGTTCTTTCCACAAACCACACATGGATCCCCCGGAGTCATGGCATGTGTGTTCTTTCCACAAACCACGTATGGATCAACCAGTGTCATTGCATGTTTGTTCTCTCCACAAACCACATATGGATCCACTAGAGTTCATTGCATGGCTCTTCTTTGCGTAAAGCACATATGGATACACTAGAGTAGTTTCATGTTAGTTCTTTCCACAAACCACATTTGGATCCACAGTGTTCACAACATGTGGGTTCCTGTCATGAACCACTTATGGATCTGTCAGTGGTCATTTGCATGTGTGTTCTTTCCACAAACCACATATGGATCCACTAGAGTCATTGCATGTGTGTTCTTCTCACAAACCACATATGGACCCACTAGAGTCATTCCATGTGTGTTCTTATACTAAAACCATCACTAGAGTCATTGCGTGTGTGTTCTTATACGAAAACCAGCACTAGAGTCATTGCATGTGTGTTCTTTTCACAATACACATATAGATCCCCAGTGTCATTGCATGTGTGTTCTTTTCCAAAAACCACATATGGACCCACTAGAGTCATTGCATGTGTGTTCTTTTCACAAACCACATATGGACCCACTAGAGTCATTGCATGTGTGTTCTTTCCACAATACACATATCGATCAACCAGTGGTCATGGCATGTGTGTTCTTTTCCACAAACCACATATGGATCCACTAGAGTCATTGCATGTGTGTTCTTTTCACAAACCACATATGGACCCACTAGAGTTATTGCATGTGTGTTCTTATACTAAAACCAGCACTAGAGTCATTGCATGTGCGTTTATATACTAAAACCAGCACTAGAGTCATTGCATGTGTGTTCTTTTCACAAACCACATATGGATCCACCAGTGGCATTGCATGTGTGTTCTTTCCACAAACCACACATGGACCCCCCTGAGTCATTCCATGTGTGTTCTTCCACAAATCACATATGGATCAACCAGTGTCATTGTATGTGTGTTCTTTCCATAACCACATATGGATCCACTAGAGTTCATTGCATGTGTGTTCTTTCCAGAAACCACATATATATCCACTAGAGTCATTGCATGTGTGTTCTTTCCACAAACCACATATGGATCCACCAGTGTTCAGTGCATGTGTGTTCCTGTCATGAACCATTGATGGATCAGCTAGTGGTCATTGCATGTGTGTTCTTTTCCACAAACCACATATGGATCCACTAGAGTCATTGCATGTGTATTCTTTTCACAAACCACATATGGATCCACCAGTGTCATTGCATGTGTGTTCTTTTCCACAAACCACATATGGACCCACTAGAGTCATTGCATATGTGTTCTTATAGTAAAACCAGCACTAGGGTCATTTCATGTGTGTTCTTATACTAAAACCATCACTATAGTCATTGCATGTGTGTTATTTTCACAATCCACATATGGATCCACCAGTGTCATTGCATGTGTGTTCTTTTCCACAAACCACATATGGACCACCTAGAGTCATTGCATGTGTGTTCTTTTCACAAACCACATATGGACCCACTAGAGTCATTGCATGTGTGTTCTTTTCACAAACAACATATGGACCCACTAGAGTCATTGCATGTGTGTTCTTTCCACAAACCACACATGGATCAACCAGTGTCATTGCATGTGTGTTCTTTCCACAAACCACACATGGATCCCCCGGAGTCATGGCATGTGTGTTCTTTCCACAAACCACGTATGGATCAACCAGTGTCATTGCATGTTTGTTCTCTCCACAAACCACATATGGATCCACTAGAGTTCATTGCATGCGTGTTCTTTCCATAAACCACATATGTATCCACTAGAGTAATTGCATGTGTGTTCTTTCCACAAACCACATTTGGATCCACCAGTGTTCACAACATGTGGGTTCTGTCAAGAAACACTTATGGATCTGTCAGTGGTCATTGCATGTGTGTTCTTTTCCACAAACCACATATGGATCCACTAGAGTCATTGCATGTGTGTTCTTCTCACAAACCACATATGGACCCACTAGAGTCATTCCATGTGTGTTCTTATACTAAAACCATCACTAGAGTCATTGCGTGTGTGTTCTTATACGAAAACCAGCACTAGAGTCATTGCATGTGTGTTCTTTTCACAATACACATATAGATCCCCAGTGTCATTGCATGTGTGTTCTTTTCCAAAGACCACATATGGACCCACTAGAGTCATTGCATGTGTGTTCTTTTCACAAACCACATATGGACCCACTAGAGTCATTGCATGTGTGTTCTTTCCACAATACACATATCGATCAACCAGTGGTCATGGCATGTGTGTTCTTTTCACAAACCCCATATGGATCCACTAGAGTCATTGCATGTGTGTTCTTTCACAAACCACATATGGACACACTAGAGTTATTGCATGTGTGTTCTTATACTAAAACCAGCACTAGAGTCATTGCATGTGCTTATATACTAAAACCAGCACTAGAGTCATTGCATGTGTGTTCTTTTCACAAACCACATATGGATCCACCAGTGGCATTGCATGTGTGTTCTTTCCACAAACCACACATGGACCCCCCTGAGTCATTCCATGTGTGTTCTTCCACAAATCACATATGGATCAACCAGTGTCATTGTATGTGTGTTCTTTCCATAACCACATATGGATCCACTAGAGTTCATTGCATGTGTGTTCTTTCCAGAAACCACATATATATCCACTAGAGTCATTGCATGTGTGTTCTTTCCACAAACCACATATGGATCCACCAGTGTTCAGTGCATGTGTGTTCCTGTCATGAACCATTGATGGATCAGCTAGTGGTCATTGCATGTGTGTTCTTTTCCACAAACCACATATGGATCCACTAGAGTCATTGCATGTCTATTCTTTTCACAAACCACATATGGATCCACCAGTGTCATTGCATGTGTGTTCTTTTCCACAAACCACATATGGACCCACTAGAGTCATTGCATATGTGTTCTTATAGTAAAACCAGCACTAGGGTCATTTCATGTGTGTTCTTATACTAAAACCAGCACTATAGTCATTGCATGTGTGTTATTTTCACAAACCACATATGGATCCACCAGTGTCATTGCATGTGTGTCCTTTTCCACAAACCACATATGGACCACCTATAGTCATTGCATGTGTGTTCTTTTCACAAACCACATATGGACCCACTAGAGTCATTGCATGTGTGTTCTTTTCACAAACAACATATGGACCCACTAGAGTCATTGCATGTGTGTTCTTTCCACAAACCACACATGGATCAACCAGTGTCATTGCATGTGTGTTCTTTCCACAAACCACACATGGATCCCCCGGAGTCATGGCAGGTGTGTTCTTTCCACAAACTACGTATGGATCAACCAGTGTCATTGCATGTGTGTTCTCTCCACAAACCACATATGGATCCACTAGAGTTCATTGCATGCGTGTTCTTTCCATAAACCACATATGTATCCACTATAGTAATTGCATGTGTGTTCTTTCCACAAACCACATTTGGATCCACCAGTGTTCACCGCATGTGTGTTCCTGTCATGAACCACTTATGGATCTGCCAGTGGTCATTGCATGTGTGTTCTTTTCCACAAACCACATATGGATCCACTAGAGCCATTGCATGTGTGTTCTTATCACAAACCACATATGGACCCACTAGAGTCATTCCATGTGTGTTCTTATACTAAAACCATCGCTAGAGTCATTGCGTGTGTGTTCTTATACTAAAACCAGCACTAGAGTCATTGCATGCGTGTTCTTTTCACAATCCACATATGGATCCCCCAGTGTCATTGCATGTGTGTTCTTTTCCAAAAACCACATATGGACCCACTAGAGTCATTGCATGTGTGTTCTTTTCACAAACCACATATGGACCCACTAGAGTCATTGCATGTGTGTTCTTTCCACAAACCACATATCGATCAACCAGTGGTCATGGCATGTGTGTTCTTTTCCACAAACCACATATGGATCCACTAGAGTCATTGCATGTGTGTTCTTTTCACAAACCACATATGGACCCACTAGAGTCATTGCATGTGTGTTCTTATACTAAAACCAGCACAAGAGTCATTGCATGTGTGTTTATATACTAAAACCAGCACTAGAGTCATTGCATGTGTGTTCTTTTCACAAACCACATATGGATCCACCAGTGGCATTGCATGTGTGTTCTTTCCACAAACCACACATGGACCCCCCTGAGTCATTCCATGTGTGTTCTTCCACAAATCACATATGGATCAACCAGTGTCATTGTATGTGTGTTCTTTCCATAAACAAAATATGGATCCACTAGAGTTCATTGCATGTGTGTTCTTTCCAGAAACCACATATATATCCACTAGAGTCATTGCATGTGTGTTCTTTCCACAAACCACATATGGATCCACCAGTGTTCAGTGCATGTGTGTTCTTGTCATGAACCACTGATGGATCAGCTAGTGGTCATTGCATGTGTGTTCTTTTCCACAAACCACATATGGATCCACTAGAGTCATTGCATGTGTATTCTTTTCACAAACCACATATGGATCCACCAGTGTCATTGCATGTGTGTTCTTTTCCACAAACCACATATGGACCCACTAGAGTCATTGCATATGTGTTCTTATACTAAAACCAGCACTAGGGTCATTTCATGTGTGTTCTTAGACTAAAACCAGCACTATAGTCATTGCATGTGTGTTCTTTTCACAAACCACATATGGATCCACCAGTGTCATTGCATGTGTGTTCTTTTCCACAAACCACATATGGACCACCTAGGGTCATTGCATGTGTGTTCTTTTCACAAACCACATATGGACCCACTAGAGTCATTGCATGTGTGTTCTTTTCACAAACAACATATGGACCCACTAGAGTCATTGCATGTGTGTTCTTTCCACAAACCACACATGGATCAACCAGTGTCATTGCATGTGTGTTCTTTCCACAAACCACACATGGACCCCCCGGAGTCATTGCATGTGTGTTCTTTCCACAAACTACGTATGGATCAACCAGAGTCATTGCATGTGTGTTCTCTCCACAAACCACATATGGATCCACTAGAGTTCATTCCATGCATGTTCTTTCCATAAACCACATATCTATCCACTAGAGTAATTGCATGCGTGTTCTTTCCACAAACCACATTTGGATCCACCAGTGTTCACCGCATGTGTGTTCCTGTCATTAACCACTTATGGATCAGTCAGTGGTCATTGGATGTGTGTTCTTTTCCACAAACCACATATGGATCCACTAGAGTCATTGCATGTGTGTTCTTCTCACAAACAACATATGGACCCACTAGAGTCATTCCATCTGTGTTCTTATACTAAAACCATCACTAGAGTCATTTCATGTGTGTTCTTATACTAAAACCAGCACTACAGTCATTGCATGTGTGTTCTTTTCACAAACCACATATGGATCCGCCAGTGTCATTGCATGTGTGTTCTTTTCCACAAACCACATATGGACCCACTAGAGTCATTGCATGTGTGTTCTTTTCACAAACCACATATGGACCCACTAGAGTCATTGCATGTGAGTTCTTTTCACAAACAACATATGGACCCACTAGAGTCATTGCATGTGTGTTCTTTCCACAAACCACATATGGATCCACCAGTGTTCAGTGCATGTGTGTTCCTGTCATGAACCATTGATGGATCAGCTAGTGGTCATTGCATGTGTGTTCTTTTCCACAAACCACATATGGATCCACTAGAGTCATTGCATGTGTATTCTTTTCACAAACCACATATGGATCCACCAGTGTCATTGCATGTGTGTTCTTTTCCACAAACCACATATGGACCCTCTAGAGTCATTGCATATGTGTTCTTATAGTAAAACCAGCACTAGGGTCATTTCATGTGTGTTCTTATACTAAAACCATCACTATAGTCATTGCATGTGTGTTCTTTTCACAATCCACATATGGATCCACCAGTGTCATTGCATGTGTGTTCTTTTCCACAAACCACATATGGACCACCTAGAGTCATTGCATGTGTGTTCTTTTCACAAACCACATATGGACCCACTAGAGTCATTGCATGTGTGTTCTTTTCACAAACAACATATGGACCCACTAGAGTCATTGCATGTGTGTTCTTTCCACAAACCACACATGGATCAACCAGTGTCATTGCATGTGTGTTCTTTCCACAAACCACACATGGATCCCCCGGAGTCATGGCATGTGTGTTCTTTCCACAAACCACGTATGGATCAACCAGTGTCATTGCATGTTTGTTCTCTCCACAAACCACATATGGATCCACTAGAGTTCATTGCATGCGTGTTCTTTCCATAAACCACATATGTATCCACTAGAGTAATTGCATGTGTGTTCTTTCCACAAACCACATTTGGATCCACCAGTGTTCACAACATGTGGGTTCCTGTCATGAACCACTTATGGATCTGTCAGTGGTCATTGCATGTGTGTTCTTTTCCACAAACCACATATGGATCCACTAGAGTCATTGCATGTGTGTTCTTCTCACAAACCACATATGGACCCACTAGAGTCATTCCATGTGTGTTCTTATACTAAAACCATCACTAGAGTCATTGCGTGTGTGTTCTTATACGAAAACCAGCACTAGAGTCATTGCATGTGTGTTCTTTTCACAATACACATATAGATCCCCAGTGTCATTGCATGTGTGTTCTTTTCCAAAAACCACATATGGACCCACTAGAGTCATTGCATGTGTGTTCTTTTCACAAACCACATATGGACCCACTAGAGTCATTGCATGTGTGTTCTTTCCACAATACACATATCGATCAACCAGTGGTCATGGCATGTGTGTTCTTTTCCACAAACCACATATGGATCCACTAGAGTCATTGCATGTGTGTTCTTTTCACAAACAACATATGGACCCACTAGAGTTATTGCATGTGTGTTCTTATACTAAAACCAGCACTAGAGTCATTGCATGTGCGTTTATATACTAAAACCAGCACTAGAGTCATTGCATGTGTGTTCTTTTCACAAACCACATATGGATCCACCAGTGGCATTGCATGTGTGTTCTTTCCACAAACCACACATGGACCCCCCTGAGTCATTCCATGTGTGTTCTTCCACAAATCACATATGGATCAACCAGTGTCATTGTATGTGTGTTCTTTCCATAACCACATATGGATCCACTAGAGTTCATTGCATGTGTGTTCTTTCCAGAAACCACATATATATCCACTAGAGTCATTGCATGTGTGTTCTTTCCACAAACCACATATGGATCCACCAGTGTTCAGTGCATGTGTGTTCCTGTCATGAACCATTGATGAATCAACTAGTGGTCATTGCATGTGTGTTCTTTTCCACAAACCACATATGGATCCACTAGAGTCATTGCATGTGTATTCTTTTCACAAACCACATATGGATCCACCAGTGTCATTGCATGTGTGTTCTTTTCCACAAACCACATATGGACCCACTAGAGTCATTGCATATGTGTTCTTATAGTAAAACCAGCACTAGGGTCATTTCATGTGTGTTCTTATACTAAAACCAGCACTATAGTCATTGCATGTGTGTTATTTTCACAAACCACATATGGATCCACCAGTGTCATTGCATGTGTGTTCTTTTCCACAAACCACATATGGACCACCTATAGTCATTGCATGTGTGTTCTTTTCACAAACCACATATGGACCCACTAGAGTCATTGCATGTGTGTTCTTTTCACAAACAACATATGGACCCCCTAGAGTCATTGCATGTGTGTTCTTTCCACAAACCACACATGGATCAACCAGTGTCATTGCATGTGTGTTCTTTCCAAAAACCACACATGGATCCCCCGGAGTCATGGCAGGTGTGTTCTTTCCACAAACCACGTATGGATCAACCAGTGTCATTGCATGTGTGTTCTCTCCACAAACCACATATGGATCCACTAGAGTTCATTGCATGCGTGTTCTTTCCATAAACCACATATGTATCCACTATAGTAATTGCATGTGTGTTCTTTCCACAAACCACATTTGGATCCACCAGTGTTCACCGCACGTGTGTTCCTGTCATGAACCACTTATGGATCTGCCAGTGGTCATTGCATGTGTGTTCTTTTCCACAAACCACATATGGATCCACTAGAGCCATTGCATGTGTGTTATTATCACAAACCACATATGGACCCACTAGAGTCATTCCATGTGTGTTCTTATACTAAAACCATCGCTAGAGTCATTGCGTGTGTGTTCTTATACTAAAACCAGCACTAGAGTCATTGCATGCGTGTTCTTTTCACAATACACATATCGATCAACCAGTGGTCATGGCATGTGTGTTCTTTTCCACAAACCACATATGGATCCACTAGAGTCATTGCATGTGTGTTCTTTTCACAAACAACATATGGACCCACTAGAGTTATTGCATGTGTGTTCTTATACTAAAACCAGCACTAGAGTCATTGCATGTGCGTTTATATACTAAAACCAGCACTAGAGTCATTGCATGTGTGTTCTTTTCACAAACCACATATGGATCCACCAGTGGCATTGCATGTGTGTTCTTTCCACAAACCACACATGGACCCCCCTGAGTCATTCCATGTGTGTTCTTCCACAAATCACATATGGATCAACCAGTGTCATTGTATGTGTGTTCTTTCCATAACCACATATGGATCCACTAGAGTTCATTGCATGTGTGTTCTTTCCAGAAACCACATATATATCCACTAGAGTCATTGCATGTGTGTTCTTTCCACAAACCACATATGGATCCACCAGTGTTCAGTGCATGTGTGTTCCTGTCATGAACCATTGATGAATCAACTAGTGGTCATTGCATGTGTGTTCTTTTCCACAAACCACATATGGATCCACTAGAGTCATTGCATGTGTATTCTTTTCACAAACCACATATGGATCCACCAGTGTCATTGCATGTGTGTTCTTTTCCACAAACCACATATGGACCCACTAGAGTCATTGCATATGTGTTCTTATAGTAAAACCAGCACTAGGGTCATTTCATGTGTGTTCTTATACTAAAACCAGCACTATAGTCATTGCATGTGTGTTATTTTCACAAACCACATATGGATCCACCAGTGTCATTGCATGTGTGTTCTTTTCCACAAACCACATATGGACCACCTATAGTCATTGCATGTGTGTTCTTTTCACAAACCACATATGGACCCACTAGAGTCATTGCATGTGTGTTCTTTACACAACATATGGACCCCTAGAGTCATTGCATGTGTGTTCTTTCCACAAACCACACATGGATCAACCAGTGTCATTGCATGTGTGTTCTTTCCAAAACCACACATGGATCCCGAGTCATGGCGGTGTTCTTTCCACAAACCACGTATGGATCAACAGGTGTCATTGCATGTGTGTTCTCTCCACAAACCACATATGGATCCACTAGAGTTCATTGCATGCGTGTTCTTTCCATAAACCACATATGTATCCACTATAGTAATTGCATGTGTGTTCTTTCCACAAACCACATTTGGATCCACCAGTGTTCACTTGCGTGTGTTCTGTCATGAACCACTTATGGATGCGGTGGTCATTGCATGTGTTCTTTTCCACAAACCACATATGGATCCACTAGAGCCATTGCATGTGTGTTATTATCACAAACCACATATGGACCCACTAGAGTCATTCCATGTGTGTTCTTATACTAAAACCATCGCTAGAGTCATTGCGTGTGTGTTCTTATACTAAAACCAGCACTAGAGTCATTGCATGCGTGTTCTTTTCACAATCCACATATGGATCCCCCAGTGTCATTGCATGTGTGTTCTTTTCCAAAAACCACATATGGACCCACTAGAGTCATTGCATGTGTGTTCTTTTCACAAACCACATATGGACCCACTAGAGTCATTGCATGTGTGTTCTTTCCACAAACCACATATCGATCAACCAGTGGTCATGGCATGTGTGTTCTTTTCCACAAACCACATATGGATCCACTAGAGTCATTGCATGTGTGTTCTTTTCACAAACCACATATGGACCCACTAGAGTCATTGCATGTGTGTTCTTATACTAAAACCAGCACAAGAGTCATTGCATGTGTGTTTATATACTAAAACCAGCACTAGAGTCATTGCATGTGTGTTCTTTTCACAAACCACATATGGATCCACCAGTGGCATTGCATGTGTGTTCTTTCCACAAACCACACATGGACCCCCCCTGAGTCATTCCATGTGTGTTCTTCCACAAATCACATATGGATCAACCAGTGTCATTGTATGTGTGTTCTTTCCATAAACAAAATATGGATCCACTAGAGTTCATTGCATGTGTGTTCTTTCCAGAAACCACATATATATCCACTAGAGTCATTGCATGTGTGTTCTTTCCACAAACCATATGGATCCACCAGTGTTGTGCATGTGTGTTCTTGTCATGAACCACTGATGGATCAGCTAGTGGTCATTGCATGTGTGTTCTTTTCCACAAACCACATATGGATCCACTAGAGTCATTGCATGTGTATGCTTTTCACAAACCACATATGGATCCACCAGTGTCATTGCATGTGTGTTCTTTTCCACAAACCACATATGGACCCACTAGAGTCATTGCATATGTGTTCTTATACTAAAACCAGCACTAGGGTCATTTCATGTGTGTTCTTAGACTAAAACCAGCACTATAGTCTTTGCATGTGTGTTCTTTTCACAAACCACATATGGATCCACCAGTGTCATTGCATGTGTGTTCTTTTCCACAAACCACATATGGACCACCTAGGGTCATTGCATGTGTGTTCTTTTCACAAACCACATATGGACCCACTAGAGTCATTGCATGTGTGTTCTTTTCACAAACAACATATGGACCCACTAGAGTCATTGCATGTGTGTTCTTTCCACAAACCACACATGGATCAACCAGTGTCATTGCATGTGTGTTCTTTCCACAAACCACACATGGACCCCCCGGAGTCATTGCATGTGTGTTCTTTCCACAAACTACGTATGGATCAACCAGAGTCATTGCATGTGTGTTCTCTCCACAAACCACATATGGATCCACTAGAGTTCATTCCATGCGTGTTCTTTCCATAAACCACATATCTATCCACTAGAGTAATTGCATGCGTGTTCTTTCCACAAACCACATTTGGATCCACCAGTGTTCACCGCATGTGTGTTCCTGTCATTAACCACTTATGGATTAGTCAGTGGTCATTGGATGTGTGTTCTTTTCCACAAACCACATATGGATCCACTAGAGTCATTGCATGTGTGTTCTTCTCACAAACAACATATGGACCCACTAGAGTCATTCCATGTGTGTTCTTATACTAAAACCATCACTAGAGTCATTGCGTGTGTGTTCTTATACTAAAACCAGCACTAGAGTCATTGCATGTGTGTTCTTTTACCAATCCACATATAGATCCACCAGTGTCATTGCATGTGTGTTCTTTTCCAAAAACCACATATGGACCCACTAGAGTCATTGCATGTGTGTTCTTTTCACAAACCACATATGGACCCACTAGAGTCATTGCATGTGTGTTCTTTCCACAAACCACATATCGATCAACGAGTGGTCATGGCATGTGTGTTCTTTTCCACAAACCACATATGGATCCACTAGAGTCATTGCATGTGTGTTCTTTTCACAAACCACATATGGACCCACTAGAGTCATTGCAGTTGTGTTCTTATACTAAAACCAGCACTAGAGTCATTGCATGTGCGTTTATATACTAAAACCAGCACTAGAGTCATTGCATGGGTGTTCTTTGCACAAACCACATATGGATCCACCAGTGGCATTGCATGTGTGTTCTTTCCACAAACCACACATGGATCCCCCTAAGTCATTGCATGTGTGTTCTTTGCACAAACCACATATGGATCAACCAGTGTCATTGAATGTGTGTTCTTTCCATAAACCACATATGGATCCACTAGAGTTCATTGCATGTGTGTTCTTTCGACAAACCACATATATATCCACTAGAGTCATTGCATGTGTGTTCTTTCCACAAAACACATTTGGATCCACCAGTGTTCACTACATGTGTGTTCCTGTCATGAACCACTGATGGATCAGCTAGTGGTCATTGCATGTGTGTTCTTTTCCACAAACCACATATGGATCCACTAGAGTCATTGAATGTGTGTTCTTTCCACAAACCACATATGGAACCACCAGTGTCATTGCATGTTTGTTCTTTTTCCACAAACCACATATGGACCCACTAGAGTCATTGCATCTGTGTTCTTATACTAAAACCAGCACTAGAGTCATTTCATGTGTGTTCTTATACTAAAACCAGCACTACAGTCATTGCATGTGTGTTCTTTTCACAAACCACATATGGATCCACCAGTGTCATTGCATGTGTGTTCTTTTCCACAAACCACATATGGACCCACTAGAGTCATTGCATGTGTGTTCTTTTCACAAACCACATATGGACCCACTAGAGTCATTGCATGTGTGTTCTTTTCACAAACAACATATGGACCCACTAGAGTCATTGCATGTGTGTTCTTTCCACAATACACACATGGATCAACCAGTGTCATTGCATGTGTGTTCTTTCCACAAACCACATATCGATCAACCAGTGGTTATTGCATGTGTGTTCTTTTCCACAAACCACATATGGATCCACTAGAGTCATTGCATGTGTGTTCTTTTCACAAACCACATATGGACCCACTAGAGTCATTGCATGTGTGTTCTTATACTAAAACCAGCACGAGTCATTGCAAGTGCATTTATATACTAAAACCAGCACTAGAGTCATTGCATGTTTGTTCTTTGCACAAACCACATATGGATCAACCAGTGTCATTGCATGTGTGTTCTTTCCATAAACCACATATGGATCCACTAGAGTTCATTGCATGTGTGTTCTTTTGACAAACCACATATATATCCACTAGAGTCATTGCATGTGTGTTCTTTCCACAAACCACATTTGGATCCACCAGTGTTCACTGCATGTGTGTTCCTGTCATGAACCACTTATGGATCAGCTAGTGCTCACTGCATGTGTGTTCTTTTCCACAAACCACATATGGATCCACTAGAGTCATTGCATGTGTGTTCTTTCCACAAACCACATATGGATCCACCAGTGTCATTGCATGTTTGTTATTTTTCCACAAACCACATATGGACCCACTAGAGTCATTGCATATGTGTTCTTATACTAAAACCAGCACTAGAGTCATTTCATGTGTGTTCTTATACTAAAACCAGCACTACAGTCATTGCATGTGTGTTCTTTTCACAAACCACATATGGATCCACCAGTGTCATTGCATGTGTGTTCTTTTCCACAAACCACATATGGACCCACTAGAGTATTTGCATGTGTGTTCTTTTCACAAACCACATATGGACCCACTAGAGTCATTGCATGTGTGTTCTTTTCACAAACAACATATGGACCCACTAGAGTCATTGCATGTGTGTTCTTTCCACAAACCACACATGGATCAACCAGTGTCATTGCATGTGTGTTCTTTCCACAAACCACACATGGATCCCCCGGAGTCATTGCATGTGTGTTCTTTCCACAAACCACGTATGGATCAACCAGTGTCATTGCATGTGTGTTCTCTCCACAAACCACATATGGATCCACTAGAGTTCATTGCATGCGTGTTCTTTCCACAAACCACATATGTATCCACTAGAGTAATTGCATGTGTGTTCTTTCCACAAACCACATTTGGATCCACCAGTGTTCACCGCATGTGTGTTCCTGTCATGAACCACTTATGGATCAGTCAGTGGTCATTGCATGTGTGTTCTTTTCCACAAACCACATATGGATCCACTAGAGTCATTGCATGTGTGTTCTTCTCACAAACCCCATATGGACCCACTAGAGTCATTCCATGTGTGTTCTTATACTAAAACCATCACTAGAGTCATTGCGTGTGTGTTCTTATACTAAAACCAGCACTAGAGTCATTGCATGTGTGTTCTTTTCACAATCCACATATGGATCCCCCAGTGTCATTGCATGTGTGTTCTTTTCCAAAAACCACATATGGACCCACTAGAGTGTAACATCCCAAAAATCATGTTTCAAAAACTCATTCATTTCATTCTTGCATCATTCATTCATATAGGGTTTTTCTCAAAAATCATTTGGAGACAGAAGTTTGAGCTATGATTTCATGTGGGCAAATTGTCTCAATTGGCCAACACCCTTTGGGAATTGATTGTTCATGATCTTGTTTGCTTGCCACCATGGTTGGAAAGAATAGGAGTAACATTTAAACCCAAGACTTCAATTTAAAAATATTTTCTAAACCCTATTCCAAATATTTGCAACTAGAGACAAAGAGACAAAGTCTCTGTTTATTTCAAAGACCCAAGCTTGACCAAGCCTTGCTAGTAACCACATGATCATCTGACTCATTTTTGAACCCACAAGAACCCTGCAAAAATCCCCAAAGAAATTTGAATTCAAAAGGATTTGAATTCATATCAAATTCTATTCAGAAAATAGAATTAGAAAAAGAAAAAGGCTAAAGAAAAGAAAAGGGCCGAGCGGCCAGAATCTGGCCCAGCAGCGGATGAAGCCCAGCAAGCCCACCCGGGGTTCTCCTTTTTCTTCTCTCACACCTTGACACTGACAGCTGACCCACCGACCCGCGCACCTGACCTCGCCGACAAGCGGGCCTTCTCCACGTCACCGTCGTCTCTCCACCCGACGACCGTTCATCCCCAAATCAACGCGGCGTTTACGTGTTTAATCATGACGTCAATTCGATTTATTGGCGAGTGATTCTCGCCGTGACCAGGCTATAAGAACCCCTCTGTCTCTCTCTCTTCTCACTCAAACCCCGAACCAGGCGCCACCCGGCTGCGTGTATTGCTCTCTGAAACCCGCCGTCTCCGGCAGCCGCGGCGAATTCGGTGAGTCGAGCTCCTCTCGCCTCTCGATCTTGCAAACTGATTCAGTGAGCCTCTGCGCTTCTTTAACACATTTCGTTTTGCTCTCGCATGGACCGTAGCTCGGCAACATCATCGACTAGTCGCCACCGACGTCTGCACGAACTCTGGCGAACTCTAGTGGTAAGACCAGACCACCCCTCGCCTTCCCGTTCATGCTCACTACTTCGCCTCGACTCTGTGAATCTAACCGTGTCCTCGCCCTGCCTTGGGGTGACCCACAGCGACGTCTCCGACGACCACCCGACGCCAGCGCGCCACGAACTCCGGTGAGGAATAGCGGCCGTGCGGCGCCCTTGACCAACCATGATGCGGCGAGCTTCGCCCGTGACCTCCGAGCCCGGTAAGCCACTCCTCCTTCTTCCTCGCCGTGCGCATCGCCGGCAGCATCATCGACCGACGATTCCGCCCGGTAGCCAGCGGCGCCGCCCATCGTGGCTAAGGTAGTGCCGTTAGATCGTGATCGAACGCCTACGATAGATCACTTAACCCCGCAGCTGTACGCGATCTGAGCCGCCAGATTTCATTTAGATCCTACGGCTGTGGAGCTCGATCCAGCGAACGGTGCGACGAATCAGAACATGACGCGTGGCTAGGTTAGATCTGAGAATAGAATTTAAAATCAGAAATTTGATCCAAATTCAAATGCCTATATCTTTTGAACCCCACGTTGGAATTTTGCAAACTTTATACCGTTGGATTCAGAAAAACAAGACCTTTCTGCCTATCCTTTTTGTTTAGCAAATAGTAACCATTTGATTAGCTTAAATTGCAGAGACATGTTTGAGGCCATTTTAAGTATAGATTTAGTTTAGTATTTTGTTTTAGGGTTAATTAAGTTGTCTTGGCTACTTTGTGACTAGTTTAGTTTCTGTATTCATGCACTTGCTTGGTTGAAGTTTTCAAAAATCATCACTTGGTAGATTCATGCATGCATGCATTCATAATACTTTTGTTTGTATATATATGTGTGTAATTGTATGCTACAACTTTGTGTGTAGATTTTGCTAGTGATTGTGATTGTGACGAGTGCTACTCTCCACACTACCAAGGCAAGTGATATCTTCATGAATATTCCCTACCTATATTTTATACTTGCATTAGATATATTTTGTTAGGACTTGCATGCTACTTTTGTCAACTAATGATGGGAAATCCTATTTAGAAAAGAATGCTAGAATTGCTAGGAAATTCCCTAAGGACAAGTTGCCATGCCATGCTTAGCCTAGCTACTAGAAAACAAGGGTGGTTTATATATTCACACTTTGAAAATTATTCTAAGTCTATGGACTTGTTTTTATTTAACAAAACAACTAAGTTAATGAATCTCACGGTGGAATGGGACTTGCTTGGTGGTTTTTGGTTGAGTGGTTCACAAGGCCCATGTTTATGGTTTACCTTAGTGTATCTCACTTGTGGATGGCCACCAGGAAACAAAGAGATTTGAGTTGTCAAATGTTGAGAAGCTTCAAGTGCAACCACTTGGCATTATGGGCTCTGCCATGATCTTAGGATCTTTGGAACTTAGTCTCTTGGATGGAGGGTGGTAGATGGGATGATAGGTTGGAACGTCCATTTGACTAAGGAAAGGCTCTTGAAGGATCATGTCTTGGGAAACCAAGGCTTGTGGGGAAAGTGCACCACCTCTGCAGTGTAAAACCTAAGTACTTAGCCATGTCCACAGTAAGGACAATTTGAGCATCAAGACATGGAAACTTCAAGAATCTCATCACTCCAATTTCTAAATAAAACTTGTGGGTGAACAAGGGTTAAAGGATCTTCAGTCTTTGATTGGTAGATGCCACAGTGGATCTTCGGTCTACGATTGGTAGATACCTTGGGTTGGACTTTGTCAAGCAAAAACTTAGTGTTTTCAAAAAGTTAAGGAAAAATCTATTTTGAGCAATGCAAGCCTAAGCTCCACCAGCCAAATGCATATAGCCTTATAGTCCACTTAAATATATACTAAGGTATCACTTGCCAATACTATTCCAAAGTATTGACCCTCTTTGGCTGTAACTTATGATGTTGCAGGTTACTCTGATGATGAATAGGAGTCATGAGTCTACACTCAACATGCTTGCCTGTGGCACATGAAGATGAAGACTTATGTTTATTCACATATTCCATGAACTCTTGTACTAGGCCTTGGCCATGAGTTGTAAAAGACTATGTTTTATCTCTGGAATGACTGTAATAAACGACCTTTGTATCTGTGTACTTCATCTTAAACTGTGGATGCTAGCAATGATCCAGGGACTAGCATTGCAATCACAGGGATCTTTTCCTTTAATAAGGAGGGATCTTACATAGAGTCATTGCATGTGTGTTCTTTTCACAAACCACATATGGACCCACTAGAGTCATTGCATGTGTGTTCTTTCCACAAACCACATATCGATCAACCAGTGGTCAGGGCATGTGTGTTCTTTTCCACAAACCACATATGGATCCACTAGAGTCATTGCATGTGTGTTATTTTGACAAACCACATATGGACCCACTAGAGTCATTGCATGTGTGTTCTTATACTAAAACCAGCACTAGAGTCATTGCATGTGCGTTTATATACTAAAACCAGCACTAGAGTCATTGCATGTGTGTTATTTTCACAAACCACATATGGATCCACCAGTGTCATTGCATGTGTGTTCTTTTCCACAAACCACATATGGACCCACTAGAGTATTTGCATGTGTGTTCTTTTCACAAACCACATATGAACCCACTAGAGTCATTGCATGTGTGTTCTTTCCATAAACCACATATGGATCCACTAGAGTTCATTGCATGTGTGTTCTTTTGACAAACCACATATATATCCACTAGAGTCATTGCATGTGTGTTCTTTCCACAAACCACATTTGGATCCACTAGTGTTCACTTCATGTGTGTTCCTGTCATGAACCACTTATGGATCAGCTAGTGCTCACTGCATGTGTGTTCTTTTCCACAAACCACATATGGATCCACTAGAGTCATTGCATGTGTGTTCTTTCCACAAACCACATATGGATCCACCAGTGTCATTGCATGTTTGTTCTTTTTCCACAAACCACATATGGACCCACTAGAGTCATTGCATCTGTGTTCTTATACTAAAACCAGCACTAGAGTCATTTCATGTGTGTTCTTATACTAAAACCAGCACTACAGTCATTGCATGTGTGTTCTTTTCACAAACCACATATGGATCCACCAGTGTCATTGCATGTGTGTTCTTTTCCACAAACCACATATTGACCCACTAGAGTATTTGCATGTGTGTTCTTTTCACAAACCACATATGGACCCACTAGAGTCATTGCATGTGTGTTCTTTTCACAAACAACATATGGACCCACTAGAGTCATTGCATGTGTGTTCTTTCCACAAACCACACATGGATCAACCAGTGTCATTGCATGTGTGTTCTTTCCACAAACCACACATGGATCCCCTGGAGTCATTGCATGTGTGTTCTTTCCACAAACCACGTATGGATCAACCAGTGTCATTGCATGTGTGTTCTCTCCACAAACCACATATGGATCCATTAGAGTTCATTGCATGCGTGTTCTTTCCACAAACCACATATGTATCCACTAGAGTAATTGCATGTGTATTCTTTCCACAAACCGCATTTGGATCCACCAGTGTTCACCGCATGTGTGTTCCTGTCATGAACCACTTATGGATCAGTCAGTGGTCATTGCATGTGTGTTCTTTTCCACAAACCACATATGGATCCACTAGAGTCATTGCATGTGTGTTCTTCTCACAAACCCCATATGGACCCACTAGAGTCATTCCATGTGTGTTCTTATACTAAAACCATCACTAGAGTCATTGCGTGTGTGTTCTTATACTAAAACCAGCACTAGAGTCATTGCATGTGTGTTCTTTTCACAATCCACATATGGATCCCCCAGTGTCATTGCATGTGTGTTCTTTTCCAAAAACCACATATGGACCCACTAGAGTCATTGCATGTGTGTTCTTTTCACAAACCACATATGGACCCACTAGAGTCATTGCATGTGTGTTCTTTCCACAAACCACATATCGATCAACCAGTGGTCATGGCATGTGTGTTCTTTTCCACAAACCACATATGGATCCACTAGAGTCATTGCATGTGTGTTCTTTTCACAAACCACATATGGACCCACTAGAGTCATTGCATGTGTGTTCTTATACTAAAACCAGCACTAGAGTCATTGCATGTGCGTTTATATACTAAAACCAGCACTAGAGTCATTGCATGTGTGTTCTTTTCACAAACCACATATGGATCCACCAGTGGCATTGCATGTGTGTTCTTTCCACAAACCACACATGGATCGCCCTGAGTCATTGCATGTGTGTTCTTTGCACAAACCACATATGGATCAACCAGTGTCATTGCATGTGTGTTCTTTCCATAAACCACATATGGATCCACTAGAGTTCATTGCATGTGTGTTCTTTCAACAAACCACATATACATCCACTAGAGTCATTGCATGTGTGCTCTTTCCACAAACCACATTTGGATCCACAAGTGTTCACTACATGTCTGTTCCTGTCATGAACCACTTATGGATCAGCTAGTGGTCATTGCATGTGTTTTCTTTTCCACAAACCACATATGGATCCACTAGAGTCATTGCATGTGTGTTCTTTCCACAAACCACATATGGATCCACCAGTGTCATTGCATGTTTGTTCTTTTTCCACAAACCCCATATGGACCCACTAGAGTCATTGCATGTGTGTTCTTATACTAAAACCAGCACGAGTCATTGCATGTGCGTTTATATACTAAAACCAGCACTAGAGTCATTGCATGTGTGTTCTTTTCACAAACCACATATGGATCCACCAGTGGCATTGCATGTGTGTTCTTTCCACAAACCACACATGGATCCCCCTTAGTCATTGCATGTGTGTTCTTTGCACAAACCACATATGGATCAACCAGTGTCATTGCATGTGTGTTCTTTCCATAAACCACATATGGATCCACTAGAGTTCATTGCATGTGTGTTCTTTCGACAAACCACATATACATCCACTAGAGTCATTGCATGTGTGCTCTTTCCACAAACCACATTTGGATCCACAAGTGTTCACTACATGTGTGTTCCTGTCATGAACCACTTATGGATCAGCTAGTGGTCATTGCATGTGTGTTCTTTTCCACAAACCACATATGGATCCACCAGAGTCATTGCATGTGTGTTCTTTCCACAAACCACATATGGATCCACCAGTGTCATTGCATGTTTGTTCTTTTTCCACAAACCACGTATGGACCCACTAGAGTCATTGCATCTGTGTTCTTTTACTAAAACCAGCACTAGAGTCATTTCATATGTGTTCTTATACTAAAACCAGCACTACAGTCATTGCATGTGTGTTCTTTTCACAAACCACATATGGACCCACGAGAGTCATTGCATGTGTGTTCTTTTCACAAACAACATATGGACCCACTAGAGTCATTGCATGTGTGTTCTTTCCACAAACCACACATGGATCAACCAGTGTCATTGCATGTGTGTTCTTTCCACAAACCACACATGGATCCCCCGGAGTCATTGCATGTGTGTTCTTTCCACAAACCACGTATGGATCAACCAGTGTCATTGCATGTGTGTTCTCTCCACAAACCACATATGTATCCACTAGAGTTCATTGCATGCGTGTTCTTTCAATAAACCACATATGTATCCACTAGAGGAATTGCATGTGTGTTCTTTCCACAAACCACATTTGGATCTACCAGTGTTCACCGCACGTGTGTTCCTGTCATGAACCACTTATGGATCTGTCAGTGGTCATTGCATGCGTGTTCTTTTCCACAAACCACATATGGATCCACTACAGTCATTGCATGTGTGTTCTTCTCACAAACCACATATGGACCCACTAGAGTCATTCCATGTGGGTTCTTATACTAAAACCATCACTAGAGTCATTGCGTGTGTGTTCTTATACTAAAACCAGCACTAGAGTCACTGCATGTGTGTTCCTTCCACAAACCACTTATGGATCAACCAGTGGTGATTGCATGGTTGTTCTTTTCCAAAAACCACATATGGACCCACTAGAGTCATTGCATGTGTGTTCTTTTCACAAACCACATATGGACCCACTAGAGTCATTCCATGTGTGTTCTTATACTAAAACTATCACTAGAGTCATTTCATGTGTGTTCTTATACTAAAACAAGCACTAGAGTCATTGCATGTGTGTTCTTTTCACAAACCACATATGGATGCACCAGTGTCATTGCATGTGTGTTCTTTCCACAAACCACATATCGATCAACCAGTGGTTCTGGCATGTGTGTTCTTTTCCACAAACCACATATGGATCCACTAGAGTCATTGCATGTGTGTTCTTTTCACAAACCACGTATGGACCCACTAGAGTCATTGCATGTGTGTTCTTATACTAAAACCAGCACTAGAGTCATTGCATGTGCATTTATATACTAAAACCAGCACTAGAGTCATTGCATGTGTGTTCTTTTCACAAACCACATGTGGATCCACCAGTGGCATTGCATGTATGTTCTTTCCACAAACCACACATGGATCCCCCTGAGTCATTGCATGTGTGTTCTTTGCACAAACCACATATGGATCAACCAGTGTCATTGCATGTGTGTTCTTTCCATAAACCACATATGGATCCACTAGAGTTCATTGCATGTGTGTTCTTTCGACAAACCACATATACATCCACTAGAGTCATTGCATGTGTGCTCTTTCCACAAACCACATTTGGATCCACCAGTGTTCACTACATGTGTGTTCCTGTCATGAACTTCTTATGGATCAGCTAGTGGTCATTGCATGTGTGTTCTTTTCCACAAACCACATATGGATCCACCAGAGTCATTGCATGTGTGTTCTTTCCACAAACCACATATGCATCCACCAGTGTCATTGCATGTTTGTTCTTTTTCCACAAACCACGTATGGACCCACTAGAGTCATTGCATCTGTGTTCTTATACTAAAACCAGCACTAGAGTCATTTCATATGTGTTCTTATACTAAAACCAGCACTACAGTCATTGCATGTGTGTTCTTTTCACAAACCACATATGGATCCACCAGTGTCATTGCATGTGTGTTCTTTTCCACAAACCACATATGGACCCACTAGAGTCATTGCATGTGTGTTCTTTTCACAAACCACATATGGACCCACTAGAGTCATTGCATGTGCGTTCTTTTCACAAACAACATATGGACCCATTAGAGTCATTGCATGTGTGTTCTTTCCACAAACCACACATGGATCAACTAGTGTCATTGCATGTGTGTTCTTTCCACAAACCACACATGGATCCCCGGAGTCATTGCATGTGTGTTCTTTCCACAAACCACGTATGGATCAACCAGTGACATTGCATGTGTGTTCTCTCCACAAACCACATATGGATCCACTAGAGTTCATTGCATGCGTGTTCTTTCCACAAACCACATATGTATCCACTAGAGTAATTGCATGTGTTTTCTTTCCACAAACCACATTTGGATCCACCAGTGTTCACCGCATGTGTGTTCCTGTCATGAACCACTTATGGATCAGTCAGTGGTCATTGCATGTGTGTTCTTTTCCACAAACCACATATGGATCCACTAGAGTCATTGCATGTGTGTTCTTCTCACAAACCACATATGGACCCACTAGAGTCATTCCATGTGTGTTCTTATACTAAAACCATCACTAGAGTCATTGCGTGTGTGTTCTTATACTAAAACCAGCACTAGAGTCATTGCATGTGGGTTCTTTTCACAATCCACATATGGATCCACCAGTGTCATTGCATGTGTGTTCTTTTCCAAAAAACACATATGGACCCACTAGAGTCATTGCATGTGTGTTCTTTTCACAAACCACATATGGACCCACTAGAGTCATTGCATGTGTGTTCTTTCCACAAACCACATATCGATCAACCAGTGGTCATGGCATGTGTGTTCTTTTCCACAAACCACATATGGATCCACTAGAGTCATTGCATGTGTGTTCTTTTCACAAACCACATATGGACCCACTAGAGTCATTGCATGTGTGTTCTTATACTAAAACCAACACTAGAGTCATTGCATGTGCGTTTATATACTAAAACCAGCACTAGAGTCATTGCATGTGTGTTCTTTTCACAAACCACATATGGATCCACCAGTGGCATTGCATGTGTGTTCTTTCCACAAACCACACATGGATCCCCCTGAGTCATTGCATGTGTGTTCTTTGCACAAACCACATATGGATCAACCAGTGTCATTGCATGTGTGTTCTTTCCATAAACCACATATGGATCCACTAGAGTTCATTGCATGTGTGTTCTTTCGACAAACCACATATACATCCACTAGAGTCATTGCATGTGTGGTCTTTCCACAAACCACATTTGGATCCACCAGTGTTGACTGCATGTGTGTTCCTGTCATGAACCACTTATGGATCAGCTAGTGGTCATTGCATGTGTTTTCTTTTCCACAAACCACATATGGATCCACTAGAGTCATTGCATGTGTGTTCTTTCCATAAACCACATATGGATCCACCAGTGTCATTGCATGTTTGTTCTTTTTCCACAAACCACATATGGACCCACTAGAGTCATTGCATCTGTGTTCTTATACTAAAACCAGCACTAGAGTCATTTCATGTGTGTTCTTATACTAAAACCAGCACTACAGTCATTGCATGTGTGTTCTTTTCACAAACCACATATGGATCCACCAGTGTCATTGCATGTGTGTTCTTTTCCACAAGCCACATATGGACCCACTAGAGTCATTGCATGTGTGTTCTTTTCACAAACCACATATGGACCCACTAGAGTCATTGCATGTGTGTTCTTTTCACAAACAACATATGGATCCACTAGAGTCATTGCAAGTGTGTTCTTTCCACAAACCACACATGGATCAACCAGTGTCATTGCATGTGTGTTCTTTCCACAAACCACACATGGATCCCCCGGAGTCATTGCATGTGTGTTCTTTCAACAAACCACGTATGGATCAACCAGTGTCATTGCATGTGTGTTCTCTCCACAAACCACATATGGATCCACTAGAGTTCATTGCATGCGTGTTCTTTCCACAAACCACATATGTATCCACTAGAGTAAATGCATGTGTGTTATTTCCACAACCCACATTTGGATCCACCAGTGTTCACCGCATGTGTGTTCCTGTCATGAACCACTTTTGGATCAGCCAGTGGTCATTGCATGTGTGTTCTTTTCCACAAAGCACATATGGATCCACTAGAGTCATTGCATGTGTGTTCTTTTCACAAACCACATATGGACCCACTAGAGTCATTCCATGTGTGTTCTTATACTAAAACCATCACTAGATTCATTTCATGTGTGTTCTTATACTAAAACAAGCACTTGAGTCATTGCATGTGTGTTCTTTTCACAAACCACACCTGGATGCACCAGTGTCATTGCATGTGTGTTCTTTCCACAAACCACATATCGATCAACCAGTGGTCATGGCATGTGTGTTCTTTTCCACAAACCACATATGGATCCACTAGAGTCATTGCATGTGTGTTCTTTTCACAAACCACATATGGACCCACTAGAGTCATTGCATGTGTGTTCTTATACTTAAACCAGCACTAGAGTCATTGCATGTGCGTTTATATACTAAAACCAGCACTAGAGTCATTGCATGTGTGTTCTTTTCACAAACCACATATGGATCCACCAGTGGCATTGCATGTGTGTTCTTTCCACAAACCACACATGGATCCCCCTGAGTCATTGCATGTGTGTTCTTTGCACAAACCACATATGGATCAACCAGTGTCATTGCATGTGTGTTCTTTCCATAAACCACATATGGATCCACTAGAGTTCATTGCATGTGTGTTCTTTCGACAAACCACATATACATCCACTAGAGTCATTGCATGTGTGGTCTTTCCACAAACCACATTTGGATCCACCAGTGTTGACTGCATGTGTGTTCCTGTCATGAACCACTTATGGATCAGCTAGTGGTCATTGCATGTGTTTTCGTTTCCACAAACCACATATGGATCCACTAGAGTCATTGCATGTGTGTTCTTTCCACAAACCACATATGGATCCACCAGTGTCATTGCATGTTTGTTCTTTTTCCACAAACCACATATGGATCCACTAGAGTCATTGCATCTGTGTTCTTATACTAAAACCAGCACTAGAGTCATTTCATGTGTGTTCTTATACTAAAACCAGCACTACAGTCATTGCATGTGTGTTCTTTTCACAAACCACATATGGATCCACCAGTGTCATTGCATGTGTGTTCTTTTCCACAAGCCACATATGGACCCACTAGAGTCATTGCATTTGTGTTCTTTTCACAAACCACATATGGACCCACTAGAGTCATTGCATGTGTGTTCTTTTCACAAACAACATATGGATCCACTAGAGTCATTGCAAGTGTGTTCTTTCCACAAACCACACATGGATCAACCAGTGTCATTGCATGTGTGTTCTTTCCACAAACCACACATGGATCCCCCGGAGTCATTGCATGTGTGTTCTTTCAACAAACCACGTATGGATCAACCAGTGTCATTGCATGTGTGTTCTCTCCACAAACCACATATGGATCCACTAGAGTTCATTGCATGCGTGTTCTTTCCACAAACCACATATGTATCCACTAGAGTAAATGCATGTGTGTTATTTCCACAACCCACATTTGGATCAACCAGTGTTCACCGCATGTGTGTTCCTGTCATGAACCACTTTTGGATCAGCCAGTGGTCATTGCATGTGTGTTCTTTTCCACAAACCACATATGGATCCACTAGAGTCATTGCATGTGTGTTCTTTTCACAAACCACATATGGACCCACTAGAGTCATTCCATGTGTGTTCTTATACTAAAACCATCACTAGAGTCATTTCATGTGTGTTCTTATACTAAAACAAGCACTTGAGTCATTGCATGTGTGTTCTTTTCACAAACCACACCTGGATGCACTAGTGTCATTGCATGTGTGTTCTTTCCACAAACCACATATCGATCAACCAGTGGTCATGGCATGTGTGTTCTTTTCCACAAACCACATATGGATCCACTAGAGTCATTGCATGTGTGTTCTTTTCACAAACCACATATGGACCCACTAGAGTCATTGCATGTGTGTTCTTATACTTAATCCAGCACTAGAGTCATTGCATGTGCGTTTATATACTAAAACCAGCACTAGAGTCATTGCATGTGTGTTCTTTTCACAAACCACATATGGATCCACCAGTGGCATTGCATGTGTGTTCTTTCCACAAACCACACATGGATCCCCCTGAGTCATTGCATGTGTGTTCTTTGCACAAACCACATATGGATCAACCAGTGTCATTGCATGTGTGTTCTTTCCATAAACCACATATGGATCCACTAGAGTTCATTGCATGTGTGTTCTTTCCACAAACCACATATATATCCACTAGAGTCATTGCATGTGTGTTCTTTCCACAAACCACATTTGGTTCCACCAGTGTTCACTGCATGTGTGTTCCTGTCATGAACCACTTATGGATCAGCTAGTGGTCATTGCATGTGTGTTCTTTTCACAAACCACATATGGATCCACCAGTGTCATTGCATGTTTGTTCTTTTTCCACAAACCACATATGGACCCACTAGAGTCATTACATATGTGTTCTTATACTAAAACCAGCACTAGAGTCATTTCATGTGTGTTCTTATAGTAAAACCAGCACTACAGTCATTGCATGTGTGTTCTTTTCACAAACCACATATGGATCCACCAGTGTCATTGCATGTGTGTTCTTTTCCACAAACCACATATGGACCCACTAGAGTCATTGCATGTGTGTTCTTATACTAAAACCAACACTAGAGTCATTGCATGCTTGTTCTTTCCACAAACCACACATGGATCCACCAGTGGCATTACATGTGTGTTCTTTCGACAAACCACACATGGATCGACCAGTGGTCATTGCATGTGTGTTCTTTCCACAAACTAGACATGGACCCCCCTGAGTCATTGCATGTGTGTTCTTTTCACAAACCACATATGGATCAACCAGTGTCATTGCATGTGTGTTCTTTCCACAAACCACATATGGACCCACTATTTTCATTGCATGTGCGTTCTTATACTAAAACCAGCACTAGAGTCTTTGCATGTGTGTTCTTTTCACAAACCACATATGGATCAAATAGTGTTCACTGCATGTGTGTTCTTTCCACAAACCACTTATCGATCAATCAGTGGTCATTGCATGTGTGTTCTTTTCCACAAACCACATATGGATCCACTAGAGTCATTGCATGTGTGTTCTTTCCACAAACCACATATGGGTTAACCGGTGGCATTGCATGTGTGTTCTTTTCACAAACCATATATGGATCAACCAATGGCATTGCATGTGTTTTTTTTTCACAAATCACATATGCATCCACCAGTGTCATTGCATGTGTGTTCTTTCCACATACCATTTACGGATCCACCAGTGTTCACTGCATGTGTGTTCTTTTCCACAAACCACATATGGATCCACTAGAGTCATTGCATGTGTGTTCTTTTCCACAAACCACATATGGATCCACTAGATTCATTGCATGTGTGTTATTTTCACAAACCACATATGGACCCACTAGAGTCATTGCATGTGTGTTCTTATACTAAAACTAGCACTAGAGTCATTTCATGTGTGTTCTTATACTAAACCCAGCACTAGAGTCATTGCATGTGTGTTCTTTTCTACAAACCACATATGGATCAACCAGTGGTCATTGCATGTGTGTTATTTTCCACAATCCATTTATGGATCCACCAGAGTCATTGCATGTGTGTTATTTCCACAAACCACACATGGATCGACCAGTGGTCCCCCATTGCATGTGTGTTCCTGTCATGAACTACACATGGATCAACTAGAGTCATTGCATGTGTGTTCCTGTCATGAACCACACATGGATAAACCAATGGCATTGCATGTGTTTTCCTCTCATGAACCACACATGGATCAACCATTGTGATTGCATGTGTGTTCTTCTCACGAAGGATCAACCAGTGTCATTGGATGTGTGTTCTTTTCATAAACCACATATGGATCCTAACCTTAGGAGAGCCCTAACCTTAGCCCCCCAATGGATCCACCGTTAGACCGAGTCTTCTAGAAGGCACGCCATTACACAATTGTTCTGCTTGACGATTGTTACATACCATTCGATCGGGGCACTTGGATGATTGGGATGGTCTTCATGAGTGCGATCCTCGAGTAGGCTATTTTGTGCCATGATTGGCGATGCTTGCTCTGGACAAACTGGCATATTGCGAGTGTCACGACTGACAAGTTCAGTGGGCCATATCCCAGTGTCATGTCCCCATTACTTCTCTTCCTCACCATACTTCTCTTCCTTCCCCTCGAAGCCACTTTCCCCACTTCACTCCCATCCTACTGTAGCCGCAAGCCGACGACATCCACCAATTCACGGGTCGCTACCTTCATTCTAAGAAATCGTTTACAAGCTTTTGAACTTATCCTACATATTCCTGCTATTCGCTAATCTAACTGCTGATCTTTTTTCCGATTTCTCGATGAACTTCAGATGTGGCCGATGCTGCAGCCCAAGAATCTGGAGATCCTCGTGCAACTTCACAGCGATGTTCCCGCTTGTGTGCTCCCACCCAGGATGCTTTCACTGTTACTCCTACCATGAGCTCCCGCTCCATGAGCTCACGTGCCCGCACGGCGCGTGCTCCTACACGGAGTCGGGCTACAACTACACCGGCCCGCCGACAGAGCTCGTTGTCCACCTTGTAGAGGAGCACTTGATCGAAGTGATTAGGATCTCGTACGGGCAAGCCCAACTTCTCCAAGAGCAGGTGCCATTCAGCATGCCGCCGGCTAATTTTCCAGAGGGGACGGCTCTGTTTTCGTCCTGACCATCACCGCCGGTGTTCCGAGAACCAGAGCCGGGCCCACCGTCGTGTGTGCCGTATGTGTCAGGTCAGTCTCGTGCGCCTGGCCCGTATACACGGTGTGCATGTGGGCGAACGCCCAGCCGCCATCGTCCGATAGCATTCTTGTTGTAGCCGAGGCGCCGAGCTGCCCGACGCCACGGGAGGTAGTGTATGTGGACCTAAGGTCGACCTATGTGTGCCATCTCAGTACCTTGTCGGTGCTGGACCGAACAGGCAAATGCATTTCTACATTTGTATCGAGAAGACCGACAGGGAAATGTAGTACTTGTGCTGTCATTACTGTTAGACTTAAGCGATGCTTCTCAGGTGCCTAGAGCATATGTGGTGTACGAATGTACCCCAATTGTAGTTTTTAGTAGTCCTTAATAATTCGACGAGTTATTATATTGGTCTAATCAGCTTGTTGTTGTCACGTTGCAAAGTCCGCTTGCTCTGGACAGACCGGCAATACCGTGTGCTCCCGCATCCGCATGTTAGTGTCACATGTTCCAAGGGTCCACCTGCCAGTGTCACGCCCCCTTCTCTTCCTTCCCCTCGAAGCCACTGTCCCAACTTCTCTTCCATCCTGCCACTCCTGTCTGATGGTTGTAATCTGATTTTTGTTGGATTCTTTACATGTTATCTACGTTGATAATGCAACATGCAAATGGCACAGACACAATTTCTAAAGTGGAAGCACTCACACGCTGCTATTGCACATATTTCTCAATATAGCTCGACAAACCCATTACAATAATTGTACTCGCACTAAACACAACCGAAATTGCAACCATCCTAAACAACAACTAAACCCACATCACAGCACAGTCGTCGGAGTCCACCTCGATTGGTGACACCGCCGTGCCCTTCCCAACGACATCCACTCCCGGCCGTGGCTTGCCCTTCGCCAAGGAGGCAACAATGGCGTTCTGCACAGCTTCGTCCCCGTCGTCCTCCACATCGGAATCGACAATGACGAAGGTGATGGGGTTGGCATGGACCGAGCGCCGTCGCGCCTGGCGGCTCCTTCTCTAGCTCGACGCCGCATCAGTCCTTCTACAGGTAGGAGGGGCCGAGCTCGGATATGTAGCGTCGTCGCTCCTCTAAAGAAACCATGGCCATTTGATACTGTGACGGTAGGATCTAGGGGTGGATCCGCCGTGGCGAGCCCTACCGAAAGCGGTGGAGCGGATGGATCTACCGGCGTGAGCCATGACAAGTTCCTAGGAGGGAGTAAGATTGTGGGCCATGCGTGTCTGGTTCCTGAGCAAGGCCTCCCAGCGATATGTACGCGGGCAAGGTGCCAAAAATTTTCGTCCAATGCACACGAGAGGGCTTTTGAACCACGAAGGCGTGAGGTTTGGTTGACAAGTCCACACGCTAGGTCCCCCACCTGTCAGCCAGATGTGGACGATAGGATTCTGCCCGAGTTATTTAGTAGGGATAAATCACGCTTCACCACTACCCTGGCATCCAAAGGCTCCTCTTTCCTCTGCCCTCTCTCCCCTCGCTCATGGCTCGCAGCTCGTGCAGTTCGTCTCGGGCGGAATCAGGGTCGGCTCAACGCCGTCAGGCGGGTGCCCTCATCAAGTACCGGAGGGCGCCCTACGACTACTACCCCGATATGCTATGTTTGTGTGGTGATAAGATGCCAAGATGGATTTCATGGACCGACAAAAATACTGCAGGAAAATTCAGCAACTGTAGCATCAGAGCGGTAAGTTCCTACTATAGGTACAATGGTAACCCGGATCTGGAAAGCATAATGTAATTCTTTTTTTGTTTCCTTCGATCTACTACGCAGGAAGGGAGGGGGACTGGCTGTGACAAGTTTGTGTGGATCGAAAAGCCACTGATAGGTTTTCACAGAGAGCTTGTTCAGGATCTGCGTGATGCTGTGTGGGACAAGAAAGAGGAGATTCGTGCGATGGAGCGAGAGATCCGGGAGCTTCGCCAGGTGCAGGGGAGGCAGGGGAAGGGAGGTGGTGAGACAGACGGGCTCAAGATTAGGCCAGATAGTAGAAACAATTTCCTCATTATATGGGCATTATCTGTTGCATTTGCAGTTTATGTTGCCATGTCGTTGTGTAGCAGCTGATATAAGTTGTTGCTTCATGGAGTGTAGTAGCCAGCTTAAGAAATTGTTTTTCAGCCCAGAAACTTATCAGAAGTGTAATGCCAATAGCAGGGATTTATAAAGCGCCTATAAATAATTCATGTATGTGCCACTAACACCCATCGATTTTGGAGAACCCTTAACCGCTCAGCTATCGCGATTGTTCAGATAGTAGTGGCACAATCACAATTTTGGATTCAACTAGTGGCCTCGGCCGTATCTAATCCTAAAGTCGTGATACATTTTACTCCGAGTACGGGAGGCAGATTGTTTCACCCGACAAGTTCTAGACACACAGCTCCAGATTTTAACCAAACTACATATATAGGTTCAAGTTCAATACATCATTAGGCTTCTACACTGCTAGCCTTCTTTCTCTGCATGGGTGCCAACTTTCTTCCTCTTTCCTTGACGTCCACTAGCTTCTTCATCTCCTACCTTCTTCCTCTTCCTGGGTGCCAATTTTCTTACCTTCACGTACCCTGCATCTCCGGGTCGAGGGAAGTCAGGCCAATCAGCACCAGAATCTTGTCCGGCATCATCACTCCACTGGTTTTGGTTTTCGTCCCGCAGCAAAATCACTGAGTCGGCTATCTTGTTTCTTACCTTGCGCTTCCTGTAAAAAAAATAGTACATGGATTACTACCTTATATCTACAGACTATAAACAATTTTTTGTGTGAATGTACCATCTCATACCTAGGTTTGGGAGCATTAAGGGGACAGCCAGCTGCTCTATGGCCTATAAGATGGCAGGTCTTGCATCTGTTTTTGCCCTTCTTTGTAGCACAGAAAGCCGAACCCTTCTTCTCGAAAAATTCTTAAACCTATTCACCTGAGGTCTTCCTCTTCCCCTTTTTGTAACTGGCTGGCAAACCTCGAAAGATAGTTGTACTTGAGGCCACTAAGATGGGTCTGTACATGGCTCGACGGATCCAGCGTACGCAACTCTGAACTTTTCCATAGAGTAGTAGTCTGACAAATACTGATCCAAATGTGGTAGAGTTCTTTTCTTCACCAAGAAGTCCAAGGCGTGGTTGCAAGGTTTCCCGGTATGCTTCCACTCTAAGCAGGTGCATTCTCGCAGCTGGATGTTCACAACATCCCTTTTGCCACTCTTGGACATATCGACCACCTCATAGCTTCTGCTGGTTGACGGGAGAACCTTAAGATGAGCAAGTCCTCAGCTTCTCTTGTGCAGTTGTTGTACAACTAGCGGTAGCATATGTCCTCTAAGTCTCCTACCGATCTCTCTCCTTATATTTAACAGTTTCATGATCATACCACGTATGTTGTCCATCAAGATATGAACAGGACGCACTTTTATGTCCTTCACCCAGTTATTCAGGCATTCTGCAAGGTTATTGTTTATGTAATCAACTTTGATGTTAGGGTTGAATTGACTCCTCTTCTATAGCTGCGAATAATGGAATGGCTAAGTACTCTGGAAGTTCAGGGGCTTCCGCAAAAATCTTGCTCATGAAATATTCACTGCTACTAGGTTTGTAAACTCTAGCAGCAGGAAACATGTAACGAAATGTGTTGCCTGCGTAGGGTGAGTACAAGTTGAGCATCATATGGGCATGGCATTCTCTACCTTCAGCTCGCAGGAACACCTCCTTCACTATATTCGTCAGCCTTTGCATGCATCCGTGGATATAGCCAATGGATCCATGTGGCCTATTGATCTCATGAGCTTCCCCATAAACCAGACCCAGTTTTCCTCAGTTTCTGTTTCAAATAGCCCGAATGCCACAGGGAACATCTAGTTGTGACCATCAAGTGTTGTGGCAGATGGCAGGCAGGCTTTCCATTTGCCAGTTAGGACAGTGCTTTCTACACGCAGATACGGCCTACAACCGTCCTTGAATCCCTGGATGCAAGGTTTAAGCGCCATGAAAAATCTTTTGAAATATATGTTACCACTTTCTGATTCGGTGTCAATCTCCACAACACTCCCTGGACACCTAGCTTATACCTCCGCCTTGAAGTTGTACAGCATCCTGAAGCAATTGGTCCAATCCCCGTGCAAGACCCCCAGAGCATTCTCTTTACCTTTCCAAACCGTGTAATACGAAAGGACAATGTTGTATTTAGAACCGAGGCTAGTCCGAATATTCTTCGCGGTCTCCTTAGGGTTATCCTTTAGTATGGACATAGATTGCATAGCCACCCACTCCGTCTCAGCCATTGAGGATTTCAGTTTGCTGCTGATACATTGCAAATGTATCTATAATTTTTGATGTTCCATGCTTGGTTTCATCTACTTTCTTATTTTTGTCCACACTTTGGAGTATTTTTCATATGATTTCTTGGACTAACCTATTAACAAGAGCCATAGTGCCAGCTGCCTGTTTCCTGCTGTTTTTGGTTCCAGGAAAGTCAGAAAATCAATATTCTCGGAATTGGACCGGACAAAAGCCAAAGTTGATATTTTCCTGGAAGATTCACGGAGCCAGAAGGAGAGCCGGAGAGGGGTCACAGGGTGGCCAGAACACCCCTAGGCGCAGGTCCTCCCAAGCCGCGCCAGGGCATGGTGTGGGCCCCTGGCTGGCCACCGACCTTGCCCCTTCGCCTATATATTCCCCCGATGCAAAAACCCTAGATCATCAATCAGAAATCCATGAAAAGTTCCGCAGCACCGTCGCCACAGAAGGGGATATTCGGGGGAAAGAAAGTCTCTGTTCCAGCACCCTGCCGGGACAGGGAAGTGCCCCCGGAGCCATCTCCATCGATCTCCACCACCATCTCCATCACCGTTGCTGATTCCCATGGTGAGGAGGGAGTAGTTCTCTCTCAAGGCTAAGGGTTCTACCGGTAGCTATTTGTTCATCTCTCTCTCTATGCGTGATCATATTGCGATCATGAGCTTTGTAATCAAGTAGATCTACCTTGCTACTCAAGTGCTTTAATAGATCTCTGTTGTCCCCATGTATGTGAAAATGACAGTGTTCACACCATGGTGGCACTTAGGCTAGAGATTACAAATACTTGTGATGAGTTATATTTGGAGTTAGATGTCTTTATGAAATTGTGGTGTTTGTTGGACTCATCTAGTGCTCAAGGTGACAGTGTGGGGTTTTCTAGATGGGAAAGGCTTACTTTGAGGTGTGCTGTTATAGCCCTACCATGGATTAAAGTGTCCAACCGGTGAGTAGTTCAGCGTAGTATCATAAAGAAGAATATATTTATATGAGTGTTCACTAGTGAAAGTATGATCCCTAGGCCTTGTTTCTAAGCATTGAAACACCATTTGCTAGTAGATCTGTTACATGTTTGCTTGCTTCCATCTTTATTTCAGTTTGCCTTTAGTCTCTTCCACGCCATCAAGCTATTTTCTATCATCGTTACCACATATAATTATCCATACCACTTGTATTTCACTATCTCTTCGCCGAACTAGTGCACCTATACACCTGACAAGTGTATTGGGTGTGTTGGGGACACAGGAGATTTCTTGTATCTTGATTGTAGGTTTGCTTGAGAGGGGATACCTTTGACCACTTCCTCCCTGAGTTCGATAAACCTTGGGTGATCCACTTAAGGGAAAATTTGCTGCTGTTCTACAAACCTCTGCACTTGGAGGCCCAACAACTGTCTACAAGCATAGAAGTGTGTAGACATCAAGCTATTTTCTGGCGCTGTTGCCGGGGAGGTAAGGTAAAAGGTATTCACACCGGAGGATTAAAGAAGAAGAACCTCCCACGGCAAACGCTTATTTTCTGGCTCCGTTGATGGGAAGGTAAGGTAAAAGGTACTCACATCCTCCGGTGTGAGTGCTCGAAGTTATTTCCTTTAGATTCTGCAATTTTGTCTTTTTGTTTCTTGTTTTCACTAGTTAGGCTTAATGGAAAACAACAACAAAATTAGAGATCTTTATAGTATTTATCTTGAGTTAGGACATGAAGTGTTTGAATAGAAAATTAAAAAACCTATGGAACTTTATTTGCATGCTAATAGCAATGTTGTTAGTATGAATTCTTTGGACACCATTATTGCTAATGTTATGGTAAAGTCTAAGCTTGGGGAAGCTGGTTTTGATGAGTATGATATTTTCAGTCCACCTACTATTGAGGAGAAAATTAATTATGATTACAATATGCCTCCTATATTTGATGATTATGGTGATGAGAATAATAATGATAGCTATTTTGTTGAATTGTCTCCCACTATGATTAATAAGAATGACTATGTTTATGTGGAGAGTATTAATTCTTATATGCATGTGGCTCATGATAAGAATGTTTGATGTGATAGTTATATTGTTAATTTTTCTCATGATGCTACTGAAAGTTATTATGAGAGAGGGAAACATGGTTTTATGCATCTCAATAATATTAGGTTTCCCCTCTTTATGTTGAAAGTCTTGAAGTTGCACTTGTTTTACTTTACTATGCTTATTGCTTTGTGCTCTCATGACTTGTTTCTTTACAAGATTCCTATACATAGGAAGTGGGTTAGACTTAAATGTGCTTTGAATTTGCTTATTGATGCTCTCTTTTACTTCAATTCATATTTCCTATGTGAGCATCTTCTCAAACTATCATGCCTAACTTAAAGGCGCTAAAGAAAAGTACTTATTGGGAGATAACCCAAAAGTTCTAGATGAGTCTTGGAAGTTATTACCTCTGTAATAACCTATCCATATCCTTTTTATTTGCTTTTTGTGCCAAGAGTAACCTCTAATGAGAGAGAAGTAATGATTGGGAAAGTTGCTGTCCCGAAACAGATTTCTATGCTTCACCATAAAAATTCGTGTAAAATCTCTGTACGTCCTTTTGAGGCGTGAATTGTTGTGCTTCTGCCCCAGGTTGTTATATAACTTTCATTAGTTCAACACTTTTTGATTTTGAGCAACAGAAGGTCTTCGAAAAAATTCGTCTTTACCTGCTGGTGCATTTTGTGATTTACGCCATTTTCTACATTTGCTTCTTGTTGGTTCCTTTTTAAGTTCTTTTGGGGAATTGAGCTTTTTGAGGGAAATGCTTCAGTATCTAGTGTTCTAATGGAAGTTTGTTGGTGTTAGAACTGAACCTTAAGACTTATTTATCTTGAGTGCACTAATGTTGCTAATAAAGATTGTGTGAGGTTTTGTATGAAGGAAAACTTTTAGGTGTATGGAAGGAATAAGTAATGAGATGAAGGATGGACTAAAGCTCAAGCTTGGGGATGCCACACGTGTCACCCCAAGAAATATCCAAGAAGTACAAGCGTCAAAGCTTGGGGATGCCCAAGGCACCCCCTTCTTCATCAATAAAAATCCCAGGTTTCTTCCAAACGCTTCATTTTTATTGTTTCATGCACAGTTGTGTTGTTCTTGGAGCGTCTTCTTTTTCATTTTCGTTTTGGTTTTTCGTTTGCTTGGTTTTCTTAGTTTGATGAATAAATTGGTTGGACCCCCCTCTTTCATGCATTGGTTTTCAAATAGTTTGGGTTGGTTTGGAAAAGAGTAGGAAAGCTCATGCTTAAGTGGTAAAGAGAGCTTGTTTTTGACTGTGGCCTATGCTTTGTCATGCCATGCTTGTTATTGTTTTGGCTTTATGATTAGTATTCTTTGCTGTAGCATGACTTGTTATAAAAATTTGAGATTGCTTAATATGCCTTGGAAGGATCATACATTGTTTTAGCATATTAAAGCATAGTATTGTGGTATTCTCCTTTGATGCTTTATTTGGGTTGACTTGGCACATGCTCACACCATGTTATGACTATCCCAAGTCACCATAGCCTTGATGATCCTTTAGTTTTCAACTTGTAGTATCACTTTTTGCTTTGATCAATGATGTTTTGTCGCTCTGCATGATTATGGACATTATTGCTCTCTTAGTTTGTCGCTCCCAGTCTTTTGGTAGCCTCCACAACCAAGTATGAGTTCCACTCATGCATCCAACTCCCTAAACCAAGTTATTCCAAAAGAGTCCAGCATACCTACCTACTAGCATATGCTATTCCCAGTATATTCATGTTTTTGTTTACCTTCCAAATTAAACTTGTTATGAGAAAACTAGTGATTAAAGCTCTCACGAACTTGATGGCACGCTTTACTTTTCTTGCCCTTAATAAACTTGAACCATTGTGTCGGCTATGTTGTATATGCTTGCACTTATTTGTTGGGGATTAGCAGAACCATGCTGTCATGGGGAACGCTTTCAACATTGCACGAGTACTTGTACCTAGTTGATATCATGCTCTTTTGTCTATGGATGTCGTCGGTGTGAAATGAAAGGGGAGCTTGTAAGTCCATGGAGTTATGTATATGTGTTAGAGAAACGCCTGGGTCGCTTGTCTAATCCATGCTGACATGGTGGAAACCTGCAACCTAACCATAATGAGTTGTCTATGAAGCATTCTTCTTATAAAAAAAGGAGTCCTATATTGAGAAAAAGAAAAAAAAAGATTATGAAAAGAGGAAAGAGAGAAAAAATCACCATATTCCCATGGTAAATAAGAAGATTGCTGAGATGCTCGTTGTCTGCTTGCCTTGTCATTTTTATATGGGGATTCTTCCGTATCATCGGGCAAGGGGTACCCCGTTGGCGGTTCTCTATGATACACATGTACTTACAATGACAAGAACTTACCGGTGACTAAACTTGAGTAGCATGAGGAGCGGACCTCGTATTCAAGGGACATGAGATTTCTAACTTATACTTTGTCAAGCATATACACCATAGTTTGTTCACTTTAACCTTAATCACTTCAAGATGCTTATGATATGGGCAATGAGAGTTGAAAGCTATAAGTACCATAATTTTTGGAAGCTCTTTATGAAACTTGAATCTCTGCTTCCTTCTATGAAGGCCTTTCTTCTACTTATACATATTGAGTCTCCACCTTCTATCTATATGCACTTACTTTGAGAGCATAGTGGCCATTCTTAGTTCTATGTGCATTGTCCCAAGACTTGTTGATTGATGCGTAACTTGATATTGCTTGTTTTAAACTATTTGTATCTAGTCACTCTTATGAACTTTGAAGGTGTCCTATGCATTTATGTTTGCTACTCTATGTGGGACAAGCTGAATGCTATATGCTATGTTTTCTTTATGTGAAACAAACAAACGTCTTGCAAAGCATTGTTATTCATGAATCTTTTGTTTATGCCTTTTCCTGTTGCAACATAGTTTCTTTGTCTTATTGCTAGAACTTTGTCTTTCATGTTATTATTGAAGTACTATGATCCCAGCTATCAATGTTTTACAAATACTTTGATCAAGTTTATGATGGTGCATATCACCTCAAAAATTATTCTTTCTTTTTATCACTTACCTAATCGAGGACGAGCAGGAGTTAAGCTTGGGGATGTTGATACATTGCAAATGTATCTATAATTTTTGATGTTCCATGCTTGGTTTTATCTACTTTCTTATGTTTTGTCCACACTTTGGAGTAAATTTCATATGATTTCTTGGACTAACCTATGAACAAGAGCCACAGTGCTAGCTGCCTGTTTTCTACTGTTTTTGGTTCCAGGAAAGTCAGAAAATCAATATTCTCAGAATTGGACCGGACAAAAGCCAAAGTTGATATTTTCCTGGAAGATTCACGGAGCCAGAAGGAGAGCCGAAGAGGGGCCACAGGGTGGCCATACCACCCCTAGGCGCGGGTCCCCCCAGGCCGCGCCAGGGCATGGTGTGGCCCCGCTGGCCGGCCACCGACCTTGCCCCTTCGCCTATATATTCCCCCCGATGCAAAAACCCTAGATCGTCAATCAGAAATCCACGAAAAGTTCCGCAGCGCCGCCGCCACCGAAGGGCAGATTCGGGGGATAGAAAGTCTGTTCGGCACCTGCCGACGGGAAGTGCCGAGCCATCTCCATCGATCTCCACCACCATCTCCATCACCGTTGCTGATCCCCGTGATGAGGAGGGAGTAGTTATCTCTCGAGGCTAAGGGTTCTACCGGTAGCTATGTGTTCATCTCTCTCTCTATGCATGATCATATTGTGATCATGAGCTTTGTAATCAAGTAGATCTACCTTGCTACTCAAGTGCTTTAATAGATCTCTGCTCTCCCCATGTATGTGAAAGTGACAGCGTGCACACCATGGTGGCACTTAGGCTAGAGATTACAAATACTTGTTATGAGTTATATTTGGAGTTAGATGTCTTTATGAAATTGTGGTGTTTGTTGGACTCATCTAGTGCTCAAGGTGACAGTGTGGGGTTTTCTAGATGGGAAAGGCTTACTTTGAGGTGTGCTGTTATAGCCCTACCATGGATTAGAGTGTCCAACCGAAGAGTTGTTCAGCGTAGTATCATAAAGAAGAATATATTTATATGAGAGTGTTCACTAGTGAAAGTATGATCCCTAGGCCTTGTTTCTAAGCATTGAAACACCGTTTGCTACTAGATTTGTTACATGTTTGCTTGCTTCCATCTTTATTTCAGTTTGCCTTTAGTCTCTTCCACGCCATCAAGCTATTTTCTATCATCGTTACCACATATAATTATCCATACCACTTGTATTTCACTATCTCTTCACCGAACTAGTGCACCTATACACCTGACAAATGTATTGGGTGTGTTGGGGACACAAGAGACTTCTTGTATGTTGATTGCAGGGTTGCTTGAGAGGGGATACCTTTGACCACTTCCTCCCTGAGTTCGATAAACCTTTGGTGATCCACTTAAGGGAAAACTTGCTGCTGTTCTACAAACCTCTGCACTTGGAGGCCCAACAACTGTCTACAAGAATAGAAGTGCGTAGACATCAGCTGCATGTCGGACACATGTGTGGAGGGCCCATTTTGTTCACCTACAACACAGATTCGTTTAAAAGATAAGCGGAGTCGACTAGTTTCCAGAAATATATCGCACATCAATTGTAGTTATAGATTGAAAAGAGAGAGAGTTCTAATGGTTTGATGCATTCATTGCCACAGTACCCTAATTGCATTCGACGCAGGTAAGGCTCTTGCTGTGATCCTCCATGGACAATGTACCTCGGACCCTCCATTCATCCACGTTAACTTGCAAACGGCCTCATACCTCTGGGCAGTGTTCTTCAGTCGATAAACATCGAACTCCCCCTTGACACAAAAAATGCCGGAACGACATCCTGAACTCACGCATGCTCCTGAACTCGGTGCCGACCGAAATTGTAGGATACTCGTGGTCATGTTTCATTTCTTCTACTTCAACACCCAAATCATCGACTGGAATACCAGCATCATCGTTAAGTTCCTCGTCTATTTCATCATCACCAGATTCTTGATCCTCTACGGTGCCTTCTTCTTCATCTGATTCAGAATCCTCGCCATCGTCTCTAATGCCTAGTACTACACACATCATATTGACTCCCATGGTTGGGGCTACACCATCGTCTCCACCCGAATGGACCGGAACATTGCCCCAATCCACCTCACCGGCAACTCTGTTCTCTCCAATACACTAGGTTGGTTCTGCTGCAACCACATGGGGTGGTCTTACGTTTGCACGCATCCCAGGTACTTCAGTGTACAGAACCCTCTTGCTCTTCCTGTGTACATCCTCCTTCCTGATGTAATATTTTTGTAACACCCCAAAACTTTAATCCAAGGTTATTAAGAGCCAAATCATCAAAATTAGGGTTAACAATAATTTTCCAATTAAAATTATCAAAGCATTCATATGTGTGTGCATTTAAAATAGGAGTTGTTTGAATTGCCATGATTAAGTGATCCATTGCTTGTAAAATGATTCTTAGGTGAAATAAACATCATCTAAATCATTCCCAAACAAATCCCAAAGAAAAACAAATCAAAATGAATAAAATAATCAAATGGCCATTTGTGCCAAATTAACTACCATGCCTACTTTGGCTATTCCTAGAACTCAAGACCTAACAAAAAAATTGTGGATCTTTGCACCCCTTGCTAGTACATGTAATGATGTACCAAGGCCCACTTTGTGATCTGCCAAAAACATTCAAACACTAAATTTAAATGACATTTGAAAATGGAATCTAGTGTAGGTATCAAGATGAACCTATTTCAAAAACCACTCAAATGAGCTCAATTTTCAAAACCCAAGAACCCACAGAGTCTCAAGCTTATATCTAGCACACCCACCAAAAATCTTTTCAAAATTCAAAAATAAGTTTCTTGCGGCCATTTCCACAAACACATGGCAGGCAGAGTTTACACCTAATATCTAGCTCACTGTTTTGTACAGGGTTTTGCACCCATTTGTCCTCAAGACACTCCCTTTGTCTCCCTTTGATCAAACCAGGCCCTTAGCACCCCATCCCCTACCCCCTAGTGGCAATGCCATGCCATGCCAAGCACATGCTTGCCGGCCGACCATGCCATCGCCGCAGCAGCCCACCCCTCTCCCTCTCACCATGTCTACGAGCTAGCTCACACCTCATCGCCACTCTCTGTCCCCTCCCCGAGCCAAGCCAGAGCGTGGACCACCGCCAATGCGCCGCGCCCAGTGCGTCTGCACCATGCCGAGCACGTGCCAGAGCGCCCGACACGCGTGTACATGCCGCCCCTCGACCGCAACCCGCACCCACCGCGTTGCCACGACCCCAGGAACACTGCGGACATGCCCGTTCGCCGCCCCTTGCACCACAGCCACCACTCGCCATGAAGACCGCCGCCTCTGCCGCTCAGAGCGTGTGCACCGCCCGACCGCATACCACTGTCCCTAGGCCCGCATTTAAGTTCTAGAGCACCGCCAGGAGACCAGCCACTGTCCCCTACCTCGAGCCACACTGCTAGCACGCCGTGCATCCCTCGCCAGAGCCGCCCGCCCATGCCTCTTGGTTGCATCGTCGGGCTATAAATAGAGGCCTTTCCCAGCCATTTTCTCCACACCACTCACCTCCCCTCTTGCCACTGATCAGTCCCCACTTCTCCCCAGAGCCGCTCGAGCTCGCATTCGCCAGAATTTCACCGGAGCTGGCCGCCTCTGGAGGAGAAGGTCCCCGCTGATTGCGACTACCCCCAGAGCTGCCTCAACCGTCCCTGAGTTCGTCGTCGACCACCAGTTCGTTTGCCCCCATCGCCATCGTCGCTGGAGCCCTGGTACGCCCCCTATGCACCCCACCGAGCCGCTAGGGTTAAACCTCATCGGCGACAGGTCTGTTGTCGATGACGAGCCCCAGCCATTGATCCCCGTTCTAATCTAACGGCCCACATTGCCCCGTACCGCTTCGCGTGTTATGAGCCTCTGACCGGTGGACCCCCCTGTCAGCTGTGCCCCGTGCCGCATAGTGTCACTGGGCCGGCCCGTTAGCTTTCCCGCGTGACCCATTTAGTTTGAATTAGGATTTTTGTCGTGGTGGTGTCACGGCAGATGCCATGGATAGGCTAAAGGTGGGGACTAATACACGCTAGGGGAATCCAGGGAGGGATAGTGGAGTGATTCTCCACACAGAAGTTTGTATTGCTATATCTGCGAGATTACAAGTGCTCCTTGAGATGTATTGGCGAGAGGAGGAAGAAGGAGCTCTCTTACTCTTTCCTACTATTTTTCCCTAGAACCCTAGATCAACTAGTCCTACGGAATCACCAAAACAACTAGAGCTCACCCCCCCCCTCTACCAGAAACCTAGCCCCCCTTATATAGAGGAAGTTCGGTCCCTGCCTAGGGCATACGTGGAGGCATATTCCTAAGAATATGCCCCCTCCCAAAGTGGTAACCCGACTGGGGTGCTTTTCCCCCGTGTCACACATGCTTTAGCGATGTAAGCTTCTGCGGCACCCGCGTCAGCCGACATGGGTGTCGTCACCCTTGTCGGCCACGACCCGGTGGTCCTGCCCTTGCTTTATCCGTTCATGCAGTGCGTACCGGACCTTCTTTTTGACCAGAGAGATTCCTTCCTTCTCCTGGAAGCTAAGCGAGGACCCGGATCATAGTAGATCCGTCCACACTTGTTCCTGCATATAAGTTAGACAAGCACTTCCGACTTACTCCTTAAGTCGGATGAGAAAATGTTAGGCGACCCCCCTGGTCCGGGTTACTCCGTGATCCGGCCTGCCTAGAGGTGACCCGGCCAGCATCCGCTTTGACCTTGCCGAACCTCGGCTAACTAGGCCCTTATACCCCGGAGTGACCCTATCCGGGGGTATCCCCCCAACATTCGTCCCCGAAGCTGGTGCGGTCTTAGCTGCCTTGGCCGCTAAGGCCACATCAGGTTCATTTATGTTCGAGCCTCGGACGTTTAATTCCGACTTAGCTCCTTGTCTCGGATTATATGGATTTACGTTCCCTTCGCACGTTCCAAGTTTTCACTTGCCGGCCGGGTCACCACTTTGGCTCGGATCCCATGGTTATCATGGTTTGATCCGGGCCCCGTTTCCTTCTCTCATACGCCATCCCACGTGGAGGCTAATCATTACCTCGTCTTATTTTAAGGGCCTGCACAGTAACCGCCGCAGTAATTGCCAGTTATCACTGTGCGTGAGTCACGTCATGCCTGCCTCCTTGTTTACCACATCAGCGCGTCGCGTCATGGGATTGCTTATACTCTGTGGCCTCCTGTGTGGCTTTTCTCCGATTGGCTGATGCAGGTGATACACGGCCACACCGTATGGCTCGTCGGCGCAGCGTGATCCCACTCATCCATCTCTGGGGGTGGTTAAGTAGTGGAGGGGCGCACCCCTTAGCGTTTTTCCACTTCTGCGCCCCTCTGCCCATTGCCTTTCTCCTTCGTCTTCCTAGCGACCGCGCCGCCGCCGGTGCCTCTAGCAGCAGCGCCGCCGCCGCACCTTCCTCATGCCTCTGCATCGCAACCACCGCTGCGCAGCTTCTTCGCCACGGGTCCACGCCAATCCAGGTCTCAGATCTCCGCCGCCGCTAGCTCCAGCGAGGATAGTGGATACGAGATGACGGAGGAGGAGCTCGTCGTCACCGAGCAGGAGATGGAGGAGGACGCAGCGACGGATGGCGCGTGGGCCGGATCATGGGTCTGTCAAGATGACCTTGACTGGCTCTACCGGACCAGGTGCATTCCTGCCGGCGTCACCGCTCGTCTCCCCTCCGCCGAACTGGCCCCCTCACCCAATCCGGGTGAGTTTGTTGTGTTCCTGTCCCACTTCCAATGGGGATTTGGTCTCCCGGTGAGCGATTTCTTCCGGGATTGGGTTAGGACCTACCACTAGCAGCCGCACCATCTCCCAGCCAACGCTATCACCTCTCTTTCCGCCTTTGCCTCTACGATCGAAGGCTACACCGGACTATGGCCCACGAAGGAGCTGTGGATTCGGTTCTTCGGCCTTCATCGCAACGTCATCCCCAATATCCAAGTAGAGTCGGAGGATAAGCAGCTCACCCAATACGGAGCTGCCTCCATCTCGCCCCGGAGACTTTCCGTCTTTCCCCGGGTTACTGGGCTTGACTCCTGCAAAGGATAGGCCCGGACCTTCTTCTACGTCCGGAATGAGGGTACTGATTCGGTTGCTGCCCTACGCTCCGGGTCTACCTGACACGGATTTCTGGGAGGAGGTCCCCAAGAAGCCTATAGCTCTGGCCAACCAAGTTAACAAGAGGTTCGCGGAGCTGAAGAGACTCGGATTGTGCAACGAGGATGCTATGATCACGTTCGTGCGCAACCGAATCTCTCCCCTCCAGAAGCGCACCCACAAGTTGTGCCACATGAGTTTCGGCCACGACCCCAACCGAACCTCCTCCTTCGAGTTGAGCGACACGGAGATCTTTCGCCGGGTTAAGGCTCTTTTCACCACCCACAAGGATTTCTCCGCCGAATGGACGTGGGGAATTGAGCACTACTGTCATGACGGGCTCCCTCCCGCGGTAAGCTTCGCGGGGCAAACTTATTTCGGATCAAGTATGTGTCGGTTTTTGTTGTATTTTTGACTCTGTTCTTCGTGCTTTTCTCAGTTGTTCCTTCAGCAAACTCTCGAGGATGGTACGGACCCGACCCTTAAGTGGGCGCCGGACCGAGAAATCCCGGATGAGGAGGAGCCGGACCAGGAGATGTTCTTCCCTATGACCGACGCTACCAAACGACCCAGCGGTAAATTCTCTTCTCTTAGAGATTGGCCAGATGATGAGGATGACTCGAATGTCGACGTGATTGAACCTGTTGAGGCTGTCCCTCTTTCTTTTGCCTTTCCGGCATCAGCTAACCCCGGTGGGAATATCCACGAGGATCCTCCACTTGCTACGGGCGAGCCGGTTCCGGTGGCGTCGAAGAAGAAGCGCGGAGCCGCATCAAGTTCTTCCTCCGAACCTTCTCAGCCCACAAAAAGGCAAAAGAAGGCCCGAGACAAGACTGCCTCCAAGCGGGCAGGCAAAGCCCCGGCACGGAGGGCCCGGAAACCCAAGGAGGCCGAAACCTCGGATGCATAAGTCATTTTTCATTGCGTAACTCACTTTTCCTTGCATCGTGGTAATTTCTCTTCTGACATTATTCTCTTTTTCAGGCCGTCGGTGGAGGTCCCTCAGAGTGGATCAAGCATCTCTTCACCCCTTCGGACCGGCCCTTCTCCTCCTCGTAACGACGAGTCACGCCCGCTGAGCCCTATTCCGGAGGGTTCTGCGGGTGCTCCGGTTCCGCAGTGCCTCATCGAGAGGAACGCGACCTTGGAGCAGGAGGGGTCGGTCCAGCCGAGGCAACGACGTCCACCACTTCGGCATCACCGCAACCAACAACCACCGAGTCTATCACAACACCAGCACCAGCAGCAGCTCCAGTACCAGCGACCGAGCCAACACCTGTCTCGGCACCAAGGAAACCAACAAGAGCTCCAAGTCCAGCTACAAGAGCTCCAATGCCAAGTTTTTCTGCCTCGTCCGAGTCATCTCAGCCTCGGCGAGGAACTACTCCAGCAGCTTCTAAAGGGAAATCCACCGCAGTTACTTCTTCCCAGCAAGCTAAGGGCAAAAAGGCTCCGGATACTACCAAGTCTGCATCCATTGAGGCCGGGCAGCAAACACTATCGTCGATGCTTCCAAAGAAATCACCAGCAGCGAAGGATGTTCCTGCCGAGCCAACTGATGTGCAACAGATGGTTCTACATACCAGCCCAGCTCTTGCCCTACTTGAGAGGAAAGAAGCTCACGCGAAGGGCTTGGTGGCACCCCATATGCCCACCGGCGAGTGGTACCCTCCGAGCCTTATCGAGTTCGTCATGAACTGGAACAAGGCGGAGTTCGTCCACAACGACGATCTCCCGGAAAAGTTCGGCCCCGCAGAATTTTCCGATCAGATGAATACCGCTGCTAAGGCAATTAACCTCGCGGGGCGAATGATGGAGGTATGTCGCTTCTCCTTTACATGCTGTAGATAATAACCATTAGTCCCCGAGCCTCCGGTGGAGTAGCTTGTTACTCGGTCGGATGCTCATTAGAAAACTAACGTAGCTGCATGTAAACTTCGAATCTGCACACACCTAGGGCTGGGTTAAGTTCCACTTGGCCCGGATCTTGTACACTTCAAATATGCACACACCTAGAGCCGGGTTAAGTTCCACTTGGCCCGGATCTTGTACACTTCGAATATGCACACACCTAGAGCCGGGTTAAGTTCCACTTGGCCCGGATCTTCTACACTTCAAATATGCACACACCTAGAGCCGGGTTAAGTTCCACTTGGCCCGGATCTTGTACACTTCGAATATGCACACACCTAGAGCCGGGTTAAGTACCACTTGGCCCGGATCTTGTATACTTCGAATATGCACACACCTAGAGCCGGGTTAAGTTCCACTTGGCCCGGATCTTGTACACATCGAATATGCACACACCTAGAGCCGGGTTAAGTTCCACTTGGCCCGGATCTTGTACACTTCGAATATGCACCAAGTTAATTTTACACTTTTGTACTTATTTCAGGTAACCACCAATCGCCAGAGCGCTGAATTCCAACGCCTGCTTGATACCCACAAGATGCTACGCGCAAAACATGTTGCACTTGGTGCAGAACATGAAAAGAGGGGTAATTTTCTCCCTCGGCACCTCTCCGTTTTTCTTCACTTTCTTCCGCTGAACTAATCTCCTCATTTGGTTTCTGCAGCTAGGGTGGAGGCTGAGAACAAGATCATGCGGAAGAACTTGGAGGAAATTCAGGGTATGTCCTCTTTTGTTCGACCTCGTAGTGTTTTCCATTTCTTCTTCTCCTTGGCTCGGCAAACATTCATTCCTCGGCTCTGCCGGGTCAACATACTATTTCAGCATCGCTTGAGGATACTATGCCCGTGCCTGATATGATGCTGCATTTTCTCGAACAAGCAGGGCAGCATCAAGCCGAGCTGAAGAAAAAGGATGATGAGCTTGCTCTCCTCCGGACTAAGGACGACGAGATTGCCAAGATCAAGGCTGAGATGGAGAAGATGAAGGCCCAGCATCAAACCGAGCTCCAAAAGGTTGGACAGAACTTCACAAAAGAGCGTGAGCGCCTTACTCTCCAGATCTCCAAGGACCAGGACCTACTCAGAGAATCCGACCTCCAGCTTGGGTCGGCAAACGCTGAGCTTGAGCAACTTTGCAAAAGACGCGATGCCTGCATCAAGGAGTTAACCCGGATCCATAGCCATATTTCTCGTAAGTTCCTTTCCCTTGACCGGCATAATTCTCCGGGTTACCTCATATGTCTTTTCTTTACCTTCTTCCTTTGCCCTGTTTCCAGACCACTTTCCCGAGGGTACTTCTATTGCAAGCGCTGTTGTTGCTAAATTTCGCTGAGAGAGGGGTACTCCCGTCATTCCTGACGGTGAGAGCATTCCCTTAGACATGGAGGACCTATTGGTCAGCCTGTCAGCTCGCATGGAAACTATCAAGAATTCTGGCAAGGATATCCTCGACGTTGTAGTTCGCATTTTCAATACGTTCTGGCCCGGAGAGAGTAGCCCGGAGACCATCGCGACTCTCGTTGAGAAGTTAATGGAGATTGAGACCCAGCTTGACCTCTGGAGAGAGTCTGATGGTCGTGCCGCAGCTGATACCATCCTTCACCATATTCTCACATGGTACGAGAAGATCGACCTCAGCCTCCTTACACGCCGGCGCACCGGATCCAGATGGACCGATGATCCGGAGTGTGTAGCTCGGCGCTAGGCTTGCGCCTACAGCCTCGTCGAATATTCTCCTATTCATGACTAGGTTGAAGGACCGAGCTTCCTGGAATCCGCTGGGGACGAGCACAATGAGAACATTGAAGATGGGTCAGATGAGGGCGGAGAAGATGATGCTTCAGATATTGAAGACAGCGACGACGACGCCGAACTTCCTCCTGCTGCTCCTTAGTTCCAAAAAGCTTGAAAATTTATCAGATCCCCGATATGCCGGGTGCAATTGTATGCTGGATATGCGATATTTTGCTACTACATTTCTATGCCGGATTAACTTGGGCGCAGTCCCCGAGTTTCATTTTCTTGTTCGTCCAATTCTCTGGCTCGGTACGTGTCTACCTTGATTCGGTTTTACGACTTACGAACCCGAGCTTCAAAAATTGTTTTAACAATACTTAGAAACTTTTAGGCTTGGCTCAAAATAATTCAGCATAATAACTTGAAAATAAATACAGGGTTAGTCCGAAAAACAAGCGTTAGCTCGAATAAACTCGTTTCCTTAGTCGTTTTTCATGTGCTACGCAATTCCAAACTTGTTCCCTTGCTTGCCATGAAGCCAATTCTTGTTGGACAGCAGCAAGTCGAAGAGTTGGGTTTTTGGTGCTCACACATTACTGATCCGGGTTAAGTAGAACAACTTATTCCAGCTACCGCATAAGAAATAACAACAAACGTTATTAGGGCGGTCCCCGAGTTACTGCTCGAGGCGCTGCTATTTCATTGATAAGCTTATTGCCGACATACACACCGACATATGAGACGAATCGGATACATACACTTCTTAGCTAAGTGTAGAAGGGACGAAGTAGTGCTACATTCCACAGTCGCTTGGATTCCTCTCCGGACCTATCCGCCTTGTTCTTTTCCCGTGGCTTTGCATCTATGAGATAGTAAGAATCATTGTGCAATGCTTTGCTCACAATGAATGGCCCTTCCCATGGGGGGATAATTTATGCATGCCAGTAGTACGTTGTACCAACCGGAGCACCAGATCGCCTTCCCGAAAGACTCGGGGGCACACTTTCCGGCTATGATAGCGTTGGAGATTTTGCTGATATATGGCTGATCTGGACAGTGACAGTTCTCTCGCTTCTTCCAGCAGATCAACATCATTTTGCCGGGCTTCTTGCACTTCGGCTTTTGTGTATTGGGTGACCCTAGGCGAATCATGCTCTATGTCGGCTGGTAATACAGCTTCTGCCCCATATACCAGAAAAAATGGCGTATAGCCTATTGATCAATTCGGAGTTGTTCTTAAGCTCCACAGTACCGCTGGTAGTTCTTCTATCCAGCACCCCGCTGATCTTTGCAGCGACTCAATGAGCCAGGGTTTTATCCCGGATAATACTAATCCGTTGGATCTTTCCACTTGTCCGTTCGATGTGGGGTGGGCTACCGAGGCGACATCGAGTCGGATCTTCTTATCTCGGCAGAAGCGCGCAAATGCTCCTTCCGCAAATTTTTTTCCATTATCGGTTATAATACTGTGTGGATAACCGTATCTCAAGATGATGTCTTTGAGAAATGTCACGGCCGTAGCTCCATCACATTTTCTTATAGGTTTCACTTCAATCCATTTTGTAAACTTGTCCACCATGACCAAAATGTGTGTCATGTTTCCTCTCGCTGGTTTGAATGGGCCAACCATATCCAAGCACCATACAGCAAATGGCCACGTAATTGGTATGGTCTTGAGTTCCGACATATGCATATGTGTCTTGGTGGCGTACCTTTGACAACCATTGCATTTTCTCACCAAATCTTCTGCTTGTTCCAAGGCACTTGGCCAGTAGAATCCATGCCGGAACGCCTTTGCCACCAAGGCTCGGGATGAGGCATGATGCCCGCATTATCCTTGGTGTATATCTCGGAGGATGTCAAGCCCTTCTTCCGGGTCAACGCATCGTTGGAGGACATTGGTTACACTCCATTTGTACAACTCGGAATTGATGATTGTGTATGCTTTTGCTCTCCTATGAGTTTGCCTGGCTAACACCTCCTCAGCGGGTAACGTTCCGTCTTTCAGGAATTGGAATATAGGCAGTGCCCAAGCTGGTATCGCTCGTGGAGGGAACATCTCCTCATAATTTTCCATCTGATCCACCGGCATAACTTCAGTCGGATCACGCTGAGCAGTCCTCGGGTCTAGCAAGGTAGTCCCGGGTTTGCCGAGGCAGTCCTCGGGTTTGCTGATGCAGTCCCCGGGTCTCGCGTACTACCTCCCGTGTCAATGTCCATGGGCTCAGTTCTGGATTCCGTATTTTTCGGGACATAGATCGAGTCGGTTCCTGGGGACGGCCTGAAAGATGGTTTTTTGAGGTGTTCCAATGCTACACCCGGTGGAATTGCCTGTCTAGTCGATCCGAGCTTCGACAACATGTCGGCAGCCTCGTTTTCCACTCGGGGTACATGGTGAAATTCACACCCCTCGAAGTAACCAGATATCTTCTACACGTGAAATTTGTATAGTGCCATGTTTGGATCCAGGGCATACCACACTCCGGAAACCTGCTGCACCACCAGATCCGAGTCGCCAAAGCATATTATCCGACGTATGCCAATCTCCTTTGCCACTTTGAGCCCATGCACAAGAGCCTCATACTCAGCGACATTGTTCGATGCCGCGAAATGGATCTGCAAGACGTACTTTAGCTGGTCCTTCTTTCGCGAGGTAAGCACAACCCCGGCGCCTAGTCCGGTTTTGGTTTTCGACCCGTCAAAGTGCATCCTCCAGTAATTCGGATCTTGTGGCGGTGGTTCGTATTGTACCTCGGCCCAATCCACAAAAAAGTCGGCCACAGCCTGAGATTTGATCGCTTCTCTTCTGTCGTATTGGGGCGCATAGGGGGCTAACTCAATTGCCCATTTTGCAATTCTGCCACTCGCATCCTTGTTACCCATTATCTCGGATATGGGAGCTTCACATATTACTTTGATGGGGTGCTCCTCAAAGTAATGCTTTAACTTCTTTGCCGCCATATAGACACTGTATGCCACCTTTTGAAAGTGCGGCTAGTTTAGTTTTGAGGCGGACAATACCTCGCTCAGGTAATATACTGGCCTCTGCACCAACTTACCCTCTTCATTGTGCTCCACTACAATTACTACACTTACAACTCGGTTGGTTGTGGCTATGTAGAGCAACATTGGCTCCTTTGATAGTGGAGAGGCTAACATTGGCGCAGTGGCCAACATCTTTTTTAAGTGGGCAAAGGCTTCGTCGGCCTATGGCGTCCAAACGAATTTATCCGACTTTTTCATGAGTTGGTAGAGAGGCAGTGCCTTTTCTCCCAACCGACATACAAACCGACTCAACGATGCCAGGCATCCAGTGAACTTCTGGACATCGTTAAGACACTTTGGCAACTCCATTCATTCGATGGCTCGGATCTTAGTTGGATTAACTTCGATGCCTCGGCTGGAGACGAGAAATCCGAGTAATTTTCCAGCCAGGACACCGAAGGTACATTTTTCCGGGTTAAGCTTCATCCGGAACCTTCTCAAGTTCGCGAATGTTTGCCTTATGTCGTCAAGGAGCATTGTGCTTTCCTTGGTCTTGATAACCACATCATCCACGTATACTTGTACGTTTTGACCTATTTGGTCGTGCAAACATTTTTGCATACATCTTTGGTACGTTGCACCTGCATTACGTAAACCGAACGGCATAGTGCGATAGCAGTAAGCCCCGTACGGGGTAATAAACGCAGTCTTTATATGATCATCCGGGTTCAGAGGCATCTTGTGGAAGCCATAATATGCATCAATGAATGACAACAGTTCGCGTCCCTCGGTCGAGTCTATGACCTGATCTATCCTCGGCAGTGGAAATGGATCTTTTGGACACGCCTTGTTCAGGTTCGTGTAATCGATACACATACGCCAAACCACTGCCACGTTCGGATCGTCCTTCTTCTTTTCTACCAGCACCGGAGTAGAGAGCCAATCCGGATATAGTACCTCCATGATAAATCCTGCTGCTAGTAACCGAGCTATCTCGTCTCCAATGACTTTTCTCCTATCCTCGGCGAAGCGGCGAAGAGGTTGCTTCACCGGCCTTGCTCCAGGTCTTACGTTCAAAGAGTGCTTGGCCAACTCCCTCGGAACACCTTGCAAGTCCTGTGTAGACCAAGAAAAAATATCCCGATTCTCACGGAGGAAGTTGACAAGCCCGATTTCCTATTTGTCAGTTAACCCGGCACCAATTGTTACGGTGCGCTCCGGGAACATGTTATCAACTGGAACCTTCTTGGTGTCCTTTGCGGCTTGAAATGAAACGCTGCCATGCGGGTTACTTAACGCTGGCATATATTGCTGCGCGGACTGAGCTAATGCCGCCACCTCTTGGATTTTTCTTTTCTCTTGCGCAATCACGAGTGACTCGGCTAGGTTAGACCCGGCTGAAGCACACTCAATGGAACGCCGGAAATCTCCAGCAATGGTAATCACTCCATTTGGCCCCGGCAACTTCATCTTCAGATAACTGATGTGACAGCTTGCCATGAATTTATTCAATGCTGGTCTTCCAAGTAACGCATGATATGCACTTTCCAAGTTCACCACCTCAAACTCCAGATTTTCAGTTCGGCAGTTATCCCTTGTGCCGAATAGCACGTCGACCCGGACCTTACCTATGGGCTCACAAGAAATGCCTGATACAATGCCATGGAAAGTTGTTCTCGTAGCCTGGAGCATGTTCTCCGAGATGCCCAACTTGCGCATCGTATCCACATACATGATGTTAATGCTACTACCATTATCAATCAAAACCTTGGAGAACCTCACATTGATGTTCGGTCCAATGAATGTCGGATCTAGCACTAGCGCATATGAACCTGGACTCGGCATAAGTTTAGGATGATCTTTGATGTTCCAGGTGATTTCCTGGTCCGACCAAGGCATGTACCTCATCCTTTGCTAATCGCTAGCATTGACCTCCATATGTCGGCGCTGCAAGCTCTTTCTATCTGTTTCCTCAGTCGTGAACACACAATAACTCTGGTGATGTTCCCTGTACTCATTCCTTCCCTCGTTTCCGGGGTACCTCTGATCCGGTTGTTGCTGATTTTCCACCTGATGCACTGCATCCCTTCTCTCATTGTTGTCATACCTCGGCGGAGGGGGAGGCAATATTAGCTGCTGCATGTTCGCCCCGGAGAGCAATTGCTGCCGAGGTAACTCCTGTCGAGGTTGCTCATTCCAGGGTGCTGAGCATTCCCCGAACCACCTTGCTCTATCTTACGCATCCACTCACATTGCCTCGTCGTGTGACCCGCCGGGCTATTCGGATTTGGCGTGTGAAACTTACACGGCTGGTCCAACATCGACTCATAGGTATACCTCGGACGGTCTTTCTTTTCCTGCCACTGTTTCTTTTGCTCTGGAGTCCATGTTTTCTTGCCATCATTTCTTGGAGTCCATTGCTCTCCCGTTCTCTGGTGTTGGTTGCTCCCTGCTCTGGGTTGATCTTGATTCACAGCTGCAACTTGTTGCGAACCGTAGCGATGATCTGGTCTATCATCTCTCCTTTTTCCTCTGTAATCGTTCCTCTAGGATGACCCAGCTCCATCCCTCTGATAGTATTCCTCGTTTGACTCGTTTGACGCGAGACTAGGTTGAGTCGGATCGCCCAAAGCATACGAATCAGCAATCCGGATCATCTCTGCCAGCGTAATTGGCATTTTCCTTTGCAACTTCATCCATAGCTCGTTGCCATATCTGCACCCCTGCGTAAACCACGCTATGGCCTGTGACTCTATGACACCCTCACACGAGTTTCTCATGGTACACCACTGGGTCAAGAATTCATGATCCGTCTCGTTAGGTCTTTGCTTGCAGATTGCTAGGGTCTACGGCCTATTCGGCCTCTGATATGTACTTGAGAAGTTGCTGATAAACATTTCTTCAAAATCTATCCAGCAGTTGATGCTTCCGGGTGGTAAATTATTCAGCCATACCGCCGGCCTTCCAACATCCGGGTACGTAACGTACAGCCCATCTCAAGTTGCCAGTTGCAATTTTCACCGCCGTAGCATAGTTTATCAGCCAATCCTCCGGCTTGGTACTGCCGTCATACGTCTTCGTGCCTCTGGGTAACTGGAAGTTTGGTACCGGCGGTTCCTTCATGATCCGGGGTCCAAAGCACGCTCGACCCGGAGGACCTTGACATTCGATCTGTTCCAACCTATACAGGCGATCTAGTTTTAACCTGGCGTCATCCGGCGTTAAATCCCTGCTTCCCAATCTTGACCCTATCACATGATAGTCTGGTTTGGGGTACCCTGCGTTCACCATCTCCGAATCACCGTCGTTGTATTGGTTTTGCTCTCGTTGCGCACCTTTCTGCTGCATACCTCGGCCGACGCTTTGCTCTTGCCTTGGTATATTCCGCTGCTGCGGTTGTCCTGCTCCTGTGGAGTTGCGCCGTCCGGCATTGTCGTTGGCAGCGTTCCCTTGACCGGCATTGACTTGGTTGTGATTACCTCGGCCAGCTTCACCTCGGCTCACACTCCGTCGATCATCACTTTTCCGCATCTCTTTTTCTTTTCCCGCACGCGTCGGGTCGTACGGGATGATCTGTTTGTTCCGTCTGGCCGAGGTTACTACCTCTTCTCTCCTTGGACCACCATGAGGCGATGATGCGGCTCCAGCGGACTTCTCCGGGTTACCCATCACCGAATGGACGATTTTGGAAGCTCCAGCTCTCTCCGGGTTATCTCTCAACAGCTCTTCGTTCTGTCTGTTCGCGATCTGAACCAGCTCGTTAACCCTATCTTGCTGTCTTTGACGGGCCTCACCCGTCAGACCCTCTAACTCGGACGCAGCCGCATCTGCTGCTCTGAGGTTCTTCGCCGGGGTACTATACTTCAGCAACCCCACAGACAAATAGTTTTCCGACCCTTCTGCTCCATCATCACCTTCTCTGTTCATCTCGCTTATGAGATTTCTCCCTTTTACTTTTACCGTATCAACTTTGTTTGCCTTTGCATACTCACGCAGCGTCATGTTCAGCGACTGCTGAGCCGCGGCTATTTTCTTTGCGCCCTCCAGTATCTTTTGCCTAGTTTCCTCTAGCTTGGCCTGTGCCTGAGCCGGATCTACCACTGCTGCTACCGGGTTAGCCAAGTTATCCATAGCTTCTCTCAGTACATTCTCAGGCCTCTCTAGTGGAAGTCCTCTACCTTTCCTCGGTGCCTTAGGTGTTACCTCCGGGTCTGGTACTGGGTCCTTGCTTGCGCCCGCACCTGGCGCAGTCATCATCACCTCCACATGGTCCGGGGAGCGAGCGATACGCGCCCCGTGAGCCACAGTGAGGGGTGGTTCCCCTGCATCGATGACGCGGCGCAGATGAACGCATGATACGTCCACAGCAATGTAGACCTTGTGCGCACCGAGCTTGACAAAGAGGCCGTTGCGCGAAAGTGGGCGCGTGCCGAAGCAGCCAGCATTGTCGCTGACAAAATCCAGCGCTCCAAAGCGCTGAATGAGCTTGGAGACGACACGTTCGCCGGTGCCGATGAGGTTTCCCGTCCGGATCTTCACCCCTGCTAGCGCCGCTAGCCCCACGGTGGGCGCCAATTGTCGTGGTAGTGTCACGGCAGATGCCATGGATAGGCTAAAGGTGGGGACTAATACACGCTAGGGGAATCCAGGGAGGGATAGTGGAGTGATTCTCCACACAGAAGTTTGTATTGCTATATCTGCGAGATTACAAGTGCTCCTTGAGCTGTATTGGCGAGAGGAGGAAGAAGGATCTCTCTTACTCTTGCCTACTATTTTTCCCTAGAACCCTAGATCAACTAGTCCTACGGAATCACCAAAACAACTAGAGCTCAACCCCTCCCCCCCTCTACCAGAAACCTATCCCCCCTTATATAGAGGAAGTTCGGTCCCTGCCTAGGGCATACATGGAGGCATATTCCTAAGAATATGCCCCCTCCCAAAGTGGTAACCCGACCGGGGTGCTTTTCCCACACACACATGCTTTAGCGACGTAAGCCTCTGCAGCCAGGCCGACATGGGCGTCGTCACCCTTGTTAGCCATGACCCGGTGGTCCTGCCCTTGCTTTCTCCGCTCATGCAGTGCGTACCGGACCTTGTTTTTGACCAGAGAGATTCCTTCCTTCTCCCGGAAACTAAGCGAGGACCCGGATCATAGTAGATCCGGCCACACTTGTTCCTGCATATAAGTTAGACAAGCACTTCCGACTTACTCCTTAAGTCGGATGAGACAATGTTAGGCGACCCCCCCTGGTCCGGGTTACTCCGTGATTCGGCCTGCCTAGAGGTGACCTGGCCAGCATCCGCTTTGACCTTGCCGAACCTCGGCTAACTCGGCCCTTATACCCCGGAGTGACCCTACCTGGGGGTATCTTTTTAATTTGAACTTAGTTTTGTCCCCTAGTTTGAAAATCAATTCAGAGAGATTTACAAATCCAAATGGAGTGATTCCAATTTTGTTAGAAAGCTACCAAAAAGATCTACCTAAGACCGTTGGATTTAATTCAAATAGTGTTAGAGATCTCTCCTAGTAAAAATAATAAGACAGAAGCATTTGCACCTTGCAACATTTTTATAAAATCAACCATGATAGCTTTTGAGTTGATTCCAACTCTCAAAAATCACATTTCACCATATCTATCTGAATAAGTAATAATATTAAGGTTTACATGCAGTGACTTTGGACAAGTACCAAAATAATGCTATATAGGCATTTCTAGTCACTTTAAATCATTAAATAATGAACTTAAACCAAAGTAATTGTGATCCAACCCTTAAATCACATTCCCACATGTTAGAATATGTGGTGAGAACATGTGTCCACATGATCCCATATTTGAAGTGGTGAATATTAAATCTTAGTTAATTTTCAATGAGTAGAAATTACTTTTCTAAAATAAAAAGGATAAAACCATTGAATAAAACTTGTGATGTTTGTGATGATAATAGATCATCAAATGTGTGCCTTAGAATGCTAATTAGAATATTTAAGTATTGTTTGGTGATTGTGTACTCCGTATGTATTTATAGACGATAGTACCGACCAAGCTTTCGAGGAGGAGGAGTTCTACCAAGAAGAAGAGGAAGAAAACTTCAACCACTACACCAACTAAGGCAAGCTAGCACTATCCAACTTAACCCTTGCAAGTTGTACTTGCAAGACACCATTAGCAATGCAAGCTAACCCTTGCAATCTAGATAACCCAAGCAAAGATGCTTTATGCATGCTTTGATTATACCACTTTGACTAGTATTTACCCCAAGTATTATTTTCAAGCTTTACTTCATTTACTTTACCCAAAGTTCTTTACTTGTTTTGAAGGTAGCATAAAGAGTATAAAACTTGACCTATATATAAGCCTTTAGATGTCATTCTATGGCATGAGATTGATCCCATCATTTCCACCTTAGTGAACACTCTTAACTTAGTAGTTTAGAGTAGATAAAAATTTGAGTCACTTTAGATGGGAGCACTTGGTGAAAATGAATTATGAAAACCTTGGAATGAGTAGTCATTCTATTGAGATGTTTTGACATGTGTTGAGAAACAAAACTGGTTGATGATGGTGAAAATGTTGAGGAATGAGCCTTAACCCTTTTATAAAACTGATGGTTGGATTTGGATACGATACCATTCCAAATTTACCGTACAACCACATTACCTGAATTGGGTAAGGCTTAGCCGGAAGTTTATATGCATTAGTATTAGTTCCCTCGTGGGAGAGGTCTGAGATGAGGCTACCTCTCAATGTTGTCCACCTATGCAGTGCCCAAGATGACAGATGGCCATGGTTGGGAGGCCATGCTCATAGGAGAGGTGCTTATACTAGGGTGTGTAAAGGAAAGGTTATGTTTGATTATCTGCATACTAAGTATGATGATTCAGGGTTATCCCTGACAGATGTATCGAATCTTGTGGTGAAAGTGTACCACCTCTGAAGAGTGTCAAACTATTTGAATAGCCGCGTCCGCGGTTATGGACAGTTGGAATGGCCATACTGTTTCGTTGTCAGATGTTTTCAAAATGACTTATGAAATGAATGATGAATCTTGACTTGACCACAACAGGGTTGTGTTTATGACACTAGCTTCCCAACTTAAGTGATTCTAGAACTTTATTTTATCTTTCTTTGCTTCTGAACTCAGCTTAGGTTTCAAACTTAACTTTATAGTTAGACTTAGATTTAGCACTTTAACTTAGAACTATACTACTTGTTAGTGGTAGTTTGCGAGTACTTAAAGAGTAGTCATCGCTTTTATCCCTGGCTATTCTCATGGCCAGACTATGAAGGAGACTAGCAAGATGATGGCCAGCAGGACGACGATGATAACTAGGACTATCTGCCTTCGTCAGCATTGCCTGTGCCCCTGAAGATGGACCCCACCGCTATGCTTATATTTTATTTCCGCTGCTTGTTGTATTAAGACTGGATCATGAGATCCTTATTTGTGTAAGACCTTATGTATGGTTTGTAATGGATGATGTACTGTGATATCCAATCTGTTATGTCTCGCAAAAATGGTAATCCTGGGATTGCGATGAATGACATAACAGGCATCTGGGATGAAAAATCCGGGTGTTGACAAGTTGGTATCAGAGCCATCTTGACCATAGGAGACCCTAGTTAGAATGGACGTCCAAACAAAAACTTAGTTTCAAAACCAATGTGAGTATTTATGAAAAACTATTTCCTCTATTATCCTTGGGAATTCACTCTTTCTCTCAAAAATTCATGTTCCTCAAAATTCTTACATTACTACTTAAAATTTGACACTCTTGATCACCTCACTAACTTCCTCATCCTAAATTCTTGTAGATGGAGTCTCAGTTCAGCAAATTTTACCAGTTGTGAAACGGAGGTCAACTGATCTTCGAGAGGGATCTGGATTCACTATCGGAGTTTCTGGGATGCCCACATCCGGAGTTTCTTGGAGCTCAACTTCCAGGACCCCCGGGAGGAGACTTACAGTGGCTAGTCACCGCGGATCTTAGAGGAAGCATCGAGGCACCAACTTCCGGGAGAATCCAGTTCTCCGTGAGAGAGAACAATTGGCTAGATGGATTAGCCAGGGCAATGCATGAAGCTCTCGCACGTCTATGTGCCCTCAGTGTCAACCAAATCCAAGGAACCCATTTTGCTCACTATGCAAGACGTGACTTCATGGGAATGCCGATGGAGATGCCAAGTCACCCAGAGTTGAGGCGTCAAGTGGAGAATCGTGACTTCTTGCTACACGACAGACAGCAGGAACTGGACAATGCTACAGAGTTAGCCAACCAGAACTGTGCCATTGCCGACCAGAAGGCCCAGACTTTTGCACTGCTCGTCCAGGATCGCCAGTCTCTTTGCCGCCAGCGTGCAAAGAAGGATCACACCATCGCCCGTCTTCACAAGAAGGTGGACGACCTCGAGAAGACCATCAAGGAGCAGGAAGCTCAGCTTGCTGCAAAGGAGGAAGAAGAGGAGGGTGAAGACATCCAGGGAGACATGGATTATTACCTCAGCAATGATGATGATTTTCTGGAGGAGGATGCTATGGACTTCTACACTGATGATGAGGACACCAACTTCATCGATGATGAGTAGATGCACTAGAGCACTGTTGTAGCTTGAGATGTATCGGTCCCACTGTATCATAGCTTGCAGAATGGTTCTTCAAACCATCTGTTTTCCTTTGATTGTTGTGGTGTGTGTTTGTATAGTGTGCTTGTTTGCATGAATGAAATTAAGTTAGTTGCAAAAACCCGAGTCAAACTCAAAGTTTCAGCTTTGAAACCAAAACCATGAACCTTAGAACTTTCCATCTTACCCCTGTATCTACCTCAATCTTCAGATGACTCGTGGAAACCAAGGAGGGAGCAGCTCGTCGCAGGACCCAATGCTGCAGATCTTGCAGAATCTCATCACAGACAGAGAAGCAAGCAGGGCAGAATGCCAAGCTAATCTAGCAACACAGCAACAGATCGCCCAGATGGCTCTCCACAACCAAGGGCATGGAAATCAGGATCACCATGGATCCAAACTCAAAAACTTTCAGAATACTAATCCCCCAATCTTTAACCAAGCTGAAAACCCCCTAGATGCTGATGACTGGTTGCAGACCATGGAAAACAACTTAGAAGTTGCAGGAGTTGATGAAAACGAGAAAGTTCTCTTCGCCACCCACTATCTGGCGGGAGATGCAAGAGCTTGGTGGACTAGTATCCATAACATGAACCATGGTCAAGTGATGACATGGGAAGCCTTCAAAGTCAAGTTCAGCCGCACCCACGTGCCGCAAGGTCTATTCACCAGAATGAGGGATGAGTTCCGTGACTTGAAGCAAGGCAGAATGACTGTGGTAGAGTACCGTGACAGATTCCTGTCACTAGCCAGATATGCACCTGATGAGATCAACAAGGAGTCCAAGAAGGAGAGAATTCCTGAACGGACTGCATGATGAGATGTAGACTGTCCTCGTCAACATCCGTTTCCAGGATCTCGAAGAGCTAGTCGACTCTTCCATTCAGATAGAAGGGAAGATTAACTAGGCAAACGACAACCGCAAGCGTCGTATGATGCAGCAATCTGGATCCAGCAGTCACCAGAAGTATCGTCGCAGCCCCTCACCAGGATATGCATCAAGGAACAATCGACCCCCAATGTCTCGCGCAAGCTACCCCAACCGTAGCGGAGGCAGTTTGAAGTCTGGAGGAAACAATCACAACTCCGGCAATGCCAACAACTTCAACCGTGCCCCTCCCAAGAACAACAACAACAGCAACAACAACAACACTGCACCCAGAACTGGCAGCAATGCTCTGCCTGTTGCAGCCAAGGACAAGTCCCAGATCACTTGTTTCGAGTGTGGAGTGAAGGGTCACTGTTACAATGAGTGTCCCAAGAAGACTGCCGCCAATGCTAATGTGAATACCCCAGCTCAACAGCAGCGTCGTGTTCATCCAGGAAGAAGATTTTCCCCAGGGAACCCTCACAACCGCAACGGTCATCTCTTCCACATGAACGCCGAAGAAGCCCAAGAAGCGCCAGATGTAGTGCTGGGTATGTTTTCTGTCAACTCAGTTTTAGCAAGGGTATTGTTTGATTCGGGAGCATCGCATTCATTTGTCACCGAAGAATTTGCATGCACTAGTAAGATTCACCCAACCAACTTGATGCATGTCATGATAGTTCAAATCCCCGGTTCAACAACCAAAGCTAGAAAAATTTGCAAAGTTGTGCCTATCAGAATGCATGGGATAGATTTTTATGCCAACCTAATTGTACTTGGAACCAAAGGATTGGAAGTAGTACTAGGTATGGACTGGATGTCAAGGCATAAAGGACTGGTAGACTGTTCTAAGAAAGCCATCACCATGACCAGTAGCTCTGGAGTAACCGTAGAGCATATCTCTGAAACCATACCTCGTCAATTCAAGTGCAACAAGAGTATAGCCCTACCCACCATAGACCAAGTCAGAGTAGTCTGTGAATACCCCGACGTATTCCCATATGAATTACCAGGTCCCCCGGATAGGGATATTGAGTTCATTATCGAACTAATCCCCGGAACCGGACCCATAGCCCAGAGACCCTATAGCATGAACCCCTCAGAGTTAGTGGAACTGAAGAAGCGGTTGGATGCTATGTTAGCAAAAGGCTTGATTCAACCAAGCGCATCGCCATGGAGATCACCAGTGTTATTCGTCGACAAGAAAGATGGAGGCAACCGTTTGTGCACAGATTACAGAAAGTTGAATGACGTCACCATCAAGAACAAGTACCCTTTGCCAAAGATAGAGGATCTATTTGATCAGTTGACTGGAGCCTAGGTATTCTCAAAGATTGATCTTAGGACTGGTTATCACCAACTTAAGATTCGTGCAACGAATATTCCAAAGACCGCCTTTACTACTCGCTATGGTTTATACGAGTATACAGTTATGTCTTTTGGATTAACCAATGCCCCTGCTTATTTCATGAATCTCATGAATAAGATCTTTATGAATTTCCTAGATAAGTTTATAGTTGTATTCATCGACGACATCCTTATCTACTCCAAGTCAGAAGAAGAGCATGAGCAACATCTGAGAATCATCCTAGAAACCCTGAGAGAGCATCGGTTATATGCCAAGTTCAGCAAGTGTGAGTTTTGGCTGAAAGAAGTAGGATTCCTAGGACATATTGTGTCTGTCGGAGGAGTCTCTATTGATCCCGCCAAGATCAAAGATGTCGAAGAATGGGAAGCCCCAACCACTCAAACCCAAGTCTGTGCATTTCTCGGATTAGCGGGATACTACCGCAAGTTTGTAGAAGGATTCTCGAGCATCGCCAGACCCATGACCCAATTGCTAAAGAAGGACAAGAAGTTTGAATGGACTGACAAGTGTGAAGCCAGTTTCCAGGAGCTGAAGAAGAGATTGATATCAACTCCAATATTGATCATGCCAGACATCAAGAAGCCGTTTGATGTATATTGTGATGCATCCAAGATTGGTCTCGGATGTGTGTTGATGCAAGAAGTCAAAGTTATCGCGTATCTGTCTCGACAACTGAAGAAGCATGAGCAGAACTATCCGACCCATGATCTTGAATTAGCAGCCGTAGTTTTGGCATTAAAGACATGGTGTCATTATCTGATGGGTAATCACTGTGAGATTTACTCAGATCACAAGAGCTTGAAGTATATTTTCACTCAGAAGGAGCTGAATATGAGGCAAAGGAGATGGATAGAGTGAATCAAGGATTATGACCTTGACATTCACTATCACCCCGGCAAGGCCAATGTGGTAGCAGATGCTCTTAGCAGATTGCCATGTAGGCTAAACACCATGATCAAGGAGAAGCAGCCAAATTTGTATGACGAGTTGGAGCAGTTTAGAACTGAATTAGTTAGCAAAGGATTCTTAGCTAGCATTGAACTTCAACCCACTTTGATGAGCCAAATCAAGGAAGCCCAGAAGGGAAATGAAAGTATCGATGACATCAAACATCGTATTGGTACAGGAAAGGTACCTGGATTCACTGAAGATGAAGAAGGAGTTCTGTGGTACAAAGGACGTATCTGTGTGCCATCAGATTCAGAGTTGAAGCAAGTTATCATGCAGGAAGCTCAGGATACTCTTTATTCTATCCACCCTAGAGGATCGAAGATGTATCAAGATTTGAAAGAGCAATTTTGGTGGCACAAGATGAAGAGAGGACTCGGAAGCTACATCGCCAAGTGTGACATCTGTCAAAGAGTCATAGCAGAGCATCAGTGACCTGCAGGACTATTGCAACCATTGCAGATTCCGGAATGGAAATGGGATTCCGTCGGAATGGACTTTATCACCGGTTTGCCTACTTCCAGTAGGGGAAATGACTCAATCTGGGTCATAGTTGATAGACTGTCCAAGGTATCCCACTTCATACCTGTCAAGACAACCTAGCAGAGTTCAAAGCTAGCAAAACTGTATATTGCTAGGATTGTTAGTCTGCATGGAACCCCCAAGACCATCGTATCAGATCGAGGAATCCCGTTTACCTCGAGATTTTGGCAGAAAGTTCAAGAAGGATTAGGCACCAAGTTGATCTTCAGCACCACTTATCACCCGCAAACTAATGGACAGACTGAGAGAGTCAACCAGATCCTAGAGGATATGTTAAGAGCTTGTGTGTTGGAATACGGATCAAAATGGGAAGACTGCCTGCGTTTTGTAGAATTCTCATATAACAACAGTTATCAAGCTAGTTTGCAAATGGCACTATTTGAATTCCTATACGGAAGAAAGTGTCATACCCCTTTGAATTGGTCGCAAGTAGGAGAGAGTCAAATCTTTGGACCCGACATTCTCTGAGAAGCCAAAGAGAAGGTTCACAAAGTCCATGAGCACCTCAAGACCGCCCAATCCAGACAGAAGAGTTATGTTGACAAGAGAAGGAGAGACCTGACTTTCAATGTCACAGATTTTGTATATCTCAAGGTTTCACCATTGAAAGGAACCAAATGCTTTAGTCTGAAAGCAAAGTTAGCCCCCAGATATATCGGACCCTTCAAGATTCTGAACCGTTGAGGAGAAGTATCGTATCAACTGGAACTACCAAAAGAGATGTCAGCCATCCACAATGTGTTCCATATCTCGTTACTTCGCAAATGCCTGTAAGTGCCGGAGAAGGCTGAAGTTTTCAAGAACATCGATCACCGAGTTGTTGAGATCAATAATGACCTGACCTATCGTGAACTGCCCATCCGTATCTTAGAAGAAGCTTATAGAACCACTAGGACGAGGAGTATCAAGTTTCTCAAGATTCAATGGAGCAACCATATCGAGGAGGAAGCCACTTGGGAGCGAGAAGATTACATTAGGACAGAGTTCCCAGATCTCTTTAGTTCCTAGTTTTCTTTGTAAATCTCGGGACGAGATTTTGTTTAAGGGCGGAAGGTTTGTAACATCCCAAAACTTTAATCCAAGGTTATTAAGAGCCAAATCATCAAAATTAGGGTTAACAAAAACTTTTCCAATAAAATTTATCAAAGCATTCATATGTGTGTGCATTTAAAATAGGAGTTGTTTGAATTGCCATGATTAAGTGATCCATTGCTTGTAAAATGATTCTTAGGTGAAATAAGCATCATCCAAATCATTCCCAAACAAATCCCAAAGAAAAACAAATCAAAATGAATAAAAGAAGCAAATGGTCATTTGTGCCAAATTAACTACCATGCCTACTTTGGCTATTCCTAGAACTCAAGACCTAACAGAAACAATTGTGGATCTTTGCACCCCTTGCTAGTACATGTAATGATGTACCAAGGCCCACTTTGTGATCTGCCAAAAACATTCAAACACTAAATTTAAATGACATTTGAAAATTGAATCTAGTGTAGGTATCAAGATGAACCTATTTCAAAAACCACTCAAATGAGCTCAATTTTCAAAACCCAAGCACCCATAGAGTCTCAAGCTTATATCTAGCACACCCACCAAAAATCTTTTAAAAATTCAAAAATAAGTTTCTTGCGGCCATTTCCACAAACACATGGTATGCAGAGTTTACACCTAATATCTAGCTCACTATTTTGTACAGGGTTTTGCACCCATTTGTCCTAAAAACACTCCCTTTGTCTCCCTTTGATCAAACCAGGCCCTTAGCACCCCATCCCCTACCCCCTAGTGGTAATGCCATGCCATGCCAAGCACATGCTTGTCGGCCGACCATGCCATCGCCGCAGCAGACCACCCCTCTCCCTCTCACCATGTCTACGAGCTAGCTCACACCTCACCGCCACTCTCTGTCCCCTCCACGAGCCAAGCCAGAGTGTGGACCACCGCCAATGCGCCGCGCTGGAGGAGAAGGGCCCCGCTGATTGTGACCACCCCCGGAGCTGCCTCGACCGTCCCTGAGTTTGTCGTCGACCACCAGTTTGTTTGCCCCCATCGCTGTCATCAATGGAGCCCTGGTACACCCCCTATGCACCCCCACCGACCGCTAGGGTTAAACCTCGCCGGCGATAGGTCCGTCGTCGATGACGAGCCCTAGCCGTTGATCCCCGTTCTAATCTAACGACCTACATTGCCCCGTATCGCTTCGCGTGTTATAGCGTCTGACCGATGGACCCCCTATCAGCTGTGCCCCGCGTCGCGTAGTGTCACTGGGCCGGCCCATTAGCTTTCCGGCGCGACCCATTTAGTTTGAATTAGGATTTTTCTTTTTAGTTTGAACTTAGTTATGTCCCCTAGTTTGAAAATCAATTCAGAGAGATTTACAAATCCAAATGGAGTGATTCCAATTTTGTTAGAAAGCTACCGAAAAGATCTACCCAAGCCCGTGGGATTTAATTCAAATAGAGTTAGAGATCTCTCCTAGTAAAAATAATAAGATAGAAGCATTTGCACCTTGCAACATTTTTATAAAATCAACCATGATAGCTTTTGAGTTTATTCCAACTCGCAAAAATCACATTTCACCATATCTATCTAAATATGTAATAATATTAAGGTTTACATGCAGTGACTTTGGACTGGTACCACAATAATGCTATATAGGCATTTCTAGTCACTTTAAATCATTAAATAATGAACTTAAACCAAAGTAATTGTGATCCAACCCTTAAATCACATTCCCACATGTTAGAATATGTGGTGAGGACATGTGTCCACATGATCCCATATTTGAAGTTGTGAATATTAAATCTTAGTTAATTTTCAATGAGTAGAAATTACTTTTCTAAAATAAAAAGGATAAAACCATTGAATAAAACTTGTGATGTTTGTGATGATAATACATCATCAAATGTGTGCCTTGGAATGCTAATTAGACTAGTTAAGTATTGTTTGGTGATTGTGTACTCCGTATGTATTTATAGACGATAGTACCGACCAAGCTTTTGAGGAGGAGGAGTTCTACCAAGAAGAGGAAGAAAACTTCAACCACTGCACCAACCAAGGCAAGATAGCACTATCCAAGTTAACCCTTGCAAGTTATACTTGCAAGCCACTATTAGTAATGCAAACTAACCCTTGCAATCTAGATAACCCAAGCAAAGATGCTTTATGCATGCTTTGATTATACCACTTTGACTAGTATTTACCCCAAGTATTTTTTTTCAAGCTTTACTTCCTTTACTTTACCCAAAGTTCTTTACTTGTTTTGAAGGTAGCATAAAGAGTATAAAACTTGACCTATGTAGAAACCTTTAGATGTCATTCTATGGCATGATATTGATCCCATCATTTCCACCTTAGTGAACACTCTTAACTTAGTAGTTTAGAGTAGATAAAAACTTGAGTCACTTTAGATGGGAGAACTTGGTGAAAATGAATTATGAAAACCTTGGAATGATGAGTCATTCTATTGAGATGTTTTGACATGTGTTGAGAAACACAACTGGTTGATGATGGTGAAAATGTTGAGGCATGAGCCTTAACCCTTTTATAAAGCTGATGGTTGGATTCGGATGTGATACCGTTCCAAATTTACCGTACAACAACATTACCTGAATTGGGTAAGGCTTAGCCGGAAGTTTATATGCATTAGTATTAGTTCCCTCGTGAGAGAGGTCTGAGATCAGGCTACCTCTCAATGTTGTCCACCTATGCAGTGCCCAAGATGACAGATGGCCATGGTTGGGAAGCCATGATCATAGGAGAGGTGCTTATACTAGGGTGTGTAAAGGAAAGGTTATGTTTGATTATCTGCATACTAAGTATGATGATTCAGGGTTATCCCTGACTAATGTATCGAATCTTGTGGTGAAAGTGTACCACCTCTGAAGAGTGTCAAACTATTCGAATAGCCGTGTCATGTTATGGATGATTGGAATGGCCATACTGTTTCGTTGTCAGATGTTTTCAAAATGACTTATGAAATGAATGATGAATCTTGACTTGACCACAACAGGGTTGTGTTTATGACACTAGCTTCCCAACTTAAGTGATTCTAGAACTTTATTTTATCTTTCTTTGCTTCTGAACTCAGCTTAGGTTTCAAACTTAACTTTATAGTTAGACTTAGATTTAGCACTTTAACTTAGAACTATACTACTTGTTAGTGGTAGTTTGCGAGTACTTAAAGAGTAGTCATCGCTTTTATCCCTGGCTATTCTCATGGCCAGACTATGAAGGAGACTAGCAAGATGATGGCTAGCAGGACGGCCATGATAACTAGGACTATCTACCTTCGTCAGCATTGCCTGTGCCCCTGAAGATGGACCCCACCGCTACGCTTATCTTTTATTTCCGCTGCTTGTTGTATTAAGACTGGATCATGAGATCCTTATTTGTGTAAGACCTTATGTATGGTTTGTAATGGATGATGTACTATGATATACAATCTGTTATGTCTCGCAAAAATGGTAATCCTAGGATTGCGATGAATGACATAACAGGCATCTGGGATTAAAAATCCAGGTGTTGACAATTTCCTGATGGTATCAGTAGGGCTTGACATCCGCGTTCCATTCCCCATCGAACTAGGCTTTTTGCTGTCGCTCTTGGGTGTGATCTCCTTACCGCCTCCCCTCACGGGTGTTGGATCCAGGGTGCTGGCATTATTGCCTTACCTTTGTGGCGTGTTCTTCTTCGAATTAGCCCTTTTGCTGCTACTATTGGGCGTGTTGTCCTTCGTGTTGGCATTATTTCCTGACCGCAGCGGCATGTTTCGCTCCAAATTAGCCCTTTTGCTGCTACAATTGGGCGTGTTCTCCTTCGTGCTGGCATTATTGCCTGACCTCAGCGGCGTGTTCCGCTCCAAATTACCCCTTTTGCTGCTACTATTGGGCGTGTTTTGCTCCAAACTAGGCCTTTTGCTGCTACTATTGGGCGTGTTCTCCTTCGTGTTGGCATTATTCCCTAAAAGCGGCGTGTTCTGCTCCGAATTAGTATTTTTTTTCTACTACCATTGGGTGTGGTAGCCACCGTGCTGGCCATCTTCGCCTCTTTGCAACCACTCCTGGGAGTGTTCACCATCGTGCTAGCCCTCTTAGCGTTTTTGCTACTACCATTCGGTGTGGCATTTTGACTGGATCTCAGGGGTGTACTCGGCGGCGTGATGCCTTTTTTCGTGCGACTCTTGGGCGTCCTCTTCTCTGGCGTGGTCTCCTTGGTGACGTTCTTATTTGGGGTGCCCTTTCTGGGGATGCTCTTACTGCTCCTCTTTATGATGCTCATCTATAAGACTCTCCTCTGTTCGAAGCTACCCTCAATCGCACCAGCCCCAGTGATGCCATGGATCAGGTTACCCATGCCTTCTAAAAGTCCACCTCTATTGTCGAGTTCCAATTCCTCTCCAACCATTGCACTATCAAGTGGAAGTACACTTCACCTCTATAATGTTTCCTTGTAAACGGTACAACTAAATCCCTGGTATCTTTCACTTCGATAGCCTTTTTGCTCCTGTAACCATAATATAACAAACGTGCTTCCTGGGAGGACCCCCACAGCACCTTCACACATAACGATGCCATCATGTCAGATAACTCTACCACTTCAGGATCGTATCTGCCAAGGATTACATCAAACTTGTCATAGAATTTTTCTATGCCATCATCTAATTTTGCAGTATAATCCGTGACACCGATACGAACGATTACTTTTCCATCATCAGGTTCTTCAGGATAGAAACCTCCGAGAGGTTCGAGAGGTGGAGCGACACCATCTGACCCAGCCCCAATGCCACCGCCGCCATCACTATCCTCATCGTTAGTTGGATCAACCTCGGTGGAAGTACCAGGACCAGGAGCAAGGCGAGGGCCCTTAGCAGCGGGAGCTACATCATATGGTGGATAGGCAGGGCCCCTTCTAATGGCAGTCACAATAGGATCAGCTGCTTCCATGCCACATCGACGATCAGGAGCAGTCCCACAACAGCATTGTTTCGAGTGCTAGAAGAGTCCATACCATGAGCTGGCTCCAGACCAGCAACTCGTTGAACCTGAGCACCGGTTTCGAGGAGGACACAAGGCATCAGTCTTTGCAACAACAGTGGGGCAGCCTCTGGAAGCCTTAGTTTGCTCAACAGCGGCAGGGATTGGGTCAACAGCGGCTAGATCAACAACAACACGAGGATGACTAGTACCAGCAGATTCCAGCACACGGGTTCGCACAACTTGAGGTCGGTTTCGAGGAGGAGCAACACACAAGGCGGCGGTCTTGGCAACAATAGCGGGGCAGCCTTCGGAAGCCTTAGTTTGCTCAACAGCAGCATGGATTGGGTGAGCAGTAGCCGCAGCAACATGGGCACGGGGACGGGGACGGGGACGGGGACGACCAGTACCAGCACATTCCAGAGCAGAGTTTTCCACAACGGCAATATGGGGACTCCTACGAGGATGTTGCCTGACAGAAGCATGTCGTGGACGAGGAACCACATTTTTCTCAACAACAACAGGGGTTCGAGTTAGACCACCCTGTCCGATAATAGTTGGGCGACTCCCAGTAGCAGGAGCTTCCTCATCCAGTATGTTACACATCAGCATAACCACGCGAAGCCCAGCATGCTGTTTCATCAACCCAATTAGCTGACTGTCACACGCTACAGGAACCTTGAAGCCTCGTTCATCAAGGATGCTAAACCATGCAGTCTGCTCCGGCCTCATTTCAGCAAGTTCACGCACAGCAACAACTAAACCAGGGATAGTGCATAACTGCACAGACGCTACTTCCATATTCACATTGTGAGCTTGTTTCCACGTGCTCTTCCCATCTGCTAATTTAATGTGGTAGCCACAGATGGTGATTCGAACCGTGTATTTCGGTTCAGCGGAGATCCTCGTTGATAGAAAATTGGAGACAAAAGATAAGAATTGGTTGTCAGCCTCGTGCTAGCAAACAATTCTATGTTCGATATATCTCTGTAATGCCAATAGCCAGCTAATAGTTATAGGTAGTGCGAATAGCAAAGAGAAGAGTAGCTCACCCGCAATTAGCCAGAAGTACTTCTTCCTTGGCAAATGGATCTGCCATCCTTCGTGCTGCTTTCAAATCGTGGCGGGCTAGATCGTCGCAACGGCTGGCACGACATTCGGCATTAGAGCTCGGTAGCAGCGATTAGGCGCAGCAACTTGGCGCCGGAAGTCAAATGCCCGAAGAGATCATTCTGGTTGGAGAGGGGATTTCGACATCGCCGGTGCTAGGGTTCATGCGAAAGGAGGGAGGGAGTGGATTTATGAATTTGGTCAACGCAGCATGCTCCTTTAGTCTCTCGTTTCGCCTATGTGGTTGCCGTGTTGGAGCTCGCGTCATGGAAATATTACCGACATGAGGGTCCCGACCGTCTACTTCATGGGGCAGTTTCACGGAATGTTTGGATTTGGTAGGAGTGAGATGAGCTCGCATCAAAATGGCCCTCTCAGTAGTTGGAGGCCCAACATTTCGAAACGTGGAAATTTCAGGCAACTTAGGTACCACGGTGCACTCGCCCGCGAACTTTGGTACCACAGCCCGGTAGCCCCCTGATCATGTGGCATTTATGCCAGTTGGAAATGAAGTCATATCATTCCGAGAATGAGATGATGAACCAAGACCCAACCTAAACATCGTGACCCGATCATGTCACGAAGTTCAAGTTATGATGATTAGAAATGGATCCTCGTAGACTATTCCTTAGACCGTGAGGCTATATCAATCACGGTCTCCCGAGAGTGCTTAGATAGCATCAAGAGCCACTTGGTAATATAGTGGTTATAAAGGTGTGTTCAGGTACTCGGAGGAAACCGTAGAGGCAACGTATGTTAAGAGCGGGATTTGTCCGTCCATGTGATGGGAAGATACTTAAAGGGCCCACTCGGAGAAGTTATATCCAATAGCTGCACAGCGTGTGATTTGATCATAGGGATATCACTTGTCGGAACGAGTCAAGTAGCATTGTTCAGTAACGAGATTGAACACGACATGGCAATGTCATTGATCAGATCTCGGACAATGCAAGTATTGAGTGACAAAGGGAATAAGACACGACTATCCCGGTTCAAACGACGAAAGATCTTCATGGAACGCACAGGGGTCACATGGCCATCGAGGTCCCTCTGTTGATCATTGGTGCGGGAGTGTCCCGACCATACCTGGAGTGTTCCCGAACCATGGGGTATCACTCTTAAGGGCTTGATGATGCTTAGAGAGTGTTTATACGATCGGTGGAATCACCAAAGAATAGTAGAGAGAAAACCGGAAGGGTTTCGGTAAGTCCGGAGGATGTCCGGAGTGGAGGTGGAAGGTGTTCCATAGCCATGGAGGTTGAATAATATGTGAATGGATATTAAATATTGATTTAATCATTTATTCATAATTATTTAATAAATAGAAAAAATCAATTTAAATGGTCAAAGGCTTAATGGGCCAATTCCCGGAGGGGAGAGGGCCCATTATGGAAAAGAGAGTGGGAGAAGGGGCAAGGGGGTGGCTGGCTGGGCCTAGCCCCCCTGCGCGGGGCCCACTAGGTGGCCAGCAGCCTCCCTCCCCCTTCTCTCCTTTAGTACCTCTCCTCCCCTATATATAGTGGGGGTATTTGGCCAAATAAAATACACCAATAATCAATAAAGGTCTTATCACTTTTGGGAGGACCTCTAATGATATTTTCTCCCTCCCCCTCTCTCTCTCTCTCATGACCGTGGTCCCAAGTCTGGACTGCGCGAACGAGAGAAATCTTCACCGCGGAGCGTCGTCGCGCTGCGGGATTCGGATCCGGGAGCTCTACTTCTACAACTACTGCTGGATCGGGGAAGCGGGAGTCATCGTCAGGCACCGGACGTGTGTAACTCCCCGCGAGGTGTCGCACTTGAGGCACTCAAGTCGTTGGAGCCAAGGAGCACAAGGACTTCATCACGACCTTGAGGACGGCTTTGGCTCGTCTACATCAACCACGCTCTCCTAAGCGTTGACAACACTTTTTGGTCTTCAAGGGTAAGTTCGCAAAAAGCCCTTCCCGTTATTGTATTACTAATAGATAGGTCCTAACATCTTCAAGGGTTCAGGGGCATAGAGTAAAATTTATTGTCTTCATACGTGGAACCCCAACAGTGGTATCAGAGCTAGATCTATGTGTAGTAATGCTAGTATGGGTAGAACACACGAGATGTAGCGTGTGGATGTTGATCTTTTAGTTGTTACCCTCCCACGTGTACTTGTGTATACCGCAGTAATGCTTGATGAAGTCGCCCCCAACCGACTTTACGCGTTTATTCGCGAGACTGGTCCACGCTTGACATATGGCTTGTACCGTATAAAGTGGCTTAGGGGGTGTCTGTCTCTCTCGCATTAGTTGGTATACCATTTGCAATGGAGGGCCCTGAAAGGGGTGTAGTAGAGACAACTACTTGATCAGCATTGTGCTAAAAGTTCGTAGGTAAGAACGGTTCTTGTGCGAAAGCCCATTCAGCCACGTAAAACATGCAAAGATAAAGTAGAGGCGTCTAACTTTGTTTTGCAGGGGGCGTTGCTTTGTGATATGGTTGTGGCAAAGGTAAAGTGATTACCTTTTGTTACGTAGTAGTAGGACTACCACACTGGAGTGACACTGGTACCCTGGTGTCTACGACGCCGGAACCCTGGCACCGGAACCCGGTAACGGCGGATGGATATCACGACATGAAGGACCATATCACATCGCATTTATATTCAATGTTATTGTTTGTATATCTTATTGTGTGCTAGTATTAGATACTCGACGGTAGCCTAATAATATGATCCTTGTTAAAATTACCAACGATTGTGTTCCCCCTTAGTGTGCACCACCAAGAAAGTTCTTCGGTATGAGGCGATCCAGGGTACAGGCCTGGGTGTCAGACATATCTACGTTCACATACAGTGGGTGTAAGCCATGTTGCACAGCGAATACACTAAGGTTGAGTTGGAGAGCCTAGCACGCCATAAAAGCGTGGCCTCGGAACACGGATGATCAAAAGATCGAGCACGAGTCGCATGAATGATGTGACCTTTGAACCCACATCAATGGTCGTGTCAATCGGGGGAGATGTGGCTGATAGGGGTCGTGGTATCACTAGGAACCCTTTTGGGGATAGGTGTTTCTGAGTGGAGTTATTATTAACTCATTTAATTATAAACTTAGTCTAAATTCCTTTTGCAATTATAAATGTAGATGGCACCTTTCCTGTTGATGATTGATTGGTTAGAAAGAGAGAATCTCAGATTAGATGGATCAAACTTCTCCATATGGGTTGCACGTCTCCACATTCTCCTTAGCGAGAATGACGTGGTCGACTACATACTCGACGGGATGAATTTGGATCAGCCCACTGACCTAGAGACCCTAGAGCATCGGAAAGACCGCTATCTCCATCGTGATATGGCCTCCTTCATTTCAGTTACCATGCGTTTCGGAATGGTGGATGAGCTGTGGCCTTTCATGGGTGATGTCAACCCTCGTTCGGTGATGCTACAGCTTAGGACACATTTCGTGGAACAAGCATGCATATGGGAGCATGAGCTGATGAGAGACTTCCTCTCCATTAAGATGGAGGAGAACTCATCACTAGATGACGACTTGGAGCACATGCATGATGTGTACATGAGGCATGCATACTTCCTGGATAGCTGGATGACGGGCTCTTTTGCAAACGGTGTTGTGCTGCGGTCGCTGCCACCAAGCTACCAAGCACAAGTCAGGACTTGCGTAATGAGGGGTGACGCGGAATCAATGGAGTTCCAACGGTTCGTGACACATCTCAGGAATGTGTTGTTTGAACCAGATGTCGCTCAGGTCATTAATGGCAAAGGTATATATTTGATATACAGTTTATAAATTTTATAATCTTGCAAACACATTTGCAGTGTTAAGTATATCTGATACTTGTTCTGTTTTGCTGAAAACAGGTCCTTCTGCATGAGAGGTGCTTGCTGGAGAGGATGTGACATTGCGTGACACTCTCCCTCGACATTTATCACTTAGTTTATGTTTTAGGATGATTATTGTAATCAAAAGATTATGAACTTCTTTAGTGTGTCTCACATTTTATGAGACAGTTATTCATATGAGTTTGTAACAAACAGTTGTTCCAATTTTATGAATGATTTCAATTCGTGTTCATATCTTGTTTGATTATGTGTGAATTATCCTTGTTCGTTTGAAGCTAATTGATAATGCATGAAAATTTCCAAAATATTAAAATGCCTTAAAATACCCAACTTAATTGATATTTCATTACTGAATGAAAACCATTTCTTAAATTCAAAGTTCTGTGATAATATGTGAAAGTCATTTGATTTCTTATCACATATAAATCATGCCCAAGTTCGGCAAAATAACTTGAACACCGTGTATTACTTGAATACAAAGTGTTTAATGAATTCTTAAAAGTAAATACATATTCGATGTATTGTGTTTTAACAAAAATGGTAATTATCATTATATGATTATTTAAATGTGTAAAGAAGTTTACCAAAGTAAACATGAATATGAAACTATTTGATTTGATCAAAGAGTTTCATTAATAAAAGGGTGTAAATATAAAAGAGAATCTAATTACTATGATTTGATCAATAGTAATGAAATTCAACTTTATAAGTATGGCATAAAAGAAATTGTGGAATGCAAAGCATTTTGAAACGTCAAAATACAAAGCATCACAATGTGATATTAGATATCAAAGTGGGTGAATAGAAGGCGCCAAATAAATCGTTGTAGTGTAGATGTAGAGACCATTAGTTAGAAATAGTTAGCACTCAATTAGAATTTATAGTGAACCATTTGAATTCATGAAAGTTTTGGGCTTATTCGATATAACCAAAACAATAGCGAATAAGTCCTTGTAGCGTATTCATTGGAAACTTTGAATACGAAACCCATAGCTGAAACCAAAAGGAAATCAAGATTTGTACTGCTTGGATTTTGGTGCATTCTTGAGAAAGCTCACTTCTAGTGATGTTTCTCAATTATGGGGCATATGGAAAATAGTGTAAAACACGATGAGGATTCATAACCCTGCATCAGAGTGTTGAGAAGAACAACGGACAACGTTCCTGAACGATTCTCTTCATAGAAGGAAAGAATCAATGATATTGATCATTGTATTTTTCCCACTAGTGTTTTCACTACATGAAGTAGGATTCAAGATGTAATCCATATCTCGTATGGAAACATTTGTGAATCATTTGTCATGATTCTTGGAATATGACATACCTACGAACTACTAAGGAAATAATGGTAAACTAGAATTATGAGAAATCCTAAAAGCAAAATTCCCTTGAGATTAGAAAGTAATTCGTTGATGAATCTCATAAGTAAAAGGAGTTGCTTGAATTTTTCCCAAATGACTACAAAGCCATAGTGGAAAAGGGGGTGAATGACAAAAGTACAATTTTTAAGTATTAGACAAATTCAAATGAATTTGATTCATGTGTGCTAAATGTCTAGTGGATTTAAAACTAGTAATAGTACTAGTATCTCATAGTAAATCTCGAAGTTTGATATTTGATCAAAGGATTTTGAAGTTGTTCAAAATAGTGAGTGGATATGCAATTTGCATAAAATTGAGTGGGAGTTATGAAAGTCTTTCTGAAACAATATGTGATTGACATATTTTTGAGTAGGAGAAATATAAGTCTCAAATTCAAATATGTAGGAACATATTTTGAGTGGGAGCTTATAGGAGTAATTCTTAAGTATGTTAAGAATGAAAGTGCAAATACTTATAAATAATGATTTATAAGATGTAAAAGTTGATAATAGGTGTATTATGATATTATGTAGTATTCCTTAAGGGATTCTAAAAGGGGTTTCAGAATAGAAGTTAATTGAACGGATCCTTAATAACTCAAATTAGGAATAGTATTAAGTTTAACATCAATGGTTGAAATAAAGAAAAGGATGATCATCATTCACTATGTTGAGACATAGGTTCTATCTTAGAAAACCATGATGATAACTTAACATAATATATGATCCAATAAGGAATGTTTAAAAGTGATTAAGTTTGAATCACGGAACGTTGAGCTAAGTTTGTCCGCAGTGTCTAGTAGAGAACTGTGGATATATTTTCCAAATCCATAAAGGATGACATATCTTAAAACATAAGGGGTTATGTTATAAGGGAATATGTTGGAATTCCTGTAAATACCGATTAAAGTCAAGTAGGAAGAGAGGTGAACAAAAACATCAAAAGTTGCACAGAGTGCACTAGTGTTTCAATGAATACATTTATAATAATAGATAAGGGTACCATCTAAAGTGTTGTATAATGTTATGGTGGGGCTAGTTCGCTTTTAACATAGAATGATGTGTCCCAGGGCACAGTGCCCATGAGAAAGCCCTCGAGGTTGATCTAAAGTCACTATAGTCTCCTGGAATCAGGCCTCGTTCTGCTTCCATAGCGACGATAAAGTACAGGCCCAAGACTCAACCTCTTCCATGAGCAAGCATGTTCAGGGTACCGGATATATGGTGCCAATGATTGAGAACAAATGCAGCTAGTGTATTTGTACTCTAGTGCAAGTGGGAGACTATTGGAAATATGCCCTAGAGACAAATAATAGTAAGGACTATTATCATATTTCATATAGTTTATGATTAAGTTTTATATCATTCTATAACTATATTGAGTGGAAACATCAATACACGTGTGATATACAAACAACCAGGGGTTCCCAGTGAAACTCTAGTCACTGGTTCATTGGTCAACAGATGATCATGTTTCCTGATCATGTGGCATTTATGCCAGTTGGAAATCAAGTCATCTCATTCCGAGAATGAGATGATGAACCAATACCCAACCTAAACATCGTGACCCGATCATGTCATGAAGTTCAAGTTACGATGATTAGAAATGGATCCTCATAGACTATTCCTTAGATCGTGAGGCTGTATCAATCACTGTCTCCCGAGAGTGCTTAGATAGCATAAAGCGCCACATGGTAATACAGTGGTTATAAAGGTGTGTTCAGGTACTTGGAGGAAACAGTAGAGGCAATATATGTCAAGAGCGGGATTTGTCCGTCCATGTGACGGGAAGATACTTAAAGGGCTCACTCGGAGAAGTTATATCTAATAGTTGTGTAGCGTGTGATTTGATCATAGGGATATCACTTGTCGAAACGAGTCAAGTATCATTGTTCGGTAATAAGATTGAACACGACATGGCGATGTCATTGATCAGATCTCAGGCAATGCAAGTATCGAGGAACAAAGGGAATAAGACACGACTGTCCCGGTTCAAACGACAAAAGATCTTTGTGGAACGCACAGGGGTCACATGGCCATCTAGGTCCCTTTGTTGATCATTGGTGCGGGAGTGTCCCGACCATGTCTAGAGTGTTCCCGAACCATGGGGTATCACGCTTAAGGTCTTGATGATGCTTAGAGAGGTTTATAGGATCGGTGGAATCACCGAAGAATAGTAGAGAGAAAACCGGAAGGGTTTTACTAAGTCCGGAGGATGTCCGGAGTGGAGGTGGAAGGTGTTCCATATCCATGGACGTTGAATAATATGTGAATGAATGTTAAATATCGATTTAATCATTTATTCGTAATTATTTAATAAAGAGAAAAATCAATTTAAATGGTCAAAGGCTTAATGGGCCAATTCCCGGAGGGGAGAGGGCCCATTAGGGAAAGGAGAGAGGGAGAAGGGGAAAGGGGGTGGCCAGCTGGGCCTAGCCCCCCGCGCGGGGCCCACTAGGTGGCTGGCAGCCTCCCCCCCCCTCCTCTCCTTTAGCCCGGGACTTTGAGGAAGGTAGTACCTTCCCTCCCCCTATATATAGTGGGGTATTTGGCCAAATAAAATACACCAATAATCAATAAAGGTCTTCTCACTTTTGGGAGGACCTATAATTGATATTTTCTCCCTCCCCCTCTCTCTCTCGTGACCGTAGTCCCACGTCTGGACTGCGGGAACAAGACACATCTTCACCGCGGAGCGCCGTCGCGCTACGGGATTCAGATCCGGGAGCTCTACTTCCGCAACTGCTGCTGGATCGGGGAAGCGGGAGTCATCGTCAGGCACCGGATGTGTGTAACTCCCCGCGAGGTGTCGCACTTGAGGCACTCAAGTCGTTGGAGCCAAGGAGCGCAAGGACTTCATCATGACCTCAAGGTCGGCTTCGGCTCGTCTACATCAACCACGCTCTCCTGAGTGTTGAAAACGCTTTTTGGTGTTCAAGCGTAAGTTCGTGAAAATCCCCTCCTGTTACTGTATTACTAATAGATAGGTCCTGGCAGCTTCAAGGGTTCAGGGGCGTAGAGTAAAATTTATTGTTTTCATACGCTGAACCCCAACACTTTTTACTAACAACAACTAGAGTCATTGCATGTGTGTTCCTTTCACATACCACATATGGATCCACCAGTGTCATTGAAATGTGTGTTCTCTTCAGAGACCACACTTGGATCCACCAGTTTCATTGCATGTGTGTTCTTTTTAATAACAACAACTGGAGTCATTGCATGTGTGTTCTTTTCACATACCACATATGGATCCACTAGTGTCATTGAAATGTGTGTTCTCTTCATAGACCACACATGGATCCACCAGTGTCATTGCATGTGTGTTCTTTTTACTAACAAAAACTGGAGTCATTGCATGTGTGTTCTTTTGACATATCACATATGGATCCACCAGTGTCATTGCATGTGTGTTCTTTTCACAATCCACCTATGGATCCACCAGTGTCATTGCACGTGTGCTCTTTTTACTAACAACAACCAGAGTCATTGAATGTGTGTTCTCTTCAGAGACCACATATGGATCCACCAGTGTCATTACATGTGTGTTCTTTTTACTAACAACAACTGGAGTCATTTCATGACTATTATTTTCACATACCACATATGGATCCACCAGGGTTATTGAAATGTGTGTTCTCTTCAGAGACCACACATGGATCCACCATTGTCATTGGATGTGTGTTCTTTTCAATAACAACCACTAGAGTCATTGCATGATTATTCTTTTCACATACCACATATGGATCCACCAGTGTCATTGAAAAATGTGTTCTTCTCATTAACCACAGCTAGAGTTATTGCATGTGTGTTCTCTTCAGAGACCACACATGGATCCACCAGTGTCATTGCGTGTGTGTTCTTTTTTACTAACAACAACTGGAGTCATTGCATGTGTGTTCTTTTCACATACCACATATGGATCCACCAGTGTCATTGAAATGTGTGTTCTCTTCAGAGACCACACATGGATCCACCAGTGTCATTGCATGTGTGCTTGTTTTACTAACAAGAACCAGAGTCATTGCATGTTTGTAATTTTTACTAACAACAACCAGAGTCATTGCATGTGTGTTCTCTTCAAAGACCACACATGGATCCACCAGTGTCATTGCATGTGTGTTCTTTTTAGTAACAACAACTGGAGTCATTGCATGTGTGTTATTTTCACATACCACATATGGATCCACCAGTGTCATTGAAATGTGTGTTCTCTTCAGAGACCACACATGGATCCACCAATGTCATTGCATTTGTGTTCTTTTTACTAACAACAACTAGAGTCATTGCATGTGTGTTCTTTTCACATACCAGATATGGATTCACCAGTGTCATTGCATGTGTGTTCTTTTCACAATCCACCTATCAATCCACCAGTGTCATTGCATGTGTGCTCCTTTTACTAACAACAACCAGAGTCATTGCCTGTGTGTTCTCTTCAGAGACCACACATGGATGAACCAGTGTCATTGCATGTGTGTTCTTTTTGCTATCAACAACTGGAGTCATTTCATAACTATTCTTTTCACATACCACATATGGATCCACCAGTGTCAATGAAATGTGTATTCTTCTCATTAACCACAGCTAGAGTTATTGCATGTGTGTTCTCTTCAGAGACCACACATGGATCCACCAGTGTCATTGCATATGTGTTCTTTTTACTAACAAAAACTACAGTCATTGCATGTGTGTTCTTTTCACATACCACATATGGATCCACCAGTGTCATTGAAATGTGTGTTCTCTTCAGAGACCACACATGGATCCACCAGTGTCATTGCATGTGTTCTCTTTTTACTAACAACAACGAGAGTCATTGCATGTGTGTTCTTTTTACTAACAACAACAAGAGTCATTGCATGTGTGTTCTCTTCAGAGACCACACATGGATCCACCAGTGTCATTGCATGTGTGTTCTTTTTTACTAACAACAACTGAAATCATTGCATGTGTGTTCTTTTCACATACCAAGTATGGATCCCCTAGTGTCATTGAAAGTTGTGTTTTCTTCAGAGACCACACATGGATCCACCGGTGTCATTGCATGTGTGTTCTTTTTACTAACAACAACTTGAGTCATTGCATGTGTGTTGTTTTCACATACCACATATGGATCCACCAGTGTCATTGCATGTGTGTTCTTTTCACAATCCACCTATGGATCCACCTGTGTCATTGCATGTGTGCTCTTTTTACTAACAACAACCAGAGTCATTGCATGTGTGTTCTCTTCAAAGACCACACATGGATCCACCAGTGTCATTGCATGTGTGTTCTTTTTACTAACAACAACTAGAGTCATTTCATGACTATTATTTTCACATACCACATATGGATCCACCAGTGTTATTGAAATATGTGTTCTCTTCAGAGACCACACATGGATCCACCAGTGTCATTGCATGTGTGTTCTTTTTACTAACAACAACTAGATTCATTTCATGACTATTCTTTTCACATACCACATATGGATCCACCAGTGTCATTGAAATGTGTATTCTTCTCATTAACCACAGCTAGAGTTATTGCATGTGTTTTCTCTTCAGAGACCACTAATGGATCCACCAGTGTCATTGCATGTGTGTTCTTTTTACTAACAACAACTGGAGTCATTGCATGTGTGTTGTTTTCACATACCACATATGGATCCACCAGTTACATTGAAATGTGTGTTCTCTTTAGAGACCACACATGGATCCACAGTGTCATTGCATGTGTGCTATTTTTACTAACAACAACCAGAGTCATTGCATGTCTGTTCATTTTACTAACAACAACCAGAGTCATTGCATGTGTGTTCTCTTCAGAGACCACACATGGATCCACCAGTGTCATTGCATATGATTTCTTTTTACTAACAACAACTGGAGTCATTGCATGTGTGTTCTTTTCACATACCACATATGGATCCACCAGTGTCATTGAAATGTGTGTTCTCTTCAGAGACCACACATGGATCCACCAATGTCATTGCATGTGTGCTCTTTTTACTATCAACAACCAGAGTCATTGCATGTGTGTTATTTTTACTAACAACAACCAGAGTCATTGCATGTGTGTTCTTTTTACTAACAACAACTGGAGTCGTTGCATGTGTGTTGTTTTCACATACCACATATGGATCCACCAGTATCATTGCATGTGTGTTCTTTTCAAAATCCACCTATGGATCCACCAGTGTCATTGCATGTGTGCTCTTTTTACTAACAACAACCAGAGTCATTGCATGTGTGTTCTCTTCAGAGACCACACATGGATCCACAAGTGCCATTGCATGTGTGTTCTTTTTACTAACAACAACTGAAGTCCTTTCATGGCTATTATTTTCACATACCACATATGGATCCACCAGTGTTATTGAAATGTGTGTTCTCTTCAGAGACCACACATGGATCCACCAGTGTCATTGCATGTGTGCTCTTTTTACTAACAACAACTGGAGTCATTGCATGTGTGTTCTTTTCACATACCACATATGGATCCACCAGTGTCATTGAAATGTGTGTTCTTCTCATTAACCACAGCTAGAGCCATTGCATGTGTGTTCTCTTCAGAGACCACACATGGATCCACCAGTGCCATTGCATGTGTGTTCTTTTTACTAACAACAACCAGAGTCATTGCATGTGTGTTCTTTTCACAATCCACCTACGGATCCACAAGTGTCATTCCATGTGTGCTCTTTTTACTAACAACAGCTAGAGTCATTGCATATGTGTTCTCTTCAGAGACCACACATGGATCCACCAGTGTCATTGCATGAGTGTTCTTTTTACTAACAACAACTAGAGTCATTTCATGACTATTCTTTTGACATACCACATATGGATCCACCAGTGTCATTGAAATGTGTGTTCTTTTCACAATCCACCTATCGATCCACCAGTGTCATTGCATGTGTGTTCTTTTTATTAACAACAAACAGAGTCATTGCATGTGTGTTCTCTTCATAGACCACACATGGATCCACTAGTGTCATTGCATGTATGTTCTTTTTACTAACAACAACTGGAGTCATTGCATGTGTGTTCTTTTCACATACCACATATGGACCCACCAGTGTCATTGCATGTGTGTTCTTTTCACAATCCACCTATGGATCCACCAGTGTCATTGCATGTGTGCTATTTTTACTAACAACAACCAGAGTCATTGCCTGTGTGTTCTCTTCAGAGACCACCCATGGATCCACCAGTGTTATTGAAATGTGTGTTCTCTTCAGAGATCACACATGGATCCACCAGTGGCATTGCATATGTGTTCTTTTTACTAACAACAACTGGAGTCATTTCATGACTATTCTTTTCACATGCCACATATGGATCCACCAGTGTCATTGAAATGTGTGTTCTTCTCATTAACCACAGCTAGAGTTACTGCATGCGTGTTCTCTTCAGAGACCACACATGGATCCACCAGTGTCATTGCATGTGTGTTCTTTTTACTAACAACAACTGGATTCATTGCATGTGTGTTCTTTTCACATACCACATATGGATCCATCAGTGTCATTGAAATGTGTGTTCTCTTTTGAGACCACACATGGATCCACCAGTGTCATTGCATGTGTGCTCTTTTTACTAACAACAATCAGAATCATTGCATGTGTGTTCTTTTTACTAACAACAACTAGAGTCATTTCATGACTATTCTTTTCACATACCACATATGGATCCACCAGTGTCATTGAAATGTGTGTTCTTCTCATTAACCACAGCTAGAGTTATTGCATGTGTGTTCTCTCCACCAGTGTCACTGCATGTGTGTTCTTTTTACTAACAACAACTGGAGTATTGGATGTGTGTTCTTTTCACATACCACATATGGATCCACAAGTGACATTGAAATGTGTGTTCTCTTCAGAGACCGCACATGGATCCACCAATGTCATTGCATGTGTGCTCTTTTTACTATCAACAACCAGAGTCATTGCATGTGTGTTATTTTTACTAACAACAACCAGAGTCATTGCATGTGTGTTCTCTTTAGAGACCACACATGGATCCACCACTGTCACTGCATGTGTGTTCTTTTTACTAACAACAACTGGAGTCATTTCATGACTATTCTTTTGACATACCACATATGGATCCACCAGTGTCATTGAAATGTGTGTTCTCTTTAGAGACCACACATGGATCCACCAGTGTCATTGCATGTGTGCTCTTTTTACTAACAACAATCAGAATCATTGCATGTGTGTTCTTTTTACTAACAACAACTAGAGTCATTTCATGACTATTCTTTTCACATACCACATATGGATCCACCAGTGTCATTGAAATGTGTGTTCTTCTCATTAACCACAGCTAGAGTTATTGCATGTGTGTTCTCTCCACCAGTGTCACTGCATGTGTGTTCTTTTTACTAACAACAACTGGAGTATTGGATGTGTGTTCTTTTCACATACCACATATGGATCCACAAGTGACATTGAAATGTGTGTTCTCTTCAGAGACCGCACATGGATCCACCAATGTCATTGCATGTGTGCTCTTTTTACTATCAACAACCAGAGTCATTGCATGTGTGTTATTTTTACTAACAACAACGAGTCATTGCATGTGTGTTCTCTTGGAGACCACACATGGATCCACCATCCTTTGCATGTGTGTTCTTTTTACTAACAACAACTGGAGTCATTTCATGACTATTCTTTTGACATACCACATATGGATCCACCAGTGTCATTGAAATGTGTGTTCTTTTCACAATCCACCTATCGATCCACCAGTGTCATTGCATGTGTGTTCTTTTTATTAACAACAAACAGAGTCATTGCATGTGTGTTCTCTTCATAGACCACACATGGATCCACTAGTGTCATTGCTTGTATGTTCTTTTTACTAACAACAACTTGAGTCATTGCATGTGTGTTCTTTTCACATACCACATATGGATCCACCAGTGTCATTGCATGTGTGTTCTTTTCACAATCCACCTATGGATCCACCAGTGTCATTGCATGTGTGCTATTTTTACTAACAACAACCAGAGTCATTGCCTGTGTGTTCTCTTCAGAGACCACCCATGGATCCACCAGTGTTATTGAAATGTGTGTTCTCTTCAGAGACCACACATGGATCCACCAGTGTCATTGCATATGTGTTCTTTTTACTAACAACAAATGGAGTCATTTCATGACTATTCTTTTCACATACCACATATGGATCCACCAGTGTCATTGAAATGTGTGTTCTTCTCATTAACCACAGCTAGAGTTACTGCATGCGTGTTCTCTTCAGAGACCACACATGGATCCACCAGTGTCATTGCATGTGTGTTCTTTTTACTAACAACAACTGGATTCATTGCATGTGTGTTCTTTTCACATACCACATATGGATCCACCAGTGTCATTGAAATGTGTGTTCTCTTTAGAGACCACACATGGATCCACCAGTGTCATTGCATGTGTGCTCTTTTTACTAACAACAATCAATCATTGCATGTGTGTTCTTTTACTAACAACAACTGGAGTCATTTCATGACTATTCTTTTCACATACCACATATGGATCCACCAGTGTCATTGAAATGTGTGTTCTTCTCATTAACCACAGCTAGAGTTCTTTGCATCGTGTTCTCTTTCAGAGACCACACATGGATCCACCAGTGTCATTGCATGTGTGTTCTTTTTACTAACAACAACTGGATTCATTGCATGTGTGTTCTTTTCACATACCACATATGGATCCACCTGTCATTGAAATGTGTGTTCTCTTTAGAGACCACACATGGATCCACCAGTGTCATTGCATGTGTGCTCTTTTTACTAACAACAATCAGAATCATTGCATGTGTGTTCTTTTTACTAACAACAACTGGAGTCATTTCATGACTATTCTTTTCACATACCACATATGGATCCACCAGTGTCATTGAAATGTGTGTTCTTCTCATTAACCACAGCTAGAGTTACTGCATGCGTGTTCTCTTCAGAGACCACACATGGATCCACCAGTGTCATTGCATGTGTGTTCTTTTTACTAACAACAACTGGATTCATCGCATGTGTGTTCTTTTCACATACCACATATGGATCCACCAGTGTCATTGAAATGTGTGTTCTCTTTAGAGACCACACATGGATCCACCAGTGTCATTGCATGTGTGCTCTTTTTACTAACAACAATCAGAATCATTGCATGTGTGTTCTTTTTACTAACAACAACTAGAGTCATTTCATGACTATTCTTTTCACATACCACATATGGATCCACCAGTGTCATTGAAATGTGTGTTCTTCTCATTAACCACAGCTAGAGTTATTGCATGTGTGTTCTCTCCACCAGTGTCACTGCATGTGTGTTCTTTTTACTAACAACAACTGGAGTATTGGATGTGTGTTCTTTTCACATACCACATATGGATCCACAAGTGACATTGAAATGTGTGTTCTCTTCAGAGACCGCACATGGATCCACCAATGTCATTGCATGTGTGCTCTTTTTACTATCAACAACCAGAGTCATTGCATGTGTGTTATTTTTACTAACAACAACCAGAGTCATTGCATGTGTGTTCTCTTCAGAGACCACACATGGATCCACCACTGTCATTGCATGTGTGTTCTTTTTACTAACAACAACTGGAGTCATTGCATGTGTGTTCTTTTCACATACCACATATGGATCCACCAGTGTCATTGCATGTGTGTTCTTTTCACAATCCACCTATCGATCCACCAGTGTCATTGCATGTATGTTCTTTTTATTAACAACAAACAGAGTCATTGCATGTGTGTTCTCTTCATAGACCACACATGGATCCACTAGTGTCATTGCTTGTATGTTCTTTTTACTAACAACAACTGGAGTCATTGCATGTGTGTTCTTTTCACATACCACATATGGATCCACCAGTGTCATTGCATGTGTGTTCTTTTCACAATCCACCTATGGATCCACCAGTGTCATTGCATGTGTGCTATTTTTACTAACAACAACCAGAGTCATTGCCTGTGTGTTCTCTTCAGAGACCACCCATGGATCCACCAGTGTTACTAAAATGTGTGTTCTCTTCAGAGACCACACATGGATCCACCAGTGTCATTGCATATGTGTTCTTTTTACTAACAACAAATGGAGTCATTTCATGACTATTCTTTTCACATACCACATATGGATCCACCAGTGTCATTGAAATGTGTGTTCTTCTCATTAACCACAGCTAGAGTTACTGCATGCGTGTTCTCTTCAGAGACCACACATGGATCCACCAGTGTCATTGCATGTGTGTTCTTTTTACTAACAACAACTGGATTCATTGCATGTGTGTTCTTTTCACATACCACATATGGATCCACCAGTGTCATTAAAATGTGAGTTCTCTTTAGAGACCACACATGGATCCACCAGTGTCATTGCATGTGTGCTCTTTTTACTAACAACAATGAGAATCATTGCATATGTGTTATTTTTACTAACAACAACTAGAGTCATTTCATGACTATTCTTTTCACATACCACATATGGATCCACTAGTGTCATTGAAATGTGTGTTCTTCTCATTAACCACAGCTAGAGTTATTGCATGTGTGTTCTCTCCACCAGTGTCACTGCATGTGTGTTCTTTTTACTAACAACAACTGGAGAATTGGATGTGTGTTCTTTTCACATACCACATATGGATCCACAAGTGACATTGAAATGTGTGTTCTCTTCAGAGACCGCACATGGATCCTGTAGCGTCCCCAACCTTTAATAAGATTGAGTCCCCTGTGTTTACAATGCTAGTCCCTGGATCAATAGCTAGCATCCACAGTTCAGATGTAATATCGAGAAACAAAGGTCATAATACAACTTTATAACCAGGAATAACATAATTTTTATTACATCAAACATAGCTCATTAGGCTATTACATTACATTGCAGCGGAATAACTATAAGCATTGGGTCCTTCATCTTCAAAGTGCCACAGGCAGATGTTGGTTGTAGACTTTGTAATCCTAATCAATCAATCTTCACTAAAACAATCAAACCTGCAACATAATAAGTTACAGCCACAAGGGTCAATACATTTGAATTGTATTGGCAAGTTATACTTTGGTAGTATAGTGGAGTCTATCATCTATATGCATTTGGCTAAGTGGAGTTGAGGCTTTGCATTGCTCAAAATAGATTTTTCCCTATCATTTGAAAATAAGTTTTATTTGGCAAAAACAAATTCCAAGGCATCTATCAATCAAAGACTGAAGATCCACTCAGGGCATCTATCAATCAAAGACTGAAGATTTACTTGGCAAAAACAAATTTCCCAATCTAAGATTTTGAGATCCTTGTACCAAGCCATCTCTCCATCAAAGATTGAAGAATTTCAAACAACCCTTGTTCACCCACAAGTTTTAATTTAGAAAATTGGAATGATGAGATTCTTGAAGTTTCCATGTCTTGATGCTCAAATTGTCCTTTACCAGGGACATGGCTAAGTACTTAGGTTTTACACTCTGCAGAGGTGGTGCACTTTCCCCACAAGTCTTGGTTTCCCAAGAATGATCCTTCAGTAGCCTTTCCTTAGTCAAATGGACGTTGCCCAACCTATCAATCACTACCACCCACTGTCCAAAAGACTAAGTTCCAGCATCCTAAGATCATGGCAGAGCCCATAATGCCAAGTGGTTGCACTTGAAGTTTCTCAACATTTGACATCTCAAATCTCTTTGTTTCCTGGGTGGCCATCCACAAGTGAGATACACTAAGGTAAACCATAAACATGGGCCTTATGAACCACTCAACCAAAAACCACCATGCAATCCCATTCCACCCAGGAGATTCATTAATCTTAGTTGTTTTATTAAACAAAACACAAGTCCTTAGACTTAGAAGATTTTTCATAGTGTGAATATATATCCCACCCAAGTTTTCTATTAGCTAGGATAAGCTTGGTAGTAATAGGATTCTTAACTTAGGGAAAATCCTACTAAGGATTCATCTACTAGATTTCCTATAGCAAGGTCTATACTTAGCAAAAATAAAACCATGCAAGATTTTACTTTAGCAAAAACACTAATGCATAGTGAAAATAATGGGATATAAGATATGAAATATCACTTGCCTTTTTGGTAGAGGGTATAGGTTCACTCCTTGTCCTTGCAACACTCACACTCTTAAAGTCACTACAATCAATCAAGCAAGGCACAAACTCAATCTACCAATCAAGCAAATCAACACACATAAAATAACAAAGTCAAAGAAATGCATGCAAGCATGCCAAGCTTTGCTTTGTTTGCAAAAGTGGTTCCTAGTGGGTCATAGACATTTGGGTACACCTAATGGTCATTTTTGTAAAGTGGCAAAGTCATGCATAGGCATGCAAAGGTTGGTTCTAATGTAGGGATGGTCCTCACTAGGCTTCTAAACTTTGTAAGTTCCAAATTGGTCATTTACCAAAATGGCAAAGTCATTTGCAAAAGGGTTTCTATTAGATTCCTAAACTTTGTAAGATCCAAATTGGTCATTTACCAAAGTGGCAAAGTTGTTAGCAAAAGGTTTCACCTCAAAAACCAATTTCAAAACAAGGCACCTATTTGGTCATTTTATGTGGTGAAGAAATATGTCTACTAGGGTTTTAGTCTATAGGGTTCACCAAATGAGTTGCTATTGCAAAACTTGGTGCTTTTGGTCAGTAGGTTTGGTCCAAACATTTTCTCAAGGTTTTCTTTATGAAAGCATTTTCATAAACAAAACAAATAGTTTTAGTTAGCTAGAAATGGACTAAACTAATTAATCCATTCTATTCTTTTCCAAAATCACTTTCCAAACTATGGGTTGGTTCCTATGGTCAGCAAGGTCACAACAAACTAATCGGCAAAGGTTTTAACCTAAATATCATTTTTAAATGATTTTTCTAATGTTAGCAAGCATACAAAAGAATCTGCAAAGTTAAACAAGTTAACAGATACTATTTGCTAAACTAAGGGCAGGGTTGGTTAGGGCTTGTCTTGATGATTCCAACGACATCAAATTTGTAAAATTTGGACGTGTGGATCAAAAGATACAAAGGTTTGAAGTTTGCAAAATATTCTGTTTTCAAATTCTGTTTTAAACAGATAGGTGACACGCGGCGTGATATCATTGGTCGATACCGGTTCGGCCGGATCGTGGCTGTGGAGCGTTGGATCTAATCTAATCGTGCGGTCCAGAGAGCGTACCTATTCGCGTGTAAGTGGTTCTATCGTATCCGATGGATCTAGATCGAACGGCTGCAATCACTCAGACCATCAACTGGCGGCGCTGCGGTGGCTAGCGGCGGCGGAGTCGTCGGTCGATGACGGTGCCGGCGATGCAGAAAGCGAGAAAGAAAGAGGAGATGCTCACCGGGCTCAGGAGGTTACGGAGATGCTCGGGGAGGTGTTGGTCGGGCGAGGGGCGCACTAGGGTGAGCTTGATTGCTCGCCGGAGTTGCTGCGAGCGGCGGGGTTCTCGGGTGGTCGTCGTTGGCGTCGCTGTGGATCACCTCAAAGCAAAACATCGATGCGGTTAGGTGCGCAGGACTCAGGCAAAGTCGTGTGCGTGATCGAGGAGTGAAGGGGCGGTCTGGTCTTACCGGTGGGACTCGTCGGAGCGGAGGCAGACGGCGGTTTGCTCTGGTTGAGGTCGAGGACAACGCTGCAGATCACCCGGAGGCGAACAGAGGGCAAGGTTAGTTGCGCAAGGTCAGTGCGGTGACGCGTGCGTGAAAGAGAAGGCGCGGGGCGGTCGGAATCTACCTGTGGGGCTCGCCGGAGCTGAAGACAGACGGTGGCGCTCACTGTCGACAACGGAGTCGAGGTTCTAGGGCACCCGCGGATGAATGGTTGGCACAGGAGGATGCGTCTGGATGCGTGGAGTAAGGGTGCTAGGTCGGCGAGGTAAGGGGAGGTCTGGTTTCGCCGGAATTGCTCGGAGACGGTGGTCGGAGCTGCGGCGGCACAGAGAAAAATTAGGGATGCAGGCGTCTGAGCCGAGGTGTCGAGGGATTTATGGAGGAGAGGGAGGCGTTTCCATCTGCGTGATCACTGCAGGTTTTACTCGCGTCATTAAGGTGAATTGAACTGGAGGAATCAACGGCAGAACGAGGAGAAGAACTGGTCGCGCGGGTGGGGAAGGAGAACAGGAGCAGTGGGGTCCAACGGTCAGTGGGAAAAGGAGAGAGGAGGAGGTCCACCAGTCGGTGTCTCAGTGGGCTGTTTCGGCGGTGAGAAAAGTAACGCTTCGGGGGAGGGAGCTGGGCTAGGTGGGCTGTTGTTGGGCCTACTGGGCTGGGTCGGTTTTCTCTAATTTTTTTTTCTGTCTGTTTGTTTTATTCTTTTCCAATTCTTTTTCTGTTTTGAATTTCAAACAAATATTCACACAATTTCAAACAACACTCAATCAATTCAAACAGCAAACTTTTCATTTGAATTTGGTTCTGTTTGGCAACATAATCCAAATCTCAAAATGAAATAATATTTTTATTTATTTTTAGGATCCATTTAACAATAATAAAATGGATCTTTAGTTATTAGGGTTTGATTTATTTAATAATATTTCCATTGAATTCCAATTATTTTCAAAACCAAACCAGAAGGTTTAATTTGAAAAATAAAAGAACACTTGGAAACTTATTTAAATAAATAAGTTTTGGTGTTTTAATTAAAATGGGAAAGCCTTTACTTAAATAAAATTGGATATTTAAATCCTTATTATTTTATTTAAATAATCCTTTACTCATTTTAATCAAAGCAAAACCTTTTAATAAAAGATTTCAAAGTAGTAATAAAATACTTGGTGTTCATTTAAAATGGGAAAAGCTTTTACTTAAATAAAATTGGATGTTTAAATCCTTATTATTTTATTTAAATAAACCTTTACTCATTTTATCAAAACAAATTATTTTATTACAAAAGTTTGGCCAAAATTAATTTGGCTTATCTTTTCATTTGAAACCAAAGTCTTTTATTAAAAGATCTAAAACAGTGTTTCCAAAACAATTTATTTTCCTTTGATAAATGTTTATCCAAATAAATCCCTTTAGGATTATTTGTTCACCATTTGGTATGGCTTTTGGTAAGGGCTTTATTGACTTTGGAAATTTCAAATTCCTTCTCTTGTTATACTTCTAAGATTTTGCTCATGGTTCCAAACTAAGTGAAACCAATCTCTAAGGTCTTTCTTGATCCTTTGTGATTATTTGTTGATCAAATTTGGTATGGATCAAATCCATAGATTTGGAGATTCTTTGGAAAATGATTTCCTTCCATTAGGGTTTAGGGTTTTGGATTTCTTTCCAAATGTTCAAATTTCCAGATACATTCATTGAGGAATGCATTTCCCTTGATTTGGATTTTTGTTGAATTCAAACTTCTACCAAAGTTTGTTCAAGATGGGATTTTAAGTCTCCTTTTAGAAACAAAAGTTTCTTTTCACCCTGATTTTCAACAAAATTTTATTTTGTTTATTTTATTTTCACATTACAAGATTTGGAAAATCTTGGGATGTGACAGATCCACCAATGTCATTGCATGTGTGCTCTTTTTACTATCAACAACCAGAGTCATTGCATGTGTGTTCTCTTCAGATACCACACATGGATCCACCAGTGTCATTGCATGTGTGTTCTTTTTACTAACAACAACCAGAGACATTGAAATGTGTGTTCTCTTTAGAGACCACACATGGATCCACCAGTGTCATTGCATGTGTGCTCTTTTTACTAACAACAATCAGAATCATTGCATGTGTGTTCTTTTTACTAACAACAACTAGAGTCATTTCATGACTATTCTTTTCACATACCACATATGGATCCACCAGTGTCATTGAAATGTGTGTTCTTCTCATTAACCACAGCTAGAGTTATTGCATGTGTGTTCTCTCCACCAGTGTCACTGCATGTGTGTTCTTTTTACTAACAACAAGTGGAGTATTGGATGTGTGTTCTTTTCACATACCACATATGGATCCACAAGTGACATTGAAATGTGTGTTCTCTTCAGAGACCGCACATGGATCCACCAATGTCATTGCATGTGTGCTCTTTTTACTATCAACAACCAGAGTCATTGCATGTGTGTTATTTTTACTAACAACAACCAGAGTCATTGCATGTGTGTTCTCTTCAGAGACCACACATGGATCCACCAGTGTCATTGCATGTGTGTTCTTTTTACTAACAACAACTGGAGTCATTGCATGTGTGTTCTTTTCACATACCACATATGGATCCACCAGTGTCCTTGCATGTGTGTTCTTTTCACAATCCACCTATCGATCCACCAGTGTCATTGCATGTGTGTTCTTTTTATTAACAACAACCAGAGTCATTGCATGTGTGTTCTCTTCATAGACCACACATGGATCCACTAGTGTCATTGCATGTATGTTCTTTTTACTAACAACAACTGGAGTCATTGCATGTGTGTTCTTTTCATATACCACATATGGATCCACAAGTGTCATTGCATGTGTGTTCTTTTCACAATCCACCTATGGATCCACCAGTGTCATTGCATGTGTGCTATTTTTACTAACAACAGCCAGAGTCATTGCCTGTGTGTTCTCTTCAGAGACCACCCATGGATCCACCAGTGTTATTGAAATGTGTGTTCTCTTCAGAGACCACACATGGATCCTGATGTCATTGCATATGTGTTCTTTTTACTAACAACAAATGGAGTCATTTCATGACTATTCTTTTCACATACCACATATGGATCCACCAGTGTCATTGAAATGTGTGTTCTTCTCATTAACCACAGCTAGAGTTACTGCATGCGTGTTCTCTTCAGAGACCACACATGGATCCACCAGTGTCATTGCATGTGTGTTCTTGTTACTAACAACAACTGGATTCATTGCATGTGTGTTCTTTTCACATACCACATATGGATCCACCAGTGTCATTGAAATGTGTGTTCTCTTTAGAGACCACACATGGATCCACCAGTGTCATTGCATGTGTGCTCTTTTTACTAACAACAATCAGAATCATTGCATGTGTGTTCTCTTTACTAACAACAACTAGAGTCATTTCATGACTATTCTTTTCACATACCACATATGGATCCACCAGTGTCATTGAAATGTGTGTTCTTCTCATTAACCACAGCTAGAGTTATTGCATGTGTGTTCTCTCCACCGTGTCACTTTGCATGTGTGTTCTTTTACTAACAACAACTGGAGTATTGGATGTGTGTTCTTTTCACATACCACATATGGATCCACAAGTGACATTGAAATGTGTGTTCTCTTCAGAGACCGCACATGGATCCACCAATGTCATTGCATGTGTGCTCTTTTTACTATCAACAACCAGAGTCATTGCATGTGTGTTATTTTTACTAACAACAACCAGAGTCATTGCATGTGTGTTCTCTTCAGAGACCACACATGGATCCACCACTGTCATTGCATGTGTGTTCTTTTTACTAACAACAACTGGAGTCATTTCATGACTATTCTTTTGACATACCACATATGGATCCACCAGTGTCATTGAAATGTGTGTTCTTTTCACAATCCACCTATCGATCCACCAGTGTCATTGCATGTGTGTTCTTTTTATTAACAACAAACAGAGTCATTGCATGTGTGTTCTCTTCATAGACCACCAATGGATCCACTAGTGTCATTGCTTGTATGTTCTTTTTACTAACAACAACTGGAGTCATTGCATGTGTGTTCTTTTCACATACCACATATGGATCCACCAGTGTCATTGCATGTGTGTTCTTTTCACAATCCACCTATGGATCCACCAGTGTCATTGCATGTGTGCTATTTTTACTAACAACAGCCAGAGTCATTGCCTGTGTGTTCTCTTCAGAGACCACCCATGGATCCACCAGTGTTATTGAAATGTGTGTTCTCTTCAGAGACCACACATGGATCCACCAGTGTCATTGCATATGTGTTCTTTTTACTAACAACAAATGGAGTCATTTCATGACTATTCTTTTCACATACCACATATGGATCCACCAGTGTCATTGAAATGTGTGTTCTTCTCATTAACCACAGCTAGAGTTACTGCATGCGTGTTCTCTTCAGAGACCACACATGGATCCACCAGTGTCATTGCATGTGTGTTCTTGTTACTAACAACAACTGGATTCATTGCATGTGTGTTCTTTTCACATACCACATATGGATCCACCAGTGTCATTGAAATGTGTGTTCTCTTTAGAGACCACACATGGATCCACCAGTGTCATTGCATGTGTGCTCTTTTTACTAACAACAATCAGAATCATTGCATGTGTGTTCTTTTTACTAACAACAACTAGAGTCATTTCATGACTATTCTTTTCACATACCACATATGGATCCACCAGTGTCATTGAAATGTGTGTTCTTCTCATTAACCACAGCTAGAGTTATTGCATGTGTGTTCTCTCCACCAGTGTCACTGCATGTGTGTTCTTTTTACTAACAACAACTGGAGTATTGGATGTGTGTTCTTTTCACATACCACATATGGATCCACAAGTGACATTGAAATGTGTGTTCTCTTCAGAGACCGCACATGGATCCACCAATGTCATTGCATGTGTGCTCTTTTTACTATCAACAACCAGTCATTGCATGTGTGTTATTTTACTAACAACAACCAGAGTCATTGCATGTGTGTTCTCTCAGAGACCACACATGGATCCACTGTCATTGCATGTGTGTTCTTTTTACTAACAACAACTGGAGTCATTGCATGTGTGTTCTTTTCACATACCACATATGGATCCACCAGTGTCATTGCATGTGTGTTCTTTTCACAATCCACCTATCGATCCACCAGTGTCATTGCATGTATGTTCTTTTTATTAACAACAAACAGAGTCATTGCATGTGTGTTCTCTTCATAGACCACACATGGATCCACTAGTGTCATTGCTTGTATGTTCTTTTTACTAACAACAACTGAGTCATTGCATGTGTGTTCTTTTCACATACCACATATGGATCCACAGTGTCATTGCATGTGTGTTCTTTTCACAATCCACCTATGGATCCACAGTGTCATTGCATGTGTGCTATTTTTACTAACAACAACCAGAGTCATTGCACATGTGTTCTCTTCAGAGACCACCCATGGATCCACCAGTGTTACTAAAATGTGTGTTCTCTTAGAGACCACACATGGATCCACCTGATGTCATTGCATATGTGTTCTTTTACTAACAACAAATGGAGTCATTTCATGACTATTCTTTTCACATACCACATATGGATCCACAGTGTCATTGAAATGTGTTCTTCTCATTAACCACAGCTAGAGTTATGCATCGTGTTCTCTTGAGACCACACATGGATCCACCAGTGTCATTGCATGTGTGTTCTTTTTACTAACAACAACTGGATTCATTGCATGTGTGTTCTTTTCACATACCACATATGGATCCACCAGTGTCATTAAAATGTGTGTTCTCTTTAGAGACCACACATGGATCCACCAGTGTCATTGCATGTGTGCTCTTTTTACTAACAACAATGAGAATCATTGCATATGTGTTCTTTTTACTAACAACAACTAGAGTCATTTCATGACTATTCTTTTCACATACCACATATGGATCCACTAGTGTCATTGAAATGTGTGTTCTTCTCATTAACCACAGCTAGAGTTATTGCATGTGTGTTCTCTCCACCAGTGTCACTGCATGTGTGTTCTTTTTACTAACAACAACTGGAGAATTGGATGTGTGTTCTTTTCACATACCACATATGGATCCACAAGTGACATTGAAATGTGTGTTCTCTTCAGAGACCGCACATGGATCCACCAATGTCATTGCATGTGTGCTCTTTTTACTATCAACAACCAGAGTCATTGCATGTGTGTTCTCTTCAGATACCACACATGGATCCACCAGTGTCATTGCATGTGTGTTCTTTTTACTAACAACAACCAGAGACATTGAAATGTGTGTTCTCTTTAGAGACCACACATGGATCCACCAGTGTCATTGCATGTGTGCTCTTTTTACTAACAACAATCAGAATCATTGCATGTGTGTTCTTTTTACTAACAACAACTAGAGTCATTTCATGACTATTCTTTTCACATACCACATATGGATCCACCAGTGTCATTGAAATGTGTGTTCTTCTCATTAACCACAGCTAGAGTTATTGCATGTGTGTTCTCTCCACCAGTGTCACTGCATGTGTGTTCTTTTTACTAACAACAACTGGAGTATTGGATGTGTGTTCTTTTCACATACCACATATGGATCCACAAGTGACATTGAAATGTGTGTTCTCTTCAGAGACCGCACATGGATCCACCAATGTCATTGCATGTGTGCTCTTTTTACTATCAACAACCAGAGTCATTGCATGTGTGTTATTTTTACTAACAACAACCAGAGTCATTGCATGTGTGTTCTCTTCAGAGACCACATGGATCCACCAGTGTCATTGCATGTGTGTTCTTTTTACTAACAACAACTGGAGTCATTGCATGTGTGTTCTTTTCACATACCACATATGGATCCACCAGTGTCCTTGCATGTGTGTTCTTTTCACAATCCACCTATCGATCCACCAGTGCCATTGCATGTGTGTTCTTTTTATTAACAACAACCAGAGTCATTGCATGTGTGTTCTCTTCATAGACCACACATGGATCCACTAGTGTCATTGCATGTATGTTCTTTTTACTAACAACAACTGGAGTCATTGCATGTGTGTTCTTTTCATATACCACATATGGATCCACAAGTGTCATTGCATGTGTGTTCTTTTCACAATCCACCTATGGATCCACCAGTGTCATTGCATGTGTGCTATTTTTACTAACAACAACCAGAGTCATTGCCTGTGTGTTCTCTTCAGAGACCACCCATGGATCCACCAGTGTTATTGAAATGTGTGTTCTCTTCAGAGACCACACATGGATCCACCAGTGTCATTGCATATGTGTTCTTTTTACTAACAACAAATGGAGTCATTTCATGACTATTCTTTTCACATACCACATATGGATCCACCAGTGTCATTGAAATGTGTGTTCTTCTCATTAACCACAGCTAGAGTTACTGCATGCGTGTTCTCTTCAGAGACCACACATGGATCCACCAGTGTCATTGCATGTGTGTTCTTTTTACTAACAACAACTGGATTCATTGCATGTGTGTTCTTTTCACATACCACATATGGATCCACCAGTGTCATTGAAATGTGTGTTCTCTTTAGAGACCACACATGGATCCACCAGTGTCATTGCATGTGTGCTCTTTTTACTAACAACAATCAGAATCATTGCATGTGTGTTCTTTTTACTAACAACAACTAGAGTCATTTCATGACTATTCTTTTCACATACCACATATGGATCCACCAGTGTCATTGAAATGTGTGTTCTTCTCATTAACCACAGCTAGAGTTATTGCATGTGTGTTCTCTCCACCAGTGTCACTGCATGTGTGTTCTTTTTACTAACAACAACTGGAGTATTGGATGTGTGTTCTTTTCACATACCACATATGGATCCACAAGTGACATTGAAATGTGTGTTCTCTTCAGAGACCGCACATGGATCCACCAATGTCATTGCATGTGTGCTCTTTTTACTATCAACAACCAGAGTCATTGCATGTGTGTTATTTTTTCTTTCAACAACCAGAGTCATTGCATGTGTGTTCTCTTCAGAGACCACACATGGATCCACCACTGTCATTGCATGTGTGTTCTTTTTACTAACAACAACTGGAGTCATTTCATGACTATTCTTTTGACATACCACATATGGATCCACCAGTGTCATTGAAATGTGTGTTCTTTTCACAATCCACCTATCGATCCACCAGTGTCATTGCATGTGTGTTCTTTTTATTAACAACAAACAGAGTCATTGCATGTGTGTTCTCTTCATAGACCACCAATGGATCCACTAGTGTCATTGCTTGTATGTTCTTTTTACTAACAACAACTGGAGTCATTGCATGTGTGTTCTTTTCACATACCACATATGGATCCACCAGTGTCATTGCATGTGTGCTCTTTCACAATCCACCTATGGATCCACAGTGTCATTGCATGTGTGCTATTTTTACTAACAACAGCCAGAGTCATTGTTCGTGTGTTCTCTTGAGAGACCACCCATGGATCCACCAGTGTTATTGAAATGTGTGTTCTCTTGAGACCACATGGATCCACCAAAGTGTCATTGCATATGTGTTCTTTTACTACCAACAAATGGAGTCATTTCATGACTATTCTTTTCACATACCACATATGGATCCACCAGTGTCATTGAAATGTGTGTTCTTCTCATTAACCACAGCTAGAGTTACTGCATGCGTGTTCTCTTCAGAGACCACACATGGATCCACCAGTGTCATTGCATGTGTGTTCTTTTTACTAACAACAACTGGATTCATTGCATGTGTGTTCTTTTCACATACCACATATGGATCCACCAGTGTCATTGAAATGTGTGTTCTCTTAAGAGACCACACATGGATCCAGATGTCATTGCATGTGTGCTCTTTTTACTAACAACAATCAGAATCATTGCATGTGTGTTCTTTTTACTAACAACAACTAGAGTCATTTCATGACTATTCTTTTCACATACCACATATGGATCCACCAGTGTCATTGAAATGTGTGTTCTTCTCATTAACCACAGCTAGAGTTATTGCATGTGTGTTCTCTCCACCAGTGTCACTGCATGTGTGTTCTTTTTACTAACAACAACTGGAGTATTGGATGTGTGTTCTTTTCACATACCACATATGGATCCACAAGTGACATTGAAATGTGTGTTCTCTTCAGAGACCGCACATGGATCCACCAATGTCATTGCATGTGTGCTCTTTTTACTATCAACAACCAGAGTCATTGCATGTGTGTTATTTTTACTAACAACAACCAGAGTCATTGCATGTGTGTTCTCTTCAGAGACCACACATGGATCCACCACTGTCATTGCATGTGTGTTCTTTTTACTAACAACAACTGGAGTCATTGCATGTGTGTTCTTTTCACATACCACATATGGATCCACCAGTGTCATTGCATGTGTGTTCTTTTCACAATCCACCTATCGATCCACCAGTGTCATTGCATGTATGTTCTTTTTATTAACAACAAACAGAGTCATTGCATGTGTGTTCTCTTCATAGACCACACATGGATCCACTAGTGTCATTGCTTGTATGTTCTTTTTACTAACAACAACTGGAGTCATTGCATGTGTGTTCTTTTCACATACCACATATGGATCCACTAGTGTCATTGCATGTGTGTTCTTTTCACAATCCACCTATGGATCCACCAGTGTCATTGCATGTGTGCTATTTTTACTAACAACAGCCAGAGTCATTGCCTGTGTGTTCTCTTCAGAGACCACCCATGGATCCACCAGTGTTATTGAAATGTGTGTTCTCTTCCGAGACCACACATGGATCCACCAGTGTCATTGCATATGTGTTCTTTTTACTAACAACAAATGGAGTCATTTCATGACTATTCTTTTCACATACCACATATGGATCCACCAGTGTCATTGAAATGTGTGTTCTTCTCATTAACCACAGCTAGAGTTACTGCATGCGTGTTCTCTTCAGAGACCACACATGGATCCACCAGTGTCATTGCATTTGTGTTCTTGTTACTAACAACAACTGGATTCATTGCATGTGTGTTCTTTTCACATACCACATATGGATCCACCAGTGTCATTGAAATGTGTGTTCTCTTTAGAGACCACACATGGATCCACCAGTGTCATTGCATGTGTGCTCTTTTTACTAACAACAATCAGAATCATTGCATGTGTGTTCTCTTTACTAACAACAACTAGAGTCATTTCATGACTATTCATTTCACATACCACATATGGATCCACTAGTGTCATTGAAATGTGTGTTCTTCTCATTAACCACAGCTAGAATTATTGCATGTGTGTTCTCTCCACCAGTGTCACTGCATGTGTGTTCTTTTTACTAACAACAACTAGAGTATTGGATGTGTGTTCTTTTCACATACCACATATGGATCCACAAGTGACATTGAAATGTGTGTTCTCTTCAGAGACCGCACATGGATCCACCAATGTCATTGCATGTGTGCTCTTTTTACTATCAACAACCAGAGTCATTGCATGTATGTTCTGTTCAGATACCACACATGGATCCACCAGTGTCATTGCATGTGTGTTATTTTTACTAACAACAACCAGAGTCATTGAAATGTGTGTTCTCTTTAGAGACCACACATGGATCCACCAGTGTCATTGCATGTGTGCTCTTTTTACTAACAACAATCAGAATCATTGCATGTGTGTTCTTTTTACTAACAATAACTAGAGTCATTTCATGACTATTCTTTTCACATACCACATATGGATCCACCAGTGTCATTGAAATGTGTGTTCTTCTCATTAACCACAGCTAGAGTTATTGCATGTGTGTTCTCTCCACCAGTGTCACTGCATGTGTGTTCTTTTTACTAACAACAACTGGAGTATTGGATGTGTGTTCTTTTCACATACCACATATGGATCCACAAGTGACATTGAAATGTGTGTTCTCTTCAGAGACCGCACATGGATCCACCAATGTCATTGCATGTGTGCTCTTTTTACTATCAACAACCAGAGTCATTGCATGTGTGTTATTTTTACTAACAACAACCAGAGTCATTGCATGTGTGTTCTCTTCAGAGACCACACATGGATCCACCAGTGTCATTGCATGTGTGTTCTTTTTACTAACAACAACTGGAGTCATTGCATGTGTCTTCTTTTCACATACCACATATGGATCCACCAGTGTCATTGCATGTGTGTTCTTTTCACAATCCACCTATCGATCCACCAGTGTCATTGCATGTGTGTTCTTTTTATTAACAACAACCAGAGTCATTGCATGTGTGTTCTCTTCATAGACCACACATGGATCCACTAGTGTCATTGCATGTATGTTCTTTTTACTAACAACAACTGGAGTCATTGCATGTGTGTTCTTTTCACATACCACATATGGATCCACCAGTGTCATTGAATGTGTGTTCTTTTCACAATCCACCTATGGATCCACCAGTGTCATTGCATGTGTGCTATTTTTACTAACAACAACCAGAGTCATTGTCTGTGTGTTCTCTTCAGAGACCACCCATGGATCCACCAGTGTTATTGAAATGTGTGTTCTCTTCAGAGACCACAAATGGATCCACCAGTGTCATTGCATATGTGTTCTTTTTACTAACAACAAATGGAGTCATTTCATGACTATTCTTTTCACATACCACATATGGATCCACCAGTGTCATTGAAATGTGTGTTCTTCTCATTAACCACAGCTAGAGTTACTGCATGCGTGTTCTCTTCAGAGACCACACATGGATCCACCAGTGTCATTGCATGTGTGTTCTTGTTACTAACAACAACTAGATTCATTGCATGTGTGTTCTTTTCACATACCACATATGGATCCACCAGTGTCATTGAAATGTGTGTTCTCTTTAGAGACCACACATGGATCCACCAGTGTCATTGCATGTGTGCTCTTTTTACTAACAACAATCAGAATCATTGCATGTGTGTTCTCTTTACTAACAACAATTAGAGTCATTTCATGACTATTCTTTTCACATACCACATATGGATCCACTAGTGTCATTGAAATGTGTGTTCTTCTCATTAACCACAGCTAGAGTTATTGCATGTGTGTTCTCTCCACCAGTGTCACTGCATGTGTGTTCTTTTTACTAACAACAACTAGAGTATTGGATGTGTGTTCTTTTCACATACCACATATGGATCCACAAGTGACATTGAAATGTGTGTTCTCTTTAGAGACCGCACATGGATCCACCAATGTCATTGCATGTGTGCTCTTTTTACTATCAACAACCAGAGTCATTGCATGTGTGTTATTTTTACTAACAACAACCAGAGCCATTGCATGTGTGTTCTGTTCAGAGACCACACATGGATCCACCAGTGTCATTGCATGTGTGTTCTTTTTACTAAAAACAACTGGAGTCATTGCATGTGTGTTCTTTTCACATACCACATATGGATCCACCAGTGTCATTGCATGTGTGTTCTTTTCACAATCCACCTATGGATCCACCAGTGTCATTGCATGTGTGCTATTTTTACTAACAACAACCAGAGTCATTGCCTGTGTGTTCTCTTCAGAGACCACCCATGGACCCACCAGTGTTATTGAAATGTGTGTTCTCTTCAGAGACACATGGATCCACCAGTGTCATTGCATATGTGTTCTTTTTACTAACAACAGCTGGAGTCATTTCATGACTATTCTTTTCACATACCACATATGGATCCACCAGTGTCATTGAAATGTGTGTTCTTCTCATTAACCACAGCTAGATTTATTGCATGTGTGTTCTCTTTAGAGACCACACATGGATCCACCAGTGTCATTGCATGTGTGTTCTTTTTACTAACAACAACTGGAGTCATTGCATGTGTGTTCTTTTCACATACCACATATGGATCCACCAGTGTCATTGAAATGTGTGTTCTCTTTAGAGACCACACATGGATCCACTAGTGTCATTGCATGTGTGCTCTTTTTACTAACAACAATCAGAATCATTGCATGTGTGTTCTTTTTACTCACAACAACTAGAGTCATTTCATGACAATTCTTTTCACATACCACATATGGATCCACCAGTGTCATTGAAATGTGTGTTCTTCTCATTAAACACAGCTAGAGTTATTGCATGTGTGTTCTCTGCACCAGTGTCACTACATGTGTATTCTTTTTGCTAACAACAACTGCAGTATTGCATGTGTGTTCTTTTCACATACCACATATGGATCCACAAGTGTCATTGAAATGTGTGTTCTCTTCAGAGACCGCACATGGATCCACCAATGTCATTGCATGTGTGCTCTTTTTACTATCAACAACCAGAGTCATTGCATGTGTGTTCTTTTTACTGACAACAACCAGAGTCATTGCATGTGTGTTCTCTTCAGAGACCACACATGGATCCACCAGTGTCATTGCATGTGTGTTCTTTTTACTAAGAACAACTCGAATCATATGGATCCACCAGTGTCATTGAAATGTGTGTTTTTTTCACAATCCACCTATGGATCCACCAGTGTCATTGCATGTGTGTTCTTTTTACTAACAACAACCAGAGTTATTGCATGTGTGTTCTCTTCAGAGACCACACATGGATCCACCAGTGTCATTGCATGTGTGCTCTTTTTACTAACAAAAACTAGAGTCATTACATGTGTGTTATTTTCACATACCACATATGGATCCACCAGTGTCATTGAAATGTGTGTTCTCTTTAGAGACCACACATGGATCCACCAGCGTCATTGCATGTGTGCTCTTTTTACTAACAATAACTGGAGTCATTGCATGTGTGTTATTTTTATTAACAACAACCAGAGTCATTGCATGTGTGTTCTCTTTAGAGACCACACATGGATCCACCAGTGTCATTGCATGTGTGTTATTTTTACTAACAACAACCAGAGTCATTGCATGTGTGTTCTTTTCACATACCACATATGGATCCACCAGTGTCATTGCATGTGTGTTCTTCTCATTAACCACAGCTAGATCATTGCATGTGTTTTCTCTTCAGAGACCACATATTTATCCACCAGTGTCATTGAAATGTGTATTATTTTCAACTACAGCCGTTGGCCACAAATAATCGGGACATAGAGCTAACCAGCAACCGCTCTGGGCTTCTAGAAGACCCGATCCCCGATTGTTAGGCGCCGTTGGATCGGGGTGCATGGACGATAAGGATGTCCTTCACGAGGGCGATCCGCGAGAAGTCTGTTCTGCAAACTGATTGGGAGTGGCAACGACGCTGGGCCTACGTCCTTGCCCTTATCCCCTTAACCTCGGGGCTGAAGCTCAGATCGTGTTCCTTCATCGCCATGGAGAGGGATAGGCCCAAACTCAGCTTGCACGAGGCTCAGATGTTCGCCCACTACGACATACTTGCCCCGCCGTTTGTGAGGCTTCCAGCCGGCTTCGAGCTCAGCTACGACGGGGTTCCTGTCGCGCCGCTCTTGCGTGACAATGTGTTGGCGAGGCAGATCGTGGAGCGCCGCCGCCAGCTATCGGAGTGGAAGAGGGCAACGACACGGTACTTGCGGACGAGCGCGTACTGGCGAAAGTTGTTCAAGAAGGAGTGGGCTGCGTTGATTGAGCTGTGCGAAACCCACCGGCGGGAGATCCACCCGGACCGCGAACTCAAGGGAGGCAGCGCTCGGCGGTCTCGGGCGTACGACCTCCACTATTATCGATGTAGCACACCATGAAGAATCCATGAGGAGGAGGAACGCTGCCGGGAACATCGGCATCGATTCTGACACGGAGGAGGCTGGCGGCGACACGGATAACGTCGTCAATGATGGAGACTGTGGGAGCGTCATAGTCGATTAGGGCCACTTAAGCATAAATTAAATCTATGTGCGGTATCTTAATGCGCTCTTTGGATCTGGGTCACTTGAGTCATGGTCGATTATCATCATAATTTATATATGTTGGCCATGTTTTAGTTGTCTTTGTCTTTGAAACTAGTCGATCGAAACTCATCCAATCCTGAAAATAAAGTTCGCGCATTCCTGGCATATCTGATGGGACAATACGCTGACTCTGCTCCCAGCACTTGATGGCACAGCTATAATTTGGAGTGCGCCAAAGGAGAAGGGATCGAGCGTGTTGTAATAGTGTACTACTCCTGTCCAGATATAACTGACTTAGTTTTTTTTAGATATTTAATAAATGTGTCTCTATCCAACACATGTCTAGATACATGTTTTAGGTTTCTCTGTCTTTCAAACTAATCAAAAGTCATCAAATTCTGAACAAACAAAGTCATTGCGTTCACATCTGATGGGACAATATTCCAACTCTGCTACTTGATGGCACAACCATAATTCTGGAGTGCGCCAGAGGAGATGGGAATGCAAGGGAGATGGGAACTAGTAGCCGCGTCCAAACACAGGTAAAAAATTAATGTAATAATATTTAAAAAAAATGTAATCTGGTCCACATGACCCCATCATAGACACGTCGCACGCGCCAGATATAAATAAAGACGACACAACTAGTTTAGTTTCAATGATATAATTCAACATACGACGTTACTGTGCCCGCATCTTTCTGCTCCTCTTATTAGTCTGCTAGCCCACACTGCATTAAGCATTAGTTGATGAGGATAAAAAATGATAAAATGCCAAATAAAATAATTTTTAAGCTTACCTTTCATCCGGAGAATCGTACAAAGATGAAATTAGCATGGATTTATTATTTCTCCTGCAGTTAGCCGAAAAATCCTCAAGAACATCCTCAATCACCCCTGCAACTTCTTCATATTCTAATACACCTCCATTATTTTCCCTTTCCTCCCGGTTTCGCTTACCCTTTTGTTTCTTTTCACACCCTTTTCTCGCCGGCACCTCCACTTCTTCATAAATTGGCAGCTTACGTACGTTTTCCTTCGAGTGCTCATCACCGTCTTCACGCTGCTCTTCCTCTAGTTCTGGCTGAGAAGCCTCATTTTCTGACACCGGGGTGTGAACAGGGACAATATCATGTATAACTGGGTTTTTGCACAACCTCTTGATATGGCTGAATCTGCCACAACGTTTGCATTTCCTTTTCCTAGCTCCCAGCCTTGAACCTTTATCGATGGAGGCTTCGATCCTTAGCTTTCTAGGCCTCCCAGGTGGCCTCCTAAGAACTGGTGGTTGAAGTTTGAACCCTGGATCGACAATCTCCCAATCATTTTCATCGGCCATAGGTGGTACGTTTTCTACATAAGTTGCAGCAAACTTGTCCACGGAGAAATAGTTGTCGACATAGTTCTCTATTTCAGCTCTGCTACCTCTAAGCTTTAAGATGAAGTAAATTGCATGGTGACATGCCAGACTAGTAATCTACCACTGCCTGCATGAACAAGTCTTGTTTCCATTGTCTACAGTGTCCTCCATTCACTTCCACACTTGTATTCTGCATAAACCTCAGCCAATGTTCTGGAACTTCTGACCATCCTCATTTTTATTGTTCTCATTGCCATGGTTCTTGCATTCAGTAACATAACCACCTTTGGAACTATTTTATGGCCTAACAATTTTCTTGCACAAATTCTTTGCCTTAAATCTATCTTCACCATTATGCATTGTCTTATTGCACCCAACAAAATAACAATTCCAGGTGTCTTCATGCCCGAAATCTTATCATTGAAACTCTCTGCCAAATTATTGCAAACAAAATCCACATTGCTCAACTCACCAAACTTTCTTCTGGCCCATAGCTTGGTGTGATGTTCTTCAAGGTATTTTTTTCACCTTTGGCACTACATACATGTTCTGCAAGTAAGTAGCATGCGTGCTTGGGGTGTATGTGTATGCTGATCGCCACAAGTCCTCTTCAAAGATCTTTCCTTTGAACTTCTTTGTGAAGTTAGTAGCAAGGTTCCGCATGCACTCCCTATGCTCAACCCCAGGAAACGTAGCATCAACAGCATTCTCAAGACCCTCGCATGCACCGGGGTGTGTCACCAAGCCTTCAGGGTGACTAATTAATTCCTGTAGTCTCTGCATTGAACCATGTCCAGCTTTCATTTGATTCACCCTCAAGAACAGCATAAGCTATGGGTAGAAGCCAATTATGCGCGTCCAAAGCACAAGGTATAACATGTCCCTCGAACTTCCCTATTAAAGAAGTTATGATATTGCCAAGTATGGCCTGCAGCCTGCCTAGGAACCCTTCCAAAGATGTCTTCAAAGTGCATAAAACATCTCTTGAAGCATATCTTATATGCCTGCTTATACCTGACCCCCCTCGAGACCTTTTTCTCTTCCTTTCACAACCTCGTAATCGATGTCAACAACACTACCAGGTGATGTTTTCTCTACCTGAGCTTTGAAACTATACAACATATGAAAACTATCATTCCACTTGCCTTGAATGAAGTCTAGAGTCATCTCCTTCCCATCAAAGACTCTATGGTAAGGAATCAGAACGTTAAACTTTGTGGTAATCTTTGCTCCGAGTTCAGCAGGTCCAATGTTATGGTCCTGCCTCACCCGGTCAAGTACAGTATCAGCAATCCACTTGGTCGTCGCCGGTCTAATTTTATCACTTAAAGAAGTATTAGGGCAGTTGTGTTTCTTCGTGTTTACTTTGATCTGCATTCGATAAGAATCCAAATAATTCAGAGCTAATTATCAGTAGAATAAATATGAGAAAGACTGAAACTAAATGTAGCTATTGCAACCTGAAATGGGTGTCCACCCCGCATTGGAGATGCATGTAATCTCCATTTACACACATTACTTTCCCTACAGTGCACCCTAAATATCTTTTGGTCGCTCTTTTCAATGATAAATTCAAACCCAACTCTGATTGCATAGGTTGCAACTGCATATCTGCAGTCCTCCACATTATCAAAGACAGTCCCCTCATCAATTGTAGGATTGTCCCTATCAAAGTGTATCACTGGCCTGTCCTCGTCTTCATCATCGTATCTACATCCCATTTCCACATCTTCACATTCCTCTTCCTCATCAGTCCCATAGTCAGGCTCAAAGTTAGAATCAACCAAATATTCCCTACTCTCCATCCTATCAGGGTCAGCAGCCATGTCTGGATATGCTTTCTCATCATCATCCGCACCGCCACACATTTCAGTGCCTTCATGCTCGCTTGACAAAGCATCATGCTCAAGGACAAGCTGTACAGACGTCCTGCGGTTACAAACACATATCCTTGCCATCACCACGGGACTAGAAACGCTAATTGGGGTATGCAGAAAAGGAATCACAGTTCTTACCCTTCAACGTGGACACACGGCACCTTCACCGGGCTCCATACCTCCAAAGCTCTGCACCCCTCTTCCTCTCCCCCCTGTTCCGTTGTCCTCTGTGCTCTCCAGACTTGAAGGAGATTCCGTGCTCTCCAGCCGTGTAGGGCCCATCTCCGTGTTCTCAAGCCTCACAGAATTGATCTCCGAGCGGGATCCCGATCACCAGCGTCTTTGGGCCCCTAACCCAATGGCCGACTCTCAGTTTTCGTTTCTATACGTGCCTGGGCAGTGGACGGCGGCAAGGAGACAGGGCATGGAGGGGAGGGGAGGGGACGTGAGGGGATGGCAGGGAGGGGAGGGCGGGAGGACGACGGCCCAAGGGGACGACGAGAGCGGTGCACGACTGAGCGGATTGGCGGCGGCAGGAGCAGAGGAGCGAAGCTGGTTGCGACAAAGCATGGAAAATTGCACAATAATTTGTTGGTGGGCGACACCAACCCTCGAACCTGGGACGCGCACCGTCGAAGGTGGAGGAGGCAGGCCCGCTAGTTAGAAAACATGCCACCTGTCAGCACACTATGCACGGTAGCACTTCAGGGAATTTTTTAGCAGGTCCCACATGTTAGTCTGTTTGATCAAAACTTGCATACAGTGCATGGCTGGTTCACGGGCTAGTTCCGAAAAAATGTCTATTGATCCTAACTTGAAGTGGCAGTTCCGCTTCTTCTCCCTCGTCTCCTTGTTCCTCGTAGTGGCAGTTCCGCTTCGTCTCCCTCTTCTTCTTCTCCTTGCAGTGGTAGTTCTTGTTTCTTCCTCGATCAAAACATTCCCGCACATAATCCATGGCCAGTAACCGGATGAAGAGGAACGGTCCGATCTCCCGACTGACCCACTTCGCAAGATCGCCAACTACTTGCTGGAGAAAGAGGAGTACGTCGACACCTATGCTGCTTGTCGGGAAGTCTGCACCGATTGGTGCCGCACTTTAAAGGTGCCCGAATTCCATCTCAACAAATGGATCATGATAGATCACACACTTCCAGACGTTGGCGACTTCACCTTCCTCAACCTCGCCACTGGTCGTTGCTTCAGGACAAATCTAATGGATGTCCATTGCAGGTTCACATTCACATCCGATATTTATTGGTATTTTCCATTGTAAACATCTTAGTGCTAACTGATGCCCTCTTCTTCCAAAAGATTCTACTTCGTCGGTGTTTCTCATGGCGTCATCGTGCTTGCTCAGAGGGTGGAGCCGTACCAGATTCGTCTTCTGAACCCAATCACTCATAAGTCTAACACTAAGTTTCAAGCATACATACCATCTAATCTTCTGCAATCTGTCATCGTGACGAAGTCCCCGACGATGGTGTTCGTTTGCACTGATTATCCAGATCATATTGCATGGGCCGATGAGAGCACCCCCAACGGGGCAAATCAATGAATCATTTGGAGAAGGATTGTATTCGCCACCTCCTGCTATGCTTCTAGACTGCATGACGGCATTCCGAGGGGAAGTATATGCATTACTTGAGAATGGAGACATCTTGTCGACCAACATCTAGTTAGAGCACATGGTTAATCGCTACTATGGCGAAAATAATTTCAGCCCCAGTCTTTGAACAGGTACGCGGAACTTATAAATTTTACCATGTGGAGTCAGATGGTGATCTGCTTCTTGTGTTGAACGGGGATTTCGCCAAAGAGCAACCGGTGTTGTACCGCGTGGACACGGAGAACCGCTCTCTCGAGGCCATCGATGACATTGGAAGTCGTGCCCTCTTTGTTTATTACAATCGGTCTATCTCCATTGACACCAGGTTACACCCCACAGTCAAACCCGGTTGCATATACTACAGGAATTATATCAGACTGTATGATCATGAGGTTCAAGCCTGGGAAGAAGAACCAACAATGACGTATGGCTTAAGTCGGGAACATACACCGAGGCCTTACCCTATGGACGAGATACTGGCAGCACATTGCAGACGGAGAGAGTTCTCTGAATATGTGTTGCAGCACGTGTGGGCTCCCCGGATTATTCATCCTATAAATCCCTGTTATGTATATATCCATGTTCCCATGATCAGTGAGCCATGGAACATAACCGACAAGTAGCATTACAACATCCGAAACATAACGAATTACAAGACTTCATAAATGCCATTATGGCTACACCATCCTTAGCAGCGGAACATCATCACACGCAGAGCCCAATCGTGCCTCAACCTACAGGCAACTGACTGGGAAGACGGCCTAGGTCACTGGACGTCACCTTAATCCTCCGATGCCGAACCTCTGAAAGTATCGTCAAGTAAATAACCAGGGACAATGCCGTGAGTACATTTGAATGTACTTGCAAACCACTAAGATAAGCGGAATAAGGAAATGCAATTTTGGCTGTGGCGAGATAGCTTTGTCTAGGGTTGTTTTTGAAAAGCCTAGACTAACTCTTGTAGTTATGGCATCTCCATATATTTTTTGAAAAAGAGTTTTGAAAACCATGCCTCTGTTTTATGAGTCAAGATATCTCCATATCTTTGTTGAAAAAGAGTTTTGAAACAGTTTTGGAGTATAAAACCCTTTTTAAACCTCTTTGACCACTTCTGGTCAAAGCAAAGCTTTCGAACTCAGGTTCCCTCGGAACCTTCATCCTTTCCTCCGTTCTTTCCAAACCAACAACGTTTTGGCACTCCTAGACAACACCTTTACAACCGTCCTTGACCATGGACACGGCTATTCGAATAGATTATACTCTGTAGAGTTTGCGCACTTCCCCACAAGAATCAATACATCCGCCGGGATACAACCACGGCCCACTACCACTGTAGATGGGGGTCTGGATAATCAAACCTAACATTTCGCTTGTCGACCCTAGCAAAGGCTGCTTTTCCTTTTGGGTTTGTTCTCCCCGGCAATGAGTATGTGGCTCCCAGCCATAGTCCTGCCTTCCGTACATGCGTATACCCAATCGTAGCTTGGCGTATACCTTAATCTGGTGACTCCACTTCCTTCCGTACCACCTAAGTCATACCGTCCGCGGGAGACCCAATTGTTGCACCGGCACTCCTGCTAGAATAGGATCACTCTTGCCGAAGCAACCTATAGGCTCCAGATCATAGATCTGTTAGCGCCTGCTCGGGCTTCAAGGGATCTCTCCCTATAAGCATTGTACAAGCTTCCTCGACTAATGAAGACAAACTACGAGCTAAGCCCCAGCACCTGGGGTAATGTGGTTGCACGGATAAAAATTGTTCCAATAAAGGCGTAGAACATCCCTTCACTTTCTCACTTCTCATCATCACCACTTTTGTAGTTAAAACATCCGCTTGGTACGATGCCTGTTCCCAAGGGTTTTTACAAAGCAGTTCTTCAACATTTGTAGTAGGGTAAAACCCAAAATAGTTCATTTTCTCAAATCGGGGGTTTTCAACGAGGTAAGATGCTGGCCATCATACTCTCGGTCTAAAGGGATAAAAGGGTAGGTACATCAGGGTGGTGCCACGAGGGACACAAAGTCATAACTTGGAGGAGCCAAGTTATTAGCGCGGTATTTATAAAACAAGACATGCCCATAAATAATGCAAATTTATAAAGAGGATACAAAATAGGTAAAAGAGAGTAGGACAAGTATCAGAATTGGGGAATGGCGGCTTGCCTGTGATCAACAATGAGTCCCTGGACTTCTTTAGATAACCAAGAATACCCAATAAATAATATTAAGAAGTCCCTTCCTTCTTGTCGTCAAACACTCCCACTATCGTCGCCATCGAGTATACATGCAAGCAGACAAGTCCACAATCAATACAAGGCATTCATGCATAAAACCATACAGCAAACAAACATAAAGAATCCTACTTAACTCAGTAGGTTTTGGAGGAGTGGGATACTAGGAGTGGAAATTACTAGATTGCCATTGTAGTGTTTTTCTCTTGGAAGATAGATGTCTAGGATAAATACCATGAACTTGGAGTGGGGTTCTGAGGTCTATAGGATACCAATGTGCAAAAGTGGTATCCTCAGATAGGTCTGGACAAAACAAAACCAACACAAGTGGTTTCACTTGATTATCAATTACCTAGATTTAATTATGATTTTTATAGTGGTAATAACTCTAGTTTGAGGGAATAATTCACCAGAATTTATCTGGAGCTCCAAAAATTGTTTCCTTGGGTGGTTAGGTAGTGCTCGATGTACTGAACCACATAGAGTTGGAATCAAGTCTAAACAATTACCAGAATGCCCTTAATAAATCATCAAAGGAAGTTCTATATGGTTTTTCTCTTTTTCATCAGATTAATTCTATAGAATCTATTGAGTTGATTCCAAGGGCATGGGGTAGGTATTTGGAATACCTTTCTGTAGGAATTGGATTCACCCTTTTTGGAGTTGCCGAACTCCTGGAGTGATTTATTTAGTGAAAATACCACCTACAGAAATATTTAAATCACTGAAACTCAACCAGAGCTCAATAAAATCTGAGCTACTGGGATTTGATAGATGTTGGTATTATGGGGTACTGGGAGGTGGAATCTTGTCAATACCACATTTGGTGTGTCCTAGAGAAATTTCCTAAGACAGATAAAAGCTATTTTTGTTATTTTTGCTAAGGGCAAACTACTATTCACCTTGGCATAGGACCTATGCTGGATGACAGGTATATCAAATACCATCCAGTAGTGCCTTGGTTCTCCCCAAATGGAGATATAAAACCCTCTAAGGAATTTATTTAGTGCATAGGGCAAGCATTAGTGGATTAATTGCCAATAAACAATAAAAATTATTTTTGGCAAGGGACCACTTCTACATGTTGCACAAAACATCTGGGAACTTGATGAAAATTATTTCTGGTCAATTGGAGTTGGTTTCCATTTTTTAAATGATTTAAACTAAGGGACAAATTCTGGATCTGGACAAAATGAATAAAAGAAAAGGATTTGCGAGCTGGGATCTGGGGATACTGGGCCGGCTGGAGGACTTTCGGCCCACGGTGCATGGGGCGATGCACGGGAGCCAGCGGCTTGAACCTGCCAGGCGGAGCCCGGCGGTCAGTGACAGCGGGAGCGCGAAGGGGTATCGGGCGACAATGGCCATCGGATCAAGTCACGATGGACGGCGCGTGGTCATCGTCTACGGGAAACAAAGCAGCCAGCGGCGGAACCCTAGGGGACGGCGGAGCTCACCGGGGAAGCTTACCAGGGTCTCGGGGGAGGTCGGGGAGGCGACGGGGCGATGCGGTGGACGACGGCAAGCAGATCAAGGGGCGGCACGGCGGTGGTGGTCCCCGGGAAACAGCTCGCGCGACGGTGACCGAGGGCTACCTCGTCGGAGCTCACTGGCGACAACGGAGGAGACGGTCCTAGACAAAAAGAAGACTATGGTTAGATAGAGGAGGAAGAGGGGAACTCGAGGGCCAACATGCAGAGGAAGGAGAGCAGGGGAGAGGGAGCCTTGCTTGTTTTTCTGAGAGAGGCCGAGAGCTCTCTCTCCCTTCTTCTCAGGAAGGGCAGGGTTGGGGAAGAAGAGGGAGTGTTGGGGTAGGTAAGTGGAGGTGGGAGGGAGAAAATGAGGGGCAGGAGGCTTGCTAGGGTGGCCACTGGCCTTTATACCTAGGGGGGATCTAGGGTGCAAATGGCCACTTTGGACATGGGGGAGGGGATTGCTGGGCATGGATCCTATATTCATCCTAGGTTATTTGGTAGCATTTTCAGGTCTATTTTTCGAAGTAGAAATTTGTACTGTATTTATATTATTTCGATCAGCAGTATACGTATTACCTTTCAGACAAGGTTATTTGCCACGTCGTCATCCCCTGTTTCTGATGGTGTTGCTACAATCGACGATACATGGTGGCATATAAATAATATCATATAAACATAAGGACACAGTCGTCAACATTTCTAAAATGAAACCCAGTATCTTACTTGTCCTGGTACATTGCCCGATGAGGTGGATAGCCATGACTGGTCTTTTTAATACGTTCGCACTCTTATGCTGAGAAGAGAAATAAATATTGAGCAGTTAATGCAATGAGTGTCGAATTATTACCCTCTAAGAAAATGGGAGATGGTTATTTTCACGCGTGCCCGTAGTCCAAACCTACTATCAGTCTTTCACTCCCCTTCTCCGACAAACCATAGTTCACCCTGCGCAGCTCCTCTGCGCCACACCAACTAGGGTAATATGGCCCCGCCTAAGCAGTCGCCGAAGCTGGGGTATTTATCCCCTCTAAGGCCGGCCATGAAGCTCTACTTCAAGGCCGGTCTCCCATTACCCTGCTAGGCGGATGATTTCCCCAAATGTGCCGACTCGGCCGCGGCGGCGACGGAGGCATCGTCGGCGCCAGATGCGGCAAGAAGGACAAGAGAGCGGTGTGGAGAAATCGTGCGGCGGCATTACGGCATGCTATAGGAAGTGGGAACAAGGTACGTATCAAATCGTTGACGAGAGCATGCCACCGAGGGTACACAACCTCGAACAGGGCAGCGCCAAGGTCTAGGAACTCTCGCGTCCATGCTTCGGCGTGGACTACCTTACCGCAGTGGGGAGGCTGGAAGCACGCCATCTGCGGCAAATACACTCCATCCTACGCACCGTCGGAGGCCGTATCGTGGCGGCGACCAAGCGTCTACACTCAGCATACTGGATTGTTCGACAGCCGGAGCCGGCGGCGGGCATCAGCTCTGCCCTGGAATTCAGGTTCAAGTTCACACGGACCTACGATCCCAAGAAGGAGATGCCGGATTTCAGTTTCGAAGAAATCGTTGCGGCGGCGCGGATGGTCCAACTGAACCGGGACTGGCGTACGCAAATCGCTCGTGCATGAAGGATGCAAATTTCTTGTAATTTGGCGGGAATGCAATAGATCAGTTTGGGTTAAATGATAAAAGAACTTATATCCTCTCAAGGCAATTGGCCAGCCAACTTTTCTGGTGGAGATCTGTAGTTTCTTCAGTGTAGAATAGTTAAGTTCAGACTGAAGAATGGCTTTTGTAGATGAAATGCTGACGAATTGTTCTATAAATTAGTAGGAAGTTTAGCCCACTTTTGTGTAGGTATAAGACCCTTTTGTATGGAAGTACTACTGTTGTAAGCAAATACTATCAAGTATCTATTTCCTTCAATTACTAGTCGTGGTTAAATCCAATTAACTAGCATTTTTTATCCCAGACTACAGATTTTGCGTTTGCTGTCTATGTTGTAAACCATTTTTCCTTTGCCTTGTGTTGCCTGCAAAATGGTCCTGCAGTTCAACGTGTTACAAATGTAGCTACCTTGTACTTGAAGAGGAGATGGACTATATTTTCCTAGCATCCACAGAATTGACATTGCTCATTGCCAGACCACCCTCTTTTCATGAGGTTGTCCTTGGTTATTCACAGAAATTATAAAGCACGGTGTTCAACTACATCGATTCAAACTATTACACACACTACATAAAATTCATTAGCCACACATACTACATCGATTCAAACTATTACACACACATACTACTTCAAACTATTACACACATGTACTACATCGATTCAAACTATTACACATTTTTAGTCGATGCTAACTTCCTGCTACGCTCTCCATACTACAAATTCATTAGCCACACATACCACGGCAATTCACTAGAGCTCTGTCTTCACTCGAGGGAAATCAGAACCACCAGCTCGTCCAAGCCCGGTTCCCCCACCGAAACCGTGTGTGCCGTCGTGAAATGGTGGTGGTCCTGTGCCATCGATCCTCCCAGGCCAACACTGCAGGCGACGAGGACACTTTCTGGCAGCCTCTTCAGGGCCCTGAATGCCATGTACCGATTCCAGAACCTCCTCCAGGTGGATGATGACCGGGTGCTTCCAGCAAAGTTGTCGCCCTGCCCTGCTTGGAATCTACACCTCGTACATCTTAGGAATGGCGTCAAGATCTTTCAGCCACGCCTTTACCTCGATGACCCATATGTTGCTCGGTGGCACGATTTCCACCAGCTCGCCGCCAAGGCTACTGACGACCTGCTTGAGGGCCTCCGGCTCCCAACCATCCAATGGGAGGCCGTCAAAGCCGACTTTGGAGAAGAAACGAAGCTGCCCCAAGCTATCGTCCCACCCACAGGCGCAATGCCAACGCATGAAGCTCATTTTCACCCCGCGGCACTCGAAAGAACGGGAAGAATGCATAACACGCTCGGTGTCTGAGTTGTGCTCGAACCAGACGAAAAAATCGAATGGTAGCGCGCATACCTCAATCTTGACCTCATTTCGTCTGATCCCAAAACCAGACCTGAAAGCCGACAGCAACTCTGCTGGCGACACGGCGGGACGGACGCCTAGCACGGTGGCCATGAGAGCGTGGTTGTCGAACTGCTGCGCCAGGGCTACCATTCCTAGGGTGCGTGACAGCACGCAACTTCCCGAGGTCGGTCGCCGGCCTGGATCGCCCGACGGGACACGCTCCACCGTGCGAGAAGGACTAGCCAGAGGCGAGATATTAGTCCGGGGACGCGAAGCTCCGATACGGCAGACGATGCGACAGCAACGGCTGTGAGCTTGAATTAGAGGCGTGGGAGGTTGACCGGACATGGCGGGGATGCAAATTAGAGCAAGTGCAAGCTCCGATCTGAGACGAGCAGCCGGAGCTGAGCAAATGTTATGGGAAGGGGAGCAGGGGAGAAGACCAGAGCAGAGCAAAGAAATAGATCGGGTCCACTCAGGGATCTGGTCCACGCAGGGGTAAGCTAGTCCACGACCGCAAAAGATAATGGGGAATACTGACATGGAGGCCAAGAAGAGTTGACCTAACGGCGGTATTTGAGTTCAACCATTTTTCATCTGGTTCAAACGACCGTTTGGCCGTTAGATTTGTATTCACCCCCATTTGGCCCTTCTGGACAATTGGCGATTCTACTACGGCCCCTCCGCGTGATTGATAACAACTCGGGTACCGTGGTGCACTCACCAAAGAAGTTTGATACCGCAAACGAACATTCCCGTGAGCATGCGCCAAGTCAACCCAAATAAAGCATCAAAGGAGAATACCACAATATTATGCTTTTACATGCTAAAACAACGCATGATTCTTTCAAGGCAGATTAAGCAATCTCAATTGTTTATAACATGTCATGCTATAGCAAAAATCACTAAGCATAAAGCCAAAACAATATCAAACATTACATGATAAAGTCTAAGTCATAGTCCAAAACAAGCTCCTTTTTAAACCACTTAAGCATGAACTTTCCTACTCTTTTCCAACACAAATCCAAACTATTTAAAAACCAATGCATGAAAGACGGGGTCCAATCAATTTATTCAGCAAACTAATAAAACCAAGCAAACAAAGACCAAAAACAAAAAACGAAGACGCTCCAAGAACAACACAACTGTGCATGAAACAATAAAAATGAAGTGTTTGGCAGAAACCTGGGATTTTTATTGATGAAGAAGGGGATGCCTCCCAAGCTTTGACGCTTGTACTTCTTGGATATTTCTTGGGGTGAAATGGGGTGGCATCTCCAAACTTCAGCTTTAGTCCATTCTTCATCTCATTACATTATTCTCTCCATACACCAGAAATTTTTTCCTTCATACAAAACTTCACACAATTTTTAATAGCAACATTAGTGCACTCAAGATAATAAGTCTTTGGCTTCAGTTTCAACACCAATAAAACTTCCATTAAAACACAAGCTACCGAAGCACTTTCCTTGAAAATCTCAATTCCCCAAAGAGAACCCAAAAAGGAACCAACAAGAAGCAAATGCAAATAATGGCAGAAATCTGTCAAAACATACCAGCAGGTAAAAACCAATTTTTTTGAAGACCTTCTGTTGCTCAAATCGAAAAGTGTTGAACTAAGGAAAGTTACATAACAACCTGGGGCAGAATCAGAAAAAATCACAGCTCAAACCGACATACAGAGATTTTACACGGATTTTTACAGGGAAGTACAAAAATCTATTTCGGGACAGCAACTTTCCCAAGCATTACTTCTCTCTCATTAGAGGTTACTCTTGGCACAAAAAGCAAATAAAAAGGATATGGAGCGGTTATTACAGTGGTAATAACTTCCAAGACTCATCTAAAACTTTTGGGTTATCTCCCAATAACTACTTTTCTTTAACGCCTTTAAGTTAGCAGGCATGGTAGTTTGAGAAGATGCTCACATAAGAAATATGAATTGAGAGTAAAAGAGAGCATCAAGAAGCAAATTCAAAGAACATTTAAGTCTAACCCACTTCCTATGCATAGGAATCTTGTAAAGAAACAAGTCATGAAAGCACAAAGCAACAAGCATAGTAAAGCAAAACAAGTGCAACTTCAAGACTTTCAACATAAAGAGGGGAACTTAATATTATTGAGATGCATAAAACTATGTTTCCCTCTCTCATAATAACTTTTACTAGCATCATGAATAAAATTAACAATATAACTATCACATAAAACATTCTTATCATGAGCCACATGCATAAAAGAATTAATACTCCCCACATAAGCATAGTCATTCTTATTAATTGTAGTGGGAGCAAATTCAACAAAATAGATATCATTATTATTCTCATCACCATAATCATCAAATATAGGATGCATATTGTAATCATAATTAATTTCCTCCTCAATAGTAGGTGGACTGAAAATATCATATTCATCATTGTAATCATCATATATTGGAGGCTTGGTATCATCATAAGCAATAGAATAGCTATCTTCCAAAGCTGGGGAACTAAAAAGATTATTTTCATCAAAACTAGCTTCCCCAAGCTTAGACTTTTCCGTAGCTTAGCAATAATGGTGTCCAAAAAATTCATACTAACAACATTGCTATTAGCATGCAAATAAAGTTCCATAGGTTTTTTAATTTTCTCTTCAAACACTTCATGTCCTAACTCAAGATAAATACTATAAAGCTCTCTAATTTTTTTGTTGTTTCACATTAAGCCTAACTAGTGAAAACAAGAAACAAAAAGACAAAATTGCAGAATCTAAAGGAAATAACTTTGAGCACTCACACTGGAGGATGTGAGTACCTTTTACCTTACCTCCCCGACAACGACGCCAAAAAATAGCTTGATGTCTACGCACTTCTATTATTGTAGACAGTTGTTGGGCCTCCAAGTGCAGAGGTTTGTAGAACAGCAGCAAGTTTTCCCTTAAGTGGATCACCCAAGGTTTATCAAACTCAGGGAGGAAGTGGTCAAAGGTATCCCCTCTCAAGCAACCCTACAATCAAGATACAAGAAGTCTCGTGTGTCCCCAACACACCTAATACACTTGTCAGGTGTATAGGTGCACTAGTTCGGTGAAGAGATAGTGAAATACAAGTCGTATGGATAAAAGACAACGGTGCCAGAAAATAGCTTGATGGCATGGAAGAGACTAAAGGAAAACTGAAATAAAGATATTAGCAAGCAAACATGTAACAGATCTAGTTGCAAACGGTGTTCCAATGCTTAGAAACAAGGCCTAGGGATCATACTTTCACTAGTGAACACTCTCATATAAATATCTTCTCTTTATGATACTACTCTTAACTACTCTCTGGTTGGACACTCTAATCCATGGTAGGGCTATAACAACACTCCTCAAAGTTTGATTTTCCCATCTAGATAACCCCACACTGTCACCTTGAGCACTAGATGGTTCCAACAAACACCACAATTTCATAGAGACATCCAACTCCAAATATAACTCATGACAAGTATTTGTAATCTCTAGACTAAGTGCCACCATGGTGTGCACGCTGTCACTTTCACACACATGGGGAGAGCAGAGATCTATTAAGGCACTTGAGTAGCAGAATAGATCTATAGATTACAAAGCTCATGATCTCAATAAGATCACGCATAGAGAGAGAGATGAACACATAGCTACCGGTAGAGCACTTAGCCTTGAGGAAGAACTACTCCCTCATCATCATGGGAATCAGCAATGGCGATGGAGATGGTGGTGGATATCGATGGAGATGGCTCCGAGGGCAATTCCCCGTCCCGGTATGGTGCCGGAACAGAGACTTTCTATCCCCCGAATCTCCCCTTCGGTGGCGGCGGTGCTACGGAACTTTTCGTGGCTGGAGGCTCTTCGATTTAGGTTTTATTCATTGGGAGGCTTCTTATAGGCGAAGAGGTAAGGTCGGTGGGCGGCCAGGGGGGCCACACCATGCCCTGGCGCGGCCTAGGGCTGTCCGCGCCATGGGGTGGTGTGGCCGCCCTGTGGCCCCCCTTCATCTCTCCTTCGGACTCCGTGTGTCTTCCGGTAAAATATCGACTTTGGCTTTTGTCCCATCCAATTCCGAGAATATTTATTTTCTGACTTTCCTGGAACTAAAAACAGCAGAAAACAGGCAACTGGCACTGTGGCATCCTGTTAATAGGTTAGTCTAAGAAAATGTATAAAAATACTCTAAAGTGTGGACAAAACAAAAGAAAGTAGATATAAAACAAGCATGGAACATAAAAAATTATAGATACGTTAGCAACGTATCAGTGAGCTTGTTCCTTACTTTGATTACTTTGATCTGGTTAGCTGGTTTCAGATTCAGGTTAGTGTAGCATCATATTTGGAAGCGGTTTTGTCAATTCAGACTGCTACAGTTTCAGCGCAAAGTAGTTTTAGTAGACGAACAGATTGGGCAGGCAAAAAATATCCAATTGAGTTGAAATTTTTTGTGTATGTTGGGAACTCGTATGCCTACCTGTCTACCAAGTTTGGTGTTGATTGGAATTGCGTTTTAAGAGTAGTATCATGATTACCGAAGGGGACAGAAGTTGAGATACTCTACTTTGCTATAACCTTTCTTTCAAGTGGTTGTTGTTATTGTTGTTGCCGGTCAGCAACATGCTGAGTGTGTTGTACATCTCTAGATGTTCTGGAGAAGACTCTGTACCCAGATTGCTCATAGTGAAGGTCGCGTGGACCGATTGGTCCATAGCCGTGGTTTTTTTCCTCCTCATCTTGAGGAAGTTTTTCTATGTAAATCCTCATGTCACTTGTGTATGTGCTTGTTGTTTTATTTCCGCTACATATTTGTTGATTGAAGATATCCATGGAGGTTAACGCAAGTAGGTGGGGGTTGTGTCTCTTTCCCCCAACAAATAAAACCAATATAGCTAGGCTTCTACAGATGACAAAGATGTATCATAAGCATATATGGAGGGGAAGATGTCACTAATATTAAAAAGCATGGTGTCCAAGGTAGTTGCACGTTCAGTTATTCAGAGGTAGTTCAGTGTGCGGAAGCAAGAACTGCATGCTTGTTATAGGCTAAAGGATACATGCACTAGTAGAAAAAGGGTATTTGGTCCAGCACCCAAATGCCATCAGTCCCGGTTCGGCTCGCAAATCAGGATCAATGCCAGGCACCGGTCCCGGTTCATGCCGCCTAGGCATTGGTCCTAGTTCATCTCTAAGCAACGGTCCCGTTTCGTGGCATGAACCGGGACCAATGCCCCCGCGACACACACGTGGCGCTCTGCGGAGCATTGGTCCCGGTTCATGCCACAAACCGGGACCAAAAACCCTCCCCCGCGACGCAGCCGTGGCGCTCTGTGGAGCATTGGTCCCGGTTCATGCCACGTACCGGGACCAAAAACCCTCCCCCGCGACGCAACCGTGGTGCTCTATGGAGCATTGGTCCCGGTTCATGCCACGGATCGGGACCAAAAAACCCCTGGCTATAAATAAGCCCAACCCTTTGCCCTTTGCCACCAAATTTTTCTAGATTGCGTGTGAGGTGTGGGTGCTAGCTTTTTTTTCCTTTGATTGCACACAAGGTGTTTGACGAAATGTCGGAGCCACACTTAAGTGCACACAACACGGTATCCTCGACCAAGGTTAGTAACCTTATCTTCTTTATCTATAACTGATACAAAAATATTGCATGTGTCCATGTAGGGTGGTCATTTCACTATTCACGATGTTATTGTAATGGTTAATTATTATGACGTAGATCGATGCGCGGATGCGATGGATGTACAGCGACCGACGCGATTCCGATTTTATTGCAGGCCTGCATAAATTTATCGATGTGGCTAAGGCAAACAAAGTGGATAATTTTATGCCTTGTCCCTGCGTAGACTATCGGAACATGGCGGAGCACTCTGCCCCGAGAATCCTTCAAAGCCATCTGCTTCGGAGAGGTTTCATGCCCGGATATTATTGTTGGGCCATGCATGGAGAAAGAGAGGTTAGGCTGGAAGAAAATGAAGAAGAGGAGGATGATGACACCTATCCTTTGTCCCATGAAGAATACGGTGATACTGCAATGTAAGACAATGAAGAAGAGGGAGGCAGCAATGAAGAAGAACAACAGGCATCGGATGAGCCTGCTGATGGTCTTGGTCGGGTCATTTCTGATGCAAAGCAACAATGCGATACAGAAAGGGAGAAGCTTAAGTTTCAGGTCATGCAAAAGGATCACAAAAAGTTGTTGTACCCAAATTGTGAAGATGGCAGCACAAAGCTCGGTACCACACTTGAACTGCTGAAATGGAAGGCAGAGACTGGTTTATCTGACAAGGGATTTGAGAAGTTACTGAAAATATTGAAGCCTAAGCTTCCAAAGGATAACAAGCTGTCTGAGACAACGTACGAAGCAAAGAAAACTATCTTCCCTCTAGGATTAGATGTGGAGAAGATACATGCATGCATTAATGACTGCATCCTATACCACGGTGAGAAGTACGAGAATATGGATAAATGCCCGGTATGCACTGCATGTCGGTACAAGATCAGACAAGATGACCCTGGTGATGTTGAGGGCGACGACAAGCCCCCCAGGAAGAGGGTTCTTGCTAAGGTTATGTGTTATGCTCCTATAATACCACGGTTGAAACGTCTGTTCAGAAACAAAGAGCATGCCATGTTGTTGCGATGGCACAAAGAAGAGCGTAAGAAATATGGGAAACTGAGACACCTCACCGATGGGTCGCAGTGGAGAAACATCGAGAGAAAGTACTCGAACTTTGCAGGTGACGCGAGGAACTTATGGTTTGGTCTAAGTACAGACGGCGTGAATCCTTTTGGGGAGCAGAGCTGTAGCCACAACACCAGGCTAGTGACTCTATGTATCTACAACCTTCCTCCTTGGTTGTGCATGAAGCAAAAGTTCATTATGATGCCAGTGGTCATCCAAGGACCGAAGCAACCCGGCAACGACATTGATGTGTACCTAAGGCCATTAGTCGATGAACTTTTGCAATTGTGGGCAGAACCAGGTGTAAAGGTGTGGGGATGAGCACAAATAGGAGCCATTTGACCTACGAGCGTTGTTGTTCGTAACCATCAATGTTTGGCCTACTCTTAGTAACATTTCAGGACAGTCAAACAAGGGATACAATGCATGCACGCACTGTTTAGATAAGACTAAAGGTACATATTTGGATAAATATAAGAAGGTTGTGTACTTGGGGTGTTGTAAATTTCTTCCGACCAATCATCAAGTAAGAAAGAAAGGCAAGCATTTCAACGGTGAGGCAGATTACCGGAAGAAGCCTAAGATCCCTAAAGGTGCTAATGTATTTGGTATGGTGAAGGACCAAGAAGTAATCTTGGAAAGGATCCTGGCGGTCAATCTGTTCCGAAAGACCCCATTACCGGACACACAGCCATGTGGAAGAAGAAATCTATATTTTGGGAGCTTGAGTATTGGAAAGACCTAGAGGTCTGTTCTTCAATCGACATGATGCACGTGACGAAGAATCTTTGCGTGAACTTGCTAGGCTTCCTAGGCGTGTATGGGAAGACAAAAGATACACTAGAAGCACAGGAGGACTAGTAACATATCAAAGACCCATACAACAAGCATACTGATAAAGGCCGTTAATACTTAAGCAGCTACGCTCTTACCAAAGCAGAGAAGGAAATCTTTCTTGAATGCCTGAGCAGTATCAAGGTCCTGGCTAGCTTCTCGTCAAATATAAAGGGAATAATAAATATGGCAGAGAAAAAATTCCAGAACCTGAAGTCTCATGATTGCCACATGATTATGATGCAGTTGCTTCCGGTTGCATTGAGGGGGCTTCTACCGGAAAATGTTTGAGTACCCATTGTGAAGCTATGTGCATTCCTCAATGCAATATCTCAGAAGGTAATCGATCGATAAAGTATGGAAAGGCTACAGAAGGATGTGGTCCAATGTCTTGTCAGTATTGAGTTGGTGTTCCCCCCGTCCTTCTTCAATATTATGACGCATCTCTTAGTTCACCTAGTCGAAGAGATTTCCATTCTCGGTCCTGTATTTCTGCACAATATCTTCCCCTTCGAGAGGTTCATGGGAGTCTTAAAGAAATATGTTTGTAACCGTGCTAGGCCAGAAGGAAGCATCTCCAAGGGCTATGGAACAGAGGAGGTCATTGGGTTTTATGTAGACTTTCTTCCTGACCTTAAGTCGATTGGTGTTCTTGAATCACGGTATGAGGGTAGACTGAGTGGAAAAGGCACGCTAGGAAAGAAGCAATGATATTTAGGGACAGGCATTCTTTGAATCAAGCACACTACACAGTTATACAAAGTTCTACCTTCGTGGCTCCATATATCGAGGAACACATGAATGTTGTACACTCCAAGTTCCTGGGGAAGGATGACTACTGGATTAAAGAAAATCATAGGGAGACTTTCGACACTTGGTTACAATTACATCTCATGAATGACACCACTATTGGAGATCATCTCTACTTGTTGGCCGCGACACCATCTCTGACTGTATTGGCTTTCCAAGGGTACGAGATAAATGGGAATACATTTTACACGATTTCCCAAGATAAAAAAGAGCACCAACCAAAATAGTGGTGTCCGCTTTGATGCAGCATGCGAGAATGGGAAAAAGGACACATACTATGGTTACATAGAGGAGATATGGGAACTTGACTATGGACCTACTTTTAAGGTCCCTTTGTTTCAGTGCAGTTGGGTCAACATGAATGGAGAAGGGGTAAAGGTAGACCAGCTGTACGGAATGACAACAGCGGATCTCAAGAATCTTGGTTACAGAGATGAACCATTCTTCCTAGCCAATGATGTGGCTCAGGTTTTTTATGTGAAGGACATGTCCTCTAGACTGAAAAAAAGAAAAAATAAGGAAACGAATACATCAGACGATGAGCCCAGGCGTCACATAGTTCTTTCAAGGAAAAGAAACATCACGGGAATCGAGGACAAGACATACATGTCAGCAGATTATGATAAGTTTGATGAAATTCCGCCCTTCACCGTGAAAACTGACCCAAGCATCCCGTTAAGCAAAGAAGATGCTCCATGGTAACAGCCTAAGAAGCGATCATAGGCAAGGGATCGACATGCGCGACAAAGGATTCATACCCTAAACCCTATGTAAATCTATGTAATGTATGAAAACTTTATGTGATGTATGAAAACTTTATATGAGACCACGCGAAGGTTTCACATTGTTTGGATCATTTTTGAATTTCTTATGCCCGTTTAAAACTATATTCAAAACGGCGGGCATGAAGCTTCTTAGCCCGGGGCTAAGCCTCGCTGAACTTGAAGTGGATCTCTGATGAAGTAGCATGTTGTAAACCTATAAATGATTTTTATAAAAATTCACAAGCATTATATTATGTACTTGTAGTTCAAATCTGGGCAACCTCCTACCGATTCGGCAGGAATTTTTCTTTTTCATGAGGGATGGACGGAAAGGTTTCAAACACACTGGTTGGGAAATTGTCCATCTAAGGTGGTCTAGTATTTTTGAAAATGGGTTGGTACCAATGCCAAACTTTAATTTGGTGGTTCCTTCATAGAACACCTCGGTTATAGCACCTTAAAAATGGAAATTGGCTTTTTCATGCGTCGAAAAGGAAAACTTCCTCCTGCAACATCATAAGCCATCCCAAGATGCACATGTGTGCACAATATGGGCACATTATCACAAACTATGCCCTGATTCTAGCCATAAGATTGGTGGTTTGACCTAAATGCCATGAAACCTCGAACATGATAGGTCATTTTGTGAAGGATTTTTTATGATATTTGCAATTTTTCAAGTTCAATATTTTTCCTTGCAACTATGACACATAATATGAGACCACACGAAGGTTTCACATTGTTTCGATCATTTTTTAATTTCTTATGCCCGTTTCAAACTATATTCAAAACGGCGGGCATGAAGCTTCTTAGCCCGGGGCTGAGCCTCGCTGAACTTGAAGTGGATCTCTGATGAAATTGCATGTTGTGAACTTATAAATGATTTTTTAAAAAAAATCACAAGCATTATATCATGTACTTGTAGTTCAAATCTGGGCAACCTCCTTCCGATTCAGCAGGAATTTGTCTTTTTCATGAGAGATGGACGGAAAGGTTCCAGATACACCGGTTGGGAAATTGACCATCTATGGTGGTCTAGTATTTTTGAAAAATGGGTTGGTACCAATGCCAAACTTTAATTTGGTGGTTGCTTCATAGAACACCCTGATTTCGGCACCTCAAAAATGGAAATTGGCTTTTCCATGCATCAAAAAGGAAAACTTCCTCCTCCAACATCGTAAGCCATCCCAAGATGCACATGTGTACACAATATGGGCACATTATCACAAACTATGCCCTGATTCTACCCATAACATTGGTGGTTTGACCTAAATGCCATGAAACCTCGAACATGATAGGTCATTTTGTGAAGGATTTTTTATGATATTTGTAATTTTTGAAGTTCAATATTTTTTCTTGCAACTATGACACATAATATGAGACCATGCAAAGGTTTCACATTGTTTGGATCATATTTAAATTTCTTATGCCCGTTTCAAACTATATTCAAAACGGCGGGCATGAAGCTTCTTAGCCCGGGGCTGAGCCTCGATGAACTTGAAATGGACCTCTAATGAAATAGCATGTTGTGAACCTATAAATGATTTTTTGAAAAATTCACAAGCATTATATCATGTACTTGTAGTTCAAGTCTGGGCAACCTCCTTCCGATTTAGCGAGAATTTGTCTTTTTCATGAGGGATGGACGGAAAGGTTCCAGATACACCGGTTGGAAAATTGTCCATCTAAGGTGGTCTAGTATTTTTGAAAAATGCGTTGGTACCAATGCCAAACTTTAATTCGGTGGTTGCTTCACCGAACACCCTGATTTCGGCACCTCAAAAATGGAAATTGGCTTTTTCATGCGTTGAAAAGGAAAACTTCCTCCTGCAACATCGTAAGCCATCCCAAGATGCACATGTGTGCACAATATAAGCACATTATCACAAACTATGCCCTGATTCTAGCCATAATATTTGTGGTTTGACCTAAATGCCATGAAACTTCGAACCTGATAGGTCATTTTGTGAAGGATTTTTTATGATGTTTCCAATTTTTCAAGTTCAATATTTTTCCTTGCAACTATGAAATATAATATGACACCACGCAAAGGTTTCACATTGTTTGGATCATTTTTGAATTTCTTATGCTCGTTTCAAACTATATTCAAAACGGCGGGCATGAAGCTTCTTAGCCCGGGGCAGAGCCTCGCTGAACTTGAAGTGTATCTATAATGAAATAGCATGTTGTGAACCTATAAATTATTTTTATAAAAATTCACAAGCATTATATCATGTACTTGTAGATCAAATCTGGGCAACCTCCTACTAATTTGGCAGGAATTTATCTTTTTCATGAGGGATGGACGGAAAGGTTCCAAATACACTGGTTGGGAAATTGTCCATCTAAGGTGGTCTAGTATTTTTGAAAAATGGGTTGGTACCAATGCCAAACTTTAATTTGGTGGTTGCTTCACAGAACACCCCGATTTCGGCACCTCAAAAATGGAAATCGGCTTTTTCGTGTGTCGAAAAGGAAAACTTCCTCCTGCAACACCGTAAGACATCCCAAGATGCACATGTGTGCGCAATATGGGCACATTATCACAAACTATCCCCTGATTCTAGCCATAACATTGGTGGTTTGACCTAAATGCCATGAAACCTCGAACATGATAGGTCATTTTGTGAAGGACTTTTTATGATGTTTGCAAGTTTTCAAGTTCAATATTTTTCCTTGCAACTATATCATATAATATGGCACCTCGCGAAGGTTTCACGTTGTTTGGATCATTTTTTGAATTTCTTATGCCCGATTAAAACCATATTCAAAACAGCGGGGATGAAGATTCCTAGCCCAGGACTGAGCCTCGCTGAACTTGAAGTGGATCTCTGATGAAATAGCATGTTGTGAACCTATACATGATTTTTAAAAAAAATCACAAGCATTATATCATGTACTTGTAGTTCAAATCTGGGCAACCTCCTACTGATTCGGCAGGAATTTGTCTTTTTCATGAGGGATGGACAGAAAGGTTCTAGATACACCGGTAGGGAAATTGTCCATCTAAGGTGGTCTAGTATTTTTTGAAAAATGGGTTGGTACCAATGCTAAACTTTAATTTTGTGGTTGCTTCATAGAACACCCCGATTTCAGCAACTCAAAAATGGAAATTGGCTTTTTCATGCGTCGAAAAGGAAAAGTTCCTCCTGCAACATCGTAAGCCATCCCAAGATGGACATGTGTGCACAATATGGGCACATTATCACAAACCATGCCCTGATTCTAGCAATAACATTGGTGGTTTGATCTAAATGCCATGAAACCTCCAGCATGATTGATCATTTTGTTAAGGTTTTTTGTGGTGTTTGCAATTTGCCAAGTTTGGTATTTTTACTTGCAACTATATCATATAATATGACACCTCGCGAAGGTTTCATGTTGTTTGGATCGTTTTTGAATTTGTTATGCCCGATTGAAACTATATTCAAAACGGCGGGGATGAAGATTCCTAGCCCGACTTCTTAGTTAATAGTTTGTATATTTAGAATAATTAATTTTGAAAAAAGAAAATGATTTTGGATTAGTTATTTAAATAGATGCACTTTCCTGTTGAAAGTTTTTTCAAATTCCAAATTATGCAATAAATATTTGTTAATGCAATTTTAATTAAAAATAGTAAAATTGTATAGTTAAAATAGAAATATTTGAAAATAGAAAATGGTTTTTGATAAGTTATTTCAATTGAAACACTTTTCCTGTTAAAAGTTTTTTGAAATTACAAATAAATAATCATTTTAAATTGAAACATCTTGTTAATTAAAGAAGAAAAGAAATTTAAAAAGGGAGGGAACACCAAAAGTTCGCCAAAAAGCTGAAAAAGGGATCATCGGTCCCGGTTCGTCCATCCTGAGTGCGTGCGCACACGTGGTTGCCCCAGGAACGCTCCACCCCAGGCCATTGGTCCCGGTTCATCCCATCAACCGGGACCGATGAATCAAAGGTCCCGGTTGATGCGATGAACCGGGACCAATGGCCCTAGGTGCGAGCGCGCACGTGGCGGCTCTAGGAACGCTCCACCGCAGGCCATTCGTCCTGCTTCATCCTATCAACCGGGACCAATGCATCAAAGGTCCCGGTTGATGCAATGAACCGGGACCAATGGCCTTTACAGTATACAGCGCCGGCCCTCCTTCCTCCCCAACTCCCCCAAATCACAGAGCACATCGACGCGCACGTAAGGACAATTTGCGGTGGAGCAAATTCATGCCGTCAGGCTGCCCAAATCCAGAGCCGCTTCACACCATCGACGCCCACCGCCACCACCGTCGATGGCCGGAATCGAGACGCTCTCCTCTAGCCGGAATCGAGCCCGAAATCGTCACCTTCCCGATGAGATTCCGGTGCCCATGCACCTCTCCGTCCTCTCCCTCGTTCTCTGGTTCGTGCTGCCGACGATGACCACCTAGCGCGGCCGCCAAACCTCGTCGGTGTCATCACTCCGGCGACCTCTTGCAAGCAGCCGCCACTTTCTGGTTCCCTGCGATGAGACACTTCCAATGTGCCCACCCGCGTGTCCAAGCGCGCACGGGATCGATGGATCCGTGCTCGACCTGGGAGCAATGGCGTCGATGACGTCAGGCTGACGTCATTTCTCTTTTTTATTTAGTTAAATCTTTTTTGTAATTGTTTTATTAATTGAAAATGCTGACAGGTGGGTCCAGCAAGTCAGGTTTTTATTCTTTTTGGAAATATTTTTTGAAATTAATAAAATTCTGACATGTGGGGCCAGATGGAAAATAATTTTAATAATTCTAAAAAAATTTATTTATTTAAAAATGGATTAAAACTGGGAAAAATCATAACTAATTTATTTTAAATCAGAAAAATATGTATAATATATCGAAATGTTCAGAAAAATGAGCTCTACCATTTAAAAATGTAAGCATTCATATTCATACAACTTTGAACCTTACTTTACATAGAGGAACACCGACACCCCCTAAGTACCATGGGTTCGATGGTTTGTCCACCTAGGGCATTCCGAACCCATTTAGAAAGTAAGTGCATACTGTTTTCTATTATTTTCATTATAGTAACTTGCAAATCTTAATTTGCAGATACTATGGATCCAACACACCAAGATACAATGAATCCAGAACATTAGGAAAACATCCTCCACGGAATGATCTGCGAAAATGAATTTATCGATGTTGATGTCACCAAGAAGATTCTGAACGAATCCGGTGAGAGTGATGAGTCTCTCAACAAAGAAGACAAATACAGTGAGGTAGAAGGCGAAGCCTGGGATGGGGAAGAAGCCGATGAGGGAGAAGGCGACGGCTCCGGCGGAACCTTAAATCTCGCAAACTCCGGCGAGATGTATATATGTATTTTTGTAATTAAAATGCTGCTGTCTATATATGTACATGCATATATTAACACTCTTTCTTCTTTTAGCCTTCTGGATTGATAACTTCTTCTGTAAGAACGAAACGAGGCCCAACAAAAAAGTTGGATGACAGTGTGAGGTATAGGATCGAAGTGGTCGGTGTAGACGACGAACCGCAAGCTCTCGACAATGTCGCAAAAAAGATTGTCAAGCAATGCGGAGTTCTTGTGAGAGACTACATCCCGATCACCGTTCAAGAATGGAATCGGCTAAGCGGCGGTGGAGTCCCGTATGTCGGCGACATCGCCAAAGATAAGCTTTTTGACAAGCTCATGATTAATTTCCTCCTGCCGAGGCCAGATGTGAATCCAGATGAGGAGGACAGAGCAAAAAAGAAGCTTGCGCAAAGAGTCAAGAAGTTTGCTCTCATCAAGATGGCCGATGCATTCAAGAACTGGAAGAAGAAATTGTACAATAAATTTATCAAGGTAGAGAAGACTCCGGATTTCAATCAAGGCGGCTATGCTAAGTTAAGACACCAGTGGGCTGATTTTGTGAAGTACAAGACATTGGAGAAAGCTTTGGAAAGGTCTAGAATAAATATGGAGAACACCGCTAAGAAAGTGTACCATCATAATATGGGGTCTGCTGGCTACGCCGGTTGTATGCCTAAGTGAGATGCACTTGAGGTCAAGTACATTGTTGCTGGGATCAGACCAGAGACCGCAACATGGACACCACGGGCGAGAAACTGGTTTTACGGCCATGGGGGCACGTTGGACGAAGAAGGGAGGGTAATATATAATCAGAAACACGAATATCATCCCCTACTGCCCATCAACGATATTAGAAATGCAGTAGATGATGTTGCAGCGGGACGGTTCGTTCCCGATAGAGAGAACGACGAGCTCACATGTGCCCTTAAAAATCTTGAACACAAAGGACGAGCACGGGGCACACCAGGCTCCAAGTCGTGGAATGTTGCCTTCCCCACGGAAATGAATAGATATCCCAATAAAAGCCATCAGAGAAGAAAGGAAAGGAAGGAAGCTCAGAAAGCGGCTGCTGCTGACCGGCTGCGTAATGTAGAAGAAGCATTAAAGCGGCACCAGGATCAACTCGACAGACTTAGCCCGCAAGGTATTAGCGGCCTATCTCAGCGGCACATGGTATAAGCTGCGTTCGATGGTACCGGCGCCCTATCTAATAAGAAAAGCAGCATCGCTTCCACGCAGCTCCAGGATGTTGATGATGATGCACTGACGACGGCTCCTCCTAAACGCTACCCAGTGGATAATATCACGGAGAGCATAGCTTATGAGCTAAAGGTGCAAGTTATGAACTTAAGGGTGACGGCGGCGGTCGGCATGGCCGTACCAATTGCGCCTAACCCAACTTGGCATTTCAGACCGATTCCAAAAGGGTATGTTGTGGTCACGGTGGATGATGTGAAGCAAGATTTTGAGGAGCTGAAGCTAGACCACCCTGCAGGGGAAGATATGGAGCTGACTGAACTAGGAGAAGCCAAAGGGGGGACTGTTGTATGGCCAAAGGAGCACATCATGCTTCCAAATTATGTTCCGCCAAGGCCACCCACTCCTCAGAGCAGTAATCCACCTTCGCCGTCACCTCACCATTCTCTAGTGCAATCGTCGCCTTCACCGCCTCACCACTTAGCGCAGTCGTCTCCACCACCGCCTCAGCCGTCTCCGCCGCCGCGTCAGCCGTCTCCATCCCCTGAGCCTTAGAGACAAAAGCAGAAGTATACTAAGAGGGGCAGCACCACCAGCAGCAGCAAGAGCACGTTCCGATCACCGAAACGTAAGCTATTGCCCCTCTCAAGAGTACCTCATAAGAATATGAAGAAGCTACCTTGCGAGAAGACAGATGAGGAAATTGATGCGGCCGCAGTTGCCCATTATGAAAAGTGGAAGATTGATATGGCTAACAAGAAAAAGCCGATAGATCCATTCTTCCCGGTTACCACAAAAGATAAAGCCAAAGCAGCCATACTTAAGATTCAGCTTCACCAACCCATATCGCTCACATCGGACTATAATCGCTCTATTACCAAATCGGCTGAGGCAAAAGAGCGGAGAGTCGGGAAAGAAGTTGCCCAGCTCGGACAACAGAAAAATCAATCGATTGAACCGCTCAAAGTGTATGATACCAATGAGTGGAGAGCCCAGGAGCGGCATGATCCGAACATTGATCTGGAGTTTATTCAACTGTACGGAGAAAAGGCCAAATTATATGGACTGTCTATTACTGAGTACATGAGACGTATGGATGAGTTCGAGGGGTACCAACAAATAGCATAGTATACCAGCACGGGGCTCCTCTCGTCAAACCCGAGTTATTCAAAGATCTACCAACAAAAATACGAAGATTGCATAACTGGTTCATGCAAGCATCTGCTGAATCCAAAAACTGGATCTATGCTGGATATAAACACCACCATTACGGTCATGGAGATGGCTTCCTACTGATTGAATTTTCAGAATTATTTCAGTTTTACCAACAAGACGCCCTCGACAAAACTATCGTCAGTGCCTATTGTTTGTAAGTATTATTAATTTCTGTAATTAAGTATTTCTAGCTCAGCTCATTCGTTGCTTGTATAATCTTACTCATCACTATACTAATTATATATGCAGAATGAAGATTCTCGAATGCAACAAAGGACAAATCTATGACCTTGAGTTTGTTGACTGCAATTTCGTTCATGAAGTTACTCTAAAAACAAAATACAAAGATACAGAGGATAACTTGGTACAAGCGTTGACGTATTTCGGCAAGAGAAGGGAAACACTATTTCCTTACAACGCTGGGTGAGTGTTAATGTCTTGTACACATTCTATTTTCGCTTACTCGATGTTAAGCGTATAATTGACTCATGTTATATTCTGTTAGTGTGTCCAGCTTCCACTATATTCTGTTAATCATTGTTGTTGGCACCAGAGTAGTAAAAATCATGGACTCGAAACGCACACCTTTAGAAAAGTGGGCGAACATGCAGGAATGTCTCTAGAAGGCTTGGAAATGATTCACCACCAACACTAGGGGTGTTTGGAAGGCAGAGCTTACATTTCAACCATTGATTGTAAGTACTACTTGCTAGATCTACCCATCTCTTTGATTCTAGTTTCAATACCATTATCATGCTTGATTATTATTTTAATTGAACTCTGTTCTCGTAAAGTGCTTGAGGCAGGAAGCCGGAAATAACTTATGTGGATACTATGTCTGCGAGTTCATTCGCCAGACGACCAAAGAGAAGGACGCAGACCGAAACATCGAAAAAATTGAAGTATGATAAAGAATAATCACAACTTTATTTTATTACCACCAATTGTGTTTAGTTTCATTCATATATATTGACCCCCTTCTTCAAATTAGATCGAACGGATGCGGGACGGTCTTCTATCACAAGAACGCGTGCAAGCAATTCAAGAGGAAATTGCCGGATTCTTATTAAAACATGTCATAGATCCGAAAGAAGAATACTATTACCCGGTTCATTTGGAAGGGTGAAGTGTAAAAAGGAAGATGTAAATTAGATCAAATTCGTGTGAGTACCGTTTGTAATTAATATGTTTTGACCAAGCACGATGGATGAGACGTTGTATAATATATTCGTGATCATAATGTGTAATATATATTTCGTGGTTTCATTATTGCTGTATATATGTAGTACCATTAAACTAAATACAAAACACCAAATAAATAAATAAATAAAACACAAAATCCTGCCGCGGTACAAAAATAGCCCTAAATGCAGAGACCAATAATATCGGTTCGTGCCACGAACCGGGACCAATGATCTACACCCCTCGTTGCGCGCGCGTCACGTGGAGACCCATTGGTCCCGGTTTGTGCCACGAACCGAGACCAATGATCCACCCCCCTCGTTGCGCGTGCCCACGTGGAGACCCATTGGTCCCGGTTCGTGCCCGAACCGGGACTAGCATTGGTCCCGAGTGATTGGTCCCGGTTCAAAAACCGGGACCAATGGCCCTTATGAACCGGGACTAAAGGGGTGGTTTTGCACTAGTGAGGCCAATGCATGCATGCACTACATAGCACATGTCAAATAATGTCAGTAGATAGAGATAATCGTGTTACTAAAAGGGAGTGTTAATTTCATTATGTTAATAGAGATAAAGTTAGTAAGGGAAGCAGTAAGTTTGTCAGTGCCAAGTCCGGTGAAATCTTAGATGACTAACCAATTACTTTTATGCTTTTGACTAGTGTTACTTAAACCCTTACACCAAAATTACCACTTTGTCAGAAAAAATCAACACCAAAAAACAAGATAGCTAAATGAAACAAAAACACCTCCTACACATTGTGTCCCAGTGCAGTCCTTGGGCTCTTCAACCGGGTAAAAGGGGTTATTCTTGGGCATCTGGCATCTGAAAACCTTCACACTGCAACACAAGCGATCAACATGACAAATGCACAATCTACGGTTAAACACTATAACAATCGACAAACAAACTAGCATCATTACCTTCTTCTAGGATTTCCTACCCTGTCTTTTCCCTGCTCAAGCTGGTCGCGTAGCAAGCAAGTCATGGAGGGGCACATGAACATGAAGAATGTGCGGTGGTATGCTGTCTCCTTTGACGAAAATGGCGCATTGAGCTACATTTTAAGAAAACCATTTTTACTTCCCCGACCACAATATAAATAAGCAGCTAGAGTTAACCATAGAAATCAATGGATGGAACCTGCAGGAAAAAATGCAGCGGGTCGCCACAGAAGCTGCAAGTACTTGATTTGCCTGATGGCAAATTGACAGGATCAAGCCATGCCTGAACAAAGCCATGTAGTTTTCACAATAAATACAAGAAAGCTCAAATAAAATACAAAACAAATTCATATGTAATGCAACCACACAACATGGTTGTATGGCACCTCTCTAGCTTTCTCGGGGAAGTGTTGGGGGAGAAGAATATGCCAGTCCAGTTGTTTCTTTGGCTCCCGCACAAAGAATAAGGTTACTTGCGGCTCTTCCAAGTCCTTGTCACCGTCCTCCTCCTCATCCATGTAGTCATTTTCGAAGATGGTGATGGGCTCCGCTTCCTCGTCGTGGGAGGTGGTGATGTGGAGATTCTGAAGCTCGTTGGTGTCAAGTTCCATCTTTGTTGAGGGACTTCGCGGCGAGATAATCCGATCGATGTGTGCCAGGCGATCGAAGCCACCAATATAGCTGGGAAGGAGAAGAGGAAACATAAGGCAAAATACTTCAATCAACTGCCCTCGCCGTCGCCAGAGCGCCTTCCCGACGATCGTTGTCGCGACCTAGTGCTTTGAGGCGGAGGACGGGAGGAGGAGCGCCTAGAAGGCCGAGGTATGGGGGTGGCGGTGGTTGTGACGGCGCGATGATGGGAGTAGAGATAGTCAAGAGATGGATTTTTCAGAGGAAGTTCACGGCATGTTTTTTTTAGCGCACACACACCTTTATTCAAAAGTTCAGAATTACAGGCATGTTCAAACCCTCTAGTGGCTCTAGCAGCCACACATGTGTACCCACAGGCAAAGTCGAAGCCATCTTTGCCAAAATGTGAGCCTCAAAATTTGACTCTCTTCTCTCGTGGACAAAGTTTATTCCGCCCCGAATCCTTGATCGATATTTAATCTCAAATCCTCTATCTTCTTTAGTAAAGGATGTCTAGATGGTGACTTCACGGCATCGATGGCAATGTAGGCTATAAGCACACACAAAAAAGGATGGCAATGTGGGCTGGTGGTGGGCTCCGTGCTGGTGTCTAATGGGCTTTCAGATAGTCAGTTCGGCCTGTGATATATATTTGGTTTGAGATAGATCCATTCAGTTTTCTGGGCCGAAAGAATGGAGCTGTCCGTGCATATTTTCCTTTCTGTGGATGTTTTGTTGTAAGTTTGCACATTGGGCTCAAAGGGCCTATTTGGTTCAAACGAATTTTGTATGAATTTTGAAGGATTGTCTTTCATAGAAATTTTTCTAGGATTAAAAACCATAGGATTATTTCTTTGTGTTATTTTGCATGTATTCAAACCACCAAACAACTCATGGTATAGATTCATGCAGGATCAATATGACATGCCGTTGTCCCAATCGTACGTTTTTCCTATTCTTGCATTTTTAAAAATCGTGCAAACCACATAGACCTTCAACAAACAGGGAACTTGCTCGCGGCAGCTTTCACTTGTTGTGAATGGGAACTTTCTTCTCTTAGATGTTGACGGGGGTAAGTATGCGAATAGTGAGCGACCATTGTGCATGGCATTTTGATCACCGGTTTATTGTAGGTTCGTTAAAGAGGACTTTGATCACCGGTTTATTGTAGGTTCGTTAACGGATGACGTTTTACAAGATATTGGTAAAATGCAATGGATGACAGTTTACAAAATGATGGTAAAATATCATGTTTTTTGTTTTCACCAACATGCGTTAAAATTTAACGAGACGGTTTTTACAGCACCCTCATTTTGTAAACTGTCATCCATTGCATTTTACCAATATCTCGTAAAACGTCATCCGTTAAGAAATTGATACACGAGTGAGATTAAAATTTGTATAAAATGTGCAATTTTGTTGTTAACGTGAAACATATTTTTCTCGGTTTTGTGGACAACATTCGGACATAAATGAAATATAATAGGGTTTTCTTTAAACTTGATGAAATTTGGACGGAATAATTTCCAAAATTTATGTTTCTTTTAGAGATTCACCACATCTCAAAACTTTACTCAAATATAAATTCAAAACCCTCCGCTTTTTGCAAGAGTGTTCTATTCAAACTGAAGAAAGTATTGAAATTTTAGGCCTAACGAACGGGTACGATGAGGAAGAAGACAAAGGTGATCCGGAAACTGGCGACGTAGTCGGTCTGCTCCACCTCCAGTGGTCTTGGGCCTTGGGCCTTGAGGTATAGCGTACCATGACCCCTCGTCGGTGGGAAAGTTTTTGTCTTTTTAGCCTCTTTTTTGTGTCTTCTTCGGGATGGTGAGACGTTGACTATATTAATTCTAAAGTCAGAATAAGGCCCTTCTTCCGTATCCTCGCGCTGATGGTGTGTCTAACGGTAGTGGAGGGCACCTAGAGTGATGTGTTCAGCGGATCTTCTGAGATCTGCTCTGTTTTTTGTGTTGGTGTTGTTTCAGATCAGTCTCTTCCGATCTACGATAATTATTACGCGATGGTTGTTGCTTTAGTGTGTTGGTCCTTAGTGACCTTAACCCGATGACTTCTCGTATGTTTACTACGACAAGCTTTGCCTGACTCTGACGATGGAAGGACAAGGACGACGGTGTCTTCGGCGTGCTAGTGTTTGTAGTCGTCGTTAGGTGGTCCATATTTTTTTATTTTTTAGATTTTTTGTACTACCATTGAGGAGACAAAAATTTACTACTTCCTCTGATCTAAATTAGTGTACTTAGATTTTCTCTCGAATATATCTAAAAAATAAAATTAGTACGAATTTTAACAAATCTAAGTTCACGGAGAACATTTTCTGTGCAGCCGCCCTTTAACCTTTCGGGAATAACTTATTTCAGAAAAGACATTTCTACTGAATAAATGCAGTGAGTCATGCCCCCCGGCGTGTAGCGCCGCTGATCACGCCACCACAGCTACAAGCCGTCCTCCTCCTGCCTCACGCGGCGCGCGCTGGCGGCCGAGGCCGGCCGTCCACTGCACCGCTAACCGACCGAGAGCCAGGCAGGCATGCACTAGTTGACAAGCAGCGCATCCGTCGCCACTCCAGCTCATCGCGTTCCCCGCGGCTATAAGATTAAGATCTCACCGGGATATCATCACTCATCATCACAGCGCGAGGAAGAAAGAACCTCCGCGCCGGAGGAGGAGGAGGAAGCTGCGGCCACGAATCCCAGCACGGCCACCACTACCGCCGCTCTCATAACACCCATGGCGGCGGCGTCGTCGTCATTGTCGCTGCGGCGGACGCCATGCCGCCATGGGTGAGCGGAGAGCTTCCTTGGGTGTATGAGGGCGGCAGTACTGGTGTCCGGCTGTAGCGGACGCCATGGCGTTCTTTCTTCCCCCGCCGATGAAGGTACCGTGCGTCTCTCTCTGTGTTGCCTGCATGCCCTGTCCATCAGGATTCAGGAACTGTCTGCAGCACTCGTCGTCGATCCGTTCTTGATTGCAGTGGAGGCGCCGGTGACCATCAGGGCGGCGTTGCGGGACTCGGCTGGGCCGGTGGTCACCCGTACCGCTGGATACCTGCTCCGGTAGCTTTAATTACTCACTGTACGTATCGCCATTAATCTGATCTGTCCGTGCTTGGATTGGAGTTTTGGACTCAAGGTTGCTCTTCTGCTCCTACTGGTTGCAGAGAACCTGTCCGGCACCGGCAATCATGAAACTGCGGTGGCTGCGGAATTTGTAAGACCTGTTTGAATCCTAAAGTCATACACTTCCTGCGAAGCTCAGAAAATGAAGAATTTTGTTTGCATGTTATTTCAGGCCATATTCCTGACAACGTAGAGATAGAGGGCTACCTCTGCTACAAAGGCTATCAAAACCTACATGCTCTGATCAAACACTGTCTTTTTTAATACGACCCTGGTAAGAAGGCCAGGTTTCACTATCAAAGATAACATAACACCAACGAATGGTATGTTCACAGCTCAAACATTGTGTTTGAATCCTAAAGTCATACACTTCTTGCGAAGCTCAGAAAATGAGGAATTTTGTTCGCATGTTTCTTTTTCATTGTGTATTTCCTTTTACTCAATCTACTGCTGTTTTTCCTCTTTTAGTTTTTATGAGTTGTTATTTCATTTGTCATTTTCACTATGACAAGTGATCTTGAAAATTGGTCTATTTCGCAGGGATATGTCATTCAACAATCTGTTCCATGCATGCAGATTGGTTTCGGACTTTAGAATAGATGATGTAGCGTAAGTGATTGCTACTTCACTTTCGGTATCACTAGTTGAACTGAAATGTCCAACCTTACTCCAATCCCCTGATCTGATTTTCTTCTTTATATTTTCATGACATGCTGGAACTTCCTCCACCGAATTCCTTGTTACCCAATCTCAATTGCGGAGAGAGATGTGACTCCATGCGAGCACGGGAAGAGATCACAGTCCTGGTTACAAGAAATGTTTTCTTTGGAATTATTTTCTACTGAGCTAGTTTGGTTGTAGCATTACAAACTGTAATCTTTTTGTCTATGGCTATTTTGCATGTAATTCAGTAGAAATTTTTATCTTCCGTGATTAGGCCGAACATAATTTATTACTTATTCATGTGTTTTTAATTCCTGACATCTCATTCCTAAGTATTTCCTATTACTCCGTTCTCAAAATCTTGCTAACAAAAGAGCCCTAAACAAATAGGGCACTTAATCTGTTTGCTTCACTTATGTGAGTAAAAACTTTCTTCCCATAGATGTTGAAGGCATATCTCCAATCCCCCGTTTAATCCCTAATAGGCAGAGATTGACATGGATTGCGGACCGGTCCCAGCTGGCATGCCGGTGAGATAAAATTTCCAGTCGAGTGAATCCGACACATTCATTTATTCCCGGGCAGGATTACGACCTATCCCATCCCATCAATCTTCCTCTGTCTAGGCCTAGAAAAAATGCTCTCCATGTGACCCCGAGGAATTTTTTCCACAAAGTAGAGGGCTAAGTGAAGATGATACTCAAATGTGTTGTTTCTCTAGTGGGGGCTTCTAGGGGTCATATGTTGTGGGGTAATCCCAAGGGTGGCCAGATATTTCATGGTTTCTCGAGGGGAATCGTGGGAATCCTGAGGGGGGATAGGGAGGAGGCAGAGATGAACGCACACGAAGAACATGATGAACACACGCAAGTACAAGCCAATTGCTCACCCCGACAACCACCAGCCCAATACAATCCTCAAGGGGTTTGGTATTAGACGAAGTATTCCCTCGATCCCAACACAGAGAGTAAGAACACCTCGATAAGAACCTTGACAACTTCAACTCATGAAAATACAAGTGAATGAGTTGTACAACTTAGACACCATCTAGGTAAAATCCAAAGAGGTTGGTGTTGATAAGAGGCTCCCTTGGCAAGGGAGAAGACACAACTAGAAGGATCCAATTTATAGTTCTCGTATTATCATCTATGTTTAGGGTTTACAATAAGTGTAATTGGGGTATTAAAAGAGGAGTTGGTAGGGATTACATGGGCTAAGGCCAGCTATCACGCGCATGTGTTGGTGGGTCTGGTAGTACTGGCCCTAGGGTCCGCTAGTACCGGATTGGCGGTTGCGGCCCTCAGGCGGTGCGGTAGTGTCGGGTCTCGGAGGCTTGTCGAGCTCAGGCCCGGTAGTACTGGTTCCATCTCGCGGTAGTAGCAGGAAGCGGTAGCATCGAGCGGTACGTAGTGTCGTGGCAGTGGTACTGTGGTCACCAGGAGCAGGTGTCGGTTCGTATTCAGCTGGTCAGGGGTCGGACGGGTAGTACCGGGGTCAGACATTGAGGGGTTATGGATATTGAGGGATCTTGCAGGTTACCAGTGGGTGGTGAGGGGGCTGCTAGCTCGGTATGAATAAAGGTGGTGGTCCTCGGATTCCTCTCACACCAAGACAAAGATCTACTTGATGCGTGTCTCCATTGATCTGGTCGGAGTGTCTGAGTTTCAGAAAGCTACGTCGGCGAACTCCCATGGGCGCATCATGCCTGGAGATTACTGGACCAGAAGGTATTCGATTGTGTGTACTGATGCGCTCGACGATCGACGTAGAGCTCGTTGGGAACCCCAAGAGGAAGGTATGATGAGTACAGCAGAAAGTTTTCCCTCAGTTACGAAACCAAGGTTTAATCGAACCAGTAGGAGCAAGGAAACACCCCAAAGGTGTTACTAGCTGAGCTTTGGCAGGGCGCACTACCGGTGCTAGTAGCAACGTGGAGACCTGCACAACACAACCACAGAACTTTGTCCCCAACTTGCGATGAGGTTGTCAATCTCACCGTGTTTTGCGGAAAACAAAGGATTAAACGTATCGAATGGAAAGAAGTAAAAGTTTGCAGAAAGTAAACACAAAGCAGAAACAGTTTATAGATTATATGTAAAGACAAAGGACCGGGATCCATGGTTCACTAGAGGTGGCTCTCCTTAGATAGATAACATGCTGGATGAACAAATTACAGCGGGGCAATTGACAAACACCGAGAAAGCAATACATGCATATACTAATCATCTTGACTCCTTTGAGACTTGATTGGGCATTACAACATAATACATAGACCGCCATCCAACTGCATCTATGACTAATAATCCACCTTCAGGTTATCATCCGAACCCCCTCCAGTATTAAGTTGCAAGCAACAGATTATTGTTTTACGAACTGCGTGTAAAGTAAACAATACGATTGTTCTATGAACAAAGGATTGTTGTTTTCTCCCTAGTAGCAACAGCACATCCTCGCCCAGCGTGCAGCGTCCACCGCGTGGACCCCACCTCGCCACCAACCGCCCACCCCTACCCGACACGCTCGCCTCACGCGTTGCGACGCACGCAAGGCTACGCGCGCGCGACCCCATCCCAGCGACCGACACGTCCCAGCTGACCCAACCCGACCGCGCGCACACAAGCCATCAACGCGACGCGACGCGACGCGAGCGAAGCAGCACAACGCGGGACACGCCCACGCGCAGCACACTAACACATCCCGCACGCCATGCTGTGTCGCATGCCCGGACCCACCCCGCTTGCCAGCCCTCTCTCTCTCCGCGACCCGTTCCTCGTCTCGATCCCCAACCTCTGCATCGCCACCTACCAACCGCCGCCATCCCCAGTTTCCTCGCCTCCCTCGGACCCCAGCCCGTGCCGCTGCCCAGCCACGCTCCGTCCGCGTCGACGCCCGTCGAGGTTGCCCCAGCCACCGACCCCTCGGCTCCCCATCGCCGGACCCCGCGCATCACCTCCTCCGTCTGCGAACCAGGCGCCGCCGCCCCTATGTTGTCCTCCTCGAGCCCCTACGCGAGTCCAACGACCCCGGGCCAAGCTGTCTTCCTCACCGGCCTCCTCCTGAGCGCCGCCGCGCCTCTGCCAGGTCGTCGCCGCCCCTACGTCCATCTCCACCCGCGAGCACCTCCGCTTGCCCTGCATAGCCGCAGCGCCTCGCGCCCGCCTCGTCCGCCGTCGCCCCATTCGATCTGCCGCCAAGCTCCGCGCCCAGCTCCGTGCCCAGCCCCGCGTCTCCGGCGGCCTCCTCTTCTCGGTCATATCGTCGCCCTGTGGTCCTTCCTCGCTGATAGAGCTCGGTCAAGCTCCACCGACCCGGCCACCAGGGCTCCCTCTACGTCATGTCGCCGTCCTCTGTCTTCCGCGAGCTTCTTGTCGCCGTCGCAGGCCCGGCGACCTCCTGCCGTCCTCCACCCGTGCCAACGAGCTCCGCGCTCCAGGACGCTACCGGCCGCTCCTCCCGAGTTTGACCCCAACCTCTGCAGCGTGTGCACCGCGGCCGATGCCTGCAAACTCGCCTTCTGTCCTGAACACACAAACACTGACCACTGCGAGTTTTTCCAGGTCCAAGCCTGCCCACAACCTGTAGGTCTTCAACGCTAAGCTCATCCTCGAGGTGTTTGGCTCTGTGCCTGTGCGGGTCCTTTTTGGTACTAATGTCATGGAGTTGTCCCCGCTGATACACAACTATAGCCTCTAGGATATGATATGGTGTGGTGCAAATGGTGATGCTGAAGGGAACCACGACCTCGGCCACAACCTCCAGGTGGGTGAGAATGAGAAGCTAGACAAGGTCATCGGGTGTCGTAGTCAAGACCATCCGAAGACCACCGGTGCCTGAACCATTCAAGTCCATCATCGACCAACAAGCCGGGAACCCACAAGTTCTTCTTCACGTACCAAAGATGCCGAGACCCCGGGCACCAAGTTCTCCTCACGGATCCTGGAGCCCCGTTCCCGGAGTCCGAAGACCGATCTCACCGGGACCGAACCCCATCGACCCCCGGTGAACATGAAGTTTGCCGAATTCCGATGTGTGAACCTTTCCCGAGCCCCTATTTTATAAATCCTATATATATATAATGTCGCATATTAAATTGTTCATGCATGCATATATGTCTGTGGTTTGGGGGCATTATGCCGATTCACCTCATAATTAAATATGGAGTCTATATGCGGGATAACTTTGTCTTATTCCGGACTCCATTTAAATTTGTGTAGCGAACCGGTGCCCTGTTTCGCCTTGTTAATCCAACATTTAATTTGCAGGGTAGATAAATAACTCGAACCATCGAATTAATTGTCGGACCCCGGTTCCGCTTAATATTGACTAATTGCACCGCATCTGCATCATATCATAATCATGCCGGATCTTTTGCCGTAGTATTAAATATTGCATCCGGTGTTTCTTCTAGTGTTTGCTTCTTCGTGGATTAGGCCGATGAGTGGATACGAGTATCGACAAGTTCTCCGGCTATGTACCTTCGCCTCTGTTTTCCAGGCGAGCATCTCTTCCCCTTCTACCTATTTTGCATTTATAGTCTTTATTTCCTCCTGTTGATCTATTGCTATCTGTGTCGCGATGCTTTAGTTTCCGTACACCAGTTATATCCTGTGCAGCCTCTATATTGCCCTGGACACCTCCTATTACCTGTTCTTGGTAGATAGCTGGCCTTGCGAGTCGTAGTTGCTTGCTCAGGTGCGATCTCGTGTTGTCAAGTACCACAGTTGTTGGAATGTTGGCAGATGTTTATGGTGGAGTTGATCATGTCTTTAATTACAACTATTAAATTGCCGAGAATAGATATAACTAATGCAGAGGCATCGGTGGGCAATAGATGTTATTTGGTTCTTCCACGCTCACTTGTGTCCCGTAGGACCCCGAGTACTTGATACCTGTTCCTTGACTATTCGCACTATCCACATCCGGGAGAGTCTATGAATCCCCCTAAGCCAGAGCTTGATTCATTTCTTATTTCTTGGGGCCACAAACTAGTTTGGGGATTTATTACTATCCTGTACTTATTCCATGCTTTACTGCTTTATTTATGATTTTGCGTGGAGCACCTGTACTGTTTTGGATCGCGGCACAATTTCGCGGTATCGACAAGCCCAGTCACACTTTCGGGTTCCCAGTCGTTTATAGTCGTTTGATGCACTCGACGATCGACGTAGAGCTCGTTGGGAACCCCAAGTGGAAGGTATGATGAGTACAGCAGAAAGTTTTCCCTCAGTTATGAAACCAAGGTTTAATCGAACCAGTAGGAGCAAGGAAATACCCCAAAGGTGTTACTAGCTGAGCTTTGGCAGGGTGCACTACCGGTGCTAGTAGCAACGTGGAGACCTGCACAACACAACCACATAACTTTGTCCCCAACTTGGGATGAGGTTGTCAATCTCACCGTGTTTTGCGGAAAACAAAGGATTAAACATATCGAATGGAAGGAAGTAAAAGTTTGCAGAAAGTAAACACAAAGAGGAAAAAGATTGTAGATTGTATGTAAAAGACAAGGACTGGGATCCATAGTTCACTAGAGGTGGCTCTCCTTAGATAGAAAACTTGCTGGGTGAACAAATTACAGCGGGGCAATTGACAAACACCGAGAAAGCAATACATGCATATACTAATCATCTTGACTCCTTTGAGACTTGATTGGGCAATACAACATAATACAGAGACCGCCATCCAACTGCATCTATGACTAATAATCCACCTTCAGGTTATCATCCGAACCGCCTCCAGTATTAAGTTGCAAGCAACAGATTATTGCTTTACGAACTGCGTGTAAGGTAAACAATACAATTGTTCTATGAACAAAGGATCGTTGTTTTCTCCCTAGTAGCAACAGCACATCTAGTACCTTAGAGATTTCTGTCACTTCCCCAGATTACCAGAGGCATGAACCCACTATCGAGCATGAATACTAACTCTTGGAGTTGCTAGCATCTACTTGGCCAAGATAGCTACTAACAACGGAAAGCATGCAAGATCTCAAATAACAAAGACATGATAGAATCAATAATCAATATGAAATAGCATCTCAATATCCATCGGATCCCATAAACACAACATGTATGAATTACAAATAGATGATCTTGATCATGAACGGAGCTCACAAGATCTAAACATGAAAGCACAAAGGAGGAGAAACCAGCCATCTAGCTACTACATGGATCCGTAGTCCAAGGATGAACTACTCACGCATCACACTAGAGGCTTGCATGGTGATGAAGAAGGCCTCCAGGGTGAATTCCCCTCTCCGGCAGGGTGCCAGGAAGAGCTTCAGATCCCTCTCGATCTAGGGATGGAGATGACAGCGGCTACAGACTCTTTCGTGGATTTTTGATCGGGTACTTAGGGTTTTCATCCCGAGGGCAACTTATAGGCGGAAGGAGAGACCGAGGGCATGCCGGGAGCCACCACACCACCCCCTGGCGCGGGCCAGGCCTAGCCGCGCGGCCAGGTGGTGTGGCCGGCCCCTGGCCCCTCTCCGTCTCGTATTCTGGCACTTGATCCCTTCCGGAAAAATAGGCACTTTGGCTTTTGTCCCGTCCAATTCCGAGAATATTCATTTTCGACTTTGGAACCCAAAACAACAGAAAAAAGCAGGCATTGTGGCTCTTGCTCTTGTTAATAGGTTAGTCCATGAAATCATATGAAAAGTACTCCAAAGTTGGAACAAAACACAAGAAAGTGGATAAAACCAAGCATGGAACATCAAAAATTATAGATACATTTGCAATGTATCAACATCCCCAAGCTTAACTCCTGCTCGTCCTCGAGTAGGTAAGTGATAAAAAGAAATAATTTTTGAGGTGACATGCACCATCAAAGACTTGATCAAAGTATTTGCAAAACATTCAAAGCTGGGATCATAGTACTTTAATCATAACATGAAAGACAAAGTTGTAGCAATAATCAAAGAAACTATGATGCAACATGAAGAGGCACAAACAAAAGAATCATGAATAACATGCTTTGCAAGATGTTTGTTTGTTTCACATAAAGAAAACATAGCATAATAGTATTCAGCTTGTCCCTCATAGAGTAGCAAATATAAATGCATAGGACACCTTCAAAGTTCATAAGAGTGACTAGATACAATAGTTTAAAACAAGCAATATCAAGTTATGCATCAATCAACTAGTCTTGGAACAATGCACATAGAACTAAGAATGGCCACTATGCTCTCAAAGTAGGTGCATAAAGATAGAAGGTGGAGACTCAATATAATGGTGGAAGAAAGGCCTTTGTAAAAGGAAGTAGGGATTCAAGTCTCATAAAGAGCTTCCAAAAATTATGGTACTTATAGCTTTCAGCTCTCATTGCCCCTATCATAAGCATCTTGAAGTGATTAAGGTTAAAGTGAAACAACTAAGAGGATATGCTTGACAAGTTATAAACCGAAATCTCATGCCCCTTACTTACGAAGACCGATCCTCATGCTACTCAACTTCAGTCACGAGTAAGCTCTTGTCATTGTAAGTACATGTGTATCATTAAGAACCGCCAACGGGGTACCCCTTGCACATGATACGAGAGCTTTCCCATAATCAAAATGATAAGGCAAGCAGACAATGAGCATCTTAGCAATCTTTTTATTTGCTATTTGCATAGGTTTTTATTGAGGATGCTTCATAGAGTGCTCATTATGGTGATGCTGCAAGTTTCCACCATGATTAGGCATGGCTTAGGCTAGCGGCCCAGGCGTTTCTCTAACACACATACAAACTCCATGATCTTACAAGTTCCACTTTATTTCACACCGTCGGGATCCGTAAGCAAAAGAACATGATATCAATGGGGTACAAAGTACAAGTGCAATGTTGAAAGCGTTCCCCATGAAACATGGTTCTGCTAATTTCAACTTATAAAGTGCAAGCATATACGCAACAAAGAAGGACCCAATGGTTCAAGTTTATTAGAGGCAAAAAGTAAAGTGTGCCATCAAGTTCGTGAGAGCTTTAATCACTAGTTTTCTTATAACAAGTGGAAGGTAAACAAAAGCATGAATATACTTGGAATAGCATGAGCTAGTAGGTAGGTATGGTGGACTCTTTGGAATAACTTGGTTTAGGGAGTTGGATGCATGAGTGGAACTCATACTTTGTTGTGGAGGCTAGCAAAAGACTGGGAGCGACAAACTAAGAGAGCAATAATGGCCATAATCATGTAGAGCGACAAAACATCATTGATCAAAGAATAAAGTGATACTAAAAGTTGAAAACTAAAGGATCATAAAGGCTAAAGGTGACTTTTGATAGTCATAACATGGTGTGAGCATGTGCCAAGTCAACCCAAATAAAGCATCAAAGGAGAATACCACTATGCTTTAATATGGTAAAACAACGCATGATTCATCCAAGGCACATTAAGCAATTTCAATTGTTTATAACAAGTCATACTACAGCAAATAATACTAAGCATAAAGCCAAAACAATATCAAGCATGGCATGACGAAGCATAGGCCACAGTCAAAAACGAGCTCTTTTTACCACAGAAGCATGAACTTTCCTACTCTTTTCCAAACCAAACCAAACTATTTGCAAACCAACGTATGAAAGAGGGGGTCCAACCAACTTATTCAAAAAACTAAGCAAACCAAGCAAACTAAAAACCAAAAGAAAAATGAAAAAGAAGACGCTCCAAGAAAAACACAACTGTGCATGAAACAATAAAAATGAAGCGTTTGGAAGAAACCTGGAATTTTTATTGATGAAGAAGGGGATGCCTTGGGCATCCCCAAGCTCTGATGCTTGTACTTCTTGGATATTTCTTGGGGTGACATGCGTGGAATCCCCAAGTTTGAGCTTTAGTCCATCCTTCATCTCATTACTCATTCCTTCTATACACCTGAAATTTTTCCTTCATACAAAACTTCACACAATCTTTATTAGCAACATTAGTGCACTCAAGATAAATAAGTCTCAAGGTTCAGTTCTAACACCAAATAAACTTCCATTAGAACACTAGATACTGTAGCACTTCCCTCAAAAAGCTCAATTCCCCAAAAGAACTCAAGAAGGAACCCACAAGAAGCAAATGCAGAAAATGGCAGAAATCTGTCAAAACAGACCAGCAGGTAAAGACAAATTTTTTCGAAGACCTTCTGTTGCTCAAATCAAAAAGTGTTGAACTACGAAAGTTAGATAACAACCTGGGGAAGAAGCACAAAAAATTACAGCTCAATCCAACATACAGAGCTCTCTCAGGAATTTTTACGGTGAAGCACAAAAATCTGTTTCGGGACAACAACTTTCCCAATCATTACTTCACTCTCATTAGAGGTTACTCTTGGCACAAAAAGCAAAAAAAAGGATAAGGAGAGGTTATTACTGAAGTAATAACTTCCAAGACTCATCTAAAACTCTTGGGTTATCTCCCAACAAGTACTTTTATTTAACGCCTTTAAGTTAGGCATGAAAATTTGAGAAGATGCTCACATAAGAAATATGAGTTGAAGTAAAAGAGAGCATCAAGAAGCAAATTCAAAACACATTTAAGTCTAACCCACTTCCTATGCATAGGAATCTTGTAAGAAAATAAATCAAAGAAGCACATAATATCAAGAATGGGTAGATCAAACAAGAGCAACTTCAAAACTTTCAGCACATAGAGAGGTGTTTCATTACCATAAAAACTTCTACAGCCATATTTTCCTCTCTCATAATAATTTTCAGTAGGCTCATGAATAAACTCAACAATATAACTATCACATAAGGCATGCTTTTCATGATCTACAAGCACTAGAGCTTTATTATAAACATTTTCAAAAGAATCCTCGGGAACATAACATTCACCCTCCTTTGATAAGCATGGGGGACAATCAAATAAAGTAAGGGATAAAGAGTTACTCTCATTAGAAGGTAGGCATGGGTAGATCCATTCTTCCTCCTTTTGTCCATCACTCTCCTCCTCTTTTTCATCTAATGAGCTTTTACGTTCAGCAATTTCTTCTTCCATGGAGGTTCTAGTAGGCGGTGGTTCATCTATTACCTTGGCAGTCATAATACTGTTCTCAAATAGGAAACTGAGTGAGCTATCCATAATGAAATAGTGATTGGATCAGAGCTAGTCATAAAGGCAACTTAAGAAAGGAACTAATTTTTTTGTGTTTTTGAAAAGCAAAACAAGCAAACAAAGCAAAAATAAAGCTAAGCAAAACAAAAACAACAAAGTAAAGAGATTGGTTATGAGGGACTCCCCTTGTGAAGATGTCCTTGACTCCCCGGCAACGGCGCCAGAAAACGTCTTGATGCGCTCGATGATCGATGTAGAGCTCGTTGGGAACCCCAAGAGGAAGGTATGATGAGTACAGCAGAAAGTTTTCCCTCAGTTATGAAACCAAGGTTTAATCGAACCAGTAGGAGCAAGGAAACACCCCAAAGGTGTTACTAGCTGAGCTTTGGTAGGGCGCACTACCGGTGCTAGTAGCAACATGGAGACCTGCACAACACAACCAAGAACTTTGTCCCCAACTTGCGATGAGGTTGTCAATATCACCATGTTTTGCGGAAAACAAAGGATTAAATGTATCGAATGGAAAGAAGTAAAAGTTTGCAGAAAGTAAACACAAAGCAGAAACAATTTATAGATTGTATGTAAAGACAAAGGACCGGGATCCATAGTTCACTAGAGGTGGCTCTCCTTAGATAGATAACATGCTGGGTGAACAAATTACAGCGGGGCAATTGACAAACACCGAGAAAGCAATAAATGCATATACTAATCATCTTGACTCCTTTGAGACTTGATTGGGCATTACAACATAATACATAGACCGCCATCCAACTGCATCTATGACTAATAATCCACCTTCAGGTTATCATCCGAACCCCCTCCAGTATTAAGTTGCAAGCAACAAATTATTGCTTTACGAACTGCGTGTAAAGTAAACAATACGATTGTTCTATGAACAAAGGATTGTTGTTTTCTCCCTAGTAGCAGCAACACATCTAGTACCTTAGAGATTTCTGTCACTTCCCTAGATTACCAGAGGCATGAACCCACTATCGAGCATAAATACTAACTCTTGGAGTTGCTAGCATCTACTTGGCCAAGATAGCTACTAACAACAGAAAGCATGCAAGATCTCAAATAACAAAGACATGATAGAATCAATAATCAATCTGAAATAGCATCTCAATATCCATCGGATCCCCACAAACACAACATGTATGAATTACAAATAGATGATCTTGATCATGAACGGAGCTCACAAGATCTAAACATGAAAGCACAAAGGAGGAGAAACCAGCCATCTAACTACTACATGGATCCGTAGTCCAAGGATGAACTACTCACGCATCACACCGGAGGCTTACATGGTGATGAAGAAGGCCTCCAGGGTGAATTCCCCTCTCCGGCAGGGTGCCGGGAAGAGCTTCAGATCCCTCCCGATCTAGGGATGGAGATGACGGCGGCTACAGACTCTTTCGTGGATTTTTGATCGGGTACTTAGGGTTTTCGTCCGGAGGGCAACTTATAGGCGGAAAATAAAGGATTAAACGTATCGAATAGAAAGAAATAAAAGTTTGCAGAAAGTAAACACAAAGCAGTAAAAGATTGTAGATTGTATGTAAAGAAAAGGACCGAGATCCATAGTTCACTAGAGGTGGCTCTCCTTAGATAGTTAACATGTTGGGTGAACAAATTACAGCGGGGCAATTGACAAACACCGAGAAAGCAATACATGCATATACTAATCATCTTGACTCCTTTGAGACTTGATTGGGCATTACAACATAATACATAGACCGCCATCCAACTGCATCTATGACTAATAATCCACCTTCAGGTTATCATCCGAACCACCTCCAGGTTATCATCTTTCGTGGATTTTTGATCGGGTACTTAGGATTTTCGTCCCGAGGGCAACTTATAGGCGGAAGGAGAGGCCGAGGGGGTGCCGGGAGCCACCACACCACCCCCTGGCGCGGGCCAGGTGGTGTGGCCGGCCCCTGGCCCCTCTCCGTCTCGTATTCTGGCACTTGATCCCTTCCGGAATAATAGGCACTTTGGCTTTTGTCCCGTCCAATTCCGAGAATATTCATTTTCTGACTTTCCTGGAACCAAAAATAGCAGAAAACAGGCAGCTGGCACTATGGCTCTTGTTAATAGGTTAGTCCAAGAAAACATATGAAAAGTACTCCAAAGTTGGAATAAAACACAACAAAGTGGATAAAACCAAGCATGGAACATCAAAAATTATAGATACATTTGCAATGTATCATGTACCCATTTTTTCTGGTTGTTTGGGTTCAAAGGGTGCGCTTCGAAGCTCTGTTGGCTGTTAATATCATGGGGCATGTTCTCGTTCCATGGTGCTGATGGAGAATGTCATGAAGACCGAGATCTGAGGACAAACTATGGTGATTTGAGTCTGGGTGATGATGAGGAATTGGCTTGGTGACTCGTGCTTTGGAGAAGTGGCATGCGAGTGGGGGCGACTACACAGGAGAGGTTCACAGTCCTACCTTTCAGGTGAAAACCCAGGGCTGGCCTTAATTGGTTGTGCCCGGCAATGGCCTAGTTGAAGGTTGTTAGCTTTGCGACAATCAAATAACAAAGAACGAAAATAAAATCGCAGCAAGGGGAACACAGATTTAACGTGGAAAACCCTCTCCAACAAAGAGAGGCGAAAAACCACGGGCGCCAGCCAGCGAAACTTCACTATAACGGGGAGTGTTTACACAATGCCGGGGATTTCACAGATGCAACTTATCCCACCCGGCGGCTTAGAAGAGGTATATATAGCGGCGGTAACCTAGGTCATCAAGGATCCATACCAAGTCCCAGCGACAGGCCTCGCTCCGCTCCATTAGAAGTTAGCCTCTTTAATAGAATTTGGATCATACTTCAACAAACTCCATCTTGAGACAAATTCCTTCTTGTAGCATCAACAATAATCATCTTCCTGAACAAACAAAGAAAACACCTTCGGCGCCAACAACCACTTGTGCTAAGCAGTTATACCAACTAAGCTTGAGCATAGCTCAGACTTAACAACAGGATCAGGCTTTGTCATCATATCAGCTGGATTATCATGAGTGCTTATCTTGCATACCTTTAGTGTACCTTGTGCAACAACATCACGAACATAATGGTACTTGATATCAATGTGCTTTGTTCAACAACATCACGAAAATAATGGTACTTGATATCAATGTGCTTTGTTCTCTCATGGAACATCTGATCCTTAGTAAGGTAAATAGCACTTTGACTGTCACGGAACAGGTTAATGCAAGAATCATCCTGACAAAGCTCAGCATACAAACCTTTCAACCAAACAGACTCTTTGCAAGCTTCAGCAACAACCATATATTCTGCTTCGGTTGTTGATAGAGCAACAACTGGTTGTAGCATTGCCTTCCAACTCACGGCACATCCACCTACTATGAACACATAACCTGTGAGGGACCTCCTCTTATCCAAGTCGGCAGCAAAATCTGAATTCACATAGCCTACGAGTCCCTCACCAGTCTTGCCAAACTTCAAGCAAGCATTCGATGTGCCACGGAGGTACCTGAAAATCCACTGAACAACTTTCCAATGTTCTTTACTAGGATTAGCCATGTAACGACTCACCAAACTCATAGCATAAGATAAATCAGGGCGAGAACAAACCATGGTATACATCAAGGAACGAACAGCACTAGAATAAGGAACCCAAGACATGTACTCAATATATTCATCAGAACTAGGACATTGCAATGCTGACAATTTAAAGTGAGGAGCAATAGGAGTACTAACAGACTTTGCATCATGCATATTAAAACATTGAAGAACTTTCTCAACGTAACGTTGCTGACTAAGAAACAACAACCTAGATTTTCTGTCCCGTTTAATTTCCATACCTAGGATTTTCTTAGCAGCACCAAGATCTTTTATCTCAAATTCACTACTTAGGTGTGCCTTCAAAGTAGTGATTTCTTTCATGCTCTTGGCAGCAATTAACATATCATCAACATATAACAGCAAGTAAATAGGTGATCCATTAACAAACTTTATGTAAACACAACTATCAAACTAAGACCTCTTAAAACCTTATGAGATCATAAATGAATCAAACCTTTTATACCACTATCTTGGAGATTGCTTCAAACCATAAAGCGATCTCTTCAATTTTCACACAAAATCCTCTTTTCCAAGAACTATGAACCCTTCAGGTTGGTCCATGTAAATCTCCTCCTCTAGTTCACCATGTAGAAAAGCAGTCTTTACATCTAGCTGCTCAAGCTCAAGATCATGCATAGCAACAATACCAAAGAAAGCACGGATAGAACTATGCTTCACAACCGGAGAGAAAACATCATTATAGTCAACACCTGGAATCTGGCTGAATCATTTTGCTACTAACCTTGCCTTAAACCTTGGAGGCTCATTAGGAGACAAACCTTCCTTTCTCTTGTATATCCACTTACAGCGGACAACCTTCTTCTGTTTAGGCAAACACACAACTTCCCATGTGCCATTCTTATCAAGCGATTGCATCTCTTCTTGCATAGCATAAATCCACTTCTCGCGGTCAACGGATGCAACAACTTCATTGTATGTAGAAGGTTCAATATCATGCTCCACCTGTTCAGAACAACTCAAAGCATAATGAGCAAGATTACACTCTTCAATTAAATGACGAGGTGGAACTATGTTACGCCTCGGTCTATCAGCAGCAATAGATTCCTGTGGCTGCTGCAAAATAGTAGGTGAGTGCTGAACAACCTCATCATCAATATTTTCCTCATGAGTATCATCAACAACAACATTATTATCAACAATTTTCTGTAGGTGCTCCACCTGCACACTAACTCCCTCCTCTCCAATAGCAACAGGAGAGGGATCTGATGGCAAGCTGTCATGATACATAACAGATTCATTGAAAACAACATTCCTACTCAACAAAATACTTTTAGTTTCAGGATTCCATAGTTTATGTGCCTTAACTCCTGAACCATAACCAAGGAACATGCACTTAACAACTCTAGGATCTAACTTTCCATTATCAATGTGAGCATAAGCAGTGCAACCAAAAACTCTCAACTGTGAATAATCAGCAGGCAAACCTGACCATACCTCAATAGGATTTTTCTTCTCAAGTGGAATAGAAGGTGACCTGTTAGCATGCCGTGTTGGCTGCTTCAGCCCAGAAACTGAAGGAGTTATGCCCTAGAGGCAAATAATAAAGTATATTATTTGATAAATCTCATGTATGTTCATAATACGTTCATACTGTGCTATAACTGTGTTAATACGAAACGTTAATACATGTGTGGTATGTAAACAAACTGTGTCTCTAGTTACCTCTAGTGAACTAGTTCATTGGTCATGAAGATGGTCTGTGTTTCAAGATCATGGGCATTTATGCCAATTGAAAATGAGGTCATGTTATTAGTTGAATAACATGATAGACAAACATCCGACTGTTATATCTTAATGAGATCTAGTTACAAAGTTCACCATTGATGGTAAAACACAGAGAACCTTGCAACCTGATCCTTTGACTGTGAGGTAATGCAAATCACCATTCTGGAAGAAGCTTAGATGGTTATCAAGAATCATCTCGTAACAGGGTGATCAAAAAGGTGCCACTCAGGTTTTCTGAAGGAATGCGTAGAGGAGTACATATCAAGACCAGGATTTGTCTAGTCCATGTAATTGACAGATACATGTGGCCATCTCAGTGACGTTGCATTAATGAAGCTTGCAAGAATGTGACTGGGTCACGGAATGCAACGACATGAGAACGAGAAAACAAGTTCATCAGTAATGAGATCGAACTAAGGTATGGAGATACCGAAGATCAAGTCTCAGATGAATTAGGTATCGAATGACAAAGGGAATGGGGAACGACTATCTCACGGTTCGAGCGATTGTATTCATGAAACGCACGGCGGTCACATGGTCCTCCAGGTCCCTCTGTTGATCATTGATATGAGAGTGGTATCTATCATGTCCGGAGTGTTTCCGAACTGAAGGATGTCACGCTTAAGGGTAGGGACGCTTAGGGTAGATGAGGTATCGTATGAGGAATAGAGAGAGAGAAACCAGAATAGTTTCGGTAACACCCGACGGAGATCGGAAAGGGGCCCGGAAGTTGTTCCGGAGTGAAGAGATAATATAATATGTATATTTGAATGTTAATTGGAGAATTAATATTAAATATATATATTATTTTAGTTTTGAAGGCACTATATTGCTAATGGGCCTCACCTGAAGGGAGGCCCAAGTGGGCAAGGCGCCTAGGGAGTGGGGGCCAGCCGGCCTAGGGCTGGTGGGCCGCCCCAGTGGGGCCCACCTAGGTGGCCCAAGGTGGGGCGGTGTGGGGATTAGTCCCACCCCGCCTAGCCCCTGGGTGGTGTTCCCCCTTCCCACTATATAAAGGGGTCCCCCCTCCCCTTGGAAATCACCCATTCCTCTCATTCTCTCTTTCTCATCTGCTGAGGACTTCCCCGTAGTATTGGGGAGGACCTCGTAGTTGAGTTCTCCACCTTCACACTACCATCGTGTGATCAGCAATCCGGCATCTACTTCTTCCGCTGCTTGGCTAGATCGGAGCCCGGTTGACGTCCCCTACACCGGACGTGTGACGAACTTCGGAGGCACCACACTTGGGGTGCTGCTCGTCTTCATCAATATACGCCTTCCTGCGTAAGGCGTGCCTCTCTCTGCAAAGGTATGAATACTGTATTCCTTCTCCGTTACTTATGTCTACATAGTATAGATCCTGGTATTAGTGTTCGAGTAGATAGACATTTTTTGTTTTCTGCTACGGAACCCTTCAGTGGTATCAGAGCGGGTCTATGGGTAGACATGTCGTACGGATAGAACACATAGCAATATGTGGGCATTGATTCTCTAGTTGCTACCCTCTTTTAGTGTTATTGTTCATATCACGGCACTGTTTGATGAAGCGGCCCCCAACCGACCTCACGTGGTGATTCACGAGACTGGTCCACAAATCAAAGTGACTTAGGGGGGTGTCTGTCTCTCTATAGTAGTTGATATGGCATTGACACTAGAGGGCCCTGAAAGGGGAAGAAGAACGGCAATCATTGAATCCATGTTGTGGCTCAACGTTCGTAGGAGGGAAGGGGTTCTACTGCGAAAGCCCTAAAGCCGCGTAAAACATGCAATAGTTAATATAGAAGCGTATATCTTCATTATTGCATAGGGGCAAGTATTATATCATGGCAACAAACAAGTTTGCGAAACTTTGAAGCTATTGATGATGATCATAAAGCTATAGCCATGTTATAACACTTCACTTTTGAAGCATTACTTATTGTGCTAGTATACTTACTAGACGGTAGCATGATAAGATAATCCCTCATAGTATTCCAGTTATCGTATTCCCCTTGTGTGTGCACCACCAAGAAAGTTCTTCGGTATGAGGCCGATCATGATGATCGGGGGTCAGACATATCTACGTTCGCATACAGTGGGTGCAAGCCATGTTGCTACTTGAATACACGAGTTAGAACTGGCGAGCCTAGCATGTACAGACATGGCCTCGGAATACAAGAGACTGAAAAGTCGAGCATGAATCACATAGTTGATGTGATCGACATTAGGGAATGTACACCTTTGATACTGCACTGATGGCCGTGATGATCGGGGGAGGTGCAGGGGATAGGGATCATGTGATCACTAAACGAGTAGAGGGATGTTCGTTTACGTGGGAGTTCCTTTATTAAAATTTGAACTCATTATTATGAACATAGTCTAAACACTTTGCAAATCCTTTGTAGATGTCTCGCCCACCCACCTTCAACCTAAGCACTTTCCTCGAGAAGGACAAGGTGAAAACTGATGGAACCAACTTCACCACATGGTTCCGCAATCTTAGGATCCTCCTAGTCCCCTACAAGTTGACTATGTCATCGAGGCTGAGCTTTCGGCTAAGCCTGCAGATTCCGCCTCCCAGGACGAAAAGAATGTCTGGCAGTCCAAGGCGGACGATTTCTCCCTCATCCAGAGTGGAATGCTCTATGACATGGAGCCGGAGCTTCAAAAGTGTTTTGAGAAGATGATTGCTTTTGAGATCATTGAGGATCTCAAAGCCGTCTTTGCTCCGCAGGCTCGTGCAGAGAGGTATGATGCTTCTGAGCTCTTCTTCTCTGCTAAAATGGAAGAGCACAGCAGTACTAGTGAGCACGTGGTCAAAATGTCTGGCTATGTTAAGCGCCTAAATGCCCTGGATTGCAAAATCCCAGAGGAGCTCGCTATAGATAGGGTGCTGCACTCGCTGCCCCCTAGCTATAAGAGTTTTGTGATGAACTACAACATGCAAGGGATGACCAAGACCCTTGTTGAGGTGTTCGCCATGCTCAAAACTGTTGAGGTTGAAATCAAGAAGGAGCACACGGTGCTAATGGTCAACAAGACCACCAACTTTAAGAAACTAGGGCAAAAGGGAAAAGGCAAGGGTAAGAAGGCTAATAGGGATGGCAGGTTTGTTCCTAGCACCTCAAAGACTGCGAAGCCTGGCCCTAAGCCCGGCACTTCGTGCTTCTACTGCAAAGCGGATGGGCACTAGAAACGCAACTGCCCTAAGTAACCTGAAGACAAGCGAGCTGGCAAGATAGCCATCCCGGACAAAGGTATATATGATATACATGTTATTGATGTATTCCTTACGAGCGCCAAGAGTAACACCTGGGTATTTGATACTGGATCTGTTGCTCACATTTTTAACTCTCAGCGGGATCTGCAGAGTAGGAGGCTCCTGAGGAAGGACGAGGTGACGATGTGCGTCGGCAATGGTTCGAGAGTCGAAGTGATGGCCGTCGGCACCCTTCATCTCCGTCTACCGTCAGGATTATTGTTGGTTTTGAATAAATGCTATTATGTACCCGCACTGAGTATGAATATTTTGAGTCGGTCTTGCATCGTTTAAATCAGGAACAAGTGGTTGTTCAATTTATATGAATGATGTTTTCTATGTTCATGCTCCTGTATGTGATGGTTTATTCTTACTTGATCTTGATTGTGATACACACATCCATAGTGTTGATGCTAAACGTTGTAAGCACAGTGACAATAATTCCATGTACATATGGCATTGCCATCTTGGTCATATTGGCATAAAGCGCATGAAGAAGCTTCATTCAGAAGGGCTTCTTGGATCATTGGATTTCGAATCCCTTGATACATGTGAGCCATGCCTCATGGGCAAGATGACCAGGACACCATTCTCCAGTATAGTGGGGAGAGATGTAGACCTACTTGGGATCATACATACGGATGTATGTGGACCAATGAGTGTCTCAACACGCAATGGTTATCGTTACTTTGTTACTTTTACTGACGACTTGAGCAGATATGGATATATCTACTTGATGAAGCACAAGTCTGAAACCTCTGAAAAGTTCAAGGAATTTCAGAAAGAGGTATAGAATCAACTTAACAAGAAAATCAAGCACCTTCGATCGGATCGAGGAGGCGAGTATTTGAGTTATGAGTTTAACATGCACTTGAAGGACTGTGGGATTATCCCACAGCTTACGCCAGCCAGAACACCGCAGCGTAATGGTGTGTCGGAACACCATAACCGAACCCTATTGGATAGTGTACGGTCCATGATTGTAGCACCCCGGTAAAACCACTACTAGAAAATCGCTGTGTTTTTATGCATTCTATCATCATGACCGCATGCTCATGTCATCATGCCACATTGCATTTGAGCATCGTCATCATCATGCATGGTTTGTTTGAAAACTATTTTCAAAAAGTCTGGTTTTGTTTTCTAAATGCCCCGTATTTATTTCAAATTAAAACCCGGCCTCTTCCGGATATTTTGTTTTGTCTACAAAATATTTACCAGAGTCTATTCGGACAAAATAAAAATAATTAAAGCTATTTTTTGGGGGGGAGGCAGCCGGCCGGGCCAAAAGGCCCAGCTAGCCAGCCTACTACCCCATATACCTAAACCTAGCCTAACCCTAATCCTACCAACCATCCCCACTCTACTCCCTCCACCCTGCCGCCAGACCCCAGCCCCCACCTAACCAACACGACGCGCGCACGCCACACACACGCACACAGCGGCAGCGCCCACACATCCTCGCCCAGCATGCAGCGTCCACCGCGTGGACCCCACCCCACTACCCACCTCGCCACCAACCGCCCACCCCTACCCGACACGCTCGCCTCACGCACTGCGACGCACGCAAGGCTACGCGTGCGCGACCCCATCGGCCAAACCGTCGGTGACCCAACCCGACTGCGCGCACACAAGCCATCGACGCGACGCGAGCGAAGCAGCACAACGCGGGACACGCCCACGCGCAGCACACTAACACATTCCGCACGCCATGTTGTGTCGTGAGCCCGGACCCACCCCGCTTTCCAGCCCTCTCTCTCTTCGTGACCCGTTCCTCGTCTCGATCCCCAACCTCTGCATCGCCACCTACCAACCGCCGCTGCCATCCCTAGTTTCCTCGCCTCCCTCGGACCCCAGCCCGTGCCGCTGCCTAGCCACGCTCCGTCCGCGTCGACGCCCGTCGAGGTTACCCCAGCCACCGACCCCTCGGCTCCCCATCGCCGGACCCCGCGCATCGCCGCCTCCGTCTGTGAACCAGGCGTCGCCGCCCCTATGTTCTCCTCCTCGATCCCCTGCGCGACTCCGACGACCCCGGGCCAGGCTGTCTTCCTCACCGACCTCCTCCTGAGCGTCGCCGCGCCTTTGCCAGGTCATCGCCGCCCCTACGTCCATCTCCACCCGTGAGCACCTCCGCTTGCCCTGCATAGCCGCAGCATCTCGGCAGCGCCTCGCGCCCGCCTCTGCCGTCGTCGCCCCGTTCGATCTGTCGCCAAGCTCCGTGCCCAGCCCCGCGTCTCCGGCGGCCTCCTCTTCCCGGTCATGTCGTTGCCCTGTGGTCCTTCCTCGTCGATAGAGCTCGGTCAAGCTCCACCGACCCGGCCACCAGGGCTCCGTCTACGTCCTGTCGCCGTCCTCCGTCTTCCGCGAGCTTCCTATCGCCGTGGCAGGCCTGGCGACCTCCTGCCGTCCTCCTCCCGTGCCAGCGAGCTCCGCGCTCCAGGACGCTACCGGCCGCTCCTCCCGAGTCCGACCCCAACCTCTGCAGCGTGTGCACCGCGGCCGACGCCTGCAAGCTCGCCTTCTGTCCTGAACACACAAACGCTGACCACTGCGAGTTTTTCCAGGTCCAAGCCTGCCCACAACCTGTAGGTCTTCAACGCCGAGCTCGTCCTCGAGGTGTTTGGCTCTGTGCCTGTGCGGGTCCTTTTTGGTACTAATGCCATGGAGTTGTCCCCGCTGATACACAACTATAGCCTCCAGGATATGATGTGGTGTGGTGCAAATGGTGATGCTGAAGGGAACCACGACCTCGGCCACAACCTCCAGGAGAGTCTATGAATCCCCCTTAGCCAGAGCTTGATTCATTTCTTATTTCTTGGGGCCACAAACTAGTTTGGGGCTTTATTACTATCTTGTATTTATGCCATGCTTTACTGCTTTATTTATGATTTTGTGTGGAGCATCTGTACTGTTTTGGATCGCGGCACAATTTCACGGTATCGACAAGCCCAGTCACACTTTCAGATTCCCAGTCGTTTATAGCCGTTTGATGCACTCGACGATCGACGTAGAGCTCGTTGGGAACCCCAAGTGGAAGCTATGATAAGTACAGCAGAAAGTTTTCCCTCAGTTATGAAACCAAGGTTTAATCGAACCAGTAGGAGCAAGGAAACACCCCAAAGGTGTTACTAGCTGAGCTTTGGCAGGGCGCACTACCGGTGCTAGTAGCAACTTGGAGACCTGCACAACACAACCAAAGAACTTTGTCCGCAACTTGGGATGAGATTGTCAATCTCACTGTGTTTTGCGGAAAACAAAGGATTAAACATATCGAATGGAAGGAAGTAAAAGTTTGCAGAAAGTAAACACAAAGCAGAAAAAGATTGTAGATTGTATGTAAAAGACAAGGACCGGGATCCATAGTTCACTAGAGGTGGCTCTCCTTAGATAGAAAACATGCTGGGTGAATAAATTACAGCGGGGCAATTGACAAACACCGAGAAAGCAATACATGCATATACTAATCATCTTGACTCCTTTGAGACTTGATTGGGCAATACAACATAATACATAGACTGCCATCCAACTGCATCTATGACTAATAATCCACCTTCAGGTTATCATTCGAACCCCATCCAGTATTAAGTTGCAACCAACAGATTATTGCTTTACGAACTGCGTGTAAGGTAAACAATACAATTGTTCTATGAACAAAGGATCGTTGTTTTCTCCCTAGTAGCAACAGCACATCTAGTACCTTAGAGATTTATGTCACTTCCCAGTTACGAGGCATGAACCCACTATCGAGCATAAATACTAACTCTTGGAGTTGCTAGCATCTACTTGGCCAAGATAGCTACTAACAACGGAAAGCATGCAAGATCTCAAATAACAAAGACATGATAGAATCAATAATCAATCTAAAATAGCATCTCAATATCCATCGGATCCCCGCAACACAACATGTATGAATTACAAATAGATGATCTTAATCATGAACGGAGCTCACAAGATCTAAACATGAAAGCACAAAGGAGGAGAAACCAGCCATCTAGCTACTACATGGATCCGTAGTCCAAGGATGAACTACTCACGCATCACACCGGAGGCTTGCATGGTGATGAAGAAGGCCTCCAGGGTGAATTCCCCTCTCCGGCAGGGTGCCGGGAAGAGCTTCAGATCCCTCTCGATCTAGGGATGGAGATGACAGCGGCTACAGACTCTTTCGTGGATTTTTGATCGGGTACCTAGGGTTTTCGTCTTAAGGGCAACTTATAGGCGGAAGGAGAGGGCGAGGGGGTGCTGGGGTCGGCCAGACCACCCCCTGGCGCGGGCCAAGCCTAGCCGCGCGGCCAGGTGGTTTAGCCGGCCCCTGGCCCCTCTCCGTCTTGTATTCTGGCACTTGATCCCTTCCGGAAAAATAGGCACTTTGGCTTTTGTCCCGTCCAATTCCGAGAATATTCATTTTCTCACTTTCCTGGAACCAAAAACAGTAGAAAACAGGCAGCTGGCACTGTGGCTCTTGTTAATAGGTTAGTCCAAGAAATCATATGAAAAGTACTCCAAAGTTGGAACAAAACACAAGAAAGTGGATAAAACCAAGCATGGAACATCAAAACTTATAGATACATTTGCAATGTATCAACATCCCCAAGCTTAACTCCTGCTCGTCCTCGAGTAGGTAAGTGATAAAAAGAAATAATTTTTGCGGTGACATGCACCATCAAAGACTTGATCAAAGTATTTGCAAAACATTAAAAGATGGGATCAAAGTACTTCAATCATAACATGAAAGACAAAGTTCTAGCAATAAGCAAAGAAACTATGATGCAACATGAAAAGGCACAAACAAAAGATTCATGAATAACAATGCTTTGCAAGACGTTTGTTTGTTTCACATAAAAGAAAACATAGCATAATAGTATTCAGCTTGTCCCTCAACAGAGTAGCAAATATAAATGCATGGGACACCTCAAAGTTCAAAAGAGTGACTAGATACAATATTTTCAAACAAGCAATAACAAGTTATGCATCAATCAACTAGTCTTGGGACAATGCACATAGGACTAAGAATGACCACTATGCTCTCAAAGTAGGTGCATAAAGTTAGAAGGTGGAGACTCAATATAATGGTGGAAGAAAGGCCTTTTGTAAAAGGATGTAGGGATTCAAGTCTCATAAAGAGCTTCCAAAAATTATGGTACTTATAGCTTTCAGCTCTCATTGCCCCTATCATAAGCATCTTGAAGGTGATTAAGGTTAAAGTGACACAACTAAGAGGATATACTTGAAAAGTTATAAACCGAAATCTCATGCCCCTTACTTACGAAGACCGATCCTCATGCTACTCAACTTCAGTCACGAGTAAGCTCTTGTCATTGTAAGTATATGTGTATCATTAAGAACCAGCAGGTACCCCTTGCACATGATACGAGAGCTTTCCCATAATCAAAATGACAAGGCAAGCAGACAATGAGCATCTCAGCGATCTTTTTATTTGCTGTTTGCATAGGTTTTTATTAAGGATGCTTCATAGAGTGCTCATTATGGTGATGCTGCAAGTTTCCACCATGATTAGGCATGGCTTAGGCTAGCGGCCCAGGCGTTTCTCTAACACACATACAAACTCCATGATCTTACAAGTTCCACTTTTATTTCACACCGCCGGGATCCGTAAGCAAAATAACATAATATCAACGGGGTACAAAGTACAAGTGCAATGTTGAAAGCGTTCCCCATGGTACATGGTTTTGCTAATTTCAACTTATAAAGTGCAAGCATATACGCAACAAAATAGGACCCAATGGTTCAAGTTTATTAGAGGCAATAAAGTAAAGTGTGCCATCAAGTTCGTGAGAGCTTTAATCACTAGTTTTCTCATAACAAGTGAAAGGTAGACAAAAGCAAGAATATACTTGGAATAGCATAAGCTAGTAGGTAGGTATGGTGGACTCTTTGGAATAACTTGGTTTAGGGAGTTGGATGCATGAGTGGAACTCATACTTTGTGGTGGAGGCAAGCAAAAGACTGGGAGCGACAAACTAAGAGAGCAATAATGGCAATAATCATACAGAGCGACAAAACATCATTGTTCAAAGCATAAAGTGATACTACAAGTTGAAAACTAAAGGATCATAAAGGCTATGGTGACTTGTGAAAGTCAAAACATGGTGTGAGCATGCGCCAAGTCAATCCAAATAAAGCATCAAAGGAGAATACCACTATACTATGCTTTAATATGCTAAAACAATATCAAGCACGGCATGAGAAAGCATAGCCACAGTCAAAAACGAGCTCTTTTTACCACATAAGTATGAACTTTCCTACTCTTTTCCGAACCAAACCAAACTATTTGCAAACCAATGTATGAAAGAGGGGGTCCAACCAATTTATTCAGAAAACTAAGCAAACCAAGCAAACTAAAAACCAAAACAAAAATGAAAAAGAAGACGCTCCAAGAACAACACAACTGTGCATGAAACAATAAAAATGAAGCGTTTGGAAGAAACATGGGATTTTTATTGATGAAGAAGGGGATGCCTTGGGAATCCCCAAGCTTTGACGCTTGCACTTCTTGGATATTTCTTGGGGTGATACGCGTGGCATCCCCAAGCTTGAGCTTTAATCCATCCTTCATCTCATTACTCATTCCTTTCATACACCTGAAATTTTTCCTTCATACAAAACTTCACAGAATCTCATTAGCAACATTAGTGCACTTAAAATAAATAAGTCTCAAGGTTCAGTTCTAACACCAAATAAACTTCCATTAGAACACTAGATACTGTAGCACTTCCCTTAAAAAGCTCAATTCCCCAAAAGAACTCAAGAAGGAACTAACAAGAAGCAAATGCAGAAAATGGCAGAAGTCTGTCAAAACAGACCAGCAGGTAAAGACGATTTTTTTTGAAGACCTTCTGTTTCTCAAATCAAAAAGTGTTGAACTAACGAAAGTTTGACAACAACCTGGGGAAGAAGCACAAAACATTACAGCTCAATCCGACGTACAGAACTCTCTCAGGAATTTTTACGGTGAAGCACAGAAATCTGTTTCGGGACAGCAACTTTCCCAATCATTACTTCACTCTCATTAGAGGTTACTCTTGGCACAAAAAGCAAATAAAAAGGATAAGGAGAGGTTATTACAATGGTAATAACTTCCAAGACTCATCTAAAACTCTTGGGTTATCTCCCAACAAGTACTTTTCTTTAACGCCTTTAAGTTAGGCATGAAAATTTGAGAAGATGCTCTTATAGGAAATATGAATTGAAGTAAAAGAGAGCATCAAGAAGCAAATTCAAAACACATTTAAGTCTAACCCACTTCCTATGCATAGGAATATTGTATGCAAATAAATGCACAAAGAACAAAGTGACAGGCATAGGAAGATAAAACAAAAGTAACTTCAAAACTTTCAGCACATAGAGGTGTTTCATTACCATAAAAACTTCTACAACCATATTTTCCTCTCTCATAATAATTTTCAGTAGCCTCATGAATAAACTCAACAGTATAACTATCACATAAGGCATGCTTTTCATGATCTACAAGCACTAGAGCTTTATTATAAACATTTTCAAAAGTATCCTCAGGAACATAACATTCACCCTCCTTTGATAAGCATGGGGGACAATCAAATAATGTAAGGGATAAAGAGTTACTCTCATTAGAAGGTAGGCATGGGTAGATCCATTCTTCCTCTCTTTGTCCATCACTCTCCTCTTTTTCATCTAATGAGCTTTCAGGTTCAGCAATTTCTTCTTCCATGGAGGTTCTAGCAGGCGGTGGTTCATCTATTACCTTAGCAGTCATAAAACTGTTCCCAAATAGGAAACTGAGTGAGCTATCCATAATGAAATAGTGATTGGAGCAGAGCTAGTCATAGAGGCAACGTAAGAAAGGAACTATTTTTTTTGTGTTTTTCCAATAAGAAAGCAAATTAGTAAAACTATTTTTTTGTGTTTTTGAAGAACAAAACAAGCAAACAAAGCAAAAAGAAACTAAGCAAAACAAAAAACAACAAAGTAAAGAGATTGGTTATGAGGGACTCCCCTTGTGAAGATTTCCTTGACTCCCCGGCAACGGCGCCAGAAAAGATCTTGATGCACTCGACGATCGACGTAGAGCTCGTTGGGAACCCCAAGAGGAAGGTATGATGAGTACAGCAGAAAGTTTTCCCTCAATTATGAAACCAAGGTTTAATCGAACCAGTAGGAGCAAGGAAACACCGCAAAGGTGTTACTAGCTGAGCTTTGGCAGGGCGCACTACCGGTGCTAGTAGCAACGTGGAGACCTGCACAACACAACCACAAAACTTTGTCCCCAACTTGCGATGAGGTTGTCAATATTACCGTGTTTTGCGGAAAACAAAGGATTAAACGTATCGAATGGAAGGAAGTAAAAGTTTTCAGAAAGTAAACACAAAGCAGAAAAAGATTGTAGATTGTATGTAAAAGACAAGGACTGCGATCCATAGTTCACTAGAGGTGGCTCTCCTTAGATAGATAACATGCTGGGTGAACATATTACAGCGGGGCAATTGACAAACACCGAGAAAGCAATACATGCATATACTAATCATCTTGACTCCTTTGAGACTTGATTGGGCAATACAACATAATACATAGACCGCCATCCAACTGCATCTATGACTAATAATACACCTTCAGGTTATCATCCGAGCCCCCTCCAGTATTAAGTTGCAAGCAACAGATTATTGCTTTACGAACTGCGTGTAAGGTAAACAATACAATTGTTCTATGAACAAAGGATCGTTGTTTTCTCCCTAGTAGCAACAGCACATCTAGTACCTTAGAGATTTCTGTCACTTCCCCAGATTACCAGAGGCATGAACCCACTATCGAGCATAAATACTAACTCTTGGAGTTGCTAGCATCTACTTGGCCAAGATAGCTACTAACAACGGAACACATGCAAGATCTCAAAAAACAAAGACATGGTAGAATCAATAATCAATCTGAAATAGCATCTCAATATCCATCGGATCCCCGCAAACACAACATGTATGAATTACAAATAGATGATCTAGATCATGAACGGAGCTCACAAGATCTAAACATGAAAGCACACAGGAGGAGAAACCAGCCATCTAGCTACTACATGGATCCGTAGTCCAAGGATGAACTACTCACGCATCACACCGGAGGCTTGCATGGTGATGAAGAAGGCCTCCAGGGTGAATTCCCCTCTCTGGTAGGGTCTTGGGAAGAGCCAGATCCTCCCGATCTAGGGATGGAGATGACGGCGGCTACAGACTCTTTCGTGGATTTTTTATCGGGTACCTAGGGTTTTCGTCCTGAGGGCAACTTATAGGCGGAAGGAGAGGCTGAGGGGGTGCTGGGGTCGGCCAGACCACCCCCTGGCGCGGGCCAAGCCTGGCCGCGGCCAGTGGTGTGGCCACCCAGCCCTCTCCGTCTCGTATTCTAGCACTTGATCCCTTCCGGAAAAATAGGCACTTTGGCTTTTGTCCCGTCCAATTCTGGGAATATTCATTTTCTGACTTTCCTGGAACCAAAAATAGCAGAAAACAGGCAGCTGGCATTGTGGCTCTTGTTAATAGGTTAGTCCAAGAAATCATACGAAAATTACTCCAAAGTTGGAACAAAACACAAGAAAGTGGATAAAACCAAGCATGGAACATCAAAAATTATAGATACATTTGCAATGTATCACCATTCTCGCAAACCCTGGGTTCGTTCCGGAGCCGGCCAACTTTGTTGCGGGTAGCTTAGTGGGGTGACCCCCTGAAATATTTTATGAATCCTATGATTGCTTTGTCATGAAAGCCTCGTTGGGTTTTGAGTTGGTTTTTTCGAGGTTGATCGTGTGTGTGTTGCTGGGGTTGTTTTGTGACATGTTGTACCTGCCTAGTAAGTATTGCAACTCCAATGGAATGTGATAAAAGTGCCAACAATTGCTAGGTTTTGGGATTCCTCAGGATAATTATATCTGACTAGTAAATGTTCCAACTATAATGGAATGGTGATTAAAACTGCCCACTACATATGCTTCAGGATGACTCGCTCTATCTATATCAGATTAGTAAGAGCTTCAACTAAAATGGAATGAATAAAACTACCAACTGTGTGAGTTCCTCGGTTTTGACTTCCTCGTTTGGTATCGAGGGGGAAATGCCAGGATGGGTATGTTTGGTGTTAGTATCAGGTTGGATCCGAATAGGTCTTTCTTATCCCTCTCTAATAGCCGCCAGTTTTACTGAGTCTCTATAGGTTGTTTAGTGCTGCTGCGCTGTCGCTTCAGTCCACCATACCTATGTAGGCGAGGACCACCGAATTCTAGCCTCGCCGTGTACTGGACTCAGTACTGACGCTCCTCTTTTTCCTTTGCCCTTTGTCGGCACCCCTTTTGTTTTAGCAGGTTTAAGATCGACGTTGTTAGCAGGGTTACCCTTCCGGCTTGGCCTGGGCAGGGTTATGGACACCATTGGTTATTCTTCAGGGCTCTTAACCCCATTTGCATCTTGTCCGCATTTTCGCTGTAAGGATTTCAAGGTGATTTGGATCTTTGTACTGTATATCGGTATTCTTGACTCATGGAGTTGTGTTGTATATATATCTGTTGTGTGGGTCCCATCGAGTACTGTTATGTAATGGTATTACTTCGTTTTCCACCCGCACGAAAGTGCCTGGTGGGCATCCTTGAATCGTTTCTATGCGGGTTTGGCGGGAAGCGCTAAAACTTGCATAGGGCCGATTCGAGGGTGTTACAGAGTGGTATCAGAGCTCAATAGTTACGATACCCCACAAGTCCAGCCTGTAGGATAACCTAGCTACGGCCGAAGTAGAGTGTCAAAATTATTTTGCAAAATCGGTTGGATAGATCTGATTAGGTCTGATTTTACTCCTTATCCTTATGCTATTCTCCTCTTATCTTTGCGTGTTTTAAATCTGCTCTCTCATCTTTTCTTCGAGTATAGGAATTCTCGAGGTTGGGTTTCCGTCGTACCTTTAGGGTTTCGTTTCCTCCTTTAGCAACGGTGATTCTACATCCAGTCTTCATGCTGTCTGAGGAATCCTTCCTCTGTTAGACTTCTCTTTGTTCCTTTTGGTGCCTTCCGGTGTTTCCGACGCGACGACATCATCTACGCTAGGTCCGATGCAGAGTCTACATCACTCCTTGTTTCCAAACCTCGTTTGTCGAGATCTTCAGTCTGATTCCGATAGTTGGTTACGTATTTCTGCTATTCAGGTACGGAGTAATGATATGAGTGCGGGATGGAGTCGCGACCATACCACTACTCTTATCATTCACTTTTGTATATTGAATTGGTGGATCAATGCAATTTACTCATTCCACTGAAGTTAGAGGTAGCCTTGTGACCTTTAACTTTGTCTTTGTTTCTCCGGAGTGTCCTCTCGACAAATGTGAGCAACGACCTCTTGTTGGTGGTTTCGCCGATTTCAAGATAGAGCAAGAGTCTTTGTTAGTGGTGTCGCGAGGATCTACATGAAGCGAGAAGATTCAGATTGTCGGCCTTCTTCCCCATACCATGAGGCGGATCTCGAGGGCGAAATCCATTGTTAGTGGTGTCGAATTGTAGCACCCCGGTAAAACCACTACTAGAAAATCGCTGTGTTTTTGTGCATTGCACCATCATGACCGCATGCTCATGTCATCATGCCACATTGCATTTGAGCATCATCATCATCATGCATGGTTTGTTTGAAAACTATTTTCGAAAAGTCTGGTTTTGTTTTCTAAACGCCCCGTCTTTATTTCAAATTAAAACCCGGCCTCTTCCGGATATTTTGTTTTGTCTACAAAATATTTACCAGAGTCTATTCGGACAAAATAAAAATAATTAAAGCTATTTTTTGGGGGGGGGAGGCAACCGGCCGGGCCAAAAGGCCCAGCTAGCCAGCCTACTACCCCATATACCTAAACCTAGCCTAACCCTAATCCTACCAACCATCCCCACTCTACTCCCTACACCCCGCCGCCAGACCCCAGCCCCCACCCAACCAACACGACGCGCGCACACCACACACACGCACGCAGCGGCAGCGCCCACACATCCTCGCCCAACGTGCAGCGTCCACCGCGTGGACCCCACCCCACTACCCACCTCGCCACCAACCGCCCACCCCTACCCGACACGCTCGCCTCACGCGCTGCGATGCACGCAAGGCTACGCGCGCACGACCCCATCCTAGCGACCGACACGTCACAGCTGACCCAACCCGACCGCGCGCACACAAGCCATCGACGCGACGCGATGCGAGCGAAGCAGCACAACATGGGACACGCCCACGCGAAGCACACTAATACATCCCGCACGCCATGCTGCATTGCGAGCCTGGACCCACCCCGCTTGCCAGCCCTCTCTCTCTCCATGACCCGTTCCTTGTCTTGATCCCCAACCTCTGCATCGCCACCTACCAACCGTCGCCGCCATCCCCAGTTTCCTCGCCTTCCTCGGACCCTAGCCCGTGCTGCTGCCCAGCACGCTCCGTCCGCGTCGACGCCCGTCGAGGTTGCCCCAGCCACCGACCCCTCGGCTCCCCATCGCCGGGCCCCGCGCATCGCCGCCTCCGTCTACGAACTAGGCGCCGCCGCCCCTGTGTTCTCCTCCCCGAGCCCCAGCGCGACTCCGACGACCCCGGGCCAGGCTGTCTTCCTCGCCGGCCTCCTCCTGAGCACCACCACGCCTCTGCCAGGTCGTCGCCGCCTCTATGTCCATCTCCACCCGCGAGCACCTCCGCTTGTCCTGCATAGCCGCAGCATCTCGGCAGCGCCTCGCGCCCGCCTCATCCGTCGTCGCCCCGTTCGATCCGCCGCCAAGCTCCGCGCCCGGCCCCGCGTCTCTGGCGCCCTCCTCTTCCCGGTCATGCCGTCGCCCTGCGGTCCTTCCTCGCTGATAGAGCTCGGTCAAGCTCCACTGACCCAGCCACCAGGGCTCCCTCTACGTCCTGTCGCTGTCCTCCGTCTTCCGTGAGCTTCCTGTCACCGTCGCAGGCCCGGCGACCTCCTGCCGTCCTCCTCCCATGCCAGCGAGCTCCGCGCGAGGACGCTACCGGCCGCTCCTCCTGAGTCTGACCCCAACCTCTGTAGTGTGTGCACCACAGCCGATGCCTGCAAGCCCGCCTTCTGTCCTGAACACACAAACGTTGACCACTGAGAGTTTTTCCAGGTCCAAGCCTGCCCACAACCTGTAGGTCTTCAACGCCGAGATCGTCCTCGAGGTGTTTGGCTCTGTGCCTGTGCGGGTCCTTTTTGGTACTAATGCCATGGAGTTATCCCCGCTGATACACAACTATAGCCTCCAGTATATGATGTGGTTGGTGCAAATGGTGATGCCGAAGGGAACCACGACCTCGGCCACAACCTCCAGGTGGGTGAGAATGAGAAGCTGGACAAGGTCATCGGGTGTCGTAGTCAAGACCATCCGAAGACCACCGGTGCCTGAACCATTCAAGTCCATCATCGACTAACAAGCCAGGAACCCACAAGTTCTTCTTCACGTACCAAAGATGCCGAGACCCCGGGCACCAAGTTCTCGTCACGGATCCTGGAGCCCCATTCCCGGAGTCCAAAGATCGATCTCGCCGTGACCGAACCCCATCGACCCCCGGTGAACATGAAGTTTGCCGAATTCCGATGTGTGTACCTTTCCTGAGCCCTATTTTATAAATGCTATATATATATAATGTCGCATATTAAATTGTTCATGCATGCATATATGTATGTGGTTTGGGGGCATTATGCCGATTCACCTCATAATTAGATATGGAGTCTATATGCGGGATATCTTTGTCTTATTCCAGACTCCATTTAAATTTGTGTAGTGAACCGATGTCCTGTTTCGCCTTGTTAATCAAACATTTAATTTGCGGGGTAGATAAATAACTCGAACCATCGAATTAATTGTCGGACCCCGGTTCCGCTTAATATTGACTAATTGCACCGCATCTGCATCATATCATAATCATGCCGGATCTTTTGCCGTAGTATTAAATATTGCATCCGGTGTTTCTTCTAGTGTTTGCTTCTTCGCGGATTAGGCTGATGAGTGGATGCGAGTATCGACAAGTTCTCCGGCTATGTACCTTAGGCTCTATTTCCTAGGCGAGCATCTCTTCCCCTTCTACCTATTTTGCATTTACAGTCTTTATTTCCTCCTGTTGATCTATTGCTATCCGTGTCGCGATGCTTTAGTTTCCGTATACCAGTTATATCCCGTGCAGCCTCTATATTGCCTTGGACACCTCCTATTACCTGTGCTTGGTACATAGCTGGCCTTGCGAGTCGTAGTTGCTTGCTCAGGTGCGATCTCGTGTTGTCAAGTACCATAGTTGTTGGAATGCTGGCAGATGTTTATGGTGGAGTTGATGATGTCTTTAATTACAACTATTAAATTGCTGAGAATAGATATAACTAATGTAGAGGCATCGGTGGGAAATAGATGTTATTTGGTTCTTCCACGCTCAGTTGTGTCCCGTAGGACCCCGAGTACTTGATACATGTTCCTTGACTATTCGCACTATCCACATCCGGGAGAATCTATGAATCCCCCTTAGTCAGATCTTGATTCATTTCTTATTTCTTGGGGCCACAAACTAGTTTGGGGCTTTATTACTATCCTGTACTTATGCCATGCTTTACTACTTTATTTATGATTGTGCGTGGAGCACCTGTACTGTTTTGGATCGCGGCACAATTTCGCGGTATCGACAAGCCCAGTCACACTTTCGGGTTCCCAGTCGTTTACTGCCATTCTCGCAAACCTTGGATCCATTCCGGAGCCGGCCAACTTCCTTGCGGGTAGCTTAGTGGGGTGGCCCCCTGAAACATTTTATGAATCCTGTGATTGCTTTGTCGTGAAAGCCTCGTTGGGTTTGAGTTGGTTTTTCCAAGGTTGACCGTGTGTGTGTTGCTATTTGTGCACCCCTGCAGGGTAAATCTTTCTGAAAGCCGTGTCCGCGGTTATGGACGACTTGGAGCACAGTATATCGATCATAGACAAGCATAACTAAAGTAGTGCTATAAACTTGACTTAATACATGACTAGTAATCAGATTCAACTATCACGGAATGGATATTAAAATGCCAACAACTAGTGGATCTGGGGTTGTTTTGTGACATACTGTACCTGCCTAGTAAGTATTACAACTCCAATGGAATATGATAAAAGTGCCAACAATTGCTAGGTTTTGGGATTCCTCAGGACAATTATATCTGACTAGTAAATGTTCCAACTATAACGGAATGGTGATTAAAACTGCCCACTACTTATGCTTCAGGATGACTCATGCTATCTATATCAGATTAGTAAGAGCTTTAACTAAAATGGAATGAATAAAAGTGCCAAATGTGTGAGTTCCTCGGTTTTGACTTCCTCGTTTGGTATCGAGGGGGAAATGCCAGGATGGGTATGTTTGGGGTTAGTATCAGGTTGGATCCGAATAGGTCTTTCTTATCCCTCTCTAATAGCCGCCAGTTTTACTGAGTCTCTATAGGTTGTTTAGTGTCTTCTGCTGTCGCTCATCCATCATACCTATGTAGGCGAGGACCACCAATTCTAGCCTCGCTGGTCTTGGCCTCGATCGACGCTCCTCTTTTTCCTTTGCCCTTTGTCGGCACCCCTTTTGTTTTAGCAGGTTTAAGATCGACGTCGTTAGCAGGGTTACCCTTCCGGCTTGGCCTGGGCAGGGTTATGGACGCCATTGGTTATTCTTCAGGGCTCTTAGCCCCATTTGCATCTTGTCCGTACTCAGACGCTGTAGTGATTTCAAGGTGATTTGGATCTTTGTACTGTATATCGGTATTCTTGACTCATGGAGTCGTGTTGTATATATATCTGTTCTGTGAGTCCCATCGAGTAATGTTGTGTAATGGTATTACTTCGGTTTCCACCCGCACGAAAGTGCCTGGTGGGCGTCCTTTAATCGTTTCTATGCGGGTTTGGCAGGAAGCGCTAAAACTTGCATAGGGCCGATTCGAGGGTGTTATAATGATGTCTTTAACTGATTTGTCTGTGTCTTTTTGGGGATACGCGTTAGAAACCGCCGCTTTTATTTTAAACCGAGCACCATCCAAATCTGTGGAGACAACCCCATATGAGATATGGTATGGGCAGAAGCCAAAGTTGTCTTTTCTGAAAGTTTGGGGATGTGAGGCGTATGTTAAGAAACTGCAGCCTGACAAACTCGAACCCAAATTGGAAAAATGTATCTTTGTAGGATAACCAAGGGAAACCATTGGATATACCTTCTATAATCAAGCCGAAGGCAAAACGCTTGTCGCAAAAACCGGCACCTTTCTCGAGAAAGAGTTTCTTGCAAAAGGGGTGAGTGGAAGGAAAATTGAGTTAGATGAAATTGTTGACCCTTCTCTCCGTATTCCAAGTAGCGCAACGGAAGCTGTTCCGAAACCACTCTCCAACATGTAGGAAGAGCCCATTGATGCTGATCAAAACAGTGACATCGAGACTTCTGAGGTTCGCAGGTCTACAAGGGTTCGTGCCACTCCAGACTGGTATAGTAGCCTTGTGATGTCTGTCATCTTAGATGATCAGGAAGAACCTGCAAACTACAAATAAGCTATGGATAGTGCTGACTCCGAGAAATGGCTAGAAGCCGTGAAATCCGAAATAGGATCCATGCATGAAAACCAAGTTTAGACCTTGGTGGATCTTCTAGAGGGTTGCAAGGCCGTGGAAAATAAATGGATCTTTAACAAAAAGACAGATGCGAATGCTAATGTGACCATTCACAAAGCTCGACTTGTTGCAAAGGGATTTCGACAAATTCAAGGAGTTGACTACGACGAGACTTACTCTCCCGTAGTGATGCTTAAGGCTGTCAGGATTTTAATAGCAATTGTTGCACATTTCGACTATGAAATTTGGCAGATGGATGTCAAGACCGCATTCCTCAATGGTCACATTGATGAAGAGTTGTATATGATGCAACCAGAAGGTTTTGTCAATCCTAAGGATGCTGGAAAGGTATGCAAACTTCAGCGGTCCATTTATGGATTGAAGCAAGCATCTCGGAGCTGGAACCAACGTTTTGATCAAGTGATCAAGAGTTTTGGATTTGTCCAAAACCAACAAGAGTTCTGTGTTTACAAGAAAGCGAGTGGGAGCTCGGTTGTTTTCTTAGTAGTATATGTGGATGACATATTACTCATGGGAAACGATGTGGATATTATGAATAGCGTGAAAGCATATTTGAGCAACCAATTTTCCATGAAGGATCTAGGTGAAGCTGCATACATATTAGGAATCAAGATCTATAGAGATAGATCAAGGCACCTAATAGCATTGAGTCAGAGTACTTACATAGATAAGATTTTGAAGAGGTTCAAAATGGAAAACACCAAGAGGGGTTTTACACCTATGATGAAGAATTGCAACTTGAGTATGACTCAATGTCCTGTAACGGACGATGATAGAGAGAAGATGTCTTACATCCCCTATGCTTCAGTAATAGGATCTATCATGTATGCAATGCTTAGTACCCGACCTGATGTGGCATTGGCTCTTAGTTTGACGAGCCGATATCAGAGTAATCCAGGACCAGATCACTGGACAGCTGTGAAAAATATCCTGAAGTATCTGAGAAGAACAAAGGATATGTTCCTGATCTATGGAGGAAATGATGAAGCTCTAAACATAACAGGTTACGTAGATGCGAGCTGGAATTCAGATCATGATGACTCGAAGTCTCAAACAGGAGTTGTTTTCTTGTTGAATGGTGGGGCGGTAAGCTGGAAGAGCAAGAAGCAGCCAGTGGTGCCACAATCTTCAATGGAGTCTGAATACATTGATGCAGCAAATGAAGCTGTTTGGCTAAGGAATTTCATCATCGAACTAGGAGTTTTTCCCAATGCACGAGACCCCGTGACGATCTATTGTGATAACACAGGAGCTATTGCAAATGCAAGGAAACCAAGAACTCATTCCACAACCAAACACATCAAGCTTAGATTTCATGTCATCCGGCAGATTGTTGATGAAGGTGAAGTCAAGATTTGCAAAGTGGATACGGAACTGAATGTATAGATCCTCTGACTAAAGCTCTCCAACAGGATAAGCACGAACAACACCGAGATTCCATTGGTGTTAGGTTCCTGCCTATTGTAAACTAGTTTTGTATACGCTAGTGCAAGTGGGAGACTGAATGAGTTATGCCCTAGAGGCAATTAATAAAGTATATTATTTGATATATCTCCTATATGTTCATAATCCGTTTGATCGTGCTATAAGCGTATTGTCTGAAACGTTAATACACGTGTGGTATGTAAACAAACCGTGTCTCTAGTTACCTCTAGTGAACTAGTTCATTGGTCATGAAGATGGTCTATGTTTCAAGATCATGGGAATTTATGCCAACTGACAATGAGGTCATGTTATTAGTTGAATAACATGATAGACAAACATCCGACCGTTATATCTTAATGAGATCTAGTTACAAAGTTCACCATTGATGATAAAACACAGAGAACCTCGCAACCCGATCCTTTGACTGTGAGGTAATGCAAATCACCATTCTGGAAGAAGCTTAGATGGTTATCAAGAATCATCTCGTAACAGGGTGATCAAAAAGGTGCCACTCAGGTTTTCCGAAGGAATGCGTAGAGGAGTACATATCAAGACCAGGATTTTTCTAGTCCATGTAACGGACAGATACATGTGGCCATCTCGGTGACGTTGCATTAATGAAGCTTGCAAGCATGTGACAGGGTCACGGAATGCAACGACATGAGAACGAGAAAACAAGTTTATCGGTAACGAGATCGAACTAAGGTATGGAGATACCGAAGATCAAGTCTTGGATGAATTAGGTATCGAATGACAAAGGGAATGGGGAACGACTATCTCATGGTTCGAGCGATTGTATTCGTGAAACGCACGGGGGCACATGGCCATCCAGGTCCCTCTGTTGATCATTGATATGAGAGTGGTCTCTATCATGTCTGGAGTGTTTCGGAACCGAAGGATGTCATGCTTAAGGGTAGACACGCTTAGGGTAGATGAGGTATCGTATGAGGAATAGAGAGAGAGAAACCGGAATAGTTTCGGTAACACGTGATGAAGATCGGAAAGGGGCCCAGAAGTTATTTCGGAGTGAAGAGATAATATAATATGTATATTTGAATGTTAATTGGAGAATTACTATTAAATATATATTTTATTTTATTTTTGAAGGCACTATATTGCTAATGGGCCTCACCCGAAGGGAGGCCAAAGTGGGCAAGGCGCCTAGGGAGTGGGGGTCAGTCGGCCTAGGGCTAGTGGGCCGTCCCAGTGGGGCGCACCTAGGGCCGGCGGCTGCCCCAAGGTGGTCGGTGGGTGTGGGGATTAGTCCCACCCCGCCTGGTCCCTGGGTGGTGTGCCCCCTCCTACTATATAAAGGGGTCCCCCCACCCCTTGGAAATCACCCATTCCTCTCATTCTCTCTCTCATCTACGGAGGACTTCCCGGTAATATTGGGGAGGACCTCGTAGTTGAGTTCTCCACCTTCACACTACCGTCGTGTGATCAGCGATCCGGCATCTACTTCTTCCGCTGCTCGGCTGGATCGGAGCCCGGTTGACGTCCCCTACACCGAACGTGTGACGAACTTTGGAGGCACCACACTTGGGGTGCTGCTCGTCTTCATCAATATACACCTTCCTGCGTAAGGCGTGCCTCTCTCTGCAAAGGTATGAATACTGTATTCCTTCTCCGTTACTTATGTCTACATAGTATAGATCCTGGTATTCGTGTTCGAGTAGATAGAAATTTTTTGTTTTCTGCTACGGAACCCTTCAGAAATGTCTATGCATAGCTGCATTGGACAACATACAACGAGCCCTCAAGATGTTGGTTCTATTCATGTGCTCAGCCACGCCATTCTGCTGAGGAGTGTAAGGGATGGTATGGTGCCTGCTCATACCATCATTACTGCAAAACTCCTCAGACTCATTAGAATAGAACTCCATACCATTCTCAGTACGTAGTACCTTTACCTTCTTTTCAGTTTGCTTTTCTACCATAACTTTCCACTTCTTAAAAGCATCAAAAACATCAGATTTATGTTTTAGAAAATATGGCCACACTTTATTGAGTAGTCATCAATAATAGTAAGCATGTAATTAGCACCACCAATAGAAGTCTTATGGAAGGACCCCATACATCAGCATACACATAATATAATATGCCTTTGGTGGTATGAACGGAAGCATTGAATTTAACTCTTTTATGCTTACCAAAAACGCAGTGCTCATAGAACTCAAGCTTACCCAAGTTGCAACCATTAATCAGCTCTCTCTTAACCAATTCTGCCATGCCATGTTCGCTCATATGCCCAAGACGCATATGCCACAGATTTGTTTTACCACAATCATCAAAATCATTAGAAGTAACAACAACAACAATACCAGGCAAAGTGCTACCTCTAAGAACATATAACTTAGCAGAATTCATATCACTTATCATGTGTATAAGAGAACCTTTTGATACCTTTAACAATCTACGCCCACCGACGTACTTGTATCCATCAACGTCCATGATACTCAGGGAGATCAAATTTCTGGCCATGCTTGGTATGTGCTTCGCCTCATTCAACGTAGGCGTCACGCCATCATGTGTCCTGATCTTAACAGACCCAACTCCGACAATATGGCATATGTTGTCATTCCCCGCACGTACAAAATCTTCAGTCTGCACAGACTCATATGAACTGAACCAATCTTTGTTACAGCAAATATGAAACGAACATGCAGTATCAAGTATCCATTCATCATCACGAGAAGCACAAGCAGCAAAAACGGCTAAACATTCACCGTCAGAACTATCAGTAGCCTTACTAGTACCTTGATCCTTATCTTTCGGTTGGTAAGTTCTGTTCCTTTTCTCTTTATTCTGCAGCTTCCAATAATCATCAATAACATGATTAGATTTCTTACAATACCTGCAGAACTTGTCCTTTCCCTTGGACTTCGAACAACTTCTGCCGTCTTTGCTCTTATCTCGGTTGCCATAGTTGTTAAATCTCTGCTCGGTCCTGCCACGAACCTGCAGAGTTTCAGCCTTGGATGATGCCCCATCTGTCTGCACCATAGTTTTCATCTGTTCCCTCTGTTTGAGGGCCTCTTGTACTTCATCAAGGGTTATTTTATCACGGCTCAACAATATTGTATCACGAAAGTGTGTAGAAGAACTAGGCAGCAAGCATAAGAGTAATAGAGCTAGATCCTCATCATCATATTTTACTTCCATAGATTGCAAATCAGAAATAATCTCTCTAAAAAGAGATAAGTGATTCATTACCGATCCACCTTCCTGCAATCTATGCGAGAACAACTTCGTCTTCACATGCATCTTACTGGTTAGATCCTTTGACATGCAGATCGATTCCAGTTTCAGCCAAAGAGCAGCAGCAGATTTCTCTGTCAAAACTTCCTGCAAAAAATTATTGGACAAATGAAGTTGAATCATAGACAAAGCCTTACGGTCCTTCCGCTTCTATTCGTTAGACCAGCTCTTAGCATCATCTTTCCCGAATCCTTCCAGCGCTTCATCCAGATGTGAAGTTTGGGCGAGAATTACCCGCATCTTCACTGCCACAAGAAGAATCTTGTGGAGTAGTCCAGTTGTGGTAGATCGAACTTCAATGACGACATGTCGCAAACCCTAGATTAGAACCTGGGGCTCTGATACCACTTGTTAGCTTTGCGACAATCAAATAATGAAGAACGGAAATAAAATCGCAGCAAGGGGAACACATATTTAACGTGGAAAACCCTCTCCAACAAAGAGAGGGGAAAAACCACGGACGCCAGCCAGCGAAACTTCACTATAACGGGGAGTGTTTACACAACGCCAGGGATTTCACAGATGCAACTTATACCAGCCGGCGGCTTACAAGAGGTATATGTACCGGTGGTAACCTGGGTCATCAATGATCCGTACCAACTCCCGACGACGGGCCTCGCTCCGCTCCGTCAGAAGTTAGCTTCTTTAATAGAATTTGGATCATACTTCAACAAAGGTTATGTTTTGAGAGTGTGGACTTTCTTCAGGGTGAAAACCTAAGATCTATGATCGGACGATGACAGTGTTTGTGCACGGTTCCTTCTTGGAGGCGTCGCTTTTGCAAAAGCTGAACATCTGGTGTTGTCTTGGTGGTGGCACTACTTCTGTTTCAATGTATGGGTCACTGTAGCGAGACTTTTCTTTTTTGTAATTCTTCTTTCTTTTTTAGCTGTGTGCATCCGTATGGACGCTAATGCAATGCGTTGTTGCAGAGGCTGGGTGTAATTGATATCTTTTGATGTTAATATATGCTCATTTTCCAAAAAAAATGTTGGTGCCAATTTGCATATGCATGCTGGCAATACTTATGTCATAGTTGCATCATTACCCTCTATACTTCACATTCGAACTGCATTGAGAGGTTTAAGCAGGGTTTGCAACATTTATTCTTTCTAGAAATAATAATTCTAGGTGCACGTGCACGGGTCATCTGGAAGACCAGGAATGCTTTCATCTTTCAGAACATTATACTCCAAGTATATTCTGGTCCTAGGCAATCTTCAAGGTGGAGATACAATGGCTGAAGTATGGAGATACTAGAAGGAATAACAACCTTTTGCTTGTTGGGTTGACAACTTCCTTTGATTCCTAGCTTAGTTTTCTTGTTCCTGTATAAACCAAAATTTATAAATAAATACTCTCAGTCTCAAAATAAGTGACTTGTATTTGTCTAGATTTGAATCTATCTCACTCTAAAACATATCTAGATACGTACGAATCTAGACAAACTCAAGTCGCTTATTTTGGGATGGATGGAGTATATGCAGTTGCAACTTGCAAGGCTACTGTATTTTGTCAAACAAAAATGTTGGTGCAACAGAAGAACATGCCATTTTACTAGTATTTCCAAAAACTGTCATCCATTGCATTGTACCGTTGTCTTGTAAAACTTCATCCGTTGCAAAATTGAAACACGAGTAGGATTAAAATTTCAACGAAATTTCAAAAATATCCATGAAATATATTTTTCTTCATTTTTTGGACTACATTCAGACAGAATCCAAATTTATTTGGGTTTTCTTTAAACTTAATGGACTTTGGACAGAATAATTTCCGAATTTCAGGAATTTCAGAGATTCACTGCATCTCAAATTTTACTGAAACCGGAATTCAAAACGCTCTGCTTTTTGCAGGAATGTTCTATTCAAACATTTCGAATGATGTTTTACTGAAATTTCTGTGCAGCCCCTTTAAACTTTCAGTAATATTTGTTCCCGAGAAAAACATTTCTACTCAATAAATGCAGTGAGTCATGCCCCCCGGCGTGTAGCGCCGCTGATCACGCCACCACAGCCACAAGCCGTCCTCATCCAGCCTCACGCGGCGTGCGCTCGCGGCCGAGGCCGGCCGTCCACTGCACCGCTAACCGACCGAGATCCAGGCAGGCATGCAGTAGCTGACAAGCACTGCATCCCGTTGCCACGGGTTATTTATTCCTCGCTGCTGCCAGGTCTCTCACCGGGATGTCATCACTCATCATTACAGCGCGAGGAAGAAAGAACGTCCGCGCCGGAGGAAGAGGACGCTGCGGCGATGAGTCCCAGCATGGCCATCACCACCGCCGCCCTCATCAGTCATCACACCCATGGCAACTCTCCCTTCTCCCATGGCGTCGTCGTCGTCGTGATTATTGTCGCTGCGGTGTACGCCATGGGTGAGCGGAGAGCTTCCTTGGGTGTGACGAGGGCGGCGATAGTGGTGGCCGTGTGCTGGGATCGTGGCAGCAGCGTCCTCCTCCGGCGCTCTGTGTCGCGCCTGCATGCCTTGTCCGTCAGGATTCAGGAACTGTCTGCGACGCTCGTCGCCGATCCGTTCTGTTCACAGCAGGTTCTCCTTTTCCGTAGATCTTTTGCTCTGCTAGGACGTAACCATCCAGATCTCTTAATTTATACAAGAATAGCAGAATCTTCTTTTTTTTGGAATCATGGAACAGCAGATTCTTGATTACCTGCCTCTCTTTTTTCTAACCGAAATTGGCCTAAAAAAGAATTCAGTTTCACTCTTTTTTTTTTACATCCTACGTTCGGCGCCGTCGGACGTGCACTTGCAGTGGAGGCGCTGGTGACCATCAGCGCGGTCGTTGCAGGACTCGGCTGGGCCGTCACCTCCGGCGGTGACCCGTGCGCTGGACGGGGTCACCTGATTCACTTGTCACGTCTGATCTGATTTCCCTCTTCATCTTTTCATGACATGCTGGAACTGCCTTCACCGAAATCCTTGTTACCCTATCTCAGCTGCGGAGAGAGATGTAACTCCATGCGATGCGAGTACAGGAAGAGAGCACAGTCCTTGTTCAGGAAATGTTTTCTTAAGAATTATTTTCTACTGAGATTGTTCGGTTGGTAGCATTAGAAACCGTAAGATTTTTCCTATGGCTATTTTGCATGTAATTCAGTAGATTTTTTCTCTTAGGTCTATTTCTCATGATTCAGCCGAACAAAACTTATTACTTATTTATGTGTTTTTTATTCCTGACATCTTATTCCTAAGTTTTTCCTATTACTCCGTTCTCAAAATCCTGCTAACCAAAGAGCCCTAAACAAAGAGGGCACTCAATCTGTTTGCTCCACTTATGTGACTGTAAACTTTCTTCCCATAGATGTTAAGGGACATTCCACAGCCTCATTCGTTTAACCCCTATCAGTCAGGGATTTGGCTGGACTAGTGGGTGGACCGGTCCTGGCAGGCAGCCCGCCGAGATAAAATTTCCAGCCCAATGAATCGATTACCCCCTCACTGCATTACAGAAATCAAGGTTGAGGCTAGACAATGGGTCCTCGCAAGCAGTGGTTTTGTCTCCTGTTAACTGAAGTTTAGAAAGAGTACTTTGGCTTTTGATTGACGGAGGATTGTGATATCCCTTATCCCAAGGTAGTGGGGGCCATGGATATTCGCCAGTTCAGACCGATCACGGTCATCAATGTCATCCAGCGGATATTTGCGAAGGTTTGTGCTTTGCGCCTCGTCCCAGTTATGGAGAGGCTCACACACCCCCTCCAGTTCGCCTTCTTTAAGGGACGCTTGATTCATGATGGTGTCCTTGCCCTCCATGAGATTATTCATGAGGCGAAGACTCGCCATCAGAAGGGAGTGTTCCTTAAGTTAGACTTCCAGAAGGCATACAACCGTCTGGACTGGGCCTTCCTCCGACTAGTCTTGGAGAAGAGAGGTTTTGACAACAGGATGATCTGCTGGATTATGCAGTTTGTGATGAGTGGTAGGACGGCAATCAACATCAATGGGGGAGATTGGCCCGTACTTTAGTCCGTCTTGCGGAGTCAGGCAAGGGGACCCTATCTCCCCTCTCCTGTTTAACTCCGCGGCGGATGCCCTGGCCGAAGTTTTGGATAGAGCCAAAATTGCTGGCCATATCTCGGGCGTGGTAGGGCATCTGATCCCTGGGGGTTGTGTTACCCATCTCCAATATGCGGATGATACCATGATCATGGTTTAGGGATCAGATCTCGAGATTATTAACCTCAAATTCCTACTAATGTGCTTCGAGTCTATGTCTGGTCTGAAGATTAACTTCGACAAGAGTGAGTCTTTGTTCTCGGCTTCGCTGACGAGGAGCATCAGCGCATTGCCGATAATTTAAATTGCAGATTTGGCAGACTTCCCTACTACTTACTTAGGGATGCCCATCCGTGAGAAAAGGGCTCTGATTAAGGACTTGACAACCCTCGTGACGTGGGTCCGGTCTAAAGCCGAGCCTTGGTGGGCTAGACTTACGACCAAGGGAAGCAAGACAGTCCTTATCAACTCTTGCCTCTCGAGTCTGCCCATGTACCAGATGGGGATGTACCTGCTCCCGGAAGGAATCCATGCAGACTTCGCCAAGGAGCTCTCTAGGTTCTTCTAGGCGGCAAGGGACGGCCACCAGAAGTACCATATGGTTAAATGAGCAAACATCTGCACCCCCAAATACCATGGGGGCTTAGGTATTCTTGATTCGCGTTGCTTTAATGTGGCCCTGATGCTGAAATGGGTTTGGCGTATCCTTAGGGAGGATGGGGTCCTTTGGCTCCAACTGGTAAATGCCAAGTATCTCCGTGGTCGGCCTCTGTTGGCTTGCGAGCGGAGGGAGGGTTCCCAGTTTTGGCGGGCCATCCAGGATATTAAGTCGTTTGCTGGCCTGGGTGTTTCCTTCGCCATTGGGGACGGGATGGCCGTGCGTTTGTGGCTAGACCCATGGCTTCAGTCAATCCCTCTTTGTGAGCAGTTCCCCGCCCTCTTCTCCATCTCCTCGTCCCCGACGATCCTCGTTGCTGAGGCCTTTCGTGAAGGGAGCTGGAACATCTTGTTCCGACGAACTTTTAGACAGGCCGAGGCGAAGGATCATCGGCGCCTGGAGGAGGCTCTTCCTAGCACGTTATCTGAGGACCAGGATATGGTTTCCTGGAGCCTGACAACAGGGGGAGTTCTCCATCAGCTCAGCTTATCGGGCCCTCTTCCAGGGTCCGGAGCAGCGCTGGACCTCTCCCCTATGGAAGGCACCCCTCCCCCTTAGTATTCGCATCTTTCTTTGGCAGCTCCTGCGGGATCGGCTGCCGTCGGGGGTGGAGGTGGCTAAGCGTAATGGGCCGGGCAATGGTCGGTGCCCCCTATGCGGGACTTCGGAGACAAGTTCCCATATTATGTTCTCCTGTTCGGCGGTCCAGTTCTTGTGGACCTGTGTTAGGGAAGCGTTGGGGCCCTCTTGGCAGGCGCAGGAACTTGGGGAATTCCTGCAGTCTGCGGCGAACCGCGCCGGAAGGGGTCGCCGCCTCTTCTGGATGGTCTTTGTGGCCCTGACCTGGTCCCTTTGGAATGTTTGCAATAAAATGGTGATTGAGCATATTTTCCCTTCCCGGGCGTTTGACTCGTTTTTTTCTCTTATTGCCTTTCTCCAGCAGTGGTCCCCGTTGGTGCGCCAGCGTGATTGGTCGGCCTTCGACGACACCCTCGGAGCCCTGAGATCGGCGGCGGCCCCTTTCTCGGCTCCAGCTCCGGCTTGACTCCCGCTCCAACCGGATAGTAGGGTGTGGATGTGGCCCAGTTGCTTTCTCTTCTTTTTTGGGTCGTGTTGTGATGTGGCCCCAGCAGTCGTACTCTTCTTTCTCCCTTTGTCGTTGGTTGTGGCCGTTGTTGGTGTTCTAGATGTTGTATGAACCTGGATTTGGCTTTATTTATAAAGCAGAGCGAAAGCCTGTTTCGAGGTTGTATTTTTGTTTCTACGGGAGTCCTATTGAAACCAAAATATATAGGACTGCTTACTATCCACAGCAGAATAGATAGAGTTTTCCGATGAAACCTGCTAGTGGAGGAAGGCCTTCTAGTCTAGGGATAAGAGACATAGGCTTAAAAAGAAAGGACCTTTCATGTTTCTCTGCCAGGAACTAGATTTGAACCGGTGACACTAGGATTTTTGGTCTTCTGGTCTACCAACTGAGTTATCCTAACATTTTCTTGTGCATCATCCTACTAGAGAATTTGTATATATGTGAATAAAAGGGATTAAAAAATTAACTACATAAAGTATTTTAAATTCGCAATTTGAAAATGGGGAGGGGATAGTCCTGCGCATTGTATATGGCTTACTTAATAATAGAGTGAGAATAACCGGGATTCCGTCCCCATATTACCTTAGAGCATCTCCAGCAGCGGCGTTAAAATTGGCGATGTATAGTTGTTTGGCGCGCACTGTATCACGTTTGCCGCGCGCAACTCCGGTTGTCAAAAGACAGAAGTGCTAAAAACAGGTTATAGCGCGCGCGGCAAAAAAAAAGCGAAATGACAGGTGCTGTAAATTTTCAGCGCGCGCGCAGGAACAACAAAATCACATACAAATGACAAAACAAAGATCAAACACACACAATAAATCAAGAATAAATAGTTCAAATATTCATACAACATCAACACAAATGAATAGTTCAAAGTACCGATACAACAACAACACATACAACAATCATACAACAAATGTATCTCAAAGAACATACAACAATCATAGGAGAACATCAATTTCCTCCATTCCAAACCCACCACTCCGCCATGACATCCTTTTGGAGATCATCATGCACCTCATTAACTCGAATGGCATGGTAGGAGGTAAGGAACCAGGCTATCCTATCTTGCCTCCTTCGAATTCGGACGGGTTGCTCATAGTTGTAGTCGAGGCCATCCTCACCACGCTCATCCTCTATGATCATGTTATGCATGATCACACAAGCCATCATGATGTACCAAAGGATCTCTTGATCCCAAAACCGAGCCGGTCCACGCACAATTGCAAATTGAGCTTGCAATATCCTGAATGCTCTCTCCACATCTTTCCTTCCCGCCGCTTGTGCATTATGGAAATCGACTTCTCTCTTGCCTTCTGGATCCTTGACCGGCTTCACAAATGTCCTCCACCTTGGGTAGATGCCATGGGCAAGGAAGTAGCCATAGGTGTATGTTTTGTTGTTTGCCACAAACTGCACCGATGGAGTTTCACCATTAGCTATCCTAGCCATGAGTGGTGACCGCTGGAGAACATTGATATCATTGCAAGATCCGGGCATCCCAAAAAAAGCATGCCAAATCCATGTCTCATAATCGGCCACGGCTTCAAGGATGATGGTGGAATCCTTCTTGTGGCCTTTGAATTGTCCATGCCAAGCCGCAGGACAATTCTTCCAACTCCAATGCATACAATCAATAGAGCCAAGCATTCCGGTGAACCCAAGCCGCTTGTTTTGCTCCAATAGCCTTGCCGTGTCTTGAGCATTGGAGGATCTCAAGTACTCCTCCCCGAACACTCTCACGATAGCCACGGCAAAGCGGCGGACACAAAGAATGGCGGTGCTCTCCCCCATTGCCAAGTGGTCATCAACCAAATCCGCCGGAATACCATATGCCATCATACGCAAGGCGGCGGTCACCTTTTGGTAGGTGCTATGCCCAAGCTCCCCGGCGGCATTCCTCCTTTGCTCAAAGAAACGATCAAACTCCATCACACTCTCGGCGATGTTCTTGAACAATCTTGTGCTCATCCTAAACCGGCGCCGGAAGTAGCGCTCGGGGAAGATGGGCTTCTCGATGAAATAGCTTCTCATCAATTTGGCATGGCCTTCCAACCTCTCCCTCCACAATCTCTCTCGACCAATCACGGAACCACCATGCTTCGGGCGCTTCATCCTAGCGCGAACGGCCAAAATGATAGCAAGATCTTCCTCTTCTTCCGCATCTCATTCATCATCGGACTCTTCCTTCGACCGGCGGCGCACCATCTACATAGGGCGGCTACGTCTAAATAATATCCTAGAATGAGAAGGTATGGCAATGGAGGACACTACATACCTTGGTGGGGAGTAGCGCCGGTGGTGGCGCGGAAGCGACGGCGGCGGTGGACGGCCGGGGCAGCGCCGGATCTGTGCTCGCGGAGCTCGAATCGGCGGGGAGTGGCGCCGGTGGTCGCGTGGAAGCGACGGGGGCGCGGCGGCGGTCGTCGATTAGCGGCGGGGGAAGCTTCGGCGCCGGCGGGATTTGGGAATGGGGAGAAAGGAAGCGCGGGCGGGGGGGAGCTCTGCGCGCGAGTGTGCGTTTCCAGCGCGCCGAACCAGGAGCCCCAGATGTGGCGCTCGCGATAGCGCATATACTGCACGCTGGAATTTTTTTTACCGCGCGCTAGTTTGCAGTCGCTGCTGGAGCGCCAAAAACATGGCTCCGCGCGCTAAACAAGCAGTTTATTGGGCGCGCGCAATTTTTAGCGCCGCTGCTGGACATGCTCTTATGCCCTTTGGATGGGCTCTCTCTTCTTAATTTAACACATGCTGCTCTCCTGCGTGGTTCAAAAAAATCCGACACATTTGTTTATCCCCGGGCGGGATTACAAAACAGCTCATGCATCCCGTCCATTTTCCTCTATCGATATCTAGTCATGGTAGAAGTTTCTCCCCACATGACCCGAGGAATTATTTCCACAAAGGAGAGAGCGACGCGAAGATTACACTCAAATGTGTTGTTTCCATGGTGGGGGTTCCTGCAGGTTATGGAATGATTTAACAAAAAATATAATTAATTCCCAAAGGGACTGGGTGGAGATGGGGATCAACCAAATCCCCGTGGGGCTTAGTTCAGTTCTGGGATTTGTTCCCACACAGTGGAATGTTGAGGATATACCAAAGGGGCTCGTCGACAGTACCATGACACTGAACGAGCCCTAAGAGAAGAGTGGTCGACCAATTGGCGTCGCATTTAGATCACCTCGTCTCTTGTTGTTTGGTTTCATTACCGCATGCTGGTGCAAAAGAAGAATTGTCGAGAGGGCTGACTCAAGGGTTGACATGACATCAAATGGTAAGTCGGTGTGACAAATATGTATCTGTTTCAGGTGTCGTCCAAGATGTAAATATTTCCTAAGGCAAGTCATCCGTACCACCATAACATGAAGGCAAACATTTGTGTGCGCTCTTTGCCGCAGACGACAATCACGTCTCGACTGCCTCGTGTGCCACTGCATGTGAGCTCTAGTCAGCGAGTATACACCACTAATTAAGCATATGTGTGCCTCATTGAAATCATTGGCAAAGCACTAGATATCGTGATGATGGAGACGATGTCTCGAGATAATTTCACAAAATGGATTGTATTGCCATGGGTGATCTAGGTAACGCAATGAAAGGCCATAAATGAAAGAGCGTTCTAGAACCCCCTGAGTAATTATGGTTTTATCAAACCTTACTATCTAATTTGCGGTCCATTAAGAAACTCGCTACTACAACCACAAGGCCGAGGTGGCTCACTGTAACGCCCTCGAATCGGCCCTATGTAGATTTTAGCGACTCATGTCAGACTCGTATAGAAAGGATTAAAATAATACCACCAAGCACTTGCGTGCGGTGGAAAACAAAGTAATATCATTACACAATAGTTCATGATGAAACCTACAAGAAATATATATATGAGATTCGCAGCATGGGAAAAAAATTCCTATGAAAGAGAAGAAGGAACCCCAACAAGATCTGATCTATGAGATGCTAGTAACAAGAATTAGATCAGACCACGTACCCTAGAAGTTCAAAAGCGTTTAACGATCTTAAAGATCGTGGTTGATGTAGACGTACATGGCATCAAATCAATTTGATGAAGGACTGCATGGGAAGCACCCTCGTGGTATCCACACGTCTGTATTGATATCGTACCCTCCTCATTGATCCTCCAAGTGAGGGAGAAGAGCTCTGGGATATTTAAACAGCACGATGGCGTGGATGCTATGGTGTATGGAGAGCAGTAGAGCTTCGCTAAGCCAACTACGAAAGGAGGAGGGAGAGAGATAGCAGGGATGGCGGCCAGGGTTAGATCATCATGGCGCCTCCACCCCTTCTTTATATAGGCATGGGGGCGGCCAGCCCGACAGACAGGAAGGGGAATCCATCCACTTCCCCTAGGGTTTTGGGGTTGCTAGGGTTTGGGAGGCGAAGGGGCGTATGGGATGAGCTGGGTGCCCTGGCCCATGTAGGCCACTCATCCCTACCACAAGGCCCATGTACCCCTCCAGACAAGTCATACCTTCCGAAACATTCTCAATGTCTCTAGAACCTTCCTAGGCAAAAATCAAATATTATCCTGGAACCGCAAACTGACACACATGTACTTTTTCTCTACCTTCGAACCATTCTGGAACTCCTCGTGATGTCTAGGATCACATCCGAGATTCTGAAGCACCATTTTCTTACACAATCTAATATCTCTACGAAACCTAGCGACATCAAAGCGTTAAATGTGTGATCCTACCGGTTCGAGAACATGTAGACATGATCGAGACACCTCTCTGATCAATAACCAGTAGCCGAACCAGGGAAGTGCATATTGGTTCCTACATATTCAACAATTTCTTTTATCGGTTGAACCACTATGTCAAGGATTCAATTAATCCGGTATCCGATTCCTACCGTCTCATGATATATTACTTGCCCGACATTCGATCGTCGGTATATGTACCTAGTTCAATCTCGTTACCAACAAGTTATATTTACTCGTTCCATGGTATAGAATCCTCGTTACTAAACACATCAGTCACATGCTTGCAGGTTTTAGGATGCTACACTACCAAGAGGGCCTATAGATATCTCTCCATCACTTGGAGTGACAAATTCTACTCTTGATTCATGCAACTTAACAAGTACCATCGGAGATATCTAAAAGTCACCTTTATAATCACCCAGTTACGAAGTGACATTTGATGTCCACAAAGCAATCCTATGGTACCAGGGAGTAACAGAATCTCATGGTCTAAGGAAACGATACTTGAAATATACAAAAGAGATAGCAATCAAACTAAGTGACATCATAAATAGCTATGCTATTATTGGGTATGTCCATCACATCATTCTCCTAATGATGTGATCCCGTTATCAATTGATATTGCATGTCCATTGTCAGAATACCTTAACCAACACGTACTAATGAACAAGTCAGAAGAGGCTTACTAGAAATACTGTGTTGTTCATATATCCACACATGTATTTAATTTCCGGCTAATACAACTATACTTCTATCTGCGTCCTCCATGGCACGGCTGATAGGCATAAAGTTTTATGATATTGTCGTAGCACATCTCTGTGTAGAAAAGAAGACGGATCCCAAAAAAGGACGTAGCATTTGTTAGGCAAAGATAGTTTGCCTTCGATGTGATGATCCATCGAAGATGCGTGGAACTCGCAAACTTACTCTTAGGTCGTACGCATATTACGCTGAAATATGTATCAAAAAAACTAAAGCGTAGAGAACTCGCAAATACGACATCGAGGAATTTTTTTCAAGTCATAATCGTACTCAAAGAGTTTCCTTTTTTAAGTATTATTCAGTAGGACAACTTTGCCTTATTGCGTGTATATCCGATAAAGTACAAACCATCATGTCATCGAATGAATTCAGTAGGACAACATAACATTAAAATTTTAAACATGTTTTGGCAGTCAGTAGCACATTTACAAAGTTAAACATATTTCATTTCGCTGACACTTACATTACATGAGTTACAATAATTTTAGACAACCGTAAGCAAAGTCTTAATCGTACGGGTAGAGGCGTAGATCCAAGGACGTGCGAAAACGATTACTACAAGTGTTCGAATTTGACAACCTTGCCTTGATGCGTATATGTCCAACAAAGTACAAATCATCGTGGCGTGGAAATAATCCAGTAGGTCAGCATAACATAAAAGAGCTAAGCATGTTTCAACAGTCAGTAGCACAATTTAGAAAGTTAATCATGTTTAATTTCGTTGATAGTTACATGTGAGACCAGGCACATGGCTTAATAGGATTGATAGAATACTCACACTAACAAGTTATAACTTCTTTTTCGGAAGCTCATTTGAAAAGAACTCTTAGGTTAAGCGTGCTTGGCCTAGAGCAATTTTAGAACGGGTGACCGACCGGGAAGTGGGTATCGAGTGTGTACGAGTGAGGACAAAGTGCGCAGAAAAGACTAGTATTGGTCTGTGGGGCTAGTCTAGATATCCTATTAAGCTGTCAGGAGTGACACCCCCGGGCCTAGTGGACGGGTGTTACAAGTGGTATCAAAGCCGATCCTTGCGGTTAAACGGGTGTGTGCGGATCAGTGGCGGGACATGTGGAGCATGACACGTGTGGCCCGGAGTGGACACGGCATGGCACATGTGCCGGCACTGGATGCACATACGTGTGCCAAGAGGAAACGTTCCTGGGGTGTGCTTGATCGATAAGGGCATCGATCTTCTAAAGGGTGGGTGTATGTGAGACCAAGCACATGGCTTAATAGGATTGATAGAATACTTATACCAACAAGTTGCAACTTTTTTTATGAAAGTTCATTCAAAAAGACCTCTAAGGTTAAGCGTACTTGGCCTAGAGCAATTTTAGGATGGGTGACCGACTGGGAAGTGGGTATTGGGTGCGCACGAGTGAGGACAAAGTTCACAGAAAAGATTAGTGTTGGTCTGTGGGGCCAGTATAGATATCATATTAAACTGTCAGGAGTGACTCCCCCGAGCCCAGTGAACGAGGTGTTACATTACATTACATGAGTTACACTTATTTAAAACAACCCTAAGTATAACGGCCAACCCGCCTATGCCCTAATGGCCTACTAAGACGTTGTCGATGTACCGCTGTCCAACGCTCGCCGACGGCCGTCAAACGTTCGATGGCTTCAACCTCTACACACCGTCTTGTGGCCTAATAAGGCATCGTCACTACCCAGCGCGCCACTACTAGTCTTTACCATATTTCGCCCCATCGTGCCCCGAGGTGCTGGACTCATGGATGCACCCCTTCCCAATGGCAAGGCGGGCCACCGAGATCGACCATTCCATCACCACCGCCTGATGCTGATCCTGCTATGTTGTGCGATCACTACAAGAAATCTGCTCACTAGTGACCTTTTGTTAACAACCATCGTTTTTTGGTCATAGATCTATGACCATTCTGAACCAACTGGTCGTAAGGCATTTAGGAGGGTCCAAACCTTGAAAAATTACGACCAATTTTGTTAAAAAGTCATATTTTGTAAGCACAAAATGGTTATAGATAAATAGAACTGATTTAAAGCATTGTATCTAGACGATCACGACCAATTCAGATGGTCGTAACATATAATAATAATATATTTGCATATACAAAAATAGTGACCGCCACCTAAGCAATTCACAACCCAAGACCCCCTGCTTTCATGGTGCACCCCATACCACCGGGACACCACCACGTTTGTGAATAAATGTGTTTTTCCAGCTACTATTAGTTTTGGAACATACGGAACCCAATACACGGAGGCCCCACACGCCGGGATAAAATTTCTAAATTTCTTTGATGATTAAATCGGGCGGGACCCACCACACCATCAGGCCCAGCTTGTCGGGAAATAATCCCGGCAAAAAATAGTTGGCCGGGTAGTCGAAATCGAGACCTCCAACCTTTTCGTTCAGCATGCCTACCACCTCACCACTTCGTGTTTTCATGTCATACATGGACGCAAGCGCTATAACTATCAAGTTCCGTTCGTGGGACTGGTCCTCGAGCGCATAAGGCCTCCGACATGTGGCTACTTGGGCTTCTCCCTGGGCTGGACTTGGGCTAACGGTGGCGTGCCAGTGCAGATAGGTTGCTAGACCGGGCGTTCCAGGTACTTTTTTCTTTATTTTTTTCTGAATTCTTTTGTATCTTTTTATTCATAACTCTAAATTAAGTCAAACAAAATTCAGAGAACTTGTCAAATTTTATAGAACATTATATAACACTTTTATTTTCCATAAAAAATACAAAGACATATTTTTCATATAAAACCTAAATAGGTGTAAATAGAGATTTTGAATCATGCTTTTGACAATAGGGGTTTGAAATTGAATTTTTTCGTCTATGGGAAGAGTGATGGTTCAAGATATGTAGAGCTCGTTGGGAACCTTAAGAGGAAGGTATGATGAGCACAGCAGCAAGTTTTCCTCAGTTACGAAACCAAGGTTATAGAACTAGTAGGAGTAAGGAAACAACTCCAAGGTGTTGCTAACAACTTGGAATCCTGCACAACATAGCCACAGAACTTTGCTCCAACTTACAGTGAGGTTGTCAATCTCACTGGTTTTGCTGAAAACAAAGAATTTAACGTAAGTGTGGAAGATAGTAATTGTTTGCAGAAAGTAAACAGTAAACGGTAAACAGTAGATGGTATATTAATGGTAAATGAATGGACTAGGGTCCACAGTTCACTAGAGGTGTTTCTCCTTAAGGTAAATAGCATGTTGGGTGAATAAATTACAACGGTGTAATTCATAGATTGAGAAAGCATAACAATGTATGTACTAGACATCTTGACTCCTACGAGATTTGATTGGGCATTACAACATAATACATAGACCGTAATCCAACTGCATCTGTGACTAATAATCTACCTTCAGGTTATCATCCGAACCTCTTCTAGTATTAATTTGCAAGTAACAGATAATTGCATTAAGCAAATTGTATAAAGTAAACAATATAATTGCCCCATGAACAAAGGATTGTTGTTGTCTCCCTAATAGCAACAACACATTGATACGTCCATTTTGCATCACTATTCTATGTCTTAATTCACTATTATTCATTGATATATTTTGTATTGAGAGGTGATACTTATGTTATTTCATCTGTTTTTGCATGGTTGATGACTTTTGGAGCATAGACCGCTGAAGTCAGGTTTCTGATGGAAAAGGTGCTGTTTGGACGCAAAATTTGCGAAGATCAGAAAATCCAGGAAAATATACGGGAAATCTTATTTTTCCAGAAGACTAAGGATGCCAGAAGACGGAATGGAGATGGGCTACAGGGGGGCCACACCACCCCATGGCGTGAGCAGCTTTAGGCCACGCCAGGAGGTGGTGTGGCCACCCTGGCCCACTCCAGCCTCTACCCTCTGGCGTATATCATCCTCCCGAAACCCTAAGACTCGGGGAGCAACCACAGAAAGATTCCGCCGCCTCTACGGGGCGGAAAACACCTAGAGAGAAAGATCTCTCCGGCAAACAGATTTTTGCCTGGGGAATTCCTTCCCGGAGAGGGGAGATCGTCGCTATCAACACCACCATCAAGCTGGACTTCATCGGGATCATCATCATCATCACCATCATCACCCTCATCACCATATCCATATTGCTGTAACAATTGCGTTGAATCTTGCATTAGTTCATAGGGGAAACTTTCCCGATGTTGATTACTCCTTGTAGTTGATGCTATTGAGTGAACCATTGAATTATTGTTTATGTTCAGATTGTTATACATCATTATTCCATCTCTGATCCTGATCCATATGATGTCTTGTGAGTAGTTCGTTTTGTTCTTGAGGACATGGGAGAAGTCATGTTGTCAGTAGTGGAGTTGTGTTGAGAAAGATTCAATAGATTGTTATTTAAGTTGTGGTGTACTTCTTCTAGTGGTGTCATGTGAACGTCGACTACATGACAGTTCACCTATATGGTCCTAAGAGAATGCATTGTGTATTTGGCTACTAATCGTAGGGGTTGCCGGAGTGACAGAAACCTGAACCCCCGTTAGGAAACTATTGCCCAGGGGACGTAAGGGTCTTAGAGTTTAAAGTTGTGGTTAGGTTTCTACCTTAATTACTTTCTTGTACTTACGGATGTTTGCAAGGGATATAATCACAAGTATGTATTAGTCTTGGTATTAGTCTTGGATGGGGCGGTACATTAGCACAGGTTCACCCACACAACACTTAGCAAGCTAGAGAAGATTAATCAACTATATGAAGCGAAAGCACTTGATAGTCTTCCCATGTTTCCTCGAGAACGTTTGGTCATCTTAAGTAATACAACCGGCTTGTCCTTTGCTGCATAAAGGATTGGGCCACTTGCTGCATTTATTCCTACTGTCTTTCATTTACTCGTACTTTGTTTACTTGCTTTATCAAAACCCCCTAAAAATACGTTTGCTAAGTATTTGCAGAGAATTCCTGATCCATACCACTAGCCAGCACCTTCTGCTCCTCGTTGGGTTCGACACTCTTACTTATCGAAAATATTGTGATACACCCCCTATACTTGTGGGTCATCAAGACTATTTTATGGCGCCGTTGCCGGGGAGTGAAACACTATTGGAGAGTGGAACTGGTAAAGGAAACTTCTACTATGAGTATTGGTTACTTCTGCTAATTGCTTTATTTTCTTATTTGGTAATGCTACTACCATTGCTAAGGTAGTAGATAAGCCACCACCTGCTGAGAATGATGTTTTCAAAATACCTACAAGAATTATTGATCGTGTTATGGATAACTACTATGTTGGGGATGGAACTGTCTATCCCGGTGATCATTTGCTTTTTATACACGAATTATGCGGGTTGTTCAAGTGTGCAGGTATTACTACAGATCAAGTTAAGAAGAAGTTATTCTCATTATCGCTGAAAGGAAGAGCCGAGGAATGGTATAAGCTGCTGAAGAATGGTCAAGCTCTGGAATGGGAGGAAATAGTGCCTGTCTTTTATTCAAAGTTTTATCCTCCTAGTGAGATTCATAAAGATCGGAATCAAATATACAACTTTTGGCCTCTTGATGGAGAGAGTACATCTCAAGCTTGGGGGAGATTGAAGTTACTAATGCTCAAATGTCCCATTCATGAGCTCCCCAACAATATTATTATCAACAACTTTTATGCAAGGATCCCTCTACATGATAAGGATTTATTGGATGCTTCTTATGCTGGATCATTCACTCGTATGGAAGAAGAAGCTAAATGGGATCTTATGGACCGTATTCAAGACAATGCTGAAGCTTGGGAGAATGACAAGGTGGAAAGTTAGGTATAAATTATGATTATGAATGCATTGAATCTTTTATGGGAACTGATGACTTTCAAAATATTAAAAATGCTTATGGTCTAGACTCTCAAGCTATTGCTTCTTATTTTAAGGCTTTTGCTTCCTACATTGAAGTGCCTAAAAAGAAGTGGAATAAGTATCATGAACCTTATAAAGATGTTGCTAGGAGTGTTCCTACAAGAAATACTGAAGTTTATACTGCTAATCATGTTTTACCTGAACCTTACATGGAGAAAATCCCTTTCCCAGTTAAGGTAAAGGAACATTCTATGATAGCTAGTATGGTTAATGGAAGTACAAGTAAAGTTGTTGAACCTGATAAACAAAAGGTTGATGAACCTATTATAGCAAATGTGAAAGACTTTGTCACTAAATATGAAAAAGAGGGACACACTATCCTTTGTAAGGATACCTCTAATATTGTTTCACATAGTAGTGTTATGAGAGCTAGTATTCCTCTGTTTTCTGTCAGAATAAGTGGTCATTGCTATGATGGTCCTTATGATAGCTATATTGTTAAGTTTGTGCATGATACTGAAAGTTACTATGAGAGAGGGAAAAGTGTTCTTATGCATCTCAATAATATCAAGTTTCCTCGTTTTATGCTGAAAGTTTTTATGTTGCACTTCTTTTGCCTTCTTATGCAAGTTGCCTTTGGTTTCAACAACTTGTTTGTTTACAAAATCCCCTTGCATAGGAAGTGGGTTATACTTAAATATGTGTGTGTGTTTTTTCTTCTTAATGCTCTCTTTCACTTCAATTCATATTCCTATGAGAGCTTCTTCAAAATTACCATGCCCATCTTAATGGCTATAAAGAAAGAGCTTTTTGGGAGACAACCCAATTTGTTTTTGCTTTCAGTTTGTTTTTGTTTCTTTGAGTCTTGGAAGTTATTACTTTGGTAATAACCGCTCCTTATCCATTTTGTTTGGTTTTTGTGTCAAGATCAACCTCTAATGAGAGAGAAGTAATATTTGGGGAAGTTGCTGTCCCGAAACAGATTTTTGTGCTTCACCGTAAAAATTCGTGAGAGATCTCTGTATGTCGGATTGAGCTGTAATTTTTTGTGCTTCTGCCCCAGGTTGTTATTTAACTTTCGTTAGTTTTGCACTTTTTGATTTGAGCAACAGAAGATTTTCGAAAAAAATTATCTTTACCTGCTGGTCTGTTTTGACAGATCTTGCCACTTTTGCATTTGCTTCTTTATTCGATTTCCTTTTTGAATTCTTTTTGGATTTTCGGAAGGATTTGCTACAGTAGCTTATGTTTTTATGGTTTTCATTTGAAGTTGGACTCAAAAGGTTTTATCACTTCACTTATACTAATGTTGCTAATGAGAACTGTGTGAAGTTTTGTGTGAAAGAAATTTCCAGGAAGTGGAGACAATGGTGTAATAAGGAAGAGAATGGTTTTATGACTCAAGTAATAAGTGTATGAAGATGAAGATATTGATGTTATTCAAGTGGTGACTCCGGAAGAATCTACTAGATACCAAATTCAGAGACCTGCAGAGTCCGTGTTCAAATAGGTAACGGTTCTGGTAAGAAAAGTTCCGCGAAAATACTATCCAGCTATATTTTTGCAGTTTTTAGTCAATAAGGGAAGCTACGAAGCGAAAAAGGGACGAAAACGGAGCCAGGGTGGCTCACACCACCCTGTGGCACGGGCCCTCCCCTGGCCGCGCCACTAGGTGGTGAGTCCACCCCGGACTCCGCCTCCGACTCGTTTTCACCCAGTACCTTCCTTTTGATTTGAAACTTCGTAATATATAACCCCCCCCCCGGATCCCCCGAGGTTCGTATATTGTGTTTTCGCCGTGTTTTTTTCGATTTGTTTCTGCCAGGACATATTCTTTGAAAGCTTAGAAGCACAATGGTGTCCACCAAGGATAAAGGGAAGGAGCCTATGGAGGAAGACCTCCAAGACCTCGGGAAGGAGAAGGAGATCAAGAGTGAAGATGAAGAGGAGCAAGGACAACGTCCGCACACCGGCACTACCATTGAAAGCATTGGAGTGGTGACAAAGCCTGCCAGGGTTAGAAGAACTGCGTGGATGCAAACTGGGGGGAAAGCTCCCCGTCACAGTTTGGCTGCACGGTCACTTCCTCCACACACCAAGAATCCCTTCCATACCTTTATCCATAACCATGCAGGAAAAGAAGACTCCAAGAGGGAAGAACGGAAAAAGAATCACAAGAGCTGGGATCCACAAACTGAAATGATTATGAGCCGTATTGAGCACAACTCGGAGTTGATTCGTACTCTCATCTTCGAGATTGAGGACTTGGGGAAACTGATCAGAGAGCTCATCGAGAAGATACCACCACCACCAAAGGAGTAATTCATCATCAGGTTCAGCATCCCCTTGGTTTGTTCCAAGCTTGGGGGAGTGCCGCGGTATCATATCACTATCTTCTATCTTTTACATTATTAGTAGAGTCATATCATGAATAGAGGAGTTATTATGTAGGATGGTTTGCATTATGGAAGTGTCCCCTCTCTCGTTAGATATGTATCCCTTGGTGTGAGTCTCCGTTATGGAATATTAATGAGAAGTTCTATCATTCACTCTTTTGCATAGATTATATTAGTTTTCAATTCGTGGTTATATGATTGATCTTGTTGTTAGTATTGGTATCACTTTGGGATCATTGAGTTAGTTTAGTTGGTTTTGGCAAACCTGGCTCGGTCAGTAGCACACTATTTTTGAAGAGTTGAATGAAAAAGATAGAAGTACTCTAGAGAAAAATAATTTCATCATCTTTCTTTCTTGATTTGCTCATAAGTTTAGTATTCTCTAGTTAAGATCTTTTGTGCTTCCAAGGAAGATTGCATGTTTGTTTTTATCACTTGTATGTTTGGTTGTTTCCTTCAACTCTTATACTTGCTACCCAGCCTTGCTAGCCAAAAACCTGTACTGAGAGGGTACCCTTCTCGTGCATCCACTCCTTTAAACCAAAACCTTTGCCATTTGTGTCCACCTTACCTACCTAGTAGCATTATTGCTCTTCCAAGTAAATTCTTGTTTTATCTACCTCCCAAATTAAACTTGTTATGCGAAAATTAGTGATTAAAGCTCTCACGAACTTGATGGCACACTTTACTTTCTTGCACTTAATAAACTTAAACCATTGTGCTCACCTATGTTGCGTATATGTTTACGCTTTGTAAGTTGTGAATTAGCAGAACCATGCTGTCATGGGGAACACTTTCAACATTGCACTGGTACTTTGTACCAAGTTGATATCATGTTCTTTTGTCTATGGATGTCATCGGTGTGAAATGAAAGGGGATCTTGTAAGTCCATGGAGTTATGCATGTGTGTTAGAGAAACGCCTGGGCCGCTGGTCTAATCCATGTTGACATGGTGGAAACATGCAGCGTAACCATAACGAGTATCTATGAAGCATTCTTCTTATAAAAAAAGAGATAGAGATTGAGAAAAAGGAGAAAAAGAAAAAATAGATTTATGAAAAGAGGAAAGAGAGAAAAAAGCACCATATTCCCATGGTAAATAAGAAGATTGCTGAGATACTTGTTGTCTTCTTGCTTTGTCATTTTGATATGGGGATTCTTCCGTATCATCGGGCAAGGGGTACCCCGTTGGCGGTTCTTAATGATACACATATTCTTACGATGATAAGAACTTACCGGTGACTAAACTTGAGTAGCATGAGGAGCGGCCTTCATATTCAAGGGACATGAGATTCTCAACTTACAACTTGTCAATGCATATCCTAATATTTGATCACTTTAACCTTAACCACCAAAAGATGCCTATGATAGGGGCAATTAGAGTTGAAAGCTAGTAAGTATCATAATTTTTGGGAGCTCTTTATGAGACTTGCAATCCCTGCTTCCCTCTTTGAAGGGCCTTTCTTTTACTTTGTAGTTGAGTCAGTAAACCTACTTCCTCTCTATCTCAGCAAGTATTTTGAGTTGTTGTGTTTCATTCATTCATATGATGATTTATTCAATCATGTCTTATGTTCCTTGTTTTGCACATTGCTCTTATCTTGATGTTTACTACTTTGAAAGCTTTCATTGAAAACCAGCTATTTGTGAACTCCAGCAATTTACCAACTATTCTTCGACCAAGAGCTAAGTTTGCCATTACCAATTATGATTCACTTTATGTATCTTTATTGTGTTTCCTTTACTCATTACAAGTTGAGTTATATAATAGTGAGTTGTCTTCTACTATGATCTATGCTTTGGATGAATGTGATGCTTCTTGTCCGTATTCTTTTATCGACTCTTCACTCCATAAACCTGAGGCCATGTTTATTGAGCTCAGTTTCGCTTGGGGACAAGCGAAGTCTAAGCTTGGGGGGAGTTGATACGTCCATTTTGCATCACTATTCTATGTCTTAATTCACTATTATTCATTGATATATTTCGTATTGAGAGGTGATACTTATGTTATTTCATCTGTTTTTGCATGGTTGATGACTTTTGGAGCATGGACCGCGGTAGTCAGGTTTCTCATGGAAAAGGTGATGTTTGGAGGCAAAATTCGCGAAGATCAGAAAATCCGGGAAAATATACGGAAAATCCTATTTTTCCAGAAGACTAAGGATGCCAGAAGACATAGTGGAGATGGGCCACAGGGGGCCCACACCACCCCATGGCGCGGGCAGCCCTAGGCCACGCCAGGAGGTGGTGTGGCCACCCTGGCCCACTCCAGCCTCTCCCCTCTGGCGTATATCATCCTCCCGAAACCCTAAGACTCGGGGAGCAACCACAGAAAGATTCCACCGCCTCTGCGGGGCGGAAAACACCTAGAGAGAAAGATCTCTCCGGCAGACAGATTTCTGCCAGGGGAATTCCTTCTCGGAGAGGGGAGATCATCGCCATCAACACCACCATCAAGATGGACTTCATCGGGATCATCATCATCACCACCATCTCCATATTGTTGTAACAATTGCATTGAATCTTGCATTAGTTCATAGGGGAAACTTTCCCGATGTTGATTACTCCTTGTAGTTGATGATATTGAGTGAACCATTGAATTATTGTTTATGTTCAGATTGTTATACATAATTATTCCATCTCTGATCATGATCCATATGATGTCTTGTGAGTAGTTAGTTTTGTTCTTGAGGACATGGGAGAAGTCATGTTGTTAGTAGTGGAGTTGTGTTGAGAAAGATTCAATAGACTGTAATTTAAGTTGTGGTGTACTTCTTCTAGTGGTGTCATGTGAACGTCGACTACATGACACTTCACCTATATGGGCCTAGGGGAATGCATTGTGTATTTGGCTACTAATCGTAGGGGTTGCCGGAGTGACAGAAACCTGAACCCCCGTTAGGAAACCATTGCACAAGGGACGTAAGGGTCTTAGAGTTTAAAGTTGTGGTTAGGTTTCTACCTTAATTACTTTCTTGTACTTATGGATGTTCGCAAGGGGTATAATCACAAGTATGTATTAGTCTTGGATGGGGCGGTACATTAGCACAGGTTCACCCACACAACACTTAGCAAGCTAGAGAGGATTAATCAACTGTATGAAGCGACAGCACTTGACAGTCTTCCCATGTGTCCTCGAGAACGTTTGGTCATCTTAAGTAATACAACCGGCTTGTCCTTTGCTGCATAAAGGATTGGGCCACTTGCTGCATTTATTCCTACTGTCTTTCATTTACTCGTACTTTGTTTACTTGCTTTATCGAAAACCCCTAAAAATCTGTTTGCTAAGTATTTGCAGAGAATTCCTGATCCATACCACTAGCCAGCACCTTCTGCTCCTTGTTGGGTTCAACACTCTTACTTATCGAAAATACTGCGATACACCCCCTATACTTGTGGATCAACACACATCAACAACCTTAAAGATTTTTGTCACTTCCCCAGATTACTAGAGGCATGAGCCTACTATCGAGCATAAATACTCCATCTTGGAGTTACAAGCATCTACTTGGCCAAGATAGTTACTAGTAAAGGAGAGCATGCAAGATCACAAATAACATAGACATGATATAATCAATAATCAATGTGACATAGTATCTCAATATCCATCGGATCACCGCAAACACAACATACATGATTACAAATAGATGATCTTGATCATGAACGGAGCTCAGAAGATCTAAACATGATAACACAAAGGAGGAGAACCTACCGCAAGAATGAACAAAACCCAGATCTAATCTAGATAAAAGCCAAGATCTAATCTATTAGACAAGTGCAACGAGATAGATCTGTACTAACCCTTGTAGATCCGAAAGCCTTGTGCGAGATCGGATCTCGTGGTTGATGTAGACGATCACTTGCCGATCTCAAGATCGAGTAGACGATCCTTCTGGCGCCGCGTTCCGGCAGCGCTTCCATGATCGGTCCTGCGTCTTGTCAAGCAGACCTTGCTCTCCCGTTCCGGTGAGCGGTGAGGTAGTAGATCTCTCCACGGAATCCCAAGAGCCTGACGGCGTGGTGGTGGTGGTGGAGTAGAGAATTCTGCAGGCTTCGCCTAAGCCAGAGCAGATGGAAGGAGGAGGAAAGAGGCTAGGGTTTTGAGTGGGAGGGGCAAGGGGTGGCGCCTCCACCCTCTATATAGAGGAGGGAGGTGCGGCCTAGGTTCCCACCCCTAGGCCCACCCCTAGGGCCAGCGCACAAGGGAGCTTGGGGAGAGTCCTCCCCCAAGTTTCCTTACTTACCCTTTAAGTTTCCTTTATCCTTTCTTGGTTTTCAAGTAAACTCAAAAATCTTCTAGAACCTTCCGAACATTCAAACCTTCTAGAATCCCCATATAAATACTCGAACATTTCCTAACTTAGAAAATGATCTCCATTATATGAATCTTATTCTCGGACAATTCGGATCTCCTCGTGATGTCCCGGATCCAATCCGAGACTCCGAACAACATTCGGTCTCCAACGCACATTCCATATCTACTTAAAACAACTTCGAACCTTAAGTGTGTCACCCTACGGTTTGTGAATATGCAGACATGATGAAGACACCTCTCCGATCAATAACCATCAGCGGGATCTGGAGATCCATAACGGCTCCCACATACTCAACGATGACTTCGTGATCGATAGAACCATTAACATACGAAACCAATTCCCTTTGTCACGCGATACTCTACTTATCCGAGGTTTGATCGTCGGTATCTCCATACCTAGTTCTACCTCGTTACTGATAAGTACTCTTTACTCGTTCCATGTTATGTCATCCCTTGTGACCTAGTCACATGCTTGCAAGCTAACTAGATGACATTCCACCGAGAGGGCCCAGAGCATATCTATCCATCATATGGATGGACAAATCCCAATCTTGGTCCATGCGCTTCAACACATACTTTTAGAATACCCAATGACACCTTTATAAGCACCCAGTTACGAAGCGGTGTTTGATGTCATCAAAGTACCCATCCGGTGATGGTGATTAACATAACCTCATGGTCGAAGGATTAGGTTACTATGCATTTGAAAGCTTGTAGCAATACGAACTTAATGACTTGATCTTATGCTATGCTTACTATGGGTGTGTGTCCATCACATCATTCTCCTAATGATATAACCTTGTTATTAATGACATCCAATGTCCATGATCAGGAAACCATGATCATCAATTAACAACAAGCTAGTTCAACAAGAGGCTTACTAGGGACTCTTTTATGTTTACAAAATACACATGTATTAGTGTTTCCTTATAATACAATTATAGCATGGGATGCAAACATTCATCATAAACACAAAGATATAATAATAACCACTTTTATTATTGCCTCTTGGGCATATCTCCAATAGTCTCCCACTTGCACTAGAGTCAATAATCTAGATTACATGGTAATATACCTAACACCCATGGCATTCTGGTGTTGGTCATGTTTTGCTCTAGGGAGAGGTTTAGTCAACGGATCTGCCACATTCAGATCAGTGTGTACTTTGAAAATCTTTATGTCACCATCTCGGACATACTCACGAATAGCATGGAAACGTAGCTTGATGTGCTTCAGCTTGCTATGTGACCTTGGCTCCTGTGCATTAGCTGTGGCACCTGTGTTGTCACAATAGATGGCCATCGGGTCCAACGCACTAGGAACCATGCCAAGTTCAGTAATGAACTCCTTCATCCATATGGCTTCTTGTGCAGCCTCCGAAGCAGCTATGTATTCCGATTCAGTTGAAGATTTCGCCACAACGCTTTGCTTGGAACTCCTCCAGCTCACTGCAGCACCATTCAAAATAAATACGTATCCAGACTGTGACTTCGAGTCATCTGGATCGGTGTTCCAACTAGCATCAGTGTAACTGTTTACAACAAGTTGTTCATCACCTCTATAAGAAAGAACCATATCCTTAGTCCTATTTAGGTACTTTAGGATATTCTTGACCCCTGTCCAGTGCTCCATTCTAGGATCACTTTGATATCTGCTAGTCAAACTAACAGTATGTGCTATATCCGGTCTTGTACACAGCATGGCATACATGATAGAACCTATGGCCGAGGCATAGGGAATATTATTCATCTTCTCTCTATCTTCTGCCATAGCTGGACTTTGAGTCTTACTCAAGGTCTTACCTGACAACATGGGCACGAACCCTTTCTTGCTCTCTTCCATTCTAAACTTCTTTAGAACTTTGTCCAAGTATGTACTTTGTGAAAGCGCTATTAGGCGTTTTGATCTATCTCTATAAATCTTGATGCCTAGAATATATGCCGCTTCGCCAAGATCCTTCATTGAAAAACTATTATTCAAATAGGCTTTGACACTATTAAGAAGTTCTATATCATTCCCAATCAACAATATGTCATCTACATATAGTACTAGGAATTCCACAGAGCTCCCACTCACTTTCTTGTAAATACAAGCTTCTCCATAAGTTTGTATAAATCCAAAAAAATTGATTACTTTATCAAAACGTTGATTCCAACTCCGGGATGCTTGCTTCAGTCCATAAATGGAGCGCTGAAGTTTGCATACCTTGTCAGCATCTTTAGGATCGACAAAACCCTTGGGTTGTACCATATACAACTCTTCCTCAATGTCACCATTCAGGAACGCCGTTTTGACATCCATCTGCTAAATCTCACAATCGAAATATGCAGCAATTCCTAACAAAATCCTCACAGACTTTAGCTTCGCTACTGGTGAGAATGTCTCATCGTAGTCAACTCCTTGAATTTGTCGGAACCCTTTCGCGACAAGTCGAGCTTTATAGACGGTAACATTACCATCAACATCTGTTTTTCTTTTGAAAATCCATTTGTTCTCGACAGCCTTACTACCATCCCAGAAGTCCACCAAAGTCCATACTTGGTTTTCGACATGGATCCCATTTCGGATTTCATGGCTTCTAGCCATTTGTCGGAATCTGGGCTCACCATAGCTTCTTCATACGTCGCAGGTCATCGTTGTCCACAAACATGACGTTCAAGGCGGTCATACCAATCGAGTGGTACGAACCCTTGTTGACTGCGAGGTTCAGCAGAACTTCGCTCAAGTTCCATGATCACCATCATTAGCTTCCTCTCCAATTGGTGCAAAGTGCACAAAACATCTTCCGTTGCGCTACTCTCAACTTCGAGAGAAGGTTCAATAACCTCGCCGAGTTCTACTTTCCTTCCAACAATTCCTTCGAGAGAAACTCCTTCTCAAGAAAGGATCCATTCTTAGCAATGAAAACTTTGCCTTCGGATCTATGATAGAAGGTATACCCAATTGTTTCTTTAGGGTATCCTATGAAGACGCATTCGCTTTGGGTTCAAGCTTATCAGGTTGTAACTTCTTTACATACGCTTCAGCCCCAAACTTTAAGGAACGACAACTTAGGTTTCTTTCCAAACCACAATTAAACGGTGTCGCTTTCAACGGATTTAGATGGTGCCCTATTTAAAGTGAATGCTACCGTCTCTAATGCATAGCCCCAAAATGATAGCGTAAATCTGTAAGAGACATCATAGACCAACCATATCTAAGAGAGTTCGATTACAACGTTCGGACACACCATTACGTGGTGTTCCCGGCGTGTCAATTCTAAAAGTATTCCACATTTCTTTAAATGCATGCCAAACTCATAACTTAGATATTCACCTCCGTCGTAACGCAGAAACTTAATCTTCTTGTTATGATGATTTTCCACTTCACTTTGAAATTCCTTAAACTTCTCGAAAGTTTCGGACTTATGTTTCATAAAGTAGACATACCCATATCTACTTAAGTCATCCGTGAAAGTGAGAACATAAAGATATCCACCACGCGATGCTACACTCATTGGACCGCACACATCGGTATGTATTATTTCCAATAAGTCTGTAGCTCGCTCCATTATTCCAGAGAATGGAGTCCTAGTCATTTTTCCCATTAGACATGCTTCGCATCTTTCAAGTGATTCAAAATAAAGTGATTCAAGAAGTCCATCAGAATGGAGTTTTTTCATACGCTTCACTCCAATGTGACCAAGACGACAATGCCACATGTATGTAGAATTATCATTCAATTTTGTTCGTTTAGCATCTATGTTGTGAACATGTGTATCACTACTATCGAGATTCAGTAAGAATAAACCATTCATCTCATGTGCATTACCATAAAAGATATTACTCATATAAATCGAACAACCTTTATTCCCGGACTTAAAAGAGTAACTGTCTCGAAATAAACAAGATCCAGATATAATGTTCATGCTTAACACAGGCACCAAATAACAATTATTCAAATTTAAAACTAATCCCGAAGGTAGATGTAGAGGGAGCGTGCCGACGGCGATCACATCAACCTTGGAGCCATTTCCAACGCGCATCGTCACCTCGTCTCTCGCTAGTCTTCGCTTATTCCGCAGCTCCTGTTTCGAGTTACAAATATGAGCAACCGAACCAGTATCAAATACCCAGGCACTACTACGATTACTAGTAAGATACACATCAATAACATGTATATCGAATATACCTTTCTTCTTGATGTTGCTTTCTTCAAATCCGCCAAGTACTTGGGGCGCTTACGCCCAAAGGACCGCACCCTTGCAGTAGAAGCATTCAGTTTCAGGCTTAGGACCAGCCTTGGGCTTCTTAGCAGGTGCGGTAACTTTCTTGCCGTCCTTCTTGAAGTTGCCCTTGTTCTTAGGCTTGCCCTGTTTTTTGAAATTGGTGGTCTTATTGACCATCAGCACTTGGTGCTCCTTTTTGATCTCCACTTCAGCAGTTTTCAGCCTGGACGATAGTTCAGGCAACGTCTTGTTCATGCAGTGCATATTGTAGTTCATCACAAAGTTCTTATAACTCGGTGGCAGTGATTGGAGGACACGGTGAATCCCTAACTCATTAGGAATCGTTATCCCCAACTCTTGGAGCTTGTTTGCGTGCCCAGACATGGTGAGCACGTGCTCGCTAACGGAGCTACCCTCTTCCATCTTACAGTTAAAGAACTTTTCGGAGGCCTCATAGCTCTCCACGGCCGCGTGAGTCTCAAAAATGAGCTTGAGATCCTTAATGATCTCGAATGGGTCGTGGTGCTCAAAGCGCTTCTGAAGCTCGGTTTCTAAACTGTACAGGATGGCACACTGAACTATGGAGTAATGATTTTTCCGAGTGGCGTAAACATTCTTTATGTCATCGGTGGCATCTTCTGCAGGTGGGTCACCTAGCGGTGCTTCGAGCACATAGGTCAACTGACCATCCCTGAGGACAATCTTCAGTCCACGGAGCCAGTCCGTGAAGTTGCTTCCATTGTTCTTAAGCTTTTCTTTCTCTAGGAACGCATTGAAATTGATGGAGAGGTTCGCCATAATCTACAACAAATTTGCAAGTAGTTTAGATTAAGTTTATGATAAATTGAGTTCAATTTTAATTCTTAACTAGGTGAACTCCCACTCAAAACAACATCCCTCACATTGTCTTAGTGATTACACGAACCAAGTCCACTACACCAAGTCCGATCATCATGAGAGAAGATGTAGTTTCATCAGCGAACAATCTTCATGTTCATCATATCATTTATGTGACTCGTGCTCTACCTTTCGGTATTCCGTGTTCCGAGACCATGTCTGTACATGCTAGGCTCGTCAAGATTAACCTTAGTTTCCGCATGTGCAAATCTGGCTTGCACCCGTTGTATGCACACGTAGAATCTATCACATCCGATCATCACGAGATGCTTCAAAACGCCGAGTCTTAGCAACGGTGCCAACTAAGGACGAACACTTTATTACTTGATATTTAGTGAGAGGGATCATCTTATAATGCTACCGTCACGATCTAAGCAATACAAGATGCATAAAGGATTAACATCACAGGCAATTCATAATTAGTGTGATATGATATGGCCCTTTCTTCTTATGCCTTTGATCTCCATCTCCAAACCATGGACATGATCTCCATCATCACCAGCATTGCGTCAAGGTCAGTGGCGCCGCTTCATGGTTGTCCATCATCACTAGCAACTATTACAACTACTTGGAATAAAGTTATTACAAGATGAATAGACACGCAGGTCTTAACAGAATTAAAGACAACCATTAGGCTCCTGCCGGTTGCCATATTACAACAAGGATCATTGCATACATCAAATATAATCACAATCACATGATGGCCATATCACATCACAAAACCCCTGCAAAAACAAGTTAGACGCCTCTAATTTTCTTTGCATGTTTTACGTGGCTTGGGGCTTTCGAATAAGAACGGATCTTACCTACGAAACTGAACCACAACATTGATACAAGTGCTATCAAGTACAAAGTGTAAAATGGATGTATACTATGGTGGGAGAAACAGACACCCGCAAAGCCACTTGTGCAAAGCAAGTTACACGTCAAGCGTGGAGCAAGTCTCATGTGCGATGACATGTAAGGTTAGCCCGAGCCGCTTCATCCCACCATACCGCAAGATGCAAAGTACACAAAGCAAAAGACGGCACGAGCACCAACGCCCACAAAACCATTGTGTTCTACTCGTGCAATAGATCTACGCATAGACAAGGCTCTGATACCACTGATGGGTTCGTAGCATGGAAAACAAAAAATTTCTACCGCAAGAACGAACAAAACCTAGATCTAATCTAGATAAAAGCCAAGATCTAATCTATTAGACAAGTGCAACGAGATAGATCTGTACTAACCCTTGTAGATCCGAAAGCCTTGTGCGAGATCGGATCTCGTGGTTGATGTAGACGATCACTTGCCGATCTCAAGATCGAGTAGACGATCCTTTCGGGCGCTGCGGCTCGCAGCGCCTGATCGGTCACACGTGCGAGTCGGCAGACCTTGCTCCCTGCCCAGTGAGCACGGAGGTAGTAGATCTCTCAACAGAATCCCAGCAGCACGATGGCGTGGTGGTGGTGGTGGAGTAGAGAATTCTGCAGGGCTTCGCCTAAGCCAGAGCAGATGGAAGGAGGAGGAAAGAGGCGGCTAGGGTTTTGAGTGGGAGGGGGCAAAGGGGGGTGGCGCCTCCACCCCTCTATATATAGAGGGAGGGGTGCGGCCTAGGGTTCCCACCCCTAGGCCCACCCCCTAGGGTCAAGACAGGGAGCTTGGGGGGAGAGTCCTTCCCCCCCAAGTTTCCCTTACTTACCCTTTAAGTTTCCCTTTATCCTTTCTTGGTTTTCAAGTAAACTCCAAAAAATCTTCTAGAACCTTCCGGAACTCCGAAACCTTCTAGAATCCCCATATAAATACTCCAGAACATTTCCTAACTTAGAAAATGATCTCCATTATATGAATCTTATTCTCCGGACAATTCCGGATCTCCTCGTGATGTCCCGAATCCAATCCGAGACTCCGAACAACATTCGGTCTCCAACGCACATTCCATATCTACTTAAAACAACTTCGAACCTTAAGTGTGTCACCCTACGGTTCGTGAATATGCAGACATGATGGAGACACCTCTCCAATAACCATCAGCGGGATCTGGAGATCCATAACGGCTCCCACATACTCAACGATGACTTCGTGATCGATAGAACCATTAACATACGAAACCAATTCCCTTTGTCACGCGATACTCTACTTATCCGAGGTTTGATCGTCGATATCTCCATACCTAGTTCTACCTCGTTACTGATAAGTACTCTTTACTCGTTCCATGTATGTCATCCCTTGTGACCTAGTAACATGCTTGCAAGATAACTAGATGACATTCCACCGAGAGGGCCTAGAGCATATCTATCCGTCATATGGATGGACAAATCCCAATCTTGGTCCATGCGCTTCAACACATACTTTCAGAATACCCAATGACACATTTATAACCACCTAGTTACGAAGCGGTGTTTGATGTCATCAAAGTACCCATCCGGTGATGGTGATTAACATAACCTCATGGTCGAAGGATTAGGTTACTATGCATTTGAAAGCTTGTAGCAATACGAACTTAATGACTTGATCTTATGCTACGCTTACTATGGGTGTGTGTCCATCACATCATTCTCCTAATGATATAACCTTGTTATTAATGACATCCAATGTCCATGATCAGGAAACCATGATCATTAATTAATCAACAAGCTAGTTCAACAAGAGGCTTACTAGGGACTCTTTTATGTTTACGAAACACACATGTATTAGTGTTTCCTTATAATACAATTATAGCATGGGATGCAAACATTCATCATAAACACAAAGATATAATAATAACCACTTTTATTATTGCCTCTTGGGCATATCTCCAACAGAACCAACCATCTAGCTACTGTATGGACCCATAGTCCGAGGGTGAACTACCCACGCATCACTCCGGAGGCTTGCATGGTCATGAAGAAGACCTCCGGGATGATCTCTCCCCTCCGGCAGGGTGCCGGGAAGAGCTTCAGATCCCCCTCAATCTAGGGATGGAGATGGCGACGGATATAGACTCTTTCGTGGATATTTTACCAGGTCCTTAGGGTTTCAGATCGTACTTTCTTTTATAGGCGAAAGGCAAGGTTTGGCGGTGGGGGAGGCACCACACCATGGGGCCCAGGGGTGGCAGTGGCTAGCCCTAGGTGTGGCCACCTCGTGGACCCACTTCGAATGCCCTTCGGACTCCGTGTTCCTTCTGGTAAAATATTGACTTTGGCTTTTGTCCCGTCCAGTTCCGAGAATATTTACTTACTAGCTTTTCTGAAACCAAAAATAGCATAAAACAGGCAACTGGCACTATGGCATCTTGTTAATAGGTTAGTTCCAAAAAATGTATAAAAATACCTCAAAGTGTAAACAAAACATAAGAAAGTTGATACAAAACAAGCATGGAGCATACAAAATTATAGATACATTTATGACGTATCAAGCAGCCCCAAGCTTAACTCCTGCTCGTCCTTGAGTAGGTAAGTGATAAAAATAATTATTTTTGAGGTGACATGCACCATCACAATCTTGATCAAGGTATTTGTAAAGCATTGATAGCTGGGATCAAAGTACTCTAAACATGAGCATAAAATATAGAGTTTTAACAATAAGACATAACAACTATGTTGTAACATGAAAATGTACAAACAAAAGATCATGAATAATAATGCATTGAAAGACGTTTGTTTGTTTCACATATAGAAAACATAATAAGAGTGGTATTCAGCTTCAAAGTTCATAAGGGTGACTAGATACAAATAATTTAAAAACAAGCAATATCAAAGTTATGAATCAATCAACAAGTTTTGGGACAATGCACATTAAACTAAGAATGACCACTATGCTCTCTGAATTGGTGCATGCAGATAGAAGATGGAGACTCAACATAAAAGTAAAAAGAAAGGCCCTTCACAGAGGGAAGCAGGGATTTCAAGTTTCATAAAGAGCTTCTGAAAATTATGGTACTTATTAGCTTTCAGCTCTCATTGCCCCTATCATAAGCATCTTGAGGTGATTAAGGTTAAAGTGACACAAATATGAGGATATGCTTGACAAGTTATAAGTTGAAAATCTCATGCCCCTTGCTTACGAGTACCGAACCTCATGCTACTCAACTTTATTCGCAAGTAAGTCCTTGTCATTGTAAGTACATCTGTATCATGGAGAACCGCCAATGGGGTACCCCTTGCCCCATGACACAGGAGATTTCCCATATCAAAATGACAAGGCAACAGACAATGAGCATCTCAACAATCTTTTTATTTGCTATTTGCATAGGTTTTTATTGAGGATGCTTCACAGAATGCTCATTATGGTTATGCTGTAAGTTTCCACCATGATTAGGCATGGCTTAGGCTGGCCACCCAGACATTTCTCTAACACACATACAAACTACATGAGCTTACAAGCTCTCCTTTTATTTCACACCGGCCGGGATCCATAAACAAAAGAACATGATATCAACTTAATAATAAGTGCAATGTTGAAAGCGTTCCCCATGGTATCATGGTTCTGCTAATTCACAAATTATAAAGTGCAAGCATATAAGCAACATAGATGGACACAATAGTTCAAGTTTATTAAGTGCAAGAAAATAAAGTGTGCCATCAAGTTTGTGAGAGCTTTAATCACTAATTTTCACATAACAAAAGTTTAATTTGGAAGGTAGATAAAAACATGAATATACTTGGAATGGTGTAACACACCACACATAGGAATTTATAGTGGACTCTTTGGAATAACTTGGTTTTCTTGGAGGTTGTATGCATGAGTGGAACTCATACTTGGTACAGGTGGAGGCTAGCAAAAGACTGGGAGCGACCAACTAAGAGAGCAATAATGGCCATAATCATGCAAAGCGACAAAACATTATTAATTAAAGCATAAAGTGATATTACAAGTAAAAAACTAAATGATCATAGAGGCTAAGGTGACTAGTGCGTAGTCTTAACATGGTGTAAGCATGTGCCAAGTCAACCCAAATAAAGCATCAAAGGAGAATACCACAATATTATGCTTTGTATGCTAGAACAACGCATGATTCTTTCAAGGCACATTAGGCAATCTCAATTGTTTGGACCAAGTCATGCTACAACAATAATCACTAAGCATAAGGTCAAAGCAACATCAAACATGACATGATAAAGTCTAGGCCATAGTCAAAACAAGCTCCTTTTGTACCACTTATAAGCATGAAGCTTCCTACTCTTTTCCAACACCAATCAACTTATTTGAAATAACATATGAATACAGGGGTCCAACCAATTTATTTAAGAAAACCAAACAAAAGAAAACTAAAAACAAAAACAAAGACGCTCCAAGAACAACACAATTGTGCATGAAACAATAAAAATGAAGTGTTTTGGAAGAAAGCCCGAGATTTTTATTGATAAAGAAGGGGATGCCTTGGGCATCCCCAAGCTTTGATGCTTGTACCTCTTGAATATTTCTTGGGGTGACACAGGTGGCATCCCCAATCTTGAGCTTTTGTCCATACTTCATCTCATCACATTATTCTTCCCTACACTTGAAAATTTCCTTCATACAAAACTTCACACAATCTTCATTAGCAACATTAGTGTATTCAAGATAATAAGTCTTTGGGTTTAGTTTCAACACAAGTAAAACTTACATTAAAACACAAGCTATTGTAGCAATTCCTTATAAAATCTCAAGTGATCAAAGAGAACTCAAAGAGAAAGAGATTAAGAGACAAATGCAAATAATGGCAGAAATCTGTCAAAACAGACCAGCAGGTAAAAATTGATTTTTTTCGAAGACCTTCTGTTGCTCAAATCGAAAAGTGATACACTAACGAAAGTTAGATAATAACCTGGGACATAAGCACAGAAAATTACAGCTCAATCGGACGTACAGGTATTTTGCACAATTTTTTACAGCAAAGCACAAAAATCTGTTTCGGGACAACAACTTTCCCAAGTCTTACTTCTCTCTCATTAGAGGTTATTCTTGGCAAAAAACCACACAAAAAGGATAAGGAGAGGTTATTACTGAAGCAATAACTTTCAAGACTCAACAAAAGAAAAAACTTACTGAAAGTAAAAATAATTTGGGTTATCTCCTAATAGTGCTTTTCTTTAACGCCTTTCAGCTAGGCATAGGCGCAAGATTCAAGTATTTTCGAATGAAGAAGCATTAATATAAAATTTTGTTTTAATAGGAGAGTCAAAAGGTATCTTCTCTCTCTTCCTAGAGAAGTGTTCTATACCTTTCTTGAGTGGGAATTGATATTTAATGGTGCCTTCCTTCATATCAATAATGGCACCAACAATTCTAAGAAAAGGTCTTCCCAAAATAATAGGACAAGAAGCATTGCATTCACATCCAAAACATATTAATCAACAGGTACATAAGTATTGTTAACCATAATAAGAACATCATTAATACTCCCCATTAGTTTCTTTTTAGCATTATAATCAAGTTGGACATCTAAATAACAATCTTCCAATGGTGGCAAATCAAGCATTTCATAAATCTTTCTAGGCATAATAGAGACATTAGTACCAAGATCACATAAAGCTTCGAGATCAAAATCATTCACTTTCATATTAATGATGGGTTCCCAACCATCTTCTAATTTCCTAGGAATAGAAGCTTTATGTTTCAATTTTTCTTCTTTAATTTTTATGAGAGCATCTGTAATGTGTTTTGTAAAGACCATATTCATAGCACTAGCATTAGGACTTCTAGCAAGATTTTTTAGGAACATATTTACTTCAGAAATATTGCAACCATCAAGATCAAAATCAAAATTACCATCCAAGGTAGTAGAACTATTATTTCCCATATTTCAAAGAATTTTAGCATTTTTATTAGAAAAGGTTCCATTAGTTTAGGCATTGTTGCAAAAGGAATGTGGACTTCATGTGGTTTGATAGCATCAACATTGGTGGTAATAGTACAAATACTACTATTTCTAGCAATTTCATCTTCTCTTTCCCACTTAGCATGCAATTCAGCTAACAATCTAACATTTTCATCAATTCTAATGTGTATGGCATTAGTAGTAGCAAAGGGTTTTCCATAGTTTCAGGTTTAGCAGCCATTTTATTAATAAAAGAGGATTGTGCTTCAGACAAAGATGAAATATTTTTCAGCATTCGAAAGTTTTTCCTCAATAGTTTTATTGAAAGCGGTTTGTTTACTAATAAAATCCTTAAGCATGACATCAAGTTCAGAGGGTGCACTTCTATTTTTGTTGTAGGAATTTCCATAAGCATTACCATTATTGGGAGGATATGGCCTATAATTATTACTACCAAAATTATTCCTATAGGCATTGTTGCTAAAATTATTATTTCTAATGAAGTTCACATCAACTTGCTCTTCTTGAGCAACCAAAGAGGCTAAGGGAACATGATTTGGATCAATTTGAGCTTTTCCATTAACAAGCATAGACATAATAACATAAATTTTATCACTCAAGGAGGAGGTTTCTTCAACAGAATTTACCTTCATACCTTGTGGAGCTCTCTCAGTGTGCCATTCAGAATAGTTAACCATCATATTATCAAGGAGCTTTGTTGCAGCACCCAAAGTAATGGTCATAAAGGTGCCTCCAGCAGTAGAATCCAATAGATTTTTTGAAGTATAATTCAGTCCTGCATAAAAAGTTTGGATAATCATCCAAGCAGTCAGTCCATGAGCGGGGCAATTCTTTACCAAAGATTTCATTCTTTCCCAAGCTTGAGCAACAAGTTCATTATCAAATTGTTTAAATTTCATTATTTCACTTCTCATAGATATAATCTTAGCAGGAGGATAATATTTTTCAATGAAAGCATCTTTGTGTTTAATCCAAGAATCAATTCTATTTCTAGGTAGGGATAGCAACCATTCTTTAGCTTTTCCTATCAAAGAGAAAGGAAACAATTTAAGCTTCATAATATCTCCATCTATATCCCTATGTTTTTGCATCTCACAAAGTTCAACAAAGTTATTAAGGTGAGCAGTAGCATCATTAGTACGAGCACCAGAGAATTCTTCTTTCATAACAAGATTGAGCAAAGCAGGTTTAATTTCAAAGAAAGCAGCTTCAGGAACAGGTGGAGCAATAGGTGTGCACATGAAATCATTGTTGTTTGTGCTAGTGAAGTGATACATTGCAAATGTATCTATAATTTTTGATGTTCCATGCTTGGTTTTATCTACTTTCTTGTGTTTTGTCCACACTTTGGAATACTTTTCATATGATTTCTTGGACTAACCTATTAACAAGATGCCACAGTGCTAGTTGCCTGTTTTCTGTTGTTTTTGGTTCCAGGAAGTCAGAAAATGAATATTCTCTGAATTGGACGGGACAAAAGCCAAAGTTGATATTTTACCGGAAGACTCACGGATCTAGAAGACGAGTCGGAGAGGAGCCACAGGGTGGCCACACCCCCCCAGGTGCGGGTACCCCCAGGCCGTGCCAGGGCATGGTGTGGGCCCCCTGGCCGGCCACCGACCTTGCCTCTTTCTCCTATAAAGTGCCCCTGATGCATAAACCCTAGGGAGTCAATCAGAAATCCACGAAAAGCTCCACGGCGCCGCCGCCACCGAAGGGGAGATTCGGGGGACAGAAAGTCTCTGTTCTGGCACCCTGCTGGGACGGGGAAGTGCCCCCAGAGCCATCTCCATCGATCTCCACCACCATCTCCATCACCATTGCTGATTCCCATGATGAGGAGGGAGTAGATCTCTTTTGAGGCTAAGGGTTCTACCGGTAGCTATGTGTTCATCTCTCTCTCTATGCATGATCATATTGTGATAATGAGCTTGTAATCTATAGATCTACCTTGCTACTCAGGTGCTTTAATAGATCTCTGCTCTCCCCATGTGTGTGAAAGTGACAGCGTGCACACCATGGTGGCACTTAGGCTAGAGATTACAAATACTTGTTATGAGTTATATTTGGAGTTGGATGTCTTTATGAAATTGTGGTGTTTGTTGGACTCATCTAGTACTCAAGGTGACAGTGTGGGGTTATCTAGATGGGAAATATGAACTTTGAGGTGTGTTGTTATAGCCCTACCAACGATTAAAGTGTCCAACCGGAGAGTAGTTCAGCGTAGTATCATGAAGATAATATATTTATATGAGAGTGTTCACTAGTGAAAGTATGATCCCTAGGCCTTGTTTCTAAGCATTGAAACACCGTTTGCTACTAGATCTGTTACATGTTTTCCTGCTTCCATCTTTATTTCAGTTTGCCTTTAGTCTCTTCCACGCCAGCAAGCTATTTTCTAGCACCATTCTCTTATATCTATACCACTTGTATTTCACTATCTCTTCGCCGAACTAGTGCACCTATACACCTGACAAGTGTATTGGGTGTGTTGGGGACACAAGAGACTTCTTGTATCTTCATTGCAGGGTTGCTTGAGAGGGGATACCTTTGACCACTTCCTCCCTGAGTTCGATAAACCTTGGGTGATCCACTTAAGGGAAAACTTGCTACTGTTCTACAAACCTCTGCACTTGGAGGCCCAACAACTGTCTACAAGAATAGAAGTGCATAGACATCAAGCTATTTTCTGGCGCTGTTGCCGGGGAGGTAATGTAAAAGGTATTCACACCGGAGGATTAAAGAAGAAGAACCTCCCACGGCAAACGCCTATTTTCTGGCGTCGTTGCCAAGGAGGTAAGGTAAAAGGTACTCACATCCTCCGGTGTGAGTGCTCAAAGTTATTTCCTTTAGATTCTGCAATTTTGTCTTTTTGTTTCTTGTTTTCACTAGTTAGGCTTAATGCAAAACAACAAAAAAACTAGAGAGCTTTATAGTATTTATCTTGAGTTAGGACATGAAGTGTTTGAAGAGAAAATTAAAAAACCTATGGAACTTTATTTGCATGCTAATAGCAATGTTGTTAGTATGAATTCTTTGGACACCATTATTGCTAATGCTATGGAAAAGTCTAAGCTTGGGGAAGCTAGTTTTGATGAGAATGATCTTTTTAGTCCCCCAAGCACGGAGGAGAAAATTTACTTTGATGATACTATACCCCCAATATATGATGATTGCAATGATGAATATGATATTTTCAGTCCACCTACTATTGAGGAGAAAAATTAATTATGATTACAATATGCCTCCTATATTTGATGATTATGGTGATGAGAATAATAGTGATAGCTATTTTGTTGAATTTGCTCCCACTACAATTAATAAGAATAACTATGCTTATGTGGAGGGTAATAATGATTATATGCATGTGGCTCATGATAAGAATGTTTTATATGATAGTTATATCATTGACTTTATTCATGATGCTACTGAAAGTTATTATGAGAGAGGGAAACATGGTTTTATGTATCTCAACAATATTAAGTTTCCCCGCTTTATGTTGAAAGTATTGAAGTTGCACTTGTTTTGCTTTCCTATGCTTGTTACTTTGTGCTTTCATGACTTGTTTATTTATAAGATTCCTATGCATAGGAAGTGGGTTAGACTTAAATGTGTTTTGAATTTGCTTCTTGATGCTCTCTTTTACTTCAATTCATAATTCTTATGTGAGCATGTTCTCAAACTATCATGCCTAACTTAAAGGCGTTAAAGAAAAGTACTTATTGGGAGATAACCCAAAAGTTTTAGATGAGTCTTGGAAATTATTACCTCTGTAATAACCGCTCCTTATCCTTTTTATTTGCTTTTTGTGCCAAGAGTAACCTCTAATAAGAGAGAAGTAATACTTGGGAAAGTTGTTGTCCCGAAACAGATTTCTATGCTTCATCGTAAAAATTAGTGTAAAATCTCTATACGTCCTTGATGACCCACAAGTATAGGGGGTGTATCGCAGTATTTTCGAGGGAAGTGAAACCCAATTTATTGATTCGACACAAGGGGAGCCAAAGAATATTTATCAGCCTTAACAACTGAGTTGTCAATTCAGCTGCACCTAGAAACAAATCTTGCTCACAGCAGTTTATCAGTAGCAACAGTTTTGTAGTAGGAATAGTAAAGTAGCAGTAGTAGTAAAGTAAAGACAGCAGTAACAATAGTAGTAAATAGTAGGATTCGAGTGCGGTAGGCATAGGGATGGATGGACGGGAGTTGCATGGAGAAGACAATTCACATAGCAATCAGAACATAGGGCAATTGCAGATAAATAAGATAAAGCATCCAAGTACTAGACAATCCTAGGCATGTGTTCCATATATAGTCATACGTGCTCGCAATGAGAACTTGCACAACATCTTTTGTCCTGCCAGCCCGTTTGCGGCGAGGCCTCTAGGGAACTACTAGCAATTAAGGTGCTCCTTTTAATAGAGCACCGGAGCAAAGCATTAACACTCCATGAACACATGTGATCCTCACATCAAAGCCATTCCCTTCCGGTTATCCCGATTTCTGTCACTTCGGGGCCATAGGTTCCGGACAACAACGTGTATATACAACTTGTAGATAAGACCAAAAACAGTAATATCATAATGAATCAATAACAAGTTCAGATCTGAAATCATGGCACTCGGGCCCTAGTGACAAGCATTAAGCACAACAAGTCGCAACAAAGTCATAAAGCACTAATACAAGATACTAGGCACCATGCCCTAACAATCTGATGCCATTACATGAACAATCTCATCCAATCCCTACCATCCCCATAGCCTACAGCGGGGGATGACTCACTCATAGATGGGGGAAACATGGATGGTCGATGGAGAAGCAATGGTGATGATGATGGCGATGATCTCCTCCAATTCCTCGTCCTAGCAGGGTGCCAGAATGGAGTTTCTGGTGCTGTTTCGTGGAATCTGGTGGTGGCGGTGAAGCGGAACTCCTTCTGGAAAAACGTCGAACCCCCCGGAGTTTTTAGGTCAGAAGGCTTCTTATAGGCGAAGAGGGAGACCGAGGGGGTGCCTGGGGCCACCACACCATGCCCTGGCGTGGCCAGGCCCAGCCTGGGGTGTGGTGTGGCCACCGCCCTCCTCCGTCTCAGATTCGGCCCTGAGTCTTCGAAAAATAGGCACTTTGGTTTTGTCCCGTCCAATTCGAGAATATTCATTTTCCGACTTTCCGAACCAAAAACAGCAGAAAACAGTAGCGCAATGTGGCTCTTGTTAATAGGTTAGTCCAAGAAATCATATGAAAAGTACTCCAAAGTGTGGACAAAACACAAGAAAGTGGATAAAACCAAGCATGGAGCATCAAAAATTATAGATATATTTGCAATGTATCAACATCCCCAAGCTTAACTCCTGCTCGTCCTCGAGTAGGTAAGTGATAAAAAGAAAGAATAATTTTTGAGGTGACATGCACCATCAAAGATTTGACCAAAGTATTTGTAAACATTCAAAGCTGGGATCATAGTACTTCAATCATAACATGAAAGACAAAGTTCTAGCAATAAGACAAAGAGACTATGATGCAACATGAAAAGGCACAAACAAAAGATTCATGAATAACAATGCCTTGCAAGACGTTTGTTTGTTTCACATAAAGAAAACATAGCATAGTGGCATTCAGATTGTCCCTCATAGATTAGCAAACATAAATGCATAGGACACCTTCAAGGTTTACAAGAGTGACTAGATACAAATAGTTTAAAACAAGCAATATCAAGGTATGCATTAATCAACAAGTCTTGGGACAATGCACATAGAACTAAGAATGGCCACTCTGCTCTCAAGAAAGTGCTCATAGAATGTGTGGAGACTCAACAAGGAAATGAATAGGTTTTGAATAGTTTGAAAGGCTTCCAAATGCTGAAAGTATGGTACTCATTAGCTTTGAGCTCTCATTGCCCCTGTCATAAGCATCTTTAATGTGGTTAAGGTGAAAGTGAGGTCCAATCTGAGTTATATGCTTGATGACTATAAACTGAAAATCCCAAGTCCCTTGAGTACGAGGGCCGCCTCCTCATGCTACTCAACTTTAGTTACCGTAAGTTCTTGTCATCGTAAGTATGTAGATCATTGAGAACCGCCAACGGGTACCCTTGCCCGATGATACGGAAGAATCCCCATATCAAAATGACAAGGCAAGCAGACAATGAGTATCTCAGCAATCTTCTTATTTACCATGGGAAAATGGTGCTTTTTTCTCTCTTTCCTCTTTTCATAAATCTCTTTTTTTTTCTTTTTCTCAATAGCTATCTCTCTCTTTTTTTATAAGAAGAATGCTTCATAGATATCATTATGGTTACGCTGCAGGTTTCCACCATGTCAGCATGGATTAGACCAGCGGCCCAGGCATTTCTCTAACACACATACATAACTCCATGGACTTACAAGCTCCCCTTTTATTTCACATCGACGACATCCGCAAACAGAAGAGCAAGGTATCAACTGGGTATATATTTACAAGTGTTGAAAGTGTTCCCCGTGACAGCACGGTTCTGCTAATCCCCAGCCTATAATTTGCAAGCATATAACTTTCATGGAGAGTTCTCATTGGTTCAGGTTTATTAAGTGCAGGAAATAAAGTGTGCCATCAAGTTCGTGAGAGCTTTACTAACTAACTTTCTCATATCAAGCAAACATTTTATTCGAAAGAAAACAAGGCATATTGAATATGCACGGAAGTAGAAAATGATGCTTATAGGTAGGTATGGTGGACACTTTGGCAATAATTGGTTTAAGGGAGTTGGAAACATGAGTAAAATACTCAGTGGAAGTGAAGGCTAGCAATAGTAAGGGAGCGACAAACGAGAGAGCAATAATGTCCATAATCATGCAGAGCGACAAAACATCATTGATCAAAGCATAAATTGATACTACAAGTTGAAAACTAAAGGATCATAAAGGCTTATGGTGACTTGGGATAGTCATAACATGGTGTGAGCATGTGCCAAGTCAATCCAAATAAAGCATCAAAGGAGAATACCACTATACTTATGCTTTAATATGCTAAAACAGCGCATGATTCATCCAAAGGCACATTAATCAATCTCAATTGTTTATAACAAGTCATGCTACAACAAAGAATACTAAGAATAAAGCCAAAACAATATCAAGCATGACATGACAAAGCATAGGCCACAATCAAAAACAAGCTCTCTTTACCACTTAAGCATGAGCTTTCCTACTCTTTTCCAAACCAAACCAAACTATTTGAAAACCAATGTATGAAATAGGAGGTCCAACCAATTTATTCAGCAAACTAAGAAAACAAAGCAAACGAAAAACCAAAACAAAAATGAAAAAGAAGACGCTCCAAGAACAACACAACTGTGCATGAAACAATAAAAATGAAGTGTTTGGAAGAAACCTGGGATTTTTATTGATGAAGAAGGGGATGCCTTGGGCATCCCCAAGATTTGACGCTTGTACTTCTTGGATATTTATTGGGTGACGCGCGGGGCACCCCAAGCTTGAGCTTTAGTCCATCCTTCATCTCATTACTCATCCCTTTCATACACCTGGAATTTTTCCTTCATACAAAACTTCACACAATCTTTATTAGCAACATTAGTGCACTCAAGATAAATAAGTCTTAAGGTTCAGTTCTAACACCAAATAAACTTCCATTAAAACACTAGCTACTGTAGCACTTCCCTCAAAAATCTCAATTCCCCAAAAGAACTCAAAAAGGAACCAACAAGAAGCAAATGCAGAAAATGGCAGAAATCTGTCAAAACAGACCAGCGGGTAAAGACGAATTTTTTCGAAGACCTTCTGTTGCTCAAATCAAAAAGTGTTGAACTAACCAAAGTTAGATAACAACCTGGGGCAGCAGCACAAAAATTCACGCCTCAGAAATACGTACAGAAATTTTACACGAATTTTTATGGTGAAGCATAGAAATCTGTTTCGGGACAGCAACTTTCCCAATCATTACCTCTCTCTCATTAGAGGTTACTCTTGGCACAAAAAGCAAATAAAAAGGATAAAGAGCGGTTATTACAGAGGTAATAACTTCGAAGACTCAACTAAAACTTTTGGGTTATCTCCCAATAAGTACTTTTCTTTAACGCCTTTAAGTTAGGCATAAGCAAAAACTAAAATGGATAGAATAGAAGTAAGCGGAGATAATCATGGTGAAAACATTGTTTTGTTCAATGAAATCCTTTCGTTAACAAGGTTGATCAGGTCTTGTTACCAAAAAAAATCATATGAGACAAAACTTTGTATTCCACTAATTATTATGTTACCTCAACCTTGATAGCAATGGTCCTAATCATAATAGTTTCAAATTTTTCTCTTGGTACGGGACAATATATTTCTCCAACTTGAATGCCCTCAACATGTTCAATTGAATTCAAACCATAAGTACTTTCAATCTTCTTGGGGAAATAGATAATATGTTCCTTGTCATTAACATTGAAGGTCACCTTCCCTTGATTACAATTAATAACAACTCCTGCAGTATTTAAGAAAAGGTCTCCCAAGAATAATAGACATATTATCATCTTCAGGCATAATAGTTTGAGAGGATGCTCATATAAGAAATAAGAGTTGAAGTAAAAGAGAGCATCAAGAAGCAAATTCAAAACACATTTAAGTCTAACCCACTTCCTATGCATAGGAATCATGTATGCAAAAAAATTCGCAAAGAACAAAGTGACAGGCATAGGAAGATAAAACAAGAGTAAGTTCAAAACTTTCAGCACATAGAGAGGTGTTTCAATACCATGAAAACTTCTACAACCATATTTTCCTCTCTCATAATAATTTTCAGTAGCCTCATGAATAAACTCAACAATATAACTATCACATAAAGCATGCTCTCCATGATCTACAAGCACTAGAGCTTTATTATAAACATTTTCAAAAGAAACCTCAGGAACATAACGTTCATTCTCCTTTAGTAAGCATGGGGACAATCAAATAATGTAAGGGATAAAGAGTTACTCTCATTAGAAGGTAGGCATGGGTAGCTAATCCATTCTTCCTCCTTTTGTCCATCACTCTCCTCCTCTTTTTCATCTAATGAGATTTCAGGTTCATCAATTTCTTCTTCCATAGAATCCTGCAAGGCATTAGTCTCTTCCATTTGTGGAAAGCATCTATTAAAATATTCAAGAATATAGCCATTTTCATCCTTGTAATTATCAAAGCAAAATTTAAGTATACCATAAACCTCATATTTGTAAGGTGAATCATCAATATTTTCAAGCAAACTAGCAAGTTCAAAAGCACCCTTCCAAGCAATAAATTCTTTAATTTGTTCTACATCATAAAAGTCATAAATTCCTTTAGCATAGGAAGATATGGTATCATTATCATTATACTCACATTGAAAAGGGAGGTGTTTATACCTCTTTCTGCAACAAGATTCATCACAGCAATAAGTAACATTATAAGTAGAGCACACGTTTCTAGCAATGGTATACAATCTATCAATTTGTTCCCATAAGTGTTTCAATTTTTGTGACAAGCGGTGTTCCTTATAATAATTTTTTTGATCTTCCGTGAACCTACCTTGCCAATAAGCTTCAGTTTCAAAGAAACCAACCATTGACAACAAGCATGATAAGGCAAGAAAATAACAGACCAACGAAAATAACCACAAGAATAGGAACTATTTTTTTTGTATTTTTGATAAAGAAACAAGAAAACAAGGCGATAAACTTAGCTTGAACAATAGTGATTCCAAGTGGACTTGATAAATAAAGCTATGCTCCCCGGCAACTATGCCAGAAAATAGTCTTGAAGACCCACAAGTATAGGGGGTGTATCGCAGTATTTTCGAGGGAAGTGAAACCCAATTTATTAATTCGACACAAGGGGAGCCAAAGAATATTTATCAGCCTTAACAACTGAGTTGTCAATTCAGCTGCACCTGGAAACAAATCTTGCTCACAGCAGTTTATCAGTAGCAACAATTTTGTAGTAGGAATAGTAATGTAGCAACAGTAGTAAAGTAAAGACAACAGTAACAATAGTAGTAAATAGTAGGATTCGAGTGCGGTAGGCATAGGTATGGATGGACAGGAGTTGCATGGACAAGACAATTCACATAGCAATCAGAACATAGGGCAATTGCAGATAAATAAGATAAAGCATACAAGTACTAGACAACCGTAGGCATGTGTTCCATATATAGTCATCGTGCTCGCAATGAGAACTTGCACAACATCTTTTGTCCTGCCAGCCCGTTTGCAGCGGGGCCTCTAGGGAATTACCGGCAATTAAGGTGCTCCTTTTAATAGAGAACCGGAGCAAAGCATTAACACTCCGCGAACACATGTGATCGTCACATCAAAGCCATTCCCTTCCGGTTATCCCGATTTCTGTCACTTCGGGGCCATAGGTTCCAGACAACAACGTGTGTATACAACTTGCAGATAAGACCAAAAATAATACTATCATAATGAATCAATAACATGTTCAGATCTGAAATCATGGCACTCGGGCCCTAGTGACAAGCATTAAGCATAACAAGTCGCAACAAAGTCATAAAGCACTAATAAAAGATAGTAGGCACCATGCCCTAACAATCTGATGCCATTACATGAATGATCTCATCCAATCCCAACCATCCCCATAGCCTACAGCGGGGGATTACTCACTCATAGATGGGGGAAACATGGATGGTCGATGGAGAAGCAATGGTGATGATGATGGCGATGATCTCCTCCAATTCCCCATCCCGGCAGGTGAGTGCGAGCGGAGTTTCTGGTGGTGGCGGTGAAGCGGAACTCCTTCTGGAAAAACGTCGAACCCCCTGGAGTTTTTAGGTCAGAAGGCTTCTTATAGGCGAAGAGGGAGACAGAGGGGGTGCCTAGGGCCACCACACCATGCCCTGGCACGGCCAGGCCCAGCCCGCGCCTAGGGGTGGTGTGGCCAGCCCCTGGCCCTCCTCCGTCTCGTATTCTAGCTCCTGGAGTCTTCTGGAAAAATAGGCACTTTGGTTTTTGTCCTGTCCAATTCCGAGAATATTCATTTTCTGACTTTCCTGGAACCAAAAATAGCAGAAAACAGGCAGCTGGCACTATGGCTCTTGTTAATATGTTAGTCCAAGAAATCATATGAAAAGTACTCCAAAGTGTGGACAAAACACAAGAAAGTGGATAAACCCAAGCATGGAGCATCAAAAATTATAGATGCATTTGCAATGTATCAGTCCTTTTGAGGCGTGAATTTTTGTGCTTCTGCCCCAGGTTGTTATGTAACTTGCGTTAGTTCAACACTTTTTGATTTGAGGAACAGAAGGTCTTGAAAAAAAATCGTCTTTACCTGCTAGCCTGTTTTGACAGATTTCTGCCATTTTCTACATTTGCTTCTTGTTGGTTCCTTTTTGAGTTCTTTTGGGGAAATGAGCTTTTTGAGGGAAGTGCTACAGTAGCTTGTGTTTAAATGGAATTTTATTGGTGTTAGAACTGAACCTTAAGACTTATTATCTTGAGTGCACTAATGTTGCTAATAAAGATTGTGTGAAGTTTGGTATGAAGAAAAATTTCAGATGTATGGAAGGAATGAGTAATGAGATGAAAGATGGACTAAAGCTCAAGCTTGGGGATGCCACGTGTGTCACCCCAAGAAACATCCAAGAAGTACAAGCGTCAAAGCTTGGGGATGCCCAAGGCATCCCCTTCTTCATCAATAAAAATCCCAGGTTTCTTCTAAACGCTTTATTTTTATTGTTTCATACACAATTGTGTTGTTCTTGGAGCGTCTTCTTTTTCGTTTTCATTTTGGTTTTTTGTTTGCTTTTTTTTGCCTAGTTTTCTGAATAAATTGGTTGGACCTCCTCTTTCATACATTGGTTTGCAAATAGTTTGGTTTGGTTTGGAAAAGAGTAGGAAAGTTCATACTTATGTGGTAAAAAGAGCTCGTTTTTTGACTGTGGCCTATGGCCTGTCATTCCATGCTTGATATTGTTTTGGATTTATGCTTAGTATTCTTTGTTGTAGCATGACTTGTTATAAACAATTGAGATTGCTTAATGTGCCTTGGATGAATCATGCGTTGTTTGAGCATATTAAAGCATAGTATAGTGGTATTCGCCTTTGATGCTTTATTTGGGTTGACTTGGCGCATGCTCACACCATGTTATGACTATCTCAAGTCACCATAGCCTTTATGATCCTTTAGTTTTCAACTTGTAATATCACTTTATGCTTTGATCAATGATGTTTTGTCGCTCTGCATGATTATGGCCATTATTGCTCTCTTAGTTTGTCGCTCCTAGTCTTTTGCTAGCCTCCACAACCAAGTATGACTTACACTCATGCATCCAACTCCCTAAAACAAGTTATTCCAAAGAGTCCACCATACCTACCTATTAGCATATGCTATTCCAAGTATATTCATTCTGTTGTTTACCTTCCAAATTAAACTTGTTATGAGAAAACTAGTGATTAAAGCTCTAACGAACTTGATGGCACACTTTACTTTTCTTGCCCTTAATAAACTTGAACCATTGTGTCGTCTATGTTGTATATGCTTGCACTTATTTGTTGGGAATTAGCAGAACCATGTTGTCATGGGGAACGCTTTCAACATTGCACTTGGTACTTGTAACTAGTTGAGATCATGCTCTTTTGTACATGGATGTTGTCGGTGTGAAATGAAAGGGGAGCTTGTAAGTCCATGGAGTTATGTATATGTGTTATAGAAACGCCTGGGCCGCTGGTCTAATCCATGCTAACATGGTGGAAACCTGCATCATAACTATAATGAGCTGTCTATGAAGCATTCTTCTTATAAAAAAGAGTCCTATATTGAGAAAAAGAGAAAAAAAATGAGATTATGAAAAGAGGAAAGAGAGAAAAAAAGCACCATATTCCCATGGTAAATAAGAAGATTGCTGAAATGCTCGTTGTCTGCTTGCCTTGTCATTTTGATATGGGGATTCTTCTGTATCATCGGGCAAGGGGTACCCCTTTGGCGGTTCTCTATGATACACATGTACTTACGATGACAAGAACTTACCGATGACTAAACTTGAGTAGCATGAGGAGCGGCCCTCGTATACAAGGGACATGAGATTTCTCACTTATACTTCGTCAAGCATGTACACCATAGTTTGTTCACTTTAACCTGAATCCCTTCAAGATGCTTATGATAGGGGCAATGAGAGATGAAAGCTATAAGTACCATAATTTTTGGAAGCTCTTTATGAGACTTGAATCCCTACTTCCTTCTATGAATGCCTTTCTTCCACCATTATATTAAGTCTCCACCTTCTACATTTATGCACCTACTTTGAGAGCATAGTGGCCATTCTTAGTTCTATGTGCATTGTCCCAAGACTAGTTGATTGATGCATAACTTGATATTTCTTGTTTTAAACTATTTGTATCTAGTCACTCTTATGAACTTTGAAGGTGTCCTGTGCATTTATGTTTTGCTACTCTATGAGGGACAAGCTGAATGCCACTATGGTATGTTTTCTTTATGTGAAACAAACAAACGTCTTGCAAAGTATTGTTATTCATGAATCTTTTGTTTGTGCCTTTTCATGTTGCAACATAGTTGCTTTGTCTTATTGCTAGAACTTTATATTTCATGTTATGATTGAAGTACTATGATCCCAGCTATCCATGTTTTACAAATACTTTGATCAAGTTTATGATGGTGCATGTCACCTCAAAAATTATTCTTTTTTATCACTTACCTACTCGAGGACGAGCAGGAGTTAAGCTTGGGGATGTTGATACAATGCAAATGTATCTATAATTTTTGATGTTCCATGCTTGGTTTTATCTACTTTCTTGTGTTTTGTCCACACTTTGGAGTACTTTTCATATGATTTCTTGGACTAACCTATTAATAAGATGCCATAGTGCCAATTTCCTGTTTTCTGCTGTTTTTGGTTCCAGGAAGTCAGAAAAAGAATATTCTCGGAATTGGATGGGACAAAAGCGAAAGATGATATTTTACCGGAAGACTCACGGAGCTAGAAGACGAGTCGGAGAGGGGCCACAGGCTGGCCACACACCCCCCAGGCGCGGGTACCCCTAGGCCGCGCTAGGGCATGGTGTGGGCCCCCTGGCCGGCCACCGACCTTGCCTCTTTCGCCTATAAAGTCCTCCCGATGCATAAACCCTAGGGAGTCAATCAGAAATCCACGAAAAGCTCCGCAGCGCCGCCGCCACCGAAGGGGAGATTCGGGGGACAGAAAGTCTCTGTTCCGGCACCCTGCCGGGACGGGGAAGTGCCCCCGGAGCCATCTCCATCGATCTCCACCACCATCTCCATCACCATTGCTGATTCCCATGATGAGGAGGGAGTAGATCTCTCTCGGGGCTAAGGGTTCTACCGGTAGCTATGTGTTCATCTCTCTCTATGCATGATCATATTGTGATCATGAGCTTGTAATCTATAGATCTACCTTGCTACTCAGGTGCTTTAATAGATCTCTGATCTCCCCATGTGTGTGAAAGTGACAGCGTGCACACCATGGTGGCACTTAGGCTAGAGATTACAAATACTTGTTATGAGTTATATTTGGAGTTGGATGTCTTTATGAAATTGTGTTGCTTGTTGGACTCATCTAGTACTCAAGGTGACAGTGTGGGGTTATCTAGATGGGAAAGATGAACTTTGAGGTGTGATGTTATAGCCCTACCAATGATTAGAGTGTCCAACCGGAGAGTAGTTCAGCGTAGTATCATGAAGATAATATATTTATATGAGAGTGTTCACTAGTGAAAGTATGATCCCAAGGCCTTGTTTCTAAGCATTGAAACACCGTTTGCTACTAGATCTGTTACATGTTTGCTTGATTCCATCTTTATTTCAGTTTGCCTTTAGTCTCTTCCACGCTAACAGGCTATTTTCTAGCACCGTTGTCTTATATCTATACCACTTGTATTTCACTATCTCTTCGCCAAACTAGTGCACCTATACACCTGACAAGTGTATTGGGTGTGTTGGGGACACAAGAGACTTCTTGTATCTTCATTGCAGGGTTGCTTGAGAGGGGATACCTTTGACCACTTCCTTCCTGAGTTCGATAAACCTTGGGTGGTCCACTTAAGGGAAAACTTGCTACTGTTCTACAAACCTCTGCACTTGGAGGCCCAACAACTGTCTACAAGAATAGAAGTGCGTAGACATCAAGCTATTTTCTGGCGCTGTTGCCGGGGAAGTAAGGTAAAAGGTATTCACACCGGAGGATTAAAGAAGAATAACCTCCCACGGCAAACGCCTATTTTCTGCCGTCGTTGCTGAGGAGGTAAGGTAAAAGGTACTCACATCCTCCGGTGTGAGTGCTCAAAGTTATTTCCTTAACTCCCTGAAAAGTGATTGACGAGGAGAAAGAGATTGAAGCTATCCTTAACTCCCCGGCAACAACGCCAGAAAAGTGCTTGATGGCTCAAGATATGTGGAGCTCGTTGGGAACCCCAAGAGGAATGTATGATGAGCACAACAGCAAGTTTCCCTCAGTTATGAAACTAAGGTTATCCAAAAAGTAGGAGTTAGGAAACAACTCCAAGGTGTTGCTAGCAACTTGGAATCCTGCACAACATAACCACAGAACTTTGCTCCAACTTATAGTGAGGTTGTCAATCTCACTGGTTTTGCTGAAAACAAAGGATTAAACGTGTAGTGTGGAAGATAGTAATTGCTTGCAGAAAGTAAATAGTAAACGGTAAACAGTAGATGGTATATTAATGGTAAAGGAATGGACTGGGGTCCACAGTTCACTAGAGGTGTTTCTCCTTAAGATAAATAGCATGTTGGGTGAACAAATTACAGCGGGGCAATTGACATGTTGAGAAAGCATAACAATGCATATACTAGACATCTTGACTCCTACGAGATTTGATTGGGCATTATAACATAATACATAGACCGTAATCCAGCTGCATCTATGACTAATAATCCACCTTCAGGTTATCATCCGAACCCCTTCTAGTATTAAATTGCAAGCAACAGATAATTGCATTAAGCAAAGCGTGTAAAGTAAACAATACAATGGCCCCATGGACAAAGGATTGTTGTTTTCTTCCTAGTAGAAACAACACATCTACAACCTTAGAGATTTCTATTACTTCCCCAGATTACTAGAGGCATGAACCTACTATCGAGCATAAACACTCCCTCTTGGAGTTACATGCATGTACTTGGCCAAGATAGCTACTAGCAACGGAGAGCATGCAAGATCACCAATAACATAGACATGATAGAATCAATAATCAATCTGACATAGTATCTCAATATCCATTGGATCTCCGCAAACACAACATATAGGATTACAAATAGATGATCTTAATCATGAACAGAGCTCACAAGATCTAAACATGATAGCACAAAGGAGGAGAACCAACCATCTAGCTACTATATGGATCCATAGTCCAAGGGTGAACTACTCACGCATCACTCTGGAGGCTGGCATGGTGATGAAGAAGACCTCCGGGATGATCTCTCTCCTCCGGTAGGGTGCCGGGAAGAGCATTGGATCCTCCCCGATCTAGGGATGGAGATGGCGGTGGCTACAGACTCTTTCGTGGATTTTTGATCGTGTCCTTAGGGTTTCTGCATTGGGGTACTTTTATAGGCGAAGGGGAAAGGTCGGTGGGCGCCCGAGGGGCCCACACCATGGGGCGGCACGCCCTAGGGGGTGGCCGTGCCAGCCCTAGGTGTGGCCACCTCGTGGCCCCACTTCGTCTGCTCTTCGGACTCCGTGTTCCTTCTGGTAAAATATTGACTTTGGCTTTTGTCCCGTCCAATTTCGAGAATATTTCTTTACTAGCTTTTCTAAAAGCAAAAATAGCAGAAAATAGGCAACTGGTACTATGGCATCTTCTTAATAGGTTAGTTCCAGAAAATATATAAAAATACCTCAGAGTGTAAACAAAACATAAGAAAGTTGATATAAAACAAACATGGAGCATTAAAAATTATAGATACGTTTATGACGTATCAATGAGCCTCACTGAACTTGCATCGGATCTCTGATAAAACATCATACTATGAACCTAAATTTTTTTTTTAAAAATCATGAGCCTTAGATCATGTACCTGTAGTTCAAATCGGACCCGCTTCCTACCGATTTGGCATACATTTGTCTTTTTCGCGAGGGGTGCATGGAAATGTTTTAGATACCCCAGTTGGGACATTGTCCATGCAACATGGTCTAGTATTTATGAAAAATGCGTGTACAATATAGGTACATTATCACAAACTATGTCGCGATTATGACCATAACATTGGTCTTTTAGCCTAAAAAGCCATGAAACTTTGAACATGATAGGTCATTCCTAAGAAGGTTTTTTTGAAATATTTGCAATATACTAAGTCTGGTATTTTTCGTTGCAACTATGGCATATAACACGACACCACGTGAAGCTTTTACCTTGTTCGAATCGTTTTTGAATTTCTTATGCTCGTTTCAAACTATGGTTAAAACGACGAGCATGAAGGTTCTTAGCTAGGGGATGAGCCTCGTTGAACTTGCATCGGATCTCTAATAAAACATGATATTGTGAACCTAAAAATGATTTTTTCAAAAAATTATGAACCTAACAAGAGCACCTTCCTTCCCCACCTACTTGTCCATGACGCAGGCAAAGGATCCCCTCCGGCCCCACCACGCCAAGCTCTAGCAGAAGGAAGGGGATGGTGCTGCCTCTGTACCGGCCACCCAGATGCTCTCCTTTGCCTCCCTTCCTAGACGCCTCAAGTTCTGCTCATCGTCTCCTCCCCAAAAAAGTAAGCACCCTCGATTCCATTTTTGCTCCTCCCTAATTGACTTGAATCTGGCTTCTTAACCTACTTGCCTGGATTCAGTTTTGCTGCTCAGCTCAGTTGCATCCCTTAGATCTGGCAGCATCGGGCCTGAAGTAGAGTTCGCGTCATCAAGGCCGTCAAGTAGGAATCACACATGAGTCCTCCTCTTCTCCGATACACACAGGCGTAGCGCCGACAACCGCGTCCTCTCCGCCTCACGTGAGGCCCAGGTACATCTCCTCTGCCCTTTCTCCTTTTTCTCAATAGGATTAAATTAATTAGGGTTTGCTATTTCTGAAAGTCTAGTAGATTAGATTAGATTCTGGAGGTGCAGTTTGCTACTTCTAGATAACATCTGTGTCGATGGATAATTTCTACATGCTTTCAGATACAAGAATGGATGCAATGAAACTATCTTGCCATAAGATTGTATCTGTTTTTATACCATCACAAATATGTATAAGTATAGGTTTCCTTTCCTCCTTGCATGTGTCCTCATGTTACAATTTTGATACAGATGGATAGGAGCAAGCCTGAATTAATTATCCAACATTTTCCTGATGCCTTTGTTACTTTGATTGGTTAAATATAAATATATGACATCACTTCTTGAGCATGGTTCTTGACTTCATGTAAAAAGGAAATACAAGCAATATGGTTCCTGGTTCCTGTTATTATTCCTATTATTACTATCTAGATTTGTGATTGCGAAAAGATGTCTAATATGATTGCCAAGTTGTTCCGACAACTAGCAGTTGGTCTATCAACAGTTCCTGTTATAAAAGCTATTGTCTAGTAATTAGTGTTGAGTCTTTATTTCAGAACACCAATCCTATCTCAAATAGCTTTCCTATCCTTGTCTGTTATATTACTGCATATTTGCAACAGTGTAAGCCTTGAATTTCTTAAGGCTTTTGCAAAATCTCGACTAATATGTTCTTTGTTGTGTTTGTTTGTGTGCATGTTCGTATTGCTACTGATGGCGTGCCGAAAGTTGCCTGGAGCTGGAGTAGTATGTACAACCTACTCAATGGCAGCAGTGCCATCTCCACCGCCGAGCTCGTCCACGACCTCGAGGACCTCAAGGACTGGGACGCCGAGTTCGACAAGGTCGACCAGGCCACACTATTCGACTTCATCCTGGTATAATCACCCTTCCTATATATGCAATGCATTTAGGAACTCGTACTGGTTTGTTCTGTTAATGTTCTTTCCTGATGAACAAGGGTTAAGTTGTAGTAACTATCCTTCTTTTTTCTAGGAATCTTCGGCTGCTCTGAACTTCTGAAGTTTATTGACATCATACATTGCAGCATTTACCTCCAAATAGAAAAACTAATCTGGAATCTAAACCTGTTTTAGTCAAAATTATGTTGATTGTTTTGCTAAATGCACATGTCTTATTTAGAGTTGTGAGCCTATGTGCTAAGCAGCACTTGTAGTACATTTAGGTACAGTTAATCATCTTTGTTTTGATTTCCTTGAACATACCATCTTGTTTAATTTGGTGATGTACCGTCATGCTAAGAGAGATCTGCTATACTAGTATTCAGTCTCCTTGATATTTATAATATTGCAATATAAACTTTGTTATCCTAGATGGTCCTATCACTACATGCTACTTCACTAACATATTTAAGCAGTGGGCTCATGCATGTTCTACTGTTATTTATGTTTGTACATTGGTAGCCTAGAAATTTCTGTCTGTTCCTAATTTTTTCTGATTTGTATACTGCAGATACCTGCTTTCATCCATCCAAAGTTGGTGTACAAGAGCTCTAGGATAAAGAAGCGCAGATAAAAACCTACTCCCAACAATGTTTTATAGCTCATTAGAGCTAGTTATTTGAGAACTAGTTGTATTTGAAGTTATATTTTGATTGTTGAAAACCTCATATGTACTGTTTATATATAACTTGGCTTGTTTGGTTGTTGTATGCATAGCTTCTTCGGATGTTGTACGCAGTACTTTTTTTTATCGGATCTATGTGAATAAAATTATTTGTTATTACATATTTAGAAAACTGATGTGTGGGCATGTGGTAACAGGAACCTATCTGTTTGGTTGGATGTGTTTAAAATAAGAAATTAAATAAAAAACTAACAAGTGGGACCTACTCAGTAACCTGACGAGTGGGATTTGAAAAATAACATGACAAATGAGACCCATCAGTTGACCTTACAAGTGGGACATATCAATTGACCTGTCAAGTGGGTCTTGTCTGACTAGTGTGGTCAGTTCTAAATATAAAAATAAATGTAGAAAATATTGAAAGAAATAGGCACCTCCCAAGCATATGAGCCAGGTTATTGGATTGGCCCATTTAGAAGTCAGAACTGGACCGGGCTGAATTTACTGCCACATAGGATTCGCTAACGTGGACAATGCAGATTGCCCATGACCATAATTTTGGTCATAGACTCTATGACCATCTATTTTGGTCATAGGAATCCATGACCAATTCAAAAAAAGGGTCGTTGACTGTCTATAGTGAAGATTGGTATGTAACCTTCTTTCTCGAGGACTTCGTCCCTCGGCTGCGGCGCGACAAAGCATACTCCATGTGGGACTGCTAGCGCTTCTTCACGGCTTTCCCCTCTGCCACCACGACGACCTCCACCACACCATCTTCCATCGACCGCCGAGCTCCGTCCGAGTAGAAAGCAAGACTCATAGAGCAACACGCTCGGCAGGCGCGAACCGACGACCAAAGATGTTGCTGAAGGGTTCGTAGCATGAAAAACAAAAAATTTATACCGCAAGAACGAACAAAACCCAGATCTAATCTAGATAAAAGCCAAGATCTAATCTATTAGACATGTGCAACGAGATAGATCTGTACTAACCCTTGTAGATCTGAAAGCCTTGTGCGAGATCGGATCTCGTGGTTGATGTAGACGATCACTTGCCGATCTCAAGATCGAGTAGACGATCCTCCCGGCGCCGCGTTCAGCGCTTCATCGGTCACACGTGCGGAGTCGAAGCAGACCTTCCTCTCCCTGTTCCAGCGAGCAGCGGAGGTAGTAGATCTCTCCACGGAATCCCAGCAGCACGACAGCGTGGTGGTGGTGGTGGTGGAGTAGAGAATTCTGCAGGGCTTCGCCTAAGCCTGAGTAGAAGGAAGGAGGAGGAGAGAGGCGGCTAGGGAAAGAGTGGAGGGGCAAGGGGGTGGCGCCTCCACCCCTCTATTTATAGAGGGAGGGGTGTGGCCTAGGGTTCCCACCCCTAGGCCCACCTCCTAGGGACGGCGCACAAGGGGGACTTGGGGGGAGTTTCCTTCCCCCCCAAGTCTCCCCTTTCTCTTTCTTGGTTTTCAAGTAAACTCCATAGAAATTTCTAGAACCTTCTGGAACATTCTGAAACCTTCTAGAACCCCCATATAAACACTCCGGGACATTTCCGAACTTAGAAAATGATCTCCATTATATGAATCTTATTCTCCGGACAATTCCGGATATCCTCGTGATGTCTCAGATCCAATCCAAGACTCCGAACAACATTCGGTCTCCAACGCACATTCCATATCTACCTAAACAACATCGAACCTTAAGTGTGTCACCCTACGGTTCGTGAATATGCAGACATGATGGAGACACCTCTCCGATCAATAACCATCAGCGGGATCTGGAGATCCATAACGGCTCCCACATACTCAACGATGACTTCGTGATCGATAGAACCATTAACATACGAAACCAATTCCCTTTGTCACGCGATACTCTACTTATCCGAGGTTTGATCGTCGGTATCTCTATACCTAGTTCTACCTCGTTACTGATAAGTACTCTTTACTCGTTCCATGTTATGTCATCCCTTGTGACCTAGTCACATGCTTGCAAGCTAACTAGATGACATTCCACCGAGAGGGCCCAGAGCATATCTATCCATCATATGGATGGACAAATCCCAATCTTGGTCCATGCGCTTCAACACATACTTTTAGAATACCCAATGACACCTTTATAAGCACCCAGTTACGAAGCGGTGTTTGATGTCATCAAAGTACCCATCCGGTGATGGTGATTAACATAACCTCATGGTCGAAGGATTAGGTTACTATGCATTTGAAAGCTTGTAGCAATACGAACTTAATGACTTGATCTTATGCTATGCTTACTATGGGTGTGTGTCCATCACATCATTCTCCTAATGATATAACCTTGTTATTAATGACATCCAATGTCCATGATCAGGAAACCATGATCATCAATTAACAACAAGCTAGTTCAACAAGAGGCTTACTAGGGACTCTTTTATGTTTACAAAATACACATGTATTAGTGTTTCCTTATAATACAATTATAGCATGGGATGCAAACATTCATCATAAACACAAAGATATAATAATAACCACTTTTATTATTGCCTCTTGGGCATATCTCCAATAGTCTCCCACTTGCACTAGAGTCAATAATCTAGATTACATGGTAATATACCTAACACCCATGGCGTTCTAGTGTTGGTCATGCTTTGCTCTAGGGAGAGGTTTAGTCAACGGATCTGCCACATTCAGATCAGTGTGTACTTTCCAAATATTTATGTCACCATCTCGGACATACTCGCGAATAGCATGGAAATGTAGCTTGATATGCTTCAGCTTGCTATGTGACCTTGGCTCCTGTGCATTAGCTATGGCACCTGTGTTGGCACAGTAGATGGCCATCGGGTCCAACGCACTAGGAACCACGCCAAGTTCAGTAATGAACTCCTTCATCCATATGGCTTCTTGTGCAGCCTCCGAAGCAACTATGTATTCCGATTCAGTTAAAGATTTCACCACAACGCTTTGCTTGGCACTCCTCCAGCTCACTGCAGCACCATTCAAAATAAATACGTATCCAGACTGTGACTTCGAGTCATCTGGATCGGTGTTCCAACTAGCATCAGTGTAACTGTTTACAACAAGTTGTTCATCACCTCCATAAGAAAGAACCATATCCTTAGTCCTATTTAGGTACTTTAGGATATTCTTGACCCCTGTCCAGTGCTCCATTCTAGGATCACTTTGATATCTGCTAGTCAAACTAACAGTATGTGCTATATCCGGTCTTGTACACAGCATGGCATACATGATAGAACCTATGGCCGAGGCATAGGGAATATTATTCATCTTCTCTCTATCTTCTGTCGTAGCTGGATTTTGAGTCTTACTCAAGGTCTTACCTGACAACATGGGCACGAACCCTTTCTTGCTCTCTTCCATTCTAAGCTTCTTTAGAAATTTGTCCAAGTATGTACTTTGTGAAAGCGCTATTAGGCATGTTGATCTATCTCTATAAATCTTGATGCCTAGAATATATGCCGCTTCGCCAAGATCCTTCATTGAAAAACTATTATTCAAATAGGCTTTGACACTAATAAGAAGTTCTATATCATTCCCAATCAACAATATGTCATCTACATATAGTACTAGGAATGCTACAGAGCTCCCACTCACTTTCTTGTAAATACAAGCTTCTCCATAAGTTTGTATAAATCCAAAGTTTTTGATTACTTTATCAAAACGTTGATTCCAACTCCGGGATGCTTGCTTCAGTCCATAAATGGAGCGCTGAAGTTTGCATACCTTGTCAGCATCTTTAGGATCGACAAAACCCTTGGGTTGTACCATATACAACTCTTCCTCAATGTCACCATTAAGGAACGCCATTTTGACATCCATCTGCCAAATCTCATAATCGAAATATGCAGCAATTGCTAACAAAATCCTCACAGACTTTAGCTTCGCTACTGGTGAGAATGTCTCATCATAGTCAACTCCTTGAATTTGTCGGAACCCTTTCGCGACAAGTCGAGCTTTATAGACGGTAACATTACCATCAACATCTGTTTTTCTTTTGAAAATCCATTTGTTCTCGACAGCCTTACGGCCATCCGGTAAGTCCACCAAAGTCCATACTTGGTTTTCGTACATGGATCCCATTTCGGATTTCATGGCTTCTAGCCATTTGTCGGAATCTGGGCTCACCATAGCTTCTTCATACGTCGCAGGTCATTGTTGTCCACCAACATGACGTTCAAGGTGGTCATACCAATCAGAGTGGTACGAACCCTCGTTGACTGCGAGGTTCAGAAGCAACTTCGCTCAAGTTTCATGATCACCATCATGAGCTTCCTCTCCAATTGGTGCAGGCGCACAAAAACATCTTCCGGTGCTGCGCTACTCTCAACTCCGAGAGAAGGTTCAATAACCTCGTCGAGTTCTACTTTCCTTCCGTCCACTTCCTTTGAGAGAAACTCTTTCTCAAGAAAGGATCCATTCTGGCAACGAAAACTTTGCCTTCGGATCTATGATAGAAGGTATACCCAATTGTTTCTTTAGGGTATCCTATGAAGACGCATTTCGCTTTGGGTTCAAGCTTATCAGGTTGTAACTTCTTTACATATGCTTCGCAACCCCAAACTTTAAGGAACGACAACTTAGGTTTCTTTCCAAACCACAATTCATACGGTGTCGTTTCAACGGATTTAGATGGTGCCCTATTTAAAGTGAATGCGGTTGTCTCTAATGCATACCCCCAAAACGATAGCGGTAAATCTGTAAGAGACATCATAGACCGAACCATATCTAAGATAGTTCGACACGACGTTCGGACACACCATTACGCTGTGGTGTTCCCATGTGTCAATTGTGAAAGTATTCCACATTTCTTTAAATGCATGCCAAACTCATAACTTAGATATTCACCTCCGGTCGAGCAGAAACTTAATCTTCTTGTTACGATGATTTTCCACTTCACTTTGAAATTCCTTAAACTTCTCGAAAGTTTCGGACTTATGTTTCATAAAGTAGACATACCCATATGTACTTAAGTCATCCGTGAAAGTGAGAACATAACGATATCCACCACGTGATGCTACACTCATTGGACCGCACACATCGGTATGTATTATTTCCAATAAGTCTATAGCTCGCTCCATTATTCTAGAGAATGGAGTCTTAGTCATTTTTCCCATTAGACATGCTTCGCATCTTTCAAGTGATTCAAGAAGTCCATCATAATGGAGTTTCTTCATACGCTTCACTCCAATGTGACCAAGACGACAGTGCCACATGTATGTAGAATTATCATTCAATTTTGTTTGTTTAGCACCTATGTTGTGAACATGTGTATCACTACTATCGAGATTCAGTAAGAATAAACCATTCATCTCAGGTGCATTACCATAAAAGATATTACTCATATAAATCGAACAACCTTTATTCTCGGACTTAAAAGAGTAACCGTCTCGCAATAAACAAGATCCAGATATAATGTTCATGCTTAACGCAGGCACCAAATAACAATTATTCAAATTTAAAACTAATCCTGAAGATAGATGTAGAGGAAGCGTGTTGACGGCGATCACATCAACCTTGGAGCCATTTCCAACGTGCATCGTCACCTCGTCTCTCGCCAGTCTTCGCTTATTCCGCAGCCCCTGTTTCGAGTTACAAATATGAGCAACCGAACCAAAGATCAAATACCTGTGCACTACTACGATTACTAGTAAGATACACATCAATAACATGTATATCAAATATACCTTTCTTCTTGATGTTGCCGTTCTTCAGATCTGCAGTGCTTGGGGCGATTACGCCCAGTGACCAGCACCCTTGCAGTAGAAGCATTCAGTTTCAGGCTTAGGACCAACCTTGGGCTTCTTAGCAGGTGCGGCAGCTTTCTTGCCGTCCTTCTTGAAGTTGCCCTTGTTCTTAGGCTTGCCCTGTTTCTTGAAATTGGTGGTCTTATTGACCATCAACACTTGGTGCTCCTTCTTGATCTCCACTTTAGCAGTTTTCAGCATGGACGATAGTTCAGGCAACGTCTTGTTCATACAGTGCATATTGTAGTTCATCACAAAGTTCTTATAACTCGGTGGCAGTGATTGGAGGACACGGTGAATCCCTAACTCATTAGGAATCGTTATCCCCAACTCTTGGAGCTTGTTTGCGTGCCCAGACATGGTGAGCACGTGCTCGCTAACGGAGCTTCCCTCTTCAATCTTACAGTTAAAGAACTTTTCAGAGGCCTCATAGCTCTCTACGGTCGCGTGAGTCTCAAAAATGAGCTTGAGCTCCTTAATGATCTCGAACGGGTCGTGGTGCTCAAAGCGCTTCTGAAGCTCCGTTTCTAAACCGTACAGGATGGCACACTGAACTGTGGAGTAATGATTTTTCCGAGTGACGTAAACATTCTTTACGTCATCGGTGGCATCTTCTGCAGGTGGGTCACCTAGCAGTGCTTCGAGCACATAGGTCAACTGACCAGCCCTGAGGACAATCTTCAGTCCACGGAGCCAGTCCGTGAAGTTGCTTCCATTGTTCTTAAGCTTTTCTTTCTCTAGGAACGCATTGAAATTGATGGAGAGGTTCGCCATAATCTACAACAAATTTGCAAGTAGTTTAGACTAAGTTTATGATAAATTGAGTTCAATTTTAATTCTTAAATTAACTAGGTGAACTCCCACTCAAAACAACATCCCTCACATTGTCTTAGTGATTACATGAACCAAGTCCACTACACCAAGTCCGATCTTCACGAGAGAAGATGTAGTTTCATAGGCGAACAATCTTCATGTTCATCATATCATTTATATGATTCATGCTCTACCTTTTGGTATTCCGTGTTCCGAGACCATGTTTGTACATACTAGGCTCGTCAAGATTAACCTTAGTTTCCGCATGTGCAAATCTGGCTTGCACCTGTTGTATGCACACGTAGAATCTATCACATCCGATCATCACGAGATGCTTCAAACGATTTAGTCTTAGCAACGGTGCCAACTAAGGACGAACACTTTATTACTTGATATTTAGTGAGAGGGATCATCTTATAATGCTACCGTCGCGATCTAAGCAATACAAGATGCATAAAGGGTTAACATCACAGGCAATTCATAATTAGTGTGATATGATATGGCCCTTTCTTCTTATGCCTTTGATCTCCATCTCCAAAGCACGGACATGATCTCCATCATCACCAGCATTGCGTCAAGGTCAGTGGCGCCGCTTCATGGTTGTCCATCATCACTAGCAACTATTACAACTACTTGGAATAAAGCTATTACAAGATGAACAGACACGCAGGTCTTAACAGAATTAAAGACAACCATTAGGCTCCTGCCGGTTGCCATATTACAACAAGGATCATTGCATACATAAAATATAATCACAATCACATGATGGACATATCACATCACAAAACCCCTGCAAAAACAAGTTAGACGCCTCTAATTTTCTTTGCATGTTTTACGTGGTTTGGGGCTTTCGAATAAGAATGGATCTTACATACGAAACTGAACCATAACGTTGATACAAGTGCTATCAAGTGCAAAGTGTAGATTGGATCTATACTATGGTGGGAGAGACAGACACCCGCAAAGCCACTTGTGCAAAGCAAGTTACACGTCAACCGTGGAGCAAGTCTCATGTGCGATGACATGTAAGGTTAGCCCGAGCCGCTTCATCCCACCATACCGCAAGATGCAAAGTACACAAAGCAAAAGACGGCACGAGCACCAATGCCCACAAAACCATTGTGTTCTACTCGTGCAACAGATCTACGCATAAACCTGGCTCTGATACCACTGAAGGGTTCGTAGCATGGAAAACAAAAAAATTCTACCGCAAGAACGAACAAAACCCAGATCTAATCTAGATAAAAGCCAAGATCTAATCTATTAGACATGTGCAAAGAGATAGATCTGTACTAACCCTTGTAGATCCTAAAGCCTTGTGCGAGATCGGATCTCGTGGTTGATGTAGACGATCACTTGCCGATCTCAAGATCGAGTAGACGATCCTTCCGGCGCCGCTGCTCCCAGCGTTCGCAATGGTCACACGCAAGTGAGTCGACACAGACCTTCCTCTCCCTGTTCCAAATGAAAGCAATGGAGGTAGTAGATCTCCACGGAATCCCAGCAGACGACGCAGGTGGTGGTGGAGTAGAGAATTCTGCAGGGCTTCGCCTAAGCCTGAGCAGAAGGAAGGAGGAGAAGAGAGGCGGCTAGGGCAAGAGTGGAGGGGCAAGGGGGTGGCGCCTCCACCCCTCTATTTATAGAGGGAGGGGTGTGGCCTAGGGTTCCCACCCCTAGGCCCACCTCCTAGGGCCGGCGCACAAGGGGGACTTGGGGGGAGTTTCTTTCCCCCGCAAGTTTCCCCTTTTTCTTTCTTGGTTTTCAAGTAAACTCCATAGAAATTTCTAGAACCTTCCGGAACATTCCGAAACCTTCTAGAACCCCCATATAAACACTCTGGGACATTTCTGAACTTAGAAAATGATCTCCATTATATGAATCTTATTCTCCGAACAATTCCGGATCTCCTCGTGATGTCTCAGATCCAATCCGAGACTCCGAACAACATTCGGTCTCCAACGCACATTCCATATCTACCTAAACAGCATCGAACCTTAGGTGTGTCACCCTACGGTTCGTGAATATGCAGACATGATGGAGACACCTCTCCGATCAATAACCATCAGCGGGATCTGGATATCCATAATGGCTCCCACATACTCAACGATGACTTCATGATCGATAGAACCATTAACATACGAAACCAATTCCCTTTGTCACGCGGTACTCTACTTATCCGAGGTTTGATCGTTAGTATCTCCATACCTAGTTCTATCTCGTTACTGATAAGTACTCTTTACTCGTTCCATGTTATGTCATCCCTTGTGACCTAGTCACATGCTTGCAAGCTAACTAGATGACATTCCACCGAGAGGGCCCATAGCATATCTATCCATCATATGGATGGACAAATCCCAATCTTGGTCCATGCGCTTCAACACATACTTTCAGAATACCCAATGACACCTTTATAACCACCCAGTTACGAAGCGGTGTTTGATATCATCAAAGTACCCATCCGGTGATGGTGATTAACATAACCTCATGATCGAAGGATTAGGTTACTATGCATTTGAAAGCTTATAGCAATACGAACTTAATGGCTTGATCTTATGCTACGCTTACTATGGGTGTGTGTCCATCACATCATTCTCCTAATGATATAACCTTGTTATTAATGACATCCAATGTCCATGATCAGGAAACCATGATCATCAATTAATCAACAAGCTAGTTCAACAAGAGGCTTACTAGGGACTCTTTTATATTTACAAAATACACATGTATTAGTGTTTCCTTATAATACAATTATAGCATAGGTGCAAACATTCATCATAAACACAAAGATATAATAATAACCACTTTTATTATTGCCTCTTGGCATATCTCCAACAGTTGCGGCAAGCGGTCAATAAAGACGCGACCATCGCCCGCTGCTTGCGGGTCCACCTAGCGTGAACATCTCATCATCGAGGTCCTCAAGCTAGTCATCTTGGACTATTGTCCAAGATGACCATGTACTCGTCTTACACCGCCTCCACCACGACCACCACACCAGACACGTGGTCCGTCTCCCACGGTCACCTCAGTCGTGGCTCACGCATGTCGTGCCACCACTGTCAGCACTCGTATGTGGGTGTGTCTCTTCGCGGCCTCACTGGGCTCAGCGAAGAACATCACGAGTGGCTCGTCGTCCTCACCCGAGAACCGTTGGAGATGCCATTACAACACATCTACCTCCACCGCATCGGCAAGCCTCGGCATCAACGAGCCAAAGGCCATCACATGACCATGGGTGGAGTGGGGCGGTGGGAGGGAGAGGACGAAGAGAGAGGAGAACCAAAACAATGATTATGCAACATCTTGTGAGGTCTATTTTATACGTGCATAGGAGGTCGCAATATCTAGGAAGGAAGACCAACGGGTTCTCGCTGCCGCTTTCATCCTCGTGGCCACGCGAACCCACGAAGGGCAAAGTTTTCCCTGGCACGTCTGCTTGCTGGCCGTGAGAACCTGCTGAGGGCGACAATTTCTGCTTCCACGTCATCTCTCGGTTGCGAGAACCCGTAGAGGGGGAGGGTTTCCGCTGCCAGCTCGGCTCTCGTCCACGATAACCCACGGCGGACGGGGGCCTCCTTTGCCACGTAGGCCATCGACGGGCCCACAACCCAGCGGGTGCGGAACGCATGTCTCCTTCCAAACGCCTCTCACCAAGAGCGGCGGTGCCCACAACCGTCGACGCATTGGCTAGGAGACAGTGCGCGGCCCATCGTCCAGCAACATGAGGCGGGAAAGGACGTGCGGTCCACCGTCCAGCAACGCAAGGCAAAAAAGGGTGTGCAGCCCACCGTCCAGCAACGTGAGGTAGGAAAGGGTGCGAGACACGCCCTTGCTAGGGAATCTCGGGTTGCGGGGCCTGCCTCCGGCGGGAGCCTAGCTCTGTGGTGATGTCGCCACGTGTCCTCCCGTCGTCCATCCGATGACCAGAAATAATCGGGAGACGTGGATACCAGATTGAGCGAAACTTTGGTGCGCCATTATTGACTCCAGTTATAGCATGTAGACTAAACACTTATCGTGAACAAGAAAATATGATAATAACAATTTTATTATCTTCTCTAGGGTATATTTTCAATACTAATCTACTAATGTTTAGAAATATAAGACGTTTTAGCTTTGTGAGTCGAATATATATAGATACTTTTTAGTGTATAGGTTCATAGAGTTCAGAGTGAACTTATACACTAAAAAGCATTTAGATATATTTATTTTATAAAACTAAAACGTCTTATATTTCTGAACGGAGGAAGTAGCACTCAACCATGTGTTCTCTAATCCTATCAAACACTCAACATCCATATTAGTGAAGCGTACTTCACTGGTCCTCACTGGCCGGTCCTCTTTTCTGTAACGAATCTACGATAACATCCATATTAGTGAATCCATATTAGATGTGTGTATATGTAACATGCAATCCTAGCTTTGTACTCCCTACTTTTAAAATATAAGATGTTTTAGTTTTATAAAAAATATATATCTAAATCTTTTTAGTATGTAGGTTTACTCTAAATATAGATGAATCTATACACTAAAAGCAATCTAGATACACTCTATTTACAAAGCTAAAACATCTTTTATTTTAAAACGCAGGGAGTACTAGAAAATTTTAAACGTTGAGCACTTGTGAAACCTGCGGCTAGCTTGCACCATTTTTCGACGGCCCAACAAACTATTTTTTCGTAGATGGTCTACGAAGAACAAAAATAATATTTCAGCATTAGTTTCCGTAGGAAAATAAATACTTTTGCACACAGATCGAGGATAGAATCTTTACTATTAAGGCGTATGGTCTTAATAGTCTGGTAGGTCGCTTTTAGTTTACCCCGTGTTTTCTAATTATTTACAGAACTATTGCCATCCCTCTAAAATAACGGTTCAGTACAAATTCCCCACATACCGGAGACGTGGCCTCGAGGGAACCGCCTTCAATGGCCATGCCGTTGTTCACCCAGCGCCTCTCACCTTGTTGCCACCAACGCCCCCGCTCGTAGGACCCCACTTCCGCTAACTCTACGCGCCCGCCTAGGAGTTGCTGTACGAGAAAGCATCCAGCTTAGAGCAAGTACAATAAGATCTACTCAGCAGACTATAGGATTTAAAATAATATATTTATGCTTAGTTGGATGAGAGAGAAGAGAAGTTGGTGCTTAGTTAAGAGCCAGCTGCAGCACGTGCTCCTAGGCACCATGTAAGAGTGAAAAGTGGGTCATACATTAATAAAGTAGTATATTTTGACATCTAATTATTGTACATGTTGACTATTAGATTAACTCTAGATAACATAGACATGGCTTATAGCCAACACTGGCTCTACTATTGCCTTTGCTCTTATGGAGGTGCGGCATGGCCAAGGTGTTGTCGGGCATGAAGGGGCCCTCGAGCGTTTGAGCTGAGGGAGGCCACGATGGCCGCTGCAGGCCTCCCTTGTGTGCTCGCGTGCATCAAAATCAGAACCTAGATAATAATTGGTTGATGCTTATGTTTGTCGATGTAGTCGTTGTTTCTTTTACAGGTTCAGCCCTGGAGATGGTTCCGTTTTGTATCCATCTGAGGTTTCTTCTACTCTCTCCGTTCAGAAATAATTTAACTTGCATTTGTCGAGATTTTTATATGCCTAGATGCATGTGAATCTAGACCAATCCAAGCCAATTATTTCCGGACGAAGGAGTACTATAATTAATCGATAATTAATCGAGTAAGTACATGCTACCGGGGATGTCATTTCATGTGAATAATGTGTTCTCCTGAGATGAGAAATTTAGTTATTAGGTAGTGTTTTCTTTAATTTGCTTCTCAGTGGAAATTGCTGATAGTATGCGTCACTTGCTTGCCAATATGCGCATGTGTTATCTTTTTTTTTAATCTTGCAAATCATGTTTTTTTTTTCGCGTGCACAGTAGGAAATACTATGTATCTATCAAATTTGGTTGTCACACGTATATGTGTATTCTCATTGTTTCCAGGAAGCACTAGGGGTTGAAACTAATCTAAGAGTCTTGGCCGGGTATAGATGCATTTGCAATAACCGCTGCAATTGTTGCTGTCTTCCTCGAAGTGAGTGCTGGCTTTTCTATGATCGGATGATGCAACACGCTTTATGTTGTAAGGCCGGGATTTTAATGTTTACGCTCTATAAACTCCAGTGTGTATGTTGGAGGTGTAAAAAAATAAAGACAGTAATAAGGGCTAGAATCTTAGGGATGCGAAGGCGAGCACTTCGTCTGACAAAGCAAAACAGTTGAGACATCGTTTAGACCAAGACGGAGCGCTGATGCACGATATATCCATGATCATTATCGGTTTTAACTATTTTATTAACCGTGGCAACGCACATATATTGTGCACAGATTTTATTAAGCTGAGGTAGGTTGGTTTTCAGAATTTCCGTCCGTTTTTTATTTGGACAAATTTGCCCTCCTACCAACGAAACAATTACCCTCGATGCCACCCTGAAGTGAAAAAAACGGTTCCTCCTTTTTCATCGCCACCCACGACTCGGTCCCGTCTCCACCTATCCCTTTCCCCGCCGCCACCTACCCCGCAGTACCCGCGCGCCGCCCAGGCTCTGCCGCACTGGGGCTCGGCCTTGCCGTTGAGACTGCGCTGGAAGGAGACTTTGGTTGGGGACGAATCGTTCGTTGATTTGGTAGACGTGACCTCCGGGGAGTGGCCGCAAGAGGACGCGCCGGATCTTGCTGCGCTGGCGCTATGGTGCGCCACCGATGCGGTGCTAGGAGCGGCCCGGGCTACGCGAGCACATTTGCCTCTGTCTTCGGCATCGACGTTCGACGTCCCCCGCATACCTCCATCCTCATCGCAAATCTTCTTTGTATCCCTCATCCCCATATCAGCTAATGCCTCAAAATTCACGATGTGCTTTTGGGAATGGAAGCAAGGGACCGAGGAGAAGAGAGCCTGTAAGGGAGGCATAGCAAGGATGCGAGCATGCGCGCTGGCCGGGGACGTACGCCTGAGTAGAAGGGAAGAGGCGCAAGGCACAGCCGCACCACCGGTGCAGATTTGACCCTGCGTCACCAGCCCCCATCCCCTGCTGCTCAAGAAGAAAAATCGGCGACTAGCAAGGGAAGGGTGGCGGTGGCCGTCGAGGGAATGGAGGCGGCGGCGGAGGATTCTAGCTGCACCAGGAGATGCGATTTGGGAAATTTCGTTTGACTAATATTCTTTTGATTCGATTTCTTGAGCACGAATAGAAGGACAACATGCGTGTGTGACTGTGTGCTCAATGGATCTGACTAATTCTTGCCCATGTCAATTAGGGATTTTTTGGGGGAATTAGGGGAGATTGTTTTCCACGGTTAAACGGCACTGCCGACCTCTGCGTGCTCTCTCGACGTACCCGTCTGACGCATGGGAGCTGATTCCCCTCAAGATCTGCGATGCCAAGGTCTGTGAAGTGGGACGGCCTGTTCCTTGTTCCTGTACAGGGTGGATTACTAATTGCTCAGTCATGTATTCGGAGATCACATACGTGCGGCGCTGTCTATGGACACCAACTGAGCATTTTGGTTTGGCTAAAATACATGTATTGCGGTGTCACCGATGATGAGAAGGTATAGTGCTTGCAATTGTGGTTATGCTAATTAAAAGTTATTGGACAACTATAACATATAAGATTTGGTATGTTCAGAAATTTTGAATACGTGTGTGTTTCGGTAGAATTGTGTAACAGTGATTTCTACAAGTACTTATTCTGGAAATGTTTTGTAGTTTTATAGTCATGAACAAATTTTGGACAAACTGATTTGAGGTAGTATGCGTGCAGTGCGTTTCTAATAATCTTTTTTCATTTCCCATTGTTTGCATAGTACAAACAATTGATTTCTCCCCAATATTTTAATGTATATGTGATTCTTCAAATTGCGGAGTGAGCTGATAACACGCTGAATACTCGAGGTGTGATCCAATGTCGTGAATGTGGCTACTGAATACTAAATCCTGTACAAGAAGCGCACTCGCAGGAGTATGGTCACACCAATTTATTCTCTTCATACAGTCAGTCATTGCTTGCTATCCATGGATGAGGGTTGTTGCTTGCTCAGAGGTCGTATTTTGCATCGGAGTGCTTAGAGGTCATGGGAGGTCTCCGGTGACCTTAGCCTAACTTAAATTTTCCCACCCTCACGAGGCGCCGCCTCTCCCTCGTGCTGCACGAAGCAGGTTCGCCACCTACTCTCCCTTCTTGTCATGTTTCATTACCGTTGATGTCCAGTCGAGCATATGTCACCACAGCCGCTTGACACCCCGCCTTGATGCATTGCTTTTTTTTGGATATGTACTCATGCTCTAACGACTATGTCCGTGCATTGCTTCTAGATGTTGTTTGCTATACCAAATTGCTATTCCATACTGCTATATCTTCTATCTTTGATCAGTGCAAAAGAGAGATGAAGAGTGTTGGATAGAAGAATCAGAGCCCTCTCTACATATCAATGGAGGTGTGCTACTTTCTTTGTGATTTATCCAAACTAAGTATTTTCCTTCTAAGCTCGTAGATATTTGTATTTATCAATCATTTTTTGTCATGCTCGTGGTCATGGAGATTTACCATATGTAGGACATTCAAAATGGTGCACATCGGAAAATTGACAAGAATGTAAGAAAAAATGTTACTATAATTCTTAAATTTAAATTATAGATTCATGGATTGCCACGATTCGAGTTGCTATAACATGATTTTAACATGCGGTGTAGCTGAAGAAGTTGAACAATAACTTACAATACTAAAGTGTGTTATACAGAGCAAGGAGAGAAGAAGATCCATCCTCAAGTTTGGGACCAAAGGCAAGCTGCTGAACGGCGTCACCACTAGCCGAGGTGAGGGGCCGTCTTCGTCGGCCAAGAGCGCAGCCGCAAAGTCGTCTTGGCTGTTGTTGCCAGATTTAGTAGGTGGAGGTCGAGTTGCTGTCTCGTGGCGACTGGTGAGATCTACGCCAGCTCGTGGTGATACGACATATCAGATCGTTCTTCTGATCGTCACGCTGACCTTGCAGATTGCAGGGTAAGCATTGTTACAACTTAACACCTTATACAAATTGTAATAGAAGACAATGCACGACTTGTGTGGTAAATAATTGGAACTCAATATATGTGTTTGGTGTTGGATTGCTGATGTTGTTCCGGAAGTGAACGACAACTACCATTGCAACTGGCTCCACTCCCTTACCAGCGTTACTACATCGAGCTGCGATGGTGACAACTAAAAAGAAAAGATCAACGATCCTACTAGCCTCCCAAAGCTAGAGATAGAACATGTTGCCATCAAGGTACTCCAGTTTGGATTCTTATACCTTTTGTTGTATAGAATCCTAAGCTTGCCCCATTTTGCATTTCTTTGTCTAAAAGGTGTCGAACAGTAACCCTGATTGTATATGCAAAAACTTGCATCACTTTTCTTTATTTTGGTGTTAATCCATCCACCCTATTCCCTAAAAGACTTAAAATCAGGGGAATCCCAATGGGGTCAAAAATAAGAAAAAGTTAGAAACGTCGATGCATCTAAACTATTCTGGTGTTAATGATAGCTTCCAAAATGTCTTTGTAGCTACAAGTTTTTTTTCAGTGCTACCTGATTCAGTCTCGCTGTCATATATCTTGGATAGTTCAGCGAATAGACTGAGCTACTTGCATAGTCGTGTTGATCATATCTGGAGAGTCACCGTATAAGAACCTTCTGTCTAGGAGCGGTTCAGTACATCTCCAACATGCTTAAGTACAAGTGTTCTCCGATGGTCACATAATTGATTGTAGAAATATTAATTCAATAAGAATGGTTGGAAGCACATAAGTTAGTACTCAGTGTTGACTGATTGTGCTATAAACTCATAAGTTTTAGTGTTATGACCTCGATATCCATGATAGAAGCAGAAAAGATTGAAATTAAGTGATGTTCTATTCTTGGCGTTTTTTCTTTTTAGAGGATTGTTGCATAGGGACAACTGGACTAATAGAGGATTGGAAGTCCAACAAATTTCTAATTGTCTACAGCCAAAATAAGAATTAAACCTAACATGTTTATATGGTACAAATCTTACTTTTTTGGAACCGTAGTCACATATAATGGGCACTTTGCTATATACATGTTAAAATTTTGGCGCATTGTGTTTATATTTATGATAAAAAACTGAGAAGCCCGTAGCAACGCACGGGCATTCAACTAGTAATAATAAAGAAAAAGATTGCTTCTGTCAACCAGCTTTTTTCTGGACGATTTTGCCCCCGCCTTTTCGAGTTATTTACCCACGAGGTCACGATGCCACCTACGAGTCAATATTCCGCCCTCCTCATCCCTCTTCAATGTTCCTCTCCCCGCCGCCTTGCTCACGGACGCCCACGCCCGGCGGCGACCGTACTCCAGGCGCAGCTCCCCGTTCTCCATATTCTGCAGCCCCGACGACCTTCCTCCTCCATGCGCGGTGGTTGACGGACGGTACGGGCGTAGGCACGGGCAAGCGGCAACCTACCTGAGGTGCTGCGGCGAGTATTTGGGGAGTCGCCAGGAACCCGGATGCGGCACTCCCAGCCGGGAAGAAGGCTTCTCTCTCCACCCGACCCGACCCCTCGCCACGTGCTCCGTCGCAACCCCTCTTCCCCGGTGGTGGGTTCATCTCACAATTTCTTACACAAATTCGTGGATCTAGATGGATGGACCATGTTGTGCTTTTAAGCGGTTGGGAGAAATAAAAAGGCCGGCCTCGCGATCTGCTCCACCTCTTGGGAGTCAGCGGAGGAGCACGCTGGATGCGCTCAAGGCTGTGGTTCAAAGAGGACAGGGGAGCGCGGAGGCGGCCATGGATGACTGCGTCGGGAACCATCGGAAGCGTGCGCAGGGAGCCAGGGAGGACGAGATGGATGCAAAATCCTGGGCGGCGCGGGTGCGCTGGAAGAAGAACAGGGGACAACAGCGTCGTGCGTGTGTTGGCAGCGCTGCAGGCGAGGTCGAGATCCTGAGAGGCGGCGGGGAGCTTGAGACTTTCACGGCAAGGTTCACGACGTCTGAGTGTGGGCGGCTGAGCGTCGAGTCTGACTCCAGCTCCATCCACATTTTTCCGAGCGCATAAGCCGAAGGATTGGAATGAGAAGAACAAACCGATTTTTCTGGTTCTACTTCGACCTCACGTGAAGAGGATTAAGGGTTGGGAGAAAAACAAAAGGCAAGTGGGCTCCATTCCTATGGGCTGGCCTCTCCTAAAATATTTTTATTTTCATTTTTTTTTAAATATTTTTACAAATAGTTTTTAGACAAATAAAAGTATACCGGGATTTTAATTTAAAATTAATGGACAAGGATAATTAGAAAAAAAATAAGCTTTTGATGATCGGTCTTCCCGATGCAACGCACGGGCCCTTTTGCTAGTTCCACTTACACGTGAAGCCTACCACGAAGCCTATTCCTGACTTGGTACGTGCAAATTGATCTGTCAATGTACAGCCAATCGAGGATGCCGAGGACGAGCCCGTCGAGGATCTAGCGGTTCTATATGTCGCGTGGCCGGAGGAGAGCTGCGAAGAAGGAGGTGGGAGGCGGGAGAAGGGGTGCGGCGTTAGGGTTTCTTGTATGTGGTTTCTAGCATAAGGAGGTGGGAGGCAGCGTGGAAAAGAAATAGCGTTGATCGTGCATACGAAGTCGGGAAGCAGCGTAGAAAAGAACAAGATCACGCACGATCTATCCATCGTCAACATGCATGACTCGCGCGTGATCGACGTAACATTTCCCGTGTATTGTGCATGTTCATGCCAACTATGCAGGCCGAATGGCCGCCGCTACTACACCCTTGCCCAGTCAACTGCCCACCCAGTTCACGTCGCGTCAGTTGGACTGACCAACATACGATTTGCTAATATTTTTTATTTTACTTATTTCTTTTAATTTTGAATATTATAACATTCAAATTTCTTAAAATAAATTTGATTTTCTTAATACTATCAGTATGCTAGCATGTGTAAAAAGTTTGGAAACAATTGATGAAGGTCGAAAAAATCACACACTTAGGGACAAACCTTTTAGGCTCACTTAAGCGAGTTTTTTTACAAGTCTAATTTTCGACCTTCATCAAATTTTCTCAATTTTTTTACACATGCTAACATAGAGAGACAAAGATAGAATGTTGATGGCAACAACTTCGTGTGTACCAATTTGTTGGAACTCCAAGTACAGAGTGTTATAGCAAGCGTCTTTTTCACACAAGGTTGACTCGAGGGTTTATATCAAACTTTCGAGAAATTGGAACAACGGTAAGTGTTGCTTCTCCTCTTCTAGCAACCTCCAAAGCAAAGTCCTTGTCTTGTGTATCCAACTCCACCGTGTGGTTGTCAAATATAAGGTTTCATATTAATAATACGAAGTAACAATATAAATAAATAAATAAATAAAGTAAAACAATCTATAAATAGACAAGCAAAGTAATAATAATAATAATAATATAAAGGTGTTTTTGGGTTTTGGTTTGTGTTTGCTAATAGAGAAAGTATTTTTGTATTTTCAAAATATTTAATTGCAGAAAATATAAATAATAGCAACGGTGTTGAAACTTGTTTCTTATGATTTAAAATAGACTGGGTTCATGAGTTCACTTATCTATTCTCTTTTTAAGTGGTAGTGGGCATACAAAAAATAAAATATTGATAAAACTTCATTATGTGTATTATGTGTTTGATAAGCATTCATATGGGCATCACGTCGATGCAACACATGTCTCTTATGATCCTCAAGAAAAGGAAAACTTCAATCAATCTTGACTTAAAAATTAACAGAGCATAGCCTTAGCTATTTTGACATGATGTTTGAATAACAAATATGCTACCTTGACCAAACTAGATTATCAAGCTGTCGCAAGATAATTATATCACATGAATTCACTTTATCCCTATTGAGGTATAAAACAAATTGTTGTCACTATTCAATCACTACCACCATGTTACTTCAACTAATACACACATTCCCCCACATATATTCTTGCATACAAGTTGGATCAAAATAAGTACTTAACAAAGGGTACATGATATGCATCTATCAATACAGCTTACACATAAATAAGTTTCAATATCATATAACAACTCATAGAATAAAGATCCCTCCATAGGAATTACATATATGACCATAATCATGTTGGACAGCTTATATGATACTAGATCTCACTAGTACAAACACGTTACTTAGAGATGGTTATTTCCCATAAGCCTCAGCCGGTTTCTCGTTCTGGCTCAAGAGCATAACCTCTAAGAGTGCACCAACTGTAGGGGTTCGGGCCTGAAAACAATAAATTTTCCTATGCCAAGAACCCTAATGCCAGGATCTATCTATTAGTAATGAGTAATGAGAGGGGCTTTTCACGAACTTACCCTTGAAGACAGAAAATCGTTGTCAACGCTCGGTAGAGCGTGGCTGATGTAGTCGTACCGACGTTTACCTCGAGGTATTTTTGAAGTCATGTGGCTCCGATATCTTCTAGTGTCCCAAGTGTTACACCTCCGAGGGAGTTACACACGTACGGTACCCGACGATGACTCCCACTCCTCCGATCTAGCAACAATTGCGGAAGTAGACCTTCTAGATCCTGCAGCACGGCGGTGCTCCGCAGTGAAGAAGTCTCTTGTTTGCATAGTCCTGACTTGGGACCGTGGTCACGGGAGAGAGAGAAAGAGAGAATCAACTAGACGTCTCCCCAAAAGAGAGGGAACCTTTATTGATTATTGATGTATTTATTTTGTCAAAATACCTCTCTTTATATAGGGGAAAACCACCCCATAGCTAATTAGCTTAGCCATGTGGGACTAAACAAAGGAGAGGGGAGAGGAGGGCTTGCTGCCGCCGGTCAGGGCCCAAGTGGGCCCCACGCAGTGTCCCTTGGCCTAGCCGGCCACCCCCTCTCTCTCCTCCCTTTGGTCTTTCCCTCATGGGCCCTTTTCCCTAGGGATTTTGGTCCAATTAGGTATTTGACCATTTTAATTCTTTTCCTTTTAAATAATTATAAATAAATTATTGAATCAATATTCAACATTTACTTACATATTATTCAACCCCCGTGGCTATGGAACTCCTTCCACCCCACTCCAAACATCATTCAGCCTTACTGAAACACTTCGGTTCTCTCTCTATTCTTTGGTGATTTTGCTGATACCAAAATGATCTCTGAGCATCATCAAGACCTTAAGCGTGATACCCCACGGTTCGGAAACACTCCAGATATGGTCGATACCCTCTCGTGCCAATGGACCTGGATTCCTATGATGACCCCTGTGGATTCCACGAATCTTTCGTCGTTTGAACCATGAATGTCGTGTCATATTTCTTTTGTCTCTTAGATACTTGCATTGTCCGATATTTGATCAATGACATCACCATGTCGTGTTCAATCACGTTACCGAATAATGTTATTTAACTCGTTCTGACAAGTGATACCCCCGTAATTAAATCACACGCTGCACAATTATTGGATATAACTTCTCCGAGTGGGCCCTTGAGTATATTTCCGTCACACGGATGGACAAATCCCGCTCTTGACATATAATTACTCTACATGTTCCTCCGAATACCTGAATACACCTTTATGATCACCGTTTAACCAAGTGACGTTTGATGCTATCTAAGTATTCTCGAGTGATAGTGATTGATATGGTCTCACGGTCTAAGAAATAGAACACAAGGTCTTTTCTAATCATCGTAACTTGAACTTTGTGACATGATCGGTTCACAATGTTTAGATTGGGTATAGCTCATCATCTCATTCTTGCAATGAGGTGACTCCATTTTCAACTGGCATAAATGTCACATGATCAGGAAACCTTGATCATCTATTGACCAATTAACTAGTGACTAGAGATTCACCGGGAACTCCTAGTTGTTTATATATCACACGTGTATTGACGTGTCCTTTCAATATAGTTATAGCATGATATGAAATTTAATCATAAACTTTGTAAAATATGATAATAATCCATATTATTATTTGTCTCTAGGGCATATTTCCAACAGTCTCCCACTTACACTAGAGTATAGATAAGCTAGCAGCATTTGTTTACTAATCATCAGCACCATATAACCTGGTACTTCTGATCATGCTTGCTCATGGAAGAGGTTGAGTCTAGGTTCTGGAATTTACATCCCCTCATATCCATTGCAATTTACTAATGTTATCTTAATTGACATCAATACTTTATCATCTTATGATAACATTTTGTGTATGTATAGTATTTATGGCAAAAGAGTGAAGTCCGTTTCCAGGAGCCAGCAGTGACGTTAGATCAGCCAAAACGAGCTTTCTCATGGGCACTGTTCCTTGGGACACATACTATGTGAAAATACGAACTAGTCTCACAACAATGATGGCTCCAAAAATAGCCATATTCCACTGCGTTTAAACATTGTTTTTAGTCAAGCAATTGACAAGAAACTCTTAATCCTTGCCACTAATGACTAATAATTGCAAAGATATGCAAACCATTTCTTTAAATTGTGTTGTGCAGGAAATCACATTTTTAATGTGAAATCTGGAGTCATAATGAAGGTTTTTGAGGAAGTCCACACAGCCAAGTGATACATTGCAAATGTATCTATAATTTTTGATGTTCCATGCTTACTTTTATCCACTTTCTTGTGTTTTGTCCACACTTTGGACTACTTTTCATATGATTTCTTGGACTAACCTATTAACAAGAGCCACAGTGCCAGCTGCCCGTTTTCTGCTATTTTTGGTTCTAGGAAAGTCAGAAAATGAATATTCTCGGAATTGGACAGGACAAAAGCCAAAGTGCCTATTTTTCGGAAGTCATCAGATGCCAGAATATGAGACGGAGAAGGGCTGGGGGCCAGCAACACCACCTGGCCACGTGGCCAGGCCTGGCCCGTGCCAGGGGGTGGTCTGGCCGACCCCGGCACCCTCTCGGCCTCCCCTTCCGACTATAAGATGCCCTCGGGACAAAAATCCTAAGTACCCGATCAAAAATCCATGAAAGAGTCTGTAGCCGCCGTCATCTCCATCCCTAGATCGGGAGGGATCTGAAGCTCTTCCCGGCACCCTGTCGGAGAGGGGAATTCACCCTGGAGGCCTTCTTCATCACCATGCAAGCCTCCGGTGTGATGCGTGAGTAGTTCATCCTTGGACTACGGATCCATGTAGTAGCTAGATGGCTGGTTCTCCTCCTTTGTGCTTTCATGTTTAGATCTTGTGAGCTTTGTTCATGATCAAATCAGCTATTTGTAATTCTGTGTTTGCGGGGATCCGATGGATATTGAGATGCTATTTCAGATTGATTATTGATTCTATCATGTCTTTGTTATTTGTGATCTTGCATGCTTTACGTTGTTAGTAGCTATCTTGGCCAAGTAGATGCTAGCAACTCCAAGAGTTAGTATTTATGCTCGATAGTGGGTTCATGCCTCCGTAATGGGGAAGTGATGTAAATCTCTAAGGTACTAGATGTGTCATGCTACTATTAGGGAGAAAACAACAATCCTTTGTTCATAGAACAATCGTATTGTTTACATTACACGCAATTCGAAAAGCAATAATCTGTTGCTTGCAAGTTAATACTGGAGGGGGTTCGGATGATAACCTGAAGGTGGATTATTAGTCATAGATGCAGTTGGATGGCGGTCTATGTATAATGTTGTAATGCCCAATCAAGTTCCAAAGGAGTCAAGACGATTAGTATATGATTGTATTGCTTTCTTGATGTTTGTCAATTGCCCCACTATAATTTGTTCACCCAGCATGTTATCTATCTTAAGGAGAGCCACCTCTAGTGAACTATGGATCCCGGTCCTTTTCTTTTACATAAAATCTACAAATTGTTACTACTTTGTGTTTACTTTCTGCAAACTTTCACTTCTTTCCATTCGATACGTTTAATCCTTTGTTTTTAGCAAAACACGGTGATATTGACAACCTTATCGCAAGTTGGGGACAAAGTTCTGTGGTTGTGTTGTGCAGGTCTCCACGTTGCTACTAGCATCGATAGTGCGCCCTGCCAAGGCTCAGCTAGCAACACCTTTGGGGTGTTTCCTTGCTCCCACTGGTTCGATTAAACCTTGGTTTCATAACTGAGGGAACCTTGCTGCTGTGCTCATCATACCTTCCTCTTGGGGTTCCCAACGAGCTCTACATCAACACCGAGCCATCACCAAGTAATTGTGGGGTCAATTCCAGGCGACAGCAGCTGTAACAACCACTAGTACGGGCAGGGACCGCCCGTACCATCCGTCGGTACCATGTGGCAGCGGCTCCCTCTTGTCAAACCCTACAACTTTCGTGAAGACGCCTATATATTTTGAGGTCTCAGCCGCCGCGCAGAAGGCCGTCATTCTCAGATTGCATCACAACACCACGAAAGGAGATCCACACCATTGTTCATCCCTTCCATCTTCCATACCCTCCATTAGCCATAGCCATTACTTTGTACTTTCGATCTTCTTGTGATTTGGTGACCATTGTAAGAATATTTGATTTCAGTCTAAGTATTTTGCACAATGTTTTCTATCCTTGATCTTATTGTTATGAGTGAGTAGTCCCCACGGGCTATGGGTTGGGGAGAAACCTCAAAGTGATTATGTGCATCTAATCTATGGGAGCATTGTGTATTGTTTGAAATAGATATTTGTATCTTTTGTTTCTTTGTCTCTTGTCGTGATCCATGGACTTGTAGGTACCTAAGATCCCATATATTGATAAAGGATTGAGGTGAGATACTTGGCGATCTCATAGGAACCCCAGTGACAGAAAGGGTAGTACGGTCTTCGCTTAGCGGCCCATTCCGGATCACAACAACATCACCACTTAATGCTTTGATCTGTGTTTTACACTTAATAATCATTTGTAGCCCGTTGCTTTGGGGTGGACTCGGTTGGATTAAAAGACTATTGCTATATCCGGCTGCGTAGCGTGTGATTAGATCACGAGGATATCACTTGTCAGAACGAGTCAAGTAGCATTGTTCAGTAACAAGATTGAACACGACATGGTGATGTCATTGATCAGATCTCGGGAAATGCAAGTATCGAGAGACAAAGGGAATAAGACACGACTGTCCCGGTTCAAAAGACGAAAGATCTTCGTGGAATGCACAGGGGTCACATGGCCATCTAGGTCCCTCTGTTGATCATTGGTGCGGGAGTGTCCCGACCATGTCTGGAGTGTTCCCGAACCGTGGGGTATCACACTTAAGGGCTTGATGATGCTTAGAGAGTGTTTATAGGATCGGTAGAATCACCGAAGAAAAGAAGGGAGAAACCTAAGGGTTTTGTAAGTCCGGAGGATGTCCGGAGTGGAGGTGGAAGGTGTTCCATGGCCACGGAGATTGAATAATATGTGAATGAATGTTAAATGTTGATTTAATCATTTATTCATAATTATTTAATAAAGAGAAAATCAATTAAAAGGTCAAAAGGCTTAATGGGCCAATTCCGGAGGGAGAGGGCCCATTAGGGAAAAGGAGAAAGGGGAGAAGGGGCAAGGGGGAGGCTGGCTGGGCCTAGCCCCTCCCCCCCGCGGGCCCACTAGTGGTCGGTGGCCACCTCCTCCCCCCTCCTCTCCTTTAGTCCCACCCCGGGACTTGACGGGAGGTAGTACCTCCCCTTCCCCTATATAAAGTTGGGTATTTGGCCTAGAAAAATACACCCAATAATCAATAAAGATCTCCCCACTTTTGGGAGGACCTCCAATTGATATTTTCTCTCTCCCCTTCTCTTTCTCGTGACCGTGGTCCCAAGTCTGGATTGCGCGAGCGAGAGACATCTTCACCATGGAGCCTGCCAAGCGATTCGGATCCGGAGCTCTACTTCCGCAATCGCTTTGGATCGGGAAGCGGATTCATTGTCACGACCGGACGGTGTAACTCCTCACGAGGTGTCGCACTTGAGGCACTCAAGTCGTTGGAGCAGAAGGAGCGCAAGGACTTCATCACGACCTTGAGGTCGGCTTCGCTCGCTACATCAACCACGCCTCTCGAGCGTTGACAACGCCGGTATTCAAGGGTAAGTTCATGAAAAGCCCTCCTGCTATCAGACATTAAGAGATAGGTCCTGGCAGCTTCAGGGGTTCATGGGCGTAGAGTAAAATTTATTGTTTTTATGCGCGGAACCCCTACAGTGGTATCAGAGCTAGATCTATGCGTAGTAACGCTAGTACGGGTAGAACACACGAGATGTAGTGTGTGGGCGTTGATCTTTTAGTTGTTACCCTCCCACGTACTTGTGTATACCGGTAATGCTTGATGAAGCAGCCCAACCGACTTTTACGCTGCTCATTCGTAGACTGGTCCACGCTGACATACGGCTTGCACTGTATAAAGTGGCTTAGGGGGTGTCTGCCTCTTGCATTAGTTGGTATACCATTTGCAACGGAGGGCCCGAAAGGTGTAGTATAGAAAACTACTTGATCAGCGTTGTGCTGAAAGTTCGTAGGTAAGAACGGTTCTTGTGCAAAGCCCATTCAGCCACGTAAAACATGCAAAGATAAAGTAGAAGCGCCTAACTTTGTTTTGCGGTGGGGCGTTTTTGTGATATGGTTGTGTCAAAGGTAAAGTAATTTCCTTTTGTTTCATAGTAGTTGATAGTCTCGAAGGTGACGAACTACTACGCTGAATGACACTGCCCTAGTGTTCACGGGCGCCGAACTGGCCCGGAACCCGGTGATGGCGGATGGAGATCACGACGTGAAGGACCATATCACATAACATTTACATTCAATGTTATTGTTTGTATGTCTTATTGTGTGCTAGTATTAGATACTCGACGGTAGCCTAATAAGATGATCCCTGTTAAAATTACCAACGGTTGTGTTCCCCCTTAGTGTGCACCACCAAGAAAGTTCTTCGGTATGAGGCGATCCAGGGTGACATGCCTGGGTGTCATACATATCTACGTTCGCATACAGTGGGTGCAAGCCATGTTGCACAGCGAATACACTAAGGTTGAGTTGGCAAGCCTAGCACGCTAGAGAAGCGTGGCCTCGGAATGCGGATGGTCAAAAGATCGAGCACGAGTCGCATGAATGTTGTGACCGACGTTTAGCGTCCACCCTTGAACCCACATTGATGGCCATGACGATCGGGGGAGATGTGGCTGATAGGGGTCGTGTTATCACTAGGAACCCTCACTGAGGATAGGTGTTTCTGAGTGGAGTTATTATTAACTCATTTAATTATAAACTTAGTCTAAATTCCTTTTGCAATTATAAATGTAGATGGCTCACCATGAAGCTTACTTTGAGATTAAGGATTGGGTAAAGGGTGAGAAACTTAGACTTGATGGATCCAACTTCCCTAGTTGGATTGTGCGCCTAGATGATCTCCTTACTAGGAATCATGTGGTAGACTACATACGCCGCACGATGGATTTGACTGAGCCAGACTACTATGAGACCCCACAAGAGCTGGCAGACCGCTACTATCGCCAAGAGATGTCCACTTACATTCAGATAATAATGCGTTACGGGATGGTGGATGAACTACATCCGCTCATGGGTGATCTTGACCCATATGCAATGGTGGATCAGCTGAGAGCAGAGTTCATAGGCCATGTGCGCATGTGGAAGCACAATTTGCTTGGAGAGTTCCTTTCCATACAGATGGAGGAGCATACATGTCTGAAGAGTCACTTGGAGCGCATGTTTGATGCACACACGAGACTGGTTCACTTCGTGGATTACTGGATGGCTAATCCATTCGCGATAGACGTACTTCTTCGGTCATTGCCTCCCAGCTACAAAGGACATGTCCGGAGTAGCATCATGAGTGGTGATACGGAAGCATTGGACTTCCATGAGTTCATATTACGTTTCCGGAACATAAAGGTTGAACCAATCGCCGAAGAGGTCATTGATGACTAAGGTATATATTTGATATACAGTTTTATAAATGTTATAATCTTGCAAACACATTTGTAGTGTTAAGTATATCTGATACTTGTTCTGTTTTGGTGAAAACAGGTCCTTCTGCATAGAGGTGCTTGCTGGAGAGGAGGTGACGTTGCGTGTTGATGGCGAGCATGATGATGATGGCTTTATTACACTCCCTCGACATTTATCACTTAGTTTGTGTTTTAGGATGACTTTTGTAATCAAGAGATTGTGAACTTCTTTAGTGTGTCTCACATTTTGTGAGACGGTTATTCATATGAGTTTGTAACAAACAGTTGTTCTGCTTTTATGAATGATTTCTATTCGTGTTCATATCTTGTTTGATTATATGTGAATTATCCTTGTTGTTTGAAACTAATTGATAATGTATGAACATTTGTAAAACATTAAAAATGCCTAGTTTAAAATACCCAACTTAATGATATTTCATTAATGAATGAAACCATTGTTTAGATTCAAAGTTATATGATAATATGTGAAAGTCATTCGATTTCTTTTCACATATAAACCATGCCTAAGTTCGGCGAAATAACTTGAACACCATGTATTACTTGAATACAAAGTGTTTAATGAATTGTTAAAAGTATATACATATCCGATGTATTATGTTTTAACGAAAATGGTAATTATCATTAAATGATTGTTTAAATGTGTAAACTAAGTTTACCAAAGGAAACATGAATATGAAACTATTTGATTTGATCAAAGTGTTTCATCAACAAAGGGTATAAATATAAAAGAGAATCCAATTACTATGATTTGATTAATAGTAATGAAGTTCAAATTTATAAGAATGGCATAAAACACATTGTGGAATGCAAAGTGCTTTGAAACGTCAAAATACAAAGCATCACAATGTGATATTATATATCAAAGGGGGTTGAATAGAAGGCACCGAATAAATCGTTGTAGAGTATATGTAGAGACCATTAGCTTAGAAATAGTTAGCACTCAATTAGAATGTAGTGAACCATTTGAATTCGTGAAAGTTTTGGGGTTATTCGATATAACCAAAACAATAGCGAATAAGTCCTTATAGTGTATTCATTGGAAACTTTGAATACGAAATCCATAGCTGAAACCAAAAGGAAAGCAAAACTTGTATTGCTTGGATTTTGGTGCATTCTTGAGAAAGCTCACTTCTAGTGATGTTTCTCAATTATGGAGCAAATGGAAAATAGTGTAAAACACGATGAGGATTCAAAACCCTGCATCAGAGTGTTGAGAAGCGCAACGGACAGCGTTCCTGAACGATTCTCTTCATAGAAGGAAAGAATCAATGATTTTGATCATTGTGTTTTTCCCTCCATTATTGTTTTTCACTATAAGAAGTAGGATTCAAAATATAAATCCATATCTTGTATGGAAACATTTGTGAACCACTTGTCATAATTTTTGAAATGTGACATATCTACGAACTACTAAGGAAATAATGGTAAACTAGAATTATGAGAAATCCTAGAAGTAAAATTCCCTTGAGATTAGAAAGCAATTAGTTGCTGAATCTCACAAGTAAAAGGAGTTACTTGGAATTTTCACAAATGACTGCAAATCCATTGTAGGAAAAGGGGGTGAATGACAAAAGCACAATTTGTCAAGTATTGGACAAATTCAGATGAATTTGATTCATGTGTGCTAAATGTCTAGTGGATTTAAAACTAGTAAAGTACTAGTATCTCATAATAAATATCCAAGTTTGATATTTAATCAAAGGATTTTGAAGTTATTCAAAACATTAAGGAGATATGCCATTTGCATAAAATTGAGTGGGAGCTATGAAAGTCTTCCTGAAACAATATGTGATTGACATATTTTTAAGTGGGAGCAACATAAGACTCAAATTCAAATATGTAGGAACATAGTTTGAGTAAGAGTACTAACTCGTAACCAAATATGTTAGCAACATAGTTTGAGTGGGAGCTTATAGGAGTAATTCTTAAGTAAGTTAAGGATTAAAGCACGAATACTTATAAATAAGGATTTATAAGATCTAGAAGTTGATAATAACCATATTATGACATTCCTTAAGAGATTCTGAAAGGGATTTTCAGAATAGAAGTTAATTGAGGAACCAGTCCTTAATAACTCGAATTAGGAATAGCATTAAGTTTACCATCAATGGTTGAAAGAAAGAAAAGGATGATCATCATCCACTATGTTGAGACATAGGTTCTATCTTAGTAAACCATGATGATAACTTAGCATAATATATGATCCTATTAAGGAACGTTTAAAAGTGATTAAGTTCGAATCACATAACGTTGAGCTAAGTTTGTACACAGAGTCTATTAGAGAACTGTAGACATGTTTCCCAAATCCATAAAGGATGACATATCTTAAAGCATAAAGAGTTATGTTATAAGGGAATATGTTGGAAACTCCTATAGATACCAATTAAAGTCAAATAGGAAGCGAGGTGAACAAAACATCGAAAGTTGCACGGAGTGCACTAGTGTTTCGATGAATACATTTAGAATAATAGATAAGGGTACCATCTAAAGTGTTGTATAATGTTATGGCGGGGCTAATTCGCTTTTAACGTTGAATGATGTGTCCCAGGGCACAGTGCCCATGAGAAAGCCCTCGAGGTTGATCTAACGTCACTGTAGGCTCTTGGAATCAGGCCTCGTTCTACTGCCATAGCGACGATGCATTCACACAGATGCTATCATGTGATGATAAAGTATTAATGTCAATCAAAGAGACATTAGTAAGTTGCAAAGGATTTAGGACTGTAAAGTACAGACCCAAGACACAACCTCTTCCATGAGCAAGCATGTTCTAGGCACCGATTATATGGTACCAATAATTAAGAACAAATGCAGCTAGTGTATTTGTACTCTAGTGCAAGTGGGAGACTGTTGGAAATATGCCCTAGAGACAAATAGTAGTAAGGACTATTATCATATTTCATATAGTTTATGATTAAGTTTTATATCATGCTATAACTGTATTGAGTGGAAACATCAATACACGTGTGATATACAAACAACCAGGGGTTCCCAGTGAAACTCTAGTCACTGGTTCATTGGTCAACAGATGATCATGTTTCCTGATCATGTGGCATTTATGCCAGTTGGAAATGAGGTCATCTCATTCTGGGAATGAGATGATGAACCAATACCCAACCTAAACATCATGATAGGATCATGTCACGAAGTTCAAGTTACGATGATTAGAAATGGATCCTCGTAGACTATTCCTTAGACCGTGAGGCTATATCAATCACTATCTCCCGAGAATGCTTAGATAGCATCAAACGCGATCTGGTAAAACAATGGTTATAAAGGTGTGTTCAGGTATTCGGAGGAAACCATAGAGGCAATATATGTCAAGAGCGGGATTTGTTCGTCCATGTGACGGGAAGATACTCAAGGGGCCACTCGGAGAGGTTATATCCAATAGCTGCGCAGCGTGTGATTAGATCTCGGGGATATCACTTGTCAGAACGAGTCAAGTAGCATTGTTCAGTAACGAGATTGAACACGACATGGTGATGTCATTGATCAGATCTCGGGCAATGCAAGTATCAAGAGACAAAGGGAATAAGACACGACTGTCCCGGTTCAAACGACGAAAGATCTTCGTGGAATGCACAGGGGTCACATGGCCATCTAGGTCCCTCTATTGATCATTGGTGCGGGAGTGTCCCGACCATGTCTGGAGTGTTCCCGAACCGTGGGATATCACGCTTAAGGGCTTGATGATGCTTAGAGAGTGTTTATAGGATCGGTAGAATCGCCGAAGAAAAGAAGGGAGAAAACTAGAAGGGTTTCGGTAAGTCCGGAGGATGTCCGGAGTGGAGGTGGAAGGTGTTCCATGGCCACGGAGATTGAATAATATGTGAATGAATGTTAAATGTTGATTTAATCATTTATTCATAATTATTTAATAAAGAGAAAATCAATTAAAAGGTCAAAAGGCTTAATGGGCCAATTTCGGAGGGAGAGGGCCCATTAGGGAAAAGGAGAAAGGGGAGAAGGGGCAAGGGCGAGGCCGGTTGGGCCTAGCCCCTCCCCCCCCCCCACGGAGCCCACTAGTGATCGGCGGCCACCTCCTCCCCCCTCCTCTCCTTTAGTCCCACCCCGGGACTTGAGGGGAGGTAGTACCTACCCTCCCCCTATATAAAGTGGGGTATTTGGCCTAAAAAAATACACCCAATAATCAATAAAGGTCTCCCCACTTTTTGGAGGACCTCCAATTGATATTTTCTCTCTCCCCTCTCTTTCTCGTGACCGTGGTCCCAAGTCTGGACTGCGCGAGCGAGAGACATCTTCACCGCGGAGCGCCGTCGCGCTGCGGGATTCAGATCCGGGAGCTCTACTTCCGCAACTGCTGCTGGATCGGGGAAGCGGGAGTCATCGTCAGGAACCGGACGTGTGTAACTCCCTGCGAGGTGTCGCACTTGAGGCACTCAAGTCGTTGGAGCCAGAAGGCACACAAGGACTTCATCACGACCGTGAGGTTGGCTTAGGCTCGTCTACATCAACCACACTCTCCTGAGCGTTGACAACGCTTTTCGGTCTTCAAGGGTAAGTTCACAAAAAGCCCCTCCTGTTACTATATTACTAATAGATAGGTCCTGGCAGCTTCAGGGGTTCAGGGGCGTAGAGTAAAATTTATTGTTTTTATGCGCGGAACCCCTACATTATTATATGTTTTAGTTTTATTCTTGTTATTAGTTTACTTTCTAGTTATCTACTTGAAAACCCAAAAAAAATTAGTTACTTTTTATTTATTTTTTTTACTTAAAAAATACAAAACATATAAGATCCATGGCTCAAAATAGACTTGGGGAGTATGCTACTGCCACTGATGATTTTATTCGTGCACCTATCCCTCAGCCCGGCGTTGATGCGGAAGCATATGAAATTAAGCCAAACCTTTTAAGTTTGGTTCAACAAAACCAATTTGGGGGCTCATCTTCTAAGGATTCAAGTTTGCACTTAAATACTTCTACTGAAATTTGTGATATGATGCGTATTAAGGATGTATATCCAAATCCTATTAAATTAAGATTGTTTCCTTTCTCTCTTAGAGGAAAGGCTAAGGATTGGTTGCTAGCTCTACCTAAGGGCACTATTAAATCTTGGGAGGAATGCACTAATATGTTCATGACTAAATTTTCCCCCCGCTAAAACTATGCAACTAAGATCCAACATTACAAGCTTTAGACAAGAAGATTGCGAGCCACTAGCACTTGCATGGGAAAGGATGAAAGAAGCCGTAATGAACTATCCTAGTCATGGGATGGAAGAATGGCTTATATTAAACTTATTTTATATTGTCCTTAACACAATGTCTAAGTGTATGCTAGATACTGCAACATGAGGAACAATAATGGGAAAGCTGCAAAGAAATTACTTGATGATATCCAAAACAACCATGCCCAATGGCATGTGGAAAGAACCTCAAAAAGAGTGATTTCGATCACCGAGGTAAACAATTAAGAGCTTACATCTAAGGTAGATGAATTACTCAACATAGTAAAGGATACGGCAGAAGCCCACGGCGTGATCGTCCTCCTCGCCACCCCTCCTAGCCTTTATATAGATATGCTAGCTCCCAGGTAGCAGGTCGAGTCAGTTACAAATTAGGGTTCGTCCCTTTCAACTTTCTATCTTAAGCTTCTTCTTGTGCTGCAAGCAATCGAAGAGTCCGTGGGTCACCCGAATTCTGTATTGGGCCTTGGCAACGTCATGGGCTTCTGCCGTATCTGGACCGTATATGCCAAGCTCGAGTACCTGAGGGTATGCCCATGTCAGTAAGGAAGATACCCAAGTTAATGCTATTGCTACGGATGTTAATGATGTAAATTTTATAGCTCGCACTCCTTATAATACTGCATGGAAGAACCAAAATTTTGCTTCTAAACATTACTCTAATCCTGTAGGAGCTCCTTACAATAATTATGATAATCATAATGGAGCAAATCATGGCAATATCACGTTTGCGCAAACTATTAGAACTTTTATGCAAGCTCAATGACAAAATTGAATTATTAAAATTTAGTTAACACCTGAACCTAAGAAACCCTAGAACAATTAACACCTAAACCCATTAACAATAAAATAAGTCTATCTAGATGATCACCAAACCCTAGAAATCCTAGAATAGTACCTATCCATGATCAATAGAGGAGAAAACCCTACTCTATTCATGAAACAAACATTGGTATATAGACAGATAAAGACAAATCAACCTAAAATTGCAATAGTGGAATTTTAGAGAAAATTAATGTACTTATAGATTCGTTAATTTTGCTAACACATGGCATCATCATATGTTGGTATTGTTTACTCAATTTCATTTTGTACTAATGGAAATTCTCATTTACATTACACAACTACATTATTACCTCATGCTACTAATATGAATAATCTGAACAAACCCTACCAATCCAATTCAGTCAAAATATGCAAGAGTGGACGGGGAGGAGGGAATGAGGCATACCTTATCCACAGCCTACTACACGGGGTTCACCACCGCGAGGATCGATGACGACCTTCTCCACCTCCATATCCACCACATGCGCCGCCAACTTCCTCTCCAGATCTACGATGGCCTAGATGACCTCCTCAGTCACGTCCTTCTCCTCACCAACCTCCATGGCCACCTGGAGCACCTCCACCACCTCATTCCCCTTCAGATCAGACACGACCACCACGACATCCTCTCCCGCTTCCTTCTCCTCCAGATGGGTTAAAAAACGAGTACCAGCATAAGGAGGATGTTGGAGATATGCCCAAGTGGAAATAATAACGTGGTTATTATTATATCGTTATGTTTATGATAAATGTTTACATCACATGCAATAATTGTATTAAGAGGAAACATTAATACTTGTGTGTTTTGTAAACATAAAAGAGTCCCTAGTAAGCCTCTTGTTGAACTATCTTGTTGATTAATAGATGATCATGGTTTCCTGATCATGGACATTGGATGTTATTAATAACAAGGTCATATCATTAGGAGAATTATGTGATGGACATACACCCATAGTAAGCATAGCATAAGATCAAGTCATTAAGTTCACTTTGCTACAAGATTTTAAATACATAGTTACCTAATCCTTCGACCATGAGATCATGTTAATCACTGTCACCGGATGAGTACTTTGATGACATCAAACGCCACTTCCGTAACTAGGTGGTTATAAAGGTGGCATTGGGTATTCTGAAAGTATGTGTTGAAGCACATGGATCAAGAGTGGGATTTGTCCATCCGAATGACAGATAGATATAGTCTGTGCCCTCTCGGTGGAATGCCATCCAATTAGCTTGCAAGCATGTGACTAGGTCACAAGTGATGTCATATCAAAAAATGAGTAAAGAGTACTTATCGGTAACGAGGTTGAACTAGGTATGGAGATACTGACGATCAAACCTCGGATTAGTAAAGTATCGTGCGACAAAGGGAATTGGTTTCGTATGTTAATGGTTCATCTCGATCACAAAGTCATTGTTGAATATGTGGGAGCCACTATGGATCTCTAGGTCCTGCTATTGGTAATTGATCGGAGAGGTGTCTCGATCATGTCTGCATAGTTCACGAACCGTAGGGTGAGACACTTAAGGTTCGATATTGTTTTAAGTAGATATGGAATATTAGTTGGAGACCGAATGTTGTTCGGAGTCGCGGATTGGATCCAGGACATCACGAGAAGATCCAAAATTGTCCGAAGAATAATATTCATATAATGGAGATCAATTTCTGGGTTTTGGAAACGTTCTAGAGTATTCTATGGAGTTTCTAGAAGGTTTCCAAAAGTTTCAGAAGGTTCTGGAAGGTTCCACAAAGTTTGCTTGAAAACCAAGAAAGAAAAGGGGAAACCTTGGGGGGAGTAATCTCCCCCACCCCTTGGTGCGCCGGCCCTAGAAGGGCAAAGGGGTTAGCCCTAGGCCGCCTCTCCCTCTATATAAAGGAGGGGAGGGGCGCCTCCCCCTTGCCCCTTCCACCCTGTCCTAGCCACCACCCTCCTCCTGCTCCTTCCTCCTGCTACGACTTAGGCGAAACCCTGCAGGACTTCTCCTCCACCACCATCACCATGCCATCGTGCTGCTGGGATTCCAAGGGGATCTACTACCTCCGCTACCCGCTGGAACAGGGAGAGGAAGGTCTTCATCGACTCTGTACATGTGACCGAGTGCGGAAACGCTGCCGGAACACGGCGCCGAAAGGATCATTTACTCGATCTTGAGATCGGCAAGTGATCGTCTACATCAACCACGAGATCCGATCTCAAACAAGGATTTGGATCTACAAGGGTTAGTACAGATCTATCTCGTTGCACTTATCTCATAGATTAGATCTTAGCTTTTCCATAGATTAGATCTTGGTTTTGTTCGTTCTTGTGGTAGTTTTTTTGTTTTCCCTGCTACGAACCCATCAGTGGTATCAAAGCCGTGTCTATGCATAGATCTGTTGCACGAGTAGAACACAATGGTTTTGTGGGCATTGATGCTTTTGTTGTTGTTGTCTTCGTGTGTACTTTGCATCTTGCGGGATGGTGGGATGAAGCGGCTCAGGCTAACCTTACATGTCATCGCACATGAGACTTGCTCCACGCTTGACGTGCAACTTGCATTGCATAAGTGGCTTTGCGGGTGTCTGTCTCTCCTACCATAGTTAAGATTCAATTTACAATTAGCATATGACAACACTTGTATCACCGTTGTGGTTCTTGTTCGTAGGTAAGATCGGTTCTTGCTCGAAAGCCCCAAGCCACGTAAAATATGCAAAGAAAATTAGAGGCGTCTAACTTGTTTTTGCCAGGGCATGTGATGTGATATGGCCACGATGTGATTGTGAATATATTTGATGTATGCAATGATCCTTATTGTAATATGGCAACCGACAGGAGCCTAATGGTTGTCTTTAATTTTGTTAAGACTTGTGTGTCTATTCATCATGTAATAGCTTTATTCCAAGTAGTTGTTATAGTTGCTATTAGTGATGGACAACCAGGAAGTAGCGCCACTGACCTTGACGCTATGCTGGTGATGATGGAGATCATGTCGATGCTTTGGAGATGGAGATCAAAGGCACAAGAAGAAAGGCTATATCATGTCACATATTATGAATTTCATGTGATGTTTATCCTTTATGCATCTTGTATTGCTTAGATCGCGATGGTAGCATTATAAGATGATCCCTCTCACTAAATATCAAGTAATAAAGTGTTCGTTCTTAGTAGGCACCGTTGCTAAGACTCGTCGTTTCGAACAATCACGTGATGATCGGGTGTTATAGACTCTACGTGTGCACACAACGGGTGCAAGCCAGATTTGCACATGCGGATACTAACGTTAACCTTGACGAGCCTAGCATGTACAGACATGGCCTATGAACACGAAATACCAAAAGGTAAAGCATGAGTCATATGGATGATATGATGAACATGTTGATTGTTCGCCTTTGAAGCTACATCTTCTCTCGTGAAGATCGGACTTGGTGTAGTGGATTTGTGTAATCACCAAAAGGACTCGAGGGATGTTGGTTTTGAGTGGGAGTTCAAATAGTAATATGATTAAAGTTGAACACAATTTATCATAAGTTAAATCAAAACTGAATTTGCATAATTTGTTGTAGTCATTGGCATCCGTTTACCACCTTATCTTAGTTATAGTTGAGACAATAGAACTATAGATTTCTGGATATTTACTTTACAAACTGGTATCGTATTGTTTTGAGTGTCAATCGAATGTTTAAAAGTACTATTGCAATCAGTATTAAATCAAGAGTAACAATTCAAGTGTTGGTATCTAATGTATCATGTTTACTTCCATGATTCTTGATATTCAAAAGATTGTTTTAATATCAAGGTTATCTAGGAGCTGAAAGAAATGTTTCAAAACCATCATGTGTGAAAGATATTGCGATATCTAAAACAATGTTTTGGTTGCAACATGATCGAGTATAGTTTAAGCAAAATATATGTTCTCATATTTGATGAGAATTTGTGAAGGTTGGAGATGCTAGACGTCCTAATCCTCCAAAAGGTTTTGGAAAGTAACATTATACTCGTGATTCACCTTTATAAGCTATAGTAGCTTGATCATGAAAATTGTCATGATAAGGATGAATAAAAGATGTAGGAAAAATGTTTACTACACTAAAGAGATTACTAAAAATGGGTTTTGAAATAACGCCAAATATTTGATAATGGTGATCTACTTCAACGTGCAAGTCCAAAGGTATTAGTATTTGAATATACACATTTTGGACTATGTGTCATGTGTATGGCGCCACTGTTAATGTTGATAGATTCTTTTAAAAGGAAAAAGGAAATGTTGAAAGAGAATCTCAAAACATATTTGGCGGAAAAGAAAAAAACTGGAATTGTCCAGCTTAGGTATATAGATGATATACATGTTATGGTTATATTATTTGCTTGTTAAACAAAGTGGTTCTTGGGTATTGAATACCAAATTGGTTGGTATGAAAGGTCATATAGGACAACGCAATTCATGAACTACAATGGCCTAAGTAACTAGGAAGAGAATATATGATGATGTTCATCGGAAACAAATAAAGTGTTGTTGTGTTTCTCGTTAACATCAAAGGTTGTCTTCAAGATTTATTTTAATAATTGTTATTTTGATCAGGTATTATGGGGATAAAAGGTTGTTCAAATAATTACCGTATTCTATAATAGATGGATGATATAGAAGTCTAGTTGGAGAAATCACGCCCATAAAACTAATGCTAAAATGTCGCAAGACAAATGATTGAAAGATCACTTATGAAGTAACATCGTTGTTTGAATTATGCTAAAAAGAAAACATGTAGAAACTCCATGTTGATGGAATTTTGGAGTCTTTTGATCTTGATCAAATGACACTTGTGAGACTTTCCTGGAGATAGTTAAAATTTCGTTCAAAGGCCAAAGAAGAAGGAACAACTAACTTATTGGAATTTGTACATATTGATATATATAGTCCATTATGTGTAGTCGTGAGCGGTGGATTAAAACTTCACATGCTTTCTCCAAAAATTTGAGTGAATATATGTGTATATTTACTTAATGAGGAAGAAGTATGAAACATTTGAAAATGTTCAAAGACTTTTAAGATTAAGTGAAAAATCATTGTAACAAGAAAATAAAAAGTTTATGATTGGATCATAAAGGAAGATATTTTGAGTTACAAGTTTAGCAAAACACGTAAGATTTGAGGAACTGTTCCATGGATTTGCATTTCCCGAAACACCATAGGATTATGGAGTGTTCGAGATATGTAATGAAACCTTGTTTGACATGGTAAGATCAAAGGTGCCATTTATAAAACTTGCCATTATATTTTAAAGATTAAAGCTTTAGAGACTACCTCTTTTACACTAAAAAGAGCTCCATCGTGATCCGTTGAAATGACACCATATAAGTTAGGTTTGGGATAAAACCCAAGTTGTCTTTTCTTAAATTTTGGTATGCTAGGCATAAGTAAAATGTTTACAACCAAAATCGGATGAGCATGTATTTGTAGGTTATTTCGAATAAATATTGGGTATTCCTCCATAAACACCGAAGACAAAAGTGTTTGTCGCTTAGAACGTCGAGTTTCTTGAGAAGGATTTTTTCATGAAAAGTTAAGTGGGAGGACAATAGAACTTTGATAATGTTATTGAACTTTAGCTATGTGTGCTGAGTTGCGCAGCGCTGGAAAGTTTTTCAAAGGCAGCCACAACGCTCATGGCTCACATGCCTCAAAGATTGTGGTCACGGAGATCTAAGTTCCTATTGAACCAAGTAGGTCGGGTAAACAATCAAATACCAAGATTTGAGAATTAAATCATTATTGTTTGACAATGATGAACCGAGTACATGTAAAGAAGTAATGATGGGCCCTGACTCCGTCAAATGGCTTGAAGCCATAAAATCCATGATAGTTCCATACACGAGAAATCAAGTTTTGAACTTGTAAGACCCTCTGAAAGATGTAAAACCTATCTGTCGTATTTGGATCTATAAAGAAATAGACATGGATGTTTGACATCTATGAAATAGTTGACATGTTGGGAAAGAGTTTACGACAATATTCAAGGAGTTGATTATGACAAGATTTGATCTTTCATAGCGATATTTAGTCTGGACGGATTAATGTAGCAACCACTGCATATAATTGTGTTATATGGCATTTGAACAAATAAAACAAGTTCTTCTAATAGAATGGTTGCCTAGAACGTGTACATGACATGATCCAAAGGGTTTTGTTAATTCAAAGGATGCTAAAAAGGCATGCAAACTTCAATGGTTGGAGTAAGCATCACGGAGTTGGAACCTTCACCGTGATGAAACTATTAAAAGAGTTTAATTTCATCAGAGACAGTGAAGATGCTTGTATTTTCAAGAAATTAAGTGGGAGCGCTGAGACATATTTCTAATACATTATGTGAAAGACATATTGTTGATTGGAAATGATGTATTTTTATTGACACATGTTAAGAATTTCATTTTGATAAAAGACCTAGGCATAACCCAAATATTAGGCATCAATGTCTATATGGATAGATTGAGGCACTAATATGGTTGTACCAGAAGTACATAGATGAGATATTGAAAGAGTTCAATATGGAAATGACAAGAAAAGTTCGTGTCGCATGGAAAAGGACTGAATCAAGATTCGAGTGTTTTGACACTTGTGAGTGAAATCACAAGAATATTTTGATCAATCATTCTGTGAGATGTTGATACATTGCAGATGTATCTATAATTTTTGATGTTCCATGCTTGGTTTTATCTACTTTCTTGTGTTTTGTCCACACTTTGGAGTACTTTTCATATGATTTCTTGGACTAACCTATTAACAAGAGCCACAATGCCAGTTTCCTGTTTTCTGCTGTTTTTGGTTCCAGGAAAGTCAGAAAATGAATATTCTCGGAATTGGATGGGACAAAAGCCAAAGTGCCTATTTTTCTAGAAGACATCTGAAGCTAGAATACGAGACATAGAAGGGTTGGGGGCCGGCCACACCACCTGGCCGCACGGCCAGGCCTGGCCCGCGCCAGGGGGTGGTCTAGCCGACCCCAACACCCCCTCGGCCTCTCCTTCCGCCTATATATTTCCCTCGGGACAAAAACCTTAAGTACTCGATCAAAAATCCATGAAAGAGTATGTAACCGCCATCATCTCCATCCCTAGATCGGGAGGGATCTGAAGCTCTTCCTAGCACCCTGCTGGAGAGGGGAATTCACCCTGGAGGCCTTCTTCATCATCATGCAAGCCTCTGGTGTGATGCGTGAGTAGTTCATCTCTGGACTACGGGTCCATGTAGTAGCTAGATGGCTGGTTCTCCTCCTTTGTGCTATCATGTCTAGATCTTGTGAACTCCGTTCATGATCAAGATCATCTATTTGTAATTCATACATGTTGTGTTTGCGGGGATCCGATGGATATTGAGATGCTATTTCATATTGATTATTGATTCTATCATGTCTTTGCTATTTGTGATCTTTCATGCTTTCTGTTGTTAGTAGCTATCTTGGCCAAGTAGATGCTAGCAACTCCAAGAGTTAGTATTTATGCTCGATAGTGGGTTCATGCCTCTGGTAATCTGGGGAAGTGACAGAAATCTCTAAGGTACTAGATGTGTTGTTTCTACTAGGGAGAAAACAACAATCCTTTGTTCATAGAACAATCATATTGTTTACTTTAGACGCAATTCGTAAAGCAATAATCTGTTGCGCGCAACTTAATACTAGAGGGGGTTCGGATGATAACCTAAAGGTGGATTATTATTCATAGATGCGGTTGGATGGTGGTCTATGTATAATGTTGTAATGCCCAATCAAGTTCCAAAGGAGTCAAGATGATTAGTATATGCTTGTATTGCTTTCTCGATGTTTGTCAATTGCCCCGCTATAATTTGTTCACCCAGCATGTTATCTATCTTAAGGAGAGCCACCTGTAGTGAACTATGGACCCCGGTCCTTTCTTTTACATCCAATCTATAAATCAATCGCTTTGTGTTTACTTTCGCAAACTATTACTTCCTTCCATTCGACACGCTTTAATCCTTTGTTTTCAGCAAAACCGTGAGATTGACAACCTCATCGCAAGTTGGGGCAAAATTATGTGGTTGTGTTGCAGGTGTCTCCACGTTGTCCGCACCGTAGTGCGCCCTGCCAACGTTCAGCTAGCTACACCTTTGGGGTGTTTCCTTGCTCCTACTGGATTGATAACCTTGGTTTCTTATTGAGGGAAAACTTTCTACTGTGCTCATCATACCTTCCTCTTGGGGTTCCCCAACGAGCTCGATATATTTGGGCCATCAACAACTTTTTCTGGCGCCGTTGCCGGGGAGTCAAGGACATCTTCACAAGGGGAGTCCCTCATAACCAATCTCTTTATTTTGTTTTTTTTGCTTAGTTTTCTTTTGCTTTGTTTGCTTGTTTCTTTATCAAAAACACAAAAAATTAGTTTTACTAGTTTGCTTTCTTTATCAAAAACACACAAAAAATTAGTTTCTATCTTAAGTTGCCTTTATGTCTAGCCTTGCTCCAATCACTATGTCACCCGTGGAAATGATTTTCACTTTTAAACAAGGAATTGAGGAAAGCTTCAAGGAAGCTTGGTCTAGAATCTCTGATCTACATGAAAAAACTAAGCCTAAAATGACTCAAAGCTTGTTCCTTAGCAGTTTTTACCTTGGAATTGCTCTTTGCTATAGATATGCTTTAGATGCTGTTGTGGGAGGAGATTTCCTCCAATGTAACGAGGATGATGCTGTTAATGCTATAAAGAAATTGATCCTTACATACAACTTGCCTAGCCAAACTGATATTTCTTTCGCAAGCATATTTGCTAGATTAAACACTCTTGAGACCCGCACTATTAGCTTAAATGATTGCTATAATACGCTTAGGGAGCATCATGATTATGTTCCAATAAATTCTGAACCATCAAAGTGGCTTCCCACAGTAAATATTGATATAAATACTAAAACTTTTCAAGCTCGTTGTGATATCATGTTTGAATTTTGTCTTATGCCCAAAGATATTTATGAATCTTTGAAACTTTGGGGATTACTGAAGGAGGAAAAGAAATATCTCTTGCTAATAATGCTACCATATTACCTATTGGAATAGCTGAAGGAGTGTTTACAAAGATCTTTGGGAAAATGATTTCTACTGATTATCTTGTTATTGAATGTGCAGGAAAAGGACAAATTACACTTGGAAGGTCCCTATTAGAACTCCTTGGAGCAATAATAGATGTGGGAAAAGGGACCATGCACCTTTCTTCTCCACCAAAAGATCATATTTTCCCCAAGGTTAAGAATAAAAGTAAAAGAGTTAAGGGCAAGAAATTTGGTTTTAATGCTTCTTCATTTGAGAACACTTGATTCTTTCTTGCTTCTTATGCCTAACTTAAAGGCGTTAAAGAAAAGTACTTATTGGGAGATAACCCAAAAGTTTTAGATGAGTCTTGGAAGTTATTACTTCAGCAATAACCGCTCATTATCCTTTTTATTTGCTTTTTGTGCCAAGAGTAACCTCTAATGAGAGAGAAGTAATGATTGAGAAAGTTGCTGTCCCGAAACAGATTTCTGTGCTTCACCATAAAAATTCGTGTAAAATCTCTGAATGTCTTTTTGAGTCGTGAATTTTTGTGCTTCTGCCCCAGGTTATTATATAACTTTAGTTAGTTCAACACTTTTTTATTTGAGCAACAGAAGGTCTTCGAAAAAATTCGTCTTTACCTACTGGTCTGTTTTAACAGATTTCTGCCATTTTCTGCATTTGCTTCTTGTTGATTCCTTTTTGAGTTCTTTTGGGGAATTGAGCTTTTTGAGGGAAGTGCTACAGTAGCTAGTGTTTTAATGGAAGTTTATTTGGTGTTAGAACTGAACCTTAAGACTTATTATCTTGAGTGCACTAATGTTGCTAATAAAGATTGTGTGAAGTTTTGTATGAACGAAAAAATTTCAGGTGTATGGAAGGAATGAGTAATGAGATGAAGGATGGACTAAAGCTCAAGCTTGGGGATGCCACACGTGTCACCCCAAGAAATATCCAAGAAGTACAAGCGTCAAAGCTTGGAGATGCCCAAGGCATCCCCCTCTTCATCAATAAAAATCCCAGGTTTCTTCCAAATGCTTCATTTTATTGTTTCATGCACAGTTGTGTTGTTCTTGGAGCGTCTTCTTTTTCATTTTCATTTTGGTTTTTCGTTTTCTTTGTTTGCTTAGTTTGCTGAATAAATCGGTTGGACCCCCTCTTTCATACATTGGTTTTCAAATAGTTTGGTTTGGTTTAAAAAGGAGTAGGAAAGTTCATGCTTAAGTGGTAAAAAGAGCTTGTTTTTGACTATGGCCTATGCTTTGTCATGTCATGCTTGATATTGTTTTGGCTTTATTCTTAGTATTCTTTTCTGTAGCATGACTTGTTATAAACAATTGAGATTGCTTAATGTGCCTTGGATGAATCATGCGTTGTTTTAGCATATTAAAGCATAGTATTGTGGTATTCTCCTTTGATGCTTTATTTGGGTTGACTTGGCACATGCTCACACCATGTTATAACTATCCCAAGTCACCATAGCCTTTATGATCCTTTAGTTTTCAACTTGTAGTATCACTTTATGCTTTGATCAATGATGTTTTGTCGCTCTGCATGATTATGACCATTACTGCTCTCTTAGTTTGTCGCTCCCAGTCTTTTGCTAGCCTCCACAACCAAGTATGAGTTCCACTCATGCATCCAACTCCCTAAACCAAGTTATTCCAAAGAGTCCACCATACCTACCTACTAGCTTATGCTATTCCAAGTATATTCATGCTTTTGTTTACCTTCCGAATTAAACTTGTTATGAGAAAACTAGTGATTAAAGCTCTCACGAACTTGATGGCACACTTTACATTTCTTGCCCTTAATAAACTTGAACCATTGTGTCATATATGTTGTATATGCTTGCACTTATTTGTTGGGAATTAGCAGAACCATGCTGTCATGGGGAACGCTTTCAACATTGCACTTGGTACTTTGTACCTATTTGATATCATGCTCTTTTGTCTATGGATGTCGTCGGTGTGAAATGAAAGGGGAGATTGTAAGTCCATGGAGTTATGTACATGTGTTAGAGAAACGCGTGGGCCGCTGGTCTAATCCATGCTGACATGGTGGAAACCTGCAGTGTAACCATAATGAGCTGTCTATGAAGCATTCTTCTTATAAAAAAAGAGTCCTATATTGAGAAAAAAAAGAGAAAAAGAGAAAAAAAAGAGATTATGAAAAGAGAAAAGAGAAAAAAGCACCATATTCCCATGGTAAATAAGAAGATTGCTGAGATGCTCGTTGTCTACTTGCCTTGTTATTTTGATATGGGGATTCTTCCGTATCATCGGGCAAGGGGTACCCCGTTGGCGGTTCTCTATGATACACATGTACTTACAATGACAAGAACTTACCGGTGACTAAACTTGAGTAGCATGAGGAGCGACCCTCGTATTCAAGGGACATGAGATTTCTAACTTATACTTCGTCAAGCATGTACACCATTGTTTGTTCACTTTAACCTTAATCACTTCAAGATTCTTATGATAGGGGCAATGAGAGTTGAAAGCTATGAGTACCATAATTTTTGGACGCTCTTTATGAGGCTTGAATCCCTGCTTCCTTCCTTGAAGGCCTTTCTTCCACCATTATATTGAGTCTCCACCTTCTACCTTTATGCACCTACTTTGAGAGCATAGTGGCCATTCTTAGTTCTATGTGCATTGTCCCAAAACTAGTTGATTGATGCATAACTTGATATTGCTTGTTTTAAACTATTTGTATCTAGTCACTCGTATGAACTTTGAAGGTGTCCTATGCATTTATATTTGCTACTCTATGAGGGACAAGCTGAATACTATTATGCTATGTTTTCTTTATGTGAAACAAACAAACGTCTTGCAAAACATTGTTATTCATGAATCTTTTGTTTGTGCCTTTTCATGTTGCATCATAGTTTCTTTGTCTTATTACTAGAACTTTGTCTTTCATGTTATGATTGAAGTATTATGATCCCAGCCTTGAAAGTTTTACAAATACTTTGATCAAGTTATGATGGTGCATGTCACCTCAAAAATTATTCTTTCTTTTTATCACTTACCTACTCGAGGACGAGCAGGAGTTAAGCTTGGGGATGTTGATACATTGCAAATGTATCTATAATTTTTGATGTTCCATGCTTGGTTTTATCTACTTTCTTTTGTTTTGTCCACACTTTGGAGTACTTTTCATATGATTTCTTGGACTAACCTATGAACAAGAGCCACAGTGCCAGCTACCTGTTTTCTGCTGTTTTTGGTTCCAGGAAACTCAGAAAATAAATATTCTCAGAATTGGACAGGACAAAAGCCAAAGTAGCTATTTTTCCGGAAGACATCAGATGCCAAAATATGAGAGGGAGAAGGGCTAGGGGTCGACCACACCACCTGGCCTGGCTGCCAGGCCAGCTGCGCCAGGTGGTCCGCCGACCCAGCACCCCCTCGGCCTCTCCTTCCGCCTATATATTGCCCTCGGGACGAAAACCCTAAGTACCCGATCAAAAATCCACGAAAGAGTCTGTAGCCGCCATCATCTCCATCCCTAGATCGGGAGGGATTTGAACCTCTTCCTGGCACCCTGCCGGAGAGGGGAATTCACCCTGGAGGCCTTCTTCATCATCATGCAATCCTCCGGTGTGATGCGTGAGTAGTTCATCTCTGGACTACGGGTCCATATAGTAGCTAGATGGCTGGTTCTCCTCCTTTGTGCTTTCATGTTTAGATCTTGTGAGCTCCGTTCATGATCAAGATCATCTATTTGTAATTCTGCATGTTGTGTTTGCGGGGATCCGATGGATATTGAGATGCTATTTCAGATTGATTATTGATTCTATCATGTCTTTGTTATTTGTGATCTTGCATGCTTTCTGTTGTTAGTAGCTATCTTGGCCAAGTAGATGCTAGCAACTCCAAGAGTTAGTATTTATGCTCGATAGTGGGTTCATGCCTCTGGTAATCTGGGGAAGTGACAGAAATCTCTAAGGTACTAGATGTGCTGTTGCTACTAGGGAGAAAACAACAATCCTTTGTTCATAAAACAATCGTATTGTTTACATTACATGCAATTCGTAAAGCAATAATCTGTTGCTTGCAAGTTAATACTAGAGGGGGTTCGGATGATAACCTGAAGGTGGATTATTAGTCATAGATGCAGTTGGATGGCGGTCTATGTATAATGTTGTCATTCCCAATCAAGTTCCAAAGGAGTGAAGATGATTAGTATATGATTGTATTGCTTTCTCGATGTTTGTCAATTGCCCTGCTGTAATTTGTTCACCCAGCATGTTATCTATCTTAAGGAGAGCCACCTCTAGTGAACTATGAACCCCGGTCCTTTCTTTTACATACAATCTATAAACTGTTTACTGCTTTGTGTTTACTTTCTGCAAACTATTACTTCCTTCCATTCGATACGTTTAATCCTTTGTTTTCAGCAAAACCGGTGAGATTGACAACCTCATCACAAGTTGGGGGCAAAGGTCTGTGGTTGTGTTGTGCAGGTCTCCACGTTGCTGCTGGCACCCGTAGTGCGCCCTGCCAACGTTCAGCTAGCTACACCTTTAGGGTGTTTCCTTGCTCCTACTGGATTGATAACCTTGGTTTCTTACTGAGGGAAAACTTGCTGCTGTGCTCATCATACCTTCCTCTTGGGGTTCCCCAACGAGCTCGATATATTTGGGCCATCAGATGTACACAACCAAATATGTCCTATGCTGTAAATGTTATGAGCATATACCAGGATGACTCATAAGATGATCATTGGACGATAGTAAGGATATTCTTATGATCTTTGAAAGAACTAATAATATGTTATGTAGAGGTGACAAATAGATAGTTAGTTCATTGTAAAGTGTTACACTGATACTGGTTTTGTCATAAAATACAAATTAAGTTTATCTCAATTTAAACTATGGGTCGCACAATGTAATGGAAAGGAGATTCAACAACGGATTTGGATGAGTTCCAAAGTTAAGACAATATGACAGATACTACAACAAAAGGCTAACTATATGACTGTTGTTGTAGCAGCAAAAGAGGGCATTTGTGTCAAGTAGTTTGTTATCAAACTAGGTGTAGTTCACATCGGGCTAATACTATGAAGATATATTGTACGACAATTGTATCGACATGATTTAACCCCAAGGAACTAAAGGTTTCACCAAAGGACCAAATTTATACAATGCCATCTCATTGGAGAATGAGTGATGCGTAGAGACACGAAGACATGCAAATACACACGGACCTGAAAGTGTCAGATCTAAGGATAATGTTTACCACTAGAAATCGTGTATATACAATACCAGAAAGCCATAGGTGTTGAATGCACAAAGTTTTTCAAACTAGATTATTGACTCTAGTGCAAGTGGGAGACTGTTGGAGTTATGCCCAAGAGGCAAAAATAAAGTGGTTATTATTATATCTTTATGTTTATGATAAATGTTTACATCCCATGCTATAATTGTATTAAGAGGAAACATTAATACTTGTGTGTTTTGTAAACATAAAAGAGTCCCTAGTAAGCCTCTTGTTGAACTGGCTTGTTGATTAATAGATGATCATGGTTTCTTGATCATGGACATTGGATGTTATTAATAACAAGGTCATATCATTAGGAGAATGATGTGATGGACATACACCCATAGTAAGCATAGCATAAGATCAAGTCATTAAGTTCACTTTGATACAAGCTTTTAAATATATAGTTACCTAATCCTTCGACCATGAGATCATGTTAATCACCGTCACCAGATGAGTACTTTGATGACATCAAATGCCACTTCCGTAATTGGGTGGTTATAAAGGTGGCATTGGGTATTATGAAAGTATGTGTTGAAGCGCATGGATCAAGAGTAGGATTTGTCCATCCGAATGACGGATAGATATACTCTGGGCCCTCTCGGTGGAATGCCATCCAATTAGCTTGCAAGCATGTGACTAGGTCACAAGGGATGTCATATCACAAAACGAGTAAAGAGTACTTATCGGTAACAAGGTTGAACTAGGTATGGAGATACTGACGATCAAACCTCGGATTAGTAAAGTATCGTGCGACAAAGGGAATTGGTTTCGTATGTTAATGGTTCATCTCGATCACAAAGTCATCGTTGAATATGTGGGAGCCACTATGGATCTCCAGGTCCCGCTAATGGTTATTGATCGAAGAGGTGTCTCGATCATGTCTGCATAGTTCACGAATCGTAGGGTGACACACTTAAGGTTCGATGTTGTTTTAAGTAGATATGGAATATGAGTTGGAGACCAAATGTTGTTCGGAGTCTCGAATTGGATCCAGGACATCACGAGGAGATCCGATATTGTCCGGAGAATAAGATTCATATAATGGAGAGCAATTTCTGGGTTTCGGAAACGTTCTAGAGTATTCTATGGAGTTTCTAGAAGGTTTCAGAAAGTTTCGGAAGGTTCTGGAAGGTTCCACAAAGTTTGCTTGAAAACCAAGAAAGAAAAGGGGAAACCTTGGGGGGAAGTAATCTCCCCCACCCCTTGGTGCACCGGCCCTAGAAGGGAAAAGGGGGCAGCCCTAGGCCTCCTCCCCCTCAATATAAAGGAGGGGTGGGGCGCCTCCACCCTTGCCCCTTCCACCCTGTCCTAGCCGCCACCCTCCTCCTCCTCCTTCCTCCTGCTACGGCTTAGGCGAAGCCCTGCAGGACTTCTCCTCCACCACCATCACCACGTTGTCGTGCTGTTGGGATTCCGAGGGGATCTACTACCTCCGTTGCCCGCTGGAACGGGGAGAGGAAGGTCTTCATCGACTCCGTACGTGTGATTGAGTGCGGAAACGCTGCCGGAACACGGCGCCGGAAGGATCGTTTACTCGATCTTGAGATCGACAAGTGATCGTCTACATCAACCACGAGATCCGATCTCAAACAAGGCTTTGGATCTACAAGGGTTAGTACAGATCTATCTCGTTGCACTTATCTCATAGATTAGATCTTGGCTTTTCCATAGATTAGATCTTGGCTTTTCCATAGATTAGATCTTGGTTTTGTTCGTTCTTGCGGTAAATTTTTTTTGTTTTCCCTGCTACGAACCCATCAGAGGACCCATGTGGTTTTGTATTAAGAAGAAGAGTGTGAGGCAGCGAGGAAACACGCAGTTAAATTGCTTCAACCGGGTTTCGAACTCGCGCCGGCAGGAGCACCATTGCGCTCCTTGCCACTGGACCGACGGCCCATTCACTCCAGATGGGTTAGGGCCTCCGCGACCTTCTTCCCCTCCTACTTCGCGTCCAGATCGACCACCGTAGCCACCTTCTTGCCAGCTTCCTCTCCCGCATCGTCAACTAAACCGCCGCCTTCCTCCCAAGAGCCATCTCGGCGGGTCACCGCACGAACCTTCGCATCCGTGGCGGCCACGGATCGGCCGCGTGCTTCCATCGTCGCAGTGTCGGAGGCGGACTGCGTAAGCAGATGGATGCGGCAACACAAGAATGGAGGCGGTGGAGGTGGGTGAGATTTTCTCCCAAATCGGGGGGGAGGGGGGGAGGGGAGATGGATGACGACCGGGACGGTTTGGTATATACAGGGAACGGTTCGGTATACCCACACGTCACCACCGTACACCGTATGTACGTGTACGTGCATGGCCGCACCGTACATACGATGTACGGGCTCCCCTTGGGTATCCACGGGTCCACGAGTCCTTCCGGTCAAAGCGGCTCCAACAGATCCTGGTTGTCCACTGATTGTTCCCAACCATCCGTCCGAAAAATGCGTTTAAACCTTTGCCTTGGGAAGGACGCCGGAGCAAAAGTGGTAACATTGATTAAGAAGGAATAAGAAGGTATTATGTGGTAAAAAACACTTAGAAAATCTTTTATTGATATCTCTCTCCGGATGCTTCGATATTTTTAGGAATACTGTAGCTTATTCCAAAAGTAGAGAGTTCCACTCAATAAATACAGTGAGTTAAGCACGCTTGGCATGCGACCCCCGGCGTGTAGCGCTGGTGATCACGTCACCCCAGCCAGACGGGGCGGGCGCTCGCGGCCGAGGCCGGCAGTCCACTCCTCCGCTGCATCCGTAACCGGCCGAGAGCCAGGCAGGCATGCAGTAGCGGACAAGCAGCGCATCCGTTACCACCCCCGAAGCGCCGCTGCAGCCAGGTCTCACCGGGATGTCATCGCAGCGCCCCCCGCTCCCTGCCACCGCTCCATCCGCATTCGCACCGTTGGCTTCTCTCTCTCCCTGTCTTCCTCTCGCTCTGGGGCTCTAGGCAGTTTTTCTTCTCGGGGCTTGCGTATCCTCGCGCTCGCGCTCTCGCTCTCGCTCTATGCTCGTGGTCGTCGTCGTCATCATCGTTGTCGCTGGAGTTGACGGCATGGGCGAAGGCAGAGCTGCCGCCTTGGGTGTGATCAGAGCAGCGGTGGTCCTGGCCGTGCTGGGACTTATCGCCGCGGCCTCCTCCTCCGCCAGAGCGGAGGTTCTCTCTTCCCCCGCCGACGAAGGTACACTTCCTGCGACGCTGGTCGTCGATCCGTTCTGTTCACGGCAGATTTTTCTTTTTGCTAGCTCTGCGTGGGACGTAGTCCATCCAGATCTCTTGATCTGTTCCTCGTTTACAAGAACATCAGATTCCTGATTCGTTGTTTATACTTCGTAGTGTAGTGGTAGTAGTACGTACGTGCCTCACTTGTTTCCGACCAAAATTCAGTCCTCCTCTCCCTGATCCCCTAAAAATAATTCAGTTCATGTACTCACTATTTTTGTTGCATGCTACTCTACTCTACGCTCGATCGTCGTCGTACGTTCACTTGCAGTGGAGGCGCTGTTGACCATCAGGGCGGCGCTTCGGGACCCGGACAACTTTCTCGGCGGCTGGGTCGTCACCTCCGGCGGTGACCCGTGCAGCTGGATGTGGGTCACCTGCTCCGCCGACGGCCTTGTTTCCGAACTGTACGTGCCGCCATGAATCCCGGTCCTTGCTTGGACTGAAGTTCCGGACTCATGGTTTCTCTCTCTATGCATCTACTGCCTGCAGGGAACTGGGAAACAAGAACCTGTCCGGGCGACTGTCGCCGGCAATCGGGAACCTGCGGCAGCTGCGGAATTTGTAAGACCTGTTTGGATCCTAGAGGAAATTTGATACACTTCCTTTGAAATTCAGGAAATGAGGAGTTTTGTCTGGATGTTTTTTCACAGGTTCTTGGACCTTAATGCTATTTCTGGCCCGATTCCTGACACCATAGGAGGGCTGCCGCTGCTAAAAAAGCTGGACCTGTCCAATAACCAGTTCAACGGCACCATACCGCACACGCTGGGTGATCTCAAGGACCTCTATTATGTGTAAGAAAGATAAACATCCCTGGTTCTGAATAATTTTACATGTTGTTCAGGCATTGCTGTTCACACATATATACGTGCCTGAATCTCTGATCAAACTTGGTCTTATATGTTCATCTGATTGTCTCATCTCTTCAGGAAACTGAGCCACAACAGCTTATCTGGATTCATACCTGATCCACTGATCACTTCTGACAGCCTCTTCATCCTGTACTATCTGCTTTTACTTAATCTGTTACAGTTTTCCCTCTCATTTTTTTTTGCTGAAAAATCCCGTATTACTGTTGATTTGTTATTTCCATCTGTTTTCGTTGTGACAAGTGATCTTGAAAATTATTGGTCTGTTTCTGTCATTCAACAACCTGAGCGGCACGGTGTCAGAATTTAGAATAAAGAATGTATTGTAAGTGATTTCTTATTCACTTTTTTCCCTCTCTCCCCTTGGGCTAACTGAACTGTCCATTCTTACTCCACATGACATCTAACCAAAAAAAAATAGAGTACTCCCTCCGATCCTAATTAATTGACTCGGATTTGTCTAGATTCGGATATATCTAGCATAAAACATGTCTAGATATATCCGAATCTAGACTAACCGAAGTCAATTAATTTGGACCGGAGGAAGTACATACATACTTCTAATCTGATTTTCTTCTCTGCCTTTTCATGACGTGCTGGAACAGCCTTGACGGAAATCCATTGCTACGATATCCCAGTTGTGGAGCAAGATGTGACTCCATGCGTACCCAGGAAGAGATCACAGTCCCCGCGCAAGATCTGCAAAGTAAGACATACTGTTCTTTGCCCAAATTTGGAGAACGTTTTTTATATAGTACTCCCTCCGTTTTAAAATATAAGATGTTTTAGCTTTCTGAAATGAGTGTATCTAGATCAATTTTAGTGTGTATGTTCACTCCAAATCCACATGAACCTACAGACTAAAAGGGGTCTAGATACACTTCTTTCATAAAGCTAAAACATCTTATATTTTAAAACCGAGGGAGTACTATTTCGCAGGGATTGCTTAAGTTTGGTTTCTCCATGGTATCCTCTGCTAGTTACTTACAATCAATTCTAATATGCCTCAGATAACTCACAAACCTTTGCAACAAGCACCAAGACGGTGCTACTGTGCATGGCAACCGCTTTCGTGGTAGTTGTCTTCCTGGCCGTAGTCGCCTCGGCTACCCGGCAGTGACGCATGCGTCACCAGATCTTTGCTGATATAGATGGTAATCATATGATCTCCAATGCTGTGTACGCATTAGCGCTGCTTGTTCTTTATGTCTTACATCTGGAGGAGAAGCGGTGACATGCTCATGTCTCGGATTTCAGATGTGAATCATAATAATATATAGTTTGTGATTTTGGGATCTCCTAGCTCTATTTTTATTTGCATGACTTGTTTACCTTCCTTGGCAACATCAGTAAACATAAAGTTGTTTCATGGGTGGTAGTATTAAGCTCACTCAACAGAGTGGGAAATTTTCACTTGAAACCCTATATATCTTAGATATTTCTGGCTCTGGTTCATATTTCTCACATGGATTTTAGCAAACAAAATAAGGAATGAATAGCATTTTAGGAAACATGGCAGGAGTACTGCCAAATTTTATGTCTGTTCTATTATGCTACTATTAAAACCCAAACATATAAGAATCATTTGTCCACTTTGCTTCCATGGGAGCTTTCATACGGTCTTTTGCATGGACTGGTTTTGGAAATATAATCTTCTATTGATTCTTTGGACCATATTAAGGAGATACAAAGGCCATACCCAGTGTCGAAAGCTCCCACACATTGTGGGGTCTGGGGAAGGGGTTTCTAGACAGTCTTTCCCTTTGCTCTTTTATTTATGCCAACATGATGATTCGATATTGAGGAGATACAAAGGCCGTACCTAGTGCTGAAAGCTCCCACATATTGTGGGGTCTGGGGAAGGGGTTTCTAGGCAGTCTTTCCCTTGCTCTTCTGTGCCAAGAGGCTGATTTGAATTTAAGGAGATACAACTCCAAAAGAATTCAACTTTCTGCCTCTACATCTAAGATGCAAGGAGCCAAATGGGATTTTATTTGGATGATGACCAATCTTCTTCCATGTTATGTTGACCTGAGAGTCCAATCAGGTTACAATTAGTCTAAGAGTCTAGTTCGGTTACTAGTATAGTTCGATCGAAGAAATAGGATTAATTGTGTCAGAGTCTTATTCCTAGTTGAATACTAGGAGTCCTAGTCGGTTTGGGCATCTCATGGCCTGGCGTTGGTCCTCCTATAAGAGAGCATGTATCTGGTCTCTTTTGGGCAAGCAATAAACAATTCCAATCTACCTTCTTTGTGCTATTCCTGGCCCCTCTATTTCTCTCGATCCATCCTTGCTACCCTTCTAATCGCCAAAAATGGCACCAGGACGCAGAAGACAAACTCGTCCTCCTGTGAAGACCCCTATTACCTTCAAAGCTCCAAGCATCTACAACATTTGGCATCAGAGCCAATCACCATGGCTACCGATGCGGAGAAGCCAAAGAAGACAACCTACACCATAGATGGCATCATGGCAACAATTCTTGATTTGTGCAAGAGCAACGATGCCATCCAAGAGACCAACAAGACCATCCAGGATAGCGCCAAGAAGGCTTGAAATCCATGTGAAAGCACTAGAGCTCGGACTAGCGACCACACGCCTTATATGCACCTCACGAAGGACGTGACACCATCTACATCGCAGTTCCTTTGTCAGCATCGTCCGCTGCTATAGACCTAGTCGCTAACCCATCGCCATTGCATCCGCTCTAGCTACGGCCATCTTTGGGCTAACAAAGTCAGTGCCCCTAGGGTAGCAGCGTCCCCTGCCATCATGGTCCCATTTGGTCAAACCACAAGTGCCACCAGGCGTGTGACACCTTGCTGACACTGTCGGGGTACCACGCTACCACAAGATGGATTCTCTAGCTTATGATGGAAAATAATATCCACTCGGATGGCTAAACAGATGTGAGAGATTCTTTTGGGGTCAGGTGACATGTGAAGCATACAAGGTGTGGCTTTTTGCATACCACCTGACTGGAACTACTCAAATGTGGTACATGCAGCTGGAGCGCAACGAAGGCATCCCTGCTTGGCCTTGCTTTAAAATCGTTGTCATCTTCGATTCGATCCTCTGGTTCGATCCAATTTTCTACGCGAATTAACAAGGCTTCGGATGACAGTGACTGTTGCATAGTACCAAGAAACATAATTAGCACTTCTAGGGCACATTGACGCCTTTTCTATGGCACAACAGGTGTCCATCTTTACCTTTGGCTTGATCGACATGATGAATATCGACATCGAGCTGCGTAATCCGCAAGATTTGGGCACGACAATGAGCCTCTCCCGTGCACATGAACTGAGGGCTAAAGTCGCAGCTGCTTTAGTCATAGAAGCATCCTCCAGTGAAAAGTCATCCATGCCATAGGACATCTGCAAGGTATGCCTTTTGATTGGTTCGGTTCCAGTTGGGAATGAACGTGCACTCCGTCGGTTGACAACTATAGATATGGAAGAAAGAAGGTAGAAGGGAGAAGGGATTGTGAATCAACTGCAACGAAAAGTTCTCAAGAGGCCATCGTTGTTAACGCCTTTTCTACCTTGAAGTTATTGATGATGCTGAGGAGAAAGACCCACCATGAATTATAGCTCGAGGATGAGTTGTATCTAAAGAGAGGGTAGTGTTGTGGCGTCAGTAAGAGTCTATTCAGGTTACAATTAGTTTAAGCGTCTAGTTCGGTTACTAGTATAGTTAAATTAAAGAAATATGGTTAGTTGTGTCAGAGTCCTATTCCTGGTTGAATACTATGAGTCCTAGTTGGTTTGGGAATCTCCTGGGCTAGTGTTGGTCCTCCTATAAAAGGGCATGTATCTAGTCTCTTTTGGCGACAAATAATCAATTCTAATCTACCTTCTACGTGATATTTCTGACCCTTTTAATTTTTCTCGATATATCTCTGCTACCCTTCTAATCGCTAGCAATGGCACCAGGACGCATAGGACAAACTCGGCCTCCTGTGTCCCACCCCAATTACCTTCAAAGCTCAAAGCAGCCATAGCATGATAACCTCTTGGGTGTCCAAATGTTGCTTCTGGGAAAAACGTCCCTTCTCTTTTTACTCATTCCAAAGTACATAGATTGTCGGCATGCTAAAGTCCCATACATACTTCTGAATGTCTATCTCACCCCTTCTCAGAATATTGCATGCCATTACATCCCCACTTCTTAGTCAAGACACAACCTTTGCAAACAAGACTATTACAAATGCAATTTTAAATCAAACAGTGGTGGATAAGAAAACTTTTTGGAGCATGAGGATCAAGGTTGTCAGGAATGGGGATTCTATCAAACGATCCTATAATTTTACGATGTAAATTGACTTGACTTACTTTATGGTTCTAGTTGCTAGAACCTAGGATTTTTAGATTAAAATCTATGATTCTAAAACCCTTGACAGAGAGTACTATCTATCATGTAAACCTTTCTCTTCGAACCTAACATAGTTGGGGGAACAAATTATTCCAAGGGCTTCTCACTAGTGATCCCAAGTAGGTGGACACCCTGCTTGAACGAGCACCGCAATTTAGACAAATTATCGTGCAACCATTTGTTTTAAGGAATTTCAACATACGAGGAACCCGAGCGGTAGTTTTGCACTTCCGTTTCTTGCGATATTTGTACTATTGTTTGATGCCAAACTCTGGTTTGGTCCTACGGATTGATGGAATTGGAAGTTTCACACTGATTTCACTTATTTCTAATCAACGGAATCAACTACCCATCGGTTCATCCTCTCTGCGTCTACCATATGGGGGAGAACCATCCATTGGTCCATGATGAAATGGAATATTAGCCTAAGGAAGATAATATGGAAGTATAATAAACCTTGTATGATGATAACCCGATGAGGATGGCACAATTCGTCAGGAATTAATGAATGGATTTGGCACATTTTTCAAAGTGATATGGAATCCAACAATTTGAATCCGTGAGAAATTTGTAAGTCGTGCAATGGCATCTCTTTAGTTGTCTAATGGTAACAGACCCATATCTCGCAAAGAGCTCTTTATAGACTTCACCAAACTCCTGAGTTATTACTGGCAACACACATTGTTGAAGTAGCCAAACACTGCAACCAGGCTCCAAGAACATTTGGACCATAAGTGAGATGCAAAATGGGGCCCTAAATTTTGAGTTGTTGCTTCTAGTCTTTGTCTCCTTACATATTTCTGCATGAAGAATCATACTTTGTGTTTCTAGAATACATGATTCTTCATGTTTTATACACCAAATATAGTAATATTATTAGCAATATTTTGGAAATCTTGGATGCTTGACAACTTGAGCAACTAGCCAACCATCTTCCCCTAGTAATTGAAGTGCGGAGTAATAGACACAATTTTTTGTTAATTAATAATTATCATGAAAATATATGCTACCGTAATTTGCACAATTAATGCTGACAAAAGATAGATGGGGTAGAGTGGCAACCACAAAATGGAAAGAATATATTAACGAATTGGTCTATCAAGTACTGACTTTCCAAGATTTATCAATCGAATATCGATTTATGACTTAATCAGATATCTGGGCATTATGGTGTGGTCTCTTTCCTCATGGCGAATTGTGGAATTAGAGAATGTCATTATCACTTGAGGGAATCAATGTGAAACACGATGCGCAAGGACCGCTTGATCGATCAATTTGGGTTTGGAAGGGGCGGGCAGGTCCATTGTCGATCGATAGATTGGGGCAAAATAGGGCGAACGACGCTCGCAACATGAACAACAGAAACTCATGATCGATCCCCCCTTTAGTGAATATATCTTTCATCTAAATCGAGAGACCTGACTAGATTGTGTTGGACAGTATAATAGATGGCGGAGTTGGAAGCCTTAGCCTAGTTAAGGGCCATTAGCCCATCAAGAGAAGTTAACACCAAGGCCTAGAAGAGAATTTGGCGAGGAGATGCATGCCCTAGCGCTTGTATTTGGGGCCCCTATGAGGTCGCCCATGTCGCACTCCCGTATCGGCGGACCTTCTGCCATCCACTTTAATTTTTTTCTATCATGATCTCCCTCGCACAAGAATCCTATGTTAACCTGTCTATCTATATCATCGCCAAATTTGGGAGGTTAACTTTGATTTCTCTTGATATATCATGCGCCGTATGCTTAGGGAGCACTAATAATTAACCTTCCTTATCACCTTTATCTCTCCATGTACTCACTCAAAGAAAAGACACATTGTTTTATCGAGTCAACGTGCCCAGAACCTTTGCCATTCACTCCTTGGTCAATAGTGGAACTAGAAACAGTGATAGGTGGGACATGATTGTTCTAGGAGTCTATCGATCAATACAATAACCACCCACCTCTTTGTTTACCTATTAGAGAAGTGCATTCCCATTAATAGTTTAACCTTATGCAAGATTGTCGCAGTTGTTTTGTCGGCTACAGAACACTAAAAGAACATCCCAATGATTTTTAGACCAATCATGTAATATACATGGTATAAGCTCCAATCATGCATATTACTTGGACCACCTCAATTATCACATGGGCTCGAGGGGCCCATTGGGATTCATTGTTTCTTACTTATCACCTAGATCAAGAAGCCCATTGGGCTTCAACCGTTTTGGACTTATCACCCTGGCTCGGGTAGCCCATTGGGCTTGAACAGTTTCTAACTCACAATCACCGACAAGCACCATGTTGACTATTATAACTCAATCCAAACGTTTAGGATTTCGATTGGTTTTTACTCAAGAACCATTTTCAGGCTTAACTCGTGCGTCCGGGGGCCTTTCTTCATTATCATACATGTCTAGTTACTCAAAACAAGACTCTTGTTCCTTCAACAATGCATTTTTCTGTTGCTACTAGGGAGAAAACAACAATACATTTTTCTGTTCCTTCATACTTTGGTTTGCAAATAGTTTAGTTTGATCGCCATGATCACGCCTAACATCTAAGGAAAACATAGAGTTGCTTGGTATATGACTCACCTTTCTTTACCAATGTTCCTATAGAAAGGGGCTACTAGTACATGGGTGGCGATCATGTTCATAATGCTACTTCTAAGTCTTAGGAGAATACTGAGGAACTTGGTATCGGTATCTTTGATGAAATGGTTCCCTATGATGGGCTATAACGAAACCAGCCTGGTAGCATTTGAGTTCTAACCACCAGATTTACACGGTTCACTTTATAAAGAAAAAAATAACCTCACAAAACATTCCACTCTTCTACCATGTACACCATATAAAGTTTGGTCTAGTCGTTCTCAATCTTTGTTTGGAAGAAGTTTATCTCCGCTCGCTCTCCATCCATTTGTTTGGCTTTACCACTAAATGATACATTGGTTAGATGATGAGTTTGATATAGATAGACAGTAATAACAAGTTCATTTTGTTTTGAAAATGTATGTGATATTTTAACTCAAGTCATTGTTGCCTTTTTTATTTTTCTTAAGGATTAGCTTACATTCTTTGTCCTCAATGCATTTCAGAATTTCGATTCTTTCCTAGAATGAGAACATTTTTAGTTGGCAAATACCTACTTTTCATGTGGTTAATGGTCATTGCCACCTAGCTAGTTTACTTGGTTTGCTTCAGCTGCAATGGACATTCGTTTTTTTATTACTTTACTTTGCAGCGCTCTGCCTTATACCTGGTCACTACTAATGGTAAGGGATAATTTTTTCAGACAAAAAGGATTCAGAAGTTTTCCTTGGTCATGTGAAGAGGTACACGCTCAAAGATATCAAAGAAGCTACCAACAACTTCAACCCAAATAACATTTTGGGGCAAGGAGGATTTGGGATAGTATACAAGGCTATCTTGTATGATGGCACCATTGCTGCTGTGAAAAGGTTGAAGGAATTTGTTTCTGCTGGTGAAGGTCAATTCCACACCGAAGTTGAAGTCATAAGCTTGGCTGTTCACCGGAATCTCCTTAGTCTAATTGGGGTCTGCTCTGAAGATAATGAGAGGCTTCTTGTGTACCCTTACATGCTAAATGGAACTGTTTCTTCTAAATTACAAGGTCAGTTTATCATAATGTTCATATACACAAAGAAGTCGATCATTGTCATAGGTCCTATGTTTCATCAAAAACTATAGCGTATTTTCTTCATATGATAGTATTCTCCATCTCAAAATAGATGTCTTAGATTTTTCAAAAGTTGGATGAATCTAGACACCATTTAGTATACAGATTCATCCAACTTTTGACAAATCTAAGACATCTATTTTGAGACGGAGGGAGTAATAGAAATGCTTGGTTGATAATTGGTTTCCTAGCTTATGTTTTCAGCAGTATTTCCTTCTTACAATGTGATAAGAAAGGTAAATACTACCTTCGGTCTTTTTCCCTTGCCGTCTTGACACAAGTACAATCTTAGAGACAAATATTTGACCATTACTTTTATTATTATATATTAGAAAATCATTTACTTATAAAATGCAGTACTTTTGATGATTAATACATTTGTGTTTCATTTATACTAACAAATAAAAATATGTATAAATACTTTTTTTGAAAGGTTGAATGCATTTGTTCCTTAACAGTAAGTAAGAAAGAGCAGAGGGCCAGAGTATATTACAGATGGAACCTAGCTAGTATCAGGCAACATTCTGTCAGTTTCATCCAGGAAGAAGCTGAGGGATTGTTTCCGATTCCAAAAGAATATCTATAATTATTTAGCATGCACTAAGTTTTTACCTGAGTGTGAGTCAGCGTATCCAGCGATAATACAGCTGTGAAAAAATGTGACAACCATTTGTACATGTCCCTGGAAATTCTTGAACAGTAATGAGACATAGCTAGTCTAGGATATGCTCTACTCCCTTCGTTCCAAATTAATTGACTTATCTCTGTCTAGATACGGATGGGAGCATGTCTCAACAAACTTTAGCTATCTAATCATTCAACCGAACTTACAAAACAAGGGAAGAACATATTTACTGGAATGGCATTTAACTGGATGTTTCGCTATATACTCCTCTACTAATATGATTTGTGTATTCTGCAACCAAATGATAATGCGTTGAACCAATTAGTTGGTTATATGTTGTGTTGCTAATAAAAAAGTACTTTTATTTACTCTTTCTCTGTAGATTCTGTTCATATTTATTTTAAGAATGAAGCTTTTGCTTTTTTTAACTATCACCTTCAGCAAAGTGTTTTCCATCGGTTTTGTCAGCATATGTCAGTGGAAAACCTGCCTTAGACTGGCCAAGGAGAAAGAAGATTGCTTGCATCATGTAGAGGGCTCGCCTATTTGCATGAGCAGTGCGATCCAAAAATAATCCACCGTGACATAAAAGCCTCCAATATTCTTCTTGATGAATTTCTTGAAGCGATCGTCGCTGATTTTGGGTTGATAAAGCTCTTGGGTCAAGGGGAGTCCCATGTTTTCAGCGTGATCCGGGACATTTGGGCGTATTGTTCGGAGTATTTGATGAAAGGCGAATCATCAAAGAAGACTGATGTTTTCGCGTATGGACTACTTTTGGTTGAGCTAATCACTGGTCGAAAATCATTTGACATGCACGACGACGATCATCCGAATGGAGTGGTTGATTGGGTAAATCCTTCCTTTTATGTCCAATACATTTTATTTCATTAGGTCCATTGTCAGAAAGCCTTGGACATCTTACATCTCTAAGGGTAATTCTTAACATGTCGTAAACGGATTGAACGGACCATGCATAGGAAGGAGAAAAAGGTGCATGAACAAGATGGCTTTCCTATACTTTCCATGGAGAGAAACCAGTTAAAAATACACTTAGGGAAATGAAAAGGGATGTTCTACATTACTTCCTCCGTTCCATATTATAAGATGTTATGACAAAAAATATACTCAATTATTGGTTGTAGTAACATCTTATATTATGGGATGGATGGAGTACTATTTAACTGTATTCTGTAGTTAGTGAGATGTACCTGCACCTTATTTGGTTGTATTTAAACCAATTTATTATACGTACCATCTCAGCTTACTGAAATCTGAATAAAATGGAATCGGAAACATAATCACCAGTCATGTGAGGTAAAAACAATGATACTAGGAGAGACCATATATGTAATCTTTTTGTGCCTAGACATTTTAAGGAATTTTGGGATACAGAAAGATGTGGCTTCTACAATGCATATCTTAATGTTCTTTTCTTTTTGATTATCTCAAAACTGAGATATGAACTTTCAGGAATGATACTAGAAGAAGTAGACATGTATCTAATGTACGGCATGATCTTTAGCATTTTCAGGAATGTCAATCTTTCTTAGATTAAGATAGAAAGCAAGTCATCTACATGAAAATTGTTTTAGAATCACATACACCTTTTTCACTCAATATTCAAGAGTTCCAGAGCTTGTTGGGCAAAATGTACAGGTTCAGTAATATGCTCCAGTACTACTTGTGGATTCATTTTAGCTGCCATTTAATCCCACAGGGTTGCGTATGAATGTTTAAATCCTCATGTTACAGGCAAGGGAGCTCCTTGAAAAGGACGAGCTAAGCTCGTTCGTGGACAAGAGGCTGCTGAACAACTACAACAGCGCCGAGCTGAAGGAGATGGTTCAGATCGCCCTGCTCTGCACAATGTTCAGCCCAGCTCATCGCCCCAGGATGTCTGAAATCATCAGGATGCTTGAAGGATACGGATCGGTCGCGGAGAGATGGGAGGGCTTGAAGAATGTCCTGATACTGTACCGATGCCTGGAGCCTCGCACTTCCGCCGTCTCCTGCAAATTATAGTTGCGAAGAAGATGAGTGTAGTTCAGTGGAGCTGGAAGCAGTTGAGCTGTCAGGGCCAAGGTGATCTCCTAGTCATTAGAAAATATATGGTGCTTGCTTCCAGCCATTTGCGGAGTGTTATACTGTCTTCCCGCCTACAGGAACATGCATGGTCATGAGAAGTCCTGGGGAAATATGGGTTGATGAACCATGATATACTTTAGCACCTGAACAAAATAAATCATCTGAGAAAACAGAGAGACATATTTCAGTTAATCTTTTCTGACACCCCTACCCTCTATTTCTAAAGGAAAAAATTCCTTTTATGGACCATGTTTTATGGAGACAGTAGCTTCTGCTGCCTGGGATCTTTGGAGGGTACATATAATGATCTTATTTTCAGAGACTTGCCAGCTTCTTTAGCCGATGGAAAATGGGGTTTCAGAATGACTTTCTTCTTCATAAATTCAGAGTGAAGACAGCCGTTGTGCAACCTCTTGTTGACTGGCTGCTCAGTACTTTAGGTTAATCCTTTTGATGTTTTTGTTTGCCCATTTCTTCCACGCTTGGTGTAACCTTTGTTAGAATTCTGTATAGTATTGTTTCCTTTATTTCAATACTAGATCATGTAGGCGCTGCTGTCGCTACCATTTATTAGGTAACTATATTGTTAGTAATGGATACTAATTAAGAAAAAAAGAGGTGCATGGAAGTAGAAATAATTTACCTTGACGTCATACATTGCAAATTGTCAGACAAAAATACCAGTCTAATATATCAGAGAGATTCCAATAATTGACTCATCTGATTAAATCAAACCAGGGTGAAGAGAACCTGCATTGTTTCGAAATTTAGGGCATTATGCAAAATGAAGGATACAACCTACAGGTGGAAAGAGGGAGTTTGTAGGGTAGAAAAAGGAATGCGATCTTCTCGGCATGATCAAATTCTTTTTATAATCGGTCTAGGCCACGTATGAGAAAAGAAAAACAACTTACCACACAACTGTTTCTATAGGAATTGTTGTTTCCGGAGGACGAAAGAGTAATGGACAAAGCGTGAGGCAAGGGAAGAATATATAGGGCTATAAACTGAAGGGGACGAGTAAAATAACTCACCGGCGAGCTGCACACGATAGTTGTCATCATTGTATTGAAGAACTACACATTTAACGCCTCGTAATCATCCTGAATCTCCGAGTCTACTCCCGTAGTTGGCCGGTTGTTGAAATCAGTTCATGGCTTCCCACACCGTATTAGTTATGGGTTTCTATTGAAAAAACCGTCTGAATAGTTCAATATTAGTCTAGCCCAATATACTTATACATGTTCTTAAATAGGGTAATGGAGGTTGATTTCATTATACCTAAGTAAATAGTGTCTAGTCAATGGAGAATAGAGCATGGATTTATGCTTATCCGCATAGTGAATGGGTGGAGTGGGCAAAGTGCAAATAACACGAACCGTGTCAACGATATGAAGAGCTTCACCACCGGTAGTCAGTCTGCTCGGCTGCTTCGGCAATGGAGGCTGCCTAGTGGCTTGCTTCAAAATAACTTTCATCGGTAGGTCTACTTCTTTGACTACATAAACATCATGAGACAGATTCACGTACGGGAGCAAAAAATGATGCGTGCCCAAAAATATCATAAAGCTGAAGAGAATAAGAAATATTGAAAAACGATACTACTATTAGGGAGAGATGCATCCCGGTGTCATCCCACGCCACATCTTCTCCTATTTCCAACCAAACAATGGACTCTGCAATCCAAAGACCGGACCGTATTTCTCTGGCCCAGTTAGGTATTAGTGCAGATTTTAGACCCAGTTAACCTGAGTGGGCCGATTTGATACGCAGAGTAGCTGCTCTCAGGATATTTGGTCCATTGTGGGTTGAGAGAAAATCAAATAGACTGGATTTTGTAGGAACAATGATCGGACGGCCAGAAACATGGTCTGAGAGAGCTCCTAGATGCTCCGGTTATAATATCCTTAATATATAAAAATCACACAGTAGGGTAAGGTGTCAAGTGGGATCTCACCCAAGTCCTTCTAGTTTATTTTGAGATTTATAGTGCAAAATTCTATCAAAAATTTACACTATAAATCTTAAAATGAGTTAGAAGTGGGCCTTAGGTAAGATCCCACTTGCATCTCTACCTTAGGGTCTTCCCCTACGGTAAAAAGTTGTTAAAAAAAAGACACCCCCGCCCTCTCTCACTCACGCACACCCTTTTGTTTCAGAACGATTTTATTCTAAATTTTGTGACATGATAACATTTTCATGGACAATGCAAGATTTTCCCAAATAAAAAAAACTGAGGACGCGCTAGCACCGTATATAGGGTGACGAAACCTCTGTGTAGTCTTTCACCAGTTGACAAAAAATCCAAAAATAATGTTAGCATATAGGCATAATATATCTTTAGCACATGATGCAACGTTACAATTCAAAATCACCAACATAGCTCCACAAACAAAAAAAAAGACAAATCTGTTGGTGAATAGTAGCTACTCCATGCTGGCTACAAATTCGGCCCATTATTAGTATAGAAACTAAATTTTGATATTTCTGTTTCGGAAACTGTGATTTATATTCGGAGTCAGAACTTTATATAGTGCTATAGACTAGTCATTTCTATTGTCTAGGTTTTTGGTACTCCCTCCGACCCAAATTAGTTGACTGATAAGAATGTATCTAATACTAAATTTATGCAGTGTAACACTGGTAGTTTGGTTGTACTCAGTTTTGTCCTCCAGTACTAACGCTGATGTGTGCAATATACTCAATTTTACCCTCTAGTGGCTGGTCAACAGAGAGTCAACGAATATGTTTTAGCTAGCTGATTGAGTCATTTTATGCACAACAAATTCAAAAAGAGCAAAACATAGTGGCATCTACCCAGGAAGTCTTATTATGTGACCTGTCACCATAAGAAATGTATATAAATCAAGTTTTAACCTAAATCATCACTTCTCAAATCACCTACTATCTATGAAGGTTCATGGCTTTCTACTCAAGCCTCTCCCCAAAACATCTCTCCCCAAAACATAGTTTGTCTGAACGAGGCAATAATTGTCAAACTGGTGTATATTTAAATTGGAAATAGTTTGATGTATGCCAAGACGTATTTTATTGTATAAAAGACGCATTTTCCATTCTTTAAATCTTTTTCTATTTTCTATTTGAATCCCTTTGTCAGTCTTGCCCTTGGTTTTTAAGTTCTACTCAGTTTTGCCTTTGGTTCTTAAGTTCTACTCAGTTTTCTCCTCTCTTAGTATCAATCTCGCACTCGTTTGCGGCCGATCTTTGCTACTACGCCCGATTGGTTGAGACAATTGTCACCAGGATCGTGCCCACCAACCGTTGATCCTCCGTGATCTACCGGACATGATAACCCCTATATCCGTTGGGAACCTCTATCCATGCAAAATAACGAGTTTGCCACCGGTACTTTAACTCCATAAACAAATGAACTTGAGTATAATTTGAAGGGAACATGTTTAAAGGTGTATAATTTGTGCATTACATTCCACTCTATAAAAATGATAATCTCTCAAGATTTTCTTAGCACAATATTATCACGTATTAAATGCGATTTCAAAGAGTTCAAATGTGTATAATTTTCTTATATGCAAGTTTATACATTACATTCCACTCTATGAAAATGGGGGAGAAAATGATAATCTCTCAAAATTTTGCTAGCACATCATTATCTCGTTATTAAGAGCGATTTCACAGTGTTCAAAGGTTTAAATTTTTTGTATATGCAACTTTATGCATTATATTTCACTCCATAGAAATGATAAATGATCAGGGTTTTATTAGCACAACATTATCATGACCTAAGTGCGATTTCAAAGAGTCTAAAGGTGTATAATTTTCGTATATGCCAGTTTACGCATTATATTCCACTATATGAAAATAATAATCTCTCAAGATTTTCGTAGCACAACATTATCAAGTATTAAGTGCGATTTCAAAGAGTTCAAAGGTGTATAATTTTCGTATATGCAAATTTATGCATTACATTCCACTCTATGAAAATAATAATCTCTCAAGATTTACTTAGCACAACATTATCACATATTAAGTGCGATTTCAAAAAGTTCAAAGGTGTATAAACTTTGTATATGCAAGTTTATGCATTACATTCCACTCTATGAAAATGGGGGGAGAAAATAATTTTCAAAATTTTGTTAGCACATCATTATCACGTATTAAGTGCAATTTAAAAGTGTTCAAAGGTTTATAATTTTCGCATATGCAAGTTTGTGCATTACATTCCACTCTATGAAAATGATAATCTCTCAAGATTTTCTTAGCACGACATTATCACGTATTAAGTGCGATTTCAAAGAGTTCAAAGGTGTATAATTTTCGTACACGCAAGTTTATGCATTATATTTCACTCCATAGAAATGATAAATGATAAGGATTTTATTAGCACAACATTATCATATTCTAAGTGCGATTTAAAAGAGTTCAAAGGTATATAATTTTGGTATATATATTACATTTCACTATATGAAAATGAAGATAGACAAAGGGCATGGGCGGGACCCACCTGTGGTCCCATCTTGCAACGCCAACCTAGATACACGTGGGTAAGCTATGGGTCCGGCGCTCACGTGGATAAGCTGTGGGTCCGATGCTGATCTGGATAAGTTGAGAGAGGTGTCCACTACGGGAACCGACTGAACACGGCCCCACTTGTCAGCATGTAATGGCAAGGGTACACTATGGGACCCGACACGCGGGCCCTACTCGTTAGCATCGCATCGTATTTAGGGTCCACTACGGGACCCGACTGAACGCGACCCCACTTGTCAGCATGTAATGGCAAGGCTGACGGACGGCGAGTTTCATATCATGTGAGAGTTTCATACAAGGAGATGGGCAAAAGTGAGGAAAAACTAAACGGCTAGAGAAAACTGAGTACAACTAATGAACTGAGAGTACGAAAATAGAAATCCCTAGAAAATATAGAAGAGATAGCACATAAATTCGTGTACAGCGGCATTTGCAAAGTGACAGACGCCACCAAAAAAGGTAAATAAAAGGATGCTAACCACACTCAACCAGACCCTACATATGAACTCAGTGCAGAAGAACTGGACACAACTAATGACGAGCCGACTTCAGATGACGAGGACCAAAATTTCGGTAACCCTAAAACAAGGTTATCATATCATCTGTTGAATGAATTTTAATCCCTGTAAAGTACTACAGCATTGTTAGTAACTGTTATTTTTTTAAAAACAGGCTAATGATGGTAGATCAACTGCAGCACACAAGAAGTCTACAATAATAACTGTACCTCAATCTACCGTAATATCATAGTTATTTATATTTTCTACCTATGTAACTACATAATAGCTATTTATATTGTCTACCTATGTAACTACATAATATGCATCTCCATTTTTCAGGGAAATTTTGAAATTGACACAAATGATGTAGTGACCAAGACAGTGTGCACTAATATTATACAGAGTAGTATGCGCCAACTACGCTACAAGCTTAAGAAGGAGAATTGGGACAAGATTAAAGATATGAGCCACCAGGAAGCATATAAGATGAAGCCAACAAATATACTAGAGAGAAGTTGTAAAGATCTTGTGGACAGATGGTTTGATGCCCACTATCAGCTACTAACATTTACACTTACAAATACTTAGTACATAAATCTCTGCTGCACAGAAGACTCACAAGTTCATACTTAAATTTACGAAATGTGCGTGAAGAATCAAGTGAACAGAGAAGCTGTGAAGAAGAACCATACAACTAGATCGAGATGCTTCATTGCACACTACGAAGCTCTTTTACGTTTTTAAGTTCATATATGAAACAGTTGTTCTACCAAACTTAGTATAAATTTGGCTAACTCATGTTCATAATTCCAATTTTTTGTAGAACTCAGAGAACTTGAAGGAGGTGACATCTCCAATTGAATTCTATAGATTTACCCACACTAACAAGGAAGGCATCATGACTACGGAAGCCAAAGATGCTTATGTAAGACATTTTTAATACTGCTAATATTTTGTAATGAATAAGCTTTTTTACTTCAATATTTCTTATGCTTTCATTTGAACTTATTTGCAGGATGCAATGATGACCATGAAAAATATACCACGCCTAGAAGATGAGACTCAAAAAATAGAATTGCAGATTATTGAAGAAGTCTTGAAGGAGAAGAGCACAACGAGCTCAAGCACAGGCACGTTCCTCTCAAATTTGGGAGTTGGATCAATCTCAAAGAAGAGCTCTGTGTCCACAACACGCATCCAAGAACTAGAAAACAAGCTTGTTGAACAGGAGGAACTATCACTCCTCACAGCTGAAAGGTACAAACAAGAGATGCAGGAAAGGATGGAAGCCCAGGATAAAAGATTTGAAAAAATGAAAAAAACAAAAAGAGGACCACAACTCTGATGAAGGCACATGAAGAGAAAAATAAAGCAACTAAAAAGTAGCAGCAAGAATTAGAAGCCACACTTAGTATCATCTCAAGGACATCACCTCAGCAAGAACAGGGCAACAACTCAACAACACCTCCATCTTGATGAAATTGTTCATCAATGTGATTTACTTAGTTGTATCTTCATGTTAAAACTATTACACACAATTTTATCGCCGCCATTTTATATATTGGTTCTAAATTTTATTTGTCTGTATGGTATATTTTTCATTTTCTGCATAATTATTAATGTGACGAAATTATTGGCACTGTCATTAACACGTGGACCCACGTGTCAGAACCATCTCGGTCCCACCTGTCCGAACCGTCTTGGTCCCACCTGTCAGAACCCTCTGGGTCCCACCTATCCGAACCCTCCGGATCCCACCTATTAGAACCCTCCGGGTCCCACCTGTCTGAACCCTCTTGGTCCCACCTGTCAAAACCCTATGGGTCCTACCTGTCCGAACCCTCTGGGTCCCACCTGTCTGAACCGTCTCATACCCGCCATTGGTCCACCTGTAAGAACCACTGGGTCCCACTGGTGTATTTTTTTATGATACGGCTTTTATGACAAAATTAGTGACAGCTCATTTTTGTCAACAACATATATTCATTGACAAAATATGGATATTAAGTGACAAAAAGGATCTGTCAATAAATACCATTTTTGTTGTAGTGAACCTTTCATTGTAGCTTTAAAAAATTGTAAAACATTATAAACATCATACAATACCACTCTATCATTTTTCAGGTTTCAAATATTCCACAATTTCTATCAAAGTAATATCCTTTGTTTGAAATACAATGCAATACTTCAGTCATGTAAGCAAATATCAAAACTGAAATTCTGTTCTTTGTTTGAAGTAATATCCTTGATTCTACAAACTGTGCTTTGTTTGAAGCAATACAAACCATCATATATAGCTAAAATGCAAGTTCACATAAGGACATGTCAAAACTAAAATTTTCTGATAGTGAAATTTAAGAGAATATTAAAAGTAGATACAAATTCATCAATTTTGCTAACACAAGCCATTTGGGGCAATAGTAAATTATCAATTTCAGTACACAAATACCATCACCATAACCTGAAGAATTAAACCAAGAACCCTAACACTTAACTGACAAAATTGAATTACTAAAATTTAGTTAACACTTGAACCTAAGAAACCCTAGAACAATTAACACCTAAACCATTAACAGTAACATAAGTCTATCTAGATGATCACCAAACCCTACAAATCCTAGAATAGTACCTATCCATGATCAATAGAGGAGAAAACCCTACTCTATTCATGAAACAAACATTGGTATATAGACAGATAAAGACAAATCAGCCTAAAATTGCAATAGTGGAATTTTAGAGAAAATTAATGTACATACAGATTCATTAATTTTGCTAACACATGGCATCATCATATGTCGGTATTGTTTACTCAATTTCATTTTTTACTAATGGGAAATTCTCATTTACATTACACAATTACCTTATTACCTCATGCTACTGATCTGAATAATCTGAACAAACCCTACCAATCTAATTTAGTCAAAATCTGCAAGAGTGGACGGGGAGGAGGGAATGTGGCATACCTGCTCCACAACCTGCTGATACGTTGCTAACGTATCCATAATTTTTGATGTTCCATGCTTGGTTTTATCTACTTTCTTATGTTTTGTTCTAACTTTGGAGTACTTTTTATATACTTTCTTGGACTAACCTATTAACAAGATGCCACAGTGTCAGCTGCCTGTTTTCTGCTGTTTTTGGTTCCAAGAAGTCAGAAAATGAATATTCTCGGAATTGGACTGGACAAAAGACAAAGTCAGTTTTTCACCGAGAAGGACACGGAGCCAGAATACGAGACGGAGAGGGGCCAGGGGTCCGCCACACCACCTGGACCCGCGTCCTAGTCTGGCCTGCGCCATGGGGTGGTCTGGCCGCCCCAGGCCTCCCCTTCCGACTATAAGATGCCTCCGGTACAGAAACCTAAGGACCCGATCAAAATTCCACGAAAGAGTCTGTAGCCGCCATCATCTCCATCCCTAGATCGGGAGGGATCTGAAGCTCTTCCTGGCACCCTGCCGAAGAGGGGAATTCACCCTGGAGGCCTTCTTCATCACCATGCAAGCCTCCGGTGTGATGCGTGAGTAGTTCATCCTTGGACTATGGGTCCATGTAGTAGCTAGATGACTGGTTCTTCTCCTTTGTGCTATCATGTTTAGATCTTGTGAGCTCCGTTCATGATCAAGATCATCTATTTGTAATCCTACATGTTGTGTTTGCGGGGATCCGATGGATATTGAGATGCTATTTCAGATTGATTATTGATTCTATCATCTCTTTGTTATTTGTGATCTTGCATGTTTTCTGTTGTTAGTAGCTATCTTGGCCAAGTAGATGCTAGCAACTCCAAGAGTTAATATTTATGCTCGATAGTGGGTTCATGCCTCTAGTAATCTGGGGAAGTGATAGAAATCTCTAAGGTACTAGATGTGTTGTTGCTACTAGGGAGAAAACAACAATCTTTGTTCATAGAACAATCGTATTGTTTACTTTACACGCAATGCGTAATGCAATTATATGTTGCTTGCAACTTAATACTGGAGGGGGTTCGGATGATAACCTGAAGGTGGATTATTAGGCATACATGCAGTTGGATGGCGGTCTATGTATAATGTTGTAATGCCCAATCAAATCTCAAAGGATTCAAGATGATTAGTATATGCTTGTATGCTTTCTCGATGTTTGTCAATTTCCCCGCTATAATTTGTTCACCCAACATGTTATCTATCTTAATGAGAACCACCACTAGTGAACTATGGACCCCAATCCTTTTTTTACCATCAATCTACTGTTTCGCTTTTTACATTTACTTTCTGCAAGCTTTTACTTTCTTCCACTCGATACGTTTAATCCTTTGTTTTTAGGAAAAACGGTGAGATTGACAACCTTATCGCAAGTTGGGCGCAAAGTTTTGTGGTTGTGTTGTGCAGGATTCCACGTTGCTGCTAGCATCGGTAGTGCGCCCTGCCAAAGCTCAGCTAGCAATACCTTGGAGGTGTTTCCTTGCTCCTACTGGTTCGATAACCTTGGTTTTATAACTGAGGGAACTTACTACTGTGCTCATCATACCTTCCTCTTGGGGTTCCCCAACGAGCTCGATATCAACCACGAGACAGCAAGTACTTTTCTAGCGCCGTTGCCGGGGAGACAAGGACATCGTCACAAGGGGAGTCCCTCATAACCAATCTCTTTACTTTGTTAATTTTGTTTTTCTTAGTTTACTATCTGCTTTGTTTGCTTGTTTCTTTATCAAAAACACACAAAAAATTAGTTGTTATAGTTTGCTTTCTTTATTAAAAACTTAAAAAAAAAGATTATTAGTTCCTAGCTTAAGTTGTTTTTATGTCTAGTTTTGCTCCAATCACTATTTCATTATGGATAGCCCACTCGGTTTCCTATTTGGGATAACTACTATCACTGCTAAGGTAGTAGATGAACCACCGCCTGCTAGAACCTCCATGGAAGATTTTATAAGGTATAGAGAATCTTATAAGGGTAAAGTCATGAGAGCCGTGTTAAAAAGGTTGGATCTAATTGCTAAAATTTTGCTTAAACGCCATGATATAAATTGTTGATCTAAACAGGATACTAAACATCTTAAATTCCAATGTGGCTTTAGTAAAGAATTTGTAATTATGAACTATCATTGGAATAACTATATTCATCTTGGATTTGAAGAAGTAGAACAATTCGTTTTGTTTATGGGAGCTTCTGAAATAGAATCCTTCATGTCTAAAAACTATGAAACCTGTGTTGCTTGTAAAGACCTTAAAGATATGGTCTCTTCTATCCTTGATCATTGCATAGAAAATTTTAGCAATAATAGTTATATCATTGATTATAAAGGGAGACTCGGTCATGCACAAGAATGTGTCTACAATTTGTAGGAGCTTATGGAAGAAGAAATTGCTGAACCCGAAAGCTCATTAGATGAAAAAGAGGAGGAGAGTGATGGACAAAAGGAGGAAGAATGGATCTACCCATGCCTACCTTCTAATGAGAGTAACTCTTTATCCCTTACATTATTTGATTGTCCCCCATGCTTACCAAAGGAGGATGAATATTATGTTCCTCTGAATTCTCTTGAAAAATCTACTATGGGTAAAACTTGTGATAATAATTATGCTCCTGTTATCTATGATAATCCTTTATTAGTGCATAACTTCGAAATGCATGGTACTGAAGAGCGTTGCTTAGAAAATGTTTATGATAAATCTCTAGATGATGGTCCTATACTGGTCGATAATATTAATTGTACTACTATTAAAAATGAGATTGGAGGGGTCTTGACCTTATCTTGGAACCCCATACCTCTTGAGAATGATTAGTCACCTTGTTATAAAATTGTTAAAAGTGGGTTTGAAGGTTTTAATCCCATTATTTTTGAGCTTGATAAAAATTATGTGTTTGTAGATCATGAAAAGCATGCTTTATGTGATAGTTATATTGTTGAGTTTATTCATGAAGCTAGTGAAAATTATTATGAGAGAGGAAAATATGGTTGTAAAAGTTTTTTTCATGGTACTGAAACTCCTCTCTATGTGCTGAAAGTTTTGAAGTTACTCTCGTTTTATCTTCCTATGCTTGTCACTTTGTTCTTCATGAATTTATTTGCGTATAAAATTCCTATGCATAGGAAGTGGGTTAGACTTAAATGTGTTTTGAATTTGCTTCTTGATGCTCTCTTTTACTTCAATTCATATTTCTTATGTGAGCATCTTCTCAAACTATCATGCCTAACTTAAAGGCGTTAAAGAAAAGTACTTATTGGGAGATAACCCAAAAGTTTTAGATGAGTCTTGGAAGTTGTTACCTCTGTAATAACCTCTCCTTATCCTTTTTATTTGAGTAACCTCTAATGAGAGAGAAGTAATGCTTGGGAAAGTTGCTGTCCCGAAACAGATTTTTGTTCTTTACCGTAAAAATTCGTGTAAAATCTATGTACGTTGTTTTGAAGCGTGAATTTTTTTGAGCAACATAAGGTCTTCGAAAAAATTCGTCTTTACCTGCTGGTCCGTTTGGACAGATTTCTGCCATTATTTGCATTTGCTTCTTGTTGGTTCCTTTTTGAGTTCTTTTGGGGAATTGAGCTTTTTGAAGGAAGTGCTACAGTAGTTTGTGTTTTATTGGAAGTTTTATTGGTGTTGAAACTGAACCTAAAGACTTATTATCTTGAGTGCACTAATGTTGCTAATAAAGATTGTGTGAAGTTTTGTATGAAGGAAAAATTTAAGGTGTATGGAAGGAATGAGTAATGAGATGAAGAATGGACTAAAGCTCAAGCTTGGGGATGCCACGTGTGTCACCCCAAGAAATATCCTAGAAGTACAAGCGTCAAAGCTTGGAGATGCCCAAGGCATCCCCCTCTTCATCAATAAAAATCCCAGGTTTCTTCCAAATGCTTCATTTTTATTGTTTCATGCACAATTGTGTTGTTCTTGGAGCATCTTCTTTTTCGTTTTCGTTTTGGTTTTTCGTTTGCTTTGTTTGCTTAGTTTGCTGAATAAATCGGTTGGACCCCCTCTTTCATACATTGGTTTTCAAATAGTTTGGTTTGGATTGGAAAAGAGTAGGAAAGTTCATGCTTAAGTGGTAAAGAGAGCTTGTTTTTGACTGTGGCCTATGCTTCGTCATGCCATGCTTGATATTGTTTTGGATTTAGCTTAGTGATTATTGTTGTAGCATGACTTGTTATAAACAATTGAGATTGCTTAATGTGCCTTGGAAGGATCATGCGTTGTTTTAGCATATTAAAGCATAGTAATGTGGTATTCTCCTTTGATGCTTTATTTGGGTTGACTTGGCGCATGCTCACACCATGTTATGACTATCCAAAGTCACCATAGCCTTGATGATTCTTTAGTTTTCGACTTGTAATATCACTTTATGCTTTAATCAATGATGTTTTGTCGCTTTGCATGATTATGGCCATTATTGCTCTCTTAGTTTGTCGCTCCCAGTCTTTTGCTAGCCTACGTAACCAAGTGTGAGTTCCACTCATGCATCCAACTTCTTAAACCAAGTTATTCCAAAGAGTCCACCATACCTACCTATTAGCAATTGCTATTCCAAGTATATTCATGTTTTTATCTACCTTCCGAATTAAACTTGTTATGTGAAAATTAGTGATTAAAGCTCTCACGAACTTGATGACACACTTTACTTTTCTTGCATTTAATAAACTTGAACCATCGTGTCCATATTTGTTGCGTATATGCTTGCGCTTTATAAGTTGAAATTAGCGGAACCATGTATCATGGGGAACGCTTTCAACATTGCACTTGTACTTTGTACCCCGTTGATATCATGTTGTTTTGCTTATGGATCCCGGCGGTGTGAAATAAAAGTGGAACTTGTAAGATCATGGAGTTTGTATGTGTGTTAGAGAAACACCTAGGCCGCTAGCCTAATCCATGCCTAATCATGGTGGAAACTTGCAGCATCATCATAATGAGCACTCTATGAAGCATCCTTAATAAAAACCTATGCAAATAGCAAATAAAAAGATCGCTGAGATGCTCATTGTCTGCTTGCCATGTCATTTTGATTATGGGATAGCTCCTGTATTGTAACATCCCAAAACTTAATCCAAGGTTAATGAAGATCAAATCTACCCAGTTTAGGGTTAACAAAAACTTTTCCTTTTAAAATGATTAAGCATTCATATGTGTGTGCATATAATTTAGGAGTTGTTTGAAATGCCATGTTTAAGTGATCCATTGGTTGTAAAATGATTCTAAGGTGAATTAAACATCATCTAGATCATTCACAAGAATTTCCTAAAGAAAAAGAAATCAAAAAGAATAAAATAAAGAAATGGTCATTTGTGCCATCTTAACTAACTAGCCTACTTTGGCTATTCCTAGAACTCACATCTTAATGTAAACAATTGTGGTTCTCTCAGCCTCTTTCTAGTACAAGTAGTGTTGTACCAAGGCCCACTTTGTTTTATCCCAAAAAGTTTCAAACACTAAATTTAAATGACAATTAAAAATTGAATGTAGTTCATATGTATAGATCCCACTTTCTCAAAAACCACTCAAATGAATTCCATTTAACAAATCCTAGCAACCACAGTCTACCAAGCATCAGATCAAAGCATCCACCAAAAATCAGCTCAAAATTCAAAAATTTCTCTCATGCGGCCATTGTGTCGAACAGGTAGCAGGCAGAGATCAATTGGCCTAACTAATAATGTTGCTAGTTAAGCCTTTGTCCCCCATTGGACCCTCTCTACTCTCCTTGTCCCTCCGGAGTCCAACCAAGCCATCAACCAACCACCCCTTCCCTGCAGCACCAGTGCAGTGCCGCCCAATGAGGTCATCACCGGCCAGATGCCGCCAGCACGCTAGGGATCGAGCCGTGCCATTCCAGCGTGCCCACTAGCTCCTTAACCCTACCGCCGCCCAGGGTACACCCCTCGATCAACCCCAGCCCCTGGACCACTCCCCAACATCGTCGCCCTCTCTCTCTGCGAGCAAGCCAGAGCGCGCTAGAGCCCGATTGCCACTAGCATGCAGCAGAACGCCCCTTGACACCATATCGCGCACGCCGCTTCGCCTCGACCCCAGCAACCCACCAGACACGGCCGTGCACCGCCGCGTGACCCGCAGTCGCCATGATCGCCGTCGAGCATCGCCTCTGTCCCCCAGAGCGCGTGAAGCACCTAGTAGTTAGGCACCGCCCCTAGCCGCGCCATTGCACCGTAGCTGACCGCCAATAGACCACCCACCATCTGCCTACCTCGCCACACCGGTAGCCCCCCTGTTTCGCCGTCACTAACGAGCCGCGCCCATGCCTCTCGGTCTCATCGTCGTGCCTATATAAGCAGGCCACCCCAGCACCATCTCTTCACACCATTCCACTCCCCTCTCTCCACTGACCATTTCCTCTCTCTCGCCAGAGCCGCTCGAGCCGCTGTTCGCCGGAATTGCACCGGAGTAGGCCGCTGCAGAGGAGGACACACTACCGTCGATTCCGTCCACCTCAGCCCCTGCCGCTACCTCGCCTGAGTCCACCGTCGTCGTCCAGTTCAATCGCCCGCCTCGCCGCACTAGCTGGAGCCCTGGTACGTCCCCAGTAGACCCCCACCGGCCATTTAGGGTTCGGTCTCGCCGGCGACGAGTCCGTCGACGACGACGTGGGACCGTTGATCCATGTTTTAATCAGAGCGCAGATCGTCGTCCCGTATCGCCGGCGTTTAAAGAGTCAGTCACCGAGCGGGACCACCTGTCGGCAAGGCCAATGAGCACCACTGGGCCGGCCCATTTAATTTCCCGCCTAAGCCCGTAGATTCAAAAATAGGTTTTGCTATTTTAATTCAAACATAGTTCTGTCCCTTAGTTTAAAAATCAATTTAGGAAGATTTACTAAACCAAATTGAGTGATTCCAATTTTGTTGGAAAGCTTCTAAAAAGATCTATCCAAGCCCTTTGGATTTAATTCATTTAGAGTTAGAGATCTCTCCTAGTAAAAATAACAAGACAAAAGCTTTTCCACATTCAAACATTTTTATAAAATCAACCATAATAGCTTTTGAGTTGATTCCAACTCTCAAAAATCACATTTAACCATACCTATCTGAATATGTAATAATATTAAGGTTTACATGCAGTGACTTTGGACTAGTACCAAAATAGTGCTATATAGGCATTTCTAGTCACTTTAAATCATTAAATATTAAACTTAAACTTATTAAAATGTGATCCAACCTTTAAATCACATTCCCATATGTTAGAATATGTGGTGATGACATGTGTCCACATGATCCCATATTTTAATTGGAGAATATTAAATCTTAGTTATTTTTCAATGAGTAGAAATTAATTTTCTCAAATTAAAAGAATGAGGCTAGTTAATTCAACCTTGTGATGCTTGTGATGATAATAGATCATCAAATGTGTGCCTTAGTGTGCTAACTAGACTAGTTAAGTATTGTTTGGTGATTGTGTACTCTGTATGTATTTATAAATGATAGTACCGACCAAGCTTACGAGGAGGAGGAGTTCTACCAAGAGGAGGAGGATGAAAACTTCAACCACTGCATTGCACAAGGCAAGCCACCATTAACAATGCAAGCTAACCCTTGCAAGCTAGATAACCTAAGCAAGATGCATTAGGCATGCTTTGGTTATACCATGTTGACTTGTACCTACTCCTAGTTTTATTTACGAAGCTTTACTTTCTTTACTTTACTAAAGTCCTTTACTTGTTTTAAAGGTAGCATAAAGAGTATAAAACTTGACCTATCTAGTTGGACTTAGATGTCATTCTATGGCATGAGATTGAATTAGCATCCCACCTTAGTTAACACTCTTAACTTAGTAGTTTAGAGCAAAACCAAAACTAGATCACTTTAGATGGGAATACTTGGTGAAAATGAATTATGAAAACCTTGGAATGATGAGTCATTCTATTGAGATGTTTTGACATGTGTTGAGAAATACAAATGGTTTATGATGATGAAAATGTTGAGGCATGAGCCTTAGCCCTTTTACAAAACTGATGGTTGGGTTCAGATGCGATACCATTCATGAGATCCTTTATTTGTGTAAGACCTTATTTATGGTTTGTAATGGATGATGTACTGTGATATCCAATCTGTTATGTCTCGCAAAAATGGTAATCCTGGGTGTTGACAAGTTGGTATCAGAGCCATCCCGACCATAGGAGACCCTAGTTAGAATGGACGTCTAAACAAAAACTTAGTTTCAAAAACCAAAGTGAGTACTTATGAAAACTATTTCCTCTCTTACCCTTGGGAATTCTTTCTCTCAAAAAAATTCATGTTCCTCCAAATTCTTACATTACTACATAAAAATTTGACACACTTGATCACTTCACTAACTTTCTCATCCTTAATCCTTATAGATGGAAACTCAGTTTAGCAAGTTCTACCAGTTGGGCAACAGAGGCCAACTGATCTTCGAGAGGGATCTGGATTCACTGTCGGAGTACTTGGGGCGCCCGCATCCGGAATTCCTTGGAGATCAACTTCCTGGACCCCCAGGAGGAGATTTACAATGGCTAGTCACCGCTGATCTTCGAGGCAAGATAGAAGCACCAATGTCCGGGAGGATCCAGTTCTCCGTGAGGGAGAACAACTGGCTAGATGGATTAGCCAGGGCAATGCATGAGGCTCTCGCACGTCTATGTGCCCTCAGTGTCAACCAAATCCAAGGAACCCGCTTTGCTCACTATGCAAGGCATGACTTCATGGGAATGCCAATGGAGATGCCAAGTCACCCGGAGTTGAAGAGTCAAGTGGAGAACCTTGACTTCCTGCTATACGATCGCCAGAAGGAATTGGACAATGCTAGGGAGTTTGCCAACCACAATCGTGCCATTGCCGCCCAGAAGGCCCAGACTTTCTCACTGCTTGTTAAGGACCGTCAGTCTCTTTGCCTCTAGCGTGAAAAGAAGGATCACACCATCGCCTGTCTTCGCAAGAAGGTGGCCGACCTCGAGAAGACCATCAAGGAGCAAGAAGCTCAGCTTGCAACAAAGGAAGAAGAAGAGGAAGGTGAAGATATCCAAGGGGATATTGACTCCTACCTTAGCAATGATGATGACTTTCTGGAGGAAGATGTCGTGGACTTCTACACCGACGATGATCACTCTGACTTCTTCGATGATGAGTAGATGCACTAGAGCACTGTCGTGGCATGAGATGTATCGGTCCCATTGTATCGTAGCATACAGAATAGTTCTTAAAACCATCTATTTTCCTTTGATGTTGTGGTGTGTGTGTGTGTTTGTATCGTGTGCTTGCTTGAATGAATGAAAAGAAGTTAGTTGCAAAACCTGAGTCAAACCCAAAGTTTTAGCTTTGAAATCAAAACCATGAACCCTAGAACTTTCCCTCTTACCCCTTTATCCATCTCAATCTTCAGATGACTCGTGGAAATCCCGAAGGGAGCAGCTCATCGCAGGACCCAATGCTGCAGATTATGCAAATGCTGGTTGCAAACCGTGAAGCAAGCAGGGCAGAGCTCTAGGCCAACTTAGCAACACTACAGCAGATCGCTCAGATGGCCCAAAACAACCAAGGGCATGGAAATCAGGATCATCAAGGATCCAAGCTGAAAAACTTCCAGAATACCAATCCCCCAATCTTTAGCACTTCGGAGAACCCATTAGATGCTGATGACTGGTTGTAGACAATGGAGAACAATTTGGAAGTAGCCAGAGTTGATGACAATGAGAAGGTTCCTTTTGCCACTCACTATTTGGCAGGAGATGCAAAAGCATGGTGGAACAATATCCGCACAATGAACCATGGTCAAGTGATGACATGGGACGCCTTCAAAATCAAGTTCAGTCGCACCCACGTGCCGCAGGGTCTAGTCACCGGAATGAGGGATGAATTCCGAGAGTTGAAGCAAGGCAGAATGACTGTAGTGGAGTACCATGACAGATTCCTGTCCTTAGCAAGGTATGCACCTGATGAGATCAACACGGAGGCCAAGAAGAAGGAGAGATTCTTGAACGGACTGCATGATGAGATGCAGACTGTCCTTATCAACATCCGTTTCGAGGATCTTGAAGAGCTAGTCGACTCTGCCACAGATGGAAGGGAAGATTAACCAGGCAAACGACAACCGCAAACGTCGTATGATGCACCAAGATGGATCCAATAGTCACCAGAAGTACCGTCCCAACCCTTCTGCGGGATATGCACCGAGGAACAACCGACCCCTAATGTCTCGTCCAAGCTACCCCAACCATAGCGGAGGCAATGTGAAGTCCGGAGGAAACAATAATCACTCTGGCAACACCAGAAATTTCAACCGTGCACCTCCCAAGAGCAACAACAACAACACCGCTTTAACTGGAAGCAATGTTGTGCCCGTGGCAGTAAAAGACAAGTCTCAGATCACTTGTTTCGAGTGTGGAGTGAAGGGTCACTATTCCAATGAGTGCCCCAAGAAGATTGCCGCCACTACCAATGTGAATGCCCCAGCTCAACAGTAGCGTCGTGTTCAACCAGGAAGAAGATTCGCCCCAGGGAACCCTCACAATCGCAACGGTCGTCTCTTCCACATGAATGAAGAAGCCCAAGCGCCCAGATGTAGTGTTGGGTATGTTTTTTGTCAACTCAGTTTTAGCAAGAGTGTTGTTTGATTCTGGAGCATCGCACTCATTTTTCACCGAAGAATTTGCATGCACTAGTAAGATTCACCCAACCAACCTGAAGCATGTCATGATAGTTCAAATTCCTGGTTCAACTACAAAAGCTAGAAAAAATTGCAAAGTTGTGCCTATCAGAATACATGGGATAGATTTTTATGCTAATCTAATAGTACTTGGAACCAAAGGTTTGGAAGTAGTACTAGGAATGGATTGGATGTCAAAGCATAAAGGACTGATAGACTGTGCTAAGAAATCCATCACCATGACCAGTAGCTCTGGAGTAACATTAGAGCATACCTCTGAAACCCTGCCTCGTCAATTCAAGCGCAACAAGAGTCTAGCCCTGCCCACCATAGACCAAGTCAGAGTAGTCTATGAATACCCCGATGTATTCCCAGATGAATTGCCCGGTATGCCCCCAGATAGGGATATTGAGTTCATTATTGAACTAATCCCTGGAACCGGACCCATAGCCTAGAGACCCTATAGCATGAAGCCCTCAGAGTTAGTGGAATTGAAGAAACAGCTGGATGCTATGTTGGCAACAGGCTTGATTCAACCAAGCGCATCGCCATGGAGATCGCCAGTGTTATTCATCGACAAGAAAGATGGAGGCAACCGTTTGTGCACTGATTATAGAAAGCTGAATGACGTCACCATCAAAAACAAGTACCCTTTTCCAAAGATAGAAGATCTATTTGACCAGTTGACTGGTGCTCAGGTATTCTCAAAGATTGATCTTAGGATTGGTTATCACCAACTTAAGATTCATGCAACGGATATTCCGAAGACCGCCTTTACTACTCGATATGGTTTATACGAGTATATGGTTATGTCTTTTGGATTAACCAATGCCCCTGCTTATTTCATGAATCTCATGAATAAGATCTTTATGAATTTCCTGGATAAGTTTGTCGTTGTGTTTATCGACGATATCCTTATCTACTCCAAGTCAGAAGAAGAGCATGAGCAACATCTGAGAATCATCCTTGAAACCCTTAGAGAGCATCGGCTGTATGCCAAGTTCAGCAAATGTGAGTTCTGGCTGAAAGAAGTAGGATTCCTAGGACATAATGTGAGTTCTGTTGATCCCGCCAAAATTAAAGATGATGAAGAATGGGAAGCCCCAACCACTCAAACCCAAGTCCGTGCATTTCTCGGATTAGCGGGATATTACCGCAAGTTCGTAGAAGGATTCTCTAGTATCGCCAGACCCATGACCCAATTGTTGAAGAAGGACAAGAAGTTTGAATGGACCGACAAATGTGAAGCCAGTTTCTAGGAGCTCAAGAGGAGATTGATTTCAGCCCCAATATTGATCATGACAGATATCAAGAAGCCGTTTGATGTGTATTGTGATGCATCCAAGATTGGTCTCGGATGTGTATTAATGCAAGAAGGCAAAGTTATCGCATATCTGTCTTGACAACTAAAGCAACATGAGCAGAACTATCCGACCCATGATCTGGAGTTAGCAGCCGTAGTTTTGGCATTGAAGACATGGCGTCATTATCTTATGGGTAATCGCTATGAGATTTACTCAGATCACAAAAGGTTGAAGTATATTTTCACTCAGAAGGAGCTGAATATGAGGCAAAGGAGATGGATAGAGTTAATCAAGGATTATGACCTTGACATTCACTATCACCCCGGCAAAGCCAATGTGGTAGCAGATGCTCTTAGCAGATTGCCGTGCAGACTAAACACCATGATTAAGGAGAAGCAACCCAGTTTATATGAGGAGTTGGAGCAGTTTAGAACTAAGTTAGTTAGTAAAGGATTCTTAGTTAGTATTGAACTTCAACCCACTTTGATCAGCCAAATCAAGGAATCCTAGAAGGGGAATGAAAGTATCAATGGAATCAAGCGTCGTATTGGTATAGGAAAGGTACCTGGATTCACCAAAGACGAAGAAGGAGTTATGTGGTACAAAGGACGTATCTGTGTGCCCGCAGATTCGGAACTGAAGCAAGTTATCATGCAAGAAGCTCATGATACTCTTTATTCTATCCACCCCAGAGGAACGAAGATGTATCAAGATTTGAAAGAGAAATTTTGGTGGCACAAGATGAAGAGAGAAATCGGAAGCTACATCGCCAAGTGTGATATCTGTCAAAGAGTCAAAGCAGAACATCAGAGACCCGTAGGACTGTTGCAACCATTGCAGATTCCAGAATGGAAATGGGATTCTGTCGGAATGGACTTTATCATCGGATTGCCTACTTCGAGTAGGGGAAATGACTCAATCTAGGTCATTGTTGATAGACTTTCCAAGGTCGCTCACTTTATACCTGTCAACACAACCTACCAGAGTTTGAAGCTAGCAGAGTTGTACATTGCTAGAATTGTTAGTCTGCATGGAACCCCCAAGACCATAGTATCAGATCGAGGAACTCAATTTACCTCTAGATTTTGGCAGAAAGTCCAAGAAGGATTAGGAACCAAGTTGAATTTCAGCACCGCTTATCACCCGCAAACTGATGGACAGACTAAAAGAGTCAACCAAATCTTAGAGGATATGTTGAGAGCTTGTGTGTTAGAATACATATCAAAATGGGAAGACTGCCTGCCTTTCGCAGAATTCTCATAGAACAACAGTTATCAAGCCAGTCTGCAAATAGCACCATTTGAGTTCCTATACGGAAGAAAGTGTCGTACCCCTTTGAACTGGTCGCAAGTAGGAGAGAGTCAGATCTTTGGACCCGACATTCTCCGAGAAGCCGAAGAAAAGGTTCACAAAGTCCGGGAGCACCTCAAGACCGCCCAATCCGCATGTAAGAGTTATGTTGACAAGATAAGGAGAGACCTAGCTTTCAATGTCAGAGATTTTGTATATCTCAAGGTTTCACCATTGAAGGGAACCCAACGTTTTAGTCTGAAAGGAAAGTTAGCGCCCAGATATATCGGGCCTTTCAAGATTCTGAATCGCCGAGGAGAAGTATCTTATCAACTGGAACTGCCAGAGGAGATGTCAGCCATCCACAATGTGTTCCATATCTTGTTACTTCGCAAATGCTTAGAAGTGCCGGAGAAGACCGAAGTTTTCAAGAATATCGATCACCGAGCTATTGATATCAACAAGGACCTGACGTATCGGGAAGTGCCCATCCGTATCTTGGAGGAATCCTATAGAACCACCAGGACCAGGAGTATCAAGTGTCTCAAGATTCAATGGAGCAACCATACCGAAGAAGAAGCCACTTGGGAGCGAGAAGATTACATTAGGACGGAGTTCCTAGATCTCTTTAGTTCCTAGTTTTCTTTCGTAAATCTCGGGATGAGATTTTGTTTAAGGGGGGAAGGTTTGTAACATCCCAAAACTTAATCCAAGGTTAATCAAGATCAAATCTACCCAATTTAGGGTTAACAAAAACTTTTCCTTTTAAAATGATTAAGCATTCATATGTGTGTGCATATAATTTAGGAGTTGTTTGAAATGCCATGTTTGAGTGATACATTGGTTGTAAAATGATTTTAAGGTGAATTAAACATCATCTAGATCATTCCCAAGCATTTCCTAAAGAAAAAGAAATCAAAAAGAATAAAATAAAGAAATGGTCATTTGTGCCATTTTAACTAACTAACCTACTTTGGCTATTCCTAGAACTCACATCTTAACAGAAAAAATTGTGGTTCTTTGCACCCCTTGCTAGTACAAGTAGTGATGTACCAAGGCCCACTTTGTTTTATCCCAAAAACTTTCAAACACTAAATTTAAATGACAATTAAAAATTGAATGTAGTTCATATGTATAGATCCCACTTTCTCAAAAACCACTCAAATGAATTCCATTTAACAAATCCTAGCAACCACAGTCTACCAAGCATCAGATCAAAGCATCCACCAAAAATAAGCTCAAAATTCAAAATTTTCTCTCATGCGGCCATTGTGTGAGTAGTGTGGCGGCAGAGATCAATTGGCCTAACTAATAATGTTGCTAGTTAAGCCTTTGTCCCCCATTGGACCCTCTCTACTCTCCCCTGTCCCCCTGAGTCCAACCAAGCCATCAACTAGCCTCCCCCTTCCCTGCAACACCAGTGCAGCGCCGCCCGAATGAGGTCATCATCGGCCAGATGCCGCCACAACACCAGGGACCGAGCTGCGGCATTCCAGCATGCCCACTAGCTCTGCCCAACCCTACCGCCGCCCATGGTACACCCCTCGATCAACCCCAGCCCCTGGACCACTCCCCAGCATCGCCCTCTCTCTCTGCGAGCAAGCCAGAGTGCACCAGAGCGCGATTGCCGCCAACACGCAGCAGACTGCCCCTTGACACCATATCGCGCACACTGCTCCGCCTCGACCCCAACAACCCACCAGACATGACCGTGCACCACCGCGTGACCCACACTCGCCATGATCTCCGTCGAGCACCGCCTCTGTCCCCCAGAGCGCGTGAAGCCCCCGATAGTTAGGTGTTGGGAAAATGCCCTAGAGGCAATCATGGTTGATGATATTTCCCAAAGTATTCATCAAGTAAAGTTGTCCTTATATGAACATTAGATATATATCACTAAATGCGTGATTCAGTTGTGGAACTATGTATTCATGATTGTTCATATTAGAATGTCCTTGGTCGTTGAGGTTGTGCTGGGCACACAACTTAGACCAATGTGCAATTCGACTGATGACACGGTTCCACTTGTCATGGGCATGGTAATGCTATTCCGACTTACACTGATTCGGCTAAAGAGTTTAGCGAGTCGGACTGACCAACAGTTGAGATGCAACGAGCATGTTGTCATTTGCAGTCTCAATCAATGGAATCCTTTGACCTGAGGTGATTGCATGATCCAAGTTGTGGATCGCCAACTTAGGTTCTATCAAACGTTGTTCCGTAAATGGGAAGTTATAAAGGTAGAGTTCGGGTTGGTTGTGAAGCAAGATGCGTGACGTGGATTACCAAGATGGGATTTGCCCCTCCATAATGGAGAGATATTCCCTGGGCCCTCTCGTGTGATATGATTCGGAAGCATGGCCATGCGCTACTCAGTTAAGTGTTAACTGAGCAGTCGGACTAAGAGTTAGTCCAGTGAATCACATATCATGGTACAAGAAGAGAGTTAAGCTATTTAAGGGATGGAAACTTCTTGCCTATAGCTTAACAGATATATCGTGAGGCAACGGGACTTGGACGAAAGTCACACTGAAGGTTCGTCTTCTGACTTTACGTCACTTGGGAGTTGGCACGTCTTGCTAGAGGCCGCTACCATCTATCGACTTGAGACCGAGTGTTCATGGAAGTGAGTTGGACTCAAAGCCATGACGGGATACTTGGAGGAGTAGCTCATGTCGTGTCCAGGTGTACGTGAACCTACAGGGTCACACACTTAAGGGTAAGGAGCCCATGTGGATTAGATCCATATGGAGATTGGAGTACATCCTAGATGGGCCTCAAGCGTTGAGCCCAACTAGGAGTGTATATAACTGGAGTGACAAGGGATAGTCCCTGACCTAGCCGTCACTTTCTCCACTTCCATTTCGGGCTAGACAGGATCGAGCAGTCCTTTGTCCGAAGCTCCTTCCTGTATGTGTGGATACCGGTAGAGGCGTTGCACGTGCGGCGCTGGAGACGGGGAGCTTGTGGGGATCTGACGAAGGAGTTCGTGGGATTCGGAGGGCTGTCTGTGGGATCGTTCGGCACTGCTTCAACGCGCAACGTCAACTTTCGCATCTACACGTCTAGCGGTAATCTCGTGGCCTATAACCTGAGCTGGATCTTGGGAGCTCCGCGTTAGGGAAAAGTTTTGTTTTTCTCTGCGTGGCCCTACAGTGGTATTAGAGCGAAAGCTTCTGGTTTTAGGCTTTAGTTCTATGCGTATGTGATATGCACAAGGTGGTGGATGAGATCCACTTAGGGTTTCGGTGGTCGATCTATGAGATAGATCGGTTTTGTGCAAGATTGATTGGATCAATTGCACTCGTGGGTGCATGGAAGATCAGGTGCGGATGATCAATGAGATTGGTCAGATCTGCACAGGGATCAGATTTGGGTAAAAGTGTTTTATCCAATGAAGGAATCCATGGTTCGGAATGCATATTAGATCTGTGATTTCGGAAAAATCGTGGGCGCGCCCTTGATCCCCATCGCTATCAGCGAGACCACCGCTTCAGCCTCGTCAAAGGCGTATTATATGTCGTTGCGAGGTTCACAACACCGGTAGATATAGTATCTATGCATAACTTGTTTTTGTAGGAAGATGTGAATGGTATGGATTATGTGAATGTGATGTATGTAATCCATACATGATCTGTATCACGGGTTTGTCAGCCGGCTGGAGCCAAAGTGCTGTCACTGTTATTGTATAACGACCCGCGTGTCGGCATGAGATGCCATCTTCTTGTAAATTCCTTAGTGCTAGTGTAGCATGTTTGGAGGACTTGAAGGACACTGCAGCCAAAGGCATGATTTAATAGGTTCATGGAGATGGAGATCGCCAGGAAGAGAGCCATACCATTTCACATTATAATTGGATTATTTTGTGTGATTGTTATCTCTCTAGTTTTACCCCTATGAGATAGTGGTTAAACTTTAATCCCTCAAAGAAGGTCTAGTCGGTCTACCCGCTAGTGCTGCACCATCACAAGTCGGACATTCTCGGTAGTGGGCTCATAAAATTGAGGTGCTACCAATTCTCTTCGACTAGATGGGTTCGAGTCGGACTCTTACATCGGAAGCACTTGGTAAGCTAGACGGGTCTATCACAACGATTGTGGGGCTCGGAGAGAGGGCAGTCGGGAGCCGGGGCATGATATGCCACCCGACCAACAGGAGTCGCATGAGATGCGATTGGCAAGGAGTTGCCTACCTAGATCACTTGACGGCTAGCAGTGATGCTAAAGCTCACTAGTCGGCTTGCTTATTTAGGATCCTGAATCACTAAGTAACCATCAGAGGGGTGTTGGTTCTAGAGGGAGCATAAGTATTAAAGTGTTTAATACGCCTGCTCTTTTATGAATACTTGTCTTAAGTGTTTTGCATATTTCTGTTGTAGATAATGGCACCTAGTAGCAGTCTCCCTCAGTTATCCAGTTTTGCTTTGAGGACCATCCTTGAGAAAGATAAACTTAATGGAACAAACTTCACCAACTAGTATTGTAATCTGAGAATAGTTCTCAAACAAGAAAAGAGGGACCATGTTCTAGACAACCCGCTGTAAATGCCGGATGAGAATGCGAGTGTCGCAGCAACCAATGCCTATCGTAGAACATGTGATGAGTCTACGGAAATTAGTTGTCTTATGCTTGCTCACATGGAACCGGACTTGTAGCAGCAGTTCGAGAATGTTGAGGCCTACGATATGATCGAAAGCCTCAAAAGTATGTTCCAGGCTCAGGCAAAGACCGAGAGGTATCAAGTCTCTCAAGCTTTGCTAAGTTGTAAGCTTAAGGATGGTGATCCACTGAGTCCGCATGTAATCAAGATGGTTGGTTATGTGCAGTCTCTAGAAAGGCTTGGCTACCCATTAGCGAAGAGTTACTTCTGAGATATAATTCTGAACTCTCTTCCTAGTGTGTATGGTCAGTTCATATCGAACTACCACATGCATGGTATGGATAAGAAGCTCACTGAATTACATGGGATGCTTAAGCAGGCAGAGGTTGATCTCAAGAAAGATACTAACCAAGTGTTGGTGGTACAGAATAAGGCTAAGTTTAAGAAGAGTTCTTGGGCTAAGAAGAAGAAGGCTAAGTCAGGAGGTAATGCTCAGGATGAGATCCCAAGTGTTTCCTCAGGGACTAAGTCATCTCCTTCAGCCGGATCTGCTTCTATTGCAAGATGGATGGCCACTAGAAGAGGAATTGCAGTAAGTATTTGGCGGATAAAGCCAAGAGTGGAGGTGTGACTTCCAACTCAGGTACACTTGTTTGCAATGTTATAGACCTTTATCTTGCTGATGCACCCCGTGGTTCTTAGGTATATGATACTGGATCAGTCATTCATATCTGCAACTCGTTGTAAGGACTGGTAAGAACTAGGGGCGTAGCAAGAGGAGAGGTTGACATTCGGGTCGGCAACAAAGCAAGAGTTGCTGTGTTGGAAGTCGCGATGTAACTTCATTTACCTTCAGGATTCTTAATGGAACTAAATAATTGTTATTATGTTCTAGTGCTTAGTCGAAACATCATTTCTGCCTCATGCTTGATGAGACAAGGCTATGAGTCTAATATTAAGAACAATGGTTGTTCTTTATATTTGAATGATATGTTTCACGGCTTTGCACCCGTTCAGAACGGGTTATTTATTTTAAATCTTGATGGTGGGTCGGTCTATAACATAAATGTGAAAAGGTTAAAACCAAATGATCTGAATATGACTTACTTTTGGCACTGTCGACTTGGTCATATAAGTTGGAAACGCATGAAGAAGCTCCATGGTGATGGACTCCTAACTTTGTTCGACTTGGAGTCGTTCGAGACATGCGAATCCTGCCTTCTGGGCAAGATGACCAAGACACATTTTGCAAGGAGTTGTGAAAGGGCGTCTGACTTGTTGGGACTAGTACATAGTGATGTATGTGGTCCAATGAGTGCGACAGCCAGGGGTGGTTATGAGTACTTCATTACCTTCACTGATGATTTGGGTAGATATGGATATGTCTACTTGATGAAACATAAGTCGGAAGCCTTTTAAAAGTTCAAAGAATTCCAGAATGAAGTACAGAATCAACTCGGCAAGAAAATAAAGTTTCTTCGGTCGGACCGAGGAGGCGAGTACATGAGCCACGAGTTTGATGACCATCTGAAGAGTTGTGGAATAGTTCCTCATCTCACTCTGTCGGGTACACCGCAGAGGAACGGTGTGTCAGAACGACGGAATCAGACCTTGTTGGACATGGTACGATCAATGATGAGTCGGTCAGATCTACCTTTATCATTTTGGGGTTATTGTCTAGAAACGGCGGCGTTCACACTAAACAGAGTACCATCAAAATCGGTAGAGAAGACACCACATGAGATGTGGATAGGCAAGAAGCCGAGTTTGTCTTTTCTTAAGATTTGGGGTTGTGAAGAATTTGTCAAGCGACTTTAGTCAGATAAGCTTGCAGCCAAGTCGGATAAGTACATTTTTGTTGGGTATCCAAAAGAAACCTTGGGTTACTACTTCTACAACTGAGAAGAGGGCAAAGTGTTTGTCGCTCGAAACGGTGTCTTCCTTGAGAAAGAGTTTCTCCGTGAAGTCGTGGGAGTACAAATGCGGCTCAAGAAGTTCGAGAGGAACCGGTCAAGAGCGATTTGGTGAAAGCATTGAGGTTGAGCTACCGTGGTAGCCGAGCTGCAAATGACCTCCACTGTGAAGATCGGCAAGATTGCAAAGTGTTCATGATGTATTACTGTTGGACAGTGATGAGCCGACAACTTATTCGGAAGCGGTGGTGGGTTCTGATTCTGAGTCATGGCTTGGATCCATGAGATCCGAGTTAAAGTCCATGGATGATAATCAAGTTTGGAACTTGGTTGATCTGCCAGACGGTGCAAGACCCGTCGAGTGCAAATGGGTCTTTAAAAGGAAAACCGATATGGATGGAAACATTTCTATCTATAAAGCACGTCTTGTCGCGAAGGGGTTCCGGCAGGTTCAAGGAGTTGACTACGATGAGACTTTATCACATGTAGCGATGCTTAAATCAGTTTGGATCATGTTAGCTATAGCAGCCTATTTCGACTATGAGATATGGCAGATGGATGTCAAAACGGCTTTCCTAAATGGAAAATTAACCGAGGACGTGTATATGATACAGCCCGAGGGTTTTGTCAATCCGGCTAATGCTGACAAGGTATGCAAACTTCAGAAATCCATTTATGGGTTGAAGCAAGCATCTCGGAGTTGGAACATTCGCTTTGATGAGGTAGTCAAATCGTTTGGCTTCATCAAGAGTGATCATGATTCTTGTTTGTACAAGAAGTTTAGTGGGAGCAAAGTAAACTTTCTGATCTTATATGTGGATGACATATTATTGATTGTAAATGATGTCCAGATGTTGCAAGAAACCAAGGAGTCATTGGAAAGGAGTTTCTCAATGAAGGACTTGGGTGAGGCAACTTACATACTAGGAATCAGGATCTATAGAGATAGATCCAGGCCCCCATTGGATTGAGCCAAAGTACATATTTGGACAAAGTGTTGAAGAGTTCAACATGGAATCGTCTAAGAAGGGGTTCTTACCGATGTCCCATGGCATAAGACTTAGCAAGACTCAGTGTCCCTCGACAACTGATGAGCGAAGTAGGATGAGTGTGATTCCGTATGCTTCGGCAGTCGGGTCCATCATGTATGCCATGATTTGTACTAGGCCAGATGTTTCCTATGCTCTAATTATTGTGAGCAGATACCAGGCTGACCCTGGAGAAATCCACTAGGCAGCAGTTAAGAACATTCTTAAGTACTTGAGAAGGACTAAGGATGTGTTCCTAGTTTATGGAAGTGAGGTTGAACTCAGTGTAAGGGGTTACACGGATGCGAGTTACCTCACTGACTCTGATGATTCTCGTTCGCAATCTGGGTACGTGTTCATTATGAACGGAGGGCTGGCTGGAAGAGTTCCAAGCAAGAGACGTATCCATCTACAACAGTGTTGAGTATATTGCTGCCTCGGAGGTGGCAAAGGACGCTATTTGGATCAGGAATTCTCTGATTGATCTTGGTGTGGTTCAGGGCTCGTCCAATCCGTTAGACGGTATTGTGACAACAATGGTGCTATTGCAGTGCCAAGGAACCTAGACAACACCGTAAGAACAAGCATATACTCATGCGATACCACTTGATTCGCCACAGGATCAAGGTGATATCAAGTTATGCAAGGTACACGATGCAAACGTTGCAGATCCGTTGACAAAGCCACTTCCACAGCCTAAGCATGAGGCGCACGTAAGAGCCATGGGCATTAGATGCCTAGACATGTGATGTTGGATGATTGACTCTAGTGCAAGTGGGAGACTGTTGGGAATATGCCCTAGAGGCAATCATGGTTGATGATATTTCCCAAAGTATTCATAAAGTAAAGTTGTCCTTATATGAACATCAGATATATATCACTGAATGCGTGATTCAGTTGTGGAACTATGTATTCATGATTGTTCATATTAGAATGTCCTTGGTCACTGAGGTTGTGCTAGGCACACAACTTAGACCAGTGTACAAGTCGGCTGATGACACGGTTCCACTTGTCATGGACATGGTGATTCTATTCCGACTTACACTAATTCGGCTAAAGATTTTAGCGAGTCGGACTGACCCATAGATGAGATGCAACAAGCATGTTGTCATTTGCAGTCTCAAGCAATGGAATCCTTTGACCTGAGGTGATTGCATGATCCGAGTTGTGGATCGCCAACTTAGGTTCTATCAAACGATGTTCCATAAATGGGCAGTTATAAAGGTAGAGTTCGGGTTGGTTGTGAAGCAAGTGTGGACGTGGATTACCAAGATGGATTTGCCCTTACGTAATGGAGAGATATTCTCTGGGCCCTCTCGTGTGATATAATTTGGAAGCATGGCCATGCGCTACTCAGTTAAGTGTTAACTGAGGAGTCGGACTAAGAGTTAGTCCAGTGAATCACATATCATGGTATGAGAAGAGAGTTAAGCTATTTAAGGGATGGCAACTTCTCGCCTAACAGAGATATATCGTGAGGCAAAGGGACTTGGACGAAAGTCACATTGAAGGTTCGTCTTCTGACTTTACGTCACTTGGGAGTTGGCACGTCTTGCTAGAGGCCTCTACCATCTATCGACTTGAGACCGAGTGTTCATGGAAGTGAGTTAGACTCAAAGCCATGACGGGATACTTGGAGGAGTAGCTCATGTCGTGTCCAGGTGTACGTGAACCTACAGGGTCACACACTTAAGGGTAAGGAGCCCATGTGGATTAGATCCATATGGAGATTGGAGTACAGCCTAGATGGGCCTCAAGCGTTGAGCCCAACTAGGAGTGTATATAACTGGAGTGACAAGGGATAGTCCCTGACCTAGCTGTCACTTTCTCCACTTCCATTTTGGGCTAGACAGGATCTAGCAGTCCTTTGTCCGAAGCTCCTTCCTATATGTGTGGATACCGGTAGAGGCGTTGCACGTGCGGCGCTGGAGACAGGGAGCTCGTGGGGATCTGATGAAGGAGTTCGTGGGATTCAGAAGGCTGTCCGTGGGATCGTTTGGCACTGCTTCGACACGCAACATCAACTTCCGCATCTGCGCATCTAGTGGTAATCTCGTGGCCTATAACCTGAGCTGGATCTTGGGAGTTCCACGTTAGGGAAAAGTTTTGTTTTTCTCTGTGTGGCCCAACATTAGGCACCGCCTAGTCAGCCGCCATATTGCACTGCACTGACCGCCAGCTGACCACCCATTGTCCACCTACCTCGCCACGCCGGTAGCCCCCCTGTTTCGCCGTCACCGATGAGCCGCGCCCATGCCTCTCGGTCTCACCATCGCGCCTATATAAGCAGGCCACCCCAGCACCATATCTTCACACCATTCCACTCTCCTATCTCCACTGGCCATTTCCCCTCTCTTGCCGGAGCTGCTCAAGCCACCGTTCGCCGGAATTACACCGGAGGAGGCCACTGCAGAGGAGGAGACGCTGTCATCGATTCCGTCCACCTCAGCCCCTGCCGCTACCTCGCCTGAATCCGTCGTCACCGTCCAGTTCGATCGCCCGCCTCGCTGAACTTGCGGGAGCCCTGGTACGTCCCTAGTAGACCCCCACCGGCCGTTTAGGGTTCGGTCTCGTCGGCGACGAGTCCGTCGTCGATGATGACTGTGGACCGTTGATCCATGTTTTAATCGTAGCGCCCAGATTGTCCTGTACCGCTTCACGTTTAAAGAGTCACTGACAGGCGGGACCCCCCTGTCAGCAACCCTCAAGGCCAAGCACCACTGGGCCGGCCCATTTAATTTCCTGCCTAAGCCCGTAGATTCAAAAATAGGTTTTGCTATTTTAATTCAAACCTAGTTATGTCCCTTAGTTTAAAAATCAATTCAGGAAGATTTACTGAACCAAATTGTGTGATTCTAATTTTGTTGGAAAGCTTATGAAAAGATCTATCCAAGCCCGTTGGATTTAGTGCATTTAGAGTTAAAGATCTCTCCTAGTAAAAATAACAAGACATAAGTTTTTGCACATTCAAACATTTTTATAAAATCAACCATAATAGCTTTTGAGTTGATTCCAACTCTCAAAAATCACATTTAATCATACCTATCTAAATATGTAATAATATTAAGGTTTACATGCAGTGACTTTGGACTAGTACCAAAATAGTGCTATATAGGCATTTCTAGTCACTTTAAATCATTAAATATTAAACTTAAACTTATTAAAATGTGATCCAACCTTTAAATTACATTCCCATATGTTAGAATATGAGGTGATGACATGTGTCCACATGATCCCATATTTTAATTGGAGAATATTAAATCTTAGTTATTTTTCAATGAGTAGAAATTACTTTTCTCAAATAAAAAGAATGAGGCTAGTTAATTCAACCTTGTGATGTTTGTGATGATAATACATCACAAAATGTGTGCCATAGTGTTCTAAGTAGACTAGTTAAGTATTGTTTGGTGATTGTGTACTCCGTATATATTTATAGACGATAGTACGGACCAAGCTTACGAGGAGGAGGAGTTTTACCAAGAGGAGGAGGAAGAAACCTTAACCACTGCACTGCACAAGGCAAGACACCATTAACAATGCAAGCTAACCCTTACAAGCTATATAACCTAAGCAAGATGCATTAGGCATGCTTTGGTTATACCATGTTGACTTGTACCTACTCCCAGTTTTATTTACGAAGCTTTACTTTCTTTACTTTACTAAAGTCCTTTACTTGTTTTAAAGGTAGCATAAAGAGTATAAAACTTGACCTATCTAGTTGGACTTAGATGTCATTCTATGGCATGAGGTTGAAATTAGCATCCCACCTTAGTGAACACTCTTAACTTAGTAGTTTAGAGCAAAACCAAAACTAGATCACTTTAGATGGGAATACTTGGTGAAAATGAATTATGAAAACCTTGGAATGATGAGTCATTCTATTGAGATGTTTTGACATGTGTTGAGAAACACAAATGGTTTATGATGATGAAAATGTTGAGGCATGAGCCTTAACCCTTTTACAAAACTGATGGTTGGGTTCGGATGCGATACCTTACCAATTTTACCGTACAACCATAATACCTGAATTGGGTAAGGCTTAGCCGGAAGTTTATATGCATTAGTATTAGTTCCCTCGCGGGAGAGGTTTGAGCTGAGGCTACCTCTTGATGTTGTCCACCTATGTAGTGTCCAAGATGGCAGATGGTCATGGTTGGGAGGCCATGCTAATAGGAGAGGTACTTATACTAGGGTGTGTAAAGGAAAGGTTATGTTTGATTATCTGCATACTAAGTATGATGATTCAGGGTTATCCCTGACAGATGTATCGAATCTTGTGGTGAAAGTGTACCACCTCTGCAGAGTGTCAAACTATTCGAATAGCCGCGTCCGCGATTATGGACAGTTGGAGTGGCCATACTGTTCCGTTGTCAGATGTTTTCAAAACAACTTATGAAATGAATTGTGACATGACTTGACCACAACATAGTTGTGACTATGACCATTAAATTCCCACTTAGGTGTTTTCAAACTTCTTTTATCTTTCTTTGTTTCAGAACTCAGCCTAGGTTTCGAACTTAACTTTACAAATAAACTTAGAGTTAGCATTTCCTATTAGAACTGCCTTACTTGTTAGTGATAGTTTGCGAGTACTTAAAGAGTACTCATGGCTTTTGTCCCTGGCTATTCCTATGGCCAGACTATGAAGGAGATTACCAAGATGAAGGATAGCAGGACGGCTATGATAACTAGGACTATCTCCCATCGTCAGCATTGCTTGTGACTCTGAAGATGGACCCCACCGCTATGCTATTTATTCCGCTACTTGATTGTACTAAGACTGGATCATGAGATCCTTTATTTGTGTAAGACCTTATTTATGGTTTGTAATGGATGATGTACTATGATATCCAATCTGTTATGTCTCGAAAAATGGTGATCCTAGGATTGCGAGGTATGGCATAACAGGTATCTGGGATTAAAAATCCGGGTGTTGACATGTATCATGTGCAAGGGGTACCCCGTTGGCGGTTCTTTATGATACATATGTACTTACAATGACAAGAGCTTACTTGTGACTAAAGTTGAGTAGCATGAGGTTCGGTCTTCATAAGTAAGGGGCATGATATTTTAGCTTATAACTTGTCAAGCATATCCTCTTAGTTGTGTCACTTTAACCTTAATCACCTTAAAGATGCTTATGATGGGGGCAATGAGAGCTGAAAGCTAACAAGTACCATAATATTTGGAAGCTCTTTATGAAACTTGAATCTCTATTTCCTTCTATGAAGGCCCTTCTTTTACTTTTATGTTGAGTCTCCACCTTCTACCTTTATGCACCTACTTTGAGAGCATAGTGGCCATTCTTAGTTCTATGTGCATTGTCCCAAGACTTGTTGATTGATGCATAACTTGATATTGCTTGTTCTTAAACTACTTGTATCTAGTCACTCTTATGAACTTTGAAGGTGTCCTATGCATTTATATTTGCTACTCTATGAGGGACAACCTGAATGCCACTATGCTATGTTTTCTTTATGTGAAACAAACAAACTGTTGGGGGATACCCCCGGGTAGGGCAAAGCCGGGGTATAAGGGCCGAGTTAGCCGGGTTATAGCACGGTCAAAGCAAAGTGCTGACCGGGTCACCTCAAGGCAGGCCGAATCACGGTGTGGCCCGGCCCGTAGGGCATTTCCTTGACAATAGTCCGGTTGGCATAAGATCTATGCCGGCCATGCTTATCTGTTTTGCAGGTACATGGGTAGGCCGGACTAGCTATATGCTAGCCGGATTGTCTTGGCTTCAAAGAGAAGGAATCCCCCGCTGGTCAAAAGGTGGCTTTATTAGCTAAAGCATGTGCAAAGTAAAGCAAAGGAGAGGACCAGCGGGTCAGTGGCGACCAAGGTGACGCGGGCAAAGCCGGATGACGTAGCCCGTGACGCCAAAAGACAAGGATGATGCTGAGGGTTACGTCCAAAGACCGGACGAGCCATTAAAGAACAATAAAGAAGCATCTGTTTTATTAAAGGAGCATATTCATAGAATATGCTGCCACCTAAGTCCTAGAATTGTAACTCGGGCTCCCCTATATAAGGAGTACCAGGGCCTCCATAGAGAGGGACAGCATTTGGAGGGATCATTCTCTGTCTAAGGTAGAACTCAGGGGCTAGTTAGTGAGGGGTAAGAGACATCATCTCCTTCTTGCTAAGAGCCTCAAGAACACTTGTAAACACCATTGATAGAAAGAATACAAGAACTTCTGTGCGTGGAATCACCACGTTCTCCCTCCCTGGATTCCCCTAGCACACAATGGCCCCATCTTTAGCCTATCCATGGCATCTGCCGTGCCACCACCACGACAGTTGGCGCCGACCGTGGGGCTAGCGGACAAGCAGCGCATCCGTTACCACCCCCGAAGCGCCGCTGCAGCCAGGTCTCACCGGGATGTCATCGCAGCGCCCCCCGCTCCCTGCCACCGCTCCATCCGCATTCGCACCGTTGGCTTTTCTCTCTCCCTGTCTTCCTCTCGCTCTGGGGCTCTAGGCAGTTTTTCTTCTCGGGGCTTGCGTATCCTCGCGCTCTCGCTCTCGCTCTATGCTCGTGGTCGTCGTCGTCATCATCGTTGTCGCTGGAGTTGACGGCATGGGCGAAGGCAGAGCTGCCGCCTTGGGTGTGATCAGAGCAGCGGTGGTCCTGGCCGTGCTGGGACTTATCGCCGCGGCCTCCTCCTCCGCCAGAGCGGAGGTTCTCTCTTCCCCCGCCGACGAAGGTACACTTCCTGCGACGCTGGTCGTCGATCCGTTCTGTTCACGGCAGATTTTTCTTTTTGCTAGCTCTGCGTGGGACGTAGTCCATCCAGATCTCTTGATCTGTTCCTCGTTTACAAGAACATCAGATTCCTGATTCGTTGTTTATACTTCGTAGTGTAGTGGTAGTAGTACGTACGTGCCTCACTTGTTTCCGACCAAAATTCAGTCCTCCTCTCCCTGATCCCCTAAAAATAATTCAGTTCATGTACTCACTATTTTTGTTGCATGCTACTCTACTCTACGCTCGATCGTCGTCGTACGTTCACTTGCAGTGGAGGCGCTGTTGACCATCAGGGCGGCGCTTCGGGACCCGGACAACTTTCTCGGCGGCTGGGTCGTCACCTCCGGCGGTGACCCGTGCAGCTGGATGTGGGTCACCTGCTCCGCCGACGGCCTTGTTTCCGAACTGTACGTGCCGCCATGAATCCCGGTCCTTGCTTGGACTGAAGTTCCGGACTCATGGTTTCTCTCTCTATGCATCTACTGCCTGCAGGGAACTGGGAAACAAGAACCTGTCCGGGCGACTGTCGCCGGCAATCGGGAACCTGCGGCAGCTGCGGAATTTGTAAGACCTGTTTGGATCCTAGAGGAAATTTGATACACTTCCTTTGAAATTCAGGAAATGAGGAGTTTTGTCTGGATGTTTTTTCACAGGTTCTTGGACCTTAATGCTATTTCTGGCCCGATTCCTGACACCATAGGAGGGCTGCCGCTGCTAAAAAAGCTGGACCTGTCCAATAACCAGTTCAACGGCACCATACCGCACACGCTGGGTGATCTCAAGGACCTCTATTATGTGTAAGAAAGATAAACATCCCTGGTTCTGAATAATTTTACATGTTGTTCAGGCATTGCTGTTCACACATATATACGTGCCTGAATCTCTGATCAAACTTGGTCTTATATGTTCATCTGATTGTCTCATCTCTTCAGGAAACTGAGCCACAACAGCTTATCTGGATTCATACCTGATCCACTGATCACTTCTGACAGCCTCTTCATCCTGTACTATCTGCTTTTACTTAATCTGTTACAGTTTTCCCTCTCATTTTTTTTTGCTGAAAAATCCCGTATTACTGTTGATTTGTTATTTCCATCTGTTTTCGTTGTGACAAGTGATCTTGAAAATTATTGGTCTGTTTCACAGGGATCTGTCATTCAACAACCTGAGCGGCACGGTGTCAGAATTTAGAATAAAGAATGTATTGTAAGTGATTTCTTATTCACTTTTTTCCCTCTCTCCCCTTGGGCTAACTGAACTGTCCATTCTTACTCCACATGACATCTAACCAAAAAAAATAGAGTACTCCCTCCGATCCTAATTAATTGACTCGGATTTGTCTAGATTCGGATATATCTAGCACTAAAACATGTCTAGATATATCCGAATTTAGACAAACCGAAGTCAATTAATTTGGACCGGAGGAAGTACATACATACTTCTAATCTGATTTTCTTCTCTGCCTTTTCATGACGTGCTGGAACAGCCTTGACGGAAATCCATTGCTACGATATCCCAGTTGTGGAGCAAGATGTGACTCCATGCGTACCCAGGAAGAGATCACAGTCCCCGCGCAAGATCTGCAAAGTAAGACATACTGTTCTTTGCCCAAATTTGGAGAACGTTTTTTATATAGTACTCCCTCCGTTTTAAAATATAAGATGTTTTAGCTTTCTGAAATGAGTGTATCTAGATCAATTTTAGTGTGTATGTTCACTCCAAATCCACATGAACCTACACACTAAAAGGGGTCTAGATACACTTCTTTCACAAAGCTAAAACATCTTATATTTTAAAACCGAGGGAGTACTATTTCGCAGGGATTGCTTAAGTTTGGTTTCTCCATGGTATCCTCTGCTAGTTACTTACAATCAATTCTAATATGCCTCAGATAACTCACAAACCTTTGCAACAAGCACCAAGACGGTGCTACTGTGCATGGCAACCGCTTTCGTGGTAGTTGTCTTCCTGGCCGTAGTCGCCTCGGCTACCCGGCAGTGGCGCATGCGTCACCAGATCTTTTCTGATATAGATGGTAATCATATGATCTCCAATGCTGTGTACGCATTAGCGCTGCTTGTTCTTTATGTCTTACATCTGGAGGAGAAGCGGTGACATGCTCATGTCTCGGATTTCAGATGTGAATCATAATAATATATAGTTTGTGATTTTGGGATCTCCTAGCTCTATTTTTATTTGCATGACTTGTTTACCTTCCTTGGCAACATCAGTAAACATAAAGTTGTTTCATGGGTGGTAGTATTAAGCTCACTCAACAGAGTGGGAAATTTTCACTTGAAACCCTATATATCTTAGATATTTCTGGCTCTGGTTCATATTTATCACATGGATTTTAGCAAACAAAATAAGGAATGAATAGCATTTTAGGAAACATGGCAGGAGTACTGCCAAATTTTATGTCTGTTCTATTATGCTACTATTAAAACCCAAACATATAAGAATCATTTGTCCACTTTGCTTCCATGGGAGCTTCCATACGGTCTTTTGCATGGACTGGTTTTGGAAATATAATCTTCTATTGATTCTTTGGACCATATTAAGGAGATACAAAGGCCATACCCAGTGTCGAAAGCTCCCACACATTGTGGGGTCTGGGGAAGGGGTTTCTAGACAGTCTTTCCCTTTGCTCTTTTATTTATGCCAACATGATGATTCGATATTGAGGAGATACAAAGGCCGTACCTAGTGCTGAAAGCTCCCACATATTGTGGGGTCTGGGGAAGGGGTTTCTAGGCAGTCTTTCCCTTGCTCTTCTGTGCCAAGAGGCTGATTTGAATTTAAGGAGATACAACTCCAAAAGAATTCAACTTTCTGCCTCTACATCTAAGATGCAAGGAGCCAAATGGGATTTTATTTGGATGATGACCAATCTTCTTCCATGTTATGTTGACCTGAGAGTCCAATCAGGTTACAATTAGTCTAAGAGTCTAGTTCGGTTACTAGTATAGTTCGATCGAAGAAATAGGATTAATTGTGTCAGAGTCTTATTCCTAGTTGAATACTAGGAGTCCTAGTCGGTTTGGGCATCTCATGGCCTGGCGTTGGTCCTCCTATAAGAGAGCATGTATCTGGTCTCTTTTGGGCAAGCAATAAACAATTCCAATCTACCTTCTTTGTGCTATTCCTGGCCCCTCTATTTCTCTCGATCCATCCTTGCTACCCTTCTAATCGCCAAAAATGGCACCAGGACGCAGAAGACAAACTCGTCCTCCTGTGAAGACCCCTATTACCTTCAAAGCTCCAAGCATCTACAACATTTGGCATCAGAGCCAATCACCATGGCTACCGATGCGGAGAAGCCAAAGAAGACAACCTACACCATAGATGGCATCATGGCAACAATTCTTGATTTGTGCAAGAGCAACGATGCCATCCAAGAGACCAACAAGACCATCCAGGATAGCGCCGCAGTGCTTGAAATCCATGTGAAAGCACTAGAGCTCGGACTAGGCGACCACACAGTCTTATATGCACCTCTGAAGGACGTGACACCATCTACATCGCAGTTCCCTTTGTCAGCATCGTCCGCTGCTATAGACCTAGTCGCTAACCTTACTGCCATTGCATCCGCTCTAGCTACGGCCATCTTTGGGCTAACAAAGTCAGTGCCCCTAGGGTAGCAGCGTCCCCTGCCATCATGGTCCCATTTGGTCAAACCACAAGTGCCACCAGGCGTGTGACACCTTGCTGACACTGTCGGGGTACCACGCTACCACAAGATGGATTCTCTAGCTTATGATGGAAAATAATATCCACTCGGATGGCTAAACAGATGTGAGAGATTCTTTTGGGGTCAGGTGACATGTGAAGCATACAAGGTGTGGCTTTTTGCATACCACCTGACTGGAACTACTCAAATGTGGTACATGCAGCTGGAGCGCAACGAAGGCATCCCTGCTTGGCCTTGCTTTAAAATCGTTGTCATCTTCGATTCGATCCTTCGATCCAATTTTCTACGCGAATTAACAAGGCTTCGGATGACAGTGACTGTTGCATAGTACCAAGAAACATAATTAGCACTTCTAGGGCACATTGACGCCTTTTCTATGGCACAGCAGGTGTCCATCTTTACCTTTGGCTTGATCGACATGATGAATATCGACATCGAGCTGCGTAATCCGCAAGATTTGGGCACGACAATGAGCCTCTCCCGTGCACATGAACTGAGGGCTAAAGTCGCAGCTGCTTTAGTCATAGAAGCATCCTCCAGTGAAAAGTCATCCATGCCATAAGACATCTGCAAGGTATGCCTTTTGATTGGTTCGGTTCCAGTTGGGAATGAACGTGCACTCCGTCGGTTGACAACTACAGATATGGAAGAAAGAAGGTAGAAGGGAGAAGGGATTGTGAATCAACTGCAACGAAAAGTTCTCAAGAGGCCATCGTTGTTAACGCCTTTTCTACCTTGAAGTTATTGATGATGCTGAGGAGAAAGACCCACCATGAATTATAGCTCGAGGATGAGTTGTATCTAAAGAGGGGGTAGTGTTGTGGCGTCAGTAAGAGTCTATTCAGGTTACAATTAGTTTAAGCGTCTAGTTCGGTTACTAGTATAGTTAAATTAAAGAAATATGGTTAGTTGTGTCAGAGTCTTATTCCTGGTTGAATACTATGAGTCCTAGTTGGTTTGGGAATCTCCTGGGCTAGTGTTGGTCCTCCTATAAAAGGGCATGTATCTAGTCTCTTTTGGCGACAAATAATCAATTCTAATCTACCTTCTACGTGATATTTCTGACCCTTTTAATTTTTCTCGATATATCTCTGCTACCCTTCTAATCGCTAGCAATGGCACCAGGACGCATAGGACAAACTCGGCCTCCTGTGTCCCACCCCAATTACCTTCAAAGCTCAAAGCAGCCATAGCATGATAACCTCTTGGGTGTCCAAATGTTGCTTCTGGGAAAAACGTCCCTTCTCTTTTTACTCATTCCAAAGTACATAGATTGTCGGCATGCTAAAGTCCCATACATACTTCTGAATGTCTATCTCACCCCTTCTCAGAATATTGCATGCCATTACATCCCCACTTCTTAGTCAAGACACAACCTTTGCAAACAAGACTATTACAAATGCAATTTTAAATCAAACAGTGGTGGATAAGGAAACTTTTTGGAGCATGAGGATCAAGGTTGTCAGGAATGGGGATTCTATCAAACGATCCTATAATTTTACGATGTAAATTGACTTGACTTACTTTATGGTTCTAGTTGCTAGAACCTAGGATTTTTAGATTAAAATCTATGATTCTAAAACCCTTGACAGAGAGTACTATTTATCATGTAAACCTTTCTCTTCGAACCTAACATAGTTGGGGGAACAAAGGCTTCTCACCAGTGATCCCAAGTAGGTGGACACCCTGCTTGAACGAGCACCGCAATTTAGACAAATTATCGTGCAACCATTTGTTTTAAGGAATTTCAACATACGAGGAACCCGAGCGGTAGTTTTGCACTTCCGTTTCTTGCGATATTTGTACTATTGTTTGATGCCAAACTCTGGTTTGGTCCTACGGATTGATGGAATTGGAAGTTTCACACTGATTTCACTTATTTCTAATCAACGGAATCAACTACCCATCGGTTCATCCTCTCTGCGTCTACCATATGGGGGAGAACCATCCATTGGTCCATGATGAAATGGAATATTAGCCTAAGGAAGATAATATGGAAGTATAATAAACCTTGTATGATGATTACCCGATGAGGATGGCACAATTCGTCAGGAATTAATGAATGGATTTGGCACATTTTTCAAAGTGATATGGAATCCAACAATTTGAATCCGTGAGAAATTTGTAAGTCGTGCAATGACATCTCTTTAGTTGTCCAATGGTAACAGACCCATATCTCGCAAAGAGCTCTTTATAGACTTCACCAAACTCCTGAGTTATTACTGGCAACACACATTGTTGAAGTAGCCAAACACTGCAACCAGGCTCCAAGAACATTTGGACCATAAGTGAGATGCAAAATGGGGCCCTAAATTTTGAGTTGTTGCTTCTAGTCTTTGTCTCCTTACATATTTCTGCATGAAGAATCATACTTTGTGTTTCTAGAATACATGATTCTTCATGTTTTATACACCAAATATAGTAATATTATTAGCAATATTTTGGAAATCTTGGATGCTTGACAACTTGAGCAACTAGCCAACCATCTTCCCCTAGTAATTGAAGTGCGGAGTAATAGACACAATTTTTTGTTAATTAATAATTATCATGAAAATATATGCTACCGTAATTTGCACAATTAATGCTGACAAAAGATAGATGGGGTAGAGTGGCAACCACAAAATGGAAACAATATATTAACGAATTGGTCTATCAAGTACTGACTTTCCAAGATTTATCAATCGAATATCGATTTATGACTTAATCAGATATCTGGGCATTATGGTGTGGTCTCTTTCCTCATGGCGAATTGTGGAATTAGAGAATGTCATTATCACTTCGGCCTAGGGGAATCAATGTGAAACACGATGCGCAAGGACCGCTTGATCGATCAATTTGGGTTTGGAAGGGGCGGGCAGGTCCATTGTCGATCGATAGACTGGGGCAAAATAGGGCGAACGACGCTCGCAACATGAACAACAGAAACTCACGATCGATCCCCCCTTTAGTGAATATATCTTTCATCTAAATCGAGAGACCTGACTAGATTGTGTTGGACAGTATAATAGATGGCGGAGTTGGAAGCCTTAGCCTAGTTAAGGGCCATTAGCCCATCAAGAGAAGTTAACACCAAGGCCTAGAAGAGAATTTGGCGAGGAGATGCATGCCCTAGCGCTTGTATTTGGGGCCCCTATGAGGTCGCCCATGTCGCACTCCCGTATCGGCGGACCTTCTGCCATCCACTTTAATTTTTTTCTATCATGATCTCCCTCGCACAAGAATCCTATGTTAACCTGTCTATCTATATCATCGCCAAATTTGGGAGGTTAACTTCGATTTATCTTGATATATCATGCGCCGTATGCTTAGGGAGCACTAATAATTAACCTTCCTTATCACCTTTATCTCTCCATGTACTCACTCAAAGAAAAGACACATTGTTTTATCGAGTCAACGTGCCCAGAACCTTTGCCATTCACTCCTTGGTCAATAGTGGAACTAGAAACAGTGATAGGTGGGACATGATTGTTCTAGGAGTCTATCGATCAATACAATAACCACCCACCTCTTTGTTTACCTATTAGAGAAGTGCATTCCCATTAATAGTTTAACCTTATGCAAGATTGGCCCAGTTGTTTTGGCGGCTACAGAGAACACTAAAAGAACATCCCAATGATTTTTAGACCAATCATGTAATATACATGGTATAAGCTCCAATCATGCATATTACTTGGACCACCTCAATTATCACATGGGCTCGAGGGGCCCATTGGGATTCATTGTTTCTTACTTATCACCTAGATCAAGAAGCCCATTGGGCTTCAACCGTTTTGGACTTATCACCCTGGCTCGGGTAGCCCATTGGGCTTGAACAGTTTCTAACTCACAATCACCGACAAGCACCATGTTGACTATTATAACTCAATCCAAACGTTTAGGATTTCGATTGGTTTTTACTCAAGAACCATTTTCAGGCTTAACTCGTGCGTCCGGGGGCCTTTCTTCATTATCATACATGTCTAGTTACTCAAAACAAGACTCTTGTTCCTTCAACAATGCATTTTTCTGTTGCTACTAGGGAGAAAACAACAATACATTTTTCTGTTCCTTCATACTTTGGTTTGCAAATAGTTTAGTTTGATCGCCATGATCACGCCTAACATCTAAGGAAAACATAGAGTTGCTTGGTATATGACTCACCTTTCTTTACCAATGTTCCTATAGAAAGGGGCTACTAGTACATGGGTGGCGATCATGTTCATACGTTACTTCTAAGTCTTAGGAGAATACTGAGGAACTTGGTATCGGTATCTTTGATGAAATGGTTCCCTATGATGGGCTATAACGAAACCAGCCTGGTAGCATTTGAGTTCTAACCACCAGATTTACACGGTTCACTTTATAAAGAAAAAAATAACCTCACAAAACATTCCACTCTTCTACCATGTACACCATATAAAGTTTGGTCTAGTCGTTCTCAATCTTTGTTTGGAAGAAGTTTATCTCCGCTCGCTCTCCATCCATTTGTTTGGCTTTACCACTAAATGATACATTGGTTAGATGATGAGTTTGATATAGATAGACAGTAATAACAAGTTCATTTTGTTTTGAAAATGTATGTGATATTTTAACTCAAGTCATTGTTGCCTTTTTTATTTTTCTTAAGGATTAGCTTACATTCTTTGTCCTCAATGCATTTCAGAATTTCGATTCTTTCCTAGAATGAGAACATTTTTAGTTGGCAAATACCTACTTTTCATGTGGTTAATGGTCATTGCCACCTAGCTAGTTTACTTGGTTTGCTTCAGCTGCAATGGACATTCGTTTTTTTATTACTTTACTTTGCAGCGCTCTGCCTTATACCTGATCACTACTAATGGTAAGGGATAATTTTTTCAGACAAAAAGGATTCAGAAGTTTTCCTTGGTCATGTGAAGAGGTACACGCTCAAAGATATCAAAGAAGCTACCAACAACTTCAACCCAAATAACATTTTGGGGCAAGGAGGATTTGGGATAGTATACAAGGCTATCTTGTATGATGGCACCATTGCTGCTGTGAAAAGGTTGAAGGAATTTGTTTCTGCTGGTGAAGGTCAATTCCACACCGAAGTTGAAGTCATAAGCTTGGCTGTTCACCGGAATCTCCTTAGTCTAATTGGGGTCTGCTCTGAAGATAATGAGAGGCTTCTTGTGTACCCTTACATGCTAAATGGAACTGTTTCTTCTAAATTACAAGGTCAGTTTATCATGATGTTCATATACACAAAGAAGTCGATCATTGTCATAGGTCCTATGTTTCATCAAAAACTATAGCGTATTTTCTTCATATGATAAAGTACTCCCTCCATCTCAAAATAGATGTCTTAGATTTTTCAAAAGTTGGATGAATCTAGACACCATTTAGTATACAGATTCATCCAACTTTTGACAAATCTAAGACATCTATTTTGAGACGGAGGGAGTAATAGAAATGCTTGGTTGATAATTGGTTTCCTAGCTTATGTTTTCAGCAGTATTTCCTTCTTACAATGTGATAAGAAAGGTAAATACTACCTTCGGTCTTTTTCCCTTGCCGTCTTGACACAAGTACAATCTTAGAGACAAATATTTGACCATTACTTTTATTTTTATATATTAGAAAATCATTTACTTATAAAATGCAGTACTTTTGATGATTAATACATTTGTGTTTCATTTATACTAACAAATAAAAATATGTATAAATACTTTTTTTGAAAGGTTGAATGCATTTGTTCCTTAACAGTAAGTAAGAAAGAGCAGAGGGCCAGAGTATATTACAGATGGAACCTAGCTAGTATCAGGCAACATTCTGTCAGTTTCATCCAGGAAGAAGCTGAGGGATTGTTTCCGACTCCAAAAGAATATCTATAATTATTTAGCATGCACTAAGTTTTTACCTGAGTGTGAGTCAGCGTATCCAGCGATAATACAGCTGTGAAAAAATGTGACAACCATTTGTACATGTCCCTGGAAATTCTTGAACAGTAATGAGACATAGCTAGTCTAGGATATGCTCTACTCCCTTCGTTCCAAATTAATTGACTTATCTCTGTCTAGATACGGATGGGAGCATGTCTCAACAAACTTTAGCTATCTAATCATTCAACCGAACTTACAAAACAAGGGAAGAACATATTTACTGGAATGGCATTTAACTGGATGTTTCGCTATATACTCCTCTACTAATATGATTTGTGTATTCTGCAACCAAATGATAATGCGTTGAACCAATTAGTTGGTTATATGTTGTGTTGCTAATAAAAAAGTACTTTTATTTACTCTTTCTCTGTAGATTCTGTTCATATTTATTTTAAGAATGAAGCTTTTGCTTTTTTTAACTATCACCTTCAGCAAAGTGTTTTCCATCGGTTTTGTCAGCATATGTCAGTGGAAAACCTGCCTTAGACTGGCCAAGGAGAAAGAAGATTGCGCTTGGCACTGCGAGAGGGCTCGCCTATTTGCATGAGCAGTGCGATCCAAAAATAATCCACCGTGACATAAAAGCCTCCAATATTCTTCTTGATGAATTTCTTGAAGCGATCGTCGCTGATTTTGGGTTGATAAAGCTCTTGGGTCAAGGGGAGTCCCATGTTTTCAGCGTGATCCGCGGGACATTTGGGCGTATTGCTCCGGAGTATTTGATGAAAGGCGAATCATCAAAGAAGACTGATGTTTTCGCGTATGGACTACTTTTGGTTGAGCTAATCACTGGTCGAAAATCATTTGACATGCACGACGACGATCATCCGAATGGAGTGGTTGATTGGGTAAATCCTTCCTCTTATGTCCAATACATTTTATTTCATTAGGTCCATTGTCAGAAAGCCTTGGACATCTTACATCTCTAAGGGTAATTCTTAACATGTCGTAAACGGATTGAACGGACCATGCATAGGAAGGAGAAAAAGGTGCATGAACAAGATGGCTTTCCTATACTTTCCATGGAGAGAAACCAGTTAAAAATACACTTAGGGAAATGAAAAGGGATGTTCTACATTACTTCCTCCGTTCCATATTATAAGATGTTATGACAAAAAATATACTCAATTATTGGTTGTAGTAACATCTTATATTATGGGATGGATGGAGTACTATTTAACTGTATTCTGTAGTTAGTGAGATGTACCTGCACCTTATTTGGTTGTATTTAAACCAATTTATTATACGTACCATCTCAGCTTACTGAAATCTGAATAAAATGGAATCGGAAACATAATCACCAGTCATGTGAGGTAAAAACAATGATACTAGGAGAGACCATATATGTAATCTTTTTGTGCCTAGACATTTTAAGGAATTTTGGGATACAGAAAGATGTGGCTTCTACAATGCATATCTTAATGTTCTTTTCTTTTTGATTATCTCAAAACTGAGATATGAACTTTCAGGAATGATACTAGAAGAAGTAGACATGTATCTAATGTACGGCATGATCTTTAGCATTTTCAGGAATGTCAATCTTTCTCTTAGATTAAGATAGAAAGCAAGTCATCTACATGAAAATTGTTTTAGAATCACATACACCTTTTTCACTCAATATTCAAGAGTTCCAGAGCTTGTTGGGCAAAATGTACAGGTTCAGTAATATGCTCCAGTACTACTTGTGGATTCATTTTAGCTGCCATTTAATCCCACAGGGTTGCGTATGAATGTTTAAATCCTCATGTTACAGGCAAGGGAGCTCCTTGAAAAGGACGAGCTAAGCTCGTTCGTGGACAAGAGGCTGCTGAACAACTACAACAGCGCCGAGCTGAAGGAGATGGTTCAGATCGCCCTGCTCTGCACAATGTTCAGCCCAGCTCATCGCCCCAGGATGTCTGAAATCATCAGGATGCTTGAAGGATACGGATCGGTCGCGGAGAGATGGGAGGGCTTGAAGAATGTCCTGATACCGGTACCGATGCCTGGAGCCTCGCACTTCGCGCCGTCTCCTGCAAATTATAGTTGCTGCGAAGAAGATGAGTGTAGTTCAGTGGAGCTGGAAGCAGTTGAGCTGTCAGGGCCAAGGTGATCTCCTAGTCATTAGAAAATATATGGTGCTTGCTTCCAGCCATTTGCGGAGTGTTATACTGTCTTCCCGCCTACAGGAACATGCATGGTCATGAGAAGTCCTGGGGAAATATGGGTTGATGAACCATGATATACTTTAGCACCTGAACAAAATAAATCATCTGAGAAAACAGAGAGACATATTTCAGTTAATCTTTTCTGACACCCCTACCCTCTATTTCTAAAGGAAAAAATTCCTTTTATGGACCATGTTTTATGGAGACAGTAGCTTCTGCTGCCTGGGATCTTTGGAGGGTACATATAATGATCTTATTTTCAGAGACTTGCCAGCTTCTTTTAGCCGATGGAAAATGGGGTTTCAGAATGACTTTCTTCTTCATAAATTCAGAGTGAAGACAGCCGTTGTGCAACCTCTTGTTGACTGGCTGCTCAGTACTTTAGGTTAATCCTTTTGATGTTTTTGTTTGCCCATTTCTTCCACGCTTGGTGTAACCTTTGTTAGAATTCTGTATAGTATTGTTTCCTTTATTTCAATACTAGATCATGTAGGCGCGCGTTGCCGCGCCCATTTATTAGGTAACTATATTGTTAGTAATGGATACTAATTAAGAAAAAAAGAGGTGCATGGAAGTAGAAATAATTTACCTTGACGTCATACATTGCAAATTGTCAGACAAAAATACCAGTCTAATATATCAGAGAGATTCCAATAATTGACTCATCTGATTAAATCAAACCAGGGTGAAGAGAACCTGCATTGTTTCGAAATTTAGGGCATTATGCAAAATGAAGGATACAACCTACAGGTGGAAAGAGGGAGTTTGTAGGGTAGAAAAAGGAATGCGATCTTCTCGGCATGATCAAATTCTTTTTATAATCGGTCTAGGCCACGTATGAGAAAAGAAAAACAACTTACCACACAACTGTTTCTATAGGAATTGTTGTTTCCGGAGGACGAAAGAGTAATGGACAAAGCGTGAGGCAAGGGAAGAATATATAGGGCTATAAACTGAAGGGGACGAGTAAAATAACTCACCGGCGAGCTGCGCACGATAGTTGTCATCATTGTATTGAAGAACTACACATTTAACGCCTCGTAATCATCCTGAATCTCCGAGTCTACTCCCGTAGTTGGCCGGTTGTTGAAATCAGTTCATGGCTTCCCACACTGTGTATTAGTTATGGGTTTCTATTGAAAAAACCGTCTGAATAGTTCAATATTAGTCTAGCCCAATATACTTATACATGTTCTTAAATAGGGTAATGGAGGTTGATTTCATTATACCTAAGTAAATAGTGTCTAGTCAATGGAGAATAGAGCATGGATTTATGCTTATCCGCATAGTGAATGGGTGGAGTGGGCAAAGTGCAAATAACGCGAACCGTGTCAACGATATGAAGAGCTTCACCATCGGTAGTCAGTCTGCTCGGCTGCTTCGGCAATGGAGGCTGCCTAGTGGCTTGCTTCAAAATAACTTTCATCGGTAGGTCTACTTCTTTGACTACATAAACATCATGAGACAGATTCACGTACGGGAGCAAAAAATGATGCGTGCCCAAAAATATCATAAAGCTGAAGAGAATAAGAAATATTGAAAAACGATACTACTATTAGGGAGAGATGCATCCCGGTGTCATCCCACGCCACATCTTCTCCTATTTTCAACCAAACAATGGACTCTGCAATCCAAAGACCGGACCGTATTTCTCTGGCCCAGTTAGGTATTAGTGCAGATTTTAGACCCAGTTAACCTGAGTGGGCCGATTTGATCATGAGTAGCTGCTCTCAGGATATTTGGTCCATTGTGGGTTGAGAGAAAATCAAATAGACTGGATTTTGTAGGAACAATGATCGGACGGCCAGAAACATGGTCTGAGAGAGCTCCTAGATGCTCCGGTTATAATATCCTTAATATATAAAAATCACACAGTAGGGTAAGGTGTCAAGTGGGATCTCACCCAAGTCCTTCTAGTTTATTTTGAGATTTATAGTGCAAAATTCTATCAAAAATTTACACTATAAATCTTAAAATGAGTTAGAAGTGGGCCTTAGGTAAGATCCCACTTGCATCTCTACCTTAGGGTCTTCCCCTACGGTAAAAAGTTGTTAAAAAAAAGACACCCCCGCCCTCTCTCACTCACGCACACCCTTTTGTTTCAGAACGATTTTATTCTAAATTTTGTGACATGATAACATTTTCATGGACAATGCAAGATTTTCCCAAATAAAAAAAAACTGAGGACGCGCTAGCACCGTATATAGGGTGACGAAACCTCTGTGTAGTCTTTCACCAGTTGACAAAAAATCCGAAAATAATGTTAGCATATAGGCATAATATATCTTTAGCACATGATGCAACGTTACAATTCAAAATCACCAACATAGCTCCACAAACAAACAAAAAGACAAATCTGTTGGTGAATAGTAGCTACTCCATGCTGGCTACAAATTCGGCCCATTATTAGTATAGAAACTAAATTTTGATATTTCTGTTTCGGAAACTGTGATTTATATTCGGAGTCAGAACTTTATATAGTGCTATAGACTAGTCATTTCTATTGTCTAGGTTTTTGGTACTCCCTCCGACCCAAATTAGTTGACTGATAAGAATGTATCTAATACTAAATTTGCGAGTGTAACACTGGTAGTTTGGTTGTACTCAGTTTTGTCCTCCAGTACTAACGCTGATGTGTGCAATATACTCAATTTTACCCTCTAGTGGCTGGTCAATAGAGAGTCAACGAATATGTTTTAGCTAGGTGATTGAGTTATTTTATGCACAACAAATTCAAAAAGAGCAAAACATAGTGGCATCTACCCAGGGAGTCTTATTATGTGACCTGTCACCATAAGAAATGTATATAAATCAAGTTTTAACCTAAATCATCACTTCTCAAATCACCTACTATCTATGAAGGTTCATGGCTTTCTACTCAAGCCTCTCCCCAAAACATCTCTCCCCAAAACATAGTTTGTCTGAATGAGGCAATAATTGTCAAACTGGTGTATATTTAAATTGGAAATAGTTTGATGTATGCCAAGACGTATTTTATTGTATAAAAGACGCATTTTCCATTCTTTAAATCTTTTTCTATTTTCTATTTGAATCCCTTTGTCAGTCTTGCCCTTGGTTTTTAAGTTCTACTCAGTTTTGCCCTTGGTTCTTAAGTTCTACTCAGTTTTCTCCTCTCTTAGTATCAATCTCTCGCACCTGTGCTGATCTTTGCTACTACGCTCTGATTGGTTGAGACAGTTGTCACCAGGATCGTGCCCACCAACCGTTGATCCTCTGTGATCTACCGGACATGATAACCCCTATATCTGTCGGGGGGAACCCCTCTATCCATGCAAAATAACGAGTTTGCCACCGGTACTTTAACTCCATAAACAAATGAACTTGAGTATAATTTGAAGGGAACATGTTTAAAGGTGTATAATTTGTGCATTACATTCCACTCTATAAAAATGATAATCTCTCAAGATTTTCTTAGCACAATATTATCACGTATTAAATGCGATTTCAAAGAGTTCAAATGTGTATAATTTTCTTATATGCAAGTTTATACATTACATTCCACTCTATGAAAATGGGGGAGAAAATGATAATCTCTCAAAATTTTGCTAGCACATCATTATCTCGTTATTAAGAGCGATTTCACAGTGTTCAAAGGTTTAAAATTTTTGTATATGCAACTTTATGCATTATATTTCACTCCATAGAAATGATAAATGATCAGGGTTTTATTAGCACAACATTATCATGACCTAAGTGCGATTTTAAAGAGTCTAAAGGTGTATAATTTTCGTATATGCCAGTTTACGCATTATATTCCACTATATGAAAATAATAATCTCTCAAGATTTTCGTAGCACAACATTATCAAGTATTAAGTGCGATTTCAAAGAGTTCAAAGGTGTATAATTTTCGTATATGCAAATTTATGCATTACATTTCACTCTATGAAAATAATAATCTCTCAAGATTTACTTAGCACAACATTATCACATATTAAGTGCGATTTCAAAAAGTTCAAAGGTGTATAAACTTTGTATATGCAAGTTTATGCATTACATTCCACTCTATGAAAATGGGGGGAGAAAATAATAATTTCTCAAAATTTTGTTAGCACATCATTATCACGTATTAAGTGCAATTTAAAAGTGTTCAAAGGTTTATAATTTTCGCATATGCAAGTTTGTGCATTACATTCCACTCTATGAAAATGATAATCTCTCAAGATTTTCTTAGCACGACATTATCACGTATTAAGTGCGATTTCAAAGAGTTCAAAGGTGTATAATTTTCGTACACGCAAGTTTATGCATTATATTTCACTCCATAGAAATGATAAATGATAAGGATTTTATTAGCACAACATTATTATATTCTAAGTGCGATTTAAAAGAGTTCAAAGGTATATAATTTTCGTATATATATTACATTTCACTATATGAAAATGAAGATAGACAAAGGGCATGGGCGCGGGACTGACTCAGGGTCCCATCTTGCAACGCCAACCTAGATACACGTGGGTAAGCTATGGGTCCGGCGCTCACGTGGATAAGCTGTGGGTCCGATGCTGATCTGGATAAGTTGAGAGAGGTGTCCACTACGGGAACCGACTGAACGCGGCCCCACTTGTCAGCATGTAACGGCAAGGGTACACTATGGGACCCGACAGAACGTGGTCCTACTCGTTAGCACGTAACGACGAGGGTCCACTACGGGACCCGACTGAACGCGACCCCACTTGTCAGCATGTAATGGCAAGGCTGACGGACGGCGAGTTTCATACCATGTGAGAGTTTCATACAAGGATATGGGCAAAAGTGAGGAAAAACTAAACGGCTAGAGAAAACTGAGTACAACTAATGAACTGAGAGTACGAAAATAGAAATCCCTAGAAAATATAGAAGAGATAGCACATAAATTCGTGTACAGCGGCATTTGCAAAGTGACAGACGCCACCAAAAAAGGTAAATAAAAGGATGCTAACCACACTCAACTAGACCCTACATATGAACCCAGTGCAGAAGAACTGGACACAGCTAATGACGAGCCGACTTCAGATGACGAGGACCAAAATGTCGGTAACCCTAAAACAAGGTTATCATATCATCTGTTGAATGAATTTTAATCCCTGTAAAGTACTACAGCATTGTTAGTAACTGTTATTTTTTTAAAAACAGGCTAATGATGGTAGATCAACTGCAGCACACAAGAAGTCTACAATAATAACTGTACCTCAATCTACCGTAATATCATAGTTATTTATATTTTCTACCTATGTAACTACATAATAGCTATTTATATTGTCTACCTATGTAACTACATAATATGCATCTCCATTTTTCAGGGAAATTTTGAAATTGACACAAATGATGTAGTGACCAAGACAGTGTGCACTAATATTATACAGAGTAGTATGCGCCAACTACGCTACAAGCTTAAGAAGGAGAATTGGGACAAGATTAAAGATATGAGCCACCAGGAAGCATATAAGATGAAGCCAACAAATGTACTAGAGAGAAGTTGTAAAGATCTTGTGGACAGATGGTTTGATGCCCACTATCAGCTACTAACATTTACACTTACAAATACTTAGTACATAAATCTCTGCTGCACAGAAGACTCACAAGTTCATACTTAAATTTACGAAATGTGCGTGAAGAATCAAGTGAACAGAGAAGCTGTGAAGAAGAACCATACAACTAGATCGAGATGCTTCATTGCACACTACGAAGCTCTTTTACGTTTTTAAGTTCATATATGAAACAGTTGTTCTACCAAACTTAGTATAAATTTGGCTAACTCATGTTCATAATTCCAATTTTTTGTAGAACTCAGAGAACTTGAAGGAGGTGACATCTCCAATTGAATTCTATAGATTTACCCACACTAACAAGGAAGGCATCATGACTACGGAAGCCAAAGATGCTTATGTAAGACATTTTTAATACTGCTAATATTTTGTAATGAATAAGCTTTTTTACTTCAATATTTCTTATGCTTTCATTTGAACTTATTTGCAGGATGCAATGATGACCATGAAAAATATACCACGCCTAGAAGATGAGACTCAAAAAATAGAATTGCAGATTATTGAAGAAGTCTTGAAGGAGAAGAGCACAACGAGCTCAAGCACATGCACGTTCCTCTCAAATTTGGGAGTTGGATCAATCTCAAAGAAGAGCTCTGTGTCCACAACACGCATCCAAGAACTAGAAAACAAGCTTGTTGAACAGGAGGAACTATCACTCCTCACAATGAAAGGTACAAACAAGAGATGCAGAAAGGATGGAAGCCCAGGATAAAAGATTTGAAAAAATGAAAAAAACAAAAAGAGGACCACAACTCTGATGAAGGCACATGAAGAGAAAAATAAAGCAACTAAAAAGTAGCAGCAAGAATTAGAAGCCACACTTAGTATCATCTCAAGGACATCACCTCAGCAAGAACAGGGCAACAACTCAATAACACCTCCATCTTGATGAAATTGTTCATCAATGTGATTTACTTAGTTGTATCTTCATGTTAAAACTATTACACACAATTTTATCGCCACCATTTTATATATTGGTTCTAAATTTTATTTGTCTGTATGGTATATTTTTCATTTTCTACATAATTATTAATGTGACGAAATTATTGGCACTGTCATCAACACGTGGACCCACGTGTCAGAACCATCTCGGTCCCACCTGTCCGAACCGTCTTGGTCCCACCTGTCAGAACCCTCTGGGTCCCACCTATCCGAACCCTCCGGATCCCACCTATTAGAACCCTCCGGGTCCCACCTGTCTGAACCCTCTTGGTCCCACCTGTCAAAACCCTATGGGTCCTACCTGTCCGAACCCTCTGGGTCCCACCTGTCTGAACCGTCTCATACCCGCCATTGGTCCACCTGTAAGAACCACTGGGTCCCACTGGTGTAGCCGCCATCATCTCCATCCCTAGATCGGGAGGGATCTGAAGCTCTTCTTGGCACCCTGCCGAAGAGGGGAATTCACCCTGGAGGCCTTCTTCATCACCATGCAAGCCTCCGGTGTGATGCGTGAGTAGTTCATCCTTGGACTATGGGTCCATGTAGTAGCTAGATGACTGGTTCTTCTCCTTTGTGCTATCATGTTTAGATCTTGTGAGCTCCGTTCATGATCAAGATCATCTATTTGTAATCCTACATGTTGTGTTTGCGGGGATCCGTTGGATATTGAGATGCTATTTCAGATTGATTATTGATTCTATCATCTCTTTGTTATTTGTGATCTTGCATGTTTTCTGTTGTTAGTAGCTATCTTGGCCAAGTAGATGCTAGCAACTCCAAGAGTTAATATTTATGCTCGATAGTGGGTTCATGCCTCTAGTAATCTGGGGAAGTGATAGAAATCTCTAAGGTACTAGATGTGTTGTTGCTACTAGGGAGAAAACAACAATCTTTGTTCATAGAACAATCGTATTTATTTACTTTACGCAATGCGTAATGCAATTATATGTTGCTTGCAACTTAATCTTTGGAGGGTTCGGATGATAACCTGAAGGTGGATTATTAGGCATACATGCTTGGATGGCGATATGTATAATGTTGTAATGCCCAATCAAATCTCAAAGGATTCAAGATGATTAGTATATGCTTGTATGCTTTCTCGATGTTTGTCAATTTCCCCGCTATAATTTGTTCACCCAACATGTTATCTATCTTAATGAGAACCACCACTAGTGAACTATGGACCCCAATCCTTTTTTTACCATCAATCTACAACTGTTTACTGTTTTACTTTACTACGCAAGCTTTTACTTTCTTCCACTCGTCGTTTAATCCTTTGTTTTAGGAAAACGGTGAGATTGACAACCTTATCGCAAGTTGGGCGCAAAGTTTTGTGGTTGTGTTGTGCAGATTCCACGTTCTTTGCTAGCATCGGTAGTGCATACCAAAGCTCAGCTAGCAATACCTTGGAGGTGTTTCCTTGCTCCTACTGGTTCGATAACCTTGGTTTTATAACTGAGGGAACTTACTACTGTGCTCATCATACCTTCCTCTTGGGGTTCCCCCACGAGCTCGATATCAACCACGAGACAGCAAGTACTTTTCTAAGCGCCCGTTCTTGGGAGACAAGGACATCGTCACAAGGAGTCCCTCATAACCAATCTCTTTACTTTGTTAATTTTGTTTTTCTTAGTTTACTATCTGCTTTGTTTGCTTGTTTCTTTATCAAAAACACACAAAAAATTAGTTGTTATAGTTTGCTTTCTTTATTAAAAACTTAAAAAAAAAGATTATTAGTTCCTAGCTTAAGTTGTTTTTATGTCTAGTTTTGCTCCAATCACTATTTCATTATGGATAGCCACTCGGTTTCCTATTTGGGATAACTACTATCCTTGCTAAGGTAGTAGATGAACCACCTTTGCTAGAACCTCCATGGAAGATTTTATAAGGTATAGAGAATCTTATAAGGGTAAAGTCATGAGAGCCGTGTTAAAAAGGTTGGATCTAATTGCTAAAATTTTGCTTAAACGCCATGATATAAATTGTTGCTCTAAACAGGATACTAAACATCTTAAATTCCAATGTGGCTTTAGTAAAGAATTTGTAATTATGAACTATCATTGGAATAACTATATTCATCTTGGATTTGAAGAAGTAGAACAATTCGTTTTGTTTATGGGAGCTTCTGAAATAGAATCCTTCATGTCTAAAAACTATGAAACCTGTGTTGCTTGTAAAGACCTTAAAGATATGGTCTCTTCTATCCTTGATCATTGCATAGAAAATTTTAGCAATAATAGTTATATCATTGATTATAAAGGGAGACTCGGTCATGCACAAGAATGTGTCTACAATTTGTAGGAGCTTATGGAAGAAGAAATTGCTGAACCCGAAAGCTCATTAGATGAAAAAGAGGAGGAGAGTGATGGACAAAAGGAGGAAGAATGGATCTACCCATGCCTACCTTCTAATGAGAGTAACTCTTTATCCCTTACATTATTTGATTGTCCCCCATGCTTACCAAAGGAGGATGAATATTATGTTCCTCTGAATTCTCTTGAAAAATCTACTATGGGTAAAACTTGTGATAATAATTATGCTCCTGTTATCTATGATAATCCTTTATTAGTGCATAACTTCGAAATGCATGGTACTGAAGAGCGTTGCTTAGAAAATGTTTATGATAAATCTCTAGATGATGGTCCTATACTGGTCGATAATATTAATTGTACTACTATTAAAAATGAGATTGGAGGGGTCTTGACCTTATCTTGGAACCCCATACCTCTTGAGAATGATTAGTCACCTTGTTATAAAATTGTTAAAAGTGGGTTTGAAGGTTTTAATCCCATTATTTTGAGCTTGATAAAATTATGTGTTTGTAGATCATGAAAAGCATGCTTTATGTGATAGTTATATTGTTGAGTTTATTCATGAAGCTAGTGAAAATTATTATGAGAGAGGAAAATATGGTTGTAAAAGTTTTTTTCATGGTACTGAAACTCCTCTCTATGTGCTGAAAGTTTTGAAGTTACTCTCGTTTTATCTTCCTATGCTTGTCACTTTGTTCTTCATGAATTTATTTGCGTATAAAATTCCTATGCATAGGAAGTGGGTTAGACTTAAATGTGTTTTGAATTTGCTTCTTGATGCTCTCTTTTACTTCAATTCATATTTCTTATGTGAGCATCTTCTCAAACTATCATGCCTAACTTAAAGGCGTTAAAGAAAAGTACTTATTGGGAGATAACCCAAAAGTTTTAGATGAGTCTTGGAAGTTGTTACCTCTGTAATAACCTCTCCTTATCCTTTTTATTTGAGTAACCTCTAATGAGAGAGAAGTAATGCTTGGGAAAGTTGCTGTCCCGAAACAGATTTTTGTTCTTTACCATAAAAATTCGTGTAAAATCTATGTACGTTGTTTTGAAGCGTGAATTTTTTTGAGCAACATAAGGTCTTCGAAAAAATTCGTCTTTACCTGCTGGTCCGTTTGGACAGATTTCTGCCATTATTTGCATTTGCTTCTTGTTGGTTCCTTTTTGAGTTCTTTTGGGGAATTGAGCTTTTTGAAGGAAGTGCTATAGTAGTTTGTGTTTTATTGGAAGTTTTATTGGTGTTGAAACTGAACCTAAAGACTTATTATCTTGAGTGCACTAATGTTGCTAATAAAGATTGTGTGAAGTTTTGTATGAAGGAAAAATTTCAGGTGTATGGAAGGAATGAGTAATGAGATGAAGAATGGACTAAAGCTCAAGCTTGGGGATGCCACGTGTGTCACCCCAAGAAATATCCTAGAAGTACAAGCGTCAAAGCTTGGAGATGCCCAAGGCATCCCCCTCTTCATCAATAAAATCCTGGTTTCTTCCAAATGCTTCATTTTTATTGTTTCATGCACAGTTGTGTTGTTCTTGGAGCATCTTCTTTTTCGTTTTCGTTTTGGTTTTTCGTTTGCTTTGTTTGCTTAGTTTGCTGAATAAATCGGTTGGACCCCCTCTTTCATACATTGGTTTTCAAATAGTTTGGTTTGGATTGGAAAAGAGTAGGAAAGTTCATGCTTAAGTGGTAAAGAGAGCTTGTTTTTGACTGTGGCCTATGCTTCGTCATGCCATGCTTGATATTGTTTTGGATTTAGCTTAGTGATTATTGTTGTAGCATGACTTGTTATAAACAATTGAGATTGCTTAATGTGCCTTGGAAGGATCATGCGTTGTTTTAGCATATTAAAGCATAGTAATGTGGTATTCTCCTTTGATGCTTTATTTGGGTTGACTTGGCGCATGCTCACACCATGTTATGACTATCCAAAGTCACCATAGCCTTGATGATTCTTTAGTTTTCGACTTGTAATATCACTTTATGCTTTAATCAATGATGTTTTGTCGCTTTGCATGATTATGGCCATTATTGCTCTCTTAGTTTGTCGCTCCCAGTCTTTTGCTAGCCTACGTAACCAAGTGTGAGTTCCACTCATGCATCCAACTTCTTAAACCAAGTTATTCCAAAGAGTCCACCATACCTACCTATTAGCAATTGCTATTCCAAGTATATTCATGTTTTCATCTACCTTCCGAATTAAACTTGTTATGTGAAAATTAGTGATTAAAGCTCTCACGAACTTGATGACACACTTTACTTTTCTTGCATTTAATAAACTTGAACCATTGTGTCCATATTTGTTGTGTATATGCTTGCGCTTTATAAGTTGAAATTAGCGGAACCATGTATCATGGGGAACGCTTTCAACATTGCACTTGTACTTTGTACCCCGTTGATATCATGTTCTTTTGCTTATGGATCCCGGCGGTGTGAAATAAAAGTGGAACTTGTAAGATCATGGAGTTTGTATGTGTGTTAGAGAAACACCTAGGCCGCTAGCCTAATCCATGCCTAATCATGGTGGAAACTTGCAGCATCATCATAATGAGCACTCTATGAAGCATCCTCAATAAAAACCTATGCAAATAGCAAATAAAAAGATCGTTGAGATGCTCATTGTCTGCTTGCCATGTCATTTTGATTATGGGATAGCTCCTGTATTGTAACATCCCAAAACTTAATCCAAGGTTAATGAAGGTCAAATCTACCCAATTTAGGGTTAACAAAAACTTTTCCTTTTAAAATGATTAAGCATTCATATGTGTGTGCATATAATTTAGGAGTTGATTGAAATGCCATGTTTAAGTGATCCATTGGTTGTAAAATGATTCTAAGGTGAATTAAACATCATCTAGATCATTCACAAGAATTTCCTAAAGAAAAAGAAATCAAAAAGAATAAAATAAAGAAATGGTCATTTGTGCCATCTTAACTAACTAGCCTACTTTGGCTATTCCTAGAACTCACATCTTAACAGAAACAATTGTGGTTCTCTGCACCTCTTTCTAGTACAAGTAGTGTTGTACCAAGGCCCACTTTGTTTTATCCCAAAAAGTTTCAAACACTAAATTTAAATGACAATTAAAAATTGAATGTAGTTCATATGTATAGATCCCACTTTCTCAAAAACCACTCAAATGAATTCCATTTAACAAATCCTAGCAACCACAGTCTACCAAGCATCAGATCAAAGCATCCACCAAAAATCAGCTCAAAATTCAAAAATTTCTCTCATGCAGCCATTGTGTCGAACAGGTAGCAGGCAGAGATCAATTGGCCTAACTAATAATGTTGCTAGTTAAGCCTTTGTCCCCCATTGGACCCTCTCTACTCTCCTTGTCCCTCCTGAGTCCAACCAAGCCATCAACCAACCACCCCTTCCCTGCAGCACCAGTGCAGTGCCGCCCAATGAGGTCATCACCGGCCAGATGCCGCCAGCACGCTAGGGATCGAGCCGTGCCATTCCAGCGTGCCCACTAGCTCCGCCCAACCCTACCGCCGCCCAGGGTACACCCCTCGATCAACCCCAGCCCCTGGACCACTCCCCAACATCGTCGCCCTCTCTCTCTGCGAGCAAGCCAGAGCGCGCTAGAGCCCGATTGCCACCAGCATGCAGCAGACCGCCCCTTGACACCATATCGCGCACGCCGCTTCGCCTCGACCCCAGCAACCCACCAGACACGGCCGTGCACCGCCGCGTGACCCGCAGTCGCCATGATCGCCGTCGAGCATCGCCTCTGTCCCCTAGAGCGCGTGAAGCACCTAGCAGTTAGGCACCGCCCCTAGCCGCGCCATTGCACCGTAGCTGACCGCCAATAGACCACCCACCATCTGCCTACCTCGCCACACCGGTAGCCCCCCTGTTTCGCCGTCACCGACGAGCCGCGCCCATGCCTCTCGGTCTCATCGTCGTGCCTATATAAGCAGGCCACCCCAGCACCATCTCTTCACACCATTCCACTCCCCTCTCTCCACTGACCATTTCCTCTCTCTCGCCAGAGCCGCTCGAGCCGCTGTTCGCCGGAATTGCACCGGAGTAGGCCGCTGCAGAGGAGGACACACTACCGTCGATTCCGTCCACCTCAGCCCCTGCCGCTACCTCGCCTGAGTCCACCGTCGCCGTCCAGTTCAATCGCCCGCCTCGCCGCACTAGCTGGAGCCCTGGTACGTCCCCAGTAGACCCCCACCGGCCATTTAGGGTTCGGTCTCGCCGGCGACGAGTCCGTCGACGACGACGACTGTGGACCGTTGATCCATGTTTTAATCGTAGCGCACAGATCGTCCCGTATCGCTTCGCGTTTAAAGAGTCACTGACAGGCGGGACCACCCTGTCAGCAGCCCTCTGCGCCGCGGAGCACCACTGGGCCGGCCCATTTAATTTCCCGCCTAAGCCCGTAGATTCAAAAATAGGTTTTGCTATTTTAATTCAAACATAGTTCTGCCCCTTAGTTTAAAAATCAATTTAGGAAGATTTACTAAACCAAATTGAGTGATTCCAATTTTGTTGGAAAGCTTCTAAAAAGATCTATCCAAGCCCTTTGGATTTAATTCATTTAGATTTAGAGATCTCTCCTAGTAAAAATAACAAGACAAAAGCTTTTCCACATTCAAACATTTTTATAAAATCAACCATAATAGCTTTTGAGTTGATTCCAACTCTCAAAAATCACATTTAACCATACCTATCTGAATATGTAATAATATTAAGGTTTACATGTAGTGACTTTGGACTAGTACCAAAATAGTGCTATATAGGCATTTCTAGTCACTTTAAATCATTAAATATTAAACTTAAACTTATTAAAATGTGATCCAACCTTTAAATCACATTCCCATATGTTAGAATATGTGGTGATGACATGTGTCCACATGATCCCATATTTTAATTGGAGAATATTAAATCTTAGTTATTTTTCAATGAGTAGAAATTACTTTTCTCAAATTAAAAGAATGAGGCTAGTTAATTCAACCTTGTGATGCTTGTGATGATAATAGATCATCAAATGTGTGCCTTAGTGTGCTAACTAGACTAGTTAAGTATTGTTTGGTGATTGTGTACTCTGTATGTATTTATAAATGATAGTACCGATCAAGCTTACGAGGAGGAGGATGAAAACTTCAACCACTGCACTGCACAAGGCAAGCCACCATTAACAATGCAAGCTAACCCTTGCAAGCTAGATAACCTAAGCAAGATGCATTAGGCATGCTTTGGTTATACCATGTTGACTTGTACCTACTCCCAGTTTTATTTACGAAGCTTTACTTTCTTTACTTTACTAAAGTCCTTTACTTGTTTTAAAGGTAGCATAAAGAGTATAAAACTTGACCTATCTAGTTGGACTTAGATGTCATTCTATGGCATGAGATTGAATTAGCATCCCACCTTAGTTAACACTCTTAACTTAGTAGTTTAGAGCAAAACCAAAACTAGATCACTTTAGATGGGAATACTTGGTGAAAATGAATTATGAAAACCTTGGAATGATGAGTCATTCTATTGAGATGTTTTGACATGTGTTGAGAAATACAAATGGTTTATGATGATGAAAATGTTGAGGCATGAGCCTTAGCCCTTTTACAAAACTGATGGTTGGGTTTAGATGCGATACCATTCATGAGATCCTTTATTTGTGTAAGACCTTATTTATGGTTTGTAATGGATGATGTACTGTGATATCCAATCTGTTATGTCTCGCAAAAATGGTAATCCTGGGTGTTGACAAGTTGGTATCAGAGCCATCCCGACCATAGGAGACCCTAGTTAGAATGGACGTCTAAACAAAAACTTAGTTTCAAAAACCAAAGTGAGTACTTATGAAAACTATTTCCTCTCTTACCCTTGGGAATTCTTTCTCTCAAAAAAATTCATGTTCCTCCAAATTCTTACATTACTACATAAAAATTTGACACACTTGATCACTTCACTAACTTTCTCATCCTTAATCCTTATAGATGGAAACTCAGTTTAGCAAGTTCTACCAGGTTGGGCCTTGAGGCCAACTGATCTTCGAGAGGGATCTGGATTCACTGTCGGAGTACTTGGGGCGCCCGCATCCGGAATTCCTTGGAGCTCAACTTCCTGGACCCCCAGGAGGAGATTTACAATGGCTAGTCACCGCTGATCTTCGAGGCAAGATAGAAGCACCAACGTCCGGGAGGATCCAGTTCTCCGTGAGGGAGAACAACTGGCTAGATGGATTAGCCAGGGCAATGCATGAGGCTCTCGCACGTCTATGTGCCCTCAGTGTCAACCAAATCCAAGGAACCCGCTTTGCTCACTATGCAAGGCATGACTTCATGGGAATGCCAATGGAGATGCCAAGTCACCCGGAGTTGAAGAGTCAAGTGGAGAACCTTGACTTCCTGCTATACGATCGCCAGAAGGAATTGGACAATGCTAGGGAGTTTGCCAACCAAAATCGTGCCATTGCCGCCCAGAAGGCCCAGACTTTCTCACTGCTTGTTAAGGATGGTCTCTTTCGCCTCTAGCGTGAAAAGAAGGATCACACCATCGCCTGTCTTCGCAAGAAGGTGGCCGACCTCGAGAAGACCATCAAGGAGCAAGAAGCTCAGCTTGCAACAAAGGAAGAAGAAGAGGAAGGTGAAGATATCCAAGGGGATATTGACTCCTACCTCAACAATGATGATGACTTTCTGGAGGAAGATGTCGTGGACTTCTACACCGACGATGATCACTCCGACTTCGTCGATGATGAGTAGATGCACTAGAGCACTGTCGTGGCATGAGATGTATCGGTCCCATTGTATCGTAGCTTACAGAATAGTTCTTAAAACCATCTATTTTCCTTTGATGTTGTGGTGTGTGTGTGTTTGTATCGTGTGCTTGCTTGAATGAATGAAAAGAAGTTAGTTGCAAAACCTGAGTCAAACCCAAAGTTTTAGCTTTGAAATCAAAACCATGAACCCTAGAACTTTCCCTCTTACCCCTTTATCCATCTCAATCTTCAGATGACTCGTGGAAATCCCGAAGGGAGCAGCTCATCGCAGGACCCAATGCTGTAGATTATGCAAATGCTGGTTGCAAACCGTGAAGCAAGCAGGGCAGAGCTCTAGGCCAACTTAGCAACACTACAGCAGATCGCTCAGATGGCCCAAAACAACCAAGGGCATGGAAATCAGGATCATCAAGGATCCAAGCTGAAAAACTTCCAGAATACCAATCCCCCAATCTTTAGCACTTCGGAGAACCCATTAGATGCTGATGACTGGTTGTAGACAATGGAGAACAATTTGGAAGTAGCCAGAGTTGATGACAATGAGAAGGTTCCTTTTGCCACTCACTATTTGGCAGGAGATGCAAAAGCATGGTGGAACAATATCCGCACAATGAACCATGGTCAAGTGATGACATGGGACGCCTTCAAAATCAAGTTGATCGCCCACGTGCGCAGGTCTAGTCACCGGAATGAGGGATGAATTCCGAGAGTTGAAACAAGGCGAATGATCAGTGGAGTACCATGATGATTCTGTCCTTAGCAAGGTATGCACCTGATGAGATCAACACGGAGGCCAAGAAGAAGGAGAGATTCTTGAACGGACTGCATGATGAGATGCAGACTGTCCTTATCAACATCCGTTTCGAGGATCTTGAAGAGCTAGTCGACTCTGCCACAGATGGAAGGGAAGATTAACCAGGCAAACGACAACCGCAAACGTCATATGATGCACCAAGCTCGATCCAATAGTCACCAGAAGTACCGTCCCAACCCTTCTGCGGGATATGCATCGAGGAACAACCGACCCCCAATGTCTCGTCCAAGCTACCCCAACCATAGCGGAGGCAATGTGAAGTCCGGAGGAAACAATAATCACTCTGGCAACACCAGAAATTTCAACCGTGCACCTCCCAAGAGCAACAACAACAACAACACTGCACCCCGAACTGGAAGCAATGTTGTGCCCGTGGCAGTAAAAGACAAGTCTCAGATCACTTGTTTCGAGTGTGGAGTGAAGGGTCACTATTCCAATGAGTGCCCCAAGAAGATTGCCGCCACTACCAATGTGAATGCCCCAGCTCAACAGTAGCGTCGTGTTCAACCAGGAAGAAGATTCGCCCCAGGGAACCCTCACAATCGCAACGGTCGTCTCTTCCACATGAATGCCGAAGAAGCCCAAGAAGCGCCAAATGTAGTGTTGGGTATGTTTTCTGTCAACTCAGTTTTAGCAAGAGTGTTGTTTGATTCTGGAGCATCGCACTCATTTTTCACCGAAGAATTTGCATGCACTAGTAAGATTCACCCAACCAACCTGAAGCATGTCATGATAGTTCAAATTCCTGGTTCAACTACAAAAGCTAGAAAAAATTGCAAAGTTGTGCCTATCAGAATACATGGGATAGATTTTTATGCTAATCTAATAGTACTTGGAACCAAAGGTTTGGAAGTAGTACTAGGAATGGATTGGATGTCAAAGCATAAAGGACTGATAGACTGTGCTAAGAAATCCATCACCATGACCAGTAGCTCTGGAGTAACATTAGAGCATACCTCTGAAACCCTGCCTCGTAAATTCAAGCGCAACAAGAGTCTAGCCCTGCCCACCATAGACCAAGTCAGAGTAGTCTATGAATACCCCGATGTATTCCCAGATGAATTGCCCGGTATGCCCCCAGATAGGGATATTGAGTTCATTATTGAACTAATCCCTGGAACCGGACCCATAGCCTAGAGACCCTATAGCATGAAGCCCTCAGAGTTAGTGGAATTGAAGAAACAGCTGGATGCTATGTTGGCAACAGTTTGATTCAACCAAGCGCATCGCCATTGAGATCGCCTTTGTTATTCATCGACAAGAAAGATGGAGGCAACCGTTTGTGCACTGATTATAGAAAGCTGAATGACGTCACCATCAAAAACAAGTACCCTTTTCCAAAGATAGAAGATCTATTTGACCAGTTGACTGGTGCTCAGGTATTCTCAAAGATTGATCTTAGGATTGGTTATCACCAACTTAAGATTCATGCAACGAATATTCCGAAGACCGCCTTTACTACTCGATATGGTTTATATGAGTATATGGTTATGTCTTTTGGATTAACCAATGCCCCTGCTTATTTCATGAATCTCATGAATAAGATCTTTATGAATTTCCTGGATAAGTTTGTCGTTGTGTTTATCGACGATATCCTTATCTACTCCAAGTCAGAAGAAGAGCATGAGCAACATCTGAGAATCATCCTTGAAACCCTTAGAGAGCATCGGCTGTATGCCAAGTTCAGCAAATGTGAGTTCTGGCTGAAAGAAGTAGGATTCCTAGGACATAATGTGAGTTCTGTTGATCCCGCCAAAATTAAAGATGATGAAGAATGGGAAGCCCCAACCACTCAAACCCAAGTCCGTGCATTTCTCGGATTAGCGGGATATTACCGCAAGTTCGTAGAAGGATTCTCTAGTATCGCCAGACCCATGACCCAATTGTTGAAGAAGGACAAGAAGTTTGAATGGACCGACAAATGTGAAGCCAGTTTCTAGGAGCTCAAGAGGAGATTGATTTCAGCCCCAATATTGATCATGACAGATATCAAGAAGCCGTTTGATGTGTATTGTGATGCATCCAAGATTGGTCTCGGATGTGTATTAATGCAAGAAGGCAAAGTTATCGCATATCTGTCTTGACAACTAAAGCAACATGAGCAGAACTATCCGACCCATGATCTGGAGTTAGCAGCCGTAGTTTTGGCATTGAAGACATGGCGTCATTATCTTATGGGTAATCGCTATGAGATTTACTCAGATCACAAAAGGTTGAAGTATATTTTCACTCAGAAGGAGCTGAATATGAGGCAAAGGAGATGGATAGAGTTAATCAAGGATTATGACCTTGACATTCACTATCACCCCGGCAAAGCCAATGTGGTAGCAGATGCTCCTAGCAGATTGCCGTGCAGACTAAACACCATGATTAAGGAGAAGCAACCCAGTTTATATGAGGAGTTGGAGCAGTTTAGAACTAAGTTAGTTAGTAAAGGATTCTTAGTTAGTATTGAACTTCAACCCACTTTGATCAGCCAAATCAAGGAATCCTAGAAGGGGAATGAAAGTATCAACGGAATCAAGCGTCGTATTGGTATAGGAAAGGTACCTGGATTCACCAAAGACGAAGAAGGAGTTATGTGGTACAAAGGACGTATCTGTGTGCATGATTCGAACTGAAGCAAGTTATCATGCAAGAAGCTCATGATACTCTTTATTCTATCCACCCGGAGGAGCGAAGATGTATCAAGATTTGAAAGAGAAATTTTGGTGGCACAAGATGAAGAGAGAAATCGGAAGCTACATCGCCAAGTGTGATATCTGTCAAAGAGTCAAAGCAGAACATCAGAGACCCGTAGGACTGTTGCAACCATTGCAGATTCCAGAATGGAAATGGGATTCTGGCGTAATGGACTTTATCATCCGATAGCCTACTTCGATTCGGGGAAATGACTCAAACTAGGTAATAGTTGATAGACTGTCCAAGGTCGCTCACTTTATACCTGTCAACACAACCTACCAGAGTTTGAAGCTAGCAGAGTTGTACATTGCTAGAATTGTTAGTCTGCATGGAACCCCCAAGACCATAGTATCAGATCGAGGAACTCAATTTACCTCTAGATTTTGGCAGAAAGTCCAAGAAGGATTAGGAACCAAGTTGAATTTCAGCACCGCTTATCACCCGCAAACTGATGGACAGACTAAAAGAGTCAACCAAATCTTAGAGGATATGTTGAGAGCTTGTGTGTTAGAATACATATCAAAATGGGAAGACTGCCTGCCTTTCGCAGAATTCTCATATAACAACAGTTATCAAGCCAGTCTGCAAATAGCACCATTTGAGTTCCTATACGGAAGAAAGTGTCGTACCCCTTTGAACTGGTCGCAAGTAGGAGAGAGTCAGATCTTTGGACCCGACATTCTCCGAGAAGCCGAAGAAAAGGTTCACAAAGTCCGGGAGCACCTCAAGACCGCCCAATCCAGACAGAAGAGTTATGTTGACAAGATAAGGAGAGACCTAGCTTTCAATGTCAGAGATTTTGTATATCTCAAGGTTTCACCATTGAAGGGAACCCAACGTTTTAGTCTGAAAGGAAAGTTAGCCCCCAGATATATCGGGCCTTTCAAGATTCTGAATCGCCGAGGAGAAGTATCTTATCAACTGGAACTGCCAGAGGAGATGTCAGCCATCCACAATGTGTTCCATATCTTGTTACTTCGCAAATGCTTAGAAGTGCCGGAGAAGACCGAAGTTTTCAAGAATATCGATCACCGAGCAATTGATATCAACAAGGACCTGACGTATCGGGAAATGCCCATTCGTATCTTGGAGGAATCCTATAGAACCACCAGGACCAGGAGTATCAAGTGTCTCAAGATTCAATGGAGCAACCATACCGAAGAAGAAGCCACTTGGGAGCGAGAAGATTACATTAGGACGGAGTTCCTAGATCTCTTTAGTTCCTAGTTTTCTTTCGTAAATCTCGGGATGAGATTTTGTTTAAGGGGGGAAGGTTTGTAACATCCCAAAACTTAATCCAAGGTTAATCAAGATCAAATCTACCCAATTTAGGGTTAACAAAAACTTTTCCTTTTAAAATGATTAAGCATTCATATGTGTGTGCATATAATTTAGGAGTTGTTTGAAATGCCATGTTTGAGTGATCCATTGGTTGTAAAATGATTTTAAGGTGAATTAAACATCATCTAGATCATTCCCAAGCATTTCCTAAAGAAAAAGAAATCAAAAAGAATAAAATAAAGAAATGGTCATTTGTGCCATTTTAACTAACTAACCTACTTTGGCTATTCCTAGAACTCACATCTTAACAGAAAAAATTGTGGTTCTTTGCACCCCTTGCTAGTACAAGTAGTGATGTACCAAGGCCCACTTTGTTTTATCCCAAAAACTTTCAAACACTAAATTTAAATGACAATTAAAAATTGAATGTAGTTCATATGTATAGATCCCACTTTCTCAAAAACCACTCAAATGAATTCCATTTAACAAATCCTAGCAACCACAGTCTACCAAGCATCAGATCAAAGCATCCACCAAAAATAAGCTCAAAATTCAAAATTTTCTCTCATGCGGCCATTGTGTCGAACAGGTGGCAGGCAGAGATCAATTGGCCTAACTAATAATGTTGCTAGTTAAGCCTTTGTCCCCCATTGGACCCTCTCTACTCTCCCCTGTCCCCCTGAGTCCAACCAAGCCATCAACTAGCCTCCCCCTTCCCCGCAACACCAGTGCAGCGCCGCCCGAATGAGTTCATCATCGGCCAGATGCCGCCACAACACCAGGGACCGAGCTGCGGCATTCCAGCATGCCCACTAGCTCTGCCCAACCCTACCGCCGCCCATGGTACACCCCTCGATCAACCCCAGCCCCTGGACCACTCCCCAGCATCGCCGCCCTCTCTCTCTGCGAGCAAGCCAGAGTGCACCAGAGCGCGATTGCCGCCAACACGCAGCAGACTGCCCCTTGACACCATATCGCGCACACTGCTCCGCCTCGACCCCAACAACCCACCAGACATGACCGTGCACCACCGCGTGACCCACACTCGCCATGATCTCCGTCGAGCACCGCCTCTGTCCCCCAGAGCGCGTGAAGCCCCCGATAGTTAGGTGTTGGGAAAATGCCCTAGAGGCAATCATGGTTGATGATATTTCCCAAAGTATTCATCAAGTAAAGTTGTCCTTATATGAACATTAGATATATATCACTAAATGCGTGATTCAGTTGTGGAACTATGTATTCATGATTGTTCATATTAGAATGTCCTTGGTCGTTGAGGTTGTGCTGGGCACACAACTTAGACCAATGTGCAAGTCGGCTGATGACACGGTTCCACTTGTCATGGGCATGGTAATGCTATTCCGACTTACACTGATTCGGCTAAAGAGTTTAGCGAGTCGGACTGACCCACAGTTGAGATGCAACGAGCATGTTGTCATTTGCAGTCTCAATCAATGGAATCCTTTGACCTGAGGTGATTGCATGATCCAAGTTGTGGATCGCCAACTTAGGTTCTACCAAACGTTGTTCCGTAAATGGGAAGTTATAAAGGTAGAGTTCGGGTTGGTTGTGAAGCAAGCTGCGTGACGTGGATTACCAAGATGGGATTTGCCCCTCCATAATGGAGAGATATTCCCTGGGCCCTCTCGTGTGATATGATTCGGAAGCATGGCCATGCGCTACTCAGTTAAGTGTTAACTGAGCAGTCGGACTAAGAGTTAGTCCAGTGAATCACATATCATGGTACAAGAAGAGAGTTAAGCTATTTAAGGGATGGAAACTTCTTGCCTATAGCTTAACAGATATATCGTGAAACAGCAGGACTTGGGCGAAAGTCACTGCGAAGGTTCGTCTTCTGACTTTACGTCACTTGGGAGTTGGCACGTCTTGCTAGAGGCCGCTACCATCTATCGACTTGAGACCGAGTGTTCATGGAAGTGAGTTGGACTCAAAGCCATGACGGGATACTTGGAGGAGTAGCTCATGTCGTGTCCAGGTGTACGTGAACCTACAGGGTCACACACTTAAGGGTAAGGAGCCCATGTGGATTAGATCCATATGGAGATTGGAGTACATCCTAGATGGGCCTCAAGCATTGAGCCCAACTAGGAGTGTATATAACTGGAGTGACAAGGGATAGTCCCTGACCTAGCCGTCACTTTCTCCACTTCCATTTCGGGCTAGACAGGAACTAGCAGTCCTTTGTCCGAAGCTCCTTCCTGTATGTGTGGATACCGGTAGAGGCGTTGCACGTGCGGCGCTGGAGACGGGGAGCTTGTGGGGATCTGACGAAGGAGTTCGTGGGATTCGGAGGGCTGTCTGTGGGATCGTTCGGCACTGCTTCAACGCGCAACGTCAACTTTCGCATCTACACGTCTAGCGGTAATCTCGTGGCCTATAACCTGAGCTGGATCTTGGGAGCTCCGCGTTAGGGAAAAGTTTTGTTTTTCTCTGCGTGGCCCTACAGTGGTATCAGAGCGAAAGCTTCTGGTTTTAGGCTTTAGTTCTATGCGTATGTGATATGCACAAGGTGGTGGATGAGATCCACTTAGGGTTTCGGTGGTCGATCTATGAGATAGATCGGTTTTGTGCAAGATTGATTGGATCAATCGCACTCGTGGGTGCATGGAAGATCAGGTGCGGATGATCAATGAGATTGGTCAGATCTGCACAGGGATCAGATTTGGGTAAAAGTGTTTTATCCAATGAAGGAATCCATGGTTCGGAATGCATATTAGATCTGTGATTTCGGAAAAATCGTGGGGCGCTGCCCCTTCGATCCCCGCCCGCTATCGCGAGACCACCGGCTTCGCCCTGTCGTAGCGTATTATATGTCGTTGCGAGGTTCACAACACCGGTAGATATAGTATCTATGCATAACTTGTTTTTGTAGGAAGTTGTGAATGGTATGGCTTATGTGCATGTGATGTATGTAATCCATACGTGATCTGTGTATCACGGGTTTGTCAGCCGGCTGGAGCCAAAGTGCTGTCACTGTTATTGTATAACGACCCGCGTGTCGGCATGAGATGCCATCTTCTTGTAAATTCCTTAGTGCTAGTGTAGCATGTTTGGAGGACTTGAAGGACACTGCAGCCAAAGGCATGACGAATAGGTTCATGGAGATGGAGATCGCCATGAAGAGAGCCATACCATTTCACATTATAATTGGATTATTTTGTGTGATTGTTATCTCTCTAGTTTTACCCCTATGAGATAGTGGTTAAACTTTAATCCCTCAAAGAAGGTCTAGTCGGTCTACCCGCTAGTGCTGCACCATCACAAGTCGGACATTCTCGGTAGTGGGCTCATAAAATTGAGGTGCTACCAATTCTCTTCGACTAGATGGGTTCGAGTCGGACTCTTACATCGGAAGCACTTGGTAAGCTAGACGGGTCTATCACAACGATTGTGGGGCTCGGAGAGAGGGCAGTCGGGAGCCGGGGCATGATATGCCACCCGACCAACAGGAGTCGCATGAGATGCGATTGGCAAGGAGTTGCCTACCTAGATCACTTGACGGCTAGCAGTGATGCTAAAGCTCACTAGTCGGCTTGCTTATTTAGGATCCTGAATCACTAAGTAACCATCAGAGGGGTGTTGGTTCTAGAGGGAGCATAAGTATTAAAGTGTTTATCGCCGCTCTTTATGAATACTTGTCTTAAGTGTTTTGCATATTTCTGTTGTAGATAATGGCACCTAGTAGCAGTCTCCCTCAGTTATCCAGTTTTGCTTTGAGGACCATCCTTGAGAAAGATAAACTTAATGGAACAAACTTCACCAACTAGTATTGTAATCTGAGAATAGTTCTCAAACAAGAAAAGAGGGACCATGTTCTAGACAACCCGCTTCCAGATGTGCCGGATGAGAATGCGAGTGTCGCAGCAACCAATGCCTATCGTAGAACATGTGATGAGTCTACGGAAATTAGTTGTCTTATGCTTGCTCACATGGAACCGGACTTGCAGCAGCAGTTCGAGAATGTTGAGGCCTACGATATGATCGAAAGCCTCAAAAGTATGTTCCAGGCTCAGGCAAAGACCGAGAGGTATCAAGTCTCTCAAGCTTTGCTAAGTTGTAAGCTTAAGGATGGTGATCCACTGAGTCCGCATGTAATCAAGATGGTTGGTTATGTGCAGTCTCTAGAAAGGCTTGGCTACCCATTAGCGAAGAGTTCGCTACAGATATAATTCTGAACTCTCTTCCTAGTGTGTATGGTCAGTTCATATCGAACTACCACATGCATGGTATGGATAAGAAGCTCACTGAATTACATGGGATGCTTAAGCAGGCAGAGGTTGATCTCAAGAAAGATACTAACCAAGTGTTGGTGGTACAGAATAAGGCTAAGTTTAAGAAGAGTTCTTGGGCTAAGAAGAAGAAGGCTAAGTCAGGAGGTAATGCTCAGGATGAGATCCCAAGTGTTTCCTCAGGGACTAAGTCATCTCCTTCAGCCGGATCTGCTTGCTTCTATTGCAAGACGGATGGCCACTAGAAGAGGAATTGCAGTAAGTATTTGGCGGATAAAGCCAAGAGTGGAGGTGTGACTTCCAACTCAGGTACACTTGTTTGCAATGTTATAGACCTTTATCTTGCTGATGCACCCCGTGGTTCTTAGGTATATGATACCGGATCAGTCATTCATATCTGCAACTCGTTGTAAGGACTGGTAAGAACTAGGGGCATAGCAAGAGGAGAGGTTGACATTCGGGTCGGCAACAAAGCAAGAGTTGCTGTGTTGGAAGTCGGCACGATGTAACTTCATTTACCTTCAGGATTCTTAATGGAACTAAATAATTGTTATTATGTTCTAGTGCTTAGTCGAAACATCATTTCTGCCTCATGCTTGATGAGACAAGGCTATGAGTCTAATATTAAGAACAATGGTTGTTCTTTATATTTGAATGATATGTTTCACGGCTTTGCACCCGTTCAGAACGGGTTATTTATTTTAAATATTGATGGTGGGTCGGTCTATAACATAAATGTGAAAAGGTTAAAACCAAATGATCTGAATATGACTTACTTTTGGCACTGTCGACTTGGTCATATAAGTTGGAAACGCATGAAGAAGCTCCATGGTGATGGACTCCTAACTTTGTTCGACTTGGAGTCGTTCGAGACATGCGAATCCTGCCTTCTGGGCAAGATGACCAAGACACATTTTGCAAGGAGTTGTGAAAGGGCGTCTGACTTGTTGGGACTAGTACATAGTGATGTATGTGGTCCAATGAGTGCGACAGCCAGGGGTGGTTATGAGTACTTCATTACCTTCACTGATGATTTGGGTAGATATGGATATGTCTACTTGATGAAACATAAGTCGGAAGCCTTTTAAAAGTTCAAAGAATTCCAGAATGAAGTACAGAATCAACTCGGCAAGAAAATAAAGTTTCTTCGGTCGGACCGAGGAGGCGAGTACATGACCCACGAGTATGATGACCATCTGAAGAGTTGTGGAATAGTTCCTCATCTCACTCTGCCGGGTACACCGCAGAGGAACGGTGTGTCGGAACGACGGAATCGGACCTTGTTGGACATGGTACGATCAATGATGAGTCGGTCAGATCTACCTTTATCATTTTGGGGTTATTGTCTAGAAACGGCGGCGTTCACACTAAACAGAGTACCATCAAAATCGGTAGAGAAGACACCACATGAGATGTGGATAGGCAAGAAGCCGAGTTTGTCTTTTCTTAAGATTTGGGGTTGTGAAGAATTTGTCAAGCGACTTTAGTCAGATAAGCTTGCAGCCAAGTCGGATAAGTACATTTTTGTTGGGTATCCAAAAGAAACCTTGGGTTACTACTTCTACAACTGAGAAGAGGGCAAAGTGTTTGTCGCTCGAAACGGTGTCTTCCTTGAGAAAGAGTTTCTCAGTCAGGAAGTCGATTAGAGATGCAGTCTTGACTCGAAGAAGTTCGAGAGGAACCGGTCAGTAGCGATTTGGTGAAAGCATTGGAGGTTGAGCCAGTCGTGGTAGCTGAGCCGGCAGCTGCACCTCCACTGTGAAGATCGGCAAGATTGCAAAGTGTTCATGATGTATTACTGTTGGACAGTGATGAGCCGACAACTTATTCGGAAGCGGTGGTGGGTTCTGATTCTGAGTCATGGCTTGGATCCATGAGATCCGAGTTAAAGTCCATGGATGATAATCAAGTTTGGAACTTGGTTGATCTGCCAGACGGTGCAAGACCCGTCGAGTGCAAATGGGTCTTTAAAAGGAAAACTGATATGGATGGAAACATTTCTATCTATAAAGCACGTCTTGTCGCGAAGGGGTTCCGGCAGGTTCAAGGAGTTGACTATGATGAGACTTTATCACATGTAGCGATGCTTAAATCAGTTTGGATCATGTTAGCTATAGCAGCCTATTTCGACTATGAGATATGGCAGATGGATGTCAAAACGGCTTTCCTAAATGGAAAATTAACCGAGGACGTGTATATGATACAGCCCGAGGGTTTTGTCAATCCGGCTAATGCTGACAAGGTATGCAAACTTCAGAAATCCATTTATGGGTTGAAGCAAGCATCTCGGAGTTGGAACATTCGCTTTGATGAGGTAGTCAAATCGTTTGGCTTCATCAAGAGTGATCATGATTCTTGTTTGTACAAGAAGTTTAGTGGGAGCAAAGTAAACTTTCTGATCTTATATGTGGATGACATATTATTGATTGTAAATGATGTCCAGATGTTGCAAGAAACCAAGGAGTCATTGGAAAGGAGTTTCTCAATGAAGGACTTGGGTGAGGCAACTTACATACTAGGAATCAGGATCTATAGAGATAGATCTAGGCGGCCCATTGGATTGAGCCAAAGTACATATTTGGACAAAGTGTTGAAGAGTTCAACATGGAATCGTCTAAGAAGGGGTTCTTACCGATGTCCCATGGCATAAGACTTAGCAAGACTCAGTGTCCCTCGACAACTGATGAGCGAAGTAGGATGAGTGTGATTCCGTATGCTTCGGCAGTCGGGTCCATCATGTATGCCATGATTTGTACTAGGCCAGATGTTTCCTATGCTCTAATTATTGTGAGTAGATACCAGGCTGACCCTGGAGAAATCCACTAGGCAGCAGTTAAGAACATTCTTAAGTACTTGAGAAGGACTAAGGATGTGTTCCTAGTTTATGGTGGTGAGGTTGAACTCAGTGTAAGGGGTTACACGGATGCGAGTTACCTCACTGACTCTGATGATTCTCGTTACGCAACTGCAGTGCGTGTTCATTATGAGCGGAGGGCTGTGAGTGGAAGAGTTCCAAGCAAGAGATGCGCATCTACAAGCTGAGTATATTGCTGCCTCGGAGGTGGCAAAGGAAGCTATTTGGATCAGGAATTCTCGATTGATCTTGGTGTGGTTCGTCCAATCCGTTAGACGTGTATTGTGACAACAATGGTGCTATTGCACAGGCCAAGGAACCTAGACAACACCAGAAGAACAAGCATATACTCATGCGATACCACTTGATTCGCCAGTTCGTGGATCAAGGTGATATCAAGTTATGCAAGGTACACGATGCAAACGTTGTAGATCCGTTGACAAAGCCACTTCCACAGCCTAAGCATGAGGCGCACGTAAGAGCCATGGGCATTAGATGCCTAGACATGTGATGTTGGATGATTGACTCTAGTGCAAGTGGGAGACTGTTGGGAATATGCCCTAGAGGCAATCATGGTTGATGATATTTCCCAAAGTATTCATAAAGTAAAGTTGTCCTTATATGAACATCAGATATATATCACTGAATGCGTGATTCAGTTGTGGAACTATGTATTCATGATTGTTCATATTAGAATGTCCTTGGTCACTGAGGTTATGCTGGGCACACAACTTAGACCAATGTGCAAGTCGGCTGATGACACGGTTCCACTTGTCATGGACATGGTGATGCTATTCCGACTTACACTAATTCGGCTAAAGATTTTAGCGAGTCGGACTGACCCATAGATGAGATGCAACAAGCATGTTGTCATTTGCAGTCTCAAGCAATGGAATCCTTTGACCTGAGGTGATTGCATGATCCGAGTTGTGGATCGCCAACTTAGGTTCTATCAAACGATGTTCCATAAATGGGCAGTTATAAAGGTAGAGTTCGGGTTGGTTGTGAAGCAAGCTGCGTGACGTGGATTACCAAGATGGGATTTGCCCCTCTGTAATGGAGAGATATTCTCTGGGCCCTCTCGTGTGATATAATTTGGAAGCATGGCCATGCGCTACTCAGTTAAGTGTTAACTGAGGAGTCGGACTAAGAGTTAGTCCAGTGAATCACATATCATGGTATGAGAAGAGAGTTAAGCTATTTAAGGGATGGCAACTTCTCGCCTATAGCTTAACAGATATATCGTGAGGCAAAGGGACTTGGACGAAAGTCACATTGAAGGTTCGTCTTCTGACTTTACGTCACTTGGGAGTTGGCACGTCTTGCTAGAGGCCTCTACCATCTATCGACTTGAGACCGAGTGTTCATGGAAGTGAGTTAGACTCAAAGCCATGACGGGATACTTGGAGGAGTAGCTCATGTCGTGTCCAGGTGTACGTGAACCTACAGGGTCACACACTTAAGGGTAAGGAGCCCATGTGGATTAGATCCATATGGAGATTGGAGTACAGCCTAGATGGGCCTCAAGCGTTGAGCCCAACTAGGAGTGTATATAACTGGAGTGACAAGGGATAGTCCCTGACCTAGCTGTCACTTTCTCCACTTCCATTTTGGGCTAGACAGGATCTAGCAGTCCTTTGTCCGAAGCTCCTTCCTGTATGTGTGGATACCGGTAGAGGCGTTGCGTCTTGTGGAGGCAGGAGCTCGTGGGGATCTGATGAAGGAGTTCGTGGGATTCGGAAGGCTGTCCGTGGGATCGTTTGGCACTGCTTTGACACGCAACATCAACTTCCGCATCTGCGCGTCTAGTGGTAATCTCGTGGCCTATAACCTGAGCTGGATCTTGGGAGTTCCACGTTAGGGAAAAGTTTTGTTTTTCTCTGTGTGGCCCAACATTAGGCACCGCCCCTAGCCGCGCCATTGCACCGTACCTGACCGCCAGCTGACCACCCATTGTCCACCTACCTCGCCACGCCGGTAGCCCCCCTGTTTCGCCGTCACCGATGAGCCGCGCCCATGCCTCTCGGTCTCACCGTCGCGCCTATATAAGCAGGCCACCCCAGCACCATATCTTCACACCATTCCACTCTCCTCTCTCCACTGGCCATTTCCCCTCTCTTGCCGGAGCTGCTCAAGCCGCCGTTCGCCGGAATTGCACCGGAGGAGGCCACTGCAGAGGAGGAGACGCTGTCATCGATTCCGTCCACCTCAGCCCCTGCCGCTACCTCGCCTGAATCCGTCGTCACCGTCCAGTTCGATCGCCCGCCTCGCTGCACTTGCGGGAGCCCTGGTACGTCCCTAGTAGACCCCCACCGGCCGTTTAGGGTTCGGTCTCGTCGGCGACGAGTCCGTCGTCGATGATGACTGTGGACCGTTGATCCATGTTTTAATCGTAGCGCCCAGATTGTCCTGTACCGCTTCACGTTTAAAGAGTCACTGACAGGCGGGACCCCCCTGTCAGCAACCCTCTGCGCCGCGAAGCACCACTGGGCCGGCCCATTTAATTTCCTGCCTAAGCCCGTAGATTCAAAAATAGGTTTTGCTATTTTAATTCAAACCTAGTTATGTCCCTTAGTTTAAAAATCAATTCAGGAAGATTTACTGAACCAAATTGTGTGATTCTAATTTTGTTGGAAAGCTTCTGAAAAGATCTATCCAAGCCCGTTGGATTTAGTGCATTTAGAGTTAAAGATCTCTCCTAGTAAAAATAACAAGACATAAGTTTTTGCACATTCAAACATTTTTATAAAATCAACCATAATAGCTTTTGAGTTGATTCCAACTCTCAAAAATCACATTTAATCATACCTATCTGAATATGTAATAATATTAAGGTTTACATGCAGTGACTTTGGACTAGTACCAAAATAGTGCTATATAGGCATTTCTAGTCACTTTAAATCATTAAATATTAAACTTAAACTTATTAAAATGTGATCCAACCTTTAAATTACATTCCCATATGTTAGAATATGAGGTGATGACATGTGTCCACATGATCCCATATTTTAATTGGAGAATATTAAATCTTAGTTATTTTTCAATGAGTAGAAATTACTTTTCTCAAATAAAAAGAATGAGGCTAGTTAATTCAACCTTGTGATGTTTGTGATGATAATACATCACAAAATGTGTATATAGTGTTCTAAGTAGACTAGTTAAGTATTGTTTGGTGATTGTGTACTCCGTATATATTTATAGACGATAGTACGGACCAAGCTTACGAGGAGGAGGAGTTTTACCAAGAGGAGGAGGAAGAAACCTTAACCACTGCACTGCATAAGGCAAGACACCATTAACAATGCAAGCTAACCCTTACAAGCTATATAACCTAAGCAAGATGCATTAGGCATGCTTTGGTTATACCATGTTGACTTGTACCTACTCCCATTTTATTCTGAGCTTTACTTTCTTTACTTTACTAAAGTCCTTTACTTGTTTTAAAGGTAGCATAAAGAGTATAAAACTTGACCTATCTAGTTGGACTTAGATGTCATTCTATGGCATGAGGTTGAAATTAGCATCCCACCTTAGTGAACACTCTTAACTTAGTAGTTTAGAGCAAAACCAAAACTAGATCACTTTAGATGGGAATACTTGGTGAAAATGAACTATGAAAACCTTGGAATGATGAGTCATTCTATTGAGATGTTTTGACATGTGTTGAGAAACACAAATGGTTTATGATGATGAAAATGTTGAGGCATGAGCCTTAACCCTTTTACAAAACTGATGGTTGGGTTCGGATGCGATACCTTACCAATTTTACCGTACAACCACAATACCTGAATTGGGTAAGGCTTAGCCGGAAGTTTATATGCATTAGTATTAGTTCCCTCATGGAGAGGTTTGAGCTGAGGCTACCTCTTGATGTTGTCCACCTATGTAGTGCCCAAGATGGCAGATGGTCATGGTTGGGAGGCCATGCTCATAGGAGAGGTACTTATACTAGGGTGTGTAAAGGAAAGGTTATGTTTGATTATCTGCATACTAAGTATGATGATTCAGGGTTATCCCTGACAGATGTATCGAATCTTGTGGTGAAAGTGTACCACCTCTGCAGAGTGTCAAACTATTCGAATAGCCGCGTCCGCGATTATGGACAGTTGGAGTGGCCATACTGTTCCGTTGTCAGATGTTTTCAAAACAACTTATGAAATGAATTGTGACATGACTTGACCACAACATAGTTGTGACTATGACCATTAAATTCCCACTTAGGTGTTTTCAAACTTCTTTTATCTTTCTTTGTTTCAGAACTCAGCCTAGGTTTCGAACTTAACTTTACAAATAAACTTAGAGTTAGCATTTCCTATTAGAACTGCCTTACTTGTTAGTGATAGTTTGCGAGTACTTAAAGAGTACTCATGGCTTTTGTCCCTGGCTATTCCTATGGCCAGACTATGAAGGAGATTACCAAGATGAAGGATAGCAGGACGGCTATGATAACTAGGACTATCTCCCATCGTCAGCATTGCTTGTGACTCTGAAGATGGACCCCACCGCTACGCTATTTATTCCGCTACTTGATTGTACTAAGACTGGATCATGAGATCCTTTATTTGTGTAAGACCTTATTTATGGTTTGTAATGGATGATGTACTATGATATCCAATCTGTTATGTCTCGAAAAATGGTGATCCTAGGATTGCGAGGTATGGCATAACAGGTATCTGGGATTAAAAATCCGGGTGTTGACATGTATCATGTGCAAGGGGTACCCCGTTGGCGGTTCTTTATGATACATATGTACTTACAATGACAAGAGCTTACTTGTGACTAAAGTTGAGTAGCATGAGGTTCGGTCTTCATAAGTAAGGGGCATGATATTTTAGCTTATAACTTGTCAAGCATATCCTCTTAGTTGTGTCACTTTAACCTTAATCACCTTAAAGATGCTTATGATGGGGGCAATGAGAGCTGAAAGCTAACAAGTACCATAATATTTGGAAGCTCTTTATGAAACTTGAATCTCTATTTCCTTCTATGAAGGCCCTTCTTTTACTTTTATGTTGAGTCTCCACCTTCTACCTTTATGCACCTACTTTGAGAGCATAGTGGCCATTCTTAGTTCTATGTGCATTGTCCCAAGACTTGTTGATTGATGCATAACTTGATATTGCTTGTTCTTAAACTACTTGTATCTAGTCACTCTTATGAACTTTGAAGGTGTCCTATGCATTTATATTTGCTACTCTATGAGGGACAACCTGAATGCCACTATGCTATGTTTTCTTTATGTGAAACAAACAAACTGTTGGGGGATACCCCCGGGTAGGGCAACGCCGGGGTATAAGGGCCGAGTTAGAGGGTTATAGCAGTCAAAGCAAAGTGCTGACCGGGTCACCTCAAGGCAGGCCGAATCACGGTGTGGCCCGGCCCGTAGGGCATTTCCTTGACAATAGTCCGGTTGGCATAAGATCTATGCCGGCCATGCTTATCTGTTTTGCAGGTACATGGGTAGGCCGGACTAGCTATATGCTAGCCGGATTGTCTTGGCTTCAAAGAGAAGGAATCCCCCGCTGGTCAAAAGGTGGCTTTATTAGCTAAAGCATGTGCAAAGTAAAGCAAAGGAGAGGACCAGCGGTCGATGGCGACCAAGGTGACGCTGGCAAAGCCGGATAGCGTGCCCGTGACGCCAAAAGACAAGGATGATGCTGAGGGTTACGTCCAAAGACCGGACGAGCCGTTAAAGAAGAATAAAGAAGCATCTGTTTTATTAAAGGAGCATATTCATAGAATATGCTGCCACCTAAGTCCTAGAATTGTAACTCGGGCTCCCCTATATAAGGAGTACCAGGGCCTCCATAGAGAGGGACAGCATTTGGAGGGATCATTCTCTGTCTAAGGTAGAACTCAGGGGCTAGTTAGTGAGGGGTAAGAGACATCATCTCCTTCTTGCTAAGAGCCTCAAGAACACTTGTAAACACCATTGATAGAAAGAGTACAAGAACTTCTGTGCGTGGAATCACCACGTTCTCCCTCCCTGGATTCCCCTAGCACACATTGGCCCCATCTTTAGCCTATCCATGGCATCTGCCGTGCCACCACCACGACAGTTGGCGCCGACCGTGGGGCTAGCGGTGCTAGTAGGGGTGAAAATCCAGACGGGAAACTTCTCGAGCACCGGCGAGCGTATCGTCTTAGGATTGGTTCAGCGCTTTGGAGCGCTGGACTACGTCAGCAACAACGCGGGAAGCTTCGGCAGGAACCCTCCACCGTGCAACGGCATCTTCATCAAGCTTGGCACGCACAAGATCTACGTTGGGTGGTTGAATCCTGCATTCACCCACGGCACATCGTCGACGGTGGTGAACCATCTCTCAGAGCCGCCCGTGGAGTGCGTATCACTCGCCCCACTAGCAGCGTTGAAGTCCTGATGACCGCGCCAGATGCGGGACCGAGCAAGGATCCGGCGCTAGAGCCACATGTAACACCCAAACAGACCAGGTCTAGGTTTCCTCCGCTAGAGAAGCCAGAGAATGTGCTCCAGCAAGCAATAGATAGCTTAGCAACACCAATAGCACCTGGGGTAGATCCGGCTCAGGCGCAAGTTGAATTAGAGGAAACTAGGCAGAAGATGTTAGCTGGAGCAAAGAAGGTAGATGAGTTGCATCAGTCGCTGAACATCACCTTGAGAGAGTACGCTAAGGCGAACCGTATCGATGGAGTGAAAATCCGAGGCAGAAACTTGATCACTGAGATTGACAAGGAGTACGAGCCTAGGCCAGGTCAGACAACTACTATAGTGACAGGAGGGCTGGATCGGTACAGTACCCCGGCAAAGAACCTCAGAGCAGCAAACGCGGCCACATCCGAGTTAGAAGGTTTGACCGGTGAGGCTCGGCAGAGGCAACAAGAGAGAGTGAATCACTTGTTGAGGGTCGCATGCCAACAAAATGAAGAAATAAACAAAGCTAACCTGGCACCACTAGGGGCTTCACAGGTGGTACATTCAGCCAGAAATAACCCGACAAGATCCAGAGGAGCCGCATCATCTCGAGGTCATGATCCTAGGAGAGAAGAAGTAGTGGACTCCGGGAGAACAAACAAGCAAATGGTCCTTATGATCTGGTAAGAGCTGGAAAAGGAAAAGCAGTGCAAGTTGATGAGGATCGCCACAGTACCAGCCGAGGTGTGGCTGCCCGGGGAAACCACGACCAAGGCAATGTCGGTCAAAGAAATGCTGCCAACGGCAATGTCGGACAGCGTAATCCTATGGGAGCGGGGCAAAATGTGCCTCAAGCGCAACAGCGTGAACCTCGGAAAGGAGGAAGTGCAGGGCAAGCAGCACCACAGCGTCCCGCACATCCGAATCAAGAAAGATACAATGATGGTTATTCAGCTATGGTTAACGATGGATACCCCAGACCAGATCATCAGGTAATTGGATCATGGTTGGGAAGCAAGAACTTGCAGCCAGATGATGTGAGGTTAAAGTTGGATAGGATTTATAGGTTAGAGCAAATCGAGTTACAAGGTCCACCGGGTCCAGCATGTTTCGGGCCCCGGATCATGAATGAGCCACCAGTGCCGAACTTCCAGCTGGCCAAGGGAACCCGAACTTATGATGGAAGCACCAGGCTAGAAGATTGGTTGATTGATTATGCCACAGCTGTCAAGATAGCAACAGGGAATTTGAGATGGGCAGTAAGATATGTACCACAGATGCTGGAAGGACCAGCGCCGAGTTTGGCTGAACAATTTGCCACCAGGGAGTATCAACTATTGGTTGGATTTCCAGGAACTGTTTGTTAGCAACTTCTCAAGCACTTACAAGAGACCCAATAGACCGCAGACCCTTGCACTATGCCGGCAAAGACCGAATGAGCCAGATAGAGATTTCTTGACTCGGTGGTGCAACATGCAAAACTCGTGCGAAGGGGTGATCGAATCACAAGCAATTGCGTGGTTCGCTCAGGATGCAGATATGGGAGTATGTTGTGGCAAAGGTTACAGCGAGATATACCAACTACCTTGTCCGAGACAATCCAGATTGCAGATTCATATGCCTTGGGAGATCCAACTCAACCCCGGCTGATGTCTAGTGAAGCAAATGAGGAGTATTACAACCGAGATATCTCCGGGTCATCAAGGAGGAATGATTTCCGAGGAAAAAGAAGGGACGAGCGGCTGGATTATCGGTATAACTCGCAGCAGGTTGCAGCAGTGGACCGGGATCAGCCCAATGTCAGAGCAAGCCAACACCAAAAAACTGGAGGGCAAAACTGGCAGCAGAAAAGCGAAGGAAGAAAGCCTTGGACCCCGAAGCAGAAGAAGCAATGGCAGGAACGAAAGGATAGGCCGAGATATACGTTCGAATCTATGCTAGATCAACCTTGCAAATATCATACGCCAAGTCCAAACAGTCTAGCGAATCATACGACCCGCCAGTGTGAATGGATGAGGAAGTTGGAACAGGTGGGTTCGGGGAATGCTCAGGCACCTCGGAACGAAGCACCTAGGAATGAAACACCCCGGCCACCGTTACTAACTGGGGGAAATGGACAGCAATTGATGCTGCCGCCACCTCCGCCGAGATACGAAAATCTGGAAAGAAGAGAAGCTATACATCAAGTCAGCAATAACCAACAACAAGGCCAAGGATACAACGAGAATGAGGGACGGAATGAGTATAGGGAACATCATCAAAGCTATTATGTGTTCACCACAGAAGAGAACGACCGGAAAAGCTTACAGCGCTGGCATATGGAGGTGAACGCGGTAATGCCGGCTATGCCGAGATACTTGTCTTGGGCAGATCAAGAGATCACGTGGAGTGTCAAGGATCACCCAAAGATCATGCCGAGCCTAGGAACCTACGCTCTAGTCTTGGATCCGATGTTCATCGGACCAAATCTCAATGTGAGGTTTTCCAAGGTGTTGATTGACAATGGCAGTTGTATCAACATTATGTACAAGGATACTATGCACAAGTTAGGAATAACAGAGAATATGCTACAAGCAACAAGGACCACTTTTCACGGTGTTGTGCCAGGAATCTCTTGTGAACCAATTGATAAGGTCCGGGTTGACGTGTTATTCGGCACAAGAGACAACTGCCGCACCGAGAATTTAGAATTCGAAGTAGTGAATCTGGAAATTGCTTATCACGCACTAATCGGCAGGCCAGCGCTGAGCAAATTCATGGCAACTACCCATGTCAGCTACCTTAAGATGAAGTTGCCCGGACCAAGGGGTGTGATAACTATATCAGGGGACTTCCGGCATTCGATCGAGTGCGCGTCAGCCGGATCTAACTTAGTCACTCGTGATAGCTCAGGAGAAAAGGAAGATACTAGAGGTGGTGGCATTGGCTCAATCCGCGCAGCACCATATGCTGGCCCTGACCAACCCGCACGGGAGCGTATCGTTCCGAGTGACTAAGGATACGAAAAAAGTGCCAGTTGATGATCTGTTCCCAGAGCGCATCATCACCATAGGTACCGAGTTAAGTAGTAAATAGGAAAGCGAGCTCGTCAACTTCCTCCATGAGAATCGGGATATCTTTGCTTGGTCTACGCAAGATTTGCAAGGTGTACCGAGGGAGTTGGCTGAGCACTCATTGAATGTAAGACCCGGGGCTAAGCCGGTAAAGCAGCCTCTCAGGCGTTTCGTAGAAGATAGAAGAAAGGTAATTGGAGATGAGATAACAAGATTGCTAGCGGCCGGATTTATCATGGAGGTACTTTATCCGGACTGGCTCTCCAATCCAGTGCTGGTGGAGAAAAATAAGGATGATCCGAACGTGGCAGTGGTATGGCGCATGTGTATTGATTACATGAACCTGAATAAGGCGTGTCCAAAAGATCCATTTCCACTCCCTAGAATAGATTAGGTCATAGAGTCAACTGCCGGATGTGAGCTACTGTCATTCATTGACGCCTATTCTGGTTTCCATCAGATACCCCTGAATCCGGATGATCAAATAAAGACAGCGTTCATTATCCCGTATGGGGCTTATTGTTATCGAACTATGCCGTTTGGACTACGTAATGCAGGAGCAACGTACCAGCGATGTATGCCCAAATGCTTGCATGACCAGATAGATCGGAATGTACAGGTGTATGTGGATGATGTGGTGATAAAAAACAAGAAAAGCAATACGCTCCTTGAGGATATCTGGCAGACATTCGCGAACTTGAGAAGGTTCCGAATGAAACTGAACGCGGAGAAGTGCACCTTCGGTGTACCAGCAGGAAAGTTGCTCGGTTTCTTGGTATCTAGCCGCGGCATTGAAGCTAACCCAACGAAAATCCGATCCATAGAAAGAATGGAGTTACCAAAGTGTCTTAATGATGTCTAGAAGTTCACTGTTTGCCTGGCATCATTGATTCGGTTTGTATGTCGGCTGGGAGAGAAGGCCTTGCCCCTCTATCAGTTAATGAAAAAAGCAGACAAGTTCACATGGATGCCACAGGCGGATCTTGCATTTCGAGAGTTGAAAAAGATGCTATCTACCGCACCAATCCTAGCTGCACCACTACCTAAAGAACCAATGTTGCTTTATGTAGCCGCGACCAACCGAGTCGTAAGTGCAGTGATCATAGTGGAGCGCGAAGAGGAAGGAAAGTCGGTGCAAAGGCCGGTGTATTATCTGAGCGAAGTATTATCAGCATCAAAACAGAATTATCCTCACTATCAGAAGATGGCGTATGGCGTATATATGTCGGCCAAGAAGCTCAAGCACTATTTCGAGGAACACCCCATCAAGGTGATATGTGAGGCGCCTATTTTGGAGATAATGAGCAACAAGGATCCAAGCGGCAGAATAGCAAAGTGGGCAATCCAATTAGCTCCATACGCGCCACAGTGCGATAGAAGAGATGCGATCAAATCACAAGCGGTGGTGGATTTCTTTGTGGACTGGGCTGAAATGCAATACGAGCCACCCCTGCTGGACTCCAATTATTGGCAAATACACTTCGACGGATCAAAACTGAAGGACGGACTAGGTGCTGGAGTAGTGCTTACCTCGCCCAAGAAGGATCAACTGAAGTACGTCCTACAGATCCATTTCAGTGCCTCGAATAATGTGGCGGAGTACGAAGCATTGGTACATGGTCTCAAAGTGGCAAAGGAAGTGGGAATACGTTGGATACAGTGCTTTGGAGATTCGGATTTGGTGGTACAGCAAGTGTCTAGAAATTGGGATGCACTGGATGCTAACATGGACTTGTATAGGTTCCATGTCCAGAAGATAAGCGGGTTTTTCGAAGGATGTGAGTTCCATCACATCCCTTGGAGCGAAAACGAGGCAGCAGATACACTGTCCAAGCTAGGCTCATCCCGGCAACCCATTCCGCCAAATGTGGATTTGGAGCACTTGAGAAAACCATCTATCATACCATCACCCGAATCAGATTCAATTTATATCCAGCTCACGGATCGAGTCGCACCTATGGAGATAGAATGGGGAAGCACCTCAGCAAACCCGGGGACTGCTTCAGCAAACCCGGGGACTGTGCAGTTTGATCCGGCGGGAGTTATGTTGGTGGATGCAATGGAAGTGGATGAGGAACCATTTCTCGTCCGACCTATACCATCTTGGGCCAAGCCAATTTTTGATTTCCTGAAAGAGGGAATCTTGCCGGATGATGAAATAAGTTCAAGGCAAATTCAGAGAAGGGTAAAGGCTTATACCATTATCAACACCGAGTTATACAAAAGGAGTGTGACCGCGGTACTACAACGGTGCGTTGATCTGGAGGAAGGACTCGCCATACTCCGAGATATTCACCAAGGGGAATGCGGCCACCACGCCTCCTCAAGGGCCTTAGTAGCAAAAGCTTTCTGGCATGGATTTTATTGGCCCAGTGCTCTAGAGAAAGCAGAGGACTTGGTGAGAACATGTAATGACTGTCAAAATACGCCACAAAAACTCACCTGCCAATGTCGGAGCTGAAAACTATCCCCATTACATGGCCATTTACTATATGGTGCCTGGACATGGTAGGACCATTTAAGCCGGCTAAAGGAGAGATGACCCACATGCTGGTCATGGTTGACAAGTTCACCAAGTGGATCGAAGTGAAACCAATTCGGAAATGTGATGGGGCAACAATAGTAAGATTCCTCAAGGATATAATCTTAAAATGCTACCCCATAGCATCATAACTGATAACGGGACAAATTTTGCCGAAGGAGCATTTGTGAGGTTCTGCCAGGAAAATAAGATCCGGTTAGATGTCGCCTCAGTTGCCCATCCTGCGTCGAACGAGCAAGTGGAAAGATCCAACAGACTGGTATTGTCCGGGATAAAACCCCTGCTCATAGAGCTGCTGCAAAGATCAGCGGGGTGCTAGATTGAAGAACTACCAACAGTACTGTGGAGTTTAAGAACAACTCCGAATCGATCAACGGGCTATACGCCATTCTTTCTGGTATATGGGGAAGAAGCTGTATTATCAGCCGACATAGAGCATGATTCTCCTAGGGTCACCCAATACACAGAAGCCAAACTGCGTGAAGCCCGGCAGAATGATGTTGATCTACTGGAAGAAGCGAGAGAACTGGCCCTGTCCAGATCCGCCATATACCAGCAAAATCTCTGACGCTATCCTAGCCGGAAAGTAAACCCCTGAGTTTTTCGGGAAGGTGATGAAGGAGTTATGCCCTAGAGGCCAATAATAAAGTGTATTATTTGATATATCTCCTGTGTGTTCATAATACGTTTCATACTGTGTTAATACGAAACGTTAATACACGTGTGGTATGTAAACAAACCATGTCTCTAGTTACCTCTAGTGAACTAGTTCATTGGTCATGAGGATGGTCTATGTTTCAAGACCATGGGCATTTATGCCAACTAACAATGAGGTCATGTTATTAGTTGAATAACATGATAGACAAACATCCGACCGTTATATCTTCATGAGATCTAGTTACAAAGTTCACCATTGATGATAAAACACAGAGAACCTCGTAACCCGATCCTTTGACTGTGAGGTAATGCAAATCACCATTCCGGAAGAAGCTTAGATGGTTATCTAGAGTCATCTCGTAACAGGGTGACCAAAAGGTGCTACTCAGGTTTTCCGAAGGGATGCGTAGAGGAGTACATATCAAGACCAGGATTTGTCTAGTCTGTGTAACAGACAAATACATGTGGCCATCTCAGTGACATTGCATTAATGAAGCTTGTAAGCATGTGACTGGGTCACGAAATGCAATGACAAGAGAAAGAGAAAACAAGTTCATCAGTAACAAGATCGAACTAAGGTATGCAGATACCAAAGATCAAGTCTCGGATGAATTAGGTATCGAGTGACAAAGGGAATGGGGAACGACTATCTCACGGTTCGAGCGATTGTATTCGTGAAACGCATGGGGGTCACATGGCCATCCAGGTCCCTCTGTTGATCATGGATATGAGAGTGGTCTCTATCATGTCCAGAGTGTTTCCGAACCGAATGATGTCACACTTAAGGGTAGGGACGCTTAGGGTAGATGAGGCATCATATGAGAAATAGAGAGAGAGAGACCGGAATAGTTTCGGCAACATCCGATGGAGATCGGAAAGGGGTACGGAAGATGTTCCGGAGTAAAGGAATAATATAATATGTGTATTTGAATGTTAATTGGAGAATTAATATTAAATATATATTTTATTTTATTTTTGAAGGCACTATATTGCTAATGGGCCTCACCCGAAGGGAGGCCCAAGTGGGCAAGGCACCTAGGGGGTGGGGGCCAGCTGGCCTAGGGCTAGTGGGCCACCCGAGTGGGGCCTACCTAGGGCCGGCGGCTGCCCCATGGTGGCCGGCGGGTGTGGGGATTAGTCCCACCCTGCCTGGCCCTTGGGTGGTGCGCCCCCCTCCCACTATATAAAGGGGTTCCCTCCTCCCCTTGGAAACACCCATTCCTCTGATTCTCTCTCTCTCATCTACTAAGGACTTCCTCGTAATATTGGGGAGGACCTCGTGGTTGAGTTCTCCACCTTCACACTACCGTCGTGTGATCAGCGATCCGGCATCTACTTCTTCCTGCTCGGCTGGATCGGAGCCGGTTGGCGTGCCTACACCGGACGTGTGATTTAACCCGGAGGCACCACACTTGGGGTGCTGCTCGTCTTCATCAATATACGCCTTCCTGCGTAAGGCGTGCCTATCTCTACAAAGGTATGGATATTGTATTCCTTCTCCATTACTTATGTCTATATAGTATAGATCCTGGTATTAGTGTTCGAGTAGATAGAATTTTTTTGTTTTCTGCTACGGAACCCTTCAGTGGTATCAGAGCGAGTCTATGGGTAGACATGTCGTACGGATAGAACATATAGAAATATGTGGGCATTGATTCTCTAGTTGCTACCTTCTTTAGTGTTATTGTTCATATCACAGCACTGTTTGATGAACCGGCCCCCAACCAACCTCATGTGGTGATTCACGAGACTGGTCCACAAATCAAAGTGGCTTAGGGGGGTGTCTGTCTCTCTACAGTAGTTGATATGGCATTAACATTAGAGAGCCCTGAAAAGGGAAGAAGAACGGCAATCATTGAATCCATGTTGTGGCTCGACGTTCGTAGGTGGGAAAGGGTTCTACTGCGAAAGCCCTAAAGCCGCGTAAAACATGCAATAGTTAATATAGAAGCGTCTATTTTTATTATTGCATAGGGGCAAGTATTATAACATGGCAATGACAAGTTTGTGAAACTCTCATTGAAGCTATTGATGATGATCATAAAGCTATAACCATGTCGTAACACTTTACTTTAGAAGTATTACTTATTGTGCTAGTATACTTACTAGACGGTAGCATAATAAGATAATCCCTGATAGTATTCCAGTTATCGTATTCCCCTTGTGTGTGCACCACCAAGAAAGTTCTTCGGCATGAGGCGATCCAGGGTGACAGGCCTGGGTGTCAAACATATCTACATTCACATACAGTGGGTGTAAGCCATGTTGCACTGCAAATACACACGAGTTAGGACTGGCGAGCCTAGCATGCTATATAAGCGTGGCCTCGGAATACAAGAGACCGAAAGGTCGAGCATGAATCACATGGTTGATGTGATTGACATTAGGGATTGTCCACCTTTGATACTGCACTGATGGCCGTGACGATCGGGGGAGGTGTAGAGGATAGGGATCATGTGATCACTGAACGAGTAGAGGGATGTTCGTTTAAGTGGGAGTTCTTTTAGTTAAAACTCGAACTCATTATTATGAACATAGTCTAAATACTTTGCAAATTCCTTTGTAGATGTCTCGCCCACCCACCTTCAACCTTAGCACTTTCCTCGAGAAGGACAAGCTGAAAACTGATGGAACCAACTTCCCCGCATGGTTCCGCAATCTTAGGATCCTCCTAGTCCCCTACAAGTTGACTTATGTCATCGAGGCTGAGCTTCCGGCTAAGCCTGCAGATTCCCTCGAGGACGAACAGAATGTCTGGCAGTCCAAGGCGGATGATTTCTCCCTCATCCAGAGTGGAATGCTCTATGCCATGGAGCCGGAGCTTCAAAAGCGTTTTGAGAAGATGAATGCTTTTGAGATCATTGAGGATCTGAAGGTTGTCTTTGCTCCACAGGCTCGTGCAGAGAGGTATGATGCTTCCGAGCTCTTCTTCTCTGCTCAAATGGAAGAGCACAGCAGTATTAGTGAGCACGTGGTCAAAATGTCTGGCACGTTAAATGCTTAAACGCCCTGGATTGCAAAATCCCGGAGGAACTCGCTATAGATAGGGTGTTGCATTCACTGCCCCTAGCTATAAGGGTTTTGTGATGAACTACAACATGCAAGGGATGACTAAGACCCTTGCTGAGGTGTTCGCCATGCTCAAAACTACCGAGGTTGAAATCAAGAAGGAACACACGGTGCTGATGGTCAACAAGACCACCAACTTTAAGAAACCGGGGCAAAAGGGAAAAGGCAAGAGCAAGAAGCCTAAGAGGGATGGCAAGTTTGTTCCCACCACCTCAAAGGCTGCCAAGCCTAGCCCTAAGCCTGGCACTTCGTGCTTCTACTGCAAAGGGGATGGGCACTAGAAACACAACTGTCCCAAATACCTTGAAGACAAGCGAGCTGGCAAGATAGCCATTCCGGACAAAGGTATATATGATATACATGTTATTGATGTATTCCTTACAAGCGCCAGGGGTAACACCTGGGTATTTGATACCGAATATGTTGCTCACATTTGTAACTCTCAGCAGGATCTGTAGAGTAGGAGGCGCCTGAGGAAGGACGAGGTGACGATGCGCGTCGGCAATGGCTCGAAAGTCGAAGTGATGGCCGTCGGCACCCTGCATCTACGTCTACCGTCAAGATTATTGTTGATTTTGAATAAATGCTATTATGTACCCGCACTGGGTATGAATATTGTGAGTGGGTCTTGCTTGTTGCCAGACCATTATTTGTTTAAATCAGGAACAAATGGTTGTTCAATTTATATGAATAATGTTTTCTATGTTCATGCACATGTACGTGATGGTTTATTCTTACTTGATCTTGATTGTGATACACACATCCATAGTGTTGATGCTAAATGTTGTAAGCACAGTGACGATAATTCCATGTACATATGGCATTGCCGTCTTGGTCATATTGGCGTAAAGCGCATGAAGAAGCTTCATTCAGAAGGGCTTCTTGGATCATTGGACTTTGAATCCCTTGATACATGTGAGCCATGTCTCATGGGCAAGATGACCAGGACACCATTCTCCGGCATAATGGAGAGAGCCATAGACCTAGTTGGGATCATACATACGGATGTATGTGGACCAATGAGTGTCTCAACCCGCAATGGTTATCGTTACTTTGTTACCTTTACTGACGACTTAAACAGATATGGATATATCTACTTGATGAAGCACAAGTCTGAAACCTTTGAAAAGTTCAAGGAATTTCAGAAAGAGGTAGAGAATCAACTTAACAAGAAAATCAAGCACCTTCGATCGGATCGAGGAGGCGAGTATTTGAGTTATGAGTTTAACATGCACTTAAAGGACTGTGGGATTGTACCACAGCTTACGTCAGCCAGAACACCACAACGTAATGGTGTGTCGGAACGTCGTAACCGAACCCTATTGGATAGCGTACGGTCCATGATGTCTTTAACTGATTTGTCTGTGTCTTTTTGGGGATACGCGTTAGAAACCGCCACTTTTATTTTAAACCGAGCACCATCCAAATCCGTGGAGACAACCCCATATGAGATGTGGCATGGCAAGAAGCCATTGTTGTCATTTCTGAAAGTTTGGGGTTGTGAGGCTTACGTTAAGAAACTGCAGCCTAACAAACTTGAACCCAAATCGTAAAAATGTATCTTTGTAGGATACCCGAGGGAAACCGTTGGGTATTCCTTCTACAACCAAGCCGAAGGAAAAACGTTTGTCGCTAAAAATGGCACCTTTCTCGAAAAGGAGTTTCTTGCAAAAGGAGTGAGTGGAAGGAAATAGAGTTAGATGAAATTGTTGACACTTCTCTCCGTATTCCGAGTAGCGCAACGGAAATTGTTCTGAAACCGCTCTCCAACATGGAGGAAGAGCCCATTGATGCTGATCAAAACAATGACATCGAGACTCCTGAGGTTCGCAGGTCTACAAGGGTTCGTGCCACTCCAGATTGGTACAGTAGCCGTGTAATGTCTGTCATCTTAGATGATTGGGAAGAACCTGCAAACTACAAAGAAGCTATGGATAGTGCTGATTCCGAGAAATGGCTAGAAGCCATGAAATCCGAAATAGGATCCATGCATGAAAACCAAGTTTGGACCTTGGTGGATCTTCCAGAGGGTCGCAAGGCCGTGGAAAATAAATGGATCTTGAAGAAAAAGACAGATGTGAATGGTAATGTGACCATTCACAAAGCTCGACTTGTCGCAAAGGGGTTTCGACAGATTCAAGGAGTTGACTACGACGAGACTTACTCTCCCGTAGTGATGCTTAAGGCTGTCAGGATTTTAATAGCAATTGCTGCACATTTCGACTATGAAATTTGGCAGATGGATGTCAAGACTGCATTCCTCAATGGTCACATTGATGAAGAGTTGTATCTGATGCAACCAGAAGGTTTTGTCAATCCTAAGGATGCTGGAAAGGTATGCAAACTTCAATGGTCCATTTATGGACTGAAGCAAGCATCTCGGAGCTGGAACCAACGTTTTGATCAAGTGATAAAAAGTTTTGGATTTGTCCAAAACCAACAAGAGTTCTGTGTTTACAAGAAAGCGAGTGGGAGCTCAGTTGTTTTCTTAGTAGTATATGTGGATGACATATTACTCATGGGAAGCGATGCGGATCTTATGAATAGCGTGAAAGCATATTTGAGCAACCAATTTTCCAAGAAGGATCTAGGTGAAGCTGCATACATATTAGGAATCAAGATCTATAGAGATAGATCGAGACACCTAATAGCATTAAGTCAGAGTACTTACATAGATAAGATTTTGAAGAGGTTCAAAATGGAAAACACCAAGAGGGGTTTTACTCCTATGATGAAGAATTGCAACTTGAGTATGACTCAATGTCCTGTGACGGATAGTGATAGAGAAAAGATGTCTCACATCCCCTATGCTTCAGCAATAGGATCTATCATGTATGCAATGCTTAGTACCCGACCGGATGTGGCATTGGCTCTTAGTTTGACGAGCCGATATCAGAGTAATCCAGGACCAGATCACTAGACAGCTGTGAAAAATATCCTGAAGTATCTGAGAAGAACAAAGGATATGTTCCTGATCTATGGAGGAAATGATGAAGCTCTAAACGTAACAAGTTACGTAGATGCGAGATGGAATTCAGATCATGATGACTCAAAGTCTCAAACAGGATTTGTTTTCTTGGTGAATGGTGGGGCGGTAAGATTGTAACATCCCAAAAATCATGTTTCAAAAACTCATTCATATCATCTTTGCATCATTCATTCATATAGGGTTTTTCTCAAAATCATTTAGAAACAGAATTTGAGCTATGATTTCATGTGGGCATTTTATCTCAATTGGCCATCACCCTTTGAGATTTGAATGCTTAGGTACTTGTTTGCTTGCCTCCATGATTGGAAAGATAAGGAGTAGCATTTAAACCCAAGATTCCAATTTAGAAATATTTCCTAAACCCTATTCCAAATATTTGCAACTAGAGCAAATCTCTGTTTATTTTGAAACCCAAGCTTGACCAAGCCTTTGCAAGGTAACCACTAGGTTATTTGATTGTTTGTGAACCCACAGAAACCTGCAAAAATCCTCAAAGCAGTTTGAATTCAAAAGGATTTGAATTCATATCAAATTCTATCCAGAAAATGAATTTAGAAAAAAGAAAAAGCTTAAAGAAAAGAAAAAGGCCGCGCGGCCAGAGTCTGGCCCAGCAGCGGATGAAGCCCAGCAAGCCCACCCGGGGACCTCCTTTTCCTTCTCACTGCCTTGAGCCCACGCAGAATGACACCGTGGCCCAGGCCCACCTGCACTTCGCGCACCACGCTGACAAGCGGGCCTTCTCCACGTCACCGTCGTCTCCACCCGCACGACCCGTTCATCCCCAAATCAACGCGGGCGTTTCTGTGTTTAATTCGCGACGTCAATTCGATTTATTGGCCGAGTAATTCTCGCTCGTGACCAGGCTATAAGAACCCCCTCTGTCTCCTCACTCTTCTCACTCAAACCCCGAACCCAGAGCGCCACCAGGCTGCGTGTATTGCTCTCTGAAACCCCGCCGTCTCCGACGACCGCGCCGACGAATTCCGGTGAGTCCAGAGCTCCCCTCTGCCTCTCGTTCTTGCAAACTGATTCAGTGAGCCTCTGCGCTTCTTTTAACACATTTCGTTTGCTCTCGCATGGACCGTAGCTCCGGCAACATCGTCGACTAGTCGCCACCGACGTCTGCACGAACTCCGGCGAACTCTAGTGGTAAGACCAGACCGCCCCGCACTTTCTAGTTCACGCACATGGCTCTGTCTCGACTCTGTGAATCTAACCATGTCCTCGCCTTGCCTTGGGATGATTCACAGCGACGTCCACGACGACCACCCGACGCAACCGCCCACAAAGAACTCCGGCGAGCAATCGCAACCTTGTCCGAGCGCCCCTTGACCAACCGCAAGTACGACGAGCTTCGCCGTGACCTCCTGAGCCTGGTGAGCTACTCCTCGATCTCACTTACCTCCTGCATCGTCGGCAACGTCATCGACCGACAGTTCCGCCGCCGGTAGCCACCGCTCCGCCGCCAGTTTCTGGCCAGGTCGATAGGAACCGTTAGATCTGCATCTGAAGGCTTAGATAGAATGACTAATCGAAGGGGTACGCATTGATCTGAGCCGCACCTGCCCCTTTAGATCCAGCGGTCTGTATCACTCGATCCAGACGAACCGGTACGGGCGAATAGGAACATGACGCGTGGCTAGGTTAAGATCTGGAAATAGAATTTAAAAACAGATTTTGATCCAGATTTCAAATGCCAATATCTTTTGAATTCCACGTTAGAATTTTGCAAACTTTATACCGTTGGATTCAGAAAAACAAGACCTTTCTGCCTATCCTTTTTGTTTAGCAAATAGTAACCATTAGTGTGGCTTAAATTACAGAAACTTGTTTGAGGCTTTTTGAGTATAGATTTAGTTTAGTATTTTGTTTTAGGGTTATTTAAGTTGTCTTGGCTATTTTGTGACTTGTTTAGTTTCTGTATTCATGCACTTGCTTGGTTGAGTTTTCAAAAAAATCATCACTTGGTAGATTCATGCATGCATGCATTCATACTATTTCTTGTTTGTATATATTTGTGTGTAATTGTGTGCTATAACTTTGTGTGTAGATTTTGCTAGTGATTATGATTGTGACGAGTGCTACTCTCCACACTACCAAGGCAAGTGATATCATCATGAATATTCCATTCCTATATTTTATATATGCATTAGTATTATTTTTCTAAGTATAGGACTTGCATGGATTTTTGCTAAGTACAAGCTATGCTTTGGGAAAACCTATTAGGTAAAACCTTAGTGAAAATTACCTAAGTCAAGATTCCTATTACTATCATGCTTAGCCTAGCTACTAGAAAACAAGGGTGGTTTATATATTCACTATGAAAAATTTCTAAGTCTAAGGACTTAAGTTTTTATAAAATAAAACAACTAAGTTAATGAACCACCTGGGTGGAATGGAAGGAATGGCTTATGTTGAGTGGTTCACAAGGCCATGGACTTGGCTTGTGTATCTCACTTGTGGATGGCCACCCAGGAAACAAAGAGATTTGAGATGTCTAATGTTGAGAAGCTTCAAGTGCAACCACTTGGTAATATGGGCTCTGCCATGATCTTAGGATGCTGGAACTTAGTCTTTTGGACAGTGGGTGGTAGATGGGATGATAGGTTGGAGCGCGTCCATTTGACTAAGGAAAGGCTACTGAAGGATCATGTCTTGGGAAACCAAGGCTTGTGGGAAAAGTGCACCACCTCTGCAGAGTGTAAAACCTAAGTACTTAGCCATGTCCACAGTAAAGGACAATTTGAGCATCAAGACATGGAAACTTCAAGAATCTCATCACTCCAATTTCTAAATAAAACTTGTGGGTGAACAAGGGATAAAAGGATCTTCAGTCATTGATTGGTAGATGCCACGAGTGGATCTTGTCTTTGATTGGTAGAGGCCTTGGGTGTTTTGTGCCAAGCAAAAACTTAGTGTTTTCAAAAGTTAAGGAAAAATCTATTTTGAGCAATGCAAGCCTAAGCTCCACCAGCCAAATGCATATAGTATTATAGTCCACTTAAAATATACTAAGGTATCACTTGCCAATACTATTCCAAAGTATTGACCCTCTGTGTAACTTATGATGTTGCGAGTTACTCGATGATGAATAGGAGTCATGAGTCTACACTCAACATGCTTGCCTGTGGCACATGAAGATGAAGACTTATGTTTATTTACATATTCCATAAACTCTTGTATTAGGCCTTTGGCCATGAGTTGTAAAAGACTATGTTTTATCTCCGGAATGACCGTAATAAACGACCTTTGTATCTGTGGTACTTCATCTTAAACTGTGGATGCTAGCATTGATCCAGTGGACTAGCATTGCAATCACAGGATCTTTTCCTTTAATAAGGAGGGATCTTACAGATGGTATCGAGCACTGTGTTGCACAGAGGATTATGACCCTAGGATTGGAAACCACTAAGGAAAAATTTTAACTTCTTCTACACTTGTCTATTCTTCTCAGAACTTTTCTAATCTTCTCATTCTCATCTCTATTTGTAGATGAACTCCGTCAACGAAGCCGTGAAGAAAGGACCACTCATGACCATGACCTTGGAGTGTGAGACTGAGTTTCCCAAGATTCTCAAGGACCTCATGGAGACCATGGGAGTACATGGTGCAGCTGTGTACAAGGGCTTTCCAGTGATGGAGGATGGAGTGGAGTATTGGTGGGTGCAACTTCACTTGTACAAGAATAAGGAAGACAACCACAAAGAAAAGGGCTTCTGCATGTACACCAACACTTTTATGCACACCACATTCTTTGAGTCAGCAAAAGAAGCAGCTTGGAAGACTATCAAGGAACTAAGTGCTAGAGTCAAGTGCAAGATGCTCAACCTCCAAAAAGACTTAGAGAAAGAGAAGGAACATACTCAAGAGTTGGAAATCACCAACCAATCCTTAAGAGGAGATATTATAGACTTAGTGATAGAAGCATGTGAACAAGATAGGGTGATTGCCACTAGGAACATTGTGTTAGCCACCAGATCCCATGAGATAGGATTGTAAGCGCACTTCGTTAGATGGACCACCACCTATCACCTTATTTTCCAAAATGATACCCTAAAAGTTTGAACCTTGGTTGATGTAATGGATTTATGTATGCATGGTGTGATTATGCTTGAATGCTTGTCTTGTTTAATTCAAATTGTGTTGTTCTAACTTTTTCAATCTTATAAATAGATGCCTATTGCCATCAGCACTGTTGAGGAGTTCCAGGCTACCCGTTTTGGTCCTCGTATCGTAGAGCTTACTACTTTACTCGATCTCCCTCTTCCTATCATTACGGTGCACCCACTCACCAAGTTTGAGAGGAAGGACCTTTGGGGCTTCAAGGTGAACCAGCCAGGACGCCAGACAGAGCCTACTACGGAGGCCATCGTCTTCAAGCTTATGCACGATGACAGGGAGAGAGGCATGGAGGTTGTTATGCAGGATCTGATAGGACGACTGTTAGGACGTCACTCCCGACAGGTTAGAGGCACTCACTTCCACGCCTTCGGAAGGCGTGATGATGACGGAGAGTCCATCGACTTTGAGGACGACTCGAGGGTCACAGCAGAGCCGATACGCTTGTACCTCCAGGATTTAGAGACTCTTATTAGGCACGTGGATACTGATAGGACCAACGTCATGCTTAGTAATGACGAAGCCTGTGCAGCTTCACGAGAAGGACAAGCTCTTTCAGCAGGACGAGATAGTCAAGGAGATGGAGGCAAAGTTCGAGACCCAAGACCGTAAGTTCAAGAGTCAAGAGAAGCGTGTCCAGGATAGGAACAAGAGGATTCGTGATATGACCGAGGAACTGCAGTCCAAGGACTTCGAGTTAGAGCAGCAGCAGACAGTGATTGAGAGGCTTCGTTCCCAGAAGAGGGCTCTCAAGGCCAAGATCGACTCTTTGACCACTACCATCGAGGAGAACAAGACCGCAATGGAGAACGCAGGTCTTACCTTTGTCGAGGAGGAGATTGATGCCGACGAGTAGATTTGACTACTCAGTTATCTTTATTTTCCGCACTTGTTATTTGAGAACTTATTGTTGGACCATCCGACATGTGGATGGCTTGCCACTTGTGTGATTGTACTTTGAGACTTTTGTTATCTTGTTGTTTAGATTTTATCCTAGTGTTGCTTGCTATGTGTTTGCTTGTGTGATGTATTGTGCATAAATCATGTAAGGGTATCTCATTCTTATCTCTATATGAATAAACCACAGATGCCTCCCGTCAGCAAACACCAACCCCAACCCCAACATTACCCCGGAAATGCAACAAATGATGAATGCGCAGACACAGCTTATGCAAATGATGACGACGTTCATCCAGAACCAGAACAACAACAACAACCCCAACAACAACAATAACAACAATAACAACAACAACAACAACAACAACAACCCTCCAGGTTTTGATATGCTTACCAGATTTCTGCGTCTGAGGCCAGCTAAGTTTTCGGGAACGACTGATCCCATGGTGGCCAATGATTGGCTACGTTCTGTGAACAAAGACTTAGTGACCGTGGGATGCACAGATGCTGAAAAGGTCAGGTTCGCGGCACATCTGTTGGAAGGACCAGCCGCAGCATGGTGGGACAATTTCCAGATTACCACACCTATTGATGAGGTGACTTGGGCTATATTTGAAGATGGTTTTCGTACTACTCATATCTCACCAGGTATGATGAGCCTGAAAAAGAAGGAATTTCACAACTCAAGCAGCCACCACAACAGTGGCTGAATATATTGAAGAGTTCAACAATCAAGGCGCTATGCACCGGATGAGGTTGACAACGATGCAAAAGGAAGGAAAAGTTTCTAGAAGGCTTGAATGATGAGCTAAATCTGCATTTATGCATGGCGTATGTTCCAACTTATCAGTCACTGTGTGACAAGGCTGTTATTGTGGAGAATAAAATGAAGCAAGTCGAGAGTAGGAAGAGGAAACACTCCGACAAGCACAGCTCGGGATCGTCTCATAAACGATCTCACTATGATGATAATGTCAGCTCAGGATCCCACAAACATGGGAAATTTAACAAGCACCACACCCACAACCGTCATGACGACAAGCATCATCGCAGTCATGACAATGATAAGTACAAGAACCACAAGAGTGGATATAAGAGCCACCATAATGGAGGTGGAAGTGGAAGTAGAAGTCAGCCTAAGACGGACATCAGCCAAAGTTGAGTGCTACAAATGCAAGAAGTGGGCATTATGCTAATGAGTGTCCTGAGAAGAAAGTTGAAGGACCTATCAAGCCCAATCCTTTTCAGAAAGGACAGGTTAACCACATCAATGTGGAGGAGGTCTATGAAGAGCCTGATGCTGTTGCTGGTAAGTTCAGACTCAATTCCATCTCAGCATTTGTACTCTTTGATACTGGTGCATCTCATTCATTCATATCAAAAGCATTTGTTGATAGAAACGGGTTTTGCCTGAAAACATTGGGTGTCCGATAAAAGTTAGCTCTCCAGAGGAGATATGATAGTGAGTCTTGGATGCCGGATCTAGTCATAGAGATCGGAAAACATAAGTTTCCAGTAAACCTAATAATCCTAAATTCCCAAGGATTGGATGTAATTTTGGGAATGGATTGGATGGCTAAATATGAGGGAGTACTAGATTGTGCAAATCGTACAATTTCACTCACAACCCCTGAAAGTAAGAGGATAGCATTTAAGTCCAACTTTAAATCTAAAGGAAGCAAGCTAAATTCTCTTAAGGGGGTTAGCATGGACAGTGTGCCAATTGTGTGTGAGTATCCGGATGTGTTCCCGGAAGAGTTACCAGGAATGCCACCAGATAGAGATGTGGAGTTTATAATAGATTTGGTACCAGGTTCTGGACCAAGAGCAAAGAGGCCTTATAAAATGTCAGTTGACGAACTTAAGGAACTCAAGAAACAACTTGGAGAACAATTGCAGAAAGGATTCATCCAGCCAAGTTCTTCATCTTGGGGAGCTCCAGTTTTGTTCGTAGAGAAGAGAGATAGAACTCAAAGGTTATGCATAGATTACCGTTCTCTCAACGAGGTAACCATCAAGAACAAATATCCTTTGCCAAGAATCAATGATTTGTTTGATCAGCTAGAAGGAGCTTGTGTGTTCTCAAAGATTGACCTTCGGTCAGGCTATTTTCAACTCAAGATAAGAGAGCAAGACATACCTAAAACAGCATTCACCACAAGGTATGGATTGTATGAGTACACTGTGATGCCTTTTGGTTTAACCAACGCCCAAAGATACTTCATGAATATGATGAACAAAGTGTTCATGGAATTTCTCGACAAGTTCGTTGTCGCTTTCATCGATGACATCTTAGTCTACTCCAAGAGCAAGGAAGAGCATGAAAGACATCTACGCTTGATACTTGAGAAACTAAGGAACATAAGCTTTATGCCAAGTTCAGCAAATGTGAGTTTTGGTTAGAGGAAGTTGGATTTCTTGGTCATGTTATGACAAAGGATGGTGTAGCAGTTGATCCTGCTAAGGTTTCAGCCGTAACAGAATGGGAATCTCCTAAGAATGTAAAAGAGGTTCGTAGTTTTCTTGGTTTAGCAGGTTACTGTAAGATTCATTGAAAATTTTCTAAGGTTGCTAAACCAATGACGGAATTGTTAAAGAAAGATAAGAAATTTGCTTGGTCTGAAGGATGTGAACTCAGCTTTCAAGAACTAAAGAAGAGACTTGTGTCAAGACACCGATTCATGCTTACCAGATTTGGAAAAGGATTTCCAAGTATATTGTGATGCTTCTCATCAAGGATTAGGTGCTGTACTTATGCAAGGCGGAAAAGTTGTGGCTTATGCCTCGAGACAACTCAAAACTCATGAAGTAAATTATCCTACTCATGATTTAGAGTTAGCCGCTGTTGTCCATGCACTCAAAACATGGAGACATTACCTTTTGGGAAAATGTTGTGAAGTATTCACCGACCATAAGAGCTTGAAGTATATCTTCACCCAGAAGGAAATCAATATGAGACAAAGGAGATGGCTAGAACTTATCAAGGATTACGACTTGAGTTTGCAATACCACCCCGGTAAAGCAAATGTAGTAGCAGATGCTCTAAGTCGTAAAGCGTTTGTAAATGGTCTTACCAAAGGTGAATTGCCAGATGATTTGTGTAAGCAATTCAAGGAACTCAGGTTGGAGATTGTGCCAGAAGGACATCTTATGTCTTTGGATGTTCAACCCACTGTTGGATAAGATTAAAGAAGCCCAAAAGACGGATAAAGAAATCGAAGAGATTAAGGAAAGGATTAGCCAAGGGAAAGCTAAAAGTTTCCATATGGACGAACAAGGTACTTTATGGCACGGGAAACGTATTTGTGTTCCACAAGATCCGGAAATGCGGAAACTGATTTTACAAGAAGCCCATAACTCTCCATATTCTATTCACCCGGGAAACACCAAAATGTACATGGATATGAAAGAAAGATTTTGGTGGAACAATCTTAAAAGGGACATCGCCGAACACATTGCTTTGTGTGATGTGTGTAGCAGAGTGAAAGCGGAGCATCAGAAACCAGCAGGTTTGCTTCAACCAATGCCTATTCCTGAATGGAAGTGGGAAAATATTGGTATGGATTTCATTACCGGATTACCAAGGACCAGGTCAGGGTATGATTCCATATGGGTAGTAGTGGACCGCCTAACTAAAGTGGCTCATTTTATACCCGTAAAGACAACTTATACTAGTGCCAAGTTAGCCAAAATCTACATGAGCAGAATTGTATGCCTTCGCGGAGTACCTAAGAGTATTGTGTCAGAGGAACTCAGTTCACTTCTCACTTTTGGAGACAGCTTCATGAATCTCTAGGAACGAGGTTGGAATTCAGCACTGCTTTTCATCCTCAAACTGATGGACAAACAGAAAGGACTAATCAAATTCTTGAAGACATGTTGAGGGCATGTGCCCTAGACTATGGAGCAAGTTGGGATGAAAGTCTGCCTTACGCAGAGTTCTCTTACAACAACAGTTACCAATCTAGTATTGGGATGGCACCATTCGAGTTTCTCTACGGAAGGAAGTGTACCACCCCATTGCTATGGAATGGTGTAGGAGAAAGAAGGTTGTTTGGACCAGATCTTATCAAAGACGCCGAAGAAAAGGTCAAATTGGTTAGAGACAGATTGAAGATAGCACAGTCTCGACAGAAAAGCTACGCAGATGCTAAGCGTAGAGAAGTCACTTACGAAGTTGGGGATAGAGCTTATCTTAGAGTATCACCACTTCGTGGTGTAAAAAGATTTGGTGTCAAAGGAAAGTTAGCACCAAGATATGTTGGACCCTTCAACATTCTAAGTCGCAAGGGAGAAGCTGCATATGAAATCGAACTGCCAGCATCTCTATTAGCCATCCATAATGTTTTTCATGTGAGCCAGCTCAAGAAATGTCACCCAGAAATGGAAGAAACATCTTTGAAAGATACCATATCTTTGGAAGAAGTTCAACTAGAAAGTGATCTCACCTATGAAGAAAAGCCTGTCAAGATACTTGAGACCACAGAAAGAGTCACGAGGACAAAGACTATCAAGTTTTGCAAAGTACAATGGAATCATCATTCCGAAGAAGAAGCAACATGGGAAAGAGAAGATGATCTTCGGAAAGACCACCCACACCTATTTGCTAGCCAATCCGAATCTCGAGGGCGAGATTCATTTTAAGGGGTTAGATTTGTAACATCCCAAAATCATGTTTCAAAACTCATTCATATCATCTTTGCATCATTCATTCATATAGGGTTTTTCTCAAAATCATTTAGAAATGTAATTTGAGCTATGATTTCATGTGGGCATTTTATCTCAATTGGCCATCACCCTTTGAGATTTGAATGCTTAGGTACTTGTTTGCTTGCCTCCATGATTGGAAAGATAAGGAGTAGCATTTAAACCCAAGATTCCAATTTAGAAATATTTCCTAAACCCTATTCCAAATATTTGCAACTAGAGCAAATCTACTTATTTTGAAACCCAAGCTTGACCAAGCCTTTGCAAGGTAACCACTAGGTTATTTGATTGTTTGTGAACCCACGTAAACCTGCAAAATCCTCAAAGCAGTTTGAATTCAAAAGGATTTGAATTCATATCAAATTCTATCCAGAAAATGAATTTAGAAAAAGAAAAAGCTTAAAGAAAAGAAAAGGCCATGCCGTAGTCCGCCCAGCGGATGAAGCCCAACAAGCCCACCCGGGACCTCCTTTTCCTTCTCACACGCCAGCCCACGCAGACAGACAATCGACAAATGACCCCACCTGCACTTCGCGCACCACGCGACAAGCGGCCTTCTCCACGCCACCGTCGTCTCCACCCGCACGAATCTGCTCATCCCCAAATCAACAGGCGCTTCGTGTTTAATTCATGACGTCAATTTGATTTATTGGCGAGTAATTCTCGCCGTGACCAGGCTATAAGAACCCCTCTGCTCCTCACTCTTCTCACTCAAACCCCGAACCCAGAGCGCCACCAGTGCGTGTATTGCTCTTCGAAACCCCGCTGCCTCCGACGATCGCGCCGACGATTCGGTGAGTCCAGAGCTCCCTCCGCCTCTCGTTTGCAAACTGATTCGTGAGCCTCGCGCTTTTTTAACACATTTCGTTTGCTTCGCATGGACCGTAGTTCGCAACATCGCCGACTAGTCGCCACCGACGCCCGCACGAACTCCGGCGAACTCTAGTAGTAAGACCAGACCGCCCCGCACTTTCTAGTTCACGCACATGGCTCTGTCTCGACTCTGTGAATCTAACCATGTCCTCGCCTTGCCTTGGGATGATTCACAGCGACGTCCACGACGACCACCCGACGCAACCGCCGCCCACAGCAACTCCGGCGAGCAATCGCAACCTTGTCCGAGCGCCCCTTGACCAACCGCAAGTACGACGAGCTTCGCCGTGACCTCCTGAGCCTGGTGAGCTACTCCTCGATCTCACTTACCTCCTGCATCGTCGGCAACGTCATCGACCGACAGTTTCGCCGCCGGTAGCCACCGCTCCGCCGCCAGTTTCTGGCCAGGTCGATAGGAACCGTTAGATCTGCATCTGAAGGCTTAGATAGAATGACTAATCGAAGGGGTACGCTTTGATCTGAGCCGCACCTGCCCCTTTAGATCCAGCGGTCTGTATCACTCGATCCAGACGAACCGGTACGGGCGAATAGGAACATGACGCGTGGCTAGGTTAAGATCTGGAAATAGAATTTAAAAACAGATTTTGATCCAGATTTCAAATGCCAATATCTTTTGAATTCCACGTTAGAATTTTGCAAACTTTATACCGTTGGATTCAGAAAAACAAGACCTTTCTGCCTATCCTTTTTGTTTAGCAAATAGTAACCATTAGTGTGGCTTAAATTACAGAAACTTGTTTGAGGCTTTTTGAGTATAGATTTAGTTTAGTATTTTGTTTTAGGGTTATTTAAGTTGTCTTGGCTATTTTGTGACTTGTTTAGTTTCTGTATTCATGCACTTGCTTGGTTGAGTTTTCAAAAAAAATCATCACTTGGTAGATTCATGCATGCATGCATTCATACTATTTCTTGTTTGTATATATTTGTGTGTAATTGTGTGCTATAACTTTGTGTGTAGATTTTGCTAGTGATTATGATTGTGACGAGTGCTACTCTCCACACTACCAAGGCAAGTGATATCATCATGAATATTCCATTCCTATATTTTATATATGCATTAGTATTATTTTTCTAAGTATAGGACTTGCATGGATTTTTGCTAAGTACAAGCTATGCTTTGGGAAAACCTATTAGGTAAAACCTTAGTGAAAATTACCTAAGTCAAGATTCCTATTACTATCATGCTTAGCCTAGCTACTAGAAAACAAGGGTGGTTTATATATTCACTATGAAAAATTTCTAAGTCTAAGGACTTAAGTTTTTATAAAATAAAACAACTAAGTTAATGAACCACCTGGTGGAATGGAAGGAATGGCTTATGTTGAGTGGTTCACAAGGCCATGGACTTGGCTTGTGTATCTCACTTGTGGATGGCCACCCAGGAAACAAAGAGATTTGAGATGTCTAATGTTGAGAAGCTTCAAGTGCAACCACTTGGTAATATGGGCTCTGCCATGATCTTAGGATGCTGGAACTTAGTCTTTTGGACAGTGGGTGGTAGATGGGATGATAGGTTGGAGCGTCCATTTGACTAAGGAAAGGCTCTCAAGGATCATGTCTTGGGAAACCAAGGCTTGTGGGAAAAGTGCACCACCTCTGCAGAGTGTAAAACCTAAGTACTTAGCCATGTCCACAGTAAAGGACAATTTGAGCATCAAGACATGGAAACTTCAAGAATCTCATCACTCCAATTTCTAAATAAAACTTGTGGGTGAACAAGGGATAAAAGGATCTTCAGTCATTGATTGGTAGATGCCCTGAGTGGATCTTCAGTCTTTGATTGGTAGAGGCCTTGGGTGTTTTGTGCCAAGCAAAAACTTAGTGTTTTCAAAAGTTAAGGAAAAATCTATTTTGAGCAATGCAAGCCTAAGCTCCACCAGCCAAATGCATATAGTATTATAGTCCACTTAAAATATACTAAGGTATCACTTGCCAATACTATTCCAAAGTATTGACCCTCTGTGGCTGTAACTTATGATGTTGCAGGTTACTCTGATGATGAATAGGAGTCATGAGTCTACACTCAACATGCTTGCTTGTGGCACATGAAGATGAAGACTTATGTTTATTTACATATTCCATAAACTCTTGTATTAGGCCTTTGGCCATGAGTTGTAAAAGACTATGTTTTATCTCTGGAATGACTGTAATAAACGACCTTTGTATCTGTGTACTTCATCTTAAACTGTGGATGCTAGCATTGATCCAGGGACTAGCATTGCAATCACAGGGATCTTTTCCTTTAATTAGGATGGATCTTACAGATGGTATCAGAGCACTGTGTTGCCTGTAGGATTATGACCCTAGGATTGGAAACCACTAAGGAAAAATTTTAACTTCTTCTACACTTGTCTATTCTTCTCGTAAACTTTTCTAATCTTCTCATTCTCATCTCTATTTGTAGATGAACTCCACAATCTAAGCAAGTGAAGAAAGGACCACTCATGACCATGACCTTGGAGTGTGAGACTGAGTTTCCCAAGATTCTCAAGGACCTCATGGAGACCATGGGAGTACATGGTGCAGCTGTGTACAAGGGCTTTCCAGTGATGGAGGAAGGAGTGGAGTATTGGTGGGTGCAACTTCACTTGTACAAGAATAAGGAAGACAACCACAAAGAAAAGGGCTTCTGCATGTACACCAACACTTTTATGCACACCACATTCTTTGAGTCAGCAAAAGAAGCAGCTTGGAAGACTATCAAGGAACTAAGTGCTAGAGTCAAGTGCAAGATGCTCAACCTCCAAAAAGACTTAGAGAAAGAGAAGGAACATACTCAAGAGTTGGAAATCACCAACCAATCCTTAAGAGGAGATATTATAGACTTAGTGATAGAAGCATGTGAACAAGATAGGGTGATTGCCACTAGGAACATTGTGTTAGCCACCAGATCCCATGAGATAGGATTGTAAGCGCACTTCGTTAGATGGACCACCACCTATCACCTTATTTTCCAAACACATCAAGCTTAGATTTCACGTCATCCGGCAAAACGTTGACGAAGGTGAAGTCAAGATTTGCAAAATAGATACGGAACTGAATGTAGCATATCTGTTGACGAAAGCTCACCACTTAGAAAAGCATGAACAACACCGAGATTCCATTGGTGTTAGGTTCCTGCCTATTGTAAACTAGTTTGATATACTCTAGTGCAAGTGGGAGACTGAAGGAGTTATGCCCTAGAGGCAAATAATAAAGTGTATTATTTGATATATCTCCTGTGTGTTCATAATACATTTCATACTGTGCTATAACTGTGTTAATACGAAACGTTAATACACGTGTGGTATGTAAACAAACCATGTCTCTAGTTACCTCTAGTGAACTAGTTCATTGGTCATGAGGATGGTCTATGTTTCAAGACCATGGGCAATGAGGTCAGGTCATGTTATTAGTTGAATAACATGATAGACAAACATCCGACCATTATATCTTCATGAGATCTAGTTACAAAGTTCACCATTGATGATAAAACACAGAGAGCCTCGTAACCCGATCCTTTGACTGTGAAGTAATGCAAATCACCATTCCGGAAGAAGCTTAGATGGTTATCTAGAGTCATCTCGTAACAGGGTGACCAAAAGGTGCTACTCAGGTTTTCCGAAGGGATGCGTAGAGGAGTACATATCAAGACCAGGATTTGTCTAGTCTGTGTAACGGACAGATACATGTGGCCATCTCGGTGACATTGCATTAATGAATCTTGCAAGCATGTGACTGGGTCACAGAATGCAATGACATGAGAACAAGAAAACAAGTTCATCAGTAACGAGATCGAACTAAGGTATGCAGATACCAAAGATCAAGTCTCGGATGAATTAGGTATCGAGTGACAAAGGGAATGGGGAACGACTATCTCACAGTCCGAGCGATTGTATTCGTGAAACGCACGGGGGTCACATGGCCATCCAGGTCCCTCTGATCATTGATATGAGAGTGGTCTCTATCATGTCCAGAGTGTTTCGAACCAAGGATGTCACGCTTAAGGGTAGGGACGCTTAGGGTAGATGAGGCATCGTATGAGAAATAGAGAGAGACCAGAATAGTTTCGGCAACATCCGATGGAGATCAGAAAGGGGTCCGTAAGATGTTCCGGAGTGAAGGAATAATATAATATGTGTATTTGAATGTTAATTGGAGAATTAATATTAAATATATATTTTATTTTATTTTTGAAGGCACTATATTGCTAATGGGCCTCACCCGAAGGGAGGCCCAAGTGGGCAAGGCGCCTAGGGGGTGGGGGCCAGCCGGCCTAGGGCTGGTGGGCCACCTGAGTGGGGCCCACCTAGGGCCGGCAGCTGCCCCAAGGTGGCCGGTGGGTGTGGGGATTAGTCCCACCCCGCCTGGCCCTTGGGTGGTGCGCCCCCCTCCCACTATATAAAGGGGTTCCCCCTCCCCTTGGAAACACCCATTCCTCTCATTCTCTCTCTCTCATCTATCGAGGACTTCCGTAATATTGGGGAGGACCTCGTGGTTGAGTTCTCCACCTTCACACACTGCCGTGTGATCGGCGATCCGGCATCTACTTCTTCCGCTGCTCGGCTGGATCAGAGCCCGGTTGACGTCCCCTACATCGGACGTGTGACGAACTTCGAAGGCACCACACTTGGGGTGCTACTCGTCTTCATCAATATACGCCTTCCTACGTAAGGCGTGCCTATCTCTGCAAAGGTATGGATACTGTATTCCTTCTCCGTTACTTATGTCTACATAGTATAGATCCTGGTATTAGTGTTCGAGTAGATAGAAATTTTTTGTTTTCTGCTACGGAACCCTTCAGGTGATTTGGTGCTAAGGCTAATACAGCGCACCGCTGGCATGCATAAGTTATCGCCTCCATGGGAGGGGCCCTTCATTGTGAGAAAAGCTTTGCGTAATGATTCCTACTATCTTATTGATGCGCAGCCCCAGCAAAAGAACAAGGCGGACACGTCCGGAGAGGAATCCAAAAGACCATGAAACGTAGCACTGATGCGTCCCTTCTACACCTAATAGGTGAATGTATCCGAGCTACTCATATGTCGGTATGTATGTCGCGATGAGCTTATCAATAAAAACTTTGCCACCTCGGCGAGAGACCCGGGGACTGCTATAGCACTTGTCTTGTTTTCATATTCTTTATGTTGGCTGGGTTAAGTCGCTTACGTCTTAGTTGGACTAGTAATGTGTTAGCACCAAAAACCTAACTCTTCGACTTTGCTGCTGTCCAACAAGAATTGGCTTCATGGCAAGCAAGAGAACAAGTTTGGAATGGCAACGCACATGAAAAACAACTAAGGAAGAAGAGCTTAAGCGGGCCGACATTGGTTTGTTGGCTAACCCTTAGATTGTTTTCTTCACTAAAATTCCGAATCATTTTGAGCTAATCTCAAGGTTTCAAGTATTGTTAAGTCAATTTTTTGAACCTCGGACTCGTAAGTCAAAAAACCGAATCAAGGTAGACGCGAGCCGGGTCAAAAATTGGAGGAACAAGAAAATGAAACTCGGGGACTTCGCCCACGATAATCCGATAGTAAAAACTTAGTTCGAAAAATGAAATTAAAATACATCTGCGCCCGGCATTCCGGGGATCTGATAAATGTGGTTGAGTGTTTTTCAAGGGGCAGGAGAAGCAGAGGAATCATCTGCCGAAGAGGGGGTACTCCGGAGTGTGCGGAAGGAGCGCTAGCTTTGGCGTCGTCCTCCGGGTCAACTTCGTTGTCCTCCAGATCTTCAGCCTCGTCTCCTAACTCGGAGTCCTTGCTCTCATTCCCTTCTTCTTCAGCTCCAGAGACAATTTCATCGTCAGCAGCATCAAGGAAGCTCGGTCCCTCATTCCAGGCATGGCAGAAGGAGTACTGAATGAGATTGTTCGCATAGGCCTGGCGGCGCGCGATCCACTCTGGATCCTCGCACCACTTAGACCCGGTGCGCATATGCTTGAGCAATGCCAAGTCAATCCCTTCATACCATGAAAGCATAAACTTCAAAGCAATGTCAGCTCTAGCCCGTGCCGCAGATTCGCGTCACAGGTTCAGTTGTGTCTCGCATTCCATGAGTTTGGCCTTAGAGATTTGCGTAACTAGACGCTCCTTCTCTTCGGCAAACTCCTAATCGGCCTTCTCCAGCGCGGACTGATGAGAGCTCTTGAGTCTCTGGATTTCGGCATTCAGCCGAGTAATCTCTGAGTCCTGCTGCTGGAGCCGAGCTATCTCTGCGTCCTTCTTCTTCAGTTCAGCTTCATACTTCCCTGATTGTTCCAGGCAGTGGGTCATCAGTTCAGGCATAGGAACACTGTCCTCAAGAGCAACTGCAACATGATCCGGAGGACCCAAAATATGAGTGTCCACCGAATAAAGCATGGAGGGTACGATGATCATGTGAAGGGGATGAAATTACCTTTAATCTCTGCAAGATTCTTCCTCATAATTTTATTCTCAGCCTCAACCTCGGCTGCGTAATCCGGACAAGACATTTATATAAGCTCTAAGAAGTTGAAATGAACAAGGAAGGGAGGGAAATGGAAACTAACCCCTCTTCTGGTAATCCTCCAGGAGTTTACCATGATGCCCGCGTATGTCTTTGTAGGATTCCAGCAGGCGCTGGAACTCGGCGGATCGGCGGTTAGTGGTAATCTGAAACAAGAAAGAGACAAAAGTTCAGAGACAGTGGAAATTCTTTGAAGGTTACAAGATCCGGGCCAAGTGGAACTTAACCCGGCTCTAGGTGTGTGGATTCATGAATTGTTATTCATGAATCTTTTGTTTGTGCTGTTTTATGTTACAACATAGTTGCCATGTCTTATTGTTAGAACTTTACCTTTCATGCTATGTTGAAGTACTATGATCCCGACTTTCAATGTTTTACAAATACTTTGATCAAGTTTATGATGGTGCATGTCACCTCAAAAATTATTCTTTCTTTTTATCACTTACCTACTCGAGGACGAGCAGGAGTTAAGCTTGGAGATGTTGATACGTTGCTAATGTATCCATAATTTTTGATGTTCCATGCTTGGTTTTATCTACTTTATTATGTTTTGTTCCAACTTTGGAGTACATTTCATACACTTTCTTGGACTAACCTATTAACAAGATGCCACAGTGCTAGCTGCATGTTTTCTGTTGTTTTTGGTTCCAGGAAGTCAGAAAATGAATATTCTCGGAATTGGACGGGACAAAAGCCAAAGTCAGTTTTTCACCGAGGAGGACACGGAGCCAGAATACGAGACGGAGAGGGGCCAGGGGGCACCACACCACCTGGCCACGCAGCCTAGCCTAGCCCACGCCAAGGGGTGGTCTGGCCGCCCCAGGCACCCCCTCGGCCTCCCCTTCCAACTATAAGATGCCTCCGATACAGAAACCCTAAGGACCCGATCAAAATTCCATAAAAGAGTCTGTAGTCGCTGTCATCTCCATCCCTAGATCGGGAGGGATCTGAAGCTCTTCCCGGCACCCTGCCAGAGAGGGTAATTCACCCGGGAGGCCTTCTTCATCAGCATGCAAGCCTCCGGTGTGATGCGTGAGTAGTTCATCATTGGACTACGGGTCCATGTAGTAGCTAGATGGCTGGTTCTTCTCCTTTGTGCTATCATGTTTAGATCTTGTGAGCTCCGTTCATGATCAAGATCATCTATTTGTAATCCTACATGTTGTGTCTGCGGGGATCCGATGGATATTGAGATGTTATTTCAGATTGATTATTGATTCTATCATGTCTTTGTTATTTATGATCTTGCATGCTTTCTGTTGTTAGTAGCTATCTTGGCCAAGTATATGCTAGCAACTCCAAGAGTTAGTATTTATACTTGATAATGGGTTCATGCCTCTAGTAATCTGGGGAAGTGACAGAAATCTCTAAGGTACTAGATGTGCTGTTGCTACTAGGGAGAAAACAACAATCCTTTGTTCATAGAACAATCATATTGTTTACTTTACACGCAATGCGTAATGCAATTATCTGTTGCTTGCAACTTAATACTGGAGGGGGTTCGGATGATAACCCGAAGGTGGATTATTAGTCATAGATGCAGTTGGATGGCGGTCTATGTATAATGTTGTAATGCCCAATCAAATCTCAAAGGAGTCAAGATGATTAATATATGCGTGTATGCTTTCTCGATGTTTGTCAATTGCCCCGATGTAATTTGTTCACCCAACATGTTATCTATCTTAAGGAGAACCACCACTAGTGAACTATGGACCCCGGTCCTTTTCTTTTACCATCAATCTACAACTGTTTACTGTTCTCTGTGTACTTTCTGCAAGCTTTTACTTTCTTCCACTCGATACGTTTAATCCTTTGTTTTCAGCAAACCGGTGAGATTGACAACCTCGTCTCAAGTTGGGGGCAAAGTTCTGTGGTTGTGTTGTGCAGGATTCCACGTTGCTGCTAGCACCGGTAGTGCGCCCTTCCAAAGCTCAGCTAGCAACACCTTGGAGGTGTTTCCTTGCTCCTACTGGTTCGATAACCTTGGTTTCATAACTGAGGGAAACTTACTACTGTGTTCATCATACGTTCCTCTTGGGGTTCCCCAACGAACTCGATATCAACCACGAGCCAGCACCTGCGTCGATGACAACCTTCTCCACCTCCATATCCACCATGTGCGCAACCATCTTCCCCTCCAGATCTACGATGGCCTAGACGACCTCCTCAGTCGCGTCCTTCTCCTCACCAACCTCCACGGCCACCTGGAGCACTTCCACTACCTCCTTCCCCTTTAGATCAAACACGACCACCATGACGTCCTCTCACACTTCCTTCTCCTCCAGATGGGTTAAAAAAGAGTACCAGTAGAAGGAGGACCCATGTGGTTTTGTATTGAGAAGAAGAGTGTGAGGCAGCGAGGAAACACACAGTTAAATTGCTTCAACCGGGTTTCGAACTCGCGCCGGCAGGAGCACCATTGCGCTCCTTGCCACTGGACCGACGGCCCATTCACTCCAGATGGGTTAGGGCCTCCGCGACCTTCTTCCCCTCCTACTTCTCGTCCAGATCGACCACCGTAGCCACCTTCTTGCCAGCTTCCTCTCCCGCATCGTCAACTAAACCGCCGCCTTCCTCCCACGAGCCATCTCGGCGGGTCACCGCATGAACCTTCGCATCCATGGCGGCCACGGATCGGCCGCGTGCTTCCATCGTCGCAGTGTCAGAGGCGGACTGCGTAAGCAGATCGATGCGGCAACACAAGAATGGAGGCGGTGGAGGTGGGTGAGATTTTCTCCCAAATCGGGGGGGAGGGGAGATGGATGACGACCGGGACGGTTTGGTATATACAGGGAACGGTTCGGTATACCCACACGTCACCACCGTACACCGTATGTACGTGTACGTGCATGGCCGCACCGTACATACGATGTACGGGCTCCCCTTGGGTATCCACGGGTCCACGAGCCCTTCCGGTCGAAGCGGCTCCAACAGATCCTGGTTGTCCACTGATTGTTCCCAACCGTCCGTCCGAAAAATGCGTTTAAACCTTTGCCTTGGGAAGGACACCGGAGCAAAAGTGGTAACATTGATTAAGAATGAATAAGAAGGTATTATGTGGTAAAAAACACTTAGAAAATCTTCTATTGATATCTCTCTCCGGATGCTTCGATATTTTTAGGAATAGAGTTCCACTCAATAAATACAGTGAGTTAAGCACGCTTGGCATGCGACCCCCGGCGTGTAGCGCCGGTGATCACGTCACCCCAGCCACAGTGAGTCAGTGACTCCCGGCGTGTAGCGCCGGTGATCACGTCACCCCAGCCAGACGGGGCGGGCGCTCGCGGCCGAGGCCGGCAGTCCACTCCTCCGCTGCATCCGTAACCGGCCGAGAGCCAGGCAGGCATGCAGTAGCGGACAAGCAGCGCATCCGTTACCACCCCCAAAGCGCCGCTGCAGCCAGGTCTCACCGGGATGTCATCGCCCCCCGCTCCCTGCCACCGCTCCATCCGCATTCGCACCGTTGGCTTTTCTCTCTCCCTGTCTTCCTCTCGCTCTGGGGCTCTAGGCAGTTTTTCTTCTCGGGGCTTGCGTATCCTCGCGCTCGCGCTCTCGCTCTCGCTCTATGCTCGTGGTCGTCGTCGTCATCATCGTTGTCGCTGGAGTTGACGGCATGGGCGAAGGCAGAGCTGCCGCCTTGGGTGTGATCAGAGCAGCGGTGGTCCTGGCCGTGCTGGGACTTATCGCCGCGGCCTCCTCCTCCGCCAGAGCGGAGGTTCTCTCTTCCCCCGCCGACGAAGGTACACTTCCTGCGACGCTGGTCGTCGATCCGTTCTGTTCACGGCAGATTTTTCTTTTTGCTAGCTCTGCGTGGGACGTAGTCCATCCAGATCTCTTGATCTGTTCCTCGTTTACAAGAACATCAGATTCCTGATTCGTTGTTTATACTTCGTAGTGTAGTGGTAGTAGTACGTACGTGCCTCACTTGTTTCCGACCAAAATTCAGTCCTCCTCTCCTGATCCCCTAAAATAATTCAGTTCATGTACTCACTATTTTTGTTGCATGCTACTCTACTCTACGCTCGATCGTCGTCGTACGTTCACTTGCAGTGGAGGCGCTGTTGACCATCAGGGCGGCGCTTCGGGACCCGGACAACTTTCTCGGCGGCTGGGTCGTCACCTCCGGCGGTGACCCGTGCAGCTGGATGTGGGTCACCTGCTCCGCCGACGGCCTTGTTTCCGAACTGTACGTGCCGCCATGAATCCCGGTCCTTGCTTGGACTGAAGGTCCGGACTCATGGTTTCTCTCGATGCATCTACTGCCTGCAGGGAACTGGGAAACAAGAACCTGTCCGGGCGACTGTCGCCGGCAATCGGGAACCTGCGGCAGCTGCGGAATTTGTAAGACCTGTTTGGATCCTAGAGGAAATTTGATACACTTCCTTTGAAATTCAGGAAATGAGGAGTTTTGTCTGGATGTTTTTTCACAGGTTCTTGGACCTTAATGCTATTTCTGGCCCGATTCCTGACACCATAGGAGGGCTGCCGCTGCTAAAAAAGCTGGACCTGTCCAATAACCAGTTCAACGGCACCATACCGCACACGCTGGGTGATCTCAAGGACCTCTATTATGTGTAAGAAAGATAAACATCCCTGGTTCTGAATAATTTTACATGTTGTTCAGGCATTGCTGTTCACATATATACGTGCCTGAATCTCTGATCAAACTTGGTCTTATATGTTCATCTGATTGTCTCATCTCTTCAGGAAACTGAGCCACAACAGCTTATCTGGATTCATACCTGATCCACTGATCACTTCTGACAGCCTCTTCATCCTGTACTATCTGCTTTTACTTAATCTGTTACAGTTTTCCCTCTCATTTTTTTTTGCTGAAAAATCCCGTATTACTGTTGATTTGTTATTTCCATCTGTTTTCGTTGTGACAAGTGATCTTGAAAATTATTGGTCTGTTTCACAGGGATCTGTCATTCAACAACCTGAGCGGCACGGTGTCAGAATTTAGAATAAAGAATGTATTGTAAGTGATTTCTTATTCACTTTTTTCCCTCTCTCCCCTTGGGCTAACTGAACTGTCCATTCTTACTCCACATGACATCTAACCAAAAAAAATAGAGTACTCCCTCCGATCCTAATTAATTGACTGATTTGTTCAGATATATCTAGCACTAAAACATGTCTAGATATATCCGAATTTAGACAAACCGAAGTCAATTAATTTGGACCGGAGGAAGTACATACATACTTCTAATCTGATTTTCTTCTCTGCCTTTTCATGACGTGCTGGAACAGCCTTGACGGAAATCCATTGCTACGATATCCCAGTTGTGGAGCAAGATGTGACTCCATGCGTACCCAGGAAGAGATCACAGTCCCCGCGCAAGATCTGCAAAGTAAGACATACTGTTCTTTGCCCAAATTTGGAGAACGTTTTTTATATAGTACTCCCTCCGTTTTAAAATATAAGATGTTTTAGCTTTCTGAAATGAGTGTATCTAGATCAATTTTAGTGTGTATGTTCACTCCAAATCCACATGAACCTACACACTAAAAGGGGTCTAGATACACTTCTTTCACAAAGCTAAAACATCTTATATTTTAAAACCGAGGGAGTACTATTTCGCAGGGATTGCTTAAGTTTGGTTTCTCCATGGTATCCTCTGCTAGTTACTTACAATCAATTCTAATATGCCTCAGATAACTCACAAACCTTTGCAACAAGCACCAAGACGGTGCTACTGTGCATGGCAACCGCTTTCGTGGTAGTTGTCTTCCTGGCCGTAGTCGCCTCGGCTACCCGGCAGTGGCGCATGCGTCACCAGATCTTTTCTGATATAGATGGTAATCATATGATCTCCAATGCTGTGTACGCATTAGCGCTGCTTGTTCTTTATGTCTTACATCTGGAGGAGAAGCGGTGACATGCTCATGTCTCGGATTTCAGATGTGAATCATAATAATATATAGTTTGTGATTTTGGGATCTCCTAGCTCTATTTTTATTTGCATGACTTGTTTACCTTCCTTGGCAACATCAGTAAACATAAAGTTGTTTCATGGGTGGTAGTATTAAGCTCACTCAACAGAGTGGGAAATTTTCACTTGAAACCCTATATATCTTAGATATTTCTGGCTCTGGTTCATATTTCTCACATGGATTTTAGCAAACAAAATAAGGAATGAATAGCATTTTAGGAAACATGGCAGGAGTACTGCCAAATTTTATGTCTGTTCTATTATGCTACTATTAAAACCCAAACATATAAGAATCATTTGTCCACTTTGCTTCCATGGGAGCTTCCATACGGTCTTTTGCATGGACTGGTTTTGGAAATATAATCTTCTATTGATTTTTTGGACCATATTAAGGAGATACAAAGGCCATACCCAGTGTCGAAAGCTCCCACACATTGTGGGGTCTGGGGAAGGGGTTTCTAGACAGTCTTTCCCTTTGCTCTTTTATTTATGCCAACATGATGATTCGATATTGAGGAGATACAAAGGCCGTACCTAGTGCTGAAAGCTCCCACATATTGTGGGGTCTGGGGAAGGGGTTTCTAGGCAGTCTTTCCCTTGCTCTTCTGTGCCAAGAGGCTGATTTGAATTTAAGGAGATACAACTCCAAAAGAATTCAACTTTCTGCCTCTACATCTAAGATGCAAGGAGCCAAATGGGATTTTATTTGGATGATGACCAATCTTCTTCCATGTTATGTTGACCTGAGAGTCCAATCAGGTTACAATTAGTCTAAGAGTCTAGTTCGGTTACTAGTATAGTTCGATCGAAGAAATAGGATTAATTGTGTCAGAGTCTTATTCCTAGTTGAATACTAGGAGTCCTAGTCGGTTTGGGCATCTCATGGCCTGGCGTTGGTCCTCCTATAAGAGAGCATGTATCTGGTCTCTTTTGGGCAAGCAATAAACAATTCCAATCTACCTTCTTTGTGCTATTCCTGGCCCCTCTATTTCTCTCGATCCATCCTTGCTACCCTTCTAATCGCCAAAAATGGCACCAGGCCTTGAAGACAAACTCGTCCTCCCTGTGAAGACCCTATTACCTTCAAAGCTCCAAGCATCTACAACATTTGGCATCGAGCCAATCACCATGGCTACCGATGCGGAGAAGCCAAAGAAGACAACCTACACCATAGATGGCATCATGGCAACAATTCTTGATTTGTGCAAGAGCAACGATGCCATCCAAGAGACCAACAAGACCATCCAGGATAGCGCCGCAGTGCTTGAAATCCATGTGAAAGCACTAGAGCTCGGACTAGGCGACCACACAGTCTTATATGCACCTCTGAAGGACGTGACACCATCTACATCGCAGTTCCCTTTGTCAGCATCGTCCGCTGCTATAGACCTAGTCGCTAACCTTACTGCCATTGCATCCGCTCTAGCTACGGCCATCTTTGGGCTAACAAAGTCAGTGCCCCTAGGGTAGCAGCGTCCCCTGCCATCATGGTCCCATTTGGTGAAACCACAAGTGCCACCAGGCGTGTGACACCTTGCTGACACTGTCGGGGTACCACGCTACCACAAGATGGATTCTCTAGCTTATGATGGAAAATAATATCCACTCGGATGGCTAAACAGATGTGAGAGATTCTTTTGGGGTCAGGTGACATGTGAAGCATACAAGGTGTGGCTTTTTGGATACCACCTGACTGGAACTACTCAAATGTGGTACATGCAGCTGGAGCGCAACGAAGGCATCCCTGCTTGGCCTTGCTTTAAAATCGTTGTCATCTTCGATTTGATCCTCTGGTTCGATCCAATTTTCTACGCGAATTAACAAGGCTTCGGATGACAGTGACTATTGCATAGTACCAAGAAACATAATTAGCACTTCTAGGGCACATTGACGCCTTTTCTATGGCACAGCAGGTGTCCATCTTTACCTTTGGCTTGATCGACATGATGAATATCGACATCGAGCTGCGTAATCCGCAAGATTTGGGCACGACAATGAGCCTCTCCCGTGCACATGAACTGAGGGCTAAAGTCGCAGCTGCTTTAGTCATAGAAGCATCCTCCAGTGAAAAGTCATCCATGCCATAAGACATCTGCAAGGTATGCCTTTTGATTGGTTCGGTTCCAGTTGGGAATGAACGTGCACTCCGTCGGTTGACAACTACAGATATGGAAGAAAGAAGGTAGAAGGGAGAAGGGATTGTGAATCAACTGCAACGAAAAGTTCTCAAGAGGCCATCGTTGTTAACGCCTTTTCTACCTTGAAGTTATTGATGATGCTGAGGAGAAAGACTCACCATGAATTATAGCTCGAGGATGAGTTATATCTAAAGAGGGGGTAGTGTTGTGGCGTCAGTAAGAGTCTATTCAGGTTACAATTAGTTTAAGCGTCTAGTTCGGTTACTAGTATAGTTAAATTAAAGAAATATGGTTAGTTGTGTCAGAGTCCTATTCCTGGTTGAATACTATGAGTCCTAGTTGGTTTGGGAATCTCCTGGGCTAGTGTTGGTCCTCCTATAAAAGGGCATGTATCTAGTCTCTTTTGGCGACAAATAATCAATTCTAATCTACCTTCTACGTGATATTTCTGACCCTTTTAATTTTTCTCGATATATCTCTGCTACCCTTCTAATCGCTAGCAATGGCACCAGGACGCATAGGACAAACTCGGCCTCCTGTGTCCCACCCCAATTACCTTCAAAGCTCAAAGCAGCCATAGCATGATAACCTCTTGGGTGTCCAAATGTTGCTTCTGGGAAAAACGTCCCTTCTCTTTTTACTCATTCCAAAGTACATAGATTGTCGGCATGCTAAAGTCCCATACATACTTCTGAATGTCTATCTCACCCCTTCTCAGAATATTGCATGCCATTACATCCCCACTTCTTAGTCAAGACACAACCTTTGCAAACAAGACTATTACAAATGCAATTTTAAATCAAACAGTGGTGGATAAGGAAACTTTTTGGAGCATGAGGATCAAGGTTGTCAGGAATGGGGATTCTATCAAACGATCCTATAATTTTACGATGTAAATTGACTTGACTTACTTTATGGTTCTAGTTGCTAGAACCTAGGATTTTTAGATTAAAATCTATGATTCTAAAACCCTTGACAGAGAGTACTATTTATCATGTAAACCTTTCTCTTCGAACCTAACATAGTTGGGGGAACAAATTATTCCAAGGGCTTCTCACCAGTGATCCCAAGTAGGTGGACACCCTGCTTGAACGAGCACCGCAATTTAGACAAATTATCGTGCAACCATTTGTTTTAAGGAATTTCAACATACGAGGAACCCGAGCGGTAGTTTTGCACTTCCGTTTCTTGCGATATTTGTACTATTGTTTGATGCCAAACTCTGGTTTGGTCCTACGGATTGATGGAATTGGAAGTTTCACACTGATTTCACTTATTTCTAATCAACGGAATCAACTACCCATCGGTTCATCCTCTCAAGGTCTACCATATGGGGGAGAACCATCCATTGGTCCATGATGAAATGGAATATTAGCCTAAGGAAGATAATATGGAAGTATAATAAACCTTGTATGATGATAACCCGATGAGGATGGCACAATTCGTCAGGAATTAATGAATGGATTTGGCACATTTTTCAAAGTGATATGGAATCCAACAATTTGAATCCGTGAGAAATTTGTAAGTCGTGCAATGACATCTCTTTAGTTGTCCAATGGTAATAGACCCATATCTCGCAAAGAGCTCTTTATAGACTTCACCAAACTCCTGAGTTATTACTGGCAACACACATTGTTGAAGTAGCCAAACACTGCAACCAGGCTCCAAGAACATTTGGACCATAAGTGAGATGCAAAATGGGGCCCTAAATTTTGAGTTGTTGCTTCTAGTCTTTGTCTCCTTACATATTTCTGCATGAAGAATCATACTTTGTGTTTCTAGAATACATGATTCTTCATGTTTTATACACCAAATATAGTAATATTATTAGCAATATTTTGGAAATCTTGGATGCTTGACAACTTGAGCAACTAGCCAACCATCTTCCCCTAGTAATTGAAGTGCGGAGTAATAGACACAATTTTTTGTTAATTAATAATTATCATGAAAATATATGCTACCGTAATTTGCACAATTAATGCTGACAAAAGATAGATGGGGTAGAGTGGCAACCACAAAATGGAAACAATATATTAACGAATTGGTCTATCAAGTACTGACTTTCCAAGATTTATCAATCGAATATCGATTTATGACTTAATCCGATATCTGGGCATTATGGTGTGGTCTCTTTCCTCATGGCGAATTGTGGAATTAGAGAATGTCATTATCACTTCGGCCTAGGGGAATCAATGTGAAACACGATGCGCAAGGACCGCTTGATCGATCAATTTGGGTTTGGAAGGGGCGGGCAGGTCCATTGTCGATCGATAGATCGGCAAAATAGGGCTAACGACGCCGCAACATGAACAATGAACTCACGATCGATCCCCCCTTTAGTGAATATATCTTTCATCTAAATCGAGAGACCTGACTAGATTGTGTTGGACAGTATAATAGATGGCGGAGTTGGAAGCCTTAGCCTAGTTAAGGGCCATTAGCCCATCAAGAGAAGTTAACACCAAGGCCTAGAAGAGAATTTGGCGAGATGCATGCCCTAAGCGCTTGTATTTGGGGCCCCTATGAGGTCGCCCATGTCGCACTCCGTATCGTGGACCTTCTGCCATCCACTTTAATTTTTTTCTATCATGATCTCCCTCGCACAAGAATCCTATGTTAACCTGTCTATCTATATCATCGCCAAATTTGGGAGGTTAACTTCGATTTATCTTGATATATCATGCGCCGTATGCTTAGGGAGCACTAATAATTAACCTTCCTTATCACCTTTATCTCTCCATGTACTCACTCAAAGAAAAGACACATTGTTTTATCAAGTCAACGTGCCCAGAACCTTTGCCATTCACTCCTTGGTCAATAGTGGAACTAGAAACAGTGATAGGTGGGACATGATTGTTCTAGGAGTCTATCGATCAATACAATAACCACCCACCTCTTTGTTTACCTATTAGAGAAGTGCATTCCCATTAATAGTTTAACCTTATGCAAGATTGGCCCAGTTGTTTTGGCGGCTCTGAAGAGAACACTAAAAGAACATCCCAATGATTTTTAGACCAATCATGTAATATACATGGTATAAGCTCCAATCATGCATATTACTTGGACCACCTCAATTATCACATGGGCTCGAGGGGCCCATTGGGATTCATTGTTTCTTACTTATCACCTAGATCAAGAAGCCCATTGGGCTTCAACCGTTTTGGACTTATCACTCTGGCTCGGGTAGCCCATTGGGCTTGAACAGATTCTAACTCACAATCACCGACAAGCACCATGTTGACTATTATAACTCAATCCAAACGTTTAGGATTTCGATTGGTTTTTACTCAAGAACCATTTTCAGGCTTAACTCGTGCGTCCGGGGCCTTTCTTCATTATCATACATGTCTAGTTACTCAAAACAAGACTCTTGTTCCTTCAACAATGCATTTTCTGTTGCTACTAGGAGAAAACAACAATACATTTTTCTGTTCCTTCATACTTTGGTTTGCAAATAGTTTAGTTTGATCGCCATGATCACGCCAAACATCTAAGGAAAACATAGAGTTGCTTGGTATATGACTCACCTTTCTTTACCAATGTTCCTATAGAAAGGGGCTACTAGTACATGGGTGGCGATCATGTTCATACGTTACTTCTAAGTCTTAGGAGAATACTGAGGAACTTGGTATCGGTATCTTTGATGAAATGGTTCCCTATGATGGGCTATAACGAAACCAGCCTGGTAGCATTTGAGTTCTAACCACCAGATTTACACGGTTCACTTTATAAAGAAAAAAATAACCTCACAAAACATTCCACTCTTCTACCATGTACACCATATAAAGTTTGGTCTAGTCGTTCTCAATCTTTGTTTGGAAGAAGTTTATCTCCGCTCGCTCTCCATCCATTTGTTTGGCTTTACCACTAAATGATACATTGGTTAGATGATGAGTTTGATATAGATAGACAGTAATAACAAGTTCATTTTGTTTTGAAAATGTATGTGATATTTTAACTCAAGTCATTGTTGCCTTTTTTATTTTTCTTAAGGATTAGCTTACATTCTTTGTCCTCAATGCATTTCAGAATTTCGATTCTTTCCTAGAATGAGAACATTTTTAGTTGGCAAATACCTACTTTTCATGTGGTTAATGGTCATTGCCACCTAGCTAGTTTACTTGGTTTGCTTCAGCTGCAATGGACATTCGTTTTTTTATTACTTTACTTTGCAGCGCTCTGCCTTATACCTGATCACTACTAATGGTAAGGGATAATTTTTTCAGACAAAAAGGATTCAGAAGTTTTCCTTGGTCATGTGAATAGGTACACGCTCAAAGATATCAAAGAAGCTACCAACAACTTCAACCCAAATAACATTTTGGGGCAAGGAGGATTTGGGATAGTATACAAGGCTATCTTGTATGATGGCACCATTGCTGCTGTGAAAAGGTTGAAGGAATTTGTTTCTGCTGGTGAAGGTCAATTCCACACCGAAGTTGAAGTCATAAGCTTGGCTGTTCACCGGAATCTCCTTAGTCTAATTGGGGTCTGCTCTGAAGATAATGAGAGGCTTCTTGTGTACCCTTACATGCTAAATGGAACTGTTTCTTCTAAATTACAAGGTCAGTTTATCATGATGTTCATATACACAAAGAAGTCGATCATTGTCATAGGTCCTATGTTTCATCAAAAACTATAGCGTATTTTCTTCATATGATAAAGTACTCCCTCCATCTCAAAATAGATGTCTTAGATTTTTCAAAAGTTGGATGAATCTAGACACCATTTAGTATACAGATTCATCCAACTTTTGACAAATCTAAGACATCTATTTTGAGACGGAGGGAGTAATAGAAATGCTTGGTTGATAATTGGTTTCCTAGCTTATGTTTTCAGCAGTATTTCCTTCTTACAATGTGATAAGAAAGGTAAATACTACCTTCGGTCTTTTTCCCTTGCCGTCTTGACACAAGTACAATCTTAGAGACAAATATTTGACCATTACTTTTATTATTATATATTAGAAAATCATTTACTTATAAAATGCAGTACTTTTGATGATTAATACATTTGTGTTTCATTTATACTAACAAATAAAAATATGTATAAATACTTTTTTTGAAAGGTTGAATGCATTTGTTCCTTAACAGTAAGTAAGAAAGAGCAGAGGGCCATTACAGATGGAACCTAGCTAGTATCAGGCAACATTCTGTCAGTTTCATCCAGGAAGAAGCTGAGGGATTGTTTCCGACTCCAAAAGAATATCTATAATTATTTAGCATGCACTAAGTTTTTACCTGAGTGTGAGTCAGCGTATCCAGCGATAATACAGCTGTGAAAAAATGTGACAACCATTTGTACATGTCCCTGGAAATTCTTGAACAGTAATGAGACATAGCTAGTCTAGGATATGCTCTACTCCCTTCGTTCCAAATTAATTGACTTATCTCTGTCTAGATACGGATGGGAGCATGTCTCAACAAACTTTAGCTATCTAATCATTCAACCGAACTTACAAAACAAGGGAAGAACATATTTACTGGAATGGCATTTAACTGGATGTTTCGCTATATACTCCTCTACTAATATGATTTGTGTATTCTGCAACCAAATGATAATGCGTTGAACCAATTAGTTGGTTATATGTTGTGTTGCTAATAAAAAAGTACTTTTATTTACTCTTTCTCTGTAGATTCTGTTCATATTTATTTTAAGAATGAAGCTTTTGCTTTTTTTAACTATCACCTTCAGCAAAGTGTTTTCCATCGGTTTTGTCAGCATATGTCAGTGGAAAACCTGCCTTAGACTGGCCAAGGAGAAAGAAGATTGCGCTTGCATCTTGAGAGGGCTCGCCTATTTGCATGAGCAGTGCGATCCAAAAATAATCAAACGTGACATAAAAGCCTCCAATATTCTTCTTGATGAATTTCTTGAAGCGATAAATCGCTGATTTTGGGTTGATAAAGCTCTTGGGTCAAGGGGAGTCCCATGTTTTCAGCGTGATCCGCGGGACATTTGGGCGTATTGCTCCGGAGTATTTGATGAAAGGCGAATCATCAAAGAAGACTGATGTTTTCGCGTATGGACTACTTTTGGTTGAGCTAATCACTGGTCGAAAATCATTTGACATGCACGACGACGATCATCCGAATGGAGTGGTTGATTGGGTAAATCCTTCCTTTTATGTCCAATACATTTTATTTCATTAGGTCCATTGTCAGAAAGCCTTGGACATCTTACATCTCTAAGGGTAATTCTTAACATGTCGTAAACGGATTGAACGGACCATGCATAGGAAGGAGAAAAAGGTGCATGAACAAGATGGCTTTCCTATACTTTCCATGGAGAGAAACCAGTTAAAAATACACTTAGGGAAATGAAAAGGGATGTTCTACATTACTTCCTCCGTTCCATATTATAAGATGTTATGACAAAAAATATACTCAATTATTGGTTGTAGTAACATCTTATATTATGGGATGGATGGAGTACTATTTAACTGTATTCTGTAGTTAGTGAGATGTACCTGCACCTTATTTGGTTGTATTTAAACCAATTTATTATACGTACCATCTCAGCTTACTGAAATCTGAATAAAATGGAATCGGAAACATAATCACCAGTCATGTGAGGTAAAAACAATGATACTAGGAGAGACCATATATGTAATCTTTTGTGCCTAGACATTTTAAGGAATTTTGGGATACAGAAAGATGTGGCTTCTACAATGCATATCTTAATGTTCTTTTCTTTTTGATTATCTCAAAACTGAGATATGAACTTTCAGGAATGATACTAGAAGAAGTAGACATGTATCTAATGTACGGCATGATCTTTAGCATTTTCAGGAATGTCAATCTTTCTCTTAGATTAAGATAGAAAGCAAGTCATCTACATGAAAATTGTTTTAGAATCACATACACCTTTTTCACTCAATATTCAAGAGTTCCAGAGCTTGTTGGGCAAAATGTACAGGTTCAGTAATATGCTCCAGTACTACTTGTGGATTCATTTTAGCTGCCATTTAATCCCACAGGGTTGCGTATGAATGTTTAAATCCTCATGTTACAGGCAAGGGAGCTCCTTGAAAAGGACGAGCTAAGCTCGTTCGTGGACAAGAGGCTGCTGAACAACTACAACAGCGCCGAGCTGAAGGAGATGGTTCAGATCGCCCTGCTCTGCACAATGTTCAGCCCAGCTCATCGCCCCAGGATGTCTGAAATCATCAGGATGCTTGAAGGATACGGATCGGTCGCGGAGAGATGGGAGGGCTTGAAGAATGTCCTGATACCGGTACCGATGCCTGGAGCCTCGCACTTCGCGCCGTCTCCTGCAAATTATAGTTGCTGCGAAGAAGATGAGTGTAGTTCAGTGGAGCTGGAAGCAGTTGAGCTGTCAGGGCCAAGGTGATCTCCTAGTCATTAGAAAATATATGGTGCTTGCTTCCAGCCATTTGCGGAGTGTTATACTGTCTTCCCGCCTACAGGAACATGCATGGTCATGAGAAGTCCTGGGGAAATATGGGTTGATGAACCATGATATACTTTAGCACCTGAACAAAATAAATCATCTGAGAAAACAGAGAGACATATTTCAGTTAATCTTTTCTGACACCCCTACCCTCTATTTCTAAAGGAAAAAATTCCTTTTATGGACCATGTTTTATGGAGACAGTAGCTTCTGCTGCCTGGGATCTTTGGAGGGTACATATAATGATCTTATTTTCAGAGACTTGCCAGCTTCTTTTAGCCGATGGAAAATGGGGTTTCAGAATGACTTTCTTCTTCATAAATTCAGAGTGAAGACAGCCGTTGTGCAACCTCTTGTTGACTGGCTGCTCAGTACTTTAGGTTAATCCTTTTGATGTTTTTGTTTGCCCATTTCTTCCACGCTTGGTGTAACCTTTGTTAGAATTCTGTATAGTATTGTTTCCTTTATTTCAATACTAGATCATGTAGTAGCGTTGCCGCATCATTTATTAGGTAACTATATTGTTAGTAATGGATACTAATTAAGAAAAAAAGAGGTGCATGGAAGTAGAAATAATTTACCTTGACGTCATACATTGCAAATTGTCAGACAAAAATACCAGTCTAATATATCAGAGAGATTCCAATAATTGACTCATCTGATTAAATCAAACCAGGGTGAAGAGAACCTGCATTGTTTCGAAATTTAGGGCATTATGCAAAATGAAGGATACAACCTACAGGTGGAAAGAGGGAGTTTGTAGGGTAGAAAAAGGAATGCGATCTTCTCGGCATGATCAAATTCTTTTTATAATCGGTCTAGGCCACGTATGAGAAAAGAAAAACAACTTACCACACAACTGTTTCTATAGGAATTGTTGTTTCCGGAGGACGAAAGAGTAATGGACAAAGCGTGAGGCAAGGGAAGAATATATAGGGCTATAAACTGAAGGGGACGAGTAAAATAACTCACCGGCGAGCTGCGCACGATAGTTGTCATCATTGTATTGAAGAACTACACATTTAACGCCTCGTAATCATCCTGAATCTCCGAGTCTACTCCCGTAGTTGGCCGGTTGTTGAAATCAGTTCATGGCTTCCCACACTGTGTATTAGTTATGGGTTTCTATTGAAAAAACCGTCTGAATAGTTCAATATTAGTCTAGCCCAATATACTTATACATGTTCTTAAATAGGGTAATGGAGGTTGATTTCATTATACCTAAGTAAATAGTGTCTAGTCAATGGAGAATAGAGCATGGATTTATGCTTATCCGCATAGTGAATGGGTGGAGTGGGCAAAGTGCAAATAACGCGAACCGTGTCAACGATATGAAGAGCTTCACCATCGGTAGTCAGTCTGCTCGGCTGCTTCGGCAATGGAGGCTGCCTAGTGGCTTGCTTCAAAATAACTTTCATCGGTAGGTCTACTTCTTTGACTACATAAACATCATGAGACAGATTCACGTACGGGAGCAAAAATGATGCGTCAAAATATCATAAAGCTGAAGAGAATAAAAAATATTGAAAAACGATACTACTATTAGGGAGAGATGCATCCCGGTGTCATCCCACGCCACATCTTCTCCTATTTCCAACCAAACAATGGACTCTGCAATCCAAAGACCGGACCGTATTTCTCTGGCCCAGTTAGGTATTAGTGCAGATTTTAGACCTAGTTAACCTGAGTGGGCCGATTTGATACGCAGAGTAGCTGCTCTCAGGATATTTGGTCCATTGTGGGTTGAGAGAAAATCAAATAGACTGGATTTTGCAGGAACAATGATCGGACGGCCAGAAACATGGTCTGAGAGAGCTCCTAGATGCTCCGGTTATAATATCCTTAATATATAAAAATCACACAGTAGGGTAAGGTGTCAAGTGGGATCTCACCCAAGTCCTTCTAGTTTATTTTGAGATTTATAGTGCAAAATTCTATCAAAAATTTACACTATAAATCTTAAAATGAGTTAGAAGTGGGCCTTAGGTAAGATCCCACTTGCATCTCTACCTTAGGGTCTTCCCCTACGGTAAAAAGTTGTTAAAAAAAAGACACCCCCGCCCTCTCTCACTCACGCACACCCTTTTGTTTCAGAATGATTTTATTCTAAATTTTGTGACATGATAACATTTTCATGGACAATGCAAGATTTTCCCAAATAAAAAAAAACTGAGGACGCGCTAGCACCGTATATAGGGTGACGAAACCTCTGTGTAGTCTTTCACCAGTTGACAAAAAATCCGAAAATAATGTTAGCATATAGGCATAATATATCTTTAGCACATGATGCAACGTTACGATTCAAAATCACCAACATAGCTCCACAAACAAACAAAAAGACAAATCTGTTGGTGAATAGTAGCTACTCCATGCTGGCTACAAATTCGGCCCATTATTAGTATAGAAACTAAATTTTGATATTTCTGTTTCGGAAACTGTGATTTATATTCGGAGTCAGAACTTTATATAGTGCTATAGACTAGTCATTTCTATTGTCTAGGTTTTTGGTACTCCCTCCGACCCAAATTAGTTGACTGATAAGAATGTATCTAATACTAAATTTGCGAGTGTAACACTGGTAGTTTGGTTGTACTCAGTTTTGTCCTCCAGTACTAACGCTGATGTGTGCAATATACTCAATTTTACCCTCTAGTGGCTGGTCAACAGAGAGTCAACGAATATGTTTTAGCTAGCTGATTGAGTCATTTTATGCACAACAAATTCAAAAAGAGCAAAACATAGTGGCATCTACCCAGGGAGTCTTATTATGTGACCTGTCACCATAAGAAATGTATATAAATCAAGTTTTAACCTAAATCATCACTTCTCAAATCACCTACTATCTATGAAGGTTCATGGCTTTCTACTCAAGCCTCTCCCCAAAACATCTCTCCCCAAAACATAGTTTGTCTGAATGAGGCAATAATTGTCAAACTGGTGTATATTTAAATTGGAAATAGTTTGATGTATGCCAAGACGTATTTTATTGTATAAAAGACGCATTTTCCATTCTTTAAATCTTTTTCTATTTTCTATTTGAATCCCTTTGTCAGTCTTGCCCTTGGTTTTTAAGTTCTACTCAGTTTTGCCCTTGGTTCTTAAGTTCTACTCAGTTTTCTCCTCTCTTAGTATCAATCTCTACTTTGTCTTGATCTTTGCTACTACGCCCGATTGGTTGAGACAGTTGTCACCAGGATCGTGCCCACCAACCGTTGATCCTCTGTGATCTACCGGACATGATAACCCCTATATCTGTCGGGGGGAACCCCTCTATCCATGCAAAATAACGAGTTTGCCACCGGTACTTTAACTCCATAAACAAATGAACTTGAGTATAATTTGAAGGGAACATGTTTAAAGGTGTATAATTTGTGCATTACATTCCACTCTATAAAAATGATAATCTCTCAAGATTTTCTTAGCACAATATTATCACGTATTAAATGCGATTTCAAAGAGTTCAAATGTGTATAATTTTCTTATATGCAAGTTTATACATTACATTCCACTCTATGAAAATGGGGGAGAAAATGATAATCTCTCAAAATTTTGCTAGCACATCATTATCTCGTTATTAAGAGCGATTTCACAGTGTTCAAAGGTTTAAAATTTTTGTATATGCAACTTTATGCATTATATTTCACTCCATAGAAATGATAAATGATCAGGGTTTTATTAGCACAACATTATCATGACCTAAGTGCGATTTTAAAGAGTCTAAAGGTGTATAATTTTCGTATATGCCATTTCGCATTATATTCCACTATATGAAAATAATAATCTCTCAAGATTTTCGTAGCACAACATTATCAAGTATTAAGTGCGATTTCAAAGAGTTCAAAGGTGTATAATTTTCGTATATGCAAATTTATGCATTACATTCCACTTTATGAAAATAATAATCTCTCAAGATTTACTTAGCACAACATTATCACATATTAAGTGCGATTTCAAAAAGTTCAAAGGTGTATAAACTTTGTATATGCAAGTTTATGCATTACACTCCACTCTATGAAAATGGGGGGAGAAAATAATAATTTCTCAAAATTTTGTTAGCACATCATTATCACGTATTAAGTGCAATTTAAAAGTGTTCAAAGGTTTATAATTTTCGCATATGCAAGTTTGTGCATTACATTCCACTCTATGAAAATGATAATCTCTCAAGATTTTCTTAGCACGACATTATCACGTATTAAGTGCGATTTCAAAGAGTTCAAAGGTGTATAATTTTCGTACACGCAAGTTTATACATTATATTTCACTCCATAGAAATGATAAATGATAAGGATTTTATTAGCACAACATTATCATATTCTAAGTGCGATTTAAAAGAGTTCAAAGGTATATAATTTTCGTATATATATTACATTTCACTATATGAAAATGAAGATAGACAAAGGGCATGGGCGCGGGACTGACTCAGGGTCCCATCTTGCAACGCCAACCTAGATACACGTGGGTAAGCTATGGGTCCGGCGCTCACGTGGATAAGCTGTGGGTCCGATGCTGATCTGGATAAGTTGAGAGAGGTGTCCACTACGGGAACCGACTGAACGCGGCCCCACTTGTCAGCATGTAACGGCAAGGGTACACTATGGGACCCGACAGAACGTGGCCCTACTCGTTAGCACGTAACGACGAGGGTCCACTACGGGACCCGACTGAACGCGACCCCACTTGTCAGCATGTAATGGCAAGGCTGACGGACGGCGAGTTTCATACCATGTGAGAGTTTCATACAAGGATATGGGCAAAAGTGAGGAAAAACTAAACGGCTAGAGAAAACTGAGTACAACTAATGAACTGAGAGTACGAAAATAGAAATCCCTAGAAAATATAGAAGAGATAGCACATAAATTCGTGTACAGCGGCATTTGCAAAGTGACAGACGCCACCAAAAAAGGTAAATAAAAGGATGCTAACCACACTCAACCAGACCCTACATATGAACCCAGTGCAGAAGAACTGGACACAGCTAATGACGAGCCGACTTCAGATGACGAGGACCAAAATGTCGGTAACCCTAAAACAAGGTTATCATATCATCTGTTGAATGAATTTTAATCCCTGTAAAGTACTACAGCATTGTTAGTAACTGTTATTTTTTTAAAAACAGGCTAATGATGGTAGATCAACTGCAGCACACAAGAAGTCTACAATAATAACTGTACCTCAATCTACCGTAATATCATAGTTATTTATATTTTCTACCTATGTAACTACATAATAGCTATTTATATTGTCTACCTATGTAACTACATAATATGCATCTCCATTTTTCAGGGAAATTTTGAAATTGACACAAATGATGTAGTGACCAAGACAGTGTGCACTAATATTATACAGAGTAGTATGCGCCAACTACACTACAAGCTTAAGAAGGAGAATTGGGACAAGATTAAAGATATGAGCCACCAGGAAGCATATAAGATGAAGCCAACAAATGTACTAGAGAGAAGTTGTAAAGATCTTGTGGACAGATGGTTTGATGCCCACTATCAGCTACTAACATTTACACTTACAAATACTTAGTACATAAATCTCTGCTGCACAGAAGACTCACAAGTTCATACTTAAATTTACGAAATGTGCGTGAAGAATCAAGTGAACAGAGAAGCTGTGAAGAAGAACCATACAACTAGATCGAGATGCTTCATTGCACACTACGAAGCTCTTTTACGTTTTTAAGTTCATATATGAAACAGTTGTTCTACCAAACTTAGTATAAATTTGGCTAACTCATGTTCATAATTCCAATTTTTTGTAGAACTCAGAGAACTTGAAGGAGGTGACATCTCCAATTGAATTCTATAGATTTACCCACACTAATAAGGAAGGCATCATGACTACGGAAGCCAAAGATGCTTATGTAAGACATTTTTAATACTGCTAATATTTTGTAATGAATAAGCTTTTTTACTTCAATATTTCTTATGCTTTCATTTGAACTTATTTGCAGGATGCAATGATGACCATGAAAAATATACCACGCCTAGAAGATGAGACTCAAAAAATAGAATTGCAGATTATTGAAGAAGTCTTGAAGGAGAAGAGCACAACGAGCTCAAGCACATGCACGTTCCTCTCAAATTTGGGAGTTGGATCAATCTCAAAGAAGAGCTCTGTGTCCACAACACGCATCCAAGAACTAGAAAACAAGCTTGTTGAACAGGAGGAACTATCACTCCTCACAGCTGAAAGGTACAAACAAGAGATGCAGGAAAGGATGGAAGCCCAGGATAAAAGATTTGAAAAAATGAAAAAAACAAAAAGAGGACCACAACTCTGATGAAGGCACATGAAGAGAAAAATAAAGAAACTAAAAAGTAGCAGCAAGAATTAGAAGCCACACTTAGTATCATCTCAAGGACATCACCTCAGCAAGAACAGGGCAACAACTCAACAACACCTCCATCTTGATGAAATTGTTCATCAATGTGATTTACTTAGTTGTATCTTCATGTTAAAACTATTACACACAATTTTATCGCCGCCATTTTATATATTGGTTCTAAATTTTATTTGTCTGTATGGTATATTTTTCATTTTCTGCATAATTATTAACGTGACGAAATTATTGGCACTGTCATCAACACGTGGACCCACGTGTCAGAACCATCTCGGTCCCACCTGTCCGAACCGTCTTGGTCCCACCTGTCAGAACCCTCTGGGTCCCACCTATCCGAACCCTCCGGATCCCACCTATCCGAACCCTCCGGATCCCACCTATTAGAACCCTCCGGGTCCCACCTGTCTGAACCCTCTTGGTCCCACCTGTCAAAACCCTATGGGTCCTACCTGTCCGAACCCTCTGGGTCCCACCTGTCTGAACCGTCTCATACCCGCCATTGGTCCACCTGTAAGAACCACTGGGTCCCACTGGTGTAGCCGCCATCATCTCCATCCCTAGATCGGGAGGGATCTGAAGCTCTTCCTGGCACCCTGCCGAAGAGGGGAATTCACCCTGGAGGCCTTCTTCATCACCATGCAAGCCTCCGGTGTGATGCGTGAGTAGTTCATCCTTGGACTATGGGTCCATGTAGTAGCTAGATGACTGGTTCTTCTCCTTTGTGCTATCATGTTTAGATCTTGTGAGTCTGCTCATGATCAAGATCATCTATTTGTAATCCTACATGTTGTGTTTGCGGGGATCCGATGGATATTGAGATGCTATTTCAGATTGATTATTGATTCTATCATCTCTTTGTTATTTGTGATCTTGCATGTTTTCTGTTGTTAGTAGCTATCTTGGCCAAGTAGATGCTAGCAACTCCAAGAGTTAATATTTATGCTCGATAGTGGGTTCATGCCTCTAGTAATCTGGGGAAGTGATAGAAATCTCTAAGGTACTAGATGTGTTGTTGCTACTAGGGAGAAAACAACAATCTTTGTTCATAGAACAATCGTATTGTTTACTTTATACGCAATGCGTAATGCAATTATATGTTGCTTGCAACTTAATACTGGAGGGGGTTCGGATGATAACCTGAAGGTGGATTATTAGGCATACGTGCAGTTGGATGGCGGTCTATGTATAATGTTGTAATGCCCAATCAAATCTCAAAGGATTCAAGATGATTAGTATATGCTTGTATGCTTTCTCGATGTTTGTCAATTTCCCCGGTATAATTTGTTCACCCAACATGTTATCTATCTTAATGAGAACCACCACTAGTGAACTATGGACCCCAATCCTTTTTTTACCATCAATCTACAACTGTTTACTGTTTTCTGTTTACTTTCTGCAAGCTTTTACTTTCTTCCACTCGATACGTTTAATCCTTTGTTTTTAGGAAAAACGGTGAGATTGACAACCTTATCGCAAGTTGGGCGCAAAGTTTTGTGGTTGTGTTGTGCAGGATTCCACGTTGCTGCTAGCACCGGTAGTGCGCCCTGCCAAAGCTCAGCTAGCAATACCTTGGAGGTGTTTCCTTGCTCCTACTGGTTCGATAACCTTGGTTTTATAACTGAGGGAACTTACTACTGTGCTCATCATACCTTCCTCTTGGGGTTCCCCAACGAGCTCGATATCAACCACGAGACAGCAAGTACTTTTCTAGCGCCGTTGCCGGGGAGACAAGGACATCTTCACAAGGGGAGTCCCTCATAACCAATCTCTTTACTTTGTTAATTTTGTTTTTCTTAGTTTACTATCTGCTTTGTTTGCTTGTTTCTTTATCAAAAACACACAAAAAATTAGTTGTTATAGTTTGCTTTCTTTATTAAAAACTTAAAAAAAATATTATTAGTTCCTAGCTTAAGTTGTTTTTATGTCTAGTTTTGCTCCAATTACTATTTCATTATGGATAGCCCACTCGGTTTCCTATTTGGGATAACTACTATCACTGCTAAGGTAGTAGATGAACCACCGCCTGCTAGAACCTCCATGGAAGATTTTATAAGGTATAGAGAATCTTATAAGGGTAAAGTCATGAGAGCCGTGTTAAAAAGGTTGGATCTAATTGCTAAAATTTTGCTTAAACGCCATGATATAAATTGTTGCTCTAAACAGGATACTAAACATCTTAAATTCCAATGTGGCTTTAGTAAAGAATTTGTATTTATGAACTATCATTGGAATAACTATATTCATCTTGGATTTGAAGAAGTAGAACAATTCGTTTTGTTTATGGGAGCTTCTGAAATAGAATCCTTCATGTCTAAAAACTATGAAACCTGTGTTGCTTGTAAAGACCTTAAAGATATGGTCTCTTCTATCCTTGATCATTGCATAGAAAATTTTAGCAATAATAGTTATATCATTGATTATAAAGAGAGACTCGGTCATGCACAAGAATGTGTCCACAATTTGTAGGAGCTTATGGAAGAAGAAATTGCTGAACCCGAAAGCTCATTAGATGAAAAAGAGGAGGAGAGTGATGGACAAAAGGAGGAAGAATGGATCTACCCATGCCTACCTTCTAATGAGAGTAACTCTTTATCCCTTACATTATTTGATTGTCCCCCATGCTTACCAAAGGAGGATGAATATTATGTTCCTCTGAATTCTCTTGAAAAATCTACTATGGGTAAAACTTGTGATAATAATTATGCTCCTGTTATCTATGATAATCCTTTATTAGTGCATAACTCAAATGCATGGTAATCAAGAGCGTTGCTTAGAAAATGTTTATGATAAATCTCTAGATGATGGTCCTATACTGGTCGATAATATTAATTGTACTACTATTAAAAATGAGATTGGAGGGGTCTTGACCTTATCTTGGAACCCCATACCTCTTGAGAATGATTAGTCACCTTGTTATAAAATTGTTAAAAGTGGGTTTGAAGGTTTTAATCCCATTATTTTTGAGCTTGATAAAAATTATGTGTTTGTAGATCATGAAAAGCATGCTTTATGTGATAGTTATATTGTTGAGTTTATTCATGAAGCTAGTGAAAATTATTATGAGAGAGGAAAATATGGTTGTAAAAGTTTTTTTCATGGTACTGAAACTCCTCTCTATGTGCTGAAAGTTTTGAAGTTACTCTCGTTTTATCTTCCTATGCTTGTCACTTTGTTCTTCATGAATTTATTTATGATAAAATTCCTATGCATAGGAAGTGGGTTAGACTTAAATGTGTTTTGAATTTGCTTCTTGATGCTCACTTTTACTTCAATTCATATTTCTTATGTGAGCATCTTCTCAAACTATCATGCCTAACTTAAAGGCGTTAAAGAAAAGTACTTATTGGGAGATAACCCAAAAGTTTTAGATGAGTCTTGGAAGTTGTTACCTCTGTAATAACCTCTCCTTATCCTTTTTATTTGAGTAACCTCTAATGAGAGAGAAGTAATGCTTGGGAAAGTTGCTGTCCCGAAACAGATTTTTGTTCTTTACCGTAAAAATTCGTGTAAAATCTATGTACGTTGTTTTGAAGCGTGAATTTTTTTGAGCAACATAAGGTCTTCGAAAAAATTCGTCTTTACCTGCTGGTCCGTTTGGACAGATTTCTGCCATTATTTGCATTTGCTTCTTGTTGGTTCCTTTTTGAGTTCTTTTGGGGAATTGAGCTTTTTGAAGGAAGTGCTACAGTAGTTTGTGTTTTATTGGAAGTTTTATTGGTGTTGAAACTGAACCTAAAGACTTATTATCTTGAGTGCACTAATGTTGCTAATAAAGATTGTGTGAAGTTTTGTATGAAGGAAAAAATTCAGGTGTATGGAAGGAATGAGTAATGAGATGAAGAATGGACTAAAGCTCAAGCTTGGGGATGCCACGTGTGTCACCCCAAGAAATATCCTAGAAGTACAAGCGTCAAAGCTTGGAGATGCCCAAGGCATCCCCCTCTTCATCAATAAAAATCCCAGGTTTCTTCCAAATGCTTCATTTTTATTGTTTCATGCACAATTGTGTTGTTCTTGGAGCATCTTCTTTTTCGTTTTCGTTTTGGTTTTTCGTTTGCTTTGTTTGCTTAGTTTGCTGAATAAATCGGTTGGACCCCCTCTTTCATACATTGGTTTTCAAATAGTTTGGTTTGGATTGGAAAAGAGTAGGAAAGTTCATGCTTAAGTGGTAAAGAGAGCTTGTTTTTGACTGTGGCCTATGCTTCGTCATGCCATGCTTGATATTGTTTTGGATTTAGCTTAGTGATTATTGTTGTAGCATGACTTGTTATAAACAATTGAGATTGCTTAATGTGCCTTGGAAGGATCATGCGTTGTTTTAGCATATTAAAGCATAGTAATGTGGTATTCTCCTTTGATGCTTTATTTGGGTTGACTTGGCGCATGCTCACACCATGTTATGACTATCCAAAGTCACCATAGCCTTGATGATTCTTTAGTTTTCGACTTGTAATATCACTTTATGCTTTAATCAATGATGTTTTGTCGCTTTGCATGATTATGGCCATTATTGCTCTCTTAGTTTGTCGCTCCCAGTCTTTTGCTAGCCTACGTAACCAAGTGTGAGTTCCACTCATGCATCCAACTTCTTAAACCAAGTTATTCCAAAGAGTCCACCATACCTACCTATTAGCAATTGCTATTCCAAGTATATTCATGTTTTCATCTACCTTCCGGATTAAACTTGTTATGTGAAAATTAGTGATTAAAGCTCTCACGAACTTGATGACACACTTTACTTTTCTTGCATCTAATAAACTTGAACCATTGTGTCCATATTTGTTGTGTATATGCTTGCGCTTTATAAGTTGAAATTAGCGGAACCATGTATCATGGGGAACGCTTTCAACATTGCACTTGTACTTTGTACCCCGTTGATATCATGTTCTTTTGCTTATGGATCCCGGCGGTGTGAAATAAAAGTGGAACTTGTAAGATCATGGAGTTTGTATGTGTGTTAGAGAAACACCTAGGCCGCTAGCCTAATCCATGCCTAATCATGGTGGAAACTTGCAGCATCATCATAATGAGCACTCTATGAAGCATCCTCAATAAAAACCTATGCAAATAGCAAATAAAAAGATCGCTGAGATGCTCATTGTCTGCTTGCCATGTCATTTTGATTATGGGATAGCTCCTGTATTGTAACATCCCAAAACTTAATCCAAGGTTAATGAAGATCAAATCTACCCAATTTAGGGTTAACAAAAACTTTTCCTTTTAAAATGATTAAGCATTCATATGTGTGTGCATATAATTTAGGAGTTGTTTGAAATGCCATGTTTAAGTGATCCATTGGTTGTAAAATGATTCTAAGGTGAATTAAACATCATCTAGATCATTCACAAGAATTTCCTAAAGAAAAAGAAATCAAAAAGAATAAAATAAAGAAATGGTCATTTGTGCCATCTTAACTAACTAGCCTACTTTGGCTATTCCTAGAACTCACATCTTAACAGAAACAATTGTGGTTCTCTGCACCTCTTTCTAGTACAAGTAGTGTTGTACCAAGGCCCACTTTGTTTTATCCCAAAAAGTTTCAAACACTAAATTTAAATGACAATTAAAAATTGAATGTAGTTCATATGTATAGATCCCACTTTCTCAAAAACCACTCAAATGAATTCCATTTAACAAATCCTAGCAACCATAGTCTACCAAGCATCAGATCAAAGCATCCACCAAAAATCAGCTCAAAATTCAAAAATTTCTCTCATGCGGCCATTGTGTCGAACAGGTAGCAGGCAGAGATCAATTGGCCTAACTAATAATGTTGCTAGTTAAGCCTTTGTCCCCCATTGGACCCTCTCTACTCTCCTTGTCCCTCCTGAGTCCAACCAAGCCATCAACCAACCACCCCTTCCCTGCGGCACCCGCGGTGCCTAATGAGGTCATCACCGGCCAGATGCCGCCAGCACGCTAGGGATCGAGCCGTGCCATTCCAGTGTGCCCACTAGCTCCGCCCAACCCTACCGCCGCCCAGGGTACACCCCTCGATCAACCCCAGCCCCTGGACCACTCCCCAACATCGTCGCCCTCTCTCTCTCTGCGAGCAAGCCAGAGCGCGCTAGAGCCCGATTGCCACCAGCATGCAGCAGACCGCCCCTTGACACCATATCGCGCACGCCGCTTCGCCTCGACCCCAGCAACCCACCAGACACGGCCGTGCACCGCCGCGTGACCCGCAGTCGCCATGATCGCCGTCGAGCATCGCCTCTGTCCCCCAGAGCGCGTGAAGCACCTAGCAGTTAGGCACCGCCCCTAGCCGCGCCATTGCACCGTAGCTGACCGCCAATAGACCACCCACCATCTGCCTACCTCGCCACACCGGTAGCCCCCCTGTTTCGCCGTCACCGACGAGCCGCGCCCATGCCTCTCGGTCTCATCGTCGTGCCTATATAAGCAGGCCACCCCAGCACCATCTCTTCACACCATTCCACTCCCCTCTCTCCACTGACCATTTCCTCTCTCTTGCCAGAGCCGCTCGAGCCGCTGTTCACCGGAATTGCACCGGAGTAGGCCGCTGCAGAGGAGGACACACTACCGTCGATTCCGTCCACCTCAGCCCCTGCCGCTACCTCGCATGAGTCCACCGTCGCCGTCCAGTTCAATCGCCCGCCTCGCCGCACTAGCTGGAGCCCTGGTACGTCCCCAGTAGACCCCCACCGGCCATTTAGGGTTCGGTCTCGCCGGCGACGAGTCCGTCGACGACGACGACTGTGGACCGTTGATCCATGTTTTAATCGTAGCGCACAGATCGTCCCCTTCGATCCCCGCCCGCTATCGCGAGACCACCGGCTTCGCCCTGTCGTAGCGTATTATATGTCGTTGCGAGGTTCACAACACCGGTAGATATAGTATCTATGCATAACTTGTTTTTGTAGGAAGTTGTGAATGGTATGGCTTATGTGCATGTGATGTATGTAATCCATACGTGATCTGTGTATCACGGGTTTGTCAGCCGGCTGGAGCCAAAGTGCTGTCACTGTTATTGTATAACGACCCGCGTGTCAGCATGAGATGCCATCTTCTTGTAAATTCCTTAGTGCTAGTGTAGCATGTTTGGAGGACTTGAAGGACACTGCAGCCAAAGGCATGACGAATAGGTTCATGGAGATGGAGATCGCCATGAAGAGAGCCATACCATTTCACATTATAATTGGATTATTTTGTGTGATTGTTATCTCTCTAGTTTTACCCCTATGAGATAGTGGTTAAACTTTAATCCCTCAAAGAAGGTCTAGTCGGTCTACCCGCTAGTGCTGCACCATCACAAGTCGGACATTCTCGGTAGTGGGCTCATAAAATTGAGGTGCTACCAATTCTCTTCGACTAGATGGGTTCGAGTCGGACTCTTACATCGGAAGCACTTGGTAAGCTAGACGGGTCTATCACAACGATTGTGGGGCTCGGAGAGAGGGCAGTCGGGAGCCGGGGCATGATATGCCACCCGACCAACAGGAGTCGCATGAGATGCGATTGGCAAGGAGTTGCCTACCTAGATCACTTGACGGCTAGCAGTGATGCTAAAGCTCACTAGTCGGCTTGCTTATTTAGGATCCTGAATCACTAAGTAACCATCAGAGGGGTGTTGGTTCTAGAGGGAGCATAAGTATTAAAGTGTTTAATACGCCTGCTCTTTTATGAATACTTGTCTTAAGTGTTTTGCATATTTCTGTTGTAGATAATGGCACCTAGTAGCAGTCTCCCTCAGTTATCCAGTTTTGCTTTGAGGACCATCCTTGAGAAAGATAAACTTAATGGAACAAACTTCACCAACTAGTATTGTAATCTGAGAATAGTTCTCAAACAAGAAAAGAGGGACCATGTTCTAGACAACCCGCTTCCAGATGTGCCGGATGAGAATGCGAGTGTCGCAGCAACCAATGCCTATCGTAGAACATGTGATGAGTCTACGGAAATTAGTTGTCTTATGCTTGCTCACATGGAACCGGACTTGCAGTAGCAGTTCGAGAATGTTGAGGCCTACGATATGATCGAAAAGCCTCAAAAGTATGTTCTGTGCTCGTGCAAAGACCAAGAGGTATCAAGTCTCTCAAGCTTTGCTAAGTTGTAAGCTTAAGGATGGTGATCCACTGAGTCCGCATGTAATCAAGATGGTTGGTTATGTGCAGTCTCTAGAAAGGCTTGGCTACCCATTAGCGAAGAGTTCGCTACAGATATAATTCTGAACTCTCTTCCTAGTGTGTATGGTCAGTTCATATCGAACTACCACATGCATGGTATGGATAAGAAGCTCACTGAATTACATGGGATGCTTAAGCAGGCAGAGGTTGATCTCAAGAAAGATACTAACCAAGTGTTGGTGGTACAGAATAAGGCTAAGTTTAAGAAGAGTTCTTGGGCTAAGAAGAAGAAGGCTAAGTCAGGAGGTAATGCTCAGGATGAGATCCCAAGTGTTTCCTCAGGGACTAAGTCATCTCCTTCAGCCGGATCTGCTTGCTTCTATTGCAAGACGGATGGCCACTAGAAGAGGAATTGCAGTAAGTATTTGGCGGATAAAGCCAAGAGTGGAGGTGTGACTTCCAACTCAGGTACACTTGTTTGCAATGTTATAGACCTTTATCTTGCTGATGCACCCCGTGGTTCTTAGGTATATGATACCGGATCAGTCATTCATATCTGCAACTCGTTGTAGGGACTGGTAAGAACTAGGGGCGTAGCAAGAGGAGAGGTTGACATTCGGGTCGGCAACAAAGCAAGAGTTGCTGTGTTGGAAGTCGGCACGATGTAACTTCATTTACCTTCAGGATTCTTAATGGAACTAAATAATTGTTATTATGTTCTAGTGCTTAGTCGAAACATCATTTCTGCCTCATGCTTGATGAGACAAGGCTATGAGTCTAATATTAAGAACAATGGTTGTTCTTTATATTTGAATGATATGTTTCACGGCTTTGCACCCGTTCAGAACGGGTTATTTATTTTAAATCTTGATGGTGGGTCGGTCTATAACGTAAATGTGAAAAGGTTAAAACCAAATGATCTGAATATGACTTACTTTTGGCACTGTCGACTTGGTCATATAAGTTGGAAACGCATGAAGAAGCTCCATGGTGATGGACTCCTAACTTTGTTCGACTTGGAGTCGTTCGAGACATGCGAATCCTGCCTTCTGGGCAAGATGACCAAGACACATTTTGCAAGGAGTTGTGAAAGGGCGTCTGACTTGTTGGGACTAGTACATAGTGATGTATGTGGTCCAATGAGTGCGACAGCCAGGGGTGGTTATGAGTACTTCATTACCTTCACTGATGATTTGGGTAGATATGGATATGTCTACTTGATGAAACATAAGTCGGAAGCCTTTTAAAAGTTCAAAGAATTCCAGAATGAAGTACAGAATCAACTCGGCAAGAAAATAAAGTTTCTTCGGTCGGACCGAGGAGGCGAGTACATGAGCCACGAGTTTGATGACCATCTGAAGAGTTGTGGAATAGTTCCTCATCTCACTCTGCCGGGTACACCGCAGAGGAACGGTGTGTCGGAACGACGGAATCGGACCTTGTTGGACATGGTACGATCAATGATGAGTCGGTCAGATCTACCTTTATCATTTTGGGGTTATTGTCTAGAAACGGCGGCGTTCACACTAAACAGAGTACCATCAAAATCGGTAGAGAAGACACCACATGAGATGTGGATAGGCAAGAAGCCGAGTTTATCTTTTCTTAAGATTTGGGGTTGTGAAGAATTTGTCAAGCGACTTCAGTCAGATAAGCTTGCAGCCAAGTCGGATAAGTACATTTTTGTTGGGTATCCAAAAGAAACCTTGGGTTACTACTTCTACAACTGAGAAGAGGGCAAAGTGTTTGTCGCTCGAAACGGTGTCTTCCTTGAGAAAGAGTTTCTACCGAAGTCAAGGGAGTATGAAAGGCGGCTCAAGAAGTTCGAGAGGAACCGGTCAAGAGCGATTTGGTGAAAGCATTGAGGTTGAGCTACCGTGGTAGCTGAGCCGGCAGCTGCACCTCCACTGTGAAGATCAGCAAGATTGCAAAGTGTTCGTGATGTATTACTGTTGGACAGTGATGAGCCGACAACTTATTCGGAAGCGGTGGTGGGTTCTGATTCTGAGTCATGGCTTGGATCCATGAGATCCGAGTTAAAGTCCATGGATGATAATCAAGTTTGGAACTTGGTTGATCTGCCAGACGGTGCAAGACCCGTCGAGTGCAAATGGGTCTTTAAAAGGAAAACTGATATGGATGGAAACATTTCTATCTATAAAGCACGTCTTGTCGCGAAGGGGTTCCGGCAGGTTCAAGGAGTTGACTACGATGAGACTTTATCACATGTAGCGATGCTTAAATCAGTTTGGATCATGTTAGCTATAGCAGCCTATTTCGACTATGAGATATGGCAGATGGATGTGAAAACGGCTTTCCTAAATGGAAAATTAACCGAGGACGTGTATATGATACAGCCCGAGGGTTTTGTCAATCCGGCTAATGCTGACAAGGTATGCAAACTTCAGAAATCCATTTATGGGTTGAAGCAAGCATCTCGGAGTTGGAACATTCGCTTGATGAGGTAGTCAAATCGCTTTGGCTTCATCAAGAGTGATCATGATTCTTGTTTGTACAAGAAGTTTAGTGGGAGCAAAGTAAACTTTCTGATCTTATATGTGGATGACATATTATTGATTGTAAATGATGTCCAGATGTTGCAAGAAACCAAGGAGTCATTGGAAAGGAGTTTCTCAATGAAGGACTTGGGTGAGGCAACTTACATACTAGGAATCAGGATCTATAGAGATAGATCTAGGCGGCCCATTGGATTGAGCCAAAGTACATATTTGGACAAAGTGTTGAAGAGTTCAACATGGAATCGTCTAAGAAGGGGTTCTTACCGATGTCCCATGGCATAAGACTTAGCAAGACTCAGTGTCCCTCGACAACTGATGAGCGAAGTAGGATGAGTGTGATTCCGTATGCTTCGGCAGTCGGGTCCATCATGTATGCCATGATTTGTACTAGGCCAGATGTTTCCTATGCTCTAATTATTGTGAGCAGATACCAGGCTGACCCTGGAGAAATCCACTAGGCAGCAGTTAAGAACATTCTTAAGTACTTGAGAAGGACTAAGGATGTGTTCCTAGTTTATGGAGGTGAGGTTGAACTCAGTGTAAGGGGTTACACGGATGCGAGTTACCTCACTGACTCTGATGATTCTCGTTCGCAATCTGGGTACGTGTTCATTATGAACGGAGGGGCTGTGAGCTGGAAGAGTTCCAAGCAAGAGACTGTGTCTGCATCTACAACAGAAGCTGAGTATATTGCTGCCTCGGAGGTGGCAAAGGAAGCTATTTGGATCAGGAATTCTCTGATTGATCTTGGTGTGGTTCAGGGCTCGTCCAATCCGTTAGACGTGTATTGTGACAACAATGGTGCTATTGCACAGGCCAAGGAACCTAGACAACACCAGAAGAACAAGCATATACTCATGCGATACCACTTGATTCGCCAGTTCGTGGATCAAGGTGATATCAAGTTATGCAAGGTACACGATGCAAACGTTGCAGATCCGTTGACAAAGCCACTTCCACAGCCTAAGCATGAGGCGCACGTAAGAGCCATGGGCATTAGATGCCTAGACATGTGATGTTGGATGATTGACTCTAGTGCAAGTGGGAGACTGTTGGGAATATGCCCTAGAGGCAATCATGGTTGATGATATTTCCCAAAGTATTCATAAAGTAAAGTTGTCCTTATATGAACATCAGATATATATCACTGAATGCGTGATTCAGTTGTGGAACTATGTATTCATGATTGTTCATATTAGAATGTCCTTGGTCACTGAGGTTGTGCTGGGCACACAACTTAGACCAATGTGCAAGTCGGCTGATGACACGGTTCCACTTGTCATGGACATGGTGATGCTATTCCGACTTACACTAATTCGGCTAAAGATTTTAGCGAGTCGGACTGACCCATAGATGAGATGCAACAAGCATGTTGTCATTTGCAGTCTCAAGCAATGGAATCCTTTGACCTGAGGTGATTGCATGATCCGAGTTGTGGATCGCCAACTTAGGTTCTATCAAACGATGTTCCATAAATGGGCAGTTATAAAGGTAGAGTTCGGGTTGGTTGTGAAGCAAGCTGCGTGACGTGGATTACCAAGATGGGATTTGCCCCTCTGTAATGGAGAGATATTCTCTGGGCCCTCTCGTGTGATATAATTTGGAAGCATGGCCATGCGCTACTCAGTTAAGTGTTAACTGAGGAGTCGGACTAAGAGTTAGTCCAGTGAATCACATATCATGGTATGAGAAGAGAGTTAAGCTATTTAAGGGATGGCAACTTCTCGCCTATAGCTTAACAGATATATCGTGAGGCAAAGGGACTTGGACGAAAGTCACATTGAAGGTTCGTCTTCTGACTTTACATCACTTGGGAGTTGGCACGTCTTGCTAGAGGCCTCTACCATCTATCGACTTGAGACCGAGTGTTCATGGAAGTGAGTTAGACTCAAAGCCATGACGGGATACTTGGAGGAGTAGCTCATGTCGTGTCCAGGTGTACGTGAACCTACAGGGTCACACACTTAAGGGTAAGGAGCCCATGTGGATTAGATCCATATGGAGATTGGAGTACAGCCTAGATGGGCCTCAAGCGTTGAGCCCAACTAGGAGTGTATATAACTGGAGTGACAAGGGATAGTCCCCACCTAGTCACTTTCTCCACTTCCATTTTGGGCTAGACAGGATCTAGCAGTCCTTTGTCCGAAGCTCCTACCTGTATGTGTGGATACCGGTAGAGGCGTTGCACGTGCGGCGCTGGAGACAGGGAGCTCGTGGGGATCTGATGAAGGAGTTCGTGGGATTCGGAAGGCTGTCCGTGGGATCGTTTGGCACTGCTTCGACACGCAACATCAACTTCCGCATCTGCGCGTCTAGTGGTAATCTCGTGGACTATAACCTGAGCTGGATCTTGGGAGTTCCACGTTAGGGAAAAGTTTTGTTTTTCTCTGTGTGGCCCAACATTAGGCACCGCCCCTAGCCGCGCCATTGCACCGTACCTGACCGCCAGCTGACCACCCATTGTCCACCTACCTCGCCACGCCGGTAGCCCCCCTATTTCGCCGTCACCGATGAGCCGTGCCCATGCCTCTCGGTCTCACCGTCGCGCCTATATAAGAAGGCCACCCCAGCACCATATCTTCACACCATTCCACTCTCCACTGGCCATTTCCCCTCTCTTGCCGGAGCTGCTCAAGCCGCCGTTCGCCGGAATTGCACCGGAGGAGGCCGCTGCAGAGGAGGAGACGCTGTCATCGATTCCGTCCACCTCAGCCCCTGCTGCTACCTTGCCTGAATCCGTCGTCACCGTCCAGTTCGATCGCCCGCCTCGCTGCACTTGCTGGAGCCCTGGTACGTCCCTAGTAGACCCCCACCGGCCGTTTAGGGTTCGGTCTCGTCGGCGACGAGTCCGTCGTCGACGATGACTGTGGACCGTTGATCCATGTTTTAATCGTAGCGCCCAGATTGTCCTGTACCGCTTCACGTTTAAAGAGTCAGACAAAGGGACCCCCACAAGAACCCTCTCTGCTGAAGCACCACTGGGCCGGCCCATTTAATTTCCTGCCTAAGCCCGTAGATTCAAAAATAGGTTTTGCTATTTTAATTCAAACCTAGTTATGTCCCTTAGTTTAAAAATCAATTTAGGAAGATTTACTGAACCAAATTGTGTGATTCTAATTTTGTTGGAAAGCTTCTGAAAAGATCTATCCAAGCCCGTTGGATTTAGTGCATTTAGAGTTAAAGATCTCTCCTAGTAAAAATAACAAGACATAAGTTTTTGCACATTCAAACATTTTTATAAAATCAACCATAATAGCTTTTGAGTTGATTCCAACTCTCAAAAATCACATTTAATCATACCTATCTGAATATGTAATAATATTAAGGTTTACATGCAGTGACTTTGGACTAGTACCAAAATAGTGCTATATAGGCATTTCTAGTCACTTTAAATCATTAAATATTAAACTTAAACTTATTAAAATGTGATCCAACCTTTAAATTACATTCCCATATGTTATAATATGAGGTGATGACATGTGTCCACATGATCCCATATTTTAATTGGAGAATATTAAATCTTAGTTATTTTTCAATGAGTAGAAATTACTTTTCTCAAATAAAAAGAATGAGGCTAGTTAATTCAACCTTGTGATGTTTGTGATGATAATACATCACAAAATGTGTGCCATAGTGTTCTAAGTAGACTAGTTAAGTATTGTTTGGTGATTGTGTACTCCGTATATATTTATAGACGATAGTACGGACCAAGCTTACGAGGAGGAGGAGTTTTACCAAGAGGAGGAGGAAGAAACCTTAACCACTGCACTGCACAAGGCAAGACACCATTAACAATGCAAGCTAACCCTTACAAGCTATATAACCTAAGCAAGATGCATTAGGCATGCTTTGGTTATACCATGTTGACTTGTACCTACTCCCAGTTTTATTTACGAAGCTTTACTTTCTTTACTTTACTAAAGTCCTTTACTTGTTTTAAAGGTAGCATAAAGAGTATAAAACTTGACCTATCTAGTTGGACTTAGATGTCATTCTATGGCATGAGGTTGAAATTAGCATCCCACCTTAGTGAACACTCTTAACTTAGTAGTTTAGAGCAAAACCAAAACTAGATCACTTTAGATGGGAATACTTGGTGAAAATGAATTATGAAAACCTTGGAATGATGAGTCATTCTATTGAGATGTTTTGACATGTGTTGAGAAACACAAATGGTTTATGATGATGAAAATGTTGAGGCATGAGCCTTAACCCTTTTACAAAACTGATGGTTGGGTTCGGATGCGATACCTTACCAATTTTACCGTACAACCACAATATCTGAATTGGGTAAGGCTTAGCCGGAAGTTTATATGCATTAGTATTAGTTCCCTCGCGGGAGAGGTTTGAGCTGAGGCTACCTCTTGATGTTGTCCACCTATGTAGTGCCCAAGATGGCAGATGGTCATGGTTGGGAGGCCATGCTCATAGGAGAGGTACTTATACTAGGGTGTGTAAAGGAAAGGTTATGTTTGATTATCTGCATACTAAGTATGATGATTCAGGGTTATCCCTGACAGATGTATCGAATCTTGTGGTGAAAGTGTACCACCTCTGCAGAGTGTCAAACTATTCGAATAGCCGCGTCCGCGATTATGGACAGTTGGAGTGGCCATACTGTTCCGTTGTCAGATGTTTTCAAAACAACTTATGAAATGAATTGTGACATGACTTGACCACAACATAGTTGTGACTATGACCATTAAATTCCCATTTAGGTGTTTTCAAACTTCTTTTATCTTTCTTTGTTTCAGAACTCAGCCTAGGTTTCGAACTTAACTTTACAAATAAACTTAGAGTTAGCATTTCCTATTAGAACTGCCTTACTTGTTAGTGATAGTTTGCGAGTACTTAAAGAGTACTCATGGCTTTTGTCCCTGGCTATTCCTATGGCCAGACTATGAAGGAGATTACCAAGATGAAGGATAGCAGGACGGCTATGATAACTAGGACTATCTCCCATCGTCAGCATTGCTTGTGACTCTGAAGATGGACCCCACCGCTATGCTATTTATTCCGCTACTTGATTGTACTAAGACTGGATCATGAGATCCTTTATTTGTGTAAGACCTTATTTATGGTTTGTAATGGATGATGTACTATGATATCCAATCTGTTATGTCTCGAAAAATGGTGATCCTAGGATTGCGAGGTATGGCATAACAGGTATCTGGGATTAAAAATCCGGGTGTTGACATGTATCATGTGCAAGGGGTACCCCGTTGGCGGTTCTTTATGATACATATGTACTTACAATGACAAGAGCTTACTTGTGACTAAAGTTGAGTAGCATGAGGTTCGGTCTTCATAAGTAAGGGGCATGATATTTTAGCTTATAACTTGTCAAGCATATCCTCTTAGTTGTGTCACTTTAACCTTAATCACCTTAAAGATGCTTATGATGGGGCAATGAGAGCTGAAAGCTAACAAGTACCATAATATTTGGAAGCTCTTTATGAAACTTGAATCTCTATTTCCTTCTATGAAGGCCCTTCTTTTACTTTTATGTTGAGTCTCCACCTTCTACCTTTATGCACCTACTTTGAGAGCATAGTGGCCATTCTTAGTTCTATGTGCATTGTCCCAAGACTTGTTGATTGATGCATAACTTGATATTGCTTGTTCTTAAACTACTTGTATCTAGTCACTCTTATGAACTTTGAAGGTGTCCTATGCATTTATATTTGCTACTCTATGAGGGACAACCTGAATGCCACTATGCTATGTTTTCTTTATGTGAAACAAACAAACTGTTGGGGGATACCCCCGGGTAGGGCAACGCCGGGGTATAAGGGCCGAGTTAGCCGGGTTATAGCACGGTCAAAGCAAAGTGCTGACCGGGTCACCTCAAGGCAGGCCGAATCACGGTGTGGCCCGGCCCGTAGGGCATTTCCTTGACAATAGTCCGGTTGGCATAAGATCTATGCCGGCCATGCTTATCTGTTTTGCAGGTACATGGGTAGGCCGGACTAGCTATATGCTAGCCGGATTGTCTTGGCTTCAAAGAGAAGGAATCCCCCGCTGGTCAAAAGGTGGCTTTATTAGCTAAAGCATGTGCAAAGTAAAGCAAAGGAGAGGACCAGCGGGTCAGTGGCGACCAAGGTGACGCGGGCAAAGCCGAATGACGTAGCCCGTGACGCCAAAAGACAAGGATGATGCTGAGGGTTACGTCCAAAGACCGGACGAGCCGTTAAATAAGAATAAAGAAGCATCTGTTTTATTAAAGGAGCATATTCATAGAATATGCTGCCACCTAAGTCCTAGAATTGTAACTCGGGCTCCCCTATATAAGGAGTACCAGGGCCTCCATAGAGAGGGACGGCATTTGGAGGGATCATTCTCTGTCTAAGGTAGAACTCAGGGGCTAGTTAGTGAGGGGTAAGAGACATCATCTCCTTCTTGCTAAGAGCCTCAAGAACACTTGTAAACACCATTGATAGAAAGAATACAATAACTTCTGTGCGTGGAATCACCACGTTCTCCCTCCCTGGATTCCCCTAGCACACATTGGCCCCATCTTTAGCCTATCCATGGCATCTGCCGTGCCACCACCACGACAGTTGGCGCCGACCGTGGGGCTAGCGGTGCTAGTAGGGGTGAAAATCCAGACGGGAAACTTCTCGAGCACCGGCGAGCGTATCGTCTTAGGATTGGTTCAGCGTTTTGGAGCGCTGGACTACGTCAGCAACAACGCGGGAAGCTTCGGCAGGAACCCTCCACCGTGCAACGGCATCTTCATCAAGCTTGGCACGCACAAGATCTACGTCGGGTGGTTGAATCCTGCATTCACCCACGGCACATCGTCGACGGTGGTGAACCATCTCTCAGAGCCGCCCGTGGAGTGCGTATCACTCGCCCCACTAGCAGCGTTGAAGTCCTGATGACCGCGCCAGATGCGGGACCGAGCAAGGATCCGGCGCTAGAGCCACATGTAACACCCAAACAGACCAGGTCTAGGTTTCCTCCGCTAGAGAAGCCAGAGAATGTGCTCCAGCAAGCAATAGATAGCTTAGCAACACCAATAGCACCTGTGGTAGATCCGGCTCAGGCGCAAGTTGAATTAGAGGAAACTAGGCAGAAGATGTTAGCTGGAGCAAAGAAGGTAGATGAGTTGCATCAGTCGCTGAACATCACCTTGAGAGAGTACGCTAAGGCGAACCGTATCGATGGAGTGAAAATCCGAGGCAGAAACTTGATCACTGAGATTGACAAGGAGTACGAGCCTAGGCCAGGTCAGACAACTACTATAGTGACAGGAGGGCTGGATCGATACAGTACCCCGGCAAAGAACCTCAGAGCAGCAAACGCGGCCACATCCGAGTTAGAAGGTTTGACCGGTGAGGATCGGCAGAGGCAACAAGAGAGAGTGAATCACTTGTTGAGGGTCGCATGCCAACAAAATGAAGAAATAAACAAAGCTAACCTGGCACCACTAGGGGCTTCACAGGTGGTACATTCAGCCAGAAATAACCCGACAAGATCCAGAGGAGCCGCATCATCTCGAGGTCATGATCCTAGGAGAGAAGAAGTAGTGGACTCCGGGAGAACAAACAAGCAAATGGTCCTTATGATCTGGTAAGAGCTGGAAAAGGAAAAGCAGTGCAAGTTGATGAGGATCGCCACAAGATTACCGAGGTGTGGCTGCCGGGGAAACCACGACCAAGGCAATGTCGGTCAAAGAAATGCTGCCAACGGCAATGTCGGACAACAGAATCCTATGGGAGCGGGCAAAATGTGCCTCAAAGCGCAAATGGTGAACCTCGGAAAGGAGGAAGTGCAAGCAGCACCACAGCGTCCCGCACATCCGAATCAAGAAAGATACAATGATGGTTATTCAGCTATGGTTAACGATGGATACCCCAGACCAGATCATCAGGTAATTGGATCATGGTTGGGAAGCAAGAACTTGCAGCCAGATGATGTGAGGTTAAAGTTGGATAGGATTTATAGGTCAGAGCAAATCGAGTTACAAGGTCCACCGGGTCCAGCATGTTTCGGGCCCCGGATCATGAATGAGCCACCAGTGCCGAACTTCCAGCTGGCCAAGGGAACCCGAACTTATGATGGAAGCACCAGGCTAGAAGATTGGTTGATTGATTATGCCACAGCTGTCAAGATAGCAACAGGGAATTTGAGATGGGCAGTAAGATATGTACCACAGATGCTGGAAGGACCAGCGCCGAGTTTGGCTGAACAATTTGCCACCAGGGAGTATCAACTATTGGTTGGATTTCCAGGAACTGTTTGTTAGCAACTTCTCAAGCACTTACAAGAGACCCAATAGACCGCAGACCCTTGCACTATGCCGGCAAAGACCGAATGAGCCAGATAGAGATTTCTTGACTCAGTGGTGCAACATGCAAAACTCGTGCGAAGGGGTGATCGAATCACAAGCAATTGCGTGGTTCGCTCAGGATGCAGATATGGGAGTATGTTGTGGCAAAGGTTACAGCGAGATATGCCAACTACCTTGTCCGAGACAATCCAGATTGCAGATTCATATGCCTTGGGAGATCCAACTCAACCCCGGCTGATGTCTAGTGAAGCAAATGAGGAGTATTACAACCGAGATATCTCCGGGTCATCAAGGAGGAATGATTTCCGAGGAAAAAGAAGGGACGAGCGGCTGGATTATCGGTATAACTCGCAGCAGGTTGCAGCAGTGGACCGGGATCAGCCCAATGTCAGAGCAAGCCAACACCAAAAAACTGGAGGGCAAAACTGGCAGCAGAAAAGCGAAGGAAGAAAGCCTTGGACCCCGGAGCAGAAGAAGCAATGGCAGGAACGAAAGGATAGGCCGAGATATACGTTCGAATCTATGCTAGATCAACCTTGCAAATATCATACGCCAAGTCCAAACAGTCTAGCGAATCATACGACCCGCCAGTGTGAATGGATGAGGAAGTTGGAACAGGTGGGTTCGGGGAATGCTCGGGCACCTCGGAACGAAGCACCTAGGAATGAAACACCCCGGCCACCGTTACTAACTGGGGGAAATGGACAGCAATTGATGCTGCCGCCACCTCCGCCGAGATACGAAAATCTGGAAAGAAGAGAAGCTATACATCAAGTCGGCAATAACCAACAACAAGGCCAAGGATACAATGAGAATGAGGGACGGAATGAGTATAGGGAACATCATCAAAGCTATTATGTGTTCACCACAGAAGAGAACGACCGGAAAAGCTTACAACGCTGGCATATGGAGGTGAACGCGGTAATGCCGGCTATGCCGAGATACTTGTCTTGGGCAGATCAAGAGATCACGTGGAGTGTCAAGGATCACCCAAAGATCATGCCGAGCCTAGGAACCTACGCTCTAGTCTTGGATCCGATGTTCATCGGACCAAATCTCAATGTGAGGTTTTCCAAGGTGTTGATTGACAATGGCAGTTGTATCAACATTATGTACAAGGATACTATGCACAAGTTAGGAATAACAGAGAATATGCTACAAGCAACAAGGACCACTTTTCACGGTGTTGTGCCAGGAATCTCTTGTGAACCAATTGATAAGGTCCGGGTTGACGTGTTATTCGGCACAAGAGACAACTGCCGCACCGAGAATTTAGAATTCGAAGTAGTGAATCTGGAAATTGCTTATCACGCATTAATCGGCAGGCCAGCACTGAGCAAATTCATGGCAACTACCCATGTCAGCTACCTTAAGATGAAGTTGCCCGGACCAAGGGGTGTGATAACTATATCAGGGGACTTCTGGCATTCGATCGAGTGCGCGTCAGCCGGATCTAACTTAGCCGAGTCACTCGTGATAGCTCAGGAGAAAAGGAAGATACTAGAGGTGGTGGCATTGGCTCAATCCGCGCAGCACCATATGCTGGCCCTGACCAACCCGCACGGGAGCGTATCGTTCTGAGTGACTAAGGATACGAAAAAAGTGCCAGTTGATGATCTGTTCCCAGAGCGCATCATCACCATAGGTACCGAGTTAAGTAGTAAATAGGAAAGCGAGCTCGTCAACTTCCTCCATGAGAATCGGGATATCTTTGCTTGGTCTACGCAAGATTTGCAAGGTGTACCGAGGGAGTTGGCTGAGCACTCATTGAATGTAAGACCCGGGGCTAAGCCGGTAAAGCAGCCTCTCAGGCGTTTCGTAGAAGATAGAAGAAAGGTAATTGGAGATGAGATAACAAGATTGCTAGCGGCCGGATTTATCATGGAGGTACTTTATCCGGACTGGCTCTCCAATCCAGTGCTGGTGGAGAAAAATAAGGATGATCCGAACGTGGCAGTGGTATGGCGCATGTGTATTGATTACATGAACCTGAATAAGGCGTGTCCAAAAGATCCATTTCCACTCCCTAGAATAGATTAGGTCATAGACTCAACTGCCGGATGTGAGCTACTGTCATTCATTGACACCTATTCTGGTTTCCATCAGATACCCCTGAATCCGGATGATCAAATAAAGACAGCGTTCATTATCCCATATGGGGCTTATTGTTATCGAACTATGCCGTTTGGACTACGTAATGCAGGAGCAACGTACCAGCGATGTATGCCCAAATGCTTGCATGACCAGATAGATCGGAATGTACAGGTGTATGTGGATGATGTGGTGATAAAAAACAAGAAAAGCAATACGCTCCTTGAGGATATCTGGCAGACATTCGCGAACTTGAGAAGGTTCCGAATGAAACTGAACACGGAGAAGTGCACCTTCGGTGTACCAGCAGGAAAGTTGCTCGGTTTCTTGGTATCTAGCCGCGGCATTGAAGCTAACCCAACGAAAATCCGATCCATAGAAAGAATGGAGTTACCAAAGTGTCTTAATGATGTCTAGAAGTTCACTGTTTGCCTGGCATCATTGATTCGGTTTGTATGTCGGCTGGGAGAGAAGGCCTTGCCCCTCTATCAGTTAATGAAAAAAGCAGACAAGTTCACATGGATGCCACAGGCGGATCTTGCATTTCGAGAGTTGAAAAAGATGCTATCTACCGCACCAATCCTAGCTGCACCACTACCTAAAGAACCAATGTTGCTTTATGTAGCCGCGACCAACCGAGTCGTAAGTGCAGTGATCATAGTGGAGCGCGAAGAGGAAGGAAAGTCGGTGCAAAGGCCGGTGTATTATCTGAGCGAAGTATTATCAGCATCAAAACAGAATTATCCTCACTATCAGAAGATGGCGTATGGCGTATATATGTCGGCCAAGAAGCTCAAGCACTATTTCGAGGAACACCCCATCAAGGTGATATGTGAGGCGCCTATTTTGGAGATAATGAGCAACAAGGATGCAAGCGGCAGAATAGCAAAGTGGGCAATCGAATTAGCTCCATACGCGCCACAGTGCGATAGAAGAGATGCGATCAAATCACAAGCGGTGGTGGATTTCTTTGTGGACTAGGCTGAAATGCAATACGAGCCACCCCTGCTGGACTCCAATTATTGGCAAATGCACTTCGACGGATCAAAACTGAAGGACGGACTAGGCGCTGGAGTAGTGCTTACCTCGCCCAAGAAGGATCAACTGAAGTACGTCCTACAGATCCATTTCAGTGCCTCGAATAATGTGGCGGAGTACGAAGCATTGGTACATGGTCTCAAAGTGGCAAAGGAAGTGGGAATACGTTGGATACAGTGCTTTGGAGATTCGAATTTGGTGGTACAGCAAGTGTCTAGAAATTGGGATGCACTGGATGCTAACATGGACTTGTATAGGTTCCATGTCCTGAAGATAAGCGGGTTTTTCGAAGGATGTGAGTTCCATCACATCCCTTGGAGCGAAAACGAGGCAGCAGATACACTGTCCAAGCTAGGCTCATCCCGGCAACCCATTCCGCCAAATGTGGATCTGGAGCACTTGAGAAAACCGTCTATCATACCATCACCCGAATCAGATTCAATTTATATCCCAGCGCTCACCGGATCAGGAGCTGCACCTATGGAGATAGAATGGGGAAGCACCTCAGCAAACCCGGGGACTGCTTCAGCAAACCCGGGGACTGTGCAGTTTGATCCGGCGGGAGTTATGTTGGTGGATGCAATGGAAGTGGATGAGGAACCATTTCTCGTCCGACCTATACCATCTTGGGCCAAGCCAATTTTTGATTTCCTGAAAGAGGGAATCTTGCCGGATGATGAAATAAGTTCAAGGCAAATTCAGAGAAGGGCAAAGGCTTATACCATTATCAACACCGAGTTATACAAAAGGAGTGTGACCGCGGTACTACAACGGTGCGTTGATCTGGAGGAAGGACTCGCCATACTCCGAGATATTCACCAAGGGGAATGCGGCCACCACGCCTCCTCAAGGGCCTTAGTAGCAAAAGCTTTCCGGCATGGATTTTATTGGCCCAGTGCTCTAGAGAAAGCAGAGGACTTGGTGAGAACATGTAATGACTCAAAATCATACAAAACTCACCTGCCAATGTCGGAGCTGAAAACTATCCCCATTACATGGCCATTTACTATATGGTGCCTGGACATGGTAGGACCATTTAAGCCGGCTAAAGGAGAGATGACCCACATGCTGGTCATGGATGACAAGTTCACCAAGTGGATCGAAGTGAAACCAATTCGGAAATGTGATGGGGCAACAATAGTAAGATTCCTCAAGGATATAATCTTAAGATACGGCTACCCCCATAGCATCATAACTGATAACGGGACAAATTTTGCCGAAGGAGCATTTGTGAGGTTCTGCCAGGAAAATAAGATCCGGTTAGATGTCGCCTCAGTTGCCCATCCTGCGTCGAACGAGCAAGTGGAAAGATCCAACAGACTGGTATTGTCCGGGATAAAACCCCTGCTCATAGAGCTGCTGCAAAGATCAGCGGGGTGCTGGATTGAAGAACTACCAACAGTACTGTGGAGTTTAAGAACAACTCCGAATCGATCAACGGGCTATACGCCATTCTTTCTGGTATATGGGGAAGAAGCTGTATTATCAGCCGACATAGAGCATGATTCTCCTAGGGTCACCCAATACACAGAAGCCAAACTGCGTGAAGCCCGGCAGAATGATGTTGATCTACTGGAAGAAGCGAGAGAACTGGCCCTGTCCAGATCCGCCATATACCAGCAAAATCTCTGACGCTATCCTAGCCGGAAAGTAAACCCCTGATTTTTTCGGGAAGGTGATGAAGGAGTTATGCCCTAGAGGCAAATAATAAAGTGTATTATTTGATATATCTCCTGTGTGTTCATAATACGTTTCATACTGTGTTAATACGAAACGTTAATACACGTGTGGTATGTAAACAAACCATGTCTCTAGTTACCTCTAGTGAACTAGTTCATTGGTCATGAGGATGGTCTATGTTTCAAGACCATGGGCATTTATGCCAACTAACAATGAGGTCATGTTATTAGTTGAATAACATGATAGACAAACATCCGACCGTTATATCTTCATGAGATCTAGTTACAAAGTTCACCATTGATGATAAAACACAGAGAACCTCGTAACCCGATCCTTTGACTGTGAGGTAATGCAAATCACCATTCCGGAAGAAGCTTAGATGGTTATCTAGAGTCATCTCGTAACAGGGTGACCAAAAGGTGCTACTCAGGTTTTCCGAAGGGATGCGTAGAGGAGTACATATCAAGACCAGGATTTGTCTAGTCTGTGTAACAGACAGATACATGTGGCCATCTCAGTGACATTGCATTAATGAAGCTTGTAAGCATGTGACTGGGTCACGAAATGCAATGACAAGAGAACGAGAAAACAAGTTCATCAGTAACAAGATCGAACTAAGGTATGCAGATACCAAAGATCAAGTATTGGATGAATTAGGTATCGAGTGACAAAGGGAATGGGGAACGACTATCTCACGGTTCGAGCGATTGTATTCGTGAAACGCATGGGGGTCACATGGCCATCCAGGTCCCTCTGTTGATCATTGATATGAGAGTGGTCTCTATCATGTCCGGAGTGTTTCCGAACTGAATGATGTCACACTTAAGGGTAGGGACGCTTAGGGTAGATGAGGCATCGTATGAGAAATAGAGAGAGAGAGAGAGAGAGAGAGAGAGAGAGAGAGACCGGAATAGTTTCGGCAACATCCGATGGAGATCGGAAAGGGGTACGGAAGATGTTCCGGAGTAAAGGAATAATATAATATGTGTATTTGAATGTTAATTGGAGAATTAATATTAAATATATATTTTATTTTATTTTTGAAGGCACTATATTGCTAATGGGCCTCACCCGAAGGGAGGCCCAAGTGGGCAAGGCACCTAGGGGGTGGGGGCCAGCTGGCCTAGGGCTAGTGGGCCACCCGAGTGGGGCCCACCTAGGGCCGGCGGCTGCCCCATGGTGGCCGGCGGGTGTGGGGATTAGTCCCACCCTGCCTGGCCCTTGGGTGGTGCGCCCCCCTCCCACTATATAAAGGGGTTCCCTCCTCCCCTTGGAAACACCCATTCCTCTGATTCTCTCTCTCTCATCTACTAAGGACTTCCTCGTAATATTGGGGAGGACCTCGTGGTTGAGTTCTCCACCTTCACACTACCGTCGTGTGATCAGCGATCCGGCATCTACTTCTTCCGCTGCTCGGCTGGATCGGAGCCCGGTTGACGTGCCCTACACCGGACGTGTGACGAACTTCGGAGGCACCACACTTGGGGTGCTGCTCGTCTTCATCAATATACGCCTTCCTGTGTAAGGCGTGTCTATCTCTACAAAGGTATGGATATTGTATTCCTTCTCCATTACTTATGTCTATATAGTATAGATCCTGGTATTAGTGTTCGAGTAGATAGAATTTTTTTGTTTTCTGCTACGGAACCCTTCAGTGGTATCAGAGCGAGTCTATGGGTAGACATGTCGTACGGATAGAACACATAGAAATATGTGGGCATTGATTCTCTAGTTGCTACCTTCTTTAGTGTTATTGTTCATATCACAGCACTGTTTGATGAACCGGCCCCCAACCAACCTCATGTGGTGATTCACGAGACTGGTCCACAAATCAAAATGGCTTAGGGGGGTGTCTGTCTCTCTACAGTAGTTGATATGGCATTAACATTAGAGAGCCCTGAAAAGGGAAGAAGAATGGCAATCATTGAATCCATGTTGTGGCTCGACGTTCGTAGGTGGGAAAGGGTTCTACTACGAAAGCCCTAAAGCCGCGTAAAACATGCAATAGTTAATATAGAAGCGTCTATTTTTATTATTGCATAGGGGCAAGTATTATAACATGGCAATGACAAGTTTGTGAAACTCTCATTGAAGCTATTGATGATGATCATAAAGCTATAACCATGTCGTAACACTTTACTTTAGAAGTATTACTTATTGTGCTAGTATACTTACTAGACGGTAGCATAATAAGATAATCCCTGATAGTATTCCAGTTATCGTATTCCCCTTGTGTGTGCACCACCAAGAAAGTTCTTCGGCATGAGGCGATCCAGGGTGACAGGCCTGGGTGTCCAACATATCTACATTCACATACAGTGGGTGTAAGCCATGTTGCACTGCAAATACACACGAGTTAGGACTGGCGAGCCTAGCATGCTATATAAGCGTGGCCTCGGAATACAAGAGACCGAAAGGTCGAGCATGAATCACATGGTTGATGTGATTGACATTAGGGAATGTCCACCTTTGATACTGCACTGATGGCCGTGACGATCGGGGGAGGTGTAGAGGATAGGGATCATGTGATCACTGAACGAGTAGAGGGATGTTCGTTTAAGTGGGAGTTCTTTTAGTTAAAACTCGAACTCATTATTATGAACATAGTCTAAATACTTTGCAAATTCCTTTGTAGATGTCTCGCCCACCCACCTTCAACCTTAGCACTTTCCTCGAGAAGGACAAGCTGAAAACTGATGGAACCAACTTCCCCGCATGGTTCCGCAATCTTAGGATCCTCCTAGTCCCCTACAAGTTGACTTATGTCATCGAGGCTGAGCTTCCGGCTAAGCCTGCAGATTCCGCCTCTGAGGACGAAAAGAATGTCTGGCAGTCCAAGGCGGATGATTTCTCCCTCATCCAGAGTGGAATGCTCTATGCCATGGAGCCGGAGCTTCAAAAGCGTTTTGAGAAGATGAATGCTTTTGAGATAATTGAGGATCTGAAGGTTGTCTTTGCTCCACAGGCTCGTGCAGAGAGGTATGATGCTTCCGAGCTCTTCTTCTCTGCTCAAATGGAAGAGCACAGCAGTATTAGTGAGCACGTGGTCAAAATGTCTGGCACGTTAAATGCTTAAACGCCCTGGATTGCAAAATCCCGGAGGAACTCGCTATAGATAGGGTGTTGCATTCACTGCCCCTAGCTATAAGGGTTTTGTGATGAACTACAACATGCAAGGGATGACTAAGACCCTTGCTGAGGTGTTCGCCATGCTCAAAACTACCGAGGTTGAAATCAAGAAGGAACACACGGTGCTGATGGTCAACAAGACCACCAACTTTAAGAAACCGGGGCAAAAGGGAAAAGGCAAGAGCAAGAAGCCTAAGAGGGATGGCAAGTTTGTTCCCACCACCTCAAAGGCTGCCAAGCCTGGCCCTAAGCCTGGCACTTCGTGCTTCTACTGCAAAGGGGATGGGCACTGGAAACGCAACTGCCACAAATACCTTGAAGACAAGCGAGCTGGCAAGATAGCCATTCCGGACAAAGGTATATATGATATACATGTTATTGATGTATTCCTTACAAGCGCCAAGGGTAACACCTGGGTATTTGATACCGAATATGTTGCTCACATTTGTAACTCTCAGCAGGATCTGTAGAGTAGGAGGCGCCTGAGGAAGGACGAGGTGACGATGTGCGTCGGCAATGGCTCGAAAGTCGAAGTGATGGCCGTCGGCACCCTGCATCTACGTCTACCGTCAAGATTATTGTTGATTTTGAATAAATGCTATTATGTACCCGCACTGGGTATGAATATTGTGAGTGGGTCTTGCTTGTTGCTAGACCATTATTCGTTTAAATCAGGAACAAATGGTTGTTCAATTTATATGAATAATGTTTTCTATGTTCATGCACCTGTACGTGATGGTTTATTCTTACTTGATCTTGATTGTGATACACACATCCATAGTGTTGATGCTAAATGTTGTAAGCACAGTGACGATAATTCCATGTACATATGGCATTGCCGTCTTGGTCATATTGGCGTAAAGCGCATGAAGAAGCTTCATTCAGAAGGGCTTCTTGGATCATTGGACTTTGAATCCCTTGATACATGTGAGCCATGTCTCATGGGCAAGATGACCAGGACACCATTCTCCGGCATAATGGAGAGAGCCGTAGACCTAGTTGGGATCATACATACGGATGTATGTGGACCAATGAGTGTCTCAACCCGCAATGGTTATCGTTACTTTGTTACCTTTACTGACGACTTAAACAGATATGGATATATCTACTTGATGAAGCACAAGTCTGAAACCTTTGAAAAGTTCAAGGAATTTCAGAAAGAGGTAGAGAATCAACTTAACAAAAAAATCAAGCACCTTCGATCGGATCGAGGAGGCGAGTATTTGAGTTATGAGTTTAACATGCACTTAAAGGACTGTGGGATTGTACCATAGCTTACGTCAGCCGGAACACCACAACGTAATGGTGTGTCGGAACGTCGTAACCGAACCCTATTGGATAGCGTACGGTCCATGATGTCTTTAACTGATTTGTCTGTGTATTTTTGGGGATACGCGTTAGAAACCGCCACTTTTATTTTAAACCGAGCACCATCCAAATCCGTGGAGACAACCCCATATGAGATGTGGCATGGCAAGAAGCCATTGTTGTCATTTCTGAAAGTTTGGGGTTGTGAGGCTTACGTTAAGAAACTGCAGCCTAACAAACTTGAACCCAAATCGTAAAAATGTATCTTTGTAGGATACCCGAGGGAAACCGTTGGGTATACCTTCTACAACCAAGCCGAAGGAAAAACGTTTGTCGCTAAAAATGGCACCTTTCTCGAAAAGGAGTTTCTTGCAAAGGGAGTGAGTGGAAGGAAAATAGAGTTAGATGAAATTGTTGACACTTCTCTCCGTATTCCGAGTAGCGCAACGGAAATTGTTCTGAAACCGCTCTCCAACATGGAGGAAGAGCCCATTGATGCTGATCAAAACAATGACATCGAGACTCCTGAGGTTCGCAGGTCTACAAGGGTTCGTGCCACTCCAGATTGGTACAGTAGCCGTGTAATGTCTGTCATCTTAGATGATTGGGAAGAACCTGCAAACTACAAAGAAGCTATGGATAGTGCTGATTCCGAGAAATGGCTAGAAGCCATGAAATCCGAAATAGGATCCATGCATGAAAACCAAGTTTGGACCTTGGTGGATCTTCCAGAGGGTCGCAAGGCCGTGGAAAATAAATGGATCTTGAAGAAAAAGACAGATGTGAATGGTAATGTGACCATTCACAAAGCTCGACTTGTCACAAAGGGGTTTCGACAGATTCAAGGAGTTGACTACGACGAGACTTACTCTCCCGTAGTGATGCTTAAGGCTGTCAGGATTTTAATAGCAATTGCTGCACATTTCGACTATGAAATTTGGCAGATGGATGTCAAGACTGCATTCCTCAATGGTCACATTGATGAAGAGTTGTATCTGATGCAACCAGAAGGTTTTGTCAATCCTAAGGATGCTGGAAAGGTATGCAAACTTCAATGGTCCATTTATGGACTGAAGCAAGCATCTCGGAGCTGGAACCAACGTTTTGATCAAGTGATAAAAAGTTTTGGATTTGTCCAAAACCAACAAGAGTTCTGTGTTTACAAGAAAGTGAGTGGGAGCTCAGTTGTTTTCTTAGTAGTATATGTGGATGACATATTACTCATGGGAAGCGATGTGGATCTTATGAATAGCGTGAAAGCATATTTGAGCAACCAATTTTCCAAGAAGGATCTAGGTGAAGCTGCATACATATTAGGAATCAAGATCTATAGCGATAGATCGAGACACCTAATAGCATTAAGTCAGAGTACTTACATAGATAAGATTTTGAAGAGGTTCAAAATGGAAAACACCAAGAGGGGTTTTACTCCTATGATGAAGAATTGCAACTTGAGTATGACTCAATGTCCTGTGACGGATAGTGATAGAGAAAAGATGTCTTACATCCCCTATGCTTCAGCAATAGGATCTATCATGTATGCAATGCTTAGTACCCGACCGGATGTGGCATTGGCTCTTAGTTTGACGAGCCAATATCAGAGTAATCCAGGACCGGATCACTAGACAGCTGTGAAAAATATCCTGAAGTATCTGAGAAGAACAAAGGATATGTTCCTAATCTATGGAGGAAATGATGAAGCTCTAAACGTAACAGGTTACGTAGATGCGAGATGGAATTCAGATCATGATGACTCAAAGTCTCAAACAGGATTTGTTTTCTTGGTGAATGGAGGGGCGGTAAGCTGGAAAAGCAAGAAGCAGCCGGTGGTGGCACAATCTTCAATGGAGTCTGAATACATTGCTGCAACTGATGCAGCAAATGAAGCTATTTGGCTAAGGAATTTCGTCATCAAACTGGGAGTTTTTCCCAATGCGCAAGACCCCGTGACGATCTATTGTGATAACACGGGAGCTATTGCAAATGCAAGGGAGCCAAGAACTCATTCCACAGCCAAACACATCAAGCTTAGATTTCACGTCATCCGGCAAAACGTTGACGAAGGTGAAGTCAAGATTTGCAAAATAGATACGGAACTGAATGTAGCATATCTGTTGACGAAAGCTCACCACTTAGAAAAGCATGAACAACACCGAGATTCCATTGGTGTTAGGTTCCTGCCTATTGTAAACTAGTTTGATATACTCTAGTGCAAGTGGGAGACTGAAGGAGTTATGCCCTAGAGGCAAATAATAAAGTGTATTATTTGATATATCTCCTGTGTGTTCATAATACATTTCATACTGTGCTATAACTGTGTTAATACGAAACGTTAATACACGTGTGGTATGTAAACAAACCATGTCTCTAGTTACCTCTAGTGAACTAGTTCATTGGTCATGAGGATGGTCTATGTTTCAAGACCATGGGCAATGAGGTCAGGTCATGTTATTAGTTGAATAACATGATAGACAAACATCCGACCATTATATCTTCATGAGATCTAGTTACAAAGTTCACCATTGATGATAAAACACAGAGAGCCTCGTAACCCGATCCTTTGACTGTGAAGTAATGCAAATCACCATTCCGGAAGAAGCTTAGATGGTTATCTAGAGTCATCTCGTAACAGGGTGACCAAAAGGTGCTACTCAGGTTTTCCGAAGGGATGCGTAGAGGAGTACATATCAAGACCAGGATTTGTCTAGTCTGTGTAACGTACAGATACATGTGGCCATCTCGGTGACATTGCATTAATGAATCTTGCAAGCATGTGACTGGGTCACAGAATGCAATGACATGAGAACAAGAAAACAAGTTCATCAGTAACGAGGTCGAACTAAGGTATGCAGATACCAAAGATCAAGTCTCGGATGAATTAGGTATCGAGTGACAAAGGGAATGGGGAACGACTATCTCACAGTCCGAGCGATTGTATTCGTGAAACGCACGGGGGTCACATGGCCATCCAGGTCCCTCTGTTGATCATTGATATGAGAGTGGTCTCTATCATGTCCAGAGTGTTTCCGAACCGAAGGATGTCACGCTTAAGGGTAGGGACGCTTAGGGTAGATGAGGCATCGTATGAGAAATAGAGAGAGAGACCGGAATAGTTTCGGCAACATCCGATGGAGATCGGAAAGGGGTCCGGAAGATGTTCCGGAGTGAAGGAATAATATAATATGTGTATTTGAATGTTAATTGGAGAATTAATATTAAATATATATTTTATTTTATTTTTGAAGGCACTATATTGCTAATGGGCCTCACCCGAAGGGAGGCCCAAGTGGGCAAGGCGCCTAGGGGGTGGGGGCCAGCCGGCCTAGGGCTGGTGGGCCACCTGAGTGGGGCCCACCTAGGGCCGGCAGCTGCCCCAAGGTGGCCGGTGGGTGTGGGGATTAGTCCCACCCCGCCTGGCCCTTGGGTGGTGCGCCCCCCTCCCACTATATAAAGGGGTTCCCCCTCCCCTTGGAAACACCCATTCCTCTCATTCTCTCTCTCTCATCTACTGAGGACTTCCCCGTAATATTGGGGAGGACCTCGTGGTTGAGTTCTCCACCTTCACACTACCGTCGTGTGATCGGCGATCCGGCATCTACTTCTTCCGCTGCTCGGCTGGATCAGAGCCCGGTTGACGTCCCCTACACCGGACGTGTGACGAACTTCGAAGGCACCACACTTGGGGTGCTACTCGTCTTCATCAATATACGCCTTCCTACGTAAGGCGTGCCTATCTCTGCAAAGGTATGGATACTGTATTCCTTCTCCGTTACTTATGTCTACATAGTATAGATCCTGGTATTAGTGTTCGAGTAGATAGAAATTTTTTGTTTTCTGCTACGGAACCCTTCAGGTGATTTGGTGCTAAGGCTAATACAGCGCACCGCTGGCATGCATAAGTTATCGCCTCCATGGGAGGGGCCCTTCATTGTGAGCAAAGCTTTGCGTAATGATTCCTACTATCTTATTGATGCGCAGCCCCAGCAAAAGAACAAGGCGGACACGTCCGGAGAGGAATCCAAAAGACCATGAAACGTAGCACTGATGCGTCCCTTCTACACCTAATAGGTGAATGTATCCGAGCTACTCATATGTCGGTATGTATGTCGGCAGTGAGCTTATCAATAAAAACTTTGCCACCTCGAGCAGAGACCCGGGGACTGCTATAGCACTTGTCTTGTTTTCATATTGTTTATGTTGGCTGGGTTAAGTCGCTTACGTCTTAGTTGGACTAGTAATGTGTTAGCACCAAAAACCTAACTCTTCGACTTTGCTGCTGTCCAACAAGAATTGGCTTCATGGCAAGCAAGAGAACAAGTTTGGAATGGCAACGCACATGAAAAACAACTAAGGAAGAAGAGCTTAAGCGGGCCGACATTGGTTTGTTGGCTAACCCTTAGTTTGTTTTCTTCACTAAAATGCCGAATCATTTTGAGCTAATCTCAAGGTTTCAAGTATTGTTAAGTCAATTTTTTGAACCTCGGACTCGTAAGTCAAAAAACCGAATCAAGGTAGACGCGAGCCGGGTCAAAAATTGGAGGAACAAGAAAATGAAACTCGGGGACTTCGCCCACGATAATCCGATAGTAAAAACTTAGTTCGAAAAATGAAATTAAAATACATCTGCGCCCGGCATTTCGGGGATCTGATAAATGTGGTTGAGTGTTTTTCAAGGGGCAGGAGAAGCAGAGGAATCATCTGCCGAAGAGGGGGTACTCCGGAGTGTGCGGAAGGAGCGCTAGCTTTGGCGTCGTCCCCCGGGTCAACTTCGTTGTCCTCCAGATCTTCAGCCTCGTCGCCTAACTCGGAGTCCTTGCTCTCATTCCCTTCTTCTTCAGCTCCAGAGACAATTTCATCGTCAGCAGCATCAAGGAAGCTCGGTCGCTCATTCCAGGCATGGCAGAAGGAGTACTGAATGAGATTGTTCGCATAGGCCTGGCGGCGCGCGATCCACTCTGGATCCTCGCACCACTTAGACCCGGTGCGCATATGCTTGAGCAATGCCAAGTCAATCCCTTCATACCATGAAAGCATAAACTTCAAAGCAATGTCAGCTCTAGCCCGTGCCACAGATTCGCGTCACAGGTCCAGTTGTGTCTCGCATTCCATGAGTTTGGCTATGAAGTCTGAGGTTCTCTTGGGAATGGTCACACTGGGCCAGAGGCAGCGGAACATCCGTGTTGCTGCTGGGATAATGTTCATGCCAAAATTCTTTACTATGTCGACACGAGCAGTGAGACTCGCCAGGAGATCCTCTGTGGTATAAGGAATTGGCTCGGCATCAGGCCCAACAGGAACTCCACGCTGCTCACGGGATTCGCGTACGGCGGAGGCAGCGAATCGCTCTCTGGAAATTTGCCTAAGGATAAGAGGAGCAATGTTGAGCGGCTGGACCAAATCCAAATTGTAACAAATCAAGCAAGAGCGGAGAACTTACGCGCAATCTGGAAGAGAATCCACTAAAGCTCGGAATCAGTGTTAGCATTGTGGACCCAGAGTTTTTCATACTCAGTGATTGCCGATGTAAGTGTGACATCGGCCTCCTCCAGTAAACCCTTGTCCTTAGAGATTTGCGTAACTAGACGCTCCTTCTCTTCGGCAAACTCCTAATCGGCCTTCTCCAGCGCGGACTGATGAGAGCTCTTGAGTCTCTGGATTTCGGCATTCAGCCGAGTAATCTCTGAGTCCTGCTGCTGGAGCCGAGCTATCTCAGCGTCCTTCTTCTTCAGTTCAGCTTCATACTTCCCTGATTGTTCCAGGCAGTGGGTCATCAGTTCAGGCATAGGAACACTGTCCTCAAGAGCAACTGCAACATGATCCGGAGGACCCAAAATATGAGTGTCCACCGAATAAAGCATGGAGGGTACGATGATCATGTGAAGGGGATGAAATTACCTTTAATCTCCGCAAGATTCTTCCTCATAATTTTATTCTCAGCCTCAACCTCGGCTGCGTAATCCGGACAAGACATTTATATAAGCTCTAAGAAGTTGAAATGAACAAGGAAGGGAGGGAAATGGAAACTAACCCCTCTTCTGGTACTCCTCCAGGAGTTTACCATGATGCCCGCGTATGTCTTTGTAGGATTCCAGCAGGCGCTGGAACTCGGCGGATCGGCGGTTAGTGGTAATCTGAAACAAGAAAGAGACAAAAGTTCAGAGACAGTGGAAATTATTTGAAGGTTACAAGATCCGGGCCAAGTGGAACTTAACCCGGCTCTAGGTGTGTGGATTCATGAATTGTTATTCATGAATCTTTTGTTTGTGCTGTTTCATGTTACAACATAGTTGCCATGTCTTATTGTTAGAACTTTACCTTTCATGCTATGTTGAAGTACTATGATCCCGGCTTTCAATGTTTTACAAATACTTTGATCAAGTTTATGATGGTGCATGTCACCTCAAAAATTATTCTTTCTTTTTATCACTTACCTACTCGAGGACGAGCAGGAGTTAACCTTGGAGATGTTGATACGTTGCTAATGTATCCATAATTTTTGATGTTCCATGCTTGGTTTTATCTACTTTATTATGTTTTGTTCCAACTTTGGAGTACATTTCATACACTTTCTTGGACTAACCTATTAACAAGATGCCATAGTGCTAGCTGCATGTTTTCTGTTGTTTTTGGTTCCAGGAAGTCAGAAAATGAATATTCTCGGAATTGGACGGGACAAAAGCCAAAGTCAGTTTTTCACCGAGGAGGACACGGAGCCAGAATACGAGACGGAGAGAGGCCAGGGGGCACCACACCACCTGGCCACGCAGCCTAGCCTAGCCCACGCCAAGGGGTGGTCTGGCCGCCCCAGGCACCCCCTCGGCCTTCCCTTCCAACTATAAGATGCCTCCGATACAGAAACCCTAAGGACCCGATCAAAATTCCACAAAAGTGTCTGTAGTCGCTGTCATCTCCATCCCTAGATCGGGAGGGATCTGAAACTCTTCCCGGCACCCTGCCAGAGAGGGTAATTCACCCGGGAGGCCTTCTTCATCAGCATGCAAGCCTCCGGTGTGATGCGTGAGTAGTTCATCATTGGACTACGGGTCCATGTAGTAGCTAGATGGCTGGTTCTTCTCCTTTGTGCTATCATGTTTAGATCTTGTGAGCTCCGTTCATGATCAAGATCATCTATTTGTAATCCTACATGTTGTGTCTGCGGGGATCCGATGGATATTGAGATGTTATTTCAGATTGATTATTGATTCTATCATGTCTTTGTTATTTGTGATCTTGCATGCTTTCTGTTGTTAGTAGCTATCTTGGCCAAGTATATGCTAGCAACTCCAAGAGTTAGTATTTATACTTGATAATGGGTTCATGCCTCTAGTAATCTGGGGAAGTGACAGAAATCTCTAAGGTACTAGATGTGCTGTTGCTACTAGGGAGAAAACAACAATCCTTTGTTCATAGAACAATCGTATTGTTTACTTTACACGCAATGCGTAATGCAATTATCTGTTGCTTGCAACTTAATACCGGAGGGGGTTCGGATGATAACCTGAAGGTGGATTATTAGTCATAGATGCAGTTGGATGGCGGTCTATGTATAATGTTGTAATGCCCAATCAAATCTCAAAGGAGTCAAGATGATTAATATATGCGTGTATGCTTTCTCGATGTTTGTCAATTGCCCCGATGTAATTTGTTCACCCAACATGTTATCTATCTTAAGGAGAACCACCACTAGTGAACTATGGACCCCGGTCCTTTTCTTTTACCATCAATCTACAACTGTTTACTGTTCTCTGTGTACTTTCTGCAAGCTTTTACTTTCTTCCACTCGATACGTTTAATCCTTTGTTTTCAGCAAACCGGTGAGATTGACAACCTCGTCTCAAGTTGGGGGCAAAGTTCTGTGGTTGTGTTGTGCAGGATTCCACGTTGCTGCTAGCACCGGTAGTGCGCCCTTCCAAAGCTCAGCTAGCAACACCTTGGAGGTGTTTCCTTGCTCCTACTGGTTCGATAACCTTGGTTTCATAACTGAGGGAAACTTACTACTGTGTTCATCACACGTTCCTCTTGGGGTTCCCCAACGAACTCGATATCAACCACGAGCCAGCACCTGCGTCGATGACAACCTTCTCCACCTCCATATCCACCATGTGCGCAACCATCTTCCCCTCCAGATCTACGATGGCCTAGACGACCTCCTCAGTCGCGTCCTTCTCCTCACCAACCTCCACGGCCACCTGGAGCACCTCCACTACCTCCTTCCCCTTTAGATCAAACACGACCACCATGACGTCCTCTCACACTTCCTTCTCCTCCAGATGGGTTAAAAAAGAGTACCAGTAGAAGGAGGACCCATGTGGTTTTGTATTGAGAAGAAGAGTGTGAGGCAGCGAGGAAACACACAGTTAAATTGCTTCAACCGGGTTTCGAACTCGCGCCGGCAGGAGCACCATTGCGCTCCTTGCCACTGGACCGACGGCCCATTCACTCCAGATGGGTTAGGGCCTCCGCGACCTTCTTCCCCTCCTACTTCTCGTCCAGATCGACCACCGTAGCCACCTTCTTGCCAGCTTCCTCTCCCGCATCGTCAACTAAACCGCCGCCTTCCTCCCACGAGCCATCTCGGCGGGTCACCGCACGAACCTTCGCATCCATGGCGGCCACGGATCGGCCGCGTGCTTCCATCGTCGCAGTGTCAAAGGCGGACTGCGTAAGCAGATGGATGCGGCAACACAAGAATGGAGGCGGTGGAGGTGGGTGAGATTTTCTCCCAAATCGGGGGGGAGGGGAGATGGATGACGACCGGGACGGTTTGGTATATACAGGGAACGGTTCGGTATACCCACACGTCACCACCGTACACCGTATGTACGTGTACGTGCATGGCCGCACCGTACATACGATGTACGGGCTCCCCTTGGGTATCCACGGGCCCACGAGCCCTTCCGGTCGAAGCGGCTCCAACAGATCCTGGTTGTCCACTGATTGTTCCCAACCGTCCGTCCGAAAAATGCGTTTAAACCTTTGCCTTGGGAAGGACACCGGAGCAAAAGTGGTAACATTGATTAAGAATGAATAAGAAGGTATTATGTGGTAAAAAACACTTAGAAAATCTTCTATTGATATCTCTCTCCGGATGCTTCGATATTTTTAGGAATACTGTAGCTTATTCCAAAAGTAGAGAGTTCCACTCAATAAATACAGTGAGTTAAGCACGCTTGGCATGCGACCCCCGGTGTGTAGCGCCGGTGATCACGTCACCCCAGCCACAGTGAGTCAGTGACTACCGGCGTGTAGCGCCGGTGATCACGTCACCCCAGCCAGACGGGGCGGGCGCTCGCGGCCGAGGCCGGCAGTCCACTCCTTCGCTGCATCCGTAACCGGCCGAGAGCCAGGCAGGCATGCAGTAGCGGACAAGCAGCGCATCCGTTACCACCCCCGAAGCGCCGCTGCAGCCAGGTCTCACCGGGATGTCATCGCAGCGCCCCCCGCTCCCTGCCACCGCTCCATCCGCATTCGCACCGTTGGCTTTTCTCTCTCCCTGTCTTCCTCTCGCTCTGGGGCTCTAGGCAGTTTTTCTTCTCGGGGCTTGCGTATCCTCGCGCTCGCGCTCTCGCTCTCGCTCTATGCTCGTGGTCGTCGTCGTCATCATCGTTGTCGCTGGAGTTGACGGCATGGGCGAAGGCAGAGCTGCCGCCTTGGGTGTGATCAGAGCAGCGGTGGTCCTGGCCGTGCTGGGACTTATCGCCGCGGCCTCCTCCTCCGCCAGAGCGGAGGTTCTCTCTTCCCCCGCCGACGAAGGTACACTTCCTGCGACGCTGGTCGTCGATCCGTTCTGTTCACGGCAGATTTTTCTTTTTGCTAGCTCTGCGTGGGACGTAGTCCATCCAGATCTCTTGATCTGTTCCTCGTTTACAAGAACATCAGATTCCTGATTCGTTGTTTATACTTCGTAGTGTAGTGGTAGTAGTACGTACGTGCCTCACTTGTTTCCGACCAAAATTCAGTCCTCCTCTCCCTGATCCCCTAAAAATAATTCAGTTCATGTACTCACTATTTTTGTTGCATGCTACTCTACTCTACGCTCGATCGTCGTCGTACGTTCACTTGCAGTGGAGGCGCTGTTGACCATCAGGGCGGCGCTTCGGGACCCGGACAACTTTCTCGGCAGCTGGGTCGTCACCTCCGGCGGTGACCCGTGCAGCTGGATGTGGGTCACCTGCTCCGCCGACGGCCTTGTTTCCGAACTGTACGTGCCGCCATGAATTCCGGTCCTTGCTTGGATTGGAGTTCCGGTCTCATGGTTTCTCTCTATGCATCTACTGCCTGCAGGGAACTAGGAAATAAGAACCTGTCCGGGCGACTGTCGCCGGCAATCGGGAACCTGCGGCAGCTGCGGAATTTGTAAGACCTCTGTGGATCCTAGAGGAACTGTTACACTTCCATTGAAATTCAGGAAATGAGGAGTTTTGTCTGGATGTTTTTCCACAGGTTCTTGGACCATAATGCTATTTCTGGCCCGATTCCTGACGCCATAGGAGGGCTGCCGCTGCTAAAAAAGCTGGACCTGTCCAATAACCAGTTCAACGGCACCATACCTCACACCCTGGGCGATCTCAGGGACCTCTATTATGTGTAAGATTAACATCGTTGATTCTGAATAATTTTACATGTTGTTCAGGCATTGCTGTTCACACATACATACGTGCCTGAATCTCTATCAAACCTGGTGTGAGCTAGTGAGCTGATATGTTCGTCTCATTGTCTCATCTCTTCAGGAAACTGAGCCACAACAGCTTATCTGGATTCATACCTGATCCACTGATCACTTCTGACAGCCTCTTCATCCTGTACTACTTCCTATTACTCAATCTGTTACAGTTTGCTCTCGCATCTTTTTGCTGAAAAATCCTGTATTACTGTTGATTTGTTATTTTCATCTGTTTTCATTGTGATAAGTGAGCTTGAAAATTGGTCTGTTTCACAGGGATCTGTCATTCAACAACCTGAGCGGCACGGTATCGGAATTTAGAATAAAGAACGTATTGTAAGTGATTTCTTATTCACTTTTTTCCCTCTCCCCTTGGACTAACTGAAATGTCCATTCTTACTCCACATGACCCTCTAACCAAAATATATAGGAGTATATACTTCTGATCTGATTTTCTTCTTTCTCTTTTCATGACATGCTGGAACAGCCTTGACGGAAATCCATTGCTACGCTATCCCAGTTGTGGACCAAGATGTGACTCCATGCGTACCCAGGAAGAGATCACAGTCCCCACGCAGGATCTGCAGAGTAAGACATACTGTTCTTTGCCCAAATTTGGAGAACATTTTTTATATAGTACTCCCTCCATTTTAAAATATAAGATGTTTTAGCTTTATGAAATGAGTGTATCTAGACCACTTTTTAGTGTGTACGTTCACTCCAAATCCACATGAACCTACACACTAAAAGGGTCCTAGATACACTTCTTTCCTAAAGCTAAAATATTTTATATTTTGAAACCGAGGGAGTACTATTTCGCAGGGATTGCTTAAGTTTGGTTTCTCCATGGTATCCTCTGCCAGTTACTTACAATCAATTCCAATCTGCCTCAGATAATTCACAAACCTTTGCAGCAAGCACCAAGACGGTGCTACTGTGCATGGCAATCGCTTTCGTGGTAGTTGTCTTCTTGGCCGTGGTCGCCTCGGCTACCCGGCAGTGGCGAAGGCGTCACCAGATCTTTGCTGATATAGATGGTAATCATATGATCTCCAATGCTGTGTACGCATTAGTGCTCCTTGTTCTTTATGTCTTACATCTGGAGGAGAAGCGGTGACATGCTCATGTCTCGGATTTCAGATGAGAATCATAATAATATATAGTTTGTGATTTGGGGATCTCCTAGCTCTATTTTTATTTGCATGCCTTGTTTACCTTCGTAGGCAACATCAGTAAACATGAAGTTGTTTCATGGGTGGCTTTGGGCTATGATACCAGATGAAAGCTAGTATTAAGCTCACTCAACAGAGTGGGAAATTTTCACTTGAAACCATATATATCTTAGATATTTCTGGATCTGGTTCATGTTTGTCACATGGATTCTAGCAAACAAAATAAGGCATGAATAGCATTTTAGGAAACATGGCAGGAGTATTGCCACATTTTATGTTTGTTCTATTATGCTACTATTAAAACCCAAACATATAAGAATCATTTGTCCACTTTGCTTCCATGGGAGCTTTCTCACAGTGAAGCCACTCGGTTTTTGCATTGACTGGTTTTTGGAAATGTAATCTTCTATTGATTCTTTGGACCATATTGAGGAGATACAAAGGCCGTACCCAGTGCTGAAAGCTCCCACACATTGTGGGGTCTGGGGAAGGGATTTCTAGGCAGTCTTTCCCTTGCTCTTTTATGCCAAGAGGCTGATTCGAAATTGAGGAGATATAACTCCAAAAGAATTCAACTTTCTGCCTCTACATCTAAGATGCAAGGAGCCAAATGGGATTTTATTTGGATGATGAACAACCTTCTTCCATGTTATGTTGACCTGTTGTGGCGTCAGTAAGAGTCCAATTAGGTTACAATTAGTCTAAGAGTCTAGTTCGGTTACTAGTATAGTTAGATAGAAGAAATAGGGTTAATTGTGCCAGAGTCTTATTCCTAGTTGAATGCTAGGAGTCCTAGTCGGTTTGGGCATCTCATGGCCTGGCGCTGGTCCTCCTATAAGAGAGCATGTATCTGGCCTCTTTTGGGCAAGCAATAATCAATTCCAATCTACCTTCTATGTGCTATTCCTAACCCCTCTATTTCTCTCGATCCATCCTTGCTACCCTCCTGTGAAGACCCCTATTACCTTCAAAGCTCCAAGCATCTACAACATCTGGCATCAGAGCCGATCACCATGGCTACCGATGCGGAGAAGGCAAAGCAAACAACCTACACCACAGATGGCATCATGGCAGCAATTCTTGATTTGCGCAAGAGCAACGATGCCATCCAAGAGACCAACAAGACCATCCAGGATAGCGCCGCAGTGCTTGAAATCCATGTGAAAGCACTAGAGCTCGGACTAGGCGACCACACAGTCTTATATGCACCTCTGAAGGACGTGACACCATCTACATCGCAGTTCCCTTTGCCAGCATCATCCGTTGCTACAGACCTAGTCGCTAACCTTACTGCCATTACATCCGCTCTAGCTACAGCCATCTTTGGGTTGACAAAGTCAGTGCCCCTAGGGTAGCAGCGTCCCCTACCACCATGGTCCCAGTTTGTCAAACCGTAGGCGCCACCAGGCGTGTGACACCTCGTTGACACCGTCGGGGTACCACGCTACCACAAGATGGATTCTCCAACTTATGATGGAACATAATATCCACTCAGATGGCTAAACATATGTGAGAGGTTCTTTTGGGGTCAGGTGACATGGGAATCATACAAGGTGTGGCTTTTTGCATGCCACCTGACTGGAACTACTCAAATGTGGTACATGCAACTGGAGCGCAACGAAGGAATCCCTGCTTGGCCTTACTTTAAAAATCGTTATCATCTTTGATTCGATCCTCTGGTTCGATCCAATTTTCTACGCGAATTAACCAGGCTTCGGATGATAGTGACTGTTGCAGAGTACCAAGAAACATTTTTAGCACTTCTAGGGCACATTGACGCCTTTTCCATGGCACAACATCTGTCCATCTTTACCTCTGGCTTGATCGACATGATGAATATCGACATCGAGCTGCATAATCCGCAAGATTTGGACACGACAATGAGCCTCTCCCGTGCACATGAACTGAGGACTAAATTCGCAGCTGCTTCAATCATAGAAGCATCCTCCAGCGAAAAGTCACCCATGCCCATAGGACAGCTGCAAGGTATGCCTTTTGATTGGTTCGGTTCCAGTTGAGAATGGGCGTGCGCTCCGTCGGTTGACAACCACAGATATGGAAGAAAGAAGGTAGAAGGGAGAAAGGATTGTGTTTCAACTGCGATGAAACATTCTCAAGAGGCCATCATTGTTAACGCCTTTTCTACCTTGAAGTTATTGATGATGCTGAGGAGAAAGACCCACCATGAATTATAGCTCGAGGATGAGTTGGATCTAAAGAGGAGGGTAGTGGTGTGGCGTCAGTAAGAGTCTATTTAGGTTACAATTAGTTTAAGCGTCTAATTCGGTTACTAGTATAGTTAAATTAAAGAAAGAGGGTTAGTTGTGTCATAGTCCTATTCCTAGTTGAATACTATGAGTCCTAGTTGGTTTGGGCATCTCCTGGTCTAGTGTTGGTCCTCTTATAAGAGGGCATGTATCTAGTCTCTTTTTGGCAAGCAATAATCAATTTAAATCTACCTTGTACGTGATATTTCCAACCCCTCTAATTTCTCTCGATATAACCCTGCTACCCTTCTAATCGCTAGCAACGGCACTAGTTAGCATAGGACAAACTCGTACTCCTGTGTCCCACCCAAATTACCTCCAAAACTCCAAGCAGCCACAACATGATAACCTCTTGGGTTTCCAAATGTTGCTTCTGGAAAAAACGTCCCTTCTCTTTTTACTCATTCCAAAGTACATAGATTATCGGCATGCTAAAGTTCCATACATACTTCTGAATGTCCATCTCACCCCTTTTCGGAATATTGCATGCCATTACATCCCCACTTCTTAGTCAAGACACAACCTTTGCAAAGAAGACTATTACAAATGCAATGTTAAAATCAAACAGTGGTGGATAAGGAAACTTTTTGGAGCATGAGGATCAAGGTTGTTAGGAATGGGGATTCTATCGAACGATCCTATAATTTTATGATGTAAATTGACTTGACTTACTTTATGGTTCTAGTTGCTAGAACCTAGGATTTTTAGATCTGTTAGAGTTATTATCTTGCAATTTGCGATCTATGTGAGTCTGATCTGATCAAAATCTATGATTCTAAAACCCTTGATAGAGAGTACTATTTATCATGTAAGATGGGCATTGATGAGTTAACCCCTCGTCAATTCGCGCCGTTTGTGGGAATCGGTAGTGCTGATGTTGCGGCTTTCTCGGCCCCATCAACCGTGATCTACAACTTTCTCTTCGAACCTAACATAGTTGGAGGAACAAATTATTCGAAGGGCTTCTCACCAGTGATCCCAAGTAGGTGGACACCCTGCTTGAACGAGCACCACAATTTGCACAAATTATCGTGCAACCATTTGTTTTAAGGAATTTTTACATATGAGGAACCCGAGCGGTAGTTTTGCACTTCCGTTTCTTGCGATATATGTACTATTGTTTGATGCCAAACTCTGGTTTGGTCCTACGGATCGATGGAATTGGAAGTTTCACACTGATTTTACTTATTTCTAATTAACGGAATCAACTACCCATTGGTTCATCCTCTCTACGTCTACCATATGGGGGAGAACCATCCATTGGTCCATGATGAAATGAAATATTAGCCCAAGGAAGCTAATATGGAAGTATAATAAACCTTTTATGATGATAACCCGATGAGGATGGCACAATTCATCAGGAATTAATGAATGGATTTGGCACATTTTTCAAAGTGATATGGAATCCAACAATTTGAATCCGTGAGAAATTTGTAAGTCATGCAATGGCATCTCTTCAGTTGTCCAATGGTAACAGACCCATATCTCGCAAAGAGCTTTTTATAGACTTCACCAAACTCCTAAGTTATTACTAGCGACACACATTGTTGTAGTAGCCAAACACTGCAACCAGGCTCCAAGAACTTTTGGACCTTAAATGAAATGCAAAATGGGGTCCTAAATTTTGAGTTGTTGCTTCTAGTCATTGTCTCCTTACATATTTCTGCATGAAGAATCATACTTTGTGTTTCTAGAATACATGATTCTTCATGTTTTATACACCAAATATAGTAATATGATTAGCAATATTTTGGAAATCTTGGATGCTTGACAACTTGAGCAACTAGCCAACCATCTTCCCCAAGTAATTGAAGTGCGGAGTAATAAGCACAATTTTTTGTTAATTAACAATTATCATGAAAATATATGCTACCATAATTTGCACAATTAATGCCGACAAAAGATAGACGGGGCAGAGTGGCAACCACAAAATGGAAAGAATATATTAACGAATTGGTCTATCAAGTATTGACTTTCCAAGATTTATCGATCGAGTATCGATTTATGACTTAATCATACATCTGGGCATTATGGTGTGGTCCCTTTTCTCATGGCGAATTGTGGAATTAGAGAATGTCATTATCACTTCGGCCTAGGGGAATCAGTGTGACACACGGCACGCAAGGACCGCATGGTCGATCAATTTGGGTTTGGAAGGGGCGGCCAAGTCCATTGTCGATCGATAGATTGGGACAAAACAGGGTGGACGACACTCGCAAAATGAACAACGGAAACTCACGATCGATCCCCCTTTAGTGAATATATCTTTCATCTAAAATGAGAGACCTGACTAGATTGTGTTGGACAGTGTAATAGATGGCGGAGTTGGAAGCCTTGGCCTAGTTAAGGGCCATCAGCCCATCAAGAGAAGTTAACACCAAGGCCCAGCAGAGAATTTGGCGAGGAGATGCATGCCCTAGCGCTTGTATTTGGGGGCCCTATGAGGTTGCCCATGTCGCATTCCCCTATCGGCGGATCTGCCGGCATCCACTTTAAATTTTTTCTATCATGATCTCCCTCGCACAAGAATCCTATGCTAATCTATCTATCTATATCATCGCAAAATTTGGGAGGTTAACTTCGATTTCTCTTGATATATCATGCGTCGTATGCTTAGGGAACACTAATAATTAACCTTTCTTATCACCTTTATCTTCTCCATGTACTCATTCAAAGAAAAGACACATCGTTTTATCGAGTCAACGTGGCCAGAACATTTGCCATTCACTCCTTGGTCAATAGTGGAACTAGAAACAGTGATAGGTGGGACATGATTGTTCTAGGAGTCTATTGATCTATACAATAACCACCCACCTCTTTGTTTTCCTATTAGAGAAGTGCATTCCCATTAATAGTTTAACCTTATGCAAGGTTAGCCCAGTTGTTTTGGCGGCTCCAAAGAACACTAAAAGAACATCCCAAGGATTTTTTTGACCAATCATGTAATATACATGGTATAAGCCCTAATCATGCATATTACTTGGAGCACTTCAATTATCACATTGGCTCGAGGGGCCCATTAGGATTCAATTGTTTCTTACTTATCACCTAGATCAAGAAGCCCATTGGTCTTCAACCATTTCGGACTTATCACCCTGGCTCAGGTAGCCTATTGGGCTTGAATAGTTTCTAACTCACAATATTGACAAGCACCATGTTGAGTATTATAACTCAATCAGGATTTCGATTGGTTTTTAATCAAAAACCATTTTCAGGCTTAACTCGTCATTATCATACATGTCTAGTTACTCAAAACAAGACTCTTCTTCCTTCAACAATGCATTTTTCCCATGTTGATCGCCATGATCACGCCTAACATCTAAGGAAAACATAGAGGTGCTTGGTATGTGACTCACCTTTCTTTACCAATGTTCCTATAGAAAGGGGCGACTAGTACATGGGTGGCGATCATGTCCATGTGTTACTTCCAAGGCTTAGGAGAATACTGAGGAACTTGGTATCGATATCTTTGAGGAAATGGTTCCCTATGATGGGCTATAACGAAACCAGCCTGGTAGCATTTGGGTTCTAACCACCAGATTTACACGGTTGACTTTATAAAGAAAAAAATTAACCTTACAAAACATTACACTCTTCTACCATGTACAACATATAAAGTTTGGTCTAGTCGTTCTCAATCTTTGTTTGAAAGAAGTTTATCTCCGCTCGCTCTCCATCCATTTGTTTGGCTTTACCACTAAATGATACATCGGTTAGATGATGAGATTGATACAGATAGACAGTAATAACAAGTTCATTTTGTTTTGAAAATGTATGTGATATTTTAACTCAAGTCATTGTTGCCTTTTTTTATTTTTCTTAAGGATTAGCTTACATTCTTTGTCCTCAATGCATTTCAGAATTTCGATTCTTTCCTAGAATGAGAACATTTTAGTTGGCAAAGACCTACTTTTCATGTGGTTAATGGTCATTGCCACCTAGCTAGTTTACTTGGTTTGCTTCAGCTGCAATGGACATTCCTTTTTTTTATTACTTTACTTTGCAGCACTCTGCCTTATACCTGATCACTACTAATGGTAAGGGATAATTTTTTCAGTCAAAAAGGATTCAGAAGTTTTCCTTGGTCATGTGAAGAGGTACACGCTCAAAGATATCAAAGAAGCTACCAACAACTTCAACCCAAATAACATTTTGGGGCAGGGCGGATTTGGGATAGTATACAAGGCTATCTTGCATGATGGCACCATTGCTGCTGTGAAAAGGTTGAAGGAATTTGTTTCTGCTGGTGAAGGTCAATTCCACACCGAAGTTGAAGTCATAAGCTTGGTTGTTCACCGGAATCTCCTTAGTCTAATTGGGGTCTGCTGTGAAGATAATGAGAGGATCCTTGTGTACCCTTACATGCTAAATGGAACTGTTTCTTCTAAATTACAAGGTCAGTTTATCATGATGTTCATATACACAAAGAAGTCGATCATTGTCATAGGTCCTATGTTTCATAAAAAACTGTAGTGTATTTTCCTCATATGATAAAGTACTCCCTCCGTCTCAAAATAGATGTCGTAGATTTGTCAAAATTTAGATGAATCTGTATACTAAATAGGATCTAGATTCATCCAACTTTTGACAAATCTAAGACATCTATTTTGAGACGGAGGGAGTAATAGAAATGCTTAGTTGATAATTGGTTTCCTAGCTTATGGTTTCAGCAGTATTTCCTTCTTACAGTGTAATAAGAAAGGTAAATACTACCTTCGGTCTTTTTTCCTCGCCATCTTGACACCAGTACAACCTTAGAGACAAATATTTGACCATTACTTTTATTATTATATATTAGAAAATCATTTATTTATAAAATGCGGGACTTTTGATGATTAATACATTAGTGTTTTGTTTATACTAACAAATCAAAATATGTATAAATAATTTTTTTGAAAGGTTGAATGCATTTGTTCCTTAACAGTAAGTAAGAAAGAGCAGAGGGCCAGAGTATATTACAGATGGAACCTAGCTAGTATCAGGCAACATTCTGTCGGTTTCATCCAGGAAGAAGCTGAGGGATTGTTTCCCACTCCAAAAAAATATCTATAATTATTTAGCATGCACTAAGTTTTTACCTGAGTGTGAGTCAGCGTATCCAGCGATAATACAGCTGTGAAAAAATGTGACAACCATTTGTACAAGTCCTTGGAAATTCTTGAACAGTAAGGAGACATAGCTAGTCTAGGATATGCTCTACTCCCTTCATTCCAAATTAATTGACTTATCTCTGTCTAGATACGGATGGGAGCATGTCTCAACAAACTTTAGCTACTCCCTCCGACCTAAATTAATTGACTTGGATTTGCCTACATTCGGATGTATCTAACATTAAAACATGTCTAGATACATCCGAATCTAGACAAATCAAAGTCAATTAATTTGGGTCGAAGGGAGTATCTAATCACTCAACCGAACTTACAAAACAAGGGCAGAACATATTTACTGGAATGGCATTTAACTGGATGTTTCGCTATATACTCCTCTACTAATATGATTTGTGTATTCTGCAACCAAATGATAATGCGTTGAACCAATTAGTTGGTTATGTTGTGTTGCTAATAAAAAAATTACTTTTATTTACTCTTTCTCTGTAGATTCTGTTCATATTTATTTTAAGAATGAAACTTTTTTTTTAACTATCACCTTCAGCAAAGTGTTTTCCATCGGTTTTGCCAGCATATGTCAGTGGAAGACCTGCCTTAGACTGGCCAAGGAGAAAGAAGATTGCGCTTGGCATTGCAAGAGGGCTCGCCTATTTGCATGAGCAGTGTGATCCAAAAATAATCCACTGTGACATAAAAGCCTCCAATATTTTTCTTGATGAATTTCTTGAAGCGATCGTCGCTGATTTTGGGTTGATAAAGCTCTTGGGTCAAGGGGAGTCCCATGTTTCCAGCACGATCCGCGGGACATTCGGGCGTATTGCTCCGGAGTATTTGATGAAAGGCGAATCATCAGAGAAGACTGATGTTTTCGCGTATGGACTACTTTTGGTTGAGCTAATCACTGGTCGAAAAACATTTGTCATGCACGACGACGATCATTCAAATGGAGTGGTTGATTGGGTAAATCCTTCCTTTTATGTCCAATACATTTTATTTCATTAGGTCCATTGTCAGAAAGTCTTGGACATCTTACATCTCTAAGGGTAATTCTTAACATGTCGTAAAAACGGATTGAACGGACCATGCATAGGAAGGAGAAAAAGGCGCATGAACAAGATGGCTTTCCTCTACTTTCCATGGAGAGAAACCAGTTAAAAATACACTTAGGGAAATGAAAAATGATGTTCTACATTACTTCCTCCGTTCCATATTATAAGATGTTATGACAAAAAAATATACTCATTTATTGGTTGTAGTAACTGTTAGAGTATATTTGTGTATTGTATTTTCTCCATATGTTAGGGGGTTTCCTGTATATTTGCACCTGTACATGTACTATATATTCTGGCCTTTGGCCCTCTGGTAATACAAGATCTATTGCCCTACCTAACATGGTATCAGAGCCGTAAGGCCTTTTTTTCCTCTCTCTACTGCCGCGCATTCAGCCATGCTGCCGCCAGTCGCCGCTTCTCTTCGCCCAACCGCCGCCCGTTCCCTGTCACGCCCGGCCCGCCGCCCGCCCTTGTCGGCCGCTCCCCGGCCCGCCCCGACCTCTGCGTCAGCCGCCGCCAGATCTGTCAGATCCGATCTTGGTCGGTTTAAAAAAAATGTCTTCCTCATCGGGTTATGTTGCGATCCCTCGCTGCCCGGTAATTTTTTATGGCGCGAATTATCCTGATTTCGCTGCCTTTATGCGCGTTCATATGCGCGGTCTTCGCCTTTGGGGTGTGCTTTCCGGTGAGATCTCCTGTCCACCGCGCCCCGTTGTGCCTCCAGTGCCTCGTGCCCCGACGCCCGTTGCCCTTACCCCCGATGCTACTCAGGCGGTCAAGGATGCAGCCCAGAGTGCTGATGATTCTGCTCGAGCTGACTATGAGCGCCAGGTTCAGGCGCATCCTGCTGCTACTACGGCCTACCGGCTGGATCTGGCCGACTACACTCAGTGAATCGATGAGGATGCTCGTGCTGCTGCTGTTCTCACTTCCATTGTTCTGCCTCGGTATGCTTCTGAGTTCATGGGTCTTCCCACTGCTGCTGCTCAGTGGGCTTTTCTTCGTCAGCGCTATCAGCCATCTGGAGATGCTCTTTATCTGTCCGTGGTTCGTCAGGAGCATGAGCTCAAGCAGGGTGATTCTACTATTGATGATTTCTACACTCAGAGTGCTGCTATTTGGCGTCAGCTTGACTCTCTTCGTACAGCGGTGTAACTTTGTTCCTGCTCGATTGTGCGCGCGGATCTGGAGTTTCAGCGCGTCTTTGAGTTCTTGTCACGGCTCCGCAAGGAGTTTGAGCCGCGTCGTGCCCAGCTGCTTGCCCGTGGTCGTGTTCCGCTCTCTGAGGTACTGGCTGAGCTTCGTGCTGAGGAGACTCGTCTTCGTGGTGCTGATCTTCTTGAGGTTTCGTCTGTGCTTGCTGCTCATGGTCCCCCTGTGCCGCCGGCTTCGTCGCGGTCCTTCGCGCCGCCACTACTCTCCACTCCACCGGCCCAGGGTCAGCGTCAGTCTCAGCAGCCTCGTGGTTCTCGTCCTCCCTGTGCTCACTGTGGCAAGCCTGGCCATGACATCTTTGGTTGTTGGACGAGGGATCCACGCCACGCCGCCAGATCTTGCTCGTCGACAGTGGTCTTCGTGATCTTCCGCTGCCTCTGGACCTCCTACTGGTGCTTCTGGACCTCCTGCTGGTGCTCTGTCTGATCAGGACATTCTTCGTGGTCTTCGTAGTCTGCTCGCTGCTACAGGCTCCTCCTCGTCGGGTTCTGCTGGTTCTGTGACTAGTTCTTCTGGCACTGTGCGACCATCATCTTCTACACAGTCAGGTACGTCATCCCCGTGGTATCTGGATTCTGGAGCTTCTTTTCATATGACTTCTGCATCTTCTATTCTTTCTGCTCTTCGCTCTCTTATTTCTCATGTCCGTGTTATTACGACTGATGGTACCTCTCTTCCTGTTTCCAGTCGAGGCACCCTCTCTACTTCTTCCTTCTTCCTTCTGATGTTTCTCATGTTCCCGCCTTAAGATGAATCTTTTCTCCGCTAGTCACCTTCTGATTCTGGTTGTAGGGTCATTCTTGATGCTGATTCTTGTGCTGTTCAGACCGTCGTACGTGCTTTGGTTGAGCTGGCCTCGGAGCATTGAGTCTCCGGCTCGGGAGTTAGATCGGCTTCGCTCCTTCGCCGACACTTCTTCTCGCCACTTCTCCTGCGGTTCTGCGTCGCCACCGGCTCTTTTCAGCAGTGGCATCATCGGCTGGGCCATCTTTGTGGTTCCCGTTTATCATCCTTAGTTCGTCATGAGCTTCTGGGGTTTGTCTCAGGAGATGTGTCGTCGCTTCATTCGTGTCAGGGTTGTAGGTTAGGTAAACAGATTCAGCTTCCCTATCCTACTAGTGTGTCTGTATCTCAGCGACCTTTTGATTTAGTTCATTCAGATGTGGGTCCGCCCCTTTGCTTCAAAAGGGGCCATCGATACTATTTTTTGTTTATTGATGATTTTCACGGTACACCTGGTATTTTTATGCGCTCTCGCTTGAGGTGCTTGCTATTTATCAGCGTTTTGTGGCTATGGTTCGCACTCGGTATTCCACGCCTATTCGTGTTTTTCGTGCTAATTCTGCAGGAGAGTATATCTCTCAGCACCTGCGTGGTATCCTTGCTCAGTTCTCGTGTCCCGGCGCCCATGCTCAAAATGGTGTCGCCGAGCGTAAGCATCGTCATATTCTTGAGACTACCCGCGCTATGATGATTGCTTCCTCTCTTCCGCCGCATTTCTGGGTTGAGGCTGTCGCTACATCGACTTACCTCATTAATATCCAGCCTTCAGCTGCTCTTCAGGGTGGCATTCCTCTCGAGCGTCTCTCTGGATCCTGTCCAGACTACTCGGCTCTTCGTTTATTTGGCTGCGTTTGCTATGTCCTTCTCCTCCTCATGAACGCACCAAACTAACCGCCATCGTTGAGTGTGTTTTTCTTAGCTACTGATGATGAGCATAAGGGCTATCGCTGTTGGGACCCCGTTGGTCGTCAGACAAGATCTCTCGTGATGTCACGCTCGATGAAACGCGCCCTTTCTATCCTCGCCCCACCTCTGTACTTACCCAACGGATGATCTCTTTTTCTTCTTTCCGATACACCTTCCTGTCTCTTCTCCTCCATCTCCTCCTTCTGTGCCTCCTTTGTCTTCGGCGCCATCCTCTCCTCCGTCTAGTTCCCCTAGTTCTCCTCGGTCTCCAGTTTCGGATCCTTCCTCCGCGCCTCCTTCTTCCTCCTCTTCTGACGAGTCATCTTCCGCGGATGAGCTTCCTTCCTCACGACCTGTTCGTCAGCGTCGTGCTCCAGACCGTTACTCCCCTAGTCAGTATGGTCTTTCTGTAGTTTCCGAGCCGACTTCTTATCGGGATGCTGCGTGTCATCCTGAATGGCAGCTTGCCATGGCTGAGGAGATTGCTGCGCTTGAGCGCACAGGCACATGGGATCTTGTCTCTCCCCCTCCTGGTGTTCGTCCTATCACATGTAAGTGGGTCTATAAAATTAAGACCCGCTCTGATGGATCTCTTGAGCGTTATAAAGCGCGTCTTGTGGCTCGTGGTTTTCAGCAGGAACATGGTCGTGACTATGATGAGACTTTTGCTCCTGTGGCACATATGACCACTGTGCGTACTCTTCTTGCTGTTGCTTCTGTTCGACGCTGGTCTGTGTCCCAGCTTGATGTTCAGAATGCTTTTCTTAATGGCAAGTTGAGTGAGGAGGTTTATATGCAGCCTCCTCCTGGGTATTCTGTTTCTGATGGGATGGTTTGTCGTCTTCGACGTTCTCTTTATGGCCTTAAACAGGCCCCTCGTGCCTGGTTTGAGCGCTTTGCCTCTGTGGTGACTGCTGCTGGTTTCTCTCCTAGTTCTCATGATCCAGCGCTTTTTGTTCACACTTCTCCTCGTGGACGCACTCTTCTGCTTCTCTATGTTGATGATATGATCATTACTGGTGATGATCCTGAGTATATTGCCTTTGTCAAGGCTCGCCTACGTGATCAGTTTCTTATGACTGATCTTCGTCCTCTTCGCTATTTTCTTGGGATTGAGGTTTCATCCTCTTCTGATGGGTTTTCTATCTCTCAGGAAAAGTATATTCAGGATCTTCTTGCTCGGGCTGCTCTTGCGGATGAGCGCACCATTGAGACTCCTATGGAGCTTCATGTTAAGCTTCGTTCTACGGATGGTGATCCTCTTCCCGATCCCACTCGTTATCGCCATCTTGTTGGGAGTCTCGTTTATCTTGCTGTCACCCGTCCTGATATCTCTTATCATGTTCATATTCTGAGTCAGTTTGTCTCAGCTCCTACCACTGTTCACTATGGTCATCTCCTCCGTGTCCTCTGTTATCTTCGTGGCATGATTACTCGTCGCCTTTTCTTCCCTCGTTCTAGCTCTCTCCAGCTCCAGTGCTACTCGGATGCTACGTGGGCGAATGATCCTACGGATCGTCGTTCACTTTCTGCCATCGTGTGTTTCTTGGTGGTTCGCTTGTTGCTTGGAAGACGAAGAAACAGGTAGCGGTTTCCTGTTCGAGTGTTGAGGCTGAGTTGCGGGCTATGGCTTCGGTGACTGCTGAGGTGACCTGGTTACGGTGGTTGCTTGCAGATTTTGGTGTCTCTGTTACGACGCCCACTCCACTTTTGTCAAACAGTACAGGTGCTATCAGCATTGCACGTGATCCGGTCAAGCATGAGCTGACCAAGCATATTGGTGTTGATGCTTTTTATACACGTGCTCAGGTGCAGGATCAGGTTGTTGCGCTCCATTATGTGCCTTCAGACTTGCAGTTGGCAGATTTCTTTACAAAGGCACAAACTTGCGCTCAGCATGATTTCTTACTCTCCAAACTCAGTGTTGTGGATCCACCATGAGTTTGAGGGGGGGGTGTTAGAGTATATTTGTGTATTGTATTTTCCCCATATGTTAAAGGGTTTCCTGTATATTTGCACCTGTACATGTACTATATATTCTGGCCTTTGGCCCTCTGGTAATACAAGATCTATTGCCCTAACAGTAACATCTTATATTATGGGATGGATGGAGTACTATTTAACTGTATTCTGTAGTTAGTGAGATGTACCTGCACCTTATTTGGTTGTGTTTAAACCAATTTATTATATGTACCATCTGAGCTTACTGAAATCTGAATAAAATGGAATTGGAAACATAATCACCAGTCATGTGAGGTAAAAACAATGATACTAGGAGAGACCATATATGTAATCTTTTTGTGCCTAGACATTTTAAGGAATTTTGGGATACAGAAAGATGTGGCTTCTAAAATGCATATCTTAATGTTCTTTTCTTTTTGACAAACTCAAAACTGAGATATGAACTTTCAGGAATGATACTAGAAGAAGTAGACATGTATCTAATGTACGGCATGATCTTTAGCATTTTCAGGAATGTCAATCTTTCTCTTAGATTAAGATAGAAAGCAAGTCATCTACATGAAAATTGTTTTAGAATCACCTACACCTTTTTCACTCAATATTCAAGAGTTCCAGAGCTTGTTGGGCATAATGTACAGGTTCAATAATATGCTCCAGTACTAGTTGTGGATTCATTTTAGCTGCCATTTAATCCCACGGGGTTGCGTATGAATGTTTAAATCCTCATGTTACAGGCAAGGGAGCTCCTTGAAAAGGACGAGCTAAGCTCGTTCGTGGACAAGAGGCTGCAGAACAACTACAACAACACCGAGCTGAAGGAGATGGTTCAGATCGCCCTGCTCTGCACAATGTTCAGCCCAGCTCATCGCCCCAGGATGTCTGAAATCATCAGGATGCTGGAAGGAGACGGATCGGTCGCGGAGAGATGGGAGGGTTTGAAGAATGTCCCGATACCAGTACCGATGCCCGGAGCCTCGCACTTCGCGCCGTCTCCTGGAAATTACATTTGCTGCGAAGAAGATGAGTGTAGTTCAGTGGAGCTGGAAGCAGTTGAGCTCTCAGGGCCAAGGTGATCTCCTAGTCATTAGAACATATATGGTGCTTGCTTCCATCCATTTGCGGTTATACTGTCCTCCCGCCTACAGGAACATGCATGGTCATGAAAAATCCTGGGGAAATATGGATTGACGAACAACGATATACTTTAGCACCTGAACAAAATAAATCATCTGAGAAAACAGAGAGACATATTTCAGTTAATCTTATCTGACACCCGTACCCTCTATTTCTAAAGGCAAAAAAAATCCCTTTTATGGACCATGTTTTGTGGAGAAAGTAGCTTGGGCTGCCTGGGATCTTTGGAGGGTACATAATGATCTTACTTTCAGAGACTTGTCAGCTTCTTTTAGCCGATGGAAAGTGGGGTTTCAGAATGACTTTCTTCTTCACAAATTCAGAGTGAAGACAGCCCTTGTGCAACCTCTTGTTGACTGGCTGCTCACTACCTTGGGTTAATCCTTTTGATGTTTTTGCTTGCCCATTTCTTTCCCCTTTGATATAACCTTTGTTAGAATTTTGTACAGTGTTGTTTCCTTTATTTCATTATATATAAAAATCACACCGTAGGGTAAGGTGTCATGTGGGATCCCACCCAAGTCCTTCTTCTAGTTCATTTTAAGATTTCTAGTGCAAAATTTTATCAAAAATATACACTACAAATCTTAAAATGAGTTAGATGTGGGACCCAGGTGGGATGCCATTTGCATCTCTACCTTAGGGGCTTCCCCTACGGTAAAGTTGTCAATAAAAAGAGACACTTCCAAGCTTTTTTTTTTTGGAAAAAAGACACACCCACCCTCTCTCACTCACACACACCCTTTTGTTTCAGAACGATTTGATTCTAAATTTCAGACATGATAACATTTTTATAGACAATGCAAGATTTTCCAAAAAAAAAACCTCTGTGCAGTCTTTTACCAAACCTCTGTGCAGTCTTTCACTAGTTGACAAAAAATCCAAAAATAATGTTAGCATATAGCCATAATATATCTTTAGCACATGATGCAAAGTTTCAATTCAAACTCACGAACATAGCTCCACAAACAAAAAAAGGTAAATCTCTTGGTGAATAGTAGCTACTCCATGTTGGCTACAAATTCGGCCCATTATTAGTATAGAAACTGAATTTTGATATTTCTGTTTCGGAAACTGTGATTTATAGTCAGAACTTTATATAGTGCTATAGACTAGTCATTTCTATTGTCTAGGTTTTTTATACTCCCTTCGACCCAAATTAGTTGACTCAAATTTGTCAAGATACGGATGTATCTAATACTAAATCATGTTTAGATACAATCAAATCTAGACAAATCTAAGTCAACTAACTTGGGTCGGAGGGAGTAGATTTTTTAAAAGTTCGCAGTATGAAAAACCAAACACTTTTGCTTCGGTGTCCCCCTCTTCCCAAAACGTTGAGGGGTAAGATGGTCTTTTATCATTCATTGCTGATTATTAGTTGCTAAACCAAATTAGATTACGTTTGTCCGCAAAGCCCATACCTAGTATTTACGTATACCAACTAAAACTGATTGCCCGAAAAATACTCATCGTCCTTTTGACGGGTTAACCATCACAACGGCGAGTGGACCTGATTCAGTGTTCGTCGTAAAAACCGCAACGCGTGAAGCGGGCAAGCAGAGATCCTCGTCGCGAACCATGTCGGTCGCCGTCACAGTGTGCATGGTCGCTGAACTGCAGGTACCAGTAGGCGTGGTCGTGTCCACTCCGGCAAGACGTGCACGTATAGGTAATACAATATACTAGACTAGCAAGGTGATGATTTTGGATGTACTTTGATAATCATCTCTACCAATTGCAAATCGTGTCTATGCGTGTATGGTTTATTAGTAACTAATAATCAGTAATTAATAGCAAAAGACCATATTACCCCTTCAAAGTATGGGGAGAGGGGGCACACCGAAGCAAACCTCAAAACCAAAGTGCGGTGCACCAGGTGTGCACTAGATACGTTGTGTGTGAGAGATTATGTAATGATGTACTCCCTCCATTTTAAAATAAGTGACTTGAATTTGTCTACACATACAAATTTAGACAAATCCAAGTCAGATTCGTATATACGAACCTAGAAAAACCTAAATGACTTATTTCGGGACGGAGGGAGTATGCATCTAACGATGAGAGCTAGCCACATTGTGACAGTGGAGCTGACACTCTCAACATGCATTAAAACAGCATTATCCCAACTCGCAAGCTTTAGACAACTCTACCTTCGTTTCTGGCTTTCCGCATTCCCTCCTGCAAGAAGAACTGTTCCTGGTGCACACGACGCTCGTCAGAGGTTCAGAGAGAGCCCTGACGCGCAGAACCACGAACCATGTGCCCGTTTACCGCGATGTGTTGGAGCAATCATAGATGCTATTGCGGAGTGCAGTCTGTAGTGGTAGCGTAGGATATCTCTGGACTGGAACTTGGGATGGCATGTGTGCCACTAGCTTCCAGTTTCCAGTTCTGGACCATGCATGTGAGCCCAGCAGCATCAGCACGCCCAGCATCAGAGATCACTGTTGCTGCTGTGGCTCTTGTTAGGACTGGGGCTAGCTGCTGCATGATGATAGAGCTAGAGGAGGAGAGGAGTTTGGCGGGTGCTGTTGGATGAAACGCTTCATTGGTCTATAACTGCTGTTACCAATAAGGACTCTGGATTTGGACGGCAGGCAGGCACACACACTCACGCAAGGAAACGCGCAACGCATCAAAAGGCCGATCGACGCTGTTCACGGAGACTATTTGCTGCGAGACAAACTGCTGGGACATTTTTCTCTGCACGTTTTGTTGCTGCGCTGCAGGCTGGATTTTTTAGGATGATCCAGCAGGCTAAAATGGTAAGACGAGATTCGGCAGGTTTAATTATTGTGGTTCTCCGTCGGGAAACCGTAAAATCCAACACTCTTTAGTGCTTTTATATTCTACGTAGTACATGGGATGGTAAAGAGTATTAGGCCTCCTTTGATTCATAGGATAGAAAACTCAAAGGAATAGGAAATGCAAAGGATTGCAATGCCCTGCCCAACTGAACCCTACGGACACAGGAATCTCACACAAGGTTGTTTGATTGCAGCAAAGGATTTTTACCATGAGGTCTCACCTCATGCAAAGTTTCCTGTGAAAATGAACTAGAGAGTTCCTATGGAAACTAATCCTATAGGATGCAATACTATAAATCAAACGGCTCTAAAAGGAAAAAATCCTCTGGACACAAATCCTATGGAAATCCTAAGGCAATCCTGAGAATCAAAGGAGGCCTTAAATGGTATTTTCTTTAACAAACTTTGAGAATGAAGGATTTGTCCGAAAAGTGGATGCTTGGATCCACAATTCCATCTCGAGGTAGTGGTGTGTCCATAAGAAGTCAAAGTTGATGTAGGCTATAGAATTTTGGATAAATATGGTCAAGCCAATTTATTTTATTACAATAATTTCTGAAATCTTAGAGACTCATTTGGTTGGTCCATTCATGTATATGACAAGAGGTGGGAGTTCCATATTGCTAGTTGAGTGTGAATTGGACCTCGTTATAAGAGGAGTTGTTCTACAACTTGTATGAGCATCAGAAGAAAAGAGACATACACGAGCGCTCCTCCTCCCTCGACGCTCGTCACGACGCGTTGTGATGCGCGCCACGGGTTGCAGGAATGAGTCGAGCCGAGGATTCACCTATGTCTCATGTGCAAGTTGTCTCTCTTTTGCCACATAGGAATATGAACGGAAACGTTTTGCGCTATTAGACAATGAATACGGTCGCTACATGTTTAGTTCCTCCTCCCCTGCCTACATAAGAGAGGTCGCTCCTCTCTAGAGAGAGACACTGACACACACAGAGCGCCAACCGTTCTAGAGAACAGAGCAATCTTCGAGTCTTCCCCATCCTGTCTTGCGGCGTGCACCGCGAGTCGGGAGAGTAGGCCTCCGGAACCCCGCTTCTTGCGATCTTATACGGGAGAGGGGCGATAAGGTTTTTGCGGAGCGCTGCCGCGCGACTACTGGCTTCACCATGGACTCTTTCATGGACGCTAACGACTTTTTCTCGGACGATAACTTCTTCCCCGACGTTGAACACCTCTTCGACGACATGGATGAAACCACGCCGATGCTAACACCAACGTGACGGGTTCCTCTACTGCTCCGTATGCAGTCTTTCTCCATCTTGTTGAGTTCATATTTTTTATCTGTGAATTATGCCTAATATAGTATGTGTAGAAAGCTTTTTAGACTTGCTATTTACTCCATCCGTTTCAAAATATAAGATGTTTTAGTTTTGTGAAAGGAGTGTATCTAGACCACTTTTAGTGTGTAGATTCACTCCAAACCTTCATGAACCTACACACTAAAAGAAGTCTACATACACTTCTTTCATAAAGCTAAAACATCTTATATTTTGAAACGGAGGGAGTACTATGTATCTGTTAGATCGCATGACTACTTTTATTCCTATATTGTTACTCATGTTTTATCTACTGATTTTATGGATTAATTTATATGGTAAATTGCTCATATTTCCAACAATCAAAAAAAACCTTATTACGGGCTACTCCAAGTTGCTTTGCCGCGGTTTGAGGCCACGATCTTTGAGGGTATGCAATGTAAGAAGTGGCGTATGACAGAAGTTCTCTGGTTTCAAACCATGAGCTACTGTACAACCACTCTTGGCAAACCTGAGGGAGAGGTCACTCCTAGTCAGGAGGAAGAGTTTTAGAAAACTAATATCGTCTTTAAGGTGGCTCTCTTGAGTGTTATTGGCAACAAAATTGTTGAACCCTATATGTCATTTGATAATGGTAAGGACATATAGGCTACGTTCGAGGCCAAGTTTGGGGTCTCGGATCGTGGCAGTGAACTATATGCCATGGAACAATTCTATGACTACGAGATGGTTGATGATCGCTGACGAGGGGTAACCTCGGCAATGCCCATGGTTATGGACTTAGGGTTTCGTGGAAAGAGGAGCGCTGGTGATTTTGTAGGCTTAACAGACAAACAAGGAAGGTGATTTACCCAGGTTTAGGCCCTCGTAGAGGAAATCCTACTTCCTGCTTGTCTACTCGTATTGTCAATGGAGAGTACAAACTTGTTGAGTCGACTAGATGTGATCTCGCTGAGAGAGAGGGGTATGTGTATCTGATATCTGTTGTCTAGATCTATTGTCGGGTGTCCTCCTCGTTGGACTCTCCTAGCCATTATATATGGGTGTTGGAAATATGCCCTAGAGTCAAATAGTAGTAAGGACTATTATCATATTTCATATAGTTTATGATTAAGTTTTATATCATGCTATAACTGTATTGAATGGAAACATCAATACACGTGTGATATACAAACAACCAGGGGTTCCCAGTGAAACTCTAGTCACTGGTTCGGTGGTCAACAGATGATCATGTTTCCTGATCATGTGGCATTTATGCCAGTTGGAAATGGAGTCAACTCATTTGGAGAATGAGATGATGAACTAATACCCAACCTAAACATCGTGACCCGATCATGTCGCGAAGTTCAAGTTACGATGATTAGAAATGGATCCTCGTAGACTATTCCTTAGACCGTGAGGCTATATCAATCACTGTCTCCTGAGAGTGCTTAGATAGCATCAAATGCCACTCGGTAATACAGTGGTTATAAAGGTGTGTTCAGGTACTCGGAGGAAACCGTGGAGGCAATATATGTCAAGAGCGGGATTTGTCTGTCCATGTGATAGGAAGATACTCAAGGGCCCACTCGGAGAAGTTGTATCCAATATCACTTGTCGGAACGGGTCAAGTAGCATTGTTCGGTAACGAGATTGAACACGACATGGTGATGTCATTGATCAGATCTCGAGCAATGCAAGTATCGAGTGATAAAGGAAATAAGACATGACTGTCCCGGTTCAAACAACGAAAGATCTTCGTGGAACGCACAGGGGTCACATGGCCATCCAGGTCCCTCTGTTGATCATTGGTGTGGGAGTGTCCTGACCATGTCTGGAGTGTTCCTGAACCGTGGGGTATCACGCTTAAGGGCTTGATGATGCTTAGAGAGTGTTTATAGGATCGGTGGAATCACCGAAGAGTTGTAGAGAGAAAACCGAAAGGGTTTCGGTAAGTCCGAAGGATATCCGGAGTGGAGGTGGAAGTGTTCCATAGCCATGGAGGTTAAATAATATGTGAATGAATGTTAAATGTTGATTTAATCAATTATTCATAATTATTTAATAAAGAGAAAAATCAATTAAATGGTCAAAGGCTTAATGGGCCAATTCCCGGAGGGGAGAGGGCCCATTAGGGGAAAGGAGAGAGGGAGAAGGGGCAAGGGGGCTGGCCGGCTGGGCATAGCCCCTCGCGTGGGGCCCACTAGGGGCTGGCCGGCGGCCTCCCCTCCCTCTCCTCTCCTTTAGTTCCACCCCGGGACTTTGAGGGAGGTAGTACCTCCCCTCCCCCTATATATAGTGGGGGTATTTGGCCAAATTAAAATACACCAATAATCAATAAAGGTCTTCTCACTTTTGGGAGGACCTCTAGTTGATATTTTCTCTCTCCCCCTCTCTCTCTCTCTCGTGACCATGGTCCCAAGTCTAGACTGCGCGAGCGAGAGACATCTTCACCGCGGAGCGCCATCACGCTGCGAGATTCGGATCCAGGAGCTCTACTTCCACAACTGCTGCTGGATCGGGGAAGCGGGAGTCATCGTCATGCACCGGACGTGTGTAACTCCCCGTGAGGTGTCGCACTTGAGGCACTCAAGTTGTTGGAGCCAAAGGAGCGCGAGGACTTCATCACGACCTTGAGGTCGGCTTCGGCTCGTCTACATCAACCACCCTCGTCTTCAAGGGTAATTTTGCGAAAAGCCCCTCCCATTACGGTATTAATAATAGATAGGTCCTGGAAGCTTCAGAGGTTCAGGGGCGTAGAGTAAAATTTATTGTTTTCATACGCGGAACCCTAACAGTGGTATCAGAGCTAGATCTATGTGTAGTAATGCTAGTACGGGTAGAACACACGAGATGTAGCGTGTGGGTGTTGATCTTTTAGTTGTTACCTGTACTTGTGTATACCGCAGTAATGCTTGATGAAGCGGCCCCCAACCGCCTTTACGCGTTCATTCGCGAGACTAGTCCACGCTTGACATACGGCTTGTACTGTATAAAGTGGCTTAGGGGGTGTCTGTCTCTCTCGCATTAGTTGGTATACCATTTGCAACGGAGGGCCCCGAAAGGGGTGTAGTAGAAACAACTACTTGATCAGCGTTGTGCTGAAAGTTCATAGGTAAGAACAGTTCTTGTGCGAAAGCCCATTTAGCCACGTAAAACATGCAAAGATAAAGTAGAGGCGTTTAACTTTGTTTTGCAGGGGGGCGTTGCTTTGTGATATGGTTGTGGCAAAGGTAAAGTGATTACCTTTTGTTACGTAGTAGTATATAGTCACGGAGGTGACGGACTACTGAGGAATGACACCTGGTGTCTCACGGGCGCCGAACTCTGCGCGGAATCCGGTGACGACGGATGGAAATCACGACGTGAAAGACCATATCACATCGCATTTACATTCAATGTTATTGTTTGTATATCTTATTGTGTGCTAGTATTAGATACTTGACGGTAGCCTAATAAGATGATCCCTGTTAAAATTACCAACGATTGTGTTCCCCCTTAGTGTGCACCACCAAGAAAGTTCTTCGGTATGAGGCGATCCAGGATACAGGCCTGGGTGTCAGAGATATCTACGTTCGCATACAGTGGGTGTAAGCCATGTTGCACAGCGAATACACTAAGGTTGAGTTGGCGAGCCTAGCACGCCATAGAAGCATGGCCTCGGAACACAGAAGGTCGAAAGATCGAGCACGAGTCCCATGAATGATGTGACCGATGTTTAGCGTCCACCTTTGAACCCACATCGATGGCCGTGTTCAATCCGGGGAGATGTGGCTGATAGGGGTCGTGTTATCACTAGGAACCCTTGTGGGGATAGGTGTTTTTGAGTGGAGTTATTATTAACTCATTTAATTATAAACTTAGTCTAAATTCCTTTTATAATTATAGATATAGATGGCACCTTTCCTTTTGATGTTGATTGGTTAGAAGGAGAGAAGCTCAGATTAGATGGATCAAACTTCTCCATATGGGTTGCACGTCTCCACGTTCTCCTTAGTGAGAATGACGTGGTCGACTACATACTCGATGGGGTGGAGTTGGATCAGCCCACTGACATAGAGACCCCAGAGCAGCAGAAAGACCGCTATCTCCGTCGTGAGATGGCCTCCTTCATTTCAGTTACCATGCATTTCAGAATGGTGGATGAGCTGTGGCCTTTCGTGGGTGATGTCAACCCTTGTTCGGTGATGCTACAGCTTAGGACACATTTCGTGGAACAAGTACGCATATGGGAGCATGAGTTGATGGGAGACTTCCTCTCCATTAAGATAGAGGAGAACTCGTCACTGGACGACCACTTGGAGCACATGCATGATGTGTACATGAGGCTTGCATACTTCCTGGATAGCTGGATGACGGTCTCTTTTGCAAACGGCGTTGTGTTGCGGTCGCTGCCACCAAGCTACCAAGCACAAGACAGGACTTGCGTAATGAGGGCGACGCGGAAACAATGGAGTTCCACCGGTTCGTGACACATCTCAGGAATGTGTTGGTTGAACCAGATGTCGCTCAGGTCGTCAATGACAAAGGTATATATTTGATATATAGTTTTATAAATGTTATAATCTTGCAAACATATTTTCTGTGTTAAGTATATCTGATACTTGTTCTGTTTTGCTAAAAACAGGTCCTTCTGCATGAGAGGTGCTTGCTAGAGAGGAGGTGATGTTGCGTGTTGATGGCGAGCATGATGATGACGGCCGACGACACCCTCCCTCGACATTTATCACTTAGTTTATGTTTTAGGATGATTATTGTAATCAAGAGATTGTGAACTTATTTAGTGTGTCTCACACTTCGTGAAACAGTTATTCATATGAGTTTGTAACAAACAGTTGTTCTACTTTTATGAACAATTTCTATTCGTGTTCATATCTTGTTTGATTATGTGTGAATTATCCTTGTTGTTTGAAACTAATTAACAATGCATGAACATTTGTAAAACATTAAAATGCCTTGTTTAAAATACCTGACTTAAATGATATTTCATTTATGAATGAAAACCATTGTTTAAATTCAAAGTTATGTTGATAATATGTGAAAGACATTCGATTTCTTATCACATATAAATCATGCCTAAGTTTGGCAAAATAACTTGAACACTGTGTATTACTTGAATACAGAGTGTTTAAAGAATTATTAAAAGTAAATACATATTCGATGTGTTGTGTTTTAACGAAAATGGTAATTATCATTATATGATTGTTTAAATGTGTAAAGAAGTTTACCAAAGGAAACATGAATATGAAACTATTTGATTTGATCAAAGAGTTTCATCAACAAAGGGTATAAATATAAAAGAGAATCCAATTACTATGATTTGATCAATAGTAATGAAATTCGAATTTATAAGAATGGCATAAAAGTAATTGTGAAATGCAAAACGTTTTGAAACGTCAAAATGCAAAGCATCACAATGTGATATTAGATATCAAAGGGGGTGAATAGAAGGCACCAAATAAATCGTTGTAGTGTAGATGTAGAGACCATTAGTTAGAAATAGTTAGCACTCAATTAGAATGTAGTGAACCATTAGAATTCGTGAAAGTTTTGGGGTTATTCGATATAACCAAAACAATACCGAATAAGTCCTTGTAGAATATTCATTGGAAACTTTGAATACAAAATCCATAGCTGAAACCAAAAGGAAAGCAAGATTCGTATTGCTTGGATTTTGGTGCATTCTTGAGAAAGCTCACTTTTAGTGATGTTTCTTAATTATGGAGCAAATAGAAAATAGTGTAAAACACGATGAGGATTCAAAACCCTTCATCAGAGTGTTGAGAAGCGCAACGGACAACGTCCCTGAACGATTCCCTGCACAAAAGGAAAGAATCAATGATATTGATCATTGTGTTTTCCCCACTAGTGTTTTCACTACATGAAGTAGGATTCAAAATGTAATCCATATCTTGTATGGAGACATTTGTGAATCATTTGTCATGATTATTGGAATATGACATACCTACGAACTACTAAGGAAATAATGGTAAACTAGAATTATGAGAAATCCTAAAAGCAAAATTCACTTGAGATTAGAAAGCAATTCGTTGCTAAATCTCACAAGTAAAGGGGGTTACTTGAATTTTCCCAAATGACTGCAAAGCCATAGTGGAAAAAGGGGTGAATGACAAAATCACAAATTGTCAAGTATTCGACAAATTCAAATGAATTTGATTCATGTGTGCTAAATGTCTAGTGGATTTAAAACTAGTAATAGTACTAGTATCTCATAGTAAATCTCCAAGTTTGATATTTGATCAAAGGATTTTGAAGTTATTCAAAATAGTGAGTGGATATGCAATTTGCATAAAATTGAGTGGGAGCTATGAAAATCTTCCTGAAACAATATGTGATTGACATATTTTTAAATGGGAGCAATATAAGTCTCAAATTCAAATGTAGGAACATATTTTGAGTGGGAGCTTATAGGAGTAATTCTTAAGTATGTTAAGAATGAAAGCGCAAATACTTATGAATAATGATTTATAAGATGTAGAAGTTGATAATAGGTGTATTATGATATTATGTAGTATTCCTTAAGGGATTCTGAAAGGGGTTCCAGAATAGAAGTTAATTAAGGAACTGGTCCTTAATAACTCAAATTAGGAATAATATTAAGTTTAACATCAATGGTTGATAGGAAGAAAAGGATGATCGTCATCCACTATGTTGAGACATAGGTTTTTTCTTAGAAAACCATGATGATAACTTAGCATAATATATGATCCAATATGGAGCGTTTAAAAGTGATTAAGTTTGAATCACGGAATGTTGAGCTGAGTTTGTCCGCAGTGTCTAGTAGAGAACTGCATACATGTTTTCCAAATCCATAAAGGATGACATATCTTAAAACATAAAGGATTATGTTATAAGGGAATATGTTGGAAACTCCTATAAATATCGATTAAAGTCAAGTAGGAAGCGAGCTGAACAAAACATCGAAAGTTGCACAGAGTGCACTAGTGTTTCAATGAATACATTTATAATAATAGATAAGGGTACCATCTAAAGTGTTGTATAATGTTATGGCGGGGCTAGTTCGCTTTTAACGTAGAATGATGTGTCCCAAGGCAGAGTGCCCATGAGAAAGCCCTCAAGGTTGATCTAACGTCATTGTAGGCTCCTAGAATCAGACCTCGTTCTGCTGCCATAACGATGATGCATACACACAGATGCAATCATGTGATGATAAAGTATTAATGTCAATCAAGGTGACATTAGTAAGTTGCAAAGGATTTGGGACTGTAAAGTGCAGACCCAAGACTCAACCTCTTCCATGAGCAAGCATGTTCAGGGTACCGGATATATGGTGCCAAAGATTGAGAACAAATGCAGCTAGTGTATTTGTACTCTAGTGCAAGTGGGAGACTGTTGGAAATATGCCCTAGAGTCAAATAGTAGTAAGGACTATTACCATATTTCATATAGTTTATGATTAAGTTTTATATCATGTTATTGTTGGAGATATGCCCAAGAGGCAATAATAAAGTGGTTATTATTATATCTTTATGTTTATGATAAATGTTTACATCCCATGCTATAATTGTATTAACCGGAAACATTAATACTTGTGTGTTTTGTAAACATAAAAGAGTCCCTAGTAAGCCTCTTGTTAAGCTAGCTTGTTGATTAATGGATGATCATGGTTTCCTGATCATGGATATTGGATGTCGTTAATAACAAGATCATATCATTAGGAGAATGATGTGATGGACACACACACCCATAGTAAGCATAGCATAAGATCAAGTCATTAAGTTCGTTTTGCTACAAGCTTTCAAATGCATAGTAACCTAATCCTTCGACCATGAGGTTATGTTAATCACCATCACCGGATGGGTACTTTAATGACATCAAACGCCGCTTCGTAACTGGGTGGTTATAAAGGTGTCATTGGGTATTCTGAAAGTATGTGTTGAAGCGCATGGACCAAGATTGGGATTTGTCCATCCATATGACGGATAGATATGCTCTGGGCCCTCTCGGTGGAATGTCATCTAGTTAGCTTGCAAGCATGTGACTGGGTCAGAAGGGATGACATAACATGGAACGAGTAAAGAGTACTTATTAGTAACGAGGTAGAACAAGGTATGAAGATACCGACGATCAAACCTCGGATAAGTAGAATATCACGTGACAAAGGGAATTGGTTTCATATGTTAATTGGTTCTATCGATCACAAAGTCATCGTTGAGTATGTGGAAGCTGTTGTGGATCTCCAGATCCCGCTAATGGTTATTGATCGGAGATGTGTCTCCATCATGTCTACATGTTCACGAACCGTAGGGTGACACACTTAAGGTTAGAAGTTGTTTTAAGTAGATATCGGAATGTGCGTTGGAGACCGAATGTTGTTCGGAGTCTCGGATTGGATCGGGGACATCACGAGGAGATCCGGAATTGTCCGGAGAATAAGATTCATATATTGGGGATCATTTTCTAAGTTAGGAAATGTTCCGGAGTGTTTGTATGGAGATTCTAGAAGGTTTCGGAATGTTTTGGAAGGTTCTAGAAGATTTCTTGGAGTTTGCTTGAAAACCAAGAAAGGATCAAGGAGTCTTTGTGGGGCAAGACACGGATTCGTGGGGGAGGAGGATTCCTCCCCCCCTCCCAATCCGCCGGCCAAGGAGGGAGGGGAGTCCTACTAGGACTCCCCCTCCCATGGTGCCTCCCTCCTTTAAATAGAGGGGAGGGGGCGCCACCCCCTAGACCTCTCCAACAACAAACCCTAGCCGCCGCCTCTCTCCTCCTCCTTCGCTCTGCTCCGGCTTAGGCGAAGCCCTGCAGAATTCTCTACTCCACCACCACCACACCGTCGTGCTGCTGGGATTCCGTGGAGAAGATCTACTACCTCCATGCTGCTGGAACGGGAGAGGAAGGTGCTGCCGACTCCGCCGCGTGTGACCCATTGAAGCGCTGCCGGAACGCGGCGTCAGAAGGATCGTCCACACGATCTTGAGATCGGCAAGTGATCGACTACATCAACCCCGAGATCTAATCTCGTAACGCTTTCGGATCTACGAGGGTTAGTACAGATCTATCTCGTTGCACATGTCTAATAGATTAGATCTTGGCTTTTATCTAGATTAGATCTGGGTTTTGTTCGTTCTTGCGGTAGAAATTTTTTGTTTTCCATGCTACGAACCCATCAGTGGTATCAGAGCCAGGTTTATCGTAGATCATTTGCGAGTAGAACACAATGGTTTTGTGGGCGTTGGTGCTCGCCGTCTTTTTGTGTACTTTGCATCTTGCGGTATGGTGGGATGAAGCGGCTCGGGCTAACCTTACATGTCGCCACATGAGACTTGCTCCACGCTTGACGTGTAACTTGCTTTGCACAAGTGGCTTTGCGGGTGTCTGTCTCTCCCATTATAGTATAGATCCAATCTACACTTTGCACTTGATAGCACTTGTATCAACGTTGTGGTTCAGTTTAAGTAGGTAAGATCCGTTCTTATTAAAGCCCCAAACCACGTAAAACATGCAAAGAAAATTAGAGGCGTCTAACTTGTTTTTGGGGTTTTGTGATGTGATATGCCCATCATGTGATTGTGATTATATTTGATGTATGCAATGATCCTTGTTGTAATATGGCAACGGCAGAGCCTAATGGTTGTCTTTTATTCATTAAGACCTGCGTCTATTCATCTTGTAATGGCTTTATTCCAAATAGTTGTAATAGTTTCTAGTGATGATGGACAACCATGAAGTGGCGCCTTGACCTTGGCCTTAATGCTGGTGATGATGGAGATCATGTCCGTGCTTTGGAGATGGAGATCAAAGGCATAAGAAGAAAGGGCCATATCATATCACACTAATTATGAATTGCCTGTGATGTTAATCCTTTATGCATCTTGTATTGCTTAGATCGTGTGGCGGTAGCATTATAAGATGATCCCTCTCACTAAATATCAAGTAATAAAGTGTTCGTCCTTAGTAGGCACCGTTGCTAAGACTAAATGTTTGAAGCATCTCGTGATGATCGGGTGTGATAGATTCTACGTGTGCATACAATGGGTGCAAGCCAGATTTGCACATGCGGATACTAAGGTTAATCTTGAGCCTAGCATGTGGACATGGTCTCAAACACGGAATACCGAAAGGTAAAGCATGAGTCATATGGATGATATGATGAACATGTTGATTGTTCGCCTTTAAAGCTACATCATCTCACATGATGATCGGACTTGGTGTAGTGGATTTGGTTCGTGTAATCACTAAAACAACTCGAGGGATGTTGTTTTGAGTGGGAGTTCATTTGTAATTTGGATTAGTCGAACTCAATTTATCATAAACACAATCAAAGTGAATTTGCATAGTTTGTTGTAGTCATTGGCATCCGTTCACCACCTTACGCTTAGTTATAGTTGAGATAGTGGAACTATAAAAATTCTGGATATTTTCTTTACGAACTAGTATCGTATTGTTTTGAGTGTCAATCTAAAGTTTAAAAGCCATATTGCAAACTTTCAGCAAACTCCGTTTACTCTGTGAAGTTTAATAAACAGTTTTAAATCAAGAGTAACAATTCCAGTGTTAGTATCTAACCTATCATGTTTGCCTCCATGATTCTTGATACTCAAAAGATTGTTTTTAAATATCAAGTTTATCTAAGAGCTGAAAGCAATGTTTCAGAAACCATCATATGTGAAAGGTATTGCGATATCTAAAACAATATGTTGGTTACAACATGATAGAGTATATGTCCTCATATTTGATGAGAATTTGTGAAGGTTGGAGATGCTAGTCGTCCTAATCCTCCAAAAGGTTTTGGAAAAGAAACATTATACTCGCAATTCACCTTTATAAGCTATAGCAGCTTGATCATGAAAGTTGTCATGATAAGGATGAATAAAAGATGTAAGTAAAATGTTTACTACACTAAAAGATTACTAAAGAATGGAATTTTGAAAGAATGCCAAACATTTGATGAAGGTGATCCACTTCAAAGTGCAAGTCCAAAGGTATTAGTATTTGACTATACACACTTTGTACTATGTGTCATGTGAATGACACCACTATTGATGTTGATAGATTCTTTTAAAAGAAAAGGAATTGTTGGAAGAGAATCTATAAAATATTTGGCAGAAAAGAAAAGATTGGAGATATCCAACTTAGGTATATAGAAGATACATGTTATGGCTGTATTCCTTGGTTGTTAAACAACGTGGTTCTATGGTATTGGATACCGAATTGGTTGGTATGAAGTGTCATACAGGACAACACAATTCATGAACTGCAATGGCCTAAGTAACAAGCAAGAGAATATGTGATGATGTTCATCGAAAACAAACAAAGGGTTGTTGTGTTGCTCGTTAACATCAAAGCTTACCTTCAAGATTTGTTTCAATAATTGTTATTTTGATCAGGTATTATGATGACAAAAGGTTGTTCAAATAATTACCGTATTCCATAATAGATGGATGATATACAAGTCTGGTTGGAGAAATAACGACCATAAAACTAACGCTAAAATGTTGCAAGACAAATGATTGAAAGATCACTTGCAAAGTGACATCACCGTTTAAATTATATTAGGGATACATGAAGAAACTCCATGTTGATGGATTTTTGGAGTCTTTGATTTTGATCAAATGACGCTTGTGATACTTTCCTGGAGATAATTAAAACTCCGTTCGTAGGCCAAAAGAGGAACGGACGACTAACTGATTGGAATTTGTACATATTGATGTATATAGTCCATTATGTGTAAATGGGCGATGGATTTCAACTTCATATGCTTTCTCCGAAGATTTGAGTGAGTATATGTATATACTTACTCAATAAGGAAGAAGTATGAAACATTTGAAAATGTTCAAAGACTTTCAAGATGAAGTGGAAAATCATTGTAACAAGAAAATAAAAAGTTTATGATTGGATCATAAAGAAAGATGTTTGAGTTACAAGTTTAGCAAAACACCTAAGATTTGAGGAATCGTTCCATGGATTTGCATTTCCCAAAACACCATAGGAGTATGGAGTGTTCGAGATATGTAATGAAACCTTGTTTGACATGGTAAGATCAAAGGTGTCATTTATAAAACAACCATTATATTTTAAAGATTAAAGCTTTAGTGACTTCCGCTTTTACACTAAAAAGAGCTCCATCGTGATCCGTTGAAATGACACCATATAAGTCATGGTTTGGGATAAAACCCAGGTTGTCCTTTCTTAAATTTTTGGTATGATAGGCATAAGTAAAATGTTTACAACCAAAGTCGGATGAGCATGTCTTTGTAGGTTATTTCGAATAACCATTGGGTATTCCTCCATAACACTGAAGACAAAAGTGTTTTTCACTTAGAATGTCGAGTTTCTTGAGAAGGAATTTTTGGTGAAAAGTTAAGTGGGAGGACAATAGAACTTTGACAAGGTTGTTGAACCTTGGCTAATATGTGCTGAGTTGCGCAGCGTCGGTAAGTGTCCCAGAGGCAGCAACAATGCTCATGGCTCATGTGCCTCAAAGGTTGTGGTCACGGAGATCTAAGTTACTATTGAACCAAGTAGGTCGGGTAAGTAATCAAATGCCAAGATTTGAGAGTTAAATCATTGTTGTTTGACAATGATGAACCGACTACATGCAAAGAAGCAATGATGGGCCCTGACTTCGTTAAGTGGCTTGAAGCCATAAAATCCGTGATAATTCCATACACGAGAAATCAAGCTTTGAATTTGAAAGACCCTCTGGAAAGGTGCAAGACCTTACAGTCGTATATGGATCTATAAAGAAATAGACATGGATGTTTCACATCTATTAAATTGTTGACATGTCGGAAAGAGTTTACGACAATGTTCAAGGAATTGACTATGATAAGATTTGATCTTTCATAGCGATATTTAGTCTAGACGGATTAATGTAGCAACCACTACATATATTTTGGTATATGGTAGTTGAACAAACAAAACAAGTTCTTCTAATAGAATGGTTACCTAGGATGTGTCCATGACACGATCCAAAGGGTTTTGTTTATTCAAAGGATGCTAAAAGAGTATGCAAAACTTCAATGGTTGAAGTGAGCATCGCGGAGTTGGAATCTTCACCGTGATGAAACCGTTAAAAGGTTTAATTTCATCAGAGACGATGAAGATGTTTGCATTTTGCAAGAAATTAAGTGGGAGCGCTAAGACATATTTCTAATACATTATGTGAAATACATATTGTTGATTAGAAATGATGTATCTTTTATTGACACAGGTTAAGAACTTCATTTCGATGAAAGACTTAGGCATAACCCAAGAATTAGGCATCAATGTCTATATGGATAGATTGAGGCGCTAATATGGTTTTGCCAAATGTACATAGATAATATGTTGAATGAGTTCAATATGGAAACAACAAGAAAGGTTCTTGACGCACGGAAAGGACTGAATCAAGATTCAAGTGTGTTGACACGAGATTCAAGTGTTTTGACACTTGGTGAAATCGCAAGAATATTTTGATCAATCGTTCTTTGAGATGTACATATCCAGATATGTCCTATGCTCTAAATGTTATGATCATATACCAGAATGACTCATAAGATGATCATTGGACAATAGTAGGGATATTCCTATGATCTTTGGAAGAACTAAGAATATAATAGTGGTGATAAATAGTTCATTGTAAATTGTTGCATTGATACTAGTTTTGTCACAAATTAAGTTTATCTCAATTTAAACTATGGGTGGCACAATGTAATGGAAAGGAAGTTCCATAACGGATTTGGTTGAGTACCAAAGTTAAAACATTGTGACAGATACTACAACAAAATGCTAAGTATATGACTGCTATTGTAGCAGCAAATGAGGGCATTTGCGTCAAGTAGTTTGTTATCAAACTAGGTGTGGTTCATAGCGGGATAATACTATGAAGATACATTGTATGACAATTGTATCAACATGATTTAATCCCAAGGAACTAAAGGTCTCACCAAAGGACCAAATATATATAATGCCATCTCATTGGAGAATGAGTAATACGTAGAAACGCAAGGACATGCAAATACACACGGACCTGGAAGTGTCAGATCCGAACATTATGTTTACCACTAGCAATAGTGTCTATACAACACCAGAAAGCCATAGGTGTTGAGTGCACAAGTTTTTTAACTAGATTATTGACTCTAGTGCAAGTGGGAGACTATTGGAGATATGCCCAAGAGGCAATAATAAAGTGGTTATTATTATATCTTTATGTTTATGATAAATGTTTACATCCCATGCTATAATTGTATTAACCGGAAACATTAATACTTGTGTGTTTTGTAAACATAAAAGAGTCCCTAGTAAGCCTCTTGTTAAGCTAGCTTGTTGATTAATGGATGATCATGGTTTCCTGATCATGGACATTGGATGTCGTTAATAACAAGATCATATAATTAGGAGAATGATGTGATGGACACACACACCCATAGTAAGCATAGCATAAGATCAAGTCATTAAGTTCGTTTTGCTACAAGCTTTCAAATGCATAGTGACCTAATCCTTCGACCATGAGGTTATGTTAATCACCATCACCGTATGGGTACTTTGATGACATCAAACGCCGCTTCGTAACTGGGTGGTTATAAAGGTGTCATTGGGTATTCTGAAAGTATGTGTTGAGGCGCATGGACCAAGATTGGGATTTGTCCATCCATATGACGGATAGATATGCTCTGGGCCCTCTCGGTGGAATGTCATCTAGTTAGCTTGCAAGGATGTGACTGGGTCACAAGGGATGACATAACATGGAACGAGTAAAGAGTACTTATTAGTAACGAGGTAGAAAAAGGTATGAAGATACCGACGATCAAACCTCGGATAAGTAGAATATCGCGTGACAAAGGGAATTGGTTTCGTATGTTAATTGGTTCTATCGATCACAAAGTCATCGTTGAGTATGTGGGAGCTGTTATGGATCTCCATATCCTGCTAATGGTTATTGATCGGAGATGTGTCTCCATCATGTCTACATGTTCACGAACCGTAGGGTGACACACTTAAGGTTCGAAGTTGTTTTAAGTAGATATCAGAATGTGCGTTGGAGACCGAATGTTGTTCGGAGTCTCGGATTGGATCCGGGACATCACGAGGAGATCCGGAATTGTCCGGAGAATAAGATTCATATATTGGGGATCATTTTCTAAGTTAGGAAATGTTCCGGAGTGTTTGTATGGAGATTCTAGAAGGTTTGAATGTTCGGAAGGTTCTAGAAGATTTCTTGGAGTTTGCTTGAAAACCAAGAAAGGATCAAGGAGTCTTTGTGGGGCAAGACACGGATTCGTGGGGAGGAGGATTCTCCCCTCCCAATCCATGCCAAGGAGGAGGGAGTCCTACTAGGACTCCCCCTCCCATGGCGCCTCCCTCCTTTAAATAGAGGGAAGGGGGCGCCACCCCCTAGACCTCTCCAACAACAAACCCTAGCCGCCGCCTCTCTCCTCCTCCTTAGCTCTGCTCTGGCTTAGGCGAAGCCCTGCAGAATTCTCTACTCCACCACCACCACCACACCTTTGTCGTCTTGTTAGGATTACGTGGAAGATCTACTACCTCCATTGCTCATTGGAGCAGGGAGAGGAAGGTGCCTTCGACTCCAAGACGTGTGACCGACTGCGGAAGCGCTGCCGGAACGCGGCGCCGGAAGGATCGTCCACACGATCTTGAGATCGGCAAGTGATCGACTACATCAACCCCGAGATCTAATCTCGTAACGCTTTCGGATCTACGAGGGTTAGTACAGATCTATCTCGTTGCACATGTCTAATAGATTAGATCTTGGCTTTTATCTAGATTAGATCTGGGTTTTGTTCGTTCTTGCGGTAGAAATTTTTTGTTTTCCATGCTACGAACCCATCAGTTATAACTGTATTGAATGGAAATATCAATACACGTGTGATATAGAAACAACCAGGGGTTCCCAGTGAAACTCTAGTCACTGGTTCACTGGTCAACAGATGATCATGTTTCCTGATCATGTGGCATTTATGCCAGTTGGAAATGGAGTCAACTCATTTGGAGAATGAGATGATGAACTAATACCCAACCTAAACATCGTGACCCGATCATGTCGCGAAGTTCAAGTTACGATGATTAGAAATGGATCCTCGTAGACTATTCCTTAGACCGTGAGGCTATATCAATCACTGTCTCCCGAGAGTGCTTAGATAGCATCAAACGCCACTCGATAATACAGTGGTTATAAAGGTGTGTTCAGGTACTCGGAGGAAACCGTGGAGGCAATATATGTCAAGAGCGGGATTTGTCTATCCATGTGACAGGAATATACTCAAGGGCCCACTCGGAGAAGTTGTATCCAATATCACTTGTCGGAACGGGTCAAGTAGCATTGTTCGGTAACGAGATTGAACACGACATGGTGATGTCATTGATCAGATCTCGAGCAATGCAAGTATCGAGTGATAAAGGGAATAAGACATGAATGTCCCGGTTCAAACAACGAAAGATCTTCGTGGAACGCACAGGGGTCACATGGCCATCCAGGTCCCTCTGTTGATCATTGGTGTGGGAGTGTCCCGACCATGTCTGGAGTGTTCCCGAACTGTGGGGTATCACGCTTAAGGGCTTGATGATGCTTAGAGAGTGTTTATAGGATCGGTAGAATCACCGAAGAGTTGTAGAGAGAAAACCGAAAGGGTTTCGGTAAGTCCGAAGGATATCCGGAGTGGAGGTGGAAGTGTTCCATAGCCATGGAGGTTAAATAATATGTGAATGAATGTTAAATATTGATTTAATCAATTATTCATAATTATTTAATAAAGAGAAAAATCAATTAAATGGTCAAAGGCTTAATGGGCCAATTCCCGGAGGGGAGAGGGCCCATTAGGGGAAAGGAGAGAGGGAGAAGGGGCAAGGGGGCTGGCCGGCTGGGCCTAGCCCCTCGCGTGGGGCCCACTAGGGGCTGGCCGGCGGCCTCCCCTCCCTCTCCTCTCCTTTAGTCCCACCCCGGGACTTTGAGGGAGGTAGTACCTCCCCTCCCCCTATATATAGTGGGGGTATTTGGCCAAATTAAAATACACCAATAATCAATAAAGGTCTTCTCACTTTTGGGAGGACCTCTAGTTGATATTTTCTCTCTCCCCCTGTCTCTCTCTCTCGTGACCGTGGTCCCAAGTCTAGGCTATGAGCGAGACATCTTCACCATGGGCGTCGTTCTAGGCTGAGATTCAGATCCGAGAGCTCTACTTCTGCAATTGCTGCTGGATCAGGGAAGCAGGAGTCATCGTCAGGCACCGGACGTGTGCAACTCCCCGCGAGGTGTCGCACTTTAGGCACTCAAGTCGTTGGAGCCAAAGGAGCGCGAGGACTTCATCACGACCTTGAGGTCGGCTTCGACTCGTCTACATACGCAGAACCCGAACAATGGGAAGGCTAGGTCTCGGGTACCTGAGTAGGTTACAAGTTAGAGTTCGTGTCTAGTCTAGTCTTAGACTTTCCTTGTCTTGTATGCTTGGAATTGGTGTCCTTGTAGGCTTCGTATCAGCCAAACTGTCATGGGCTTCATGGATCTTCGTATATCTTCGAGTGAGCTTTCTGTTGAACCATATCGTATATACCAATAATGGGCATCCAAAGGGTGATGCCCATGTCAACCGCTCTGTAGTTGAGAAGGCTCACGAGATATAGTCATTTTCCAAGTAACTTGAGCACTTCACTTGTGTGTTGCTGGACAAGTTTGTGGCAAAGTCATCATTGCCAAGTTTCCTCCCTTGGGGGGGGGGGATTTCGCTACTTATCTAAAACATAAGAGACAAGAGCTTTCTGTTTTAGATCTCATTGGGACTCTTGATGTGAAAGAGAAGGATAAAGTAAAAGACACACGTGCTCGAGGTGTTGAGGGAGGTTCTAGTTCCAACTTGGTACAAATGAAGAACTTTTAGCCCCACAAGTTTAAGAACAAGAACAAGTTTGGTATCTCAAAGGGAAGTTTGATGAGAAGAACAAGGCATCATAGTCTACCAACTTTAGGAAGAAGACTGATAAAAAGAAAGGTGTTTTCCATGTGCGAGGTAATCCTGATCAGATGGCTCATAGTTTTCCTAACCGCTTTGCCAAGCGTCAACATGGGAAGAGTGACAAGACCACTAATGTTGTCATTAGGAATACTGAGATGGAGGATGATGGATATGGTATATTTCCTAGCGTCCTTTCAGTATATCATTCACCTGATTGGTGGATTGACATGGGTGTCAATGTACACGTTTCTTCTGATATTCCATGTTTTCTTCATATCAGGCTGCATGAGCTTCCTCCGTGCTGATGGGTAACAACTCACATGCTTCTATTCATGGTGTTGGTATGACCGGTCTGAAGTTTACTTGGGAAAGACTCGGTGCCTGAAGAACGTGCATTATGTTCCCTCCATCGATAGAAATGTTGTTAGAGGATCTCTTATGTGTTGAGATGGCTACAAGATTATTTTCGAGTCTAATAAATTTATAGAGTCCAAGTATGAAACTTTAGTTGGTAAAGGTTGTGAGTATGGAGTCTTATTTCGCTATCATTGTCATATGTTTGTAATAAAGTTATTAATCGCATTCACAAATTTTGAATCTAGTGTCTAGCATTCTCGTTTTTGTCATATTAATTTTGGTTGCATAACACAGCTAGCCAATAATGAATTAAATCCCTAATTTCACTATTGTTGATTTAAGTGCCAAGTGTGTGCAAGCAAAGGAAAACTCGCAAGTCACATATGGCTGCAAAGGTGAGAATTTTGGTACCACTACAAATCATACATTCAGACCTTTGTGAGATGAATGGTTTGTTGATAGAAGGTGGAACGAAATATTTCATAACTTTGATCGATGACTCAACTAGATATTCTTATATGCATCTTCTGAAATCAAAATATGAGGCTTTCAGTTTTTTCAAAATCTATAAACCTAAAGAAGAAAAGCAACTTGATCAAAAGATCAAGAGGCTTAGGTCTGATCGTGGCGGAGAGTATTTCTCCAATGAGTTTCATTATTTTTGTGTGAAACCTGGTATAATCCATGAGAGGATGCGTCCCTACTCATCCTAGTCAAATGTGGTGGAGAAAACAAAAAAACGTACTCTTAATAGATTTGATTAACGTCATGTTAGATACATCGGATATCTCTAAGAAATGGTGGGGGAGGCACTATTTATTGCATGTCATGTCCTCAACCGAGTTCCAACAAAGAAGAAATAAATTACTACATTTGAAAAATGGGAGAAGAAAAGGTTAAACCCTCTTACTTACGGACTTGGGATATTTGGTAAAGGTTCATGTGCCCATCTCCAAGAAACGTAAGTTTGTACCAAAACTGTTGATTGTGTTTTTCTGAACCATGCTTTTCATAGAATTGGATATAGATTCTTGATAGTAAAATCTGAGGTACCTGACATACATGTCGGTACAATCATGAAGTCGCCTGATACGACTTTCATTGAGGATATATTTCCTATGAGGGATATTCCTAACTCATCGAATCAAGAGATGTTTAATGCATATAGTAAAAAAATTGCTATAATTTCTAAACCTACCATTCCAATTGATCACTTTGAAAATCCCGAGGAGGGGATTAATTCCTAAAAGGAGCAAGAGCTAAAATTAAGGGGTTATTCGGTATAGCTTATTTCTAGCATTTGTCTTTTAGTTTATAAGCAATAAAAGCACCTAAACATGTGTTTTATATTTGGGCTTTTAGATTATGCCATCATTTAACAATATCTACTCAAAAGCGAAAAAGCCAAAAACACCTATTTAGGTACTTTTGTGGCTTATAAACTAAAAATAATCCTATCCAAGCCTAACCAAATATCCGAGGCCTAGCCTCACTTATCTCCCGCAACAAGCTTGTAGGTTTGTAGAAAATGTCTCAAACTTGTGTAGATCAATTGGTGACCATATGCTTCAATTTATTGAATTTTTTATACTCCCTCCGACCCACAATATTGTTCTCAACTTTATCTAGATTCGGATGTACCTAGTTAATGATTTGAGGAAATCACCGCAGCCGCCGCCAGAGAGGCTCTCCCCAAGAGCACCCAAAATCCATCTAGGGTTCCATCCCTCTCGCCGGCGACGTCGTCGGTCCGCTCCACCTCCGGTGGCCCTAGGGCCTTGGAGGTGTGGCGGACCACGGCCTCTCGCCGGCGGGAGGTTTTCGTTTCTTGTTTAGTGTATTTTTTCGTGTCTTCTTCGAGATGTTGAGGCGACGGCTACGTCTTGGAGTCAGAATAAAGTCCTCCCCGCTCTATCCTTGCTCCGGGGGCGCTTCTAGCGCCGATGGAGGGCGCGTGGAGTCGTTTGTCCGACGGATCTCCTGGGATTCGGTCTGTTTTCGTGTTCGTTCGTGTGTTTTTAGATCAGTTTCTTCCAATATATGGTTGTCATCATTGGCGATGGTTGCTGCTCTAGTGCGTTGGTCCTTTGTGGCCTTAGCACGATGACTTCCCGCATGTCTACTACAACAAGCTCTACTACGACAAGCTTTGCCCGGCTCCGGTGATGGAAGGGCGAAGACGGCGGCGTGCCTTCGGCTCGTGCTAGTGTTTGTAGTCGTTGTTAGGTGGTCCAATCACCAATTTGTAATTTTTATTACTTTTGGTCCTCTTTGTACTGCTGTTGATGATTATTAATGAAATCGGTGGAATTTCGCAAAAAAAATGATTTGAAGAAATGACAAAAAACCACCACATTTGAGGCGTCGGTGTCACATGACCACCAAGTGGAGGCTAAGCGACACATAACCACCATCTCAGGGGCAGGTGCTCGACAGAGAGCACTGATTGCATGATTTGCTCGGTTTAATCAGTTTTCCGACAGGTGGGGCCTGCTGTCAGGTATGGTGTTGTCTTGACGGAGGGCGTGGACAGAATGTTCGCGTGGAATTACTGCTCGCTGCACTGCCTCCCGCTCCCGCCATGGCAGGGCCCGCGCTTGCGGGCGGGCGAGCGCGATCGGATATGAAGGTCGCCACGTGGAGGGGGCACAGCGGCCTGGCGGCGGTCGTGGCCCACCACCTCGGCGTCAGCGGAGGCAGAGCGGTGCTCGGCACGTGGCGTGCAGGAGGCTGCCTCTCTGGCGTCGCGCTTCGCGCGCCTGTTGTCCGCGGCCTTCCTCGCCTTCGCGCCCTCGCTTCCCGCCCCCTCCCCGTCGTTGCCTTCCGCCGTGTGGTTCGACGGCTTCCTCGCCTCCGCGTCGCCCTACCGTGTGCAGGTCTCGGGCTTCTTCTCCTCCCTGTTCCCCGCCAACTCCTCCTCATCCTCCCCGGCGATCATCGGCGTCGTCGCGCCGAGGCGGAGCGGTGACGACTTCGTGGCGAGCGTCGCGGAAGAGGGAACCAACGGGTCTAGTGCGGGTCGGCCCGGCAATCGATCGGGAGGCGGTGGCGTGGTACCAGGCGGCAGCGGTTCGGGAGGAGTTCGCAGCGACATCTCCGCCTCCGGTAACGCTACTACATCCTACGCGCCGCCCGATGTTCGCGTGGTAGGTGGCGGTGGTGCGAGCAGTACACATGGATCGCCAGTGCAGCGAGCAGTAATTCCACTAGGATCCTCCGTCAAGACAACACCACGTCATACCTGACAGTGGGCCCCACTTGTCGGAAAACTGATTAAACCGAGCAAATCATGCAATCAGTGCTCTCTGTCGAGCACCTGCCCCTGAGATGGTGGTTATGTGTCGCTTAGCCTCCACTTGGTGGTCGTGTAACACCGACGCCTCAAATGTGGTGGTTTTTTGTCATTTCCTCTAATGATTTAGACTAGATTCATCTGAATCTAGACAAAATTGAGAACATTAATATGGATCGGAGGGAATAGTATTTTTGAAGGGTTCCAAGAATTGGCTGTATCTAACAAACTCTAAGCAAACTTTAGAGCAGTTGCTAAAAGGTACTATATTTTTCCAGATTATTCAGTGAAAATTAATTAATACCTTGGATTCTTTTCAGATTCTTTTGAAAATGTTTGAAAAATCGACCCAAATTTGGGGAAGTCTTACACAAACTGAAGCAAAGTTGTTGACCGCTATAGACCCAAAATTTTACTCAGCAACAGGCCAACAATGCACAACATGACAGAGGTAATAGGTAAACTGGCAGAGTCAGTGAGTGAGGGAGGGATGGCAGTGCCACGGTCATTTCATGATTCATCACTCGTCCAATCGAGAACCGGTACGAATAATACGCAACGCTGGGCTCACTAGCTCCAGAAAGCTGCCGTCTTTGGCTCGTTGCTCGCCTCCTCCCTCCTACGTCAAATCACCCTCTCTCTCCCTCTTCGTCCTCTCTCTGCATTACTGCGTCCATTCCGTCCATCATTGCCGATAATGCACTTATGCCTAGTTGCCAAGGCCAAAGCTCGCGCCACTGTCTCACTCACCGCTCCCATACACATATCCTCTCTTCCAAATCCCCTACCTCTGCCCTCATCTGGTCAACTAAAAAACCTACTACCAGTTTCTACACCGATAGATACCAGAGAGAGAGAGAGAGAGAGGAAGAGGGAGGTGATCGCTGGCATGAGCTGCATCAAGATCCTCCTACTAGTCTCCCTGATCCCGCTCGCGCTGAGGGGAGCGTCGCTTCTCGGCGACGCCGTGGTGCCGTCGCCTTCCCCGGACTCTGCATCGGGCAGCACCGGCGTCTTGGCTCCTGTAGTGCAAGTGGAGCAATGGAGGCAGCACCAGCGGAGGAGGATAGCCGCGGGTCAGAACGGCCGCGCCACCGTCGCCTTCGCCCCGCGGCGGTTCGGCGGCGCCGGCTTCTTCCGCGACGACAAGAGGTTCGCGCCGACGGGGTCCAACCCGCTGCACAATCTCTGATCGATCGATCGATCGATCGATGGATTTCTTCTTGTAAATACGGTCCATCGGACTAATTATTGAGTATTGATTCGGTTTCATGAGTTGGCTGTCTCTGTGTCCTCTCGGTGTTTTGTCATATATATTGAGACCGCTTGCGTACGAGCATGGTAGTGGTAGCCGCCTTGGAGGCTGGAGCCGAGGCAGATGGAGGAGGAACCTCTATGTGTTAGTAATTTCGCCTACCGGTTGTTAATAACCCAGTGTAGGATTTTTATGGCCGATTGGTTTCACAAATCAGAACAGAGTTTGAGTCTGACATTGTAGTGTCGTGCTATTAGCACCACACATGGCGAGAGTATGACATTTTAGTGTCGTACTACTAACTAAATACTGATGAATGTAAATTAGTTCAAAAAGCTCGGTTTTATTTTACTGCAACAAGACAGTCCTGAAGACTCTGCTTAGCCTAATTAGAATACCACTGCAATATCATTGTCCGAATCTTTAAAGCGCTGCACTTAATACTAGTGACTCGGCCAACGATTTTTGGTTTCCATAGTAATGAGCCGTTCATGTTGGGGGCCAAGACAATGACAACTTAACGATTCATTGGGAACCAAATTAAAAGGAGCGCCGAGGGCCTTGGAGAGTGTTGGAATTTGAGATAGTTTAGTGCCGAGCATGACAAATACAAATTCTGAAATTCTTTTTGGCCTATTAGTACATGACAGCATGTGGCTGCGTAGTGGAGCTAAAAATTTAGTCTCACATTGTTAGTTGAGAGAGTTGCACCACCTTATATTGAAGGTTATTCTAGCACTACTAAGTGAGCGAGAAGAGAAGCAACTCTCACGCACTCCTCCTTTGACGCCTCATCGGGAAGCGGGTTGCGGGAATCTCGCCGAGTCGATCGACACTATATAAACTATCCGCAAACTCTATGTGACTACAACTCATCACACGCATCTCCTTCCAGTACACTGCGTCACCGTCTTCAGCTTCCTCGTCTCGACTTGCGGCGTGCACTGCAGATTGAGACAGTAGGCCTCCGTAACCTTGCCTCTTGTGAACCTGTATGGATGAGGGGTGATCAGATTTTTGGGAGCGCTCAAGCGCGACTACTGGCATCCACCACGTTGTCCGACAATGAGTTCTCGAACGATGACTTCTTCCTGGACGTCACCGACCTCTTCGACAACCTCGACATGGGCGACAATGGCGCTGCTACCGCTGTGACCACTGTTGTTGCCGCCACTGCACGGTACGTGACCCTGAACTTTCTCTTTCAAATTTTGCTAGAGTTTCTTGTTCTAGCGTATGGAGTAGATTTGATCAGTTTATACAGTCTAGATAATGCAATTTGTTCGTCTACTCTATTAGTCTACGTGATCTGTTTAATTGCTTTTTGTATGATCATATTTTACCAATTATTTATTCAGATTAAATCATATGGATTATTTCTTATAATTTCAACAATTCAAAACCTAATTATAGGCAATTGAATTCCACTGATGTAGGCCGCTTCGTTTTGATGGTATGCACTATAAGAGATGGCGCACGAGAGCAGCTTCCTGGTTTGAAAATCTAAACTGCTATAGCCCCACTCTTGGTAAGCCTGAAGGGGATCTTTCTACTGCTCAGGAAGTGAGCTTTAAGAAAGTCGATACCATGTTTATGGTGGCTCTTTTCAGTATTTTTTGGGAACAATAATGTTGACCTTTACATGTCATTTGATAATGGAAAGGACCCGTGGGATGCGCTCGAGACCAAGTTTGAGGTCTCGGACGCTAGCATTGAGTTGTATGTCATAGAGCAATTCTATGATTACAAGATAGTTGATGCGTGCTCCGTCATTGAGCCAACTCATGAGATATAATCACTTGCCAAAAAACTTGAACAGTTCAAGCGTACCTTATCAGACAAGTTTGTGGCCGATGGCATGCCACGCTTCCTCCCTTGTTGAGAAACTTCGCTACCTCTTCAAAATATAAGAGACAAGAATTTTTCGTTATGGATCTCATTGAGTCTCTTCATGTGGAAGAGAAGACGAGAGCAAATAACAAAACTTCTCGACGATATGAGGGAGCTTCTAGTGCCATTTTGTATATAAAATTTAAGAAATACCGATTTTGTATAACAAATACCTGAAAATCAACCTTACCACCCTCCCTCCATGATATATTTAAGCTTGCGCTCATTCCGCTGAGTCATTTAGGAGTATCAATTGTCTAAAGCTATTTACATAAATTTTGAATTGAAATTTCATACTTTCCAAACAAATTGAAACATAAAACCAACATGACTATACTGAATATACTATGAAAATCTTAGCTCATTATGCCCAATCATTTAGGAGAAACAATTCTCTAGGGTTATTTTGCCACATTTGAATGAACAGAAGTCAATAAAATAAAATTTCCTACCCTGGATGGGTTTCGGGATATATGCTCATTTTGCCTACCTTACGGGTATTTTTTTTCAGAAACTAGTTTGACCATATTTAAATTTATCCAATTGATAGGTAGGGTAGCTCGCCTTAGCCAACTCAATGCATATCTGAACCTGCCCAAGCCAAGCCGTGCAGTGGCATACACCGACAGGTGGGTCCACCATGTCAGACTAGAAATCAAATGGCTAAGCACATGAGAGTTTTGGATTTTTTTGGTTATAGGTTACCCTAGGTTATTGGTTATGTTTTAAAATCTTCCATGGTTGTGGTTTTTATGATACCTTAGTTTGAATGTTCCTTTGTGTGATTTACTCTATGTCAATAACCCTGGTAAAATCTTCAGTATATATAGGGCTAATTTATGATTATGTGCCCCTTTTGTGTTGCAATAATACATGTAATTTTATAACCGGGTTTAGTAAGAGCATCTCCACTCGTTGGAGGCCGCCGAAATCTGGCGATTTTTTGCTGGATCAGGCGAGCATTTGGCCTAGGGGCCTAAAACTTCCCGGTCACAAGCCCAAGTCACGCCGGTGAACACACTTGATTTCGGGGGTAAATCAAAATTAGGCAAAAAAAATGTGTAAATTTGGGCGAAATTCGTACTAATCTGGTGATATATAGCATATAGGTGAAATTGGTTCATTACATAGACTATTTAGACCGAAATAAAAATAAAACATGTAAACAATAAACTAAACACAGTTCACCGGTGCCGAGAGCGGCCTAGTTCATGCCGAGGCTCCGGTAGAACCGCGTGTCGTATTCGCCGTCGTCAACGCCATCATCATCGCAGTCGTCATCGTCGTCGATAGGGGGCTGCTTGCCTGGCCCGCGTCGCCGACTCGTGCAGGCCTACTGCTTGGCCCTTCGTCGGAGTCGATGTCGTCCAGTACGACGACGTTGCCGCGACGCCGAGCCTGGCGATTGGTTGCACGTAGGAGCTCCCGTTGGCACGTGGCCTCCTCCCACTTGTACTCCGCCTTGGACTAGGCGAGAGCGTCAGCGAGCCATATCGGCGACACATCGTTGAGGGTGGCCTCCAACGCCATCTTGAGGATGTAGTTGTCATGCTTGTCCTTTGGCGTATCCATCGGCTCTCTCTTCGGCCGGACAAGGCGGAGGCGGCCGGAAGGTGGGGATGCCTGGGGAGATGGCGAAGCGCGAGGCTCACCGATGACAATGCTGCGCAAACTGTTGGAAATATGCCCTAGAGACAAATAGTAGTAAGGACTATTATCATATTTCATATAGTTTATGATTAATTTTTATATCATGCTATAACTGTATTGAGTGGAAACATCAATACATGTGTGATATATAAACAATCAGGGGTTCCCAGTGAAACTCTAGTCACTGGTTCATTGGTCAACAGATGATCATGTTTCCTGATCATGTGGCATTTATGCTAGTTGAAAATAAGGTCATCTCATTCGGAGAATGAGATGATGAACCAATACCCAACCTAAACATAGTGACCCGATCATGTCACGAAGTTCAAGTTATGATGATTAGAAATGGATCCTCGTAGACTATTCCTTAGACCGTGAGGCTATATCAATCACTGTCTCCCGAGAGTGCTTAGATAGCATCAAACGCCATCTGGTAAAACAGTGGTTATAAAGGTGTGTTCAGGTATTCAGAGGAAACCGTAGAGGCAATATATGTCAAGAGCGGGATTTGTCTATCCATGTGACGGAAAGATACTCAAGGGCCCACTCGGAGAAGTTATATCACTTGTCGGAACAAGTTAAGTAGCATTGTTCAGTAACGAGATTGAACACGACATGGTGATGTCATTGATCAGATCTCGGGCAATGTAAGTATCGAATGACAAAGGGAATAAGACACGACTGTCCCGGTTCAAACGACGAAAGATCTTCGTGGAACGCACAGGGGTCACATGGCCATCCAGGTCCCTCTGTTGATCATTGGTGCGGGAGTGTCCTGACCATGTCTGGAGTATTCCCGAACCGTAGGGTATCACGCTTAAGGGCTTGATGATGCTTAGAGAGTGTTTATAGGATTGGTAGAATCACCGAAGAATAGAAGGGAGAAAACCGGAAGGGTTTCGGTAAGTCCGGAGGATGTCCGGAGTGGAGGTGGAAGGTGTTCCATGGCCACGGAGATTAGATAATGTGTGAATGAATGTTAAATATTGATTTAATCATTTATTCATAATTATTTAATAAGGAGAAAATCAATTAAAGGTCAAAAAAGGCTTAATGGGCCAATTCCGGAGGGAGAGGGCCCATTAGGGAAAGGCAAGAGGGGAGAAGGGACCAAGGGGGAGGCCGGCTGGGCCTAGCCCCCCCCCCCCCCGCGGGGCCCACTAGGGGCTGGCCGGCGGCCACCCCACCCCCTCCTCTCCTTTAGTCCCACCCCGGGACTTGAGGGGAGGTAGTACCTCCCCTCCCCCTATATATAGTGGGGGTATTTAGCCTAGAAAAATACACCAATAATCAATAAAAGTCTCCCCACTTTTGGGAGGACCTCCAATTGATATTTTCTCTCTCCCCCCTCTCTCTCTCTCTCGTGACCGTGGTCCCAAGTATGGATCTTGCGAGCGAGACATCTTCACTGAGCTTGTCATTGTGGGATTCGGATCCGGAGCTCTACTTCCATAGCTGCCTTTGGATCGGAGAAGCGGGAGTCATCGTCAGGCACCGGACGTGTGTAACTCCCACGAGGTGTCACACTTGAGGCACTCAAGTCGTTGGAGCCAGAAGGAGCGCAAGGACTTCATTACGACCTTGAGGTCCGCTTCGGCTCGTCTACATCAACCACGCTCTCCTGAGCATTGACAACGCTTTTCGGTCTTCAAGGGTAAGTTCGCGAAAAACCTCTCCCGTTACTGTATTACTAATAGATAGGTCCTGGCAGCTTCAGGGGTTCAGGGACGTAGAGTAAAATTTATTGTTTTTATGCGCGGAACCCCTACACAAACCCTGAGAGGGCTGGCAGCACGTCGGGGTTATCGCCGAAGACGGTGACAAGGACAGATCGCGCTTCACCGGCAGGAGCGGTGGCGTGCCGCGCCGAGCCTTGCCAGAAGAGCGGGAGGCCAAGGTTGAGGACGATGAGGAGACGCCTCCCATCCTCCTCGGCAGCCAGGAACTTCCGCGCCGACGCGACAGGGTCGTGAAAGAGTATGAGTTTGGCGGAATATGATGGATATATTATTGAGCCTCATGGGCGAGTATATATAGGCGTACAGAGGATTATCTTGGAGTACGAGTCAAGTTAGGACTCTACGTAAACAGATCCTAACTCTATCTAAACTACCATAACACTGTATATACCTAATACTCTAACACTCCTCCACAGTCGTAGCGGTAGCGTCGTGAACAACTGAAACATCACGGACGGTCAGAGTAGAGATAAACCAAAGTAGCATCCAGTAGGCTCACATCCCCTCGCAGTCCGAACGGGAACATCGTGACGGTGTCATAGCGCGGTAGCTTGGACTGTAGAGGAAGCTGATGATGCTCAAGCAAGGTGGTAGCCCTTGTGCCGATGTCGAGGGAGCTGAGAGCGTGAAGCGGTGCCGTGGTCGAGGTAGCCGTGCGATGGGTCGCCGTCGTCGATGTCGTGGTCTAGGATGCCGGTGTCGAGGTAGCCGCACGTGAAGTCGCATGCGCATAGCGTGCGAGGAGAATGACGGAGACGCGTCGAGGCAGTCGTTGAGGGTGTCGATGCCGAAGTCGATGCAGTCTGAGTCATCGAGGACGAGGTGCGGCCATAGTTTTACCAGAACTAGGCGCACGTCGGGGATGAACGCACACTCCGGTTTTGCCAGAACCGAGTAGGCAAAGAAGAACTCGTCGGTGACGCGGTCGAGGCAGTCGTAGAGGGGTCGATGCCGAAGAAGACGTTGTCGAAGCTGATGATGATGAGGCATCGATCCGAGCTTTCCAGACTCGGGAATGCGTCGGGAACGAAGGCACTCCCGGTGTTGCCAGTACCAGGCGTGCGGGGGCAGGGACCATCATGAACTTGCCGCCATGTTAGAAAGACTAGCAGAGGAAGCCTCTAGAGCGGTTGCGACGCGCAGAGTAGTGAAGGGAGAGATGTCGGCGCTGTCCGCGGTTGTCGGAGTAGAGTAGCAGGTGGTGTAGTCGGGGATGAGGCGATGACGCTGGCGGCGAAGTTGTAGTGGACGAAGACGTAGAAGGCGGCGAAACCAGCGACGACCTGGGTTAGTCATGCTGGATGCCTAGAGTGGCCATGGGGTAGTCGGCGGGACCTACGACGGCGAGAGGGCGCCCTGCAGGTTACCTTGTGAAGCACGGTGGCGATGCTCGAAGTAGGCGAGGAAGACCCGGCGACGCGGGGAAGACCATTTGCAGACGGCGGCGATCCGCGCCGTAGGAGATGGCGTGGTGAAAGTCGAGGTCGTCGATGCACGAGGACGACGAAGTAGACTGCGTGCAGCGACGCTACGACCCGAGGGGGCGGCATAGCTGCAAGGCGCAAGTCGGTGCAGCGGTTGGGAGACCACCAGCGACGTACACGCCAAGGAAGGTGCGTTGGAAGCCGGTAGCATGGACCAAAGGCGGCGGCGCTGCGGCCCGACGGGGCGACACAACGGCTGCCCATAGCTCGATCGGTGGTAAGCGCGTGCTCAGGGACGTGCTTGGCGTAGACAAGCACGGGATCGGTTGATCAGACCGACGGTGCACCGTATGTGCCATGGCGTGGACAACGCGTAGATCGGATTCGATAGCGACGTTGTCGGTGAAGTCTCGGACGATGACGACGAAGAGGATCCGAGGGGGGCGGCCGCGGTAGCATTCCGAGGAAGGCGTAGCAGCCGTCTATGGTGTGCGGCAGCCTGCCGTGAAGCCGCGACAGCCTGCCGAGGCAGGCGCAGCAGCGGAGGGGGCAGGCACACGGACGCGATGTAGATCCTCGATGTCGATGGTCGCAGTAGAGGCGCGGCGATGACGACAGCGGTGGGCGACTCAATCCGATCCAAGATCGGTAAACCAAAAAGAAAGCCGATCAAACTATTGGAGAAAAATACTTACAGGGCAGCCGATCACGGATCGGCGGACGAACCTTGCATACGGGCTGCGCAGCCCCCGGCGGAGATCATGGAGATCGATCTCCTCGGGGGCAGTGCAGCGGAAGCTAGGGTTTCAGATCGATTTAGGCTGATACCATGAAAGCGTATGAGTTTGAAGGAATATGATGGATATATTATTGAGCCTCATGGACGAGTATATATAGGCGTACAGAGGATTATCTTGGAGTACGAGTCAAGTTAGGACAGTACGTAAACAGGTCCTAACTCTATCTAAACTACCATAACGACCGTATATACCTAATACTCTAACAGGTCGTCGGTGTCCTAGGCGGGTAGCCGAGCCACGCCGTGTTGCCGGCCTCGATGTGCTCGAGTTCGGCAGCGAGCGTGCGCCCAGGCACGCCCCACCACAAGTGTCATCCTACGGCGTTCTTCCTAGTCGGCACCGGGGGTGGCCCCTCATAGGCCGCCATCTCCCGCTCGCGGAGCTCGCGGAAGTACTCCGTCCATGCCGTGTGGTTGTCAGAGTAGTACCGCGGGTCCGCACGGTTCTCGTCGGACGCGAGCACCGCCTGGATCTCGCTACCATGTCGACGCCTTGGGGAGGAGGGGGATCGGCATGCCGCCGACGCTCAACGCCCAGCCGCCTAGCGGCGCGCGGAAGTCCGGCGGCACCGGGTAGTTGGCCTCGTACAAGAGGCGTCCCTCCCACTCGTTGAGGGAGCGACGGCCGAAGCCGTTCACCGCCGCGCCATCGCCGGGATAGCGCTCCGCCATAGATGCTGAGGTTTCTTCGGTGCTTGAGGAGGAGGTGAGAGGGGGTAGAGATTTTTTTCACAGTGAAACTGACAGCGAGGAGAGGGGTCTATTTACCGGCGGTCGGGAAGCGGGAGGGGTGTAGCACGCACGGGAAGCTGGCGGGAGAAGCCGGGGCGCTGGCTCACCGTAGTTGCGTCCCGTGGACGGCGATCGGACGCGTCGACCTGCCGCGCCCGGGGAAAAGCTGACCACCGACGTCATTAATTTGCACGGGAGCCAAGGCGATGAGGATGAATGTCTCTCTCGCTAACATCTTGGCCCCACTTGACGGGTTGGCCCCGCCATTTCCTCTCGATCCATCGCCCCCCGGCGAATCCGGGGCGCTGAATTCGGCCTGAATTCGCCAGATGGTTTTGGCCCAATCCAGCTGATTTCCGGTCCCGAGGAGGCGAGGACGTTGCTGGGAGCTTAGGACGAGCTGCCCTCGCTTTTGTGAAGTGACGATGAAAGAAAGAAACAGTAGGCAACTGGTGACGGGATGAGACCCATTGGCTCAACCGATGCATTCGTTCAGGTGACAAAGAGTCAGAGGCCGGAAAAGCCAGGAAAGGTGTCGTCTGCAAGGCAGAAAAAGCTGGGGAGATCCGCCATGAACTGACGCCTGACTGCCCTGCAAAGCTCCACCGAAAAGAGCGGTGACCACGGTATACCCGATGGATAGGGCATGAACCCCGCCTGTAATTCCCATCCCAGGTGCTTTGGGGCCGTCACATTGTGCTGACACATGCGTATACTATATACGAAAAGCGGGAAAAAAAACTGATTATAATCACGCGAATTTAGCATTTTATAGGCGTGCGTGCGTGCGAGTCTGCCCTCTTCCATGGGGGTGATGATTCTGTCGCTGAATTTCTGCGCGGTCAATGGCGTCGCATACACTGAAAACGACTGTCGGGCAAAAGCTCATTATTCGGACAAGACAGCATTCAGCAGCAGCAGCAGGAAATCATCTCGGCTGACTGTTCAGGGCTTGGGATTCAGGGACCAGAAAGAGGGTGTTCATTGTAATCCTGAAATCGCGGCTGGTGAACTGAGGAAAACTTTAGCTTCCCAGCAGCATGAAACGAATCCGTTGATGATGCCAGTGATCGAGTGAAAATGAAGCAGAAAGGATTATGTGGAACAGGGAAAGTGTGTGCTGAGAATGAGATGCCTTGGCGTGCTGGTGCAGTAAGGCGGAGGTTTTGGGGCTGTTTGGTTCACAGCTACACTTTGCCAAGTCAAAGTTTGGCAGTTTGGCAAGTGTTTGATTGTTGCCACACTTTAAAGTTGCCACACTTTACTATACCTATGACCCATATGTCATAGAGTCAATGTTTTGCCAACTTTTGCCACACTTTGTGGCGGCCAAATTTTCAGCCACGCTTTTGTGGCTGCCACATTTGCCAAACTTTGGCTCGGCAAAATGTGGCCGGCAACCAAAAAGGCCCTTGTTTCCACTACTCCATTTTACACACATCTTTAGGGCATACATAATAGTTTAGGTGGCAGTTTTCTGTAATATCTCCCTGTCACTTATAGACGATACATACTAAAGGTAAGTTGTAACATAACCTTTAATTAAATTTTTATGTATTTCACATTTACTGTTTTATCCAGTAGTATATGCTCCCTAGAGGCTAAAGTCCACTTTTTTCGAGCATAACTACAAAGAACATCTGTACAACAACAAAAATTATTACCCGTAAGCTGTCTATAAAAATCCTACAGACTGATTGTATATTTACATGCATCCTCTTTCCTTCTCTTATTTCTCTTCTCTCCACGTCAGCTAAATCCTTTCTCTAACCTGCCTTTTTTTTTCTATTTTAGTGTTATAGTTGACATGATTTTCCTCATTTTGTGACTAATTTTTTAAACATGTATAAAATAAGTGTAGCACAACATATTTTTTTGATAAAGGGAATATATTAAAATCGACACGATACCTTACACTCAACCTCTGCAAACAACATAGTGTCCAAAGCAACTCTAGACATCACATATGCACATAGCTAAAAAAATAAAGAGAAAAAGAAAAACCATAGACTATTCAAAAGGTTCATTATTTGTGTTCGAGTAGTTCCTACAAGAGGGTTCTTACAATGTTTATAGAAAACCATAGACTATGTCCCACTGGATAGAAGGAAATTTACTCCATCCGTCCAGAAATAAATGACTTGAATTTGTCTAGGTTCGAATGTATCTAGACATGTTTTAGTGTATAGATATATTTGAATTTAAACAAATCCAAATCAATTATTTATGGACAGAGGGAGTATATCACTTCATGCTCACTATCCCGGTAATATGAGTTGTTTGAGTTTTAAAAAGCAAGTCGAGTAAAGTTGATGCTATCACGTCTAATACTATGAAATAATGATGAAAAATAAATAGCACATGCCTAGGATTTCCAACATTATGTTGTTGTAAGAAAAGGACAAAATATATTCATCATTGGTCCCAATTCAAAGAAATCATCTCAAAAAACATGATTGTTTAATGTACTGCAAATGGTATGCTTCATTCAGAGCATAAAAAATAAATTTTCAAATGTAATAAAGTCTGCATCTTTGTCTCATGGTTATGATGGGTTGGCATCGCTGACTTGGTAACTCCTATTTGACACCTGAAGGCTTAAATATGGGCTACATCCTGAACGGCCTATTAATACAACTTTATATTTTTGTTTTTATAAATCTCAATATTTCAAATTAATTTTAACTAAAATCTAATAATTTTAAAATAATATGTTATAAATTAAGAAACGGAAAAGAAAATGTACATGTACTTGTTCATTCAATCTATCCATATGCTTTGAGATAGGAATTTCCGAAGGGGAAAGGGGATATATGTTAGGACGGATTGAACACCAATGTGTCGGGAGGATGGTATGCAAAAACCGCGCTCTGGTAGAAATATTCTCATATATGAAAATAAATGTTCATGTATAAAAACAGATAATGTTAAATTAAAATAACTTTTATATGCAATCAAAAAGACATTAAAGTAAGTGTTCATATATGAAAAAATATCCTTCACGTCATAATATATTTTTATGTAATTGTTAAGATTCATGTATTTGCTAGTAAATAGAAACATACAAGTAAAAAAACATGAAAAGGGGGAAAGTATTTAGCAAATGAAAAATAATTAAAGAGAAATGGTAAAAAAAATAAAACGAAGGAAGAAAAAACAGAAACAAAAGGCAAAACATAAAAATAAAAGAGAGATTTGGGCTTGTTGGGCCGACCAATCCTGCACGGTACGTGGGCGTCGTCCACCTGTTTAAGGCAGAGACCGTGAAATAAAGATCTGGCAGCCTGACTTGTGTCTCCGCAAGGATTGCATTTTGGGCCGGCATAAATCAGTACTAGGAATTTTTGCGCGGCGACACGCCACGCCCGTCAGCATTGGGAGCTCAAGTATGGTCTCTGTGACGAACTTGGTGGATGAGACATGTTTTGTTGGCAGCCTGCAAATCGTTTGGTTTATCTTGTATACTGTTTTGAACAAAGCCTTTGTATTATCTGTATGTTAAGACGTGTTGGCAGTGTTGTATGGTGTGCTTGATGAGCTTGAAGTCGACGTTGAATTGATCCATTATGAGTTTTATCTTTTATCTACAGAGTTTGATTTGAGGTAGATATCTTTTTTTTAACACTTGAATATAGTGAGAGGACGATAAATTTGAGGGCTGTGTGTCTAATGGGCTAGTAGATAGTGCGGCCCATTTGGCTTGTTTATTCGGCAGGTAGGGGAAAGAGAGGAAGTGGTGACAAATTTCGGAGAAGAGTGTGAGAAGATGAGAGTGGTGATATTTACCTTGGGATTTCGATTTAGCATGGAAGGCAAGAGTGGCTGTGCGGCGGTGAGATGGAGCGCTGGTGAGAGAAGGGGCAGCCATCAGAGAGTTGTGCTCGAGTGGCGAGAAGGCGATGCGGTGGGATGGGGTGGGGTGTGGCGAGAAAGGGGTGATAGTGGTGGCGGAGATTGGAGGCCCGACGTCACGATTGGGTGCGATTCCCCCGGGGCGAATAGTGTGTGGTGAGAGGGCTGAAAGGTAAGCTCTAATTTGGCTGTCGGCAAGTTTTGTGTCTTGCTGAGCGGCGGCAAGTTCTGTGTCTTGCTGAGCGGTGGCTGAGGCTTTACTTCTTCTTTTGGTGATTATTCTCTGAATTTTCCGTCTGATTTTTTTTCGTTGAATAGATCGTAGTTGGAAGAAAATTGAAGTGAGATTTGCATCCTGTGTTGCACATTTTTCTTGCAGTTGATGAAGAAGATCAGAGATGATGCATCGGCTGCCTGCTAACATTGATATGCTGACAGAAAGGTGTGCTGATAGCTTGTGGAGCGTACATAAAGTGTGAAGGTGACAGCAAATGAGTTAATTATTTTCTGGCATTCTGCAACATAAGCTTACGATAACTTGATTGATTGCGATGATACAGTACGTAGTGAAGCAAATGTTACATATGTATCTAGTGCATACTGCTAGCTGAAGCTACAATGTGGTTCTAGTTGCACTGATCGTTCCTTGAACCAGTCTTCAGACCATGGGGAGAGCTTTTGATCACGGTTATTGGTTGAATGATATCCAAGCTACTAAGGGCATGCATATAATGGGATATATAGTGGGAGTATATTTGAACAACAATATCCACCAATAGATGGACCAAGCAGCTACGCTGTACCATCTCCTAAATTTGGCAGTTGGTAACCATCCTGACCCTGCGTTAGCTGATCCATCATTAGGCAAAGCCAGTAGAAGCTACACCCACCAATAGCATTCAGCAAGGAATTCATTCAGATATGTCTGAGATAAAAAGAGTCCACCTGGGAAAACAGAAAAAGGAACATAAGCTAGTAAGAAAAATATTTGACCGTACGGAAAAAAAGGAAGTATAGATATAGTAGGAAATACCTGCAGTGCACAACATATTTAGAGATTAGCAAGCACCTCATGATATATTATATTCCTCGTATCAGTAGTAGGCTTGCCGGCCTCATCTAATGCTAAAACCTTCAAACCTTTCTTTGATGTCACTCTTGACACGGCGACGTAAAATTGTTCATGAGAAAATACAGGCTTTGGCAAGAAAACTCCAACACTGTCAAGAGTTTTTGCCCTTCGCTCTTATTAATAGTCATTGCATAGCAAACACGAAATGGGTACTGTCGACGCTGGAGTGTAAAGGACCATTTCGTGGATGCATGCATTATAATCCTTGGAATACACACACGATCTCCTACATTGCTTCCAGTCATTATTATAGCTTAAGAACCCATTCACCTAGCCTGGTAACCAATAAGCGAGTATCATTGCATGGACCAATAGATTGGTTAATATTTCTCAACAACATTATTGGAACACCTACCTTAAGTACAATTCTATGCCTAGAAAAGTTAGGAGGTTCAACCCCATGAAGAAATTCTGGAGGATATAACAGATCTGCATCTACCGTGTGATCCATTGTTTTGCAGATAGAATCACAGTTGTCAAGTACGGTAGCATCGCCAGGAACCATAGAAAAATAGCATCGCTGATAGCATCGGCGGCTTTGTTTGTAGGGCAAACTATTGCACGCTTTGCTAAGTATGAAGAGTCAGAATATTTTTCACCGAATGAATCATAAATTGTGCCGATAAGTGCCATCATATAATCAGAGGGAGGCAATAGAGCTATATCGAGTGGTAAGGAAATCCATGAAGGGGTGGATTCTCCTTCACGCGCAACCATAGGGACAGTCCCATTGCCTATGCTGAGAATCCACTGTGCAAATACATCCAGCTCGGCTTTCTCGTTAGGTGAAAGGGTAGGATTAGATAGTCTTATGTTTTCTTCCAGTCGAAGAATAGTTACATCATTCCAAAGAGACGACCTGATCAGCGAAGCATTAAGTATCTCTGCTCTGCTCCCTCCTTCAACGACAGGCAACACTTGTCTAAAATCTCCACCTAAAACAACTGTTTTTCCACCGAAAGGAAATGATTTCCTAGAAGGGTCATTAGCTGATAGGACATCTCTCATGCTTCTATCAACAGCCTCAAAGCAACGCCTATGTGTCATTGGTGCTTCATCCCATAATATGAGAGTAGCCTTCTCCACTAATTCAGCTAGGTTGGTCCCTCTAGATATGTTGCACATCGTACGGTCTTTGATCTCAAGGGGTATCCTGAACCGTGAATGGGCTGTTCTCCCCCCTGGGAGAAGCAAAGAAGCTACCCCATAGGAGGCAACTGCTAAAACAATGTCGTCGTCTGCTCGTAATGCTGTTATAATAGAATTCCATAGAAATGTCTTGCCGGTGGCTCCATGTCCGGAGATAAAAAGTAATTTTCCAATTGGTTCTGAAACTGATTCCATGATTTGATTATATATTCCTCTCTACTGCAGGTTCAACTTTGCATGGAGAGAAGAAGCCATTGTCCTCAGGTGATCCTTCTCATATTGCATTTCTTCTAAAATTAACCTATTGCCTAGCAACCTTCCACCACTCTAATGATCGGTAGCTATGTTAAAGGATGATAGGGAATAACCTTCTTGCCAAACATAATTGAAAGCTCTTCTAATAACTGTGAGTCAAATATTCAAGGGGGATAATTAAAGTGGCGTCGTCCAAAGACCGAATAATCTGGGCAGCCAGTCAGCTGTCATATATTTGGAGTAACTGTCAAGGAGTTTTTGACCATTATTAACACCACAAAACAGAAGAACAGTCATGAACAAATGTCTCAGCTGAAAAGAGGAAGCCCATTGGACTACATCAAATAGAAGAAACCATTCATTGTCATTGCCAACTAACCCACGAGCTTCACAAGCTTCTTTAAAAGAATTGAACAATATGTCCTGATAGGTTTTAAGATCCTCAAAACATGTAGCTCCTTGTACAACATTCAGCAACATTCTCAAGAAAAAAATCTCATTTGTAGTAGGGTGAACATTGTAAATTCTACCAACAGATGGCCCAAATTTCTTATCTAGAACTCTCCTTTTCCACACTTTCTCTGTTCCATCCCAGATCAATTTAGATGGAAAATCTAAGTAACTAAGATGGCGGGCATCTTCATGCTGCTGATTAGCGATAAACCATTCAGTTAGCATGGTTTTATACTTTTTGGATTGCGAATGATATCCGTAAGATCATCGTTCTCGCTATATATGATTCGGTTCATATTTGGAAGATGAACAGAAAGTCTGTCAACTGAAGGCTCTCGAACGTCGATATCATAGGCAAATAGACGCCAGTCAGCCTCACAAGTAGATAGATATCTGCAGCACAGTGTGCACATAAATTTAAACACCGGAAAGAAAAGGGGTATAAATAAAATAATTCTCCATCCGGAAAATGGGATAAGGCAAACAAATATATACATAGGAGCAGGGAGCGCAAAGGCACAACGATAATACTTGGTTTTAGCATAGTTATCTATTTCAATAATCCCACGGGCCTGAGACTCTGGGCAGTGGTACATAGAGTGCAAGCCTACACGTGCCATGTCATGTCCTTTGGCAAGATATTTGAATAAATACTTAAGAAGATTGGTTTTATTGCACCACTCCACATTGATATGTGCTTGGAATTTCTTAAGCAATGCCATGTTGTACGGCACAATCCATTTGTTATCTAGACGGATGCCATTTTTTTAATATATCGGCCATTGTCTCGACGGCGGTACACAGGAAACCCCAGGCCGTCTATTGTAGTTTTCTCGTTGAAATCCTTAGGATAATGCTTGGAACATTTCCCATCTTTCATGCACGGAGACTTTGGACTGTACTCTCCACATGGGCCATGAACCATAAATTCCTCCACAAGTGCGTATCCAAGTAGATCTACTTTATAGTCTGGTATTTCTGTAGATATGTAAGAATCAATTGTTGCGGGCGTAGGATCTTCGGTGTCCGCCTTTAGCCACACAAGCTAATGTGAGGCAAACCTCTTTTCTGAAACTCTTTTCTAAAACTCGACAACGTATAAATCTGCCCAAATGAAGCATATGTAAAAGAGTAAATATGTAGAAGAGGGTAACTCGTGAAAACACATATATAGTAATATGCTAAAGTGAGTTAGGAACATACATGCATTGATGGGACCAAAAGTTTTCCCCTTTCTAACACCCTTAGTGTATTTGTTGATCTTCATCTTCAAAACACGTGTAACAATATCGGGCCTATCTGCATGAGTCTGACCAGCCTCCATTATCCCTTTGCTTAGATCCTTTGATACTGCAGTTGGGGATGGAGAGGCTATAGGAGCAAAGCATCTGATATCTCATCCCACTTCGGATTGCAGGTAAAAGTGACAAAAAGACCAGGTGCTCCGAAAACACGACAAAGAGCCATCCCATCTTGATAATTCTGGATCATATAGCGTGGACTCCCAGTGTAGCTAGAAGGTAAAATGTACTGGACACCAATGGTTTTACCACTTGAGATTCCTTCAGCAAGAGCGTCCGATATGCCTTGATATGTCTCAGATCTGAGACTATCTTGATTCCAAAAATGGTAGCTAAGTCTAGTAGATTCAACACAGGAATATGCATCAACGTCCAACTGATGAGTAGACCGGCCACAACATGTAAATTGATTGGGCTCTCCTCTTCGGTAATGTAGTCTGTAACAGTAATACTCAAGCATAGATACGTCCTTTCGCCCAATAATAGGAACACCATCTACCTCTCGATACTTAATGCCAAATTCAAATTCAAATGCGCGGGCCCAAGAGGAGGCAGGAATGATGTACCATCCACAATAGAAGAATTCAGAACACCACAGTGACGTTGTGGACTGAAATCTTCAACATTACCTATAATTCAAGCAATAAACTCAGAGCAAGATGATCTTAATGTTTGAAATATTGGAAATGTTCTTCTCATAAAGAAATAGAATCAGATTCTTCTCCGGAGTGTTTATCCATTAGTTCTTTTCATATGCATCTTGTATCAGCAGTTCGGAGGGGCCCCCTAATAAGTGTTTCTTTTATTTTAAATCAAGTCATTCGTTGTGTTCAAACTGCCAAAAGATAGAAAATAGAAGTATTTTAAGTTACTGGTTTTATACAGAAGTCATGTTTCTCAGGTAGAAGTGGAAACTAAACAGATTGCACAAATTCTAAGGTACATCCCTAAACAAAAAATCACTGAAAACACGAAGTATATGTTAGACTATGGTACGGTACTTAGTACAGATTATTCAATCTTTATTATATATACAAAGTACTAATATAAGGAAGGTAGCAAGAATTACCAACGGGCCGCTTGCCGAGCCAAATCTCGTGTCGCCTACGGGCTCAATCTTCAGCAGTCATAGAGTAAACAGCAGCAGGGGAACCCACGGCACCCAGTGCAGGAAGAGAGCTAGAAACAACAGCAACGGCAAGGTAAAGAAGCATCAGGTGGAGGAGAAGTAACATCTTATAAACCATGACGCCGTCATGAACCTGTAACAGGCAAGGAAGAGTCAGTAGCAAGCAAGGAAGAGTCTCGATGGCCAGAATAACCAAACACCCTGCAGCACCTACAAATAGACCATAAATAGTCAGAGAAAATACGGAGAGCAAAGATTGCAGCAGCAGTAGCAGACCTGGAAGTACCTGTACCTTCATCTGAAGGAGTAGCGGCGCTGTCGGCAGGAAGGCGATGGCGAGCACAGCCACGAGACGATGGGCCAGTACCGGATGAACGTGTGACCTCCTGCAAACCACGCCGATGCCGAGGCGCTACAGGTCCACCGACAACATGTGTATCAGGAGGTGTCGACGTGCAGAGAAGGGATTGATCCGATACGGGCGAAGCGGAACCCCGAGCATATCCTCAAGACGGATGCCGGGCAGCGAACATCGGACCACCGAGATTCGAAGAAGAAGGAGCAGGATCATCAAGAAGAAGCAGAAGATAGAGGCTCGTCAAAAGCAGAGCCGCGACCGTGCCCCCGAGCACGTCGTCGAGAGGGAGGCCGGGAAACCACATGAGGAGGACCATGATCCGAAGAAAAAAAGATCGGAGGAGAGAAGGAGCCGGCGAGATCCATCGGGGATCGATTAGATCGAGAAGAAATCGGCAGCGGAACCGCCCGCGCCGAACGCGTCGTAGAGAAGAGGACCAAGAAAGGAAAGCAAGAGGAGGACACGTAGGAAGGGGGAAGGGGAGGGGGAGGGAACCGGCAACGTGGAGGCTCGCATGACCGCCTAACAAACGTGCACTGTAGAAGTCCCAAATTCGTGCATCTACAGTGACACATGATGACGTGGATATATGCAACGGTCGGTGAAGTGCTTCGTTTTTATATAGGTAGTTATATGTTTGGGCCTTCAAAATACAGACATAGCTACACAGTCAGTGACTCAGTGTTATGGATCGGAGGGATAGAAAAAATCATTCGTAAAAATATTTGGAGGTAGTCGGATGGTATTATATTGTAAGTGTGCAAAATTATTTGTATTATGGGCTACACAATAATGACAAATTTTGGATTTTTGAAAATGTGCAATGTACACTATACACATATCTACTTTTTTGTCATTTTAGGAAGCCTAAATACAAACTGTTTCAAATTATTATTTTACACGCTTATATTATATATATCATTGACTCCATACAAAAAATAGATTTTCTTGAAACTTCAAATATTTATTTTGAAATATACACTATTCACTGTGCTTAGATCCACATTTTTGCTATTTTCACCATTTTAAACTTTGAAGTATGATTTTTGATTTCTTTACAATAAAGGGCTACCTAGAGCTTGACCTCCATTTGGAGTTCCTGATAATACTACGAGCTCTTTTATGTCGCCCTCTCCTCCAAGAAACCTAGCCGTCACAACTCAACCATCTCCATCCGTCGGCTCCCTATCTCTATCTCACCTTTGTCGTCATCGGGAGAAGCAAGAAACCCGAGGTGTTTTCAATAAAAGTAGTTTTTTTAATAGATTGGGTTTGTTTTGGTAGCCGTTATACTTTTGGCCACAATGTTCAATGCGAAGGCATCATCTAATAAGTACTCTTCGACCTTTAGATCGACATGAGATCTTTCCGGTGTTAATGGTGGTGTTGGCTCATGATTGGCACAAGATGGAGGGTCTTCGCAATATTTGTCCGCTACATCTTTGAAAATGGTGGTTCATATTCCCGGCTTCGCATTGATATCAACGAAGAAGTTCGATGGTTTTTCCTAGAATATTGGTGTTGAAAATTTTCCGTTATTAGTTAATTGTTAATTACTCCCTCAGTTTCAAAATATAAGATGTTTTAGCTTTGTAAAATAAATGTATCTAGACCCTTTTTAGTGTCTAAGTTTATTCCAAACTTAGATAAACTACATATTAAAAGAAGTCTAGATACACTTCATTCACAAATCTAAAACATCTTATATTTTAAAACGGAGGGAGTACTTGAATGGACACGTCGAGCACGTAGTCTTTGCATTTCCGCTCAAAGACAAAATTATTGGACAACCTTTGTTTGTATTCACATGTGTCATTTTCCCGCGGCAGAAGAGTACATAATTGTATCTACTAAGAAGAAAGAGTTTGAATAATTGATGATTTGGTCGTTTATTTTAGAGTTCGTTTAATCACGGGAGACAACTCCTTCGAAATTTGTTGATTGTCAAAAAACAAGCTCTTGCCAGTTACACTAAAAGAAAATCTTCCTATACTGTCAAGCAAAGAAAAATTCTTCAAGTTTTGCTTAGCTTCAAATCAACAACACATAACAAAATTCAACAGAAAAATAACACTTGGACAAGATATATTAATGAAACGAGAACAACAGGCTTAGTGGAGACGATTGTTACTTTGATACTAGAAGAAATAGCCACTGATATGCATAAACATTTTGCGAAGAAAACATAGCATGTAAGGTGCAGTACTAGCCCTTCAAGTTGATGGCGCTGGCCTCCGTGGACTTCCCATGGAGAACGCTGCTCTCCGACGACGAGCTGTACTTCTCCTCCGACGCTGCCACAACTAAGCCCGAGCCGACCTTCCAGTACTTCCCGTCCCTGGCGCCGCACTTGCTCCCCTTGCCGTGCTCCGGCGGCTCTTCGCCATCCGAGCTCGACACGGATACCTCCCTCCAGTTGCTCCACATCCTGAGCATTATATACAGCAGAGCCATACACACCACTGCCGAAACGATAGCAATGCCTGCCACAATGCCAGATACCATCGCGCTCGGCAGCGGCCTCCTGTTCGCACCGCACCTCGGCAGCGGCGCGCCACAGAGATCGTCATTGCCAGCGTAGGACGCAGCCGGGAAGCTCGACAGCACGACAGGTATCGCGCCTGAGAGGAGATTGTCGGACAGGTTCAGACGGTTCAGGCTGGTGAGCTGCAGCAGCGAGGATGGTATCTGCCCATGCAGCTGGTTGGAAGACAGGTTCAGCCGCTCCAGCTTCACGAGGTTACCGAGGGACGTCGGAATCTGGCCGGATAGCTTGTTCCGGCTTAGGTCCAGCATCACCTGAAGCTCTGACAGCTGCCCGAGCTCCGGCGGGATCGGCCCCTCCAGCGAGTTCTCCGACAGCCTAAGCTCGTACAGCTTGTTGCACTGCCGGAGTGTCGGCGGTATGACGCCGGTGAGGCTGTTCTTCTGCAGGCTGAGGACGTTCAGGGATGTAAGCCTGCCGATCTCCTGCGGAATGTTGCCAGAGAGATGGTTGTCGCTGAGAGATAGCTTGAGGAGGCTGGAGCAGTTGCCGAGCTCCACTGGTATGCCACCAGTTAATGCGTTCGACGAGAGGTCGAGCTCCCCGAGGAAGCGCAGGCCGCCAAGCCAAGAAGGCACGGCTCCTGTCAGACTGTTCCCTTCAAGATTCAGATGAGTGAGCTGCAAGCAGTTGGAGAGCTCTGACGGGATATCGCCGGAGAAGTTGTTGGACGAGAGATCAAGCATCCTGAGCTGTGTCAGGTTTCCCAGCTCGGCAGGGATTGCTCCCGCTAGCTGGTTGCCAGCCAGCTGGAGCCGTACCATGTCCCGCGACCGTGCGACTGCCGTTGGGATGACACCGGAGAATCTGTTGTCAGTCAGCACCAGCACGGCGAGGGAGCTCGACCCAAGGAGAGGGATGACGCTGCCACTGAATCTGTTGTGCGAGATGTTGATCACCGTCAGGTTCTTGAGCTCAAACAGCGCCTCTGGCAGGGGACCCTCAAGGGAGTTGTTGTACAGGGTGATGATGCTGAGCTGGGTGAGATGCCTGAACGTGTCCGGCAATGTACCTGAGAGCCGGTTGTCCGCCAACGCCAGGGCCTGAAGCTGCCTGCACTCGCCGAGGCTCGCTGGAATCGGGCCAGACAAATCATTCTGCCGGAGCTGAAGCACTTCCAGGTTCTTGAGGTTCCCGATCCTCTCAGGGATAGTCCCATGGAAGTGGTTCCCGAAGAAGTCCACCTCCTCCAAGCTCGTGCAGTTGGTAATCTCATCAGGTATGGTCCCAGACATCTGGTTCTCGTAGAGGAACAAGGTCGTCAGCCTCTGCAGCTGGCCAATCTCCGGTGGGATCACGCCGGTGAGGGCATTGTGGTACAGGGACAGAACCTCCAGGTTGCCCAAGTTTCCTATCTGAGGTGGCAGAACACCAGTGAAGCTATTGTTGTGCAGCATAAGGTTGACGAGGTTCGACAGCCGGTCAATCTCCGATGGAATCTTGCTGGTGAAGCTGTTGTTCGAAGCGTCAATGGATCGCAGAGAAATGCAGTTGAGCAGCCCCTCAATGCTTCCTTCAAGGTTGTTCCCGGCAAGGAACAGGTTCTCCAAGCTCGAGTTCCCGGGGCAAAGGCCTACAGGGATGGTGCCATCAAGGAGATTGTCAGACAGCACAAGGTACTTGAGGTTCTTCAACTGTGATGTGGAGATGCTAATCCCTCCAGAAATGTTGTTCTGGGACAAGTCCAGAACCTGCAGCTGGCTCAGCTGATTCAGCTCCTTCGGGATGGCGCCGGTCAGGCTGTTGCCGAGCAGGTTGAGGTATGTCAGGCTGGAAAGGCTTCCGATCTCTGCCGGAATCACTCCAGAGAACTGATTGTTTGCAAGGTTGAGAGACTGGAGACCACTCAAGCTGCCAATGAACGAGGGAATGATGCCCCCGAGCCTATTATCAGTCACTGAAAGAATACGCAGACTTACGCAACCACGAAGCTGCTCCGGGATGCTGCCGGTGAGAGTGTTGTTGTCCAGCACCAGCTGCTGCAGGTTCTTCAGGTTGCCGATCTGACTGGGAATGGTGCCGCTCAGCTGGCAATAGGCCAGGCCTAACATCTCGAGCTCCGTGCAGTTGCCAAGGTGTGGTGGTATCTCACCGTGCAGCCTGTTGTCGCCAACCCTGAGAACCTTGAGGTTCTGGAGGAGGCCCAGCTCCGCTGGGATGGTACCGGTGAGGAGGTTGGAGTAGAGGAGCAGCGTCTTCAGATTCTTAAGCATGCCGAGCTCTGGCGGGATTGGCCCAGTGAGGGAGTTGGAGGACAAGTCGATGGACTCGACAGATATAAGGCCAGCTATCGCCGGCGATATTGTGCCCGATAAGCCAAATCCGGACAAGTTGAGGGCTACCACAATGCCCTCTCCTGGCAGGCATGAAACACCATGCCAGGAGCAAACATCAGCCTCCGGCGACCAGCCGGAGAGGATGCCTTCAGGGTCGATGAGACTGGACTTCATCTGGAGGAGAGTAGTAGGAGCCATGGCCGGCGTGGCTACGCATCCTGGTGCAAGCAGGATGCCAAAGAGCAGCGATAGAAGAAGAAGAGCAAGCTGAATGGCCATTGCTAAGATGGTATCATGCAACTGTGTGAACAACAAGGAGGAACTGAACTTACAGGATGGCTGCTACTCTCGAGATGAGATGATGTGTATAAACCCCCATTGCTGTGGACCTATGGTGTGGTAGGAGCCTGAGCTGCAAAAGAGAAACGGGGTTGTCAAACACTACCTGCTCTCTGTGTATCACAGTCAGAGAATGTGCTGGGCTCCTAGTAGTGAAAATGCACTACAAACCAAAGGAGAAGGTAGAGTACATAGAATCCCGCTTGCATATATTAAATTTGAACAATCAGAGTAGCTTTCAATAATGCAGAGTTGATCAGCTATTTTAAAGGCTAACCTTGTTTCTTTGACTTGTTACTTGAGCTTCTTCTGCGTGATCTCTAGTGACAAGAATGAAAAGGGCACTGGAAACTAGTAGACTGGTGCACTTTGCAGAGCGTACGTGCTTAAACAGTTCAACTACTCTCCTTGATTTGGTGGCACAAGGACAACTACGTGATGCTTCCATACTTGATTAAATAATGCTCTTGCTAAGGTTTGTAACAAAAAAGACTAACAGAGTGTACTTGCATCGTCTACCCATAGGGAAATTCAGTTTTTGTTACCAGCCTAACTTGATTAATTCAACTACTGGAGGCATAAGTGTAGCTTTCTTTCTAACTGAAACAGAAGGTATTCAGCACCTACAGTGTGTGACTGCATACCATGAGCCAAGAGGGTCTACTACTATCACACAACTGAACATAGTGCATGCAGTTGTATTATGAAGAAACAATCTACGACATGTACTATTATTATGAATAGACCATATGAACAGAGAAGGACCAATCACCCACTACTGGCATTTCAATTATCAGGTAGTGGGAAAGTGACTTTTGCATTGGAGTGACAGTGACATAACTGAACCTCAAGAGACCACGGCAAGCAAAAAAAAAGGTGAGAAGAAAAACTTACAGTAACCACCACACAACAGCTCTGTCCACCCCCATGCCATGCCAGGCAGCAATGCAGCAGCGTGCATGCATGGGCCGCACCACCTCACACTTTACTTTGTTTCCTTCAGTTCAACTGCACGTACCAGGGATTCCATGGGGAGGACAAGTCCAATCAGATAGAGACATACAGTTGTCCTGTTATCCAAAAGTGGCATCGCCATCCCAATGATGCGCAGCCACGCCCACCGTCTTGGTTTAGACTCTGAATCCTGGAACACAATAAATGGCATCTCGTTTCAGATTTCAGGCCGTTTGAGAACACTCGAAATTGAACTGAACTGTGATTACAGCTCATGTGACATCCCTGCATTTCAAACATACTATTCATTCTGGAAAGCCAGCTTTGTTGAAAAATTCGCCAGTCAGTTCATAGCTCATTAAGCTGTTAAACAACAATTGTAAAGAGCTTTGTATGCATGAACAGAGGTTGAGAAAAGAGTTGAAAAGGGCAGTAGATGACCGGAAGTCTCCAACCTACTCATCAGTCGGTGACATGAAGACAATGATGTGCTGTTGGTGTAATGGTTGCATCATTGGTCCAAGATTGACTTTTGTTCTGCATTCAAACAATATAGTACTAGGTTCTGATTCATCTGGGTTTGACTTGTGCTTCCATAGCATTTTGCCTTTTGCTTGCACGTTTCTCACTTGCTCACACCTACGGGAGTTGGGATTCGGGTGATCGGACGGGACATGAATCAGAGGACAAATCTGGGTCTACAATAGTGTGTACTTTGTTCTTCCTTACTATAAAACAGCCATTTGAAGAGCTATATTTTAAGATATCGTGGAACGAGCCGTCCAAAGGAAATATTACAAATATCAGTACAAACATTCTTAGACAAATGGATAAATCCAGTATGCATGCCATGAATGATACATGCGGAAGTGGAACAATCATTCGCTGCTTGGAAATAAGGGTATAGGAATTCTGAACTAAATAATTACTACTATGACTGTCTTCAGCATAAATGGTATTAGTATATTCGCCTATTATATACAAACAATTCTAGAAAAACAAGTGTCGTCATAATTGAATAATGTCACTATTCTCAAGGGAATATCTTGCAACTAATGGGATCAAGGGCCATCTTTTATCATATTGTAAAAACAAAGGAAATTTTAAAGATTTTAGGATACTGTAAAAAGATGGGACTAAGTAGCATCACAACATGCCATAAGATTCTTCTAATTATGATACACCAGGAGCATCCTTCTTTTGCCAAGAAATTCACTATACCATGATCTTAATGCAACACAGCACAACACAACAATTTGGCTAGTTCAATAAATATGATAGTGTATTAATATACAATATATTATTATTAATCAGTCGCGGTTTGTTTCTCAGCCGTTACTGAAATTCAAACTTTTTAAGGATTCCTCTTGACACCTGATTCAACCATTTCCTTTCCTTTCTTATGAACCCAAAATGCCTAACAATCTATATGCAATGCATTGCGATGATTAATAGATTGATGAACAGTGACTAACATAGCTGCAATGGCACGCGAGATGTAATTTGTACGGTTAACCATGTGCTTGAGCAAATAAGCCGAACCATCCTCGCTGCAGTTCGTAGACAGCAGCACTTATTTTTGCAAACGTGGCACCCAATCAGCTGGTACTGATTACCTTTTTCAGTTAGATCCGAAAGCACATCTCCTTTCAGATAAGCTGTCGGCAAAAGCACTTTTGCTCACATGATCAGTCGTTGACTCCACCCATGCTATTAGCAGAAGATTAACATCCTGCAAGGTGCAGGGACACACCAAGTGACGAGCTGACATTGTGCAGTGCAATATAGGGAAATGAATATCACAAATGTCAAGAAAATACTACAAAGTCAGAACATTCTTGGACAAATGGATAATTCCAGTCTGCATGCAATTGAATGATACACGTGGAAGTGGAACTATCATTTGCTACTTGGAAATAAGGGTATCGGAACACCACCCTTTTGATAGCAATTCTGAACTAAAGAACTACTAATATGACTATCTTCAGCATCCATAGTATTAGTATATTCTATTCAAACATTTCTAGTAAAAATTATCATCGTAATTGAATAATGTTGCTATTCTCAAGGGAATATCTTGCAGCCAATGGGATCAAGAAGGTCCATATTTTATCATAGTAAAAACAAACAAAATTTTAAGGATTTTAGGATAATATAAAAACGAGCCTAACTAGCATTACAGCATGCCAGCAGATAAGATTCTTCTAATTATGATATTCCCTCCATTCACAATTACCTCGCATCCTAGGTTTAGTCAAAGTCAAACTTTGTAAAATTTGACCATATATTTAGGAAAAAAAATCAACATTAACAACATAAAAACTATTGTATTAGAATTGTTATAAACTATATTTTCATATTATATGCATTGGAAATCATGGATGTTGATATTTTTTCATATATTGTTGGTCAAACTTTGCAAAATTTGACTTTGACTAAACCCAGAACGCGAGGTAATTGTGAACGGAGGGAGTACACCAGAAGCATCTTTATTTCGCCAAGAAATTCACTATACTGTCGTCTCCATGCAACACAACAAAACAATTTGGCTAGTTCGGGAAATATGATAGTGTATTAACACGCCACATCTTATTTATTATTCGTGAAATTAGTGGCAGTTTGTTTCTCAGTTATTACCTTTTCAGGATCCCTTTCGACACCCAACTCGGCCATTTCCTTTTCTTTTTTTTTGTGTTGCATTGTTTTTATTTTATTTATGAACCTAAAATGCCGAAAATCTATATGCAATGCATTACAATGATTAGTAGATCGAGTGAACAGCGACTAACCTAGCTGCAATGGCATGCAAGATGTAATTTGTACAGCTAACCATGTGCTTGAGCAAATAAACAGATCCTCCCTCATGCAGTACGTAGACAGCAGCACTTAGCTTTGCAGATGAGGCACCCAATCAGCTGGGACTGGATACCTTCTTCGTTAGGAGATCCGAAAGCACGCCTCCTTTCAGATAATCTGTCGGCAAAAGCGCTTTCGCTCGCATGATCAGTCGTTGACTCCACCATGCTGAAGATTAGCACCCTGCATGATGCAGGGACACACTGCGTGATGACCTGACAATGTGCAGTGCAAGAGACGGGAAGGAATCGGTATAACAATTACCAACCTATGTCATGTCAGAGGCTGTGCGTGTCAAGGAAGCAACCAGGTTCACCAAGGCAGATAGCTAGATCGGTATCCGTGGATTGCCACCTCGATTGCTCCATGGGATTGCAGATCACTAGAGGTAGTAGAAGAAGACTTGGAAAAGCCAGCATAAACTGATCCCTCTGCGGCTCTGCCCCACGTCCGGCTAATGCAGATGGACCATGTGCACCTCAAATGTTTTACTTCATCAATCAGCTCCGGTGAGTCTCCTGATCAGGAGCAGCTGCCAGCTGTTTGCCTTTTCCATCCATCCATCGTAGGTGACAGCAAATCGTTCACCCTGAACTCATCCTCAAGTCATACAGGAAATTCCTCTGTGCGGCCTCGAACCATCGACGGATAACAGCACAGACATTGTCACCTCCGGAAGGAAATGGAATTTGCACGTTGCTTTGATGGTTCGGAGGTGTCTGCGCTGCCGCCGCCGCGCTGCGCGGTTGTCGGTGCTCACTCGCCCGCTTCAGCGGCATAAGGTCGAACACCCCGTGGGCGGGTGGCAGGCGCGGTGTCCATAATGTAGCTTCATTGAAAGAAGCAACGCTAGTTCTTCCAGGAAACGGTGAAAATTATCCGAGGGGGAATTCCGCCCTGATGCAGCCCGGCGACCTCCGAATCAGCGGACGTCGGAGGTCGGAGTCGGACCCCGAGCCGGCAACCGCTACAGTTGGCGCGTCAAGCGGGACAAGGAGCCGGGGAGATCAAAAGGCCGTGTCAGTTTTAATTGTTTGGGCCGGAGAGGGTTTGACTGAGCAGAGCAGCCTATATATATCAGCCACGACTCAGGGACAGGGTTCATTTTGATGGGCTGAGATGGGTCAGAAGTCAGGACGGAACTGCTAACGATGAAGCTTTCGGTGTATTCCACCGGGAGTGGACCAGGTCGGCATACACGGGGCACGAGCACCACACACCCCAAGCGGTCCGTGTGGTTTATTTGGGCCGCAGCCATCCAACTATGGTTTATTCTGTTTTCCTTTTATTTTTTATTTTCTGTTTCTGTTTCTGTCTCTTTTTCCTTTTTTTTCTTTACCCATTTTTCAAAATCTAAACTTTTTGTAAGTAAAACCATTTGTAGAAAATGTTATTAAAATCTGAATATTTTTCAAAATTTGATTTTTTTCAAACCTAAACAAGTTAAAATTTAAATATTTTCAAAATTTGAACAACTTCTAAATTTGAACACTTTTCGAATCTGAACATTTTAAAAATTTAGCCTTTTCAAAATCTAAACATTTTCAAATATGAACAAAAATGCGAATTCAAACAATTTTCAAATTTATACTTCCTCCGTCCAGAAATAACTGACTTGAGTTTGCCTAGATTCAAGTGTATCTAAACGCATTTTAGTGTATAAATACATTTGAATTTAGACAAATCCAAGTCAATTATTTTTAGATGGAGGAAGTACATTTTTTGAATATGAACAAATTTTGAATCTAAACATTTTTCAAAAACATAATTTTGAAAACAAAAATCGTAAAAATTACAGTGCGTAAAAAGAAATAGAAAAAGAAAAAAATATGAAATACAGAAAAAGAGAAAAGGGAGAAAGAAAACGTTGCGGAGAAAGTCCACCAAACCGTCCAGCACTCCAGTGTCGGTCTTGACCCAAGGGGGGCGCGCCACGTCGGATCGTCCGTGCAAGCCCACTTTGTAGCCACACGGAACGCTCGCCCGTGATGGCTTGTCTCCCTATGTCATTGTAATAGCGTCACATCGCATCCGCGAGCCACCCACGCGTTGTACCAGTCGTTTCACGCTGCTTTCACAGTAAAGAAAAGTTGCCACCTACCACGACCAGATTTTGTGGTAGAAGGCTGTTTTCTCATAGTTAAAGGTCTTCTACCACGGATGAGCACCCGTGGTAAAAGTCTTGTCACAAAAAGTTTTACCACGGTTTTTAGAAATCGTGGTGTACGAAACCCATCTACCATGAAAATTCAGACCGTGGTAGATGTGTTTCGTGGTCCCGCTGTCTGTTGACGTCATGCAAATTACCACGTGACAAACATCGTTAACGGATAATTACCTATGTGAACTTTGTAACCGTTGAAATCATATGTGACATCAGCTTGATAGATTTGAGCTGACTAACCCACTTGAAACCAAAACAAAATCTCATAAAATTACGTGAGCCGCCACGTGGCAACCCGTCAAAAGCACATAAAGCTGGCAGGCAGGCCCACATCGATGCCAAATAAAAACTCATAAAGCTAGGTGGGTCTCCTTGAGGCGGCCTAGTGAAAGTCCATAAAACTGGCAGGGTGGCAGCATGTTGAGCAAAACAAAAGCCCATAATGCTAAGAAGGCCGCCACATGGCAGCACAGTAAAAACCCAAAAAATTGGCAGACAAGCCCACGTGGAAGAAAATAAAAGCTCATAAAACTCGGTGGGCTTTTACATGGTAGCCCACTAAGGGTCACCACGTGGCTCCTCAGAAAAATCCATTATGCTGACATGCTGATATACGTGGCGCCTGCCAACAGCCTATTGATTTGGTCTGTCGGTCCATGTTGTTGCCCATCGATAACCAATTGCTCTTGGTAGACTGACGACGTGGCGGCCTAGAAAAACCTATTAAGGTACAAGGCTTGCCGTGTGGCTGACACGAGGAGACCCATTTATCTAACAAGAAGGAGTGCCAAGTGGCCATCACAATCGATACATTAGACTATCAGGCCACCACATGGCAGCCAGCCAAAGGCCCACATAGTACGACATGTCGGCCAAAGTAGCTGGTTTATTTCAGCCTCTTGTCCTATTGTTATCGCGCGTTGGTCACACTGTCCATTTTGGCAGAACGTCCAAAGAATATTATGCAGATTGATTAATATCTAAAATTTAAACTAAATATTACATAATAATGAAAGTTTATTACAAACATCACAACAAGAAGTTCTCTTCGGAATTTAAGTTACAATAGATCATAAAACAAGATCTTCGTTTTAAAATCTCACAAAAAGAATTGACATGATCAATTCGAGGTCTATACTTGGTGATTCGTTTCATATTGTTATATGTCTTCTTTTTTAATATTTCATCTATAGATCTAAGAGCAGCTACACCCCGTCTTTCGATATGCAATACAACTTGTATATTATTATCATTATCACATGCAAATGTTGTACTAGGTAGACTAGTTGCTTAAAAAATGCAATGGGAGGTGAATGCAGAGAGAAATCACAACTTCAATCCTGTCTTCCAAAGACTCTTGCTTGGTTTTAACTGCAGTCTAGTAATAGCATGAAGTAGTTTACAATAAAGAACCATGGAACATGTATTATACAAAGTAGAGATCAGCTAATCACAGGGAGCCGAAATATGCACAAAATTTTGTTAGTGAAATATGTAAGAATGTACTTATAGTAGCACGTTTTTCAGGATCACATGAGGTCTTTCTCTTGCGGGTTTGACTCCTCATCAATCTGCTAGTCGTATCAGAGCGAAGTGGCTGTAACTCTAAACTTGTACTCCACTGCGCTTTTTGTGTGTTTAGGTATCTCATTTAAAACTAAATTAGCTAGTTTGAAAGGATGAAAGAAGTTGAACTTACCCAAAAGATAAGATTACAACTGACCAGATGTATGATTGAAACAAGATGAGCATTTTCTGTATAACTTAAAGTATTCACAGATAGAAACACAACAAAATATGAATAGAATTGTTATGCCAAGGTTTTAAGTACTCCATTTGGTCCAAATTAATGGACGTAGATTTATCTAGATTCAGATGCATCTAGACATGTTATATTTTAGGTACATTCAAATCTAGATAAACTAGAAAAATCTAAGACCATATATGTATTGTGCAAATCTAAGTACACTAACTTGGATTGGAAGGAGTATCATTACTTTAAATAGTTATCATGTATACAAATTATATATTGCCTCCTTCCTGAAATAAGTGACTTGGATTTATCTTGATTCATATGTATCTAGACACATTTTATTGTGTACATACGTAAAAATCTAAAAAAACTAAAGTCACTTATTTCAGGACGGAGAGAATAAACTCATAACAGAAAAGTTTACTAGCCTCTGTAACACACCAAGACAGTGCGAAAAATAGCAGAAGAGAGATAATAGGGAGTAGCTAATCATGTACATAGGACCAACTAGATGCAGGTGCAAACGAAATGGCAATATCATACATGATATTGTAGCGACATCCTAATACTTTCATAGCTTGAGAGTGTCAAAAAAATCAAAACAAACGGTCATACAGCAAACAAGGAAGATTAAGTACCACTCTATGGCGGGGGCGTCCTGGAAGGGCATGGCGGATAGGGCGGCGGGGGCACCACCTAGGCATTTTCGAGGTGGCGAACAAGTGATTCGTTGAAGCGTATCCATATGGTAGACATCGATGTTGGTGAAGTAGATCTTGTGCAACGAGGGAGTCAGTGAACTAGATCGTTTGTACAGAAGGCGTGCGTCGGTGAAGTAGAACGGGTGAAATGGAAGAGGATGGAGAGAGATGGATTCGGTGCGTGGAGAAGAAAGGTGGAGATGTTGGAAATATGCCCTAGAGGCAATCATATATGATGATATTCTCCAAAGTATTCATAAAATAATAAAGTTGTCCTTGTATGAACATCAGATATATATCATTAAATACGTGATTCAGTTGTTAAACTATATATTCATGATTGTTTATACTAGATTGACCTTGGTCATTGAGGTTGTACTGGACACACAACTTAGACCAATATGCAAGTCGAGTGATGACACGGTTCCACTTGTCATGGGCATGGTAATGCTATTCTGACTTATACTAATTCGGCTAAAGAGTTTAGCGCGTAGGAGTGACCCACAGTTGAGATGCAACGAGCATATTTTCATTTGCAGTTTTAAGCAATGGAATCCTTTGACCTGAGGTGATCGCATGATCCAAGTTGTGGATCGCCAATTTAGGTTCTATCAAACGTTGTTTCGTAAATGGACAGTTATAAAGGTAGAGTTCGGGTTGGCTGTAAATCAAGATGCGTGACATGGATTACCAAGATGGGATTTTGCTCCTCCAACTAGAGAAATATTATCTGATCCCTCTCGTGTTATATGATTCGGAAGCATGGCCATGCGCTACTCAGTTAAGTGTTAACTAAGGAGTCGGACTAAGTGTTAATTCAGTAAATTACATATCACGGAACAAGAAGAGAGTTAAGCTATTAAAGGGATGGAAACTACTAGCTTATAGCTTGACAGTTATATCATGTGGTAAAGGGACTTGGACGAAAGTCACATTGAGAAAGATTCGTCTTCTTACTTTATGACACCTGAAAGTTGGCACGTCTTGCCAGATGCCGCTACCATCGTCTAATGACTTGAGACCGCGTGTTCATGGGAGTGAGTTGGACTCAAATCCATGATGGGATACTTGGAGGAGTAGCTCATGTCGTATCCAGGTGTACATGAACCTACCAGATCACACACTTAGGCCTCATTCATTTACGCCCGAACCCAGCGGGGTCAGCATGGGTTGCATCCCAATCCTGGTTATCCAGGCCAGCGAAGTAATTTTATCAGCCTAGTTAATTCTTGCTCTTCGGTTACCCCATGTCTGGATTATGGCCCATTGTGATCCATGTACTTTTCTCTGTCTAGGCCTGGAAAAAATTACTCACCACTTGATGTGTGGAAAATTTTCCACGACAGAAATCGACGAAAGATAAACTGCTGCCATGTTGTTTCCAATGCAGCATTTCTACCAGGCCTGGATTAATCGAAGGGAAACTTCACGCGTGTATTATGGGTAATTAATTTTCAAAGGATTGGGTGGAGTACGTGGATCAACCAAATCCAAGTGCGGCTCAGTTCCATGCTATGGATTCATTCCCACACAACCGAAGGAGCCCTTAAGGGTAAGGATCCCATGTGGATTAGATCCATATGGTAATTGGGGTATAACCTAAATAGGCCTCACGCGTTGAGTATAGCTAGGAGTGTATATAAGTGGAGTGATAAGGGATAGTCTCTGGCCTAGCCATCACTTTGTCCACTTCCATTTCGGGTTAAACAGGATCTAGCAATCCTATGTCTGGAGCTTCTTCATGTACGTGTGGATACCGGTAGAGACATTGCACGTGTGGTGCTGGAGACAGAGGAGCTCGTGAGGATCCGGTGAAGGAGTTCGTGAGATCCAGAGGAGCTATATGTGGGATTGTTTGGTACTGTTTCGACGCGCTACATCAAGTTCCGTATCTGTGCATCTAGCGTAATCTCGTGGCCTATCACCTGAGCTAGATCTTGGAAGTACCGCGTAGGAGAAAACGTTGTGTTTATCTCTGCGTGGCCCAATAGGAGAAGGAGCTACCGTGTGGAAGAGAGCACCGATGGTGAAGCTGAAGGGTTTGCAACATAGGAAAGAAAAATTCTACGATATGAACGCCTCTGATTACGCCAAGATCTAATCTAGTAGATGCTAGTAATGAGTAAGGGTAACTAGAATAACTTACCCTCAAAGACTGAAAGCTTTTTATGAAAACTGATTTCGTTATTGATGTAGTCAATCGCTTGCTGATCTCAAGATCGAGTTGAAGAACACCGCAAACCAGTAGTGTATCCGTCCTCGGGCACACATCCATCTCCAGACAACCTCCACGCCCACACTCTAGCTGAGCAGTGAATCCTTCTAGACAAACCACCAGAACATGTGCTTCCTAATCCGAAGCCATGGGGAATTTCTAGAGGAAGGAGAGAACCTTCACGAGGAGGTGATGCAAATGGAGAGGAGGGAATGTGATCCTTTTATAGGCGAGGGGCGTAGCCCCAAGGCCATGGCTAGCCGGCCATGGTGGGTGCCCCCACCTCTCACTCATTCATGTGGGTGGACACTCCACTCACATGATTCCCCTCTCCACTCACTTGCATTTAATATCCACTAAATTAAATGCACTCTTTCACAAATATAAACACTTTTTATTTTTTATTCAGAAATTTGTTAATTACTTTAATTAAAAAATATTTACATGAAACCCCTTCCATTATTTTGATATCACACCTGAAACCAATTTCAGCAATTTGACCCAAAACAATTCCGGTGATCATCGAAACAATTCCAGCTCTAATAAAACCTTTCTCTGTTATGTTTTATCTGCCCATTTGTGTAGGTATATCTTAAGTGTGTCACCTTACAGTTCACGAATAATGCAGACATGATAGAGACACTTCTCTAATCAATAATCAGTAGCCAGACCTAGAGATCCATACTGACTCCCACACATTCAACGATAACACTTGAGACTATGTAAACCATTGATGGCTCTGAAATATAGCCATATACGTCCATATTTAAACTGGATATTATTCATATTTTTGATGAAATATCTCTCTAAACCCTGCCACTAATGCCTAATATTCAGAGGGGTATGCAATCATTTCTTTTTATACTTTTCCTGCGTAGATAATGTCGTTTGAAGATGAGAATCACTACATTAAAGTCAAAGATACGAGATTTCCAACAAACAGAAGAAACCAGGAGCCATGAAGCGGAGGCAGACGCTTTAATGACCAACTATACGACCGTAGCAAAATTCCGGCCATATAGCTCCGGTCGTATAGTTGGCGCCACCACCGTTAGGTTAAACAAAACAACTTTCATGAAGGGACCCCTATATAAAGAAGCCTCGGGTGATGAGAAAACAAGCCAGACCTCACCAAAAGTTCCAGTCGCCCCTAGACCATAGACATCTCCAGCCGCCTCTAGATCTCAAAACCCTTCTCCATCTCTGTAGCCATATTCCACCACTTGTAATAGTAGATCTCTTCTTTGATTGGCGACATTGTAAGACTATTGCTATCAATCTTATGATTTTCATTACAATGTTTATGATTGTTGATCTCATCTCTGTGTGTGAGTAATTCTCCTTGGGCTAAGGGCTTCGGCCTAGCCGTGTAGCGTTGATATGTCCAAAATGTATCTACTTTCCCGAACACTTCTGCTATTGTTTCTCCTCTAAACTTGTGTGATTTGGATACAACTAACACGAAATGACGCTGTTTTTAGCAGAATTGCCGGTGTTTAGTTTTTGTGCAGAAAATCACCTATCAGGAAAAAATCTGGAAAATATGCCAAAAATTCTATTTCACCAGAAGACTCCTGGAGCCAGAATACGAGTCGGAGGGGGGCTGGGCCTAGGCCACACCACCTGGCCACGCGGGCTAGGCCTGGCCGCGCTAGGGGGTGGTCTGGCCGCCCTAGACACCCCCTCGGTCTCCCTCTTCGCCTATAAGATGCCTTCTGACCTAAAAGCTCAGGGGGGTTCGACGTTTTCCAGAAGGAGTTCCGCTCCGCCGCCGCCACCAGATTCTACGAAACAGCACCAGAAACTCCATTCGCACCTTCGGACGGGAATTGGAGGAGATCATCGCCATCATCATCACCATCGCTTCTCCATCGACCATCCATGTTTCCCCCATCTATGAGTGAGTAATCCCCCGCTGTAGGCTATGGGGATGGTAGGGATTGGATGAGATCATTCATGTAATGGCATCAGATTGTTAGGGCATGGTGCGTAGTATCTTATATTAGTGCCTTTTGACTTTGTTGTGACTTGTTATGCTTAATGCTTGCCACTAGGGCCCGAGTGCCATGATTTCAGATCTGAACATGTTATTGATTCATTCTGATAGTATTGTTTATGGTCTTACCTGCAAGTTGTATACATACATTGTTGTTCGGAACCAATGGCCCCGAAGTGACAGAAATCGGGATAACCGGAGGGAATGACTTTGATGTGAGGACCACATGTGTTCACGAAGTGTTAATGCTTTGCCCTGGTGCTTTATTAAAAGGAGCACCTTAATTGCCAGTAGTTCCCTTGAGGCCCCACTACAAACGGGCTGGTAGGACAAAATATGTTGTGCAAGTTCTCATTGCGAGCACGTATGCCTATATATGAGACACATACCTATGATTATCTAGTAATTGGATGCTTTATCTTATTTATCTGCAATTTCCCTATGTTCTGATTGCTATGTGAATTGTCTTGTCTATGCAATGCCCGTCCATCCATCCCTATGCCTACCGCACTCGAATCCCACCGTTTACTACTATTGTTACTACTGTCTTTACTTTACTAATGTTGTTACTTTTGTAGGGGTTCCGCGCATGAAAACAATAAAATTTTACCCGACGCCCCTGAACCCCTGAAACTGCCAGGACCTATCTATTAATGTCTGATGAGGGAGGGCTTTTCGAACTTACCCTTAAAGACCGAAAAGCGTTGTCAACGCTCAGGAGAGCGTGGTTGATGTAGACGAGCCGAAGCCGACCTCAAGGTCGTGCTGAAGTCCTTGTGCTCCTTCTGGCTCCAACGACTTGAGTGCCTCAAGTGTGACACCTCGTCGGAGTTACACACGTCTGGTGCCTGACTAAATGATTAAATCAATATTTAACATTCATTCACATATTATTCAATCTCCGTGGCCATGGAACACCTTCCACCTCCACTCCGGACATCCTCCGGACTTACCGAAACCCTTCCGGTTTTCTCCTTTCTTTTCTTCGGCGATTCTACCAATCCCATAAACACTCTCTAAGCATCATCAAGCCCTTAAGCGTGATACCCTACGGTTCGGGAACACTCCCGACATGGTCGGGACACTCCCGCACCAATGATCAACAGAGGGACCTGGATGGCCATGTGACCCCTGTGCATTCCACGAAGATCTTTCGTCGTTTAAACCGGTGATAGTCGTGTCTTATTCCCTTTGTCATTCGATACTTGCATTGCCTGAGACCTGATCAATGACATCACCATGTCGAGTTCAATCTCGTTACTGAACAATGCTATTTGACTCGTTCCGACAAGTGATATCCCCGTGATCTAATCACCTGCAGCTTGACTATTGGATATAACTTCTCCGAGTGGGCCCTTGAGTATCTTCCCGTCACATGGACAGACAAATCCCGCTCTTGACATATATTGCCTCTATGGTTTCCTCCGAATACCTGAACACACCTTTATAACCACTGTTTTACCAGATGGCGTTTGATGCTATCTAAGCATTATCGGGAGACAGTGATTGATATAGCCTCACGGTCTAAGGAATAGTCTACGAGGATCCTTTTATAATCATCGTAACTTGAACTTCGTGACATGATCGAATCACGATGTTTAGGTTGGGTATTGGTTCATCATCTCTTTCTCAGAATGAGATGACCTCATTTCCAACTGGCATAAATGCCACATGATCAGGAAACATGATCATCTGTTGACCAATGAACTAGTGACTAGAGTTTCACTGGGAACCCCTGGTTTGTTTATATATCACACGTGTATTGATGTTTCCACTCAAAACAGTTATAGCATGATACAAAACTTAATCATAAACTATATGAAATATGATAATAGTCCTTACTACTATTTGTCTCTAGGGCATATTTCCAACAACTTTACTATTGCTACTACAAAACTGTTGCTACTGATAAATTGCTATGAGCAAGATTGTTTCCAGGTCCAGCTGAATTGACAACTCAGTTGTTAAGGCTTATAAATATTCTTTGGCTCCCCTTGTGTCAAATCAATAAATTGGGTTTCACTTCCCTCGAAAATACTGCGATACACCCCCTATACTTGTGGGTCATCAAGACTATTTTCCGCACTGCTGTCGGGAGCATAGCTTTATTTATCAAGTTCACTTGGATTCTCTATTGTTCGCTGCTATCCATCCATCATGGGTAAGTCTCATGATGGCAAGGTTCCTATTTCACCATACACTACAAGGAGAGGTACGGTTCTGAACATCGTTGTTGCTCTTGATTCACCATCTGTTATGAGAAAGCTCGTTACACCACCACATACACATGCTACACACACTGCTACTACTACTGAATCTGAAACTTCTGATACTTATGATGCTGCTTCTACTGTGCTTGATAAGAGTGGTTCATTAGGTCCTTTCCTAGATGCTACGATTGCTAGAACTATAGCTGGAAATACTAAAACTCCTAATGAATACACTACTACACCTGTTAGTTCACCTGAGTCTAGTGAGAGTTATGATATTGAAGACGGTTATGTTGAGATGATCGATGAATTTATTAAAGAATGTAAAAACGCCCATGATAGGAGCACTGCTAAGAGTCTCCTTGAGAGGCGTACTATTAGACCCAAATTGTCTCCTGTTGCTAAGTTTGCTGCTTCTCCCATAAACATTAAAGGTAAAGATTATGATTTCTCTCTTGATCTATCTTACAAGCTATTGTTGAGAAAGAACCTTTTTGTGGGACTAAGAATGAAAGTGCGGTAGCACATATGACTGAGCTTTCTACCATGAGTGGCCTGTTTTCTGATGATATTAAGATGCATACTTACTTTGTTGCTAAGATTTTCCCCTTTTCACTGAAAGGAGAAGCTAAAGCTTGGTTTAGTAATTTACCTCCTGGATCTATTGATAGCCCTGATTGCTTGATTAGTACTTTCCTACAGAAATATTTTCCTCCAAGTGCTAGACATGCTATTTTGCAGGAGCTTTTTGATTTTAAACAGGGAGAAAAAGAGATATTGCCTGAATCATGGGCAAGGTTTTGTGCTTTGATTCATGCACAGGCTGGAAGTCCATTGCCTAAGAATGAGCTTCTTGATATGTTTTATATTGGACTAACTGAAGAATCTAGGACATACCTAGATAGTTGTGCTGATTGTGTTTTTAGGAATAGGACTCCCAAGGAAGTTGAGAAATTAATGGCTAAAATAAGCAAGAACTATGAAGATTGGACTCCTCCTGAACCAACTATACCTGAAGTAATTATACCTGAACCAGCTATACCGGCGCCTATACCATTATCTAAGAAGAGGGGGTTATTGAATTGAATGATGAAGTGATGAAGGAAGCTAAGAAATGTCTTAAGGAGAAGGGAATTAAAGCTGCAGATGTCAAGAATTTACCTCCTATAGAAGAATGATGTAAGCCTATCCCCCATTCATCCACTATTGAGGTACACTCTCTCCAACACTTTGATGAAGGTGATATCCCTTACTCTAAACCTCCTGATCAATGCTTAGAAGAATTCGATATTTTCATTGTTAAGCAAGATAATTTTAATAAAAGGGTGCAAAATCATCTAATGGAAAACACTAGAGCTATTGTTGAGTTAAAAGATATTGTGGAAAGAACCTCTAATGATGTTAAAATGATTGTCAAACATTTCAAATGGTTCAAACTCAAATAGATCAACTTATTAAAGTGCAAAAAGACTTGCTAGTTAATGCTACTAAAGAAAAACATGCTTATGAAATTAGAACTAGAAGTGGTGTTGCTACCCAAGATCCTCTACATCCCGAGGGCCATCCCAAAATAATTGAGCAGGATTCTCAACAAGCTAAAAATAGTGGTACTACTCATAAGAAAAGAAAAAAGAAACATAAAACTATTGTAGAACCCTCTAAACCTCCTAAAGATCCTAATAGTATATCTGTCTCTAATGCTGAAACTGAAAGTGGTAATGAAGAAAATGATGTTCCTGATAAAGAAAATTTTGAAGAAGAACCTGAAAAGCACCTCAGAATACTAAATACACTAAGGATGATTTTATTGCTACGAAACATGGTAGTGAAAGAGAGCCTTGGGTCCAAAAACCTATGGCTTTCCCTGATAAGAAACACAAGTCAAAGGAAGATGAACACTATAATAAGTTTTGTGAGTGGATGAGACCTTTATTCTTGCAAATTCCTTTGACTGATGCTATTAAATTGCCTCCTTTCTCAAAGTATATGAAGGATATTGTCTCGAATAAAAGGAAGATCCCTAATGAAGAAATTTCTACTTTGCTTGCTAATTATTCCTTTAATGGTAAGGTTCCTAAGAAACTTGGAGACCCAGGGATTCCAACCATTCCTTGCTCTATTAAAAATAGTTATGTTAGAACTGCTTTGTGTGATTTGGGAGCAGGAGTTAGTGTTATGCCTTTTTCTCTCTATAAGAGACTTCAACTAGAAAAATTAATACCAACTGATATATCTTTACAAATGGCTGATAAATCTACCACTATTCCTGTTGGTATATGTGAGGATGTATGATACATTGCAAATGTATCTATAATTTTTTATGTTCCATGCTTGGTTTTATCTACTTTCTTATGTTTTGTCCACACTTTGGAGTACTTTTCATATGATTTCTTGGACTAACCTATTAACAAGAGCCACAAAGTGCCTGCTTTTGTTTTTTGGTTCCAGGAAAGTCAGAAAATGAATATTCTTAGAATTGGACGGGACAAAAGCCAAAGTTATTATTTCAGGGGACACTGGAGCAGAATCTGAGGCGGAGGCTGGGCCGAGCCACACCACCTGGCCTTGGGCTGGCTGGCGCCGCCAGGGGTGGTCTGCTGCCGTGCACCCCTCGGTCTCCCTCTTCGCCTATAAGATGCCTTCTGACCTAAAAACTCAGGGGGGGTCGACGTTTTTCCAGAAAGAGTTCTGCTCTGCCACAACCACCAGATTCCACGAAACAGCACCACAAACTCCGTTCTGGCACCCTGTCGGGACAGGGAATTGGAGGAGATCATCGCCATCATCATCACCATCGCTTCTCTATCGACCATCCATGTTTCCCCCATCTTTGAGTGAGTAACCCCCCGTTGTAGGCTATGGGGATGGTAGGGATTGGATGCGATCGTTCATGTAATGGCATCCGATTGTTAGGGCATGGTGCCTAGTATCTTCTATTAGTGCTTTATGACTTTGTTGCGACTTGTTATGCTTAGTGCTTGTCACTAGGGCCCGAGTGCCATGATTTCAGAACTGGACATGTTATTGATTCATTATGATAGTATTGTTTCTGGTCTTATCGACAAGTTGTATACACACTTTGTTGTCCGGAACCAATGGCCCTGAAGTGATAGAAATCGGGATAACCGGAGGGAATGGCTTTGATGTGAGGATCACATGTGCTCATGGAGTGTTAATGCATTGCTCCGGTGCTCTATTAAAAGGAGCACCTTAATTGCCAGTAGTTCCCTTGATTGCTATGTGAATTGTCTTGTCCATGCAACGCCCATCCATCCATTCCTATGCCTACCGCACTCGAATCCCACTATTTACTGCTATTATTACTGCTGTCTTTACTTTACTACTGTTGTTACTTTACTACTCCTGCTACAAAACTGTTGCTACTGATAAGCTGGTGTGAGCAAGATTGTTTCCAGGTGCAGCTGAATTGACAACTCAGTTGTTAAGGCTTATAAATATTCTTTGGCTCCCCTTGTGTCGAATCAATAAATTGGGTTTCACTTCCCTCGAAAATACTGCGATACACCCCTATACTTGTGGGTCATAAAGACAATTTTCTGGCGCTGTTGCCGGGGAGCATAGCTTTATTTATCAAGTTCACTTGGATTCTCTATTGTTCGCTGCCATCCATCTATCATGGGTAAGTCTCGTGATGGCAAGGTTCCTATTTTACCATCCACTACAAGAAGAGGTACGGTTCTGAACACCTCTGTTGCTCTTGATTCACCATTTGTTATGAGTAAGCTCGTTACACCACCACATACACATGCTACACACGCTGCTACTACTCTGAAACTTCTGATGCTTATGATGCTGCTTCTACTGTGCTTGATAAGAGTGGTTCATTAGGTCCTTTCCTAGATGCTACAATTACTAGAACTATAGCTGGAAATACTGAAACTCCTAATGAAGACACTACTACACCTGTTAGTTCACCTGAGTCTAGTGAGAGTTATGATATTGAAGATGGTTATGTTGAGATGACCGATGAATTTATTAAAGAATGTAAAAACACCCATGATAGGAGCGCTGCTAAGAGTCTCCTTGAGAAGCGTACTATTAGACCCAAATTGTCTCCTATTGCTAAGTTTGTTGCTTCTCCCATAAATATTAAAGATAAAGATTATGATTCCTCTCTCGATCTATCTTACATAGCTATTGTTGAGAAAGAACCTTTTTGTGGGACTAAGAATGAAAGTGCGGTAGCACATATGGCTGAACTTTCTACCATGAGTGGCTTGTTCTCTGATCATATTAAGATGCGTACTTACTTTGTTGCTAAGATTTCCCCTTTTCGCTGAAAGGAGAAGCTAAAACTTGGTTTAGTAATTTACCTCCTGGATCTATTGATAGCCCTGATTGCTTGATTAGTACTTTCCTGCAGAAATATTTTCCTCCTAGTGCCAGACATGCTATTTTGCAGGAACTTTTTGATTTTAAACAGGGAGAAAAAGAGATATTGCCTGAATCATGGGCAAGGTTTTGTGCTTTGTTTCATGCATAGGCTAGAAGTCCATTACCTAAGAATGAGCTTCTTGATATATTTTATAATGGACTAACTGAAGAATCTAGGACATACCTAGATAGCTGTGTTGATTGTGTTTTCAGGAATAGGACTCCCAAGGAAGATGAGGAATTAATGGCTAAAATAAGCAAGAATTATGAAGATTGGACTCCTCCTGAACCAGCTATACCTGAAGTAATCATACCCGAACCAACTATTCTGGTGCCTATACCATTATCTAAGAAGAGGGGAGTTATTGAATTAAATGATGAAGTGATGAAGGAAGCTAAGAAATGTCTTAAGGAGAAAGGAATTAAAGCTGCAGATGTCAAGAATTTACCTCCTATAGAAGAATTATGTAAGCCAATTCCCCATCCATCCACTATTGAGGTACACTCTCTCCAACACTTTGATGAAGGTGATATCCCTTACTCTAAACCTCCTGATCAATGCTTAGAAGAATTCGATATTTTTATTATTAAACAAGATAATCTTAATAAAAGGGTGCAAAATCATCTAATGGAAAACACTAGATCTATTGCTGAGTTAAAAGATATTGTGGAAAGAACCTCTAATGATGTTAAAATGATTTTTAAACATTTTCAAATGGTTCAAACTCAAATAGATCAACTTATTAAAGTGCAAAAAGACTTGCTAGTTAATGCTGCCAAAGAAAGACATGCTTATGAAATTTGAACTAGAAGTGGTGCTGCTACCCAGGATCCTCTATATCCTGAGGGGCATCCCAAAAGAATCGAGCAGGATTCTCAACAAGCTGAAAATAGTGGCTCTACTCGTAAGAAAAGGAAAAAGAAACATAAAACTATTGTAGAACCCTCTGAACCTGCTAAAGATCCTAATAGTCTATCTATCTCTGATGCTGAAACTGAAAGTGGTAATGAAGAAAATGATGTTCCTGATAAAGAAAAAGTTGAAGAAGAACCTGAAAAGCACACTAAGAATACTAAATACACTAAAGAAGATTTTATTGCTAAGAAACATGGTAGTGAAAGAGAGCCTTGGGTCCAAAAACCTATGCCTTTCCCTGATAAGAAACACAAGTCAAAGGAAGATGAACACTATAATAAGTTTTGTGAGTGGATGAAACCTTTATTCCTGCAAATTACTTTGACTGATGCTATTAAATTGCCTCCTTACTCAAAGTATATGAAGGATATTGTCTCGAATAAAAGGAAGATCCCTAATGAAGAAATCTCTACTTTGCTTGCTAATTATTCCTTTAATGGTAAGATTCCTAAGAAACTTGGAGACCCAGGGATTTCAACTATCCCTTGCTCTATTAAGAATAGTTATGTTAGAACCGCTTTGTGTGATTTGGGAGCTGGAGTTAGTGTTATGCCTTTCTCTCTCTATAAGAGACTTCAACTAGAAAATTAATACCAACTGATATATCTTTGCAAATGGCTGATAAATCTACCACTATTCCTGTTGGTATATGTGAGGATGTACCTGTTCAAGTGGCTCATAATTGCTTGATATTAACTGATTTTGTTGTGCTTGAAATGCCCGAAGATGATAATATGTCTATTATTTTTGGGAGACATTTTCTTAATACTGCAGGAGCTGTTATTAATTGTAATCAAGGAAAGGTGACCTTCAATGTTAATGACAAGGAACATACTGTCTATTTCCCCAAGAAGATTGATAGGACTTATGGTTTGAAATCAATTGAACATGTTGAGGGCATTCAAGTTGGAGAGATATATTGTCCCATACCAAGAGAAAAATATGAAACTATTATGATTGGAACCATTGCTATCAAGGTTGAGGTAATATAATCATTAGTGGAACACAAAGTTTTGTTTCATATAAAATTGTTTTGGTAACAAGACCTGATCAACCTTGTTAACAAAAGGATTTCAATGAACAAAACAATGTTTTCACCATGATTATCTTTGTTTACTTTTATTTTTATGCCTAACTTAAAGGCGTTAAAGAAAAGTACTTATTGGGAGATAACCCAAAAGTTTTAGATGAGTTTTGGAAGTTATTATCGCTCCTTATCCTTTTTATTTGCTTTTTGTGCCAAGAGTAACCTATAATGAGAGAGAAGTAATGGTTGGGAAAGTTGTTGCCCCGAAACAGGTTTATGTGCTTCACCGTAAAAATTCGTGTAACATTTCTATACACCCTTTTGAGGCGTGAATTTTTGTGCTTCTGCCACAGATTGTTATCCAACTTTCGTTAGTTCAGCACTTTTTGATTTGAGCAACAGAAGGTCTTCGAAAAAATTCGTCTTTACCTGCTGGTCTGTTTTGACAGATTTCTGCCATTTTCTGCATCTGCTTCTTGTTGGTTCCTTTTTGAGTTCTTTTGGGGAATTGAGCTTTTTGAGGGAAGCGCTACAGTATCAAGTGTTTTAATGGAAGTTTTATTGGTGTTAGAACTGAACCCAAAGACTTATTATCTCGAGTGCACTAATGTTGCTAATAAAGATTGTGTGAAGTTTTGTATGAAGGAAAAATTTCAGGTGTATGGAAGGAATGAGTAATGAGATGAAGGATGGCCTAAAGCTCAAGTTTGGGGATGCCATGCGTGTCACCCCAAGAAATATCCAAGAAGTACAAGCGTCAAAGCTTGGGGATGCCCAAGGCATCCCCTTCTTCATCAATAAAAATCCCAGGTTTCTTCCAAACACTTCATTTTTATTGTTTCATGCACAGTTGTGTTGTTCTTGGAGTGTCTTCTTTTTCGTTTTCATTTTGTTTTTTCGTTTGCTTGGTTTTCTTAGTTTGCTTAATAAATTGGTTGGACCTCATCTTTCATACATTGGTTTTTAAATAGTTTGGTCTGGTTTGGAAAAGAGTAGGAAAGTTCATGCTTAAGTGGTAAAGAGAGCTTGTTTTTGACTATGGCCTATGCTTTGTCATACCATGCTTGATATTGTTTTGGCTTTATTCTTAGTATTCTTTTCTGTAGCATGACTTGTTATAAACAATTGAGATTGCTTAATGTGCCTTGGATGAATCATGCGTTGTTTTAGCATATTAAAGCATAGTATTGTGGTATTCTCCTTTGATGCTTTATTTGGGTTGACTTGGCGCATGCTCACACCATGTTATGACTATCCCAAGTCACCATAAGCCTTTATGATCCTTTAGTTTTCAACTTGTAGTATCACTTTATGCTTTGATCAATGATGTTTTGTCGCTCTGCATGATTATGGCCATTATTGCTCTCCTAGTTTGTCGCTCGCAGTCTTTTGCTAGCCTCCACAACCAAGTATGAGTTCCACTCATGCATCCAACTCCCTAAACCAAGTTATTCCAAAGAGTTCACCATACCTACCTACTAGCATATGCTATTCCAAGTATTCTCATGTTTTTGTTTACCTTCCAAATTAAACTTGTTATGAGAAAACTAGTGATTAAAGCTCTCACAAACTTGATGGCACACTTTACTTTTCTTGTCCTTAATAAACTTGAACCATTGTGTCGTCTAAGTTGTATATGCTTGCACTTATTTGTTGGGGATTAGCAGAACCATGCTGTCATGGGGAATGCTTTCAACATTGCAGTGGTACTTTGTACCTAGTTGATATCATGCTCTTTTGTCTATGGATGTCATCGGTGTGAAATGAAAGGGGAGCTTGTAAGTCCATGGAGTTATGTATATGTGTTAGAGAAGCCTGGGCATGTCTAATCCATGATGACATGGTGGAAACCTGCAGCGTAACCATAATGAGATGTCTATGAAGCATTCTTCTTATAAAAAAGAGAGTCTTATATTGAGAAAAAAAGAGAAAAAGAAAAAAAAGAGATTATGAAAAAGAGGAAAGAGAGAAAAAAGCACCATATTCCCATGGTAAATAAGAAGATTGCTGAGATGCTCGTTGTCTGCTTGCCTTGTCATTTTGGTATGGGGATTCTTCCGTATCATCGGGCAAGGGGTACCCCGTTGGCGGTTCTCTATGATACACATGTACTTACGATGACAAGAACTTACCGGTGACTAAACTTGTGTAACACCCCGTCCACTCCTGGGCCCGGGGGGTGTCACTCCTGGTAGCTTAATAGGATATCTAGACTGTCCCCACAGACCAACATAGTCTTTTCTGCGCACTTTGTCCTCACTCGTGCGCACCCGGTTACCCACTTCCCGGTCTGTTACCCATCCTAGAATTGCTCTAGGCCAAGCACGCTTAACCTTAGAGTTCTTTTCGAATGAGCTTCCGGAAAAGAAGTTGCAACTTGTTGATATGGGTATCCTATCAATCCTATTAAGCCATTTGCCTGGATCTCACATACACCCACCCTTTAGAAGATCGATGCCCTCATCGATCAAGCACACCCCAAGAACGTTCCCTCTTGGCACGCATATGTGCGTCTAGTGCCGGCACATGTGCCATGCCGTGTCCACTCCGGGCCACACGCGCCATGCTCCACATGTCCCGCCACTGACCCGCACACACCCGTGTAATCGCAAGGGTCGGCTCTGATACCACTTGTAACACCCCGTCCACTCCTAGGTCCGGGGGGTGTCACTCCTGGTAGCTTAATAAGATATCTAGACTGGCCCCATAGACCAACACTAGTCTTTTCTGCGCACTTTATCCTCACTCGTGCGCACCCGGTTACCCACTTCCCGGTCGGTCACCCATCCTAGAATTGCTCCAGGCCAAGCACGCTTAACCTTAGAGTTCTTTTCGAATGAGCTTCCGGAAAAGAAGTTGCAACTTGTTGATATGAGTATCCTATCAATCCTATTAAGCCATTTGCCTGGATCTCACAACTTGAGTAGCATGAGGAGCGGCCCTCGTATTCAAGGGACATGAGATTTCTAACTTATACTTCGTCAAGCATGTACACCATAGTTTGTTCACTTTAACCTTAATCACTTCAAGATGCTTATGACAGGGGCAATGAGAGCTGAAAGCTATAAGTACCATAATTTTTGGAAGCTCTTTATGAGACTTGAATCCCTACTTCCTTCTATGAAGGCCTTTCTTCCACTTATATATTGAGTCTCCACCTTCTAACTTTATGCACCTACTTTGAGAGCATAGTGGCCATTCTTAGTTCTATGTGCATTGTCCCAAGACTTGTTGATTGATGCATACCTTGATATTGCTTGTTCTAAACTATTTGTATCTAGTCACTCTTATGAACTTTGAAGGTGTCCTATGCATTTATATTTGCTACTCTATGAGGGACAAGCTGAATACCACTATATTATGTTTTCTTTATGTGAAACAAACAAACGTCTTGCAAAGCATTGTTATTCATGAATCTTTTGTTTGTGCCTTTTCATGTTGCAACATAGTTTCTCTGTCTCATTGCTAGAACTTTGTCTTTCATGTTATGATTGAAGTACTATGATCCTAGCTTTGAATGTTTTACAAATACTTTGATCAAGTTTATGATGGTGCATGTCACCTCAAAAATTATTCTTTCTTTTTATCACTTACCTACTCGAGGACGAGTAGGAGTTAAGCTTGGGGATGTTGATACATTGCAAATGTATCTATAATTTTTGATGTTCCATGCTTGGTTTTATCCACTTTCTTGTGTTTTGTTCCAACTTTGGATTACTTTTATTATGATTTCTTGGACTAACCTATTAACAAGAACCACAGTGCCAGCTGCCTGTTTTCTGCTGTTTTTGGTTCCAGGAAAGTCAGAAAATGAATATTCTCGGAATTGGACGGGACAAAAGCCAAAGTGCCTATTTTTCCGGAAGAGATCAAGTGCCAGAACACGAGACAGAGAAGGGCCAGAGAGCCACCACACCACCTGGCCCGCGCCAGGGGGTGGTGTGGCCGCTCTCGGCACCCCCCTCGGCCTCTCCTTCCGCCTATAAGTTGCCCTCGGGACGAAAACCCTAAGTACCCGATCAAAAAATCCACGAAAGAGTTTGTAGCCGCCGTCATCTCCATCCCTAGATCGGGAGGGATCTGAAGCTCTTCCCGGCACCCTGCCAGAGAGGGGAATTCACCCTGGAGGCCTTCTTCATCACCATGCAAGCCTCTGGTGTGATGCGTGAGTAGTTCATCCTTGGACTACGGATCCATGTAGTAGCTAGATTGCTGGTTTCTCCTCCTTTGTGCTTTCATGTTTAGATCTTGTGAGCACCATTCATGATCAAGATCAGCTATTTGTAATTCATACATGTTGTGTTTGCGGGGATCTGATGGATATTGAGATGCTATTTCAGATTGATTATTGATTCTATCATGTCTTTGTTATTTGAGATCTTGCATGCTTTCCGTTGTTAGTAGCTATCTTGGCCAAGTAGATGCTAGCAACTCCAAGAGTTAGTATTTATGCTCGATAGTGGGTTCATGCCTCTGGTAATCTGGGGAAGTGACAGAAATCTCTAAGGTACTAGATGTGCTGTTGCTACTAGGGAGAAAACAACAATCTTTTGTTCATAGAACAATCATATTGTTTACCTTACATGCAGTTCGTAAAGCAATAATCTGTTGCTTGCAACTTAATACTAGAGGGGGTTCGGATGATAACCTGAAGGTGGATTATTAGTCATAATCTGTTGTATTGCCCAATCTAGTCTCAAAGGAGTCAAGATGATTAGTATATGCATGTATTGCTTTCTCGGTGTTTGTCAATTGCCCCGCTGTAATTTGTTTACCCAGCATGTTATCTATCTAAGGAGAGCCACCTCTAGTGAACTATGGATCCCGATCCTTGTCTTTTATACACAATCTACAATCTTTTACTGATTTGTGTTTACTTTATGCAAACTATTACTTCTTTCCATTCGATACGTTTAATCCTTTGTTTTCCGCAAAACACGGTGAGATTGACAACCTCATCGCAAGTTGGGGACAAAGTTCTGTGGTTGTGTTGTGCAGGTCTCCACGTTGCTACTAGCACCGGTAGTGTGCCCTGCCAAAGCTCAGCTAGTAACACCTTTGGGGTGTTTCCTTGCTCCTACTGGTTCGATTAAACCTTGGTTTCATAACTGAGGGAAACTTCCTGCTGTGCTCATCATACCTTCCTCTTGGGGTTCCCAACGAGCTCTACGTCGATCGTCGAGCGCATCAAACTATTTTCTGGCGCCGTTGCCAGGGAACGAAGAAGAAGAAACTCCCACGTCAACTACACGCCATCAACTGTTTTGCAGGAACTTTTTGATTTTAAACAGGGAGAAAAAGAGGTATTTCCCGAACCTTGGGCAAGGTTTTGTGCTTTGATTCATGCACAAGCTGGAAGTCCATTACCTAAGAATGAGCTTCTTGATATATTTTATAATGGACTAACTGAATAATCTAGGACATACCTAGATAGTTGTGTTGATTGTGTTTTTAGGAATAGGACTCCTAAGGAAGCTGAGGAATTAATGGCTAAAATAAGCAAGAACTATGAAGATTGGACTCCTCCTGAACCAGCTATACCTGAAGTAATTGTACCTGAGCCTACTATTCCTGTGCCTATTCCAACATCAAAGAAGAGAGGAGTTATTGAATTAAATGATGAAGTGATGAAGGAAGCTAAGAAATGTCTTAAGGAGAAGGGAATTAAAGCTGCAGATGTCAAGAATTTACCTCCTATTGAAGAATTATGTAAGCCTATCCCCTACTCATCCACTATTGAGGTACACTCTCTCCAACACTTTGATGATGGTGATATCCCTTACTCTAAACCTCCTGATCAATGCTTAGAAGAATTCGATATCTTTATTGTTAAGCAAGATAACTTTAATAAAAGGGTGCAAAATCATCTAATGGAAAACACTAGAGCTATTTTTGAGTTGAAAGATATTGTGGAAAGAACCTCTAATGATGTTAAAATGATTGTTAAACACTTTCAAATGGTTCAAACTCAAATAGATCAACTCGTTAAAGTGCAAAACGACTTGCTAGTTAATGCTGCTTAAGAAAAACATGCTTATGAAATTAGAACTAGAAGTGGTGCTGCTACCCGTGATCCTCTATATCCTGAGGGGCATCCCAAAAGAATTGAGCAGGATTCTCAACAAGCTGAAAATAGTGGTTCTACTCATAAGAAAAGGAAAAAGAAACATAAAACTGTTGTAGAACCCTCTAAACCTGCTATAGATCCTAATAGTATATCTATCTTTGATGTTGAAACTGAAAGTGGTAATGAAGAAAATGAAGCTCCTAATTAAGAAAAAGTTGAAGAAGAACCTAAAAACCACACTAAGAATACTAAATACACCAAAGAAGATTTTATTGCTAAGAAACATGGTAGTGAAAGAGAACCTTAGGTCCAAAAACCTATGCCTTTCCCTGATAAGAAACACAAGTCAAAGGAAGATGAATATTATAATAAGTTTTGTGAGTGGATGAAGCCTTTATTCCTGCAAATTCCTTTGACTGATGCTATTAAATTGCCTCCTTACTCAAAGTATATGAAGGACATTGTCTCGAATAAAAGGAAGATCCCTAATGAAGAAATTTCTACTTTGCTTGCTAATTATTCCTTCAATGGTAAGGTTCCTAAGAAACTTGGAGACCCAGGGATTCCAACTATCCCTTGCTCTATTAAGAACAGTTATGTTAGAACTGCTTTGTGTGATTTGGGAGCTGGAGTTAGTGTTATGCCTTTCTCTCTCTATAAGAGGCTTCAACTTGAAAAATCAATACCAACTGATATATCTTTGCAAATGGCTGATAAATCTACCACTATTCCTGTGGGTATATGTGAGGATGTACCTGTTCAGGTGGCTCACAATTGCTTGATATTAACTGATTTTGTTGTGCTTGAAATGCCCGAAGATGATAATATGTCTATTATTCTTGGGAGACCTTTTCTTAATACTACAGGAGCTGTTATTAATTGTAATCAAGGAAAGGTGACCTTCAATGTTAATGACAAGGAACATACTGTCTATTTCCCCAAGAAGATTGAAAGGACTTATGGTTTGAATTCAATTGAACATGTTGAAGGCATTCAAGTTGGATAAATATATTTTCCCATACCAAGAGAAAAATTTGAAACTATTATGATTGGGACCATTGCTATCAAGGTTGAGGTAACATAATCATTAGTGGAGTACAAAGTTTTGTCTCATATGCAATTGTTTTGGTAAGACTTGATCAACCTTGTTAACAAAAGGATTCCATTGAACAAAACAATGTTTTCATTATGATTATCTCCGTTTTTTTCTATCCTTTGCATTTTAGTTTTTGCTTTCATTTAGTTTTCTTTTTGTTGTTAGTTGCTTGCATGTTAGAACTTCTGTAGTTCTAGCCTTGTTTTGTCCTTGCATCATGTTTCCAAAAGAAAAAAATCTATCTGTCAGAAAAATCATTCTTCTATTTCTGAAAAATTGCCCAAAAATAAAGTGTCTCGAAAAATTCCAGAAAATTCATATCAAATTTTTATGTGAAAAAGGGGCAAAGGAGTACCTGGGAGGTACCAGGGGGCCCATCAGGCAGGCACACCACATGGTGACGTGGCCAGCCTTGGGTGGCGCCATGCCCTGGTGTGGGCCACCCCTGGCCCCCCACTAACTCTCTCACCTGCCACTTTATTCTCTCTCCTAAGTAAGCTCCAGTTCATATCTCAAAATCGTGTTATTGCTGTGCTTGCTCTCGATTTTTTTGATCTCCTTGCTCAGCCCATCTTTCTTGCTGAAATTTGGAGCATTTGTTCCCTGGTATGTGACTCCTCCCCTTGTCCAAGTAGATTTGTGTTTAGTGGGTTATATGTTGAGTATTTTGCTGCTGTAGGTGACTGGTTATGAGGGCTTGTAAGCTTGTTTGATGCTTAGAGATATAGTTTTGATGCATGTTTAGGCCTCTTGCAAGTCCCTATGAGTAGAATCCTTCATTATATTTACTTTGCAATCACTTGTTTAATAGGTGTTTAAATTTCAGAATAGAAGATGAGTGAACACCACCTAAACCAACATGAGCTTTCGGTGCATGAGGTCATGAAGGTCCACTGGGAGGAGGAAGTTTTTCCCTCCATTTATCCATGCTCTAATGTCAACACCCGGATTTTTAATCTCAGATGCCCATTATGCCATACCTCGCAATCCCAGGATTACCATTTTTGCGAGACATAACAGATTGGATATCATAGTACATCATCCATTACAAACCATACATAAGGTTTTACACAAATAAGGATCTCATGATCCAGTCTTTAATACAACAAGCAACAGAAATAAACGATAGCGTAGCGGTGGGGTCCATCTCAGGGGCACAGGCAATGCTGACGAAGGCAGATAGTCCTAGTTATCATAGCCGTCCTGATGACCATCATCTTGATAATCTCCTTCATAGTCTGGCCATGATAATAGCTAGGGACAAAATCCATGAGTACTCTTTAAGCACTCGCAAACTACTACTAACAAGGGTTATAATTCTAAATTAAAGTGCTGAATTTAAAGAATAACTATCAAGTTAAGTTGAAACCTAAGCTGAGTTCTGAAACAAGAAAAGATAAAGTAAAAGTCTAGAATCACTTAAGTTGGGAAGCTATTTTCATCTACACAACCCTGTTGTGGTCAAGTCAAGGTTCATCATTCAGTTCAAGTTATTTAGAAAACAGCTGACAACGAAACAGTATGGCCATTCCAACTGTCCATAACCGCGGACGCGGCTATTCGAATAGTTTGACACTCTGCAGAGGTGGTACACTTTCACCACAAGATTCGATACATCTGTCAGGGGTAACCCTGAATCATGATACTTAGTATGCAGATAATCAAACATAACCTTCCCTTTACACACCCTAGTACAAGCACCTCTCCTATGAGCATGGCCTCCCAACCATGACCATCAGTCATCTTGGGCACTGCATAGGTGGACATCATTGAGAGGTAGCCTCAGCTCAAACCTCTCCCGTGAGGGAACTAATACTAATGCATATAAATTTCCAGCTAAGCCTTACCCAATTCAGGTAATGTGGTTGTACGGTAAATTTGGAATGGTATCGCATCCGAATCCAACCATCAGTTTTATAAAAAGGGTTAAGGCTCATGCCTCATCATTTTCATCATCATAAACCAATTGTGTTTCTCAACACATGTCAAAACATCTCAATAGAATGACTCATCATTCCAAGGTTTTCATAACTCATTTTCACCAAGTGTTCCCATCTAAAATGACTCAAGTTTGATCTATTCTAAAACACTAGGTTAAGAGTGTTCACTAAGGTAGAAAGGTGGGATCAATCTCATGCCATAGAATGACATCTAAGGGTTTCCCATTAGGTCAAGTTTTATACTATTTATGCTACCTTCAAAATTAATTAAAGAACTTGGTGTAAACTAAGGGGGTGTGATCAAAGTATGCTTAAGGCATCTTTACTAAACTATCTAGTTTTATTCTAGCTTGCTACAATAGCTTACTAAAGCATGTTTGCAAGGGTTAGCTTGCCACTAATAGATTGCCTTGGTTGGTGCAGTGGTTGAAGTTGTCTTCTTCTTCTTCTTCTTGGTAGAACTCCTCCTCCTCGAAGGCTTGGTTGGTACTAGCGTCTAGAAATACATAGGGAGTGCACAATCACCAAGCAATACTTAATTTAGGCTAAGTAGTATTCTAAACCACACAAGTGATGATCTATTATCGTCCCAAGCATCACAAGTTTAATTCAATAGTTTCAACCTTTTTATTTTGGAAAAGTAATTTCTACTCATTGAAAATTTAACTACAATTTAACATTCACCACCAAAACATGGGATCATGTGGACACATGTCCTCACCACATATTCTAACATGTGGGAATGAGATTTAAAGGTTGGATCAATATTACTTTGGTTTAAGTTTATTATTTAATGATTTAAAGTGACTAGAAATGCCTATATAGCATTATTTTGGTACTAGTCCAAAGTCACTACCCGTAAACCTTAATATTATTACATATTTGGATAGATATGATGAAATGTGATTTTTGAGAGTTGGAACTAACTCAAAAGCTAACTTGGTTGATTTTATAAAAATGTTTTAAGTTGCAAAAGCTTCTGTCTTCTTATTTTTATTAGGAGAAATCTATAACTCTAAATGAATTAAATCCAACGGGCTTGGATAGATCTTTTCAGTACCTTTCAGACAAAATTGGTTTCATGCAATTTGGATTTGTCAAACTCACAGAATTGAATTTTGAAACACTAGACAGAAACTATATTCTAGCTAAAAGGAAAAATCCTAATTTGAATCTACGGGCTTGTGCGGGAAAGGAAATGGGCGCCAGCCCGGTGCTTTGTGCGCACGGCTCTGCACTGAGGGGGTTCCACTGGTCATTGGCACTTAAAACGCGAAAAGGTATGCAGCCTTGTGGGCCGTGCGATTAGAGGCTAGATCTACGGCTGAGGGTCGTCGTCAACGACGGACGGGTCGCCAGCGAGCTCGAACCCTAGCAGCTCGGTGGGGGTCTACTGGGGGCGTACCAGGGCTCCAGCAGGGTCGGCGATGCGGGCGAACGAAGTGGAAGACAATGGCGAGGCGAGGCGTGGTCACGGCGGAGCTTGGGGTGGCCGTAATCAACGACACCCTTCTTCTCCAGAGGCGGCGGCTCCGGCTCCAATTCCGGCGAGCTGCTGCTCCACTTGCTCCGGCGAGGGGTGGTTGAGGTTCAGAGAGGTGAGGGGAGTGGAATGGTGTGAGTCTTTGGTGCTGGGGAGGGCTCCTTTTATAGGCTCGACGGTGAGACCGAGCGGGATGGGCGGTCGACGGTGGCGACATGGCTACGGCAAGCTAGCGGCATGGCTGGGGATGGCGATCGATGGGCGGTCCCCTGGCGGTGCTCTAGCGCTTTAATGTGGCCGTAGGGGCGGTGGTATGCGGTCGGGGTGAGGTGGCGCTCTGAGAGGCAGAGGCGGCGGTGTTCACGGCGAGCGGTGGCTGTGGGGCTTTGGGCGGCGAACGGGGGTGTCTGGGGTGTTCTCCAGGTCGAGGCGGAGCGGGGGGCGCGGGCTGGTGTCGAGCGGCGGCTTGTGCACGCGAGACGGCGCTGCTTCTGGGCGGCGTCGGCATGGTCTGGTGGCACTGGGCGCGGTTTCTCCTCGGTGGTCCACGACTGCTCTTGGCTCAGGCAAGGGACAGAGAGGGGCGGTGCGGCGTTGGCTACCTCCTAGACATGGCGAGGGAAGGTGGCGGCTGCTGTGGCGCGATGTCGCCGGTGGGGGTGCCCAAGGTGCTCGGCCTTAATGGCCATGACCATTTGGTCGTGTGCACAGGGTGGCAGCTAGCAAAAGGTAGGGCTGGTACTGAGGGAACAAGGGGACAAGGTTAGGCCCAAATGGTGACCAAGATCACTGCTCAAAACAGTGTTTTAAATTTGGCCAAATTTGTGCACACAAGCTGTTTGATGAAATGGCCACAAGAGAAAAAGTTTTGAATTTTGAGTTCAAATTTTTTGGGTGATCTCCACTATTGCTAGGTAGTCTCTGGTTGCAAGGGTTTTGAAAATGGAGCTCAAATACATGGTTTTTGAAATAGGGGTGATCTATGCATATGCATTAGATTCAATTTTGAACTGCCATTTAAAATAGTTTCCAGAATGTTTTTAGAAGATCAAAAGGTGGGCCTTGGTACCTCATTATGTGTACTAGCAAAGGGTGTAAAGATCCATATTGTTTCTGTTAAGAATTGAGTACTAGGAATAGCCAAAGTAGGCATGAGAGTTAATTTTGTCAAAATGACCATTCCTTTATTTTAATTCTTTTTGATATGATTTCTTTTAGGAAAAGTTTGGGAATGATGTAGATGATGTTTAAATTCCCTAAGAAACATTTTAGAAGCAAAGGATCACACAATCATGGCCATTCAAAACAACTCCTATTTTAAATGCACACATATATGAATGCTTTCATTTTAAATTTGGAAACGTTTTTTTAACCCCATTTTTGGATGATTTGATCATGATAAGCTTGGATTGAAGTTTTGGGATGTTACATCTGAGTTCATGAGAGCTGCAGGAATTCTACAAGATTTCCACACTTTGGTTTCTAATGCAGGGTTAGAGCACTTTTTGAAAGATGAACCTTGTCAATTTGTGAAGCTAACCATGTCTGTGGTGCAGGACTTCCAATTTAGTCACTCTTTGCCTAACCCCATGGTCCATTAAAAAATTTACAATATAGCTGTCGACCTTTCTCTTGTTGATTTTTGTGCAGCTATTAAGGTACCTCAATGGGGATCATGTAGAAAGATTAAGGAGAGACCTGAACCACTCATGGATTTGTATGCAGAAATTTTCCAAGGGAGTAACTTCTCGAAGGAGAGTGGAAAAATCCGTAACATTCATTTTCCCTCCATTCGCTACTTTGCCTACTTTATTGCCAAGTGTGTTCTTGCTAGGAAAACTGCTAATAAGTTATCTTCGTTTGATCTAGCATTTATCTCTGCTGCTCTTAGACGAGATAGGTCTTACAACTTGGGTGCTTTGATAGCTTTCCGTCTTGCTGCTAACGGTGAGAAAGGTGGAATTTGTGGAGGCCTCATTGCTTCTCGTTTACTAGCATTGCATGGTTTAGTGCCTCCTCATCTAGACCTACAGTTTCCCATAGAGAGGCTTGATCTTAATTCCATGATACAGCATAAATTTGTTTCCTCGTGGGCTAGTATGAGTGAGTTATCTTATGAAATAACCTTTCTCAAAGCTGGTTGGAGAAAGAGCAAGTCCGAGCGTGTTGTTCTTTTGCCTGCACCTGTTTTGTTTAACCTGGATAATAGGGAAGGATGGTCCCTCACTGAGGAGGAGCTTGACACGTACTTGGGAGAGCTCTCCCAACAGGAGCAGGACACTAGAAGGGAGGTCACGGATGATTCGGTCCAGCCCTCGAATGAGGGAGAGTCTTCATATCAGCAGCCCGCTTATGATTGGGGAGCTTCTTCTTCTTCTCATGGGCCCAGCTACGACCATTCTTACCAAGATCCGCCCGCTTGGAACCCCTATTCGCACAAGGATTGATACCTACTTAGGCTAAAAGCCTAAGCTTAGGGGGAGGTACGCCGACACCGCACTCATCTCCATATCATGTTGCGTTGGTACTTTGTATATTCATGTTTTCGTTCTCTTTTTAGTTTTCGTTCTTCTTTGCTTTTGCTTTCTAAAAACACAAAAAGACCAAAAATATTTCTGTTGTTTCTCTTTGGTTTGCTTCTTCTTTTTGCCTGCTTTGTTTGAACTTTTCGAAAAACCCAAAAAGATTTTGCTTTGTTTTTCCCTTTTGGTTCTTGTTTAAAAATCGAAAACACCAAAAATATTTGTCGTTCTTCTTTGGTTTTTGCGAGTTTGCTACAGGGTTCGGCAGTCCTCAGTGGATATTGGTTTCATATTATTATTCAAGCCACACAAGTGAAGAGCAATAATGAGGATCAATGACAACTTGAGGCGTGGTAAGAGGCTGGTAACGAACTCTATTTGTTTTCATTTTGTACATATACTCATCATTGTGAGCTTGCTTAGTCCGTTCAAGCAGGGTGTATGTTATATTTGGATGCTTAGTAGTTCTTGCTTTCTTATGATTAGCTCTAGCTCGCTAATAGTTTGTAGCATGTCTTATGAATGTTTGCTTGCATTGCTCTATTCATAAATTGGTATGACACCGCGGTATCCTCCTCTGAATGTTTCATTTGAATTGACTTGGCACATGCTCACGCATGCACATGACTATGATAATCAGTTAAGCCTTGATGAATTATTTTGCCTTGAGGATCTTGAATCACTTTCATGCCATGAGTAGTCCTGTTTTGTTGCAAGCATGATAATGACAACTATTGCTCTCTCATTTGTCTCTCCCTTACTATTGCTAGCCTTCACTTTCACTGAGTTTGTTTTACTCAAGTTCCCAACTCCCTAAACCAAATATTTCCAAAGTGTCCACCATACCTACCCATTAGCATCATTTGCTACCTCCATGCATATTCAATATGCCTTGTTTTCTTCCGAATAAAATGTTTGCTTGTTATGAGAAAGTTAGTTAGTAAAGCTCTCACGAACTTGATGGCACACTTTATTTTCTTGCACTTAATAAACCTGAACCATTGCGTCCTTCTTTGTTGCGCATATGCTTGCGCTTTATGAGTTGAAGTTAGCAAAACCATGTATCATGGGGACCGCTTTCAACACTTCATAGGTACTTTGTACCTAGTTGATATCATGTTCTTTTGCTTATGGATCCCGGTGGTGTGAAATAAAAGTGGAACTTGTAAGATCATGGAGTTTGTATGTATGTTAGAGAAATGCCTGGGCCACTAGCCTAAGCCATGCCTAATCATGGTGGAAACTTGCAGCATAACCATAATGAGCATTCTATGAAGCATCCTCAATAAAAATCTATGCACATAGTAAATAAAAAGATCGCCGAGATGCTCATTGTCTGCTTGCCTTGTTATTTTGATTATGGGATAGCTCCCGTGTCATGTGCAAGGGGTACCCCGTTGGCGGTTCTCTATGATACGTATATACTTACAATGACAAGAGCTTACTTGTGACTGAAGTTGAGTAGCATGAGGATCGGTCTTCGTAAGTAAGGGGCATGAGACTTCGATTTATAACTTGTCAAGCATATCCTCTTAGTTGTGTCACTTTCACCTTAACCACATTAAAGATGCTTATGCTAGGGGCAATGAGAGCTCAAAGCTAACGAGTACCATACTTTCAGCATTTAGAAGCCTTTCAAATTATTCAAAATCTTTTCTTCTACTTGTTGAGTCTCCACATATTCTTTGAGCACCTTCTTGAGAGCATAGTTGTCATTCTTTGTGTTTGTTCATTACTTGATTATTTGTGTTATGACTTTGATGCTTGTATCCTTGATATATTTACTTCTAGTCATCACTTGAACTTCAGAGGTGCCTTGGCATTCATAATCAAAGGCAAGCGAGATACCACTCTATCATACCTTTTTATGAGCACTGTAATGTTGCTTATATTTGTGCTTCATGCTACTTATTATTCTTGAGTTGGAATCTCTTCATAGCTTGCAAAGACTATTAAGTAGACTTGGTTGCGTACTCTTTATTATGAATTGTCCAAGTAGTTGATCACATTGCTGAGAATATTTACATCATATGAAGCAAATGTGTTCGTGAAAGTTCTTTTATCGCACTCAGTTTTGAACTGAATTGCTTGAGGACAAGCAATAAGCTAAGCTTGGGGGGAGTTGATACGTCCAAAACGTATCTACTTTCCTGAACACTTTTGCTATTGTTTCTCCTCTAAACTTGTGTGATTTGAATGCAACTAACACGGACTGATACTGTTTTCAGCAGAATTGCCTTGGTGTCTACTTTTTGTGCAGAAAACCAACTATCAGGAAAAATCCCGGAAAATATGCCAAAAATCCTATTTCACCCGAAGACTCCAGGAGCCAGAATACGATACGGAGAAGATCCAGGGGGTGGCCACACCACCTGGTGGCGTGGGCCAAGCCATGCCGCACCAGGGGGTGGTGTGGGCCCCCCAGGCACCCCCTCGGCCTCTCTCTTCGCCTATAAGGAGCCTTCTGACCTAAAAACTTCGAGGGGTTCGGCGTTTTTCCAGAAGGAGTTACGCTCCATCACCACCACCCCCAGATTCCATGAAACAGCACCAGAAACTCCATTCTGGCACCCTACCGGGACGGGGAATTGGAGGAGATAATCGCCATCATCAGCACCATCGCTTCTCCATCGACCATCCATGTTTCCCCCATCTATGAGTGAGTAATCCCCCGTTGTAGGCTATGGGGATGGTAGGGATTGGATGAGATCGTTCATGTAATGGCATCAGATTGTTAGGGCATGGTGCCTAGTATCTTTTATTAGTGCTTTATGACTTTGTTCCGACTTGTTGTGCTTAATGCTTGTCACTAGGGCCCGAGTGCCATGATTTCAGATCTGAACATGTTATTGATTCATTATGATAGTATTGTTTTTGGTCTTATCTGCACGTTGTATACACACGTTGTTGTACGAAATCTATGGCCCCGAAGTGACAGAAATCGGGATAACCGGAAGGGAATGGCTTTGATGTGAGAATCACATGTGTTCACGGAGTGTTAATGCTTTGCTCCGGTGCTCTATTAAAAGGAGCACCTTAATTGCCAGTAGTTCCCTAGAGGCCCCACTGCAAACGGGCTAGCAGGACAAAAGATGTTGTGCAAGTTCTCATTGCGAGCACATATGACTATATACGGAACACATGCCTAGGATTGTCTAGTACTTGGGTGCTTTATCTTATTTATCTGCAATTGCCCTATGTTCTGATTGCTATTTGAATTGTCTTGTCCATGCAACGCCCGTCCATCCATCCCTATGCCTACCGCACTCGAATCCCACTATTTACTGCTTTTGTTACTACTATCTTTGCTTTACTACTGCTGTTACTTTACTATTCCTACTACAAAACTATTGCTACTGATAAACTGCTGTGAGCAAGATTGTTTCCAGGTGCACCTGAATTGATAACTCAGTTGTTAAGGCTTATAATTATTCTTTGGCTCCCCTTGTGTCGAATCAATAAATTGGGTTTCACTTCCCTCAAAAATACTGCGATACACCCCCTATACTTGTGGGTCATCACCCCGTTGGCAGTTCTCTATGATACATATGTACTTACAATGACAAGAGCTTACTTGTGACTGAAGTTGAGTAGCATGAGGTCCGGTACTCGTAAGTAAGGGGCATGAGACTTTAGCTTATAACTTGTCAAGCATATCCTCTTAGTTGTGTCACTTTAACCTTAACCACTTTAACCTTAACCACTTAAAGCATGAGACTTTAGCTAACGAGTACCATACTTTCAGCATTTGGAAGCCTTTCAAACTTTTCAAAACCTTTTCGTTTTCCTTGTTGAGTCTCCACATATTCTATGAGCACCTTCTTGAGAGCATAGTTGTCATTCTTAGTGTAATGTGCTTGTCTCAAAACTTGATTATTTGTGTTATGACTTTGATGCTTGTATCTTTGATATCTTTACTTCTAGTCTTCACTTGAACTTCAGAGGTGCCTTGGCATTCACAATAAAAAGGCAAGCGAGATACCACTCTATCACACCTTGTTATGAGCATTGGAATGTTGCTTATGTTTATGTTTCATGCTACTTATTATTTTTGAGTTGGAATCTATTCATAGCTTGCAATGCCTATTAAGTAAACTTAGTTGCATACTAATTATTATGAATTGTCTAAGTAGTTGATTACATGCTGAGAATATATACTTCATATGAAGCAAATGTGTTCGTGAAAGTTTCTTTTATCGCACACAGTTTTCAACTGAATTGCTTGAGGACAAGTAATAAGCTAAGCTTGGGGGAGTTAATACGTCCAAAACGTATCTACTTTCCCGAACACTTTTGCTATTGTTTCTCCTCTAAACTTGTGTGATTTGGATACAACTAACACGGACTGATGCTGTTTTCAGCAGAATTGCCTTGGTGTTTAGTTTTTGTGCAGAAAATCAACTATCAGGAAAAATTCCGGAAAATATGCAAAAAATTCTATTTCACCAGAAGATCGCACGAGCTGATTTGAGGCTGGGCCAGAGCCACACCACTGCCGTGCAGGCTAGGCCTAGCCAGCGCCAGGTGGTCTGCCGCCTGCACACCCTCGGTCTCCCTATTCGCCTATAAGATGCCTTCTGACCTAAAAGCTCAGGGGGGGTCGACATTTTTCCAGGAGTTCCGCTTCGCTGCCACCACCAGATTCCATTAAACAGCACCAGAAACTCCGTTCTGGCACTCTGCCGGGACGGGGAATTGGAGGAGATCATCACCATCGCTTCTCCATGGACCATCCATGTTTCCCCCATCTATGAGTGAGTAATCCCCCGCTGTAGGCTATGGGGATGGTAGGGATTGGATGAGATCATTCATGTAATGGCATCAGATTGTTAGGGCATGGTGCCTAGTATCTTCTATTAGTGCTTTTTGACTTTGTTGCGACTTGTTATGCTTAATGCTTGTAACTAGGGCCCGAGTGCCATGATTTCAGATCTGAACATGTTATTGATTCATTATGATAGTATTGTTTATGGTCTTACCTGCAAGTTGTATACACACGTTGTTTTCCGGAACCAATGGCCCTGAAGTGACAGAAATCAGGATAACCGGAGGGAATGGCTTTGATGTGAGGATCACATGTGTTCACGGAGTGTTAATGCTTTGCTCCGGTGCTCTATTAAAAGGAGCACCTTAATTGCCAGTAGTTCCCTTGAGGCCCCGCTGTAAACGGGCTGGCAGGACAAAAGATGTTGTGCAAGTTCTCATTGCGAGCACGTATGACTATATATGGGACATATGCCTATGATTATCTAGTACTTGGATGCTTTATCTTATTTATTTGCAATTGCCCTATGTTCTGATTGCTATGTGAATTGTCTTGTCCATGCAATGCCCGTCCATCCATCCCTATGCCTACCGCACTTGAATCCCACTGTTTACTGCTATTATTACTACTGTCTTTACTTTACTACTTCTGTTACTTTACTATTGCTACTACAAAACTGTTGCTACTGATAAACTGCTGTGATCAAGATTGTTTCCAGGTGCAGCTGAATTGACAACTCAGTTGTTAAGGCTTATAAATATTCTTTGGATCCCCTTGTGTCGAATCAATAAATTGGGTTTCACTTCCCTCGAAAATACTGCGATACACCCCCTATACTTGTGGGTCATCAAGTGTTTGTGCATGTTATTTGACACGTCCATTTTGCATCACTATTCTATATCATAATTTACTGTTATTCATTGATATATTTCATATTAAGAGATGATACTTATGTTATTTCATTTGTTTTCGCATGGTTGATGACTTTTGGAGCATGGACCGTTGCAGTCAGGATTCTGATGGAAAAGGTGCTGTTTGGAGGCAAAATTCGCGAAGATCAGAAAATCCGGGAAAATACATGGAAAATCCTATTTTTCTAGAAGACGAAGAAAGCCAGAAGGGGAAGTGGAGATGGGCCACAGGGGGGCCACACCACCCCTGGCGCGAGCCACCCTAGGCCGCGCCACTAGGTGGTGTGGCCGCCCTGGTCCACCCCTGGCTCTCCTCTCTGGCGTATATTATCCTCCTGAAACCCTAAGACTCGAGGGGCGACCACAGAAAGATTCCGCCGCCTCAGCGGGGTGGAAAACATCCAGGGAGAAAGATCTCTCCGGCAGACAGAATTCTGCTAGGGGAATTCCTTCCCGGAGAGGGGAGACCGTCGCCATCAACACCACCATCAAGCTGGACTTCATCAGGATCATCATCACCACCATCATCATCACCAACACCATCATCACCACCTCCATACCGCTGTAAAAATTGGGTTGAATCTTGCATAGTTCTTAGGGGAAACTTTCCCGATGTTGATTACTCCTTGTAGTTGATGCTATTGAGTGAACCATTAAGTTATCGTTTATGTTCAGATTGTTACACATCATTATTTCATCTCTGATCATGATCCATATGATGTCTTGTGAGTAGTTTATTTTGTTCTTGAGGACATGGGAGAAGTCATGTTGTTAGTAGTGGAATTGTGTTGAGAAAGATTCAATAGTTTGATATTTAAGTTGTTGTGTACTTCTTCTAGTGGTGTCATGTGAACGTCGACTACATGACACTTCACCTATATGGGCATAGGTGAATGCATTGTGTATTTGGCTACTAATCATAGGGGTTGCCGGAGTGACAGAAACCTGAACCCCCGTTAGGAAACCTTTGCACAAGGGACATCAGGGTCTTAGAGTTTAAAGCTGTGGTTTGGTTTCTATCTTAATTACTTTCTTGTACTTGCGGATGCTTGCAAGGGGTATAATCACAAGTATGTATTAGTCCTAGGAAGGTCGGTACATTAGCATAGGTTCACCCACACAACACTTAGCAAACTAAAGAAGATTAATAAACTATATGAAGCGAAAGCACTTGACGATATTCCCATGTGTCCTCGAGAACGTTTGGTCATCTTAAGTAATACAACCGGCTTGTCCTTTGCTAAAGAAAGGATTGGGCCACTTGCTTCATTTATTCTTATTGTCTTTTATTTACTCGTACTTTATTTACCTGCATTATCAAAAACCCCTAAAAATCCGTTTGCTAAGTATTTACAAAGAATTCCTGCTCCTAGCCATTCACCATCCCCTTCTGCTCCTCGTTGGGTTCGACACTCTTACTTATCGAAAATACTATGATACACCCCTGAGTCTACGCACTTATATTCTTGTAGACAGCTGTTGGGCCTCCAAGTGTAGAGGTTTGTAGAACAATAGCAAGTTTTCCCTTAAGTGGATCACGCAAAGTTTATCGAACTCAGGGAGGACGTGGTCAAAGGTATCCCCTCTCAAGCAACCCTGCAATCAAGATACAAGAAGTCTCTTGTGTCCCCAACACACCCAATACACTTATCAGGTGTATAGGTGCACTAGTTCAGCGAAGAGATAGTGAAATACAAGTGGTATGGATAATTATAAGTGGTAACGGTGATAGAAAATAGCTTGTTGGCGTGTGGTTAACGTGGGAAAATACTAAAGGCAAACTGAAATAAAGAAGGAAGCAAGCAAATATGTAACAAATCTAATTGCAAACGGTGTTTCAGTGCTTAGAAACAAGGCCTAGGGATCATACTTTCACTAGTGAACACTCTCATATAAATATATTCTTCTTTATGATACTACGCTGAACTACTCTCCGGTTGGACACTCTAATCGATGGTAGGGCTATAACAGCACACCTCAAAGTTCATCTTTCCCATCTAGAAAACCCCACACTATCACCTTGAGTACTAGATGAGTCCAACAAACACCATAATTTCATAAAGACATCTAACTCCAAATATAACTCATAACAAGTATTTGTAATCTCTAGCCTAAGTGCCACCATGGTGTGCACGCTGTCACTTTCACACACATAGGGAGAGCAGAGATCTATTAAAGCACTTGAGTAGCAAGGTAGATCTACTTGATTACAAAGCTCATGATCACAATATGATCACGCATAGAGAGAGAGATGAGCACATAGTTACCGGTAGAACCCTTAGCCTCGAGACAGAACTACTCCCTCCTTATCATGGGAATCAGCAACGGTGATGGAGATGGTGGTGGAGATCGATGGAGATGGCTCTGGGGGCACTTCCCTGTCCCGGCAGGGTGCCGGAACAGAGACTTTCTATCCCCTGAATCTCCCCTTCGGTGGCAGCGGCGCTGTGGAACTTTTCATGGATTTCTGATTGACGATCTAGGGTTTTTGCCTCGGGGGAGATATATAGGAGAAAGAGGCAAGGTCGGTGGCTGGCCAGGGGGCCCACACCATGCCCTGGCGCGGCCAAGGGGGACCCGCGCCTAGGGTGGTGTGGCTACCCTGTGGCCCCTCTCCGTCTCGTATTCTGGCTCCGTGAGTCTCCGAGAAAATAGGCCATATTGGCTTTTGTCCCGTCCAATTCCGAGAATATTCATTTTCTGGCTTTCTAGAACCAAAAACAGCAGAAAACAGGCAACTGGCACTGTGGCTCTTGTTAATAGGTTAGAGCAAGAAATCATATGAAAAGTACTCCAAAGTGTGGACAAAACACAAGAAAATAGATAAAACCAAGCATGGAACATCAAAAATTATAGATACATTTGCAATTTATCAATATCCCCAAGCTTAACTCCTACTCGTCCTCGAGTAGGTAAGTGATAAAAAGAAAGAATAATTTTTGAGGTGACATGCACCATCATAAACTTGATCAAAGTATCTGTAAAACATTCGAAGCTGGGATCATAGTACTTCAATCATAACATGAAAGACAAAGCTCTAGCAATAGGACAAAGAAACTATGATGCAACATGAAAAGGTACAAACAAAAGATTCATGAATAACAATGCTTTGCAAGACGTTTGTTTGTTTCACATAAAGAAAACATAGCATAATAGTATTCAGCTTGTCTCTCATAGAGTAGCAAATATAAATGCATAGGACACTTTCAAAGTTCATAAGAGTGACTAGATACAAATAATTTAAAACAAGCAATATCAAGGTATGCATCAATCAACAAGTCTTGGGACAATGCACATAGAACTAAGAATGGCCACTATGCTCTCAAAGTAGGTGCATAAAGATAGAAGATGGAGACTCAATATATAAGTGGAAGAAAGGCCTTCATAGAAGTAAGTAGAGATTCAAGTTTCATAAAGAGCTTCAAAAAATTATGGTACTTAATAGCTTTCAGCTCTCATTGCCCCTATCATAAGCATCTTGAAGTGATTAAGGTTAAAGTGAACAAACTATGGTGTACATGCTTGACAAAGTATAAGTTAGAAATCTCATGTCCCTTGAATACGAGGGCCGCTCCTCATGCTACTCAAGTTTAGTCACCGGTAAGTTCTTGTCATCGTAAGTACATGTGTATCATAGAGAACCGCCAACGGGGTACCCCTTGCCCGATGAAACGGAAGAATCCCCATATCAAAATGACAAGGCAAGCAGACAACGAGCATCCCAATAATCTTCTTATTTACCATGGGAATATGGTGCTTTTTTCTCTCTTTCCTCTTTTCATAATCTTTTTTTTCTTTTTCTCTTTTTTTCTCAATATAGGACTCTTTTTTTATAAGAAGAATGCTTCATAGACAGCTCATTATGGTTACGCTGCAGGTTTCCACCATGTCAGCATGGATTAGACCAGCGGCCCAGGCGTTTCTCTAACACATATACATAACTCCATGGACTTACAAGCTCCCCTTTCATTTCACACCGACGACATCCATAAACAAAAGAGCATGATATCAACTAGGTACAAAGTACCCGTGCAATGTTGAAAGCGTTCCCCATGACAACATGGTTCTGCTAATCCCCAACAAATAAGTGCAAGCATATACAACATAGACGACACAATGGTTCAAGTTTATTAAGGGCAAGAAAAGTAAAGTGTGCCATCAAGTTCATGAGAGCTTTAATCACTAGTTTTCTCATAATAAGTTTAATTTGGAAGGTAAACAAAAACATGAATATACTTGGAATAGAATAAGCTAGTAGGTAGGTATGGTGGAATCTTTGGAATAACTTGGTTTAGGGAGTGGATGCATGAGTGGAACTCATACTTGGTTATGGAGGCTAGCAAAAGACTGGGAGCGACCAACTAAGAGAGCAATAACGGCCATAATCATGCAAAGCGACAAAACATCATTGATCAAAGCATAAAGTGATACTACAAGTTGAAAACTAAAGGATCATAAAGGCTATGGTGACTTGAGATAGTCATAACATGGTGTGAGCATGTACCAAGTCAACCCAAATAAAGCATCAAAGGAGAATACCACAATACTATGCTTTAATATGCTAAAACAACGCATGATTCATCCAAGGCACATTAAGCAATCTCAATTGTTTATAACAAGTCATGCTACAACAAAGAATACTGAGCATAAAGCCAAAACAATATCGAGCATGGCATGACAAAGCATAGGCCACAGTCAAAAATAAGCTCTCTTTACCACTTAAGCATGAACTTCCTACTCTTTTTCCAATCCAAAACAAACTATTTGAAAACCAATGCATGAAAGAGGGGGTCCAACCAATTTATTCAACAAACCAAGAAAACCAAGCAAATGAAAAACCAAAACGAAAACGAAAAAGAAGACGCTCCAAGAACAACACAACTGTGCATGAAATAATAAAAATGAAGTGTTTGGAAGAAACCTGAGATTTTTATTGATGAAGAAGGGGATGCCTTGGGCATCCCCAAGCATTGACGCTTGTACTTCTTGGATATTTCTTGGAGTAACACGCGTGGCATCCCCAAGCTTGAGCTTTAGTCCATCCTTCATCTCATTACTCATTCCTTCCATACACCTGGAATTTTTCCTTCATACAAAACTTCACACAATCTTTATTAGCAACATTAGTGCACTCAAGATAATAAGTTTTTAGATTCAGTTCTAACACCAATAAAACTTCAATTAAAACACAAGATACTGTAGCACTTCCCTCAAAAAGCTCAATTCCCTAAAAGAACTCAAAAAGGAACCAACAAGAAGCAAATGCAGAAAATGGCAGAAATCTGTCAAAACAGACCAGCAGGTAAAGACGAATTTTTTCGAAGACCTTCTGTTGCTTAAATCAAAAAGTATTGAACTAACCAAAGTTAGATAACAACCTGGGTCAGAAGCACAAAAATTCACGCCTCAAAAGAACGTACAGAGATTTTACACGAATTTTTACGGTGAAGCATAGAAATCTGTTTCGGGATAGCAACTTTCCCAATCATTACTTCTCTCTCATTAGAGGTTACTCTTGGCACAAGAAGCAAATAAAAAAGATAAGGAGCAGTTATTACAGAGGTAATAACTTCCAAGACTCATCTAAAACTTTTGGGTTATCTCCCAATAAGTACTTTTCTTTAACGCCTTTAAGTTAGGCATGATAGTTTGAGAAGATGCTCACATAAGAAATATGAATTGAAGTAAAAGAGAGCATCAAGAAACAGATTCAAAGCACACTTAAGTCTAACCCACTTCCTATGCATAGTAATCTTGTAAAGAAACAAGTCATGAAATCACAAAGCAACAACCATAGGAAAATAAAACAAGTGCAACTTCAAGACTTTCAACATAAAGAGGGGAAACTTAATATTGTTGTGATAAATAAAACCATGTTTCCCTCTCTCATAATAACTTTCAGTAGCATCAAGAATAAAAGTAACAATATAACTATCACAAGAAACATTCTTGTCATGAGCCACAGGCATAAAAGAATTAATACTCCCCACATAAATATAGTCATTCTTATTGATTGTAGTGGGAGCAAATTCAACAAAATAGCTATCATTATTATTTTCATCACCATAATCATCAAATATAGGAGGCATATTGTAAATAATTAATTTTCTCCTCAATAGTAGGTGGACTGAAAATATCATATTCATCATTGTAATCATCATATATTGGAGGTTTGGTATCATCATAAGCAATAGAATAGATATCTTCCAAAGCTGGGGAACTAAAAAGATCATTTTCATAAAAACTAGCTTCCCCAAGCTTAGACTTTTCCATAGCATTATCAATAATGGTGTCCAAAGAATTCATACTAACAACATTGCTATTAGCATGCAAATAAAGTTCCATAGGTTTTTTAATTTTCTCTTCAAACACTTCATGTCCTAACTCAAGATAGATACTATAAAGCTCTCTAATTTTGTTGTTGTTTTCCATTAAGCCTAACTAGTGAAAACAAGAAACAAAAAGACAAAATTGCGGAATCTAAAGGAAGTAACTTCAAGCACTCACACTGGAGGATGTGAGGACCTTTTACCTTACCTCCCCAGCAACGGCGCCAGAAAATAGCTTGATGTCTACACACTTCTATTCTTGTAGACAGTTGTTGGGCCTCCAAGTGCACAGGTTTGTAGAACAGCAGCAAGTTTTCCCTTAAGTGGATCACCCAAGGTTTATCGAACTCAGGGAGGAAGTGGTCAAAGGTATCCCCTCTCAAGCAACCCTGCAATCAAGATACACGAAGCCTCTTGTGTCCCCAACACACCCAATACACTTGTCAGGTGTATAGGTGCACTAGTTTGGGGAAGAGATAGTGAAATACAAGTGGTATGGATAATTATAAGTGGTAACGGTGATAGAAAATAGCTTGTTGGTGTGTGGTTGACATCGGAAAATACTAAAGGCAAACTGAAATAAAGAAGAAAGCAAGCAAACATGTAACAGATCTAATTGTAAACGGTGTTTCAGTGCTTAGAAACAAGGCCTAGGGATCATACTTTCACTAGTGAACACTCTCATATAAATATATTCTTCTTTATGATACTACGCTGAACTACTCTCCAGTTGGACACTCTAATCGATGGTAGGGCTATAACAGCACACCTCAAAGTTCATCTTTCCCATCTAGAAAACCCCACATTGTCACCTTGAGTACTAGATGAGTCCAACAAACACCACAATTTCATAAAGACATCCAACTCCAAATATAACTCATAATAAGTATTTGTAATCTCTAGCCTAAGTGCCACCATGGTGTGCACGATGTCACTTTCACACAGATGGGGAGAGCAGAGATCTATTAAAGCACTTGAGTAGCAAGGTAGATCTACTTGATTACAAAGCTCATGATCACAATATGATCACGCATAGAGAGAGATGAACACATAGCTACCGGTAGAACCCTTAGCCTCGAGAGAGAACTACTACCTCCTCATCATGGTAATCAGCAACGGTGAAGGAGATGGTGGTGGAGATCGATGGAGATGGCTCCGGGGGCACTTCCCCGTCCCGGCAGGGTGCCGGAACAGAGACTTTCTGTCCCCCGAATCTCCCCTTCGGTGGCGGTGGCGCTGCGGAACTTTTCCTGGATTTTTGATTGATGATCTAGGGTTTTTGGCTAGGGGGAGATATATAGGCGAAAGAGGCAAGGTCGATGGCCAGCCAGGGGGCCCACACCATGCCCTAGCGCGGCCAAGGGGGACCCGCACCTAGGGGTGGTGTGGCCACCCTGTGGCCCCTCTCCGTCTCGTATTCTGGCTCCGTGAGTCTCCGGAAAAAATAATAATATTGGCTTTTGTCCCGTCCAATTCCAAGAATATTCATTTTCTGACTTTCTAGAACCAAAAACAGCAGAAAATAGGCAACTGACACTATGGCTCTTGTTAATAGGTTAGTCCAAGAAATCATATGAAAAGTACTCCAAAGTGTGGACAAAACACAAGAAAGTAGATAAAACCAAGCATGGAACATCAAAAATTATAGAAACATTTGCAATGTATCAACCACCTATACTTGTGGGTCATCAAGACTATTTTCTGGCACCGTTGTCGGGGAGTGAAGCACTATTGGAGAGTGGAACTAGTAAAGGAAACTTCTACTATGAGTATTGTTTACTTCTATTAGTTGCTTTATTTTCAATATGGGTAATTCGCTGAGTTTCTTATTTCGTAATGCTACTACCACTGCTAAGGTAGTAGATGAACCACCACCTGCTGAGAATGATACTTTTAAAATACCTACAAGAATTATTGATCGTGTTATGGATAAGTATTATGTTGGAGATGGAACTGTCCATCCCGGTGATCATTTGCTCTTTATACACGAATTATGCGGGTTGTTCAAGTGTGTAGGTATTACTACAGATCAAGTTAAGAAGAAGTTGTTCTCATTATCACTGAAAGGAAGAGCTGAGGACTGGTATAAGCTGTTGAAGAATGGTTAAGCTCTTGAATGGGAGGAAATAGTGCCTCTCTTTTATTCAAAGTTTTATCCTCCTAGTGAGATTCATAAAGATCGGAATGAAATATACAACTTTTGGCCTCTTGATGGAGAGAGTACAGCTCAAGCTTGGGGGATATTGAAGTTACTAATGCTCAAATGTCCCATTCATGAGCTCCCCAACAATATTATTATCAATAACTTTTATGCAAGGCTCCCTCTACATGATAAGGATTTATTGGATGCTTCTTGTGTTGGATCATTCACTCGCATGGAAGAAGAAGCTAAATGGGATCTTCTAGACCGTATTCAAGATAATGCTGAAGCATGGGAGAATGACAAAGGAAGAAAGTCAGGTATAAATTATGATTATGAATGCATTGAATCTTTTATGGGAACTAATGACTTTCAAAATATTAAAAATGCTTATGGTATAGACTCTCAAGCTATTGCAACTTATTTTAAGGCTTTTGCTTCCTATATTGAAGTTCCTAAAAAGAAGTGGAATAAGTATCATGAACCATATAAATATGTTGCTAAGTGTGTTCCTGCAAGAAATACTGAAGTTTATACTGCTAATCATGTTTTACCTGAACCTTACATTGAGAAAATCCCTTTCCTAGTTAAGATAAAGGAACATTCTATGATAGCTAGTATTGTTAATGAAAGTACAAATGAAGCTGTTGAACCTGATAAACGAATGGATGATGAACCTATAATAGCAAATGTGAAAGATTTTGTCACTAAATATGAAGAAGATGGACACACTATCCTCTGTAAGGATATCCCAAATATTGTTTCACAAAGTAGTGTTATGAGAGCTAGTGTGCTTGTGTTTTCTGTTAGGATAAGTGATTATTGCTACAATGGTTCTTGTGATAGCTATATCATTAAGTTTATGCATGATACTGAAAGTTATTATGAGAGAGAGAAGACTGTTCTTATGCATCTCAATAATATCAAGTTCCCTCGTTTTATGCTGAAAGTTTTTATATTGCACTTCTTTTGCCTTCCTATGCTAGTAGCCTCTGGTTTCAACAACTTGTTTGTTTACAAAATTCCCTTGCATAGGAAGTGGGTTAGACTTAAACATGCATATTTTTGCTTCTTAATGCTCTCTCGTACTTCAATTCATATTCTTCTGTGAGCATCTTTGAAATTATCATGCCCATCTTAATGGCTATAAAGAAAGAGCTTTTTGGGAGACAACCCAATTTAGTTATGCTTTCAGTTTGTTTTTGTTTCATTGAGTCTTGGAAGTTATTACTTCAGTAATAACCTCTCCTTATCCTTTTTGTTTGGTTTTTGTATCAAGATCAACCTCTAATGAGAGAGAAGTAAGATTTGGGGAAGTTGCTGTCCCGAAACAGATTTTTGTTCTTCGTCGTAAAAATTCATGAGAGATCTCTGTATGTTGGATTGAGCTGTAATGTTTTGTGCTTCTGCTCCAGGTTATTATTTAACTTTCGTTAGTTTTGCACTTTTTGATTTGAGCAACAGAAGATTTTCGAAAAAATTGATCTTTACCTACTGGTCTGTTTTGACAGATTTTGCCACTCTTGCATTTGCTTCTTAAATCGATTTCCTTTTTGAATTATTTTTGGGTTTTCGGAAGGAGTTGCTACAGTAGCTTATGTTTTGATGGATTTCAGTTGAATTGGACTTAAAAGGTTTATTACCTCGCTTACGCTAGTGTTGCTAATTTGAATTGTATGAAGTTTTGTGTGAAAGAAATTTCCAGGTTATTGGAGAAAATGGTGTAATAAGAAAGAGAAAGGTTTCATGACTCGAGCATTATGAGTATGAAGATGAATACGTTGATGCTTTTCAAGTGGTAACTCCAGAAAAATTTATCAAAGACCAAATTTAGAGACCTGCAGAGTCCGTTTTCGAATAGGTAACAGTTCTGGTAAGAAAAGTTCCGTGAAAATTCTGTCCAGTTATAGTTTTGGAGTTTTTATCCAACAAGGAAAGCTACGAAGCGAAAGAGGGACGGAAACGGAGCCAGGGTGGCTCACACCACCCCCTAGCGCCCCCCCCCTTGTCGCGCCATCAGGTGGTGTGTCCACCTCGGCCTCCGTCTCCGACCCATTTTCTCCCAGTACCCTCCTTTTGAGATAAAACTTTGTAATATATAATCCCCCGGATCCCCCAAGGTTCGTATATCGTGTTCTCGTCGTTTTTTTGTTTCGATCTATTTCTGACAGGTAGAGTCCCAGATCTAGAGCCACAATGTCTTCCTCTGGGTCAGCCAAGGAAGATTCCTCAGTGGATATCATCAACCCATACATGAGAGAGTTGAAGATTCATCCCAAGGAGTTGTTGCATGAAGATGAGGAGATACAGATAAAAGAGGTTCAAGGCCCTAAAGGTGAAGGAAGTCTGGAGGACATGATGGAAGCACTGGAGCAAGAAGTCTTTAGGTACAAGAAGATGGCGGAACGCAAAGTGGATATCATCCACAAGATTTGTTCCGAACTCATCGCCGAGCACTAAAAGGAGACTGTTGACCTCAAGGATGAAATTCTCTCACTCCACCAAACAACTGCAAGCACAACTCTACGACGTTCAAAATCAAAACTATGAGTACGAGGTTAGATTTAAACGCATAAGTGTTGTTGCAGGTTTCAGTATGCTGGAGACCACGATGTCTTTTGTTGATGGGGAGACCTTACCTTGGAAGTCGGACGATGACAAGGGAATACCACCACCACCGAAGGAGTAATTTGTCATTAGGTTTTGGCATCCCCTTGGTTTGTTCCAAGCTTGGGGGAGTGCCGCAGTATCACATCACTATCTTCTATATTTTTACCTTTTTAGTAGAGTCATATCATGAATAGAGAATTTATCATGTAGGATGGTGTGCATTATGGAAGTGTCCCCCTCTCGTTAGATATCTATGTATCCCTTGGTATGTTTTGTCGTTATGGAATATTAATGAGAAGTTCTATCATTCACTCTTTTGCATATCTTATATTAGTTTTCAATTCATGATTTTATGATTGATCTTGTTGTTAGTATTGGTATCACTTTGGGATCATTGAGTTAATTTAGTTGGTTTTGGAAAACCTAGCTCGGTCTATAGCAACACTATTTTATTGAGATTTGGATGAAAAAGATAAAAGTACTCTTAAAGAAATATAATTTCATCATCTTTCTTTCTTGATTTGCTCATAAGTTTAGTATTCTCTAGTTAAGATCTTTTGTGCTACCGAGGAAGATTGCATGTTTGTTTTTAGCACTTGCATGTTTGTTTGATTCCTTCAACTCTTATGCTTGCTACCTAGCCTTGCTAGCCAAAAACCTGTACTGAGAGGGAATGCTTCTCGTGCATCCAATCCTTAAACCAAAACCTATGCCATTTGTGTCCGCCATACCTACCTATTAGCACTATTGCTATTCCAAGTAAATTCATGTTTTTATCTACCTTCCAAATTAAACTTGTTATGTGAAGATTAGTGATTAAAGCTCTCACGAACTTGATGGCACACTTTACTTTCTTGCACTTAATAAACTTGAACCATTGTGCCCATCTATGTTGCGTATATGCTTGCGCTTTGTAAGTTGTGAATTAGCAGAACCATGCTGTCATGGGGAACACTTTCAACATTGCACCGGTACTTTGTACCTAGTTGATATCATGTTCTTTTGTCTATGGATGTCGTCGGTGTGAAATGAAAGGGGAGCTTGTAAGTCCATGGAGTTATGTATGTGTGTTAGAGAAATGCCTGGGCCGCCGGTCTAATCCATGATGTCATGGTGGGAACCTGCAGCGTAACCATAATGAGCATCTATGAAGAATTCTTCTTATAAAAAAAGAGATAGAGATTGAGAAAAAGAGAAAAAGATGAGAAAAGAGGAAATAGAGAAAAAGCACCATATTCCCATGGTAAATAAGAAGATTGTTGAGATGCTTATTGTCTGCTTGCCTTGACATTTTGATATGGGGATTCTTTCGTATCATCGGGCAAGGGGTACCCCATTGGCGGTTCTCTATGATACACATGTACTTACTATGACAAGAACTTACCGGTGACTAAACTTGAGTAGCATGAGGAGCGACCCTCATATTCAAGGGACATGAGATTTTCAACTTACAACTTGTCAAGCATATCCTCATATTTGATCACTTTAACCTTAATCACCTAAAGATGCCTATGATAGGGACAATGAGAGCTGAAAGCTAATAAGTACCATAATTTTTGGAAGCTCTTTATGAAACTTGAAATCCCTGCTTCCCTCTATGAAGGGCCTTTCTTTTACTTTTTAGTCAAGTCAGTAAACCTATTCCCTTCTATCTCAGCAAGTATTTTGAGTTGTTGTATTTCATTCATTCATATGATGATTTATTCAATCATGTTTCTTATGTTCCTTGTTTTGCACTTTGCTCTTATCTTAGTTCTTACTACTTTGAAAGCTATCTTTGAAAATCAGTTATTTGCGAACTCCGGCAAATTTTCAGCTATTCTTCGACCGAGAGCTAAGTTTGCCATTACCAATTATGATTTACTTTAGGTATCTTTATTGTGTTTCCTTTACTTATTGCAAGTTAAGTTATATAATAGTGATTTGTCTTCTATTATGACTTATGTATTGATGAATGTGATGCTTCTTGTCCGTATTCTTTTATCGACTCTTCACTCCATAAACCTAAGGTCATGTTTATTGAGTTCAGTTTCGCTCGGGGACAAGCGAAGTCTAAGCTTGGGGGGAGTCGATACGTCCATTTTGCATCACTATTCTATATCATAATTTACTGTTATTCATTGATATATTTCATATTAAGAGATGATACTTATGTTATTTCATCTGTTTTTTGCATGGTTGATGACTTTTGGAGCATGGACCGTTGTAGTCAGGATTCTGATGGAAAAGGTGTTGTTTGGAGGCAAAATTCGTGAAGATCAGAAAATCCGGGAAAATACATGGAAATCCTATTTTTCTAGAAGACGAAGAAAGCCAGAAGGGGAAGTGGAGATGGGCCATAGGGGGACCACACCACCCCCTGGCACGGGCCACCCTAGGCCACGCCACCAGGTGGCGTGGCTTCCCTAGTCCACTCCTGGCTCTCTCCTCTGGTGTATATTATCCTCCCGAAACCCTAAGACTCAGGGGGCGACCACAGAAAGATTCTCCCGCCTCTGCGAGGCGGAAAACACCAGGGAGAAAGATCTCTCCAGTAGATAGAATTCTGCCGGAGGAATTCCTTCCTAGAGAGGGGAGATCGTCGCCATCAACACCACCATCAAGCTGGACTTCGTCGGGATCATCATCATCACCACCTTCATACCGTTGTAACAATTGGGTTGAATCTTGCATAGCTCTTAGGGGAAACTTTCTCGGTGTTGATTACTCCTTGTAGTTGATGCTATTGAGTGAACCATTGAACTATCATTTATGTTCAGATTGTTACACATCATTATTTCATCTCTGATCATGATCCATATGATGTCTTGTAAGTAGTTCGTTTTGTTCTTGAGGACATGGGATAAGTCATGTTGTTAGTAGTGGAATTGTGTTGAGAAAGATTCAATAGATTGATATTTAAGTTGTGGTGTACTTCTTCTAGTGGTGTCATGTGAACGTTGACTACATGACACTTCACCTATATGGGCCTAGGGGAATACATTGTGTATTTGGCTACTAATCGTAGGGGTTGCGGGAGTGACAGAAACCTGAACCCCCGTTAGAAAACCTTTGCACAAGGGACGTCAGGGTCTTAGAGTTTAAAGCTATGGTTAGGTTTCTACCTTAATTACTTTCTTGTACATGCGGATGCTTGCAAGGGTATAATCACAAGTATGTATTAGTCCTAGGAAAGTTGGTACATTAGCACAGGTTCACCCACACAACACTTAGCAACCTAAAGAAGATTAATCAACTATATGAAGCGAAAGCAGTTGACGATATTCCCATGTGTCCTCGAGAACGTTTGGTCATCTTAAGTAATACAACCGGATTATCCTTTGCTAAAGAAAGGATTAGCCCACTTGCTGCATTTATTCTTATTGTCTTTTATTTACTCGTACTTTATTTACCTACATTATCAAAAACCCCTAAAATCCGTTTGCTAAGTATTTACAGAGAATTCCTGCTCCTAGCCATTCACCAGCACCTTCTGCTCCTCGTTGGGTTCAACACTCTTACTTATCAAAAATACTGCGATACACCCCCTATACTTATGGGTCATCATTATTTATCATAGATAGGATCATGTATTAGTTTGTTTGACATGATGATTACTGTATCCTCTCTTGCCTCAATCTTAGGACTTGTCAGGTACCTAAGACCCCGAGGGTTGATCCAGGTATAGGGAGTATGAGTAATGATTGATCTGCAGGTTGGGAACCCTAGTGACAGAAGGGGTAGTATGGCTGTATGTGAGGGATTTACTTGGGGTTAACGGTGATATCACTATGCATATCATTAGTTCTCTTTTTCTATGGATGAGACTAGTAGGTTATTGCTATAAGTGGTTGTGAAGGCAATAGAAATTGTGGATGCACTGCCCACATATAATTTATCTTGCTCTAACAAGTACATGCATACTTTATTTTTATATTTTATTCCCATCAGATGTTTTGCATAGCTACAGGTGAAACCGAACGCCGTAGGCCCTCTCTCTCCATCATCGACAACAACAAAAAGACACAAGCTATTGGTTCGGTATAAACACAAAAGGAATTCTAAAACTCCCGAAGGTCTGTTAAATTTACTTCACTATGCATTTGCTTCCCGAGGATTCGATAACCTAGGTCTACTAGGGAAAAAGAAGCTATATTACATATGTAATCCGAATCGAAGGTATCAACCCTTTTTCTGGCATCGTTGCTGGGGAAGCAATAGCTACCCTGGTGAGGTTATTAGAAACCTTGCTATTTTTAATTCTTGTTTTTAATTTTGTTAGTTTCCTTTCAGTCTTTATTTGATAAACCAAAAAAATAGTTAGCCTTTAGATTCTTGCTTTTACTATTATAATTCTTTGTTTAATAAAAACCAAACATAGGAAATATGGTTGAAAAGAAGCTTGGGGAGTTTGCTACTCCCAACAATGATTATTTGCATACTCATATTACTCAGCCAACAATTGTTGTTGATGACTATGAAATTAAGCCCCATTATTTAAGCTTTGTTCAATAGAATCAATTTGGAGGCTCTATTGTTGAAGACGCAGGTATGCACTTGAATACTTTCACTAAAATATGTGATATGATGCGTATAAAAGATGTTGACCCCGATGCGGTCAAATTGCGTTTATTTCCTTTTCTCTCTTAGAGGAATATCAAAAGAATGGTTGCTATCTTTGCTTAGAAATACTATTACATCATGGGTGGGATGTACTTCTTTATTTGTGACTAAAATTTTCCCATATGCAAAGACTATGCAACTCAGATCTAATATTACTGGCTTTAGGCAGGAAGAGCGTGAGCCACTAGCGCTTGCATGGGAAAGAATGAAGGAATGCATGAGAAATTGTCCTAGTCATGGGATGGAAGATTGGTTAATTCTCCATCTATTTTATAATGCTCTTATCATGTGTCTAAGTCTATGCTTGATACTGCAGTTGGAGGACCGTTTATGGGTAAACATATTACCGAAGCAAAGCAGCTACTAGACAATATGCAAGACAACCATGCTCAATGGCATGTGGACAGATCAAACACGAAGAAGGTGAAGTCCATCTCACCACAAGAAAATGAAGAACTCAATGCTAAATTAGATGAGCTCATATTAGCCGTAAAGGTAAGGAAACCCAGGTAAGATCTGAAGGAAATATGCCCTGAGAGGCAATAATAAAGTTGTTATTATGTATTCCTTGTATATGGTAGATGTTTATTTTGCATGCTATAATTGTATTGAAAGGAAACATCAATACATGTGTGTTTAATAAACAAAAAGGGTTCCTAGTTATGCCTCTCTTATAGACTAGCTTGTTGATTAACAAGATGATCAAGGTTTCCTGATCATGGACATTGGATGTTGTTAATAACAAGGTCACAGCATTTGTGAAATGATGTGATGAACATTCATCCGAAGTATAGCATTATGATCAAGTCATTATGTTTATATTGCTATAACATCATACGAAGTAATCTTTATCCTTAGACCGTGAGATCATGTTAATTGCTAACACCGGAAGAGTATCTTGATAACATCAAACGTCACACCATAACAGGGTGACTATAAAGATGGGTTCAGTACTACGAAGGTGTTATGTTGAGGCTCATGGATCAATAGTGGAATTTTTCAATCCAGATGACGGATAGATATACTCTGGGCCCTCTCGGTGATATCACATTAGGATAGCTTGCAAGCAAGTGATGTGATCACTAGAATGTTATATCACGAGAACGAGAAAAGAGTGCATGTCGGTAATGAGATCAAACTAGGTATGGAGATACCGATGATCGAATCTTGGACATGTAATATATCGAGAGACAAAGGGATTTAGTTACAAGCGTTAAGGTTCTCACGATCACAGGAGTCATCGTTGAATGTGTAGGAGTCAGTACGGATCTCCAGGTCCCGCTGCTGATTATTGATCGGAGAAGGGTCTCGATCATGTCTGCATTATTTGCGAACCGTAGGGTGGCACACTTAAGAGTTACCGGACACCATTTTGGAGCACATATGTTTCAAACGAAAGAATTGCAAAGCGCAGGAATTGTTTCAATAGAAACCGGAAATTGTTTCGGGTGAAATTGCAGAAGGTGGTTCTGCATGTGATATTGAAATATTGCAAGGGGCTATATGTGAATGTTTGTTAATTAAAGTAATTAACAAAATTCTGAATAAATTTAATAAAAAGAGTTTTATTAAATGAGAGAGCATTAAATTTGGCGAAATTTAATGCATTTAAAGTGGAGACTTTAAAAGGGAATGTGAAGAGGCATTTTAATGTGGAGGGGTTACCACCACATGAATGGGGGAGGTGAGGGGTCACCCCCATGCGCCATGACCATGGAGAGAGGGGCACCCCTCCTCCTATAAAAGGCCACCCATTCCTCCTTCATCCACACCTCCTTGTGAAGAATCTCTCTCCCCTCTAGAATTATTCCCCATGGTCTCGGATTAGCGAGATACATATTCCCGGTGGCATTTAAATGCGGAAGGAGTTCTTTGCTTCCTGGATCGCTGGGCGAGGAGGTGGAGGTTGTCCGTGGCTTGAGCGTGTGTACAGTGCGGATGCGCTTGCTGAGTTCTTATTCGGACTTCCTCACGATCTTGAGATTGGCAAGTGTACGACTACATCAACCATGAGTTCCTAGTCGTTAACAAAGCTCGTTGTCTTCGAGGGTAAGTTCTCCATGGATGTATGTCCACCCGTTGCTCTGTATCTAGTAGATAGATCTTGGCGTATAGTTCTCATCGTAGGAAATTTTTTGTTTTCTATGCTGCGGACCCAACAGTGGTATCAGAGCCTGATCTATGCGTAGGTGCTTTGCACGGGTAGTACACATATGTTTATATGTGGGCGATGATGATCATGTTATTGAATCTTCTATGTACTTTGGATATTGGTGAAATAGTGGGATGAAGCGGCCCGGACTAACCTTACATGTCATCATACATGAGACCGGTTCCATGACTGACATGCAACTAGTTTTGCATAAGTGGCTAGCGGGTGTCTGTCTCTCCTACTATAGTCAATATCTAATTTACAACGAGTTGCTAATAACTTGGTTATCCTCGTTGTGGTTCATGTTCGTACGTAAGACCGGTTCTATCTCCGAAAGGCCTAAGCCACGTAAAACTTGCAATTGATAAATTAGAGGCGTCTAGTTTAGATCGTTGCTGGGCTAGTGTATTGATATGGTATTGTTGTAAGTAGATGTATGATAGATACTTTTACAACTCACTTAACGTGTAAGTTCCATAGACCTTGGCCTTACACACAAAGGAATGATAGAGATCATACCACGATGCAAATGATAGAGATCAAATGCATCGACCATATCACCTCACTTCACACATTAGCATCTTATATTGCTAGTTTGGCGCTTTTGGTAGCATTATAAGATGATCCCTCATTTAGATATCAAGATAAAATGTGTTCTTCCTTAAGTATGCACCGTTTTGTGGATCGTGTTTTGAGGCATCACGTGATGATCGGGTGTTCTCGACTCTACGCTTTCATACAACAGGTGTAAGACAGTTTTACACACGCAAATACTAAGGTTCTTACTTGACGAGCCTAGCATGTACATACATGGCCTCGGAACACGGACCGAAAGGTTAAGCATGAGTCATATAGTTGATATGATGCCCATATAGATGCTCGCCTTTGAAGCTACACCGACTCACGTGATGATCGGACTTGGTGTAGTGGATTTGGTTCATGTAATCACCAAAAGGACACGAGGGATGTCGTTTTTGAGTGGGAGTTCATTAGTAATTTGGATTAATTGAACTCAATCTATCATAAACTTAGACTAAATATATTTTACAAATTCTGTTGTAGATGGCACCACCTGCTTTTAATTTCAATGTGTTCATGGAGAAAGAGAAGCTTGCTGCGAATGGTAGCAACTTCACCAACTGGGCTGTGAATTTGAGGATTCTCCTCACTGCTGCACAAAAGCAATATGTGCTAGAGGCGCCGCTAGGCCCCCCCCACCAGCTCCTGATGCCCCTGACAAGGAAAATAACGTCTATATAACTCGTCAGGAGGACCACAACTTAGTTCATTGCGGCATACTATATGGGCTAGAGCCAGAACTTTGAAAACGTTTCGAAAATGGCAATGCCTTTGATACCATGGGAGAATTGAAAATGATTTTCGATACCCATGCTGCCGTAGAGAGTTATAATGCTTCTGAAAAGTTCTTTAGTTGCATGATGGAAGAGAACAACTCCGTTAGTGAGCACGTACTCAAAATGTCTAGGTACGCCGATAAGCTTGTGTCCTTGGGAATAACGATTCCCATTGACTTAGGCATACATCGTGTTCTCCAATCTCTGCCACCTAGCTACAAGAGCTTCGTGATGAACTATAATATGCAGGGCATGAAGAAGTCTCTTCGAGCTTACATCCAATGCTTAAGACCGCAGTGGAGATTAGGAAAGAACATCAAGTGTTGATGATCAATAAGACCACCGGTTTCAAGAAGGACAAGAAAGGCAAGCGAAGGGAAAGAAGGGCGGCAAATCTGTTTGGCGCTGAAAGGAAACCCGAGCTGGCCCTAAGTCGACAATCGAGTGCTACTATTGCAAGGGGATGGCCATTGGGCATCGCCCCAAGTATTTGGCGGACAAGAAGGCCGGCAAGGCAAACAAAGGTATATGTGATATACATGTTATTGATGTGTACTTGACTAGTACTCGAAGTAGCACCTGGGTATTTGATACGGGATCGGTTGCTAATATATGTAACTCGGTTCAGGGGCTATGGAACAAGCGACAACTAGCAAGGGATGAGGTCACGATGCGGGTCGGCAATGGATCAAGAGTTGATGTGATCGCCGTCGGAACGCTGCCTCTCCATATGCCGTCGGGATTAGTTATAAACCTGAATAATTGTTATTTGGTGCCTACACTAAGCATGAACATTGTATCTGGATCGTGTTTGATGAAAAGTGGTTATTCGTTTAAGTCTGAAAACAATGGTTGTTCGATTTATATGAATAATATCTTTTATGGTCATGCACCTGTGTTGAATGTTTTATTTCTGTTGGATCTCGATAGTAGTATTACGCATATTCATAATGTTGATGCTAAAAGGATTAAACTTGATAATGATATATCTACATATATGTGGCACTGCCATCTAGGTCATATTGGCGTTAAACGCATGAAGAAACTCCATTCTGATGGACTTTTGGAATCACTTGATTTTGAATCATTTGATACATGTGAGCCATGCCTTATGGGCAAGATGACTAGAACGCCGTTTTTCGGTTCAATGGAACGGGCGACAGATTTATTGGAAATCATACATACTGATGTGTGTGGACCAATGAGTGTGTCGGCGCGAGGTGGATATCGTTATTTTGTTACTTTCACAGATGATTTGAGTAGATATGGGTATATCTATTTGATGAAACATAAGTCTGAAACCTTTGAAAGGTTCAAAGAATTTCAGAATGAAGTGGAAAATCATCGTAACAGAAAGATCAAATTTTTGCGGTCCGACCGTGGAGGATAGTATCTTAGTTACGAGTTTAGCACACATATGAAAGACTGTGGAATAGTTTCACAACTCACGCCTGCCAGAACACCACAACGTAATGGTGTGTCGAGCGTCGTGTCGTACTTTATTGGATATGGTTCGATCTATGATGTCTCGGACTGACTTGCCACTGTCATTTGGGGTTATGCTGAAACCGCTGCATTCACTTTAAATAGGGCACCATCTAAATCCGTTGAAAAGACAAGTATGAATTATGGTTTGGAAACAAACCTAAGTCATTCTTAAAGTTTGGGGATGCGATGTTTATGTGAAGAAACTTCAACCGGATAAACTCGAACCCAAAGCGGAAAAATGCGTCTTCATAGGATACCCTAAGGAAACGATTGGGTATACCTTCTATCACAGATCCGAGGGCAAGGTCTTTGTTGCCAAGAATGGATCCTTTCTTGAGAAGGAGTTTCTCGTGAAAGGTGTGAGTAGTCGGAAGGTAGAACTCGAAGAGGTTATTGAACCTTCTCTTCATGAAATGGCAAGTAGCACAGCTCCAAAAGTTGTTTCGGAGTTGACTTCACCTAATGAAGAGAGAGCTAATGATATTGATCATGAAACTCCGAAAGAGGACACTACCGAACCTCACAGGTCAAGCAGGACACGTCGGCTCCTAAAGCCTATGCGGCAATCCTGTTATGAATTTCATGATTGATGAAATAGATGACCCTGCGACGTATGAAGAATCGATGATGAGCCCTGATTCCAACAAATGGCTAGAAGCCATGAAATCCGAGATGGAATCCATGTACGAAAACCAGGTTTAGACCTTGGTGGACTTACCTCACGATCGAAAGGCCATTGAGAATAAATAGATTTTCAAAAGAAAAACTAATGCTGATGGTAATGTAACCATCTATAAGGCTCGACTTGTCGCAAAGGGGTTTCGACAAATTCAAGGAGTTGACTACGATGAGACATTCTCTCCCGTAGCGATGCTTAAGTCGGTTAGGATTATGTTAGCAATTACTGCATATTTCGATTATGAAATATGGCAGATGGATGTCAAAACTGCGTTCCTCAATGGTAATATTGAAGAAGAGTTGTATATGATACAACCTAAGGGTTTTGTCGATCCTAAGGATGCTGATAAGGTGTGCAAACTTCAGCGATCCATCTATGGACTGAAGCAAGCATCCCGGAGTTGGAATCTCCGCTTTGATGAGGTGATCAAAGAGTTTGGATTTGTCCAAACTTATGGAGAGGCTTGTATTTACAAGAAATTGAGTGGGAGCAATGTGGCATTTCTGATATTATATGTGGATGACATATTATTGATTGGAAATGATATAGATCTTTTAAACAGTGTTAAAAGTTATCTAAACAGCAAATTTTCGATGAAGGACCTTGGTGAAGCTTCATATATATTAGGCATTAAAATCTATAGAGATAGATCAAGACGCCTAATTGGGCTATCGAGAGTACATACCTTGATAAGATATTAAAGAAGTTTAATATGGACGAAGTAAGAAGGGTACTTACCTATGTTGCAAGGCAAGACATTGAGTAAGACTCAAAGTCCGCTCTGGCGGAAGAAAGAGATAATGGATAAGATCCCTATGCCTTAGCCATAGGCTCTATAATGTATGCCATGTTATGTACAAGACCGGATGTGGCACATGCTATTAGTTTGACTAGTAGGTACCAATCTGATCCAGGTTGAACCTCGGATAGCGGTCAAGAATATCCTTAAGTACTTGAGAAGAACTAAGGATATGTTTCTTGTATCTGAGGTGAAGAAGAGCTAGTCGCTAAGTGTTATGTCGATGCTAGCTTTGACACGATCCGGATGACTCTAAGTCTCAATCCGGATCGTATTTCTCTTGAGCAGGAGCGATTAGTTGGAGGAGTTCCAAACAACTTGTGGTGGCTGGATCAACAACGGAGGCGGAATATGTTCTTTGCTTGAGCGGCGCGGAGGCGATTTGGATGAAAAAGTTCATTATGGAACTGGGTGTGTTTCCCAGTGCATTGGACCTGATGGTGATCTATTGTGACAACAATGGAGCCATAGCCAACGCAAAGGAACCAAGGTCTCACAAGAATTCCAAGCATATTAAGCGCCGGTTTCACTCCATCCGCGAGCATGTCAAGGATGGAGATATAAAGATTTGTAAAGTGCACACGGACATGAATGTAGCAGATCCGTTGACTAAAGTACTCCCTAGGGCAAAACATGATCAACACCAGAACTCCATGGGTGTTAGATTTATCACTATATAAACTAGATTATTGTCTCTAGTGCAAGTGGGAGACTGAAGGAAATATGCCCTGAGAGGCAATAATAAAGTTGTTATTATGTATTCCTTGTATATGATAGATGTTTATTTTGCATGATATAATTGTATTGAAAGGAAACATCAATACATGTGTGTTTAATAAACAAAAAGGGTTCCTAGTTATGCCTCTCTTATAGACTAGCTTGTTGATTAACAAGATGATCAAGGTTTCCTGATCATGGACATTGGATGTTGTTAATAACAAGGTCACAGCATTTGTGAAATGATGTGATGAACATTCATCCAAAGTAAAGCATTACGATCAAGTCATTATGTTTATATTGCTATAACATCATACGAAGTAATGTTTATCCTTAGACCATGAGATCATGTTAATTGCTAACACCGGAAGAGTATCTTGATAACATCAAACGTCACACCGTAACAGGGTGACTATAAAGATGGGTTCAGTACTACGAAGGTGTTATGTTGAGGATCATGGATCAAGAGTGGAATTTGTCAATCCAGATGACGGATAGATATACTCTGGGCCCTCTCGGTGATATCATATTAGGATAGCTTGCAAGCAAGTGATGTGATCACTAGAATGTTATATCACGGGAACAAGAAAAGAGTGCATGTCGGTAACGAGATCAAACTAGGTATGGAGATACCGATGATCGAATCTCGAACATGTAATATATCGAGAGACAAAGGGATTTAGTTACAAGCGTTAAAGGTTCTCATGATCACAGGAGTCATCGTTGAAGTGTAGGAGTCGATGGATCTCCGTGGTCCCGCTGATTATTGATCGGAGAAGGGTCTCGATCATGTTTGCATTATTCGCGAACCGTAGGGTGGCACACTTAAGAGTTACCGGACACCATTTTGGAGCACATATGTTTCAGAGGAAAGAATTGCAAAGCGTAGGAATTGTTTCAATAGAAACCGGAAATTGTTTCGGGTGAAATTGCAGAAGGTGGTTCTGCATGTGATATTGAAATATTGCAAGGGGCTATATGTGAATGTTTGTTAATTAAAGTAATTAACAAAATTCTGAATAAATTTAATAAAAGAGTTTTATTAAATGAGAGAGCATTAAATTTGGAGAAATTTAATGCATTTAAAGTGGAGACTTTAAAAGGGAATGTGAAGAGGCATTTTAATGTGGAGGGCTTACCACCACATGAATGGGGGATGTGAGGTCACCCCCATGCATGACCATGGAGAGAGGGCACCCCCTCCTATAAAAGTCCACCCATTCCTCCTTCATCCACACACCTCCTTGTGAAGGATCTCTCTCCCCTCTAGAATTATTCCCCATGGTCTCGGATTAGCGAGATACATGTTCCAGTGGCATTTAAATGCGGAAGGAGTTGCTTCTTCCGGATCGCTGGAGGCGAGGTGGAGGTTGTCCGGTGGCTTGAACGTGTGTGCGAGTGCGGATGCGCTGCTGAGTTGCGGCGCTCGGACTTCCTCACGATCTTGAGATCGGCAAGTGTACGACTACATCAACCACGAGTTCCTACTCGTTAACAAAGCTCGTTGTCTTCGAGGGTAAGTTCTCCATGGATGTATGTCCACCCGTTGCTCTGTATCTAGTAGATAGATCTTGGCGTATAGTTCTCATCGTAGGAAAATTTTTGTTTTCTATGCTGCGGACCCAACAAGATCTACCCCTAAAACAAATATTGAAGAAATAGACTTTGTATCTCATAATGATTATAACCCTGCTTGGAAGAAGAATTATAATCCTAATTTTCAGAAACATTATTCTAGTCCTGTAGGTAACTCTAATAATAATATGGGAACTAGTAATGGTAGTCTCCAAGAAACACTTAAGTCTTTTATAGACACGCAAAATGAACAAAACAATATTCTTGTTAAAATAATGGAGAACCATGATGCTATGCTTGGTAAATTATCTAACCAAGTTGTTAGTTAGAGAAATGATTTGCAGGCCCTCCAAAAAAGTACGAGGATCATTGAGGCATAGCTAGGTAAGATAACTGAGCGTCAAACTCTCATTTTAGCTAAATTTGCAGGTAAAGCTGAGCCAAATCATGTTGAAGACCTCAAAATGATGAGAATCCAAAGGGAGGAACCTGAAGAACTTGACTATAGTAATGCTCCTTCACCAAGCTACACCGTTGAAGGTCTCGTAAAAAGGATCAACATCCAGATTCTGGTAAGTGAAGGTAGTGAGGAAGCTATGTACCAACACTTTGTTAATCAGGTAGAAATAAAGGTACGCGAGCTTGAGGAAGAATATAAGCAAATTGTTGAAACATTACCGGTGAAGCTTGATGACATATTTGAGCCTACTATTAAGATTAAAATTGGAACCAATGAGATAGCTGCACTTTGTGATCTAGGTGCAAGCGTCTCAACAATTCTGAAGAGTCTTTTTAACAAGTTAAATCTTGGCTCCTTTGAAATCACCGAGTTAAAATTGCATCTAGCAGATTCTACCTACAAACAAGTTGTAGGAATTAAGGAGAATACTTTAGTATACATTAAAGGCTGTCCTGCTCTCATTGATTTTGTTATTGTTGACATGCCTGAAGATGCTACTGCTCCTATTATATTAGGTTGTCCTTTCTTAAGAACTATTAAGGCTTTGATTAATCTACATGAAGGGAACGTGACGCTTCAATCGCCTTCGCGGGATCCTTTTGTTATTCATTTCCCCAGGAAGAAGAAAGCCAAGCATGATGAAAAGGAGGCCATCACTTTGAAGGCTAATTACTTTGGGGTGGGTGTTCCACTCATCTAGACTAAGTGGGCAACATTAAGGTCAAGCTATTGACCATAAAAGAGTACTTCATGGGAGGCAACCCATGTGAAATAAAGGTTGGAGTAAAGTTTTTTTAAGTTTATGTTTAATAAAGAGTGCTAGAAAACTCCAATTGAGGGAGGAAGTTCGGTAGTACTAAAAATCCTGCTTTATTCATGTTGTTGTTGGTCGACAATATTTACTGTCAATTTTCTATCAAAAAACAAGGTATATCACTAAGTTACAGGGAAAGAAGTAATTTTCAAAGAAATAGAAATTTTTTGATGCACATAGAGAGTTTAACGACCAACTATACGGCCGGAATAAAAATTCCGGCCGTATAGCTCCGGTCGTATAGATATCTTTGCCATTGAAATTTTTTATTTAATATGTACTAAGAGTTTAACGACCAATTATATGGCGGGAATAAAAATTCTGGCCGTATAGCTCCAATCGTATAGATACCGGTGCCTCCGTAGAAATTCTTTTCCAATGTACTGAGAGTTTAACGACCAACTATACGACGGGAATAAAAATTCTGGCCGTATAGTTTCGGTCATATACATATCGATGCCTTTGTATATTTATTTTCCCAGGGACAGACAGTTTAACGACCAACTATACAGCGGGAACATTTTGTTCTCGGGCCGTATAGTTGCGGCCGTATAGCTGCGCCACTAGGAGGAAACCCTAAAATTTTGATAGAAGGCCAACTATACGGCGGGAACGCATTGTTCCGGCCGTATAGTTGCGTCTGACCACAAAATCGCACGGGAAGGTACCTCCAACTCCAAAACTTCAATCCTTTTTCTCTCTTCTACCTCCAAACTCTCTCAAAACCTTAAGAGATCTTAATCTCTACTCAATTTCGTTCGATTTCCTGACACACAAGTGGTCTACGGCATGTTTCTGCTACGATCCTCCAATTACTTTTTGCAAATTCATCTTCGATCTATTGTCATTATCAATCTAGGGTGAGACCTACTATGAACCAATTTCCATGATTCTCTTGCCTAGATTATTATTTTGAGGAGATTCTATAATGTGGTATGATGAGGAATATGTTGTACTTACTGTTGTTGGATCAAAAAGTTTTATTTTTTCTTTCTTCAATGTTTTAGATGATGAACACAAGGAGCCAAACTCGTGCTCGTTCCACCGCTAGCACTTCTCGAGTTGTCGCTCAAGAACGCATGGGGATACGGTTTAGGGATGAGCCCCAACGTGATCGCTTCAACAAGATCAAGAACCGTGAAGTGATGGCCACCAAGTGGGCTTACCCCATTATATTGAACCAACTCGGTATTTCTGATGACTTCAATTTACTTTGCAATAGAGCTGGCCTACAAAAATTTGTGTACAATGATGTACCTACTTATCGCTGCTTAACCATTGAATTTCTAAGTTCGTTGCAAAGCACTGGTAGATAATGGCAAGGAGAGGACACTATTTCTTTTCGACTTATGAATAACAACTACACTTTAACTTTAGATGAATGGTGCATATGTTTTAGTTTTCCAAACAATAATGTCAATGCCCTACGTGCATCTTTTACTGGCTTAGAACCTACCCCTAAACAATACTATAATAGAATGATTTTCACTACTAGAGTGAGCAAGGGGAAGAATATTCAACATCCTGCAATTCGCTATTTGTTCTATGTTATTGCTAACACCTTGCAGGCACGTAATGAGTTCACAAGACTCAACGAGGAGGACATCTTAGTCCTCGCAAAGGATGCTTACATCAACTGCGGCTTATCACTCAACTTGGGCACCATCCTTGTGTGCTACTTGGAGCACCAAGCCTCCCAAAGCCAAGGACCAATCACAGGTGAAGGCGTCATCACCATGCTTGCCACTCCCTATGCATCAACCTAGGTGAGTTGCAACCCGTGCTAGGTGAGCGGCGTGTTGGTTTCTCCACTTTGAAAGCTCGTGGAATGCTCACTAGGAGAGGTGGTGTTTATTACCTGCGTATTGCTAGAGCTGGGTGTCTCTACCCCGCTCCTATGCCTAATGGTATTTTCTCTATTGAGGAGGGATGTTTGCTATATGACTTGTAGATTGAGCAACACCAACCCGAGGAGGAGATTCTAGAGGAGGATGAGGACTAAGAGGAGGAGCAAGAAGTTCCTTGCCAAGAGGAGCAGCCACAAACCCGCTTCGCCACATACCAAGATTTCCAAGGACTTGGAAGGACTGTGGAGAGGATGCATACCTCTCTTTGAACCTCCGAGAAACCACTAGTAACATCTCAACTCAATTTGCAAACTGGAGTAATGACTTTTTCCTGCCACCACAATGATTTGAAGGGCTTGCAAAAGCCTAAGCTTGGGGAAGTTTCCTCATGTATCTTTATTTGGCGTTCGTTTTCTTTTATTTATTTCGAGGTTGTGTTTTTATTTGAGTTTATAAGCACTCGTGTTGGTTTCCCTAACACTTTATTTTTAGTTTTCTATATGCTTTCGAGATTTTCTAGCCGAGATTTGCTACCAATTTTCTATTCTTTAAATTCCCTCTCTTAAAAACCACAAAAGGATTTCTCCATTTTTCCTTATTTTCCCTCTTTATTGTCTTTCCGCCTCGAGGTTCATATGTTTGCAGGAGAGTGATCGACTTCGAGTTTCCAAGAAGCAAATAAAAAGAGGAAGAGAGAAGTGGAACCAAACATGAGAGGTATGCCTTATGACTCCCCACTTTTGAAGTTTGAGAAACCTATGCTAGTTAGTAGTAAATGTTGAGATATTATATTGGTGGAGTGAGTCTTTGTATTGTAGTAAGATTTTCGTTCGCATGGGTATTTAGTTGGGTATGTTTTGTTCCAGATCTTGTAATTAACCAAGTCTTGCCTAAAAATTTCTAAACAATTGTAATAAGAAAAAGTTTCACAATTGAAGGCTTAGGTGTTGTAGTGCTTAGTCTTGAAGTTTTATTGCTAGAGACACTCAACGCTACTGAAAATGTTGATTTACTTGATAGCTCTCTTTAAAAAGATTTGTTCAATTGAATTAATGTTTAGCGGTTTTTGTGAGCATGCCAAAGTTTGACTTGTTAACCATAAGAATGATATAGCTTTATCCGTGTCAAATTTCATGGGATGCCAACAACTCCGCTGGCCTACGAACGATCTTCATGGAGGAAACTCCTAGATTTCAGCTATGAGTTGATTAAACACTTGTAGTAGCAATGCTATAGTGGGTAAGATTCTTGGCACTCCCGGGTAGCTGTAATCATGATGGAATCACTCCTCTGGCTGCTATGAGTAATCATTATGCAAAAGGAACAAAAACCTTAGTGATGCCACGAGTGTCCATCACAACCCGATAAACTAATAAAAATCTTTGGCATGCTCTCAATTACTCAAGAACTGAAATTCTTGAAGGACAATTGACATGGGTATGACTACTCGGATGACTATGATTCGCTACCCTATATTGGGTAAAAGGCTTACGGCCCATGAAGGTCTCAAATAAACAGCCCAAGGAAGCAACCGACAAAGACTTTGATTGTATTAGGAAAAAGACTATGAACCGACATTATGTTGATATTGTAGTTACGCGTGTATGAAACCTATCTGCATACAGCTTTGATACCCGGCCTATTATATATAGGACGAGAGAAGCCCAAGTGAGGGTACCGAAATCTAGAGGACAACTTGTAATAGTGTGATTACTCAATATTCAGGCGACTTTGATTCCATTGTTTCCCTGAACATCCGACAAAATCCCTAGTATTCTCTTTTCTATGAAACCCCAAGTCCATCACCATGGGCATTGCCGAGGTTACCCCTCGTCAATTGGCACCGTCTATGGGAAACCTGAACGCTGGAACCACAGATTTGGTGAACCGCTCTCCACCAAGCATCAACTCAACGAAAGCAGACGCATGCCTACCCACCCCTGTATTGGTACCCGCCGATTTCAATGGCGGATCTGATCTAATCATCGGAAGCTTCCACTTCCAAGTAGACAACCCGCAAGAATCGCACCCTTCGGCCCTGATCACATCAGAACCGTCAGTGCAAAAACCTGCGCCCACAGTGGCACCAGATTCTTTCGTCGGATCCTCCACGGACGTCACAACACAGATCGAAGCAGGTGAAAAAGGAGAGTGAATTGAGATGGATCTGGGAGATCTTGATGGCCTTCATGGAAATCTCTCCTTTGGGTCAGATCATCAGCCAACTAAACCCGACAAATTCAGAACCCGGAGAAAGCAGTGAAAACATCGACTTCGAAGAAAGGATGGCGAAGATCTATCCAGAAATACAATCTCTGAACATTATCAGTACATCTTTTGAAGCAGAAGATGACACCATCATACCACGCGTAACACTCCATCAAGTGTACATGATCAACGGAGACACCTCAACACCACACGATGAAAACGGTAATCCTATCCTCAATCCCGACGATAGTTTATCACATGACAATGCAGGAAATCACGGCAATGAAGGAGACCACGAAAATGGGGGAGAAACAACAGATAATCGCATAGTCCAAGGAGGAGGCGGAGAACCGCACAGAGGAGAGAGACAAGGACTTTGGCTGCCAGCATCGGCATGGAAAAAAGCTAGGGAGGCAATTTCGGGAGCAGTTCCAATGATAGTGGATGCTTCACATGAGGATCTATTAGCATACCAGTACCTGCTTCACCACAAGAAGAGAGACCTACTTAGGATGCAGAGGCAACTCAACGAAAGGAAAAGGTTAGCCGACGAATCCAGCTTACGACGGGCACAGTTAAGCTCTACTAGGGGATCACGGAGCATAACAAGAGGAGCACCACCAAGAAGAACAACATCTCGACTGCAGCATATCCCTGAAGCATAAAGAAGTGGACTCATCCGAGATCTCGACCTATCATTCATGTCAATTGACCAGGCAGGAAACATCAAGGCAAAAACAGCTCAGGCAACCATTGTGGCCGCACAAACATATCTCATCACCACTCGACCCGCACCCGACAATCCTCGAGCGGCCCTCCACTGCTCTGCCCTGATGAACCTTGGCATGGTGGGAGCCTCTCTCGTGGAAGCAGAGCAAGGAATCATGTGACAACCGGATAGATCCCCACGCAGTCACAGCAGTCCTCGGCAAATGGGACTGATACGTCAAAAACGTATCTACTTTCCTGAACACTTTTGCTATTGTTTTTCCTCTAAGCTTGTGTGATTTGGATACAACTAATACGGACTGACACTGTTTTCAGCAAAATTACCTTGGTGTCTAGTTTTTGTGCAGAAAATCAACTATCAGGAAAAATCCCGGAAAATATGCCAAAATCCTATTTCACCAGAAGACTCACGGAGCCAGAAGACGAGACGGAGTAGGGCCACGAGGGCCCACACCACCTGGCCGTGCGGGCCAGGCCAGGCCGCGCTTGGGGGTGGTGTGGCCGCCTCGGCTGCCCTCTCGACCTCCCTCTTCGCCTATAAGTTGCCTCTTGACCTAAAAACCAAGGGGGATTCCATGTTTTTCCAGAAAGAGTTCCGCTGCACCGCCATCACTAGATTCCGCGATTCGGAACCAGAAACTCCATTCTGGCACCCTGCCAGGACGGGGAATTGGAGGAGATCATCGCCATCATCATCACCATCGCTTCTCCGTCGACCATCCATGTTTCTCCCATCTATGAGTGAGTAATCCCCCGCTGTAGGCTATGGGGGTGGTAGGGATTGGATGAGATCGTTCATGTAATGGCATCAGATTGTTAGGGCATGGTGCCTAGTATCTATTATTAGTGCTTTTTTACTTTATTGCAACTTGTTATGCTTAATGTTTGTCACTAGGGCCCGAGTGCCATGATTTCAGATCTGAACATGTTATTGATTCATTATGATAGTATTGTTTATGGTCTTACCTGCAAGTTGTATACACACATTGTTGTCCAGAACCAAAGGCCACGAAGTGACAACAATCGGGATAACCGGAGGGAATGTCTTTGATGTGAGGATCACATGTGTTCATGGAGTGTTAATGCTTTGTTCTGGTGCTCTATTAAAAGGAGCACCTTAATTGCCAGTAGTTCCCTTGAGGCCCCGCTGCAAACGGGCTGTCGGGACAAAAGATGTTGTGCAAGTTCTCATTGCGAGCACGTATGACTATATATGGAACACATGCCTATGATTATTTAATACTTGGATGCTTTATCTTATTTATCTGCAAATGCCCTATGTCTTGATTGCCATGTGAATTGTCTTGTCCATGCAACGCCCGTCCATCCATCCCTATGCCTACCGCGCTTTAATCCTCATTTCTTTATCGTAATCACTCATCTTTTACTTTTACTACTGCTATTACTTTGTTATTGCTACTACAAAAATGCTGCTACTGATAAACTGCTGTGAGCAAGATTGTTTCCAGGTGCAGCTGAATTGACAACTCAGTTGTTAAGGCTTATAAATATTCTTTGGCTCCCCTTGTGTCGAATCAATAAATTGGGTTTCACTTCCCTCAAAAATACTGCGATACACCCCCTATACTTGTGGGTCATCAAGACTATTTTCTGGCGCCGTTGCCGAGGAGCATAGCTTTATTTATCAATTTCACTTGGAATCACTATTGTTCGCTGCCATCCATCCATAATGGGTAAGTCTCGTGATGGCAAGGTTCCTATTTTACCATCCACTACAAGAAGAGGTACGGTTCTGAACACCTCTGTTGCTCTTGATTTACCATCTGTTATGAGTAAGCTCCTTACACCACCACATACAGATGCTACACACACTACTACTACTGTTGAATCTGAAACTTATGATACTTATGATGCTGCTTCTACTATGCTTGATAAGAGTGGTTCATTAGGTTCTTTCCTAGATGCTACGATTGCTAGAACTATAGCTGGAAATACTGAATCTGTAATGAAGACACCACTACACCTATTAGTTCACCTGAGTCTAGAGAGAGCTACGATATTGAAGACGATTATATTGAGATGACCAATGAATTTATTAAAGAATGTCAAAACAGCCATGATGGGAGTGCTATTAAGAGTCTCCTTGAGAGGCGTACTATAAAACCCAAATTATCCCCTAATGATAAGTTCGCTGCATCTCCCATAAACATTAAAGATAAGGATTATGATTTCTCTCTTGATCTATCTTACATAGCTATTGTTGAGAAAGAACCTTTTTGTGGGACTAAGAATGAAAGTGCGGTAGCACATATGACTGAGCTTTCTACCATGAGTGGCCTATTTTCTAATGATATTAAGATGCGCACCTACTTTGTTGCTAAAATTTTCCCTTTTTCACTAACAGGAGAAGCTAAAACTCGGTCTAATAATTTACCTCCTGGATCTATTGATAGCCCTGATTGCTTGATTAGTACTTTCCTGCAGAAATATTTCCCTCCTAGTGCTAGACATGCTATTTTGCAGGAACTTTTTGATTTTAAATAGGGACAAAAAGAGATATTGCCTGAATCATGGGCAAGGTTTTGTGCTTTGATTCACGCACAGGCTAGATGTCCATTACCTAAGAATGAGCTTCTTGATATATTTTATAATGGAGTAACTGAAGATTCTAGGACATAGCTGGATAGTTGTGCTGATTGTGTTTTCAGGAATAGGACTCGCAAGGAAGCTGAGGAATTAATGGCTAAAATAAGCAAGAATTATGAAGACTAGACTACTCCTAAACCAGCTATACCTAAAACAATTATACCTGAACCAGCTATACCTGCGCCTATACCATCATCTAAGAAGAGGGGAGTTATTGAACTAAATGATGAAGTGATGAAGGAAGCCAAGAAATGTCTTAAGGAGAAGGGAATTAAAGCTGCAGATGTCAAGAATTTACCTCCTATAGAAGAATTATGTAAACCAATTCCTCACTCATGCACTATTGAGGTACACTCTCTCCAACATTTTGATGAAGGTGATATCCCTTACTCTAAACCTCCTGATCAATGCTTAGAAGAATTCGATATTTTTATTGTTAAGCAAGATAATTTTAATAAAAGGGTGCAAAATCATTTAATGGAAAACACAAGAGCTATTGTTGAGTTGAAGGATATTGTGGAAAGAACCTCTAATGATGTTAAAATGCTTGTTAAACATTTTCAAATGGTTCAAACTCAAATTGATCAGCTTATTAAGGTACAAAAAGACTTGCTAGTTAATGCTGCTAAAGAAAAACATGCTTATGAAATTAGAACTAGAAGTGGTGCTGCTACCCAAGATCCTCTATATCCTGAGGGGAAACCTAAAAGAATTGAGCAGAATTCTCAACAAGCTGAAAATAATGGTACTACTCCTAAGAAAAGAAAGCAGGAACATAAAACTATTGTAGAACCTTCTGAACCTGCTAAAGATCCTAATAGTATATCTGTCTCTGATGCTGAAACTGAAAGTGGTAATGAAGAAAATGATGTTCCCGATAAAGAAAAAGTTGAAGAAGAACCTGAAAAGCACACTAAGAATATGAAATACACTAATGAAGATTTTGTTGCTAAGAAACATGGTAGTGAAAGAGAGCCTTGGGTCCACAAACCTATGCCTTTCCCTGATAAGAAACACAAGTCAAAGGAAGATGAACACTATAATAAGTTTTGTGAGTGGATGAAACCTTTCTTCTTGCAAATTCCTTTGACTGATGCTATTAAATTGCCTCCTTATTCAAAGTATATGAAGGATATTGTCTCGAATAAAAGGAAGATCCCTAATGAATAAATTTTTACTTTGCTTGCTAATTATTCCTTTAATGGTAAGGTTCCTAAGAAACTTGGAGACCCTCGGATTCCAACTATTCCTTGCTCTATTAAAAATAGTTATGTTAGAACTGCTTTGTGTGATTTGGGAGCAGAAGTTAGTGTTATGCCTTTTTCTCTCTACAAGAGACTTCAACTGGAAAAACTAATACCAACTGATATATCTTTGCAAATGGCTGATAAATCTACTACTATTCTTGTTGGTATATGTGAGGATGTACCTGTTTAAGTGGCACATAACTGCTTGATATCAACTAATTTTGTTGTGCTTGAAATGCCTGAAGATGATAATATGTCTATTATTCTTGGGAGACCTTTTCTTAATACTGCAGGAGTTGTTATTAATTGTAATCAAGGAAAGGTGACTTTTAGTGTTAATGACTAGGAGCATACTGTCTATTTCCCCAAGAAGATTGATAGGACTTATGGTTTAAACTCAATTGAACATGTTGAGGGCATTCAAGTTGGAGAGATATATTGTCCCATACCAAGAGAAAAATATGAAACTATTATGATTGGGACCATTGCTATCAAGGTTGAGGTAACATAATCATTAGTGGAATACAAAGTTTTGTTTCATATAAAATTGTTTTGGTAACAAGACCTGATCAACCTTGTTAACAAAGGCATTTTAATGAACAAAATGATGTTTTCACCATGATTATCTCCGTTTACTTTTATTTTATCTTTTCTAGTCTTTGCTTTCGTTTAGTTTACTTTTCTGTTGTTAGTTGCTTGCATGTTAGAGTGTCTTAGAACTTCTGAAGTTTTTGTTTTGTTTTGTCATTGCATCTTTCTAGAAACTTTTTCTGTCAGAAAATCATTCGTCTATACCTGAAAATTCCTCAAAAATAAAGTGTCTCGAAAAATTCCAGAAAATTCATATTAAATTTTTACGTGAAAAAGGGGTAGAGAAGTGCATGGAGAGTACCAGGGGGACCCACCAGGCAGGCACACCACCTGGTGGCACGGCCAGCCCAGGGGCACGCCTATCCATGGTGTGGGCCACCCCTGGCCCTCCACTCACTCTCTCACTTCCCACTTCTTTCTCTCTCCCGAGAAAACATCAGTTCTTTGCTCGAAATCATGTTCTTGCTGTTCTTGCCCATGATTTTCGATCTCCTTGCTCAGCCCATCTTTGCTGCTGAAATTTGGAGCATTTGTTCTCCGGTATGTGACTCCTCCGCTTGTCCAAGTAGATTTGTGTTTAGTGGTTTATATCTTGAGTATTTTGCTGCTGTAGGTGACAGGTTATGAGAGCTTGTAAGCTTGTTCAATGCTTTGAGATATTGTTTTGATGAATGTTTAGGCCACTTACAAGTCCCTATGAGTAGTGCCCTTCATTATATATTCACATTGCAATCACTTGTTTAATGGATGTTTAAATTTCAGAATATCAAAGATGAACAACCACACCTTTGGAGAAATATTTGAGAGGGACACACCTAGGAGGTCAAGGCCCTCAAGATTAGCCTCTCAGTTTAGGTCTTCATACAATGAAGATCTCATTGCACCATGCTTTGGCAATGAAGGAGATGAGGGGGATGTCACCCATCTACTTTTCCTTGTTATACCTTTTTGCAAGCTGCAGGGATCCTCGATGATTTCTTACTACTGGTTTAGAGGGTCGGTTTAACCTCATACATGGAAGATGAGAGTGAGCAATATGCCGTGCTCACCAAAACTTTCGTCGAGAGTTTTGTTTTCACTAACACCCCCTATCAGTCAACTGTTTCTTTCAGAATTTATAATCAGCCTATTACCATGTCACTGGAAAGATTTTGCAGCATTATAGGTATAGGCATGACTGGGACCGTGAAGAAGATGCAAGGGCGACCCGCTGATTTACTGGAGCTCTATCGAAGTGTGACAAATGACGATAACCGCGTAGCTCAGCGCGGGAAGATAAGAAACATCCAACTCCCAGCTCTTAGATACTTTGCTTATTATCTTCCTACTAGCATTCTTAGTAGGGAGAATACGAGTAATATCTCCAATTATCATTTAGCCTTCCTTGCTGCTGCACTTAATACTGATACTCGGTGCAATCTTGGCTCTCTCATTGCTCGCCGCCTAGCTGGTAGGGGACCTATTTATGGGGGCATTATTGCTTCATGTATGGTTACTTTGTTAGAACTTTCTGTGGATCCTAATGATACTATATTGGCACGACAAAGGCTCGATCTTGCTTCCATGAAAACACATCACTTTGTCACTGCTGACTCTGATACGGACAGTTTAGCATACAGGATGTTGTTTACTGACGGGGATGAAAGGGAGATTCCTTTGCCGCAATCTACTTTGTTCAGTGTTCACAGGAGGTCGTGGTCGCGTTCTAAGGAGGAGGTGGATGAGCAGCTCCGCTTGCTTGGTTTCCACAGGCAGCACCAGGAGGATGTGCCCTCCTACGATTACTCTGCACACTACGGTGTGGCGTCCTCGAGCTTGCACCAGGACGAGGGTACCTCCTCACCGTACTACAGAGGCGCTCCATCTTGGCCAGCTTGGGATTGATACCCACTTAGGCCAAAAGCCTAAGCTTGGGGGAGGTACACCAACATCACACTCATCTCCATATCATGTTTCGTCGGTACTTTGTATATCCATGTTTCATTCTCTTTTTAGTTTTCGTTATTTCTTGCTTTTGCTTTCTAAAACACAAAAAGACCAAAAATATTTCCGTTGTTTCTCTTTGTTTGCTTCTTTTTGCCTTGGGTTACTTTTTCCTTTTTTCTTTGTTTGAGTAATTCGAAAATTCCAAAACTATTTTGCTTTGCTTGTTTTTCCTTTTGTTCTTGCCTTTGAAAATTAAAAACACCAAAAATTTTGTTGTTCTTCTTTGGTTTTGTGAAGTTTGTTGCAGGGTTCAGCAGTCCTCAGTGGAATTTGGTTTCATGTTATTATTCAATCCACGCAAGTGAAGGGCAATAATGAGGATTAATGACAACTTGAGGTGTGGTAAGAGGCTGGTAACGAACTCTATTTGTTTTCATTTTTGTACATATACTCATCATGGTGGGCATGCTTAGTCTATTCATGTAGGGTGTATGTTATTTATGGATGCTTAGTAGTTCTTGCTTTCTTATGATTAACTCCAACTTGCTAATAGTTTGTAGCATGTCATATGAATGTTTGCTTGCATTGCTCTATTCATAACTTGGTATGACACTGTGGTATCCTCCTCTGAATGTTTCACTTGAATTGACTTGGCTCATGCTAATGCATGCATATGACTGAAACAAAAAACCAGTTAAGCCTCGATGAATTATTTTGCCTCAGGAGTCTTGAATCACTTTCGTGCCATGATTAGTCATGTTTTGTTGCAAGCATGATTATGGCAGTTATTGCTCTCTCGTTTGTCGCTCCCTTACTATTGCTAGCCTCCACTTGCACTGTGTATGAACTCTACTCGTGTTTCTAATTCCCCAAAACCAGTATTTCCAAAAGTGTCCACCATACCTACCTATTAGCATCATTTGTTGTTCCGTGCATATTTAATATGCCTTGTTTTCTTCCGAATAAAATGTTTGCTTGTTATGAGAAAGTTAGTTAGTAAAGATCTCACGAACTTGATGGCACACTTTATTTCTTGCACTTAATAAACCTGAACCATTGTGACTGTCCATGAAAGTTATATGCTTGCAAATTATAGGCTGAGGATTAGCAGAACCGTGTTGTCACGGGGAACGCTTTCAACGTCTGTAAATATATACCCAGTTGATATCATGCTCTTTTGTTTGCGGATGTCATCGGTGTGAAATAAAAGGGGAGCTTGTAAGTCCATGGAGTTATGTATGTGTGTTAGAGAAACGCCTGGGTCGCCGGTCTAATCCATGCCTAATCATGGTGGAAACTTGCAGCGTAACCATAATGAGTATCTATGAAGCATTCTTTTTATAAAAAAAGAGATAGCTATTGGGAAAAGGAAAAAAAAGGGAGATATGAGAAAAGAGGAAAGAGAGAAAAAGCACCATTTTCCCATGGTAAATAAGGAGATTGCTGAGATACTTGTTGTCTGCTTGCCTTGTCATTTTGATATGGGGATTCTTCCGTATCATCGGGCAAGGGGTACCCTGTTGGCGGTTCTCTATGATACGCACATATTTACTATGACAAGAACTTACCGGTAACTAAAGTTGAGTAGCATGAGGAGCGGCCCTCGTACTCAAGGGACATGAGATTTCCAGTTTATAGTCTGTCAAGCATATAACTCAGATTGGACCTCACTTTCACCTTAACCATTTAAAGATGCTTATGATAGGGGCAATGAGAGCTCAAAGCTAACGAGTACCATACTTTCAGCATTTGGAAGCCTTTCAAACTTTTCAAAACCTTTTTCATTTACTTGTTGAGTCACCACCCATTCTATGAGCACTTTCTTGAGAGCATAATTGTCATTCTTAGTGTAATGTGCTTGTCTCCAAACATGATTAATTGTGTTATGACTTTGATGCTTGTATCTTTGATATCTTTACTTCTAGTCTTCACTTGAACTTCAAAGGTGCCTTGGCATTTATGTTTGCTCTACAATCAAAGGGCAAGCAAGATACCACTCTATCATACATTTTTATGAGCATTACAATGTTGCTTATGTTTATGTTTCATGCCACTTACTATTTTTGAGTTAGAAGCTCTTCATCGCTTGCAATGACTATTAAGTAAACTTAGTTGCATACTCTTTATTATGAATTGCCTGAGTAGTTGATCATATGCTGAGAATATATACATCTTATGAAGCAAATGTGTTCGTGAAAGTTTCTTTTATGACACTCAGTTTTCAACTGAATTGCTTGAGGACAAGCAATAAGCTAAGCTTGGGGGGAGTTGATACGTCCAAAACGTATCTACTTTCCTGAACACTTTTGCTATTGTTTTTCCTCTAAACTTGTGTGATTTGGATACAACTAACACGGACTGACGATGTTTTCAGCAGAATTACCTTGGTGTCTAGTTTTTGTGCAGAAAATCAACTATCAGGAAAAATCCCGGAAAATATGCCAAAAATCCTATTTCACCAGAAGAATCACGGATCCAGAAGACGAGACGGAGTAGGGCCACGAGGGGCCCACACCATCTGGCCGCGCCTGGTGGTGGTGTGGCCACCTCGACTGCCCCCTCGACCTCCCTCTTCGCCTATAAGTTGCCTCTTAACCTAAAAACCAAGGGGGGGTCAACGTTTTTCCAGAAAGAGTTCTGCTGCACCGCCACCACCAGATTCTGCGATTCGGAACCAGAAACTCCATTATGGCACCCTGCCGGGACGGGGAATTGGAGGAGATCATCGCCATCATTATCACCATCGCTTCTCCATCGACCATCCATGTTTCCCCCATCTATGAGTGAGTAATTCCACGTTGTAGGCTATGGGGATGGTAGGGATTGGATGAGATCGTTCATGTAATGGCATCAGATTGTTAGGGCATGGTGCCTAGTATCTATTATTAGTGCTTTTTGACTTTGTTGCAACTTGTTATGCTTAATGCTTGTCACTAGGGTCCGAGTGCCATGATTTCAGATCTTAACATGTTATTGATTCATTATGATAGTATTTTTTATGGTCTTACCTGCAAGTTGTATACACACGTTGTTGTCCGGAACCAAAGGCCCCATAGTGACAACAATCGGGATAACCGGAGGGAATGGCTTTGATGTGAGGATCACGTGTGTTCATGGAGTGTTAATGCTTTTCGCTGGTGCTCTATTAAAAGGAGCACCTTAATTGTCAGTAGTTCCCTTGAGGCCCCGCTGCAAACGGGCTGGCAGGACAAAAGATGTTGTGCAAGTTCTCATTGCGAGCATGTATGACTATATATGGACACATGCCTATGATTATTTAGTACTTGGATGCTTTATCTTATTTATATGCAAATGCCCTATGTCTTGATTGCCATGTGAACTGTCTTGTCCATGCAACTCGTCCATCCATCCCTATGCCTACCGCGCTTTAATCCTACTGTTTACTGCAACTATTACTACTGTCTTTACTTTTACTACTGCTATTACTTTGCTATTGCTACTGCAAAACTGTTGCTACTGATAAACTGCTGTGAGCAAGATTGTTTCTAGGTGGAGCTGAATTGACAACTCAGTTGTTAGGGCTTATAAATATTCTTTGGCTCCCCTTGTGTCGAATCAATAAATTGGGTTTCACTTCCCTCGGAAATAATGCGATACACCCCTATACTTGTGGGTCATCAGGGACACACCTGACGATCTCGATCGCCACACCAGCTGCATCTTGTAGGACCCGAGCCGCAAAGTAACACAAGAAACGGTAACACACAACACAGGAGCGAGGGATCAAGGGATGAGAACGGCAGCCGATGATATCATGATGGATACGACGAAGACGATCATGAGCTATGCGGGGCCAGCTGTTTCACGCAGCGGATTTGCAAGACATCAGTACCCAAGGACTTCAAACTTCCACACTACCGCGACAAGTACGATGGGCTCCAAGAACCCGAAGCTTGGTTAGTAGATTATCTGGCCACTATCAAATTACAGGGCGGCTCCACAACTACCACAATGCAAAGCCTGCAACTACATCTCACCGGCACCGCAAGATCATGGCTCAGGCAGTTACCTGAAGATTCCATCGGTAGCTGGAATGACCTGGAAGATAAGTTCATCTGGCACTTCTAATCCACGTTTAAATAACCAGCATCCTTGGAGCAGTTGTGAGCATGCAAGCAAAAATCTGGGAAATCAATAAGAGCATTCATCCAGCGATGGAATATCATCAAAAACTCAGCTGAGTCCATATCTGATGAAACGGCCATTGCCGCCTTTAATGACGTCCTCCGTCACCGAGAATTCATAGAAGAACTAGGACGGGTTAAACCCAAAACAATCTCACAGCTAATGGAAATAGCAAATCGCTGGGCTGATGGGGAGGACGCGCTGCATAATAAGCGTGTGCGATCACCCGAAGAAGACAGGGATAAGCGCGGCAATGATAGAAGAAGAAAGAGCAATGATGGAAACACGGGACCAAGTTACGTCGCAGCGGGTTTTTCGGGTGAAGGAAATAACAAAAGCAATGACCACAATGGTGGATACCGCCAGAACAGGGACGATGTTGGAGGAAGCTAGTCTGCACAGCAGTATCAGCCAAGAGCACGAGACCCACCTATGTCCGCAATGCAAATGCTAGAAGGACCCTGTAATATGCATTTTTACGTCGACTCAGTAGGCAGACGACAATCTAACCACCTCATGAAAGATTACCGAACATTCCTGAAGATGCAGGAGCTTTGTAACACAAAGGCAACCGAAGCAGCGAACCGAGGATATGCATCTACGCCTGGCGCATTAGCCATTGGCGCACCACTACCACCACCAGCGGCACCACCACAAAACACAAATGATCAAAACAACGACTACCCTAGGTCAAAAGGAGCAATGTCCATGATTCAGAAAGGGCGTCCACCCAACAGAATTCAGAATCTCATCACAAGACAAATCAATATGGCGGAAACAACAACATCAACCACACCCGAATATCTTCATTGGTCTGAGCAAGAAATCACATTCAGTAGAGCTGATCACCCGCTTCGGGTCCCACGACCAGGCAATTTAGCCTTGATAGTAGAAGAACAAATTGGTGGTTTGGATATGAGCAAGGTTTTCATGGACGCAGGAAGCAGCATAAATCTGATCTACGCAAAGACGCTGAGAACAATAGGCTACCCACTGGACAATCTCGTGCCAACAGAAACATCTTTCCACAGAATAGTACCAGGTAAAGCCAAAATTCCTTTAGGCAAAGTATTTCTTGACATTGTTTTTGGTTCCAAAGTAAATTTCAGGCGAGAAAAACTCGAATTCAAAGTCATGGACTGGCCATCACAATATCATGCGATCCTCGGACGGCCAGCCTTCGCATGGTTTATGGCAGTACCGCACTATGCGTACCTAGTAATGAAAATGCCAGCTCCAAAGGGAATCATCATAGTAAGAGGAAGATTCACACGTGCCGACAGTTGTGATCGGGAGTTCAACAAAATTTCTGAATCTTTCAGGATGGCAACGGAGTTTGAAGAACTCAAAACTTCAGCAAACGCACAACCATTCGAAGTAGCGTGTGTCAATCCCGATCAGGCTTTTGACACGGCAAAGGACACAAAAGAAGTACAGATCCACCTCGTCGACCCGACAAAAACAACATTTGTGGCTTCCAACCTTGAACCCGCATAGGAAAGCGTGCTCATCGAGTTCCTCCGTGAGCACTAGGAGATCTTCACATGGCTACCTTCTGACATGCCGGGGATTCCTAGGGAACTCGCTGAGCACGCATTAAATCTCAATCCAAAGGCGAAGCCAGTAAAGCAACCGCTTCATTGCTTCGTATAACCAAAGCGTAAAGCCATTGGAAAAGAGCTCCATCGCCTTACTGATGCCAATTTTATCAAGGAACTAATAAAAGTAGAGTGGGTCGCAAACCCAGTATGTGCTCCAAAGAAAATACTACAAAACTTTGGATGTGCATCAACTTTACTGCATTGAACAAACATTGTCCAAAAGATCACTTCCCATTGCCATGAATCGACTAGATAATCAATGCAACCGTGGGATGCGAACGTCTTTCTTTCCTGGATGCTTACTCAGGATACCATCAGATCAGGATGAAGGAAGAAGATCAGGAGAAAACGGCATTTATCACGCCTTATGGTGTATTTTGTTACACAACAATGCCTTTTGGCCTCAAGAACGCCGGAGCAACTTATCAACGGATGATGCAAAAGTGTTTGGGAAGCCAAATAGGCACAAACGTACAAGTATATATTGATGACGTTAGTTACAACAAGACAAGGATCTGCGCTCATCAAGGACCTTGAGGAAACATTCAAAAAACTCGACAAGTTTAGCATCAAACTAAACCCGAAGAAATGCTCCTTTGGAGTCTCGGCAGGGCAACTCCTCAGATATTTGGTATCATCTAGAGGAATCGAGGCTAATACCAAGAAAATACAAGCAATCTTAACAATGAAGAAGCCAACAAATCTACGTGGCGTATAGCAATTGGCAGGGCGAGTAGCGGCACTCACTCGTTTCATTGCAAGGTTAGGAGAAAAAGCACTACCATTTTATGCCCTCATGAGGAAATCAGAAAAATTCGAATGGAAGGAAGAAGCTCAGCACGCCTTTGAAAATCTTAAAAGGACACTTTCGACATATCGTGTCGTCGTGTCGCCAAAAGAGAAAGAGCCTTTACTAGTTTATATCGCTGCTACAAATCAAGTGGTCAGCATGATCCTGGTCGTAGAGCGACCCGAAAAAGGGAACACCCACGGTGTGCAGAGGCCAGTCTACTTCCTGAGCGAGGTTTTATCGCCATCCAAAAAAAGGTACCCACACTGCCAAAAACTAGCATACGGGGTATTTATGACCGCACGAAAACTATGCCACTGTTTTTCGGAGCATCCAATCATAGTGGTCAATGAAGCTCCTTTGTCAAGCATCCTCAACAATCCAGAAGCAACTGGACGTGTCTCTCTATGGGGCATCGAATTATCCCCTCGGGATATCACGTATGAGAAGCACAAAGCAATCAAGTCACAAGTTCTACCGGATTTCATCACAGAGTGGACAGAGTTACAATGTGCGAGTCCACCAGAGCTTTTTAGTGCTTTGGACAATGTACTTTGATGGATCAAAAAGAACAGAAGGAGGAGGAGCAGGAGCCATATTAATATACCCTCAAGGCGAAAAAATGTGCTATATACTTCGGATGAGCTTTGCAAACGCATCCAATAATGAAGCGGAATACGAGGCCCTGTTGCATGGCATGCGAATGGCCAATGCTTGCGGTGCAACTCGCCTCAAAATCTTCGGAGATTCCAACCTTGCGGCACAAGAAGCAATGAACAAGTGCGACGTCGTCAGCAAAAATATGGTTGCTTATCGCGATCTATATGGTGTCATGGAATCTCAGTTCGATGGGTGTGAAGTATCGCATATAGGGAGAGTAAGCAATGAAGAAGCAGACAATCTAGCAAACATCAGATCCTTGTGCTTACCAATACCACCCGGAGTCTTTTGGGAAGAAATAACGGAGCTATCAATCAAAGCAAAAAAGGGTTTCCGAGGTTATAGCACCAAAAACAGGAAAAAAGAAACATCCGAAAAAAGACTCAGGGCTCCATCAGAAGCCAAAAACATAGAAGAGGCCATCAAAGAAGAAGAGCAAGAAACTAGAGAGGTCATGCTAATTGAGTCTACCTAGATGCAACCATATATAGCATATATGACTAAGGGAGAGTTACCTGAAGATGTGATAGAAGCCCAGCGAATCACCTGAAGATCGAAGACCTTCAGGATAATCAAAGGAGAGCTATATAAGAGAAGTATTCCAGGTGTGTTGTAGCGTTGCGTAACACCCGAAGAAGGAAAAATCATACTCAAAGATATACACGAAGGAGTTTGTGGTCACCATGCTAGTAGCCGAGCAATTGTTGCAAAAGCATTCAGGGCAGGATTTTACTACCTCGCTATAGTTCAAGATGCAAAATACATTGTCAGAACATGTGAGCCATGTCAACGATTTGCAACAAAACCTGGAGCACCCGCCGCTGAGTTGAATCCTATAACTTTGGCTTGGCCTTTTGCTCAGTGGGGACTATATATGGTGGGAAAACATCACAAATCTCGCCAGGAGGACACTGTTGGGTTCGCAGCATAGAAAACAAAAAATTTCCTACGATGGGAACTATACGCAAGATCTATCTACTAGATACAAGCAATGGGTGGATATACATCCATGGAGGACTTACCCTCGAAGACAACAAAGCTTTGTTAACGATTTGGAACTCGTGGATGATGTAGTCGAACGCTTGCCGATCTCAAGATCGTGTGGAAGTCCTAGCGCCGCAAATCAGCAGCGCATCCGTCCTCACACACACGTTCAGGCCACCGAACAACCTCCACCTCCTCGCTCTAGCGAATCAGCGGAAGCAACAACTCCTTCCAGACGAAATGCCACCGGGAACATGTACCTCGCTAATCTGAGACCATGCGGAATATATCTAGAGGGGGAGAGAGATCCTTCATGAGGAGGTGTGCTTTGTGAGGGAGGAGAGGGAGGCCTTTTATAGGATAGGGGGCTCCTCCCCTCCCATGGTCGGCGCTCATGGGGGGTGCCCCCACCTCTTCCTCATTCATGTGGTGGAAGCTCCACTCACATCAATTTAGCCTCCACTCAAAGTTCCACTCACATGCATTAAATTTCCACCAAATTTAATGCAACTCTCATTTAATAAAACTCTTTTATTTATTTTATTCAGAATTTTGTTAATTACTTTAATTAACAAACATTCACATAAAACCCCTTGTAACATTTCAATATTACATGTAGAACCAGTTTCTGCCATTTTACCCAAAACAGTTCCGGTTTCCATCAAAATGATTCCAGTGCTTTGCAATTCTTTCGTCTGAAACATATGTGATCCAAATGGTGTTTGGCAACCCTTAAGTGTGTCACCCTACGGTTCACGAATAATGCAGACATGATTGAGACTCCTCTCAAATTAATAATCAGAAGCGGGACCTAGAGATCCATTCTGACTCCTGCACATTCAACGATGACTTCTGTGATCATGAGAACCTTTAATGCTAGTAACTTAATCCCTTTGTCTCGCGATATATTACATGTCCAAGATTCGATCATCGGCATCCAAATACCTAGTTTGATCTCGTTACCGACATGCACTCTTTTCTAGTTCCCGTGATATAACATTCTAGTGATCACATCACTTGCTTGCAAGCTATCTTAATGTGATATCACCGAGAGGGCCCACAGTATATCTATCCATCATCGGGATTGACAAATTCCACTCTTGAGCCATGAGCCTCAACATAACACCTTCGGAGTATCTGAACCCACCTTTATAGTCACCCTTTTACGGTGTGACTTTTGATGTTATCAAGTTATTCTTCTGATGTTAGCAATTAGCATGATCTCATGGTCCAAGGACTAAGATTAATTCGTATGATGTTATAGCAATATAAACATAATGACTTTGATCATAATGCTATACTTCGGATGAATGTTCATCACATCATTTCACAAATGTTGTGACCTCGTTATTAACAACATCCAATGTCCATGATCAGGAAACCTTGATCATCTTGTTAATCAACGAGCTAGTCTATAAGAGAGGCATAACTAGGAACCTTTTATTTGTTTATTAAACACACATGTATTGATGTTTCCAATCAATACAATTATAGCATGCAAAATAAACATCTATCATATACAAGGAATACATAATAACAACTTTATTATTGCCTCTCAGGGCATATTTCCTTCAGTCTCCCACTTGTACTAGAGACAATAATCTAGTTTACATAGTGATAAATCTAACACCCATGGAGTTCTGGTGTTGATCATGTTTTTCCCTAGGGAGAACTTTAGTCAACGGATCTGCTACATTTAGGTTCGTGTGTACTTTACAAATCTTTATATCTCCATCCTTGACATGCTCGCGGATGGAGTGAAACTGGCGCTTAATATGCTTGGAATTCTTGTGAGACCTTGGTTCCTTTGTGTTGGCTATGGCTCCATTGTTGTCACAATAGATCAACATTGGATCCAATGCACTAGGAACAACACCTAGTTCCGTTATGAACTCCTTCATCCAAACCGCTACCTGTGCCGCTTCTGAAGCATCAACATATTCCGCCCCCGTTCTTGATCTAGCCACCACAGGTTGTTTGGAACTCCTCCAACTAACTAATGCTCCATTCAAGAGAAATACATATCTGGATTGAGACTTAGAGTCATCCGGATCGGTGTCAAAGCTAGCATCAACATAACACTTAGTGACCAGCTCTTCTTCACCTTCGTATACAAGAAACATATCCTTAGTTCTTTTTAAGTACTTAAGGATATTCTTGATCGCTATCTAGTGTTTTGAACCTAGATCAGATTGGTACCTAGTAGTCAAACTAATAGCATGTGCCACATCCGGTCTTGTACATAGCATGGCATACATTATAGAGCCTATGGCTGAAGCATAGGGGATCTTATCCATTATCTCTCTTTCTTCCACCATAGCCGGACTTTAAGTCTTACTCAATGTCTTGCCTTGCAACATAGGTAAGAACCCCTTCTTACTTCCATCCATATTAAACTTCTTTAATATCTTATCAAGGTATGTACTTTGCGATAGCCCAATTAGGCGCCTTGATCTATCTCTATATTTTTTAATGCCTAATATATATGAAGCTTCACCAAGGTCCTTCATCGAAAATTTGTTGTTTAGATAACTTTTAACACTGTTTAAAAGATCTATATCATTTCCAATCAATAATATGTCATCTACATATAATAACAGAAATGCCACATTGCTCCCACTCACTTTCTTGTAAATACAAGCCTCTCCATAAGTTTGGACAAATCCAAACTCTTTGATCACCTCATCAAAGTGGAGATTCCAACTCCGAGATGTTTGTTTTAGTCCATAGATGGACCGCTAAAGCTTGCATACCTTATCAGCATCCTTAGGATCGACAAAACCCTTAGGTTGTATCATATACAACTCTTCTTAAATATTACCATTGAGGAACGCAGTTTTGACATCCATCTGCCATATTTCATAATCGAAATAAGCAGCAATTGCTAACATAATCCTAACCGACTTTAGCATCGCTACGGGAGAGAATGTATCATCGTAGTCAACTCCTTGAATTTGTCTAAACCCTTTTGCGACAAGTCGAGCTTTATAGATGGTCACATTACCATCAGCATCCATTTTTCTTTTGAAAATCCATTTATTCTCAATGGCCTTTCGATCGTGAGGTAAGTCCACCAAGGTTCAAACCTGGTTTTCATACATGGATTCCATCTCGGATTTCATGGCTTCTATCCATTTGTTGGATTCCGGGCTCATCATCGCTTCTTCATACGTTGCAGGGTCATCTATTTCATCAATCAATGAAATTTATAACAAGATTTCCGTATAGTTCAGGAGCTGCACGTGTCCTGCTTGACCTGCGAGGTTTGGTAGTGTCCTCTTTCGGAGTTTCATGATTATTATCATTATCTCTCTCTTCATCAGAACTCCGAAACAATTTTCGGTGCTGCGCCACTCGCCATTTCATGAAGAGAAGGTTCAATAACCTCTTCGAGTTCTACCTTCCGACTACTGACACCTTTCGCGAGAAACTCCTTCTCAAGAAAGGATCCATTCTTGGCAACAAAAACCTTGCCCTCGGATCTGTGATAGAAGGTATACCCAATAGTTTCTTTAGGGTATCCTATGAAGATGCATTTTCTGCTTTGGGTTTGAGTTTATCCGGCTGAAGTTTCTTCACATAAACATCGCATCCCCAAACTTTAAAAAATGATAACTTAGGTTTGTTTCCAAACCATAATTCAAAAGGTGGCGTTTCAATGGATTTAGATGGTGCCCGATTTAAAGTGAATGCAGCGGTTTCCAGTGCATAGCCCCAAAATGACAGTGGCAAGTCAGTCAGAGAAATCATAGATCGAACCATATCCAATAAAGTATGATTACGACATTCCGACACACCATTATGTTGTGGTGTTCCAGCAGGCATGAGTTGTGAAACTATTCCACAGTCTTTCATATGTGTGCTAAACTCGTAACTAAGATACTCTCCTCCATGGTCGGACCGCAGAAATTTGATCTTTTTATTACGATGATTTTCTACTTCATTCTGAAATTCTTTGAACTATTCAAAGGTTTTAGACTTATGTTTCATCAAATAGATATACCCGTATCTACTCAAATCATCCATGAAATTAACAAAATAACGATATCCACCTCACACCGACACACTCATTGGTCCACATACATCAGTATGTATGATTTCAAATAAATCTGTCGCTCGTTCCATTGAACCGGAAAACAGCGTTCTAGTCATCTTGCCCATAAGGCATGGCTCACATCTATCAAATGATCCAAAATCAAGTGATTCCAAAAGTCCATCAGAACGGAGTTTCTTCATGTGTTTAACGCCAATATGACCTAGATGGCAGTGCCACATATATGCAGATATATCATTATCAAGTTTAATCCTTTTAGCATCAACATTATGAATATGCGTAATACTATTGTCGAGATCCAACAAAAATAAACCATTCATCACAGGTGCATGACCATAAAAGATATCATTCATATAAATCGAACAACCATTGTTTTCTAATTTAAAGGAATAACCACTTCGCATCAAACACGATCCGGATACAATGTTCATGCTCAGTGCAGGCACCAAATAACAATTATTTAGATTTATCACTAATCTCGACGGCATATGGAGAGGCAGTGTTCCGACAGCGATCACATCAACTCTTGATCCATTGCCGACCCGCATCATGACCTCATCCCTTGCTAGCTGTCACTTGTTCCGCAGCCCCTAAATCGAGTTACATATATTAGCAACCGATCCCGTATCAAATACCCAGCTGCTAATGTGAGTACTAGTCAAGTACACATCAATAACATGTATATCACATATACCTTTGTTTGCCTTGCCGGCCTTCTTGTCCGCCAAATACTTAGGGCAGTTGCGCTTCCAATGGCCAATCCCCTTGCAATAGTAGCACTCGGTATTAGACTTAGGGCCAGCTCGAGATTTCTTTTCAGGTGCGGCAACAGATTTGCCGCCCGTCTTTCCCTTCTGTTTGCCTTTCTTGTCTTTCTTGAAACCGATGGTCCTATTGATCATCACCACTTGATGTTCTTTCCTGATCTCCATTTCTGCAGTTTTAAGCATTGACAGAAGCTCGGGAAGAGACTTCTTCATGCCCTGCATGTTATAGTTCATCACGAAGCTCTTATAGCTAGGTGGCAGAGATTGGAGAACACGATGTATGCCTAGTTCAATGGGAATCGTTATTCCCAAGGACACAAGCTTATCGGCGTACCCAGACATTTTGAGTACGTGCTTACTAACAGAGTTGTTCTCTTCCATCATGTAGCTAAAGAACTTTTCAGAAGCATTATAACTCTCTACGGCAGCATGGGTATCGAAAATCATTTTCAATTCCCCCATGGTATCAAAAGCATTGCCATTTTCGAAATGCTTTCGAAGTTCTGGCTCTAGCCCATACAGTATGCCGCAATGAACTAAGTTGTGGTCCTCCTGACGAGTCAAATAGACATTATTTTCCTCTTCAGGGGCATCAAGAGCTGGTGGGGAACCTAGCGGCGCTTCTAGAACATATTGCTTTTCTGCAGCAGAGAGGAGAATCCTCAAATTCATGGCCTAATTGGTAAAGTTGCTACCATTTGCCGCAAGTTTCTCTTTCTCTATGAACACATTGAAATTAAAAGCAGGTGGTGCCATCTACAATAGAATTTGTAAATTTTATTTAGACTAAGTTTATGATAGATTGAGTTCAACTAATCCAAATTACGAATGAACTCCCACTCAAAAATGACATCCCTCGTGTCCTTTTGGTGATTACATGAACCAAATCCACTACACCAAGTCCAATCATCACGTGAGTCATTGTAGCTTCAAAGGCGAGCATCTATATGGGCATCATATCAACTATATGACTCATGCTTAACCTTTCGGTCCGTGTTCCGAGGCCATGTATATACATGCTAGGCTCGTCAAGTAAGAACCTTAGTGCTCGCGTGTGTAAAACTGTCTTACACCCGTTGTATGAAAGCGTAGAATCGAGTACACCCGATCATCACGTGATGTCTCGAAACATGATCCATAGAACGGTGCACACTTAAGGAAGAACACATTTTATCTTGATATTTAAATGAGAGATCATCTTACAATGCTACTAAAAGTGCCAAACTAGCAATATAAGATGCGAACATCATATGTGTAAAGTGGGATGATATGGTCCATGCATTTGATCACCATCATATGCATCGTGGTATGATCTCTATCATTACTTTGTGTGTAAGGCCAAGGTCTATGGAACTTCCACGTTAAGTGTGTTGTAAGGGTATCTACCATACATCAACTTACAACATTACCATATCATGACACTAGCCTAGCAACAATCTAAACTAGACGCCTCTAATTTATCCATTGAAAGTTTTACGTGGCTTAGGGCTTTCAGAGACAAAACCGGTCTTACCTACGAGCATGGAACTACAAGATGATAACTAGGTTATTAGCAACTCGTTGTAAATCAGATATTGACTATAGTATGAGAGAGAGACACCTGCCAACCACTTATGCAAAACTAGTTGCATGTCAGTCGTGGAACCGGTCTCATGTGCGATGACATGTAAGGTTGGTCTGAGCCGCTTCATCCAACTATGCCACCAATATCCAAAATACATGAAAGAAGCAATAACATGATCATCATCGCCCACATATAAACATATGTGTACTACCCGTGCAAAGCACATGCACATAGATCAGGCTCTGGTACCACTGTTGGGTTCACAGCATAGAAAACAAAAAAATTCCTACGATGGGAACTATATGCCAAGATATATCTACTAGATACATGCAACGGGTAGATATACATCCATGGAGAACTTACCCTCGGAGACAACAAAGCTTTGTTAAAGAGTTGGAACTCGTGGATGATGTAGTCGAATGCTTGCCGATCTCAAGATCGTGTGGAAGTCATAGCGCCGCAAATCAGTAGCGCATCCGTCCTCACACACACGTTCAGGCCACCGAACAACCTCCACCTCCTCGCTCCAGCGAATCAGTGGAAGCAGCAACTCCTTCCAGACAAAATGCCACCGGGAACATGTATCTCTCTAATCCGAGACCATGGGGAATATATCTAGAGAGGGAGAGAGATCCTTCACGAGGAGGTGTGCTTTGTGAGGAAGGAGAGGGAGGCCTTTTATAGGAGAGGGGGGCTCCTCCCCTCCCATGGCCGGCGCCCATGGGGGGTGCCCCCACCTCTTCCTCATTCATGTGGTGGAAGCTCCACTCACATCAATTTAGCCGCCACTCAAAGTTCCACTCACATGCATTAAATTTCCACCAAATTTAATGCAACTCTCATTTAATAAAACTCTTTTATTTATTTTATTCAGAATTTTGTTAATTACTTTAATTAACAAACATTCACATAAACCCCTTGTAACATTTCAATATTACATGCAGAACCAGTTTCTGCAATTTCACCCAAAACAATTCCAGTTTCCATCAAAATGATTCCAGCGCTTTGCAATTCTTTCGTCTGAAACATATATGCTCCAAATGGTGTTTGGAAACCCTTAAGTGTGTTACCCTACGGTTCGTGAATAATGCAGACATGATTGAGACTCCTCTCAAATCAATAATCAGAAGCGGGACCTGGAGATCCATTCTGACTCCTGCACATTCAACAATGACTTCTGTGATCGTGAGAACCTTTAACGCTAGTAACTTAATCCCTTTGTCTCGCGATATATTACATGTCCGAGATTCGATCATCGGCATCCAAATACCTAGTTTGATCTCTTTACCGACATGTACTATTTTCTCGTTCCCATGATATAATATTCTAGTGATCACATCACTTGCTTGCAAGCTATCTTAATGTGATATCACCGAGAGGGCCCAGAGTAAATCTATCCGTCATCAGGATTGACAAATTCCACTCTTGATCCATGAGCCTAAACATAACACTTTCGGAGTATCTGAACCCACCTTTATAGTCACCCTTTTACGGTGTGATGTTTGATGTTATCAAGTTACTCTTCCGATGTTAGCAATTAACATGATCTCATGGTCTAAGGACTAAGATTACTTCATATGATGTTATAGCAATATAAACATAATAACTTTGATCGTAATGCTATACTTCGGATGAATGTTCAGCACATCATTTCACAAATGTTGTGACCTTGTTATTAACAACATCCAATGTCCATGATCAGGAAACCTTGATCATCTTGTTAATCAACGAGCTAGTCTATAAGAGAGGCATAACTAGGAACCTTTTATTTGTTTATTAAACACACATGTATTGACGTTTCCAATCAATACAATTATAGCATGCAAAATAAACATCTATCATATAAAGGAATACATAATAACAACTTTATTATTGCCTCTCAGGGCATATTTCCTTCAGACACGTCTTTCTGCTAGTAGCAGTCTACAAATTTACTAAATGGATTGAAGCAATGCCTGTCACCACCCAAGACGGAACTTCGGCTGTGAATTTTATTAAATCCATAGTATTTCGGTTTGGCATACCGAACAACATCATCAGGGATAATGGGACCAACTTCACTTCCAATGAGTTCAAGGAGTACTGGTAGGAGAGCTACGCTTCGGTAGCTCACCCGCAAACAAATAGACAGGTAGAAAAAGCTAATGGACTAGTTACCGCTGGACTCAAGAAAAGACTACTAGCACCACTTGACAGAGCAAAAGGAGCATGGGTTGATGAATTTCCATCCGTGTTATGGACCTTACGTATAACTCCAAATAATTCAACACAAGAGACACCTTTCTTTTTGGTCCACGGTGCGGAAGCCGTGCTTCCTGTTGAGGTGTCACATGAATCCCCAAGAGTAGCTGCATATGATGAAGAGGAATCAAGAGAAGCACTTGAAGATGATGTGGATGCACTTGATGAATCTCGAGATGAAGCCCTCCAAAGAGTAACTATGTACCAGCAAAATCTGCGCAATTACCACAGCAGAAGATTGCGGCCTAGGTCCTTTGAGGCAGGGGACTTAGTTCTTCGCCTCAAGCAAGATGGCCACAAGAAGTTAGAATCGCCATGGGAAAGACCATACATCGTCACAGAAGTTATTCCCGGAGGAGCATATCAACTACAAGACACGAAGATAGGAGTAAATTACTCAAATCCATAGAACGTAGCGCAACTACAACGATTTTACGCATAAGATTACTTACAATAGGATAAGAGTTACAGTTTGGCTCCTTAAAACCAGAATATCCAGGTCAATGGCTAGATGCCATCCGCCCAAAGAATAATGTCTCATCAAAATTTTCACCTTATGTATACATAGATAAGTTTTCTGTGCCTTATAGCTCTTTATTATTGTTCAAAATATCTATGCTTTCCGCCAAGCTAACAAAAACTATGAGCCTATGTCTAGATATAGGCATCCGAACATAGGCTCGGGGGCTACTCCCATTGGGAGCGCTGGCGTGCACCCGATAAAAATACAATTGTACAAAAAAAATATTTATGATTGGAAAGTACCTTTGAGTCTTACATCAATGTATCCTCTAAAAGGTATTCTTAAAAGAAATATTACTCCCATCGGGAGCCAGTATAAAGCACTAAAACTATTCGGTAAATCGGCCCAGCAGGGCAACCGCCGAAAAAGCTAAAAATCTCGGATCGTGCTCAAACGCGACAAAAATCCGAATACTGTGTTCAGAAACATGAAGGTAAGACCCCAGGATTCGTCCTGTGTGGCCTGGTAATCGCATAAGAATGCGCTCTGCCAGAGAAATATCCATATCAATGATACGATGAAAAATCCCGACGGTCGCGTTGGGTACCCGATAAAATAAGGAGCTGGAATTCAATGTTCGGTAAGACCTCAGTGGCCCGAACTGAATTACACCAGTAATCAATTCCGGATTCAAGCCTGGGAACTTGAATTTGATGTAGGACAACCTTATTTTGGCCCAGGAGCAATTAACTGATTCCCGATCAGTCGGAAGCATCAGGCTCGTTGTACCAAATCCCTACAAAACACAAAAAGTGATAAAAATAAAGGAAAAGAAACTTTGAGACTCAACCTGAAACTACGGTTCAAGTAGAGTCTCGGGGGCTACTGACATGGGTATGACTACTCGGATGACTGATTCGCTACCCTATATTGGGTAAAAGGCTTACGAGCCATGAAGGTCTCAAATAAACAGCCCAAGAAAGCAACCAACAAAGACTTTGATTGTATTAGGAAAAATACTATGAACTGACAATATGTTGATATTGTAGTTACGCGTGTATGAAACCTATCCGCATACAGCTTTGAGACCCGACCTATTATATATAGGACGGTAGAAGCCCAAGCGAGGATACCAAAATGTAGAGGACAACTTGTAATAGTGTGATTAGTCAATATTCATGCGACTTTGATTCTATTGTTTCCCTGAACATCCGACAAAATCCCCAGCGTTCTCTTTTCCGCGAAACCCCAAGTTCATCACCATGGGCATTTCCGACGTTACCCCTCGTCAACAATGAATACAAAAGTAGTGCTTGAAAACTCTTGATTTATTGATGTGGGAGAATTGAGATACTCTAGTGTATATGCTTTTCATGACAACTCTCACACTCTCAATTTACATGATTATACTTTATTGTTCAAAGGCAAGCCTATGCGTTGATTACATGACATGGAATAAAGTTTACTCATTTGAATCATCCATGTTAACAATAATTTTACTGCACTATAAGGATGCATAAAACCCATATGATATGCTTGCCATTACTCTATCTATGCTGAAGTTTTTCAGATTTATGAAGTGGAGGAAACATGAGATTACCAATCATGAGTAAGATCACCATCTCGTTATTTCAGTTTAAATGTTGAGTTCCTTTTTGATTTTGGATTTCTTGCTTGGGGACGATCAAGTTTAAGCTTGGGGAGGTTGATGGCTCTAAAATATAGCCATCTACGTCCATATTTAAACTGGATATTATTCATATTTTTGATGAAATATCTCTCTAAACCCGGCCACTAATGCCTAATATTCAGAGCGGTATGCAATCCTTTCATTTTATATTTTTTCTACGCATATAATGTCGTTTGAAGATGGGAATCACTACATTAAAGTCAAAGATACGAGATTTCGAACAACCAGAAGAAACTAGGAGCCGTGAAGCAGAGGTAGACGCTTTAACGACCAACTATACGACCGGAGCAAAATTCCGGCCGTATAGCTCCGGTCGTATAGTTGGCGCTGCCACCGTTAGGTCAAACAGAACAAATTTCGTGAAGGGACCCCTATATAAAGAAGCCTCAAGCAACGAGAAAACAAGCCAGACCTCGCCAAAAGTTCCAGCCGCCCCTAGACATCTCCAGCCGCCTCTAGATCAAAAAACCCTTCTCCATCTCTATAGCCATATTCCACCACTTGTAATAGTAGATCTCTTCTTTGATTAGCGACATTGTAATACTATTGCTATCAATCTTATGATTTTCATTACAATGTTTATGGTTATTGATCTCATCTCTATGTGTGAGTAATTCTCCTTGGTCTAAGGGCTTCGGCCTAGCCATGTAGCATTTGTGCATGTTATTTATCATAGATGGGATCATGTATTAGTTTGTATGACATGATGATTATTGTATCCTCTCTTGCCTCAATCTAAGGACTTGTCAGGTACCCAAGACCTTGAGGGTTGAGCCAGGTATATGGAGTATGAGTAATGATTGATCTGCAGGTTGGGAACCCCAGTGACAAAAGGGGTAGTACGGTTGTATGTGAGGGATTTACTTGGGATTAATAGTGACATCACTATGCATATCATTAGTTCTCTTTCTTCTATGGACGAGACTAGTAGGTTATTGCTATAAGAGGTTGCGAATGCAATAGCAATTATGGATGCACTGCCCACATATAATTTATCTTGCTCTAACAAGTATATGCATACTTTATTTTTATCTTTTATTCCCATCAGATGTTTTGCACAGTTACAGGTGAAACCGAACGCCCTAGGCCCTCTCTTTCCATCATCGACAACAACAAAAAGACGCAAGCTATTGGTCCGGTAAAAACACAAAAGGAATTCTAAAACTTCCAAAGGTCCGTTAAAGTAACTTCACTACGCATTCGCTTCCCGAGGATTCTATAACCTAAGTCTACTAGGGAAAAAGAAGCTATACTACATCCGTAATCTGGATCGAAGGTATCGACCATTAATGTGGTACCCAATTCCTTTTGTCTCATGATATGTTACTTGTCTAAGATCCGATCATAGGTATCAATCATACCCTAGTTTGATCTTGTTCCCTACAAGTACTCTTTGAAAGGAATATGCCCGAGAGGCAATAATAAAGTGGTTATTATCTTATTCCTTGTTTATGATAAATGTTTATTTTACATGCTATAATTGTATTAATTGGAAACATTAATACATGTGTGTTTAATAAACAAACAAAGGGTTCCTAGTTATGCCTCTCTTATAAACTAGCTCGTTGATTAACAAGATGATCAAGGTTTCCTAATCACAGACATTGGATGTTGTTAATAACGATGTCACAACATTGGTTGAATGGTGTGATGAACATTCATCAGAAGTATAACATTACGATCAAAGTCATTATGTTTATATAGCTATAACATCATACAAAGTAATCCTAGTCCTTAGACCATGAGATCATGTCAATCACTAACACTAGAAGAGTATCTTGATAACATCAAATGTCACACCGTGATAGGGTGACTATAAAGATGGGTTCAGTGCTACGAAGGTGTTATGTAGAGGCTCATGGATCAAGAATGGGATTTTTCCATCTCGATGACAGATAGATATACTCAGGTCCCTCTTGGTGATATCACATTGAGATAGCTTGCACGCAAGTGATGTGATCACTAGAATATTATATCATGGGAACGAGAAAAGAGTGCATGTCGATAACGAGATCAAACTAGGTATGGAGATACCGATGATCGAATCTCGGACATGTAATATATCACGAGATAAAGGGATTTAGTTATGACATTAAAAGGTTCACATGATCACTGGAATCGTCATTGAATGTGTGGGAGTCAGTACGGATCTTCAGGTCTCGCTGCTGATTATTGATCGGAGAGGGGTCTCGATCATGTATGCATTATTCGCGAACCATAGGGTGACATACTTAATGGATATCGATGCCATTTAGAGCAAATATGTTTCAAATAAAGATTTGAGAAAGCGCTGAAATCATTTCGATGGAAACCAGAATTGTTTTGGATGAAATTGCAGAAACTGGTCCTACATGTGATATTGAAATGTTATAGGGGGTTTTATGTGAATGTTTGTTAATTAAAGTAATTAACAAAATTCTAAATAAAATAAATAAACTAGTTTTATTTAATGAGAGCTTGCATTAAATTTGGTGGAAATTTAATGGAGGTGAGTGGACATTTGAGTGGAGACATGTTTATGTGAGTGGGAGCTCCACCCACATGAATGATGGAAGAGGTGGGGGCTCCACCTTGGTCGTGGGCCATGGGAGGGGCTGCCCCCTCTCCCCTATAAAAGGCCCTCCACTCCTCCTCTTATCTCACACCTCCTCGTGAAGGATCTCTCTCCCTATAGAAATTATTCCCCATGGTCTTGAATTAGCGAGATACATGTTCCTGATGGCTTTATCTAGAAAGGAGTTGCTGCTTCCACTGCAGCGCTGGAGCGAGGACGCGGAGGTTGTCGGGGTACCGGACGTGTGTGCGATCATAGATGCACTCCTGCTTTGCGGTGCTAGACTTGCTGGTGCTGGACCTGATGGACTTGCTGGTGCTGGACCTACTGAACTTGCTGGACTTCATCACGATCTTGAGATCGGCAAGTGTACGACTACATCAACCACGAAATCAGTTTTGTTACCAATGCTTTGTCGATCTTCAAGGGTATGTTCTCTATGGATGTATATCCACCCGTTGATTATATCTAGGTAGATAGATGTTGGTGCTTAGATGTTCACATCGTTGGAAAAAAATTGTTTTCTATGCTGCGAACCCAACACTCTTTACTCGTTCCATGATACAACATCCTTGTGATGTAGGCACATGCTTGCAATCGGTGTTAATGTGATATCACCGAGAGAGCCCAGAGTATATCTCTCCGTTCTAGGATAGACAAATCCCCACACTTGATCCACGAGTCTCTACATAACACTTTCAAAATACCTGAACCCACCTTTATAGTCACCCTGTTATGGTGTGATGTTTGATGTTATTATAGTACAACAAACACCATCGACCTTGCGGGGCACACCTTGCAACAGAGGGGCGGTGCACCGAGGGAGAAGCAGAGCGGCTCTCCGCCCCACAACCGCTTGGAGGCATGGTGTAGCCGAAGGTGTGCCGGTGACGAACGGGAAGGAGGTCCATGGGATCTTCCTGGCGGCAGGCACATGAGTTACGGCTATGGTGGATCAAGACAGGGGTAGGGTGCGCGCGTCGGCGGTTGGGGACCTATGACTGGAGCCCGGCGTGCTCGCCGGTGTGGAGTCGGTGGAGGATTTCGGCGAGCTACAAGGGTGGGAGGCGGTGCGGGCTGCACATGAGCGCGGGGATCGTGCGCAGTGGTGGCGACGGCGTCGGATGGGGAGCGTGGCGGAGGAGATGCGGCGGCAACGACGCCTGCTTGGGTCGGCGGTGCGTTGTTGTTGGGAGGAAGGAGAGATAGTCAGAAGGATGAAGGGACGCGGGGAGATAAAATGCTGGGCTCACTGTCTCTGACTCGCCGTGTTGACACCTTCATGATATGAAACCGGTCGATGCGGAGGATGAGATCCCGGGACAGCCCTATCGTCTTCCTAAAAAAAGTAAAGATTGAGTAGTACTCTCTCCGATCCAAATTAATTAACTTAGATTTATCTATATTCGAATGTACCTAATACTAAAATATGTCTAGATACATCTGAATCTAGACAAATCCAAGTCAATTAATTTGGATCGGAGAGAGTACGAGATTTCTTCTCATCCACGAAAGGAAAGCTGCTCATGTCTCACTAACTTTTCCGATCGAACCCTGAACAGTGAACATCTCGGTCTCGACACTCGAAGCTTCCAAAAGCCGGAAGAATCCAAAGCCCAAAGCAGGGCCGCCGCAGAGAGTGCGTTCGGTTCGGCCCCAAGGCCATTCGGCGCTTATATAAGGCCCACAAATCCTACGCTAGAAAACTAACCAAACCCGCAATTCCTCTTTGCCTAGCAAGCCATCGTTCGTTCGGCGAGTAGATCTCTCAGACAAAAATGAGTTCCGCGATGGAGGATCGCATCCGCGGTTTGTTGGCGTCTCCGCCATCGCCGCCGCCGCCTCGCTACACCTACCCCTGCGCAGATCCGGTGGGAATCGTCCCGCGCTTCCCCTGCCGGCCCTCCGTCTTCGCCCCGGACCGCCCTCCGTGGATGTCCCAGCTCGCCGAGGCGAACTTCTCCAAGGTGTGCGTCGCGGACCGCGTCTGCAGCACCTGCGGCGGCGCCGCCTTCTGCGAGCACTGCTGCGCGGACCACCACCAAGGCCACGACACCTCCCTCGCCTCCCTCGCTAACGGCGACCACGCCGCGGCGGCGCACCGCGTGGACTCCTTCTGCATCGGCTGCCGCGTCGCCTTCTGCTCCGACCTGTGCGCGCACCACAACGCCGCGGGCGAGGGCCACGAGGTCATCCCCGTCGTTGAGCACGAGTTCTGGTACTGCGCGCGGTGCACGGGGTGGGAGCGCTGGTTCCCCACCTTCTTGGACGGCGTCAAGGTTGGTGACTCGATCGATCGACTCCGTCTCCCGAATCCATTCCCCATCGATCTGCTATGGTAGTAGTTCCCTGCTGATTGGGTTGCGCTGGTTTGCTTTGGCCTTTGGTTGCAGATTTTCGAGGACGAGCACCGCAACTTTCTGGTGCCCTTGCACTGGAAGCGAGGACCTGTCCCAGAGTTCCCTGCGTGGTTTTCTCATTTCCTCATCGGGGACTTCTCCAAGACGTGCGCCACGGACCGCGTCTGCAACACCTGTGGCGGCGCCAGTTTCTGCGGGCACTGCTGCGGGGAGCACCACCGAGACCACGACACCGCCGCTGCCACCGCCAAGGACAAGGAGCCCTCAGCGGTTCACAAGAGGGACTCGTTCTGCACCGTCTGCCGCGTCGCCTTCTGCTCCGATCTGTGCGCGCACCACGCCGCGGGCGGTGTCAGCAAAGTCCACGAGGTCATCCCCGTCGACGAGCACAACGGCTGGTACTGCGCGCGATGCACCGGAACTGAGCCCTGGTTCGCCGGCCTCCTCGGTAGCGGCCAGGTCGGTAAACTACGTCCTGTCTGTTTACTCTTGAATTGATTGATCGTGTGGAGGAAGTTGATTGGGTTCCGCTGCAGACTTACAAGGACAAGCATGGCAATCTGCTGATGCCCTTGCAGCTGAAGAGTGCCCTCACTCTCCCGTCCCCGGAGCCGGTCGTGATGGTGCTGGGCGGCGAAGAGTGCCCTCCGTGGATGTTTCAGCTCCTCGCCGCGAACTTCTGCAAGACGTGCGCCCAGGACCGCGTGTGCAACACCTGTGGCGGCGCCACCTTCTGCGGGCACTGCTGCGGGGAACACCACCGAGGCCACGACACCGCCGCGGCCACCGCGAACGAGAAGGACGGCTCGGCCGCGTTGTCCAAGGGGCATCGGAGGGACTCGTTCTGCACCGTCTGCCGCGTCGCCTTCTGCTCCGAGCTGTGCGAGCACCACGCGGACCACGAGGTCATCCCCATCGACGCGTACGGCGAGCGGCACTTCGTGCGTAGCACCGGGTCCGAGCCCTGGTTCACTCCCTCTGCCTTTGGTGGCATCGAGGTGCGTAGCGCGATCGATCGTCACTCTTGATCGTTCTTGGCTGATTGCCACACTGAGTTGCGCGCGTTGGTTCATGCAGACTTTCGAGGACAAGGACGGCAACCTGATGGTGCCCCTGGGGCGGAAGCGGTCCAAGCTCCTGGAGACAGGCCTGAGCTACCGGTACGACACCGGCGAACCCACCACGCCGCCGGCGGCGGCTAACCAGTCTAAGGAGATGAATGGAGGTCAGGTTCGTTAGATAGGGGAGATGGTGTTTGCCCGGCTATTAACATCGTCTATCAACTGAGTAGTATTACGTACGCACTGGCGTTGGTTTGAATCACACATCGAAACTATTCGGGAAGTGTCACCAATTCTACTCAGTTCGTCTCTGTTTTGGAATCCATAGATTTTGAGATCGCCGGGACATTTAGCATGTGTACTGGTTAAGCATGCGAAAGAGTATCGGACCATCTAAGATGACTTCTGTGTCCGAATATGTTGAGAGTATGAGCTATGGACTACCTTGTGCAACTATATGTTGTTCGCATTTCAAGCTTTTGGCTAAAATGATCTGTGCATTTAAGGTATTCAGTTGTTGCGGTGGTTCTGGTTATTTCGGCCGCATAGTAGGGAATTTGTTGCTTGTAATGCTTATTTTGGTTCAAAACGTAGCTAATTCATCACCAATCAATTAGCAAAAACTGATTTTTCTTGTTGCTTACAATCTCATGGGGTTGTAGGTAATGTGCTCAAAATCTGGTTAATGCAATGCTAGTAAGAATATATTTCCAAAAAAATGCTAGTAAGAATATTTGCTCCATGTTTGAACCTCCTTTTCGAAAATGCAAGTGATAGGCGCCAGCGGGCTGTAGCTATAGCCGGTTTGACTGCTAGGTTTAGAACATCTCCAACAGGCACTCTAAAAAGGCGCACACTAAAACTAGTTTGTAGCGTGTGTTTGGCGGTATGCTGCAGCTGCACCAGGTGTTGTAAAATACCACCAAACACATTTTTTCACAATAAATGCGTCAACCGAAGATCAAACAAACCAAATAAATAGATTAAATAAAATATATTACATAGTTCATACAATAGATAGAAAATAAAATAGACTAAAACTTGTCATTGTCGTTCATTGAGCTCTCGACGGAGATAGAAGAGAAGAGGTCGAGCCAACGCTCGTCGTCATCGCCCATCGTCGACGGACCGGCTTCCTGTGTGAGGATGAACTCCTAACGTCGTGCCTTGTCGGCCCTCCTCGCCGCCCGAGCCGCCTTCCTCTCCGCATAGAAGTGGACCTCAGCGTCGACGTCCTCTAGGAAGTGGCTCGCCCACACCGCCCTGGCATGCTTGTCTTCCTTGGCGCGAGGGATTTGGAGGAGGAACTTGGAGAAGGGAAAACCTTTGCTGCTATATGGATCATTAGAGGACAACACATCATCCCCATCATCATCAGTCGCTGCATCTCCATCAACCCCTCTCTCATCCATTAGATCTTGTTGTAATTCCAATATACAATTGTGGTCTTGCACTTTATTTTATCTTTGCTCTTTTAATCCATCTATATGAATATGATGATGTTGTTGATTGCTTCGATGTGTGAGTAGTTCCCTTTGTTCTTGGGGAGATGGAGAAACCCTAGCATTATTATGAAATGAAATAAAGGTGATCTATAACTTTGGTATTTGATCTATTGATTTATGATATTGTGTTAGATCTATCTCTAGATGGTATGCGAAGTCGACCACATAACAATTGCCTCCGAGACTAAAGAGAAGGAACTAACATTTGGACGTGTATGGGAGTATGTCCGGTGCGTTTTTGTGACTGCAAGCATTGTCTTATAACCTACACTATCAAAGGGGGTTAAGAGAGATTCCCTAAGCTCATAACAATATCCATGGGGAAACACTTAATTGTGGTGGTTTGTAGAAGTGAATTGCTCACAGGCATCGCAGTGGTTATTTAGACATGACCTCATCACTTTACTCGTAGAAGTGGCTTGCTCACGAGACTTGTTGGTTAACTATAACCTCCCAATTTCAGCAACCCTGATTAGTTGTCCAGAATGCAATAATCAGGGGGAACAAAAACTTTTTCTTGTTTAGTGATGCAGTGTTTACTTGTTGTTTGCTGGTGCTTGTGCATCCGAATGTATACCATATAATATACTCCTTACCTAACCCTCAGTTAAAAAAATCTATTTAACAAAACCGTCTTGACTCATTTTACCCATTCTCAAATGTCTTGGCATTTCAAAACCTGAGCCAAGATGCCTTTGAAAACCAAACTATTTTAGTAGCTTCTATTGACAAAACTATGGAGAGCTATATAATATAATCTCCTTATGTTTTCAAGAGAGAATTTTCAACCACTCTTACCTCTATGTTTCTCCAAAACCTTTTATAAGCCTCTGAATTCCACTCTTGGTAGAAATACCAAGGAATCTTATCTACTTTGAAACCCAACCTTTTCAAAATACCCATCCTTACCTCAAGCTAGGCTTGATGGCAATCCTAGTAGTAGCTGAATTGCTTGTAAGATGAGTTGCCTTGATCTACTGTCTGACATGTTTGCTTAGGAGTAGTATGAGCTACCATAGAAGCTCATCCTATAGGAATAAACTAAGTTAAGAGATAACAAACCCTAATAGTTGATCAAACCTCTAGTCACTAAAGTGACTATCTAATTCCTTAACTAGATCACCTTTTGAATTTATTCATTCTAGAAGCTTCCAAGTCAATGCAGACCAACTCCAAGCATGGTTCCCTTATACTCAATATAAAATTCAATATCATACCCTTGATGATGGTTTGGAACCTTGCAACCAACCAAAAACATTAACTCTTGTGTTCTAGCCAAAAACCCTAAGTCTGCCAAAAATGACTAAGTTTGGAAAACTATTATCAGCATCACATCCTTGAGTCTCTCTATTTCTCAACCCTATTGCGTTTTTGGAAATGCACTTGAACCATCTTGTAAACCATCTTAAGGACTGCCAAGGCCCACTCTTTCCCTTGGCTAGACCATCCTATAACCCACTTGTTCTCGATGGTTTTGCAGGCAAGAAAATAATAATTCCTGCAAATCTTATCAACATGCCCACTTTGGCAGAAGCTCCCATCTCCATACTATCTTATTTGGACCAACTCTTTGCATGATTATGTTCTAATAATGAAGGTCTATCATTAACTTCCTCACTTGTTTAAATTGGATCCTTGTGCCTCTAAAACCCACATGGTTTTGAAGGCTATTTGATAATCTATTCTAGCACCCTTATTTTATTCAAAGTTTGTCATCACTCCTTGGAGAGCTCATTCATGATCAACCTCCACTCCTTGATCCATGGTGATCTACATCACTTGGTCTATCCATACATATAACCCATGACCCAAGGGGAGCTTTGAGATCGAAGATCCAACAAGGTTTTGGTGGCATAAAAACAACCTTGCCCTAGATCCTTAATTCCTAGTTTCCTTCCAAAATCTAGTTGGATTTCCAAAATCCAAGATTCCAAATGATGGATACAGATGGGGGACATCATATACCATAGAGATATAATTTTATCCAATGTTATCCATAATTCTTTTGACCCAAAAAGAATTAAATTCCTTTCTTTTACTAAAACTTAAAAACTCCCCCTATAAAAGAAAGATTGATTTTCTCCAAAACACACTCCCAACTTAAGGAACATTTGATGCCTATAAACCATACCCTATCCCCCCACTTCAAAATAAATGTTTTTGAAGAGTCTTAATAATTCTTCTTTGCCTATTTTCTTAAATGGCAAAAATAGAATAATAAATGTTTTAAATACTTTTATGCCTCAACAAATCCTGAGAAAATTCTCCAAAATATAAATTCATATTTGGGACCATTCCAAACCAAAAACCATCCTTTTCCATATCAAAAAATCTCACACCAAAGCCTGAAAACCATTTTAGCACTATTTGAATAATAGATAATATGATGATCTAAAACATTCAGAAAATTCCCAAATAAATCTTGGAGATCTAACTTGACCATGCCCATCCACCAGTACCATTGCCCTAGTTATCTAAGATCAAAAATCAAGAGTTTCTTCATAAGCATCAAGAATGGCCAAATGAGAGACCAAACCAAACATGAGCTAAAACTCAATCAAAACCCTTGTCAACCACCACTAATCAATCCAACACACCAACGCTCATCTCTGGTCGTGATCACTGTAGCACCACTTTGCCCCTTGTCTCTTATGCTTGGAAATGAAGGAGACCCATGTGATGACATGTCCACCATACTTAATTTCTTGTAGCAGCAGCCTCTGCCCCTCTCTGTCCCTCAACATGACCAGCAGCTACCTCACCACCCTCTCCACCGCCCCTAGCATCCAATGGCCAAGCCATGGACCAAGTACAAGCCATGAGTGCACTAGGTGCACCATGCACCAACCTCCTCACATTAGTAGGAAAATGCTTATCCATAGGGTCCTTATCAGTGGCGCACATGTGAAGTGTGCCCCACAAATAGTTATCTGTGGCGCACTGGCTAAACCATGCGCCATTGACCTTCCCTTACCCATGGCGCACGGTCCAAACAGTGCGCCACCAGAATGTGGGCCCCAGCGCTGGCAGCCGACCCCGTCCATGGGCAGCACATGTTGGAGATATGCCCAAGAGGCAATAATAAAGTGGTTATTATTATATCTTTATGTTTATGATAAATGTTTACATCCAATGCTATAATTGTATTATTAGGAAACACTAATACATGTGTGTTTTGTAAACATAAAAGAGTCCCTAGTAAGCCTCTAGTTGAACTAGCTTGTTGATTGATTGATGATCATGGTTTCCTGATCATGGACATTGGATGTAATTAATAACAAGGTTATGTCATTAGGAGAATGATGTGATGGACACACACCCATAGTAAGCGTAGCATACGATCAAGTCATTAAGTTTGTATTGCTGTAAGCTTTGAAATACATAGTAACCTAATCCTTCGACCATGAGGTTATGTTAATCACCATCACCGGATGGGTGCTTTGATGACATCAAACGCCGCTTCGTAACTGGGCGGTTATAAAGGTGTCATTGGGTATTCTGAAAGTATGTGTTGAAGCGCATAGACCAAGATTGGGATTTGTCCATCCATATGACGGATAGATATACTCTGGGCCCTCTCGGTGGAATGTCATCTAGATAGCTTGCAAGCATGTGACTAGGTCACAAGGGATGACATAACATGGAACGAGTAAAGAGTACTTATCGATGTGAGGAAGAACTAGGTATGAAGATACCGATGATCAAACCTCAGATAAGTAGAATATCACGAGACAAAGGGAATTGGTTTCGTATGTTAATTGGTTCAATCGATCACGAAGTAATCGTTGAGGGTGTGGGAGCTGTTATGGATCTCCAGATCCCACTGATGGTTATTGATGGGAGAGGTGTCTTTATCATGTCTGCATATTCACGAACCGTAGGGTGACACACTTAAGGTTCGAAGTTGTTTGAAGTAGATATGGAATTTGCGTTGGAGACCGAATGTTGTTCGGAGTCTCGGAATGGATCCGGGACATCACGAGGAGATCCGGAATGGTCCGGAGAATAAGATTCATATATTGGGGATCATTTTCTAAGTTAGGAAATGTTCCAGAGTGTTTGTATGGAGATTCTAGAAGGTTTCAGAATGTTCTGGAAGGTTCTAGAGGATTTCTTGGAGTTTGCTTGAAAACCAAGAAAGGGATCAAAGAAACCAAGTGGGGTAAGACACGATTGTGGGGAGGAGGATTCCTCCCCAACCTGCTGACCCAGGAGAGGAGGAGTCCTACTAGGACTCCCCCTCCCGGCCGCCTCCCTCCTTTAAATAGAAGGAGGCGCCCCTCTGCACCTTGTCTCATAACTCCCAATCTCAGCCGCCTCTCTCCTCCACGTTTCTTACACTTGCAGGCATGGCGAAGCCCTGCAGATTCTCATCTCCACCACCACCACCACGTCGTGCTGCTGGGATTCCGTGGAGAAGATCTACTACCTCTGCTTTCATTTGGAGCAGGGAGAGGAAGGTCTGCCGACTCCGCGTGTGACCGTCTGCGAGCTGCGGAGCAGCTGCCGGAAGGATCGTCCACACGATCTTGAGATCGGCAAGTGATCGACTACATCATCCACGAGATCTAATCTTGTCAACGCTTTCGGTTCTACGAGGGTTAGTACCAATCTATCTCGTTGCTCATGTCTAGTAGATTAGATCTTGGCTTTTATCTAGATTAGATTTGGGTTTTGTTCGTTGTTGCGGTAGAATTTTTTGTTTTCCATGCTACGAACCCATCGGTGGTATCGAGCCTTGTCTGTCGTAGATCTGTTGCACGAGTAGAACACAATGAGGTTGTGGGCGTTGGTGCTCGTGCCGTCTTTTGCTATGTGTGTACTTTGCATGTTGCGGTATGGTGGGATGAAGCGGCGCGGTCTAACATTACCTGTCATCGTACATGAGAGTTGCTCCACGCAGCGTTGACTCGTATTGCACAAGTGGCTTTATGGGTGTCTCTCCCATCATAGTATAGATCAAATCTACACTTTGCACTTGATAGCACTTGTATCAACGTTGTGGTTCAGTTTCGTAGGTAAGATGTGTTCTTAGTCGAAAGCCCCAAGCCACGTAAAACTTGCAAAGAAAATTAGAGGCGTCTAACTTGTTTTTGCAGGGGTTTTGTGATGTGATATCGCCTACATGTGATTGTGATTGTATTTGATGTATGCAATGATCCTTGTTGTAATATGGCAACCGGCAGGAGCCTAATGGTTGTCTTTAATTCTGTTAAGACCTGCGTGTCTATTCATCTTGTAATAGCTTTATTCCAAGTAGTTGTAATAGTTGCTAGTGAAGATGAACAACCATGAAGCGGCGCCACGGACCTTGACGCAATGCTGGTGATGATGGAGATCATGTCCGTGCTTTGGAGATGGAGATCGAAGGCATAAGAAGAAAGGGCCATATCATATCACACATAATTATGAATTGCCTGTGATGTTAATCCTTTATGCATCTTGTATTGCTTAGATCGCGACGGTAGCATTATAAGATGATCCCTCTCACTAAATATCAAGTAATAAAGTGTTCGTCCTTAGTTGTCACCGTTGCTAAGACTCGTCGTTTCGAAGCATCTCGTGATGATCGGGTGTGATAGACTCTACGTGTGCGTACAACGGGTGCAAGCCAGATTTGCACATGCGGAAACTAAGGTTAATCTTGACGAGCCTAGCATGTACAGACATGGTCTCGGAACACAGAATACCGAAAGGTAGAGCATGAGTCATATGATTGATATGATGAATATGAAGATTGTTCGCCGATGAAGCTACATCATCTCACGTGATGATCAGACTTGGTGTAGTGGATTTGGTTCGTGTAATCACTAAAACAACTCGAGGGATGTTGTTTTGAGTGGGAGTTCATTTGTAATTTGGATTAGTCAAACTCAATTTATCATAAACACAATCAAAGTGAATTTGCATAGTTTGTTGTAGTCATTGGCATCCGTTCACCACCTTACGCTTAGTTATAGTTGAGATAGTAGAACTATAGAAATTCTGGATATTTGCTTTACGAACTGGTATCGTATTGTTTTGAGTGTCAATCTAAAGTTTAAAAGTAATATTGCAAACTTTCAGCAAACTCCGTTTACTCTGTGAAGTTTAATAAACAGTATTAAATCAGGAGTAATAATTCCAGTGTTAGTATCTAATGTATCATGTTTGCCTCCATGATTCTTGATACTCAAAAGATTGTTTTTGATATCAAGTTTATCTAAGAGTTGAAAGCAATGTTTCAGAAACCATCATATGTGAAAGGTATTGCGATATCTAAAACAATGTGTTGGTTACAACATGATAGAGTATATGTCCTCATATTTGATGAGAATTTGTGAAGGTTGGAGACGCTAGTCGTCCTAATCTTCCAAAAAGGTTTTGGAAAAGAAACATTATACTCGCAATTCACCTTTATAAGCTATAGTAGCTTGATCATGAAAGTTGTCATGATAAGGATGAATAGAAGATGTAAGTAAAATGTTTACTACACTAAAAGGTTACTAAAGAATGAAATTTTGAAAGAATACCAAACATTTGATGAAGGTGATCCACTTCAAAGTGCAAGTCCAAAGGTATTAGTATTTGACTATACACACTTTGTACTATGTGTCATGTGAATGACACCACTATTGATGTTGATAGATTCTTCTAAAAGAAAAGGAATTGTTGAAAGAGAATCTATAAAATATTTGGCAGAAAGAAAAGATTGGAGATGTCCAACTTAGGTATATAGAAGATACATGTTATGGCTGTATTCCCTGCTTGTTAAACAATGTAGTTCTGCGGTATTGGATACCGAATTAGTTGGTATGAAGTGACATACAGGACAACACAATTCATAAACTACAATGGCCTAAGTAACTAGCAAGAGAATATGTGATGATGTTCATCGAAAACAAACAAAGGATTGTTGTGTTGCTCGTTGACATCAAAGCTTGCCTTCAAGATTTGTTTCAATAATTGTTATTTTGATCAGGTATTATGACGACAAAAGGTTGTTCAAATAATTACCGTATTCCATAATAGATGGATGATATACAAGTCTGGTTGGAGAAATAACGACCATAAAACTAATGCTAAAATGTCGCAAGACAAATGATTGAAAGATCACTTGCAAAGTGACATCGCCGTTTAAATTATATTGAAAGGGATACATGAAGAAACTCCATGTTGATGGATTTTTGGAGTCTTTGATTTTGATCAAATGACGCTTGTGATACTTTCCTGGAGATAATTAAAACTCCGTTAAAAGGCCAAAAGAGGAGCAGACGACTAACTGATTGGAATTTGTACATATTGATGTATATAGTCCATTATGTGTGTAGTATGGATTTCAACTTCATATGCTTTCTCCAAAGATTTGAGTGAGTATATGTATATACTTACTCAATAAGGAAGAAGTATGAAACATTTGAAAATATTCAAAGACTTTCAAGATGAAGTGGAAAATCATTGTAACAAGAAAATAAAAGTTTATGATTGGATCATAAAGAAAGATGTTTGAGTTACAAGTTTAGCAAAACACCTAAGATTTGAGGAATCGTTCCATGGATTTGCATTTCCCAAAACACCATAGGAGTATGAAGTGTTCAAGATATGTAATGAAACCTTGTTTGACATGGTAAGATCAAAGGTGTCATTTATAAAACTGCCATTATATTTTAAAGATTAAAGCTCCCATGACTATCGCTTTTACACTGAAAAGAGCTCCATCGTGATCCGTTGAAATGACACCATATGAGTTGTGGTTTGGGATAAAACCCGAATTGTCTTTTCTTAAATTTTGGTATGCTATGCATAAGTGAAATGTTTACAACCAAAGTCGGATGAGCATGTCTTTGTAGGTTATTTCGAATAACCATTGGATATTCCTCCATAACACCGAAGACAAAATTGTTTGTCGCTTAGAATGTCGAGTTTCTTGAGAAGGAATTATTGGTGAAAAGTCAAGAGGAAGGACAATAGAACTTTGACAAGGTTGTTGAACCTTGGCTAATATGTGCTGAGTTGCGCAGCGTCGGTAAGTGTCCCGGAGGCAGCAACAATGCTCATGGCTCACGTGCCTCAAAGGTTGTGGTCACGGAGATCTAAGTTACTATTGAACCAAGTAGGTCGGGTAAGTAATCAAATGCCAAGATTTGAGAGTTAAATTATTGTTGTTTGACAATGATGAACCGACTATATGCAAATAATCAATGATGGGCCCTGACTTCGTTAAGTGGCTTGAAGCCATAAAATCCGTGATAATTCCATACACGAGAAATCAAGCTTTGAATTTGAAAGACCCTCTGGAAAGGTGCAAGACCTTACAGTCGTATATGGATCTATAAAGAAATAGACATGGATGTTTCACATCTATGAAATAGTCGACATGTCGGAAAGAGTTTTATGACAATGTTCAAGGAATTGACTATGATAAGATTTGATCTTTCATAGCGATATTTAGTCTGGACGGATTAATGTAGCAACCACTACATATATTTTGATATATGGTAGTTGAACAAACAAAACAAGTTCTTCTAATAGAATGGTTACCTAGGATGTGTCCATGACACGATCCAAAGGGTTTTGTTAATTCAAAGGATGCTAAAAGAGTATGCAAAACTTCAATGGTTGAAGTGAGCATCGCGGAGTTGGAATCTTCACCGTGATGAAACCGTTAAAAGGTTTAATTTCATCAGAGACGATGAAGATGCTTGCATTTTGCAAGAAATTAAGTGGGAGCGCTAAGACATATTTCTAATACATTATGTGAAAGACATATCGTTGATTAGAAATAATGTATCTTTTATTGACACAGGTTAAAAATTTCATTTTGATGAAAGACTTAGGCATAACCCAAGAATTAGGCATCAATGTCTATATGGATAGATTGAGGCGCTAATATGGTTTTGCCAAATGTACATAGATAAGATGTTGAATGAGTTCAATATGGAAACAACAAGAAAGGTTCTTGACTCACGGAAGTGACTGAATCAAGATTCAAGTGTGTTGACACTAGATTCAAGTGTTTTGACACTTGGTGAAATCACAAGAATATTTTGATCAATCATTCTTTGAGATGTACACATCCAGATATGTCCTATGCTCTAAATGTTGTGAGCATATACCAGAATGACTCATAAGATGATCATTGGAAAATAGTAGGGATATTCCTATGATCTTTGGAAGAACTAAGAATATATTACTTATATAGTGGTGACAAATAGTTCATTGTAAATTGCTACATTGATACTAGTTTTGTCACAAATTAAGTTTATCTCAATTTAAACTATGGGTGGCACAATGTAATAGAAAGGAAGTTCCATAACGGATTTGGTTGAGTACCAAAGTTAAAACATTGTGACATATACTACAACAAAAGGCTAAGTATGTGACTACTATTGTAGTAGCAAATGAGGGCATTTGCGTCAAGTAGTTTGTTATCAAACTAGGTGTGGTTCATAGCGGGATAATACTATGAAGATACATTGTATGACAATTGTATCAACATGATTTAATCCCAAGGAACTAAAGGTCTCACCAAAGGACCAAATTTATACAATGCCATCTCATTGGAGAATGAGTAATGCGTAGAGACGCAAGGACATGCAAATACACACGGACCTGTAAGTGTCAGATCCGAAGATTATGTTTACCACTAGCTATAGTGTCTATACAACACCAGAAAGCCATAGGTGTTGAATGCACAAGTTATTAACTAGATTATTTACTCTAGTGCAAGTGGGAGACTGTTGGAGATATGCCCAAGAGGCAATAATAAAGTGGTTATTATTATATCTTTATGTTTATGATAAATGTTTACATCCCATGCTATAATTGTATTATTAGGAAACACTAATACATGTGTGTTTTGTAAACATAAAAGAGTCCCTATTAAGCCTCTTGTTGAACTAGCTTGTTGATTGATTGATGATCATGGTTTCCTGATCATTGACATTGGATGTAATTAATAACAAGGTTATGTCATTAGGAGAATGATGTGATGGACACACACCCATAGTAAGCGTAGCATAAGATCAAGTCATTAAGTTCGTATTGCTATAAGCTTTGAAATACATAGTAACCTAATCCTTCGACCATGAGGTTATGTTAATCACCATCACCGGATGGGTGCTTTGATGACATCAAACGCCGCTCAGAATCGGGCGGTTATAAAGGTGTCATTGGGTATTCTGAAAGTATGTGTTGAAGCGCATAGACCAAGATTGGGATTTGTCCATCCATATGACGGATATATATACTCTGGGCCCTCTCGGTGGAATGTCATCTAGATAGCTTGCAAGCATGTGACTAGGTCACAAGGGATGACATAACATGGAACGAGTAAAGAGTACTTATCAGTAACAAGGAAGAACTAGGTATGAAGATACCGATGATCAAACCTCGAATAAGTAGAATATCACGAGACAAAGGGAATTGGTTTCGTATGTTAATTGGTTCAATCGATCACGAAGTAATCGTTGAGTATGTGGGAGCTGTTATGGATGTCCAGATCCCGCTGATGGTTATTGATGGGAGAGGTGTCTTCATCATGTCTGCATATTCACGAACCGTAGGGTGACACACTTAAGGTTCGAAGTTGTTTGAAGTAGATATGGAATTTGCGTTGGAGACCGAATGTTGTTTGGAGTCTCGGAATGGATCCGGGACATCACGAGGAGATCCGAAATGGTCCGGAGAATAAGATTCATATATTGGGGATCATTTCCTAAGTTAGGAAATGTTCCGGAGTGTTTGTATGGAGATTCTAGAAGGTTTCAGAATGTTCTGGAAGGTTCTAGAGGATTTCTTGGAGTTTGCTTGAAAACCAAGAAAGGGATCAAAGAAACCAAGTGGGGTAAGACACGGATTCGTGGGGGAGGAGGATTCCTCCCCCCAACCCGCCGGCCCAAGGAGGAGGGAGTCCTACTAGGACTCCCCCTCCCAGGCGCGCCTCTCTCCTTTAAATAGAAGGGAGGCGCCCTCTGCACCTTGTCTCATAACTCCCAATCTCAGCCTCTCTCCTCCATGTTTCTTACACTTGCAGGCATAGGCGAAGCCCTGCAGATTTCTCATCTCCACCACCACCACCACGCCGTCGTGCTGCTGGGATTCCGTGGAGAAGATCTACTACCTCCGCTGCTCGCTGGAACGGGGAGAGGAAGGTCTGCTTCGACTTCGCACGTGTGACCGTCTACGGAAGCACTGCCGGAACGCAGCGCCGGAAGGATCGTCCACACGATCTTGAGATCGGCAAGTGATCGACTACATCATCCACGAGATCTAATCTCGTTAATGCTTTTGGTTCTACGAGGGTTAGTACCGATCTATCTCGTTGCTCATGTCTAGTAGATTAGATCTTGGCTTTTATCTAGATTAGATCTGGGTTTTGTTCGTTCTTGCGGTAGAAATTTTTTGTTTTCCATGCTACGAACCCATCAGCACATCCATGGCGCACGGAACCGACGTGCGCCACGCATAGAAGGGTTATCAGTGGCGCACGGTCTTCCCGTGCACCACGGGTGTTGGTGGGCCCAAGCATCTGATAAGGTGATAGATCACCTGCAGCGCATGGCTTGGAGGTGCGCCATGGGTATATTTTATCAGTGGCGCACAGTTTAGCAGGTGCGCCACGGATGTGTCATACCAGCCACACAAAAAATTGGCACTTCCCCTACCTCCACTAGCTAGTGCACTTTCCCCTACCTCCACTAGATCTAGCTCGAGTTGATCCTCCTCCTCACCCCATTTTCTCCAACAATTTCTCCATTTTAAGTTGCCAAAACCTCTTTGGGTTGGATGGATCTATAAAGGAAACTCCTCTCCCCCGTGCAGATCCACTAAAGTAAGCGCACACACCTTTTCTCTCCTCTCCTCCACATCAAGTTTGACTAACCACACCACACGCTCTCTCGCGTGGCCTCTCTCGTCTCGGTGTAACTTGTGCTTGTTTTGTGTGTGTGGACGATGATGTTGGCGGTATATATGGTTCTGTTCTTGTGTACATGGATATATGCTTGCGTTTTTTGTGTGTGGACGACGGTGTTGGCTCGGGAGACGATGTTTACATGGATATATGCTTGTGTTCTTGTGTATGCTTTATGTTGTGTAGGTGCCGGTGTGTGTGATGCAATGAATGTTTGCCGAAATGCTGATTCATTTCTGTTTTGGCAAAATTTTGCACTACACATATGTCCTATTTATAGGGAAGGTCATGCCAAATTTTTGCATGCATGGCTCTAAATATTCCCTTTTGCTCCATACTACCACACAGGCAACCATGGTGCATCATATGAGCGAAGCTATGGTGGCTAGATACAAGGCACGTGCGACGGCCGTCATGATTCAGAACAACATGACTGAGATAAGATGTCCCTGTAAGAGATGCAAACTTGGTACCCTAATCAAACCTGATTCTGGGACATTGGAGAAGCACTTGCTCATGGGTGTTTTCATGCCTGACTACATTGACGAGGACGTCAACAACGGGGCGCCGGCAGGAAATGGTGCTCACGAAGATGCTGGACATGATTATGATGAAGAAGATGCTGGTGGACATGATCATAATGAAGGAGATGCTGGATCCGATGGTGGTGGAGAAGACGTAGACACGCAGACACCGCTAACTTCAGCTTTATGGGACCCTTATTTTCAAGAACTGCTCCTCAAGGAGACGAGCAACAACAAAGCTGCTGCCAGAGAGAAAGCCAAGCTAGCGCAAATGGATAAAGACGGGATTACTCCGTTGTATCCTGGGTGTCGGCCCGAGCATACATGCCTGAATGTAACCCTCAATGCTCTAGAGATGAAGGTGCAACACAAATGTGGACCGACGTGAGCTTCAACCATATCATGGAATTCTGGCACGATATACTTCCTAAGGGGAACACATTGCCAAGAGGTATCGACGAGGCCAAGAAATTCATATGCCCTCTCGATCTACCGTACATCAAATACCACGCCTGCCTCAATGACTGCGAACTTTATCGGGGCGAGTACAAGGATAGAACCACATGTCCGGTGTGCGGCCATGCACGATACAAGAGAGGGACCAAGAAAGTTCCTCAAAAAGTGGTATGGTACTTTCCTATCACTCCCCGTCTACAGCGGTATTTCGTAGGCCCTAATGAAGCGAAGCTCATGCAATGGCACACGGAAAGGGAGAAGCCCAAAGATGATCCGGAGAAGGGCAAGATCATGACACACCCTCTAGACGCTAGCTAGGGGCACGCATTGGAGATGGAGTTCGAAGAGGAGTTCGGGGATGATGCCAGGAACGTTAGGCTGGGTATGAGAACAGATGGACTCAATCCCTTTGGCAACCAGAGAAGAACACATAGCACCTGGACCGTGTTTGTATGGCCATATAATCTCCCCCTGGATATCCACGAAGCAAAGGTATGTACACATGAGTATTCTTATTCAGGGGCCGAAACAACAGGGTATCGACATGCATCTGTATCTCAGGTTGTTGAAAGAGGAGTTAGCCACACTGTGGGAGACGTCAGCCCGTACGTGGGACGCCTACACAGGAGAATATTTCCCTCTGAGAGTCGCGTTGATCACGACGGTGCAGGACTATCTTGGTCTGGGATATGTATCGTGCTAGGTGAACCACGGACATAGTGCATGTGTTAGGTGCATGGAGAAAACCCCGCATATGTAGCTATCGAGGGATCTCGGGTCTTCGAAAACCATGTTCCCAGGGATTCGGAAGTTGCTCCCCGCGGATCACCCATGGATAAAACGTGGAGATCTATTCAATGGTAAGGACGAGCTCGAAACAGCCCCACCTAGGAGGAGCGGCGAGGATATCAATGACTTGCTAGAAAAATGGAAAGAGTGCCCCACGCCAGGAAAGAAGCGTCCGTGGACAAAGCCACTGCTGGGTGTATGGAAAGCGAGGTCTGTTTTCTGGGACCTACCGTACTGGAAATACCTCCACACGCCACATAGCCTTGACCTCATTCACATCACGAATAATGTGTGCGAGAGTCTGATTGGCACTCTTGTTAACATGCCAGAGAGGACCAAAGATGGGCCAAAGGCAAGAAACGACCTGATCAAGCTGGGCATAAAGGAAGAACTTCATGGAGGACACCCCGATGATGACGACGACGATGATGATGCTTAGACGCAAGATACTCAAGGTCATCGGTGCAAAAGGGCTAAGAGGAACGACTACTACCGCCCTCTTCCTGCTTCACTATGAGTGAGGAGGAGCTCCAGCAGTTTTTCAATGTTCTCGTCGGAACCAAACTTCCTATCGGTTACGGAGGGAAGATATCCCGATATCTGGACGAAACGAAGAAGAGGTTCTCCAGGATGAAATCTCACGACTACCAGGTGCTAATGATGCAGATACTTCCGGTTGCTATCTGAGGGATAATGGACGAGCATGTACGTGAGACGCTGTTTGGGCTCTGTAACTTTTTCAACGTAATCTCTAGGAAGTAGATCGGTGTGAAGAATCTCAACGGTCTACAAGAAGATATTGCCGTGATACTATGCGAGCTCGAGATTTACTCCCCCCCGTATTTCGTGACATCATGGTGCATCTGCTAGTCCACCTCATGGATGATATCATCCACCTCGGGCCGCTATTCATAAACAACATGATGCCGTTTGAAAGGCTTAACGATGTTCTCAAAGGATTCGTTTGCAACAGGAACCATCCAGATGGAAGCATAGCCAAGGGTTTTCTGACATGCGATTCCATATCGTTATACCAGAATTATCTACGAAATGAGGATGACGACGACCCGGTTGGTCTGCCAATCAGGAGGCACCTCGGGAGGCTCGATGGATGTGGTCACCATGAGGGCCACGCCCCACAGTGTGAATGAGTCCTTCTATGTCCTCCATCTCATCAAGGGGTTCATGTGGGTTTCACGGGTCGAGGCGCTGCCAGCTAATCTTCGACACTGGGCCACACAGTTGGTGACGATTGATGATGTAGACCTTATGGAGGACTTCTGGCGCATCTAGACTCAACTCTACCAAATCATCCATGACAACATCGAAACGAAAGGGGGGTCATGTACGTGCCCATTGCGTTGAGTAACTGCAAGATCGAAGAACGTCTCGACATGCAGCGCGACACCAGGATGTTCATGATGAGAGAGGGCGTGACCCCGTTCCCGGCGAGGTCTACATGATGTGTGTGTGCCTAGGTAGCAGTGTTGGTCGTGTGTGTGTCGTATCATAGACTTGACTATCCTCGTGATGTGTTTCCGAACTATCGTTTGACGTGTGTGTAGTAAACATTATTAACTATCCCGGGCTAGTAAAACCCTTGACGGTCGATGTTGGACTTGCTTATATGATCGTCATTGTCGGTGCTATATTTTATTTTAAGTTTATGAATCTTTGGTCATTTTTCTGATCATGCAAACATGTTTGTAATTTGCCATTCTTTTCGTTGTATAACATATACTACATGCATGTCTTGTCTATGCATGCCTTGTCTACAGAGATGGCAAAGTGGTATGTGGTATACATGGGTTGGGTTCCAGGGGTCTACGACGAGTGGGAGGACTGCCAGGCACAAGTGAACAACTTTAGTAGCAACAGCTACAAAGGCTACAAGAGAAGAGAGTTGGCGATAGCCAAGTGGAGGAGATACATGTGGAAGAAGAACCAGATGAAGATCTTGATCATGGTCACGGTGTTGCTCCTCGTCGTCGCTACTATGCTCTATTCGATCATAGTCTAGGGTGATAGCTCTATGCATGTGTAATGTGATGATCGAATTTGTAATGTGATCGACCGAATTTGTACTACCACACTTTGTGTAATAATCTAATAACACTTGAATTCATATTTGACGTATTTCAGCACTTTGGATCACTATCATCTTAGATTCGGTGTATTGTTGTACATAACTGATGTATATAACTGCTATATAACTGCCGTATAAATAAAAAAATACACTCGACTAGTCAGTGGCGCACCGTTTTTGAGGTTAGCGGTGCACCATGTCAGTGGCGTGCCGTGTACACGTGCGCTACTGATAATATCTGTGGAACACGGCATGGTGGTGCGCCACTGACTACCCTACTATCTGTGGCGTGCTCGGGCATGCGCTGCTGGTATGGGCATGCGCCACTGACTACCCTACTATCCGTGGTGCACCAAGACGTGCGCCACTAACATCGTTTTTGGTGCGCCACTGATAGCCCATTTCCCACTAGTGTCAAGCTAAATAGGCCAGAGGCCACCCTGCTCCCTTCCTCGGCCTCATTTCGCTCCTTTCCTCTCCACGTACCCTCACTTGAGTTACAGATCTTGCCCCTAGCTCCACCTCGCCATGGCAGGAGAGAAAACCCCTCCTCTTAGGCATGCAAGGATAAGGAAGGCATGCTCTCGATCCAGAATAATCCTCTCCTTCTCCCTCCCCATAGTCTGTTCCCTTGCATCAGATTTACCTCCTCATGTTTTTCCTTTCGTCGCAGGGATGCTAGAAGCGTTGCTGCATGTGCATGAACGAGGGAGCTCCTCCCGCGAGTCCCACAAGCTCGAGCCCCTACAGCATCGCCTAAACCACCCAGGCCTCCTCCCAGGACCCTGCTATCCCTCCCAGAAGACTCCCGGATGGCATGCATGCACTCAGGACAGGCGCCAGCGACCCTCCGAACGTCATCCATCATGGGAATGCACACGACCTGGATTCTATGCCAAACCTAGACCTTACACCCGTCGTTGAGCATGGCGTGCCGCTCCGAGTTGCCTCGCGTCCTCCCTGTCGTCTTCCCCGCACCCAGGTGAGCTCCTGCGACCACGCAGCACCACCCTAGGGTTTTGCCGCCGCCGCATACTCTCCCATGGGACGACGCCCTCGGGCCGTCGATCTCTATCTAATCCAGCGGCCAGAGGTGCCCCGTACCTCTTCGCCCACTTCCGCCTCTGACCGGCGGCCCCACCCCACGAGTTCAAACCGCGCCGGCGTCTTGGCGTCCAGCAGTGGGCGAATCTGTCTGCCCATTTACGCCCAGATTTTGGCCTTGCCCTTTTTGTTTTTGTTTAAATTCTTTTAGTATTACTAGATCTCTATTATAGCAGCTAGCTTTAAATCCTTTCAGAATTTGAAAATACATCGAACTGCCTAGATAAAAATTTGTGCCTACACATACATTTTTCTCAAACATGAAGTGACAAAACCCCACCAAAATATTAATAACATTGTTCTTGGGAATTTATCTCTTAACATGTGTCATTTTCCAACCATTAAATCCTTAAGGGATTTCCATAGATCCAAATGTGGTGATTCCAATTTATTCTGATAGGTACTTGAAGTAGTTATCCTAGGACCTTGTCCTCATGGTAATTGGAGCCTTAAATATCCAGTAGTGAAATTAACAAATACAACTCATTTATGTATTTAGAAAATTCCCCAGGCCAAATTATGAAATGAATTTAGTTGATTCCAACTCTTAGTGATGTAGCACAACAAGATATATTAAAATCCAGGAGTTCAAGAATTATTGAGTTTTTGAGGAATTTTAAGGAATTAAACATTTCTATATGTGGATTTATTACTAGATAAATCATTTCAGAGTATTTACAACTCCAAAATTAGTGATTCCAATTTCTACAGGAAGATATTAGCAACATCTATCCATTATATTTTATCTCATATCATTTGGACCTATAGAACAAATCTGGTTAAAAGACAAATTGACTATATAACTGACTTTGGGATTTTCCCAAGGGCATTTTGGTAAATATTTTGAGGTGTTTGAACTCTCAAAAATCACAAACTTAAATATACACAACACCCTCTAAGGACAAATTTAATGGAGCTTCGGATCTTTTCTGGTGAATTATTCACCTAAGCTAAGGTTTATTCCACTAGAAAATTAATAACTAATTAATTAAAAGTGCAAAAATAGTGAACCCACTTTTGTTGGCCTTTTTATTTCAATACCTATCTTTAGATACCATTTTTGCACATTGATATCATACATACCCAAGCTTTGGTTCAAACCCCTTCTTTAGGTGGTTTTCCCCTTTTAATAATAAAAGAAATCTCACAAATGAAAATATGGTTTTTCTAATTGTGTTGAACTCAACTACTCAAAACCTACTAAATTTGTTGGATGTTTTTTTGATGTATTGTAATAATTCTTGTATTCATTGTGTTGATTGTGTCCTTTGATTGCTTGCATGTGATCCATAACATCGATAGTTGCGATTATGTCGAAGACCCAAAGAAGATGGTTATTAATTGATTATTATGGTATTCTAAGAAGAAGTCCAGGGACATATTGACATAGTGCTTATCATTAGGCAATCCATCTTCTTGCTCATAAGCCTTGTCCTACGGTTTTACTTATGTATGTTTTACCTAATGTTTATGAAAACACCATTGTTTTATTATATTGATGATCTATATCTGGCAGTGGCTTGGCTCCTCCAAACCATTACACATGTGTACTACTAAGTACAACCCCCTTGACAACACCTATTTGTCCCTAAAATGGTAGATGGTGTATAACACCATACCCCTTTGGAGACCCTGTTTTAGCCTAAGCAAAGTTATAGGATGTCAAGACCCCGGAAAAGTTTTACAATTTTTTTTATGGTAAAACCTTGGTGAGGTTTGACCTACCAAGAGAAGTTTGAGAAAATAAAAAGGTTTTTGTTTTACAAAAGAAAGTGGAGGAAAAATGTTTTGAAAAACGCACCCGGTTCTTTGCAGTTTGCTAGAACAATTAACCCGTGCAACCACATTACTCCTATATGGGAAGGGGCTAGACTAGAAGTTTGTCTGCTCTGGTATGAGTTGTCTCACAACTCCTACAGGAGATTTTGATGTCTGGAGGTTGGTCCTTCCCTGGGGTCCCTATAATGTACCTTAGCACCTAGGAGAAGGAATAAAGGGTCTACGGGCCTCCATGCGATACTACCACAGGTTGGGCCTTCCCTGGGTCCCTAAAGTGTTTTACAAAAGTTTTCAACAAAGATATGTAGATGCTATATCTACAAGAGAAACTATCTTAGAAAAGAACCTCTCTTGGAGTCCTCCTACTACCATAACCAAATTGCATATTCATTTATTGTTATTATATTAAGGTGGTTTGCGAGTACATTCAAAGTACTAACTGGCATTGTCCCTAGCTATTAACTTGGTCAGATATCGAGAACAAGGTGACGTTGATGACTATGCGAGCTAGGACATTCTCCCAGTCAACTGCCTGTAGGTTAAGGCATGGTTCAGGCTCTACGTTTTGATAAAGTTCCGCTAATTATGACTAATGTACCCATAATGGCAACTAAGGTATGACTTGTATCCACTTAAGTAATTGATGTTTACTTTGATACTTGTCGGTTATGTGCCACGACATACTGATCATGGGATCGTGGTGTATGCATAACAGGTATTCTCGGAGGATTAATCCGGGGCCCACATTAACCCTCGTTTTATCGCTATTATTCATGAGAAACTTTTGCAGGAGATGATCCTGATGAGGATCCATATGATCATCTAATGCATTTTTCCGAGTTATGTTGGACACTTAAATTGAAAGGCTATTCTGATGATGAACTAAAACTTAAATGGTTTAGCCAATCTCTAACCAACACTGCTCTAGCTTGGTATATAATTTGCCTTGTAGAGAAAATTGATACTTGCGACAAGCTTACAGGAGAATTTATATTTCGATTCTTTCCCAAAGTATAGACTGATGAGGTAAGAAGGGAGGTCACTAACTTCAAGAATTTCCCAGGAGAAGGTTTGGTAAGAGATTTCAAAAGGTATAAATATATTCTTAACAGGTGACCCCACCATGATTTACCTAAATGGTATGTTTTACACATTTTATATGGGGGACTTAATCAAGAAATAAAGTATGAACTTGACTCAAACTCTGGAGGTTCCTTTCTAGAACTAACTACAACTAAAGCTTGGGAACTTCTAGAAAGAATTCATTGTAATAGAGAAACTTTGAGATTTGATTTAGGCAGTGAAGGAGGTATAAAAGTTGAATATGATTATTTCAATGCTTACAAGGAATCCGGTAAGGTTAAATAAATGGCTAATGAACTTCAACTTGATGATGATATTATCTTGCAAATCCTTCAGTCTTTTACAGAACACATTGAAGCTCCGAAGAAAGAATGGCTTCAATATACTCCACCACCTAAGAAAGTTGGAGATGTAGAGATGGAAATTGTGGCCCTTGTAGAGACACTAAGTGAAAGGGCACCATATGCTGACCCATTTCCTTTTCCAAGGACAGTGAGAAAACACATGGTAGCCTAAAAACTTGAAGAACAGTTAGAAGAGGAAAGGATGATCCTCAAAAAGTTAGAAGAAGAGGCAATGATAGAAGAAATTGTTCAAGGGAGCATGCAGGAGATGGGTGAGACAACTAAAGAAGATATATTGACTATGTATGTGCATTGCAATGTAGTTGAACTGCACACTAAAGTTTCTCAATGTATTGAAGGGAAGGTAAAAGTTAAAAATGGTGGTAAACCTATTCTTCCTTGCACCTTTGGTGAATATTATTATTATGGCCTTTGTGATATTAGAACAGCCGTTAACGTCATCCCTTATAACTTTTGCTTAGATATTCAGGATGAACTCAAACCAGCTAAATTAGAAGATACTGATATGACAATTATGCTAGAGGAGAAAACACTCAGAATTCTTATGGGAATAATTAGATATGTTCCGATTTGTATTGGACCTTACAAGTACCCTATTGATTTTGTACTTGTTGATATGCCTACTGGTGTCTATTGTCCAATTATTTTTTGGAAGAACTTTTTTGAATACCGCGGGAGCAAACATTGATTGCAAAAAGGAGACAATGTCTCTCAAGTTTGAAGATAAAATGAATTTCCATTTTTCTAAATTCTAACACAGGCCAACTTATGAAGAGTTTGAAGAACATGAGCAAGAGAAAGAATAGGAAGGTAATATTACTAGCCTTGCTATTGTGTTTTATGAGACTCCTAATGATGAGCTAGAAATAATCTTGGTTGAAAATGATATTCTTCCTGGAGATATAGAGAAAATGGAAATTGATGAATATCTTAACTCAGTAACTATAGTTGATCCTGAATTGAATCAAGTTTATGAGACACTAGAGAGAAAAGGAGATGAGGAGCTTCCTCCTCCTGCACTCAAACCCCTTCCTAAACAACTGAATTACAGGTTTCTTGATAGTACTAACAAATATCCTATTATTATAAGTTCTAATCTTATAGAGAAGGAAGAGGAAAATTAATGATAGTCTTAAGGATGCACCATAAAGCTCTTGGCTATTCTATGGATGACTTGAAAGGGATTATCCCCTCGATATCCACTCATAGAATATTTATGGAAGAGGGATCCCAATCGGTTGTAGATTTTCAAAGAAGACTAAAACCTCAAATGAAAGAAGAGGTGAGAAAGAAGGTAATCCGCCTCTTAGATGCATGTATCATTTTTCATGTGGAAGAAAGTGATTGGGTAAGTCATGTTCATTGCGTTCCAAAGAAAGGTGGGTTCACTGTAGTCCCGAATGAACACAATGAGTTAGTCCCTACTTGAACTGTCGTTGTTCGTAGGATGTGCATTGATTTTATAAAACTTAATAAGGAAACTCAGAAGGATCACTACCCTCTTCCATTTATAGATCAAACTTTAGAGAGACTTGCTATGCACTCTCATTTTTGTTACTTAGATGGATACTCTGATTTTTCTCAAATAGCTGTCCATCCAGATGACCAACTAAAAACAACATTCACATGTCCTTTCGGTTTATATGCCTATTGTTGTATGCCTTTTGGTCTTTGTAATGAACCTGCTACCTTTCAAAGATGCAGGACCGCCATATTTGATGATCATGTTGAAAATATAATGGTAGTATTCATGGATGACTTCTTAGTCTATGGGACTTCATTTAACCATTGCCTCCATAATCTCCATAAGGTTTTGCACAGATGTGAAGACACTAACTTGGTTTTGAATTGGTAAAAGTGCCACTTCATGGTTCAGGAAGGTATAGTACTAGATCACAAGATTTCAGTAAGGGCATAGAAGTTGATACAGCAAAAATAGACGCTATAGAGAGGTTACCACATCCTCGAGATGTAAAAGGTATTAGAAGTTTCTAAGGTCATGCAGGGTCTTATAGAAGGTTTATTAAGAACTTATCTAAGGTTGCAAGACCGATGACTAAACTTTTACAAAAGGATGATACTTTTACTTTTGATGAAAACTGTGTTACTGCTTTCACCATATTAAAACAAGCCCTTCTTAATCCTCCTACTATTAAACCACCAAACTAGAAAAAGCCTTTTGATTTATTTTGTGAAGCTAGTCATGAAGTCGTGGGAGATGTTCTTTGTTAGTGTGATGGTGATGAACTTAATATCATTCATCATGCTAGTCGCACCTTAAATGACACTCAAAATAACTACCCAATAATAGAGAAGGAACTTCTCGCTGATGTTTTCTCTTGTGATAAATTTAGATCTTATATAATTGACTCGAAAGTTAGAGTTCATACTGATCATAATAGCCTAAAGGGAATACTTGAAAGAACTGACGTTAAGCCAAGGATGATCCGTTGGACTTTACTTTTGCAAGAGTTTGACTTGCAGATCTTGGAAAGAAAAGAGGAACAGGTTGACACATCAATGATGATTGAACAAATGAGACCACAAGGAGTGTCATAAATATGCATACCCCCAGGCACTCTTCATCCCGAAAGAAAATTTTTGGTTTCTCTTTGCAATGTTTTTAGCAATTTCTTGCAACTGACCAGATTCAAAGGGAAGAAGAAAATAATGCAATAGTTGAAGGGAGGTAAGCCCCCAAAGCAAACTTTGTGATCGCTAGGTAACCAAGGTAATCACAACCATGATCTTCTATGATTTTAGTCAATGTTTTGCTATTTTTTCTTTATTTTTTAGCTCTTTGCATTTTTCCGAAGTCACTACTAGTTTTCTAATACTGCTATGGGCGGATGGTATAGCCGCATCCGCCCGTACCATAGGTCCTTAAGCTTGTAGTACCCTATCTCGAGTCTACATTCGTTTTCGCGCATCGGTATGACCATACGAGTGGCTCTCCCCATACGCTATGTCGTTATTCCCTTTGTTTAATTTGTCTCGTTTCGGTTGAACAAAAAAATTTACCGCCTTAGAAAGGTCGGTAGCTGCTATTATGGGCGGGCCATATGGTGGTAAACCCACCCGTACCGAGTATTTGGAAATATTTTTACCATCTTCGGAAGTTCGGATATTTGGAAGGACATCGAGTATGATCACGCCGTATGGGTGGCACCCACACTGTTGGTCGTTACCGCTCCGATTATTTCTTTTTTTATATTTTCTTTCCTATTTTGTTGGGATTATTTTCTTGGTCGATCCTTTTACCTTCACCACGAGTTTTTCCCTGCTACTAACCCTTCATAAGCCTTCCCAGAGGTCTTTCTTCCTCTTATATCAACAGATCTCCATGATGTGCTACCCAGTTCCAAGTGAAGGCAAACCTTTATGTCTCATGGCTCCTTCAAGGTATAGTTTCCAGACTTCCTCATTGAAGGTGATGACCGTGAAGCACAAGGCCTTAGCGCAAAGAACAAATGGGTCTCCTTTGACTCCGACGATGAGGAGTTCGAGACCTTCATGGACCAAACAGCTAGGGATTGCAGGAAACCCGATTACCTTGCTATGGTAAGGACTGAAGATGAAGAGGAAGCAAGGAAGACACATGGGAAGGGAATCATGGAGTCGCTCAAGTTGATCGCCCCCAACTACTCTTTGCCCAAGCATCAAAAATTAATCGAGTTGATGCAAGAAGTTATCAAGAAACCACAATACACACGTCCACAATAAAGAAGATCACCTTGAATGCTCGCATGAGTGTGGAAGCACAAGATGATTGGGGCTTCAACCTCGTCAATATACCCGCTTCCCCACCACTCTCAGCGACTAAGCAATGCCTTCACAAGATAGAGAAGTACCGGAAGGAAGAACTTGTTCATTAGGAAATTGTGCGAAAACGCCTCCTAGATTTGGAAGGCAAGAGGAACTCGATGAGATACTTGGTAAGGTTGCAGATGCAATGTACTCCATGCGCTCTAATCTATAGAAGAGCATTCGCCGTATATCTTCTCTAGAGGAAACAAATAGGAAGCTTCATACGACTGTCTCCAACACCATACCTCCACCTTAAAGGACACCACAGTATTAAATAATCACGAGGGATTATTTGATCCCACCTGGCTTGATTCCAAGATAGGGGAGATCTATAACACCTTGTAATCTATCTCTCAAGTTTTAGCATATTTAGCTTCTTACATGCATGTTAGGTTTTTAATTCCAATGTTTGCATTAGTTCAATGATCAACTTCCTTGGTCAAAGGAAAGATTTATCCAATGAGTTTTAAGACTTTATGATATTTGAAGTGATTTTGGTTTATGATTATTCTATTAGATGTATGAATTAGGATGAGTTTTATGATACTTGTACCACTGTTATGATTTTAGGGTCTTCCACACTAATAAAGTATTGAAGTTATGATATGAAATTGTGATAGCATATTATAATCATTTTTTAAAACCAATAGGAGCCATAAAAGGGTATTAACATGGTACAATTTTGTTGATGAAACAAAAGGAAAATTATGCTATCAAATAATGAAAAAGAAAAGGTGCAAGTTGAAAAAGGTGCTCAAACAATGACCATATACTATTCCCTACTCAATCAAGTGCTCATCTTGATAAACTTGATGATTTTATAATCTGTAAAATCTTTAAAATTTCTTATAAATTATTAATACAAAAGGTGTGGAAGCCTCTAAGTCATGTGATGTGTGAGAGTGTGATATGAATCACGATGCAGTTCTATATCTGATATTGTAATTATGCATCAATTGCCTCATTTATTGTAATGACTTGTGCCTCATGAATATGAGGAACTTTTCCACAAGTCACTACCTTGCTCGAGGATGAGAAATAATCTAGCTTAGGGAAGTTGATGAGTCCACTTTGAAGCATATTTACCTTATGTTTTTTCATAAGTAGAGTTAGGATGTTGGTATTTTATGGCGCTCGCGTGCACCTTTTACCCTTGTTTTAACAGGATCCCAAATCATTAAGTCTTTTTTTGAATATATCAATTGGGATTATCATGTTATGTAATAATATGATACTTATAAATGATATATGTCATTTAAATGATTTACCACGCACCTAGGAGAAGATAGGATGCGAGGAGAAGCTACCGCAAGCTTAACGACCTATAGTAGGAGCGGAGCTTGCCCGTACCACCCTCATGTACTGCTTGCAAGGACGTCTGCCTCATCAAATACTCTCACCACGCGAAGACAGATCTGAGATCCAACATTCACAGACACCTCCATACACGAAACACCATGTCAGAAAGGGATCTGGAGGAGGAACTTGGAGAAGGGAAAACCCTTGCTGCTATATGGATCATTAGAGGACAACACATCATCCCCATCATCATCAGTCGCTGCATCTCCATCAACAGCTCTCTCATCCATTAGATCTTGTTGTAATTCCAATATACAATTGTGGGTTTGCACTTGATTTTATGTTTGCTCTTTCAATCCATCCATATGAATATGATTATGTTGTTGATTGCTTCCATGTGTGAGTAGTTCCCTTTGTTCTTGGGGACATGGAGAAACCCTAGCATTATTATGAAATGAAATAAAGGTGATCTATAACTTTGGTATTTGATCTATTGATTTATGATATTGTGTTAGATCTCTCTCTCTAGATGGTATGTGAAGTCAACCACCTAACATTTGCCTTCAGGACTAAAGAGAGGGAATGTAACTACCTCGGTGAATTACGCTCTTAGTTACAAGCCTGGATGAGCGGAAATGGTTAAAATAGTACGGTGGGGCCAAATGCCACTCACAGGTAGACCTTTCGGCCGTCCTAACCATTTCCAAACATCGGGACAAGAACGAGCGGCGTAATCGGCAGGCGAAGGGATCAACTACATACACAAATGAGTATGTATGCAAGCCACCATACAATAGTCCTCAGAGCCATTCCATCTAAAAGAAATAGAAATATGGCAACGCCATACGGCAAGATCCAAATATCCTAGATAGATATAATAGTTTAGGATATCTCCTCATACATCAAACATCAGAGTATCAGGCAGAAGCGGAAAACAAGATCCGAGTACGGATAAGAAGCAAATCGGCATAAGATGCCCCATAAATAAACACATCCATACAGATCTCACGGATCCCGTTCCCGGAATCTCTACACCGAGTGATCGTTGCCAACATCGTCAATCTCTCCACCCAAAGTATCCATCTTGCGAGTTTACTTGCTCATCTGAATCAAACAATTTATCGTGAGACCCTAGGGTACTCAAGAAGTCTTTATGCCTCTAAAGGGGACACAACCTGGGGTGACGAATTGCAGCAAAAGATAATACCTAACAATTCTATAGATACTGCTAACCATCCGCCTAACCAAAGATAGAGCGGATGTCCGTGAATTAATAACAACGATTATAACAATAATATCATCAGATCCATCCTCCTCCTCGCACAACGAGGAAGCGGACGAACAACCCCCCATCCGTTGGCAGTTTATTATCCATTCCCTGAGTGTTGCACTATTAACTAGTCAGGTACTTAGTCAAATTAAAAGCGGTACTATAGTTATACTTGTCTATGATCGAGAAAGCGTGCTCCAAGTCGTCCATAACCATGACACGGCTTTGAGAAGTTTTACCTGCGGGGTGCACAAATAGCAACACACACTCGATCAACCTCGGAAAAACCAACTCAAAACCCAACAAGGCAGTCACGACAAAGCGATCACAGATTGAGAAATATTTGAGGGGCCACCCATTAAGCTACCTTAGCGAAGTTGGCGGCTCGAGACGGACTCAAGGTTTGTGTGGACGGCAGAACGATGGGAACCCGAAAGTGTGACTGGTCTTGTCGATAAATGCCAGCGTGTCACGGCCCTAAACACAGTGCTCCACGCACAATCTTAAATAAAGCAGTAAAGCATGGCATAAGTACAGGATAGTAATAAAGCCCCAAACTACTTTGTGGCCCCAAGAAATAAGAATGAATCAAGCTCTGGCTCGGGGGGTTCATAAGCCTCCCGGATGTGGATAGCGCGAATATTCAAGGAACAGGAATCAAGTACTCGGGGTCCTACGGGACACAAGTGAGCATGAAAAACCAAATAGCAGATATTGCTCACCGATGCCACTTTCATTAGTTATCCCATTAATACTCAGGTTAAGTTGTTTAGGTACCTCGTTATCCATCAGACACTCACATACCCTACACATGCTGTTCTACGACTCGCATGGCTCAAACAACTCCTGTAGTAATGGCTCATGGGATGGAGGAACAAGCTTCGGTGGGGTTTAAAAGTAAAGGCTATGCAGTACTTGGGATTCAGTTTAATGCAATCGCGACTCAATGATGCAAGAATAAGATAGAGGCAATAGGTACTATATGTATGCAAGCATGTGGTAGTGCTTGCCTGGCAGCTCAGTTGAAGCGAGATAAGGATCTGGGTAGTGCTCCTGGGTCTCTTTATATATCCCCTGCTCAGCGTCTATTCGAAGAAGAACCAAACAAACAAGGGCCACAATAAATAAAGTGCACAAGCATATGAATAAAATGCGACAAGCAAACAATCATGCCATGATGAATGATGCACAATTTGCATGGCAATAAGGTAGCATGGCATGGGTGAGGTGTGGAATACAAGAATAAAGCCTTTTATTGAGTTTTGGTCACATTTTAACCTCATATAAGTTGCTGTATACTTTATATTTATATGATGCATGCTGCAAATCAGAACATGGAATGCATAAACAGAAAGGTCTCGTCGCGCTGATCATTTTAGACATATCATTTGTCAAAATTGGAGTTATAAAACAAAAGTTATTAATTAATTAAGAAAGAGGGCATTTTATTGTAATTTTAATCAACTTGAAATTTAAAGTGTTCAAACATTATTTTGAAGGGCATATTTGAATTCCTCACATTTTTCTGATTTCAAAACATATATTATTTGTATTATTTGGATTTGAAAATTAAAAGTTATTTTAAAACAGATTTGAATTTGAATTTAAAACAAATTTGCAAAGTTTAAATTAAAACAGAAAAGAACAGAAACTTTTTTTACACAGACAAACCTAGCCAAAGACACAGACAAGTGGGGCCAGTCTTGGGCGACACTGTGAAAAGCTTTTCTCACCGCGGGAGTGGCCAGCCTCGGAGATAGACAAGTGGTCGGGGCTCAGTCCACTTGCCCGTGAGGGAAAGCGGACACACCACGTGGCAGAGGGAGTCTTGGGTTGAGGGGCGGAGATCTGGGGGGTTTTCTTGCAAGATTGACCGGGCGGCTGACTAGTGGGCCACGAGGTACCGCGGGTTTAGGCGAAAATAAAAGAAGGGGCTATTCGTAAATCTACCACAGGCCCCTGTAGATCTTCTCTGCGGCCGCGCACGGATCGGTGATCGACCGCACGGAGTGGGGATTCGATCTGGGACGCGCAGTCTGCTAAAAGTCTTGAGCAGTCTTGCGGTAGTGCTAGGGAGCTGATGGGAGGAGGCCGGGCTAGGTAAGGCTCTAAGGCGCGAGGACGGTCCTCGGCAGCCAGGCTTCGCCACGAGAGCGCCGTAAACGCAAACGCCTGAACGTGCAACCGATCGGCTAGCAGAGGTGTCTGGGAGGTTCGGGCGCTCACCGAGAGTGGGTCGGTGGTGGCGGAGCGGCTTGGGACGCAGGGGATCGGCGACGATGCAGACGGCCGGAGTTCTAGGGTTTGGCGTCGATGGCGGCGGTGATCTTCGGCTCTGGTGCTTCTCCTCCGCGACGGCGTGTACAGGGTGATGCAGAGGGATGCCCTTGGTCTTCCAGGCCACCTCCTCGGCGCGCTTGACGGCCGGAACAACGAGGACGTCGAGGTGCTGGCGGCGGCGGCGTCGGCTGTTGGTGGCCGGAGCGGTAAGAGGGGAAGGAGGAGGCGCTCTGGGCGGATCTGGGGACGCCAGAGAAGCCGTGGGGAAGGAGGAAAAGGGGGGAGAGGGAGGAGGCAGCGTGTGGGCATGGGGTAGATAGGGTGGCTCGGTTGCCACCTTTTCCCCTCGAGCACGTGCTCGGGCTGGACGGCAGGGGCAGAGGGAGGGGTAGATGGAGGCTGCCAGGTGGGGTCAGGGCGAGGCCAAGGAGGGTAGGCTCGGGTGGGGCTGCTGTGGCAGGGAGAGAGCTAGAGAGAGAGAGGAGGGTGGCATGGAGTTAGGATCGGGTTAGGGTTTTAGGGTTGGGGTAGGGCTTCGGCCTGGGGTGGTTAGGTAGCTAGGGGGGGCCTGCAAGGCAGAGAGAGGAGAGAGGCCGAGAGAGAGAGGAAGGGAGCTAGGGTTAGCTAGAGAGAGGTGGCTTGGGTTAGCTAGGTAGGGCTCGGTTTAGGGTTTGGAGAGAGGGGTTAGGTGGAGTGTTTTTTGACAAGATCAAGCAAGATCAAGCCAAGATCAAACAAGATCTAGCCAAAAGAGTGGATGAGATAAAAAGGTGGTGAGGGTTTAGAGATAGAAAAAGAGAGAGGGGGTTTAGGGTTTAGATACTTGCATGCATCTAGCTAGATCAAACAAGAATGGGTGGAAGAGGGGTAGGGTTTTAGCAAACTCAAACAAGATCAAACAAAAAGGAGTGGAAGAGAGGGATAGAGGTGATGGATGGATATGGCCTCATAAAGAGAAGACCCATTAAATCAAGAGAGAACAATTGGCTAAGGTGGAGGTACTCTTGCATGGCCCATGCAATTTAATAAATGCCATGATTAAATTCTTGTGAAAACAAAATAATAGCATGGCATTATCCTTATACATTCCCAAGAAGAGGAATCAAGGCCAAGCAAAATAATTTGTAGAAGTAGATCCATCCTATCTCCCATGAGCTAGATTAAATACCAAAAGAAAATAAAATACAAGCTCATGGATAATGGGATGGTGGAATTATAAGGTGGTGAAAGAAAGGGTGGTGGAGTGGAATAAAAGATATGCCCCCAACTCAACTTGGGCATTTAAACAATATATCAATAACCAAATACAATATCAAGAGTCAAATACAATTAATGAAGCATAAGAGAGAAGAACCAAAACAAAAAGGGGTTTTATATGATGCTCAAATGCAAGGTGGCATGATGACATGAGCATGATATAATTATGACGCAACAATTATATATATGAAGTAGCCATTATATTACTAGACCAAGTAGCATTACAATTGTTAGACAATTGGGATGCTACAACTCTCCCCCACTAAACAGGAATCTCGCCCCGAGATTCTAGGAAGAAGAAGAAGACTCAAAGAGGGTAGGATACTTGACACGGAGCTCATCTTCACGTTCCCAAGTGGCTTCATCAACAGAATGGTGCGACCACTGCACCTTGCAGAACTTGATGGACTTGTTGCGAGTCCTTCTTTCTGCGATTTCAAGGATTTTTGTGGGGTGTTCTTGATAAGACAGGTCTTCTTGGAGATTGATAAGCTCATGGTCCACGGTCCTGCCGGGATCCTTGAAGCACTTCTTGAGTTGAGAGATGTGGAAAACATCATGGACCTTGAGTTTCTCCGGGAGCTCAAGAGCATAAGCAACTTCTCCTCTTCTTCCACGAATTTTGAATGGACCGATGTATCTAGGAGCCAGCTTTCCTTTGATACCAAAACGGTGCGTGCCTCTCATGGGAGTGACACGAAGGTAAACGAGAGATCACCAGGACATACTCCATGTCCGTGTGTTTTCTCATAATTGCTCTTGGCGACTTTGAGCAATCTTCAGATTTTCAAGAATGATATGAACCTTCTCCTCCGCTTGAGTTACAATGTCGGGCCAAACAATATTCTTTCACCGCAGACCAACCAATCGGAGTTCGCATTTGCGACCATAGAGAGCCTCAAATGGTGCCATCTTTAGACTTTTCTGGAAGCTGTTGTTGTCAGAGAATTCAGCGTAAGGAAGACATTCTTCCCACTTCATGCCAAAAGAGATGATGCAAGCACAGAGCATGTCCTCCAGAATCTGATTGATCCTTTCAACTTGTCCTTGCGATCGAGGGTGGTAAGCTGTGCTGAAGTTCAATTTTGTTCCCAAAGCATTTTGGAAACTTTCCCGAACTTGGAAGTGAAGATGCTTCCACGGTGCGAACTGATCTCAAGAGGAACCCCATACGGAGAGACAATTGTTGATATAGAGCTCAGCCAACTGAATTGCGTAAATTGTTTCCTTGACGGGAAAGAAGTGAGCCACTTTAGAAAGCCTCAATGACAACAAAGATTGCATTGTTGCCCTTCCGTGACCTTGGAAAACCAGTGATGAAGTCCATCTCTACTTTCTCCCATTTCCATTCCGGGGTTTCAATGGCTGTAGAAGACCGGAAGGTTTCGATGGACAACTTTAACTCTGGCGGCGGACATCACACTCGAGACATACTTGGCACAATATTGTTTCAATCCCGGCCACCAATATTGTGTTTTCAAGTCCATGTACATCTTTGTGCTGCCAGGGTGGATAGAAAGAACAGAATCATGCGCCTCCTTGAGAACTTGCTCTCTCAAACCCGGGTAGTTCGGAACAAACATCCGGTGTTCAAAGAAAAGCGTGCCTTGATCATCGACGTGGAAGGACTCATACTTCGGAAGCTGGATGTTGGAGATGATCTTTTTGGTGTATGGATCACCAAGTTGAAGGGAGCGAACCTTTTCTTCCAAGAGAGGGGTTGCCAGAAGGTTCAGAAGATACCCTTGATCCACAATTTCAAGGTTGAGCTGACGGAATTCCTCGCACAAGAGAGGCTGTTGTTCTTCCATCATGAGGTTGTTGACATAAGCTTTGCGGCTGAGAGCATCGACCATGACATTAGCTTTGCCCGGAGTGTAGTTGATGGTCAAATCAAAGTCATTGATTGCTTCGATCCACCTCCTCTGACGAAGGTTGAGATCAGGCTGAGTGAAGATATACTTCAGACTCTTGTGATCAGAAAAGATCTCACAACGATTGCCCAGCAAGTAATGCCTCCATACTTTCAAAGCAAAGACAACTGCTGCGAGTTCGAGGTCATGAGTAGGATAGTTGATCTCATGCGTCTTCAACTGTCGAGAGGCATAAGCAACAACTTGTTTTTCTTGCATAAGGACCGCACCCAATCCTTGCAAAGAGGCGTCACAGAATATCTGGAAGGGCTTGGATGTATCTGGAGGAACCAAGACTGGTGTGGAAGTGAGCTTCTCTTTGAGTGTCTCAAAGCTTGCTCGACATGCAGGAGTCCAAAGGTATTTCTTGCCTTTCTTGAGGAGATCGGTAAGAGGCTTCGCTATCTTCGAAAAGTTACGAGCAAGCGGCGGCAATAACTAGCCAAACCAAGGAAGCTCCGGACTTCTTTGACATTTACGGAGGAAGCCTCAACGATTGTCTTCTGATCTCGGGTTGTGGCAATGCCCTTGGCAGAGATGACGTGACCAAGATAGGTTACTTGAGGCAGCCAAAACTCACATTTGGAGAACTTTGCATACAAGCGGTTCTCAAGAAGCTTGTTTAGGACACACCGAAGGTGTTCTTCATGTTCTTCCTTTGACTTAGAATAGACTAGGATGTCATCCAGATAGACCACAACGAACTTATCAAGATACTCCATGAAAACCGAGTTCATAAGTCTCGAGAAGGTGGCAGGTGCGCTGGTGAGACCGAAAGACATGACCGTGTACTCATACAGGCCATAGCGGGTGGTGAAAGCTGTTTTAGGAACATCTTCCTTGTGAATCTTGATTTGGTGATAACCACTTCTCAAGTCAAGCTTAGAAAATACCACAGCCCCAGCTAGCTGATCGAAGAGATCATTAATCCGCGGAAGGTGATATTTATTCTTGATGGTTTTAGCATTGAGAGCCCGATAGTCAACACAAAGTCTATCAGTCTTGTCTCGCTTCTTCACAAAGATTGTTGGGCTACCCCAAGAAGAAGTACTGTGTTGAATGAAACCCAACTTCTCTTGTTCATCAAGCTGACGTTTGAGTTCAGCCAACTCAGCAGGACCCATTTTATAAGGCCGCTTGGAGATAGGAGCTGTTCCAGGTTCAAGCTCAATTACAAACTCAACCTCACGATCCGGAGGCATACCTGGCAACTCTTCAGAAAGACATCCGGGAACTCACAGACCACGGAACACTCTGAATAGCTTCCATAGCATCATCATTGAGCCGCCAAAGAGAAAAGCTGAGCAGGAGTCGACTTGGAGAATAGACTATATGGCCCTCGGGAATTTTCAGAGAAACCGAGCGTTCAGACAATCAATCACAGCTGCATTTGTCAACCAATCCATGCCCAAGATGACATCAATGTCGAATTGCCTGAATAATTAAGGACGCCGAGAACAAAGAGCCACCAATCTCAATTTGATTGCCATGGCTGATATGAGCAGCCCTCATGTTTGAACCAGGAGATTGTACCACCAGACGATGTGATAAGGGAACCATATCCAGATCATGCTCATGAGCAAACTTATGAGAAACAAAAGAATGCGAAGCACCAGAATCAAACAAAACTCGTGAAGGGACTGAGTTAACGGGAAGCATACCCATCACAACTCCAGGTGCATGCTCAGCTTGAGCGGTGTTGACACAGTTGGCACGAGCAACAGTAGACCCGGGCTTGGTGTTGATGTTGAGAGCCCGAGGTGGTGGTGCACGAACCATAGGAGAGCTTGCCGCAGGTCTTGGAGATGGTGGAGGAAGAGCTTTGTTTTTCATCGGACAGTTCCAGTATTGATGCCCAGTGTTTCCACAAGTGTAACAAGCACCAGGTGGACGTGGAGCAACGTAGCCAGGGACTCCACCAGGCGCTCCAGGGTAGTTGTGGGTGTAGCCCCTAGGAGCAGCTGTGTGTAAGTTTGGTGTCATTGCCGAGTAGCTTGAAGTTCTTGGTGGAGCGGGAGGCGGCGGTGGGGTGTTAGGAACCCGGACCACGGCTTAGAAGGAGTTGACATAGCTGAAGAGCTTGCTGCATCACGGCTGTGTTTCTTTGACTCCTCAAACACTTGCCTACTTGCTTCTTCCTGCAGAGCTATATGCTGAAGTTCCAGAAAAGACGCCGGCCTTGCATGTGTGATTGCATATTTAATCGATGCATTGAGCCCTTGCCGGAACCTCTTTTGATTCTTCTTGTCATCAGAGATCTCATCGCCACCATAACGAGAAAGGTTCATGAAGTTTCTGATGTAGGTATTGACATTGTCATTGCCACCTTGAGGTTGAAACACTTCCTTCATCCTCTCCATGACAATTTCGGAGATCGCTCTTTGAAAGCTCCAGTGAACTGTCCCCAAGTAGGCTGAAAACCAGTGTAGTTTGCCTTCAAGTAATTCTCCCACCACAGAGCTGCATCTCCCTTCAGAAGGTGAGTAGCACATTTTACCCATTCTTGCTCAGGAACATCAGCAGTCACTAGTAGCCTTGACATCTCACGCAACCAATCATCGGCATCAAGTGGTTGATCGGACACATCAAATTGGCGTGGGTTGAACTTCAGGAAGCTTTTGATGTCTCCTCGCTTGGGAGGTGGAGGTAGCGGAACAAACTCATTCCTCCTGACACTTTCTTCAAAACGCTGCTGGTTCTGCTGCATTGCTGCCAAGGCATTGGCGATGCTTGACAACGCGGCCCCCAGTTCAGGTTGTATGTCCTCCTCAGAACGGCGTGGTGGTGCCATCCTGTGATTGATATAAAACACAAGTCAGTGCCATAATGGAGAATAATAATAATCCAAAATAGTACCGAGATGGAATTAACCAAGATTAAAGGATACAATTTACTAAGATGATATTAAAATATCAACGAAGTTCAAAGCACCTAGAAGATATTAAGCGTATCACACACGACTGAAAAGGAGTGTGGTACACATCTATCAACGAAAAAAAATTCCACAAATTTCGGCATTAAAATACCAATAGATGCGCAAAATCACTTAGCGAATCAAGATTAGTGACTCTACCAATTCAATATACAAGAGCGAATGATAAAAGTAGTGGTATGGTCGCGACTCCATCCCGCACTCAAATCATTACTCCGCACATGAATAAGTAGAACACGTATCCCAACACCTTCTTCTCAAGATAACCTAAAGATTAGTAACTACGGAAACGAACACCCCAAACAAGATAACGTCGGATAACAAAGAGTAAGACAGATCGCGGCGGTATACAACGAATCAGATAGACCGCATCGGTTTGCAAAAGCCTGTCGGTATGGAATGTACCAACAGTTGATAACCAAAAGCAGATTGTGATAACAATTGATGCAACAGATAGACAAGGAATTACACACACACACACACACTTTCTATGGTACTACGGAAACCCAGAACACGTGAATCCTAGTTTGAATTTTAAGAAGAGGATTCAAAACGTTACACTTCCTTACCAGAAAAGGGTGGGTGGGTGGGTAAGAAGAAAAGTGGAAGCAGTCCTACTCTCACGTTTTGTTTTTCCCTAGTATACATAGCTACCAAAAATATTTGCTAGACTGACAACGACCATTTGGCTGAGACCACGAAGGCGGGATGGCTCGATACCAATTGTAACTACCTCGGTGAATTACGCTCTTAGTTACAAGCACTGGATGAGCGGAAATGGTTAAAATAATGCAGTGGGGCCAAATGCCACTCACAGGTATACCTTTCGCCGTCCTAACCATTTCCAAACATCGGGACAAGAACGGCGGCGTAATCGGCGAAAGGGATCAACTACATACACAAATGAGTATGTATGCAAGCCACCATACAATAGTCCTCGAGCCATTCCATCTAAAAGAAATAGAAATATGGCAGCCATACGGCAAGATCCAAATATCCTAGATAGATATAATAGTTTAGGATATCTCCTCATACATCAAACATCAGTATCGGTGAGCGGAAAACAAGATCCGAGTACGGATAAGAAGCAAATCGGCATAAGATGCCCCATAAATAAACACATCCCGCCCACAGATCTCACGGATCCCCGTTCCCGGAATCTCTACACCGAGTGATCGTTGCCAACATCGTCCGTCTCCTCCACCCAGTATCCATCTTGCGAGTTTACCTGTTCATCTGAATCAAACAATTTATCGTGTGAGACCCTAGGGGTACTCAGCAAGTCTTTATGCCTCTAAAGGGGACACAACCTGGGGTGACGCAATTGCAGCAAAAGATAATACCTAACAATTCTATAGATACTGCTAACCATCCGCCTAACCAAAGATGAGCGGATGTCCGTGAATTAATAACATGATTATAACAGATAATATCAACAGATCCATCCTCCTCCTAAACACCAACGAGGAAGCGGATGAACAAACCCCCATCCGTTGGCAGTTTTATTATCCATTCCATGAGTGTTGCACTATTTACTAGTCAGGTACTTAGTCAAATTAAAAGCGGTACTTTAGTTATACTTGTCTATGATCGAGAAACTGTGCTCCAAGTCGTCCATAACCGCGGACACGGCTTTCAGAAAGTTTTACCCTGCAGGGGTGCACAAATAGCAACACACACTCGATCAACCTCGGAAAAACCAAATCAAAACCAACGAGGCAGTCACGACAAAGCGATCACAGGATTCAGAAATATTTCAGGGGGCCACCCCATTAAGCTACCCGCAACGAAGCTGGCCGGCTACGAGACGGACTCAAGGTTTGTGTGGCCGGCTGTAAACGACTGGGAACCCGAAAGTGTGACTGGGCTTGTCGATACAGCGAAAACGGGTCACGGCCCTAAACAGTACAGGTGCTCCACGCACAATCTTAAATAAAGCAGTAAAGCATGGCATAAGTACAGGATAGTAATAAAGCCCCAAACTACTTTGTGGCCCCAAGAAATAAGAATGAATCAAGCTCTGGCTCAGGGGAGGTTCATAAGCCTCCCGGATGTGGATAGCGCGAATATTCAAGGAACAGGAATCAAGTACTCGGGTCCCAGGACACAAGTGAGCATGAAAAACCAAATAGCAGATATTGCTCACCGATGCCACTTTCATTAGTTATCCCATTACTACTCAGGTTAAGTTGTTTAGGTACCTCGTTATCCATCAGACACTCACATACCCTACACATGCTGTTCTACGACTCGCATGGCTCAAACAACTCCTGTAGTAATGGCTCATGGGATGGAGGAACAAGCTTCGGTGGGGTTTAAAAGTAAAGGCTATGCAATACTTGGGATTCAGTTTAATGCAATCGCGACTCAATGATGCAAGAATAAGATAGAGGCAATAGGTACTATATGTATGAAAGCATGTGGTAGTGCTTGCCTGGCAGCTCAGTTGAAGCGAGAGAAGGATCTGGGTAGTGCTCCTGGGTCTCTTGATATATCCCCTTCTCAGCGTCTATTCGAAGAAGAACCAAACAAACAAGGGCCAACATAAATAAAGTGCACAAGCATATGAATAAAATGCGACAAGCAAACAATCATGCCATGATGAATGATGCACAATTTGCATGGCAATAAGGTAGCATGGCATGGGTGAGGTGTGGAATACAAGAATAAAGCCTTTTATTGAGTTTTGGTCACATTTTAACCTCATATAAGTTGCTGTATACTTTATATTTATATGATGCATGCTGCAAATCAGAACATGGAATGCATAAACAGAAAGGTCTCGTCGCGCTGATCATTTTAGACATATCATTTGTCAAAATTGGAGTTATAAAACAAAAGTTATTAATTAATTAAGAAAGAGGGCATTTTATTGTAATTTTAATCAACTTGAAATTTAAAGTGTTCAAACATTATTTTGAAGGGCATATTTGAATTCCTCACATTTTTCTGATTTCAAAACATATATTATTTGTATTATTTGGATTTGAAAATTAAAAGTTATTTTAAAACAGATTTGAATTTGAATTTAAAACAAATTTGAAAAGTTTAAATTAAAACAGAAAAGAACAGAAACTTTTTTTACTCAGACAAACCTAGCCAAAGACACAGACAAGTGGGGCCAGGTGCTGACTGGGCAACACGCGCGCGGAAAAGCTTTTCTCACCGCGGGAGTGGCCAGCCTCGGAGACAGACAAGTGGGGTCAGCGGGCTCGCAGGTCCACTTGCCAGCGGGGGAAACGAACACAGCCACGTGGCGCAGAGGGGAGTGCGGGTTGAGGGGCGGAGAGCTGGGGGGTTTTCTTGCAAGATTGACCGGGCGTCTGACTAGTGGGCCACGAGGTACCGCGGGTTTAGGCGAAAATAAAAGAAGGGGCTATTCGTAAATCTACCACAGGCCCCTGTAGATCTTCTCTGCGGCCGCGGATGGATCGGTGATCGACCACGCGGAGTGGGGATTCGATCCGGACGGGCGTGCTTGGGGGTCTTGAGCAGTGAGTAGTGCTAGGGGAGCTGATGGGGAGGAGGGCGTGGGCTAGGTAAGGCTCTAAGCGGCGCGAGGACGGTCCTCGACGACGGAAGCTCGCCGCGCCGAGAGCGCTCGACAAAACGCACAACGCGAACAAGCAACCGATCGGCTAGTAGAGGTGTCTGGGAGGTTCGGGCGCTCACCGAGAGTGGGTCGGTGGTGGCGGAACAGCTTGGGACGCAGGGGATCGGCGACGATGCAGACGGCCGGAGTTCTAGGGTTTGGCGTCGGTGGCGGCGGTGATATTCGTCTCTGGTGCTTCTCCTCCGCGACGGCGTGTACAGGGTGATGCAGAGGGATGACCTTGGTCTTCCAGGCCACCTCCTCGACGCGCTTGACGGCCGGAACAACGAGGACGTCGAGGTGCTAGCGGCGGCGGCGGCTGTTGGTGGCCAGAGCGGTAAGAGGGGAAGGAGGAGGCGCTCTGGGCGGATCTGGGGACGCCAGAGAAGCCGTGCGGAAGGAGGAAAAGGGGGGAGAGGGAGGAGGCAGCGTGTGGGCATGGGGTAGATAGGGTGGCTCGGTTGCCACCTTTTCCCCTCGAGCACGTGCTCGGGCTGGACGGCAGGGGCAGAGGGAGGGGTAGATGGAGGCTGCCAGGTGGGGTCAGGGCGAGGCCAAGGAGGGTAGGCTCGGGTGGGGCTGTTGTGGCAGGGAGAGAGCTAGAGAGAGAGAGGAGGGTGGCATGGAGTTAGGATCGGGTTAGGGTTTTAGGGTTGGGGTAGGGCTTCGGCCTGGGGTGGTTAGGTATCTAGGGGGGGCCTACAAGGCAGAGAGAGGAGAGAGGCCGAGAGAGAGAGGAAGGGAGCTAGGGTTAGCTAGAGAGAGGTGGCTTGGGTTAGCTAGGTAGGGCTCGGTTTAGGGTTTGGAGAGAGGGGTTAGGTGGAGTGTTTTTGACAAGATCAAGCAAGATCAAGCCAAGATCAAACAAGATCTAGCCAAAAGAGTGGATGAGATAAAAAGGTGGTGAGGGTTTAGAGATAGAAAAAGAGAGAGGGGGTTTAGGGTTTAGATACTTGCATGCATCTAGCTAGATCAAACAAGAATGGGTGGAAGAGGGGTAGGGTTTTAGCAAACTCAAACAAGATCAAACAAAAAGGAGTGGAATAGAGGGATAGAGGTGATGGATGGATATGGCCTCATAAAGAGAAGACCCATTAAATCAAGAGAGAACAATTGGCTAAGGTGGAGGTACTCTTGCATGGCCCATGCAATTTAATAAATGCCATGATTAAATTCTTGTGAAAACAAAATAATAGCATGGCATTATCCTTATACATTCCCAAGAAGTGGAATCAAGGCCAAGCAAAAGAATTTGTAGAAGTAGATCCATCCTATCTCCCATGAGCTAGATTAAATACCAAAAGAAAATAAAATACAAGCTCATGGATAATGGGATGGTGGAATTATAAGGTGGTGAAAGAAAGGGTGGTGGAGTGGAATAAAAGATATGCCCCCAACTCAACTTGGGCATTTAAACAATATATCAATAACCAAATACAATATCAAGAGTCAAATACAATTAATGAAGCATAAGAGAGAAGAACCAAAACAAAAAGGGGTTTTATATGATGCTCAAATGCAAGGTGGCATGATGACATGAGCATGATATAATTATGATGCAACAATTATATATATGAAGTAGCCATTATATTACTAGACCAAGTAGCATTACAATTGTTAGACAATTGGGATGCTACAGGGAACTACCCTTTGAACGTGTATAGGAGTATGTCTAGTGCTATTTTGTGACTGGAAGCATTGGCTTATAACCTACACGGTCTATAGAAGTGACTTGCTCGTAGGCATCAGTGTGGTTATTTAGAGATGACCTCATCACTTGACTCGTAGAAGTGGCTTGCTCACAGGACTTGTGGGTGAACATCTTATTATGGAGCTCTCTCCACACATATCATGACGAAAGATATAGGTTATCCTAATCATAAGTAATTCTCACATGCTAGTGGTGTATCCTACATCCCCGAGAACATTTTAGCCTTATTGAGTTCCTACACAAATCACAACGCACTCGTTACTTTATTTACTTTCTTTCTTTACTTTTCTTGCACATAGATACAACTCTCTTTATACACCATTACTGGGAATTAGAGATAACTTACAAGTACTCTATAGTGAATATTAACCGAGGGGCATAAAGACCTCTACCGATAGCTCTCTATGGTTTGATACTCTTACTTTCGAAACTAGCTACAATTGATCTCTATACTTGTAGTCATCATATATGTATTAGTTTTCTTTCTTGATTTTATGTGAAGGTCGACCATATAACATTTGCCTTTGGGGCAAGGGAGGAAACTAGTCTTGGGTATGTGATGGTGTTAAGGTGCTAAGTAACATATTGTATTGGATCATTATTCATGCATTCAAGGGGGATAAGTTAGGACTCACAAATCCTAGTCCATGACCATGGGGTTAACCCTTAGTTGTTGGGGAATCAGGGTGGCTATCCTATGATCACAACTGTGGTTATGAGAGATGAAATATAAGATGGCTGGTCTTTGATCATCTAACTTGGAGCTTCTCCCATACATATGCATAACTGAAGACATAGATATATATTATGATCATGATTAACTCAATTGCTAGTGGTGGATCCAACACTCCCTGAGAACGTCTTAGCCCTATTGTAGTTCCAATTACTTTAAACCATGGACCCCTCTCTCTATTTACTTGCATTAATTTAATATTTCTTTGTTCACACACACAAACATTCTCAAACACAACTGCTTGAAATCAAAGAGAACTCCCAAGAACGCTTTGGTTAATAGTGGCGAGGGGCATTAAAACCTTTACCAATAGCTCTCCGTTCTCGATACTCTTATTTTGAAACTAGCTCTAAATGATATGTGCACTTGCATTCATCAATGAAGATTTGTGAATGACTCCCCCATACACCCATTGGAGGGCCTCTTCTTTGGGCATGTTATCACCTATCCATGATCACTAAGGATGACAAGATTCAAGCATGTGATCTTCTCGAGATGGATCATCTTGAACTTTCACTTCTTCATTTCTTATTAAGTGTTGATCCACTTGAAAACGCTCTTTGCACTTGTATTAATCAACCTTGTATCTTCTTCTTTATCCAACATGATGTCTTGAAGTGATGCAAGAATGCCCACACTATCTTCTTCTTCAAGTCATGCTTTCAAAAGTCTCAACACTCACATGACCATTCTTCGATCATGGATTAATATTCTTCTTGCTTTCTTCATTCTTCAACCTTGAATCCAACATATGGTTCAAGTGATGCCAATGGAAAACTCCTACAAGTGAAACTCAATGTAAACATTAGTTCAACAAATTGTCATTAATTACCAAAACCACGCATGGGGGTACACATGCACTTTCATACACCATACTAGGTAATGCAAGATCATACCATTAGCATAGACGGTGCACATTTTAATCATTGGCCATAGGAAGAAAGTAAATAGCAAGCCCCATATAATAATCACACAACACTCAAGAGATGACCCCTTAGTTCCAAGGATCATGTACAAGTAATTTAGGGATCATGAACATAACTAGGCACTCAAGGGCATCCATAGAAATTAATTGTGGCACATGTAATCTTGGCGGTTGCATAAGAATAGACAATAAGACACATAGTAGAATTAAAAACCACTCAATAGATGATCTTCTAGTGCCTCATAAAAGCAATGTGTATGTGACGACCAAACATAATTGGGATGTAGTAGAAGAAACATATTGGAGCTCTTCCGCACACAAATAAATTTTAGTCATCGTCCAAGCCGTAAAAAGTGGTATTCCCCAAATCCATACCTGATCAAACCCTAATACAACGGTTACACCGATAGAACTACAAACATGTCATCAAGAACCACTCTACTGACCATGCATATCCTTACATATGTAACACGGGAGCAAGGCTTATTGCCATTGTTGAGACAATGAAGCTCTTGGTGATGGCATGATATATGGAGATCTTGCTCATGGATGGTTGCGATCGAGGTTGATTCAGCGAAGAGCTTGTCATTTGGATCTTATAGTCATTGGCCATCGCATCATCATCGGTAAATCAACACACTTAGATGTGGGATGAGATGATAGGGAGAGTGAGATGTAAGGGGATTTATGGCTTGTGCTTCAAAAGGGAAGTGGTGTCTCTCGATCCTTCGCCTCGCATGCAGCCGAGCCTTCATGTTTCGCCCTCTCGGGCTTGGCTCTATGGAAGCTGCTGATTTGGTAGTTCCCAGCAGGGCTGGATAGGAGGTGCTTTGATTGTATTACTGACCTGGCTCAAGAGCTCGTGCAAGTGTCCAATCACCGGGATTTTTCATCCCTAGGTCCTATCCTAGCCTCATACATGCTACCAATCACACCCTATTTTCTCCATGTTTGTTGGTTCTTTCTCGCAATAAGATAACTTGGATCAGATGAATTTTAGGCATAATTGGGAGACTGCATGAGGCCATGACATACTCTGGGATGCAAATTAGTTAGCTCAAATTAATTAATAACTCAAACATCCGGGCTATCACATCCTCTGCTCTGAGTTTGTTACCTGGTGACACTAAGCTACAACATGCGACTAATGGTAGTGGCGTTAGCTATGGTTGGTCAAATCCTAGCAGCGCAAAAGGGTGGATATCCTCAGACAGAGCAGGGCATCAATAATCGTGATTTCGATGTCTCCCCAACAAAACCTAAGGTAAACTAGGCATGCCACCAGGTTGATGTGATCCCTACATTTGCTAACTTGATGTCTACAAATTTGTTTCCATGATTTAGGATGAAAGCCTAGATCTCATATTGGACAAACGAGACGAGTTCTTGGTTCCTGATACTCTATACTCTTAACACAAGTACATTTTATTTAGCAAATTCTTGCTGAAGGGAGTGACAAGTTCTCGGTCTACTGGGAATTAACTTAGTGCTAAGTTAGATGACATCGTCCAACAACTCATGTTGCAACTCATCATGACTAGCACAAATATCAAAGCAATTCAACGGCCTTTATCAGTTATACAACACATGACTAGCACGAATAACAAAGCAATCCAACATACCATGATAATTTTATCAGTTGTAATGTATGTCTAACTACTAATTAAAATCTCAGTTGTAACCCTATGTGCAACTAGGAATATTTGGGTTGTAACTCATAACGAATACGAATCACAACGTGATCACATGGTGTCAGAATTGACCCGTGGACTGAAGGTTAGAAAAACAGATTATTCAAATGCAAAGAGACACCAATAGAAAAAGGTATATGCTCTCACCAGGTTTAAAAAGCATCTGCTCCATATTAGTATTTCACTAGGATATTACTTCTTTTTATTTGTAAAATGATACTAAGCCCCTAGGGGATCCGGCAACTTCCATCGTTCATGCTCCACTGCTTCACATGGCCTTCCCCATAACTACCATAACCTACACTTCGCCGGAGTCCTTCGCCTTGCCGAAGTCGAGGGCCGCGCCTAGCTATCCTCGGTCACCTCCAAGGTCGCTGACACGCGCGAGCTCCGACACCCCACCATTGACTCTGCCATTCAAGAGGACATCACACCCCAATCTCCACCCCCACCATTTAGGAGGTGCCATGGCCTCGCTCCATCGGAGTTGACGATAGTGCTACATGTCGGGGATCGTTTGCTACATCCGAATATTTTTTCACTACACACATTATGTAGTTTTTCTACAATAGTATAAACTTTTGGTTACGATGTTGATTTCTCTGGTGTAGTAGGATTTGTTACAATCGCATATTTTTTTGGTACAATCGTTATGTAAATTTTCTACAACAGTGCAAAGTGTTTGCTATGATATCTCCTAGGAGAGTCTCCTGGGATATCTCCGACAAAGTCGGTTTTTTGTTATAGTTGCCGAATTTTTTTACGACAATTGTTTCCTAGTTTTGCTACAATAGCGCAAAGGATTTTGCTACGTGGTCTCTAGCGAGATCTCAGCAACTCTCCGACAAAATCGGCTTTGCTATATCAGTCACTGTTTCAAAAGTCGGCCGATATGCCGATTTATCACTTATCATTGGGTGACCAATAAGCTGATTAATCAATTTATCTGCCAATAAATCAATTTATCGGTTGATAAATCGTCCCATACACTCAAAAATCGCTACTTTCAGGCTGAGAGGTTAATGATAAACGATATCCTCAACATTGATACCAGTATAACCTTTTTGCTACAAAGTCTCCGGTGGTCTCCGGCGAGGGTCAAACTGTTTTGTTCCATTTCTGATTGAACCATTTTTACTATATATAGTAGCAAAAGAGGGATTTTATGTAGCAAAAATAAGACTTAGTATAGAAAAAGTGAGATTTAATTTTTTTTTAGGGAACACGTATCGGCATGGAGACCCCGGATCAAAAGTTTTGACTATCAGGGAACGCCTAGTAATACCCTTAGGGAATCTCCACCGGGCTGACGCAATCGGTCCTTCCGTGTCCAAACTGGTCCTTTTGCACAGACGGACAGATCATGCACTCCAGCGACACGCCCAAACGGATCGACTTGCATGGATCGACCTATCCATGCACAAAATTTAGGACACGGATGAGTCAGTCTGGAGAACGGTGTGCGTCCTAGCTGTCCGTCTATGGTAGCAGGCCGGTCCGTGTGCAGCCACACAAACTCTCTTATTTGGAGTACTAAATGGATCAGCATGCTGTGGCCTCTGTTCGGATAGGCCGGACAGACCAACCCAATCATCCGTTCTTCGATCCAAACAGACCAAAACAAACTTTTTGAGTCGCCGGTTTGCAGTCAGTCTGCTCGGGATACCCTTATTTTTGCTGCAGACGTTGCTACAAGCCGTAAGAGCATATCCGCCGTGTCCCCCATACGACATCCAGCGCAACCCTTCTTTGGCCCATATGGGGTGGTGCCGGATAGATGAAAATTTCGGGGGTGCTGGCTGCAAGCCGTGCCCCCCATACAAAAAAATCAACAAGTTTTTTTTATCAAATCAATAAGTTTTTCCTATCAAATCAACAAGTCTGTTTATCAAATCAAACAAGTAATTTAAATTAGTTCAATATAGCGAATAAATAATTGAACACTCAAATTTATTACAAGTTTATGAAATTAAACAAACAATTCAAAATGTTTAATATTGCTGAGACACAAAGTGGAGCACGCGGAGACACAAGGATTTGTTTCCCGTAGTTCCTTCCTTTTGAGAGGAAGTACGTCTATGTTTGGAGAGGGGATGGTTTCAAACCACCAACGCCACGAGAGGCCTCCCTTGTTCTCCGATGAACCTCACCCCAACAGGTTTGATTCACCCCTTCCACTATAGCGGCAACCTTCGAGGTGGAAGCCGACACCTTTACAACAAGTTTGAGAAACACATCCACAATATAATTGGAGGCTCCCGAATACAAGCAAGCTGTCAAACAATCAAAGAAAAGCTTGTAAGAACCAAATCACAAGCTAGGATTTCCAATAAAACACTAGAGCAAGGGGCCCTCAAGTGAATGAGGGGGGAATGAAGATCTCTCTTGGCGAAGCTATAGATCAAGGCCTCCTTCTTCGATTCTCCAAAGATCAATGACTTTGGATGGTTGAGTGAAGAGATCTTGAGGATTTGGTGGCTCAAATGGTGTTGCTGTTCTTTAGGTGGACAAGCAGCTCCCAAGGTAGAAGAAGGGGCCTTTATATAGGCCCTCTAGAATTAGAGCCGTTGGGAGCCACTTACCCCGAACAGTCTGGCAAATACTGGTCAGACAATCCGGCCCAGCCACACACTCCGGGTGACAACCACCGGACACTCCGGCCTGGAAAAGTTTTTGGCCAATGTCTGGACAGTGTTCTGGTAGTGTCCGATATGGCACATAGAACGTCCGAGCAAGTCGACGAATCCCCAGGGCCGGACAGTCCGGCAGAATCCAACCGGATAGTCCGGCTTGGCCAGACACTCCAGCGCATATCAGCCGGACAGTCCGGCTAGGACTTTGTTCCTGCACAGACTTGATCCTAGGAAGCCCTTTTCCTTTAGTGAAAAATACACTAGAGTAGCTGATATCTCCGGAAACATTTAACAACAGATTAAACCTATCCAAGTGTTGTTAACAAACATCAAAATAATAGGAAGGGCATAAATGCCCTTTCAATCTCCCCCTTTTTGGTGCTTGATGACAACCCAAGGATTTGCATATAGGATAGGTAATAATTTTCACAATAAGATATTTACAAAATATAGTAAGGCTCCCCCTAGATGTGTGACCAATTTTACCTTTGCATTTGAATACAAGATCACACACCCTAGGATCACATCCTCACTAGATTTTGTAGCTAACAAGTTATGACATGATATAATAACACTAGATCGATAAGCTAGGCATAACATAGTCATTAACATAACCGGGTAAGCATGTCACAACACACATAACAGAGTTCAACACAACATAGTACTCAAACAAGTAAGATAAAGACATGAAGCTTCAAAGAGGCAAATCGAAATAATGTGAAGATCGTGTACCCATGCAAATCCTCGGTAGCAACCTAATAAAGCGGCTACTTCTCCCCATTTGACATCAAGATGCCAAAAAGGTAAAGAAGCACAACTAAAACGTCCCAAACATGGACCAGTCCACATGTCCCTGACTCCAGTGACCATAGGAAAGAGTGCCATATGACGCATGCTGCTGAGTAGGATCAACATCCATGGGCTGGTTGATCCGCTTGAGTTCCTTCATGACATTCCGGTTAGCCTTGTAGGCATCATACTGTCCATGGCAAATGTCAATGTTCTGGCATAGGAGAAGCTTCTTCCACCAGGAGGCCTTCTTCACCTTCTTATGCACTTCCTCCTTAGAGGTGTTGAAGCGATATGCGTTGCTAGCATGCTTGATGCGAGGGCCACGAGTCACAGCCTCCGGTACCTCCTCAAACCCATCATCACTGTCAGAAGCATCTGCATCCATCTCATCATCCTCAAATATGTCCTGAGCAGGGGGTAGCCATGAGGTGCCTTGGTGGTGGGGGTATCCTTCCTCTGTAGCTTGGCAGGAAGGTGTGGAACAAGATCAGTGTAGAGCAGTGGAGTTGCTGGAGCCTGAGCAACAATGAGCTTCATCACATAGGGAGCAAACAGAGGACACTTCTTGTCGGTGATGCACTTGTACATGTCCCGATAGATGAAATCCATGACATCTATAGCACCACCTAGATGGTCTGGACCATGAGTATATACTGAGTGAGCATGGGACATAAGATTGATTTCTCCACCTCTCATATCATCCTTGTTGCCCGCCTTGGGAGTGAGTGTGTGGTGAAACATGCGAAGCAAAATGTTGTAGATGAGCTTGATGTTGGTGGTTTGGCAAACCACACCATTCTGAGAGTAGATTGGGGCCAACCTCCTCTTGTCATATGCCTGACCATGTACATGCATCCGGAGACCACTATGAGCATTGTGATTGAAAGGCAATCCAAGGATGTGTGCAAACTGAGCCATGCTAGAATGGCACCTAGTAGTGCCATAGATCCACTCAAGGGGAATATCCGTAGTGTCCCCAAAGACCACCATGGCATAGAACTGCTGGACCAACTCAATATGGTAGTCTTCTTTTGCTTGAAAGATGGTGGGCAACCCCATCTTATCAGTCACCCAAAGAGCATCCTCAAAGTACCTGTGTGCTTGGATCTTCTGAAGATCCAGCCACTGCATGGGGCACACAGGAGTCCTGAAAGCACAAAACACCTCCCAAAAGAGTAGGGCTTGCTCATTTCTCCAAAAGCGATCATCCTCTGAGGTGCGAGGCAGAGAATAGAACTCCTAGATTCTCATCTCCACAAACTCCTCGGTGCCCAAATCTGCCAGAGTGGTCAATGCCTCAAACTTCATGCACTTGGCTTCATCCCTTTTCAGTTTTCTGACCTTTTCTTGCTTTGCTGCAGCACGGTCACGTGCAGCCTGTCTGACCATGGAAGGATCAACATGAACATCACTCTCTTCATCACGGAACCTGCGAGGATGGGCCTTTTGAGCAGCCTTATACCGACGAGGACGAGAGTTACCTGTGAGATCAGAGTAGAAGGATAGCATATGGGTAAGCACATTTGTCCAGGAGATACACGCACATAGTAGTAGTTAAAGTAATGCAGAAGCTGCACTGGTTGAGAACACCCGGACTGTCTGGCAAAACCACCCCGGAGAATCCGCCTGGCCCGGATATTTCGGTGCGTACATGATACATTGCAAATGTATCTATAATTTTTGATGCTCCATGCTTGGTTTTATCCACTTTCTTGTGTTTTGTACACACTTTGGAGTACTTTTCATATGATTTCTTGGACTAACCTATTAACAAGAGCCACAGTGCCAGCTGCCTGTTTTCTGTTGTTTTTGGTTCCAGGAAAGTCAAAAAATGAATATTCTTGGAATTGGACGGGACAAAAGCCAAAGTGCCTATTTTTCCAGAAGACTCCAGGAGCCAAAATACGAGACGGAGGGGGGCCAGGGGCTGGCCACACCCTCCCAGGTGTGGGCTGGGCCTGGCCACGCTAGGGCATGGTGTGGTGGCCCCAGACACCCTCTTGGTCTCCCTCTTCGCCTATAAGAAGCCTTCTGACCTAAAAACTCCGGGGGGTTCGACGTTTTTCCAGAAGGAGTTTCGCTCTGCCGCCACCACCAGATTCCACGAAACACCACCAGAAACTCCGTTCTAGCACCCTGCCGGGACGGGGAATTAGAGGAGATCATCGCCATCATCATCACCATCGCTTCTCCATCGACCATCCATGTTTCCCCCATCTATGAGTGAGTAATCCCCCGATGTAGGCTATGGGGATGGTAGGGATTGGATGAGACCGTTCATGTAATGGCATCAGATTGTTAGGGCATGGTGCCTAGTATGTTTTATTAGTGCTTTATGACTTTGTTACGACTTATTATGCTTAATGCTTGTCACTAGGGCGCGAGTGCCATGATTTCAGATCTGAACATGTTATTGATTCATTATGATAGTATTGTTTCTGGTCTTATCTGCAAGTTGTATACACACGTTGTCCGGAACCTATGGCCCTGAAGTGACAGAAATCGGGATAACCGGAAGGGAATGGTTTTGATGTGAGGATCACATGTGTTCACGGAGTGTTAATGCTTTGCTCTGGTGCTCTATTAAAAGGAGCACCTTAATTGCCAGTAGTTCCCTAGAGGCCCTGCTGCAAACGGGCTGACAGGACAAAAGATGTTGTGCAAGTTCTCATTGCGAGCACGTATGACTATATATGGAACACATGCCTAAGATTGTCTAGTACTTGGATGCTTTATCTTATTTATCTGCAATTGCCCTATGTTCTGATTGCTATGTGGATTTTCTTGTCCATGCAACGCCTGTCCATCCATCCCTATGCCTACCGCACTCGAATCCCACTGTTACTGCTTTTGCTACTACTGTCTTTGCTTTACTACTGCTGTTACTTTGCTATTCCTACTACAAAAATGTTGCTACTGATAAACTGCTGTGAGCAAGATTGTTTCCAGGTACAGATGAATTGAGAACTCAGTTGTTAAGGCTTATAAATATTCTTTGGCTCCCCTTGTGTCGAATCAATAAATTGAGTTTCACTTCCCTCGAAAATACTGCGATACACCCCCTATACTTGTGGGTCATCAAGACTATTTGCTAGCGCCGTTGCCGGGGAGCATAGCTTTATTTATCAAGTCCACTTGGAGTCACTATTGTTCAAGCTAAGTTTATTTTCTCCTTGTTTGCTTGTTTCTTTATCGAAAATACAAAAAAGTAGTTCCTACTCTAGTTGTTATTTTCGTTGGTCTGTTATTGTCTTGCCTTATCATGCTTGTTGTCAATGGTTGGTTTCTTTGAAACTGAAGCTTATTGGAAAGGTGGGTTCACGGAAGATGAAAAATATTATTATAAGGAACACCGCTTGTCACAAAAAGGGAAACACTTATGGGGACAAATTGATAGATTGTATACCATTGCTAGAAACGTGTGCTCTACTTATAATATTACTTATTGCTTTGATAAATCTTGTTGCTGTAGGAGGTACAAACACCTCCCTTTTCAATGTGAGTATAATGATAATGTTACCATATCTTCCTATGTTAAGGGAAATTATGATCTTTATGATGTGGAACAAATTGAGGAATTTATTGCTTGGAAGGGTGCATTTGAACTTGCTAGTTTGCTTGAAAATATTGATGATTCACCTTATAAGTATGGGGTTTATGGTATACTTAAATTTTGCTTTGAGAATTACAAGGAAGAAAACGGCTATATTCTTGAATATACCAATAGATGCTTTCCACAAATGGAAGAGACTAATGCCTTGTAGCATCCTATGGAAGAAGAAATTGATGAACCTGAAATCTCATTAGATGAAAAAGAGAAGGAGAGTGATGAACACAAGGAGGAAGAATGGATTAGCTACCCGTGCTTAGCTTCTAATGAGAGTAACTCTTTATCCCTTACATTATTTGATTGTCCCCCATGCTTACTAAAGAAGGATGAATGTTATGTTCCTGAGGATTCTTTTGAAGATGTTTATGATAAAGCTCTAGTGCTTGTAGATCATGAAGAGCATGCTTTTTGTGATAGTTATATTGTTGAGTTTATTCATGAGGCTACTGAAAAATATTATGAGAGAGGAAAATATTGTTGTAGAAGTTTTCGTGGTATTGAAACACCTCTCTATGTGCTGAAAGTTTTGAAGTTACTCTTGTTTTATCTTCCTATGCCTGTCACTTTGTTCTTTGTGAATTTATTTACATACAAGATTCCTATGCATAGGAAGTGGGTTAGACTTAAATGTGTTTTGAATTTGCTTCTTGATGCTCTCTTTTACTTCAACTCTTATTTCTTATGAGAGCATCCTCTCAAACTATCATGCCTGAAGATGATAATATGTCTATTATTCTTGGGAGACCTTTTCTTAAATACTGCAGGAGTTGTTATTAATTGTAATCAAGGGAAGGTGACCTTCAATATTAATGACAAGGAACATATTGTCTATTTCCCCAAGAAGATTGATAGGACTTATGGTTTTGAATTCAATTTAACATGTTGAGGGCATTCAAGTTGGAGAAATATATTGTCCCATACCAAGAGGAAAATTTGAAATTATTATGATTGGGACCATTGCTATCAAGGTTGAGGTAACATAATCATTAGTGGAATGCAAAGTTCTGTCTCATATGAAATTGTTTTGGTATCAAGACATATCAACCTTGTTAACAAAAGGATTTCATTAAACAAAACAATGTTTTCACCATGATTATCTCCGCTTACTTCTATTCTATCCATTTTAGTTTTTCCCTATGCCTAACTTAAAGGCGTTAAAGAAAAGTACTTATTAGGAGATAAACCAAAAGTTTTAAATGAGTCTTGGAAGTTATTACTTCAGTAATAACCGCTCCTTATCCTTTTTATTTGCTTTTTGTGCCAAGAGTAACCTCTAATGAGAGAGAAGTAATGATTGGGAAAGTTGCTGTCCCGAAACAGATTTCTGTGCTTCACCATAAAAATTCGTGTAAAATCTCTGTACGTCCTTTTGTGGCGTGAATTTTTGTGCTTGTGCCCCAGGTTGTTATATAACTTTCGTTAGGTCAACACTTTTTGATTTGAGCAACATAAGGTCTTCGAAAAAATTCGTCTTTACCTGCTGGTCTGTTTTGACAGATTTCTGCCATTTTCTGCATTTGCTTCTTGTTGGTTCCTTTTTGAGTTCTTTTGGGGAATTGAGCTTTTTGAGGGAAGTGCTACAGTAGCTAGTGTTCTAATGGAAGTTTATTTGGTGTTAGAACTGAAACTTAAGACTTATTTATCTTGAGTGCACTAATGTTTTTAATAAAGATTGTGTGAAGGAAAAATTTTAGGTGTATGGAAGGAATGAGTAATGAGATGAAGGATGGACTAAATCTCAAGCTTGGGGATGCCACGCGTGTCACCCCAAGAAATCTCCAAGAAGTACAAGCGTCAAAGCTTGGGGATGCCCAAGGCATCCCCCTCTTCATCAATAAAAATCCCAGGTTTCTTCCAAACGCTTCATTTTTATTGTTTCATGCACATTTGTGTTGTTCTTGGAGCGTCTTCTTTTTCATTTTTCGTTTTGGTTTTCGTTTGCTTGGTTTGCTTAGTTTGCTGAATAAATTGGTTGGACCTCCTCTTTCATACATTAGTGTTCAAATAGTTTGGTTTGGTTTGGAAAAGAGTAGGAAAGCTCATGCTTAAGTGGTAAAGAGAGCTTGTTTTTGACTGTGGCCTATGCTCTGTCATGCCATGCTTGATATTGTTTTGGATTTATGCTTAGTATTCTTTGCTGTAGCATGACTTGTTATAAACAATTTATATTGCTTAATGTGCCTTGGATGAATCATGCGTTGTTTTAGCATATTAAAGCATAGTATTGTGGTATTCTCCTTTGATGCTTTATTTGGGTTGACTTGGCACATGCTCACACCATGTTATGACTATCCCAAGTCACCATAAGCCTTTATGATCCTTTAGTTTTCAACTTGTAGTATCACTTTATGCTTTGATCCATGATGTTTTGTCGCTCTGCATGATTATGGCCATTATTGATCTCTCGTTTGTCGCTCCCTTACTATTGCTAGCCTTCACTTACACTGAGTATGTTTTACTCAAGTTTCCAACTCCCTTAAACCAAATATTGCCAAAGTGTCCACCATACCTACCTATTAGCATCATTTGCTACTTCCGTGCATATTCAATATGCCTTGTTTTCTTCCGAATAAAAAGTTTGATTGTTATGAGAAAGTTAGTTAGTAAAGCTCTCACGAACTTGATGGCACACTTTATTTCCTGCACTTAATAAACCTGAACCATTGTGAACTCTCCATGAAAGTTATATGCTTGCTAATTATAGGCTGGGGATTAGCAGAACCGTGCTGTCACGGGGAACGCTTTCAACACTTGTAAATATATACCCAGTTGATACCTTGCTCTTTTGTTTGCGGATATCGTCGGTGTGAAATAAAAGGGGAGCTTGTAAGTCCATGGAGTTATGTATGTGTGTTAGAGAAACGCCTGGGTCGCTGGTCTAATCCATGCTGACAAGGTGGAAACCTGCAGCGTAACCATAATGATATCTATGAAACATTCTTCTTATAAAAAAAGAGAGAGATAGCTATTGAGGAAAAGAAAAAAAAAGAGTTTTATGAAAAGAGGAAAGATAGAAAAAAAGCACCATTTTCCCATGGTAAATAAGAAGATTGCTGAGATACTCATTCTCTGCTTGCCTTGTCATTTTGATATGGGGATTCTTCCGTATCATCGGGCAAGGGGTACCCTGTTGGCGGTTCTCAATGATACGCACATACTTACGATGACAAGAACTTACCGGTAACTAAAGTTTAGTAGCATGAGGAGCGACCCTCGTACTCAAGGGACATGGGATTTTCAGTTTATAGTCTGTCAAGCATATAACTCAGATTGGACCTCACTTTCACCTTAACCACATTAAAGATGCTTATGATAGGGGCAATGAGAGCTCAAAGCTAATGAGTACCATACTTTCAGCATTCGGAAGCCTTTCAAACTATTCAAAACCTTTTCATTTCCTTGTTGAGTCTCCACACATTCTATGAGCACTTTCTTGAGAGCATAGTGGCCATTTGTAACATCCCAATCTTTATGATTTCAGATGTTACTAGAAGCATGCATCATATCCTTGCATCATGGCATCACACAATAAAAGCCGCATCCCTAGGAGTCATATAAAGACTAAAAAGGGTAAAACAAAATCTAACCTCCTAAACCTTTGCAAAAGTGTTATTTTATAATACCATTCTAATCCTCTTCTTTTTACAAAATTTTAGAGACCGGTCTCACTTAATTTGGAGTCCGTTTGCAAAAGTTATTAAACAAATAGTGAAGTAGAAAATAAAAAGATTAATTACAAAAAAAAGGGGGATCTAGCCTAGCGGGCCGGCTAGACCAGCCCGCGACCTAACCGCCGCCGCGCCTGGCAGAGTAGGCAGCGCGTAGCGCGTGGGCTGGCCCAGCTTTGCCCTCCCGCGCCCGCAGCCACCGACAGGTGGGCCCCACCCGGCATCCCTCTCCCGTCGAGTCCAGGTCGGACACGAGCACCACCGTGTCGGCGCCAACCTCCTCCGGCCGAATCGGAGCGAACTCCACAGCACCCGCGCCAAGCAAACCGCCTATTTAAACCCCTCGGCACGCCTCCCCAAACCCTATTTTTTCGCTGTTTGCCACCGGGCTGCCGCCTTATAGCTCGGAACAAATCTCGCCGGAGCCGCCGCCGCCAAGCTCGCCGGACCGGGTTCGAGGCCGCCCCTTCCCCTTCTCTCTCCCTCTCTGCCTTCCCCCTTTAGTACCACTTCGATTCATGCCGTTTTCCCCTTGAGCAGAGCCCCGTGCCACCACCGATTTGTCGACGGAGTCTCGCCAGAGATGAGAGGGATCGGCAGAGCTTCACCGCGAGCCAAGGGCGCGAGCACCGTCGCCGTCTGTACCAGAGGGACCGCGAGGAGGAGGGCCACGTCGTCGTCCGCTTCACGCAGCCGGGAGCTCGCCAGAACGCCACCGAGCATCACCACCGACGCGCCGCCGCCGTCCGTCGTCGTCGTCGTCAAGCCATCGCCGCCACGGTGAGTTCCTCCGCCCCCTCCGTTAGATCTCGATCCGACGATGGAGATTAGCCCGCCCCAGCGAAGGGGTACCGCCCAACCGCGTTCCACCGCGTGGCGTGCCCGCATCAGCGCCGCGCGACCCCCCTGGACCAATCCCAAGCCGCCACTTGGCGCTGCACAGCTGGCCGCCGCTCTGTTTTCCTTTAAATAGGCAAAAAACACTTTAATCTTGTAAAATTCATAGTAATTCGAGTTTTTGTCCAAAAATTGCGTATATTATACCGTTGGATTCGTAAATTTGAGTAGAACACATATCTACAATAATATTACTGTTTTACTACAGCAATCTTGCAGTAGGATTTAAAGTTTAGATTAGAGTATTTTAATTCTAGGATTTTATTCGTAGATCCGTTTTAGTTGATTCTTGTTGCGTTGGCTTTGTATCTACGAGACCTTCTGTGGAAATTGTTATCTCTTGCTTAGAGTGTTCAGATCTGTTTCGAGGTAGATTGGAGGTGTAGATCTATTTCTGAGCTTGCTTATTTAGGGATTAACCCAAAACACTTCAAATCTATGGGGAATCGATTCTAATGACATCACCAACTCAACAACACCCCCGAATAAAACCCTTGGTCAAAATTGAATCCATCCTTGCATATTACCATGTTGCATGCATGCATATTCACCTTCGTGACATTGATTTGTGCAAATTGTGATTGGATCTATGTTTGTGTTTCGTTAGATTGCTCGGAGTGCGCCGAGGAGTACTGTTGTGTAGAGTGCTGCTCGGATCAAGGCAAGTTACACCCCTTGTTCATGTTTATGTCCCAGTTTTGACTATGCATGTTTTACTCTTCAAATTCTGTAGTATGCATGTGTAGGATTTTTGTAGATTTTCTTAGTACAATTTTGCAAGTGCGGTTTTGTAGTATGCCATGAGTAGCTCTATGCTTAGGATTTTCCATCCCAATAGGTTACCCTGTTTTTTTAAGTTATGCTAGCTATGCTATATACTTATATATATCAAGTACCGTTGGGAGGGTTCGAAAGACTGAAAATTTTCTAAGTATAAAAGCTCTCTCGAGCGAACCTTTTTCGTCTCAAAACCTCCTTCAAAATAAAACTAAGTTTTTCTTCTAGGTGGAATGGTTGTCGGGTCAATGAGTGGAATTTGGTGGAGGAAGGCCGCCCAGGAATCAAAGAAGTATGCCATGTTTAAGAATTCATAAGCTTCCAGTGCAACCACAATACATATGGGCTTTGTCTTGGCTTAGTACTTAGTGGGAAACCTCACCGGGGTACCAACATTTGGAGGTTCTTGGCACGGTTGGATCCAGCTGGTAGAGGAGCTACTAAGGGAAGGCCTCACCATGGTCTTGTCTGTAAAAGGACTTGATCGTGGATTGTGGGGAAAGTGCACAACCTCTCGAGAGTATTGCAACCTGATCGATCAGCCGTGTTCACGGAAACAGAACAACATTGAGCATATGAAGGATGGAGCCTCTGAAAGATCTTCCTCTCTCTTTTCCAAACTTAAAGTTTTATAAACCCCAAGGCGTGAGTAATATCGCCATTGGGTGGGATTTTGGGAACTTGGTGCCTAATATCCAAGTGCTAGGTTGATTGGGCACTTGGTGAGTAATATCCACGTGTTCCATTCGACCCTATACTACTTATCAAAGTTTACAAAGTAGGGTAATCTCTTCCTCTTTTCTTATTACATTGATAAAATTGGCTTTATGCAAATGAACCCCAAAGCCTACTCTTAGCCTTGCATGTAGAGATAGACTTACTCTTCCTTGGTGTAATTTGCCAATACATTCAAAGTATTGACCCAACTTGTTGGCTGCACGTCTTATGTGCAGAATCCGAAGACTGAAAGGTGCGTAGGGATCGCGGGTCTTCACGCAACTAGCCTGAGGCGTTGATGGACTCAAGTTTTACTTAGTTTCCGCTGTTTTATTTGAGCTAGCTATAAGATATGCAAGTTGTAATAATTATACTCTAGATTATTCGTGTAATAATGACTTGTGTTTTACATGATATTCATCGACTGTGAAGTGCTAGCTATTGATCCAGGGACTAGCATGTTAATCACAGAGACTTACGATCCTTAATGATCCGAGGTCGCAACAGATGGTATCAGAGCACAAAGTTGTCTGTAGGACGTGACCCCTAGGATTGGAAACCACCTTTACCATTGTGTGTTTTTGCTTTCCATATTCTTCTAAGTTATTTATGCTCTTCTAGTAATTCTCTTCCTTATCACCTTGTGCCTAATTTTCTTTCTCCTAACCTAAATATGACGGCCTTCTACTACGACACCGCCGAAGACATCAAGTGCCTGCGCTTTGGGGAATACCTTCTGGACATCATCAAGACGTTGCAGTTGCCCATGCCGTCAATCAAGGGAAGCGAGTTGAGGAAGATGCACAAGGAAGGATGTTGGGCGATTGAAGTCATCAAACCGGGGCGCAACAAGTCAGAACCCAAGACAGAGGCCATTATACTCAACGTCACCAGCGACTCCAAGGAGAAAGGACTTAGCATCAGCATGCAGGAGCTCATTGGACGCCTTTGTGGACGCCACCATGAAGAGGTTGAATGCCACTACATCAAACTCTTTGGAAGACATGATGAGAAGGGAGGCCCAATCGAGTTAACCCTAGAGGAAAGGAAGACATGCAAGCGCCGAAGGATCCAATATCAAGACTTGGAGTCCCACATCAATGATCTTCAGAAGGGGAGCTGCCTTGAGATCATGAGGAATGACGAGCTATGTGCCCTAGTCAAGGAGAAGGACGAGAAGATCGAGGAGCTGGAAGAGAAGATCAAGTCCCTAGGAGGGGAGCTCATCTCCCAAGACAAGAAGTTCGCTAATCAAGAGAAGAGGGTGCAAGATAAGAACAAAAGGATTAGGGAACAAAGTCTTGTGCTCACAAAAAACAAGATGGAGTTCAAGAACTTTGCCGCCATTTTGAAGGACCTGCGAGCAGCCAAGAGGAGCTTGGAGGAGAAGATCACGCCCGTGACTATGGGATCAAGCTTGATCAAGAAGCTACAGAAGGAGAAGAAGGAACTTCAAGAGAAGCTTGAAGCTGCTACCCAGGAGCTGCAAGAGGTGAAGGAACTTCGAGAGAGGCTCGAAGATGCTACACCGGAGCCGCAGGAGGTGAAGGAACTTTAGGAGAAGCTTGATGCCATGACGAAGGACATGGAGTTATACAAGTCACTGCTGGAGAAGGAATGCTTCATTATTGAGGATGATGAAGTGGATGATGAGAAGAGTAGTTGGACCACCTTTATTTCTTTAGTTAGACGTTGTTCGTGATTGTAATGAGTACCAAAACTATTTTGGTTTAGCTAAACTTGGTTGAGTTGTGTTAATCTATGTGCTATGCGTGCCTTGCTTTTCACGTGTGCCTTTCTCATGTTTACACAAGGGTAGGAGTTTATTCCTTAGGCTTTCTATCTATTTCTTAACTTGTTTCCCAAACCCCACAGATGGCGAGACGTGGAAACAACAACAACAACAACATGCCCCCAGAGATAGCACAGCTTCTGAACTCCCAGAATCAGCTGATCCAACTCCTCACTCAAAACATGCAAAACAACAACAACAACCCGCCGCCTCCACCACCTCCACCGCCCCAACAAGATCGCTTGACTCGGTTCTTGAGGTTGAACCCTCCAATTTTCTCAAGTAGTTCTGAGCCAATTGTGGCAGATGACTGGCTCCGCACCACCAACAAGAAGTTAGACACCGTCCAAGTTGTGGGAGCTGACAGGGTGCGCTTTGCCACGCACCAATTTGAGGGACCAGCTGCTGAATGGTGGGATAATTACCAGGTCACCCACCCTGATATTGAAGCTATCACCTGGAACCAGTTTGAGGCAGCCTTTCGTAATCATCACGTAGCCGCGGGTGTCATGTCACTAAAGAGACGTGAGTTCCGTGACTTGAAACAACTGCACCGCTCTGTCTCTGAGTATGGGGACCTTTTTAACAAGCTGGCACGCTATGCACCTGATGATGTTTCCACTGATGCCAAGAGACAGGAGGAGTTCCTAAGGGGACTTAATGATGAAATATCTATTCAGCTTGTGGCTCTGAAGTTTGATAACTATCAGGAACTTCTGGACAGGGCAGTTGTGGTTGAAGCAAAGCAAAGGAGTATAGAGAACCGAAAGAGAAAGTCCACCTCACACAAGCACAACTCAGCCCCATATCAGAAGCAACGCACTTTAACCACAATGGCCACAACCACAATGGTCATCGTCATGGAGGACATAACCACAATGGCCATAAACACCGCAATGGTAATGGAAATGGGAAGGATCTGAGTGAAGTGACATGCTTCAAGTGTAACAAGACAGGGCATTATGCAACTACTTGCCCCGAAAAGATGAAGAATGGGAACGGTAATGGAAACGGCAACGGACACAACCATGGCAATGGTAATGGAAATGGGAAGAAGCCGAATCCATTCGTCAAAGCCACGGTGAATCATGTCTCTGTGGAGGATGCTCGTGAGGCACCTGACTCCGTGATTGGTAAGTTCAAGCTTAACTCCACCCCCGCAGTTGTTCTTTTTGATACTGGTGCATCGCATTCATTCATATCAAGGGTATTTGTGGATAGAGGCAAGATACCTATGGAGACTATTAGTACTCCCCTAAGGGTAAGTTCTCCCGGTGGAGAAATAGTGGCAAACTCTGGATGTCGTGGGTTAGAACTAAGGATTGGGGCACACATCTTTCCCACCAGCCTAGTCGTTCGGGAGTCACAAGGCTTAGACATAATTTTGGGCATAAACTGGATGACCGAATATGAGGTAGTCATAGATTGTGCCAAAAGAACTATCGCAATCACGACTCCGGATAAGAAAAGGATCCGCTTTAAGTCAGATTTCGCACTCAAAGGAAGTATGGTGAACTCTCTTAAGGGGGTTAGCTTGGAGGATGTGCCAATTGTGAAGGAATATCCAAATGTGTTTCCGGAAGAATTGCCAGGGATGCCTCCTAACCGAGACATCGAGTTTCTCATTGACTTGATGCCTGGTACTGGAATGATAGCAAAAAGACCGTACAAGATGGATGTTGATGAGTTGAAGGAACTTAAGAAACAACTTAGAGAGAAATTGGACAAAGGCTTCATTCAACCAAGTGCGTCATCTTGGGGAGCGCCTGTCTTATTCGTGGAGAAGAAGGATAAAACCAAGAGACTAGTCGTGGACTACCAGTCATTGAATGAAGTGACAATCAAGAACAAGTACCCTCTACCCAATATTAACGACCTGTTCGATCAACTAAAGGGAGCTAGTGTGTTCTCTAAGATTGATCTCCGATCAGGTTATTTCCAGTTAAAGATCCGGGAATAGGATGTACCCAAGACAGCCTTCACCACAAGATACGGATTGTATGAGTATACAGTGATGTCTTTTGGCTTAATCAATGCCCCAGCTTACTTCATGACTATGATGAACAAGGTGTTAATGGAGTACTTGGATAAGTTTATTGTGGTATTCATTGACGACATACTCATATACTCCAAGGACGAGAAGGAACATGAGAGGCATCTGCGCCTAATTATGGAAAAGTTAAGGGAACACAAGTTGTATGCCAAGTTTAGCAAATGTGAGTTCTGGTTGAAAGAAGTGGGATTCCTTGGTCATATTGTGTCAGCTAAAGGAGTTGCCGTGGATCCAAGTAAGGTAGCTTCCATTACAGAATGGGAGTCCCCTAAGAATGTGGGTGATATCAGGAGTTTCCTGGGCCTTGCAGGATATTACCGAAGGTTCATTGAAAACATTTCCAAGATAGCAAAGCCTATGACAGAATTGTTTAAGAAAGAAAAGAAGTTCCAATGGACCGAGGCATGTGAAGCAAGTTTTTAGGAATTAAAGAACCGCCTAGTAACAGCGCCAGTTTTGTGTCTCCCTGACATCCAAAAGGATTTCCAAGTCTATTGCAACGCTTCTCGACAAGGGCTTGGTAGTGTACTAATGCAGGATGGAAAAGTAGTGTCTTACGCCTCTCGACAACTCAAGAACCATGAGAATAACTACCCCACCCATGATTTGGAACTAGCATCTGTTGTGCATGCGCTCAAGGTATGGAGACATTACCTCATGGGCAAACATTGTGATGTGTTCATGGATCACAAGAGTCTTAAGTATATTTTCACTCAAAAGGAGTTAAATATGAGGCAAAGGAGATGGATTGAGCTCATCAAGGACTATGACTTGGACCTGCAGTACCATCCTGGAAAGGCCAATGTTGTGGATGACGCCTTAAGCCGGAAGGTCTATGTAAACGGACTTACCGTGGGAGAACTTCCAAATGAGTTGTGTGAACAATTCAAGGATCTCAGGTTGGAAATAGTCCCGGAGGGATACTTAGCAACTATGGAGATAGTGCCAATGCTTCTGGACCAAATCAAAGAGGCCCAGAAGGGGGACAAAGAGTTGGAAGAGATAAGAGCTAATATAAGCAAGGGTAAAGCAAAAGGGTTTCATACGGATGAACAAGGAACACTTTGGTATGAGAAGCGTTTGTGCGTTCCCGATGATCCCGATATCAGGAAGATAATTCTTCAGGAAGCTCACGATTCGCCTTACTCAATTCATCCTGGTAATACAAAGATGTACATGGATGTGAAAGATAGATTCTGGTGGAATAACTTGAAAAGAGAAATTGTTGAATACATCTCCTTGTGTGACGTGTACAACAGAGTCAAGGCCGAACATCAAAAACCAGCAGGGCTGCTACAACCATTACCTATGCCCGATTGGAAGTGGGAGAAGGTAGGCATGGATTTTATCACATGACTACCCCGTACTCGTTCTGGGTATGACTCCATCTGGGTAGTGGTCAATCACTTCATAAAGGTGGCCCACTTTAGTCCCTTAAAGACCACCTATACAAGTGCTAAACTTGCTAAGATTTATATGTCAAGGATCGTAAGTATTCATGGTGTACCCAAGGGGATTGTCTCTGATAGAGGTGCCCAATTCACCTCGAAGTTTTGGCGACAGCTACACGAGTCTCTAGGGACACGACTGGAGTTTAGTACTGCCTTCCACCCGCAAACAGATGGACAAACGGAAAGAGTTAATCAGATCTTGGAGGACATGTTAAGAGCCTGTGCGCTAGATATGGGTCTAGCTGGGATGATAATTTTCCCTATGCGGAATTCTCATACAATAATAGTTACCAAACTAGTATCAAGGTGGGTCCATTTGAAGTTCTATATGGCAGAAAGTGTAGAACCTCGCTGCTATGGAGTGGAGTTAGAGAACGTAGTTTTTTTGGACCTGAACTGATCAAGGATGCCGAAGAAAAAGTAAGACAGATTCAAGACAGGTTAAAAGTAGCCCAATCCAGGCAAAAGAGTTATGCTGATTCCAAGCACAGGGATGTGACTTATGAAGTGGGAGACCATGCATATCTCCGAGTCTCACCACTGCGAGGAGTTAAGAGATTTGGAATCAAGGGTAAGTTAGCACCCCGATTCATAGGGCCCTACAAAATCTTGGGTCGTAGAGGGGAGGTTGCCTATCAGTTGGAATTGCCCGAAGTGTTAACTGTTCATGATGTTTTCCATGTGTCGCAACTAAAGAAGTGTCACCCGGAAATGGCCGAAACACCAGCAAAGGATACAGTTCCATTGGACGAGGTTCAACTGGAAAACAATCTCACCTATGAGGAAAAACCCACCAGGATTCTGGAAACAGCTGAGAGAATTACTCGTACCAAGACTATCAGGCTTTGCAAAGTTCAATGGAATCACCACTCCGAGGAAGAGGCCACGTGGGAACGTGAAGAAGACCTGAAGAAGGAACACCCACACCTATTTGCTAACCAACCTGAATCTCAGGGATGAGATTCTTCTTAAGGGGGGTAGGTTTGTAACATCCCAATCTTTACGATTTCAGATGTTACTAGAAGCATGCATCATATCCTTGCATCATGGCATCACACAATAAAAGCTGCATCCCTATAAGTCATATAAAGACTAAAAAGGGTAAAACAAAATCTAACGTCCTAAACCTTTGCAAAAGTGTTATTTTATAATACCATTCTAGTACTCTTCTTTTTACAAAATTTTAGAGACCGGTCTCACTTAATTTGGAGTCCGTTTGCAAAAGTTATTAAACAAATAGTGAAGAAGAAAATAAAAAGATTAATTAAAAAAAGGGGGATCTAGCCTAGCGGGCCGGCTAGACCAGCCCGCGACCTAACCGCCGTCGCGCCTGAGAGAGTAGGCAGCGCGTAGCGTGTGGGCCGGCCCAACTCCGCCCTCCCGCGCCCGCAGCCGCCGACAGGCAGGCCCCACCCGTCATCCCTCTCCCGTCGAGTCCAGGTCGGACCCGAGCACCACCGTGTTGGCGCCAACCTCCTCCGGCCGAATCAGAGCGAACTCCGCAGCCCCCGCGCCAAGCAAACCGCCTATTTAAACCCCTCGACACGCCTCCCAAAACCCTTTTTTTCGTCGTTTGCCACCGGGCTACCGCCTTATAGCTCGGAACAAATCTCGCCGGAGCCGCCGCTGCCAAGCTCGCCGGACCAGGTTCAAGGCCGTCCCTTCTCCTTCTCTCTCCCTCTCTGCCTTCCCCCTTTAATACCACTCTGATTCATGTCGTTTTCCTCTTGAGAAGAGACCCGTGCCGCCACCAATTTGTCGCCGTAGTCTCGCCGGAGACGGGAGGGATCGGCGGAGCTTCACCGCGAGCCAAGGGCACGAGCACCGTCGCCGTCTGTACCAGAGGGACCGCGAGGAGGAGAGACACGTCGTCGTTTGCTTCGCGCAGTCGAGAGCTCGCCAGAACGCCGCCGAGCATCGCCATCGACGCGCCGCCGCCGTCCGTCATCGTCGTCATCAAGCCATCGCCGCCACAGTGAGTTCCTCCGCCCCCTCCGTTAGATCTTGATCCGGCGGTGGAGATTAGCCCACCCAGAAGGGTACTGCCTTGATTACGCGTGGCGCGCGTCGACCAGCGTCTCGCAGCGTCGATGCTGCTGCGACCCTCCTGGACCAATCCCAAGCCGCCACTTGGCGCTGCACAGCTAGTCGCCGCCCTGTTTTCCTTTAAATAGGCAAAAAACACTTTAATCTTGTAAAATTCATAGTAATTCGAGTTTTTGTCCAACAATTGCGTATATTATACCGTTGGATTCGTAAATTTGAATAGAACACATATCTACAATAATATTACTGTTTTACTACAGCAGTCTTGCAGTAGGATTTAAAGTTTAGATTAGAGTATTTTAATTCTAGGATTTTATCCGTAGATCCGGTTTAGTTGATTCTTGTTGCGTTGGCTTTGTATCTACGAGACCTTCTGTGGAAAATTGTTATCTCTTGCTTAGAGTGTTCAGATCTGTTTCGAGGTAGATTGGATGTGTAGATCTATTTCTGAGCTTGATTATTTAGGGATTAACCCAAAACACTTAAAATCTGTGGGGAATCGATTCTAATGACATCCCCAACTCAACAACACCCCCGAATAAAACCCTTGGTCAAAATTGAATCCATCCTTGCATATTACCATGTTGCATGCATGCATATTCACCTTCGTGACATTGATTTGTGCAAATTGTGATTGGATCTATGTTTGTGTTTCGTTAGATTGCTCGGAGTGCGCCGAGGAGTACTGTTGTGTAGAGTGCTGCTCGGATCAAGTCAAGTTACACCACTTATTCATGTTTATGTCCCAGTTTTGACTATGCATGTTTTACTCTTTAAATTCTATAGTATGCATGTGTAGGATTTTTGTAGATTTTCTTAGTACTATTTTGCAAGTGCGGTTTTGTAGTATGCCATGAGTAGCTCTATGCTTAGGATTTTCCATCCCAATAGGTTACCCTGTTTTTCTAAGTTATGCTTGCTATGCTATATACTTATATATATATCAAGTACCATTGGGAGTGTTCGAAAGACTGAAAATTTTCTAAGTATAAAAGCTCTCTCAAGCGAACCTTTTTCCTCTCAAAACCTCCTTCAAAATAAAACTAAGTTTTTCTTCTGGGCGGAATGGTTGTCGGGTCAACGAGTGGAATTTGGTGGAGGAAGGGCGCCCAGGAATCAAAGAAGTCTGCCATGTTTCAGAATTCAGAAGCTTCCAGTGCAACGACAATACATATGGGCTCTGTCTTGGCTTAGTACTTAGTGGGAAACCTCACCGGGGTACCAACATTTGGAGGTTCTTGGCACGGTTGAATCCAGCTGGTGGAGGGGCTACTAAGGGAAGGCCTCGCCATGGTCTTGTCTGTAAAAGGACTTGATCGTGGATTGTGGGGAAAGTGCACAATCTCTCGAGAGTATTGCAATCTGATCGATCAGCCGTGTTCACGGAAACAGAACAACATTGAGCATCTGAAGGATGGAGCCTCTGAAAGATCTTCCTCTCTCTTTTCCAAACTTAAAGTTTTATAAACCCCAAGGCGTGAGTAATATCGCCATTGGGTGGGATTTTGGGAACTTGGTGCGTAATATCCCAGTGCTAGGTTGATTGGGCACTTGGTGAGTAATATCCATGTGTTCCATTCGACCCTATACTACTTATCAAAGTTTACAAAGTAGGGTAATCTCTTCCTCTTTTCTTATTACATTGATAAAATTGGCTTTATGCAAATGAACCCCAAAGTCTACTCTTAGCCTTGCATGTAGAGATAGACTTACTCTTCCTTGGTGTAATTTGCCAATACATTCAAAGTATTGACCCAACTTATTGGTTGCACGTCTTATGTGCAGAATCCGAAGACTGAAAGGTGCGTAGGGATCGCGGGTCTTCACGCAACTAGCCTGAGGCGTTGATGGACTCAAGTTTTACTTAGTTTCTGCTGTTTTATTTGAGCTAGCTATAAGCTATGCAAGTTGTAATAATTATACTCTGGATTATTCGTGTAATAATGACTTGTGTTTTACATGATATTCATCGACTGTGAAGTGCTAGCTATTGATCCAGGGACTTAGGATCCTTAACGATCCGAGGTCGCAACACCATTCTTAGTTCTATGTGCATTGTCCCAAGACTTATTGATTGATGCATACCTTGATATTACTTGTTTTAAACTATTTGTATCTAGTCACTCTTGTGAACTTTGCAGGTGTCCTATACATTTATGTTTGCTACTCTATGAGGGACAAGCTGAATGCCACTATGCTATGTTTTTTTATGTGAAACAAACAAACGTCTTGCAAAGCATTGTTATTCATGAATCTTTTGTTTGTGCCTTTTCATGTTGCATCATAGTTTCTATGTCTTATTGCTAGAACTTTGTCTTTCATGTTATGATTGAAGTACTATGATCCCAGCTTTGAATGTTTTACAAATACTTTGATCAAGTCTTTGATGGTGCATGTCACCTCAAAAATTATTCTTTCTTTTTATCACTTACCTACTGGAGGACAAGCAGGAGTTAAGCTTGGAGATGTTGATACATTGCAAATGTATCTATAATTTTTGATGCTCCATGCTTGGTTTTATCCACTTTCTTGTGTTTTGTCCACACTTTGGAGTACTTTTCATATGATTTCTTGGACTAACCTATTAACAAGAGCCACGATTGCATTGCCTATTTTCTGCTGTTTTTGGTTCCAGGAAAGTCAGAAAATGAATATTCTCGGAATTGGACGGGACAAAAGCCAAAGTGCCTATTTTTCCAGAAGATTCCAGGAGCCAGAATACGAGACGAAGGAGGGCCAAGGGCTAGCCACACCCCCCCTAGGCGCGGGTTGGGCTTGGCCGCGCCAGGGCATGGTGTGGTGGCCCCAGGCACCCCCTCGGTCTCCCTCTTCGCCTATAAGAAGCCTTCTGACCTAAAAACTCCGGGGGATTCGATGTTTTTCTAGAAGGAGTTCCGCTCCACCACCACCACCAGATTCCACGAAACAGCACCAGAAACTCCATTCTGGCACCCTGCCGGGACATGGAATTGGAGGAGATCATCGCCATCATCATCACCATCGCTTCTCCATCGACCATCCATGTTTCCCCCATCTATGAGTGAGTAATCCCCCGCTGTAGGCTATGGGGATGGTAGGGATTGGATGAGATCGTTCATGTAATGGCATCAGATTGTTAGGGCATGGTGCCTAGTATCTTTTATTAGTGCTTTATGACTTTGTTGCGACTTGTTGTGCTTAATGCTTATCACTAGGGCCCGAGTGCTATGATTTCAGATCTGAACATGTTATTGATTCATTATGATAGTATTGTTTCTGGTCTTATCTGCAAGTTGTATACACACGTTGTTGTCCGGAACCTATGGCCCCGAAGTGACAGAAATCGGGATAACCGGAAGGGAATGGCTTTGATGTGAGGATCACATGTGTTCACGGAGTGTTAATGCTTTGCTCCGGTGCTCTATTAAAAGGAGCACCTTAATTGCCACTAGTTCCCTAGAGGCCCCGCTGCAAACGGGCTGGCAGGACAAAAGATGCTGTGCAAGTTCTCATTGCGAGCACGCATGACTATATATGGAACACATGCCTAGGATTGTCTAGTACTTGGATGATTTATCTTATTTATCTGCAATTGCCCTATGTTCTGATTGCTATGTGGACTGTCTTGTCCATGCAACGCCCGTCCATCCATCCCTATGCCTACCGCACTCGAATCCCACTGTTACTTCTTTTGTTACTACTGTCTTTGCTTTACTACTGTTGTTACTTTGCTATTCCTACTACAAAATTGTTGCTACTGATAAACTGTTGTGAGCAAGATTGTTTCTAGGTGCAGCTAAATTGACAACTCAGTTGTTAAGGCTTATAAATATTCTTTGTCTCCCCTTGTATCAAATCAATAAATTGGGTTTCACTTCCCTCGAAAATACTGCGATACACCCCCTATACTTGTGGGTCATCAGTACACGCCGGACATTCCGGCTAGGCCGGAGTGTTCGCCCTGTACACGCCGGACATTCCGGCTGGAATCTTGGTGATTTTCGGGCAGTCCGAGAGTGTTCAACCAGATCAAATCGGGATTGCTAGAGCTACTACAAGGACTAGTATTGCACGCAATATGATGTATCCATGGATCTAGGCAAGTCATTACCCCCAAAAGTTCATCTAGAGCAAACCCTAGAGATGGAGAAGGGGAGGGGCACAATACCAGCATCCATGGAGACCTTCACCGGAGGGGAACGAGTCCCGGCGGCAAAGGGAGGGAATGGCCGGTGGCAGCGGCCGGATCCGGGGTGTAGGAGCCCTCCCGGTGGTGCTCCTGGTCGGGGGCAGAAGGGTCTGGAGGAAGAGGAAGTCGGGGAGGAGAAGGAGGACTAAACCGTCCACTTCACCCCGACCCCTTTTACAAGTTCAAAACCGCTGGGGCCAGAGTGTCTGGGTGAAATTCACCGGAGTGTCTGGAATGAATCAAGCGGAGAGTCCGGCTTGGCCGGACACTCCGATCGGTTCAGTGCGGCCCCCACGACCAGAAAATCCCAGATTCAAGTAGTGGACAAATGTGTGGCAAGAGGAGCATGTTTAGAGATGAGAATAGGCCTGTGATTCAGAAGATGTACTGTGAAGAACCAAGAAACCGTAGATATTCAAGAAGATAACCCATTAAGTTCCAAATCAAACAAACCAAGGACCATTTCTTAAAATATGAGGAGGGTGGTGGCCGAGGCCACTATGTAAGAGTTTGTGGCATGACACCGCGAAGAATTATCCTTGGGTTCATAGCCACTACTCATCAATGAAGCTCACATATCACTAAATGATATTAAAAGAATTGAATTTCTTAATGTTGGCATTATGGGGGGAGAGATAGTCCAATGTATTAGGACCGCACTCCCCCTATCTCCATGCCTGCACCTAAACCAAATAAGAGTCAAGACATAGGTGAGTATGCAAGGTGATTAAGTAAAGTTCCTTGAATCTATGATATTTAGTTCATTCCTCAAATAACAAAACCTTGCTTCATCAAGTGGCTTCGTGAAAATGTCAGCAAGTTGGTCTTTGGTTGACACATATGATAGCTCAATATCACCTCGAGAAACATGATCTCTAATGAAGTGATGATGAATCTCAATATGCTTTGTCCTTGTATGATCCACTAGGTTGTAGGCAATCTTGATAGCACTTTCATTGTCACATAGAAGAGGCACTTTGTCACAATGGACACCGTATTTCTTTAAAGTTTGCCTCATCCATAGCAATTGAGTACAAGCACTAGCAGCTGCCACATACTTGGCTTCGGCAGTGGAGGGAGATATACAATTTTGCTTATTAGAAGACCAACACACCAAGGACCTTCCAAGAAATTGGCAAGCCCTGGAGGTTGATTTTCTATCATCCTTATCACCAACCCAATCTGAATCCGTGTATCCACAAAGAGAGAAAGTTGAGCCCCTAGGATACGAAATACCATAGTTTGGGGTATGAACCAAATATCGAAAGATTCTCTTGACCGCCATCAAATGGCTTTCTTTAGGAGCCGCTTGATATCTTGCACACACTCCTACACTCAACACAATATCGGGTCTAGATGCACAAAGGTAAAGCAAAGAACCAATCATGGACTAGTATACCTTTTGATCCACATCTTTACCATTTGGGTTTAGTTCAAGATGGGTCTTTGTTGCCATGGGAGTGGGAGCTCCATTTAGATCTTTCATGTTGAATATTTTGAGCATATCTTGAGTATACTTGGCTTGGTTGAAGAATGTTTCTCCTCTTACTTGCTTGATCTCAAAACCAAGAAATACCCTCAATTCTCCCATCATAGACATCCTGAACCTGTCAGTCATTAGCTTTGAGAATTCATCATTAAAAGCTTTGTTAGATGACCCAAAGATAATATCATCTACATATATTTGGCATACAAAAAGCTCCCCATTGATCTTCTTAGTAAAAAGAGTGGGATCGATTTTCCCAACCTCAAACCCACGATCTAACAACAACTCTCTAAGGTGCTCATACCACATGCATGGAGCTTGTTTGAGCCCACGGAGCGCCTTATCAATTTTGTAGACGTGGTTTGGAAAGTTGGGATCCTCAAACCTTGGGGGTTGCTTTACATATACCAAATCATGCAATGGACCATTAAGAAATGCACTTTCTACATACATTTGTTGTAATTTAAAGTTATGATGTGCCGCATAAGCAAGAAGGATACAGATGGACTCAAGGCGAGCCACGGGTGCATATGTATCTCCATAATCAATGCCTTCAATTTGAGAGAACCCTTGTGCAACCAATCTTGCCTTGTTCCTCACAACAATTCCATGCTCATCTTTCTTGTTCTTGAATATCCACTTGGTGCCTATAACATTGTGGCAATATTTTGGCTTTTCAACTAACTTCCATACTTTGTTTCTCTCAAAGTTGTTGACCTCTTTGTGCATTGCTTCCAACCAATCCGAATCTTCAAGCGCTTCCCACACCTTTACAACAAGTTCGAGAAACACATCCACAACATAATTGGAGGCTCCCGAATACAAGCAAGTTGTCAAACAATCAAAGAAAAGCTTGTAAGAACCAAATCACAAGCTAGGGTTTCTAATGAAACACTAGAGCAAGGGGGCCTCAAGTGAATGAGGGAAAAAATGAAGATATCTCTTGGTGAAGCTATAGATCAAGGCCTCCTCCTTCGATTCTCCAAAGATCAATGACTTTGGATGGTTGAGTGAAGAGATCTTGAGGATTTGGTGGCTCAATTGGTGCTGCTGTTCTTGAGGTGGACGAGCAGCTCCCAAGGTAGAAAAAGGGGCCTTTATATAGCCCCCTGGAATTAGAGCCGTTGGGAGCCACTTACCCCGGACAGTCTGGCAAATACTGGCTGGACAGTCCGGCCCAGCCGAACACTCCGGGTGACAACCACCGGACACTCCGGCCTGAGAAAGTTTCTGGCCAGTGTCCGGACAGTGTCCGGGTAATGTACGATATGGCACACAGAATGTCCGAGCAAGTCGACGAATTCCTACGGCCGGACAGTCCGGCAGAATCCAACCGGATAGTCCGGCTTGGCCGGACACACCGATGCATATCAGCCGGACAGTCCGGCTAGGACTTTGTTCCTACATAGACTTGATCCTGGGAAGCCCTTTTCCTTCAGTGCAAAATACACTAGAGTAGATGATATCTCCTCAAACATTTAACAACAGATTAAACCTATCCAAGTGTTGTCAACAAACATCAAATTAATAGGAAGGACATGAATGTCCTTTTAATTGCAAATAAAGGCAAACAAATAAACAAACTAGCTGGCTCCTTTGAGCCTCCACAAATTCTCCACTAGATCAACTTGCAGTTGGCTATGAGTATTTGTGTCTCGAACTTCCTACCGCCTAGCGAGAAAAGTAGCAAACGCAGGTGGTACTTGGTGGTACTTGGTGGTCAATATTTGCAAGAGGTCCTTGGCGATAATACTGTTTAGTGTCAAACACTCGAGTCTCCCGGTCGCTCTCGATGATCATGTTGTGCAAGATCAAACAGTCAGTAATGACCTCCCACATCTGATCTTTCGACCAAGTGAGGGCAGGGTACCTGACAATGGCAAATCGAGCTTGCAACACACCGAATGCCTTCTCCATATCCTTCCTGCAAGCCTCCTGCTATTGGGCAAACCAAGCTTTCTTTCCTCTAGACACAGGGTTTGAGATTGTCTTCACAAATATTGACTATCTTGGGTAGATGATATCTTCCAAGTAGTAGTACTTGTCATACTGGTGGCCATTGATCTCGAACTGCACTAGAGGAGCTCTTCCTTCAACAAGCTTGGCAAACATATTTGAACACCGCAGCACGTTGATGTCATTGTGTGATCCAGCCATACCAAAGAAATCATGCCAAATCCATAGATCCTGACCTGCCACAACCTCAAGCACCATACTACATGATCCTTTGTGACCTTTGTACATGTCCTGGTGCGTGAAATGGTCAGTTCTTCCAAACCTAGTGCATACAGTCAATGCTTCCAAATATTCCTGGAAAACCCCTTGCAACATCATGTTCCAAGATCCGAGCTATGTCTTCTGCATTGGGTGTTCTCAAGTATTTTTTTTCATACACTGCCACAATTGCCCTGCAAAATTTGTACATGCAATTGATGGCTGTGGACTCCGCCATACGGGGGTAGTCGTCCTATGTGTCTCCAGGAATTCCATATGCAAGCATCCGAAGAGCAACTGTGCATTTTTGGATTGTGGAGAAACCAAGCGTGCCGACGACATCTTTCTTCAGTTTAAATTAGTCGTCGAACTCTATCAATTCCTCGACGATGTTTAGGAAAAGCTTCCGGCACATTCTGAAACAGCGCCCAAATGTGACGTCGCAATGCAATGGGTTGTCGACGAAGTAGTCGACGTAGAGCATGCAGTAACCTTCAATTCTCTGCCTCGTTTGCTCTTGCGCCGCCCAGGCTTTGAACCCCAGCAGGCGGCTTCTCATCGGCGTCGGCGATCGAACGCAGTATGTGGGCGGCTTCGCAGGCGCGTGTCGCTGATAGGGCTAACCCGCGTCGTTTTGAGCTTCATCCCACGCGCCCGTTTACCCCCGTGGATTGTGTTTGGCCTGAGAGCACCTGATGACTAAACAGGCCGTTTGGACGCCAGAATATATTTGGAATGCACGGCTAGAAGTTATTTTGGACGTCAGCACACCATGTAGACCTTGTCCTTTAGAACCGAGTGGAGATGCCCGTTCCCATCGAACCCTGGACGAACACTCCGTCCTTGACTCTCGAAGCTTCATTTCCAACCGGAATCCAAAGCCCAAAGCAGGGCCGGCGCAGGATTCGGCCCCAACACCATTCGGCGCTTATATATAAAGCCCCACACATCTTCCGCTAGAAAACAAACCAATCCCACACATCCTCTTGCATAGCAAGCCATCGTTCGGCAACTAGATTTCTCATACCAAAAGCGTTCCCCAAGGGAGGATCCTAGCTAGCCGCGGCGGGATGGCGTCTCCACCACCACCGCCGCCGCCGCCTCCGCCGTGCTACTGCTGCTGCTGCGCCTGCCCCCTCGCAGATCCGGTGATCATCCTGCGCTTGCCCTGCCGGCCCTCCGTCTTCGCCCCGGACCGCCCTCCCTGGATGTCCCAGCTCGCCGAGGCCGACTTTTCCAAGGCGTGCGTCGCGGACCGCGTCTGCAACACCTGCGGCTGCGCCGCCTTCTGCGACCACTGCTGCGGGGACCACCACCGAGGCCACGACACCTCTCCCGCCACCGTCGCCAGCGGCGACCACGCCGTGGCGGCGCACCGCAGGGACTCGTTCTGCATCGACTGCCGCGTCGCCTTCTGCTCCGAGCTGTGCGCGTACCACAACGCCGTGGGTGGTGAAGGCGAGGGCCACGAGGTCATCCCCATCGACGACTACGATTGCTGGTACTGCGCGCGATGCACCGGGTCCGAGCGGTGGTTCCTCGCCGCCTTCGACGGCGTCCAGGTTGGTGACTCAATCGATCGACTCGGCCTTGTTCTACTCCTGGATGCTCATCGATCTAGTAGGATCCTCTTGTAGTTCTCTGTTGATTTGGGTTGCGCTGGTTTGTTTTGGTTGCAGACTTTTCGGGACAAGCATGGCAACTTTCTCGTGCCCTTGCACTGGAAGCGGGCGGCTGTCCGAGACGCGGAGTGCCGTTCGTGGTTGTTTGGGCTCCTGGCCGCAGACTTCGACAAGACGTGTGCCACGGACCGCGTCTGCAACACCTGCGGCGGCGCCGGTTTCTGCGAGCACTGCTGTGGGGAGCACCACCGAGGCCACGACACCGCCGCGAAAGAGGAGGATGGCTCGGAGGCGACCGCGCTTGCGCTTCACCGGAGGGACTCGTTCTGCATCGGCTGCCACGTCGCCTTCTGCTCCGATCTGTGCGCGCACCACGCCGTGGGCGGTGGCACCGAGAGCCACGAGGTCATCCCCATCGATGACTACGACGACTGGCACTGTGCGCGATGCACCGGGTCTGAGCGGTGGTTCCTCGCTGCCTTCGGTGGCGCTCCGGTCAGTTGATTGATCGTGTGTTTACTCTTGAATTGATTGATCGTGTGGAAGTTGATTGGGTTTCGCTGATTTGGCTGCAGACTTTCGGGGACAAGCATGGCAATCTGCTGGTGCCCCTGCGGCGGAAGAGTACGGCGGTCCCGAAGCCTGGCAGTGTGAAGGTGGAGGACGGCCAAGGGTGTCCTCAGTGGTTGTATCAGCTCGTCGCCTCGAACTTCTCCAAGACGTGCGCCCGGGACCGCGTGTGCAACACCTGTGGCGGCGCCGCCTTCTGCGGACACTGCTGCGGGGAGCACCACCGAGGCCACGACACTGCCCCTGCCACCGCGAAGGATAAGGACGGATCGGCGCCGTCCGAGGGGCACCGGAGGGACTCGTTCTGCACCGGCTGCGGCGTCGGCTTCTGCTCCGAGCTGTGCGCGCACCACGCGGGCCATGAGGTCATCCCCATCGACGCGTACGGCGACCGGCATTTTGTGCGAAGCACCGGGTCCGAGCCCTGGTTCACTCCCAACGCCTTCGGCGGCATCGAGGTGCGTAGCGCGATCGATCGACACCCTCGTCACTCTTGATCGTTCTTGGCTGATTGGCACACTGGGTTGCGTTGGTGCAGACTTTCGAGGACAAGGATGGCAACCTGATGGTGCCCCTGCAGCGGAAGCTGTCCAGGTTCCCGGAGCCGGGCCTGAGGTACGCCAATCGCCACAACGGTGAACCAACCACACCGCCAGCCGCCGCGAACCAGTTTAAGGAGATGGATGGAGGTGAGGTTCGTTAGATAGGGGAGATAGTGTTTGCCCAGCTATTAGCATCGTCTATCAACTGAGTAGTGAGCAGTATCACGAACACACTGGTGTTGGTTCGACTCACACTTCGGAACTAGTATTCGGAAAGTGCCATCAATTCGATCTACATACTCAGTTTGTGTCTGTTTGGAATCCATAGATTTTGAGATCGTCAGGCATTTTACATGTATACTGGTTAAGCAGGCGAAAGAATATCGGACCATCTAAGATGACTTTGTGTCCAAATATATTGCAGAAAGGCGAGTTTGATTCAGTACAACCCCCTCACCTAAACTCGTATAAATACATCTAACCTCAAACACAAGGATGCCTCAGATCGCTTGATACCCCTTCGTTTTTAGTATATACACATATAACTAATTCTGTACAAAACACTGTATACCTAAATTAAATAATACTTTTTCTAGCCGTACGTGTACTAGTACAACCTCTACGCTAAACCGGGAAAAAAACGACAATATACGGATCATCGCCGGTGATGGCCGTGTCCGCCGGCGAGCCGTATCCTCACACGCGATGGTGGAGTGGTTTCCATAATAGGTAGCTCGTACACGCCGGGGCCATGCCTTGGCCTTTTAGATGTTTGCCGGCGGACACGGCCGTCACCGGCAAGCGCGGAGGTGGCGAAGTGCAGGTTGCGGCGACGCCGCGGCGGCGGCTGTGTAAAGAATGTTTGGAGGCAGACTAGATAGTTCGGCATAGTGTTCGGCACGGAGCCGGACAGTCCGACTCACTAGTCCGGCATCAATACGTCAGACTTGTCCGGCGTCAAACTAATACGTCCGGCAATGTGTTCGGCCATGTCAGGAAATTAAAGCCGTCCTGTCCGATTATATCGACGGACAGTCCGATGTAATTGTTTGTAGCTACGAAATTTCAACAGAAGCTAAATAGCTTTGCCAGACATGTTACCGGACAATCCGTCGGACGTGTCCGGTGGTCAAAAAAACTTCTACGTAGATTTCTGCCTAAACTATTCACATACGCCGGCTTGTTTATCCGTTCCTTCCGGTCTGTCCGGTAAAAGTTTAAAACATACGAAACTTACTGGGCACAACGACATGTGGCCATACTTCTCTACTTCTATGATGATCAGGGAACACATTATTGATGATTATGAGGTTGTTGTAAATTCGCATCATATTATATCAAACGAATCGATCTCATCATAATTCGATAACACATCAAAGATATAATACTGACGTGGTTAATTTCCCGGAAACAACGGAAAATGTAGATAGACCATAATACAGATAAATTTAGCTGGAACAACGATTGTATGAAGACAAATAAAATATGTTCTCTCACTCATTACATAGGATACCGAAAAGTTACTGTATGCATAAGGTATTTTGTTCACATAGAGAACCAAGTGTTGAACATGGCCTGGAAACCTTCTTCGAGACAAAAACCCGACCATATCCAAAGGTCTTGGCTCTAAGAATCATCTTTGTGGTACTTGAGATTAAGCAGATTATTTTTGACATTGTCCAACTCATTCGTAGGTGATAAGATTATTTCCGTGAGTACAACTTCCCTGGTTGAGTCAACGTCAGTCTGTAAAAAAAATGCACAAGTGAATGTAGATGTTATAAATGATCTTGTTGTTTGACATGTACGAATCATCTTGACGTATCTATGTAAGAGTATTTTTGAACTCATCACAGTCCTATTCCTCCGTACCCTTGAGGATCCAAAGTCCACACGAGTTAGTGTCATAAATACCAATTCAAATAATAGTTTACCATAAAAATACCACAATGAGGTTAAGTTATAAATTTTACTCACCCATCCCGTTGTTTTCGCATGGTGTATTGTTTTATAGGCCAGTTGGAAGGATCAGGAAAAACGTGATCGTCCGAACTTGCCTTTGCTACGTCATAAGCAATTTCGGATCTCTAAAAAAATATACTTAGTACCGAGGACACCTAATGTAATATAGAAAAGTGCGATGAGAACATACCAAAGCTTTAATTGTACGCCTGAAGTTATCTAGTTTAAGTGAATCTAGAACTTGAAATTCTTCCTTTGGCGTATGCATCATGACGGTGATCCAATGATTCCCACCAACATTTACGGCGAAGTAGAGCTATAATAATAAAGTAAAAGTATGTTTAAAATTATATGGAATGAATTATAAGTATCATTGCATGTGCTTGCACTTACCTTCGGTATATTAAAATACTCAAGAATTCATCTTCCAAGTGCATTGTTCTTCTCTATTTCCACCTGGGGGTGATCCGGTGGATGATGATCTTTACCCCTCGACTCTCCGTCTATGCGCCATTTCGACCTCCATGTGCTGGCCAAGAAACGATCGTATAGAAGCCGAACAGACAAGTGTTGAATATAAGCATTGATGATCTGTAAAAAAAATATAATGTTATTTAGGCATGTAATCGAGATGGTTGTTTTCTAATGTAAACGGATTTTATAAAATGATGAAGGATTGTGCGTACATTTCCCAGTAGCTAGTTATGGGTTATGATTATTGCAACTTGTTCTATGATCAACATGTTTCCTTCAAATCTAATTTTTTTGGCACACCGTCGTGGACAGTGTGATAATTCTGCTATCAACGCCACAACTACTTCTACATCTTCTTCTGTAAAATCATTTGCCTTTAGCTGCGCATCTTTCGTATCGAAGAGACCTGCATGCAACACGTAACGAGTTGAATTTAGTATGCAAACATCGTTAAGAATTTACAAGTGAAACATTGTAATGTATAAACTTACACTTTGTCACTTCTTCCCCACGGATTTGACGCTTGTTTGCCTTTTTAGACAAGAAAGGGGACTACACCTGCTTTCCGGCAAAACACCTCCGCTTTGGAACAAATTTTGACCTTACAGTCTCAAACACAGACGATGATAAAGATGACGATGGTCTAGCAGGAGAAGGATTGTGTTGGGTCCGCAGCATAGAAAATAAAAAATTTCCTACGATGAGAACTATACGCCAAGATCTATCTACTAGGTACAGAGCAACGGGTGGACATACATCCATCGAGAACTTAACCTCGAAGACAACGAGTTTTGTTAACGAGTAGGAACTCGTGGTTGATGTAGTCGTACACTTGCCGATCTCAAGATCGTGTGGAAGTCCGAGCAGATCCGGCTGCAACACGTCCTTCAGATCCAGCTCCAGCAAGTCCAGCACCACCAAGTCCAGCACCGCAAAGCAGCGGTGCATCCGTGATCGCACACACGTCCGGTACCCCGACAACCTCTGTCCCTCGCTCCAGCAAAGCAGCGGAAGCAACAATTCTTTTCCAGATAAAGCCACCGGAAACATGTATCTCGCTAATCCGAGACCATGGAGGAATAATACTAGAGGGGGAGAGAGATCCTTCACGAGGAGGTGTGTGGAAGAAGGGGTGTGAGGGGGGCCTTTTATAGGAGGAGGGGAGGGTACCCCTCCCCATGGCCGACGCCTCAAGGGGTGACCCTTCACCTCCTCATTCATGTGGTGGTAACTCCCTCCACATAAATTTGCCCCTTCACATTCTCTTTTAAAGTTTCCACTTTAAATGCATTAAATATCTCCAAATTTAATGCTCTCTCATTTAATAAAACTCTTTTATTAATTTTATTCAGAATTTTTTTAATTATTTTAATTAACAAACATTCACATAAACCCCCCTGCAACATTTTAATATTACATTCAGAACCAATTTCAGCAATTTCACCCGAAACAGTTTCGGTGTCTATTGAAATAATTCCAGCGCTTTCTTAAATCTTTATCTGAAACATATTTGCTCCAAATGGTGTCGGTATCCAACTCTACGGTTCGCAAATAAGACAGACATGATCGAGACCCCTCTCAGATCAATAATCAGAAGCGGGACCTGGAGATCCATACTGACTCCTACACATTCAACGATGACTTCTGTGATCGTGAGAACCTTTAACGCTAGTAACTAAATCCCTTTGTCTCACGATATATTACATGTCCAAGATTCGATCATCGGTATCTCCATACCTAGTTTGATCTCGTTGCCGATATGCACTCTTTTCTCGTTCCCGTGATATAACATTCTAGTGATCATATCACTTGCTTGCAAGCTATCTTAATGTGATATCACCGAGAGGGCTTAGAGTATATCTATCCGTCATCGGGATGGACAAATCCCACTCTTGATCCATGAGCCTCAACATAACACCTTTGTAGCACTGAACCCACCTTTATAGTCACCCTGTTAAGGTGTGACGTTTGATGTTATCAAGATACTCTTCCGATGTCAGCAATTAACATGATCTCATGATCTAAGGACTAAGATTACTTCGTATGATGTTATAGCAATATAAACATAATGACTTTGATCGTAATGCTATACTTCGGATGAATGTTCATCACATCATTCAACTAATGTTGTGACCTCGTTATTAACAACATCTAATATCCATGATTAGGAAACCTTGATCATCTTGTTAATCAACGAGCTAGTTTATATGAGAGGCATAACTAGAAACCCTTTTTGTTTATTAAACACACATGTATTGACGTTTCCGATCAACAATTATAGCATACAAAATAAACATTTATCATAAACATGGAATAAGATAATAACCACTTTATTATTGCCTCTCGGGCATATTCCCTTCAGATTGTTATTTGGAATCAGGATAGGATCATCTTTGTCACCCTTGTTGCTATTTTCACCATCCAGCTTGTCCTCATTGACAATATCCTCGCCAACATCCTTCTCCTTAAAAACATTATCATCAGTACCCTCTTCGTTAACAGACATGAAATTTTTTGGTGAATAAGCTCTCTTTTTTATGTTCCTGATGTCCCCTTCGGACGTGTTTCTAGCGAGAGGTTTATAAATGACTCCCTCCTTATTGAGCATTTTCATAAGACTCTGCAATAAAAATGGTAGACATGTCAGGAAACGTGCAAAACGAATGATATATGCAAAATTTAGCTCGTCGTGCGTTTTACCTTGGTGCATAAATCTGGCATAATAGCTAATTGCTTACGAATAAGAGTAGTCTCATTAGCTAGACGATTAACTTCTTCGACAAGTCGTTCCACAACCGCGGGGTTGGTTGCGGTAGGTTTCTTTTGTTTTGAAGGGGAATTTTTTAAACTAGGTGTTTCTCTCTTGAAACCATTCGTTTTGTTTATTTTCGAGCGTCTATGCTCAAAAGGAATATCGTTGTCAACATGTATGTAAAAAACAATTTATTTTTATTGAACATGAGTTACTGAAACAAATACCGACAATAATAAATCTCTTATATTGCCCTTTCCACAGCCATATACCATGTCATCCGTGTCTCTTTTCTTCGCTTGTTTCTCAGTCCAATTCATCATGAGTGGGACCATACAAAGCAATGGGTCAAATACCGAATCAGAAGCGTGTTTATCTTTTCGAAATACATGTACTGCAGGAGAAATTATATAAAATTTGATTAAGAAATAGTTGCGATGAAAAAATAGTTAAATATTACGGTGTACCACTAGTGCCGCCATATTTCCCTTTGGCCAGTGGTTTATTGCTTTTCCATCTTTATAGTCTTTTAGTGCTTCTATAGTGTATCAAAGTGTAACGTTGTTCCAGTTTAGTTTTTGAACTCGTCTAAGATCTTGTACCGGTGCGTACATGGACTTTGGAATAATTTGGGTAGAGAACGGCGCAATGACTATGTCGTTGAGTACCAGTATGGCCTTTTGGAAAAACTCATCATCGTGGGCTCCACGATCTACGATATTATTTATTACGTCATCAATGATGAGATCAGTAAGCTGATATGTTTAACCTTGCTTCCATCCCTTCTTAAACGATTATGACAGCAGGATCCAAACCCTCATCTTCTAAACTAAATAAAGTATATATATCCCCATTAGTAAGAATTTTTTTATCATTCTTATCATTTACCAAGAATGTTTCTTTTATTGGATCAAATCTATTAATTAGGTATTACAGCAGACCAACACGCATCCTTATCGATGGAATATCCAGCATACAATGGAGTCTCGTTCCTACAAGTGCACTTCGCTGTCACTTTGCCATTTGTTATACAAGACTACACCACTTTTCAACAGAGCAAGAGATTACCTCATAGTAATCTTCCATCCTGTAATCAGTATAGAAAATAAATCTTTTCAGACGATAGTACCCAAAAAGATTGTACTAAAATTCTAATAATAAAGAGGTAGGCTGGATGGCATGTATTTAGCTAGACATGCCGGCATGTATATAGCCAGACAGACGGCATGCACAGAGCGGGACTGGCCGGCTCAAAGTGCGTCGTGGCAGACAGATCGTCCGGGTGCGTTCCGGACAAGCCGTCGTGGAGAAAGCCGGACAGACCGACATGTACGGATGATATCCAAACCATTCGAAATGCTAGATATTCTCAAGATTGATCATTGTTGACCTCGACTCATAGCAATAAGAACCCTAACAATAATGAAGCCTACCAATGGTGAACTCTAGCATTAATGAATCGGATCGATGAACATAAACCCTACCAACGATAAACTCTAGAATTGCTAGATGGATCATAGCATTGACGTAGAATACATAGCTGATAGGATGGTGCGAGTGTGTAGATGATTTCTTAGGAGCCCGGTTTTCTGGGAGAGTAGCTGCTCGATGCAACGTCTTCTGCCGACTAGGTGGGTTGTGACCAGTTAACCGATGCATGCCTACCGTAGGAGACGAGGAACATAGCGGATGAGAAATCAATGAGGTGGCTAGCCTGAGCCAGGGTTTTGAAGTAGTCGGGGTGAGGCGAGGAATTTATATCACAGTAGGCGGCGGCTCGAACGCGTAGTACGTTACCGGACTGTCTGGTCAAACCAAGGCCAGATTGTCTCGCCTTCCCACCCTTACCGCGCACATCCCACGCCGGACTGTCCGGCTATTAGGCTAGAGAGACCGCTGCTAGCACATGATTTATCTTTTAAAAAAAAATCTACATATTTAATTCTATACTTACTTTTATGACACATACAAAAAATAATGAAATTCAAACATATTTCAACATCACGCCATGCTTGTATAAGTATGTTGATTCCTCGTGCAGGTTGTTGGGGGGGGGGATACCCCCGGGTAAGGTAACACCGGGTCACCTCAAGGCAGGCCGAGTTAGCCGAGGTATGACAAGATCAAAGCGAAAGTTGGCCGGGTCACCTCAAGGCAGGCCGACTTACGGAATAACCCGGACAGGAGGATGTCCACCTAACTGTGTCCCGGACGACGTATGCCGTATGCCGGCAGGCTTTTTGTAACCTGTATGCAGGTACCCACAGGGCCGGGTTATACCAGGCTTGCAAGAGAAGGAAGGTATATCGCTGGTCAAAAGGTGATCTCTGTGCGCTGGAGCGTGAGCAAAGCAAACAGAGGGAAGGACCAGCGGGCGTGGCCAACAAAGGTGACGCGGCTTATGTCGGCTGACGCTGGCGCCGCAGAGGCTTACGTAGCCTCTGCATGGCTTACGAGGGCAAAATGTGACCCGGTCGGTTTGCTATTTTGGGAGAGGCATATTCCCAGGAATATGCTTCCACGTATGCCCTAGCTAATAGCCTGGCCTCCCCTTTATAAGGAGCCCTAGGACTTCAGTAGAGGGGGATCGCGAGGTAGTTGGGCTAGAGATTGGCCTGTTCATTGAGTAGAGGTAGTGGTGAGAGTAAGAGAGCTCCGTCTTCCTCCTCTCCCCAGTACAGCTCAAGGAGCATCTATAAACTTGGTGAACTTAGAAAATACAAAACATCTGTATGTGGAATCACCACATTATCCCTCCCTGGATTCCTCTAGTGCATATTGGCCCCACCTTTAGCCTATCCATGGCATCTGTCGTGACACCACCACGACAGTTGGCGCTCACCGTGGGGCTAGCGGCGCTAGCAGGAGTGAAGATCCGGATGGGAAGCATCATCGGCACCGGCGAGCGCATCGTCTCTGGGCTCGTTCAGCGCTTTAGAGCGCTGGACTACATCAGCGACAATGCTGGTAGCTTCGGCAGGTGACCTCCACCGTGCAATGGCCTCTTCATCAAGCTTGGTACCCACAAGATCTACGTCGACGTCGATATGTCTTGCGTTCACCCACGGCACGTCGTCGAGGGAGGCGAGCCACCCCTTAGCGCGGCTCACGGTGCGTGTATCACTCGCTCCCCTGACTACGTTGAGGTGATGATGACAACGCCTGACGCCGGCGCGAGCAAAGACCCGGCACCAGATCCGGAGGTAACACCCAAGGCGCCCAGGAAAAGTAGAGGTCCTCCGCTAGAGAGGCCAGAGAATGTGTTGCAGCAGGCAATAGATAGCTTGGCAAGCCCCATAGCACCTGTGGTAGATCCGGCCCAGGCACAAGCCTAGTTAGAGGAAACTAGGCAGAAAATACTAGAGGGTGCGAAAAAGATAGCATGCGGCTCGATGATGCGTTGAACATGACGCCATGCAGCGTACGCAAACAAATAAGGTAGATGCTGTAAAAGTAATAGGGAGAAACCTCATCAGTAAAATGAACAAAGAGGGTGAGACTAGAGTTGAGGAATCATAACACATTTTGTCCATGGGGCTGCCGAAGTACAGCACCCCGGCAAAGAACCTCAGAGCAGCGGATGCAGCTGCATCCGAGTTAGAAGGTTTGACGGGTGAAGCCCAGCAAAGACAACAAGAGAGGGTCAATGAGTTAGTTCGAATAGCTAATAGACAAAATGAGGAGTTGCTCAGGGCCAACCCGGCAAGAGCAGGGGCTTCCAAGGTCGTTTATTCGGCAGTGGGTAACCCGGAGAAATCTGTTGGGGCTGCATCGTCCCCTCATGGTGGCCCAAGAAGAGAGGAAGTGGTAACCTCAGCAAGGAGAAACAAACAAATAGTCCCATATGACCCGGCAAGGGCAGGGAAAGGAAAGGCAGTGCAACGAAATGAGGATCGACAAAGTGTCAGCCGAGGTAACCGCGACCAAGGCGATGCCGGTCAGAGAAACGCTGGAAACAGCAATGTCGGACAGTGTAACTCGACGGGTGCAGGGCAACAGCAGCAGCGGAATATACCACGGCAAGAGCGAAGTGCCGGCCAAGGTATGCAACAGAGATGTGCTCCACAAGAGCAAGACAGATACAACGACGGTGATTCGGAAATGGTGAATGCAGGATACCATAGGCCAGAGCATCATGAGATAGGATCAAGGTTGGGAGGTAGGAACTTGCTGCCGGATGATGCCAGACTAAAGCTGGATCGGCTCTACAGGTCAGAGCAAATTGAGGTGCAAGGTCCTCCGGGTCCGGCGTGTTTTGGGCCCCGGATCATGAAGGAGCCCCGGTACCTAACTTCCAGTTACCAAGAGGCACAAAAATGTATGACGATAGCACAAAGCCAGAGGATTGGTTGATTAACTACGCGACATCTATAAAAATTGCTACAGGCAACTTGAGATGGGCTGTGAGATATGTACCTCAGATGTTGGAGGGGACAGCGAGGATATGGTTAAACAATTTAGCACCCGGTAGTATCAACTGCTGGCTGGATTTCCAGGAAATGTTCATCAGTAACTTCTCAAGCACATATCAGAGGCCGAACGGGCCACAGACCCTAGCAATGTGCAAGCAGGGACCAAATGTGACAAACCGAGAATTCCTAACTCGCTGGTGCAATGTGCAAAACTCATGCGAGGGCGTGATTGAGTCACAGGCCATAGCTTGGTTTGAACAAGGGTGTAGATATGCAAGCATGTTGTGGCAAAGGTTACAAAGGGATATGCCAACTACCTTGGCAGAAACAATCCGGATTGCTGATTCATACGCTTTAGGTGATCCGACTCAACCCCGGCTTGTGTCAAACGAGCCAAATGAGGAATACTATTAGCGAGACGGAGCCGGATCATCCCGGCGAAATGACTACATGAGTAAGAGAAGAGATGATAGACCGGATTACAGGTACAACTCGCAACAAGTTGCTGCTGTAAATCAAGATCAGCCTGGAGCAGGGAGTAATCAGCGTCAGAAAACTGGAGGGCAGCAGTGGACCCCGAGAAATGATGGCAAGAAAACTTGGACGTCGGAGCAAAAGAGACAGTGACAAGAAAAGAAAGACCGGCTGAGATATACTTATGAGCCAATGCTGAATCAGCCGTGCAAATTTCACACGCCAAATCCGAGTAACCCAGCAGGTCATACAACCCGGCAATGTGAGTGGATGACGAAGATAGAGAAAAGTGGCTCGGGGAATGCTCAGGCACCTCGGAACGATCAACCTCGACATGAGTTACCTCGGCAGCAGTTGCTCTCTGGAGAAAATACGCAACAGTTAATGTTACCACCACCTCCACCGAGGTATGAGAATCATGAGAGAAGGTATGCAGTGCATCACGTGGAAAACCAGCATCAGCCGGATCAAAGATATCCTGGCAATGAGGGGAGAAATGAATACATAGAGCATCACCAGAGTTACTGTGTGTTTACCATGGAGGAAACGGATAGAAAGAGCTTGCAATGCCGACATATGGAAGTGAATGCGGTTATGCCGGCGGTGATGAGGTATATGCCTTGGTCGGATCAGGAAATTACCTGGAGTATCAAGGACCATCCCAAGCTCATGCCGAGTCCTGGTTCGTATGCATTAGTGCTGGACCCAATGTTCATCGGGCCAAATATCAATGTGAGGTTCTCTAAGGTACTGATTGACAATGGCAGCAACATCAATATCATGTACGTGGATACAATGAGCAAGTTGGGTATCTCAGAGAACATGCTCCAAGCTACAAGGACAACTTTCCATGGCATTGTGCCAGGTATTTCCTGCGAGCCCATTGGAAAAGTATTGATGTGTTATTTGGCACAAGAGATAACTGCTGAACTGAGAATTTGGAATTTGAGGTTGTGAACTTAGAAAGTGTGTATCACGCGTTACTCGGCAGGCCAGCCCTGAACAAATTCAGGGCATGTTCACATATAAGCTACCTGAAGATGAAGTTGCCCGGGCCAAATGGAGTAATCACCATAGCTAGGGATTTCCAGCGTTCCATTGAGTGTGCGTCGGCCGGGTCTAACCTTGCCGAGTCACTCCTGATTGCACAAGAAAAGAGAAAGATCCAGGAAGTAGCGGCATTGGCTTAGTCTGCGCAGCAATACATGCCGGCAATGAGTAACCCGCATGGAAGTGTCTCATTTCAAGCAACAAAGGATACAAAGAAAGTACATGTTGATGATCTATTCCCACAGTGCACCATAACAATTGGTGCCAGGTTAACTTACAAATAGGAAAGCGAGCTCGTCAACTTCCTTCGTGAGAATCGAGATATCTTTGCTTGGTCCACACAGGACTTGCAAGGTGTTCCGAGGGAGTTGGCCGAGCAAACTTTGAATGTGAGACCCGGAGCAAAGCCGGTGAAGCAACTTCTCTGCCGCTTCGCCGAAGACAGGAGAAAAGTCATTGGAGATGAGATAGCTCGGCTCCTCGCAGCCGGGTTCATCATGGAAGTGCTTTACCCGGATTGGCTATCTAATCCGGTGTTGGTGGTAAAGAAGAAAGATGATCCGAATGTGGCAGTGGTTTGGCGTATGTGCATCGATTACACGAACCTGAATAAGGCGTGCCCAAAAGATCCATTCCCACTGCCAAGGATAGATCAGGTCATAGATTCTACTGCTGGGTGTGAGTTGTTGTCGTTCATAGACGCATATTCTAGTTTCCACCAGATACGTCTGAACCCGAATGATCAAATAAAGACTGCGTTTATTACCCCGTACGGGGCTTATTGCTATCGCACCATGCCTTTCGGTTTACGTAATGGAGGGGCAACATACCAAAGATGTATGCAAAAATGTTTACACGAGCAAATTGGCCGAAATGTGCAAGTGCATGTGGATGATGTGGTTATAAAAACCAAGGAAAGAAAAATTCTCCTTGACGATATCCGGCAAACATTCATGAACTTAAGGAGGTTTCGATTGAAGCTTAACCCAGAGAAGTGTACCTTCGGTGTCCCGGCTAGAAAATTACTCGGATTTCTTGTCTCCAGCCGACGTATCGAAGCTAACCCAACTAAAATCCGAGCCATAGAGCGAATGGAATTGCCGAAGTGTCTTAACGATGTCTAGAAGTTCACTGGTTGTCTGGCATCCTTAAGTCAATTTGTCTGTCGGTTGGGAGAAAAGGCATTGCCTCTCTATCAACTAATGAAAAAGTCGGACAAGTTCGTATGGGCCAGTGAATAATGAAGCCTTCATCCAGTTAAAGAAAATGTTAGCCACTGCACCAGTGTTAGCCTCTCCACTATCAAAAGAGCCAATGTTGCTCTACATAGCCGCAACCAACCGGGTTGTAAGTGCAGTGATTGTGGTAGAGCGCGATGAGGAGGGTAAGTCAGCGCAAAGTCCAGTCTATTACCTGAGCAAGGTATTATCAGCATCAAAGCAAAACTATCCTCACTATCAGAAGATGGCATATGGTTTGTATATGGCGGCTAAGAAGCTAAAGCATTATTTTGAAGAGCACCCTATCAAAGTGATATGTGAAGCCCCCATATCTGAGATAATGAGCAACAAGGATGCAAGCGGCCAGATTGCAAAATGGGCAATCGAGCTAGCCCCGTATGCTCCACAATACGACAGGAGAGATGCGATCAAGTCTCACGCTGTGGCTGACTTTTTCGTGGATTGGGCCGAGATGCAATATGAGCCACCGTTGCCAGATCCGAACTACTAGAGAACGCATTTTGACGGATCAAAAACAAAAACCGGGTTAGGCGCCAAAGTTGTGCTTACCTCACCCAAGAAAGACCAGCTGAAGTATGTGCTGCAGATCCACTTCACAGCATCAAACAATGTTGTAGAGTATGAAGCACTTGTGCATGGGCTCAAAGTGGCAAAAGAAATTGGAATACATCGGATCCAGTGCTTTGGTAACTCGAATCTGGTAGTTCAGCAAGTCTCAGGGCAATGGGATGCTTTGGATGCAAACATGGCATTGTACAGATTTCATGTGCAGAAGATATCAGGATACTTCGAGGGATGCGAGTTTCACCATGTACCCCGGCTAGAAAATGAGGCTGCCGACGTACTGTCAAACCTCGAATCAACCCGACAAGCGATCCCACCGGTGTAGCACTAGAGCACCTCAGAAAGCCATCTATCAGGCCATCCCTAGAATCCGAATCAATCTATATCCCGGCGAATCCGGAGTCGGAAGTTGTGCCCATGGACATTGATGTGGGAAGTGGTTCAGGAAACCCGGGGACTACTTCGCAGGACCCGGGGACTGCGCAGCTTGACCCGGCGGAGGTTATGTCGGTGGATCAAATGGAAATTGATGAGGATGTGTTTCTGGTGCGAGCTATACCAGCTTGGGCACTGCCCATATTCCAGTTCCTAAAGGATGGAACTTTGCCCAATGAAGAAGTGTTTTCGAGGCAAATTCAGAGGAGGGCAAAGACATACACGATTATCAATGCCGAGCTATACAAGAGGAGTGTCACGAATGTCCTGCTTGATGTGTTGACACGAAGAAGGGCTTGATATCCTCCGAGATATACATCAAGGGGAATGTGGGCATCACGCCTCATCCAGAGCCTTAGTGGCCAAAGCTTTCCGGCATGGATTCTACTGGCCAAGTGCCTTGGAACAAGCAGAAGATCTAGTAAGAAAATGTAATGGTTGTCAGAGATATGCTACCAAGACACACATGCCAATGTCGGAGATCAAGACCATACCAATTACCTGGCCATTTGCTGTATGGTGTTTGGATATGGTTGGCCCATTTAAGCCGGCAAGAGGAAATATGGCCCATATCTTGGTTATGGTTGACAAGTTTACCAAATGGATAGAAGTAAAGCCGATAACAAAATGTGATGGGGCTACAGCCGTGTCATTCCTCAAAGATATCATTCTGAGATATGGCTATCCTCACAGTATCATAACAGATAACGACACCAATTTTGCTGAAGGAGCATTTGCGTGATTCTGCCGGGATAAAAAGATCCGGCTGGACGTTGCCTCGATAGCCCACCCCGCATCGAACGGACAAGTGGAAAGATCCAACGGATTAGTATTTTCCGGGATAAAACCCCGGTCATTGAGCCGCTGCAAAGATCAGCGGGGTGCTGGATAGAAGAACTACCAGCGGTACTGTGGAGTTTAAGAACAACTCCGAATCGATCAACAAGCTATACGCCATTCTTTCTGGTATATGGGGCAGAAGCTGTATTACCAGCCGACATAGAGCATGATTCGCATAGGGTCACCCAATACACAGAAGCCAAAGTGCGAGAAGCCCGGCAAAATGATGTTGATCTGCTGGAAGAAGCGAGAGAATTGTCAGTGTCCAGATCCGCCATATATCGGCAAAATCTCCGACGCTATCATAGCCGGAAAGTAAACCCCCGAGTCTTCCGGGAAGGTGATCTGGTATTCCGGCTGGTACAACGTACTGCTGACATGCATAAGTTATCCCCCCCATGGGAAGGGCCATTCATTGTGAGCAAAGCTTTGCACAATGACTCTTATTATCTCATTGATGCACAACCACAGGAGAAGAACAAGGTGGACAGGTCCGGCGAGGAATCTAAGCGTCCATGGAATGTAGCTCTACTTCATCCGTTTTACACTTAACGAAGAAGTGTGTGTATCCGAGTCTCTCACATGTCGGTATGTATGCCGGGAATGAGTTTATCAATGAAATCTTGGCACCTCGAGCAGTAACTCGAGGACTGCCTTAATAATATTTGTTGTCTTCTGTGTTTGTTATTTATTTTTATGTCGGCTAGCTTAAGTTGCTTCTGCCTAAGCCGGATTAGTAGTGTGTGAGCACCAGAAACTCAACTCTTCGACTTGCTGCTGTCCAAAAAGAATTGGCTTCATGGCAAGCAAGAGAAGAAGTTTGGAATTGCGAAGCACACGAAAAACGACTAAGGAAAAGAACGTAATCGAGCCGACATTGGTTATTTGGACTAACCTTATGTTTACTTTACTTTTACTACGCTGGATTATTTTGAGCTAATCCTAAAGTTTCCAAGTATTGTTAAGTTAATTTTTGAAACTCGGACTCGTAAGTCACAAAACCGAATCAAGGTAGACGCGAGCCGAGCCATGAAATTGGAGAAACAAGAAAATGAAACTCAGGGGCTACGCCCAAATTAATCTGGTGTGAACAACTTAGTAGCAAAACATAATCAGTATGCTTAATACATCTGCACCTGGCATACCGGGGATCTGATAAATTTCAAAGTGTTTTTGGTGCTCAAGGAGTAGCAGCAACAGGAGGTAACTCGGCGCCAGCGGGTGGAACTCCAGCTTCAGTCTCGTCATCATCTTCGTTATCTTCAAGATCCGAGGCTTCGTCCTCCTCCTCGTCACCCAAATCATCTTCAACATATTCATCATCAATCATGCCGAGGAAGCTTGGTCCTTCGTTCCATTGATGGACATGGGCAAACTAGATAATGTTGTGGGCACAAGCCTTGCACCGAGCTACCCAATCTGGATCATTCGACCACCTTGACCCGGTGGACAAGCGCTCGAGAACCTTCATATCTAGTTTTTCATACCACGTGAGCACGAAGTGGAGGACAGTATCAGCTCCAGCACGTGCGACATATTCCCTCCAGAGGTCGAGCTGGGTCTCGCGATCCATCAATTTGTTGATCAGAGCAGTGGACCCCTCCGGAGGATCCTCACCAGGACAAAGGGCACGGAAGATCCGGACGGCTGAATCCAGGAGACCCGAACCATAGTTCTTCACAATTTCAATCCGGGAGGATAGACTGACTAGCAGATCCTCCATGTCATAAGGAATGGGTTCAGAGCCAGGATCAGTTGGGGTACCCCTCTGCCGGCAGAACTTGGCAACGACAGTAGCCGCAATGGCATCACCCTCTGGGAATTTGCCTAAAAACAAAACAAGTGAAATAAGTAAAAGAGTTTAACCCAGAGAAATACATGTCGGCTGAAGGAAAAGAGTTTACGGGAGATATGACTATGGATCCGAGTCAGCTCTTTGGTGCAATCAGCACGCCTCTTCCAGAGCTTCTCAAGTTCAACATTAGCCGAGTCAAGCTTGACGCCGGCCTTCTTCAGCAACTCTTGATCTTTTGCAAGTTGAAGGCTAAGATGTTCTCGCTCTTTGGTGAAGTCTTGGCCAGCCTTGTCCATCTCAGTCTTGTGGAGCTCTTTGAGTTTTTTCATCTCAGCCTTGAGCTTGGCAAGTTCATCATCCTTGGCTCGGAGTTTGGCAAGTTCGTCATCCTTCTTCTTGAGCTCGGCCTGATGTTGCCCTGCTTGTTCGAGAAAATGCAGCATCATATCAGGCACGGGCACACAATCTTCAAGGGATGATGCAATGGTTTGTTGACACGGCAGAGCCAAGGTATGAATATCTGCCGAGCTCAGGAGAAAGGAGAGAGAGTACGAAAATTGAGTAACCAAAGTTAATTACCTTTTATCTTGGCTAAGTTTTTCCACATGATGGTGTTTTCGGCCTCCACTCCGGCTGTGCAATCCGAATGACAGATTAGTTCGGCGAAAAAAGACAAAGAAAGATGGGGGAGAAGTCAAAGAGAAAACTTACCCTTTTTCTCGCATTCAGCAAGAAGAGCAGTATGTTTCGCGCGTAGCACCTTGTGTGAGTCCAAGAGGTGTTGAAACTCAGCAGTCCAATGATTGGTAGTGATCTGAAAAGAGCAAGGTTGGCTCAGCTATATGCATATTCGAAGTGTACAAAAATCCGGGCCAAGTGGAACTTAACCCGGCTCTAGGTATGTGCATATTCGAAGTGTACAAAATTCGGGCCAAGTGGAACTTAACCCGGCTCTAGGTGTGTGCATATTCGAAGTGTACAAAATCCGGGCCAAGTGTAACTTAACCCGGCTCTAGGTGTGTGCATATTCGAAGTGTACAAAATCCGGGCCAAGTGGAACTTAACCCGACTCTAGGTGTGTGCATATTCGAAGTGTACAAAGTTCGGGCCAAGTGGAACTTAACCCGACTCTAGGTGTGTGCATATTCTAAGCTACTAAGGAGCTACGCTAGTTCTCTAAGGAGCATCCGGCCGAGTAACAAGTTACTCCCCCGGAGGCTCGGGGACTAATGGATATGTCTCTAAGCACTTGTGCATATTAAGTAAAAGACAAAGTAGCGTACGTCCATCATCCGACCAACAAGGTTGATAGCCTTAGCTGCCGTGTTCATTTGTGCGCTAAATTCGGCGGGCCCAAACTTCTCTGGGAGATCGTCGCTTGGATTGACGAACTCCACTTTGTTCCAATTGTTGACATATTCAATCAAAGCTGGAGGATAGCCCTCTCCACTAAGCATGTGGGGCGCGACCAAGCCTTTGGCGTGGGCCTCTCTCCTTTCAACTAGGGTGGCAACAGGCCTGGTATGCAATGTGAGTTGTTTGCTGCCAGCTGACCTAGAGGAGGCATCTCTCTTTGGGAGCATGGACGCAAGGGTGCACTGTCCAGCCTCGATCGATGATGCTTTGGTGGCACCAGAACTTTTCTTCGCCTTGGATTGCTATTGGGAGGACGAGGCTTGATCTGCAGATTTGGACTTGGGTGCAGCCTTGGTGCTAGCGGGGTCTTCTCATCGGGTCTTGGAAGACTCGGACGAGGCAGAAGGAGTTGGTGCTGGTGCTGGTGCTGGTGGTATTGGTACTGATGCTTGTACTATTGCTGGTGTTGACGGTGGTGGTGTTGTTGCTATCTCGGGGACGACGGGTTGTGGCTGAGCCGATGAAGAGCTGGGAGCATCTGCTACCTCGGCCGTGCCACTTCCCCCAGCTCCGAGGTTGCCCTCCTCTAGACGAGGTGGGCTAAGACCCGGAGTAGCCACTGAACCCTCCTCAATTGGGCTCAGTGGGCGTGTGTTGTCACCACGAGGGGGAGTTGGGGTGCGCCGGAAAGATGAAGTGATGCTGGAGCCGCTTGATACGTCCAAAACGTATCTACTTTCCCGAACACTTTTGCTATTGTTTCTCCTCTATACTTGTGCGATTTGGATGCAACTAATGCGAACTGACGCTGTTTTCAGCAGAATTGCCTTGGTGTCTACTTTTTGTGCAGAAAATCAACTATCAGAAAAAATCCCGGAAAATATGCCAAAAATCCTATTTTACCCTAAGACTCCAGGAGCCAGAATACGAGACGGAGAAGAGCCCTAGGGTGGCCACACCACCTGCTGGCGCGGGCCAGGCCAGGCCGTGCCAGGGGGTGGTGTGGGCCCCCCAGGCACCCCCTCGACCTCTCTCTTCGCCTATAAGGAGCCTTCTGACCTAAAAACTTCAGGGGTTTCGACGTTTTTCTAGAAGGAGTTCCGCTCCGCCGCCGCCACCGAAGGGGAGATTCGGGGGACAGAAAGTCTCTGTTCCGGCACCCTGCCGGGACGGGGAAGTGCCCTCGGAGCCATCTCCATCGATCTCCACCATCATCTCCATCGACCATCCATGTTTCCTCCATCTATGAGTGAGTAATCCCCCGCTGTAGGCTATGGGGATGGTAGGGATTGGATGAGATCGTTCATGTAATGGCATCGGATTATTAGGGCATAGTGCCTAGTATCTCTATTAGTGCTTTATGACTTTGTTGCAACTTTGTTGTGCTTAATGTTGTCACTAGGGTCCGAGTGCTATGATTTCAGATCTGAACTTATTATTGATTCATCATGATAGTATTGTTTTGGGTCTTATCTACAAGTTGTTTACACACGTCGTTGTCCGGAACCTATGGTCCCGAAGTGACAGAAACAGGGGTAGCCGGAAGGGAAAGGCTTTGATGTGAGGATCATGTGTGTTCACGGAGTGTTAATGCTTTGCTCCGATGCTTTACTAAAAGGAGCACCTTAATTGCCAGTAGTTCCCTAGAGGCCCCGCTGCAAACGGGCTGGCAGGACAAAAGATGTTGTGCAAGTTCTCATTGCGAGCACGTATGACTATATATGGAACACATGCCTAGGATTGTCTAGTACTTGGATGCTTTATCTTATTTATCTGCAATTTCCCTATGTTCTGATTGCTATGTGAATTGTCTTGTCCATGCAACGCCCGTCCATCCATCCCTATGCCTACTTTTCGAATCCCACTTGTTCTTGCTTTTGTTACTATTGTCTTTGCTTTACTGTTGTTGCTGCTTTACTATTCCTACTACAAAACTGTTGCTACTGATAAACTGCTGTGAGCAAGATTGTTTCTAGGTGCAGCTGAATTGACAACTCAGTTGTTAAGGCTTATAAATATTCTTTGGCTCCCCTTGTGTCGAATCAATAAATTGGGTTTCACTTCCCTCGAAAATACTGCGATACACCCCCTATACTTGTGGGTCATCAAGACTATTTTCTGGCGCCGTTGCCGGGAGCATAGCTTTATTTATCAAGTTCACTTGGATTCTCTATTGTTCGCTGCTTTCCATCCATCATGGGTAAGTCTCGTGATGGCAAGGTTCCTATTTTACCATCCACTACAAGAATAGGTACGGTTCTGAACACCTCTACCACTCTTGATTCACCGCCTGTTCTGAGTAAGTTCCTTACACCACCACATACACATGCTACACATACTGCTACTACTGCTGAATCTGAAACTTCTGATGCTTATGATGCTACTTCTACCGTGCTTGATAAGAGTGGTTCATTAGGTCCTTTCCTAGATGCTAGAACTATAGTTGGAAATACCGAAACTCCTAATGAACACACTGCTACACATGTTAGCTCACCTGAGTCTAATGAGAGTTATGATGTTGAAGAAGATTATGTTGAGATGACTGATGAGTTTATTGAAGAATGTAGGAACACCCATGATAGGAGAGCCGCTAAGAATCTCCTTGAGAGGCGTACTATTAAACCCAAATTATCTCTTGATGCTAAGTTTGCTGCTTCTCCCATAATTATAGATGAAGATTATGATTTCTCTCTCGATTTATCTTACATAGATATTGTCGAGAAAGAACCTTTTAGCGGAACTAAGAATGAAAGTGCGGTAGCACATATGAATGAACTTTCTACCATGAGTGGCTTGTTTTCTGATGATATTAAAATGCGTACTTACTTTGTTGCTAAGATTTTCCCTTTTTCATTGAAAGGAGAAGCTAAAACTTGGTTTGGTAATTTACCTCCTAGATCTATTGATAACCCTGAGTGCTTGTTTAATACTTTCCTGCAGAAATATTTTCCTCCTAGTGCTAGACATGCTGTTTTGCAGGAACTTTTTGATTTTAAACATGGAGAAAAAGAGGTATTGCCCGAATCCTGGGCAAGGTTTTGTGCTTTGATTCATGCACAGGATGGAAGTCCGTTACCTAAGAATGAACTACTTGATATATTTTATAATGGACTAACCGAAGAATCTAGGACATACCTAGATAGTTGCGCTGATTGTGTTTTCAGGAATAGGACTCCCAAGGAAGCTGAGGAATTAATGGCTAAAATAAGCAAGAATTATGAAGATTGGACTCCTCCTAAACAAGCTATACCTGAAGTAATTGTACCTGAACCATCTATTCCTGTGCCTATTCCAACATCAAAGAAGAGGGGAGTTATTGAATTAAATGATGAAGTGATGAAGGAAGCTAAGAAATGTCTTAAGGAGAAGGGAATTAAAGCTGCAGATGTCAAGAATTTACCTCCTATAGAAGAATTATGTAAGCCTATTCCCTACTCATCCACTATTGAGGTACACTCTCTCCAACACTTTGATGAAGGTGATATCCCTTACTTGAAACCTCCTGATCAATGCTTAGAAGAATTTGATATCTTTATTGTTAAGCAAGATAACTTTAATAAAAGGGTGCAAAATCATCTTATGGAAAACACTAGAGCTATTGTTGAGTTCAAAGATATTGTGGAAAGAACCTCTAATGATGTTAAAATGATTTTTAAACACTTTCAAATGGTTCAAACTCAAATAGATCAACTCGTTAAAGTGCAAAACGACTTGCTAGTTAATGCTGCTAAAGAAAAACATGCTTATGAAATTAGAACTAGAAGTGGTGCTGCTACCCAGGATCCTCTATATCCTGAGGGGCATCCCAAAAGAATTGAGCAGGATTCTCAACTAAGCTGAAAATAGTGGTTCTACTCGTAAGAAAAGGAAAAAGAAACATAAAACTGTTGTAGAACCCTCTGAACCTGCTATAGATCGTAATAGTATATCTATCTCTGATGCTAAAACTGAAAGTGGTAATGAAGAAAATGAAGTGCCTAATGAAGAAAAAGTTGAAGAAGAACCTGAAAACCACACTAATAATACTAAATACACTAAGGAATATTTTATTGCTAAGAAACATGGTAGTGAAAGAGAACCTTGGGTCCAAAAACCTATGCCTTTCCCTGATAAGAAACACAAGTCAAAGGAAGATGAACACTATAATAAGTTTTGTGAGTGGATGAAACCTTTATTCTTGAAAATTCCTTTGACTGATGCTATTAAATTGCCTCCTTACTCAAAGTATATGAAGGACATTGTCTCGAATAAAAGGAAGATCCCTAATGAAGAAATCTCTACTTTGCTTGCTAATTATTCCTTCAATGGTAAGGTTCCTAAGAAACTTGGAGACCCAGGGATTCCAACTATCCCTTGCTCTATTAAGAACATTTATGTTAGAACTGCTTTGTGTGATTTGGGAGCTGGAGTTAGTGTTATGCCTTTCTCTCTCTATAAGAGACTTCAACTTGAAAAATTGATACCAACTGATATATCTTTGCAAATGGCTGATAAGTCTACCACTATTCCTGTGGGTATATGTGAGGATGTACCTATTCAGGTGGCTCACAATTGCTTGATACTAACTGATTTTGTTGTGCTTGAAATGCATGAAGATGATAATATGTCTATTATTCTTGGGAGACCTTTTCTTAATACTGCAGGAGCTGTTATTAATTGTAATCAAGGAAAGGTGACCTTCAATGTTAATGACAAGGAACATACTGTCTATTTCCCCAAGAAGATTGAAAGGACTTATGGTTTAAATTCTATTGAACATGTTGAAGGCATTCAAGTTGGAGATATATATTGTCCCATACCAAAACAAAAATTTGAAACTATTATGATTGGGACCATTACTATCAAGGTTGAGGTAACATAATCATTAGTGGAGTACAAAGTATTGTCTCATATGCAATTGTTTTGGTGGCAAGACTTGATCAACCCTCCTAACAAAAGGATTCCATTGAACAAAACAACGTCTTCATTATGATTATATCCGTTTATTTCTATCCTTTGCATTTTAGTTTTTGCTTTCGCTTAGTTTTATTTGTGTTGTTAGTTTGCTTGCATGCTAGAACTTCTGTAGTTCTAGCCTTATTTTGTCCTTGCATCATGTTTTCAAAAAGAAAAAAAATCTATCTGTCACAAAAATCATTCTTCTATTTCTGAAAAATGCCCAAAAATAAAGTGTCTCGAAAAATTCCAGAGAATTCATATTAAATTTTTACGTGAAAAAAGGGGCAGAGGAGTACCTGGTAGGTACCAGGGGGGCCCACCAGGCAGGCACACCACATGGTGGCGCGGCCAGACCTGGGTGGCGCCAAGCCCTGGTGTGGGCCACCCCTGCCCCCCCACTACCTCTCTCTCCTACCACTTTCTTCTCTCTCCCGAGTAAGCTCCAGTTCATAGCTCAAAATCGCGTTCTCTCTGTGCTTGCCCTCGATTTCTTCGATCTCTTTGCTCAGCCCATCTTTCTTGTTGAAATTTGGAGCAATTGTTCGTTGGTATGTGACTCCTCCCCTTGTCCAAGTAGATTTGTGTTTAGTGGATTGTATGTTGAGTATTTTGCTGCTGTAGGTGACTGGTTTTGAGGGCTTGTAAGCTTGTTTGATGCTTAGAGATATAGTTTTGATGCATGTTTAGGCCTCTTGCTAGTCCCTATGAGTAGATTCCTTCATTATATTTACTTTGCAATCACTTGTTTAATAGGTGTTTAAATTTCAGATTACCAAGCATGAACAACCACACTTTTGGAGAGTTATTTGAGAGTGATGCACCTAGGAGGTCAAGGCCCTCAAGAACAGCCTCTCAATCTAGGCCATCATATAATGAAGACCTCATTGCATCACGTATTGGCAGTGAAAGAGATGATGGGGATGCTCACCCATCCTCTTTTCCTTGTTTTACTTTCTTGCAAGCTGCAGGTATTCTTGATGATTTCTTGCTACTGATTGAGAGGGTTGGCTTGACCTCTTATATGCAAGATGAGAGTGCACAATACGCTATGCTCACCAAAACTTTTGTTGAGAGCTTCTCATTTTCTAACACATCCTATCATTCTACTGTCTCATTTAAGATCTATGATATGCCCTTCACCATGCCTTTGGAGAGATTTTGCAGTATTGTAGGTGTGCGTATGGCAGGGACCGTGAAGAAAATTCAAGGGCGACCCGCTGATTTGTTGGAGCTTTACCGAGGGGTGACCAATGATGATGACCGGCGTGGTATGAAAGATAAGAAATATCCAACTCCCTGCTCTTAGATACTTTGCTTACTATCTTGCCACTAGTGTATTGGGTAGGGAGAACACTAGTAATATCTCCAACTATCACTTAGCTTTCCTTGCTGCTGCGCTCAACAATGATACTCGGTACAATCTTGGCTCTCTTATTGCTCGCCGCCTAGCTGCTAGGGGGCCTATCTATGGGGGCATCATTGCCTCGCGTGTGGTCGATGCATTAGATCTCTCGGTGGCTCCTGATGATGTTATGCTAGCACCACAGAGGCTCGACCTTGTTGCCATGAAAACTCATCACTTTGTCACTGCTACCTCTGATTTGAACAATCTAGTATATAGGATGCTTTTCACTGACGGGGATGAAAGGGAGATCCTTTTGCCCCAACCTGCTTTGTTCAGTGTTGACAGGAGACCGTGGTCACGCTCCAAGGAGGAGGTGGACGAGCAGCTTCGCTTGTTGGGTTTCCACGAGCAGCACCAGGAGGATGTGCCCTCCTATGATTATTCCGCACATTACGGAGGGATGTACTCTGGCTCGCACCAGGACGAGGGTACCTCCTCGTCGTACCCCGGTGACACTTCATCTTGGCCAGCCTGGGATTGATACCCACTTAGGCCAAAAGCCTAAGCTTGGGGGGAGGTACGCCGACACCGCACTCATCTCCATATCATGTTGCGTCGGTTCTTTGTATATTCATGCTTTCGTTCTCTTTTTAGTTTTCGTTCTTCTTTGCTTTTGCTTTCTAAAACACAAAAAGACCAAAAATATTTTTGTTGTTTCTCTTTGGTTTGCTTCTTCTTTTTTCTTTGGTTTGCTTGTTCCTCTTTGCTTTGTTTGAACTATTCGAAAAACCCAAAAAGATTTTGCTTTGCTTGTTTTTTCTTTTGGTTTTTGTTTAAAAATCGAAAACACCAAAAATATTTGTCGTTCTTCTTTGGTTTTCTTGAGTTGGCTCTGAGGTTGGCAGTTCTCGATGGATTATTGGTTTCATATTATTATTCAAGCCATACAAGTAAAGAGCAATAATGAGGATTAATGACAACTTGAGGCGTGGTAAGAGGCTGGTAACGAACTCTATTTTTCTTCATTTTTGTACATATACTCATCTTTGTGAGCTTGCTTAGTCCGTTCATGTAGGGTGTATGTTATCTTTGAATGCTTAGTAGTTCTTGCTTTCTTGTGATTAGCTCCAGCCCGCTAATAGTTTGTTGCATGTCTCATGAATGTTTGCTTGCATTACGCTATTCATAAATTGGTATGACACCGTGGTATCCTCCTCTGAATGTTTCATTTGAATTGACTTGGCACAATGTCACGCATGCACAAGACTATAATCAGTTGAGCTTCGATGAATTATTTTGCCTTGAGGATCTTGAACCATTTTCATGCCATGAGTAGTCCTGTTTTGTTGCAAGCATGATAATGACAGCTATTGCTCTCTCGTTTGTCGCGCCCTTACTTTTGCTAGCCTTCACTTCCACTGAGTGTTTTACTCATGTTTCCAACTCCCTAAACCAAATATTTCCAAAGTGTCCACCATACCTACCTATTAGCATTGTTTGCTATCTCCGTGCATATTCAATATGCCTTGTTTTCTTCCGAATAAAATGTTTGCTTGTTATGAGAAAGTTAGTTAGTAAAGCTCTCACGAACTTGATGGCACACTTTATTTTCTTGCACTTAATAAGCCTGAACCATTGCGTCCTTCTTTGTTGCGCATATGCTTGCGCTTTATGAGTTGAAGTTAGCAGAACCATGTATCATGGGGACCGCTTTCAACGCTTCATAGGTACTTTGTACCTAGTTGATATCATGTTCTTTTGCTTATGGATCCCGACGGTGTGAAATAAAAGTGGAACTTGTAAGATCATGGAGTTTGTATGTATGTTAGAAAGCGCTGGGCGCTAGCCTAAGCCATGCCTAATCATGGTGGAAACTTGCAGCATAACCATAATGAGAATTCTATGAAGCATCCTCAATAAAAATCTATGCACATAGTAAATAAAAAGATCGCTGAGATGCTCATTGTCTGCTCGCCTTGTCATTTTGATTATGGGATAGCTCCTGTATCATATGCAAGGGGTACTCGTTGGCGGTTCTCTATGATACGTATATACTTACAATGACAAGAGCTTACTTGTGATTGAAGTTGAGTAGCATGAGGATCGGTCTTCGTAAGTAAGGGGCATGAGACTTCAATTTATAACTTCTCAAGCATGTCCTCTTAGTTGTGTCACTTTCACCTTAACCACATTAAAGATGCTTATGATAGGGGCAATGAGAGCTCAAAGCTAACGAGTATCATACTTTCAGCATTTGGAAGCCTTTCGAAATTATTCAAAACCTTTTTCTTCCACTTGTTGAGTCTCCACATATTCGTTGAGCACCTTCTTGAGAGCATGTTGTCATTCTTTGTGTTTGTTCCAATACTTGATTATTTGTGTTATGACTTTGATGCTTGTATCTTTGATATCTTTACCTTTAGTCATCACTTGAACTTCAGAGGTGCCTTGGCATTCATAATCAAAGGCAAGCGAGATACCACTCTATCATACCTTTCTATGAGCATTGTAATGTTGCTTATGTTTGTGCTTCATGCTACTTATTATTCTTGAGTTGGAATCTCTTCATAGCTTGCAATAACTATCAAGTAGACTCAGTTGCATACTCTTTATTATGAATTGTCTAGGTAGTTTATCACATTGCTGAGAATATTTACATCATATGAAGCAAATGTGTTCGTGAAAGTTCTTTTATCGCACTCAGTTTTCAACTGAATTGCTTGAGGACAAGCAATAAGCTAAGCTTGGGGGGAGTTGATACGTCCAAAACGTATCTACTTTCCCGAACACTTTTGCTATTGTTTCTCCTCTATACTTGTGTGATTTGGATGCAACTAATGCGAACTTACGCTGTTTTCAGCAGAATTGCCTTGATGTCTACTTTTTGTGCAGAAAATCAACTATCAGGAAAAATCCCGGAAAATATGCCAAAAATCCTATTTTACCCGAAGACTCAGGGCGAATACGAGGCGGAGAAGAGCCACAGGGGTTGCCACACCACTTTGGCCTTGGGCAGGCCAGAGCCAAGGGGTGGTGTGGGCCCCCCAGGCACCCCCTCGACCTCTCTCTTCGCATATAAGGAGCCTTTTGACCTAGAAACTTCGGGGGGTTCGACGTTTTTCCAGAAGGAGTTCGCTCACTGCGCCACCGAAGGGAGATTCGACAAAATTGCAGAAACTCTGTTCGGAGGAATTATATAGAGCCATCTCCATCGATCTCCACCATCATCTCCATCGACCATCCATGTTTCCTCCATCTATGAGTGAGTAATCCCCCGCTGTAGGCTATGGGGATGGTAGGGATTGGATGAGATCGTTCATGTAATGGCATCGGATTATTAGGGCATAGTGCCTAGTATCTCTATTAGTGCTTTATGACTTTGTTGCAACTTTGTTGTGCTTAATGTTGTCACTAGGGTCCGAGTGCTATGATTTCAGATCTGAACTTATTATTGATTCATCATGATAGTATTGTTTTGGGTCTTATCTACAAGTTGTTTACACACGTCGTTGTCCGGAACCTATGGTCCCGGTAGTGAAATGGGGTAGCCGGAAGGAAAGGCTTTGATGTGAGGATCATGTGTTCACGGAGTGTTAATGCTTTGCTCCGATGCTTTACTAAAAGGAGCACCTTAATTGCCAGTAGTTCCCTAGAGGCCCCGCTGCAAACGGGCTGGCAGGACAAAAGATGTTGTGCAAGTTCTCATTGCGAGCACGTATGACTATATATGGAACACATGCCTAGGATTGTCTAGTACTTGGATGCTTTATCTTATTTATCTGCAATTTCCCTATGTTCTGATTGCTATGTGAATTGTCTTGTCCATGCAACGCCCGTCCATCCATCCCTATGCCTACACTTTTCGAATCCCATTTCTTTGCTTTTGTTACTATTGTCTTTGCTTTACTGTTGTTGCTGCTTTACTATTCCTACTACAAAACTGTTGCTACTGATAAACTGCTGTGAGCAAGATTGTTTCTAGGTGCACCTGAATTGACAACTCAGTTGTTAAGGCTTATAAATATTCTTTGGCTCCCCTTGTGTCGAATCAATAAATTGGGTTTCACTTCCCTCGAAAATACTGCGATACACCCCCTATACTTGTGGGTCATCACCGCTCTGGGGAACCTCCATCGCAGCCCTGTCGAATCAGACAACGAATAACAAGTTATAACAAAAAGAAAGGCATATAGACAGAGAAGCATGAAGCAGAGAATTGGACAAAAGAAAAGTGACTTACTCGTCAGAAGTCAAAGGCTCCCTGGGCTTTCGAGCTCTCCGGACTATGGCCTTAGTCGGAGGCTTGGTGGCGGCCTTGTCAGTGGACTTCTTCTGCCTTTTGGTTGCTTGGGGAGGCTCGGAAGAAGCAACTGAGGTAGAGGCATGTTTCTTAGATGCGGCTGGGGCCGGCTCACTCATAGCAAGAGGAGGATCTTCATGGATCTGCCCAGCCGGGTTAGCTGAAGCCGGAAATGCGTAAGAAATAGGCACTGGGTCAAATACCTCCACCACCTCAATATCGGAATCATCCTAGTCGTCAGGCCAACTCCTTAAGGAAAAGAAGTTACCAGAGGGTCGCTTGGTTGTGTCCGGGGCAGGCAAGAACATTTCCTGATCCGGCTCCTCCTCGTCTGAAACAAGTCGATCTTTCCCCCATTTGAGGGAAGGCTCGATGCCATCTTCAATGGTCTGCTGAAGAAACAACTAAAAGGAAAATGCAAAGGGATCAAATAAACAACATGCTCCGACATAGGATATAACTCAGAGAAGGATTGGGTAATGAGATTTACCGCAGGAGGAGGCTTGTCCCGGCAGTAATGCTCCAACCCCCACTCCCAGTCAGTGGTGAAGTCCTTATCGATCGTGAAGATGGCCTTGACCCGGCGGAAGATCTTAGTGTTGTTCAACTCGAAGGAGGAGGTCTGGTTGGGGTCAAGATGCCCGCTCATATGGCAGAGCTTGTGAGTGCGCTTCTGCAGGGGGAGATCCAGCTGCGGGCGAATGTGATCATCACATCCTCCTTGCACAGCCCCAGATCCTTCAGCTCCTTGAACTGCTTATTAACCTGATTCGCCAAGGCAGTTGGTCCCTTGGGAACCCGGTCCCACAGATCCGGATTAGGAGGACCCATCATGAAGGGGCGCAGCCGGATCAGATCCTCATCCGAGCCATTCCTCACATAAAAGAAGGTCCGGGCCCAGCCCTTGCAAGATTCAAGCCCCGTGACTCGAGGGAAGACAGATTGTTTCCGGGGAGAGATGGAGGCGGCACCACATTGGGTCAGGTGCTTGTCCTCTGGGGCACGCTCCTTATCCGGAACCGCATTCCTCCGCAGGCCAAAGAATCGGATCCAAAGCTCTTTAGTAGGCCACAAGCCGAGGTATCCTTCTACGCCGGATGCGAAGGAGGAGACAGATGTAATGGCATTCGCCAGAAGATGGTGAGGTTGGAGTTTGTAGATATTGACGAAATCATGGAAGAAGTCACTCACTGGCAGGCCGAAACTACGCTAGAAGTGAGAGAGGAAGACGACAAACTCACCCGGATTGGGTGAGGGAGCGATCTCCTCGGAGGCAAGGCGGGAAATTAAGCCTTCGGGGATGCAGCGGGTGTGGTAGAGCCAATCGAGATCGTCTTGGCACACCCAAGAACCGGCCCAGCCACCACGCTCTAGAGTTTCGCCCTCCTCCTCCATCTCTTCTTCCTCGACAACGACGAGCTCCTCCTCAGTCATCTCCAGGTCACTGTCCTCACCGGCCCGATCAGACGTAGGAGGCAGTGATTTAGACTGGCGCGGCCCCGTGGCGATGAGACATCATGGGAGCGGTAGCAAGGAAACATGAAAGTGAGATGCGGCGGCGGCGCTACAGAGCAGAAGCAGCGGCGGCGGCGCTGTCGCAAGGAAGAAGAAGAGGCAGAAAGGCAGAGGGGCACAAGTAGGGGAAAAACAGCCAAGGGGCGCGCCCCCTCCCCTATTTATCCACGCCCTAGCGGTGGATAGTGGGATCGAGCTGTGCCTCGAGGCCACACGGTGTGGCCGTGTATCTGCCGGGTCAGCCAATCAGAAGCAAGCCACAAGAAGGACCGCAGGCAACAGGGGATCCCACAAAGTGACATGGTGATGCGGTTAACAAGGAGGTAGCTGCGACGCGACATTTGTTGTAGTAATCTCTAACAATAAGTGCAGTACCTGGCGCAGACCCTTAAAATGAGGCAAGGTAATGATTACCCTCCACATGGGACGTGGGGAAGTGTATAAGAGAAGGAAAGGACAACACGGAAAACTGAAGGGTGACCCGGCCAACGAGTGAAAACTCGGAATGTGCCAAGGGAATGCTATGCCACGGGATCCGAGCTACAAAGTAACTCGGAAAAGGGAGCAAAAAGATTGAACCTGCCGTGGCCTTAGCAGCTAAAGTTGCTAAGACCGCACCAGCTTCGGGGACTAATGTCGGGGGATACCCCTGGGTAGGGTAACACCGGGGTATAGAGGCCGAGTTAGCCGAGGTATGGCAAGGTAATAGCGAAAGCTGGCCGGGTCACCTCAAGGCAGGCCGACTTACGGAATAACCCGGACCAGAGGATGTCCACCTAACTGTGTCCTGGCCGACGTATGTCATATGCCAGCAGGCTTTTTGTAACCTGTATGCAGGCACCCACATGGCCGGGTTATACCAGGCTTGCAAGAGAAGGAAGGTATCTCGCTGGTCAAAAGGTGATCTCTGTGCGCTGGAGCGTGAGCGAAGCGAATAGAGGGAAGGACCAGCGAGGCATGGCCGACAAAGGTGACGCGGCCTATGTCGGCTGACGCTGGCGCCGCAGAGGCTTACGTAGCCTCTGCATGGCTTACGAGGGCAAAAGGTGACCCAGTCGGTTTGCTATTTTGGGAGAGGCATATTCCTAGGAATATGCTTCCACGTATGCCCTAGCTAGGTGCCTGGCCTCCCCTTTATAAGGAGCGCTAGGACTTCAGTAGAGGGGGATCATGAGGTAGTTGGGCTAGAGATTGGCCTGTTCATTGAGTAGAGGTAGTGGTGAGAGTAAGAGAGCTCCGTCTTCCTCCTCTCCCCAGTACAGCTCAAGGAGCATATGTAAACTTGGTGAACTTAGAAAATACCAAACATCTGTGTGTGGAATCACCACACTATCCCTCCCTGGATTCCTCTAGTGCATATTGGCCCCCACCTTTAGCCTATCCATGGCATCTGCCGTGACACCACCACGACACAGGTTTTCGGTGGGTTTTGATGCTAGGGTCCCCCGTTTTCGGCGGAACCCTAGACCGTGTCTATCGTAGGTCTACCCCTTCGACCGACTTCCAAGGAAGGTTGACCAATGGACTTCTACGTGTATTCTCGTTTTCTTAGGTCGTAGCAACATGGGAAACCATGTCTGAGACCATCCTGACCATAGGGTTACCTCTGTTTGACCCGGCGCGGGAGTTTAGAGCTATAGCTGCATCACCTTTCCTAGTGTCATCGCATGTTCCTGAAGCGAAGCATACCTAGGTTGTCGGTTGTGGATATTTCAACATCACGCCGCGCTTGTATAAGTATGTTGATTCCTCATGCAGGTTTTCGGCGGGTTCTGACGCTCGGATCCCCTGTTTCCGGCGGAACCCTAGACCGTGTCTACCATAGGGTTACCCCTTTGACCGACTTCCATCGAAGGATGACCAATGGACTTCTACGTGTATTGTCGTTTTCTTAAGTCATAGCAACATGGGAAACCAAGTCCGAGACCATTGATATGTTGCAAACATATCCATATTTTTGATATTCCATGCATGGTTTTATATACTTTCTTGTGTTTTGTCCACACTTTGGAGTACTTTTCATATGATTTCTTGGACTAACCTATTAACAAGAGCCACATGCTTGCCTGCTTTTCGCTGTTTTTGGTTTCAGGAAAGTCAGAAAATGAATATTCTCGGAATTGACGGACAAAAGCCAAAGTCAGTTTTCACGGACACACTGGAGCGAATCACGAGACGGAGGACTGGGGCCCGCCACACCACCTGGCCAGGCGGAAGGCCCAGGCCAGGGTGTCTCAGCCGCCCAGGCACCCTCGGCCTCCTTCCGCCTATATATTGCCTCTAATATGGAAACCCTAAGTAGATCAAAATCCACGAAAGAGTCTCAGAGTCAGTCATCTCCATCCCTAGATCGGGAGGGATCTGAAGCTCTTCCCGGCACCCTGCCGGAGAGGGGAGTTCACCCTGGAGGCCTTCTTCATCACCATGCAAGCCTCCGGTGTGATGCGTGAGTAGTTCATATCTGGACTACGGGTCCATGTAGTAGCTAGATGGCTGGTTCTCCTCCTTTGTGCTTTCATGTCTAGATCTTGTGAGCTCCGTTCATGATCAATATCATCTATTTGTAATTCTGCATGTTGTGTTTGTAGGGATCTGATAGATATTGAGATGCTATTTCAGATTGATTATTGATTCTATCATGTCTTTGTTATTTGTGATCTTGCATGATTTCCGTTGTTAGTAGCTATCTTGGCTAAGTAGATGCTAGCAACTCCAAGAGTTAGTATTTATGCTCGATAGTGGGTTCATGCTTCTGGTAATCTAGGGAAGTGAAAGAAATCTCTAAGGTACTGGATGTGTTGTTGCTACTAGGGAGAAAACAACAATCCTTTGTTCATAGAACAATCGTATTGTTTACTTTACACGCAATTTGTAGGGGTTCCGCGTATGAAAACAATAAATTTTACCCTACGCCCCTAAACCCCTAAAGCTGCTAGGACCTATCTTTTAGTAATACAATAACGGGAGGGTATTTTCGTGAACTTACCCTTGAAGACCAAAAAGCATTGTCAACGCATAGGAGAACATGGTTGATGTAGACGAGCCAAAGCCGACCTCAAGGTCGTGATGAAGTCCTTGTGCTCCTCTGACTCCAACGACTTGAGTGCCTCAAGTGCGACACCTCGCTGGGAGTTACACAGGACAAATCCCGCTCTTGACATATATTGCCTCAACGGTTTCCTCCGAGTACCTGAACACACCTTTATAAGCACTATATTACCAAGTGGCGCTTGATGCTATCAAAGCACTCTAGGGAGACAATGATTGATATAGCCTCACGGTCCAAGGAATAGTCCACGAGGATCCATTTCTAATCATCGTAACTTGAAATTCGTGACATGATCGGGTCACGATGTTTAGGTTGGGTATCAGTTCATCATCTCATTCTCGGAATGAGATGACTTCATTTCCAACTGGCAAAAATGCCACATGATCAGGAAACACGATCATCTATTGACCAATGAACCAGTGACTAGAGTTTCATTGGGAACCCCTGGTTGTTTGTATATCACACGTGTATTGATGTTTCCACTCAATACAGTTATAGCATGATATAAAACTTAATCATAAACTATATGAAATATGATAACAGTCCTTATAACTATTTGTCGCTAGGGCATATTTCCAACACAATTAGTAATGCAATTATCGGTTGCTTGCAACTTAATACTGGAGCGGGTTCGGATGATAACCTGAAGGTGGATTATTAGTCATAGATGCAGTTGGATGGCGGTGTATGTATAATGTTGTAATGCCCAATCGAATCTCAAAGGAGTCAAGATGAGTAGTATATGCTTGTATGCTTTCTCGATGTTTGTCAATTGCCCCGCTGTAATTTGTTCACCCAACATGTTATCTATCTTAAGGAGAGACACCTCTAGTGAACTATGGACCCCGGTCCTTTCTTTTACTTTCAATCTACAATCAATTGTTTACTGCTTTGTGTTTACTTTCTGCAAACTATTACTTTCTTCCACTCAATACGTTTAATCCTTTGTTTTCAGCAAAACTGGTGAGATTGACAACCTCATCGCAAGTTGGGGACAGAGTTCTGTGGTTGTGTTGTGTAGGTCTCCATGTTGCTGCTAGCACCGGCACTGCGCCCTGCCAAAGTTCAGCTAGCTACACCTTTGGGGTGTTTCCTTGCTCCTACTGGATTGATAACCTTGGTTTCATAACTGAGGGAAAACTTACTGCTGTGCTCATCATACCATCCTCTTGGGGTTCCCCAATGAGCTCGTTAATACACGAGTCAGCAAGTACTTTTTGTGGCGCTGCTGCCGGGGATTCAAGGACATCTTCACAAGGGGAGTCCCTCATAACCAATCTCTTTAATTTGTTGTTTTTGTTTTGCTTAGTTTACTTTTGCTTTGTTTGCTTGTTTCTTTATCAAAAACACAAAAAAATAGTTTTACAAGTTTGCTTTCTTTATTAAAAACACAAAAAATGACTACTCTTGAAAATACTAAGTTGTGTGATTTCACTAGCACCAACAATAATGATTTTATGAGCACACCTATTGCTCCACCTATTCCTGAAGCCACTTTCTTTGAAATAAAACCTGCTTTACTCAATCTTGTTATGAGAGAACAATTTTTTGGTATTGGTAATGAAGATGCTGCAGCCCATCTAAATAACTTTGTTGAACTTTGTTAGATGCAAAAGCATAAGGATATAGATGGAGATATTATTAAGCTTAAATTGTTTCCTTTCTCTTTGAGAGGAAAAGCTAAAGAATGGTTGAATTCCTTAACTAGGAATAGTACTGATTCTTGGACTAAGTGCAAAGATGCCTTTATTGGAAAATGCTATCCTCCTGCTAAGATTATATCTATGATAAGTGAAATAATGAAGTTTAAACAATCTGATAATGAACATGTTGCTCAGGCTTGGGAAAGAATGAAATCTTTGGTAAAGAATTGTCCCACTCATGGACTGACTGCTTGGATGATTATCCAAACTTTTTATGCATGATTGAACTATTCTTCAAGGAATCTATTGGATTCTGCTGCTGTAGGTACCTTTATGACCATTACTTTGGGTGCTGCAACAAAGCTTCTGGATAATATGATGGTTAACTACTCTGAATGGCATACTGAAAGAGCTCCACAAGGTAAGAAGGTAAATTCTGTTGAGGAAACCTCCTCCTTGAGTGATAAGATTGATATTATTATGTCTATGCTTGTTAATGGGAAAGCCCATATTGATCCAAATAATGTTCCCTTAGCCTCTTTGGTTGCTCGAGAAGAAATAATAATTTTAGCAACAATGCCTACAGGAACAATTTTGGTACCAACAATTATAACCCATATCCTCCCAACAATGGTAATGCTTATGTAAATTCCCACAACAACAATAGGAGTGCTCCCTCTGAACTTGAAGTTATGCTTAAAGATTTTATTAGTAAACAAACTGCTTTCAATAAAACTATTGAGGAAAAACTCTCTAATGCTGAAAGAAATATAGCATCTTTGGTTGAAGCTCAATCTTCTTTGAATAAAATGGCTGCTAAACCTGAAACTAATGATAATCCCTTTGCATCCACTAATGCCATACAAGTAAGAATTGATGAAAATGTTAGACTATTAGCTGAATTGCATGCTAAATAGGAAAGAGAAGATGAAATTGCTAGAAACATTAGTGTTTCTACTATCACTACCACTAGTGTTGAGGCTAGTAATAGCTCTACTACCTTAGATGATAATTATGATTTTGATCTTGATGGTTGCAATATCTCTGAAGTTATTAAGTTCCTACAAAAGCTTGCTAAAAGTCCTAATGCTAGTGCTATGAACATGGCCTTTACAAAACACATTACTGATGCTCTCATAAAGATTAAAGAAGAAAATATGAAACATAAAGCTTCTATTCCTATAAAACAAGAAGATGGTTGGGAACCCATCATTAATATGAAAGTGAATGATTTTGATTTCAAAGCTTTATGTGATCTTGATAGTAGTGTTTCTATTATGCCTAGAAGGATTTATGATATGCTTGATTTGCCACCGTTGGAAGATTGTTATTTGAATGTCCCACTTGATGATAATGCTAAAAAGAAAATCATGGGGATTATTAATGATGTTCTTATTATGGTTAACAATGCCTATGTCCCCGTTGATTTCTATGTTTTGGATGTTGAATGCAATGCTTCTTGTCCTATTACTTTGGGAAGACTTTTTCATAGAACTATTGGTGCCATTATTGATATGAAATAAGGCACCATTAAATATCAACTCCCACTCAAGAAAGGTATAGAACACTTCCCTAAGAAGAGAGAGAAGATTTCTTTTGCCTCTCCTATGAAAACAAAATTTGCTCTTAATGCTTCTTCATTTGAGAACACTTGATTCTTTTTCTTTCTTTTTATGCCTAACTTAAAGGCTTTAAAGAAAAGTATTTATTGGGAGACAACCCAAAAGTTTTAGATGAGTCTTGGAAATTATTACCTCAGTAATAACCGCTCCTTATCCTTTTTATTTGCTTTTTGTACCAAGAGTAACCTCTAATGAGAGAGAAGTAATGATTGGGAAAGTTGCTGTCCCGAAACAGATTTATGTGCTTCACCGTAAAAATTCGTCTAAAATCTCTGTACGTCCTTTTGAGGCGTGAATTTTTGTGCTTCTACCCCAGGTTGTTGTCTAACTTTCTTAGTTCAACACGTTTCGATTTGAGCAACAGAAGGTCTTCGAAAAAAATCGTCTTTACCTGCTGGTCTGTTTTGACAGATTTCTGCCATTATTTGCATTTGCTTCTTGTTGATTCCTTTTTTGGTTCTTTTTGGGGAACTGAGATTTTGAGGGAAGTGCTACAGTAGTTTGTGTTTTAATGGAAGTTTTATTGGTGTTAGAACTGAACCTAAAGACTTATTATCTTAAGTGCACTAATGTTGCTAATAAAGATTGTGTGAAGTTTTGTATGAAGGAAAAATTTTAGATGTATGGAAGGAATGAGTAATGAGATGAAGGATGGACTAAAGCTCAAGCTTGGGGATGCCACGTGTGTCACCCCAAGAAATATCCAAAAATTACAAGCGTCAAAGCTTGGGTATGCCCAAGGCATCCCCCTCTTCATCAATAAAAATCCCAGGTTTGTTCCAAACGCTTCATTTTTATTGTTTCATGCACAGTTGTGTTGTTCTTGGAGCGTCTTATTTTTCGTTTTCGTTTTGTTTTTTGGTTTGTTTGGTTTTCTTAGTTTGCTGAATAAATTTGTTGGTCCCCCTCTTTCATACATTGGTTTTCAAATAGTTTGGTTTGGATTGGAAAAGAGTAGGAAAGTTCATGCTTAAGTGGTAAAGAGAGCTTGTTTTTGACTGTGGCCTATGCTTTGTCATGCCATGCTCGATATTGTTTTGGCTTTATGCTTAGTATTCTTTGCTGTAGCATGACTTTTTATAAACAATTGAGATTGCTTAAATGTGCCTTGGAAGGATCATGCGTTGTATTAGCATATTAAAGCATCATATTGTGGTATTCTCCCTTGATGCTTTAATTGGGTTGACTTGGCGCATGCTCACACCATGTTATGACTATCCAAAGTCACCATAAGCCTTTATGATCCTTTAGTTTTCAACTTGTAGTATCATGTTATGCTTTGATCAATGATGTTTTGTCGCTCTGCATGATTATGGCCATTATTGCTCTCTTAGTTTGTCGCTCCCAGTCTTTTGCAAGCCGCCACAACCAAGTATGAGTTCCACTCATGCATCCAACTCCTTAAACAAGTTATTCCAAAGAGTCCACCATACCTACCTATTAGCATATGCTATTCCAAGTATATTCATGTTTTTATCTACCTTCCGAATTAAACTTGTTATGAGAAAACTAGTGATTAAAGCTCTCACGAACTTGATGGCACACTTTACTTTTCTTGCCCTTAATAAACTTGAAGCATTGTGTCGTCTATGTTGTATATGCTTGCACTTATTTGTTGGGGATTAGCAGAACCATGTTGTCATGGGGAACACTTTCAACATTGCACTTGTACTTTGTACCTAGTTGATATCATGCTCTTTTGTCTATGGATGTCGTCGGTGTGAAATGAAAGGGGAGCTTGTAAGTCCATGGAGTTATGTATGTGTGTTAGAGAAACGCCTGGGCTGCTGGTTTAATCCATGCCGTCATGGTGGAAACCTACAGTGTAACCATAATGAGCTGTCTATGAAGCATTCTTCTTATAAAAAAAGAGTCAGATATTGATAAAAAAGAGAAAAAGAAAAAAATATTATGAAAAGAGGAAAGAGAGAAAAAAGCACCATATTCCCATGGTAAATAAGAAGATTACTGAGATGCTTGTTGTCTGCTTGCCTTGTCATTTTGATATGGGGATTCTTCCGTATCATCGGGCAAGGGGTACCCCGTTGGCAGTTCTCTATGATACACATGTTGGGGGGATACCCCCGGGTAGGGTCACGCCGGGGTATGAAGGCCAAGTTAGCCGAGGTTCGGCAAGGCTAAAGCGGATGCTAGCCGAGTTACCTCAAGGCAGGCCGAATCTCGGGGTAACCCGGACCAGGGGGTGTACACCTAACTGAGTCTCATCCGACTTAAGCAGTGAGCCGGATAGATGAATCTAACTTGTATGCAGGAACAGGTGTGGCCGGATCAACTATGATCCGGGTCATATCTAGCTTCTAGGAGAAGGAAGGAATCTCGCTGGTCAAAAGAAGCCCCGGTACGCACTGCATGAGCAAAGTGAACAAGGGCAGGACCACCGAGGCGTGGCCGACAGAGGTGATGACGCCCGTGTCAGCTAACGCAGGCGCCGCAGAGGCTCACGTAGCCTCTGCATGGATGACGCGGGGGAAAAGCACCCCAGTCGGTTTGCTATTTTGGGAGGAGGCATATTCCCTAGAATATGCATCCACATATGCCCTAAGGAGAGACCTAGCCACCCCTATATAAGGAGGGATAGGGCCTCTATAGAAGGGGTTCCTCGATTCTGATTGGTTTTAGGTTCTAAGGGTCTTGTACGGGTTAACTGTGGGTGAGAGTAAGAGAGTTCCTTCTTCCTCCTCTCGCTAATACAACTCTAGGAGCACTTGTAACCTTGGAAGTGAATCGAATACAAAGCTTCTGTGTGAGGAATCACCTCACTATCCCTCCCTGGATTCCCCTAGTGCATTTAGTCCCCACCTTTAGCCTATCCATGGCATCTGCCGTGACACCACCACGACAGTTGGTGCCCACTGTGGGGATAGCGGCGCTAGCAGGGGTGAAGATCCGGACAGGAAACCTCATCGGCACCGGCGAACGCATCGTCTCCAGGCTCGTTCAGCGCTTTGGAGCGCTGGACTTCGTCAGCAACAATGCTGGCTGCTTCGGCACACACCCACTTCCGCGCAACGGCCTATTCGTCAAGCTTGGTGCGCACAAGGTCTACGTTGCTGTGGACGTATCATGCGTTCATCAGCGGCACGTTGTCGAGGCAGGGGAGCCACCCCTTAGCGTGGTTCATGGGGCGCGTATCACTCGCTCCCCGGACCGTGCTAAGGTGATGATGACTGCGCCAGGTGCAGGCGCAAGCAAGGATCCAGCATCAGATCCGGAGGTAACACCTAAGGCACCGAGGAAAAGTAGGCGTCCTCCACTAGAGAGGCCTGAGAATGTACTGAGAGAAGCTATGGATAGCTTGGCAAACCCGGTAGCAGCAGTGGTAGATCCGGCTCAGGCACAGGCCGAGCTAGAGGAAACTAGGCAGAAAATTCTAGAGGGAGCGAAAAAGATTGCTGCGGCTCAGCAGTCGTTGAACATGACGCTGCGTGAGTACGCAAAGGAAAATAAAGTAGACGCTGTAAAAGTGAAGGGGAGGAATCTCATGAGTGAAATGAACAAAGAAGGTGATACTAGGATTGAGGAGTCAGAGAACTGTTTGTCCGTGGGGCTGCCAAATCTGAAGACCAGCAAAAACCTCGAGAAAGCGGATCTGATGCGTCCGAGTTAGAGGGTCTAACGGGTGAAGCCTGTCAGAGACAGCAAGATAGGGTCAATGAGTTGGTTCGGATCGCGAACAGGCAAAATGAGGAACTGCTCAGGGCAAACCCGGAGAGAGCTGGGGCCTCCAAGATCGTTCATTCGGCGGTGGGTAACCCAGAGAAATCCGCTGGAGCCGCATCGTCTCCTTAACCTCGGCCAGGAGAAACAAGCAGATTGTTCCGTATGACCCGACAAGGGCAGGAAAAGCAAAATAGGTACAAAGAAATGACGATCGACGGAGTGTAAGCCGAGGTGAAGCTGGACGACGTAACCGTGACCAAGGCAACGCCGGTCAAGGAAATGATGTTAATGGCAATGCCGGACAGCACAACGGCAGGGCAACCGCAGCAGCGGAATATACCAAGGCAAGAGCAAAGTGTTGGCCGAGGTATGCAACAGAGAGATGCGCCACGAGAGCGAGACCGCTATAACGATGGAGATTCAGAAATGGTGAATGTAGGATACCCAAGGCCGGACTATCTTGTGATAGGGTCGAGATTGGGAAGCAGGGATCTGATGCCGGACGACGCCAGGTTGAAACTGGATCGGCTATATAGGTCAGAGCAGATTGAAAGTCAAGGTCCTCCGGGTCCTGCGTGTTTTGGACCCTGGATCATGAAGGAGACACCGGTACCTAACTTCCACTTACCCAGAGGCACAAAGACGTATGACGGCAGCACTAAGCCGGAGGATTGGTTGATAAACTATGCTACGGCTGTGAAAATTGCTACATGTAACTTGCGATGGGCTGTGAGATATGTACCCCAGATGTTGGAGGGGCCAGCGAGGGTGTGGCTAAACAATTTGCTGCCCGGGAGTATTAACTGCTGGATCGATTTTGAGGAAATGTTTATCAGCAATTTCTCAAGTACGTATCACAGGCCAAATAGTCCACAGACCCTAGCTATGTGTAAGCAGAGACCGAACGAGACGGACCGGGAGTTCTTAACCCGGTGGTGTACCGTGCGAAACTCGTGTGAGGGTGTGATAGTCACAGGCCATAGCGTGGTTTGCGCAAGGATGCAGATATGCAAGCGAGCTGTGGCAAAAGTTGCAAAGGAAAATGCCAACCACTTTGGCATAAATGATCCGGATTGCTGATTCGTATGCTTTGGGTGATCCGACTCAACCTAGGCTCGTGTCGAACGAGTCGAATGAGGAGTACTACCAGAGAGATGGAGCCAGATCATACAGGAGGAATGATTACAGAGGTAAAAGGAGAGATGACAGACCGGATCACCGGTACAGTTTGCAACAAGTTGCAGTTGTGAATCAAGATCAGCCCGGAACAGGGAGCAACCAACGTCAAAAAACTGGAGGGCAACAATGGATACCAAGGAATGATGGCAAGAAAACTTGGATGCCATAGCAGAAGAAACAGTGGCAAGAAAAGAAGGACCGTCCAAGGTACACTTATGAGTCGATGTTGGATCAGCCGTGTAAATTTCATACGCCAAATCCGAATAACCCAGCGGGTCATACAACGAGGCAATGTGAGTGGATGCGTAAGATAGAACAAGGTGGTTCGAGGAATGCTCAGGCACCCCGGAATGATCAACCTCGGCAGGAGTTACCCCGGCAGCAATTGCTCTCCGGAGCGAACATGCAACAGCTAATGTTGCCTCCCCTCCGCCGAGGTATGATAACCATGAGAGAAGGGATGCAGTGCATCAAGTAGAAAACCAGCATCAGCTGGATCAGAGGTACCCCGGAAATGAGGGGAGGAATGAGTACAGGGAGCATCATCAGAGTTACTGTGTGTTTACCATTGAGGGAACAGATAGGAAGAGCTTGCAACGCCGACATATGGAGGTCAATGCGGTAATGCCCGCAGTGACGAGGTATATGCCTTGGTCAGACCAGGAAATTACCTGGAACATCAAAGATCATCCCAAGCTTATGCCAAGTCCTGGCTCATATGCGTTAGTGCTGGACCCGACGTTCATTGGGCCTAACATCAATGTGAGGTTCTCCAAGGTACTGATTGACAATGGTAGTAGCATTAACATCATGTATGCGGATATAATGCGCAAGTTCGGTATCTCGGAGAACATGCTCCAGGCTACAAGGACAACTTTCCATGGTATTGTACCAGGCATTTCTTGTGATCCCATAGGCAAGGTCCGGGTCGACGTATTATTTGGCACAAGAGATAACTGCCGAACCGAGAATTTGGAGTTTGAAGTGGTGAACTTGGAAAGTGCGTATCACGCATTACTCGGAAGACCAGCATTGAACAAGTTCATGGTGAGTTGTCACATCAGTTACTTGAAGATGAAGTTGCCCGGGCCAAACGGAGTGATTACCATTGCTAGAGATTTCCGACGTTCCATTGAGTGTGCCTCAGCCGGGTCTAACCTAGCCGAGTCACTTGTGATTGCGCAAGAGAAAAGAAAAATCCAAGAGGTGGTGGCATTAGCTCAGTCCACAGCAAGATATATGCTTGGCGCCAAGAATCGCATGGTAGCGTTTCGTTCCAAGCCGCAAAGGATACTCAGAAAGTGCCTGTTGATGATATGTTCCTAGAGCGCACCGTAACAATTGGTGTCGGGTTGAATGATAAATAGGAAAGCGAGCTCGTCAACTTCCTCCGTGAGAATCGGGATATTTTTGCTTGGTCCACACAGGACTTGCAAGGTGTTCCGAGGGAGTTGGCCGAGGGAGTTGTTCCGAGGAAGCAACCTCTCCGCCGCTTCGCCGAAGATAGGAGAAAACTCATTGGAGACGAGATAGCCCGATTACTAGCAGCAGGATTTATCATGGAAGTACTCTATCCGGATTGGCTCTCTAATCCGGTGCTGGTGGAGAAGAAGAAAGATGATCCGAATGTGGCAGTGGTTTGGCGTATGTGTATCGATTACACGAACCTGAACAACGCGTGTCCAAAAGATCCATTTCCACTTCCGAGGATAGATCAGGTCATAGACTCAACTGCTGGATGTGAACTGTTGTCATTCATTGATGCATATTCTGGTTTCCACCAGATACCTCTGAATCCGAATGATCAAATAAAGACTGCATTTATCATCCCTTATGGGGCTTATTGCTATCGCGCCATGTCGTTTGGTTTACGTACTGCAGGGGCAACCTACCAAAGATGTATGCAAAAATGTTTGCATGACCAAATAGGTCAAAATGTACAAGTGTATGTGGATGATGTGGTTATCAAGACCAAGGAAAGCAAAACGCTCCTTGACGACATCAGGAGGACATTCGCTAACTTAAGAAGGTTCCGGATGAAGCTTAACCCGGAAAAATGTACCTTCGGTGTCCCGGCTGGAAATTTACTCGGATTTCTCGTCTCCAGCCAAGGTATCGAAGTTAATCCAACTAAGATTCGGGCCATTGAACGAATGGAACTGCCAAAGTGTCTTAACGATGTCCAGAAGTTCACTGGTTGTCTGGCATCGTTAAGTCGGTTTGTATGTCGGTTGGGAGAAAAGGCATTGCCTCTCTACTAACTCATGAAAAAGTCGGATAAGTTCGTTTGGACGCCACAGGCCGATGAAGCCTTTGCCCATTTAAAGAAGATGTTAGCCACTGCACCAGTGTTAGCCTCTCCACTATCAAAGGAGCCAATGTTGCTCTACATAGCCGCAACCAACCGAGTTGTAAGTGAAGTGATTGTGGTAGAGCGCGACGAAGAGGGTAAGTCGGTGCAAAGGCTAGTGTATTACTTGAGCAAGGTATTATCTGCCTCAAAGCAGAACTACCCACACTATCAAAAGGTGGCATATGGTGTCTATATGGCAGCTAAGAAGTTAAAGCATTACTTTGAGGAGCATCCCATCAAAGTGATATGTGAAGCTCCCATATCCGAGATAATGAGTAACAAAGATGCGAGTGGCAGAATTGCAAAATGGGCAATTGAACTAGCTCCTTATGCGCCACAATATGACAAAAGAGAAGCAATCAAGTCTCAGGCTGTGGCTGACTTTTTTGTGGACTGGGCCGAGGTACAATATGAACCACCGCCACCAGATCCGAACTACTGGAGGATGCATTTTGACGGGTCAAAAACAAAAACTGGGCTAGGCGCCGGAGTTGTGCTTACCTCGCCAAAGAAGGACCATCTGAAATATGTGCTGCAGATCCATTTCACGGTGTCAAACAATGTCGCTGAGTATGAAGCACTTGTGCATGGGCTCAAAGTGGCAAAAGAGATTGGGATACATCGGATACTATGCTTTGGCGACTCGGATTTGGTAATACAGCAGGTGTCGGGATTGTGGGATGCCCTTGATCCAAACATGGCTCTGTACAGATTTCATGTGCAGAAAATATCTGGTTACTTTGAGGGATGTGAATTTCACCATGTACCCCGGGTGGAAAATGAGGTTGCCGACATGCTGTCGAAGCTCGGATCAACCCGACAAGCAATTCCACCAGGTGTAGCATTGGAACACCTCAGAAAACCGTCCATCAAGCCGCCCCAGGAACCGACTCAATCTATGTTCTGGAAGATACAGAATCTAGAGCTGTGCCCATGGACATTGACATGGGAGGTAGTGCGCGAAACCCGGGGACTGCATCAGCGAACCCGGGGACTGCCTCAGCGAACCCGGGGACTGCCTCGTAGGACCCGGGGACTGCTCAGTGTGATCCGGTTGAAGTTATGCCGGTGGATCAGATGGAAATTGATGAGGATGTGTTCCCTGTGCGAGCAATACCAGCTTGGGCACTGCCTATATTTCAGTTCCTGAAAGATGGAACGTTACCCACTGAGGAGGTGTTGTCCAGGCAAACTCAGAGGAGAGAAAAGGCATACACAATCATCAATTCGGAGCTATACAAACGGAGTGTGACCAATGTCCTCCAGTGATGCGTTGACCCGGAAGAAGGGCTTGACATCCTCCGAGATATACATCAAGGGGAGTGCGGGCATCATGCCTCGTCCCGAGCCTTAGTGGCAAAAGCTTTCCGACATGGATTCTACTGGCCAAGCGCCTTAGAACAAGCAGAAGATCTGGTGAGAAAATGCAATGGTTGTCAGAGGTATGCTACCAAGACACATATGCCTATGTCGGAACTCAAAACCATACCAATCACGTGGCCATTTGCCGTATGGTGTTTGGTTATGGTTGGCCCGTTCAAACCAGCAAGGGGGAATATGACTCACATTTTGGTCATGATGGATAAGTTTGCAAAATGGATTGAAGTGAAGCCTATAAGAAAATGTGATGGAGCTACGGCCGTAACATTTCTCAAAGACATTATATTGAGATACGGTTATCCTCACAGTATCATAACTGATAATGGCACAAATTTTGCTGAAGGAGCATTTGCGCGATTCTGCCGGGATAAGAAGATCCGGCTGGACGTTGCCTCGGTAGCTCATCCCGCATCGAACGGACAAGTGGAAAGATCCAACAGATTAGTATTATCCGGGATAAAACCCCGGCTCATTGAGCCGCTGCAAAGATCAATGGGGTGCTGGATAGAAGAACTACCAGCGGTACTATGGAGTTTAAGAACAACTCCGAATCGATCAACAGGCTATACGCCATTTTTTCTGGTATATGGGGCAGAAGCTATATTACCAGCCGACATAGAGCATGATTCGCCTAGGGTCACCCAATACACAGAAGCCGAAGTGCAAGAAGCCCGGCAAAATGATGTTGATCTGCTGGAAGAAGCGAGAGAATTGGCATTGTCCAGGTCCGCCATATATCAGCAAAATCTACGACGCTATCATAGCCGGAAAGTAAGACCCCGAGTCTCCCGGGAAGGCGATCTGGTGCTCCGGTTGGTACAACGTACTGCTGGCATGCATAAATTATCCCCCCCATGGGAAGGGCCGTTCATTGTGAGCAAAGCATTGCACAGTGATTCTTATTATCTTATCGATGCAAAGCCACAGGAAAAGAACAATGCGGACAGGTTCGGCGAGGAATCTAAGCGTCCATGGAATGTATATCTACTTTGTCCTTTCTACACTTAGCAGAGAAGTGTATGTATCCAAGTCTTCTCATATGTCGGTATGTATGGCGGCAATGAGCCTATCAATGAAATGTTGGCATCTCAAGCAATAACTCGGGGACTGCCTTAATAATATTTGTTGTCTTTTATTATTTATACGTCAGCTGGAGTAAGTTGTTCTATTTAACTCGGATTAGTAGTGTGTGAGCACCAAAAACCTAACTCTTCGACTTGATGTTGTCCAACAAGAATTGGCTTCATGGCAAGCAAGAGAACAAGTTTGGAATTGCGTAGCACATGAAAAATGACTAAGGAAAAGAACTTAATCGAGCCGACGTTTGTTTTTTGGACTAACCTTGTATTTACTTTCAAATTATTATGCTGAATTATTTTGAGCTAAGCCTAAAGTTTCTAAGTATTGTTAAAACAATTTTTGAAGCTCGGATTCGTAAGTCGTAAAACCGAATCAAGGTAGACACGAACCGAGCCAGAAGATTGGATGAACAAAAAAATGAAACTCGGGGGCTACACCCAAGTTGATCCGGTACAAAAACTTAGTAGCAAAATATCACATGTGTACTGGATACAATTCCACCCGGCATACCAGGGATCTGATAAGTTTTCAAGTGTTTTCACTCAAGGAGCAGCAGGAGGAGGAAGTTCGGCGTCATCTTCGCCGTCTTCGATATCCGAGGCATCGTCCTCTCCATCCTCGTCCGAGCCATCTTCAACGTTCTCAACCTCTTCGTCACCAGCGGCTTCCAGAAAGCTCGGTCCCTCAGTCCATTCATGAATGGGAGCATATTCAATAAGGCTATGGGCGCAAGCCTGGCGCCGAGCTACCCACTCCGGGTCATTGGTCCATTTGGATCCAGTGCGCAGGCGCGTCAGGAGGTTGAGGTCGATCTTCTCATACCACGTGAGTATGTGGTGAAGAACGGTCTCAGCTGCAACACGTCTAGCAGACTCCCTCCAAAGGTCGAGTTGGGTCTCGATTTCCGTCAGCTTTTCAGCGAGAATTGCAATTCTCTCCGGAGTGTCTTCGCCAGGCCAGAACGTGTTGAAGACTCGGACTGCAACGTCAAGGAGATCCTTGCCGTAGTTCTTGGTGATTTCCACGTGAGATGACAGGCTGACCAACAGGTCCTCCATGTCATAGGGAATGTCTTCACTGTCAGGAGCGACGGGAGTACCCCTATCCTGGCGGAAATTGGCAACAGCAGCGCTTGCAATGGGAGTACCCTCTAGAAATTTGCCTAAAAACAGGACAAGAGAAGCAAGTAATGAAAACACATGTGAGGTAACCCGGAGAAATATGCCGGATAAGGAAAAGGAACTTACGTAACATGTGGCTGTGGATCCGGGTCAATTCATTGGTACAATCATTGTGTCTTTTGCGGAGCTGCACCAGTTCAGCATTCACTGACTCAAGCTTGACGTCGGCCTCCTGGATAAGTTCTCGGTCCTTGGCAATTTGGAGATTGAGGCGCTCATGTTCTTCGGTGTAGTCCTGGCTAGCCTTTTCAAGCTTGGTTTGGTGCTGCGCTTTCATCTTCTTCATTTCTGCCTTTAACTTGGCAATTTCATCGTCCTTGGTTCGGAGGAGGGCAAGCTCATTGTCTTTTTTTTTGAGCTCGGCCTGATGTTGCCCTGCTTGTTCGAGAAAATGCAGCATCATATCAGGCACAGGCACACTATCTTCAAGAGATGCTGAAATAGCGTGTTGACCCGGCAGAGCCGAGGTATGAATGTTTGCCGAGCCAAGAAGAAAAGGAGATGGAAAGCAAAGCAAGGTCGGAAAAAAGTAGCTTACCCTTAATCTGATCCAGATTCTTCCTCATAAGCTTGTTCTCAGCCTCCACCCCAGCTCTGAAAACTGAATGATGGATTAGTTCGGCAGAAAAAGATGAAGGAAAACAGAAAAATGTGAAGAAGAGAACTTACCCCTTTTCTCGTGCTCAGCGAGATGTGCATTGTGCTTCACGAGCAGCATTTTATGAGTATCCAGGAGACGCTGGAACTCAGCGCTCCGACGGTTGGTGGTCACCTGAAAAGAGTACAAAAATTTAGCTTAAGCCTTGTGCATATTCGAAGTTTACATGATCCGGGCCAAGTGGAACTTAACCTGACTCTAGGTGTGTGCATATTCGAAGTGTACAAGATCCGGGCCAAGTGGAACTTAACCTGGCTCTAGGTGGGTGCATATTCGAAGTGTACAAGATCCGGGCCAAGTGGAACTTAACCCGGCTCTAGGTGTGTGCATATTCGAAGTGTACAAGATCCGGGCCAAGTGGAACTTAACCCGGCTCTAGGTGGGTGAATATTCAAAGTGTACAAGATCCGGGCCAAGTGGAACTTAACCCGGCTCTAGGTGTGTGCATATTCGAAGTGTACGAGATCCGGGCCAAGTGGAACTTAACCCGGCTCTAGGTGTGTGCATATTCGAAGTGTACAAGATCCGGGCCAAGTGGAACTTAACCCGGCTCTAGGTGTGTGCATATTCAAAGTGTACAAGATCCGGGCCAAGTGGAACTTAACCCGGCTCTAGGTGGGTGCATATTCGAAGTGTGCAAGATCCGGGCCAAGTGGAACTTAACCCGGCTCTAGGTGTGTGCATGTTTGAAGCTGTCAAGGAGCTACGTTAGTTTTCTAAGGAGCATCCGGCCGAGTAACAAGTTATTCCCCCGGAGGCTCGGGGACTAATGGTTATACCGCTAATATCTACATCATGCTAAGGAAAAGGTGAAGTAACGTACCTCCATCATCCGACCCGCGAGGTTAATCGCCTTAGCGGTTGTGTTCATCTGAGCAGCGAACTCGGCGGGGCCGAACTTCTCCGGGAGATCGTCGTTGTAGACGAACTTCGCCTTGTTCCAGTTGTTCATAAACTCGATCAAGGTCGGAGGATATCGCTAACCGCTGAGCATGTGGGGCGCCACCAAGCCCTTGGCATGCGCCTCCCTCCTCTCAACCTGAGCAAGGGCCGGACTGGTGTGCAGAACAAGTTGCTGCACATTAGCTGGCTTGGCAGGGGCGTCCTTCGGTGCTGGAGGCTTCTGGGCAAGCATGGACGCGAGGGTGCGCTGTCCAGACCCGGCGGACGCTGCCCTAGTGGTGTCAGGGGCTTTCTTGCCTTTGAGCTGCTAAGAGGAGGAAGTGGTTGCGGCAGATTTTCCCTTAGGAGCTGCCTGCGTACTTCCTCGCCGAGACTAAGAAGACTCGGACGAGGCGGAGGAGCTTGGCGCTGGTGCTCTTGTTGCTGGACTTGGTGCTGCTGCTGATGTTCTTGCTGCTGGAGTTGGTGCTGGTGCCGGAGTTGGTGCTGGTACTGGAGTGGTTGTTGGTGCTGGTGCTGGTGCTGAGGTAGTCTCGGTAGTGACTAGTTGCGGCGGATCCGTAGTGGTGGATGCCGCTGCCTCGGCTGGGTCCGTCTCCCCCGCTCCGAGGTTGCCCCCCACTTGACAAGGTGGGCTGGAACTCGAGCAGGGCAGCTCCCTCTGGAATAGGGCTCAGCGGGCGTGACTCGTCGTCACGAGGGGGAGAAGGGCTAAGTCGGAGCGGCGAAGAGATGCTAGATCCACTCTGGGGGACCTCCTCCGCAGCACTGCCGGATCAAATAATGTCAGAAGAGAAACTAAAACTATGCATGGAAGAATAAGTTGCAGAGGGAAAAGAGGCTTACGCATCCGAGGTCAGGGGCTCCTTGGGTTTCCGAGCCCTACGTTTTGGGGCCTTGCCTGCTGGCTTGGAGGCGGTTTTGTCTCCGGACTTCTTTTGCCTTTTGGAGGGCTGAGAAGGTCCGGAGGAGGAACTTGATGCAGCTCCACACTTCTTCTTCGGCGCTACCAGAATAGGGTCACCCGTAGCAAGGGGAGAGTCCTCGTGGATCTGCCCACCGGGGTTAGCTGATGCCGGAAAAGCATAAGAAAGGGGGACAGCGTCAACAGCTTCCACCACCTCAATATCCGAGTCATCCTCATCGTCGGGCCAATCTCTAATAGAAGAGAGTTTACCGGTGGGTCGCTTGGTCGTGTCGGACATTGGGAGGAACATCTCCTGGTCTGGTTCTTCCTCGTCCGAGCTCTCCCGGTCAGGCGCGCATTTTAGGGTGGGGTCGGTGCCATCCTCAATAGTCTGCTGAAGGAATTGCCGCTGCCTCGGCTGGGTCCGTCTCCCCCGCTCCGAGGTTGCCCCCCACTTGACAAGGTGGGCTGGAACCCGGAGCAGCCGCAGAACCCTCTGGAATAGGGCTCAGCGGGCGTGACTCGTCGTCACGAGGGGGAAAAAGACAACGGAGTTAAAAATAAACCAGCAACCGACATAAGATCTAATTCGGAGAAAGTTGGTGGCACGAAGCTTACCACAGGAGGAAGCCTATCCCGGCAATAATGCTCAATACCCCACGTCCACTCAGAGGAGAAGTCCTTGTGGGTGGTGAATAGCGCCTTGACCCGGCGGTAGATTTCTGTGTTGCTAAGCTCGAAGGACGAGGTCCGGTTGGGGTCGCGGCCCCGGCTCATGTGGCACACCTTGTGAGTGTGCTTCTGGAGAGGGGAGATCCGGTTGCGGACGAATGTGATCATGGCGTCCTCGTTGCGCAACCCGAGATCCTTCAGCTCCTTGAACCTTTTATTGACCTGGTTGGCCAAGACTGTGGGCTTCTTAGGGACAACGTCCCATAACTCCGGGTTAGGAGGACCCGGAGCATAGGGGCGAAGCCAGATCAAATCTTCAGTGCCTTCATTCCGAACATAAAAGAAGGTCCGGGCCCATCCTTTGCAGGAATCCAGCCCGGTAACCCGGGGAAAGACAAAGAACCTCTAGGGTGAAATGGACGCAGCGCCGAACTGCGTAAGTTGTTTATCCTCCGGCTCTAGATCTATGTTCGGAATGACATTACGATGAAGGCCGAAAAACCGGATCCATAGCTCCTTCGTGGGCCATAATCCGGCATAGCCTTCGATCGTGGAGGCGAAAGCAGAAAGAGAAGTAATTGCGTTAGCAGGAAGGTGGTGTGGTTGGAGTTCGTATATGCTTAACCAATCATGGAAGAAATCGCTGACCGGCAAACCGAACCCCCGCTGGAAGTGGGACAAGAACACAACATACTCACCCGGATTGGGTGAGGGGGCAAGTTCGGCGGAGGCGAGGCGCGCAGTGACTCCGGCGGGGATGCGCCTGGTGCGGTAGAGCCAGTCCAGGTCGTCCTGGCAGACCCAGGAGCCAGCCCACGCACCGCGGTTCACCATCGCGGTGTCCTCCTCCATCTCCTGCTCGGCAACCACGAGCTCCTCTTCCATCATCTCCAGTTCGTTGCCCTCACTATCGCTAGCAGCGGTGGGGTGCAGCGACCTAGATTGACAGCGACCCGTGGCGGAGGAGGTGCGCAGCGACGACGGTGATGCAGAGGCATGAGGAAGCGGTCGTGACGGCTGCTACTTAGAAGCGATGGCGGCGCTGGAAGACGACGAAGAAGAAGAAGAGCTAGAGGCAGAGGGGCGTGGAAGGGGGAAAAGACCTAAGGGGTGTGCCCCTCCTCTATTTAACCACTCCCTCGAGTGGGAGGTGGGATCGTGTCATGCGGGTGCGCCACACGGTGTGGCCGTGTATAGCCCGCATCGACCAATCAGCAGCAAGCCACACGTAAGGCCACAGGGTGTAGCTGATCCCATGATGTGACACATTGATGCGGTTAACGAGGAGGCAGGCCAGACGTGACGTGCGCCACAATGATACCTGATAATTACTGCAGCGGTTGCTGTGGCTAGCCCTTAAAATGAGGCAACCTGATGATTAGCCTCCACGTGGGTTAGCGTACGAGAGAAGGAAAGAAGACCCGGATGAGACCATGGTAACCCAGCCAGCAAGTGAAAACTTGGAATGTGCCAAGGGAAGGTAAAACCATGAGGTCCGAGTTAAGGTGGTAACCCGGCCAGCAAGTGAAAACTTGGAACGTGCCAAGGGAACGTAAATCCATACAACCCGAGATAAGGAGATAACTCGGAAATAACATCCAAAGCTCAATAAAATTGAACCTGATGTGGCCTTAGCAGCCAAGGCAGCTAAAACCGCACCAGCTTCGGGGACTAATGTTGGGGGATACACCTGGGTAGGGTCACGCCGGGGTATAAAGGTCGAGTTAGCCGAGGTTCGGCAAGGCTAAAGCGGATGCTGGCCGAGTTACCTCAAGGCAGGTCGAATCTCAGGGTAACCCGGACCAGGGGGTGTCCACCTAATTGAGTCTCATCCGACTTAAGTAGTGAGCCGGATAGATGAATCTAACTTGTATGCAGGAATGGGTATGGCCGGATCAACTATGATCCGGGTCATATCTAGCTTCTAGGAGAAGGAAGGAATCTCGCTGGTCAAAAGAAGCCCCGGTACGCACTGCATGAGCGAAGCAAACAAGGGCAGGACCACCAAGGCGTGGCCGACAGAGGTGACGACGCCCGTTTCGGCTGACGCAGGCGCCGCAGAGGCTCACGTAGCCTCTGCATGGATGACACGGGGGAAAAGCACCCCGGTCAGTTTGCTATTTTAGGAGGAGGCATATTCCCTGGAATATGCCTCCACGTATGCGCTAAGGAGAGACCTAGCCACCCCTATATAAGGAGGGCTAGGGCCTCTGTAGAAGGGGTTCCTCGATTCTGATTGGTTTTAGGTTCTAAGGGTCTTGTACGGGTTAACTGTGGGTGAGAGTAAGAGAGTTCCTTCTTCCTCCTCTCGCCAATACAGCTCTAGGAGCACTTGTAACCTTGGAAGTGAATCGAATACAAAGCTTCTGTGTGAGGAATCACCTCACTATCCCTCCCTGGATTAGTGCGTTTAGTCCCCACCTTCAGCCTATCCATGGCATCTGCCGTGACACCACCACGACAACACATGTACTTACGATGACAAGAACTTACCGGTGACTCAACTTGAGTAGTATGAGGAGCGGCCCTCGTATTCAAGGGACATGAGATTTCCAACTTATACTTCATCAAGCATATACACCATAGTTTGTTCACTTTAAACTTAATCACTTCAAGATGCTTATGATAGGGGCAATGAGAGCTGAAAGCTAATAAGTACCATAATTTTCGGAAGCTCTTTATGAAACTTGAATCCCTACTTCCTTCTATGAAGGCCTTTCTTAGACTTATATATTGAGTCTCCACCTTCTATCCTTATGCACTTACTTTGAGAGCATAGTGGCCATTCTTAGTTCTATGTGCATTGTCCCAAGACTTGTTGATTGATGCATACCTTGATATTGCTTGTTTTAAACTAATTGTATCTAGTCACTCTTATTAACTTTGAAGGTGTCCTTTGCATTTATTTTTGCTACTCTATAAGTGACAAGCTAAATACCACTTTGCTATGTTTTCTTTCTGTGAAACAAACAAACGTCTTGCAAATAATTGTTATTCATGAATCTTTTGTTTGTGCCTTTTCATGTTGCAACATAGTTTCTTTATCTTACTGCTAGAACTTTGTCTTTCATGTTATGATTGAAGTACTATGATCCCAGCTTTGAATGTTTTACAAATACTTTGATCAAGTTTATGATGGTTCATGTCACCTCAAAAATTATTCTTTCTTTTTATCACTTACCTACTCGAGGACGAGTAGGAGTTAAGCTTGGGGATGTTGATACGTTGCAAACGTATCCATAATTTTTGATGTTCCATGCTTGGTTTTATCTACTTTCTTGTGTTTTGTCCACACTTTGGAGTACTTTTCATATGATTTCTTGGACTAACCTATTTACAAGAGCCACAGTGCCAGCTGCTTGTTTTCTGCTGTTTTTGGTTCCAGGAAAGTCAGAAAATGAATATTCTCGGAATTGGACGGGACAAAAGCCAAAGTCGGTTTTTCACCGAGGGACACCTGGAGCCAGAATGCAAGACGGAGAGGGGATGGGGCCCGACCACACCACCTGGCCGCGTGACCAGGCCTGACCCGCGCCAGGGGTGGTCTGGCCGCCCCAGGCACCCCCACGGCCTCTCCTTCCGCCTGTATATTGCCTCTGATATGGAAACCCTAAGTACCCAATCAAAAATCCACGAAAGAGTCTGTAGCCGCCGTCATCTCCATCCCTAGATCGGGAGAGATCTGAAGCTCTTCCTGACCACCCGGGAGGGAATTCACCCTGGAGGCCTTCTTCATCACCATGCAAGCCTCCGGTGTGATGCGTGAGTAGTTCATCTCTAGACTACGGGTCCATGTAGTATCCATATGGCTGGTTCTCCTCCTTTGTGCTTTCATGGCTAGATCTTGTGAGCTCCGTTCATTATCAAGATCATCTATTTGTAATTCTGCATGTTGTGTTTGCGGGGATCCGATGGATATTGAGATGCTATTTAAGATTGATTATTGATTCTATCATGTCTTTGTTATTTGTGATCTTGCATGCTTTTCGTTGTTAGTAGCTATCTTGGCCAAGTAGATGCTAGCAACTCCAAGAGTTAGTATTTATGCTCGATAGTGGGTTCATGCCTCGTAACTGGGAAGTGATGAAATCTCTAAGGTACTAGATGTGTTGTTGCTACTAGGGAGAAAACAACAATCCTTTGTTCATAGAACAATCGTATTGTTTACTTTACACGCAATTCATAATGTAATTATCAGTTGCTTGCAACTTAATATTGAAGGGGGTTCGGATGATAACCTGAAGGTGGATTATTATTCATAGATGAAGTTGGATGGTGGTCTATGTATAATGTTGTAATGCCCAATCGAATCTCAAAGGAGTCAAGATGAGTAGTATATGCTTGTATGTTTTCTCGATGTTTGTCAATTGCCCTGCTGTAATTTGTTCACCCAACATGTTATATATCTTAAGGAGAGCCACCTCTAGTGAACTATGGACCCCGGTCCTTTCTTTTACTTTCAATCTACAATCAACTGTTTACTGCTTTGTGTTTACTTTCTGCAAACTATTACTTTCTTCGACTCTATACATTTAATCCTTTGTTTTCAGCAAAACCAGTGAGATTGACAACCTCATCGCAAGTTGGGGACAGAGTTCTATGGTTGTGTTGTGCAGGTCTCCATGTTGCTGCTGGCACCGGTAGTGCCCCCTGCCAAAGTTCAGCTAGCTACACCTTTCGGGTGTTTCCTTGCACCTACTGGATTGATAACCTTGGTTTCATAACTGAGGGAAAACTTACTGTTGTGCTCATCTTACCTTCCTCTTGGGGTTCCCCAACAAGCTCGTTAATACACGAGTCAGCAACCATCTTGACGACAGGGTTCCCTCTGTTTGACCCGGCGCGGGAGTTTAGAGCTATAGCTGCATCACCTTTCCTAGTGTCATCACATGTTCCTGAAGCAAAGCATACCTAGGTTGTAGGTTGTGTATATTTCAACATCATGCCTCGCTTGTATAAGTATGTTGATTCCTCGTGCACTTTTTCGGCGGGTTCCAATGCTCGGATCCCCCGTTTCCAGTGGAACGCTAGACCGTGTCTACCGTAGGTCTACCCCTTCGACATACTTCCATCGAAGGTTGACCAATGGACTTCTATGTGTATTGTCATTTTCGTAGGTTGTAGCAACATGGGAAACCAAGTACGAGACCATCTTGACCACAGGGTTCCCTCTGTTGGACCCGACGCGGGAGTTTAGAGCTATTGCTGCATCACCTTTCCTAGTGTCATCACATGTTCCTGAAACGAAGCATACCTAGGTTGTCGGTTGTGGATATTTCAACATCATGCCGCGCTTGTATAAGTACGTTGATTCCTCATGCAGGTTTTCAGCGGGTTCCAACCCTCGGATCCCCCGTTTCCGACGGAACCCTAGACCGTGTCTACCGTCTACCCCTTCGACCGACTTCCATCGAAGGTTGATCAATGGACTTCTGCGTGTATTGTCGTTTTCTTGGGTCGTAGCAACATGGGAAACCAAGTCTGGGACCATATTGACCAAAGGGTTCCCTCTGTTTGACCCTGAAAGGGCATTTATGCCCTTCCTATGATTTTGATGTTTGTTGACCACACTTGGATAGTTTGATATGCTGTTAAATGTTGCAGGAGATATCAGATACTTGAAAGTTTTTATGCACTGAAGAAATAGGTCTGTCCCAGGATTATATATGTGTGCAGGAACATTGTCCATGCTGGACTGTCCGGCTGGCTTGCGCCAGAGTTTCTAGCCCCGACCGGACTGTCCGCCCCTGGGAAGTGAGCGACCTTCTCGGACATTCTGTTTGCCTGTTCGGACACTATCCGGACACTGGACGGAAACTTGGCCAGGCCGGAGTGTCCGGCTGGTCTCGCCCGGAGTGTCCGACTTGGCTGGACTGTCCGGCTAATGTGGGTCGGATTGTCCGGGGTAAGTCGCTCCCAACGACTCTAATTCGGGCTTGTTCGTCTGTGGTACCAAATTTGGCAGGCCAGCGCATGGCGGTACCTAAGTTGCCTGAAATTACCGCGTTTCGAAAAGTTGGCCACCAACTACTGAGAGGGGCCATTTCGAGGCAAACTCATCTCACCCCTGCCAAATACAAACATTCCGTTAAACCGCCCCGTGAAGTAGATGGTCGGGACCCACATGTCGGTTATCTGTCTGTGACGCGGGCTCCAACGCGGCAACCTCTTAGGAAAATCGAGAAGCTAAGTGGATTGGATGCGTTGACCGATTGCACAAATCCATTCCCAGCTTTCCCCTAGCACTAGCGGCGTCGGAATCCACCTCCAGGCAGGACGATCTCTTTGGACATTTGACTTCCGGGGCCAAGTTGCTGCGCCCAGTTGCTGATACCGAGCTCCAATGGCGCATGCCGTAGCCGCCGTTGCGAGGCTCTAGCCCGCCTCCACCATCGACGAGCCAAGCAGTTCGGAGGATGGCAGATCCTACTATCAAGGAAGAAGAAGTTCTGCCTACAAGCAGGTGAGCTACCCTTCTCTTTGCTATTCACACTAATTACAACTGCTAGCTGGCTAATGAACCTCAAATTGTTCGTTAGCCCAACGCAGACAAACATATTTTGTCCACAGTTTTATGTCAAGTGGGATCTGCGTGGACCCCCCTTACCTGGTTACGGTAGTCCTCTACAGGTACGACTCAAAGGGCAAGTGGTATGGAAGCCATTGTTTCACGATGGAAGAAGTGCCTACGTAGATCTGCACTATATCTGGTATGGTTGCTGCTCTGCGTAATCTTGTTGAAGTATGGCCAAAGCAGACTGCAAAGTTCAGCTTCATGGACGAACGTGGCATCATGGTTCCTATATCGTGTGACAGTGAGCTAATTGGGTTGATGAAAAGGTATGCTTCGGATTGCATGTTTGAGCTGAATTGTGATGTACTAGATGTGGAAGCTGCTGCAACGGGGAGTCGCCCTTCTATTCTTGGACAGGGTGGTTGCTCGAACGCAATTAGCTCCTGGTAAGCAAAGGTCCCTTGGGGTTCGCATGTTTGTGGTAAATTGTAATTTTTGTTTTATTTACTCTATAGATATTGGGCAGTTATGCAACAGTCTTGTTTCTTTGACAGGAAGCAACGCAAGGTTAGAAACATGACTGTCGGGTCAGTCATTTTGCTGCCCGAAGAAATTAAAAACGAGTGGAAAGATGATGCTGGACACGATTCTGGTGCCCATTGTCCCGATGATGCATAGTACGTGAAGCTAAGAAAATTGGCACCAAGGAAGAGGAAGAAGGCAGGAAATGAAGAAGCCATTGGACGTGAAGGCTTGGCACCCAGGCTGCGGAAGAAGGCTGCTGGCAATGAAGAAGCATAGTAGTGTGTTGAACTTGAACCTATATATGTAATTCTGTTAAATTCTGGAGCTCTGTGTGTGGCATGTTGCTGGGCGAAACAATCTACCCATGTTCTCTGAGTAAAATGTAGCGCGAATTAGGGTTTGGAAACTACCGAGTCAGTAGTTGAATCCGAACTTGTGATTGTGCCACTGCTATTTGAAAACAAGGATCCACCGGTTCCACGATTGCTGAGGGGCAAGAGGTCTCCAAATATGACGGAATGTAAGTGGCACAGAAATAAATTATTTAAGCTGCCACACTCCACGAAGCGGCAACTTATTTCAGATGCTGCACAATGATGTGGCAACATAAACAACAATGTTCTCACTAATAATGCCCAGATGAGGAGGAAATGGGTACCACTTTCTGGCCTAATCTTGAGCCCGTCTATCTCACCGCCTCTCTGCTCCTGCATCCCCTGCATCTGGCGAAGCTCCCGGATCTCCATTAATCGGGTGTACATGCTTCCACTTTATAAATTGTGGTTGTGCCATTTGCATGCGACCAAATCCACGTAGATTACATTTAAACAAACCACAAATGTCAGAATACACTAGTAGAAAAGGGGTTTTTGGTCCACAGTCACGTTCCCAATCCAGGATAGAGATCTAAATCGAGGCAGAAATTGATCTAAATCACAAATACTTCCACAAATTAATCGAGACAGAGATCTAAATCGAGGCATTTCATTAATTCAACCACAAATTCTTCTAAACAAAGGTGTGATTTCACATCCTACATTAATTCAACCACTTGTCAACAATATCACTTCCACGGCCGCTGTCCTTTGAGCCGCCGGCTTCCTCGTCTTCGTTGGACGGAACCTCCACGATTTCCGCATTGTACGCGAGACGGAACACCTCTTCGCGGTGAGCGGCGGCGATGATGGTAAACTTGGTCTGTCCAGGGACGGACTAGAACCTCTCCCGCCCTTCTCGGTTGCGGAGATCCCGGTGCACCACGCGCCCGTAAACGATGCGGTTGCCAATCTTGGCCTTCCGCTCCTTCTTGAACAGCTGCGTCGCCAATCTGGGCTGGCAGCGCCGCTTCTTCCATCTGAGCATCTGGCGGCAGCACGCCACGATTTCGCTCTCCATCACGGCTCCGCCAGGGACGAGGAGCGGAGCCACCGGCACCCCCGCATAGCTAATGCGCCATCCGTGGGGCACTGTCGCGGCCGGCGGCGCGAGGATGTCGAAGTGCGCGAACATCACCGCCTCGTAGAAGTTCAGCGAGGGCATCTCCATGGCGGCGCGGTGGATATTGGAGAGGGAGCGAGGGGATGGATGGCACGGTGGAGATTGGAGAGGGCGAGGGGATGGGCGACGAAGCGACGAGCTGTGGCACCTCCTATTTGTACACGAGGACGATGAAGCGACGGGCGGAAACCCAAGGGGCATTGGTCAGACAAAAGGAAGTAATGCAGGGTTAAGACAGATTAACGGGCGACCAATTTTTTTACTCCCAGGACTCCGGGGCCAATAGTTCAGACCACTAGGTCAACAAGTACAACTATTACAACTTAAAAAAGGCACGAGGCTTAAGCTAAATAGAACTAGTTAACACACATCTCCTTGATCTTCCTAATCTTAGCCCTATGTGCATCTTCCTGCGAGAGCAAGGATCGAATCGTCTGCTCCTTCCTTTTAGCATCTTCCTTGCTTCAATTGTTTCTCTACATCTTTCCTCATGCACTTGTCAATACTCGTAGTTGTGAACTGCAGGACTTTGGCCTGGTGAAGATCCTTCCTTGCTTGAGTCAGTTCTTGCTCTGCTTTAGCCTTCAGGGCCAATGCCGCGTCCCTCTCCTTCTCGACTTTGCTAACCTTGTCTTCCACCCCCATGAGATCTCGCTTATGCTTGGTCGTGTCAACTTGTTCCCATAGCTTCATCTCAACACTGTCAAGAAGTGAGCTGAATGCAGATTCTTTCAACTCAACAGTCATTTCCCATAGTTTATCTAGCGTTTTCTGCATCGATTTGGGCCACTCTAGATCTACCCATTTGACAACACCGCAACTTCCGCCTCGCATCATTGCACGATGTCCTTGACACCGTAGAAACCCCCTGCCTGCGTTTCGTCCTTCGAACGCTACAAATTTAGCGGGCACATATCCATGTTTACATAACAGAGGACCATCTTCATCTGCTAATACGTGATAGTCGGTGTCATACATCGTCTGGTTGGCCTAACACATCATACACGCATGAGTAAATGGAGTAGATCTGGCTCAAAAACTAGATAACTGGCCACAGATGATAGAGATAGAGATGAGACGACTCACATCGAAATCACCGTCCATGTTGTCACGACGCGTTTCCTCATTGTCTCCCCTTGAACCCATGGCGAGAGGGGAGGGGGGAGGCTGCCAGAGAGGGGATTGGGATGGCGGCGCCATCGGCTTGCGGCTACGGCAGGATGGGAGTGAAGTGGGGAATGTGGCTTAGAGGGGAAGGAAGAGAAGTACGGGGAGGAAGAGAACTAATGGGGACGTGACACTGGGATATGGCCCGCTCAACTTGTGAGTCGTGACACTCGCAACAGGGGAGCCCCCGGTGTTGCCAGTTTGTCCAGAGCAAGCGTGGCCAATCATGTCGCGGAACAGACTACTCGCGGATCAATCTCACGAAAACCATCCCAATCGTCCAAGCGCCCCGATCGAACGGTATGTAACAATCGACAAGCAGAACAACTGTGTTAGGGCGTGCCTTCTAGAAGACTCGGTCTAACGCTAAGGTTTGGGCTCTCCTTAGGTTAATTAGTATCCATATGCAGTTTATGAAAAGAACATGCATCCAATGACACGGGTGGATCTAGCTATGGTTAATGAGAAGAGCATACATGCAATGACACCGGTGATATGTGGTTTGTGGGAAGAACACACATGCAATGACTTTGGTGATATGTGGTTTGTGGGAAGAACAGACATGCAATGACTCTAGCTGTGGTTAATGAGAAGAGCACACATGCAATGACACTGGTGGATCCATGTGTGGTTAATGAGAAGAACACACATGCAATGACTCTGGCTATGGTTAATGATATAGTTTGTAAGAAGACCACACATGCAATGACTCAAGCTGTGGTTCATGAAAAGAGCAGACATGCGATGACTCTCACTGTGGTTCATGAAAAGAGTAGACATGCGATGCCACCTGTGGATCCATGTGTGGTCTATGAGAGGAACACACATGCAATTACACCGGTGGATCCTTACGTGGTTTGTGAGAATAACACACATGCAATGACACTGGTGGATCCATGTGTGGTTCATGGAAAGAACACACATGCAATGACACTGGTGGATATGTGGTTTGTGAGAAGAACACACATGCAATGACTCTAGCTGTGGTTCATGAAAAGAGCAGACATGCGATGACACTGGTGGATCCATGTGTGGTCTGTGGGAAGAACACACATGCAATGGCTCTGGTGATATGTGGTTTGTGAAAAGAACAGACATGCAATGACTCTAGCCGTGGTTAATGAAAAGAGCAGACATGCAATGACACCAGTGGATCCATGTGTGGTTAATAAGAAGAACTCACATGCAATGACACTGGGTGTGGTTCATGATATGGTTTGTGAGAAGAACACGCATGCATTGACTCTAGCTGTGGTTCATGAGAAGAACACACATGCAATGACACTAGGTGCGGTTCATGATATGGTTTGTGAGAAGAACACACATGCAATGACACTGGTGGATCCATGTGTGGTCTTTGGGAAGAACACACATGCAATGACACTGGTGATATGTGGTATGTGAGAAGAACACACATCCAATGACTCTAGCTGTGGTTCATGAAAAGAGCAGACATGCAATGACACTGGTGGATCCATGTGTGGTTCATGGGAAGAACGCACATGCAATGCCACTGGGTGGATCCATGTGTGGTTTGTGAGAAGAACACACATGCAATGACACTGGTGGATGCATGTGTGGTTAATGGGAAGAACACACATGCAATGACTCTGGTGATATGTGGTTTGTGAAAAGAACAGGCAGCAATGACTCTAGATGTGGTTAATGAGAAGAGCAGACATGCAATGACACCAATGGATCCATGTGTGGTTTGTGAGAAGAACACACATGCAATGACACTAGGTGTGGTTCATGGTATGGTTTGTAAGAAGAAGACACATGCAATGACTCTAGCTGTGGTTCATGAAAAGAGCACGCATGCGATGACTGTAGCTGTGGTTCATGGGAAGAGCAGACATACAATGACACTGGTGGATCCATGTGTGGTTCATGGGAAGAACACACATGCAATGACACTGGTGGATCCATGTTTGGTCTCTAGGAATAACACACATGCAATGACACTGGTGGATCCATATGTGGTTCATGGGGAGAACACACATGCAATGACACCGGTGATATGTGGTTTGTGAGAAGAACACACATGCAATGACTCTAGCTGTGGTTCATGAAAAGAGCAGACATGTAATGACACTGGTGGATCCATGTGTGGTTCATGGGAAGAACAAACATGCAAAGACAGCGGTGGATATGTGGTTTCTGACAAGAACACACATCCAATGACTCTAGCTGTGGTTCATGAAATGAGCAGACATGCGATGCCACTAGTGGATCCATGTGTGGTATGTGGGAAGAACACACATGCAATGACTCTGTTGATATGTGGTTTCTGAAAAGAACAGACATGCAATGACTCTAACTGTGGTTAATGAAAAGAGCAGACATGCAATGGCACCGGTGGATCCATGTGTGGTTAATGAGAAAAACACACATGTAATGACACTTGGTGTGGTTCATGATATGGTTTGTGAGAAGAACACGCATGCAATGACTCAGGCTATGTTTCATGAGAAGAACACACATGCAATGACACTGGGTGTGGTTCATGATATGGTTTTTGAGAAGAACACACATGCAATGACACTGGTGGATCCATGTGTGGTCTTTGGGAAGAACACACATGCAATGACACTAGTGATATGTGGTCTGTGAGAAGAACACACATCCAATGACTCTAGATGTGGTTCATGAAAAGAGCAGACATGCAATGACACTGGTGGATCCATGTGTGGTTCATGGGAAGAACACACATGCAATGACACTGGGTGGATCCATGTGTGGTTTGTGAGAAGAACACACATGCAATGACACTGGTGGATCCATGTGTGGTTCATGGGAAGAACACAAATGCAATGACTCTGGTGATATGTGGTTTGTGAAAAGAATAGACATGCAATGACTCTAGCTGTGGTTAATGAGAAGAGCAGACATGCAATGACACCGGTGGATCCATGTGTGGTTTGTGAGAAGAACACACATGCAATGACACTGGGTGTGGTTCATGATATGGTTTGTAAGAAGAACACACATGCAATGACTCTAGTTGTGGTTCATGAAAAGAGCATGCATGCAATGACTCTAGCTGTGGTTCATGGGAAGAGCAGACATACAATGACACTGGTGGATCCATGTGTGGTTCATGGGAAGAACACACATGCAATGACACTGGTGGATCCATGTGTGGTCTATGGGAAGAACACACATGCAATGACACTGGTGGATCCATATGTGGTTCATGGGGAGAACACACATGCAATGACACCGGTGATATGTGGTTTGTGAGAAGAACACACATGCAATGACTCTAGCTGTGGTTCATGAAAAGAGCAGACATGCAATAACACTGGTGGATCCATTTGTGGTTCATGGTAAGAACAAACATGCAATGAAACTGGTGGATATGTGGTTTGTGAGAAGAACACGCTTGCAATGACTCTAGCTGTGGTTCATGAAATGAGCAGACATGCAATGACACTGGTGGATCCATGTGTGGTATGTGGGAAGAACACACATGCAATGACTCTGGTGATATGTGGTTTGTGAAAAGAACAAACATGCAATGACTCTAGTTGTGGTTAATGAAAAGAGCAGACATGCAATGACACCGATGGATCCATGTGTGGTTAATGAGAAGAACACACATGCAATGACACTTGGTGTGGTTCATGATATGGTTTGTGAGAACAACACGCATGCAATGACTCTAGTTGTGGTTCATTAGAAGAACACACATGCAATGACACTGGGTGTGGTTCATGATATGGTTTGTGAGAAGAACACACATGCAATGACACTGGTGGATCCATGTGTGGTATTTGGGAAGGACACACATGCAATGACACTAGTGATATGTGGTCTGTGAGAAGAACACACATCCAATGACTCTAGCTGTGGTTCATGAAAAGAGCAGACATGCAATGACACTGGTGGATCCATGTGTGGTTCATGGGAAGAACACACATGCAATGACACTAGGTGGATCCATGTGTGGTTTGTGAGAAGAACACACATGCAATGACACTAGTGGATCCATGTGTGGTTCATGGGAAGAACACAAATGCAATGACTCTGGTGATATGTGGTTTGTGAAAAGAACAGACATGCAATGACTCTAGATGTGGTTAATGAGAAGAGCAGACATGCAATGACACCGGTGGATCCATGTGTGTTTTGTGAGAAGAACACACATGCAATGACACTGGGTGTGGTTCATGATATGGTTTGTAAGAAGAACACACATGCAATGACTCTAGTTGTGGTTCATGATAAGAGCACGCATGCGATGACTCTAGCTGTGGTTCATGGGAAGAGCAGACATACAATGACACTGGCGGATCCATGTTTGGTTCATGGGAAGAACAGACATGCAATGACACTGGTGGATCCATGTGTGGTCTGTGGGAAGAACAGACATGCAATGACTCTGTTGATATGTGGTTTCTGAAAAGAACAGACATGCAATGACTCTAGCTGTGGTTAATGAAAAGAGCAGACATGCAATGACACCGGTGGATCCATGTGTGGTTAATGAGAAGAACACACATGCAATGACACTTGGTGTGGTTCATGATATGGTTTGTGAGAAGAACACGCATGCAATGACTCTAGCTGTGGTTCATTAGAAGAACACACATGCAATGACACTAGGTGTGGTTCATGATATGGTTTGTGAGAAGAACACACATGCAATGACACTGGTGGATCCATGTGTGGTCTTTGGGAAGAACACACATGCAATGACACTGGTGATATGTGGTCTGTGAGAAGAACACACATCCAATGACTCTAGCTGTGGTTCATGAAAAGAGCAGACATGCAATGACACTAGTGGATCCATGTGTGGTTCATGGGAAGAACACACATGCAATGACACTGGGTGGATCCATGTGTGGTTTGTGAGAAGAACACACATGCAATGACACTAGTGGATCCATGTGTGGTTCATGGGAAGAACACAAATGCAATGACTCTGGTGATATGTGGTTTGTGAAAAGAACGGACATGCAATGACTCTAGTTGTGGTTAATGAGAAGAGCAGACATGCAATGACACCGGTGGATCCATGTGTGTTTTGTGAGAAGAACACACATGCAATGACACTGGGTGTGGTTCATGATATGGTTTGTAAGAAGAACACACATGCAATGAATCTAGTTGTGGTTCATGATAAGAGCACGCATGCGATGACTCTAGCTGTGGTTCATGGGAAGAGCAGACATACAATGACACTGGTGGATCCATGTGTGGTTCATGGGAAGAACAGACATGCAATGACACTGGTGGATCCATGTGTGGTCTGTGGGAAGAACACACATGCAATGACACTAGTGGATCCATGTGTGGTTCATGGGGATAACACACATGCAATGACATCGGTGATATGTGGTTTGTGAGAAGAACACACATGCAATGACTCTAGCTGTGGTTCATGAAAAGAGCAGACATGCACTGACACTGGTGGATCCATGTGTGGTTCATGGGAATAACACACATGCAATGAGTCTGGTGGATCCATGTGTGGTCTGTAGGAAGAACACACATGCAATGACACTGGGTGGATCCATGTGTGGTATGTGGGAAGAACAAAAATGCAATGACACTGGTGGATCCATGTGTGGTATGTGGGAAGAACACACGTGCAATGACACAGGTGATATGTGCTCTGTGAGAAGAACACACATGCAATGACTCTAGATGTGGTTCACGAAAAGAGCAGACATGCGATGACACTATGTGGATCCATGTGTGGTTTGTGAGAAGAACACATATGCAATGACACAGGTGGATCCATGTGTGGTTCATGGGAATAACACACATGCAATGACTCTGGTGATATGTGGTTTGTGAAAAGAACAGACATGCGATGACTCTAGCTGTGGTTAATGAGAAGAGCAAACATGCAATGACACCGGTGGATCCATGTGGGGTTAATGAGAAGAACACACATGCAATGGAACTGGGTGTGGTTCATGATATGGTTTGTGAGAAGAACACGCATGCAATGACTCTAGCTGTGGTTCATGGGAAGAACACAGATGCAATGACACTGGGTGGATCCATGTGTGGTGTATGGGAAGAACACACATGCAATGACACTGGTGCATCCATGTGTGGTCTGTGGGAAGAACACACATGCAATGACAGAGGGTGGATCCATGTGTGGTCTGTGGGTAGAACACACATGCAATGACACTGGTGGATCCATGTGTGGTCTGTGGGAAGAACACACATGCAATGACACAGGTGATATGTGGTCTGTGAGAAGAACACACATGCAATGACTCTAGCTGTGGTTCATGAAAAGAGAAGACATGCGATGACACTGGTGGATCCATGTGTGGTTCATGGGAAGAACACACATGCAATGACACTGGTGGATCGATGTGTGGTCTGTGGGAAGAACACACATGCAATGACTCTGGTGATATGTGGTTTGTGAAAAGAATAGACATGCAATGACTCTAGCTGTGGTTAATGAGAAGAGTAGACATGCAATGACACCGGTGGATCCATGTGTGGTTAATGAGAAGAACACACATGCAATGACACTGGGTGTGGTTCATGATATGGTTTGTAAGAAGAACACACATGTAATGACTCTAGCTGTGGTTCATGGGAAGACCACACATGCGATGACTCTAACTGTGGTTCATGAAAAGAGCAGACATGTGATGCCACCGGTGGATCCATGTGTGGTATATGAGAGGAACACACATGCAATTACACCGGTGGATCCTTACGTGGTTTGTGACATTCACACACATGCAATGACTCTAGCTATTGTTCATGAAAAGAGCAGACATGCGATGACTCTAACTGTGGTTCATGGGGAGAACACACATGCGATGCCACCGGCGGATCCATGTGTGTGTGCAATGACTCTAGTTGTGGTTCATGAAAAGAGCAGACATGCGATGACACTGGTGGATCCATGTGTGGTTCATGGGAAGAACACACATGCAATGACTCTAGCTGTGGTTCATGAAAAGAGCAGACATGCGATGACTCTAACTATGGTTCATGGGAAGAACACACATGCGATGCCACCGGTGGATCCATGTGTGGTCTATGAGAGGAACACACATGCAATTACACCGGTGGATCCTTACGTGGTTTGTGAGAATAACACACATGCAATGACACTGGTGGATCCATGTGTGGTTCCTGGGAAGAACACACATGCAATGACACTGGTGGATATGTGGTTTGTGAGAAGAACACACATGCAATGACTCTAGCTGTAGTTCATGGGAAGAACACACATGCAATGACACTGGGTGGATCCATGTGTGGTCTGTGGGAAGAACACACATGCAATGAAACTGGTGATATGTGGTTTGTGAAAAGAACAGACATGCAATGACTCTAGCTGTGGTTAATGAAAAGAGCAGACATGCAATGACACCAGTGGATCCATGTGTGGTTAATGAGAAGAACACACATGCAATGACACTAGGTGTGGTTCATGATATGGTTTGTGAGAAGAACACACATGCAATGACACTGGTGGATCCATGTGTGGTCTGTGGGAAGAACACACATGCAATGACACTGGTGATATGTGGTTTGTGAGAAGAACACACATCCAATGACTCTAGTGGATCCTTACGTGGTTTATGAGAGGTTTATGAGAAGAACACACATCCAATGAACTCTAGTGGATCTATCTTGGCATAATTTGATGTATGCCATGATGTATTTCATTGTACAAGACACTCACTTTACATTTTTATACTACTCAGTATCGCCCTTGGTTTTATCTTTCGTAGAAGCACAAATCTGTGCTCACCCTGTCTGCTACTCCGTGATTGGTTATCACAGTTGTCACGCGGATCGTGTGCACCAATCGTTGATTCTATGTGATCCAACGATGATCTTTGCACACGTCGTGCCCTTCACAGTATAGCATGAGACAGCACGGACGTCTCCCTCTGTGAGACTTCTACAAGAAGGAACACGATGCCGTCCATGGAAAAAGTTGTCGAGCGGTCATGTCATGTTTAATCAAGTCTGAAAAGCCTACTACTGCTACTACTACGCCACAACGCATGCGTCATGGAGTGCACGGTCGTCGATGGACAGCTGCAATTTATTGCCACTTGATTTTAGTAAGACATATCCCATTTTTTACGCAGTGGCTCTCAATCGCCAATTTTAGGGCCGTGTCAAACTTCGTACATAGAAATTGTGTGTGCGCCCTTTGCATGCAGGTCAATACAGAACTGCCTTGCATGGCCCGGGAAAAAACGTGATGTACCGTGGGCGTGTCGCGGTGCACGGTGCAGTCGACTGCGCGGCGCGTTGCACGGTGGTGCAACCAAACGTGCCTTGCTTCTATCCACCTTATCTATAGAGCCCCTCTCCGCACACCCACTCCCACTCTAGCTCACTATCCCCACGCAACCCTCTCCACTATCCCACCAGCATCCGCAAACTCCTGAGCATACCCCGTCCAGGCCGGCGATGGCCGAGGAGGATAAGGTGGCCATCGTCGCCTCCGTGGCCACCGGCGAGGAGGCCCCTGTCTCCTCCCTGGTCCCCCTCGACGCGTTGAAAGCAGCCGCTCTCCCTGTCCAGGCCCCAGTGGAGGCATCGATGGCAGCCGCCGTTCCTGTCCAGGGCCTCGTCCCAGCTACCGACGGAGCCACCGAAGAGGAGCCCCCCGCCGTTCACAAGCAGATCACGCACTTCTTGGGCACCTACGATCTAGATAAGTACATCGCTCCGCTGAACCCATATGACACCGGCATCGACGACCTATGGTCAGAGGTAACTAGGGTTTGCGCCCCTCCCCTGGTTCTTCTACCGTTTGTTAGAAATAATGGGCTAATCTATTTAAAATTTAGCTGGTATTGTCATGTTTAATATTCTGGAATTAATCATGGAAATTGTGCCTAATTATCCAACACCGTTCCCATCGTTGGATGCTAGATCTTGGTTTATTAGGATTCGCTTGTTCGCATTTTGATTGCTCGATCTTCTTAAATCATCTACTCCCCCATTTTCCTTTTCTTCCAATAGGTTTTCGGCAGCGACGTCTGCCGTGATGACGAGTCCATTCACACCAAGGCTCGTCAGGTGTTGAGGAGGCTGCGGGCCAGCCAGTACGACGACTACCTCATGGGCCCCTACTACATTGCCCCTTACGCAGGGATCGCCTCGCTTGACGAGTTGCCATGGTGGCACCGACTTTAACACCTTACTGAAGCATGCAGAGGCCACAGGCTCCGGCATCCACAAAGGCGGCAAGCACGAGATTGTGAACATCAACGCCTACATCGCTGAACACCGGGCTCTCGGCATTCACCTCCGAAACATCCAGCGGGTGGCCATCAAAGAGGGTCGCATGCCTCCAATCAGGCCCAAGGCCCCCAAGTCCAAGAAACTGGGCAGCAGGAAGTGGCGGGCGCCCGGAGGAGATGGGCGCTGGTGAATGAACGGTTGGATGTCTCCTTGAATGTATCTGCAGATTCTGCCACATTGCTGCTAAGCAGCTTCTTTTGATTTTCTATATTTTGCTTGCATCCTATTTCTGGCTGAATGCATCGAACCCCGTTAAGCAACCTACTACTTTCTATCGCTATATCCTATTTAGCTGCACACAGCTATATCTACATTTGTTTTGTTTTCTGAATGAATATATTCTGCCTAGTGTGATTTCCTGCTTTAGATTTGCTACCTGATCGGAGGCAAAAAGAGATCCAAAAGGGAACGAATTATCGAAGAGAGAATCTTCTCTAGATTTGCTACCAATTTGGGCAAAATGAAACATATCTGTTTAGCGAGAGAGGAAAAGGGTACTCTTTCAAACTACCAATTAACGAGCTACCACCTTGACGAGGCCCCATCTTGACGTCTCCCTCTACAAGAAGGAACATGATGCCGTCCATGGAAAAAGTCGTCGATCGGTCATGTCACGTTTAATCAAGTCTGAGAAGCCTACTACTGCTACTACTACTCCACAACGCATGCGTCATCGAGTGCACGGTCGTCGATGGACAGCTGCAGTTTATTGCCACTTGATTTTAATGAGACACATCCCATTTTTTACGCAGCGGCTCTCAATCTCACTTCCAACTGGGGCCCACCGTAAGAAGCTTGGACGCGCTAGCCAGAGGCCGAACAGCTGAGCTCGACGAGACCTAACGTCTCCACTTCATCGAGTCACTCGCAGCCATCAACACATCCCTTTACCGAATCTATCACAACCCCACAAATCTCGCCATACAGCCACCTACCTTCCCCTCTACATTTCCACTTTTAACTATCGCCAATTTTAGGGCCGTGTCAAACTTCGTACATAGAAATTGTGTGTGTGCCCTTTGCATGCGGCTCAATACAGAACTGCCATGAATGGCCTGGGAAAAAACGTGACGCATGCGTGTCTGCGGCGTGATCGCGGTGCACGGTGGTGCAGCAAGCGTGCCTTTGGTTCTATCCACCTTAACTATAGAGCTCCTCTCCGCACCCACTCCCACTCTCGCCACTGTCCCACGCAACCCTCTCCCTTTGTCCCAGCATCCGCAAACTCCCGAGAATACCCCATCCGCGCCGGTGATGGCCGAGGAGGATAAGGTGGCCATCGTCGCCTCCATGGCCACCTGCGAGGAGGCCCCTGTCTCCTGCCGGTCCCCCTCGACGCGTTGAAAGCAGCCGCTGTCCCTGTCCAGGCCCTAGTGGAGGCATTGATGGCAGCCGCCATTCCTGTCCAGGCCCCCGTCCCAGCTACTGACGTAGCCGCCGAAGAGGAGCCCCCCGCCGGCAAGGAGGCCCCCGCCGGTCACAAGCAGATCACGCACTTCTTGGGCACCTACGATCCAGATAAGTACATCGCTCCGCTGAACCCCTACGGCACCGGCATCGACGACCTATGGTTGGAGGTAACTTGGGTTTGCTCCCCTCCCCTGGTTCTTCTACCGTTTGTTAGAAATAATGGGCTAATCTATTTAAAATTTAGCTAGTATTGTCATGTTTAATATTTTGGAATTAATCATGGAAATTGTGCCTAATTATCGAACACCGTTCCCATCGTTGGATGCTAGATCTTGGTTTATTAGGATTCACTTGTTCGCATTTCGATTGCTCGATCTTCTTACACCATCTACTCTCCCATTTCCCTTTCTTCCAATAGGTTTCCGGTAGTGACGTCTGCAGCGATGACGAGTCCATTCACACCAAGGCTCGTCAGGTGCTGAGGAGGCTGCAGGCCGGCAAGTACGACGGCTTCCTCAGGGGCCCCTACTACAGCTGCCCCTTCCGCAAGGGGGGCGTCTACTGCTTGGCGAGTCGCGCCGCCGGCAGCACCGTCTTGAACACCTTACTGAAGCATGCAGAGGCCACGGGCTCCGGCATCCACAAAAGCGGCAATCCCGAGCCCACGAACATCAACGCCTTCATCGCTGAACACTAGGCTCTCTGTATTCACCTCCGAAACCTCCAGCGGGTGGCCATCAAAGAGGGTCGCATGCCTCCAATCAGGCCCAAGGCCCCCAAGTCCAAGAAACTGGGCAGCAAGAAGTGGCGGAAGCACCAGAGGGAGATGGCGGAGGCCTGGGCGCTTGCAGGATGTGCCTGCACCTACAGCGGCTGGCCCTAAACAGCTTCTTTCTAGCTATATCCTATTTCTAGCTGAATGCATGGAACCGCGTTAAGCAACCTACTTTCTATCGCTATATCCTATTTAGCTGCACACAGCTATACCTACATTTGTTTTGTTTTCTGAATGAATGTATTCCGCCTAGTGTGATTTGCTGCTCTAGATTTGCTACCTGATCGGAGGCAAAAAGAGGTCCAAAAGGGAACGAAATATCGAAGTGAGAATCTTCTCTAGCAAAATGAAACATATATGTTTAGCGAGAGAGGAAAAGGGCACTCTTTCAAACTGCCAGTTAAGAAGCTACCATCTTGACAAGCTAGAAGACACATACATAAACATAACACAACGAGGGTGAAATTTATTTTACTAGTATCACTTGATGCGCTAGACATCTTGGCAAGCTAACTGAGTTCCACAAAACAGAAACATAACACTGACAAGTAAAATTTAATTCACTCCTCATCAGACCACTTGAGGCGCTTGCCATCGTTCCTAGGCGACAATGACCATTCAGGTACTCCACATCATTTAACTGCTTTGTCCCAATTGGCATCTGACTTGGCTTTCCTATCTTCAGCGTCCTGCGGCACAATTAGCGGTGCATCACAGGCCTGATTGTTACCGCTAGAAGATGCTGCCTCTCTGTTTGCTGCTTTAGCTGCAGCCTCTCTATCAGCTGCTTCTTCAGCTACAAGCTCTCTTTCATTACGTAGCCTCTCATCCTTTGGATGCAACCAATTTCTTTGCATATTCAACTTCAAACTTAGCTATTCCGCATTTTCTACAAAGGGCTCCCCTAAGCTCGTCTTCCCTCTTGCAAATAGAGCAAAACACGAGGTAACATAGAAAAAATGGATCTTCTTGTACAGCTGGTAGGTCACGTAAGCATCTATGGCTGCATACTTCAGGTTTATATCATACAACGGCCACTCGTCTCAGAAATCGTGCCTATCCATAGGGAAATCTTCCTTCATTTTGTCATACGACTCATCGAGGATTTTAGTTGTGAGTGATGCCATTCCATCCTTCTTCGAGCCCCCTAGGATCTTGACAAGACACTGAATATCGATCCAGTTGTGCGCAGGAATTATAATTTCCTCTTGATACAATTTCGAAAAATCAGTTGTTGTGTCGACAGTGCAGAAAATAATTCCCTTTTTTACAAGGAACTGGCGCAGCGCCGGACATTTCCTGTTAGTCCTGAAAGTATGTAGTTTGTCATCACCAAAATTTGTAACTACAAATATTTTGTCAATGCAAGATCATCATCTCAATATAATTTTGAAAAGTTTAGTAAATGCAAGATCAAGACTCTCAACATTGTATTGTCATAATTTATTCAGTTTTGCTATTTCTCAGTCGACTGAACGAGTTGCACATTTCTTTTAACTACGGTTGCACTTTTCTTAGGTGATTGAGACTAAATAAAATCTCAGTCAATTGAGACATAGGCAAACCCTAATTTATTTGGTCCTAAGTAAAATCCAGTAGTTGCAAGATGAGCAAGTGGATAAAGAACAAGAGGAGAAAACCCTAAAAGCGGTTAGCTACAGAGAGTAGATCTACAAACCGGGAGAGGTGGTAGACAAGGACGTGTTTCCGCATGGCAAGTTGAATGATGGCGACTTCACTCCCTTCATATGGCTGCTCTGGGGTGTACTCGAGGTCCAATCCCACAAACTTGTCCTCGTCTCGTCTATCCCAAGCCAACCCTCGTACATCCTTAGGACACGCACCACTGTCTCCTCCTCATTGGTGTAGACAACGTCTATCTTCTTGTTGTCATGGGTAGTGAAGCTTGTCTCTAGAGTGCGTAGATCTTCCATGGCGGCAAGGAGAAGACGGGAAGAAGATAGTAGATGACAGGAAGAAGAAGAGTGGTTTCTGCGAGGCAGGGGAACGATGGAATCGTCAATGCGCTTTTATTGTAGGGGTTAACGATTGGGACGGAAGTCCAAGGAGAGACGCGTGGTGGTGGCCGTTCCAGCTTCTGAGTAAACAAAAAATAATTATAATGCCGATACATGGGCCATGTTTTGTCACGTCAATACACTGGGTAGGGGGTGTTGTCCTATCCACTGTGCCAACGCTGCAAGCCTACGTGACAGCCACCCTGCCTAAGCGACGGGAGCGACATAACGGCGAACTGACAGGGGGGGGCCAACTTGACGCCCATTAGCCTGATTTTTTGTATTGAAATGTAAAGTTGAATTCGTGCCAAAAAAGACCCTCTGAGTATTTGGCACACCAACTGTAGTCATCCCGGCTGATTTCAGGGAACTTGGTTACCGCGTTGCCTGTACACCCCATCTTTCGGGCCGCAAAATGATATTCTCCTCTAATTCTAGGGGGCCTATATAAAGGCCCCTTCTTCTACCTTGGAAGCTGCTCGTCCACCTCAAGAACTCCATCACCATTTGAGCCACCAAATCCACAAGATCTCTTCACTCAACCATCCAAAGTCATTGATCTTTGGAGAATCAAAGGAGGAGGCCTTGATCTACAGCTTCACCAAGAGAGATCTTCATTTCCCCCTCCTTCACTTGAGGGCCCCTTGCTCTAGTGTTTCATTGGAAACCTTAGCTTGTGATTTGGTTCTTACTAGCTTGTATTTGATTGTTTGAAAGCTATCTTGTATTCGGGAGCCTCCAATTAGGTTGTGGATGTGTGCCTCAAACTCGTTGTAAAGGTGCCGGCTTCCACCTCGAAGGTTGCCGTATAGTGGAAGAGGTGAATCGAACCCGTTGGGGTGAGGTTCATCAGAGAACAAGGAAGGCCTCTCGTGGCGTTGGTGGTTTGAAACCACCCCCTCTCCAAATGTAGACGTACTTCCCCTCAAAAGGAATGAACTACGGGAAACAAATCCTTGTGTCTCCGCGTGCTCCGCGTGCTCCACTTTGGTTACTTCTATCCTTTACCGAACTTTACCTATCTAGTCCTTGCTTAGTATATGTGCTAGATTAACATATAGGTAAATTCACCATAGTTGAATAATCTAGAGAATTTACCTTTCATGTCAAACCCTAAATTGAAAAAGAGTAAAATTTGAAGTAGCACCTATTCACCCCCCCTCTAGGTGCCCATACGATCCTTTCAATTGGTATTAGAGCCTCGGCTCTTTATTCAGGCTTAACCGCCTAAGAGATTATGGGCAACCCAAGAGATGAGGGAGAAAGTGAGGCTAGCCATTCGGTGACCATGGTAGATCTCAAGAATTTGGAAACAAGCTTGAGCTCTACCTTGGGCAACGAAATCCAAAAGTTGCGCCAACTCGTTGAGCAACTTGTTAGGAATAAGCCAACCTCACCTCCTTCCTCTCAAGAGGAAACACCACCTAACCCAAAGGCAAATGCTCCGGCTAAGCCTTTGGATGAAGTGGCGGGGGGATGAACATAATTCTACTGACTCCACTACCAAAAGGGGTGATGGGAAGGAAGAGCACCATGCGGTTCCCGAATGGTACTCTCCCGACCCTCCTATCCCTCACCCACACATAAATAATAGGGGTGACCCACCTAAGTTAGCTGCACATACTTTTGCTCAATGGCAAGTTTTAATGAAATCTCATGTGCGTAGCTCTTGCATTGATTTGTGGAATATTATTGAAGAAGTACTCAAAATTGAGGATCCAACCAACTTGACTAGAAGAGAAGTGGCCAATAGCCAACTCAATGCGACTGCCTTGTACATGATCCAACTTGGAGTGGGGCCAAAGGATTTTTCCCACATTGAGAACTACAATACCGCCAAGGAAGCTTGGGATGCTCTCATTGACTTGTTTGTTGGCAATGAGAGTATGAGAAGAAATAGATATGATGCCTTAAGCAATGAGGCCGTAGGTTTCTTCATGAAGGATGGTGAGGATCATGAAGACATGTATCGAAGACTCAAATCCACAGCCATCGCCTTCAGGAATGTTGGTGCCTCTCACATTGATGATGCTTGGATCAAGAGGAAGTATGTGAGTGCTCTCATGCCTTTCGAGCCTACTGACTTGAAGAGTCTCCAAGGAAGACACAACTACCATCTCATGACCTCCAATGAAGTTATGCAAGAGATGGCGGCCTTCAAGGTTGCTTCCAAGAATGCCAAAGACGCCTGTGCTCATGCCATTTGGAATGAGTAGTGGTGTCAATCTTGCCTTAAAGGACAATGTTGTGGAGTATGATGAAGATGAAGGGAGTGATGAGGGACTTTCAATGAGCCACCCCGAAGATGTCAAGGTTGCTCATGGTGAATACATGTCCTTCTATGCAAGAAAATTTTGGAAAGATCCCGCCAAGGCCAAGATGGAAATGCAACGAAGAAGTAACCCCAATGGGAGAAGAGATAATGGGTACAAGTTGAGAACTTGCTTCAATTGTGGTGACCGCTATCACTTTATTGTTGCTTGTCCCTATGAGAAAAGAGAAGATCATGGGGCTAAACTTGTGTTGAAGAAGACCTCCAAAGCTACTTACAAGAAACCCTTCATCAAAAGGAATTCAACCAATAAGAAGTCGGGTGAAATTGTCTTGATCACACATGAAGAATTCTCCTTCGACGATGATGATGATGAAGATGAAGATGAAGAAGAGGAAACATCAAGTGGTGTGGAGGCTCTTGCCACTACTTCTACCCCTACATTCTCACTCTTCGACTCTGCAAATGAGAATATCTCCAACAAGAATGTCACTTGCCTTATGGCAAGAGGAACATAGACCTATGCTTCCGGAGGGTCAAAATGGGTGCTTGATAGTGGATGCACAAGTCATATGACCAAAAGCGCATCTAGTGTCAAGGAGTTGAGACCAAATATTGATCAAATATCTATGACATATGCCGACAAGTCAAAGTCTAAGGTAATGGGTTTCGGCAAAGTTGTGGTTGCACATGATATCACTCTCGTGGACGTCATGCTTGTTGAGACCATAGGCTATAATTTACTTTCTGTCCGTGCTCTTGGAAAGATGGGTTTTGCCGTCTTTATTGATAATGATATTGTGATCCTCATGTGGAGCAAGTCTCTAAAGGTCGCTTTCGTTGGGTACGTCAAAAACGACTTGTATGTGGTGGACTTCTCGGTGAAAACCACTACAAGTCCGATGTGCTTATTTGGAAAGGCTGATGTGGGTTGGCTATGGCATCGCCGTCTAGCCCATGTCTACATGAGAACTTTGCAAAGCCTCCACAAGGATGGTCATATTGTTGGACTAAAAGAAAATGTTTGCTTTGCCAAAGATCGTGTTTGCAGGGCATGTGTTGAAGGAAAGATGCATGATTCTCCCCACAAGACTAAGAACTACATCAAGTCCAAGAGGATCTTGGAGCTCCTTCATGTGGATCTCTTTGGTCCTCCATCTCATGCAAGCCTTGGTGGGAAGAAATATAGTTTGGTGATTGTTGATGACTACTCAAGATACACTTGGGTATATTTCTTCAAGCTGAAAAGTGAGACCCAAGAAAACTTCATTGACTTCATCAACATGGCTCAACATCATCACAATGTCCCAATATTAACAATAAGAAGTGACAATGGTACCGAGTTCAAGAACTACACATTGAATGGATTTCTTAGTGATGAGGGAATAAAACATCAATATTCCGCTGCATATACCCCTCAACAAAATGGTGTAGCTGAGAGGAAGAACCGGACTCTTATTGATATGGCAAGGACCATGTTGGCGGAATTTAAATATCCATACAATTTTTGGGATGAAGCAATCTCCACCGCATGCCATGCATCAAACTGTCTCTACCTACGAAAAGAATTGATCAAGACTCCATATGAAATTCTTACCGGTAACAAGCCCAACGTCTCATACTTTTGGGTGTTCGGTTGTAAGTGCTTCTATCACATTAAGGGTATTCGTTTGTCCAAGATTTATTCCAAAGCATTAGAGGGTATTTTTGTTGGTTATGGTCTTGAATCCCACACTTATAGAATCTATGACAAGCTCTCCGGAACTATCATAGAATCTTGTAGTGTTGTGTTTTAAGAATATGATGGTCCCCAAGTGGGGCGTGTTGATGTCTGTGATGTCGATGATGAAATTCCTTAGGATGCCATAGGAAGAATGGGTGCGGGTTTCATCCGCCCTGTTGAGGAACCCCTTATGGCGGATTGAGAAGAACTATGCTCTACTCAAGTGGAGCCCTCATCTTCACACCATTAACAAGATCCTATCGAGGAGTACAATGACCCATGCCAAAGACAAGTTGTGGACCCTCAACCTGCTGATCAATAAGATACCTCTAGCCAGGAGGTGCTTGAGTCTCCATTTGCCAGAATGTCCAGTGGTGCTAAGTCTATTACACAAGGAAGATCTATAGAAACTGCCATAAGGGAAGCTCAATGCCTGTCTAGAAGTATGCTTGATCAAGACCAAGGTCAATCTTTGCCTCTTGTAGAAGAGAATAATTCCAATGATGATCAAGGTCAAGTTAATGGTCAAGATGAGGACCAAAATGATGAAGTGATCCCCACAAGAAACAACAAGGAGATCGAAACTCGTCGCCAAGCTATAATGGATAGAATATTGGAATTGAGAGACCACACTCTTGAGAATGTGGTAGGTGATCTAATAAGAGGGATATCTACTCAAGCTCAGCTGAAGAACTTTGGTGAGCACCAAGCACACATTTCCATGGTGGAGCCAAAGAAATTATGGGAAGCTCTTGAAGATTCGGATTGGTTGGATGCAATGCACAAAGAGCTCAACAACTTTGAGAGAAACAAAGTGTGGAAGTTAGTTGAAAAGCCAAAAGATTGCCGCAATGTTATAGGCACCAAATGGATATTCAAGAACAAGCAAGATGAGCATGGAATTGTAGTGAGGAACAAGGCAAGATTGGTTGCACAAGGGTTCTCTCAAATTGAAGGCTTTGATTATGGAGAGACATATGCACCCATGGCGCGCCTTGAGTCCATCTGTATCCTTCTTGCTTATGCGGCACATCATAAATTTAAACTACAACAAATGGATGTAGAAAGTGCATTTCTTAATGGTCCTTTGCATGAGTTGGTATACGTAAAGCAACCCCCGGGGTTTGAGGATCCCAAATTTCCAAACCACGTCTATAAACTTGATAAGGCACTCTATGGGCTCAAACAAGCTCCACGCACGTGGTATGAGCATCTTAGAGAGTTGTTGTTAGATCATGGGTTTGAGGTTGGGAAAATCGATACCTCTCTTGTTACTAAGAAAGTCAATGGGGAGATTTTTGTATGCCAAATATATGTAGATGATATTATCTTTGGCTCATCTAACAAAGCTTTTAATGATGAATTCTCTAAGCTTATGTCTGACAGGTTCAGGATGTCTATGATGGGAAAATTGAGGGTATTTCTTGGTTTTGAGATCAAGCAAGTAAGAGGAGGAACATTCTTTAACCAAGCCAAGTATACTCAAGATATGCTCAAAAGATTCAACGTGAAAGATCTAAATGGAGCTCCCACTCCCCTGGCAACAAAACTCATCTTGAACTAAACCCAAATGGTAAAGATGTGGATCAAAAGGTATACCGGTCCATGATTGGCTCTTTGCTTTACCTTTGTGCATCTAGACCCGATATTGTGTTGAGTGTAGGAGTGTGTGCAAGATATCAAGCGGCTCCTAAAGAAAGCCATTTGATGGCGGTCAAGAGAATCTTTCGATATTTGGTTCATACCCCAAACTATGGTATTTGGTATCCTAGGGGCTCAACTTTCTCCCTTTGTGGATACACGGATTCGGATTAGGCTGGTGACAAGGATGATAGGAAATCAACCTCCAGGGCTTGTCAATTCCTTGGGAGGTCCTTGGTGTGTTGGTCTTCTAAGAAGCAAAATTGTATATCTCTCTCCACCGCCGAAGCCGAGTATGTGGCAGCTGCTAGTGCCTGTACTCAATTGCTATCGATGAGGAAAACTTTAAAGGAATACGGTGTCCATTGTGACAAAGTGCCTCTTCTATGTGACAATGAAAGTGCTATCAAGATTGCCTATAATCCAGTGGATCATACAAGGACAAAGCATATTGAGATTCGTCATCACTTCATTAGAGATCATGTTGCTCGAGGTGATATTCAGCTATCCTATGTGTCAACCAAAGACCAACTTGCTGACATTTTCATGAAGCCACTTGATGAAGCAAGGTTTTGTTATTTGAGGAATGAACTAAATATCGTTGATTCTAGGAGCTTGACTTGATCACCTTGCATACTCACCTATGTCTTGAACCTTATTTGATTTAGGTGCAGGCATGGAGATAGGGGGAGTGCGATCCTAATACATTGGACTATCCCTCACCCCATAATGCCAACATTAAGAAATTCAATCCTCTTAATATCATTTAGTGATATGTGAGCTTCATTGATGAGTAGTGTCTATGAACCCAAGGAAAATTCTTCGCGGTGTCATGCTACAAACTCTTACATGGTGGCCTCGGCCACCGCCCTCTTCATTGTTGAAGAGTTAGTTCTTGGCTTGTTTGGTTTGGATCTTAATTTGTCATCTTTTGACTATCTATGGTTTCTTGGTTCTTCACAGTACATCTTCTGAATCCTAGGCCTTTCCTCATCTCTAAACATGCTCCTCTTGCCACACATTTGTCCAACACTTATACCTAGAGTTTTCTGGTCGTGGGGGCCGGAATGTCCGCACTGTACCGACCGGAGAGTCCAGCTAGACCAGACACTCCGCTTGATACAGCCCGGACACTCCGGCCAGGCCGGACACTCCGGTGAATCTCGCCCGGATAGTCTGGCCCCAGTGGTTTCAATCCTGTAAAGGGGGTCGGGGAGAAGTGGACGGTTCAGTCCTCCTTCTCCTCCCCGACTCCCTCTTCCCAAAAAAGTTGCTGCCCCTTCCAGGATCTCCACCGGGAGGGCCTCTCCACCCCGGATCTGGCCATTGCCGCCGGCCATTACCGTCCCTTTAACGCTGGGACCTGTTCCCCTCCAGTGAAAGCCTCCATGGATGTTGGTATTTTGCCTCCCCCTTCTCGATCTCTAGGGTTTCCGCTAGATGCATTTTTGGAGGTAATGACCCATCTTGATCCATGGATACATCATACTGCGTGCATGTTTCGTCATTGTAGTAGTTCTAGCAATCCTGATCTACTCTGGTTGAGCACTCTCGCACTACCTGAAAAATCACCAGGTCTCCCACCGGACTGTCCGGCGTGTGCATGGCGGACACTCCGGTCCTGCCGGAATGTCCGGACTGTATGCACCGGATTGTCCGGGTCTGGCGGAGTCTCCGGCATGATTTTGCCAGATAGTCCGGGTTTTCTCCACCAGTGTTGATCCTGCATTTCTTTAGCTACTGCTATGTGCTTACACCTCCTGGACAAATGTTGTAACATCCCACAATTTTCATCTGAAAATCATCATCATTGCATTTATCATCATGGCATGTGCTACCTTGCATTAGGTTTGTCCTCCAAAAATTTGGTGAAATTTAGAGGCTTTTTGGAGCACTTTTGCTAAATTCCAGAAAAACTAGAGAAGAAATTCAAAAAGAAAAAGAAAAGGAGGGAAAAGGTTTTTAAACAACAGTAGCAGTTTCTGGCCTTTTGGCCCAAACCGGCCCAGCTAGCCCACCCAGACTCCCTCTCCCCTCTCAGTCTTTTCCCACACCCCCTCAGCTCACCCCCACCCACTTACCACCAGGCCCCACGCCACGTCGACGCCACCTCAGCGTCTTCCACGCGAACGGCCGGTGCCATCTCCTCTCCTCTGCCGTTACCGACTCCGGTTGATTGAGAGCGTTACCGCGAGTTAATCGACATCGCTATGGCCCCTTCTTAATCCCCACCCCCTCCTCGACCGATTCCCCCAGCCACTGCCCCTAGAGAGCCCCAGGCTCCCCAATTGCCACCTCAAACCGCCGCCGACCGAAGCACCTCCGGCGATAATTCCGGTGAGCTCCGGCCATGCCGTGCCCTCCTCTCTGCCCCATATTACTTGTGGTGACCTAGCGCGTGTTTTAACCCCGGCCACGTTCCTTCTCTTGCCCCAGGTCAACGACGCGAGCAACTCTGACGAACCCCCTCTGCCGCCGCCGTTCATCGCCTTTTCCGGTGAAGGTAGGGTTTCTGCCGCCCCCTTTTGGCCTCTGCTAGATCATGATATTCAGGGCGCATCTCACTGATCCTCTTGCTGGCTTGTTCGATCCCTAGGTCACCGTCTCCGACACCGAGTCGCGAGCTTCGCCGTCTACGCAACTCCGGCGAGGGATCAAGGCCAAGCCAGAGCACCCCCCGCGCCACAGTGACCTCCATCGAGACCGCCACGACCTCCTCGACCTCTGGTACGTGTCCACGGTCTCCCAGCCCCTGTAGAACCGCCGGAACCCCCTCGGCCGATGCTCCGCTTCGGCCAGGCCGCTAGGGACCGTTAGATCTTGTGTCTGCGGCTAAGATTAGATCGAGCACGAACCGGTACGGGCTAATCAGATCCGTCTGGTTATCACATAAAATCCAACGGCCCGCAGCAGTCGATCCGACCGAACCGGTACGGGCCAACGAGATTGCGCCACGTCGCCCAGGTTATCTGTTTAAATAGAAAATTAGACAGATTTTGTATTAAACTTAGAAAATCCATAACTTTTGATCCACAATTCAGAAAAGTGCAAATTTGGTGTCTATGGATTCAGAAAAATAAGACCTTTATTATAGAGGCCTTGTTTCACACTTTTGCCTCTGAAAAATTGGAATTATAGGCAGAACCTTTTTAGGAGTATTTTGCTCATAAAAATTATTCCATAAATTGTTTGGGGGTATTTCTTATGCCTTAGATGAGGTATTTTAACCTCTGTACTGTAGACTCTGTAAGTTATTGAGTTGTGATCATGTCATTGCATTTTGCATGCATCCATATTTTTGTAATGTTTTATTGATTGAATTATTGTTGTTGTATTGTTCTTTGTGTAGATTGTGTGGATTGTGAAGTTTGTTGCTGTGAGGATTGTACCTATTCCCCTAGCTACCAAGGCAATTGATATTTCATCTCATGTCCTATTATTTTCACTATTACACTAGTGTTATTTTGGTAGATCTTAGCATGATAGGATTATTTACATGTTACTATACTATGATATGCTACCCTATAGACTTTATCTTGGTAGTATCTCCTAGTTGAAAGACTTCGTATGATAGAGTGCTTAGCCATGCTATTAGAATTCATGGGTGGAAAATACATATAAGATAGTATGGAAAGATATTATTTTGTTTGACTAAGAAAACAACTAATATTAATGAAACACCTGGGTGGAATGGGACTTGCTTGGATTATGTTGAGTGGTTACTCAGGGACCATGTCTATGGTCAGCTGGTGTATCACACTTGTGGATGGCCACCCAGGAACAAAGAGATTGGAGACATTCTTGTCACGAAGCTTCCAGTGCAGCCACATGGCATATGGGCTCTGCCTTGGCCAACTAAGTTGCAAGAACTCAGCCAGACGGACGGAAGGTGGTAGTTGTGATAGGATGGAGCAGCGTCCAGTGATGATCCGAGGATTGCTACGAAAGGTCTTGTCTCGATGCATTTCGAGTCTTGTGGGGAAAGTGCACCACCTCTCGAGAGGGTAAAACTAATTACTTAGCCGTGTCCCCGGTTATGGACAATATCTGAGCCTCAAGACAGTGAAGCAGTTCAATAATCTCCTCATCCAAATTTCTCTAAGTTAAAACTTGTGGGTGAACATGGGTAGAGGTTCAGTGATGTCTATCATTGGTACCTTAGTGTTTGAATGAGAAAACTTACTCTTCAAAAACTATAAGTTAATCTAGCTTTTAGCAAAGTCAGCCATAACCCCACTTAGCCATATATTCATGTAGTTGTTGGATTATACTAAGTAACTATGGTATCACTGGCCAATACAATTCCAAATGTATTGACCCTTGTGGCTGTAACTTATTATGTTGCAGGATACTCTGATGATGAGTAGGGTTGCGGGTCTACACTCGACATGTTTGCTTGTGGCGCATGAAGACAAAAGACTCTATTATTATTATGCTATGTAATGTGAACCTTGAGTATCTTAGCCTTGGGCTAAGTGAGTTGTAAGAACCATTATATTCCTGGATATGTGATGTAATAATGACCTTTGTTTCTATGTACTTCATCTTAAACTGTGGGTGCTAGCATTTCGATCCAGGGACTAGCACTGCAATCACAGGGATCTTACCTTATTATGGTGAGATCTTACAGATGGTATCAGAGCACTGTGTTACCTGTAGGTTCGTCACCCTAGAATGGATTAGACTAAGGAAAACCCTTAGGCAAAATAACTTTATATTCAAACCTTACACTTGTCTTTTCATCTCGTAAAACTTTCCCTAATCATCCTTTCTCATCTATTTTTGTAGATGTCCACCATCAATGAATCTGTTAAGAAGGGACCATTGATGACTATGACCTTGGAGTGTGAGACAGAATTTCCCAATGCACTCAAGAACCTCATGATCAGCTTGGGAATGAATGGTGAAGCCGTATACAAGGGATTTCCTGTGATAGACGAAGGACAAGAGTATTGGTGGGTGCAACTCCATTTGTACAAGAACAAGGAAGATGATCCCAAGAGTACGGGATTCTGCATGTTCACCAACTCTGAAATGCACACGTCATTCTTTGACTCTGCAAGGAATGCTGCGTGGAAAGCTATTGAGGAACTTGGGGAAAGACTCAAGTATAGAATGCTCAATACTCAGGAGGATCTCAAGGAGGAGAAGCGTCTTGTCCAAGACTCAAAGGCCACTTTAAAATGCCTAAGTAAGGATATCATAGGCTTGGCTTTGGATCTATGTGACCAAGACAAGCAGATTGCTGCCAAGGATGCCCAGATTGCCACCTTGGTTAAGAAGGAGTGAGATACTACTTGGACCACCACCCTTGGAGTTTTATCACGTTAGTATTTTGATCATACCAGCCTATGTGGTATGGCAAAAATAAGTTATGTTTGGAACCTTGACTGCTTGAGTTGAATAATGTATTGCTACTTGGAATGTTTAGTTGGTTGATTTTTATTTTGTGACTTGTGTTTTCTTTCTCTAGACTTGTGTTGTTACTAATTTTTTTTCATGCTATGCAAAAGATGCCTAGTGTTATCTATAGCACGACCGAGGATTTCAAGGGGACTCGCTTTGGGACTCGTATGTTGGAGCTAGTCCAAGTGCTCGCTCTTCTAATCCCTACCATTCAGGGACTCCAGCTGAGGAAATTTCAGAGGAAGGACTTATGGGGATTCAGAGTTACCCAGCCAGGACGCGAGACAGAGCCCCAAACTAAGGAGATCGCCTTCAAGATACTCCACACTGACTTGGAGAGAGGGCTCGACATCGCCATGCAGGAGCTGTTGGGACGTCTATGTGGACGTCACTCTTCCATGATCAAGAGCCACTACTTTCACTTCTTTGGGAGACGCGACGAGGATGGAGAGCCTATTGTGCTGGACGAGGCCACTAAGGAGTCTATCAAGCCTGTGCGTCACCATCTACAGGATTTAGAGAGCCTTATCAGGAGCCTTGATACCGATAGGACTAATGTGATGCTTAGCAATGATGAACTACGAGTCCAGCTAAAAGATAAAGACAAGGCCTTCCAGGAACAGGAGAAGAGAATCAAGGAAATGGAGAAGAAGTTTGAAGACCAGGATAAGAAATTCAAGAATCAAGAGAAGAGGGTTTAGGAGAAGAATAAGAAGATAAGAGACTTGGAGGCCGAGTTAGAACTTGAGGACATTGAGCTGGAGGCGGATCACGAGGTGATTGAGAGGCTACGCACACAGAAGACAGATTTACAGACAAAGATAGATGCTTTGACTACAAGCTTAGAGGAATACAAGGCAGGATTCGCCGCAGCAGGACTTGCACTAGTGGAGGAGGAAGTTGACATGGAGGAGTAGCGATACTTATCCATCTATCTATCGTTTTATTATTATCGGGTTGAATAGATCATACCGACTTGTGGGTGACTATGCTAGTATGTTTATTTTTGCAAACTCTGTTATTGTTGTGATGTTGAACCTGCATGTGCTTGTTTGTTTGATTGTTGTTACTTTATTGGGTTATCTATCATTACTTACCCTTATTAAACCCACAGATGCCTCCCCGACGCAATAACGAGGATAACAACGACAATGGCAATGGAATGCAGCAGATGATGGCTGCACAGACACAATTGATGCAAATGGTGACTCAATTCATGGCAAACCAGAATCAGAACAACAATAATAACAATAACAACAACCAGAACAATCCACCACCTCTGGATATGCTGACCAGATTTCTAAGGCTGAGACCTGCTAAGTTCTCTGGTACTACTGATCCCATGGTAGCAAATGATTGGCTACGCTCTGTGAATAAGGACCTAGTCACGGTTGGATGCACGGATGCAGAAAAGGTCCGATTCACGGCACACTTATTGGAAGGTCATGCAGCTACCTGGTGGGACAATTTCCAAGTTACTCACCCTATCGAGGAGGTGACTTGGGCAATGTTTGAGGATGGGTTTCGCACCACCCACATCTCTTCTGGAATAATGGGGTTAAAGAAAAAGGAGTTTCATAACCTCAAGCAACGCCACCGCAGTATTTCTGAATACATCGAAGAGTTCAATAATTTGTCATGTTATGCACCCGATGATGTTGACACTAATGCAAAGAAAAGGAGAAGTTCCAAGATGGGCTGAATGATGAAATTTCTATGCAACTATCTGTTGCATATGTTCCAACTTATCAATCCTTGTGTGATAAAGCTACCATCCTGGAAAACAAGATGAAGCAAGTGGAGGGTAGAAAGAGGAAGCACCATTTTGATAAGTTTGGATCAGGATCACCTCACAAGCGCTCTCATGGTGAAGGAAGTGGGAGTTCTGGATTCCACATGAATGGGAATCATAATAACCACCGTAACAATAACCACCACCATGATGGAACCAATCATCATGGACATAACAAAAGTGGATTCAGGAACAACCACAATGGTCATGGCCATGGGAACCAAAATGGTCAGAACCATCACAGTCAGCCAGCAAAGAAAGACATCAGTCAGGTGGAATGTTTCAAGTGCAAGAAGACAGGGCACTATGCTAATGAATGCCTAGAGAAGAAGACTGATGGGGCTAAGACGAACCCATTCCAAAAGGGTCATGTGAATCACATCAATGTGGAGGAAATTCAAGAAGGATTTGATGCCATGATCGGTAAGTTCAAGATTAATTCCTTTCCTGCACTTATCCTTTTCGATACTGGCGCATCGCATTCATTCATTTCAAGAGCATTTGTAATCAAAAACGAACTCTCCACTGAAACCATTGGATGTCCCATTAAAGTAAGCTCCCCGGGTGGAGAAATGATAGTAAATTCTGGGTGTCGACAGATAATCCTAGAAATTGGAAAGAACAAGTTCCCGGTTAGTTTAATAATCCTAGAGTCCCAAGGATTAGATGTAATATTAGGGATGGACTGGTTGACCCATTATGAAGGGGTGATTGATTGTGCCAAGCGAACTGTTATGCTCACCACCCTAGAAAAGAAAAGGATCAGGTTCAAGTCTATCTTTGAACCGAAGGGGGGCAAGGTTAATTCTCTTAAGGGGGTTAGCCTAGACAGTGTGCCAATAGTGAGCGAGTACCCAGATGTGTTCCCTAAAGAGTTACCTGGCATGCCACCAGATAGGGATGTAGAGTTTCTGATAGACCTACTGCCAGGAACTGGGCCTATAGCAAAGAGATCTTACAAAATGTCGGTGGACGAGTTAAAAGAACTCAAGAAATAGTTGGGAGAACAGTTGAAAAAGGGATTTATCCAACCAAGTTCGTCGTCTTGGGGAGCACCAGTTTTGTTTGTTGAGAAGAAGGACCGAAGTCAAAGGCTATGCATAGATTATCGTTCACTTAATGAAGTGACCATAAAGAATAAATATCCCCTGCCTAGAATAAATGATCTCTTCGATCAGCTAGAGGGAGCATGTGTGTTCTCAAAAATTGATCTTCGATCAGGATACTTCCAACTAAAGATTAGAGAACATGACATACCCAAGACTGCATTCACCACTAGATATGGGTTGTATGAATATACAGTGATGCCATTTGGATTGACTAATGCACCAGCCTATTTCATGAACATGATGAATAAGGTATTCATGGAATTCCTTGACAAGTTCGTAGTGGTATTCGTCGATGACATTTTGGTATATTCCAAGAGCAACAAAGAACATGAAGAACACCTACGCCTCATTCTGGAGAAACTCAGGGAACACAAACTTTATGCCAAGTTCAGCAAATGTGAATTTTGGCTGAATGAAGTGGGTTTCCTTGGGCACATAGTATCTGGAAATGGTATAGCTATTGATCCAGCAAAAGTGGCAGCTGTGACAGAATGGGAGCCTCCTAAATCGGTTAAATAAATCCGTAGTTTCCTTGGCCTAGCAGGGTACTATCGGAGGTTCATTGAAAATTTCTCTAAGATAGCAAAACCTATGACTGATCTACTAAAGAAAGAGAAGAAGTTTAATTGGACAGAAGCTTGTGAAACTAGCTTTCAAGAGTTGAAGAAGAGACTAGTGTCAGCACCAGTGTTATGTCTGCCAGACCTTGAGAAAGACTTTCAAGTATATTGTGATGCATCTCACCAAGGATTAGGAGGTGTACTGATGCAGGAAGGTAGAGTTGTAGCTTATGCATCAAGGCAACTCAAAAATCATGAAGTGAACTATCCTACTCATGATCTAGAGTTGGCATCAGTTGTACATGCCTTAAAAACATGGAGGCATTACCTCATGGGAAAACGTTGTGAAATGTTCACTGATCACAAGAGTCTGAAATACATTTTTACATAGAAAGAACTCAACATGAGACAAAGAGTATGGTTAGAACTTATCAAAGATTACGATTTAAGTTTGCAATACCACCCTGGAAAGGCAAACATCGTAGCCGATGCATTAAGCCGCAAGGTTTATGTAAATGGCCTCAATAAAGGAGTGTTGTCGGAGGAGTTATGTGCCCAATTTAGAGAGATGAGACTTGAGATTGTGCCTGAAGGGTACCTTGCATCCTTGGAAGTGTAGGCCAGAATAATGGATAGAATTCAAGAAGCCCAAAAGATGGACAAAGAAATAGAAGAAATCAAAAGTAAGGTTAGTGAAGGCAAGGCAAAAGGATTTCATGTAGACGAACAAGGAATCTTATGGTATGAAAAACGTATCTGTGTTCCGCAGGATCTTGAGCTTAAGAAGTTGATCTTACAAGAAGCGCATAACTCAACATACTCAATTCATCCTGGAAACACCAAGATGTATATGGATGTTAAGGAAAGATTCTGGTGGAATAATTTAAAGAAGGATATAGCAGAGCACATTGCCTTGTGCGACGTGTGTAGTCGTGTAAAGGCAGAACATTGGAAACCGACAGGATTATTACAACCATTGCCAATACCTGATTGGAAATGGGATAAAATTGGTATGGATTTTATCACTGGACTGCCAAGGACTAAATCTGGATACGATTCTATATGGATTATCGTTGACCGCTTGACAAAAGTGGCCCATTTCATACCAGTGAAGACCCCTTATACAAGTGCAAAGCTAGCCAAGATATACATGAATAGAATTGTATGTTTGCATGGGGTACCTAAGAGTATCGTGTCTGATAGAGGAACTCAATTCACTTCACATTTTTGGCGACAACTTCACGAGTCATTGGGAACTCGACTGGAATTCAGCACTGCATTTCATACACAAACTGATGTACAAACAGAAAGGACCAATCAAATATTGGAAGATATGCTAAGAGCATGTGCGTTAGATTATGGATCTAGTTGGGATGAAAGTCTACCATATGCAGAGTTTTCCTACAATAATAGCTATCAATCAAGCATAGAAATGGCTCCATTTGAATTCCTTTATGGAAGGAAGTGTACTACACCGTTGCTATGGAATGGAGTAGGAGAAAGAAAATTGTTCGGGCCAGACCTAATCAAGGAGGCTAAAGAGAAATTCAAGATGGTAAGGAAAAGGCTAAAGGTAGCCCAATCTCGGCAAAAGAGCTATGCCGATCCAAAACATAGAGAGATTATCTATGAGGTTGGTGATAGAGCTTATCTCAGGGTATCACCACTTCGTGGTGTGAAGAGATTTGGAATCAAAGGAAAATTAGCACCACGCTATGTAGGACCCTTCAAGATTTTGAGCCGCAAAGGAGAAGTGGCATATGAGATAGAATTACCAGAATCGCTATCAGCAGTTCATAATGTATTTCATGTCAGTCAGCTGAAAAAGTGTCACCCAGAGATGGAAGAAACTTTGTTGAAGGACACTATACCATTAGACGAAGTTCAGCTAGAGAATGATCTCACTTATGAAGAGAAACCTATTAAGATTCTGGAGACAGCAGAAAGAATTACCTGTACTAAGACCATCAAATTCTGCAAAGTGCAGTGGAACCATAACACTGAATCGGAAGCAACGTGCGAGAGAGAGGATGAACTTCGGAGAGATCACCCTCACCTATTTTCTAGCCAACCCGAATCTCGAGGGCGAGATTCATCTTAAGGGGGTTAGATTTGTAACATCCCAAAATTTTGATCTGAAAATCATCATCATTGCATTTATCATCATGGCATGTGCTACCTTGCATTAGGTTTGTCCTCCAAAAATTTGGTGAAATTTAGAGGCTTTTTGGAGCACTTTTGCTAAATTCAAGAAAAATTAGAGAAGAAATTCAAAAAGAAAAAGAAAAGGAGGGAAAAGGTTTTTAAACAACAGAAGCAGTTTCTGGCCTTTTGGCCCAAACCAGCCCAGCTAGCCCACCCGGACTCCCTCTCCCCTCTCAGTCTTTTCCCACACCCCCTCAGCTCACCCCCACCCACTTACCACCGGGCCCCACGCCACGTCGACGCCACCTCAGTGTCTTCCACGCGAACGGCCGACGCCCTCTCCCCTCCTCTGCCGTTACCGACTCCGGTTGATTGCGAGCATTACCGTGAGTTAATCGCCACCGCTACGGCCCCTTCTTAATCCCCACCCCCTCCTCGACCGATTCCCCCAGCCACTACCTCTGGAGAGCCCCCAGGCTCCCCAATTGCCACCTCAAACCGCCGCCGACCGAAGCACCTCCGGCAATAATTCCGGTGAGCTCCGGCCATGCCGTGCCCTCCTCTCTGCCCCATATTACTTGCGGTGACCTAGCGCGTGTTTTAACCCTGGCCACGTGCCTTCTCTTGCCCCAGGTCGATGACACGAGTAACTCCGGCGAACCCCCTCTCCCGCCACCGTCCATCGCCTTTTCCGGCGAAGGTAGGGTTTTCGCTGCCCCCTTTTGGCCTCTGCTAGATCATGTTGTTCAGGGCACATCTCACTGATCCTCTTGCTGGCTTGTTCGAGCCCTAGGTCGCCGTCTCCGACACCGAGCCGCGAGCTCCGCCGTCTACGCAACTCCGGCGAGGGATCAAGGCCAAGCCAGAGCACCCCCCGCGCCGCAGTGACCTCCATCGAGACCGCCACGACCTCCTCGACCTCTGGTACGTGTCCACGGTCTCCCAGCCCCTGTAGAACCGCCGGAACCCCCTCGGCCGATGCTCACCGCCCATGCCGGTCGCCAGGCTTGCCGCTAGGGACCGTTAGATCTTGTGTCTGTGGCTAAGATTAGATCGAGCACGAACCGGTACGGGCTAATAGATCCGTTGTTTATCACTTAAAATCCAACGGCCCGCAGAAGTCGATCCGACCGAACAGGTACGGGCCAATGAGATTGCGCCACGTCGCCCAGGTTATCTGTTTAAATAGAAAATTAGATAGATTTTGTATTAAACTTAGAAAATCCATAACTTTTGATCCACAATTCAGAAAAATGCAAATTTGGTGTCTATGGATTAAGAAAAATAAGACCTTTATTATAGAGGTCTTGTTTCACACTTTTGCCTCTGAAAAATTGGAATTATAGGCAGAACCTTTTTAGGAGTATTTTTCTCATAAAAATTATTCCATAAATTGTTTTGGGGTATTTCTTATTCCTTTAGATGAGGTATTTTAACCTCTGTACTGTAGACTCTGTAAGTTATTGAGTTGTGATCATGTCATTGCATTTTGCATGCATCCATATTTTTGTAATGTTTTATTGATTGAATTATTGTTGTTGTATTGTTCTTTGTGTAGATTGTGTGGATTGTGAAGTTTGTTGCTGTGAGGATTGTACCTATTCCCCTAGCTACCAAGGCAATTGATATTTCATCTCATGTCCTATTATTTTCACTATTACACTAGTGTTATTTTGGTAGATCTTAGCATGATAGGATTATTTACATGTTACTATACTATGATATGCTACCCTATAGACTTTATCTTGGTAGTATCTCCTAGTTGAAAGACTTCGTATGATAGAGTGCTTAGCCATGCTATTAGAATTCATGGGTGGAAAATACATATAAGATAGTATGGAAAGATATTATTTTGTTTGACTAAGAAAACAACTAATATTAATGAAACACCTGGGTGGAATGGGACTTGCTTGGATTATGTTGAGTGGTTACTCAGGGGCCATGTCTATCGTCAGCTGGTGTATCACACTTGTGGATGGCCACCCAGGAACAAAGAGATTGAAGACATTCTTGTCATGAAGCTTCCAGTGCAGCCACATGGCATATGGGCTCTTCCTTGACCAACTAAGTTGCAAGAACTCAGCCAGACGGACAGAAGGTGGTAGTTGTGATAGGATGGAACGCGTCCGTGGTGGTCTGAGGGATTGCTTCTGAAAGGTCTTGTCTCGAAGCATGTCGACTCTTGTGGGGAAAGTGCACCACCTCTCGATAGGGTAAAACTAAGTACTTAGCCGTGTCCCCGGTTATGGACAATTTCTGAGCCTCAAGACAGTGAAGCAGTTCAATAATCTCCTCATCCAAATTTCTCTAAGTTAAAACTTGTGGGTGAACATGGGTAGAGGTTCAGTGATGTCTATCATTGGTACCTTAGTGTTTGAATGAGAAAACTTACTCTTCAAAAACTATAAGTTAATCTAGCTTTTAGCAAAGTCAGCCATAACCCCACAGCCATATATTCATGTAGGTTTTGGATTATACTAAGTAACTATGGTATCACTTGCCAATACAATTCCAAATGTATTGACCCTTGTGGCTGTAACTTATTATGTTGCAGGATACTCTGATGATGAGTAGGGTTGCGGGTCTACACTCGACATGTTTGCCTGTGGCGCATGAAGACAAAAGACTCTATTATTATTATGCTATGTAATGTGAACCTTGAGTATCTTAGCCTTGGGCTAAGTGAGTTGTAAGAACCATTATATTCCTGGATATGCGATGTAATAATGACCTTTGTTTCTGTGTACTTCATCTTAAACTGTGGGTGCTAGCATTTCGATCCAGGGACTAGCACTGCAATCACAGGGATCTTACCTTATTATGGTGAGATCTTACAAATGTGCTTACCCCTATGCTACCCTTCTACTCTGAATTCACAGGTAGCTCCCATCGTCGTCACTCTAGGGCTGCTTAGAAAGCTCGTCCTCACAGGTACCGTGATGAAGAGAGTGAGGTGCATGTTGATCGCTCCATGGTCAGATAGGCTGCTCGTGATCGTGTTGCAGATAAGCAAGAGAAGGCTAGAAAACTAAAGAGGGATGAAGCCAAGCGCATGAAGTTTGAGTCATTAACCACTTTGGCAGAATTGGGCACTGAAGAGTTTGTGGAGATGCGTGTCCAGTAGTTCTATTCTCTAAAGCGCACTTCTGAGGATGATCGCTTCTGGAGGAATGAGAAGGCCCTACTCTTTTCTAAGGTGTTTTCTGCTTCTAGGACTCCTGTGTGCCCCATGGAGTGGTTGGATATTCCGAAGCTCCAAGCCCACAGGTACTTTGAGGATGCTCTCTGGGTGACTGAGAAGATGGGGTTGCATGCCATCTTTCAAACAAGAGAAGACTACAATATTGAGTTGGTCCAGTAGTTCTATGCCATGGTGGTTTTTGGGGACACTACTGATATTCCCCTTGAGTGGATCTCTGGCACTACGAGGTGTCATTCCAGCATGGCTCGGCTTGCCCACATCCTTGGAGTGCCTTTCAACCCCCAATGATCCAAGTGGTCACCGGATGCATGTACATGGTCAGGCGTATGACAAGAAGCTGTTGGCCCCAATCTACTCTCAGAATGGTGTGATTGGCCAAACCACCAACATCAAGCTCATCTACAACATTTTGCTCCGCATGTTTTGCCACACACTCACTCCCAAGGAGAGCAACAAGGATGAGATGAGAGGTGCTGAGATCAATCTTATGGCCCATGCCCACTCACTATATGTTCGCGGTCCATCTCATCAAGGTGCTGCCATAGATGTCATGGATTTCATCTATCATGATATGTACAAGTGCATCACTGACAAGAAGTGTCCTCTGTTTGCTCCATATGTAATGAAGCTCATTGTAGCTCAGGCTCCAGCCACTCCACTACTCTACACTGACCTTGATGCACACCTTCCTGCCAAGCTACAGAGGAAGGGTGCCCCCACCTCCAAGGCACCTCGTGGCTACCCCCCTACTCAGGACATATTTGAGGATGATGAGATGGATGCAGATGCCTCTGACAATGATGATGGGTCTAAGGAGGTTCCAGAAGCTATGACCCGTGGCCCTCGCATGAAGCATGCCATCAATGCATAAAGCTTCACCAGCTCCAAGGAGGAAGTGCACAAGAAAGTGAAGACGGCCTCTTGGTGGAAGAAGCTTCTTCTTTGTTAGAACATTGACATTCGCGATGGCCAGTATGAGGCATACAAGGCAAACATGAATGTGATGAAGGAGCTCAAGCGGATCAACCAACCCATGGATGTTGATCCTTCTCAGCAGCAGGCGTCTGATGGCACACTTTCCTATGGTCACTGGAGTCAGGGACATGTGGACTGGTCCATGTTTGAGGACGTGTCTTCTTCTTCTCGCCCTCATGGCTAGATCTCTACTCAGGAGGATCAGGATGATGAGGATGAGGAGGAGGAGGAGGAGGATGACGACGATGACTATTGTGGCTAGAGTTGGCCTTGGGATGCTTTAGTTGTGCTCTTTTCCCTTTTTGGCGTCTCGATGCCAAAGGGGGAGAAGTAGCTCTTTTATTAGGTTCTTACCAGGGATTTGCATGGGTACACGAGCTTCACGTTATTTTGATTTGCCTCTTTGAAGCTTCGTGTATTTATCCTACTCGTGAGTACTATGTTGTGTTGAACCATGCGTGTTGTGACATGCTTTCCTGGTTATGCTAATACCTATGTCATGCCTAGTTTATTAGGTTGCTATCGAGGATTTGCATGGGTACACGAGCTTCACGTTATTTCGATTTGCCTGTTTGAAGCTTTCGTGTCTTTATCCTACTCGTGAGTACTAGGTTGTGTTGAACCATGTGTGTTGTGACATGCTTTCCCGGTTATGCTAATACCTATGTTATACCTAGATTATTGATCTAGTTGGTATTATGTCATGTCATAACTTGTTATCCTCAAATTTAGTGAGTATATGATCCTAGGATGTGTGATCTTGTATTCAAATGCAAAGCAAAAAATGGTCACACATCTAGGGGGAGCCTTACTATATTTTGTAAACATTCTATTATGCACATTGTTATCTATCCCATATGCAAATCCGTGGGTTGTCATCAAACACCAAAAAGGGGGAGATTAAAAGGGCATTGATGCCCTTCCTATGATTTTGATGTTTGTTGACAACACTTGGATAGTTTAATATGCTGTTAAATGTTGCAGGATATCAGATACTTGAAAGTTTTTATGCACTGAAGAAATAGGTCTGTCCCAGGATTATATATGTGCGCATGGACATTGTACATGCCGGACTGTCCGGCTGGCTCGCGCCGAAGTGTCCGGTTGGATTCGCCCGGACTGTCCGCCCTAAGAAGTGAGCGACTGATGTCTATGCACTTCTATTCTTGTAGACAGTTTTTGGGCCTCCAAGTGCAGAGGCTTGTAGAACAATAGCAAGTTTTCCCTTAAGTGGATCACCCAAGGTTTATCGAACTCAGGGAGGAGGTGGTCAAAGGTATCCCCTCTCAAGCAACCCTGCAATCAAGATACAAGAAGTCTCTTGTGTCCCCAACTCACCCAATACACTTGTCAGGTGTATAGGTGCACTAGTTCGGCGAAGAGATAGTGAAATACAAGTGGTATAGATATAAAACAACGGTGCCAGAAAATAGCTTGATGGCGTGGAAGAGACTAAAGGCAAACTGAAATAAAGATAGCAGCAAGCAAACATGTAACAAATCTAGTTGCAAATGGTGTTCAAATGCTAAGAAACAAGGCCTAGGGATCATACTTTCACTAGTGAACACTCTCATATAAATATATTATCTTCATGGTACTACTCTAAACTACTCTCCGGTTGGACACTCTAATCCATGGTAGGGCTATAACAGCACACCTCAAAGTAAGCCTTTCCCATCTAGATAACCCCACACTATCACCTTGAGCTCTAGATGGTTCCAACAAACACCACAATTTCATAAAGACATCCAACTCCAAATATAACTCAAAACAAGTATTTGTAATCTCTAGCCTAAGTGCCACCATGGTGTGCATGTTGTCACTTTCACACACATGGGGAGAGCAGAGATCTATTAAAGCACTTGAGTAGCATGGTAGATCTATAGATTACAAGCTCATGATCACAATATGATCATGCATAGAGAGAGAGATGAACACATAGCTACCGGTAGAACCCTTAGCCTCGAGGAAGAACTACTCCCTCCTCATCATGGGAATCAGCAACGGTGATGGAGATGGTGGTGGAGATCGATGTAGATGGCTCCGGGGGCACTTCCCCGTTCCGGCAGGTTGTGGAACAGAAACTTTCTGTCCCCCGAATCTCCCCTTCGGTGGTGGCGGCGCTGTGGAACTTTTCGTGGCTAGAGGCTGGATGATTTAGGGTTTTTTGCATCAGGAGGCATCTTATAGGCGATGAGGCAAGGTCGGTGGGCGGCCAGGAGGCCCACACCACCTGGTGGCACGGCCAGGGCTAGCCTGCGCCACCACATGGTGTGGCCGCCCTGTAGCCCCTCTCCGTCTCGTCTTCTGGCTCCATGAGTCTTCCGGTAAAATATCGACTTTGGCTTTTGTCCCGTCCAATTCCGAGAATATTGATTTTCTGACTTTCCTGGAACCAAAAACAGCAGAAAACAGGCAACTAGCACTGTGGCATTTGTTAATAGGTTAGTCCAAGAAATCATATGAAAAGTACTCCAAAGTGTGGACAAAACATAAGAAAGTAGATAAAACCAAGCATGGAACATCAAAAATTATGGATACATTTGCAATGTATCAACATCCCCAAGCTTTACTCCTTCTCGTCCTCGGTAGGTAAGTGATAAAAAGAAAGAATAATTTTTGAGGTGACATGCACCATTATAAACTTGATCAAAGTATTTGTAAAACATTCAAAGATGGGATCATAGTACTTCAATCATAACATGAAAGACAAAGTTCTAGCAATAAGACAAAGAAACTATGTTACAACATGAAAAGGCACAAACAAAAGATTCATGAATAACAATGCTTTGCAAGACGTTTGTTTGTTTCGCATAAAGAGAACATATCATAGTGGAATTAAGCTTGTCCCTCATAGAGTAGCAAACACAAATGCATAGGACACCTTCAAAGTTCATAAGAGTGACTAGATACAAATAGTTTAAAACAAGTAATATCAAAGCTATGCATCAATCAACAAGTCTTGGGAAAATGCACATAGAACTAAGAATGGCCACTATGCTATCAAAGTAGGTGCATAAAGATAGAAGGTGGAGACTCAACATCAAAGTAAAAGAAAGACCTTCATAGAAGGAAGTAGGGATTCAAGTTTCATAAAGAGCTTCCGAAAATTATGGTACTTATTAGCTTTCAGCTCTCATTGCCCCTATCATAAGCATCTTGAAGTGATTAAGGTTAAAGTGAACAAACTATGGTGTATATGCTTGACGAAGTATAAGTTGGAAATCTCATGTCCCTTGAATACGAGGGCCGCTCCTCATGCTACTCAAGTTTAGTTATCGGTAAGTTCTTTTCATAGTAAGTACATGTGTATCACAGAGAACCGCCAACGGGGTACCCCTTTGCCCGATGATACGGAAGAATCCCCATATCAAAATGACAAGGCAAGCAGACAACGAGCATCTCAGTAATCTTCTTATTTACCATGGGAGCATGGTGCTTTTTTTTCTCTCTTTCCTCTTTTCTCATATCTCTTTTTTTTCTTTTTCTCTTTTTTCTCAATATCTGACTCTTTTTTTATAAGAAGAATGCTTCATAGACAGCTCATTATGGTTACGCTACAGGTTTCCACCATGACAGCATGGATTAGACCAGCGGCCCAGGTGTTTCCCTAACACACATACATAACTCCATGGACTTAAAAGCTCCCCTTTCATTTCACACCGACGACATCCATATGTTGGAAATATGCCCTAGAGACAAATAGCAGTAAGAACTATTATCATATTTCATATAGTTTATGATTAAGTTTTATATCATGCTATAACTGTATTGAGTGGAAACATCAATACACGTGTGATATACAAACAACCAGGGGTTCCTAGTGAAACTCTAGTCACTGGTTCATTGGTCAACAAATGATCATGTTTCCTGATCATGTGGCATTTATGCCAGTTGGAAATGAGGTCATCTCATTCGGAGAATGAGATGATGAACCAATACCCAACCTAAACATCGTGACCCGATCATGTCATGAAGTTCAAGTTACGATGATTAGAAATGGATCCTCGTAGACTATTCCTTGGACTGTGAGGCTATATCAATCACTGTCTCCCGAGAGTGCTTAGATAGCATCAAACGCCATCTGGTAAAACGGTGGTTATAAAGGTGTATTCAGGTATTCGGAGGAAACCGTAGAGGCAATATATGTCAAGAGCGGGATTTATCCGTCCATGTGACGGAAAGATACTCGAGGGCCCACTTGGAGAAGTTATATCCAAAAGCTGCACAGCGTGTGATTAGATCACGGGGATATCACTTGTCGGAACGAGTTAATTAGAATTGTTCAGTAACGAGATTGAACCCGACATGGTGATGTCATTGATCAGATCTCGGGTAATGCAAGTATCGAATGACAAAGGGAATAAGACACGACTGTCCCGGTTCAAACGACGAAAGATCTTCGTGGAACGCACAGGGGTCACATGGCCATCCAGGTCCCTCTGTTGATCATTGGTGCGGGAGTGTCCCGACCATGTCTGGAGTGTTCCCGAACCGTAGGATATCACTCTTAAGGGCTTGATGATGCTTAGAGAGTGTTTATAGGATCGGTAGAATCGCCGAAGAAAAGAAGGGAGAAAACCAGAAGGGTTTCCACTACTGCAAAAAGGCTTACAACCTCTAGGTGACTAGTGACAGGCTGAACTGTGCCTATCACTAGTAAGTATTACCAGCGACAGGCAAAGATAAGCCTGTCACTAGTACAAAACTCTAGTGACAGGTATACAAACATGACTATCACTAGTATTTTTTGTTGAGCCCGACGGAAAGGAAAAATTTATACTGACAGACATCTATAAATGTATGTCACAATTAGCGTGATGATTAGTGGCGGACCCAAAATATATCAGACATTAGTAATTTTTGTGGAGGCGGCTGAGGGCAAATATCTTCGACGAATCATGTTCCGCCAACCGGGCGAAAAAATTTCCACCTCATGTGCCGTCCGACCGAGGAAATAGGAGAAAGTAACTCCCTGGCACGATACAGATCATGATCCTCTCTCAAAAAAGAAAAAAAAGATATAGATCACGATCGCTCCCATGACCCATCCTTCCACCATGACGCCCAATTCCTGGCTACTTTCTCACCTTGCTATGTCCCTTGCTACGCCGCTGCCGGATCACCCAATCTGGCAGTTCCACGCCACGCCGCATGACTCGCGCCGCCACAGTCGTGCTGCGTCAAGCGCCGCCTTGACGAATGATCGCGGCGAGGAGGAACCATGGCCTTCTCTATGGCATCCTCTGTAAGGTTTCTAAATTCTGGGAGGATCAGCGACATGGGTTGGGATATACAAAGTGGCTCTCGAAGACTCTGGAGTGACGACGGAAGGGCAACCGATAGAGGTGGAGAGGTGCGCAACGACCTGGAAGAGATCCCATTTCCCCTATGTAAGTTGGTATTTTTTCGTCTGTGCTCTATAGTGGATGAAGAATTCGCCGGTTGTTTGTACTGAAATACAAATCCTGAAGTATGATATCGTGTGCTCTTGCAGATGGTGCCGATCACTAGGCCTGCAAAAGAAATACAAATTTCAGGTCCAGCACTATCAACATCTAACTACCTCTGGTGTTGCCTCACCTGCTCCCTTTCTAAGGAAATCACCAAGGTCTGGTTATCCATTCGATCGAGTATCACATTCATGTCTCCTTTAGTTTCTATGCATGATATCTCTTTGTGGCTTTTCAGTCTTCAACAGTATTTGGGTACTGCACTCTTCGTGTTTGTGTTAGTACATCAAAGAACTTGCTCTTTTTAACAACTGGAGTATGTATTTAATTAATTTGAAGGCAATGGTCTTCAACTGGTAGGCATTGTCTTCCGAATGTATGGAATTATCATTCATATAAACCATTTTGCAAAAAAATCACCACGGTCTGAACACTTATTGTTTTTTATCTTGCTGCTAAAGTGTGGGTCTCTAATATGCTATCATTCTTAAGATGAGAAAATATTCGAATGTTTTTGGAATGTTGTTGAGAGGTAATTAATTTCATCATTTTTACATATTTTTCTACAGGTATTCTCTTTGATAAACTATACGTTTTCTTGCTCTGGCGGGTCTCTGTACCAACATAGCTTGTCCCTATATGCATGTGAAAGTGAACTCTGGCAAGTCCCCGTAAAGATTTTCTAAAGGGATATTGTATGGATGGTGATGAGGTATTTAATGATATTATTAGAGACTTAGCGATCTTTCAAGTATTACATATCTAGGATGGAATTTAGCATATTATTTGAAACTTTGATATACATAGTTTTATTACAACCAAAAATATTTGTATTTAGCGGTACCATGTACATGCAGAACATGTATAATCATATTCCTACAACAACTGATCAGCTAAGACAGACCGAAGTTACTCACGAGCTCTATCAGCTACTGTTATGGCAATGCTTATATGCTTAGTTGATTTCAGTCTGGACAAAGTGGAGATTAGTTGATTTGATGGGCTGATGCAAAATTATTTTTCTTATTTTGCCTGATTTTTTGTAGGCCAATGAGTTCTGACGCAGAATAAAGAGGATGCCCAACAATTGTACTGCGGCTGAGCTCGACCCAGGAATTCCAAGATTTTGGTTAAGCTGATTCAATCCTGGATGGACATTTTCTTAGCGGTCTACTCGAGGGTACTAAAATATGCCATATATGTTTGGTACTTTTTATGTGTCGTGTGGCTCTAATATAATGTACCGTGGTGATGTTGTTCTTTGGAGTTCAAAGGCGAGGAAACAGGCTCAGCCAAATTTGTGTCGATGATAGATTGCAAGTTCTTATGTGATTGTGTTACCTGTGCAAATATTATGTCATATTCGGTTATGTGAACATATCATTGGTACGACATCTTATTGTTCTATCTGAAATATTCATGCAAAATGCATTTTCTATAGCATCTTATTGTGCTATATATGAAATATACATTAAAAATGGTTTTTTAATTACTAAAATTCAAATCAGTGGCGGCAAGATAATGGGCATATCACTACAAACCGATGAGGTTGTGGCCTTTGATAGAAACCAGTGACATGCATCTCATTTGCATGTCACTAGTATACACATACTAGCGACAAGCACACATAATTGCCTGTCACTGGTATACATACTAGTGACAGGCACTTGCCTGTCACTAATAACCTCTTAACAGTGACTAGTTATCAGTGACAGACGCTTTGCCTGTCACTAATGGGCCTTTTGAGCCAGTCACTGATAGCCTACTCTACAGTAGTGTTCGGTAAGTCCGTAGGATGTCCTGAGTGGAGGTGGAAGGTGTTCCATGGCCACAGAGATTGAATAATATGTGAATGAATGATAAATATTGATTTAATCATTTATTCATAATTATTTAATAAATAGAAAATCAATTAAAAGGTCAAAAGGCTTAATGGGCCAATTCCGAAGGGAGAGGGCCCATTAGGGGAAAGGAGAAACGGGAGAGGGACCAAGGGGGAGGCCGGTTGGGCCTTGCCCCCCTGCGGGGCCCACTAGGGGCTGGCCGGCGGCCACCCCACCCCCTCCTCTCCTTTAGTCCCACCCCGGGACTTGAGGGGAGGTAGTACCTCCCCTCCCCCTATATAAAGTGGGGTATTTGGCCTAGAAAAATACACCCAATAATCAATAAAGGTCTCCCCACTTTTGGGAGGACCTCTAATTGATATTTTCTCTCTCCTCCTCTCTCTCGTGACCGTGGTCCCAAGTCTAGACTGCGCGAGCGAGAGACATCTTCACATGGGCGCCGCTGCGTCCGCGTGATTCGGATCCGGGAGCTCTACTTCCGCAACTGCTGCTGGATCGGGGAAGCGGGAGTCATCGTCAGGCACCGGACGTGTGTAACTCCCGCGAGGTGTCACAATTGAGGCACTCAAGTCGTTGGAGCCAGAAGGAGCGGAAGGACTTCATCACGACCTTGAGGTCGGCTTCAGCTCGTCTACATCAACCACGCTATCCTAAGTGTTGACAACGCTTTTCGGTCTTCAAGGGTAAGTTTGCGAAAAGCCCCTCCGTTCTATTAGACTAATAGATAGGTCCTGGCAGCTTCAGGGGTTCAGGGGCGTAGAGTAAAATTTATTGTTTTTATGCGCGGAACCCCTACAGTGGTATCAGAGCTAGATCTATGCGTAGTAATGCTAGTACGGGTAGAACACACGAGATCTAGCATGTGGGCATTGATCTTTTAGTTGTTACCCTCCCACGTGTACTTGTGTATACCGCAGTAATGCTTGATGAAGCAGCCCCCAACCGACTTTACGCGTTCATTCGCGAGACTGGTCCACGCTTGACACACGACTTGTACCATATAAAGTGGCTTAGGGGGGTGTCTGTCTCTCTCGCATTAGTTGGTATACCATTTGCAACGGAGGGCCCCGAAAGGGGTGTAGTATAGACTACTACTTGATCAGCGTTGTGCTGAAAGTTCGTAGGTAAGAACGGTTCTTGTGCGAAAGCCCATTCAGCCACGTAAAACATGCAAAGATAAAGTAGAAGCGTCTAACTTTGTTTTGCAGGGGGGCGTTGCTTTGTGATATGGTTGTGGCAAAGGTAAAGTAATTACCTATTGTTACATAGTAGTAGATAGTCACGGTAATGACAAACTACCACGCCGGAATGACACTAGTACCCTGGTTTCTACGGCGCTGGAACCCTGGCGTTGGAACCCGGTGACGACGGATGGAGATCACGACGTGAAGAACCATATCACATAGCATTTACATTCAATGTTATTGTTTGTATGTCTTATTGTGTGCTAGTATTAGATACTCGACGGTAGCCTAATAAGATGATCCCTGTTAAAATAACCAACGATTGTGTTCCCCCTTAGTGTGCACCACCAAGAAAGTTCTTCGGTATAAGGCAGGCCGTGATGATCGGGTGTCAGACATATCTACGTTCACATATAATGGGTGTAAGCCATGTTGCACAGTGAAAACACTAAGGTTGAGTTGGCGAGCCTAGCATGTACAGACATGGACTCGGAACGCGGATGGTCGAAAGATCGAGCACGAGTCGCATGGATGATGTGACCGACGTTTAGCATCCACCCTTGAACCCACATTGATGGCCGTGATGATCGGGGGAGATGTGGCTGATAGGGGTCGTGTTATCACTAGGAACCCTCTTTGGGGATAGGTGTTTCTGAGTGGAGTTATTATTAACTCATTTAATTATAAACTTAGTCTAAATTCCTTTTGCAATTATAAATATAGAAAATGGTTCTTCCCGAGATTACCTTTCCTATCGACGATTGGTTAAAAGGAGAAAATCTCAAGTTAGATGGATCCAACTTTTCTGCATGGGTCACACGCCTGTTTGATCTCCTTGGGAGAACGAAGTAGCTGACTACATGACCTGCGAGATGTATTTGGAGCCACCCTATTCTCATGAGACATAGGACCAGCGGGATCTGCGTTGTACTTTTCATATTGATACATTGCAAATGTATCTATAATTTTTGATGTTCCATGCTTGGTTTTATCCACTTTCTTGTGTTTTGTTCCAACTTTGGATGTACTTTTCATATGATTTCTTGGACTAACCTATTAACAAGAGCCACAGTGCCAGCTGCCTATTTTCTCGGAATTGGACGGGACAAAAGCCAAAGTGCCTATTTTTCCGGAAGGGATCAAGTGCCAGAATACGAGACGGAGAAGGGCCAAGGAGCCACCACACCACCTGGCCGCGCGGCCAGGCCTGGCCCATGCCAGGGGGTGGTGTGGTCGCTCCCGGCACCCCCTCGGCCTCTCCTTCCGCCTATAAGTTTCCCTCGGGACGAACACCCTAAGTACCCGATCAAAAATCCATGAAAGTGTCTGTAGCCGCCGTCATCTCCATCCCTAGATCGGGAGGGATCTGAAGCTCTTCCCGGCACCGCGGAGAGGGAATTCACCCTGGAGGCCTTCTTCATCACCATGCAAGCCTCCGGTGTGATGCGTGAGTAGTTCATCCTTGGACTACGGATCCATGTAGTAGCTAGATGGCTGGTTTCTCCTCCTTTGTTCTTTCATGTTTAGATCTTGTGAGCTCCGTTCATGATCAAGATCATCTATTTGTAATTCATACATGTTGTGTTTGCGGGGATCCGATGGATATTGAGATGCTATTTCAGATTGATTATTGATTCTATCATGTCTTTGTTATTTGAGATCTTGCATGCTTTCCGTTGTTAGTAGCTATCTTGGCCAAGTAGATGCTAGCAACTCCAAGAGTTAGTATTTATGCTCGATAGTGGGTTCATGCCTCCGTAATCTGGGAAGTGATGTAAATCTCTAAGGTACTAGATGTGTTGTTGCTACTAGGGAGAAAACAACAATCCTTTGTTCATAGAACAATCGTATTGTTTACTTTACACGTAGTTCGTAAAGCAATAATCTATTGCTTGCAACTTAATACTGGAGGGGGTTCGGATGATAACCTGAAGGTGGATTATTAGTCATAGATGCAATTGGATGGCGGTCTATGTATTATGTTGTAATGCCCAATCAAGTCTCAGAGGAGTCAAGATGATTAGTATATCCATGGATTGCTTTCTCGGTGTTTGTCAATTGCCCCACTGTAATTTGTTCACCCAGCATGTTATCTATCTAAGGAGAGCCACCTCTAGTGAACTATGGATCCCGGTCCTTTTACTTTACATACAATCTACAATCTTTTACTGCTTTGTGTTTACTTTCTGCAAACTTTTACTTCCTTCCATTCGATACGTTTAATGCTTTGTTTTCTGCAAAACACGGTGAGATTGACAACCTCATCGCAAGTTGGGGACAAAGTTCTATGGTTGTGTTGTGCAGGTCTCCACGTTGCTACTAGCACCGGTAGTGCGCCCTGCCAAAGCTCAGCTAGTAACACCTTTGGGGTGTTTCCTTGCTCCTACTGGTTCGATTAAACCTTGGTTTCATAACTGAGGGAAAACTTGCTGCTATATTCATCGTACCTTCATCTTGGGGTTCCCAACGAGCTCTACGTCGAAAGTCGAGCGCATCAAGATTTTTCTGGCGCTGTTGCCGGGGAGTCAAGGACATCTTCACAAGGGGAGTCCCTTATAACCAATCTCTTTACTTTTTTGTTTTTGTTTTTCTTAGTTTCTTTTTGCTTTGTTTGCTTGTTTTGTTCTTCAAAAACACAAAAAAATTAGTTCTACTTGTTTGCTTTCTTATTTGGAAAACACAAAAAATTAAGTCTCCTTTAGTTGTCACCTCTTCCTTAGCTCACCATGTTGATCCCTACATTCACCCTGAAAGACCTTCCAATTGGTAGTGGTTCTATAATTGGGAAATATAACATTGAAGAATTCTTTAATCATGTTAGTAAGCATGAAGATACTGAGGATAGATCCCTTGTAGAACTTTCTCCAAACTATGAGATTGCTACAGCTTCTTTAATCCACATGTTAGAAGCTAGGTTTGTTAACCTCAACCCCTTAATGCAAGTAATGTTTCTTAAGCTTAAAGAAATTGAAGACCCTGAAAAGAGGGATTTTATTCTAGAAACTTTGTTTAAGGAGTTCTATGATGTTGCCAAAGAAGCTAGAAAAGTTTTTGAACGTTTTTATATGCTAGGCTCATGTATAGATGTGGTTGGTATACGAGAAAATATGAACAAAACCGAACCTAACGGGGAGGAACCTAAGATACCAATACCCTTCAAACTAGTAGCAATACATGATGCCATAGAAAAGAATCTTGATTGGATTGTTCCTGCAAACCCTTTTGATGAGAATAGTGAACCTAAGAGCATTGAGAGAGGATCCTCTAGAACTTACTTGGATGATATACCTTGCCTTGTTGAAAATACTTCTGGTATTGATCTTAATGCTTCTTCATTTGAGAACACTTGATTCTTGCTTTGCTTCTTATGCCTAACTTAAAGGCGTTAAAGAAAAGTACTTGTTGGGAGATAACCCAAGAGTTTTAGATGAGTCTTGGAAGTTATTACCTCCGTAATAACCTCTCCTTATCCTTTTTATTTGCTTTTTGTGCCAAGAGTAACCTCTAATGAGAGTGAAGTAATGATTGGTAAAGTTGCTGTCCCGGAACAGATTTTTGTGCTTCACCGTAAACATTCCTGAGAGAGCTCTGTATGTCGGATTGAGCTGTAATTTTTTGTGCTTCTGCCCCAGGTTGTTATCTAACTTTCGTTAGTTCAACACTTTTTGATTTTAGCAACAGAAGGTCTTCGAAAAAATTCGTATTTACCTGCTGGTCTGTTTTCACAGATTTCTGCCATTTTCTGCATTTGCTTCTTGTTAGTTCCTTCTTGAGTTCTTTTGGGGAATTGAGATTTTTGAGGGAAGTGCTACAGTATCTAGTGTTCTAATGGAAGTTTATTTGGTGTTAGAACTGAACCTTGAGACTTATTTATCTTAAGTGCACTAATGTTGCTAATGAGATCGTGTGAAGTTTTGTATGAAGGAAAAATTTCAAGTGTATGGAAGGAACGAGTAATAAAACAAAGGATGGACTAAAGCTCAAGCTTGGGGATGCCACGCGTGTCACCCCAAGAAATATCCAAGAAGTACAAACGTCAAAGCTTGGGGATGCCCAAGGCATCCCCCTTCTTCATCAATAAAAACTCCAGGTTTCTTCCAAACGCTTCATTTTTATTGTTTCATGCACAGTTGTGTTTTTCTTGGAGCGTCTTCTTTTTCGTTTTTGTTTTGGTTTTTAGTTTGCTTGGTTTGCTTAGTTTTCTGAATAATTTGGTTGGACCCCCTATTTCACACTTTGGTTTGCGAATAGTTTGGTTTGGTTTGGAAAAGAGTAGGAAAGTTCAAACTTATGTGGTAAAAAGAGCTCGTTCTTGACTGTGGCCTATGCTTTGTCATGCCATTCTTGATATTGTTTTGGCTTTATGCTTAGTATCCTTTGCTGTAGCATGACTTGTTATAAACAATTGATATTGGTTAATGTGCCTTGGATGAATCATGCGTTGTTTTAGCATATTAAAGCATAGTATAGTGGTATTCTCCTTTGATGCTTTATTTGGGTTGACTTGGCACATGCTCACACCATTTTATGACTATCACAAGTCACCATAGCCTTTATGATCCTTTAGTTTTCAACTTCTAGTATCACTTTATGCTTTGATCAATGATGTTTTGTCGCTCTGCATGATTATGGCCATTATTGCTCTCTTAGTTTGTCGCTCCCAGTCTTTTGCTAGCCTCCAAAACCAAGTATGAGTTCCACTCATGCATCCAACTCCCTAAACCAAGTTATTCCAAAGAGTCCACCATACCTACCTACTAGCTTATGCTATTCCAAGTATATTCATGCTTTTGTTTACCTTCCACTTGTTATGAGAAAACTAGTGATTAAAGCTATCACGAACTTGAAGGCACACTTTACTTTACTTGCCCTTAATAAACTTGAACCATTGTGTCTTCTATGTTGTATATGCTTGCACTTATTTGTTGGGAATTAGCAGAACCAAGCTTTCATGGGGAACGCTTTCAACATTGCACTTGGTACTTGTACCTAGTTGATATCATGCTCTTTTGTATATGGATGTCGTCGGTGTGAAATGAAAGGGGAGCTTGTAAGTCCATGGAGTTATGTATATGTGTTAGAGAAACGCCTGGGTCGCTGGTCTAATCCATGCTGACATGGTGGAAACCTGCAGTGTAACCATAATGAGCTGTCTATGAAGCATTCTTCTTATAAAAAAAGAGTTCCATATTGAGAAAAAAGGAGAAAATAAAAAAAGATACTATGAAAAGAGGAAAGAGAGAAAAAATCACCATATTCCCATGGTGAATAAGAAGAATGCTGAGATGCTCGTTGTCTGCTTGCCTTGTCATTTTGATATGGGGATTCTTCCGTATCATCGGGCAAGGGGTACCCCGTTGGCGGTTCTCAATGATACACATGTACTTACGATGACAAGAACTTACCGATGACTAAACTTGAGTAGCATGAGGAGCGACCCTCTTATACAAGGGACATGAGATTTCTGACTTATACTTCATCAAGCATGTACACCATAGTTTGTTCACTTTAACCTTAATCACTTCAAGATGCTTATGATAGGGACAATGAGAGCTGAAAGCTATTAAGTACCATAATTTTTGGAAGCTCTTTATGAGACTTGAATCACTACTTCCTTTTACAAAAGGCCTTTCTTCCACAATTATATTGAGTCTGCACCTTCTATCTTTATGCACCTACTTTGAGAGCATAGTGGCCATTCTTAGTTATTTGTGCATTGTCCCAAGACTAGTTGATTGATGCATACTTTGATATTGCTTGCTTTGAACTATTGTATCTAGTCACTCTTATGAACTTTGAAGGTGTCCTATGCATTTATATTTGCTACTCTATTGAGGGACAAGCTGAATACTATTATGCTATGTTTTTTTATGTGAAACAAACAAACGTCATGCAAAGCATGTTATTCATGAATCTTTTGTTTGTGCCTTTTCATGTTGCATCATAGTTTCTTTGCTTATTGTTAGAACTTTGTCTTTCATGTTATGATTGAAGTACTATGATCCCAGCCTTGAATGTTTTGCAAATACTTTGATGAAGTCTTTGATGGTGCATGTCACCTCAAAAATTATTTCTTTTTATCACTTACCTACTCGAAGACGAGTAGGAGTTAAGCTTGGGGATGTTGATACATTGCAAATGTATCTATAATTTTTGATGTTCCATGCTTGGTTTTATCCACTTTCTTGTGTTTTGTTCCAACTTTGGATGTACTTTTCATATGATTTCTTGGACTAACCTATTAACAAGAGCCACAGTGTCAGCTGCCTGTTTTCTGCTGTTTTTGGTTCCAGGAAAGTCAGAAAATGAATATTCTCGGAATTGGACGGGACAAAAGCCAAAGTGCCTATTTTTTCGGAAGGGATCAAGTGGCGTATCACGAGAGAGGGCCAGGGAGCCACCACACCACCTGTCACGGCGCCAGGCCTGGCCCGTGCTGGGTGGTGTGGCGCCCTGCACCCCTAGGCCTCTCCTTCCGCCTATAAGTTGCCCTCGGACGAAAACCCTAAGTACCCGATCAAAAATCCACGAAGAGTTCAGACGCCATCATCTCCATCCCTAGATCGGGAGGATCTCAAGCTCTTCCCAAGACTCACCGAGAGGGAATTCACCGAGGCCTTCTTCATCACCGTGCAAGCCTCCTGTGATGCGTGAGTAGTTCATCCTTGGACTACGGATACATGTAGTAGCTAGATGGCTGGTTTCTCCTCCTTTGTGCTTTCATGTTTAGATCTTGTGAGCTCCGTTCATGATCAAGATCATCTATTTGTAATTCATACATGCTGTGTTTGTGGGGATCCGATGGATATTGAGATGCTATTTCAGATTGATTATTGATTCTATCATGTCTTTGTTATTTGAGATCTCGCATGCTTTCCGTTGTTAGTAGCTATCTTGGCCAAGTAGATGCTAGCAACTCTAAGAGTTAGTATTTATGCTCGATAGTGGGTTCATGCCTCTGGTAATCTGGGGAAGTGATAGAAATCTCTAAGGTACTAGATGTGCTGTTGCTACTAGGGAGAAAACAACAATCCTTTGTTCATAGAACAATCGTATTGTTTACTTGACACGCAGTTCGTAAAGCAATAATCTGTTGCTTGCAACTTAATACTGGAGGGGGTTCGGATGATAACCTGAAGGTGGATTATTAGTCATATATGCAATTGGATGGCGGTCTATGTATTATGTTGTAATGCCCAATCAAGTCTCAGAGGAGTCAAGATGATTAGTATATGCATGTATTGCTTTCTCGGTGTTTGTCAATTGCCCCGCTGTAATTTGTTCACCCTGCATGTTATCTATCTAAGGAGAGCCACCTCTAGTGAACTATGGATCCCGGTCCTTTTACTTTACATACAATCTACAATATTTTACCGCTTTGTGTTTACTTTCTGCAAACTTTTACTTCCTTCCATTCGATACGTTTAATCCTTTGTTTTCCGCAAAACACGGTGAGATTGACAACCTCATCGCAAGTTTGGGACAAAGTTCTGTGGTTGTGTTGTGCAGGTCTCCACGTTGCTACTAGCACCGGTAGTTCGCCCTGCCAAAGCTCAGCTAGTAACACCTTTGGGGTGTTTCCTTGCTCCTACTGGTTCGATTAAACCTTGGTTTCATAACTGAGGGAAAACTTGATGCTATATTCATCGTACCTTCCTCTTGGGGTTCCCAACGAGCTCTACGTCGAAAGTCGAGCGCATCAGGTATAAATATAAAAGAGAATCTAATTACTATGATTTGATCAATAGTAATGACGTTCAAATTTATAAGAATGGCATAAAAGAAACTGTGGAATGCAAAGTTTTTTGAAACGTCTAAATACAAAGCATCACAATGTGATATTAGATATCAAAAGGGGTTGAATAGAAGGCACCAAATAAATCGTTGTAGTGTATATGTAGAGACCATTAGTTAAGAAATAGTTAGCACTCAATTAGAATTGGTGAACCATTTGAATTCGTGAAAGTTTTGGGGTTATTCCATATAACCAAAACAATAGCGAATAAGTCCTTATAGTGTATTCATTGGAAACTTTGAATACAAAACCCATAGCTCAAACCAAAAGGAAAGCAAGATTCGTATTGCTTGGATTTTGGTGCATTCTTGAGAAAGCTCACTTCTAGTGATGTTTCTCAATTATGAAGCAAATGGAAAATAGTGTAAAACACGATGAGGATTCAAAACCCTGCATCAGAGTGTTGAGAAGCGCAACGGACAGCATTCCTGAACGATTCTCTTCACAGAAGAAAAGAATCAATGATTTTGATCATTGTGTTTTTCCCTCCACTATTGTTTTTCACTACATGAAGTAGGATTCAAAATGTAAATCCGTATCTTGTATGGAGACATTTGTGAACCACTTGTCATGATTTTTTGAAATGTGACATACCTACGAACTACTAAGGAAATAAAGGTAAACTAAATTATGATAAATCCTAAAAGAAAAATTCCCTTGAGATTAGAAAGCAATTTGTTGTTGAATCTCACAAGTAAAGGGGTTACTTGGAATTTTCCCAAATGACTGCAAAGCCATAGTAGGAAAAAGGGGGTGAATGACAAAATCACAATTTGTCAAGTATTGCATGAATTCAAAAAGAATTTGATTCATGTGTGTTGGATGTCTAGTGGATTTAAAACTAGTAAAGTACTAGTATCTCATAATAAATCTCCAATTTTGATAATTGATCAAAAGATTTTGAAGTTATTCAAAACAGTAAGGAGATATGCAATTTTCATAAAATTGAGTGGGAGCTATGAAAGTCTTCCTAAAACAATATGTGATTGACATATTTTTAAGTGGGAGCAATGTAAGGCTCAAATTCAAATATGTGGGAACATATTTTGAGTGGGAGCTTATAAGAGTAATTCTTAAGTATGTTAAGGATGAAAGGCACAAATACTTATAAATAATGATTTATAAGATGTAGAAGTTGATAATAGGTGTATTATGATATTATGTAGTATTCCTTAAGGGATTCTAAAAAGGGTTTCAGAATAGAAGTTAATTAAGAAACTGGTCCTTAATAACGCAAATTAGGAATAGCATTAAGTTTGAACATCAATGGTTGAAAGAAAGAAAAGGATGATCATCATCCACTATGTTGAGACATAGGTTCTATCTTAGAAAACCATGATGATAACTTAGCATAATATGTGATCCAATAAGGAACGTTTGAAAGTGATTAAGTTCGAATCATAGAACGTTGAGCTGAGTTTGTCCGCAGTGTCTAGTAGAGAACTGTGGATATATTTTCCAAATCCATAAAGGATAAAATATCTTAAAACATAAAGAGTTATGTTATAATGGAATATGTTGGAAACTCCTGTAGATACCAATTAAAAGTCAAGTAGGAAGCGAGGTGAACAAAACTTCAAAAGTTGCATAGAGTGCACGGGAGTTTCGATGAATACATTTATAATAATAGATAAGGGTACCATCTAAAGTGTTGTATAATGTTATGGCGGGGCTAGTTCGCTTTTAACGTAGAATGATGTGTCCCAGGGCACAGTGCCCATGAGAAAGCCCTCAAGGTTGATCTAACGTCACTTTAGGCTCCTGGAATCAGGCCTCGTTTTGCTGCCATAGTGATGATGCATACACACGGATGCTATCATGTGATGATAGAGTATTGATGTCAATCAAGGTGACATTAGTAAGTTGCAAAGGATTTGGGACTGTAAAGTACAGACCCAAGACTCAACCTCTTCCATGAGCAAGCATGTTCAGGGTACTAGATATATATTGCCAATGATTGAGAACTGCAGTTAGTGTATTTGTACTCTAGTGCAAGTGGGAGACTGTTGGAAATATGCCCTAGAGACAAATAGTAGTAAGGACTATTATCATATTTCATATAGTTTATGATTAAGTTTTATATCATGCTATAACTGTATTGAGTGGAAACATCAATACACGTGTGATATACAAACAACCAGGGGTTCCCGGTGAAACTCTAGTCACTGGTTCATTGGTCAACAGATGATCATGTTTCCTGATCATGTGGCATTTATGCCAGTTGGAAATGAGGTCATCTCATTCGGAGAATGAGATGATGAACCAATACCCAACCTAAACATCATGACCCGATCATGTCATGAAGTTCAAGTTACGATGATTATAAATGGATCCTCGTAGACTATTCCTTATACCGTGAGGCTATATCAATCACTGTCTCCCGAGAGTGCTTAGATAGCATCAAACGCCATTTGGTAAAACAGTGGTTATAAAGGTGTGTTCAGGTATTCAGAGGAAACCGTAGAGGCAATATATGTCAAGAGCGGAATTTGTCTGTCCATGTGACGGAAAGATACTCGAGGGCCCACTTGGAGAAGTTATATCCAAAAGCTGCGCAGCGTGTGATTAGATCACGGGAATATCACTTGTCGGAACGAGTTAAGTAGCATTGTTTAGTAACGAGATTGAACCCGACATGGTGATGTCATTGATCAGATCTCGGGCAATGCAAGTATCCAATGACAAAGGGAATAAGACACGACTGTCTCGGTTCAAACGACGAAACATCTTCGTGGAACGCACCGGGGTCACATGGCCATCTAGGTCCCTCTGTTGATCATTGGTGCGGGAGTGTCCCGACCATGTCTGGAGTGTTCCCGAACCGTAGGGTATCACGCTTAAGGGCCTGATGATGTTTAGAGAGTGTTTATAGGATCGGTAGAATCGCCGAAGAAAAGAAGGGAGAAAACCGGAAGGGATTCGGTAAGTCCGGAGGATGTCCGGAGTGGAGATGAAAGGTGTTCCATGGCCATGGAGATTGAATAATATGTGAATGAATGTTAAATATTGATTTAATCATTTATTCATAATTATTTAATAAAGAGAAAATCAATTAAACGGTTAAAAGGCTTAATGGGCCAATTCCGGAGGGAGAGGGCCCATTAGGGGAAAGGAGAAAGGGGAGAGGGACCAAGGGGGAGCCGGCTGGGCCTTGCCCCCCCACGGGGCCCACTAGGGGATGGCCAGCGGCCACCCCACCCCCTCCTCTCCTTTAGTCCCACCCCGGGACTTGAGGGGAGGTAGTACCTCCCCTCCCCCTATATAAAGTGGGGCATTTGGCCTAGAAAAATACCCCCAATAATCAATAAAGGTCTCCCCACTTTTGGGAGGACCTCTAATTGATATTTTATCTCTCCCCCTCTCTCTCTCTCTCTCTCTCTCTCTCTCTTGTGACCGTGGTCCCAATGGTCCCAAGTCTGACTGTGACGAGACATCTTCACATGAGCGCCACGTCACTGGATTGGGATTCAGATCCGGGAGCTCTACTTCCGCAACTCCTGCTGGATCGGGGAGTCATCATCAGGCACCGGACGTGTGCAACTCCCGCGAGGTGTCGCACTTGAGGCACTCAAGTCGTTGGAGCCAGAAGGAGCGCAAGGACTTCATCACGACCTTGAGGTCGGCTTCGGCTCGTCTACATCAACCACGCTCTCCTAAGCGTTGACAATGCTTTTCGGTCTTCAATGGTAAGTTCACGAAAAGCCCCTCCCATTACTGTATTACTAATAGATAGGTCCTGGCAGCTTCAGGGGTTCAGGGGCGTAGAGTAAAATTTATTGTTTTTATGCGCGGAACCCCTACACCATAGACAAAAGAGCATGATATCAACTAGGTACAAAGTACAAGTGCAATATTGAAAGCATTCCCCATGACAGCATGGTTCTGCTAATCCCCAACATATAAGTGCAAGCATATACAACATAGACAACACAATGGTTCAAGTTTATTAGGGGCAAGAAAAGTAAAGTGTGCCATCAAGTTCGTGAGAGCTTTAATCACTAATTTTCACATAAGAAGTTTAATTCGGCAGGTAGATAAAAACATGAATATACTTGGAATAGAAAATGCTAATAGGTAGGTATGGTGGACTCTTTGGAATAACTTGTTTTTAGGAGTTGTATGCATGAGTGGAACTCATACTTGGTTTATGGAGGCTAGCAAAAGACTGGGAGCGACCAACTAAAAGAGCAATAATGGCCATAATCATGCAGAGCGACAAAACATCATTAATAAAAGCATAAAGTGATACTACAAGTTGAAAACTAAAGGATCATCAAGGATATGGTGACTTGGGATAGTTATAACATGGTGTGAGCATGTGCCAAGTAACCCCAAATAAAGCATCAAAGGAGAATACCACAATACTATGCTTTAATATGCTAAAACTACGCATGATTCTTCAAAGGCACATTAAGCAATCTCAATTGTTTATAACAAGTCATGCTACAGCAAAGAATACTAAGCATAAAGCCAAAACAATATCGAGCATGGCATGACAAAGCATAGGCCACAGTCCAAAACAAACTTCTTTTACCACTTAAGCATGAACTTTCCTACTCTTTTCCAACCCAAACCAAACTATTTGAAAACCAATGCATGAAAGAGGGGGTCCAACCAATTTATTCAAGCAAACTAAGAAAACCAAGAAAAGGAAAACCAAAAACAAAAACAAAGACGCTCCAAGAACAACACAACTGTGCATGAAACAATAAAAATGAAGTGTTTGAAAGAAACCTGGGATTTTTATTGATGAACAAGGGGATGCCTTGGGCATCCCCAAGCTTTGACGCTTGTACTTCTTGGATATTTCTTGGGGTGAAACGCGTGGCATCCCCAAGCTTTGAGCTTTAGTCCATCTTTCATCTCATTACTCATTCCTTCTATACACCTGAAATTTTTCCTTCATACAAAACTTCACACAATCTTTATTAGCAACATTAGTGCACTCAAGATAATAAGTCTTTTAGGTTCACTTTCAACACCAATAAAACTTCCATTAAAACACAAGCTATTGTAGAACTTCCCTCAAAAAGCTCAATTTCCCAAAAGAACTCAAAAAGGAACCAACAAGAAGCAAATGCAAATAATGGCAGAAATCTGTCAAAACAGACCAGCACATAAAGACGAATTTTTTCGAAGACCTTCTGTTGCTCAAATCGAAAAGTGTTGAATAAACGGAAGTTAGATAACAACCTGGGGCAGAAGTACAAAAACTTACACCTCAAAACAACGTACATAGATTTTACACGAATTTGTACGGTGAAGCACAAAATTCTGTTTCGGAACAGCAACTTTCCCAATCATTACTTCTCTCTCATTAGAGGTTACTCTTGGCACAAAAAGCAAATAAAAAGGATAAGGAGCGGTTATTACTGAAGTAATAACTTCCAAGACTCATCTAAAACTTTTGGGTTATCTCCCAATAAGTACTTTTCTTTAACGCCTTTAAGTTAGGCATGATAGTTTGGGAGGATGCTCACGTAAGAAATATGAATTGAAGTAAAAGAGAGCATCCTGAAGCAAATTCAAAACACATTTAAGTCTAACCCACTTCCTATGCAAAATAATCTTGTAAAGAAACAAGTCATGAAAGCACAAAGCAACAAGCATAGGAAAGCAAAACAAGTGCAACTTCAAAAAATTCAACATAAAGAGGGGAAACTTAATATTGTTGAGACACATAAAACCATGTTTCCCTCTCTCATAATAAATTTCAGTAGCATCATGAATAAAAGTAACAATATAACTATCACAAGAAACATTCTTATCATGAGACACATGCATAAAATAATTAATACTCCCCACATAAACATAGTCATTCTTATTGATTGTAGTGGGAGCAAATTCAACAAAATAGATATCATTATTATTTTCATCACCATAATCATCAAATATAGGAGGCATATTGTAATCATAATTAATTTCCTCCTCAATAGTAGGTGGATTGAAAATATCATAATCATCATTGCAATCATCATAAATTGGAGGTATAGTATCCTCATAAGCAATAGAATAGTTATCTTCCAAAGTGTGTTCATTTGTAAACATATCATCATTGGAAGGATCATGGATAGCACTAATAGTATAGCAATTATTAATATCATCATTTTCAGAATTGGTACCGAAGAGATTTTCAATATCAAAGGTAGTGTGCTTTTCCCAATCATGATCACTACTATAGGTAATAGGCATAGGAACATCATCGAGTTCAGACTCATCAGAAACTATAATAGGAGCAACATGCTTAGGGGAAAATACCGTTTCCTCTCTTCATTTACTCCTCCTCTTCTTCTTTTTCTTCCTCTCTTTAGGAGGGAGAGGCTTGAAAGGAAGCTTCTCCATATACCATGGTTCAATATTAGAGACGATAGAAGAAACTTTGGAGGATTCCTCCTTTTCATTAATAAGACCAAAACACATATTAGTCATGTCATATTTTGGTAAGATCTCATCTTTTAGGATATTTTGTATGTAAGTATTTGTGTGGAAATTATCAACACAATAAAGATGACAACCATGCAGGACGCTATTCATATCAAAAGCACTCATATCTACCAAAGAGATTTTCTTGATAACTCTTCACACACCAAAAATAATGTAAGTTGATCATGCTGATTAGGAGTGATCATGTCATCACAATATAAACTTGCAATACTCATTGGATTAGAAGGGCTATTATTATGGTCTGAGCATTCAAAATTTAAATGACCCACTTCAAAGCAAAGTTCACAAATAAAAGGATAGAGGGCACAAACTTTTTTACCAAGATCATTTAGAGCCCTATACCACGTTCTAGTTTTTCCATTCCTGTGGGTGATACAATATTCTTCTTCAATTTGATTCTTCTCACAAGGTCCATGTATTCCACAAAAATTAACATGCTTATAAGAAATAGTACTTTCAGAGGTTTGAGCATGTTTATTGCTATCATTAATAACAATTTCATATTCCATGCAAGTGTCTTTAAAAGGCTCATGATACATGTCCCATTTTTCTTTAGGACCATTAATATGAGAAGAAAAGGATCTAAAACAACCAATAAGAGTTTGAGGATCAAGACCATATTTGGCACTAAGCTCTTGAAAAATCAGTAGTTTCAGCGAAATACTCAATGTAATCATACTCATAGTTTATACCTGGTTCTTTACCTTTGTTGTTATCCCAATCTTCGGTATTGCTTTGAATTGTTTCAAGAAGATCCCACTTATCTTTGACCTCCTTACTTGTGAAGGATCCCTCTAAACATGTATCTATATAGTCCTTGTAATGTCCTGAAAGCCTTGCATAAAAATTATTAATAACAATATTACTAGGGAGCTCATAAATGGGGCATTTGAGCATTAGTGACTTCAATCTCCCCCATGCTTGGGAAATACTTTCTCCATCATGTGGATGAAAATTATAAATGTAATTCCTATCTTTATGAATTTCATGAGGAGGATAAAATTTAGGGTAAAAGAGAGATTCAAGTTCCTTCCACTCCAAATGATGAGGATCATCTAGTAGCTCATACCACTCCCTTGCTTTGCCCTTAAGTGATAAAGAGAATAGCTTCCTATTAACTTGGTTCATTGAAATACCTGCACACTTGAACAACCCGCATAATTCATGTATAAAGAGTAAATGATCACCAGGATGGACAATTCCATCTCCAAAATAAGAGTTATTCACAACACGTTCAACAACTTTTATAGGTATTTTAAAAGGGATGCTTTCAGTATGTGGATTTAAAATATCACAAGTATCATTAGAATTACCACATATGGGAGATAAAGTATCATCAGAGCAAATTTTCTTCTTTAAAACCGGGGAAGTAAAAAGATCATTTTCATAAAAACTAACTTCCCCAAGCTTAGACGTTTACATAGCATTAGTAACAAAGGTGTTCAAAAGACTCATACTAATAACATTGCTATTGGCATGCAAAGAAGGTTCCAAGGGTTTTTTAATTTTCTTTTCAAAGAATTCATGTTCTACCTTAGGGAAAATACTAAAAAGCTCTCTAATATTTTTGTTGCTTTCCATTAAGCCTAACTAGTGAAAACAAGAAACAAAAAGACAAAATTGCAGAATCTAAAGGAAATAACTTCGAGCACTCACACCGGAGGATGTGAGTACCTTTTACCTTACCTCCCCGGCAACGGTGCCAGAAAATAGCTTGATGTCTACGAACTTCTATTCTTGTAGACAGTTGTTGGGCCTCCAAGTGCAGAGGTTTGTAGAACAACAGCAAGTTTTCCCTTAAGTGGATCACCCAAGGTTTATCGAACTCAGGGAGGAAGTGGTCAAAGGTATCCCCTCTCAAGCAACCCTGCAATCAAGATACAAGAAGTCTCTTATGTCCCCAACTCACCCAATACACTTGTCAGTTGTATAGGTGCACTAGTTTGGCAAAGAGATAGTGAAATACAAGTGGTATAGATATAAAACAACGGTGCTAGAAAATAGCTTGATGGCGTGGAAGAGACTAAAGGCAAACTGAAATAAAGATAGCAGCAAGCAAACATGTAACAGATCTAGTTGCAAATGGTGTTTCAATGCTAAGAAACAAGGCTTAGGGATCATACTTTCACTAGTGAACACTCTCATATAAATATATTATCTTCATGGTACTACTCTGAACTACTCTCCAATTGGACACTCTAATCCATGGTAGGGCTATAACAGCACACCTCAAAGTAAGCCTTTCCCATCTAGATAACCCCACACTGTCACCTTGAGCTCTAGATGGTTCCAACAAACACCACAATTTCATAAAGACATCCAACTCCAAATATAACTCATAACAAGTATTTGTAATCTCTATCCTAAGTGCCACCATGGTGTGCACGCTGTCACTTTCACACACATGGGGAGAGCAGAGATCTATTAAAGCACTTGAGTAGCAAGGTAGATCTATAGATTACAAGGTCATGACCACAATATGATCATGCATAAAGAGAGAGATGAACACATAGCTACCGATAGAACCCTTAGCCTCGAGGATGAACTACTCCCTCCTCATCATGGGAATCAGCAACGGTGATGGAGATGGTGGTGGAGATTGATGGAGATGGCTCCGGGGGCACTTCCTCGTCCCGGCAGGGTGCCGGAATAGAGACTTTCTGTCCCCTGAATCTCCCCTTCTGTGGTGGCGGTGCTGTGGAACTTTTCGTGGCTGGAGGCTGGATGATTTAGGGTTTTTGCATCGGGAGGCATCTTATAGGCGAAGAGGCAAGGTTGGTGGGCGGCCAGGGGGCCCACACCACCTGGTGGTGTGGACAGGTCTAGCCCGCGCCACCACATGGTGTGGCCGCCCTGTGGCCCCTCTCCGTCTTGTCTTCTGGCTCCGTGAGTCTTCCGGTAAAATATCGACTTTGGCTTTTGTCCCGTCCAATTCCGAGAATATTGATTTTCTGACTTTCCTGGAACCAAAAATAGCAGAAAACAGGCAACTGGCACTGTGGTACTTGTTAATAAGTTAGTCCAAGAAATCATATGAAAAGTACTCCAAAGTGTGGACAAAACATAAGAACGTAGATAAAACCAAGCATGGAACATCAAAAATTATGGATACATTTGCAATGTATCAGCGACCTGCTCGAACGTTCTGTTTGCCTGTTCAGACACTATCTGGACACTGTCCGGACACTGGCTGGAAACTTGTCCAGGCCGGAGTGTCCAGCTGGTCTCGCCCGGAGTGTCCGGCTTGGTCGGACTGTCCGGCTGATGTGTGCCGGACTGTCCGGGGTAAGTGGCTCCCAACGGCTCTAATTCCAGGGGGACTATATAAATGCCCCTTCTTCTACCTTGGAAGCTGCTCGTCCACCTCAAGAACTTCATCACCATTTGAGCCACCAAATACACAAGATCTCTTCACTCAACCATCCAAAGTCATTGATCTTCGGAGAATCGAAGGAGGAGGCCTTGATCTACAGCTTCACCAAGAGAGATCTTCATTTCCCCCTCATTCATTTGAGGGCCCCTTGCTCTAGTGTTTCATTGGAAGCCCTAGCTTGTGATTTGGTTCTTACTAGCTTGTCATTGATTGTTTGACAGCTAGCTTGTATTCGGGAGCCTCCAATTAGGTTGTGGATGTGTGCCTCGAACTCTTTGTAAAGGTGCCGGCTTCCACCTCAAAGGTTGCCGTATAGTGGAAGAGGTGAATCTAACCCGTTGGGGTGAGGTTCATCAGAGAACAAGATAGGCCTCTTGTGGTGTTGGTGGTTTGAAACCACCCCCTCTCCAAATGTAGACGTACTTCCCCTCTAAAGGAAGGAACTACGGGAAACAAATCCTTATGTCTTGATGGCCCAAAATATATCGAGCTCCTTGGGGAACCCCAAGAGGAAGGTATTATGAGCACAGCAGCAAGTTTTCCCTCAGTACGAAACCAAGGTTATCAATCCAGTAGGAGCAAGGAAACACCCCAAAGGTGTTGCTAGCTGAGCCTTGGCGATGCACTACGGTGCTAGTAGCAACGTGGAGACCTGCACAACACAACCACAGAACTTTGCCCCCAACTTGCGATGAGGTTGTCAATCTCACCGGTTTTGCTGAAAACAAAGGATTAAACGTATCGAATGGAAGGAAGTAAATAGTTTGTAGATTGATCGTAAAAGAAAGGACCGGGGTCCATAGTTCACTAGAGGTGGCTCTCCCTAAGATAGATAACATGCTAGGTGAACAAATTACAGCGGGGCAATTGACAAACATCGAGAAAGCATATAAGCATATACTACTCATCTTGACTCCTTTGAGACTTGATTGGGCGTTACAACATTATACATAGACCGCCATCCAACTGCATCTATGACTAATAATCCATGTTCAGGTTATCATCCGAACCCCCTCTAGTATTAAGTTGCAAGCAATGGATAATTGCATTACGAATTGCGTGTAATGTAAACAATACGATTGTTCTATGAACAAAGGATTGTTGTTTTCTCCCTAGTAGCAACAGCACATCTAGTACCTTAGAGATTTCTGTCACTTCCCTAGAGTACAAGAGGGATGAACCCACTATCGAGAATAAATACTAACTCTTGTAGTTGCTAGCATCTACTTGGCCAAGATAGCTACTAACAACGGAAAGCATGCAAGATCACAAATAACAAAGACATGATAGAATCAATAATGAATCTGAAATAGCATCTCAATATCCATCGGATCCCCGCAAACACAACATGCAGAATTACAAATAGATGATCTTGATCATGAACGGGGCTCACAAAATCTAGACATGAAAGCACAAAGGAGGAGAACCAGCCATCTAGCTACTACAAGGACCCGTAGTCCAGAGATGGACTACTCACGCATCACACCGGAGGCTTGCATGGTGATGAAGAAGGCCTCCAGGGTGAATTCCCCTCTCCGGCAGAGTGTCGAGAAGAGCTTCAGATCCCTCCCGATCTAGGGATGGAGATGACGGCGGCTACAGAATCTTTCGTGGATTTTTCGATCGGGTACTTAGGGTTTCCGTATCAGAGGCAATATATAGGCGGAAGGAGAGGCCGAGGGGGTGCCTGGGATGGCCACACCACCCCCTGGCATGGGCCAAGCTGCAGCGGCCAGTGGTGTGGCCGCCTCGTCCCTTCTCCGTCCTCATTCGGCTCCTGTGTGTCCCCCGGTAAAATAATGACTTTGTATTTTGTCCCATCCAATTCCGAGAATATTCATTTTCTGACTTTCCTTGAACAAAAACAACAGAAAACAGGCAGCTAACACTGTGGCTCTTGTTAATAGGTTAGTCCAAGAAATCATATGAAAAGTACTCCAAAGTGTCGACAAAACATAAGAAAGTAGATAAAACCAAGCATGGAACATCAAAAATTATAGATACATTTGCAATGTATCATGTCTCCGCGTGCTCCACTTTGGTTACTTTTATCCTTTACCGGACTTTACCTATCTAGTTCTTGCTTAGTATATGTGCTAGATTGACATATAGGTAAATTCACCATAGTTGCATTATCTAGAGAATTTACCTTTCATGTCAAACCCTAAATTGAAAAAGAGTAAAATTTGAAGTAGCACATATTCACCCCCACTCTAGGTGCCCATACGATCCTTTCAGCCCCGGCGTCGGAGTTTAGAGCTATTGCTGCAGCACCTTTCCTAGTGTCATCCCATGTTCCTGAAATGAAGCATACCTAGGTTGTCGGTTGTGGATATTTCAACATCACGCCGCGCTTGTATAAGTACGTTGGTTCCTCGTGCAGGTTTTCGGCGGGTTTCGACCCTCGGATCCCCCGTTTCCGACAGAACCCTAGACTACCGTAGGTCTACCCCTTCGACCGACTTCCTTCAAAGGATGACCAATGCACTTCTATGTGTATTATTGTTTTCTTAGGTCGTCGCAACATGGGAAACCAAGTCCGGGACCATCTTGACCACAGGGTTCCCTCTGTTTGACCCGGCGCGGGAGTTTAGAGCTATAGTTGCATCATCTTTCCTAGTGTCATCACATGTTCCTAAAGCGAAGCATACCTAGGTTGTCGGTTTTGGACATTTCAGCATCACGCCGCACTTGTATAAGTACGTTGGTTCCTCGTGCAGGTTTTCGGCGGGTTTCGACCCTCGGATCCCCCATTTCTGGTGGAACCCTAGACCGTGTCTACCGTAGGTTTACCCCTTCGATCGACTTCCATCGAAGGTTGACCAATGGACTTCTACATGTATTGTCGTTTCCTTATGTCGTAGAAACATGGGAAACCAAGTCTGAGACCATCTTGACGATAGGGTTCCCTCCGTTTGACCCGGCGCGGGAGTTTAGAGCTATAGTTGCATCACCTTTCCTAGTGTCATAGCATGTTCCTGAAGCGAAGCATACCTAGGTTGTCGGTTGTGGATGTTTCAACATCACTCCGTGCTTGTATAAGTACGTTGATTCCTCGTGCAGGTTTTCGGTGGGTTCCGATGCTCGAATCCCCGATTTCCGGCGGAACCCTAGACCGTGTCTACCGTAGATCTACCCCTTCGACGAACTTCCATCGAAGGATGACCAATGGGCTTCTACGTGTATTATCATTTGCATAGGTTGTAGCAATATGGGAAACCAAGTCGGAGACCATCATGACGACAGGGTTCCCTCCGTTTGACCCGGCGCAGGAGTTTAGGGCTATAGCTGCATCACCTTTCCTAGTGTCATCTCATGTTCCTGAAGCGAAGCATACCTAGGTTGTCAGTTGTGGATATTTTAACATCACGCTATGCTTGTATAAGTATGTTGATTCCTCGTGCAGGTTTTCGGCGGGTTCCGACGCTCGGATCCCCTATTTCTGGTGGAACCCTAGACCGTGGCTACCGTAGGTCTACCCCTTCGACCGACTTCCATCAAAGGTTGACCAATGGACTTCTACGTGTATTGTCATTTTCTTAGGTCGTAGAAACATGGGAAAGCAAGTCTAAGACCATCTTGACCACAGGGTTCCCTCTGTTTGACCCGGTGTGGGAGTTTAGAGCTATAGCTGCATCACCTTTCCTAGTGTCATCGCATGTTCCTGAAGCGAAGCATACCTAGGTTGTCGGTTGTGGATATTTCAACATCACACCGCGCTTGTATAAGTATGTTGATTCCTCGTGCAGGTTTTCGGCGGGTTTAGAAGCTCGGATCCCCTATTTCCGGCGGAACCCTAGACCGGTCTACTGTAGGTCTACCCCTTCGACCGACTTCCATCGAAGGATGACCAATGTACTTCTACGTGTATTGTTGTTTTATTAAGTTGTAGCAACATGGGAAACCAAGTCTGAGACCATCTTGACGACAGGGTTACCTCTGTTTGACCCAGCGCAGGAGTTTAGAGTTATAGCTGCATCACCTTTCCTAGTGTCATCGCATGTTCCTGAAGCAAAGCATACCTAGATTTTTGGTTGTGGATGTTTCAACATCGTGCCGCGCTTGTATAAGTATGTTGATTCCTCGTGCAGGTTTTTGGCGGGTTCCGACGCTCGGATCCCCTGTTTCCGGCGGAACCCTAGACCGTGTCTACCGTAGGTCTACCCCTTCGACCGACTTCCATCGAAGGATGACCAATGGACTTCTACGTGTATTTGCATTTTGTTAAGTCGTAGCAACATGGGAAACCAATTCTGAGACCATCTTGACGACAGGGTTCCCTCTGTTTTACCCGGCGCGGGAGTTTAGAGCTATAGTTGCATCTCCTTTCCTAGTGTCATCGCATGTTCCTGAAGCAAAGCATACCTAGGTTGTAGGTTGTGGATATTTCAACATCATGTCGTGCTTGTATAAGTACATTGATTCCTCGTGCATGTTTTCCGCGGGTTCTGACGCTCGGATCCCTCGTTTCTGGTGGAACCCTACACTGTGTCTACCGTAGGTCCCTTCGACCGACTTCCATCGAAGGTTGACCAATGGACTTCTATGTGTATTGTTGTTTTCTTAGGTCATAGCAACATGGGAAACCAAGTCCGAGACCATCTTGACCACAGGGTTCCCTTCGTTTAACCCGCGCGGGAGTTTAGAGCTATTGATGCATCACATTTCCTAGTGTCATTGCATGTTCCTGAAACGAAGCATACCTAGGTTGTCAGTTGTGGATTTTTCAACATCATGCCGCGCTTGTATGAGTACATTGATTCCACATGCAGGTTTTCAGCGGGTTCCGATCCTCGGATCCCCCGTTTCCGGTGGAACCCTAGACTGTGACTACCATAGGTCTACCCCTTCGACCGACTTCCATCGAAGGTTGACCAATGGACTTCTACGTGTATTGTCATTTTCTTAGGTAGTAGCAACATGGGAAACCAAGTCCGGGACCATCTTGACCACAGGGTTCCCTCGTTTGACCCAGCGCGGGAGTTTAGAGCTATAGTTGCATCACCTTTCCTAGTGTCATCGCATGTTCCTGAAGCGAAGCATACCTAGGTTGTCGGTTGTGGATATTTCAACATCACGTCGCGCTTGTATAAGTATGTTGATTGGTCGTGCAGGTTTTCGGCGGGTTCTGACCCTCGGATCCCCCGTTTCCGGTGGAACCCTAGACCGTGTCTACCGTAGGTCTACCCCTTCGACCGACTTCCATCGAAGGATGACAAATAGACTTCTACGTTTATTATCATTTGCTTAGGTTGTAGCAATATGGGAAACCAAGTCCGAGACCATCTTGACGATAGGGTTCCCTCCGTTTGACCCGGCGCAGGAGTTTAGAGCTATAGCTGCATCACCTTTCCTAGTGTCATCGCATGTTCCTGAAGCGAAGCATGCCTAGGTTGTCGATTGAGGATAGTTCAACATCACGTCACACTTGTATAAGTACATTGATTCCTCGTGCATGTTTTCGGCGGATTCCGACGCTCGGATCCCTCGTTTCTGGTGGAACCCTACACTGTGTCTACCGTAGGTCCCTTCGACCGACTTCCATCGAAGGTTGACCAATGGACTTCTATGTGTATTGTTGTTTTCTTAGGTCATAGCAACATGGGAAACCAAGTCCGAGACCATCTTGACCACAGGGTTCCCTTCGTTTAACCCGCGCGGGAGTTTAGAGCTATTGATGCATCACATTTCCTAGTGTCATTGCATGTTCCTGAAACGAAGCATACCTAGGTTGTCAGTTGTGGATTTTTCAACATCATGCCGCGCTTGTATGAGTACATTGATTCCACATGCAGGTTTTCAGCGGGTTCCGATCCTCGGATCCCCCGTTTCCGGTGGAACCCTAGACTGTGACTACCATAGGTCTACCCCTTCGACCGACTTCCATCGAAGGTTGACCAATGGACTTCTACGTGTATTGTCATTTTCTTAGGTAGTAGCAACATGGGAAACCAAGTCCGGGACCATCTTGACCACAGGGTTCCCTCGTTTGACCCAGCGCGGGAGTTTAGAGCTATAGTTGCATCACCTTTCCTAGTGTCATCGCATGTTCCTGAAGCGAAGCATACCTAGGTTGTCGGTTGTGGATATTTCAACATCACGTCGCGCTTGTATAAGTATGTTGATTGGTCGTGCAGGTTTTCGGCGGGTTCTGACCCTCGGATCCCCCGTTTCCGGTGGAACCCTAGACCGTGTCTACCGTAGGTCTACCCCTTCGACCGACTTCCATCGAAGGATGACAAATAGACTTCTACGTTTATTATCATTTGCTTAGGTTGTAGCAATATGGGAAACCAAGTCCGAGACCATCTTGACGATAGGGTTCCCTCCGTTTGACCCGGCGCAGGAGTTTAGAGCTATAGCTGCATCACCTTTCCTAGTGTCATCGCATGTTCCTGAAGCGAAGCATGCCTAGGTTGTCGATTGAGGATAGTTCAACATCACGTCACACTTGTATAAGTACATTGATTCCTCGTGCATGTTTTCGGCGGATTCCGACGCTCGGATCCCTCGTTTCTGGTGGAACCCTACACTGTGTCTACCGTAGGTCCCTTCGACCGACTTCCATCGAAGGTTGACCAATGGACTTCTATGTGTATTGTTGTTTTCTTAGGTCATAGCAACATGGAAAACCAAGTCCGAGACCATCTTGACCACAGGGTTCCCTTCGTTTAACCCGCGCGGGAGTTTAGAGCTATTGATGCATCACATTTCCTAGTGTCATTGCATGTTCCTGAAACGAAGCATACCTAGGTTGTCAGTTGTGGATTTTTCAACATCATGCCGCGCTTGTATGAGTACATTGATTCCACATGCAGGTTTTCAACGGGTTCCGATCCTCGGATCCCCCGTTTCCGGTGGAACCCTAGACTGTGACTACCATAGGTCTACCCCTTCGACCGACTTCCATCGAAGGTTGACCAATGGACTTCTACGTGTATTGTCATTTTCTTAGGTAGTAGCAACATGGGAAACCAAGTCCGGGACCATCTTGACCTGTGGTTCCTCGTTTGACTTGCCAAGGAGTTTAGAGCTATAGTTGCATCACCTTTCCTAGTGTCATCGCATGTTCTTGAAGCGAAGCATACCTAGGTTGTCGGTTGTGGATATTTCAACATCACGTCGCGCTTGTATAAGTATGTTGATTGGTCGTGCAGGTTTTCGGCGGGTTCTGACCCTCGGATCCCCCGTTTCCGGTGGAACCCTAGACCGTGTCTACCGTAGGTCTACCCCTTCGACCGACTTCCATCGAAGGATGACAAATAGACTTCTACGTTTATTATCATTTGCTTAGGTTGTAGCAATATGGGAAACCAAGTCCGAGACCATCTTGACGATAGGGTTCCCTCCGTTTGACCCGGCGCAGGAGTTTAGAGCTATAGCTGCATCACCTTTCCTAGTGTCATCGCATGTTCCTGAAGCGAAGCATGCCTATGTTGTCGATTGAGGATAGTTCGACATCACGTCACGCTTGTATAAGTACATTGATTCCTCGTGCAGTTTTCGGCGGGTTCCGACCCTCGGATCCCCCGTTTCCGGCGGAACCCTAGACCGTGTCTACAGTAGGTCTACCCCGTCGACCAACTTCTATCGAAGGTTGACCAATGGAAACCATGTCTGAGACCATATTGACCAAAGGGTTCCCTCCGTTTGACCCTCGGATCCCCCGTTTTAGGCGGGTTCCGGCGCTCCGATCCCCCGTTTCCGGGAAGAACCTTTGATTAGGGCACTACTAATTCAAAAAAAATCAAAAAATAAGGAAACCTTCCTAATTCATCATTTTTATGTATGTGAATTTGTGGAAAAAATATGGGATCATTCTTCTAAAGTCGAAAAATGACATGATTACAAATAGACCCATTAGGCCTACTTCTTTCAGCATTTTGTACGCAATGTGGTTTATTCGACTTTCGAGAAATGACTCCTAATTTTTCCTCTAATTTAGAATCTAGGTGTTAGTTGTACATACGAAATATATTTGATTTTTAGCAATATTAACCCATTGTAAGGATATGTTGAAATTTGAAGAAAAATATTCTGCCGGACTGTGTGTCTTGTAAAGACCGATCAGTCCAACGATGTTGTCCAAGCCCACGCATTCATATCCGGACTGGCTGGTTCTTTCGGCGCCGGTCAGTCCGCCGATACTGTCCAAGCCCACACACTCATAGCCAGATTGTATGGTCCGTTCGGCGCCGGTCAGTCCGGTGATACGGTCCAAACCCATGAACTCCGGCCTGCGTGGCCTTTTGCAGCCCATTTAACGGACGGCGCGATGCGGTTGCAACGCGGGCTAGCTTTAATCCCACCTTGCTAACTCAAGGAGATCCGGACCAACTTATATACCCACTTGGTCCACCTCAACCGATCTCCTCCTGAGAACCAACCCCATATCTACCCTGTTGGCCTGGTGTACTTGGCACTGAACCGTCCACCCGCTTTGGCTCGCTCTGAACCGCGGTTGGTTTGGTCAGGCATATGGGACCCATGATACGGTGGCACCTGGCGGGCAATTTGTTTTACTTGCTGGACAAACGCCATACAAGATCCCCTGATGCCGGATAGACCGGCGATCTAGTTTGGTCCGTGGTCTTTTTTTCCATCACGCGTCGGACTATCCGGCTGGTTCCCTAGTATGTCTGGCTAGCTTCGTAATTTCCTCTTCCTATGTTGGACTGTCTGTCCTATTCTGCTGGACTATCCGGTGGACGGTTAGCAAGGTTAACTAGGTACTCACGGAGAGACCGGCCTCATTATTCCCCACACCCAGGTGGTTGCCCTAGCCACTTCCACTCTTCGCTCGACCTCACCAGACTGATTCTCTTCCTTCCCGGCCGTTTCCCTCCACCCAAATCAACCCTACTCCCCCGATCTACTCCTTCACCAACCCATTTTCTCCCTAATTTCTTCTACTCGATCGAATCGACGTCGGCAGCAAGAGTTCCACCCGACGCGGGGTGTATAACATGGCACACACCAAGAATGTCGGTATATCCTTTCTACTTGCTAATCAAGATGATTGCTGCTGGTAGTAACACACACTTGGTCTGCACTTCTCAATATTTACTGCTAATGGATCGAATTGAGGCTTGCCCCATATACTTGTACACTCAAAATTGAGGCTTGCTCCATACAAGTAGCATTTGTTGTTAGTACTTGTTGTTAGAACTTATTCATTAAGAGGATTGCTCCATATTATGATACAATGGATGTGGATTGTTAGTACACTCTAAATTGAGGCTTGCTCCATATTATGCTACAAAGGATGTGGATTTACACTCAATGGTACCACTTGTTGTTAGTACTTATTCATTAAGAGGGCATACTTTCGGGATAGTACAATGTACTCAAAATGCTATATAACTTTATATGCTTTCCATGCTTTACTTAGAATTTTTTATAGTAATGGAACACTCTTAATTTATTCTTAGTAATATTGATTACCATTTACGCACAATGGTTTGAGTTATTTAATCATCCTATTTCATTAATATGTGTTACTCAAATCCCTAACAATGAACACTTACTATCTTTAGGTCCTCCTCGTTGTCAATGATCCACGGATAGCAAGGAAACTAGACGAGTATTAAAGCACGCAAATGTACCTTATGATGGGGAGGGTGATAGCGCGGTTGTTGACTTGAAAATCATTTACCATGACGTCTACAATAGTGATGGCAGAAACAATGAGAATGAGGATGGCAGCAGTAGTGAGAAGGAGGATGGCAGCGGCAGTGAGAAGTATGGTACTAAGGAGGCTGAGATAGAATCTAAGGATGATGAACAGGATGCCTATGTACTTGAGGCCATTCAGAAACACCGTCAAACCCGTTCAAGCACATCAAGTAAGAAGCCCGCTCATGCTAGTGCTCCTCCTCGTTCCATTAAGCCTCGTGGCATGCCCATTCGTGATGGTCTAGTCCTTGAGAAAAGAAGGCCAAAGCATCCTAGAAACTACAAAGTGACTAACTGGAAGAAAGCAGCAAGGAAAGACTACATCGCTGAGAGGAGAATGGATCATTTTTCAGAACGTAGAAATGCTCCAGATCCAAGGTTTTGGTCTCGTGTGCATCAAGACATTTATGAAAGCATCATGTAAGAGCAACAACAGACTCTTGTTCCTCAACAACCAGTCAACATGGAGTTCATTGATAAGAATAGTGCACACCTCCCAGGTTGTGTGGAGATAATTGATGCTATGAGGCTGCGTGGCATTATTACTCTTCGACACGACTGGAGTGAAGAAGCGGTAATCCAATTCTTTGCCACTTATAGGTTTCTCACGGATGAAGAGAGGACACTTTTATGGAGTACCAAAGGGTTGTAGTTGAGTGTGACATTCGAAGAGTTTGCCAATCTCCTCAACATTCCTAATGATGCCAATCTCTATAAGATCCATGCTAGATCTAGCATAGGTGAATCGATGAGCGGTGATGCTCCTGGCCCTCTTCATCATCCCGGTGTTATGGTTACTTTTGAGAATGCACAGAGTGCATCTCTACTTGAGCCAAGGTACTCTTTCATGCACAAGATCATCACCAAGACTCTTTTTCCCATTGGATCGGATGCACACTCATGGTACTCAGCCATTTGATTTGGCGGATATTCTTTACGAACAAATTCGCCTTGCCTCTTATCCACAAGATAGGAGCTTCCTATATGCACCATATGTCCAAGTGATCATTGATACATTGCAAATGTATCTATAATTTTTTTATGTTCCATGCTTGGTTTCATCCACTTTCTTGTGTTTTGTTCCAACTTTGGAGTACTTTTCATATGATTTCTTGGACTAACCTATTAACAAGAGCCACAGTGCCATTGCCTGCTTTCTCGCTGTTTTTGGTTCCAGGAAAGTCGAAAATGAATATTCTCGAATTGACGGGACAAAAGCCAAAGTGCCTATTTTTCTGAAGGGATCAAGTGCCGAATCACGAGACGGAGAAGGGCAGGCGGCCACACCACTGGCACGGCCAGGGCCCTGCGCCAAGGGGTGGTGTGGCCAGCCCAGCACCCCTCGGCCTCTCCTTCGCCTATATATTGCCCTCGGACGAAAACCCTAAGTACCGATCAAAAATCCACGAAGAGTCTCAGAGCCATCATCTCCATCCCTAGATCGGGAGGGATCTGAAGCTCTTCCGCACCGCCGGAGAGGGGAATTCACCGAGGCCTTCTTCATCACCATGCAAGCCTCCGTGTGATGCATGAGTAGTTCATCCTTGGACTACGGATCCATGTAGTAGCTAGATGGCTGGTTCTCCTCCTTTGTGCTTTCATGTTTAGATCTTGTGAGTCTGCTCATGATCAAGATCATCTATTTGTATTCATACATGTTGTGTTTGCGGGGATCCGATGGATATTGAGATGCTATTTCAGATTGATTATTGATTCTATCATGTCTTTGTTATTTGAGATCTTGCATGCTTTCCGTTGTTAGTACCTACCTTGGCCCAGTAGATGCTAGCAACTCTAAGAGTTAGTATTTATGCTCGATAGTGGGTTCATGCCTCTGGTAATCTGGGGAAGTGACAGAAATCTCTAAGGTACTAGATGTGTTGTTGCTACTAGGGAGAAAATAACAATCCTTTGTTCATAGAACAATCATATTGTTTACTTTACACGCAGTTCGTAAAGCAATAATCTGTTGCAACTTAATCTTTGGAGGGGGTTGATGATAACCTGAAGGTGGATTATTAGTCATAGATGCAATTGGATGGCGGTCTATGTATTATGTTGTAATGCCCAATCAAGTCTCAGAGGAGTAGAGATGATTATTATATGCATGTATTGCTTTCTCGGTGTTTGTCAATTGCCCCGATGTAATTTGTTCACCTAGCATGTTATCTACTAGTGAACTATGGATCCTGGTCCTTGTCTTTTACATACAATCTACAATCTTTTACTGCTTTGTGTTTACTTTCTGCAAACTTTTACTTCTTTCCACTCGATACGTTTAATCCTTTGTTTTCCGCAAAACACGGTGAGATTGACAACCTCATCGCAAGTTGGGGACAAAGTTCTGTGGTTGTGTTGTGCAGGTCTCCACATTGCTACTAGCACCGGTAGTGCGCCCTGCCAAGGCTCAGCTAGTAACACCTTTGGGATCTTTCCTTGCTCCTACTGGTTCGATTAAACCTTGGTTTCATAACTGAGGGAAACTTGCTACTGTGCTCATCATACCTTCCTCTTGGGGTTACCAACGAGCTCTACATCAACATTGAGCCATCAAGCATTTTTCTGGCGCTGTTGCCGGGGAGTCAAGGACATCTTCACAAGGGGAGTCCCTCATAACCAATCTCTTTACTTTGTTGTTTTTGTTTTGCTTTGTTTGCTTGTTTTGTTCTTCAAAAAACACAAAAAAATTAGTTTTGCTAGTTTGCTTTCTTATTTGAAAACCCAAAAAATGACTACTCTTGAGAACACTAAGTTGTGTGACTTCACTAGCACCAACAACAATGATTTTATGAGCACACCTATTGCTCCGCCTGTGGCTGAAAATACTTTCTTTGAGATAAAACCTGCTTTACTCAATCTTGTTATGACAGAGCAATTTTCTGGTATTGGTAATGAAGATGTTGCTTCCCATCTAAATAACTTTGTTGAACTTTGTGAGATGCAAAAGCATAAGGATATAGATGGTGATATTATTAAGCTAAAATTGTTTCCTTTCTCTCTGAGAGGAAAAGCTAAAGAATGGTTGAATTCCTTAACTAGGAATAGTATTGATTCTTGGACTAAGTGCAAAGATGCTTTTATTGGAAAATACTATCCTCCTGCTAAGATTATATCTATGAGAAGTGAAATAATGAAGTTTAAACAACTTGATAATGAGCATGTTGCTCAAGCTTGGGAAAGAATGAAATCTTTGGTGAAGAATTGTCCCACTCATGGACTGACTGCTTGGATGATCATCCAAACTTTTTATGTAGGATTGAACTATTCTTCAAGGAACCTATTGGATTCAGCTGCTGGAGGTACCTTTATGACCATCACTTTGGGTGCTGCAACAAAACTTTTGGACAATATGATGGTTAATTATTCTGAATGGCATACTGAGAGAGCTCCACAAGGTAAGAAGGTAAATTCTTTTGAGGAAACCTCCTCCTTGAGTGATAAGATTGATGTAATTATGTCTATGCTTGTTAATGGGAAAGCCCATATTGATCCAAATAATGTTCCTTTAGCCTCTTTGGTTGCTCAAGAAGAGCAAGTTGATGTGAACTTCATAATAGATAACAATTTTGGCAACAATGCTTATGGTAATAATGCTTATAGGAACAATTTTGGTAACAACAATTATAAGCCATATCCTCCCAACAATGGTAATGCTTATGGAAATTCTTACAACAATAATAAGAGTGCTCCCTCTGAACTTGAAGTTATGCTTAAAGAGTTTATTAGTAAACAAACTACTTTCAATAAAACTATTCAGGAAAAACTCTCTAATGCTGAAAGAAATATAGCATCTTTGGCTGAAGCTCAATCTTCTTTGAATAAAATGGCTGCTAAACCTGAAACTAATGAGAATCCCTTTGCAGCTACTAATGCCATACAAGTAAGAATTGATGAAAATGTTAGACTATTAGCTGAATTACATGCTAAGTGGGAAAGAGAAGATGAAATTGCTAGAAACATTAGTGTTTCTACTATTACCACCACTAGTGTCGAGACTAGTAATAGTTCTACTACTTTGGATGATAAAGTTGATTTTGATCTTGATGGTTGCAACATCTCTGAAGTTATTAAGTTCCTACAAAAGCTTTCTAAAAGTCCTAATGCTAGTGATATGAACATGGCCTTTACAAAACATAATACTGATGCTCTCATAAAGATTAAAGAAGAAAAGATGAAACATAAAGCTTCTATTCCTATAAAACAAGAAGATGGTTGGTAACCCATCATTAATATGAAAGTGAATGACTTTGATTTCAAAGCTTTATGTGATCTTGATAGTAGTGTTCCTATTATGCCTAGAAGGATTTATGATATGCTTGATTTGCCTCCTCTTGAAGATTGTTAGTTGAATGTCCCACTTGATGATAATGCTAAAAAGAAACTTATGGGGAGTCTTAATGATGTTCTTATTATGGTTAACAATTCCTATGTCCCCGTTGATTTCTGTGTTTTGTATGTTGAATACAATGCTTCTTGTCCTATTACTTTGGGAAGACCTTTTCTTATAACTGTTGGTGCCATCATTGATATAAAAGAAGGCACCATTAAATATCAACTCCCACTCAAGAAAGGTATAGAACACTTCCCTAAAAAGAGAGAAAAGATTTCTTTTGCTTCTCCTATGAAAACAAAATTTGGTCTTAATGCCTCTTCATTTGAGAACACTTGATTCTTTCTTTGCTTCTTATGCCTAACTTAAAGGCGTTAAAGAAAAGTACTTATTGGGAGATAACCCAAAAGTTTTAGATGAGTCTTGGAAGTTATTACCTCAGTAATAACCTCTCCTTATCCTTTTTATTTGCTTTTTGTGCCAAGAGTAACCTCTAATGAGAGTGAAGTAATGATTGGGAAAGTTGCTGTCCCGAAACAGATTTTTGTGTTTCACCGTAAAAATTGTTGAGAGAGCTCTGTATGTCGGCTTGATCTGTAATTTTTTGTGCTTGTGACCCCGGTTGTTATCTAACTTTTGTTAGTTCAACAGTTTTTGATTTGAGCAACAGAAGGTCTTCTAAAAAATTCGTCTTTACCTGCTGGTCTGTTTTGACAGATATCTGCCATTTTCTGCATTTGCTTCTTGTGGGTTCCTTTTTAGTTCTTTTGGGGAATTGAGCTTTTTTAGGGAAGTTCTACAGTGTCTAGTGTTATAATGGAAGTTTATTTGGTGTTAGAACTGAACCTTAAGACTTATTTATCTTAAGTGCACTAATGTTGCTAATGAGATTGTGTGAAGTTTTGTATGAAGGAAAAATTTCAGGTGTATGGAAGGAATGAGTAATGAGATGAAGGATGGACTAAATCTCAAGATTGGGGATGCCCCGCGTGTCACCCCAAGAAATATCCAACAAGTACAAGCTTCAAAGCTTGGGGATGCCAAAGGCATCACCTTCTTCATCAATAAAAATTTTAGGTTTCTTCCAAACGCTTCATTTTTATTGCTTCATGCATAGTTGTGTTTTTCTTAGAGCGTCTTCTTTTTCGTTTTCATTTTCGTTTTCTTTTTGGTTTTTCGTTTGCTTTGGTTTGCTTAGTTTTCTGAATAAGTTGGTTGGACCCCCTCTTTCATACATTGGTTTGCAAATAGTTTGGTTTGGTTTGGAAAAGAGTAGGAAAGTTCATACTTATGTGGTAAAAAGAGCTGGTTTTTGACTGTGGCCTATGCTTTGCCATGCCATGCTTGATATTGTTTTGGCTTTATGCTTAGTATTCTTTGTTGTAGCATGACTTGTTATAAACAATTGAGATTTCTTAATGTGCCTTGGATGAATCATGCGTTGTTTTAGCATATTAAAGCATAGTATAGTGGTATTCTCCTTTGATGCTTTATTTGGGTTAACTTGGCACATGCTCACACCATGTTATGACTATCCAAAGTCGCCATAGCCTTTATGATCCTTTAGTTTTCAACTTGTAGTATCACTTTATGCTTTGATCTATGATGTTTTGTCGCTCTGCATGATTATGGCCATTATTTCTCTCTTAGTTTGTCGCTCCTAGTCTTTTGCTAGCCTCCACAACAAATTATGAGTTCCACTCATGCATCCAACTCCCTAAACCAAGTTATTCCAAAGAGTACACCATACCTACCTACTAGCTTATGCTATTCCAAGTATATTCATGCTTTTGTTTACCTTCCACTTGTTATGAGAAAACTAATGATTAAAGCTCTCACGAACTTGATGTCACACTTTACTTTACTTGCCCTTAATAAACTTGAACCATTGTGTCGTCTATGTTGTATATGCTTGCACTTATTTGTTGGGAATTAGCAGAACCATGCTTTCATGGGGAACGCTTTCAACATTGCACTTGGTACTTGTACCTAGTTGATATCATGCTCTTTTGTATATGGATGTCGATTGTGAAATGAAAGGGGAGCTTGTAAGTCCATGGAGTTATGTATATGTGTTAGAGAAACACCTGGGCCGCTGGTCTAATCCATGCTGACATGGTGGAAACCTGCAGTGTAACCATAATGAGCTGTCTATGAAGCATTCTTCGTATAAAAAAAGAGTCCTATATTGAGAAAAAAGAGAAAAGAAAAAAAAAGATACTATGAAAAGAGGAAAGAGAAAAAAAAGCACAATATTCCCATGGTAAATAAGAAGAATGTTGAGATGCTCGTTATCTGCTTGCCTTATCATTTTGATATGGGGATTCTTCTGTATCATCGGGCAAGGGGTACCCCGTTGGCGGTTCTCAATGATACACATGTACTTACAATGACAAGAACTTACCGGTGACTAAACTTGAGTAGCATGAGGAGCGGCCCTCGTATACAAGGGACTTGAGATTTCTGACTTATACTTCGTCAAGCATGTACACCATAGTTTGTTCACTTTAACCTTAATCACTTCAAGATGCTTATGATAGGGGCAATGAGAGCTGAAAGCTATAAGTACCATAATTTTTGGAAGCTCTTTATGAGACTTGAATCCCTACTTCCTTTTACAAAGGCCTTTCTTCCACCATTATATTGAGTCTCCACCTTCTAACTTTATGCACCTACCTTGAGAGCATAGTGGCCATTCTTAGTTCTATGTGCATTGTCCCAAGACTAGTTGATTGATGCATAACTTGATATTGCTTGTTTTAAACTATTGTATCTAGTCACTCTTATGAACTTTGAACGTGTCATATGCATTTATATTTGCTACTCTATTGAGGGACAAGCTGAATACTATTATGCTATGTTTTCTTTATGTGAAACAAACAAACGTCTTGCAAAGCATTGTTATTCATGAATCTTTTGTTTGTGCCTTTTCATGTTGCATCATAGCTTCTTTGCTTATTGCTAGAACTTTGTCTTTCATGTTATGATTGAAGTACTATGATCCCAGCTTTGAATGTTTTGCAAATACTTTGATCAAGTCTTTGATGGTGCATGTCACCTCAAAAATTATTCTTTATTTTTATCACTTACCTACTCGAGGACGAGCAGGAGTTAAGCTTGGGGATGTTGATACATTGCAAATGTATCTATAATTTTTGATGTTCCATGCTTGGTTTTATCCACTTTCTTGTGTTTTGTTCCAACTTTGGAGTACTTTTCATATGATTTCTTGGACTAACCTATTAACAAGAGCCACAGTGCCAGCTGCCTGTTTTCTGTTGTTTTTGGTTCCAGGAAAGTCAGAAAATGAATATTCTCGGAATTGGACAGGACAAAAGCCAAAGTGCCTATTTTTCTGGAAGGGATCAAGTGCCAGAATACGAGACGGAGAAGGGCCAGGGAGCCACCACACCACCTGGCCGCGTGGCCAGGCCTGGCCCACGCCAGGGGTGGTGTGGCCGCTCCCGGCACCCTCTCGGCCTCTCCTTCCGCCTATAAGTTGCCCTCGGGATGAAAACCCTAAGTACCCGATCAAAAATCCACGAAAGAGTCTGTAGCCGTCGTCATCTCCATCCCTAGATCGGGGGGATCTGAAGCTCTTCCCGGCACCCTGCCGGAGAGGGGAATTCACCCTGGAGGCCTTCTTCATCACCATGCAAGCCTCCGGTGTGATGCGTGAGTAGTTCATCCTTGGACTACGGATCCATGTAGTAGCTAGATGGCTGGTTTCTCCTCCTTTGTGCTTTCATGTTTAGATCTTGCGAGCTCCATTCATGATCAAGATCATCTATTTGTAATTCATACATGTTGTGTTTGCGGGGATCCGATGGATATTGAGATGCTATTTCAGATTGATTACTGATTCTATCATGTCTTTGTTATTTGAGATCTTGCATGCTTTCCGTTGTTAGTAGCTATCTTGGCCAAGTAGATGCTAGCAACTCCAAGAGTTAGTATTTATGCTCGATAGTGGGTTCATGCCTCGGTAATGCAGGAAGTGACAGAAATCTCTAAGGTACTAGATGTGTTGTTGCTACTAGGGAGAAAGCAACAATCCTTTGTTCATAGAACAATCGTATTGTTTACTTTACACGCAGTTCGTAAAGCAATAATTTGTTGCTTGCAACTTAATACTGGAGGGGGTTCGGATGATAACCTGAAGGTGGATTATTAGTCATAGATGTAATTGGATGGCAGTCTATGTATTATGTTGTAATGCCCAATCAAGTCTCAGAGGAGTCAAGATGATTAGTATATGCATGTATTGCTTTCTCGATGTTTGTCAATTGCCCCGGTGTAATTTGTTCACCCAGCATGTTATCTATCTAAGGAGAGCCACCTCTAGTGAACTATGGATCCCGGTCCTTTTACTTTACATACAATCTACAATCTTTTACTGCTTTGTGTTTACTTTCTGCAAACTTTTACTTCCTTCCATTCGATACGTTTAATCCTTTGTTTTCCACAAAACACGGTGAGATTGACAACCTCATTGCAAGTTGGGGACAAAGTTCTGTGGTTGTGTTGTGCAGGTCTCCACGTTGCTACTAGCACCGGTGCGCTGCCAAAGCTCAGCTAGTAACACCTTTGGGGTGTTTCCTTGCTCCTACTGGTTCGATTAAACCTTGGTTTCATAACTGAGGGAAACTTGCTGCTGTGCTCATCATACCTTCCTCTTGGGGTTCCCAACGAGCTCTACATCAACATTGAGCCATCAATCATTGATGCAAAGTATCCTCATAAGTTCTTCAAGGATTCCAAGCACAAAGAATGGACTCCCCAAATAATTGGTGTCGCCACCTCGACCACAGCCATCACTCGAACCTCAAAAAAAAGTCTACTGCTCATGGTCCTTCTCACATGCCTTCCAAGTTTGAGAAATTCATTGCAAAGACTCAACGCTTAATCTTTGGGATGTGCAAATCCAATGCCGAGGAGATAGCCAACATCAAGTCGGGTGATCATGCAAAGATTAACAAGTACAAAGCTCAAGTTCGTCAACTTGGTGGTGAGGCTAGTGAATATGAAGTGGTTGCATCATCGAGCACCCCTCGTCCCAACTTTGAGTTCCCTGAAAAAGGATATAAGGAGTTCTTTGACAATGATTCAAGTGATGAAGATGGTGGTGCGGCAAGTTAGGGAATCTCCAAATGATTGTTAAAGTTGCATGCCTTGCTTAATCTTTGATTTTTATTGGCATGTGAAACTTTTATATATCCATTATCTATGTGTAAGACTATGTTTGTTGGATATCATGTCGGTACTGTTTGTCGAATTATGGTTATCGTGTTTGTTATCAATTCCTATGTTGGATGGTTAGTTAAATTCTGTGTTGGATGTGAAGTTGGAACTTGTTAGTTAAATTCTGTGTTTGATGTTTCCTTTGTTGTTGTGAAGTTGAAACTTGTTTGATTGTTCTGGTGTTTTTTGTCACACACCACTGCCATTTCATCACCACCGGACAGGCCGGGAATCTCGACCGGACAGGGTGGCGCACCAGTTCTACTGCTGTGCAACTCCAGCACCGGGCAGGCCAACTACTACCACCAGTCAGGCTAGCAAGATGAAAGTGTACCCAAACAAGATTCGGTACATGTCCAGGTACATGTTCGGGTACTTGTCTGGCTTTATATTTTAGCCTCTGGAAGTTCTGATGTCCTCAGCCGGACATGCCGACTGTAATCGCCAGACAGTCTGGCGTTTTGTCAGTTGTGCCACTACAACGCTGGATAGACCGTCGGACGCACCCAGACAGTCTGGCGCGTGAACAAAAGCAGGGCTGCACCAAAATTCGAACATATCATTAATAATAATCTCAAATCGGTTTTTCCGATTACAATTCTCTAACGTAGAAACACATGACGTTTTATTTCTGACAGCGGCGAGTGAAGGTGCACTTCTACTACTTGTTTTCTTTTGCCACATACCTACATTACAAAACAGAATAGTTAAACGCATGCAAAAAATATAGATTTAATGAATCAAACTAGCAAGTAGTGTAAACATGCAAATAAACTTACTTAGGATGTAGTTTGTATAACTTTGTGTTCCGCTTGTTATGATCCATCTCACCACAAGTGCCACACCCCTGTTTCTGTTTTTTCTATTTTTTCCGCTCGTCGAAGGCTAGAGGTCTACCATTTTTCGTTACTGCGTGATTCTCCCCTTCTTTGCCTTTTGTGTTTAGCTTATGTGCGTGTTTCGTGCTAACCTTACCAGGGTCACCGACTGGAAATGGGTTTACTTGAAAGCCAAATGCGTCTTTCTCCACGAAGGCTCTGTTATCACCTGGTTCATCATTTTTGGCACGCTTCTTCGCTAGTTGGCCTGTCATACATTCCAGGAGTGCATTGTACATATCTGGGTCATCAGATGTAACATCCATAAGTTCTGCTGCTACCGTATCAAGCTCGACATATCTTTTTTGCTTCTCTGCCCCTGACCAACCTAATGCAAACAGATCACTCCTACGCCTCGCTAGCAATCCATTTCTTGCCATTTTGGAGAATCGTTGAAGAACATAACACTCTGGTATTCCGAACAATTTGAGGTGCTTCACTACAAACAGTATATGCTTGCATGGAAGTCCCTTACGATCCATTCTTCGATAGCTGCACCGTATTGTTTCCTGCGAGTTATTCGGGGTATAATCAACTTCAAACATGTACTTGCTTCTATTCTTCCATTTCACCAGAATCTGTTTGAAGCCCGCCGTTTCCACAATTTCATCGTAAACCTCGAGGTCGCCAATCTTCTTAACATCTCGCTGCAAGATGTAGAAGTTGGCCGGAGTAAAGGCATGGGCAAGTGTAACCACAATCTCCTTGGATTCAGTTACTACCACCGGAAAACTCTAGGAAGAAATACAGTCATCTTCCTCCTCGCTCACACGGATGCGAGTAATTGCATTCTCATAATGCATAATCATGTCGACAAGGGTCATACTAAAATCCAGGTGAAGGTGAAGGCATGAGTTCAAACTCCCACTCCTCTGATTGCTTTTCATACCAAGGAAATATTCACCGGCCAGGTACGCGGCAACCCAAATTATCTTCTTGTTGTACATACTTTTAAGCCATTCCTCGGTAGATTCTATTTGCCACTTGCAAACAAACGCGCTCCATCTTTGCTCAAAGACGGCTTCTGAAGTGACGTAGTATAAGAATGGACAAAACTCCTTAAGTGACTTATGACCAAGATGTATCTTCACGTTATCCTCTATGTGCCATGTACATATACAGTGCCACACGTCCGGAAGGACATTCTGAATAGCTCTTATCATTGCGGCGTCACTATCTGTGATAATACCTTTCAGCTTTTTCTGACACATTCAGCCAAGCATATGTATCTTCCTTCTCGTTTGACACGATGGCACACGCGAACACCGTAGACTTACGGTGATTGTTCAGGCCTATGAAAGGAATGAACGGCATACCATACCGGTTCGTCTTGTAGGTGCTGTCAAACACCACTACGTTGCCGAAGTCCTGATAGTCCCGACGTGACTGAGAATCGCACTAGAACAAGGTCTTCAGCCATCCTTCATCATCTACATTGTAATCAAAAAAAATAGGATCATTCTTTTTCCTGGGCGGCCAGGATACCGAGGGCTGTTGCAGAATCACCATCCGCAATAAGCTTTCTCTTCTTCCTACCACACATGTTGTACATATCTCTAGGAATGAAGCCTACACCGCTGTAGCCGTGTCTCTTGAGGAAGTGTCTCATGATCATACTTTTTCTCAACCCAACAGCTCCCAATGATAGTATCTAGCTCTCTGGTGCGGTTTAATCTTTCTATGCGACCGTAGAAACGGTACTTCGCCCGGACTAGGCAATACATGACTATGATTGTTGTAGAAGCTTTTGACAACCCAGACTCAACGGGATCTATCACCCTACATGCTGAGATGGGCATTACAATAATAGCGAGTCTCGGGTCTCAGCTTTTGGGTGTGGCCTTCCTCTGTTAATAGTTTTTCTAGACGTTTTCTTGCCCTGGAACAAAGATACCGTCTTAACCGTATTTGTTTCTTAGAACATTTCCCTCGCATCAAAATGTCCTTTGTGATACTGAAGTCATGATATCTCGCATAGCTGTTGTACCAGATTAAAGCCGCCAGTTCAGAATCAAAAGTCATGTCCAATATTTTCCAGTGATTATCAACTCGGAAGTTCTTATCTTCGTTATTCACAAATTCCATATCTGGTTTCCCGTGATGTTTATGCCCATCATCTGCACTAGATATCACCTACACAGATAAACACTAACCCTATAAGATGTCGTTTCATTGTTAACATCCATTGCTTTCCACAGTGAAAATATATACAAACCTCGCTCCTATTTCCTAAGCTAGATTCGTCTTGATACAGTGCTTCAACGCTATATTCATCGAAACAAATTTCCATGTCTGAATATTCGTCCTCGTCGTGACCACCGGCTACCACCTATGTAACAAAAACAGAGAAAGAGAAAGTAAGATGTCAATTCACTTATTAGCATGGACTGGTATTATAGAATATTCAACATACTTCACTCATGTTTTCTGAGTATGCCGATGACCTGGGATAGTTCTGCCCATTATTATGACCACCAAACTCGCCGTCGTTGGATCCATTCTCCGAACTAGAATCCTCATCGCCCGTGTAACCATTATCATTGTCATTCCAAGTTGAGCCAGAGTCCCCCATCTCTTCGAAAACTATACTGGAACATCGTAAAAGAATACGTAAGGGAAGCAGAAAAAGAATAATAGCCGGACATACCAGGAAAGGATGGCCAGACAGTCCGGCCAGGACCGTCTGGCGTTTCCGGACAAGCCGACTTAGTTGGAACTGGACAGTCTGGTGGCTCAACTACCATGGCGATTGGCCAAGGCACGATCGAGAAATGAGGGTGAAACCTACCTCGACGATGAGGACACGACGATAGCCGGTGTAGACCGCGGTTGTTAGCGGCTGCGGAAATGAGCTATGGACTTCCTTGTGCAACTATATGCTATTCGCATTTTCCCCTTTCATTTTGAGCTTTTGGCTGGAGCTTTTTTGGTTAATCTGATCGGTGCATGTAATGTATTCAGTTGTTGCGGTGGTTCTGGTTATTCAGTTGTTGCTTGTAATAATGCTTGTTTTAGTTCAAAACGTAGCTAATTCATCACCTATCTTCTTAACTAGCAAAAACTGAATTTTCATGTTGCTTAGAGCAAGTCTAACAACACCCTTAAAGGGGGCAAACCCTTCAAATAACCGTCACTATAAGGGTTTCGGCGAAAAATCGGCGCCGACCAGTACCCTCAAATCAGACGATCCGTAAAAAAAAAGGGCCCGACTCATAAACCCTCTTCTGGCCTGTACATAGGAGGGTGGCAAGGGCGACCCGAGCGCCGGCCCTCACTCGCACCAACCCTAGCGCGCGTTGAATCTTCAGGACAAGCTCGCCCACATCCGTTGCCCCCTCTCGCGCGCGCCGCCCCCGCCGCCGCCGCTAGCCACCCGAATCCACCTCCCCCGTTACCACCGCCAGGCACCCATTCCAGCCATCCTCTCTACCTTCCGCGCCACGCCTCCCCAAGCCCCCGCCGCCGCCCGCTACATCGAGGATGAACTCGAACGACCACCAAGATCTATCCGATTCGTCCTCCTCGTCGGAAGATTCCGACATCGAGGAACTGCTCACCAATGACGATGACTATGAGGTGGCCCTTCTCCTCCTCGATGTTAAGGAGCACGAGGACCGGTGGAAGATGCTGGATCGAAGGCGCAGGTCGATGAAGGGCCGCACCTACATCCAGCGCAACCGCTTCCTTGGCCACGCCAACTTGATGCAGGATTATTTCGCCGAGGTACCTACATATCCGCCCAATCTTTTCCGTAGGAGGTATCGGATGCGGCGTAGATTGTTTGTCAGAATCGTTGAAGATATTGAAAAGAATTCGACATACTTCACGCAACGGCGCAACTCTACCGACGACCTAGGATTTAGCGCCTACCAAAAGATCTCGGATGCCATGCGAGTGATTTCTTATGGCATCCGCGCAGACTATACCGATGAGTACCTTCGCATAGGCAAAGATACAACCACCAAGTCGGTGCGTAGGTTTGCGAAGATGGTTATCAGGTTGTATGGGGAAGAAATATCTCCGAGCTCCCAATGAGAAAGATACCAAAAAGTTAATGGAGATAAATGAAAAAAGGGGATGGGCGGGCATGCTTGGTAGTATAGATTGCATGCATTGGACATGGAAAAATTGTCCAAAAGCATGGCATGGAATGTATTGTGGAAAAAACCATGATCCTACCATTGTGCTCGAGGCAGTTGCTTCGCAGGATTTGTGGATTTGGCACTGTTATTTTGGGTTGCCCGGAACACTCAATGACATCAACGTTTTACAAAGATCCCACTTGTTTCAGAAACTTGTAGCCGGAGATGCACCTACTTGTAACTACAAGGTCATGAATAATGAGTATTCAATGGAATATTATCTAGCCGATGGCATATATCCTGAATGGGCAACTTTTGTGAAGTCCATCAAAGATCCCCAATATGAAATAGAAGCTATATTTGCCAAAGCACAAGAGGCAGCCCGCAAGGACATTGAGAGGGATTTTGGTGTTTTACAAGCAAGGTTTGCTATTATTTGAGGTCCAACTCAATTTTGGGACAAGAAAATCCTTGTCAACATCATGACATGTGTGATTCTACACAACATGATCATCGGGGATGGGAGAGGGTTAAACTTGTCGTGCTTCTATGACAATGTTGGCACTCGAGTGCGTCCCGAAAGAAACCCTATCCGCCTTGAAGCATTTTTTTGAAAGCCATCGGGAGACTGAAAATAAGGCAACTCATAAGCAGCTCGTCACTGATCTCATCCAGCACCACTGGCAGCTGTATGACCAACGCACTCGCGCTCGTTCATGATCTTCCCTTGTTTTTCTTCGGCTGTGTGAGATGAACCATTCGCGAATATTTGTTGTTTTATTTGATTCGAACAATTGTTGTAATTGATTGAAACAGTGTTGTAATAACTTGGATGATATTTGTTTGATCGTGTGAACTATTATTTGATATGTTTAATTGTTGTATTGATGTGTTTAGTTGTTGTACTTCCATTTGCATGTGAAAGATACTCGTGTTTTATGGGCTAGACGAATAAGGGCGCTGTTAGTCATGCTCTTACAATATATCTCTCATGGGGTTACAGGTAATGGGCTCAAAATCTGGTTGATGCACTGCTAGTAAGAATATATTTCACAGAATAAAAAGACTTCTATCGACGTCCGGCTCAAACAAAAGTTGCCACGGGAAAATTTAGTTTAGGCCCTCGCAATTTTGCCATGTGGAGCAAAAAGCAGAAGTTGCCACTGTACACTCGAAGGTCCAACGGTTACAGATGTGTTCCCGATGTGTTTGCATGAGGCTAAATTAGTAAAAATTTCTCGATAAATTTTCCCAAATAATGCTAGTAAGAATATTTGTTTGAGGTTTGAACTTCCTTTTCAAAGAGGCAAGTGTAACTCGGAAAATCGTTTTAGAAGGTGCCTTTTACATACAAGAGTCACATCTACCACACATTTTTGCTTTAAGATTAGTGAGACAGTCTTGGCCAGCACATGGGCGGCGTCATGCTAACATCATATTGAAACATAACTGAAATTTTTATGAAAAAGATTGAGACATGTAAAATATTTGTGAAATATTTTTGCACAGTAGAAGAAGAGAGGCCGGAAAACCTATACAAACTATAAGAACCTATGTGCGTTTCTACTTCTCTTATATCTTGGTACCTGCAAGACAGATAAAGACAAAGTGGTGCTTTGGTTAACGTTAGAGTATGATACATACACGGTTATTGTGGTGGTTTAGGATAGTTAGGATTCTAGTCTAACTTGTCTTGTACTCCAAATTGATCCTTGTACGCCTATATATACTCGCTAATGAGGCTCAATAATATATTCATCATATTTCGCCAAACTCATACTCTTTTATGGTATCAGCCTAAATCGATCTCAAATCCTAGCTTCCGCCGCGCTGCCCCGGGGGAGGTCGATCTCCATGATCTCCGCCGGGGACTGAGCAAACCGTATGCAGGGTTCGTCCGCCGATCCGTGATCGGCTGTCCTGTAAGTCTTTTTCTCCGATCTCTTGATCAGCTTTCTTTTTTGTTTTACCGATCTTAGATCAGATTGAGTCGCTCACCGCCATCGTCATCGTCGTGCCTCTACTCCGACCATCGGCATCGAGGATCTACATCGCGTCCGTGCGCCTGCCCCCTCCGCTGATGCGCCTGCCTCGGCAGGCTATCGCGGCCTCACGGCAGGTTGCCGTGCACCTCAGACGGCTGCTACGACTTCCTCGAAAGGCTACCGTGGCCGCCTCCTCGGATCCTCTTCGTCGTCATCGTCCGGGACTTCACCGACAACGTCGCCATTGAATCCGATCTACGCGTCATCCACGCCATGGCGCATACGATGCACCGTCGGTCTGATCAACCGATCCCGCGCCTGTCTACGTTAAGCACGTCTCCGAGCACGCACCTACCACCGATCGAGCTACGGGCTGCCGCTGTGTCGCCCCGTCGGGCCACAGCGCCGCCACCTTTGGTTCATGCTACCGGCTTCCAACGCGTCTTCCTTGGCGTGTACGTCGCTGGTGGTCTCTCAGCCGCTGCACCGACTTGCGCCCTGGAGCTATGCCGCCCCCATGGGTCGTAGCGTGGCTGCACGCAGTCTACTTCGCCGTCCTCGTGCATCGACGGCCTCGACTTTCACCGCGCCATCTCCTACGGCGCGGATCGCCGCCGTCTGCACATGGTCTTCGTCACGTCGCCGGGTCTTCCTCGCCTACTTCGAGCACCGCCGCCGCGCTTCACAAGGTAACCTGCAGGGCGCCCTCTCGCCGTCGCAGGTCCCGCCGACTACCCCATCGCCACTCTAGGCATCCAGCATGACTAACCCAGGTCGCCGCTGGTTTCGCCGCCTTCTACGTCTTCGTCCACTACAACTTCGCCGCCAGTGTTATCGCCTCATCTCCGACTACACCACCTGCTACTCTACTCCGACAACCGCGGACAGCGCCGGCATCTCTCCCTTAGACGCTCTGCGCGTCGCAACCGCTCTGGAGGCTTCCTCTATTAGTCTTTCTAACATGGCGACAAGTTTATGATGGTCCCTACCCCCGCACGCCTGGTACTGGTAACACCGGGAGTGCCTTTGTCCCCAACGCGTTCCCGAGTCTGGCAAACTCGGATCGGTGCCTCGTCTTCATCGGCTTCGACAACGTCTTCTTTGGCATCGACCCCTCTACGACTGCCTCGACCGCGTCACCGACGAGTTCTTCTTTGCATACTCGGTTATGGCAAAACCTGAGTGTGCGTTCATCCCCGACGTGCGCTTAGTTCTAGAAAAACTATGACCGCACCTCGTCCTCGACGGCTCGGACTGCATCGACTTCGGCATCGACACCCTCAATGACTGCCTCGACGCGTCTCTGTCATCCCTCTCGCGCATTATGCGCATGCTATTTCACGTGCGGCTACCTCGACACGGGCATCCCCGACCACGACATCGACCACGGCGACCCATCGCACGGCTACCTCGACCATGGCACTGCCTCACGCTCTCGGCTCCCTCGATATCGGCACAAGGGCTACCACCTTGCTTGAGCATCACCCGCTTCCTCTACAGTTCAAGCTACCGCGACGCACGTTTCAGCTACGACTGCGGGGGATGTCAGGCTACTGGATGCTACTTCGGTTTATATCTAGTCTGACCGTCCGCGACGTTCCGGTTGTTCACGATGCTATCGCTACGACTGCGGGGGGATGTTAGAGTATGATACGTACATGGTTATTGTGGTAGTTTAGGATAGTTAGGATTCTAGTCTAACTTGTCTTGCACTCTAAATTGATCCCTATACGCCTATATATACTCGCCCATGAGGCTCAATAATATATCCATCATATTCCGCAAAACTCATACTCTTTCAGTTATGTTAGAAGCTGGCTCCACCATAAGGGTAAGGCCGAAAAACCTATACAAACAAGAAGAACCTATCTATGTTTTACTTCTCTTATTTCTTGGTACCTGCAAGATAAACAAAGACAAAGAGACATTTTGATTATGTTAGAAATGCTTGCTCCATCATAAGGGTGAGGCCATTTTATTTAGAATTCAATCTCAACATGGCCGAAATATCCGTGTCGCCAACACACTCATGTACCTCGCCATCACCCCCCGGGGACGGTCTATATCCAAAGTAATCCGCTAGAGGACGCCCTAGCCTACAACTGCACCGAAGCGTGGGAGGCTAGAAACAATCCTAATTACTAAGAGTACACACTACAACCATGTGTGACTCATGATCTTTTGTAATATGAGACATTGAATAAATTAATAAAAAGATGTATGCATCCATGGATGGTCTGGAGCTAAGTATCCCTTTCACACACACTACAACACACAAGGAGATAGGAGACATACTAGCGGACCATGTCACCAAGCCGTCGAAAGCCCTTGCCTCTAGGAAGTCGATTCCAACAGCGAGCAATGACGACACCGCGGCCATGGCTGCAAGACAAAATGATGCGGCTCAACATACGCCAACCATTCCAACTAAGGTGAATTCCTTCCATCTCTTTTCCTTATTTGGTCATCACTTGAAAGGGATCATGCTTGAGCCAAATGCCTATAGTTTGACTAGGCACATGACCATGATGCTAAGGCGAGTTACCAAGGATGCCACATGAGCCAAGACACCAAAGCATGAAAGATGAGACAGAGAGTCGGTGCCAGCACCGGTCCAGCCGGCTCCCACACTGACAGCCTCGGCGCTAGCACCAGTCTACCGACCCCTTCATTGACAGACGCCCGCACCAACTCCAAACCGGTGCCATCACTAGTGCACTGACCCACAGATCAGACCCACCGGTTGGACAACCACTACTAGGAAACAACTTATAGGTAGACAAGTTACTCTGTGGCGCATATGTAAATCCATGCGCCACAGATACTTGTCAGTGGCGCATATGTAAATCCATGCGCAAACTAAGGAAATATGCACCACAGACACTAAAAACTTATGTGGCGCATTTCATAGAACATGCACCATAGAAGTTTGGTGGGACCTGCCAGCCGGGGTGGGGCGGTCCAAGTTCTATGGCGCATAATGAGATATGCGCCACAGAAGTTGCCTCTTTTGTGGCGCATGTTTCATTATGCGCCACAGAACATGGAGGCGGGCCCCACCACGGAATCTATTTCACCCACGATCTGTGGCACATGTGTGGATATGCGCCACAGATATGTTTCACTTCTGTGGCACATATCCACACATGTGCCACAGAAACCTAACCCTGGGTCCCAACACTTTAACCTGCATCATATGTTATGTGGCGCATATCACAATATGCGCCACAGAAGTTTGAGCATATGTGGCGCATTTCTGCCATATGCGCCACATATGAGGGCGTCCAGATCCATGTGAAAAAGGTGGCAAGCTCCCACCCTTTCTATCCACCACCACCCATTTCACATCTCTTCTTCCTTTCTACCTCCTCCTAGCTCGTCTTCCTCCTCCCTCCCACCCCATGTTTCCCATAGTTTCTCCATTTTCTTGTAACTAAACCTACTTTAGTCCATAGATTGGTAAGTGGAAGCTTCCCTCCAACTTGTAGATCTAAAAGTTCCTTACTTTTCTCTCTCACGTCTCTATTTGTTTACTAATTTTCTCTCCACCAACTTGTAGATCTATTTGTCCACACTCTCTCATCGCGCGGTCTCGTATCGCTATTATTGAGTCTACTAGGTGAGTACTTGGCCATGAACATGTAGGTGAAGCTTGTCGCGCGGGCGGTGTGTGTGCGATGCATGGCGAGACGATGCTTGTGTGGTGCATGAATGTTTGCATTGGGAGGAAGTTTTTCGTTGCTTGCTTGTTGTTGTCCCAGTTGGTGTGGTGCATGGATGTTTGCCGAAATGTTGATTCATTTCCATTTCGACAAATTTTTGCACTACCCATATGTCCTAATTTTAGCAAAGGTCATGCCGAATTTTTCCGGCTAGCATTCATGCATGTGTGTGTGCATATGGTGTGGTTATAACCTATACTCTCTGTTTTGACGGCTCAGGCAACCATGGTCCTCACGACGAGCGAAGTTCAAATTGCTAGGTATAAGAAAGACGCGAAGGCGGACATGATTCTAAACAACAAGACCATGATAAGATGTCCATGTCGAACATGCAAACTCCAGCGCTGGATCGACCCTGATTCTGGACAATTGGAGGGTCACCTGCTTAGGCGCGGTTTCATGAGCGACTTAATGAGGCGCCAGCAGGACATGGTGGTCACGAAGACGTGGGCGGGCGAGAAGACGAAGAGTCTACCAGGAATGATCATCATGACGAAGGAGATGCCGGCGGGCATGATCATCGTGATGAAGGAGATGTCGGTGGGAATGATCAGCATGAAGAAGGAGATGGCGACGGGCATGATCATCATGAAGAAGGAAAAGATGTGAACACACAGACGCTGCTAACTTCGGCCTTGTAGGATGATGACCCACAAGTATAGGGGGTGTATCGCAGTATTTTCGATAAGTAAGAGTGTCAAACCCAACGAGGAGCAGAAGGTGCTGGCTAGTGGCTTGGAGCAGGAATTCTCTGTAAATACTTAGCAAACAGATTTTTAGGGGTTTTTGATAATGCAAGTAAATAAAGTACTAGTAAATAAAAGACAGTAGGAATAAATGCAGCAAGTGGCCCAATCCTTTGTGCAGCAAAGGACAAGCCGGTTGTATTACTTAAGATGACCAAACGTTCTCGAGGACACATGGGAAGACTGTCAAGTGCTTTCGCTTCATATAGTTGATTAATCTTCTTTAGCTTGCTAAGTGTTGTGTGGGTGAACCTGTGCTAATGTACCGACCTTCCTAGGACTAATACATACTTGTCATTATACCCCTCGCAAACATCCGTAAGTACAAGAAAGTAATTAAGGTAGAAACCTAACCACAACTTTAAACTCTAAGACCCTTACGTCCCTTGTGCAATGGTTTCATAACGGGGGTTCAGGTTTCTGTCACTCCGGCAACCCCTACGATTAGTAGCCAAATACACAATGCATTTACCTAGGCCCATATAGGTGAAGTGTCATGTAGTCGACGTTCACATGACACCACTAGAAGAAGTACACCACAACTTAAATATCAAACTATTGAATCTTTCTCAACACAATTCCACTACTAACAACATGACTTCTCACATGTCCTCAAGAACAAAACGAACTACTCACAAGACATCATATGGATCATGATCAAAGATGGAATGATGATGTATAACAATCTAAACATAAACAATAATTCAATGGTTCACTCAATAGCATCAACTACAAAGGGTAATCAACACCGGGAAAGATTCCCCTAAGAACTATGCAAGATTCAACCCAATTGTTACAGCAATATGGAGATGGTGATGAGGGTGCTGCTGATGATGATGGTGGTGATGATGATGATACCGATGAAGTCCAGCTTGATGGTGGTGTTTATGGTGCCGATGTCCCCTCTTCGGGAAGGAATTCCCCCGGCAGAAATCTGTCTACCGGAGAGATCTTTCTCTCTCGGTGTTTTCTACCCCGCAGATGCGGCAGAATCTTTCTATGGTTGCTCCCCGAGTATTAGGGTTTCGGGAGGATTATATACGCCAGAGGGGAGAGCCAGAGGTGGGTCAGGGCGGCCACACCACCTGGTGGCGCGGCCTAGGCTGGCCCACGCCAGGGGGTGGTGTGGGCCCCCTGTGGCCCATCTCCACTCCTCCTTCTGGCTTCCTTCGTCTTCTGGAAAAATAGGATTTTCCGTATATTTTCTCGGATTTTCTGATCTTCGTGAATTTTGCCTCCAAACAGCACCTTTTCCATCGAATCCCGATTGCAATGGTCCATGCTCCAAAAGTCATTAACCATGCAAAAGCAGATGAAATAACATAAGTATCACCTCTTAATATGAAATATATCAATGAATAACAGTAAATTGTGATATAGAATAGTGATGCAAACTGGACGTGTCAACTCCCCCCAAGCTTAGACTTCGCTTGTCTCCAAGCGAAACTGAGCTCAATAAACATGACCTCGGGTTTATGGAGTGAAGAGTCGATAAAAGAATACGGACAAGAAGCATCACATTCATCAATACATAGATCATAATAGAAGAAAACTCACTATTATATAACTCAACTTGCAATAGGTAAAGGAAACACAATAAAGATACATAAAGTAAATCATAATTGGTAATGGCAAACTTAGCTCTTGGTTGAAGAATAGTTGATAATTTGCTGGAGTTCACAAATAACTGATTTTCAATGATAGCTTTCAAAGTAGTAATCACCAAGATAAGAGCAATGTGCAAAACAAGGAACATAAGAAACATGATTGAATAAATCATCATATGAATGAATGAAACACAGCAACTCAATATACTTGCTGAGATAGAAGGTAATAGGTTTATTGACTCAACTAAAAAGTAAGAGAAAGGCCCTTCGCAGAGGGAAGCAGGGATTTCAAGTTTCATAAAGAGCTCCCAAAAATTATGATACTTATTAGCTTTTAGCTCTCATTGCCCCTATCATAGGCATATTTAGGTGATTAAGGTTAAAGTGATGAAATATGAGGATATGCTTGACAAGTTGTAAATTGAGAATCTCATGTCCCTTGAATACGAGGGTCGCTCCTCATGCTACTCAAGTTTAGTCACCGGTAAGTTCTTGTCATAGTAAGAACATGTGTATCATGGAGAACTGCCAACGGGGTACCCCTTGCCCGATGATACGGAAGAATCCCCATATCAAAATGACAAGGAAAGCAGACAACGAGCATCTCAGCAATCTTCTTATTTACCATGGGAATATGGTGCTTTTTTCTCTCTTTCCTCTTTTCTCATCTCTTTTTTTTCTTTTTTTTCTTTTTCTTTCTTTTTCTCAATCTCTATCTCTTTTTTATAATAAGAATGCTTCATAGATGCTTGTTATGGTTACGCTGCAGGTTTCCACCATGGAGGCATGGATTAGACCAGCGGCCCTGGCGTTTCTCTAACACACATGCATAACTCCATGGACTTACAAGCTCCCCTTTCATTTCACACCGACAACATCCATAGACAAAAGAACATGATATCAACTAGTTACAAAGTACCAGTGCAATGTTGAAAGCGTACCCATGACAGCATGGTTCTTCTAATTCACAACTTACAAAGTGCAAGCATATACGCAACATAGATGGGCACAATGGTTCAAGTTTATTAAGTGCTGTTGGGGATATACTTTCCGGGTATCCTCACAGTTCCTCACTGACCAGGGTGGCCCACTTCGGGTTAGAGCTTTGCTTCACGGGCGGCCCAGTCAGAGAGAAAGACGGAATCCAATCCGGCTACGGGAAGGCCCAGAAGACTTACCGACTTATGCCCATAGTGTTACTTGTAGTTCAAGATGTACTCTGTAACCGACTATTAGTCGTAGCCGGATAGATCTCTCTTGTAAACCCTAGGCCGGATATCTATATAAGCCGTCCTAGGGAGAGCCTTTAGGGCACACCTAACACTTTAGACCATCAACTCGCATAGGCAAAACCCTTGTAACCCATATTCCGGCTCTGCCGTATTACTGGATTGCTAGCAGGAGTAGGATCCGTCCAAAGCCGGCGGATTCGAACCTGGGTAAACTTGTGTGCTCACCGTCCCGAAACACCATACGTCTCACACCCCTCTCTTCTGCACGCCTCGAGGACCCCCTCATGGCATACTTGTCATCAATTCGATGACAATTGGCGCCCACCATGGGGCAAGTGAGCTTCGGATCATCGTTCCGAGCGGAATCTGCAAGAATTGGAATCGGTGAGACTATCGCCATCGGTCGCATCCTCTATGCCAGCGACATCCCTATCATCGTTCTCGACGAGACTTGGATCCCGGCTAGGGAGGCTGTGACTGCTTATACAATCATGTCTTTCGGCGAGATCGATGTTTACATCGGTTTCGCTGAAACTGCCCCACCCACCCCAGCGGTGATGATAGAGGCAGAAGAATCGTCTGGGTCCCCTCTATCCACGGAGGCGGCAGAGTTCCGGATCTTAGAAAACCCTAATCCCACCCAACCCACACCAGTTGTGGAGACAGTGGAGAAATCCGAGCCTGAAGAAGACCTAGCGGTTCAAGTCGAATCTGGAGTGGATCTCCCTGGAGAAGCCCTATCCCAGATCGACCCACCCGTGGAAGTCAAAATTCAGGAGGAGCAAATTAACGACACTGATTCCGGCTCTGATGACGCCGGGACAGACAGGCCTTTCCTCAGGTACACACTGTGATGTATGATACTGCAAGATGCAAGCGCAGATGCAATCCTCGAGACCATCAAAAGTTTCGACATGGCGGACCGTGAAAGCCGCAGGTACCTCAGGAAGCACGTGTCGCACTCTGTCGGATAATTAGGATCCGGATCCGGCTCTGCCGATGCTGGAGAAAACACCGACTCTGTGCTAGAGGCAATTGGAACAAACGACGACGTGCCCGCATCCTCGGATGAATCGATGACGTCGGCAGATTTCCAAAAGTTCTCCATGGAGTATGAAGAGGAGTATAACTCCAAGGCTGCAGAAGAAGGAGAAGCCATGGATGAAGGATCCGGGGAACAATCTCCCAAAGCGCAGGATGACATGGACGTCGGTGATAATCCCGAAGTCCAGATGTCTGAAAGTACCGATCAAAGCTTGACTCCGGGAAACGGACCCAAAGCCATCTTTGCTACCGGCGCTGCTAAGAAGGCAAAGAAGAAGAATAAGAAGAACAAGACCCCGGCAAAAGACCCTCTGGCAGAGGAGGTGATTGCTGAGGAATACGAAGAAGACTCGGATGGAGCACTTATCCCAGAAGAGTCGAAAAAAGAAGAATCGGTGGATGGACACGTGATCACCGAAGGTGCACGTAAACTCATCGTTGCTGCACTAACCACACCTATCCCTACAGCTGCAGAACTTACTGTTGAAGAACTAGATGAAAGGGCCCAAGCCCTAGAAGCGCGTCGTCAACAACTCCTGAATGAAGCCAAAAACATCGAGGAGGAGAAGAAATGCATGGAAACTAAGGATTACATGTCTCGGTTGCATCAGAAGACACGGAAGCGTCACACCAATGACGACCAATTCCCACATATCCGTGCCGTCCTTTTCGGAGATGAGATGGGGAAGCCACGGAAAGATAGCAAAGGAGATTGGGTATATCCAACCCCAGTAGAGAATATTGTGGCGGCCCGAGAAATTCTATCAGCTAATCCAGGACCAGAGGAGATCCGTTTGGGTATCAAACTACTCAACAAGGCACTGGAGCAACAAAAAGTCGCCCTGTCCGGAAGTCAAAAACTGGTCTCAGATTCCGACCAATGTCGCACAGATCCGGCATGGGCTGACGTAAGACCCCATCGCGTTCCGGAGCAACATCATCGCCCCGAACGACGGGAGGACAATTATTCGAGAATCGGATCGTCAGGACAGCAGCGCAGGACTACGCGTGACTAGAGCAATGTCACCCCAGCGGCCGAGAAATAGGCCATCGCTGCTCTGAATCCGAAGAATCCTCCCCGACGAGAGTCTAACGATCGAAGGGGAGAAGATAAAGAGAAACGCCGGGAGGAGGATCGTTAGAAAATGCCACCTCCTAGACATGCAAGCCGTCCGGCTGAGCCTCACCGTAGTGGGAACGATGGACGAAGGAACGACAGAAACCATGTCGGGACAAGCCGGCAGGGGGCTCGTCGTATCCAAGACCCTCCCTGGAACCGGAATAATGGCGCTTTGGATGGAGGCCGACGATCAGCTGGAAACTATCCAGCTGCCCCACCTTCTCCACCAAGCAGTCATCACAACGACTCCCAAGGGGGACAAGGGGGATGTTGGGGGGATACCCCAGGGTAGGGTCACGCCAGGGTATAAAGGCCGAGTTAGCCGAGGTACGGCAAGGTCAAAGCGAATGCTGGCCGAGTCACCTCAAGGCTGGCCGAATCTCGGGGTAACCCGGACCAGGGGATTTCCACCTAACTGGGTCTCAACCGACTTAAGCCGTAAGTCGGATAGATGAATCTAACTTGTATGCAGGAACAGGTGTGGCCGGATCAACTATGATCCGGGTCATATCAAGCTTCTAGGAGAAGGAAGGTATCTCGCTGGTCAAAGGTGACCCCGGCACGCCTGACGCACAAAGATGAGCGGAGACCACCGAGGCGTGGCCGACAAAGGTGACAATGCCAATGTCGGCTGACGTGGGCGCCGCAGAGGCTCACGTAGCCTCTGCATGGATGACGCGGGGGAAAAGCGACCCAGTCGGCTTACTATTTTGGGAGGAGGCATATTCCCTAGAATATGCCTCCACGTATGCCCGAATTGGAGACCTAGCCACCCCTATATAAGGAGGGCTAGGGCCTCTGCAGAAGGGGTTGATCTCTATTTGGCTAGATTTTACTGGGTTCCTGAGGGCTAGCTAGTGGTGAGAGTAAGAGAGCTCCTTCTTCCTCTTCTCTCCAATACAGCTCGAGGAGCACTTGTAAACCTTGGAAGTGAATTGAATACAAAGCTACTGTGTGTGGAATCACCACACTATCCCTCCCTGGATTCCCCTAGTGCATTTAGTCCCCACCTTTAGCCTATCCATGGCATCTGCCGTGACACCACCACGACAGTTGGCGCTCACTGTGGGGCTAGCGGTGCTAGCAGGGGTCAAGATCCGGACGGGAAACCTCATCGGCACCAGCGAACGCATCGTCTCCGGGCTCGTTCAGCGCTTTGGAGCGCTGGACTTTGTCAGCAACAACGCTGGCTTCTTAAAGCGCCCTCAAGCTCGGCATGCACAAGGTCTACGTTGCTGTCGATGTGTCATGCGTTCATCCACGGCACGTCGTCGAGGCAGGGGAGCCACCCCTTAGCGTGGTCCACGGGGCACGTATCACTCGCTCCTCGGACCGTGCTGAGGTGATGATGATTGCGCCTGGCGCTGGCGCAAGCAAGGATCCGGCACCAGATCCAGAGGTAACGTCTAAGGCACCGAGGAAAGGTAGAGGTCCTCCACTAGAGAGGCCAGAGAATGTGCTGCGGGAAGCGATGGATAGCCCGGTAGCAGCAGTGGTAGATTCGGCTCAGGCACAGGCCGAGCTAGAGGAAACTAGGCAAAAAATTCTAGAGGGAGCGAAAAAGATAGCCGCGGCTCAGCAGTCGTTGAACATGACGCTACGTGAGTATGCAAAGGCAAATAAAGTAGATGCTGTAAAAGTAAAAGGGAGAAACCTCATGAGTGAAATGAACAAAGAGGGTGATACTATGATTGAGGAGTCTGAGAACTGTCTGTCCGTGGGGCTGCCGAAGTTTAGTACCCCCGGCAAAAAACCTCAGAGAAGCAGATGCATTTTGCATCCGAAGTTAGAAGGTACGGCGGGTGAAGACGTGGCGAAAGAAGATAGGGTTAATGAGTTGGTTCGGATCGCGAACAGGCAAAATGAGGAATTGCTCAGAGCTAACCCGAAGAGAGCTGGGGCCTCCAAGATAGTTCATTCGGCGGTGGGTAACCCAGAGAAATCCGCTGGAGCCGCATCATCTCCTCATGGTGGTCCTAGGAGAGAAGAGGTAGTGACCTCGGCCAGGAGGAACAAACAGATCGTCCCGTATGACCCGACAAGGGCAGGGAAAGGAAAAGAAGTACAGAGAAATGACGATCGACAGAGTGTGAGCCGAGGTGAAGCTGGCCGAGGTAACCATGATCAAGGCAATGCCGGTCAAGGAAACGCTGTAAATGGCAATGTCGGACAGCACAACTCGGCAGGACAACTGCAGCAGCGGAATATACCAAGGCAAGAGCAAAGTGCCGGCCGAGGTGTGCAACAGAGATGTGCTCCACAAGAGCAAGACCGGTATAACGATGGAGATTCAGAAATGGTGAACGCAGGATACCCAAGGCCGGACTATCATGTGATAGGGTCGAGATTGGGAAGCAGGGATTTGATGCCTGATGATGCCAGATTGAAACTGGATCGGCTGTATAGGTCGGAACAGATTGAATGTCAAGGTCCCCTGGGTCCTACATGTTTTGGGCCCCGGATCATGAAGGAGCTGAAGGAAATATGCCCTGAGAGGCAATAATAAAGTTGTTATTATGTATTCCTTGTATATGATAGATGTTTATTTTACATGCTATAATTGTATTGATAGGAAACATCAATACATGTGTGTTTAATAAACAAAAAGGGTTCCTAGTCATGCCTCTCTTGTAGACTAGCTTGTTGATTAACAGGATGATCAAGGTTTCCTGATCATGGACATTGGATGTTGTTAATAACAAGGTCACACCATTGGTGGAATGATGTGATGAACATTCATCCGAAGTATAGCATTATGATCAAGTCATTGTGTTTATATTGCTATAACATCATATGAATTAATCTTTATCCTTAGACCATGAGATCATGTTAATTGCTAACACCGGAAGAGTATCTTGATAACATCAAATGTCACACCGTAACAGGGTGACTATAAAGATGGGTTCAGTGCTACGAAGGTGTTATGTTGAGGCTCATGGATCAAGAGTGGAATTTGTCAATCCATATGACGGATATATATACTCTAGGCCCTCTCGGTGATATCACATTAGGATAGCTTGCAAGCAAGTGATGTGATCACTAGAATGTTATATCACGGGAACAAGAAAAGAGTGCATGTCGGTAACGAGATCAAACTAGGTATGGAGATACCGATGATCGAATCTCAGACATGTAATATATCGAGAGACAAAGGGATTTAGTTACAAGCGTTAAAGGTTCTCACGATCACAGGAGTCAGTCATCGTTGAATGTGTAGGAGTCGACGGATCTCCAGGTCCCGCTGCTGATTATTGATCGGAGAAGGGTCTCGATCATGTCTGCATTATTCACGAACCGTAGGGTGGCACACTTAAGAGTTACCGGACACCATTTTGGAGCACATATGTTTCAAACAAAAGAATTGCAAAGCGCAGGAATTGTTTCAATAGAAACCGGAAATTGTTTCGGGTGAAATTGCAGAAGGTGGTTCTGCATGTGATATTGAAATATTGCAAGGGGCTATATGTGAATGTTTGTTAACTAAAGTAATTAACAAAATTCTGAATAAATTTAATAAAAGGGTTTTATTAAATGAGAGAGCATTAAATTTGGAGAAACTTAATGCATTTAAAGTGGAGACTTTAAAAGGGAATGTGAAGAGGCATTTTAATGTGGAGGAGTTACAACCACATGAATGGGGGAGGTGAGGGGTAACCCCCCCATGCACCGGCCATGGAGAGAGGGGGAACCCCCCCTCCTCCTATAAAAGGCCACCCATTCCCTCCTTCATCCTCACACCTCCTTGTGAAGGATCTCTCTCCCCCTCTAGAATTATTCCCCCATGGTCTCGGATTAGCGAGATACATGTTCCCGGTGGCATTTCGTCTGGAAGGAGTTGGTGCTTCCGCTGGATTGCTGGAGCGAGGAGGTGGAGGTTGTCCGGTGGCTTGAACGTGTGTGCGAGTGCGGATGCGCTGCTGATTCTTGGCTTCGGACTTCCTCATGATCTTGAGATCGGCAAGTGTACGACTACATCAACCACGAGTTCCTACTCGTTAACAAAGCTCGTTGTCTTCAAGGGTAAGTTCTCTATGGATGTATGTCCACCCGTTTGCTTTGTACCTAGTAGATAGATCTTGGCGTGTAGTTCACACCGTAGGAAAAAATTTGTTTTCTATGCTGCGGACCCAATAGGAGCCTCCGGTACCTAACTTCCAGTTACCTAGAGGCACAAAGACGTATGACGGCAGTACTAATCCATAGGATTGGTTGATAAACTATGCTACGGCTGTGAAAATTGCTACATGCAACTTGAGATGGGCTGTGAGATACGTACCCCAGATGTTGGAGGGGCCAGCGAGGGTATGTCTAAACAATTTTCCGCCCGGAAGTATTAACTGCTGGATCAATTTTGAGGAAATGTTTATCAGCAATTTCTCAAGTACATATCAGAGGCCAAATAGGCCACAGACCCTAGCTATGTGTAAGCAGAGACCGAACGAGACGGACTGAGAGTTTTTAACCCGGTGGTGTACCGTGAGAAATTCGTGTGAGGGTGTGATAGAATCACGGGCCATAGGATGGTTTGCGCAAGGATGCAGATATGCAAGCATGTTGTGGCAAAGATTGCAAAGAGATATGCCAACTACGTTGGCAGAAACGATCCGGATTGCAGATTCATATGCTTTGGGTGATCCGACTCAACCTAGGCTCGTGTCAAATGAGTCAAATGAGGAGTGCTACCAAAGAGACGGAGCCGGGTCATCCTGGAGGAATGACTATAGGGGTAAAAGAAGAGATGACAGACCGGATTACCGGTATAATTCGCAACAAGTTGCTGCTGTGAATCAAGATCAGCCCGGAGCAGGGGGAAATCAATGTCAGAAAACTGGAGGGCAACAGTGGACACCGAGAAATGATGGCAAGAAAACTTGGACGCCAGAGCAAAAGAAACAGTGGCAGGAAAAGAAGGACCGTCCGAGGTATACTTATGAGTCAATGTTGGATCAGCCGTGTAAATTTCACACGCCAAATCCGAGTAACCCAGCGGGTCATACAACAAGGCAATGTGAGTGGATGCATAAGATAGAACAAGGTGGTTCGGGGAATGCTCAGGCACCTCGGAACGATCAACCTCGGCAGGAGTTACCCCGACAACAACTGCTCTCCGAAGCAAACACGCAACAGCTAATGTTGCCTCCCCTTCCGCCGAGGTATGACAACCATGAAAGAAGGGATGCAGTGCATCAAGTGGAAGACCAGCATCAACCGGATCAGAGGTACCCTGGAAATGAGGGGAGGAATGAGTACAGAGAGCATCATCAGAGTTACTGTGTGTTTACCACTGAGGAAACATATAGAAAGAGCTTGCAGCACCGACATATGGAGGTGAATGCGGTAATGCCAGTAGTGACGAGGTATATGCCTTGGTCGGACCAGGAAATTACCTGGAGCATCAAAGATCATCCCAAGCTTATGCCAAGTCCTGGTTCATATGCGCTAGTGCTGGATCCGACATTCATTGGGCCTAACATCAATGTGAGGTTCTCCAAGGTACTGATTGACAATGGCAGTAGCATTAATATCATGTATGCGGATACAATGCGCAAGTTGGGTATCTCGGAGAACATGCTCCAAGCTACGAGGACAACTTTCCATGGCATTGTGCCAGGCATTTCTTGTGAGCCCATAGGCAAAGTCCGGGTTGACGTATTGTTCGGCACGAGAGATAACTGCCGAACTGAGAATTTGGAGTTTGAAGTGGTAAACTTGGAGAGTGCGTATCACGCGTTACTCGGAAGACCAGCACTGAACAAGTTCATGGCAAGCTGCCACATCAGTTATCTGAAGATGAAGTTGCCCGGGCCAAATGGAGTAATTACCATTGCTAGAGATTTCCGACGTTCCATTGAGTGTGCGTCAGCCGGGTCTAACTTAGCCGAGTCACTCGTGATTGCGCAAGAGAAAAGAAAAATCCAGGAGGTGGCAGCATTGGCTCAGTCCGCGCAGCAATATATGCCGACGTTGAGTAATCTGCATGGTAGTGTTTCGTTCCAAGCCACAAAGGATACCAAGAAAGTGCTTGTTGATGATATGTTCCTAGAGCGCACCGTAACAATTGGTGTCGGGTTAAATGATAAATAGGAAAGCAAGCTCGTCAACTTCCTCCGTGAGAATCGGGATATTTTTGCTTGGTCCACACAGGACTTGCAAGGTGTTCCGAGGGAGTTGGCCGAGCACTCTTTGAACGTGAGACCCGGAGCAAGGCCGGTGAAGCAACCTCTCCGCCGCTTCACCAAGGATAGGAGAAAAGTCATTGGAGACGAGATAGCTCGGTTACTGGCAGCAGGATTTATCATGGAAGTTCTTTACCTGGATTGGCTATCTAATCCGGTGCTGGTGGAGAAGAAGAAGGATGATCCGAATGTGGCAGTGGTTTGGCGTATGTGTATCGATTACACAAACCTGAATAAGGCGTGTCCAAAAGATCCATTTCCACTGCCAAGGATTGATCATGTCATAGACTCAACTACTGGATGTGAACTGTTGTCATTCATTGATGCATATTCTGGTTTCCACCAGATACCTCTGAATCTGGATGATCAAATAAAAACTGCATTTATCACCCCTTATGGGGCTTATTGCTATCGCACCATGCCATTTGGTTTACGGAATGCAGGGGCAACGTACCAAAGATGTATGCAGAAATGTTTGCATGACCAAATAGGTCAAAATGTACAGGTGTATGTGGATTTTGTGGTTATCAAGACCAAGGAAAGCAAAACGCTCCTTGATGATATCAGGCAGACATTCGTGAACCTAAGGAGGTTCCGGATGAAGCTTAACCCGAAAAAATGTACCTTCGGTGTCCCTGCTGGAAAATTACTCGGATTCCTTGTCTCCAGCCGAGGTATCGAAGTCAATCCAACTAAAATCCGGGCCATTGAACGAATGGAACTGCCGAAGTGTCTTAACAATGTCTAGAAGTTCACTGGTTGCCTAGCATCGTTAAGTCGGTTTGTATGTCAGTTGGGAGAAAAGGCATTGCCTCTCTATCAACTCATGAAAAAGTCGGACAAGTTCATTTGGACGCCGCAGGCCAATGAAGCCTTTATCCAATTAAAGAAAATGTTAGCCACTTCACCAGTGTTAGCCTCTCCACTATCAAAGGAGCCAATGTTGGTCTATATAGCCGCAACCAACCGAGTTGTAAGTGCAGTAATTGTGGTAGAGCGCGACGAAGAGGGTAAGTCAGTGCAAAGGCCAGTGTATTATCTGAGCGAGGTATTGTCAGCATCAAAGCAAAATTATCCGCACTATTAGAAGGTGGCGTATGGTGTGTACATGTCGGCAAAAAAGCTATAACATTATTTTGAGGAGCACCCTATCAAGGTAATATGTGAAGCTCCCATATCCGAGATAATGAGTAACAAGGATGCAAGTGGCAGGATTGCAAAATGGGCAATTGAACTAGCTCCCTATGCGCCACAATATGACAGAAGAGAAGCAATCAAGTCTCAGGCTGTGGCCGACTTTTTTGTGGACTAGGCAGAGGTACAATATGAACCACTGCTACCAGATCCGAACTACTGGAGGATGCACTTTGACGGGTCAAAAACAAAAACCGGGTTAGGCGCCGGAGTTGTGCTTACCTCGCCAAAGAATGACCAGTTGAAGTATGTGCTACAGATCCATTTCGCAGCATCGAACAATGTCATTGAATATGAAGCACTTGTGCATGGGCTCAAAGTGGCAAAAGAAATTGGGATACGTCGGATCCAATGCTTTGGCGACTCGGATTTGGTAGTTCAGCAAGTGTCGGGGCTGTGGGGCGCTCTTGATCCAAACATGGCATTATACAGATTCCATGTGCAGAAAATATCTGGTTATTTTGAGGGATGCGAATTTCGCCATGTACCCCGGGTGGAAAACAAGGCTGCCTATGTATTGTCGAAGCTCGGATCAACCCAACAAGCAATTCCACCGGGTGTAACATTATAACACCTCAGAAAACCATCCATCAGACCGTCCCCAGAAACCGACTCAATCTACGTCCCGGAGGATCCGGAGTCCGGAGCTGTGCCCATGGACATTGACATGGGAGGTGGTGCGCGAAAACCGGGGACTGCCTCAGCAAACCCGGGGACTGCATTAGCAAACCCGGGGACTGCCTCACAGGACCCGGAGACTGCTCAGCGTGATCCGGTTGAAGTTATGCCAGTGGATGAGATGGAAATTGATGAGGATGTGTTCCCTGTGCGAGCAATACCAGCTTGGGCACTTCCTATATTTCAATTCCTGAAAGATGGAATTTTACCCACTAAGGAGGTGCTGTCCAGGCAAACTCAGAGGAGAGCAAAGGCATACACAATCATCAATTCCGAGCTATACAAAAGGAGTGTGACCAATGTCCTCCAGCGATGCGTTGACCCGGAAGAAGGGCTTGACATCCTCCGAGATATACATCAAGGGGAATGTGGGCATCATGCCTCGTCCAGAGCCTTGGTAGCAAAAGCTTTCCGGCATGGATTCTACTGGCCAAGTGCCTTAGAACAAGCAGAAGATTTGGTACGAAAATGTAATGGTTGTCAGAGGTATGCTACCAAGACACATATGACAATGTCGGAACTCAAGACCATACCAATCACATGGCTGTTTGCCGTATGGTCTTTGGACATGGTTGGCCCGTTCAAACCAGCAAGGGGAAATATGACTCACATTTTGGTCATGGTGGATAAATTTACAAAGTGGATTGAAGTAAAGCCAATAAGAAAATGTGATGGAGCTATGGCCGTGACATTTCTCAAAGACATCATCTTGAGATACGGTTATCCTCATAGTATCATAACTGATAATGGCACGAATTTTGCTGAAGGAGCATTTGTGCGATTCTGCCGAGATAAGAAGATCCGGCTGGACGTTGCCTCGGTAGCCCATCCTGCATCAAACGGACAAGTGGAAAGATCCAACGGATTAGTATTATCCGGGATAAAACCCCGGCTCATTGAGCCGCTGCAAAGATCAGTGGGGTGCTAGATAGAAGAACTACCAGTGGTATTGTGGAGTTTAAGAACAACTCCGAATCGATCAACAGGCTATACGCCATTTTTTTGGTATATGGGGCAGAAGCTGTATTACCAGCCGACATAGAGCATGACTCGCCTAGGGTCACCCAATACACAGAAGCCGAAGTGCAAGAAGCCTGGCAAAATGATGTTGGTCTGCTAGAAGAAGCGAGAGAATTGGCATTGTCTAGATCCTCCATATATCCGCAAAATCTCCGACGCTATCATAGCTGGAAAGTAAACCCCCGAGTCTTCCGAGAAGGTGATCTGGTACTCCGGTTGGTACAACGTACTGCTGGCATGCATAAGTTATCCCCCCATGGGAAGGGCCATTCATTGTGAGCAAAGCATTGCACAATGATTCTTACTATCTTATCGATGCAAAACCACAGGAAAAGAACAAGGCGGACAGGTCCGGCGAGGAATCTAAGCGTCCATGGAATGTAGCTCTACTTCGTCCTTTCTACACTTAGCAGAGAAGTGTATGTATCCGAGTCTCTCATATGTCGGTATGTATGCCGGCAATGAGCTTATCAATGAAATGTTGGCACCTCGAGCAGTAACTCGGGGATTGCCTTAATAATGATTATTGTCTTCTGTATTTATTATCTATACGTCGGCTGGCGTAAGTTGTTCTACTTAGATCGGATTAGTAATGTGTGAGCACCAAGAACCCAACTCTTCAACTTGCTGTTGTCCAACAAGAATTGGCTTCATGGCAAGCAAGAGAACAAGTTTGGAATTGCGTGGCACATGAAAAACGACTAAGGAAAAGAACTTAATAGAGACGACGTTTGTTTTCCGGACTAACCTTGTATTTACTTTTGAATTATTATGCTGAACTATTTTGAGCTAAGCCCAAAGTTTCCAAGTATTGTTAAGACAATTTTTGAAGCTCGGATTCGTAAGTCATAAAACCGAATCAAGGTAGACACGAGCCGAGCCAAAAGATTGGTAGAACAAGAAAATGAAACTCGGGGACTACGCCCAAGTTAATCCGGCATAAAAACTTAGTAGCAAAATATCGCTTGTGTACTAGATACAATTCCACCCGGCATACCGGGGATCTGATAAACTTTAAAGTTTTTTCACTCAAGGAGCAGCAGGAGGAGGAAGTTCGGCGTCATCTTCGCTGTCTTCGATGTCCGAGGCATCGTCCTCTTCATCCTCATTCGAGCCATCTTCAACGTTCTCAGCGTTTTCGTCACCGCGGCTTCCAGGAAGCTCGGTCCCTCAGTCCATTCATGAATGGGTGCATATTCGACGAGGCTATGGGCGCAAGCCTTGCGCCGAGCTACCCACTCCGGGTCACTGGTCCATTTGGATCCGGTGCGCATGTGCGCTAAGAGGTTGAGGTCGATCTTCTCGTACCACGTAAGCACGTAATGAAGAACGGTCTCAGCGGATTCCCTCCAAAGGTCGAGTTGGGTCTCGCATTCCATCAACTTACCAACAAGAACTGCGGTTCCCTCTGGAGTGTCTTCTGCAGGCCAAAAGGTCTTGAAGATCCAGACTGCAATGTCAAGGATATCCTTGCCATAGTTCTTCACGATTTCCACGCGAGAAGACAAGCTGACCAACATGTCCTCCATGTCATAGGGAATCTCTTCAGCGTCAGGAGCAACGGGGGTACCCCTCTGTCGGCGGAAATTAGCAACTGCGGTGCTTGCAATGGCATTGCTCTCTAGAAATTTGCCTGAAAACAAGACAAGAGAAGCGGGTAAAGAAAAGACATGTGAAGTAACCCGGAGAAATATGCCGGATCAGGGAAAGGATCTTACGTGAAATATGGCTGTGGATCCGGGTCAACTCCTTGGTACAGTCATCACGCCTTTTGCGAAGCTGCACAAGTTTAGTATTCACCGACTCAAGTTTGACGTCGGCCTCCTGGAGAAGTTCTCGGTCCTTGGCAATCTGGAGATTGAGGCGCTTGCGCTCTTCAGTATAGTCCTGGCCAGCTTTTTCAAGGTCGGTTTGGTGCTACACTTTCAAATTCTTCATATCTGCCTTGAGCTTGGCAATTTCATCATCCTTGGTTCGGAGGAGGGCAAGCTCGTCATCTTTCTTTTTGAGCTCGGCCTGATGCTGCCGTTCTTGTTCAAGAAAATGCAGCATCATATCAGGCACGGGCACACTATCTTCCAGCGATACTGAAATAGTTTGTTGACCCGGCAAAGCCGAGGTATGAATGTTCGCTGAGCCAAGAAGAAAAGGAGATAGAAAGCATAACAAGGTCGCACAAAAGTAACTTACCCTTGATCTGGTCAAGATTCTTCCGCATGAGGATATTCTCAGCTTCAACCCCAGCTGCGAAAACCGAATGATGGGTTAGTTCGGCAGAAAAAGAGGAAGAGAACATAGAAAAATATCAAGAAGAGAACTTACCCCTTTTCTCGTGTTCGGCGAGCAGTGCATTATGCTTCTGTGACATCTTGTGAGTGTCCAGGAGACGTTGAAATTCAGCGCTCCGGTGGTTGGTGGTCACCTGAAAAGAGTACAGAAATATAGCTTAGTCTTGTGCATATTCGAAGTGTACAAAATCCGGGCCAAGTGGAACTTAACCCGGCTCTAGGTGTGTGCATATTCGAAGTGTACAAGATCCGGGCCAAGTGGAACTTAACCCGGCTCTAGGTGTGTGCATATTCGAAGTGTACAAGATCCGAGCCAAGTGGAACTTAACCCGGCTCTAGGTGTGTGCATATTCGAAGTGTACAAGATCCGGGCCAAGTAGAACTTAACCCGGCTCTAGGTGTGTGCATATTCAAAGTGTACAAGATCCGGGCCAAGTGGAACTTAACCCGGCTCTAGGTGTGTGCATATTTGAAGTTATCAAAGAGCTACGTTAGTTTTCTAAGGAGCATCTGGCCGAGTAACAAGTTACTCCCCCGGAGGCTCGGGGACTAATGGTTATATCACTAATATCTACAGCATGCTAAGGAAAAGGTGATGTAGCGTACCTCCATCATCCGACCAGCAAGGTTAATTGCCTTAGCGGCTGTGTTCATTTGAGCAGAAAACTCGGCGGGACCGAACTTCTCCGGGAGATCGTCGTTGTGGACGAACTCCGCCTTGTTCCAGTTGTTCACGAACTCAATCAAGGTCGGAGGGTATCGTTCGCCGCTGAGCATGTGGGGCGCCACCAAGCCCTTGGCATGTGCTTCCCTCCTCTCAACCTGGGCAAGGGCCGGGCTGGTGTGCAAAACGAGTTGCGTGTCAGCTGGGTCGGCAGGGACGTCCTTTGGTGGTGGAGTTTTCTTCAAGAGCATGGACACGAGTGTGCGCTGTCTAGCCTCGATGGACGTTACCCTAGTGGCGTCAGGGGCCTTCTTGCCCTTAGGCTGCTGCTGAGAAGTGGAAGTTGTTGCAACAGATTTACCCTTGGAAGCTGCCTTGGTGCTTTCGCCTTGAGGCGAGAAGACTCGGACGGCGGAGGGCTTAGTCTGCTTTGTTGCTTTGGCTGCTGGTGCTTGAGTTGGTGCTGATGCTGGTGCTGGTTTCTTCTTTGGTGGGGGTGCTGAGGTAACCTCGGTGGTAGCTGGTTGCGGCGGAGTCAAAGTAGTGGTGGTCGCTGCCTCGGCACAGCCAGTCTCCCCCGCTCCAAGGTTGTCCTCCTCTTGATGAGGTGGGTGGAACCCGGAGCAGCCGCTGAACCCTCCGAGATTGGGCTCAGCGGGCGTGAATCATCGCCACGAGGGGGAGAAGGGCTGTGTCGGAGCGGGGAGGCAATGCCGGATCCACTCTGTGGGACCTCCACCGCGGCCCTGCCGAATCAAACAGCATCGGATGAGAAACTATAACAATAGAAGAACAAGTAAATGGCAAAGGGAAAAGAGGCTTACTCATCCGACGTCAGGGGCTCCTTGAGCTTCCGAGCTCTTCGTGCTGGGGCCTTGGTTACAGGCTTGGAGGCAGTTTTGTCCCCAGACTTCTTTCGCCTTTTGGTTGGCTGAGAAGATCTGGAGGAAGAAGTTGATGCGGCTCCCTTTTCTTCTTCGGAGCAACCGGAACAGGATCACCCATAGCAAGGGAGGGTCCTCATGGATCTGCCCACCGGGGTTAGCTGATGCCGGAAAAGCATAAGAAAGGGGGACAGCGTCAAATGCTTCCATCACCTCAACATCCGAGTCATCTTCATCGTCGGGCCAATCTCTAATGGAAGAGAGTTTACCGATGGGTCGCTTGGTCGCGTCGGCCATTGGAAGGAACATCTCCTGATCCGGTTCCTCCTCGTCGAGTATCGGTCGGCGCCCATTTTAGGGAGGGCTTGGTGCCATCCTCGATAGTTTGCTGAAGGAATTGCTAAGGGAAAGAAAAGACAACAGAGTTAAGTATACAACAGCGACCAACATATAATTTAATTCGGAGAAAGTTTGCGGCATGAAGCTTACCACGGGAGGAAGCCTATCTCGGCAATAATGTTCCATTCCCCACGTCCACTCAGAGGAGAAGTCCTTGTGGGTGGTGAAGAGGGCCTTGACCCGGCGGTAGATCTCTGTGTTGCTCAACTCGAAAGACGAGGTCCGGTTGGGGTCGTGGCCCCAGCTCATGTGACAGACTTTGTGTGTGCGCTTCTAGAGGGGGAGATCCGGTTGTGGACAAACGTGATCATGGCGTCCTTGTTGCGCAATCCGAGGTCCTTCAACTCCTGGAACCTCTTGTTGACCTGGTTCGCCAGGACGGTGTGCTTCTTGGGGACCACGTCACATAGCTCCGGATTGGGAGGACCCGGAGCGTAAGGACGCAGCCAGATCAGATCCTCGGTAGAATCGTTCCGGACATAGAAGAAAGTTCGGGCCCATCCTTTGCAAGAGTCCAGCCCAGTGACTCGGGGGAAGACAGACAGCCTCCAAGGAGAAATTGACGCAGCGTCGAACTGCGTGAGCTGCTTGTCCTCCGGGTCAAGCTGGATGTTCGGGATCACGTTCCGGCGAAGGCCAAAAAATCGGATCCAGAGCTCCTTCGTGGGCCACAGTCCGGCATAACCTTCGATGGTGGAGGCGAAGGCAGAGAGGGATGTGATGGCATTGGCTGGAAGGTGGTGCGGCTGGAGTTCGTATGTGTTTAACCAGTCGTGGAAAAAGTCGCTCACTAATCCATGCTGAAAATGAGATAAGAACACCACATACTCACCCGGATTGGGTGAGGGGGCTAACTCGGAGGAAGCAAGGCATGCGGTGACGCCCTCCGGGATGCGCCTGGTGCGGTAGAGCCAATCCAGGTCATCCTGGCAGACCCAGGAGCCTACCCACGTGCCGTGGTCGGCGCCCGCAGCATCTTCCTCCATCTCCTGCTCGGCGACGGCGAGCTCCTCCTCAGTCATCTCGAGTTCGCTGCCCTCTCTGGCGCTAGCAGCGGTGGGAGGCAGCAGACCCAGCAAACCGTGGCGAAAGATACATGGAGGCGGCGTGGCGTGGAAGCGGTCTGGTGGCGAAGCGGTGGCGAGCGGTGAGGAAGTCGTGGCCGCGGTCTTGCTACTGACGCTGCAGTGGCTGTTGTCGAGGAGAGAAGAAGAAGAAGAACTAGAGGCGGAAGTGGGGAAAAGACCAAGGCGGCGCCCCTATTTAACCACTCCCTCGAGGGGGAAGTGGGATCGTGTTATGCAGGTGTGCCACACGGTGTGGCCGTGTATAGCCCGGATCGACCAATCAGCGATGAGCCACACGGAGGACCACAGGGTGTAGCGGATCCCATGACGCGACGCATTGATGTAGTTAACGAGGAGGCAGGCGTGACGTGATGTGCGCATAGTAACTCCTGACAATAACTGCGGCGGTTACTGTTGCTGGCCCTTAAAATGAGGCAACCTAATGATTAGCCTCCACATGGGGAAGCGTACGAGAGAAGGAAGAATGACCCGGATGAGATTGTGGTAACCCGGACAGCAAGTGAAAACTTGGAATGTGCCAAGGGAAAGTAAACCCATGCGATCCGAGATAAGAGGTAACTCAGAGAAGGAACACAAAGCTCGGTGAAATTGAACCTGTTGTGGCCTTAACGGCTAAGGCAACTAAGACCGCACCAGCTTCGGGGACTAATGTTGGGGGGATACCCCCAGGTAGGGTCACGCCGGGGTATAAAGGCCGAGTTAGCCGAGTGCGGCAAGGTCAGCGAATGCTGGCGAGTCACCTCAAGGCGGGCGAATCTCGGGTAACGGACCGAGGATGTCCACCTAATTGGGTCTCAAGCGACTTAAGCCGTAAGTCGGATAGATGAATCTAACTTGTATGCAGGAACAGGTGTGGCCGGATCAACTACGATCCGGGTCATATCAAGCTTCTAGGAGAAGGAAGGTATCTCGCTGGTCAAAGGTGACCCATTAACTGACATGGCATGAGCGAAGCGGAGGCGAGACCACCAAGGCTGGCCGACAAAGGTGACGACGCCAATGTCGGTGTGGCAGGCACCCAGAGGCGCACGTAGCCTCTGCATGGATGACACGGGGGAAAAGCGACCCGGTCGGCTTACTATGTTGGGAGGAGGCATATTCCCTAGAATATGCCTCCACGTATGCCCTAATTGGAGACCTAGCCACCCCTATATAAGGAGGGCTAGGGCCTCTGTAGAAGGGGTTGATCTCTATTTGGCTAGATTTTACTGGGTTCCTGAGGGCTAGCTAGCGGTGAGAGTAAGAGAGCTCCTTCTTCCTCCTCTCTCCAATACAGCTCAAGGAGTACTTGTAAACCTTGGAAGTGAATTGAATACAAATCTACTGTGTGTGGAATCACCACACTATCCCTCCCTGGATTCCCCTAGTGCATTTAGTCCCCACCTTTAGCCTATCCATGGCATCTGCCTTGACACCACCACGACAGGGGACGATGTGGCGGAGGAGGCGGTGGCAGAAGCCGAAGTCCGGCTCCAAGGCACCGCAGCCACAGCTGGCATTCAAGACGATCTCTATCCCCGAACGACACAAGGCACAGGATCAACTCCAACATAGAGGCGCGGCGCTATGAAAACGATGATATCTACGTGGGCCCAAAGTGCTTCGGACCACGCATCAGAGCTACACGATTCCCGGAAGGATTTGCTATTTCAAGACATATCCAAGCCTACGACGGCATTGCTCGGCCGACACTGGCTTGATTTCTTCCAAGCTTGCATCACCAAAGGCGGAAACAGTTGCAACAACCTGATATCTCCCACTTATGTTGCGGAGACGCATGATCATGGCTTAATGAACTTCGGAGAACACCATCCACAACTGGTATGACATGCAAAGTGCGTTCTTCAAATTTCAAGGCACATATCGGAGGCCCTGACTCTGGAGTCGGAGAAAAAGCGTTCCAGAAGGCCGGAGAAACTTGTCGAGATTACCTCGGACGATGGATCGACACCAAAAACTCCTTTGAAGGAGTAAATGATCAAACCGCGATTGAAGCTTTCATTGCAGGACTCCTAATTGGTCTACTACGTCATCGCTTGAAGTGTGACAAGGTCACTGACTTGGGGGAGATGATAGAAACAGCGAGCAAGTATGAAGATGCTGACGACGATGCAGAGGGATTGGTCAATGCCCTAGTTGTACCTCAGTCAGCAAAACAACCAAAGCAACAAGCTTAGAAGCGCAAAAATACCTCGGAAGAGAAACCCAACGCGGAAACGGCAGTGGTCACTGCTACTTGTGGGTCTGGAGAACGAGGAGGACATGGCGAAGGTCGTGGGCACGGCCAGGGGACTTCAAGGGTCCAAGGTAGAGGAGAACAGCAACCAGGAAAAACCTACTCTTGGGCCGACATTGCTAATAACCCATGTGTGCATCACCTAGATGCCAATGGGGGCTCGTCCCACACCAACATTGAATGTCGTTTCAATGACGACATCAAAAGAGATGACACCGTGGGCTACAAAGCTAAGCGGAAGAAGGGAAAGAAGAATCCCAAAAAAGAAAAAGAGACCAAGGAAGATTCCGACATGGAGGAAGCTGATGCTTCAAATCCCAAGCCAGAAGGGAAGAAAACTTTTCCCACCAAGAAGGACACTTACGTCAATTTCCTCGGATCTCAACCAGCAAAGGTCAAGAGAGCAGTTCTACACGAACTCAATGCAATAGTTCCGGCTGTCCCCCAATATCTGGACTGGTCGGAAGTGGCAATCACATTTGACCGCATTGATCATCTGCCTAAGTTGCATAGGCGAGGAAAATACGCCTTAATCGTCAATCCACTAATTGATGGTTATGGTTTCTCTAAGACCCTCATGGACGGTGGTAGTAGTATCAATATTCTCTATGTCGAAACACTACGCCGGATGAGGATCTCGGAAACTCAGCTGAACCATAGCTCTGTGATCTTTCACGGAGTCGTCCCAGGAAGATAAACTAATTCCCTGGGAGAGATCACTTTGGATGTTACCTTTGGAACTCCAAAGAACTATCAGACGGAGGCACTTTCCTTTGAAGTGGTCCCGTTCAAGAGCGCGTACCATGCTATATTCAGACATCCGGCTTACTGGGCTTTTATGGCTCGTCCGTGTTACATTTACAATATGATGAAAATTCCAGGTCCCAACAGCGTGATCACCATCAGGGGAGACCCAAAGAAAGCGCGAGAGTGCGAGGAGGGAAAATGCCACCTTTGTTGAAGCCGTGGTGCACGCCCAGGAGTACCAGGAGATCAAGAAGAGCATAGATCCGTCCGAGATGCCCGCAACGAAGAAGGAGGTGACAAAGCCAAATCCGGAGTTCAAGGCATCAGAAGAGACGAAGAAGACGCCGCTGAAGGATGATGACCCCTCCAAGGTGACCCATATAGGCGTAGGCCTAGGTAGCGCATAGGAAAGCACGCTCGTCAAGTTCCTCCAAGCAAATCAAGATATCTTCGCATGTCAGCCATCTGACATGACCGGAGTACCTAGGGAACTTGTCGAGCACTCTCTAAATATAAACCCGAACGCTAAACCCGTCAAATAGTCCCTACGACGATTTGGCGATGAAAAGCGTAAGGCTATAGCTAAGGAACTAGCATGGCTCTGAAGGGAATATGCCCGAGAGGCAATAATAAAGTGGTTATTATCTTATTCCATGTTTATGATAAATGTTTATTTTACATGCTAGAATTGTATTGATCGGAAACATCAATACATGTGTGTTTAATAAACAAAAAGGGTTCCTAGTTATGCCTCTCTTATAGACTAGCTTGTTGATTAACAAGATGATCAAGGTTTCCTGATCATGGACATTGGATGTTGCTAATAATAAGGTCACACCATTGGTGGAATGATGTGATGAACATTCATCCGAAGTATATCATTACGATCAAAGTCATTATGTTTATATTGCTATAACATCATACGAAGTAATCTTTATCCTTAGACCATGAGATCATGTTAATTGCTAACACCGGAAGAGTATCTTGATAACATCAAACGTCACACCGTAACAGGGTGACTATAAAGATGGGTTTAGTGCTACGAAGGTGTTATGTTGAGGCTCATGGATCAAGAGTGGAATTTGTTAATCTCGATGACGGATAGATATACTCTGGGCCCTCTCGGTGATATCACATTGAAATAGCTTGCAAGCAAGTGATGTGATCACTAGAATGTTATATCACGGGAACAAGAAAAGAGTGCATGTCGGTAACGAGATCAAACTAGGTATGGAGATACCGATGATCGAATCTCGGACATGTAATATATCGCGGGACAAAGGGATTTAGTTACTAGCGTTAAAGGTTCTCATGATCACAGAAGTCATTGTTGAATGTGTAGGAGTCAGTATGGATCTCCAGGTCCCGCTACTGATTATTGATCGGAGAGGGGTCTCTATCATGTCTGCATTATTCACGAACGGTAGGGTGACATACTTAAAGGATACCGACACCATTTGGAGCAAATATGTTTCAGATAAAGATTTAAGAAAGCGCTGGATTTATTTCAATAGACACCGAAACTGTTTCGGGTGAAATTGCTGAAATTGGTTCTGCATGTAATATTGAAATGTTGCAGGGGGTTTTATGTGAATGTTTGTTAATTAAAGTAATTAACAAAATTCTGAATAAAAATAATAAAAGAGTTTTATTAAATGAGAGAGCATTAAATTTGGAGAAATTTAATGCATTTAAAGTGGAGACTTTAAAAGAGAATGTGAAGGGGCAAATTTATGTGGAGAGAGTTACCACCACATGAATGGAGGAGGTGAAGAGTCACCTCCTCCATGCGTCGGACATGAAGGAGGGGCACCCACCTCCTCCTATAAAAGGCCACCCCCTCCTCACTTCTCACACACACCTCCTTGTGAAGGATCTCTCTCCCCCTCTAGTATTATTCCCCCATGGTCTCGGATTAGCGAGATACATGTTCCTAGTGGCTTTATCTGGAAAGGAGTTGCTGCTTCCGCTGCTTTGCTGGAGCGAGGGACGGAGGTTGTCAGGGTACCGGACGTGTGTGCGATCACGGATGCACCGCTGCTTTATGGAGCTGGACTTGGTGGTGCTGGAGCTGGATCTGATGGACGTGCTGGAGCCGGACCTGCTGGACTTCATCACGATCTTGAGATCGGCAAGTGTACGACTATATCAACCACGAGTTCCTACTCGTTAACAAAGCTCGTTGTCTACGAGGGTAAGTTCTTGTTGGATGTATGTCCACCCGTTGCTTTGTACCTAGTAGATAGATCTTGGCGTGTAGTTCACACCGTAGGAAATTTTTTGTTTTCTATGCTGCGGACCCAACAGTGGTATCAGAGCCTGATCTATGCGTAGGTGCTTAGCACGGGTAGTACACATATGTTGATATGTGGGCGATGATGAACATGTTATTGCATCTTCTATGTATTTTGGATATTGGTGGCATAGTGGGATGAAGCGGCCCGGACCAACCTTACATGTCATCGTACATGAGACCGGTTCCACGACTGACATGCAACTTGTTTTGCATAAGTGGCTGGTGTCCGCATCTCTCCTACTATAGTCAATATCTGATTTACAACGAGTTGCTAATAACTTAGTTATCCTCGTTGTGGTTCATGTTCGTAGGTAAGAACGGTTCTATCTCCGAAAGCCCTAAGCCACGTAAAACTTGCAATTGATAAATTAGAGGCGTCTAGTTTAGATCGTTGCTGGGCTAGTGTATTGATATGGTATTGTTGTAAGTAGATGTATGATAGATACTCTTACAACACACTCAACGTGTAAGTTCCATAGACCTTGGTCTTACACACAAAGGAATGATAGAGATCATACCATGATGCAAGTGATAGAGATCAAATGCATGGACCATATCATCTCACTTTACACATTAGATGTTAGCATCTTATACTGCTAGTTTTGCGCTTTCTGTGGCAATGTAAGATGATCGCTCTTTTAGATATCAAGATAAAAATGTGTTCTTCCTTAAGTATGCACTGTTTTGTGGATCGTATTTCGAGACATCACATGATGATCGGGTGTACTCGACTCTACGCTTTCATACAAACGGGTGTAAGACGGTTTTACACATGCGAGTACTAAGGTTCTTACTTGGCGAGCCTAGCACGTACAGACATGGCCTCGGATCATGGACCGAAAGGTTAAGCATGAGTCATATAGTTGATATGATGCCCATATAGATGCTCGCCTTTGAAGCTACATCAACTCACGTGATGATCGGACTTGGTGTAGTGTATTTGGTTCATGTAATCACCAAAAAGGCAAGAGGGATGTCATATTTGAGTGGGAGTTCATTTCTAATTTGGATTAGTCGAACCAAATTTGTCATAAATTAAATCAAAGTGAATTTGCATAGTTTGTTGTAGTCATTGGCATTCGTTTTCTACCTTAGGCTTAGTTTTTTATTTGAGATAGTAGAACTATAGAATTCTGGATATTTACTTTACGAACTGGTATCGTATTGTTTTGAATGTCAATTTAAAGTTTATAAGTCCTATTGCAAACTTTCAGCAAACTCTATTTACTCCATGAAGTTTAATAAGTAGTATTAAATCAAGAGTAAGAATTCCAATGTTAGTATCTAAAGTATCATGTTTGCCTCCACGATTATTGATATTCAAAAAGTTGTTTTAATATCAAGATTATATTGGAGCTGGAAATTGTTTCAGAAACCATCATGTGTGAAAGATATTGTGATATCTGAAACAATGTTTTTGGTTGCATTATGATAGAGTGTAATTTAGCAAAATACATGTTCTCATATTGTATGAGAATTTTTCAAGGATGGAGATGCTAGTCATCTGAATCTACCAAAAAGGTTTTGGGAACTGATATTATACTCGTGATTCTTCCTTATAAGCTATAGTAGCTTGATCATGAAAGTTGTCATGATAAGGATGAATAGAAGATGTAAGTAAAATGTTTACTACACTAATAGATTACTAAAGAATGGATTTTTGAAAGAATGCCAAACATTTGATGATGGTGATCCACTTCAAAGTGCAAGTCCAAAGGTATTAGTATTTGACTATATACGCTTTGTACTATGTGTCATGTGAACGACACCACTATTGATGTTGATAGATTCTTTTAAAAGAAAAAGGAATTGCTGAAAGAGAATCTATAAAATATTTGGTAGAAAATATAAGGTTGGAGATGTCCAACTTGGGTATATAGAAGATATACATGTTATGGTTGTATTCCTTGCTTGTTAAAAAATGTGGTTCTTAGGTATTGGATACCGAATTGGTTGGTATGAAGTGTCATACAGGACAACGCAATTCATGAACTACAATGGCCTAAGTAAACCAGCAAGAGAATGAGTGATGATGTTCATCGAAAACAAATAAAGTGTTATTGTGTTTTTCGTTGTCATCAAACCAAGCCTTCAAGGTTTGTTTAAATAATTGTTATTTTGTTCCGGTATCATGAGAACAATGGTTGTTCAAATAATTACCGTATTCCATAAAGGATGGATGAACTTTTACAAGTCTAGTTGGAGAAATCACATCCATAAACACTATTGCTAAAATGTCACAAGACAAATGATTGAAAGATCACTTATGAAGTGACATCGCTGTTTAAATTATATTTGAAAGAAAACATGAAGAAACTCCATGTTGATGGATTTTTGGATTCTTTTGATTTTGATCAATTGACGCATGTGAGACTTTCCTCGAGATAATTGAAACTCCGTCCATAGGCCAGAGAGGAACGGATGACTAGCTTATTGGAAATTGTGCATGCTGATGTGCATAGTCCATTATGTGTAGCCATATGCGATGGATCTTTTTGCTTCATATGCTTTCTCCGAAAATTTGAGTGAATATATCTGTATATTTACTTAACAAGGAAGAAGTATGAAACATTTGAAAATTGTTCAAAGACTTTCAAGATGAAGTGGAAAATCATTGTAACAAGAAAATAAAAGAGTTTATGATTTGATCATAAAGGAAGATATTTGAGTTACAGGTTTATCAAAACACCTAAGATTTGAGGAATTGTTCCATGATTTGTGTTTTCCCGATAAACCATAGGAGTATGGCATATTCGAGAGATGAAATCAAACCATGTTTGACATGGTAAGATCAAAGGTGTCATTTATAAAACTGCCATTATGTTTTAAAGATTGAAGCTTTAGAGACTACCGCTTTTACACTGAAAAGAGCACCATCGTGATCCATTGAAATGACATCATATGAGTTATGGTTTGGAATAAAACCCGAATTGTCTTTTCTTAAATTTTGGTATGCTATGCATAAGTAAAATGTTTACAACCAAAGTCGGATAAGCACGTCTTTGTAGGTTATCCCAAAGAATTTGTTGGGAATTTCTCCATAACACCAAGGACAAAAGAGTTTGTCACTTGGAACGTCAAGTTTCTTGAGAAGGAACTTTTCATGAAAAGTTAAGTGGGAGGACAATAGAACTTTGATAAGGTTGTTGAACCTTAGCTATATGTGCTAAGTAGCGCAGCGCCGGAAAGTGTCGGTGGGCCACAATGCTCATGGCTCTCGTGATTACAAAAGGTGTGATCTCGGAGATTAGAGTACCTATAGAACCGTGTGGGTCGGTAAGAATCAAATAGTAAGATTTGATAAGCAAGTCGTTATTGTTTTGACAATGATGAACCGAATACATGCAAAGAAGCGATGATGGGCCCTGACTCCATAAAATGACTAGAAGTCATAGAATCCGTGATAGTATCCATACACGAGAAATCAATTTTCTGAACTTGGAAGACCCTCCGGAAAGGCGTGAAGCCTATCGGTCGTGTTTGGATCTATAAAGAAATAAGACATGGATGTTTAACATCTATGAAATAGTCGACATGTCGGAAAGAAGTTTACGACATTGTTCAAGGAGTTGACTATGATAAGATTTGATCTTTCATAGCGATATATAGTCTTGATGGATTAATGTAGCAACCACTACATATAATTTGGTATAGGGTAGTTGAATAAACAAAACAAGGTTCTTCTAATAGAACGGTAACCTAGGACGTGTACATGACATGGTCCGAAGGGTTTTGTTAATTCAAAGGGTGCTAAAAGGGCATGTAAACTTCAATAGTTGAAGTAAGCATAGCGGAGTTGGAATCTTCACCATGATGAAACTGTTAAAAGAGTTTAAATTCATCGAAGATGATGAAGATGCTTCCATTTGCAAGAAATTAAGTGGGAGCGCTGAGACATATTTCTAATACATTATGTAGAGGACATATTGTTGATTGGAAATGATGTATCTTGAATTGACACAAGTTAAGGATTTCATTAAAATAAGATTTCGATGAAAGACTTGGGCAAACCCAGAATATTAGGCATCAATATCTATATGGATAGATTAAGGCGCTAATGTGGTTGTGCCAGACATACATATATAAGATATTGAAAGGGTTCAATATGAGATATTGAAAGGGTTCAATATGGAAACAACAAGAAAGGTTCTTGCTGCATGGAAAGGATTGTATCAAGATTCAAGTTTTTCAACACTTGGTGAGTAAAACCACATGAAAATTTTGATCGATTATACCATGATATGTATATATCCAGAATGTCCTATGCTCTAAATGTTATGAGCATATACCAGAATGATTCATAAGATAATCATTGGACAATAGTAAATATATTCTTATGAGCTTTGGAAGAACTAAGAATATATCATGTATAAGTGACAAATAGTTAAAGGTAGTTCATTGTAAAGTGTTACATTGATACTAGTTTTGTCACAAGATACAAATTAAATTTATCTCAATTTAGACTATGGGTGGCACAATATAATGGAAAGGATGTTCCATGATGGATTTGGATGAGTTCCAAAGTTGAGATATTGTGACGGATACTACAACAAAAGGCTAAGTATATGATTGCTATAGTAGCAGCATAGGAGGGCATTTGTGTTAAGTAGTTTGTTATCAAACTAGGTGTGGTTCAAAGTGGGCTAATACTATGAAGATATATTGTGTGACAATAATATCAACATATTTTAACCCGAACGAACTAAAGGTCTCACCAGAGGACCAAATTTATACAATGCCATCTCATTTGAGAATGAGTGATGCGTAGAGACGCAAAGACATGCAAATACACACGGACCTGAAACATTCAGATCTGGAGATTATGTTAACCACTAGCAATTGCGTATATGCAACACCAGAAAGCCATAGGTGTTCAATACGCAAAGTTTTTCAAACTAGATTATTGACTCTAGTGCAAGTGGGAGACTAAAGGGAATATGCCCGAGAGGCAATAATAAAGTGGTTATTATCTTATTCCATGTTTATGATAAATGATTATTTTACATGCTAGAATTGTATTGATCAGAAACATCAATACATGTGTGTTTAATAAACAAAAAGGGTTCCTAGTTATGCCTCTCTTATAAACTAGCTTGTTGATTAACAAGATGATCAAGGTTTCCTGATCATGGACATTGGATGTTGTTAATAACAAGGTCACACCATTGGTGGAATGATGTGATGCACATTCATCCGAAGTATAGCATTACGATCAAAGTCATTATGTTTATATTGCTATAACATCATATGAAGTAATCTTTATCCTTAGACCATGAGATCATGTTAATTGCTAACACCGGAAGAGTATCTTGATAACATCAAACGTCACACCGTAACAGGGTGACTATAAAGATGGGTTCAGTGCTACGAAGGTGTTATGTTGAGGCTCATGGATCAAGAGTGGAATTTGTCAATCCCCATGACGGATAGATATACTCTGGGCCCTCTCGGTGATATCACATTGAAATAGCTTGCAAGCAAGTGATGTGATCACTAGAATGTTATATCACGGGAACGAGAAAAGAGTGCATGTCGATGCGAGATCAAACTAGGTATGGAGATACCGATGATCGAATCTCGGACATGTAATATATCATGAGACAAAGGGATTTAGTTACCAGCGTTAAAGGTTCTCACGATCACGAAGTCATCGTTGAATGTGTAGGAGTCGATATGGATCTCCGTGTCCATTGCTAATTATTGATCGGAGAGGGTCTCGATCATACGCATTATTCATGAACCGTAGGGTGACACATAAGGGATACTGACACCATTTTGAGCAAATATGTTTTAGATAAAGATTTAAGAAAAGCTGGAATTATTTCAATGAACAGAAACTGTTTGGGTGAAATTGCTGAAATTGGTTCTGCATGTAATATTGAAATGTTGCAGGGGGTTTTATGTGAATGTTTGTTAATTAAAGTAATTAAAAAAATCTGAATAAAAATAATAAAAAAGTTTTATTAAATGAGAGAGCATTAAATTTGGAGAAATTTAATGCATTTAAAGTGGAGACTTTAAAAGAGAATGTGAAGGGGCAAATTTATGTGGAGGGAGTTACCACCACATGAATGGAGGAGGTGAAGAGTCACCTCCTCCATGCCTGACCATGAAGGAGGGCACCCCTCCTCCTATAAAAGGCCACCCTCCTCACTTCTCACACACCTCCTTGTGAAGGATCTCTCTCCCCTCTAGTATTATTCCCCATGGTCTCGGATTAGCGAGATACATGTTCCCGTGGCTTTATCCGGAAAGGAGTTCTGCTTCGCTGCTTTGCTGGACCGAGGATGGAGGTTGACGGGTCGGACGTGTGTGCGATCACGGATGCACCGCTGCTTTGTGGTGCTGGCCTTGGTGGTCTGGAGCTGGATCGATGGGCGTCTTTGGGCGGACCTGCTGGACTTCATCATGATCTTGAGATCGGCAAGTGTACGACTACATCAACCACGAGTTCCTACTCGTTAACAAAGCTCGTTGTCTATGAGGGTAAGTTCTCGTTGGATGTATGTCCACCCGTTGCTTTATACCTAGTAGATAGATCTTGGCGTGTAGTTCACACCGTAGGAAATTTTTTGTTTTCTATGCTGCGGACCCAATAGGCTCAAGTTAGCCGGATTCATAGAAGAGGTCATCCACTCTGAGTGGTCGGCCAATCCTGTAATGGTTCCTAAAATGGACACCACTGATTTAAGGATGTGTGTTGATTATACTGCCTTGAACAAGGCTTGTCCAAAAGATCCATTCGCTCTACCTAGAATTGATCAAGTTATCGATTCTACGGCAGGCTCAGAACTCCTCTGTTTTCTCGACGCATATTCCGGTTATCACTAAATCCAGATGAAGGAATCTGACTAAGTCAAAACTTCATTCATAACCCCTTTCGGAACCTTCTGTTTTGTTACGATGCCCTTTGGGCTGAAGAACGCGGGAGCTACGTACCAGCGCACGATGTAGCGTTGCCTCCATGACCAACTCGGACGCAATGTACATGCATACGTGGATGATATCGCGGTAATGTCCAAAAAGAAGGAAATGGTGATTTCCGACCTGGAGGAAACATTTGCCAACCTACGAAAATACATCATGCTTAACCCGAAGAAGTGGTTCTTTGGAATACCAGCCGGAAAATTGTTAGGTTTCATCGTGTCTCAAAGAGGCATAGAGGTGAACCGGGACAAAATCAAGGCTATACTCAATATTTCCAGGCCAACTCGCCTAAAGGACGTACAAAGATTAACTGGTTGCATTGTTGCGGTCAGTCGATTTGTAAGCCGGCTTGGTGAAAGAGCCACACCATTATATAAACTCCTGAAAAAGACTAAGGATTTTGTTTGGACTGATGAAGCTGAAGCTGCACTACAAGACCTTAAGAAAGTACTCTCATCTTCTCCTATCCTTGCAGCGCCGGAACCTTAGGAACCGATGTTGCTTTATCTTGCTGCGACAAATAAGTTCGTTAGTATCGTCATGGTAGTGGAGAGACCGGAGGAAAATCAGGAGCACCTGGTGCAGCGTCCGACTTACTTTGTCAGTGAAGTCCTAACAGAATCAAAACAGCGGTATCCGCACTATCAAAAATTGGCTTACGGTGTTTTTCTAGCATCTCGTAAGTTACGACACTACTTTAAGTTACGACACTACTTTTAGGAGCATCCAATTACCATGGTGAGCACAGCTCCCATGAGAGATATAATCAACAACAGTGACGCCACAGGACGCGTCGCCAAATGGGGCATAGAGCTTTCAGCTTTTGATATTGAGTATAAACCTTGGACAGTAATCAAATCCCAGATCCTTGCTGACTTTGTCGCTAATTGGACAGAGTCGAAGGAGAACATGATCCTCCCTGAGTCAGAATATTGGACCCTCTTTTTCGATGGGTCTAAGGCTCGAGGGGGCTCGGGGGCTGGTGTGGTGCTCAAATCACCCCAAGGAGATAAACTTTTATACGTATTGCAGATCCACTTCACAGCAACAAACAATATTGCCTAGTATGAAGCACTGCTACATGGAATCCGGATTGCTAAGGATATTGGCATCCGACGTTTGATGTGTTATGGAGATTCGGATCTTGTTGCTCAACAAGTGTCGGATATTTGTAATGCAAATAAACACATGGCAGCATATAAAGCTGTCGTGGATGATTTATCTAAATCGTTCGAAGGGTTTGAAGTTCAACACATCCCTCGAGAAGAAAATGAGGAAGCAGACGCACTATCTCGGATAGGTTCTGCACGGAAAGAGGTCTCGGATGGCACTTTTTTAGAGCACCTCAAAGTTCCCTCAATAAAGGGAGTAGATGAGGAATATCCGACCAAATCCGACTCACCTTTGATAGCAGTTCTCGCTGTAATTCCCAGCTGGACTCAACCCTACCTCGATTATTTGGTAGATGGCAAATTACCCGAAGACGAGGTTCTGAGCCGACAGATTATCCGACGAGCAAAAGTCTATAATATTGTTAAAGGTGAGCTCTATAAGCGGAGTGTTTCTGGGGTTTTTCAGCGCTGTGTATCTCCAGAAGAAGGGGTGGAAATCTTAAGAGAAATCCACGAAGGCGAGTGTGGTCACCACACTGCAGCCAAATCTTTAGTGGCAAAATCTTTTAGACACGGATTTTTCTGGCTTACAGCTTAGGCAGATGCCGAACGATTAGTCAAGACATGCGAAGGCTGCCAAAAGTACGCCAAACAAGCTTATGTTCCGGCTGATCAGCTGCGAACAATACCTATAACATGGCCCTTTGCGGTCTGGGGGCTTGATATGGTAGGACCTTTTAAGCGAGCTCCAAGTGGATTTACTCACCTCTTAGTGATGGTGGATAAATTCACCAAATGGATTGAGGCTAAACCTGTCACTAGTTGTGATGGAGCAACAGCCAAAAGATTTGTTGAAGATGTTATAATCCGGTATGGTTATCCACATAGCATTATCACGGACAACGGGAGTAACTTTTCTATGGGAGAATTGGCTGAATTATGCAACGAGAAAAATATCCGGCTTGACATTGCGTCAGTCGCACATCCACAGGCTAACGGACAAGTCGAAAGAGCAAATGGTTTAATCCTACAAGGCCTGAAACCGAGACTCGAAGCACCACTACGACGTGCTGCGGGGGCTTGGGCAGAGGAATTACCCTCTGTAATATGGAGTTTACGAATGACTCCGAATAGGTCAACCGGATACACACCTTTCTTCTTGGTCTATGGCGCAGAAGCAGCTCTTCCTAGGGATTTGATTCACACTTCTCCTAGAGTGGCCGCGTATATTGAAGAGGATGCCGAGATTTCTCGACAAAATGATCTCGACTTAGTCGAAGAAGTTCGCGTCGTTGCTGAAATGAGATCTACAACCTATCAGCAGAAGTTACGCAAGTATCATAGCCAGAGAGTATGAAATAGATCCTTCAATAAAGGTGATTTGGTTCTCCGGCTTGTGCAACAAAGAAAGCACAAACTTTCCCCAGTATGGGAAGGGCCCTTTTTAGTTAGTCGAGTATTGCACAATGGATCGTACTACTTAACTGACATGAGGCCAGTCAAAGAAAGACCTGCTACTAAGAAGAGAAAGAGAGCTGGAGGCAGTACAAATCCGGATGAGTTAGACAGACCATGGAATATTTCTCAGCTACGTCCCTTTTATTCTTAGTTTATCCTTCTTTGTAAACATATATATGTACATGTTCTGTGAGAAATAAAAGTTTTGGTTGCCTCAATCTTTTCTGAGAAGTTTTTACCATCTTATTTCCGAATGATCATGTCATAGTCGAAAATCCCAGAATGCTTGAAAGTACTTTATGCTCATGCTTGTTCTGGTCTAGATTTCCGATTCTAAAACTGCTACCCTCGGGTATAACTCTAAAAATTTCTAGTCTTTACTTTGGTTATTTGTCTGATTGCTGGATGCGGGCATTTTCCGAGTAGTGAATTGTTGGTACTAGAAGCCGGCTTTGTTTCCGAGTTTAAACTGGTTTAGAAATTGAGCTCCGTTGCTCGGCAAAGTTTCCGGCAGAAGGTTTAGCCGGCTCACGAAAGGGACGAGGCGGAAAGCCAGATAAACGATAAGTATAGACGAAAAAATACAAGTGCTTATGTAAACATTTCAGGAACACAAAAAATTAAATCCAAAAGTGTTGAATAGATCAAAAGCTTATCACTAGCAAAATCATAGTACTGCATATTTACAGGCCCGTCATGTTTTTCAGAGTAATACAAATATTTCTGTTAATCTATGATGCAGGAGAGGAAGGAGTTGCCGGCTCGCTGGATACGCCGCCTTGGTATCGTTCCAAGATGTCCACATCCGAGATGGTGCGTTCATCGTCGGAAACTTCTGTTGATTCTTCTGGAGGAGGAGGCGGAGTATCCACACGGGTGAAGAAAGGGGTCTCGTAGCTGGTCAAATCAGCCACGTGACACCCATATCCGGCACAGGAGTGCATGATGGCTTGAAGGTCCTACTCCTGGCCGTCTTCATCTACTTTGCAGTACCCTCTGGTCACTTGCCATATTTCCATGTTTCCATGGTGGCTCATGACCATGGTGAGAGCGTTCTGCGCTGCAGTCCGCGCGTAGGATATGTTCCAATCCTAAACAAGTTGCGGCATCTCCTTTGCTTTGTCCCGCACCTAAAAATCTGACATGTTGTGCATGTCCGGAATCTTGAGAGCTTCGCCGATGTCCTCAAAGGATTGGCGGAAGTCATGAAGCAGGTCACCGACTTGGGTAAGCCGGTGGGTGCGGGGCTCGGAGGAGGAAGAATTCGTCAAATTTAGAGGACCTATACACAAAATAAGTCAGGAAAAATCCGACATTGATAGAAGTCGAAGAAAGCGGAAAATTCAGACAGATGGAACATACCAAAAATGACGTTGTCGATTTTGGTCTTCTCTTCTCGAAGACTCTGGAGTTCAGCCCGGAGCACTTCGGAAAGGTCCCTCTCTCTGCTAAGCTTATTTTTGAGGTCCGAGATTGTTTTATCTTGAGCAGCGATCTTGCGATCACGCTGATCAGTAGCCATGGAGGAGGACTCAAGGACTTGAGCTATGCTCTTTTCATGATCCGCCTTGAGCTTATCTAGCCCTTGGCGAAGCTCCTTGTTCTCCACCACCAAGGTCTTGAGGTTCTCGGCCTCTTCAATCATGGCGCAGGATTGTTTTACCAGCGCTATAAGTCAAAAAGAATAACAGTTTAGGAAAAAATTTGACATTGAAAATACAAAGACAAGGTTTGAGTCTCGGAATGTTTACCTTCGGCCTTATCCTTGGCAACTCTAAGTTCAGCATTTTTAAGTCGGAGAGCCTTGATCTCTCTCCGCTTATCACAGACATTCTTCAATAAATCCTGGTTATAGGAACATACTTTCTGTAAGTCAGAATACCCAAAGTCAGAAAGCTACTAAAGACTCGGGCTAATATTTTTGCTAATATCAGCACGAGCCTTGGGGGCTACACTAGTTCATTCTTTGGCATCCTAATGAAGCATAAACCCGGATTGTTTATCCTACTTCATGCTTGGGGGCTAGAGGATATGATATGAAACAAAGGAAAAACAGGAGTTGGAATTCCGACTTACATATTGTTCGCGAGTGAGTTTATCCAAACTCGCATTCACTTCAACGGCAACCTTCTCGGCGAGAGTCAGAGGAATCACTAGTGATGTTGGAAGCTCACCAGTCCTTATCCTCTCGTCGCGAAGGCGCACCTGGGCAAGAAGGTCAGAGAACTTGACGTCCTCTGCTTCTTGCGCTTCTTCTTCGGCAGATAAGTTTCTTTTCTCCAGGCATTGCCTGGCTAGCCGCTGGATCTCTTCAGCAGATTTCCGGGATAGGCCAAACTTGGCAAGTCCCGGATTGCTGATAAGGTTTTCGGCAAAGGTTTCTGCTGAGGGATCATTACCCAAAGAGGGTTCACCCTTATCTAAATCTAACTCACCCATGGTGACGTCAGTTTGCGATTCAAGGATCGCAGGCTCCGTTGAAGGAGTCGAATCTTCTGCGACGACCGGATAAGATATGGTCACCGGCGTTGCAGAAGGTTGAGGGGCAGGAGTCGGAGGAGCCACGACAGGAGAAGCTATGGTAAGCGTCATCTGACGCAAGGTCTTCGAAGAAGTTCCCTTCCCCTTGCCCTTGATGAGCGGTTTTGCTTTGAGAAATGTAGTAAAGTCGGAAACATTACATCTCAGAAAGAAATTCGAGAAAAGTACAAAGGCAGAAGTTGTGATTGAAGGTTACCTCTTCACGACGGGCACCTCCTTTGTGCCAACAGCCACTGTCGGAGCTTTGCGCTTCTTGAGCGCAAGGTCCGGCAATGGGACCACCTCTACCTCCTGAGAGAACTCCGGAGGATATCCTTTGAGCGGAGCAAGTTCCGACTCAGGGAGGTCAGCAAGCTGAAAAGAAGAAAACATATTAGTATTGCAATGTGACTCAAAGATTGAAACACATAAAAAGGTGTACTGTTAGAAGCTTACCGGCACTACGGGGTTATCCGCCATATGCATATACAGAGAAACCTCCGGGATCCTCCTCTCGATCCGCTCCCAGATCAACCACTTAATCTGGCTTATATAGCCCTGCGTGGTGTAGGCTTTGGGGCTGATGCGGAGGGAGTCTTTCTTGGACGACATGATGGAGTGCATCAGTCGATCTCCGTGGTACTAAAGGGGCTGGATCCGGCGTGAGACCCAGCATTGGACCAAGTCGGATCCCTTCAGTCCTTTGTGTTTGATCAAGTATTCGATCCGCCTCTTAGCGAGGCTCAGATCGTCGGTGAGAGTCGGAGGAGCCTCGTCCCAGGATGGTTGGGCCGTGGCAGCTCCGTCGATAAAATCCGGCAAAGCAGTGGCTTTGCCGGGAGCCGGAATATCCCTATGGTAAAAGAATGTGGCTGTCCATTGTTTGACTGAGTCATTGGCTAGGATTTTGGGATACGCGCGCTCGCGTCTAAGTGAAAAACTAATAGTACCGGTGATATAAGGAACACCGGCAGTAATAGAGTTTCTCCGGACATGAAAATAGTACCAGAATAGAGTCAAACTTGGCCTAATGCCGAGAAAGCCCTCACACAAAGAAGCGTAAGAGCTCATCTCTAAGAGAGAGTTGGGAGGAAGATGATGGAGTTGAACTCCGTAATGATCAATGACCTCGGAGAAGAACTCCGAGGGAGGAAACGACAAACCTCTGTCGAGGTGAGTGCCTAAATGGACCCGCTCGCCGGCACGCGGGTTGGGGACAGTTTCCTTGAAGCCGCTCCACTAGTCACCGGCGCGGAGGAGCCCTTCCTTCTCCATGTTCTGGAGCTTATCGCCGTCGAGCATGCAGGGGATCCAGAGCCCACGGAAGCTCTCTTTCTCCGCCACCGCTTCCGTCGCTACCGTCGTCGCCGCTGCCGCCAAGCCGGAGGAGGAAGAAGAAGCCATTTCTCCGGCGAGCGGTTGACCTAGGATGGGCGGTGCTGGGAGTTTTTGGGGGAGGAACGGAGGAGATCTGTGTGCGCAGAGAGATTGGGAGGAGAGGAAAAGGCAAAGGACAGGTGAAAGGAGAAGGAGAAAATCCTAACCCCTTATATCCATCTAACTGCGCCAAGATTCGTGCAAATGCTACAGTGTAACCGCCATGCGTCGTGGTAGGAACTGGGAAGGACCCACGCGATGATTACGTCGCCTCGATATCTGCGCACGCATTGAAACAGCGCCTCTGTTCCGCGAACCGCGGACCCACCAACGGTCGTGCTGACGGAATGCCTGTCAGATGACGTGACTTGACCATGACTTGTGTCAGGTGGCGTTAGAGACCAAATTCCGGCTTAGTTTAAAATCAAGCTAGAAAATCCGAGTAACCTGTTGATAGGTCCGACTTATTTTTATGACCCGGATCGTATTTTTTGTTGTGAAGTTTCAGGAACCCATCAAGATTCTGCAAGCCGAAGATCAATCTAGGCGATGATAAATCCGACTTTGGATCTTGGAGGCCTCCGGGGGCTGCTGTTGGGGATATACTTTCTGGTTATCCTCACAGTTCCTCACTGACCAGGGTGGCCCACTTCGGGTTAGAGCTTTGCTTCATGGGCGGCCCAGTCAGGGAGAAAGACGGAATCCAATCCGGCTACGGGAAGGCCTAGAAGACTTACCGACTTAGGCTCATAGTGTTACTTGTAGTTAAAGATGTACTCTATAACCGACTCTTAGTCGTAGCCGGATAGATCTCTCTTGTAAACCCTAGGCCGGATATCTATATAAGCCGTCCTAGGGAGAGCCTTTAGGGCACACCTAACACTTTAGACCATCAACTCGCACAGGCAAAACCCTTGTAACCCATATTCCGGCTCTACCGTATTACTGGATTACTAGCAGGAGTAGGATCCGTCCAAAGCTGGCAGATTCGAACCTGGGTAAACTTGTGTGCTCACCATCCCGGAACACCGTACGTCTCACACCCCTCTCTTCCACACGCCTCGAGGACCCCTTCATGGCGTACTTGTCATCAATCCGACGACAAGTGCAAGAAATTAAAGTGTGCCATCAAGTTTGTCAGAGCTTTAATCACTAATGTTCACATAACAAGTTTAATTTGGAAGGTAGATAAAAACAAGAATTAACTTGGAATAACAATAGTGCTAATAGGTAGGTATGGTGGACACAAATGGCATAGGTTTTGGTTTAAGGAATGGATGCACGAGAAGAATTCCCTCTCAGTATAGGTTTTTGGCTAGCAAGGCTGGGTAGCAAGTATAAGAGTTGAAGGAAACAAACAAACATACAAGTGATTAAAAATCAAACATGCAATCTTCCTTGGAAGCACAAAAGATCTTAACTAGAGAATACTAAACTTATGAGCAAATCAAGAAAGAAAGATTATGAAATTATTTTTCTTTAGAGTACTTTTATCTTTTTCATTCAACTCTCAAAAATAGTGTTGCTACTGACCGAGCCAGGTTTGCTAAAACCAACTAAATTAACTCAATGATCCCAAAGTGCTACCAATACTAACAACAAGATCAATCATATAACCACGAATTGAAAACTAATATAAGATATGCAAAAGAGTAAATGATAGAACTTATCATTAATATTCCATAACGGCCACTCACACCAAGGGATACATATCTAACGAGAGAGGGGACACTTCCATAATGCAAACCATCCTACATGATAACTTCTCTATTCATGATATGACTCTACTAAAAAGGTAAAAAGATAGAAGATAGTGATGTGATACCGCGACACTCCCCCAAGCTTGGAACAAACCAAGGGGATGCCAAACCTGATGACAAACTACTCCTTTGGTGGTGGTATTCTCTTGATGAGCTCTTTGATCAGTTTCCCCAAATCCTCGATCTCAAAGGTGAGATTGCGAATAAGTTGTGAGTTTTTCTCAATGCGGCTCATGATCACGTCGAGTTGCGAATTCCAGCTCTTGTGATTCTTTCCCCACTCTTCCTCCTTGAAGTCTTCTTTTCCTGCATGGCTAGAATGAGGCAAATCCCAATTGGAGGGTAATTTCTCCTTGGGCAAATTCTGGTATTGATGCTCATGGATAAGGGTATGGAAAGGATTCTTGGCGCGTGGGGGAAGTGACCAGGGATCTGAACGGTGATGAGGAGGCTTCCCTCCAATTGACATAGTCCTGGCAGGGTTGGCCACAACTCCAATGCTTGCCATGGTAGTGCTGGTGTGCTTTGCGTCATCTTCACTCTTGATCTCCTTCTCCTACCCTGGGTCTTGGAGATCCTCCTCCATAGGCTCCTTCCCTTTATCCTTGGCGGACACCATTGTACTTCTAAGCTTTCAAGAATAGTTCCTGGTAGAAACAGATCGAAACAAAACCACGACGAAAACATGATATACGAACCTCGGGGGATCCAGGGGATTATATATTACGAAGTTTCATAACAAAAGGAAGGTACTAGGAGAAAACGGGTCGGAGACGGAGTACGGAGTGGCCACGCCACCTGGTGGCGCGGCCAGGGGTGGGCCCACGCCACCCTGGCTCCGTTTCCGTCCCTCTTTCGCTTGTAACTTTCCTTATTGGCTAAAAACTGCAAAAATATAACTGGACAGATCTTTCGCGGAACTTTTCTTACTAGAACTGTTACCTATTTGAAAACGGACTCTGCAGGTCTCTGAATTTGGTATCTAGTAGATTCTTCTGGAGTCACCACTTGAATAACATCAATATCTTCATCTTCATACACTTATTGCTTGAGTCATGAAACATTTCGCTTTCTCGTTACACCATTATCTCCACTAACCTGGAAATTTCTTTCACACAGTTCTCATTAGCAACATTAGTATCAGTGAAGTGATAAAACTTTTAAGTCCAATTTCAACTGAAAACCATCAAAACATAAGCTACTGTAGCAACTCCTTCTGAAAACCCAAAAAGAATCCAAAAAGGAAATCGATTAAAGAAGCAAATGCAAGAGTGGCAAAATCTATCAAAACAGACCAGCAGGTAAAGATCAATTTTTTCGAACATCTTCTGTTACTCAAATTAAAAAGTGCAAAACTAACGAAAGTTAAAAAACAACCTGGGGAAGAAGCAAAAACAATTACAGCTCAAACCGACATACAGAGATCTCTCACGAATTTCTACGGTGAAGCACAAAAAATCTGTTTTGGGACAGCAACTTCCCCAAATCTTACTTCTCTCTCATTAGAGGTTGATCTTGACACAAAAACCAAACAAAAAGGATAAGGAGAGGTTATTGCCAAAACAATAACTTTCAAGACTCAAAGAAATAAAAACAAACTGAAAGCACAAATAAATTGGGTTGTCTCCCAAAAAGCTCTTTCGTTATAGCCATTAAGATGGGCATGATAATTTTCAAGATGCTCACATAGGAATATGAATTGAAGTGAAAGAGAGCATTAAAAAGCAAAAATACACACATTTAAGTCTAACCCACCTCCTATGCAAGGGAATTTTGTAAACAAACAAGTCGTTGAAACCAGAGGCTACTAGCATAGGAAGGCAAAAGAAGTACAACATAAAAACTTTTAGCATAAAACAAGGAAACTTGATATTATTGAGATACATAAGAACACTTTTCCCTCTCTCATAGTAACTTTCAGTATCATGCATAAACTTAACAATATAGCTATCACAAGGACCATCGTAACAATGATCACTTATCCTAACAGAAAACACAGGAATACTAGCTCTCATAACACTACTTTGTGAGACAATATTAGAGGTATCCTTACAAAGGATAGTGTGTCCCCTTTCTTCATATTTAGTGACAAAGTCTTTCACATTTGCTATTATAGGTTCATCATCCATTTGTTTAGAAGGTCCAACAGCTTTACTTGTAATTTCATTAACCATACTAGATATCATAGAATGTTCCTTTATCTTAACTAGGAAAGGCATTTTCTCAATATAAGGTTCAGGTAAAACATGATTAGCAGTATAAACTTCAGTATTTCTTGCAGGAACACTCTTAGCAACATCTTTATAAGGTTCATGATACTTATTCCACTTCTTTTTAGGCACTTCAATGTAGGAAGCAAAAGCTTTAAAATAAGTTGCAATAGCTTGAGAGTCTAGACCGTAAGCATTTTTAATATTTTGAAAGTCATCAGTTCCCATAAAAGATTCAATGCATTCATAATCATAATTTATACCTGACTTTCTACCTTTGTCATTCTCCCAAGCTTCAGCATTGTGTTGAATACGGTCCAGAAGATCCCATTTAGCTTCTTCTTCCAGGCGAGCGAATGATCTAGCACAAGAAGCATCCAATAAATCCTTATCATGAAGAGAAAGCCTTGCATAAAAGTTATTGATAATAATATTGTTAGGGAGCTCATGAATGGGACATTTGAGCATTAGTAACTTCAATCTCCCCCAAGATTGAGCTGTACTCTCTCCATCAAGAGGCCAAAAGTTGTATATTTGATTCTGATCTTTATGAATCTCACTAGGAGGATAAAACTTTGAATAAAAGAGAGGCACTATTTCCTCCCATTCAAGAGCTTGACCATTCTTCAGCAGTTTATACCATTCCTCGGCTCTTTCTTTCAGCGATAATGAAAATAACGTCTTCTTAACTCGATCTGTAGTAATACCGGCACACTTAAACAACCCGCATAATTCATGTATAAAGAGCAAATAATCACCGGTATGGACAGTTCCATCCCCAACATAGTAGTTATCCATAACACGATCAAAAATTCTTGTAGGTATTTTAAAAGCATCATTCTCAGCAGGTGGTGGTTCATCTACTACCTTAGCAGTGGTAGTAGCATTACCAAATAAGAAACTCAGCGAATTATCCATAACGAAAATAAAGCAACTAATAGAAGTAAACAATACTCATAGTAGAAGTTTCCTTTACCAGTTCCACTCTCCAATAGCGCTTCACTCCCTGGCAACGGCGCCAAAAAATAGTCTTGATGACCCACAAGTATAGGGGGTGTATCGTAGTATTTTTGATAAGTAAGAGTGTCGAACCCAACAAGGAGCAGAAGGTGCTGGCTAGTGGCTTGGAGCAGGAATTCTCTGTAAATACTTAGCAAACGGATTTTTAGGGTTTTTTGATAATGCAAGTAAATAAAGTACTAGTAAATAAAAGACAGTAGGAATAAATACAGCAAGTGGCCCAATCCTTTATGCAGCAAAGGACAAGCCGGTTATATTACTTAAGATGACCAAACGTTCTCGAGGACACATGGGAAGACTGTCAAGTGATTTCGCTTCATATAGTTGATTAATCTTCTTTAGCTTGCTAAGTGTTGTGTGGGTGAACCTGTGCTAATGTACCGACCTTCCTAGGACTAATACATACTTGTGATTATACCCCTTGCAAACATCTGTAAGTACAAGAAAGTAATTAAGGTAGAAACCTAACCACAACTTTAAACTCTAAGACCCTTACGTCCCTTGTGCAATGGTTTCCTAACGGGGGTTCAGGTTTCTGTCACTCCGGCAACCCCTACGATTAGTAGCCAAATTCACAATGCATTCCCCTAGGGCCATATAGGTGAAGTTTCATGTAGTTGACGTTCACATGAAACCACTAGAAGAAGTACACCACAACTTAAATATCAAACTATTGAATCTTTCTCAACACAATTCCACTACTAATAACATGACTTCTCCCATGTCCTCAAGAACAAAACGAACTACTCACAAGACATCATATGGATCATGATCAGAGATGGAATAATGATGTATAACAATCTGAACATAAACAATAATTCAATGGTTCACTCAATAGCATCAACTACAAAGAGTAATCAACACCGAGAAAGTTTCCCCTAAGAACTATGCAAGATTCAACCCAATTGTTACAGCAATATGGAAATGGTGATGAGGGTGCTGATGATGATAATGGTGGTGATGATGATGATGATCCCAATGAAGTCCAGCTTGATGGTGGTGTTGACGGCGACGATCTCCCCCTCCGGGAAGGAATTCCCATGAAATCATTCACGGAGAGATCTTCTCTCTCAAGTGTTTCCGCCTTCAGAGGCGGTGGAATCTTTCTATGGTCGCTCCCGGAGTATTAGGGTTTCGGGAGGATTATATACGCCAGAGGGGAGAGCCAGAGGTGGGCCAGGGCGGCCACACCACCTGGTGGCGCGGCCTAGGCTGGCCCGCGCCAGGGGGTGGTGTGGGCCCCCTATGGCCCATCTCCACTCCTCCTTCTGGCTTCCTTCGTCTTCTGGAAAAATAGGATTTTCCGTGTATTTTCCCGGATTTTCTGATCTTCACAAATTTTGCCTCCAAACAGCACCTTTTCCATCAGAATCCTGACTGCAGCGGTCCATGCTCCAAAAGTCATCAACCATGCAAAAACAGATGAAATAACATAAGTATCACCTCTTAATATGAAATATATCAATGAATAACAGTAAATTGTGATATAGAATAGTGATGCAAAATGAACGTATCATAGGACCCTCATGTTCAAGAACTTCTCCTCTAGGAGACGAGCAACGACAAAGCTGCAGCGAGAGAGAAAGCCAAGCTGGCCCAAATGGAGGTAGACGGGATGACTCCATTGTATCCTGGGTGTCACCCCGAGGATACACGTTTGAGTGTAACGCTTAAGGCTCTGGAGATGAAGGACGAACACAAATGGACCGATGTGAGATTCAACGCGAACATGGAATACTGGCACGACCGACTTCCTAAGGGGAACACATTGCCAACAAGTATCGAAGAGGCCAAGAAAATCATGTGCCCTCTCGACCTACCACACATTAAATACCACGCATGCATCAATGATTGCGCACTTTATCGGAACGAGTACGCGGATAGAACCACATGTCGGTGTGCGGCCAAGGACGGTACAAGAGAGGGAATAAGAAAGTTCCTCGAAAAGTGGTATGGTACTTTCCTATCACCCCCCGTCTGCAGCGATATTTCGTAGATCCTAAGGAAGCAAAGATCATGCAATGGCATGCGGAAAGAGAGAAACCTGAAGATGATCTAGAGAAGGGAAAGATCCTGACACACCCTTTAGACGCTAGCCAATGGAATGCATTAGACATCGAGTTCGAAGAGTTCAGGGGCGATGCAAGGAACGTCGGTCTAGGTATGAGCACCGATGGACTCAATCCTTTTGGAAACCAGAGTAGCACGCATAGCACCTGGCCCGTGTTTGTATGGTCGTACAACCTCCCCCCATGGCTGTACATAAAGCAAAGGTACGTACACATGAGCATTCTTATTCAGGGGTCGAAACAACCAGGTATCGATATGCATCTGTATCTTGGGATGTTGAGAGAGGAGTTAGCCAACTTGTGGGAGACGCCGGCCCGTACGTGGGACGCCTACACTAAAGAATATTTTCATCTGAGAGTCGCGTTGCTCACGATAGTGCAGGACTATCCTGGTTAAGCATATGTATCAGCCCAGGTGAACCATGGACACAATGCATGCGTCAAGTGCATGGATGAGAAACCGCATCTCTAGCTACCAAGGGATCCCGAGTCTTTGAAAACCGTGTTCCAAGGTACTCGAAAGTGGCTCTGCATGGATCACCCGTGGAGAAAACGTGGTGACCTGTTCAATGGGAAGGACGAGCTCGAAAGAGCCCCGCGTCCGAGGAGCGGCAAAGAAATCGAGGAGCTTTTGAATAATCGGGTAGAATGCCCTGCGCCAGGAAAAGACGACCGAGGACAAAGCCGCTGCTGGGTGTATGGAAAGCAAGGTCTGTTTTCTAGGACCTGCCGTATTAGAAGGTCCTCCACACTCCCCATAGCCTCGATGTAATGCACATCACGAAGAACGTTACCGAGAGTCTGCTTGGCACTCTACTAAACATGCCGGAGAGGACCAAGGATGGGCCTAAAGCAAGAAAGGACCTTAAATTGCTTGGCATCAAGAAAGATCTTCAGTACCCTGATAGTGATGATGATGATGATGATTAGACGGAAGAGACTCAAGGTCGCCACAAAAGAGTTAAGAAGAATGAGGTGGTGCTTCGTGCTGCCTGCTTCACTCTGAGTCTGGAGGAGCTCGAGCAATTTTTCAGGTGTCTCCTCCGAGTGAAAGTTCCTCACGGTTACTCGGGGAAGATAAGCAGATATCTGGACGTGGCGAAGAAGAGGTCTAGCGGTATGAAGTCTCACGACTATCACCTGTTGATGACAACCCTTGGCTTAAAATCACGGACTTGCAGCTTAGGAAATTTGTCCGGGCCCGCTACTACCTGGAGAAGGAAACATGAGAGTTCATCATCGATGATCCGGAGGTGAAGGACTTCGAGAAGAAGCTGGTAAGGAATTTATCGCTGATCTCAAGTCTATTGCGTTCTAATTAAAATAATGAAGCCAAGAATCTAAATGGGTTCACCTTTCCTTGTCTCTGCAGGAGGAGGAACTGAACGCTCCTGCCAAAGAGTCGTCCCAGGATTCGACGGAGCCATGGGACACGGTTTTCAACAGGGCGACAAATGCGTAAAAGAAGAGGGACAAGGGGTTGCCTCCATCCTCAGCTGTCCGTGTGTCCGGCTTCGGTACGAGCATGAAGTTCAAGGAGTACTACAAAGAGGACGCCAAGAAAAGAAGGGAGAGGAAGAACCAGTCGGCGGCTATGGATAAAGCCACTGTTGAAGAGCTAAAGATGAAGATGCAGACACTAGAGGAGAAGACAGTGGACGAGAAAATAGTGGACAAGTTAGTGGAAGAGAAGCTCTGCACGATGATCCCCCCCCCTGAGTTTTTCGAGGGGCTTACTACTTTGGAATGCGGGAGGTCGACAGGGGCTGATACATCTGCCCAGCTTAAGCGGCAGCAACTCGGGCATTAATGTTAATGTGTCGCTGGACCTGGTGACCCCGCCGGCCGTCAACACCGAGATGCAGCCGCTCGTTTCGGTCACACCGACGCCCCCTCCCGCCAAAGATACCAATAAGGTGTAGCCAATGGCAGTGGTGCTTCGTGAGGCACCCGAGTGGGAGAATGCAGATGATGATAGGCCGCTCGCCGGCATCGGACGTGTCTCTACATTAGTCGAGCTCCACGCCATCACCAAGGTAACTAATTAGTTAGTGCACGTCATCTCCTTTATGCCTTTGGTGCATGACTGTTGCCATCTCATGATGCCCAACAACATGTTTTGCCTCAGGACACTTCTTGCGTACTCCTGCTTAAAGATGTCGGCGGTGAGTTGAAGGATGTTGCCAAGGGCACTCTCATACAACCGACGAGCCGCACGATGCACAACAATCCAATGGATGATGATGTAATGAGGGTCAGGTTGGCTCGGGTGTTGCCAGGGTGCGATGACATGGACCCCCCTTTCAACCTCAAGGAGCCGACGAACACAAGACCCTTGGAGAATGCTACAACTGGCCCTTGACATGGCCGAAGACCCAGATTCATCTTGTGGGGGGAGCACCGGTGCCACCTCTCGATCGATCGCCTGGCCACCACCTCGGAAGCCAGCAGCCGCTATCGTCGCCACCACCAGCTGTCACCAGCAACTCTTGGCAGCGTGTGTACCGCCCCATGGCAAAGACGTTGTGCCGCCACCGCCGTCGGCCCCGCTACCACCACCATATGATGGCACCACTACTAGAAAACAGCTAATCCGTGGCGCACCTATTTTCCCCTTCCGTGGCGCACTAGGGGTGCGCCACGACTTCTACGCTACGGCTAAAGAGTGCCCGTAGCGCACTGCCAGGTGCGCTACAGGTATCTCGACATAGTAGTGGCACACAACGCAGTGCGCTACCACTGTTTTTCCTGTGGCGCATGACAAGTGTGTTGCTAGTATGTAGTTAGTAGTAGCGCACTGCCTGGTGCGCCACTACGGTTATTCCTGTGGCGCATGACCTAGTGCGCTACTAGTAGCTGACCAGGTGCGCCACTAACGTGGTGCGCCACTAACAACGTACATGTGTACCACGGCTTAGCTTTTCAAAAAAAAATACTCAATACAGATGATATTCAATACAGATTATATACAATACAGCTGATATACACAGATATATAGTATAGAAATAAATACACAGATATACAATACAGAAATAAATACGCAGACAAGATAGAAATAAATACATATAGATAAGTCACATACATAAATACATAGTATAAGTTATATTATTTCGATCAAGTTACAAAGTAGCTAGTGATGACATGAATACATGTCTCAACCAAGTTAGAGCTCGCGGAAGCTCGCTTAGACATCTAAAGTAGGAACATGCATGACAGACAACCAAGGACTATAACCATCACCACGACGGAGGTATAGGTCTTCATCCGGTTCCTCGTCCTAACTCCCGCTAGATAGCGCGCGTATCTAGCTTCCGCCTCCGCCATAGTATTGTACCCTTTGTAGCTATTGCCGCTGAAACGGTGTACCTGTCTCCGGCAGTCTTCCCAATCATCATAGACTCCAGGAACCCGTCCCTTATACACGACGTACCGCGTCATCTAAAAGTTGGCAATAATAATTAAATGATGGTGAAAAAACAAGTAAAAGTCGCATATAAAGATATACTTATCAAATAAGGTAACAAAGTAAGCAAAAAATACCAAGTAGTAGCATGTACATGTCGACACACACAAGTACACGTGGGGATAAAGAACTACAACTAGACCAACACATCAAGACTTCTGGCTCGGCTCGGGGAACGGGAGGACGCCTTGTTTCATCATGAACGCCCTATAGTCACCCTGCATCTTTAGGCGATCTACTACGTCACGGTTATTCGGGGGATTGCCTTCGTAGAAGACCCCCCTGAAGTCATGACATCACGGCTGATGATTGCCCCAAACTATTGCTGGATGCGATACATCTCTTGTCTAATATCTGAATTATTGATCCTGGCCTTGACTTCGGCCCACCGTTTGAGATGATCTGGCAGCGTAGAATTCTGTTGCTCTAGTAGGAACGCCCTCATGTGATGGAGTGCATAGTAGGCTTCCTTCTGACTGCCTGCTGGCTGCTCCACGCAGGGGAATTCCGTCACATGGGTGAAGACGTGCCTGCCAAACTCGAGCTTCTTACGCACGAAGGTGGCGCCTTCTGCTGAGGCATAGCCGGTGAGAGCATCATCCAGAACTTTCCTTGATCTTGTCGTAGTTTTTCTTCTTCTCTTGACTCCCTGAGTCGAAATACGTGGCTTGCAAATGTTTCGGCGACAAGCAGATGAGTGTGCAGTGTTGATCTCTGCGCAAAACAATTCAAACGGAATGTGTTGGAAAAAGAATGATGAAAATCTAATAAAGCATGTTATGGTGGCGAGTGAATAATGACTTACTCAGGAAAGAAAGGCACGAGAATGTATTCCTTTGTCTTGTTCGCCACCAATATGCCTTGGAGGTACGAGGCCACGAATCGCCGTTCAATGGCGCTTCCCAAGCAGCCATCACGCATGTAGTAGGGGTCCACTATAGCGATGCCCGGGGTGTTCTCTCTAATGATCTGAATGGCCAGGCTGAGAGAAAACAGGCGTACCATGGTATAGTGCAGCGGATACAGGTGGAACATATTGAAGATGTCATTAAACCGCAGGAAGAACAAATCCGCGGGGACATTATCAACGAAGCCCAAGCCTCGTGGCACCTTAACCACGAATACCGGGTGCGAGGGATCTTTCTCCGCAAGAAGGCGTCTCTCTATCGTCAGCACACCGTCATGCACACTCCTCATTTTTGAAGTGGCGAGCCTGAGAAATTTCTTAGTTAGCATGGGCTCACCCGCCACATGCATCCTCCACATAATACCCTTTGGTCTTGGTGGCCCGTCCTGAAACCTGATCGGATTCGCAGTTGACGCCACCGGCTGGCTCGGGCTGTGAGATTTTCTTTTCCTGGTCTTCTTGCCTTTTGGGAAGTGGGTAGGCACCGCAATCTGAGCATCGATCGCCCTATGTAGTGTGTCAGGGCTTAGAACAAAGGGCCGGTTGGATGTATCCGCTGGCTCGGTGAAGGTGCAAGCTGGAGGCGTCTCCTGAGAACCAAAGAGACGTTTGTTGCAAGTGGCTTTCTCTGCGGGGCCACCAGCTGGGTCTTTGTTTAGGTCGCCGGGGAAAAGATTAGTGTTGATGAAATCATCGGAGTAATCTTCGTCATCCTCGTTCGGATCCTGCGCCATGGTCATGTCAATATGACCAGCCGAACAATCGCGTGGAGGTGACGGTGTGGGGGTCTTGCCATGGCTTGGCGCTGGCATGACAGACAGTGTTGTTGTCTGTGGGGTGATGGCCCCGGCCGTCCCCAAACGAATCATGCTCTTTGGCCATAGCAGGAATAAGCCGAAGCAACTTCTGAGGACAGCCGGCTCTTCTTCATCCGCTCCTGGGGGTTGAATGGGAGGTTCCAGGTCATCGCAGCCCCTTAGCACCCAGATAATTTTAACCCTATGCACGCTATCTGGCATCGACTTTGAGTGGAACGTGCGGTGCAAGGGTTGAATGATGGTACCCTTGGTAACATCCCTCAACTCGTTGTTCACAAAGCTTAAGAGAGTGCATGGAACATCCGTCTGCGAACAACATGTATGGCATTAAAAAGATGCCATAAGAGTAATAAATGGCAAGGCGGTAAAGTATTTGGTTTACCGTGATGGCGTCGAGCTCGGCTAATGTCGAGGCACCGCATACGACGACGAGCGTGCAAGAGACGGAGGGGCTGCTTGATGGCACGGTGCCGGCCGCCGATGTATTCTCCCTATCGGTTGCATTAAGCTCCGGCGCCGCGGTGATGGCAGGGGGAGTCACGAATGCTTCCGGCGCCGCCGTGCTAGCAGGCGGAGTCACCAATGCTTCCGGCACCGCTGTGCTAGTGGGCAGAGTCACGAACATATAATTCATTGGGATTGCCGGCGCCGCATTGTTTGAGTGGCTACTGACCATGCTTGGAATCGGGCACGGCCCTTGTCGACCACCCGCACTCCAGTTCGCTATTGACTCCACCAAGGTAGGCAGGATGGAGGTGAGGGTGATTGCCAGGTTGTCTTGGACGATCTGCGGGATCTGTGCCACTTGTTCCTTAAGTTCATGAACCTCGCGATTTTCCTCGTCGCTCCTTCCCTCCACACGCGTCCTCGTGGGTGGACCAAAATGATCCACCCAATTCTTAGCCCCAAAGCCAGCCAGACGGCCAGCCGACGATGGCTTCTTTGTAACCGGCGTGATTTTCTTGGCCCGGTTCATCGCCCTGTTAAAAGGGTTATCCCACCGGGTGGCCGCCGTCAACCCGTGGGATGAGGAACCATGGGATCCCTGACTAGCAATTTCCTCGTCCTGCAGAAGAAGTAACGTGAACCGTTTAGAAATTTGACTTGATCGATTATAATGTAATCGACTTGATCTGCGGTAATTAAATTACTTATCGCAAGAACCTCGAAGTCCTTCACCTTAGTTTCCGCGGTGAGTTCTTTGGTTTTGGGGTCCACATGGTAACGAGCCCTGATGAAGTTTCGAAGCTGCTTGTTTTCGAATTTCGAAAAGGGGTTAGGTATCCCATTAGCTTTATACTCGTCATCCTCCTTATCCCATTTGGGCTTCGCAGCTCTGTAACCACCAGATCCGAGATGGTGGTGACCTATATTCATCTCCTGTAATTCCTTTCCCCACTTACTCGAGGCCTTGGCTGCTTCGGAGGTGCACTTGGCCTTGACCTCCTGGAATTGATCTTCGGTGATCTGCGGGTCAATCTTCTGGATCTCCTCGAGACTTTTCTCTTCTTTAAATATCTTCTTCTTTATCTGGGTTCTCCTGGCTGGCGGTGCTCATCCTCGTGAGGCGGATTTATTTACTTCATTCCCATGATAATCCGTGTTCCGACATGAAGGGGAACTTGTATCTTGCGTGCACTTCTCGAAGGAGTGTGCGCAAATGGCCATTATCTTTATGCCGGAGATTCTCGGTGTTGATCGAGATGGTGGTCCGGGTGATAGCCGCCACTTGCCCACCGTACCCTTTGACCACATGGTCGGGCGCCAAAGGAAACCCTTTTGGGCTCACTTCGGTAATTTCCTCTCTGACGGTGCCGACCATGTTCGGGCGCCTTTCCTTCTTCTTAGGCGGATTACTACCACTTGTTGTGCCCTCGCCGCCATCAGTGGTTTCATCATCCGCCGTTCCTTCGGCCGCTTCTTCTTCCTCCGCGTCTTCCATCTCATCGGCGTCGCTCTCGGAAGGGTTGTATTATTCATCACCCTCTGTCATTCTTTCTAGCCGCTCGACCTCCTCCCAGAATGACAAGGGTCTGTTTTGAGGTCTCACTTCTCCTTCAGCATTGATACGCTGAGAAGATCCAGCCTCGTCGTTGTCACACATGTTTGCACTAATAAAAGGCAAATAATGGTTAGTAAAGTGCGCGGAAAAATCCGGCATGACCATTGCTCATTTTTGTTAAACTAGGAGTGCCCGATTTCTGCCGAAACGGAAGTTAATCAATATTTCGGCGAAAATCGGGACTCGTTTCATACAAGCACCTGCATACAAATACAACTAGGCAGGGTATTTTCCTGTATATACACTAGTAGACTGATACCACTATGATCACTTCACCTCCAAAACAAGCAGTACCCTAGCTCTGAATGATGTATGTATCTACACTAGTAGACTGATACCACTATGATTAGTCTGGAGTCAATACATGGAAATGGCAGTGACCGAGAGCAAAAGACAGTAACTGCTGCTCCGTAGACTGATACCACTATGATAGTCACAAAGTAAAATTCAGAATGAAAGACAAATTACAGTTAAGTTTCGTGTTTATCTGAAAGAATAGCCGATATATATCACAAAATCAAAAAAATCCCAATAATTCTCCAATATAAACCTAGTGGTAGAGCAAATCAGACCAGCTGTCATACATCCAGATTCACGGACATAAATATCTTTCAGTGATGGTTATTTACATATTACAACCAATTTACAGAAACACTACTAGTTTATCTAGTATAGGATCTAGTACACGAAAGGGAATGAAAATAAAACCACGCCTCAGCGGCCTAGGCAATAACACTTACTCGAGCTATACATCTACTACCCAATAGCTACAACACAAGCACTACAACATAATCAGTTACAGTCGGCTGGGGTGGACCTCATATCTATTTGTGCTCTTTTTTTATTTTCAGTCGGAATAGATATCGACTTAACATGCTGAGGAAAAATTAATATAAATTTCTAGATTAACTAAATTTTACACGATCTGTCCTAAACTCGGAATTGAACAATTCTAAAGACAATTTTGATTAGCTCAACAAAATCAACGACCATGGATTCTGATTTGCATAAGATTTATCTATCTAATAGCTACCAAATAGCTACAACACAAGAACTAGAAATATTAAGCTAGGGTTTCAGTCTCAACTCACTGTAACATTTAGGAATCAAACCTATCAGCCAGCTAGCTACACATTGCTCAGGTCCAAGAATTGATCAAGGGTTGCTAAGCTAGCTGCAAGCTTAACAACACAACACCACAGCACTACCAAATTTAACATCAGATCAACTATTTTTGCCAATATAGTGATATCTTTCAACTGAACTGCAGTATAGATCGTGACTCCATGACTTACCTGAGCAGAGAGCCCGTGGGCGCACGGACGGAGAGCGGCGGATGGAGAGTGGCGACCTCCTCCTCCTTGGACGCGCGGATAGAGAGCGGCGGACGGAGAGCGGCGGCCTCCTCCTCCTTGGACGCGCGGACGTAGAGCGGCGGACGGAGAGCGACGACCTCCTCCTCCTTGGACGCGCGGACGGAGAGCGGCGGCCTCCTCCTCCTTGGACACGCGGACGGAGAGCGGCGGACGAAGAGTGGCGGCCTCCTCGGCCTCCACGGCCTCCTCCTCCTTGGACACGCGGCGGCCTCCTCTCCTCCTCCTTGGACGGGCGGCGGCCTCCTCTCCTCTTCCACGGCCTCCTCCTCTCTCCGAGCGGCGGCGAGTGCGGTGGAGAGCTGGCAAGTGCGGCCCCGGGCAGATCGAGCGGCGGCGGCGGCGCGTCTCCTCTCTAACCTAGTGTCTACCGTAGCGCACTAGGTTAGGGTGCGCTACGGCTAAGTGCCGTGACAGGTCAAATAAGAGGGGGGCCGCCCCTATTGTTGACACTAGCACTACAGTATCCCAATGGTTCCGTCCTATGCTCGAAACCTGTGTGAGCACCCAGGTTTAAACCCTGGTGCCCCCCTTTTTTGTTTTTATTTTAAAACTACTTTAAAATGTTAAAAAATATCCCAAAAACTATGTTAACTATATAAAATATCTGTTATATGTTTTATATGACAAAAATGGTACATATATATCATAAAAGTGGTACAAAAGTGATTCAAAGTAGAAAGAAATTACAAACTTTTTTGAGCTGGCGTTTTACAATCTTTTTTCCCTTCTTTGTCGCGGTTGAATAATTTAGCCCTGGCACTTTTATGTTTCTTCGCTCGAACGGGCTGCCTTTTTTGGGTAAGGTTGTCCTTTTTCTTCTTGTGATGTATGTTTTTTGATCGTAGTCGTCGTCATCTTCAATCTTTGGATCACCGTACTGGTCGAAGTCTTGCTCGTTGGCGACTCCATCCATTCCGATGATGTTTCTTTTTCCTCTCCTCACGACAACACGGCTAGGCTTTGTTGGGTCAGTAATAAAAAAACATTGGTCCACTTTGCTAGCTAGTACCCACGGTTCATTTTTCGCGGCGACGTGCGCAACGGCGGCCTTGGATTTTGGCTGCTCGGGTATTAACATGGTTGTGAAATACCGGTCTTCTCTTTCGACGCTCTTGGCCCATCTGACACAGAACATCGGCACCTTTTCTCCACAGTAGTCGAGCTCCCAGATCTCCTCGATCCTTCCGTAAAATCTTTCCTTCACGTTGTCATCGGTGTAGAATTCCGATGTTACGCCTGAGTTCTGATAGCCATACTTGTTGTCCTTTTCCTCCGTGTAGAATGTGTAGCCGTTAATATCATACGCCTGATAGGTCACGAGGTTGTGCATGGGTCCCTGCGACAAGGTGAATATGATGTTTTCCTCCGCAGAATGCGATTACAGGGGATTATCTAGGAGCGTCTTCCTAAACCAACGCGTGAAATCTGAGTTGTGCTCTTTGATTATTTCTTCCTACGTCCTCTGTATGCCCTGGTCACTATACTTCTTCTCGATTGACCTTTTGTGCTTTTGTACTCAAGGATCGACCAGTTCTAAATGTTGTAGCGCGACTAGGTTTGCTCTATCAAAGTCTACGCATCGACAATCGTAGTCTGCATGCAGTACGCGACGACCCTCTCGGTGACCCGATCCATCGAGCTTTCCAAGGTGCCTATTGACGGGAAGACCGACAGGGTTCTCGATGCCTAGATAATTCGTGCAGAAAGAGATGCACTCTTCGGCCAGAAAGCCCTTGGCTATGCTTCCATCTGGACGGGACCTGTTACGAACGTATCCTTTGATGTGTCCGTTCATCCTTTCGAACGGCATCATGCTGCGGAGGAACATCAGCCCGAGTTGGATGATATCCTCCATGATATGGACCAGCAAATGCACCATAATGTCGAAGAATGCGGGCGGGAAGTAGATCTCGAGCTCGCATAGTATCACCACGATCTCCTCTTGTAGCCTCCCGAGCTGTTTCATGCTAATTGACTTTCGAGAGACGACGTCGAAAAACTTGCAGAGCCCAAACAATGTTTCTCGGACATGCTCATCCATTATACCTCGTAGTGCAACCGGAAGTATCTGCGTCATTAGCACGGCACAATCGTGAGACTTCATCCCACTAAACCTCTGCTTAGCCTCATCTAGGTACCTGCTTATCTTGCCAGCGTAGCCGTAAGGAAATTTGACTCCTAGAAGGCACTTGAAAAACTGTTTGATCTCATCTTGGCTTAGTGTGAAGCATGAAGGGGGGCAGTAATATTCGTTCTTCTTGAACTTTTTACCCTTTCGACGACCTTGTGTCGCCTCCGACTGATGATCATCGTCATCTTCCTGATCATCAGGAGTAGGGCGTCCTCCGTGAATATCCTTCCGGATGCCCATGAATATCAAGTCGTTCCTTGCTTTAGGACCATCTTTCGTCCTATCTAGCATGTTGTTTGGGTGGCGACTAGACTCTCGCACAAGTTCTTCGTGATATGCATGATGTCAAGGCTATGAGGCGTGCGGAGAAACTTCCAGTATGGCAACTCCCAGAAAACAGACCTTGTTTTCCATACCTTCGTCAATGGCTTGTCTTGCTGCCTCTTTCGCTTCTTTCCCGGTTTAGGACACTCTTTCCAATTTTTCAGCAATTCATCCACTTCTTCACTGCTCCTCCGCTCTGGGATTCCTCGGGTCTCGGATTTTCCATTGAACAGATCTCCATGTTTTCTCCATGCATCATTCTTTCCAAGCCACCTTCGGTGCCCCATGAACACGGTTTTCGAAGACCCTGGATCTTTCTCTAGTTGGAGATAGGTCGTGTTATCCATGCACCTAACACATGCGTAGAATCCTTGGATAACCTACCCCGAGAAATATCCGCAACCTGGATAGTCTTGCATCGTAGTGACCAACGCGGCTCTCATAGTGAAATAATCTTGTGCGACAGTGTCATACGTATTGGCTCCGGATTCCCATAACATGGCTAGCTCCTCTTTCAACAGCCCGAGATATAGATTGATGTCGGTACCAGGTTGTTTTGGCCCTTGAATTAGCATACTCATTTGTATGTACTTATTTTTCATGCACAACCAGGGAGGGAGGTTGTACATCCATACAAACACGGGCCAAGTGTTGTGCGTGCTGCTCTGGCTACCGAACGGATTGAGTCCATCGGTGCTTGCACCTAGCCTGATGTTTCTCGAATCTCCACCGAATTCTGGGAATTCGAGGTTTAATGCTTTCCACTGGCTACCATCTGAAGGGTGCGTCAGCAACTCGTCCTTTTTAGGGTCATCATCATCTGCTGGCTTCTTTCTTTCCGCATGCCAGCGCATGAGATTTGCTTCCTTAGGATCTGCGAAATAGCGTTGCAGACGAGGAGTGATAGGAAAGTACCATACCACTTTTCGAGGAGCTTTCTTCCCTTTCTTGTATCGACTAACGCTGCACACCGGGCATGTGGTTTTCTCCGCATCCTCGCCCCAATAAATGATGCAATCGTTGATGCAGACGTGGTATCTAATGTGCGGTAGATCAAGAGGACACACGATTTTCTTGGCGTCCTCGATACTAGTTGGACACGTGTTCCCCTCCGGGAGACGATCGTGCCAGAATGCCATCATATCGTCGAAGCTTCCGTCGGTCCATTTGTGTTTTGCCTTCATCTCCATAGCCTTGAGCGTTACATTCAACCGGGTATCATCGGGCTTGCATCCTTCATACAATGGAGTAACCGCGTCTTTCTCAAGTTGCGCAAGCTCGGCTTTCTCTCTAGCGGCAGCCCTGGCATTACTCGTTTGCTTGAGAAGTAGTTCTTGAACATAAGGGTCCCGCACCCAGCCTGACGTTGTTCCATCGTCTGCTCCGGCATCTAGATCATCATCATCCCGGTTCCGCTCGCACCTTCACCATCTCCAGGAGACTCTTCTTCATCTCGCCCTTCCTTGCCGTGATCATGATCATGTTGCCCGCCTTCCTCATTTTCCGCCGCCCCATTTACGGCCTCATCGTCTTCGTCATCACTTATCCACCGAGTGTAGCCATCCATAAAACCATGGCGGAGCAGGTGCGCCTACAGATTTCCGGAATTTGGGTCAATCAACCAATTGAGTTTGCATCTTCTGCACGGACATCTTATCTCCGTCATGTTATTTCGTATCATGTCGGCCGTCGCGCATTTCAAAAATCTAGCCACAATGCCTTCGCTCATTATGCGGACCATGGTTGCCTGCGCGGTGTACAAGATAGAATTAGAAGTTTATTACAACCACATAACCAATGCATGCATGCAATGGTCGATGGAAAATTTTGGCATGACCTATCCTAAAATTAGGACCTTTACGAAATGCCAAAGTCTTGCCAAAATGAAAATGAATCAACATTTTGGCAAAACAATGCCAATATATGAGAGAGCATACAATGCATGCTCTCCAAACACATGAGAGCATCGATCCTCTCCATAGATATGTGACCATATATCATCCATACACATAAACACATCCTCTTATATAGACAACTTACCAAGATGAGAGACCGAGAAGATCTCGAAGGAGAGGTAAGAGACCGAGAGATGGTGGCCGGAAGGAGAGCTTTCCTCTATTATGTATGTAGCATCCAACGTAAGTTTTACATGCTACAAATGGTGAAAGAGTGGAGAAATTGAGGTGGAAGGAGGAGGGGGGCGAGATCCAAGGAGGAAGAAGGAGGGGAAAGTGAAGTGTGAGATGGTGAGATCTAGTCAAATGTGCAAAGGTGATATCTGCCAAAAAGAAGTAGCAGAACGCACATCCGTGGTGCACATGGGGGGGTGCGCCACAGGAGTAAAGAACATCTGTGGCGCACTTACTGGCAGTGCGCCACAGACGTGTTTTCCCAGTTAATAGTACGGATGGCCCGATCTTGCCTGTAGCGCACGGAGGCCATGTGCGCCACGACTACCGGCCACACCTGTAGCGCACTTCACAGGGGTGCGCTACGGCTATGTGGTCTACGGCCGATAGGGGCCTGGCCCACACACGACCGTGGCGCACCAACCTATTATGGTAGATAGTCGTAGGGCACCTGTGGCCAGTGTGTCATGCCTATTTTAGCCGTGGGGCACCACTAGCACGTGCTCCACGGATGTGCAGATTACCTATAGCCATTTTCCTGGTAGTGCACCCATGATGATGATGATGAATTGGTCAATGTTGATGACTTCATCAACACCGGCGCGGACAAATGATTGTATATGCCTTCTGTGGATGAAGAACCCTTCATAGCTCACGACCATCAAGCTGGTTGGCCCAATACATGCATGCAGCGCCTGGTCTTCCATGGTTTATCTCAAGAGACTCCTCCAGCCGCCGATCCACCACAGGAGAAACCGGGATTGGTTTTTAGCCCCAACACACTTCGAAAGGCGGCCGATGAGCAGATGGCAGTGGAGGACATTGTTGTGAAGAAGAAGCATAGGAAGAGAGGTAATAATAATAATAATGATAATAAGAAGGGTGCGAGCCAGCCTCTTCTGAAGAGGATCCGGGCTCAAGATGTCATCGTCGTACCATCCACACAATATGGCTTGCCCCGAGTGCATGTAGCTGGTGATCCGATATTGACTCCGGATATGCTCCACATCATGGTTGGACCCATGTTAACTTTAAACGAGGGTGTCAAGACACTAGAGGGCATCCTTCTTAAAGACAAAGATCCAAATTACCCGGTTTTCATGGCCAAAGTGCCATTGGACGTGGGCTTCATCGATGAACCCCCCGCAGATATATTATTCATAGCGTACAAGGACATATTCAAGTTGTTTCTCACGAAACGGCTAGACTATAACTTGGTCCGCCTATATGCGCTCAATCTAGCAATCAAGATCAAGAGAGAGAGTATCCCGGAAATCGTGATAGTGGATCCCTACTACATGCGGGACATCTAGTTGGTCGAAGGATCAGAGACACAGACCAAGGCGACGACGTACCTCGAGAAGTTCATGGTGGACAACAAGCGGAAGGACACACTTCTTTTTCCTTTCTTTCCCGAGTAAGTACACACTTGCTCATCGTTGCCATACTTATAGATTTCTTCCTTTGCTCTTTTCCAACATTCCGTTCCAATTGTGTTGCGTAGAGACAAATATTGCACACTCATCGTCCTTGCCCCGAGGTATTCGCTAGCCACGTATTTCGACTCGGGGAGTTTGACAAAGAAGACTACACCAGAATAAGGGGTGTTCTCAATGAGGCTCTCGAGGGCTACGCCAAGAAGGGATGCACCTTCATAGATAAGGGGGAATGTATCAAGGATGGCAAACACGTGTTCAAGCACGTGCTCGAGTTCCCCCTGCGTCAAGCAGCCGGCTACTGGTGGTGCCAAGGAGGCCTTCTATGTCGTCCATCACCTTAAAGGCTATGTTCGGGATTGCCAGAACCTAACGCTGCCATCTAGTCTCCAAGTATGGGCCGAAACTTTGGTGCGAATCGACGATGATGATCTTACAGAAGACTTCCATCGCATTCAGATGAACTTGTCGCAAATCATCATTGAAGATGTAAACACAAGGGGGGCCTACAACAAGCCATAGGGTTGAGTAAGAGGGAGATCGAAGAACGCCTCCGTAAGTAGGGTGACACAAGGACGTGGATGACGAAAGAGGGCTATCTACCATTCCCGAAGCCGAGTGAGAAGAAGAAGTCTTCATGATCGATGTGTGCCTCTAGCATGATCTAGTGTGTGTATATTCTCGATGGACGCCTGATGTAGTGTGTGTGTCATAACTTTAAATATCTTGTGGTCGAAATGGTCATTGTTGTTAGACTTAAACTATCTTGTGGTCGTGTTGTCGTTGAACTTATTACTTTTATGATGATCGCGAGATGCTATCTTTTAGGTTTATGGATCCTTTGTTTTATATTTGGTGAACATATATATATATATGGATGTGAACCCTTTATTAATTCTTTTCGTTGTATTTTTACTAATATGCCTTGTCGTCTATAGAGATGGCGACGAGGTGGTATGTGGTGTACATGGGTAGGGTTCCAAGAGTCTGCGAGGAGTGTGAGGATTGTCACAAACAAGTGAACAAGTTCAGCGGTAACATCTACAAAGGATACGCGACTAGAGAGGAGGCGGTACCCAAGTGGAGGAACCACCCGTGGAAGAAGAACCAGATGAAGATATTGGTCGGGCTCATGCTCTTGCTCACCATCATCACAACTGTATTCTATTTGATCCTAGTGTAGGCGGCGGTGACCACTTCATATTTGTAATGTGAGATGATATAAACTTTGTATTCGACACTTGTGTAAAAATTCGGCACTTAACACTATATATGTATCTCGATCGGGCTCTAAGTGTTTGTATTATATATATGTCGATTTTCATGCATCTACTACTTGTGCAATGTACTGTTTATACTCATCTGGATAAATCCTGTATAAATATCTGATTATACACTAGGAACGTATTTTACTTTGAATACGTGTTATATAATCAGTGGCGCATATATAAGTATAGTCAGTGACGCATAGGCTTTCTGTGGCGCATATAAGGAAATGCGCCACTGAACTTCTTCATATGGTGCATATGAAAAAATGCGCCATAGAAGTCTGAGACTTCTGTGGCGCATATCTATATGCGCCACAGGAAGCAGTTATCAGTGGGGAGATAACAGTGGCGATTAGCATATGCGCCAGAGAAGGTGCATTTCCATGCACCATAGATAAGTTGTTTCCTAGTAGTGAACCGAATCTATACCGGGTCGGCATACAGAGAAGAATCATTCCTTGAACCGGTCCACCAGCCCGCACACCAACCCACCCAGTCTAGGAACTGGACTAACCGACTTACCACCGGATTCACTTGTCTGCGCATAGAAAAGGGTCTAGTGCCCTGGAATATTTCCCTACCTACCCTCTTCACTTCTAGTACTATAAATATCTCTTATGGATCAGATCTAGGTAGAGATGAATTGAGTTGACTCTTGGCATGTGCCAAAGAACCATAGATAGGAACCCCTCTCTAGATTGAATCTATGAGTTGTATCAAGGAGTGCTGGTCTCTCCAAGTTAAGGATTCTAAAAGTTATTTGGTATCTCCTCTTTGGGATTCTACTTTGAACTACTCTCTTCTTGATTTGAATTCTACCATTTACGTTCCAATCTCTCCTCAGGTAATTCTACCGCTAGGTCTCTTGCCTCGGGATTCGATTGGGTTGGTTGTTCGAACCAATGGAAGCAAATCAGACGGTGTTTATATGTGTTTTAGGTTTGTTTGTATCTTTACTTTGCATTTGATAGCGAGAAACACTGGCACCACGACAATTCCTGAAAGCATAAACACATCATAAAACACGGGACCAAATGTGAGAAAACCAAGATGATAGAAGACTAAATAGACACCAGCGACCAAACACGTAGCAAGAAAGTCGATGCGCGGACATAAACGTTCGACACGAGGGAACATGCAGTCGTGTTCTAGAAGGACGGCGGACATGAGGGCATATATAGGACACTTGTGACGCATAGCCAGGAGGCTGTCGTACACGCGACATGTCGGCAACGTGACAACACACCTACGCCAGCATGGATGTCATGTGGGCGGGGAGCCGAGTCATCACCCGCCGAGCGGAGCCGAAATGAGGTACGTGGTTGGCTAGGAAAAATCATCGGGATGTCCAAAAATCGAAGAAAGAAATAAATCCACACGACTTAAAATAGTATCTATATTTCTAAGTTCATATATAATAAAAAGTGCAATTGCAAAGTGTTATATTAACTTTATTACTGATCTAGATGAGTGAAAATTTAAAATTAGGCTTATATAAGATTTGATATAGAAAAAATATGCAATGCCCTATAGTGATCACTAAATGTTTGTGTAGTTTCATTATGTTTTCAGAAACAAATGAAATGTTTTGGATAACAAGTTCTGAAAGGGAATGTATGCCCCATGTGTGGTTTTGATAATTAATGACAATCTCTATAGACTAACGTGTAAATTGAGTTTCACTTGTAGGTTTGTCCATTGGCATCGCTTGGACCATGTGTTGGTTTCAAGGTTGAAAAAGAAGAAACAATATTCGAGGGTTATGTGCCTATTGGAATCAAGAAGAAGAAGAAGATCAAGTATGTCTTTAAGAAGAAGAAGATAGAGTTCCTTATGGTCATCTTCAAGAAATCATCAAGAAATGAAGGTCAAGCTCAATGTGCGTCATCTCTAGAAGATCTCATGCTTGAAGCTTGGCATCCTCGGTGATTATGGAGTGATGAAGACAAGTTCATAGAAGAGGTTTCCCCATGGAATTTTGGGGAGCATTTCACAAGTCTTCATCAAGCAAGAGCAAGCAAGGCAATCAAGAAAGGTGTTCCATCTTGAGAAGGACAAGACGGTCTACAATCAAGCTCAAGTGGAATGCTTAAAGCAAAGTTATGATCTTGATAGGCTTTCTATTTTACCGGTCTCTTATAGTGTTGGGAGACCAGGTTTGTACTATCAAGAGGGGCTTCCGAGCGAGTGCGCGATCGTATCTTTCGGAGAGAGCTCAAACCTTTGCATACATAGCATCATCTTTATTGGTTGTTGTTTGGTTCTTGTCCATGTGAGAATCTAGAGTTTATGGTTATCTTTATAACAAGCTCTAGTTCATCAAAAACCGATTTCCCTTGCATATCTTATTGCGTTTTTGATCTTGCGAGTTTTCTGGCTCCACACCTTGGGAGATATCTCACATATATATATTCATGATATTTTCTTCCTTGGATTCTACACGTCGTTATCTTTCCAACAAAATTGATTTCATCTTGTTTGGAGTTCGGATGCAAAAGTTGTGGCAGTTTTGGTTCTGGAGTTTCTGCCTGACCGGTAGTTCCGGCGAGCCACCAGTAGTATCGGTAGGGAATTTTTGCCATCGTTTGTACCGGTGGAAGTACCAGAGCAACTTCCGGTAACCCCATTTTCGGTTCGATACCCTCTATGTTTTGGAGTGTCCTATTTGTCGGAACGTCAGTCGGATTTTCTGCCCACCGGAATTCGGTGGGCCAGTGATAATCCGCCAGCTCGCTTATCTGCCTCGCTCGCTGTTTTACGACCATTGAAAGGTCAATCGCCCACCTAGCGGTACTACCGGTCATGCACGAAAGTGTGCATAACGCCTAGATCGGGGAGCCCTTTAAAATGAGCTCTCCTTCCCCTTCGTGGGGTTAACTTGCTTTGCTTGGTTTTGGCTTTCTCTCTCTCCTTCATTGTTGACCTTGAAGAGCTTGCCCTCTCTCCTTCCCCCTCCTATGATTCTTGCATCTTTTTGAGGGATTTGAGAGAGAAGATCTAGATCTACAACCCCCACCAAACCAAATCCCTTCTTTGTGAAGGAATCCTTGGAATCTAGATCTTGGAGAGTTTTGTGTTCTCCTCTTATGTTCTTCCTCTCTTATTCCCCCAATAACTTTTTAGCTTTGGTGGAATTTGAGAGTGAAGGACTTGCCTCTTGCATTTGGTGCATAGGTTTGAGTTCTCCTCGGAGATTCGGCTAGTTCAAGCTCTTGGGCTTATTTCTCTTGGGTTCTTGGAACCCTAGACGGTTGTGTGGAGTTGTAGTGTGTTCTTGGGGGCTCCAATTGAGTTGTGGAGACTCCCCAAGCTTGTTGGCCTATTGTGGCATTGTGGAGCCTTTGTGGCGTTTCTTGGTAGCCCTCTAATTGATTTGTGGAGATCGCCCCAAGCCTTATACGGGTTCGGTGACCGTCCTCAAGTGTCCCACAGTGGAACATGAGTAGGCCTTTGTGACGAGCTCACGGGAGAATAGGGTGAGCCTTTTCTGGCGTCGATGAGTTGCGTGCCTTCACATCTTGGGGTGAGGCCTTGTGTGGCGTTGGGTGAGCATCGAGCCACCACACCTCGAGGTGAGCCACTTGTGGCGTTCGAAGTACATTGCACCACCGTACCTCTCCAACGGAGACGTAACTTCTTTGGAAGTGAACTTCGGGAAACAAATCATCGTCTCCGTGTCCATCGGTTATCTCTCAACTGAGCCCTTTACTTATGCAATTTACATTGTGATAGCCATCGTGCTTGAAGTATATTATCTTGCTATCATCTTGTTGCTTGTCTTGCTTAGTATTGAATTGCATGCACTAGACAACGCAACCAACAGTCCGAACTGATGGAAAGGGCTAGGCAATATATTTCAACACTCACCCTACGTCTTTGCCCTTTGGCCTATTATGACGTTTGTTTGGGGAGTCGCAATATTTGTTTTTAATTTTTGCGTTGGCCAGGATTTGATCCTAGGACCTCCTGCTCTGATACCATAAATAATTGCGGAATATACTGATTGTATTGATATTGCAAGAGGTGATTACATCGTGAGCCCTTATGTTGTTTATATAGTACTAGAAGACTTGGGGGGCAAGAAGACTAATAGAGATAGACTTAGATTATAATATGAAACTACCTAATATTTCCAAACCGTAATATACTCTAACACTTAGCATAGGTTGTTGGGCACTTAGTTGAACCTAGTTGATATAGGTTTTGGCTTGTTAAATTAAACGTTAAGTTTTATTTCGCATTTATTAGAGCCTAAACCGTAATAATTTTAAAACGCCTATTCACTCCCCTTTAGGAGACATCGATTTCTCTTTAAAGTTCATTATGACAAACTAGGTATTCTGACGGCCTTAAACCTAGGAGTTTTTTTCTTATAGCTTATGTGTTTGATGATCGCTGAAATATCCAAATAAGTTAAATGTCATTTCACCTGTTCCAAGACTCTAATAAGGTGAGGCCATATGAAGTTATATAAATTCATAGACTCTAAAAGGGCCAGATACTAGGACAAAGTATATACCATGAGCGGAGCATGATAGGCAATGTAGTTTCATTGGTGTCTATATAATCATGCTAGCTAGCTAGATTATTGACTCTAGTGCAAGTGGAAGACCGAAGAAGTTAATTCCTTAGAGACAATTATTATTATTATTATTATATAACTCCAAGTTCATTATTTATGTTTATAATTCTATGCTAAATCTAATTTGCAAATGTAGAAATATGAACATCGGGTTGTTTCTAGTCATGCCTCTAGGATTAGCTCATGTGTTGTGAGATGATCTAGTTTCCTGATCATGGGTATAACTGTTATAGTAACAAAGGATACCAGTAACAACGGGAGTACATTGTTAAATGAACAAGGGTACTAAACTGATCCAATGAATGATTTATTATGAGATCTAATCATCTTGTTGATAGTTACCACTAATCATTATATTAAAAATAATTTCTTAGACCATGAGAATATCAGGTATCCTCATACTAGAAGATTTACTTTAGAGGTTATCCAAACACCATCCTGAAAAGGTGACCAGTGATCTGATCTTCAGGTACTTCGTGAAGTATGTCTATGAACTTGGATAGTTTAAGAATAGAATATTGCTCCTTATAATGATGAAGAGAGATAATCTGGACTCACTCGGTATTACAATGTCACCCTATCATCTGCGCAGAGAAATTAAGATGTTGATCATAAAGTAGACAAGCAAAGAGAGTGAAACTGGAAAGAGGATAATAATCAAGAGTTACTTCATAGGAATATTAAAATCTCGCCTCAGGTTGTCACTAATATTGTGAAGCTCGGGGATTAACACTTTTATAATAAACGAGTTCACTCGATGATTCGTGTAATATAATTGAGCCATCATGGTCGTTTAGGTCCTGTTGTTGGTTATTAACCCAAAAGAGTTTTTTGATGTCATATCTGCATATTAGCAAACCTGACCATGCCACACGCTTAATGTCTTACAATCAAGTTATGATAATTTTATATATGGTATGTGGTTGAGAGAATTATACATATAAGTTCCAGAGATACGAAAATAGTGTTATTAAAAATAGTCTTAAAGAGAAACATAATCGTTCTAGAGACACAACCTAAATTAGGAAGGTAGTTTCAAAATTGTCAAAAATGTTTTCGAAATTCATGGGTATCTACTAGCTTTCTTGCCTTATCACAAGCTATTGAGAACGGATCTAAGGGCATCCCTACCTACAATCCTTCCTCGGTGCCCCATTCCTATCTTCTTTTCCAGATCCATTTTTTACATTGAGCAGGGCCTTTATATCCCTAGCTAAGGTTCGTACAATCCCTCTATAAGTATTTATTAGTGGCTTCGCCCTTTGGCGGAATAGTTCTAGAGTTGGTTTCATGTTGTAGAGAAATCGAAAGAAGTTTCAAGAAGAAAACTAAAAATCAATCACGTATACGAAATAGTTTCTAGAGAAAATGGACATGAATTGCAGCCCATATGAAGGGGTGGCGCATGGGCCACCAAGGCCCACCATGAGATGGTGCATGGGCCCTCTAGGGGATGCACCAAACCTTCCTTATTTGTTTGGAGCTACTTTTAGGAAAGTCCAGGTTATATGTTCTACTAAAATTATGAGAATATCACCATTAATTACGGAGATATGATAGTTTGCATAGAGGGAAGAGAATGATCTCCACTTATGAGTAGAGATGCACTTTCCATAGGGGGTAGGCACCACCTCTGGCCCCACCTTGGCCACCGACCATCCTAGGGGAAACCCTAGGGCGCCCCACCCTCCCCCTCATCCTATATAAAGAGAGCCACACCTCCCATTGGAGACACACATTATTCTCTCCACATGGTGGCTGCATCTCTCTCCCTCATGGAGACTTCTCCACATACGCCGAGATGTTGCAAGATTTATCACCGTCGGCGCGAAGCTCTAGCCGGCGGGACGCTGCATAGATTCAAGAGTTGTACGCCTGCAACCCACCAAGGGTTCGTCCTTAAATCCTTAGTTTGAACTTCTCCTTACGACTTAGAGAGATACGCCTAGCTGTGGGGATCGACATGGTCGTCATCAATAATTTCACCGAAATCTCTTCCGCCCGTGACCAATGTAAATCTGACCGATAATTACATGGACCCTATCACGTGTTCACTCCGTTACATAATCCTTGTTGTGATTATAGTTTAAATTTAAACTAAAATCATGATAAACGGAGGGAGTATTTTAATTTTTTTCTTGCGTGTGCATCGAGTATGCACATTTCCACGCTTCTAATCGAATGTCCATTCGCCGCAGCTACGAGCGGGTGATTGGAGCTCGGAGGCACCTATCCTGAGAGCATCTCCACTCGTTGGTCGTTCTCAGGCCGAAATCTGGACCTAAATAGCGTCGGACGGACGAAGGTTTCGGCCTGGGAATAGCCGATTTTCCGCTCGCGTTCCCAGGCCGAGTTCCCAGGTCGGCGTATTTTCGCCGAAATTTGGCTCAAATTCGTCCAGTTTTCGGTAATACGAATACAGAGCAATGTTTGGCATAATTCTGGACGAAATTAAACACAATTTGGCATAAATTAAACACAGCTCAGCGAAGTAGTCAGCGTACAACATGCAGTAACCCTCCGCTCTCTGCCTTGCTTTGCACTTCTGGCAACCCTTCGCTGAGCCTCCACGCTTCGGTGTTGCGATGCATGTCGGTACCGTGCGAGAGGCGAGATTTACGTGACGTCTTGGCCTGCTGGCGTTCTCTTCCTCCAACAACATGGTGAACAGCTCTTCATCGTCGGAGTCCATGGTCGAACGGAACAATCGTCGAACACTTGGTGGGCGAGGTGGTGGGAGCTCGAAGCGTGGCCGAGCTATGACGAAGGAGGGGGTCGGCGAAATTGGCCGAGGCTGCAGGGGGAAGTTGCGGCGGTGGCGGCAGACCTATCTGAGCGTGAATCGTCTTGAGTGAACTTCGAAGCCAAGCATGCATGGGGCGAAGGGGAATCCTTCGCTGCGGAAGAGGCGAGTGGTGGTGAAAGAAATAGGATGTCTCGTCGACAGGGCTGACCCACCCTTGTTTTCGCTTCGTCCGGCGTTTTCAGCGTGTTTCCGTCGCCCCGGGAACGTCCTGAGAAGGCCGGACGTATTTTGGACCAAATCCGGACGAAACAAGGATATTGAGAACGCGACTAAGCCAAATTTTGACGCCTAGATCAAAAATATGCTCTGATAACGGCGTGCTGGGAAGCCGAGTGAATATGTCCTTGGACACGTTTTTCGGATAGTCAATACTATGAATAATGGAAAGTTCACGTGCCACTGTCAGCTCAGAACGTGGCCTTTGTTCGTTGTTGCTCCCTGCCCCGTACTGGATTTGGATCCGAGCCGTTGCCCGGTGCCCCCAAACCGCGGCGGTCGGTGGATCCCGTTGCCGGTAGTTAGCCCGTCGAGCAGCAGAGGTTCTTTTTTTCTCACGAGGCAGCTTGCTTTACTTGCCGCTGCCGCGCTCCCTCGGCAAGCAAGCGAAGCAAAGCAGGCGGAGCCGAGATTCGATTCCCCGCCTCCCCGCTGCTGGGGCGCGCGCAACGCAACCACCACCAACCTCCCGGGATCACGAGACCGCACCACACTCCCCCCACGCAGCTGCGGGAGCTCGAGATCTGAGCTGAGCCGGGCTCTGCTTCTGCGCCCAATGCCGCGAGGGAGAGGAGCGGCGGCGGCGAGCCGGTAATACTCCTGACCCGTCTCGGGAAATGAGGCCGCGGAGGCATTCCTACGGAAGGGGCGGCAGGAGCGCGGCGGCGGCGGTGCTGCTGGTGCTCTGCCTCTGCGTCACCGGCGTGTTCCTCCTGCTGCTGCACGGCTCCTCCCCGCCCCTGGAGGCCGAGGGAGGGGAGAAGAAGGCGGCCGCGGAGCGAAGGAGGGAGGAGGCGCTGGTGGTCCAGGCGGAGGTGGAGGAGGCGCCGCTGCCGCCGGGGAACGCGAGGATCGCCTTCCTCTTCATCGCCCGCAACCGCCTCCCGCTCGACCTCGTCTGGGACGCGTTCTTCCGAGTACGCACGCCCCCATGTCCTTTTTTGCTTGCCGTCTCGGATGCACCAAATGCCGGTCTGACAAATTGCACTGCGATTCTTGTGCGGATTTAGGGCGACAATGAGGGGCGGTTCTCCATCTTCGTGCACTCGCGGCCAGGGTTCGTGCTCACTCGCGCCACCACCCGCTCCCGCTTCTTCTACAACCGGCAGGTCAACAACAGCGTCCAGGTTAGTAGTGCTCTGCCAGTTCCGACCATTATGATCTCTGCGTTCAGCGCTGCGCTGCTGCTCACATGGTTGCCAACTTGGCATTCAGGTGGATTGGGGGGAGGCGAGCATGATCGAGGCCGAGCGCATCCTTCTCAGCCACGCCCTCAAGGACCCCTTCAACGAGCGCTTCGTTTTTGTGTCTGACAGGTACAGCTGCTGATTTTCAGTTCTGGCCTAGAATTTGCACAACAGAGTGACCTCGATTGAAGCAGAAGAACTAGGTCCCATAATATAAGATGTTATTACAATCAATTTACTCATGTATTTGTTGTAATACTCCCTCCGTTCACTAATGTAAGACCTTCTAGCTTTCATTGGAAATGCATGTATCTAGACTTGTTTTATTGTTTAGGTTCATCCATTTTAGTCCGAATCCAGTTTACTTTAAAATATCTAGAAGGTCTTACATTACTGAACAGAGGGAGTAACATCTTATATTACGGGATGGACGGAGTAGTATTTTGCACATCGATTACATTGTGCTTGAGTTCTTGCTTCAATACTAATAAATAAAGTATTTTTCTGAGAGAACCGAATCCTAACTAGTAAGTTGCTCAACACTAACTTTATCGACAAACATGACCATTATATTCTTCTGTAAATGAAAAAAGTGCTCAAAAACTTATGGGCATTATAAAGCGGAAATCTGTTTTGTGGAACATATGAGTAATTCATCATGCTCACATGATCAGTCGTTTCTGCACTTCTAAGCCTGTATTAGGAACTGTAATGTAGTAGTGCTAACAAATAATTGGAAATCTTATGGTTGGTCGAAGTGGATGTTGTGTAGTCCTGATTTTCCATTGGTTATACTCCCTCCGTCCTAAAAAGGATGTTGCAAGTTTGTTAAATTCGGATGATTCTATATACTAAATCTTGTCTAGATACATTCAAATTTAGACAACTCTGCGACATCCTTTTTAGGACGGATGGAGTATATTGGATAACTGCATATAACGGGAATCAGCATGTTATCTGTACACATTTTACCAAATTCGGGTGTGCTGCAAATTTAGCTATGTTTAACAGGACTGAAGCTCTGGTGTTTGCCTCAATATTTTTAATACTCCACAATTCGACATATATTTTTACCAACATTTTTGTTGCCAATTATTCACAATCTATTGACCTGTCTTAATATCAAATTCGTGCTTACTAGGATCTTCTTCTCTCTGCCAGCTGTGTACCATTGTATAATTTCAACTACACGTATGACTACATAATGTCTGCATCAACCAGCTTTTTGGACAGGTATAAGCATCTCACTTTTGCATTATGTTTCCTGGCCTTGGTTAAGAATGAGTTCTGGACACGTATAAGCTGTTATATCTATGAATGATATTATTAATTCAGCGCAGCCTTTTCCATTTTAATTTGTGTTAGTATTTGTATGCACCTTGACCTCTTAGATGTGGATTGCTAGCATAAGCTTTGGTGTATGCACTTTGCAGCTTTGTCCATATTAAATATTAATACATCAGCTTTTCTTTTAGCTCATGTCATAATCTGAGTACTAATAGCATCCAATTGTGTAATGCTGGAGCAGTTTTGCCGATAATAAAGGGGGCCGGTACAATCCACGAATGGACCCAATTATCCCAGTGGAGAACTGGAGAAAAGGCTCACAGGTACCTTTCCATTGTACTGATGACAGACAAATATAAGAGTTCGACTTGAATTTTTCTGCGTCAAACTAACTCTTTCTGGTACCTCTGCCGCTGCAACTCCCTGTATGAAGTGGGCTGTGTTAATTAAAAAGCATGCTGAAGTTGTGGTTTATGATGATGTGGTGTTACCAGAATTCCGGAAGCATTGCAAGGTATGTGCCTCAATAAGTTTATGAGCTATGTGAAGAAAGTTTCAGTATAGTAACATAGTTTACATATGGCTCTTAACTTGAAAAATAGTATGGAAGTTAAATAGTTGAACACTTCTCCGTCATTTTACTTTGTTATGACAGTTTTTGCGTGCATACATACAACGCTGTAGTTCGCTCTTATTATATTTACAAATGACAGTTTTTGCATATGTGCATACCTGGGAAGTCGATCCCTTTCCTATGTTTGTTCTTATTAAAGAAATAATATCTTTTATGTACCACAGAGAAGGCCCTTACCGGAGTTCTGGCGGGATTGGGACAAACCTATTGTAAGTGAGAGTTTTTAATACCTATCCATTTACATTTTAGAGCATCTTGAATTCCAGAACTTGTCGTTCATGTTTGTCGGTTTCTTCCATGAAAATTGTTCATTGTTAGTTTTGCACTCAATTTGTACCTGGGGTATGTTTAGGATACATATGATAGATTAGAGTAAACATGAAGCTATTCACTGTGAGTAATGAGGGTTCAGTGTGGGGCTCTGCGTTACGTGGCATTGAAGTTACCATCTGTTCTTATTCTTGTGACATGGATTTCACAACTGGACTTAATCCTCTCCCTGTATTTACTTCAGTATTGGATACTAAGCATCAATGTTAATAGAGTTTTGTTTGTCTTTGTCAATAGTATGCAATAGTAAAGAGGCATTGAATTCTGAAATGATGGAGAAGTTGAACTTATACCTACAATAGATAACATTAAGTGAGATATTTTACGTCGTTCAGAAGGATCAACTATACAGAAGTTTAAACAAAGTTAAATTAATCTGTGTTATGTCTGTAATAACTCTCTGCCACCATATGCCCTTTGTGCCAATGAAACCAAACTTTAAGCACACAGTAGATTTTAATTTCTTCAGATTGCACAGAAGCACTTCCCATATATATACTATTCTTACATTTCTTAAAATGTTATCTTAACCAAATAATTACCTAAGCTTTTGCTAATGAACTCAATATCTACATCTGTTTGTGGTGGTTTTGCAGAAAAAAAATGTATATTTGGTTCTTATTTTTTTATGTTCTCGTTTGACCCAGCCTGCCGAGGGATGGAAGGCACACAACTGCATACCAGATGAGCACTATGTTCAAACATTGATTGCAGTAAGTCAGTAATAATTGCAACATGCCCTGAATCTGCTCTCTGCACATATGCACATGACCTTTTCCGGCTGCAGCAAAGTGGTCTTGAAGAAGAACTTACGCGGAGATCGGTTACACATAGCGCATGGGATCTATCATCTTCTAAAGATCGTGAAAGGCGTGGATGGCATCCTGTAACGTACAAAGTCTCTGATGCTACTCCTGCACTTATAAAATCCATTAAGGTGTGTTTTCTTAAACTTTGAACACTTTATTCCCTAAAAAAGATGATAATATGGTTTCATGCTTAAAATGAAACCAGTGGTGCTTTTACCATTTGATGGTTTGATTTGCTTTTGTTTGATAGTCATTTCAGGAAAACGCAATGACATTGTGTTTTTTTACATTGCAAAGAAGAGTTATGGAGTACAATCCACCGAGTAGGTGGGATTACAGAGCTTGAACAGCTCGCTTATTACAAGAAAAGGAAAAACCGTCAGTGAACGTCCCAATCTGTTGGGATGAGGACTCGGAGGCCGAGCGCTCCTGCTCTTGCCCACAGCGCCGCTTCATCCCCGATCTTCGCATTGAGCTTGGGGACTGAAGGGCGTTCCTTGTCAAAGAGGCAAGCGTTTGGTTGCTTCCAGATCATCCAAGCGACGAGCAACGTAGCTGAGGCTAAACCCTTGCGCATAGGTTTGGGAGTGGCGCGCTTGGCCGAAATCCACCAGTCATATAGCGTGAGCTCGTCCTCAGGTTGCCTATAGGGGATTCGCAGCCACGCAAGCATGTCGTACCAAACCTGCCTAGAGAAGGGGCACTGGACGAGCAGATGTTGCATCGACTCGAAACCCTGGTCGCAGAGAAAGCAGTGGTAGTCAAGCTGGTGTCGCTGTCGCCGCTCCGCAGTCCAGCATCGATCCTTGTTGGCTAACCAGATGAAGAACTTGACGCGGGGTGGCGCCCAGGTTGTCCAAATGAGCCTCCAGGCATGGCAGACTGTGGATCCATGGAAGGATGCAAGGTAGCAAGACTTAGCCGTGTAGGTGCCACTTGGATTCCATCTCCAGATCAGCTGATCAGGTTGATCATTGAGCGTCGTGTGTTGAACCTGGCGCCAGATGCGCAAGTATTGCCCAATTTCATCGATGCCGACGACGCCGTGGATGTCTCGAGCCCAATTGTGGTTGAGGAGCCCATCCGCGACGGTCCTCTGCTTCCGTCTTCGCTTGGGGACACAGGCATAGAGGTGAGGGGCTAATTCACCGATGGATTTGCCATTAATCCATCGGTCTTCCCAGAACTTGCCGGTGCACCCGTCTCCAATGACCCAATTGGTGGAGGCGAAGAACATGTCTCTCTCTTGTTTGGAGGTCTGTAGATCGAGCCCACTCCAAGCTCGCCCGGGGTCCGTTTTGCTGTACCAGAGCCAACGAAGCCGGAGTGCTAATCCAGCCCTCTCCATATCCTGGATGCCGAGCCTACCATGAGACAGAGTCCGGCAAACAGCGCCCCAATTAACATGGCAGTGCCCTCCACTGGCTTTGGCACGCCCCTCCCATAAGAACCCTCTTTCCACCTTCTCAAACATCTTGATGGTCTTCTTGGTGGGGCGAATTGCCATAATTTGATGGATTGACATCGCATTCAGCACAGATTTAACGAGAGCGAGCCGCCCAGCCTTATTCATCAGGCGAGATTTCCAAGTGGGGAGCTTTCCCGCTGCCTTGTTGACAAGTGGCTGCATCTGTGCACTGGTGGGCTGTCGTAACGTGAGCGGTATCCCAAGATAGGATAGCGGCAGCTCCGCGATCTGGCAGCCAAGTGTGCCAGAGACCATCGCCGCATCCTCCGGCGTGCAGTTGAGCATTGTGGCCGACCTTTTCATGTAGTTCACTCTCAGGCCTGATGCTCTGCCAAAAAGCTCCAAGATCGCCTTGACGGCATCAATGTCAAGCGGGGTTGGGTGGCAAAACAGGGCCACATCGTCGGCGTAGAGGGAGATCGCCGGTATAGGACGTCGTGGGTGGAGTGGTTCGAGGATGCCCAGCTCGACGGCGCGCAGGATGAGGCGCCCAAGGATGTCCACGGCGAGAACAAACAGCTGCGGGGAGAGGGGATCCCCCTGCCTCACCCCCCTCCTGGGCCAAATCGGTGGACCAGGCTCACCATTCAGCAGCACCCTTGTGTTGGCAGAGGAGAGTAAGATGGCGAGTAGGTCCAGAAATTTGTCGCCAAACCCGTAACGACGAAGGACCTCGAAAATGAATGACCAGGAGATGGTGTCAAATGCCTTTGCCAGATCCAATTTCAGCAGTACCCTTGGCATGCGCAGCTGGTGGAGCAGACGCATCGATTGCCGGACTAGCACAAAGTTGTCGTGCAGGCATCTTCCGGCGATGAACGCGTTTTGTGTCTTGCTCACTAAGCTGTCGAGTCTTGGCGCGAGACGTAGTGAGAGGATCTTGGCAGCCACCTTCCCAACCAGGTGCACCAGGCTGATGGGGCGATAATCTCCAAGCATTTGCGTGTCCGGTCGCTTGGGGAGGAGAGTTAGCAGTGCTTGATTCAGCCTGTGAAAGCCCCTCCCTCGTAAGGCATCAAGCTGGCGGAAGACTCCGAGGAAGTCCTGCTTTACAATTGGCCAGCAAGCCTGGAGAAACTCAGCCGTGAATCCGTCAGGGCCAGGCGCTTTACGCGCCGGCAGACGTCGGATTGCACTCCATATTTCCTCCTCAGTGAAATCAGCATCAAGGCCAAGCAGGTCTTCGGTCGGCGCAATTAGGCCATCGAGGTTTAGTGTGCACTCACGATCTATACCACAGCCCAGCAGATTGTTGAAATGTGCAAAGGCAGCCTCGGCCATGTCGGTCTGCTCCGTCAGCACGCGATCCTCAACCACAAGGCGATGCACCCGGTTCTTTTGCCTGCGGTAGGAGCACTGCAGGTGGAAGAACGTCGTGTTCGCGTCACCGTCCTTGAGCATGGCGATCCGCGCACGCTGGCGAGCGATGGTGCGCTCCAGAGACGCATACCCAAGATAGCAACGCTTAAGCGTCTTGTGCAACCAGGTTTCGTGAGGCGTCAGGGGTCTGTCCTCTTGGGATTTATCAAACCTGAGGATGATCTCTCTAGAGATAGCCATCTTGTGACGAATGTTCCCGACTGATTTTGCGCTCCAACTTGAGAGCTTCCTGGCTGTAGCCTGCATTCTGCGCCATTGAATGAAAAAGTTGATATACCTAGCAACAAGATAAGGAAATAATGAAGACACATTATTATGTGTCACTTTTGAAACCTATTGCTCTTCATGCAGAATTCTCAAAAAAGGCTGCAGTAGGCTGCATGCCTGTCAAAATAAACTAGCTGTAAGACGCGCATAGGGCAGTATGTAACTGTTCACTGATCTATTTCGCAATTTTGTAGGATATTGATAATATATATTATGAGACTGAATATAGAAAGGAGTGGTGCACAAGCAATGAAAAACCAGCGCCTTGCTTCCTTTTTGCAAGGAAGTTTACACGTGGAGCTGGTCTGAAGCTTCTTAACTCAGTGAGTTCAGGATCTTTAACTTTTGATGTACATGAGCATGCACAAACATAGGCAAACTTTGGACCTAGTATGTTTGCCTAAGAAATCACATTGTGCTTCCTTAATGTAACTCCTCATTTCTATATTTCCTTTGTGCAGTCATTTATAGCAACAAGATGATGAATATAGTCCAGAAGGCTTCTGCCATGTAAAGGTTTCGCCCTTGCAAGCAGAATACTGTCACTTTGCACATACCTAAAGGAAAGGAAAGGGGTGGAGCGAACAGAAAATGACAGCGATATTTTGAGTGTTAGTAACTTGTGGCACTCTGGAAAGTGCAATAGGTCTTGTAAAGCGATAAACTTTTGCTTCATATAGTGCCAACGTTAGTACACGTGTTAGCTTGCAGCTCAGTATTGTAATTGTAACTGGAACTGTACGCAATGATCTGCAGTTGGATCTGGAAGAACCACTTCAGTTTTGAAGCTGTCGTGTCTCGTATCTTGCATCATGTGCATTCATTCAGCATTATATGGTAATGTGAATGCACATCCAACATATTGAACTGCATGGTTCACATTGATTCATATCATACTTGCCAATGATCTAGATGGTCGGAATTCTGCTTCATCAGAAACATGGTACATATCTACTCCCTCCGTTTCAAAATACTCCCTCTCTCCAGAAATAACTGAGTTGGGTTTGTCTAGATTTAAATGTATCTAGACGCATTTTAGTGTATAGATACATTAGAATTTATACAAACTCAAGTCCGTTATTTATGGACGGAGGGAGTATAAGATGTTTTAGCTTTGTGAAATGAATGTATCTAGACCCCTTTAGTGTTTAGGTTCACTACGAACTGTACCCTAAGAGGCTAAGAGGCATCTAGATATATTTGCTTCACAAAGCTAAAACATCTTATATTTTGAAACGAGGGAGTACTTCTTTATACTTTATAGCCTCAGTTCTGATTGTACTAGTTAACTTTCCAAGTTACAAGTACAGTATTCAGGTACATGCATGTCAACGGCAAGAGCTGCACTCTTCCTGTGCCAATGGCGTTGCTCCAGCAATCTAATATCGTTTGAGTTGTTGACATGATTCTGATGTAATGACGTGATACACTTGACTCCTGCCCGTGATGTATGCTGCTTTGGACCTGAAGAGACCATCAAATCGTTCCATGACCATGACCCTGTGAGGTAAATGATTTTCTGCCACATGCCCATCTCTGTGTGTTGCTCCAGCAGCTTCATCTGTTTGTTATTTTGCCTCTCATGTTCGATTCCTAGTCCTACATTTCATTGTATAGCAATTTCTCCTTCAAGTTCTCCTCTTATGGGTGGATCTAGTGCAAGATATATATTGTGATGATGATTTTTGTGGTGCCGAAGTTGTGAAAAAGAGAAAAGTGAATGATGGATGCATGTTAGTTTGCTTGCTGTTAGCCTAGTGTCTCTTTCAAGCTCTGCATTGTTACTATCACTGTGATCCATTGTCGAGAACGTCTGTTGGTCTGTAGTGCTAAAACAAAACTGAACTATTGTGCTAACACTCCCATCTATTTCACATTTGCAGATTTCTCAAACTGCTTTCATCAATTTGCTTGCCTGATAGGAAGCAGGTAAATAAATTTGAGAGCCTGAGTGAGAAATGATGGTGTGGTTGTGTTATGTGTCTGTCCATGTTCATTTTGCAAGCATTTGTTCCGAGTAGTTTTTTTGAGAACTTTGTTGTGAGTTTTCCGAGCAGGTCTTTTAAAGTTGGCAGATATTGTTCTGTCATGAACAAAGTGGAGAAGAGCCTTTTTCTTCTTTCCAAGTACTCAGAATTTTCTGACACGGAAGTGAAAGGAGCTGGAGGACCTGTCCCATTTTTCTACAGCAAGATTACAAGCATAAACTGTAGGAGCTTTATTGGTTCCATGTTCTAAGCTAGAATACACCAAAGTTTCGGCGGAAACACAGGACCAAACAATCGATTTTGACTACTCAGGTAAATTATTACAGTCCCGAACAATATTCTGTTTTTGTATTTAAATCAAAAGACAAAGAGTAACTGGTTAAAAGATCCAGAATCAACTGAAATCAATCATAGGTTGGACAAAATCACTAGTTTGATCGACACAGAAGTTAGGCAGTCACAACACAATGTTTGTCATCATCTTGAACTTTCTGTTATCACATAGTGAGAGCATAGGAAGAAAGAAGTTCGAACCAAGAAAATTAAACCTGCACACAAGTTGCTTAGGATACATCATTTTGGAGGAAAAAACAAACGTACAATCGTAAGAGAAATTCCTACTCCTATAATTTGTATCTTAGGATTGCGGTGAAGAAATATTATAGGAAATGGATTTTGTTTCCTAAAGGTTATGGAGGAAATCACACACGAGGTCTAACCTTATGGCCATACTCTTTTGAAAATTCAAATCCTCTGTTTCCTCGATGCTCACGTTTACTTTCCTGCATCGTGTACAGAGCCTACTTAGGGAAAGGGAGGATAGCATTGTCATTTAAAGATAATGAGCATGCCTGCCTAAGCCGAGTTTTCCTTTTTATTAGAACCAAAGACTATGCTACTAGTAGTAAAGGTATATATAAACTGGTAGGTAAAGGTAAGGTACAGCATGGCACTAAAAGGAGTGTGCAGCCATTTTCAAAAGATCAATGAAAAATAACACCATAGTATTGCTGGAATTCCAATTGAAACGATGGTTCCAATTCTATGACAACCAAACATCGTTTGGTATAGAAACTCGATTCAATTCCACGATTCCGGCACGATATGATGGCTACCAACGTAAATGTTTTCTCTTGAATCACATGGAAAAAGTAGCCCATAGAAAAATTCCAATGGTTTCCAATCCTACAAACCAAACAAAGCAGTATAGTTGTTCCAAAAAATAAAAAAACAGGATAGGAAAAGATCCTAAGGAATAGAATCCTCTAGGTCTCTTTGACTCTGAAAAAATAGGAATAGGAAAAAGACATGATTAGACTTGTTTGGTTCAAAGGATATTCAAAACACATAAATAGAAAAATTGTAGGAATAAGATGTCATGACATGTTGAAACATGTAGGAATTGTACACACAGGAATTTGTAATGCATGTCCTTTGCATGAAGAACACATGATTTTTTCAGAAAGGTTGTGCGTTTGTCATAGTTGTCATAGAAACAAAGTAAATTTTCATGAGTTTGGACTAAAGGGGAAAAGTGAACAAGCAAAATTCATGTACTACAGAATCTTGTTGGTAGAATGCACCCCACCCCAGCATTAGCAGCAGCAATTTGCTCCCACCGAGATATCTTTAAGTCTTTCCCCCACACCACCCTTTCCAAAAGGCAGCAGCGCTGCATCCCTCCCCAGCAATGCAGCAGGAGCAGTGTGGCTATTGTCTCCCTGTGGCCCTGTACCTGTAGGTTTGGTGCATAGAGCGGCCAAAAGCGCAGGATGCACTGCGCAAATGGCAAGCCCTAGTGGTGGTGCAGGCTGGAGAATGACCGTGCTTGCAGATGGTCCTACTACCTCACTTTCCATGCATGGTGTCTTTTTCCTTGCAGCTCAAGTCCAATGATCAAGCGATTCAAGTCCATGCATTATGTGTGTTATTAGCCCTCTATTATGATCAAGGGTACAAATGGTTGTTGTTTTTACATAGCATACAACATGGGTCTTGCAATTTGGCCAGCATGTGCACTACTGCACTTTGGATGGTTTACATGCTCACTGTTTTTACAGGCTAGTAAATGTTATTAATCGACGGATTTTAAATTAAATTTGCTTTTGACACCTTTCAACGGGAAAGTAAATTATGTTACCCGGTTCAGAACCAGTATGGTCGCCTCTACACGCAGTGACCTTACGACACAGAATTGACTCTGTCCTGCTAAACTCGAGGTCACAAGGATGTATCAATTTTCTGCAATAGCCAAGGAATGTATCTCTCATTCTCTCTATCTCCATTTTTTTTTTCCAAAATGGGGCGCAACCAGCCTCATACGGCCTCGTGTTACTTTATTATAGTTTTACAAAGTCTTATAACTTACGGGTCACAAAGAGCTGACACAAATGCTGAAGGATGCCACTAACCCAGTACAGTTTTCGCCTAAATCTCTTGGCACATGGGGAGCACCACCCTTGCATCCCCGAGAAAAAAGGCACATCAGCTACAGAAAGGAAGAAAGCGTGACGACTGGCCTCCACTAAGATCTAGTAAAAGAAAAGACCAAAGGCAACATTGTGGATTAGGAGAGGGGACAAGATAGCCATATAGCTCGAGAGGAAAATGATGGAAGCGTGGCTACGCGGGGCGCTCTCATTTCGAGACAATTATGCTGGTCCTTTGGTACGGAAAAAGAAGGCTGCAGGTTGGTGAGCCGATTAGCCATCCAGCCACCACACCAGACTGCCGAATCCCAAATGCCATCTTGATAATTCTGTCACTGGGTAGCCCGTTAGTGCCATGCTCCCAGGTATCCATCGATCTATCAGTCGGTGTATTTATAGGAAGCAGGAGAGCAGGAAGAAGACAACCACGCCAGTGTGCGCACATACTGACGACGCCTCGGAATCAGAAGAGCGTTAAAGCTTCGTCTCCTTCTTCTAATCCTAGGCCGCTAGGGAACTCAGGCGGCTGGTATCGATGGCTTCTTGCGGTCGCTGCTGCTGCAGGAGGAAACCCGGCCCAATCGTTGCTTCTTTTGTTTCCTTCCTCTTCCTCCTCCTCGTCTCCTCCTCGGCCTCTGCAACGGGCGGAGCTGGCAATGGCAGCACCACCACGGCGCAGGTGCTGCTCCGCTCCGGCCAGGAGCAGCTCAGGTTCCAGCAGATCAAGGCCCAGCTTGCCAGGGTCAGGGAAGCCTCCGTCAAGACGATTCAGGTGAACACATTCTGCTCATTTGGTCGCGTCGGGTAACTTGTCTCATGCTGCTGCTGCTGCTCTTTCATGACTGATCTGATCTGATTGATTGTTTCTGCAGAGCCCCGACGGCGACGTCATAGACTGCGTGCCTTCGCACCTGCAGCCCGCGTTTGAGCATCCCAAGCTGAGAGGGCAGAAACCAGCGGTACGTACCTAGTGTTCTGAGCTCTGAGTTCTGACTCACTGGCTGGAGTGTCAGACGTGTGCGCCGTGTTCTTGTGTGTGATCAGTAACAATTGGTGTACGCCTTCAGGAAGAGCCCGGGGCGAGGCCATGGACTGGCAATGCGGAACCGGTTGGAGGCGCCGACGAGGCCTTGCCGCAGACGTGGAGGAGCTCTGGCGAGTGGTGTCCGGAGGGTACGATACCGGTGAGAAGAACGACGGAGGGTGATCTGCTCAGGGCCAGCTCTGCTGCGAGGTTCGGAATGAAGCCCCAGAGTGCCGCCGTGCGGCGGGACTCCACCAGCAACGGCCATGAGGTCAGTCACCGGCTCACCGCCCAGAACGATCACATGCTCTGTTTGGTAATTGGTATCACACCTCTTGTTACGGCGCACAATGGATGCCTGCCTACAGTCTGCTTAGATAGCAAAAGATTTCAATCTCTAAATTCTACAGCCATTCTTTAGATACAGTAGCTACCTGAATAAATGTTACTAGTTCCTTTTGTCTGATAATAAAACTTGGTAGAATCGGTAGCAAGAGCTCGTCTAGTGTCTAGTCAGTCATTCCGACAAAAGGATACGGCAGACAACGTCAGTGCGCTGGTGTACTGGATAAATGGTCACGGCTAATTTGTTGTCGTTGCTGTCCTTGTATATGCAGCATGCTGTAGGGTATGTGACCGGCGGTCAGTTCTACGGCGCGAAAGCTAGCCTGAACGTGTGGCCGGCGCAGGTGTCGTCGCCGGCGGAGTTCAGCCTGTCCCAGATCTGGGTCATCTCCGGCTCCTTCGGCAACGACCTCAACACCATCGAAGCCGGATGGCAGGTACGTACGACCACACATCTCTGCTCACCCTTGCGACCCTGCTTTTCTGAAAATAATTGCATTGCCCATAAACTCTATCTTATCGTTTCTTGTAGTAGCAGAATAATTTAAACTCTGAATCGTTGATCTCTGTCTGCCATTTATCTTCAGGTAAGCCCTGAGCTATACGGGGACAACAGCCCAAGATTCTTCACCTACTGGACCGTAAGTTCACATAACTAGAAGAAATTTAAGAAGAAGTTCCTTGTCTTCGAGTGTTCATCCATAAAATTCAGTAAAAAAAAACAGAGTTAATTCTGTTGAGAAATGTGACTGCAGAACGACGCGTACCAGGAGACGGGTTGCTACAACCTGCACTGCGCGGGCTTCGTGCAGACCAACTCCCGCGTGGCGATCGGCGCCGCCATCTCGCCGGTGTCGGCCTACGGCGGCCACCAGTACGACATCACCCTCCTCATCTGGAAGGACCCGAAGCAGGGCCACTGGTGGCTGCAGCTGGGCCCGTCGGGCGCGCTGGTGGGGTACTGGCCCTCGTCCCTCTTCACCCACCTGGGCTCCCGCGGCCGAGGCGGCGCCGACATGGTGCAGTTCGGCGGCGAGGCGGTGAACACGCGGCCGTCGGGGTCGCACACGCCCACGCAGATGGGCAGCGGGCGGTTCCCCGGGGAAGGGTACGGCCGCGCTGCCTACTTCCGCAACCTGCAGGTGGTGGACTGGGATAACAACCTTATACCGGCGGCGGGGCTCCGGCTCCTCGCCGACCACCCAGGGTGCTACGACATCGCCGGCGGCCAGGGCGGCCAGTGGGGCAGCTACTTTTACTATGGCGGGCCCGGCAGGAACGTCCGGTGCCCCTAAAACGGGTTAACGGATGTTGTTTTTTACTTACTCGAGTCAATCGACGACAGATCCTAATTCCAGCAAATATACCAGAAAAAAAGCTTCTAAATTTATAAGCGCGATTAGTTACACTGTGAGCATATGTCTATCAGTTTTGTTTATTTAAATTTGGCCATGAAGCAAATGTTTTTGTAATCGATCGAGTTTTTTTTTCTTATTAAACTGTTTAGCTTTCGACCGTTGGGGAGATCCACAGCCCCACTAGCCTGTAACGAACTTAGTGGATAACTAAAATCAATTATATGTAACAGAAATAAAACAACTATCACATACACAATCGAAAGCAAGGATTTATATGAAAAAACCTCTTCAATTTCAGGAGAAAAAACTATGCATGTGGACCAACCAGTCCAGCAAGTTCCACTATGGTCAACCTGATTGGTCCAGCGAGTTCCACTATGGTCAACCAACCACCAGCAGCAGCAGGCAAGATTATAGTAAAGTAGAGATATCACAGTTGATGTCCACTTTGGTAATCAGTAAAATTCTCTTCAACCATAGATCCAATCAGCACTAAAATTTGTATACAAGCAGTGTGTTCCCAACATATGCATGAAATTTCAGCTCAATCGGGAGCCGTTTGCCTACCTAAACTACTCGCCTACAAAAAATTGCTACTATGTGCTGAAACTACAGCAGTTTTAACTTACTAAAGCGCTTCCAAATCAGATGCTACACTGACCCAAATCTCAAGCGATCTAATTAGATCGAATTACTCAAATTATGGAACAAGCTCACCAAGTTTGGAGTCAATCCAAGCATATTTTAGTCTCCAAACACTATCTTGAAGACATACCGGTTAGAACTTAAAAAATCTGGACAGAAATCACCTCTTCTTCTTCTTATTCCTCTCTTCTCACTTAGTTCTGGTGTTCCTGTGTGTTCTCTCTCCCTCTGACAATGTCAGTCATTATGGCTTCTCAGTTGCTCTTCTCACACTCACTCTCAAGGAGCACATCAACTGTTGGATGCAAACACACCGATCAATGATTGACACATGTTGGACTTCACGTGTTGTAGTTGGTTGCCAACACACCTCCATGTGAAGAGATATGACCCAACACAGACATCCGTAGTAGTAGCTAGATTGAGAAGCTATTGATCAGACAAGATCTATTGATATCGACTAAGAAATTAGGACACGTCTAGCTCTCACTTGATGAGAGTTACCTTAACTCTTGATCGATGGAATGACATGGATTATTTTTCTCCTGGGCTTTGATTTTCTATGTATAACTAAAGCCCAATAACAAGCACACGAAGAAACACCTACAATCTCAACTACAAGTTAAATATGAAACATTCAAATAAAAAAGAGATTATATATAAAGTTTAAAATTGTGCATAATTACACATAGATGTGCAATTGCGCACACACGAGCACTTGTGCACACATGCACATAAGTGCAAAATTGCATGCAGTTGCACGGAAAAGTCCATGGGTGCAATTACACGTTGTAATATTTATACGGTATGCAATTTCATGTCCATGTGTGGCACACAATATCATGAAAAAAGAAGCATTGTTAAATATTATATGATTGTTCCATTAACAAAAATGTGTACAAGTGCACATGAATATGAAATTACAACAAAAACTGTAAAATGGAGGCATAATGATTTTTACACACTTTATCCTAAAGTATTTGCACCTTCTTCGAGACAGGCTAATACAAACCCACGAAAAGATAAATCAAAAGGATAAACGCACATGCGTAACAACCACAACCACGGAAAATCTTGGATGGATGCGTAGTAGCAGAACAACCATAGAAGATCACCATGGGTTTATGAAATTGATCCGTACTAAAGGATCCATGTGTGGTGGATCTAACAGAAACATTGTCCGTGACTCAACGGGTCGGTCCAACATGAAATAACAAAACACAAACGATGACAACCAATACAAATCTAAACAACAAACAGATAGGTCAATGACTAACTAAGTTCTCGGCTAATGGAGAGTTAGCAAAAGGGAATAAATTGCTATTTCACATTCCACTTACCAATAGTTAATTAGTCCCCCTCGAGGTATTAATATTTTCCTTTATCAAAAAAATCAAGAGAACTATCAACATGTGAGCTATTTTTTTGGGGGTGAGGGGGGTGGGTTAAACATGTGAGCTATTCATAGCAGACAATATTATTTCACGCAAACCATCCACAATTATAATTCAACTACGAAGGACAAAGGATGAATTCACCACAAGAATCTAGCTGAATTTTTGAATCATGTCCGAGCATAAAATGAGCTCTACACTAAAGCAAGGTGGGTTGACAACTACAGAGTGGTACACAAGATTTCTAGTGATCGACTTCGACTACGAGGCAATATGTCTGGTCACAAATCCTACCGCTATTTTAACCTAGAGATCATGTAAAACCACTTATTTAGGGCAATCGTCCTACAATAACATGTTTAGTGCTATTCCAATCCTTGAAGATGCAGCTTGGCAACATATCAGTCTTTTCTTTGGTTCTATCTGACTAGGATGGATGTACTAACTTGATATAAATCAGAGTAAAATCACCATTTATATTTCAGTGTAGTTACTAGCAAGTAACTATGGGCTTTCCCTAAAAAGAAGCAAGTATGATGGACTTTGGAGGACATCAGTACCCTCGAAATGCATATTCTTCCCCTATTGAATTGAATGTAGACATGTGATAAACTACAACTCCGCGAAAACTAATTGATACCGAGAATATGAATATCATTTATTATTATTGCATAATTAAGAAACTACTAAATACATATGATTTGTTAAGCGGTCACAGTAAGTCATTGTCGTCGACTTAGTTTGGTCATTCCATCCTTAGCTACGCCACCACAGTTACTCAAGTCATGTCTAGCCCAACATGATGTCTCTACATTAAAATCTATGCAGGTTTTGTTATTACACTTAGCAAAATTAAACACCTTTTTATTTCTGTATAACTTATTCGATAAACATATTATTGTAATCAATACATACTTTATTACACTTAGCAAAAATTATCACATTTTTTACTTCGTTATAACTTATTCTATCAATATACTATTAAAACTAATATATACCCCCGCTACACTTAGCAAAATTAGTTACATTTTTTACTTATTTATAACTTATTTTGTGCAAACGGGGTCATGATTAATCTATTTCATGTTTACACTTAGCAAAATTAACCACATTATCTATTTTTATAGCCCACTTCATCAAATTCTACGACCCTAGCTCGTATATCATCATATGTATTGCAAACAAATTTTGCATATAACAATATCGTTGAATATAAAGTAAGATATTTTTATTATACAATTTAGCTTTTATCAACTGCAAATGCTAAATTTGAATCCCATTTTGCAGGATAGTTATTATGTTTATTCAATTTATATGTATGCATTTTTCTTAGCATCCCTTCATTAACGGAACCCTCTTGGATCCGAGCAAACAGAAAGGGAAGATCATATGCCTCCATGGATTAGTCTATGATAATTAGTATCGTACCTTGTATATTTATATGTGTTAGTGATCACTTCAATATTTTTAAATATCTTTGTAGAGAAGGATTTATAGCGTATATATATACTCTAAGAAATATCTCCCTAAAAGTTTCTAGAGTATGTAAGTTTCTAGCGTAGGAGTAAGTAAATAGTTAATTCGAGAGATGTCTACAATGGTTTGTTCTAGAATAGTTGGCATTGCTTGTTTACGTATCGGTTGTTTTAACATTTAACATGATAAATTTGGAAACTACTTATCTCGTCCGATGTGATAGACATAACCATATCGGTTGTTCTTAGCAGTTCCCACGATAAATTTGAATACTTTCTATATGTATTTGTGATTTTGTTTTTGAGTTTCCGCATATTAGGGAAGTCGTGGGCTCTTGTTATCCTGGCCTAAGCCTAACCCGGATTATAAATGAACTATATCAAACCAGTACAACTTGCATTGAAAGAACATACTAGTAATAATAATCAATTAATGTGTTAAAAAATCAATAAGGTGAAGCAGGTCCTTATCAAGCCTGTCGGCTTAAGGAACTAAGGCCCCAGAATGATGGATAGGTCCCCTGAGAGAAGAAAAGGAGGCAATAGCACCGGTGGTACAAATAGTTGTCTAGAACATGCAAATTCATACAACTAGTTGTAACATGTGGTGTAGCGGTACACAAACTTACGCGTGTCGTGCAAAATTGGTCCAAATAAATCTGACGCCGACATGTGGCCGTGTATTTTACAGTAAAGTCCTTCCACATTTTTGTATGCACACATAGCCTTAGTACCGTTTTCCATGCGGGTTCACCTGCCAATACGCGATTGAAACAACAACAAAAAATAGTATACAAAGCTGGTGTTCGAACACGCGACGTAGTAGGTAAAGGCGGGAACGAGAACCACTCAAGTTCAGACAAGCTAGCAAATAAGAATTAGACCATCTTAGTTTCAAAAAAAAAAAAAACATCTTGTTTTTGTAAGTATCGAGCACAGTCACACGATGCAAAGAACTCGAGCATGTGATGCAATCTCTCAAAAAGCACAACGTCCGTTTTAAAATATAAGATGTTTTAGCTTTGTAAAATGATTGTATCTAGACTCTTTTAGTGTATAGATTTACTCCAAACCTTAATGAACCTACACACTAAAAGGAGTCTAGATACACTCCATTCACAAAGTAAAACATCTTATATTTTGAAACGGTGGGAGTACTAGTCTTGTGCCGCATGTCAAATGCAGTTTCAGCCATGGTAATTGACACAAAACGTATCGATTTAGTTTCTCTAGTTTAAATTTCTTTTCTTAAAAGAAAATGTTCCATGATGAATCAGGTCGTCCGTTCCTTTTTTTCCTAGAGTAACACAACATCTTTGGCGTTGTGCGCACCAATGGGACAACACAAACGGTCATACTCGTTCCAATGACGTCCCTCACCCTCACTATAGAGCGTCGAGAGTGGACGATCAAACCATACATTGCTCGTCGCACCATGGTGGCATCCCCAAGGTGACCATCATGCAACTCGACCCACCTCCATGTTGTCCCTAGCACTGGTCTGCCCGACGGCGACCCTTCTGACAACTACTGACATGAATTCATCGACACAGTGTTCTGGCATCGCGGCGGTACGTACGGTAAAAGTCCGAAAACAATTAGACGCTAACATAATACACATTTCGAAGGTAAGATAGATATTTTGGGAAAAATACGTATGTTTTGGGAAAATACAAATTTCAGACAAGAATAATGTGCTTTTTACTCCTATATCTACTAAAAAATTGTTCTGTAGCCTAAAATAAAACGATTTATCTACAAAAACTTGCTACAATTATTCAAACCATATTCATGTATCCGAAATAAATTTTATGACGTTTTGAAACCTAAAACTACAAATTTCAAATCAAAGACACCTGCCCAGTTTCTGCAAGTCGTTCTCATTATTTGTCTACTGTAGGTCACAAATCATTTTGACTCCTCCTCCATGGCTACTGACGAGCGCGATCGCAAGATTGCCGCTCAAGATCAGAAAATCTCGGACCTCAATAACGAACTGTGCAGAGAGAGGGACCTTTCCGAGGCGCTCCGGGCTGAACTCCGGAGTCTTGGGGAAGGGAAGACCAAGATTGACGACGTCATTTTTGGTATGTTCCATCTGTCTAACTTTTCTATTTTTCTTTGACTTCTTTCAATGTCGGATTTTCTTAACTTGTTTTGTGTATAGGTCCTCTGAACTTGACGGACTCCACCTCCGCCGAGCCCCGCATCCACCGGCTTACCCAAGTCGGTGACCTTCTTCATGACTTCCGCCAATCCCTTAAGGATATTGGCGAAGCTCTCAAGATTCCGGACATGCATAGCATGTCGGATTTTTAGGTGCGGGACAAGGCGAAGGAAATGCCGCAGCTTGTCCAGGATTGGAATATGTCTTACGCGCGATCCGCAGCGCAGAACGCTCTCACCATGGTCATGAGCCACCATGGAAGCATGGAGATATGGCAAGTGATCAGAGGGTATTCTACAGTAGATGAAGATGGCCAGGAGCAGGACATCAAGACTATTATGGACTCCTATGCCAGATATGGGTTTCACGTGGCTGACTTGACCAGCTACGACACTCCTTTCTTCACCCGCGTGGACACTCCGCCTCCGCTTTCGAAAGAAGCAACAAAAGTTTCCGACGATGAACGCACCATCTCAGATGTGGACATCTCGGAACGATATCAAGGCGATGTATCTAGCGAGCCGGTAGCTCCTTCTTCTCCTCCTGCATCATAGATTGCCAGAAACATTTGTATTATCCTGAAAAAACATGATGCGTCTGTAAATATGAAGTACTATAATTTTGCTAGTGCTAAGCTTTTGATCTATTCAGCACTTTTGGCTTTAAATTTTTGTGTGCCTGAAATGTTTACATAAGCACTTGAAATTTTTCGCCTATACTTATCGTTTATCTGGCTTTTCGCCTCGTCCCTTTCGTGAGCCGGCTAAACCTTCTGCCCGGAAACTTTACCGAGCAACGGAGCTTAATTGCTAAACCAGTTTAAACTCGGAAACAAAGCCGGCTTCCAGTACCAACAATTCACTACTCGGAAAATACCCGCATCCGGCAACCAGACAAATAACCAAAGTAAAGACTAGAAACTTTAGAGTTATACCCGAGGGTAGCAATTTTAGAATCGGAAATCTAAACCAGAACGAACATGAGCATAAAGTACTTTCAAGAATTCTGGAATTTTCGACTATGACATGATCATTTGGAAATAAGATGGTACAAACTTCTCAGAAAAACTTGAGGCAACCAGAACTTTTATTTCTCACAGAACATGTACATAAATATGATTACAAAGAAGGATAAACTAAGAATAAAAGAGACGTAGCTGAACAATATTCCACGGTCTGTCTAACTCATCCGGATTTGTACTGCCTCCAGCTCTCTTTCTCTTCTTAGTAACAGGTCTTTCTTTGACTGGCCTCATGTCAGTTAAGTAGTATGAACCATTGTGCAATACTCGACTAACTAAAAAGGGCCCTTCCCATACTGGGGAAAGTTTGTGCTTTCTTTGTTGCACAAGCCGGAGAACCAAATCGCCTTTATTGAAGGATCTGTTTCTGACTCTCTGGCTATGATACTTGTGTAACTTCTGCTGATAGGTTGTCGATCTCATTTCAGCAACGACACGAACTTCTTCGACTAAGTCGAGATCATTTTGTCGAGAAATCTCGGCATCCTCTTCAATATACGCGGCCACTCTAGGAGAAGTGTGAATCAAATCACTAGGAAGAACTGCTTCTGCACCATAGACCAAGAAGAAAGGTGTGTATCCGGTTGACCTGTTCGGAGTCGTTCGTAAACTCCATATTACAGAGGGTAATTCCTCTTCCCAAGCCCCCGCAGCACGTCGTACTGGTTCTTCGAGTCTCGGTTTTAGGCCTTGTAGGATTAAACCATTTGCTCTTTCGACTTATCCGTTAGCCTGTGGATGTGCGACTGACGCAATGTCAAGCCGGATATTTTGCTTGTTGCAGAATTCAGCCAATTCTCCCATAGAAAAGTTACTCCCGTTGTCCATGATAATGCTATACGGATAACCATACCGGATTATAACATCCTCGACAAATCTTTTGGCTGTTGCTCCATCACAACTAGTGACAGGTTTAGCCTCAATCCATTTGGTGAATTTATCCACCATCACTAAGAGGTGAGTAAATCCACTTGGAGCTCGTTTAAATGGTCCTACCATATCAAGCCCCCAAACCGCAGAAGGCCATGTTATAGGTATTGTTCGTAGCTGATCAGCTGGAATGTGAGCTTGTTTGGCGTACTTTTGGTAGCCTTTGCACGTCTTGACTAATCGTTCGGCATCTGCCTGAGCTGTAAGCCAAAAAATCCGTGTCTAAAAGCTTTTGCCACTAAAGATTTGGCTGCAGCGTGGTGACCACACTCGCCTTCATGGATTTCTCTTAAGATTTCCACTCCTTCCGGAGACACGCAACGCTGAAAAACCCCAGAAACACTTCGCTTATAGAGCTCACCTTTAACTACAATGTAGGCTTTCACTCGTCGGATAATCTGCCGGCTCAGAACCTCATCTTCGGGTAATTTTCCATCTACCAAATAATCAAGGTAGAATTGAGTCCAGCTAGGAATTACAGCCAGAACTGCTATCAAAGGTGAGTCAGATTTGGTCAGATATTCCTCGTCTACTCCCTTTATTGAAGGAACTTTGAGGTGTTCTAAAAAAGCGCCATCCAGGACCTCTTTTCGCGTAGAACCTATCCGAGATAGTGCATCTGCTTCCTCATTTTCTGCTCGAGGGATGTGTTAAACTTCAAACCCTTCGAACGATTTAGATAAATCATTCACGACAGCTTTATAAGCTGCCATGTGTTTATTTGCATTACAAATATCCGACACTTGTTGAGCAACAAGATCCGAATCTCCATAACACATCAAACGTCGGATGCCAATATCCTTAGCAATCCGGATTTCATGCAGCAGTGCTTCATACTCGGCAATATTATTTATCGCTGTGAAGTGCATCTGCAACACGTATAGAAGTTTATCTCCTTGGGGTGATTTGAGCACTACGCCAGCCCCCGATCCCCCTCGAGCCTTAGATCCATCAAAGTAGAGGGTCCAATATTCCGACTCTAGGAGGGTCATATTCTCCTCCGTCTCTGTCCAATCAGCGACAAAGTCGGCAAGGATCTGGGATTTGATTGCTGTCCGAGGTTTATACTCAATATCAAAAGCTGAAAGCTCTATGCCCCATTTGGCGACGCGTCCTATGGCGTCACTGTTGTTGATTATATCTCTCATGGGAGCTGAGCTCACCACGGTAATTGGATGCTCCTGAAAATAGTGTCGTAGCTTACGTGATGCTAGAAAAACACCGTAAGCCAGTTTTGGTAGTGCGGATATCGCTGTTTTGATTCTGTCAAGACCTCACTGACAAAGTAAGTCGGACACTGTACCAGGTGTTCCTGATTTTCCTCCGGTCTCTTCACCACCATGACGATACTAACGACCTTGTTTGTCGCAGCAAGATAGAGCAACATCGGTTCCTGTGGTTCCGGCGCAGCAAGGATAGGAGCAGATGAGAGTACTTTCTTCAGGTCTTGTAGTGCAGCTTCAGCTTTATCAGTTCAAACAAAATCCTTGGTCTTTTTCAGGAGTTTGTATAATGGTGCGGCTCGTTCACCAAGCCGGCTTACAAACCGACTGACTGCAGCAATGCAACAGTTAGTCTTTGTACGTCCTTTAGGCGAGTTGGCCTGGAAATATTGAGTATAGCCTTGATTTTGTCTCGGTTCACCTCTATGCCTCTTTGAGACATGATGAAACCTAACAATTTTCTAACTGGTATTCCAAAGAAACATTTCTTCAGGTTAAGCATGATGTTGTATTTTCGTAGATTGACGAATGTTTCCAAGTCAGAAATCAACGTTTCCTTCTTTTTGGACATCACCGCAATATCATCCACGTATGCATGTATATTGCGTCCGAGTTGGTCATGGAGGCAACGCTACATCGTGTGCTGGTACGTAGCTCCTGTGTTCTTCATCCCAAAGGGCATCGTAACAAAACAGAAGGTTTCGAAGGGGGTTATGAATGAAGTTTTGACTTTGTCAGATTTCTTCATCCGGATTTGGTGATAACCGGAATATGCGTCGAAAAAACAGAGGAGTTCTGAGCCTGCCATAGAATCGGTAACTTGATCAATTCTAGGCAGAGCGAACAGATCTTTTGGACAAGCCTTGTTCAAGGCAGTATAATCATCACACATCCTTAAATCAGTGGTGTCCTTTTAGGGACCACTACAGGATTGGCCGACCACTCAGTATGGATGACCTCTTCTATGAATCCGGCTAACTCGAGTCGTGCTAGTTCTTTAGCTATTGCCTTACGCTTTTCATCGCCGAAATGTCATAAGGACTATTTGACGGGTTTAGCGTTCAGGTTTACATTTAAAGAGTGCTCGGCAAGTTCCCTAGGTACTACGGTCATGTCAGATGGGTGCCATGCAAAGATATCTTGATTTGCTTGGAGGAACTTGACGAGCACGCTTTCCTATGCGCTACCTAGGCCTACGCCTATCTGGGTCACCTTGGAGGGTTCATCATCCGTCAACGGTGTCTTCTTCGTCTCTTCTGATGACTTGAACTCCGGATTTGGCTTTGTCACCTCCTTCTTCATTACGGGCATCTCGGACGGATCTATGCTCTTCTTGATTTCCTGGTACTCCTGGGCGTGCAGCACGGCTTCAGCAAAGGCGGCATTTCCATCCTCGCACTCTCGCGCTTTCTTCGGGTCTCCCCTGATAGTGATTACGCCGTTGGGACCTGGAATTTTCATCATATTGTAAATGTAACACGGACAAGCCATAAAAGCCAGTAAGCCGGATGTCCGAATATAGCGTGGTATGCGCTCTTGAACAGGACCACTTCGAAGGAAAGTGCCTCCGTCCGATAATTCTTTGGAGTTCCAAAGGTAACATCCAAAGTGATTTCTCCCAGGGAATTGGCTTGTCTTCCTGGGACAACTCCATGAAAGATCACAGAGCTATGGTTCAGCTGGGTCTCCAAGATCTTCATCCGGCGTAGCGTTTCGACATAGAGAATATTGATACTACTGCCGTCGTCCATGAGGGTCTTGAAGAAACCATAACCGTCAATAAGTGGATTGACGATTAAGGCGTATTTTCCTCGCCTGTGCAACTTAGGCGGATGATCAGCGCGGTAAAATGTGATTGCCACTTCCGACCAGTCCAAGAATTGAGGGACAGCCGGAACTATTGCATTGAGCTCATGTAGAACTGCTTTTTTAACCTTTGCTGGTTGAGATCCGAGGAAGGTGACATAAGTGTCTTTCTTGGTCGGAAATTTTTTCTTCCCTTCCGGCTTGGGATTTGAAGCATCAGCTTCCTCCATGTCGAAATCTTCCTTGGTCTCTTTATCTTTTTCGGGATTCTTCTTTCCCTTCTTCCGCTTAGCTTTGTAGCCGCGGTGTCATCTCTTTTGATGTCGTCATTGAAACGACATTCGGCGTTGGTGTGGGACGAGCCCCCATTGGCGTCTAAGTGATGCACACATGGGTTATTGGCAATGTCGGCCCAAGAGTAGGTTTTGCCTGGTTGTTGGTCTCCTCTAGCCTGGACTCTTGAAGTTCCACGGCCACGCCCGCGGCCTCCGCCATGTCCTCCTCGTCCTCCAGACCCGAAAGTAGCAGTGACCACTGCCATTTCCGCGTTGGGTTTTCCTTCCGAGGTATTTTTACGCTTCTGAGCTTGTTGCTTTGGTTGTTTTGCCGACTGTGGCACAACTAGGGCATTGAGTAATCCCTCTGCATCGTCACAAGATTCGCATACTTGCTCGCTGTTTCTATCATCTCTCCCAAATCAGTGACCTTGTCACACTTCAAGCGATGGCGCAGTTGACCAATTGGGAGACCTGCAATGAAAGCTTCAATCGCAGTTTGCTCATTTACTCCTTCATAGGAGTTCTTGGTGTTGATCCATCGTCCGAGGTAATCCCGGCAAGTTTCTCCGGCCTTCTGGGTGCAACGCTGTAGGTCTCCGACCGTACAGGGCCTCCGGTATGTGCCTTCGAAATTCCAAAAGAACGACTTTGCATGTCATACCAGTTGTGGATGGTGTTCTCCGGAAGTTCATTAAGCCATGATCGTGCCGTCTTCCGCAACATAAGTGGGAGATATCAGGTTGCGACCAGGCTGTTTCCGCCTTTGGCGATGCAGCAAGCTTGGAAGAAATCCTGTAGCCAGGTATCTGGCCGAGCAATGCTGTCGTAGGCTTGGATATGTCTTGAGATAGCGAATCCTTCCAGGAACTTTGTAGCTCTGATACATGGTCCAAAGCACTTTGGGCCCACATAGATATCATCGTTTTCGTAGCGCCATGCCTCTATGTTGGAATTGATCCTGTGCCTTGCGTCGTTCGGGGATAGAGATCGTCCCGAATGTCGGCTGTGGCTACGGTGCCTTGGAGCCGGACTTCAGCTTCTGCCACCACCTCCTCCGCCACGTCGTCCTCCTTGTCCTCCGTGAGAGCCATTGTGATGACTGCTTGGTGGAGAGGGTGGTGCAGCTGGATTGTTTTCGGCTGTTCGCCGGCCTCCGTCCGGAGCGTCATTATTCCGGTTCCGGGGAGGGTCTTCACTATGACAAGCCCCCTGCCGGCTTGTCCCGACATGGTTTCCGTCGTTCCTTCGTCCATCGTTCCCACTATGCTGAGGCTTAGCCGGATGGCTTGCGTGTCTAGGAGGTGGCATTTTTTGACGATCCTCCTCCCGACGTTTCTCTTTACCTTCTCCCCTTCGATCGTCTGACTCACGTCAGGGAGGATTCCTCGGATACAGTGCAACGATGGCCTCTTGTTCGGCCGCTGGAGCGACGTTGCTCCAGTCATGTGCAGGTCTGCGATGCTGTCCTAATGATCCGGTTCTGGAGTAGTTGTCTTCCCATCGGTGGAAACGGTGATGCTGTTCCGGAACACGCTGGGGCCTTATATCATTCTAGGCTGAGTCTGTGTGACATTGGTCAGATTTGGAGACCAGTTTTCCACTTCCGGATTTCGCAGCCATCTATTGCTCCAGACCCTTGGTGAGTAGCTTGATGCCCAATCAAACCTATTATGGGCCTGGGTTGTTTGACAAGATATCTCGAGCTGCGACAATGTTCTGTACCGGTGTTGGGTACACCAGATCTCCTTTGCTGTCGAGACGAGGCATCCCTAGATCTCCTTTAAAGAGGACCCTGTTTACTTCCGGAAATTTACCGTCACCTGTGTAACGTTTCTGTGTCTTCTGATGCAACCGAGACATGTAATCCTTAGTTGCCATGCGTTTCTTTCCCCCTCGATGTTTTTAGCTTCATCCAGGAGTTGTTGACGACGCGCTTCTAGGGTCTGGGCCCTTTTGTCCAGCTCTTCAGCAGTAAGTTCTGCAGCTGTAGGGATAGGTGTGGTTAATGCAGCATCGATGAGCTTACGCGCACCTTCAGTGATCACGTGTCCATCCACCGATTCTTCTTTTTTTGGCTCTTCTGGGATAAGTGCTCTATCCGAGTCTTCCTCATATTCCTCGGCAATCACCTCCTCTATCAGAGGGTCTTTTGCCGGGGTCTTGTTCTTCTTGTTCTTCTTCTTTGCCTTCTTGGCAGCGCCGGTAGCAAAGACGGATTTGGGTCCGTTTCCCGGAGTCAAGTTCTGATCGGTACTTTCGGACATCTGGACTTCGGGATTGTCTCCGACTTCCATGTCATCCTGCATTTTGGGAGAGTGTTCCCCGGATCCTTCATCCATGGCTTCTCATTCCTCTGCAGCTTTGGAGTTATACTCCTCTTCATATTCCGCGGAGAACTTTCGAAAATCTGCCGACGTCATCGATTCATCCGAGGATGCGGGTATGTCGGTGTTTGTTCCAATTGCCTCCAGTACAGAGTCGGTGTTGTCTCCAGCATCGGCAAAGCCGGATCCGGATCCAACGTATCCGACAAAGTGCGTTGTGCTCCTTCTGAGGTACCTGTGGCTCTCGCGATCAGCTTCGTCGAAACTTTTGATGGTCTCGAGAATTGCATCTACGCCTGAGTTTTGCATTATCATACGTCGCAGTGTGTACCTTAGGAAACGCCTGTCTGTCCCGACGTCATCAGAGCCGGAATCAGTGTCGTTGATATGCTCCTCCTGGATTTCGACTTCCGCGGGTGGGTCGATCTGGGATCCGGCCTCTCCAAGGAGATCCACTCTAGATTCGACTTTGACCGCTAGGTGTTCCTCAGGCTCGGATTTCTCCACTATCTCCGCAACTGGTGCGAGCTAGGTGGGATTAGGGTTTTCTGAGATCCGGAACTCTGCCGCCTCCGCGGACAAAGGGGACCCAAAAGATTCTTCTGCCTCTATCATCACCGCTGGGGTGGGTGGGGCAGGTTCAGCAAAACCGATGTAAACATCGATCTCGCCAAAAGACATGATTGTGTAGGCAGTCACGGTCTCCCTAGCCGGAATCCAAGTCTCGTCGAGAACGATGAGAGGGACGTCGCTGGCATAGAGGATACGACCGACGGAGATAGTCTCGCCGATTCTAATTTTTGCAGATTCCGCTCGGAACACAGATCCGAAGCTCACTTGCCCCACGGTGGGCGCCAACTGTCGTCGGATTGATGACAAGTACGCCATGAGGGGGTCCTCGAGGCGTGCGGAAGAGGGGGGGGGGGTGAGACGTACGGTTTTCCGGGACGGTGAGCACACAAGTTTACCCAGGTTCGAATCCGCCGACTTTGGACGGATCCTACTCCTGCTAGCAATCCAGTAATACAGCAGAGCCGAAATATGGGTTACAAGGGTTTCACCTGTGCGAGTTGAGATTGTAGGCTATTGAGGTGTGTCCTAAAGGTTCTCCCTAGGACGGCTTATATAGATATCCGGCCTAGAGTTTATAGGAGAGATCTATCCGGCTACGACTAAGAGTCGGTTACAGAGTACATCTTAAACTACAAGTAACACTATGGGCCTAAGTCGGCAAGTCTTCTGGGCCTTCCCGTAGCCGGATTGGACTCCGTCTTTTCTCCCTGACTGGGCCGCCCGTGAAGCAAAGCTCTAACCCGAAGTGGGTCACCCTGGTCAGTGAGGAACTGTGAGGATACCCGGAAAGTATATCCCCAACACCTGCCCAGTTTCTGCAAGTCCGTTCTCATTATTTGTGTACTGTAGGTCACAAATCATTTTGAGCCGCAATAGCCACTTATGTAGGTTGTGTGTGTGTGCGCCAAATTGTTATAAACCTAAACTCTTCAGTGTAAACCAATGTTAGCCTCAACTCTGATGGTTTTGGCTAGCTACCGTGTTAAGCTAGTCGGTCAAGTGTTCGAATTCCAACTTTGGATAAAATTTTATTACCGTTTTAATCGCGTACTGACAGGTGAGATCCACATGGAAGATAACACCTAAGGCCATGTGTGCATACAAAAATGTGGAAGGACTTTACTGCAAAAATACATGGCCACGTGTCGGCGTCTGCACCACATTTTACAACTAGTTATATGAATTTGAAACTCCTAGACAACTATTCGTACCACTAGTGCTATTGCCTCGAAGAAAAGATATCTAGTAGATATCCTTTTCAGTTAGTTCACTCTGTCGTTACTTCTGTCGGATGCCTTCCGTCTTTACACAGCTATCAAGATAAGGGCGATGTACAATGTCACAGTATTAAGACCACCAATACATGATAGAGTTGATATCTCGCAAGACCAAGCCAATTCCGTACCGTTCTCTGTACAGGGCAATATAGCTGGCATCCAAGAATTAGATACGTTCTCTGGCTCTCTCATACATAGTTGACACATCCACAGTTTGGCCATGTCCATGGTAGGCGATGTGTGTCGAGATACGGTCTTTTTTTCAAGAATACACACTAAAGGTGTATTAATCATACTAGACTTCTCTCTGCGTCCTCGGGGAGCGGCCGGTAGGTAGAATGTTTTATGATACTATCACACTACATCCACGTGCAAGAGGAAAAATCTGCTCTCGAAATGCTAACAGGTAGCTTTTTCAGGAACAGTGTCATGTCATTTTAATATAACGCAGGACATGAAATATAGATATTTCATCCTATCGTACATATTCTGAATGCTAACTGGACATTGCACAACATCGCTTACTTGTCTAAGTAAAATATTACACGAAAGGAACAAAAACAACATGTAAAGATAAAAAGTAGAAAGAGAGCGAGCACTCTCTAGGGACACAGCGGGAATGAACTTTCACCACCTATGTTCTACTTAAACCGTCTGAGAGCTAGGCATACTTTTATGCTCTTTATGGCACCTCCATGGCCTGATTCTCTTGATGGCACCTCCACGACAGATTGACCATCTACGTTCTACTCTAGTCGTTTGGTGGAGGATTGTTCTATTCTCTTCATCCAAAGCTAGGCTGATCTTGATGATCTTGATGGCACCTCAACAGCCTGATTATGTTGATGGAACCTCCACGGATTGATTCTTTTGATGGCACCTCCATATCTTGATGCTCTAGATGGCACCTTCATGGCCTAATGCTGTTGATGACACCTCCATCGCCTGATACTCTTGATGGCACCTCCACGATATCTTGATGTGGTTGCTCCATAGGTATTCAGGATGGCATGCCATCCCGAATCCGCTTCTCCGGTGGCCGTCGAAGAAGGAACACCATCTTCGCCGCTTCGGCACGAATGTCTTGCGTGCTCTGCCGGACAACGGTAGGAGGAGATGAAGAGCAGACGACGTAGTGTATTATCCAGCATCGTCTATAGGAATAAGAGAAGAGAGACATCTATGACATTCTTAGGAAAGAGGCTTACTCTATGCGAAGAGAAGGAGGTATAAATAATGGAAGATAAGAGGAGGAAGAGGAGAGGACAAAGAGGAGAAGAGACGTCTCGATGTCTCTATTAAAAGCTATGTCGCGTCGGACAGAAGTCGAAACAGGGTCTCGAGTCACACGCTACGAACGAACGATCGCTGGGCTAACCGACAACATGCTTAGAAGGCTGGGTTTTTTGTGCGAGCCTCGAGACCTGTGACTGCGGCTGTAAGCATGCATGTTAGGCACAACCTTGCACGGTGCCACCGAGCTAATAGTATAAATAGACGGCATGCGTACCAGTCTAGGTGCAGCATCACGTTCCACCGAGCTATGAAATTCATGACAGTGGCCGCAGCGTCGACATCGATAGCAACATGACATGTTCATCAGACACACGAGCGTGTGAAATAGTAAAAAATGCCTACTGAGCTATGCTGACGTGACGGCGGCAGTCCCGTAGACATCGATAGCAGCATAACACGTTCGTCAGACGCGTGAGCGAGCGAAAAAGGAAAAAAAGACTACCGAGCTATTCTTCCACGACATTGGACATAGCGTCTACGTCGATAATAGCATGACACGTTCATCAGACAAGCAAGCGAGCGAAACATTAAAAAAATACCAAGATACGATCGCGTAGAGTGTGTCACGTCATCATCGATGCTAGACTGTAGACACGCTGGCGGGTAAGATACGGGAAAACGTCTGCCAAGTTATCAATACGTATACTAACCCTACAACGACGATATAGGACAGCTAAAATTAGACGCTAATTCTTTAAAAACTAGATAAAATATATACACTACATTCGCTTGCATATAGAATCCATCACGAATCATCTCGTCCGATCGCTTCCGCCAAGGTTTACAGAGTACAGATGGATAGAAGAGTAAAAGTTGTGCTGGTCAACTCTCTTTGTTCGTTTAGTTTACAGTGGTTAATTCTCTTTTCTAGAAAGGACGTATCGTCCTTACCTTTTATCATGTACACACAATTATTTCTTCAGGATTTCGTTTATTTAATTATTATTTGCTCCTGGTCGTGCTTTTGTCGTTCTTTCTCCTCTCTTATTTTCACGAGATTTCCAGTTAATTCTCGTTTTACTTTTCTACCACGCACCCAATTATTTCTTCAGGATTTCATTTATTTAATTATTATTTGCACATCATCGTTATTTTCTCATTTTTCCTCCTCTCTTGTTTTCGCCATATTTCCATTCACCTTTATCTCTCATGGTTCTTTCCTATATCTTGTTCGTGGGTGTGCTGGTGGACTAAGAAGAAGAAGTCACATTTTTTTCGTAATATGAAAAGCAGAAGAGGAACTGGGGGCAGAGAGACAAAAAGTAAAAGAGGGAGAAAAAATGCCCTTCGTTTATTTCTTGAATCCGAGTTTACAAAGACAGAAAGAAAAATCTGAAAAATAGATAAAAAGGAGCGAGAAATGTAAAACTGTTCAAATGAATGCGGAAAAATAAAAGGAAAAGACAAAGAAAATAAACCTAGGCAGACGAATGCTCGCGCTAGCATCGTGGTCAGCAAAGTATACAACCACACGTTAGTGCGGGAGGCCACAACTAACCACCCACATGTTGTACCAAGAAAAAAGTGAAAGTCAAAAAAGAACAGAAAGTAGCAAAAAGAAAAAAGTGGGGGAGAAAAAAACCGAGCAGCGAATAACGAAATAGCAAAAAACATGTGAAAGCGTAGGAAAATAAAAATACCACCCCCACTTCCGTAGCCAGTAGAGCCTACAACTGCACATTTGCGGGAGGTTATAGCCAATCAAGAAGGCAGCAACAAGCAACGACCCCAATGTCTTACAAAAAATGCTCGCGACAGGCAAGCGGGTCTGACGTGAAAGAATATATGCGAATAAGAAAAGTAAAAGAAAGAAAACAGCTTATGAAAAACAAAGAAAAATTAAAAAAAATAGTCGCCGCAACCGACACACTCAGCTCTCGCCGTTGGCTATAGCAAAACACTTGCACAGTGCATAGATAAACCACATTGTTTTTCTAATCATGTCTATCGTACACGCTACCGCCGGTCGTACGGTAACACGTTTCCAGGAGCGCGCTAAGAAAACAACACGGGTTGTCTGCACAGGTCGACGATCATTCCTCGCCGTTCGCTTAACAAATGCAATCGGAGAAGAAGATGTCGACTACCGCGACCACACCGCTACATGGTAGGAGGGAGGAGAGACGACAACGACTAACCGCCTGCTATTTCTGCGCACACCCGTGGGTAGCGGCAGCGCCAGCTCCGGGTGTGATCACCGCACCGAGACATGTCACTGACCACGCAGGTGAGAGGAAGCGACAGAGGTGGTGGAAGAAGAAAATATTTTAGGAGAGAAAAGTTTAGTGGACTATCTTTTATAACCGAAGCGTGGTCGCGACCTCTCCGTAACCTCAAACACTACCGATTACGATGCCAGCTCGGCTGCCGACGAAACCCATAGTACTCTCTTGCCGCGAGAACCCGTTGCCGACCACAGTTTCCTTAGACATCACGACAACGACAACTTCCAGCGGGGGACGATGCCACGACAAGCCGCGTATACTAGAGTCTAACACACTATGTTGGCACTCGCTCGCGAGAACACGCGTCCGGATATAGTTTCCTTACCCATCACGGAAATGAGCGGGCCCTGCTACCGTGAGTTACTGCGCACAAGTACAATCTACGATGCCACGTCGCCGACCAGCGGGGCCCATGAACACGAAAAACCGCGCCCGGCATGGCCTCACGGCGCCACGTCTTCTCTCGGCGGGCCCCACCATCTGGTGGGTGCGAAGGCGAGTCAGGAGCACCTCTCACAGAGCTAGATCCTGTCCGCCCACGCTGACGGCAGACCCATGTCGGCGCGGTCCACCGTCCAGCGACGCGGGGTACGCGAAGCGCCATACACCCATCCGCGGTAAAGAATCTTTCGCCCTGGCCCGTAGCGGGCCTCACCTCATGGGATAGCAGGGTTCCATTGCGACGTCGCTGCATGTCTATTTCGGGCTCTATCCCACGGCCGAAAATAATCGGGATGACATGGATAGCAGTTTGAGCCGAAACAATCTAGCGTTATTATTTACTCATGATAGAAGGAGTGTCATACGGCACACAATGCCGCAAAAAAGGCAGTCCATTGCCAAAAATAGGTGGAAGCTCCTCTATCTTACAAGGTACCTAATCTGCAGCCAGCGACGGCCGAGGAAACAACTGCGGAAAGCAAAAATTATCGGTCTTAAAGAGACCCGCTAAGCACCAGCTATAAAATTCCTCGCTGATCACCCTGATAGACGCCACTGCCAGAGCGACTTCATTGAAGACCACGTCATTCCGGTGCCACCAACTATAATGAGCAATGTCCACAAGTCGCGTCGAGTCGCCGCGGGGCTCGTCCTGGTAATCCATCGATGAATAAAATTGGTCTCTATGTTGGCTGCCACTCGAGTCAACCACAACTCTTCAGGGCCTAGTCCCAAACATCCCTAGAGATGACGCAACCTAATAGGAGGTGCTGCAAGGTCTCCTGACACTGGTCACAAAGCGGGCAAGCCGCTAGGTATGCCAGCCTACAACGCTGAAGCCTATCAGCCGTCCAACATCTATTCTTGGAGACAAGCCGCGCAAAGAATTTGTAGTTGAAAGGTGTTGTCACTCTCCAGATATGATTCGTGACTCGAGCTGTGGTGGTGCCCATGCCACACCAGTTTGTCCTCCCTATCTGGCATGAGTTTAATGCTCACAAGTGCATGCCAGAGTCGAAAGACCTCGGCAAATGCCCCAGGATCGGAGTATAGGCCAAAATCCAAGATCCACGCCCTAGACATGCTATCCATGAATGACCACACATTCGCCCTTCTCGTCGACACTCTGGCCATAAGAGAAAGGGCAATGTCAACCACTCTAGCACCATGAAGCCAATTGTATTTCCAAAATTTCGAACGCTCCCCATTGCCAATGATGAAGCATGTTATCGCGTCGAAGATGGCTCGGGCTAGCGGAGGAATTTGAAGGTTGAATTCAACCCATTACCTCGTCGGGTTAGCGTGTTGCAGCCATACCCATCTGCATCAGATGGACATGTTTAGGAGGTGGAGGTTCAGAATGACACGCCTGTACATCTTGGGCATCGCTGTCTAGTCCCAAGCCACAAGACAGTGACCACCATTAACTTCCCGATATCCCTTCCACATGAAGGCTCTACAAATTTTAAGTAGGGCCTCCAAGGTATTCGGGAGAATGTCGAGCAACATCATGGCATGCAACATGGTGGGGAAGAGGGTAGTTTGCACAAGGGTTGCCCTCCCACCACGATTCATTAGCTTGGCACACCATAGCCACAGCCGGCTGGCTGCACTATTCACAATTGGCTACAATTGAGCCGCGCTTGGTTTGCAAAGGCACAAAGGCAAACTAAAGTACTTACACAGTAAGGGGAAACAATGCAACCCAATATCACGCACAACATCTCAATCTGCTTAGGTGTGCAACGGATTGGGTGTAGGGCGAGGATGGTGCACAGCCCCAAAGCCTCACCAAAATCTTCCATGATGGTAGTGCAGGCGAGAACATCTAGCAGCATATGTCAAAGAAAAATCACTATATCATCCGCATACATGGATGTGGGATGGAAAATACCACACGACGCAAGGCTAGATAATAGCATGTCCGCTACTACGTGTTCAATCATGAGATGTAGAAATCCATAACCGAGTCAAACAAGAGCGAGGAGAGCGGATCTCCCTGCCGCAGACCACATCTATTGTAGATGAGGTTGTTGGCCACCCCATTGACCGCCACCCATGTCGATGTGGTTCTGAGAAGACCGCAAACCATGGAAAGCCACCTCCTTCCAAAGCCAGGCTTGGAGAGCACTTGGATTAGGAAGGCCTGGTCTACCATTTAGAAAGATTTGGTGATGTCCAACTTGAACATGATAGTTGTAGTGCCACTAGCATAAAGCTTCCGCGTTGTGCTTTGCACAAGCTGGAAATTATCATCTAGGAAGTGCCCACATATGAAGGCGCTCTAGTGCGGCCCCACAATTTCTAACATGCGTGGAGAAAGGCACGCTAGAAGGACTTTGGCCACGAGTTTAGTGATGACACACAAGTATAGGGGATTGCAACAGTCTTCAAGGGAAGTAAAACCCAATTTATTGATTCGACACAAGGGGAGCCAAAGAATATTTATAAGCCTTAACAACTGAGTTATCAATTCAGCTGCACCTGGAAACAATCTTGCTCGTAGTAGTTTATCAGTAGCAACAGTTTTATAGTAGCAATAGCAGAGTAATAGCAGTAGTAAAATAAAGACAGTAGTAACAATTGCAGTACCAGTAGGATTAAAGTGCGGTAGGCATAGGGATGGATGCACAGGCGTTGCATGGACAAGACAATTCATGTAACAATCAAGATATAGGGCATTTGCAGATAAATAAGATAAAGTATCTAAGTACTAAATAATCATAGGCATGTGTTCTATATATAGTCATACGTGCTCGCAATGAGAACTTGCACAACATCTTTTGTCCTGTCAGACCGTGGCAGCGGGGCCTCAAGAGAATCTACTGGAAATTAAGGTGCTCCTTTTAATAGAGCACCGGAGCAAAGCATTAACACTTTGTGAACACACGTGATCCTCATATCATAGCCATTCCCTCCAGTTATCCCGATTTCTATCACTTCGGGGCATCGGATTCCAGACAACAATATGTGTATACAACTTGCAGGTAAGATCATAAACAATAATATCATCATAAATCAATAACATGTTCAGTTCTAAAATCATGGCACTCGGGCCCTAGTGACAAGCATTAAGCATAACAAGTTGCAACAATGCCAAAAAGCACTAACAATAGATACTAGGCACCATGCCCTAACAATCTGATGCAATTACATGAACAATCTCATCCAATCCCTACCATCCCCATAGCCTACTGCAGGGGATTACTCACTCATAGATGGGGAATCATGGATGGTTGATGGAGAAGCGTTGGTGATGATGACGACGATGATCTCCTCCAATTCCCCATCCCGGCAAGTTGCCAGAACGGAGTTTCTGGTTCCGAATCGCGGTTTCTGGTGGTGGCGGCGCAGTGGAACTCTATCTAGAAAAACGTTGAACCCCCCTCTATTTTTAGGTCAGAGGGCTTATATAGGAGAAATGAGAGGTCGAGGCGGAGTCCGAGGCGGCCACACCACCTCCTGGCACGGCCTGGCCTGGCCCGCGCAGCCAGGTGATGTGGGCCCGTCGTGGCCCCTCTTCGTCTCGTCTTCTGGCTCCTTGAGTCTTCTGGTAAAGTAGGAGTTTTGCGATATTTTCTAGGATTTTTCCTGAAAGTTGATTTCCTGCACAAAAACCAGACACCAAAGCAATTATGCTAAAAACAACGTTAGTCCATATTAGTTGTATCCAAATCACACAAATTAGAGAAGAAACAATAGCAAAAGTGTTCGGGAAAGTAGATATGTTTTGGACGTATCAACTCCCCCCAAGCTTAGCTTATTACTTGTCCTCAAGCAATTCAGTTGAAAACTGAGTGCGATAAAAGAAACTTTCACGAACACATTTGCTTCATAAGATGTATATATTCTCAACATATGATCAAATACTTAGGCACTTCATAATAAAGAGTATGCAAGTTAGTTTACCCAGTAGTCATGCAAGCTATGAAGATATTCCAACCCAATAATAATAAGCAATATGACACATAAGCATATGAAGGATTGTAATGCTCATAAGAAGATATGATAAAGTGGTATCTAGCTTGCCTTTCTTTTTGGAGCAAAACATAAATGCCAAGGCACCTCTGAAGTTTAAGTGAAGACTAGAAATAAAAATATCAAAGATACAAGCGTCAAAGTTATGTCACAACTAACTATGTTTTGGGACAAGCACATTACACTAAGAATGACAGCTATGCTCTCAGGAAGGTGCTCAAAGCATAAATGGTGTCTCAACATAAAAGTTAAAGAAAAGATTTGAAAGGCTTCCAAATGTGGAAAGTATGGTACTCATTAGCTTTGAGCTCTCATTGCCCCTATCAAAAGCATCTTGAGGTGATTAAGGTTAATGTGACACAAATATGATGATATGCTTGACAAGTTATAAGTTGAAAATCTCATGCCCCTTGCTTACGAGTATCGAACCTCATGATACTCAAGTTTAGTCACGAGTAAGTTCTTATCATTGTAAGTACATGTGTGTCATGGAGAACCACCAATGGGTACCCCTTGCACCATGACACAGGAGCTATCCATATCAAAATGACAAGGCAACATATAATGAGCATCTCATCGATCTTTTTATTTGCTATTTGCATAGGTTTTTTATTGAGGATGCTTCACAGAATGCTCACTATGGTTATGCTGCAAGTTTCCACCATGATTAGGCATGGCTTAGGCTAGCCGCCCAGACGTTTCTCTAACACATATACAAACTCCATGAGCTTACAAGCTCCCCTTTTATTTCACACCGCCGGGATCCATAAACAAAAGAACATGATATCAACTGAATAATAAGTGCAATGTTGAAAGCGTTCCCCATGGTAACATGGTTCTGCTAATTCACAACTTATAAAGCGCAAGCATATACGCAACATAGATGGACACAATGGTTCAAGTTTATTAAGTGCAAGAAAGTAAAGTGTGCATCAAGTTCGTGAGACCTTTAATAACTAATTTTCTTATAATAAGCAAACACTTTTATTTGGAAGAAAACAAAGCATAATAAATATGCAAGGAATAGCAATGAAGCTAATAGGTAGATATGGTGGACTCTTTTGACAACTTTGGTTTTAGGAGTTGGATGCATGAGTAAAGCTTCTACTCAGCGCAAGTGAAAGCTAGCAATAGAAAGGGAGCGACAATCGAGAGAGCAGTAATTGTCATAAAAGTGACACAAGAACTTTGAGGCAAAATAAATCATCGAGGCTTAACTGACTTTTTTAGTCATAGAATGCGTGAGCATGTTCCAAGTCGATTCAAATAAAACATTCAGAGGAGGATACCACAATGTCATACCAAGTTATGAATAGAACAATGCAAGCAAACATTTATATGACATGTTACAAACTATTGGTAGATTGGAACTGATCATAAGAGAGCAAGAACTACTAAGCATCCATTAAGTAACATACACCTTACATGAACAGACTAAGCATGCCCGCAATGATGAGTATATGTACAAAAATGAAAACAAATAGAGTTCATACCAGCCTCTTACCACACCTTGAGTTGTCATAAATCATCATTGCCTTTCAGTTGTGTGACTTGAATAATAAGATAAAACCAAACTCCAAGGAGTCACTAAGGACCGCTGAACCCTACAACAAACTTTACAAAACCAGAGAAGAACAACAAATATTTTTTCTTTTTCGATTTTTAAAGACAAGAACCGAAGGAAAGAGCAAATAAAGCAAAATCTTTTTGGGGTTTTTGAATAATCAAAACAAAGCTAAAAAGGATGAAGCAAACCAAGGCTAAAAGATAATGAAGCAAACAAAGAGAAATAACAAAAATATTTTTGGTATTTTTGTGTTTTGGAAAGCAGAAATAAAGCAAGAACAAAAACTAAAAACAAAACATAACATGAATATAAAAAGTACCTACCGAACAAGATATGTAGATGAGTGTGATGTCGGTATACCTCCACCCAAGCTTAGGCTTTTTGCCTAAGTGGAGATCAATCCCAACATGGGTAGGAATTCCAAGTCGACGTGTCATCGTAAGAATGATCATAATCAGGCCCTTGTGAAAAAGAAGAAGAAGCTTCCCAATTATAGGCAGGTTGCTGGTATGAAGACTCGCCCTTGTTGGAGGGCTGGACCGAATTGTCCTTGGCCTTCCTTCCAACATTCTGCTCTTGCTGGGAGAGCTCCTCTAAATATGTGTCGAGCTCTTCCTCCGTAATTGACCATCCTACCCTGTTATCAGGGTTAAACAAAGCAGACACAGGCAAAAGAACCACTCGCTCAGACTTACCTCCTCTCCATCCACTCTTGAGAAAGGTTATTTTATAAGATAAATCACTCAAATTATTCCAAGAAGAAACAAATTTATGTTGTATCATGGAATTAAGATCAAGCCTCTTTATGGAAAACCGCAAGTCTGAATGATGAGGTGCTACACCATGCAAAGCTAACAAATGAGAGGTGACGAGGCCTCCACAAATTCCACCTTTCTCGCGATTAGGAGCAAGACGGAAAGCTATCAAAGCAGCCAAGTTATATGTCCTATCTTGTTTTAAGGCGGCTGAGATAAAGGCTAGATCATATGAAGATAATTTACTAGCAGTTTTCCTGGCAAGAACACACTTGGCAATAAAGTAGGCAAAATATCGAATAGACGGGAGATGAATATTACGAATTTGACCACTCTCCTTTGAGAAGCTGCTCCCTTGGCAAATCTCTGCATGCAAGTCCACGAGTGTTGTAGGCCGCTCTCTAATCCTTTCAGACGAATCCCACTGCGGTACTTTAATAGCTGCGCAAAAATCATCAAAAGGGAGGTCGACAGCTATATTGTAAATTTTGTAATGAACCATGGGGTTAGGCAAGGACCAACTAAATCGAAAATCCTACACCACACACATGGTTAGTTTCACATATTGGTAAGGTTCATTTCCCACAAAATGCTCCAATCCTGCATTAGCAATCAGAGTATGGAAATCTTGAGAAATCCCTGCAGAACTCGTGAATTCGGGGCATGGATAAATAGAAGGGAAAACTTTTTCCTCACGGTGGACTTTCATGACTGCGGGCAACCCTAATTCATGTTGGTTGAGTTGGTGTTCATTCATCTCCTTTTCTGAAATTTTAGACAACCATCACAAATAATAATTGCAAAGTGATTACATAATGAAAGGAACTACTTATAGGGACTTGTAAGAGGCCTAAACATGCATAAAAACAATTTCTCTAAGCAAATAACAAGCATGCAAACTCACATAACCTGTCACCTACAGTAGCAAAATACTCAAGATATAATCCACTATCACAAATCTACTTGGACAAGCTGAGGAGTCACATACCGGAGAACAAATGCTCCAAATCTCAGCAGCAAAGGTGGGCTGAGCAAGGAGATCGAAAAACGTGAGCAAGAACAACAAGACCACGGGTTTGAGCAATGAAATGGTGTTTTCTCGGGAGAGAGAAAGGAGTGGTCGGTGGAAGAATAAGTGGAGGTCCAAGGGTGGCCCACACCATGGCCAGGCGCGCCCCTGGGCTGGCCGGGCCACCAGGTGGTGTGCCTGCCTGGTGGGCCCCCTAGGTCACTCCATGTACCTCTCTGCCCCATTTTTAGCATAAAAATTTAATATGAATTTTCTGGAATTTTTCGAGAAACTTTATTTTAGAGCAATTTTCAAGTATTGATGAATGATTTTTTTGGCAGAAAGATGATTTTGGAATGATGCAAAAATAAAACAAAACTAAAACTTCAGAAGTTCTAAGACACTCTAATATGCAAGCAACTAGCAATATAAAAGTAAACAAGGTGAAAGCAAAAATTAAAATGGATAAAAATAAAAGTGAGCAATGGTAATCATGGTGAAAACATTGTTTTGTTCATTAAAATCCCTTTGTTAACAAGGTTGATCAGGTCTTGTTACCAAAGCAATTTATATGAAACAAAACTTTGCATTCCACTAAATGATTTTGTTACCTCAACCCTGATAGCAATAGTCCCAATCATAATAGTTTCATAGTTTTCTCGTGGTATGGGACAATATATTTCTCCAACTTGGATGCCCTCAATATTTTCAATTGAATTTAAGCCATAAGTCTTATCAATATTCTTGGGGAAATAGACAGTATGCTCCTTGTCATTAACATTGAAAGTTACCTTTCCTTGATTACAATTAATGACAGCTCCTGCAGTATTAAGAAAAGGTCTCCCAAGAATAATAGACATATTATCATCTTCACGCATTTCAAGCACACCATATTTAGTTAATATTAAGCAATTATGAGCCACTTGAACAGGAACATCCTCACATATACCAACAGGAATAGTAGTAGATTTATCAGCCATTTGCAAAGATATATCAGTTGGTATCAATTTTTCCAATTGAAGTCTCTTGTAGAGAGAAAAAGGCATAACACTAACTCCTGCTCTCAAATCACACAAAGCAGTTTTAACATAATTATTTTGAATAGAACAAGGAATAGTTGGAATCCCTAGGTCTCCAAGTTTCTTTGGAACCTTACCATTGAAGGAATAACTAGCAAGAAAAGTTAAAATTTCCTCATTAGGAATGTTCCTTTTATTAGAGATAATATCCTTCATATACTTTGAATAAGGAGGCAATTTAATAGCATCAGTCAAAGGAATTTGCAAAAATAAAGGTTTTATCCACTCATAAAACTTGTTATAGTGTTCTTCCTCCTTTGACTTGTGTTTCTTATTAGGAAAAGGCATTGGTTTTTGAACCCAAGGCTCTCTTTCACTACCATGTTTCTTAGCAACAAATTCTTCCTTAGTGTACTTAGTATTCTTATTGTTCCTTTCAGGTTCTTCTTCAACTTCTTCTTTATCAGGAGCATCATTTTTATCATTACCACATTCAGTTTCAGCATCAGAGACAGATATACTATTATGATCTTTAGCAGGTTCAGAAGATTCTACAACTATTTTATGTTTCTTTTTCTTTCTCTTACAAGAAGTACCACTATTTTCAATTTGTTGAGAATCCTGCTCAATTATTTTAGGATGTCCCTTAGGATATAAAGGATCCTAAGTGAAAGCACCACTCCTAGTTCTAATTTCATAAGCATGTTTTTCTTTAGAAGCATTAACTAGCAAATCTTTTTGTACTTTAATAAGCTATTCAATTTGAGTTTGAACCATTTGGAAATGTTTAACAAGCATTTTAACATCATGGGAGGTTCTTTCCACAATATCTCTCAACTCATTAATAGCTCTAGAGTTTTCCATCAAATGATTCTACACTCTTTTATTAAAATTATCTTGCTTAACAACAAAATATCAAATTCTTCTAAGCATTGATCAGGAGGTTTAGAATAAGGAATATCACCTTCATCAAAATGTTGGAGATAATGTACCTCAATAGTGGATGAGTGGGAGATTAGCTTACATAACTCTTCTATATGAGGTAAATTCTTCACATCTTCAGATTTAATACCCTTCTCCTTAATACATTTCTTAGCTTCCTTTATCACTTCATCATTTAGTTCAATCACTCCCCTCTTCTTTGGTGTTGGTGTTGGCTCAGGCACAGTTAACTCAGGTGTAGTTGACTCAGGTGAAGTTGACTCCGGTGAATTCCAGTCATCATAATTCTTGCTTATTTTAGCCATTAATTCCTTAGCTTCTTTGGGAGTTCTCTTCCTGAAAACACAACCAGCACAACTATCCAAGTATGTCCTAGATTCATCAGTTAGTCCATTATAATATATATATCAAGAAGCTCATTTTTAGGTAATGGACATCCAGGCCATGCGTGAATTAAAGCACAAAACCTTGCCCATGATTTAGGCAATTTCTCCTTTTCTCCCTATTTAAAATCAAAAAGTTCCTGCAAAATGGCATGTTGACCACTAGGAGGGAAATATTTCTGAAAGAAAGTATCAATCAAACAATCAGGGCTATCAATAGATCCAGGAGGTAAATTATTAAACCAAACTTTAGCTTCTCCTTTTAGTGAAAAAGGGAAATTTTTAGCAACAAAGTAGGTGCGCATCTTAATATCATCAGAAAATAAACCACTCATGGTAGAAAGCTCAGTCATATCTGCTACATCACTTTCATTTTCAGTCCCGCAAAAAGGTTCTTTCTCAACAATGGTTATGTAAGATAAATCAAGAGAGAAATCATAATCCTTATCTTTAATGTTTATGGGAGACTTAGCAAACTTAGCATTAGGAGATAATTTAGGTTTAACAGTACGTCTCTCAATAAGACTCTTAATAGCACTTGTACCATCAATGTTTTGACATTCTTTAATAAATTCATCGGTCATTTCAATATAACCGTCATGCAGATCATAACTCTCTCTAGACTCAGGTGAACTAATAGGTGTAGTAGTATCTTCATTAGGAGTTTCAGTGTTTCCAACTATAGTTCTAGCAATTGTAGCATCTAGGAAAGGACCAAATGAACCACTATTATCAAGCACAGTAGAAGTAGCATCATAAGTATCAGAAGCAATTTCAGATTCAGCAGAAGTAGCAGTATGTGTAGCATGTGTATGTGGTGGTGGTGTAAGGAGCTTACTCATCACAGATGGTGAATCAAGAGCAACAGAGGTGTTCAGAACTGTACCTCTCCTTGTAGTGGATGGTAATATAGGAACTTTTCCATCACGAGTTTTACCCATGATGAATGGATAACAGCGAACAATAGGGATTCCAAGTGAACTTGATAAATAGAGCTATGCTCCCTGGAAACGGCGCCAAAAAATAGTCTAGATGACCCATAAGTATAGGGGATCACAACAGTCTTCGAGGGAAGTAAAACCCAATTTATTGATTCGACACAAGGGGATTCAAAGTGTTAACACCCGGATTTTTAAGTCCAGATGCCCGTTATGCCATGCATCGTAGTCCCAGGATTACCATTTTTGTGAGACATAACAGAAGTGGTACCACAGTACATCATCCATTACAAACCATATTAAAGGTCTTACAAATAAAGGATCTCATGATCCAGTCTTAATACAATCAAAGCAGCGGAAAGTAAACGTAGTGGGGCTCCATCTTCATGGTCATATGCAATGCTGACGATGGGAGATGATCCTAGTTGTCATAGACCTCCTGCTGTCCATCTTCTGGGTAATCCTCCTCATAGTCTGGCCATGGGAATAGCTAGGGACAAAGCCATGAGTACTCTTTAAGTACTCACAAACTAACACTAGCATGAGTAAGGTAAAAGTTGTAGGAACCTTAAGATCTAGTTTTGTTTGCAAAAAGCCAGGTTTATTTCATAAGGACTTTAAGAGTAAAGACCTAAATTTAGTTCTCTACATCACATATGTGGGAAACTAGTTTTCATGTCCACAACTCTGTTGTGGTTAAGTCAAAGTCATCTTTCAAGTCCCAAGTCATTTTGAAAACATCTGACAACAGAACATTATGGCCACTCCAACTGTCCATAACCGTGGACGCGACTATTCGAATAGTTTGACAGTCTGCAGAGATTGTACACTTTCACCACAAAATTCGATACATCCGTCAGGGATAACCCTGAATCATCATTTCGTATGCGGATAATCAATCCTAACCTTTCAATTACACACCTTAGTATAGGCACCTCCCCTATGAGTTTGGCCTCCCAGCCATGACCATCTGCCACCCTAGGCACTAGATAGGTGGACATCCATCACGAGGTAGGCTCAGCTCAACCTCTTCCGCAAGGGAACCCATACTAAGACATATAAACTTCCAGTCAAGCCCTACCCAACTCAGATAATGTGGTTGTATGGTAAAATTGGAATGGTATCGCATCCGAACCCAACCATCAGTTTTTGTCAAAGTCAAGGCTCATGCCTCCACATTTTCATCATCAAATCATGGTGTATCATAACACATGTCAAAACATTTCAATAGAATGAATCATCATTCAAAGGTTTTCATAATCATTTTTACCAAGTATTCGCATCGAAAGTAATCAAATTTTAGTTCAACACTAGCCATAGTATTGAGGGTATCACTATTGGGGGGCGGGTGGGGGGTGGGGGCTAATCAAGTATAAGTATCCACAGATAGTTCTATGATCTTGATGATATCCATCCTATTTTCCACTAATCACAATCCATTAACTAAATAAGAAGCTGTAGCAAAGGGAAAAGCAAAGCTTGGAGTAAAACTGGGAATTGGTAAAGTTGCATCTAAAGGAATTTCATATGGTATTTGTACAAGTTAGCTTGCATAGCTAGACTTGCATGGATAGCTTGCATAGTGGGCTTGCATAAATAGCATGCATAGTTCTAGCTTGCCTTGAGGAGTGCACTTGTTGAAGTTCTCTTCTTCTTCCTCGAAGTACTCCTCCTCGTCGTAGCCTGGGTCGGTACTAACGTCTATAAATACATACGAGGTACACAATCACCAAACAACACTTCACTACTTCTATTTAGCACACAAAGTCTCACACTAGATGATCTAGAATTATTTCAATCATCATATGGAATATTAACATTTTCTTATTCTTCTTATTTTCGAAAAGTAGTTTCTACTCATTAAAACCTTAAGATTTAATATTCTCCAATTAAAATATGGGATCATATGTACCATGTCATCACCACATATTTCAATGCTTGGGAAAGTGATTTAAAAAGGGTTGGCATATATTGCAAGATTTAATACCACTATTTAATAATATTAAAGTGGCTAGAAATGCCTATATATCATTTTTTTAATACTAGTCCATGTTTAATATCTGTAAACTCCAAATGTTTTTAGATATTCATGTAGAGCATGTCAAATGTGATTTTTGAGAGTTGGAATCAACTCGAAAGCATTGATAGTTTATTTTATAAAAATGTTTGAAGTGACAAAAGTCTCTGTCTTGTTATTTTTAGTATAAGTGATCTATAGGTTCAATTGATTTGAATCCAATGGGAGTGAATAGATATTTTCAATACCTTTCTAACAAAATTGGAATCATGCATTTTGGATTAGTACATCTCTTTGAATTGAATTTTGAATCTACTGACATAATAGGGTTTTATCTAAATAGACAAAATTCCATTTGAATCTCTGGGCTCTGCGCAGGAAAAGAAGTGGGACGGCCCAACTGCACAGCGCGAGTGTAGTGGGCTGCTGACAGAATAGTCCCACGCGTCAGCGACTAATTCTAACCGAAACGGTATCGATCTGTCTCAGCCCTACGATTAGAATGAAATCTATGACTAAGGTTCATCGTCTATGACGAATAGCTCTAGCAAGATGCGAACCCTAACACGACTGTTGGGGTCGCTGGGGACTCACCAGGGCTCCAGCTAGGGTCGGTGATGGGGGCAAACTTGCTGGTCGTTGATGGCGACTTGATTGGTGGTCATGGCAGCTCCTGGGGTGGCTCCAATCGATGGCTTCCTTCCTCGACTGCAGCGGCAAACTCCGGCCAAACTCTGGCATCGTGGTGCTCGCCTTGCTCCAGGGAAGGGTCAGTGAGGTTCCTGGGTGAGTGGGGAGTGGAATGGTGTGCGGAATGAGGTCTAGGGTGGCCTCTATTTATACACCAGCATTGGCGGCAGGGCGGCATGGTCAGGCTTCTCCGGCGACGTTGCTACAGGTCATGCTAAGCATGGAGGAGGGAATGGGTCGATGCGGGGTACTATGGCAATCGTCACGCACATGACGGCACGACAAGGGGCGGTCTCAGTCGATCGGGCAACGTCGGTGCTCTGTTCAGGCATGCAGGTGTTCGTCACTAGGTACGGTGGTCACGAGGCGCGCGATAGTGAGCCATCATGTCTGTGAGGTCACTGGTGCCACAGCGACTGCGGGTAGGAGCGAAGAGAGTGAGGCGTGGCGTGTGTGCGCTAGGTGGCTGCAGTGCTCCGTCGTGCTCTCGGCATGGTGGGGGATTCAATGGGCACGGCGATTCCAACGTCTCCACTTCTCGCCGTTGGTCAAGGGGTGGACAGGGGGTGGCGGTGAGGTCACGGCTAGCAGCTAGGTGTCGTGGGAGAGGGCAGCACGACTTGCAGCGACTGGTTCATGGTCGACCGGCATGGCAAGCTCGGTACGGGCATGTCACTGGTCAATGTGGCGAGTGATGCCTCTCCTCTGCACGACCAAGTACTAGGAATGATCATGGAGGAGTAGTGGAGTGGAATTGGGTACATTTGATGATCAATTGATAGATCAAAATAGTAGATACTGGTCGAGGTTGTACTCTGTCTACGAGGTGTTCGACTTAATGGCCGCATGAATTCAACTTTCAAATTTTTGAAAGATTTTTGGTGAGTGTTCTGATCATATGCTTGGTAGTCTATGGTTGCTGGGAATTGCCAAGGGGTGATTGTTTGAGTGGTTTTTGAAAAGTGATGATCTAGGTACATACACTTGATTCAATTTTGAATTTCCTATTAAATAGATTTGAAAATAGTTTCTGTGACATTGTAAGGTTTGCTTGGGTTCACTTTTACTTGATTTAGCAAGGGGTGAAAAGATGTAGAATTGTTCCTGTTAGAAATCTTTTACTATAGATGCCCAAAGTGGGATAGTGGTTAATATTGGCAAAAGTGACCATATGATCATATGCCTTATTTTGGATTTTCCTTTTATTTGATTTTGTTTGTAATTGACCTAGATGATGTTGTATTCATCTTTAAACTAAATCTTAACCTTTGTAGCAATCAAACATGGCAAATGCAAGCATACATACCTTAATGCAAATCACTCATGCATTCATATGAAGTTTAATGATAGAAGTTTTTGTTAACCCTAAACTTGGGTGATTAGAAATTGATAAGCTTGTTTAATATTTTTGAGATGTTACAAACCTTCCCCCCTTAAATAGATTCTCGTCCCAAGATTCAGGAAAAACTAGGAACTAAAGAGATTGGGAAACTCAGTCCTAATATAATCTTCTCGCTCCCCTGTGGCTTCTTCTTGGGTATGGTTACTCCACTGGATCTTGAGAAACTTGATACTCCTGGTCCGGGTGGTTCTGAATGCTTCTTCCAAAATACGGATGGGCACTTCACGGTAAGTTAGATCCTTGTCGATATCTATGGCTCTATGATCGATGTTCTTGAAAACTTCGGTCTTCTCCGGAACTTCTAGGCATTTGCGAAGTAACGAGATATGGAACACATTATGCACGTCTGACATCTCCTCAGTCAGTTCCAGTTTATATGATACTTCTCCTCGGCGATTAAAAATCTTTAAGGGTCCAATATATCTGGGGGCTAACTTCCCTTTCAGTCAAAAACGTTGCATTCCCTTCAAGGGTGACACTTTAAGATACACAAAATCTTCGACATTGAAGGTCAGGTCTCGACGTCTTTTGTCGGCATAACTCTTTTGTCTGGATTGAGCGGTCTTGAGGTGCTCATAGAATTTTTGAACCTTCTATTCGGCTTCTCGTAGAATGCCGGGTCCGAAAATCCGACTCTCTCCTACTTGCGACCAATTCAACAGGGTAGGACACTTCCTTCCATACAGAAAGTCAAATGGGGCCATTTGAAACTGGCTTGATAACTATTTTTTTGAACGGGGAGCCCCGCAGGGCCTGGAAGCGATTCATTAATCGCAAATAGAGGAGGAGTACAATATAGCAGAAGACCCCATAAAAAAGGAAAAAAACCCATAGGTCCCCCTTTTATGTGGATAAGACCCCACTGAGAGATATGAAAACCAAACAGGTCCATCCCTATCTCCTCTGCCGAGCCGGAGATCAGCTGCACCACCACCGAGCACCACCACGGGGACGGAATCACTTGCTTTAGTGTCGACACTGGACGCGGCCACTGACTCGAAAAAGGGCCCCCGATGGAGGTTGAAAAGGTGTCGGAGCTCATCGGCATTTTCCTGCAGCACACAGCCGTGAAGATGATGCTCGCCGATGTCGCTTCCTAGCTCTGGCATACCCCGACGCAAGAGTCCTTGCAAACTCCGCCAATGATGAACAACCTGCACTCCAGGGACACACTCCTGCCACGGGTGGACGGAGTCGAGTATAGAATGTCGGAGCAGCAAGGAAAATTACGCCTGGAGGGGAGCAGCCGAAACTCCCCAGAGCACTTGAGCCATGCTTGCCACTCGCTGTCTCCACCGTCCTCTCCCCTACCGCCATGGCCGACCAAGAGAGACAAGGCAAGGCAGCAAGCAACCAAACTGACTCGAGCACCCAAAGCGCGCTTATCAGACGGATTCGCTTGGAGTTGCATCCACGGCGTCTTCGACCTCTGAAGCGCACCGGGAGCCACCCACCACGGCCTCCAAACGCCGCGCCACTACGTCAGGAGACAGAATCCGAACCCCCCTCCTACGGCCACCACCCCGCTGAGACCCATCCTCCCCTCGCTGCCACGGCCGACCGTAGGAGGGAGAGCGGACGAGACACCACAGGGAAAGGAGTACACAAAGCCACAGCGATTGGGAAGATGCTGCCCGCAGCACCCTAGCTCGCCCCAGCCACCATGGCCAGACGAGGAGAGGGGCTCAGCCCGCAGCTTCCAACACCTCTACAGCCATGCTTATTCGAGGCGAGGCAGATCCTCCACCTCGTCGACGCTGCCACGCCGGCGAGTAGGAAGAGGAGCAACCTCCCGCGATGGATCTGGCCCCAAGATCCCGCTGCCAACCTCCTGGCATAGAGCCAACAACCGGCACGAAGCCATACCACTAACCTACTATATACAGGAGGGCCACTGGTGTCGGGCCTCCACTTCTCTCCACCGGTGGCGCCAGCGAGATCAGCGTCAGCCCGACCCAGGGCGGACGATTTTTTCGCTTTGTACTGTAGCAGGGGACGGGGGGAGGGGGAGAGGAGAAAGCCCGCTAAGATGTTTATTATGTACCGCTTGATAACTGTTGTTATATGAGAATTATGCGAAAGGCAGAAAATCTTCCCATTTAGATCCATATTCTAACACACAAGCTCTCAACATATCTTCTAAGATTTGATTGACTCTTTCAGTTTGTCTGTTGGTTTGCGGGTGATAAGTTATACTGAAATTCAACTTGGTTCCTAATCCTTCTTGGACCTTCTGCCAAAATCTTGAGGTAAACTGGGTTCCCCGATCCGACACTATGGTCTTGGGGGTTCCATGCAAACTGACTATCCTAGCGATATACAACTCCGCTAGCTTCGAACTCTGGTAGGTAGTATTGTCGGGTATGAAATGGGCTACTTTGGATAGTCGATCTACTATGACCCAAATAGAGTCATTTCCCCTACTAGATGTAGGCAAACCGGTGATAAAATCCATTCTGACAGAATCCCATTTACATTCCGGAAACTGCAATGGTTGCAAAAGTCCCGCGGGTCGCTGATGTTCCGCTTTGACTCTCTGACAGATATCACACTTGACTATGTAGCTTCTGACTTCTCTCTTCATTTTGTGCCACCAAAATTGCTCCTTCAAATCCTGATACATCTTGGTTCCTCCCGGGTGGATAGAATAAATGGTATCATGGGCTTCCTGCATAATGGCTTGTTTCAAATCCGAATCTGCTAGAACACAGATACGTCCTTTGTACTACAGAACTCCTTCTTCATCTTTCGTGAATATAGGTACCTTCCCTATTCCAATACGATGCTTGGTTCCATCAATACTGGCATTTCCTTTCTGGGCCTCTTTTATCTGACTAATCAAAGTGGGTTGGAGTTTAATACTAGCTAGAAATCCTTCGCTAACTAGCTCCACTCTGAAATTCTCCATCTCCTCATGCAGACTTGGCTGGGTTGCCTTAATCATGGTGTTTAATCTACACGGTTGTCTACTAAGAGCATCCGCTACCACATTGGCTTTGCCGGGGTGATAGTGAATGTCAAGGTCATAATCCTTGATTAACTCTATCCATCTCCTTTCCCTCATATTCAGCTCCTTCTGGGTGAAAATATACTTCAGACTCTTGTGATCCGAATAAATCTCACAGCGGTTACCCATAAGGTAATGACGCCATTTGTTCAAAGCTAACACTACGGCTGCCAGTTCGAGGTCATGGGTAGGATAGTTCTGTTCATGTTGCTTCAGTTGTCTGGACAGATAGGATATGACTTTGCCTTCTTGCATCAGCACACATCCGAGACCAATCTTGGATGCATCACAATACACATCAAAAGGCTTCTTGATATCCGGCATGATCAAAATTGGGGCTGAAATCAACCTCTTCTTAAGATCTTGAAAACTTGCTTCACATTTGTTCGTCCATTCAAACTTCTTGTCTTTCTTCAACAGCTGAGTCATCGGTCTTGTGATGCTCAAAAATCCTTCAACAAACTTGCGGTAATATCCGGCTAATCCAAGGAATGCGCGGACTTCTGTTTGGATGGTTGGGGCTTTCCATTCTTCAACATCCTTAATCATGGCGGGATCAATAGCAACTCCTCCTGCCGACAAGATATGGCCTAGGAATCCTACTTACTTTAACCAGAATTCACATTTGCTAAACTTGGCATACAACTGATGCTCCCTAAGGGTTTCAAGGATGGTTCTTAGGTGTTGCTCATGGTCTTCCTCCGACTTGGAGTAGATTAGAATGTCATCGATAAAAACAACGACAAACTTATCCAAAAAGTTCATGAAAATCTTATTCATGAGGTTCATGAAATAAGCGGGGGCATTGGCTAATCCAAAAGACATGACATTGTACTCATACAATCCATATCTGGTGGTGAAGGCAGTCTTTGGGATATCCCTTGCGCGGATTTTCAATTGATGATAACCAGTTCTAAGATCAATCTTAGAGAACACTCTGGCACCAGTCAGTTGATCAAACAAATCTTCTATCTTCAGAAGTAGGTACTTGTTCTTGATGGTGACGTCATTCAACTTCCGATAATCCGTACACAAACGGTTGGCACCATCCTTCTTATCAACAAATAGAACAGGTGATCTCCATGGTGATGCACTTGGTTATATCAAACCTTTTCCTAGCATATCATCAAGTTGCTTCTTTAGCTCCACTAATTCAGATGGGTTCATACTATAGGGTCTCTGAGCTATGGGTCCAGTTCCAGGAACTAGTTCAATGATAAACTCGCTATCCCGATCTGGGGGCATACCAGGCAATTCATTTGGGAAAACATCGGGGTATTCACAGACTACTCTAACTTGGTCAAGGGTTGATTTGGCTAAACTCTTGTTGCACTTGAATTGGCGGGGTAATGTCTCGGATACATGTTCTACTGATACTCCAGTGCTACTGGTCATGGTTATGGCTTTCTTGGCACAGTCGATTAATCCTTGATGTTTCAACATCCAATCCATCCCTAGCACTACTTTCAAACCTTTGGTTTCAAGTACTATTAGATTGGCATAAAATCTATCCCATGTATTCTGATAGGTACGGCCTTGCAAATTTTTCTAGCTTTGCTAGTTGAACCAGGTATTTGAACTATCATAACATGCTTCAAATTTGTTGGTTGAATATTACTAGTGCATGCAAATTCTTCATAACAAACGAGTGTGATGCTCCAGAATCAAACAACACTCTTGCTAGAACTGAGTTAACAGAAAACATACCCAGCACGACATCTGGCGCTTCCTGGGCTTCCTCCGCATTCATGTGGAATAGACGGCCATTACAGTTGTGTGGGTTTCTTGGGGCAAATCTCTTTCCAGGCTGGACACGACGTTGCTGTTGGGCAGGTGCAGTCACATTGGTTGCTGCGACAAGCTTCTTGGGGCACTCGTTGGAGTAGTGACCAGTGACTCTGCATTCAAAGCAAGTGATCATTGACTTGTCTTTCCCTGCGATAGGCACATCATTGCTTCCAGTCCTTAGGGCAGTATTGTTGTTGTTGTTGGACTTTGGTGGTGCACGGTTGAAGTTATTGGAGTTGCTAGGGTTGTTGTTATGATGGCCTCCGGGCCTTGGGTTTCCTCCGCCACGGTTGGGGTAGTTTGGACGGTTCATTGGGGGCCTGTTGTTCCTTGGGGCATAACTCGCAAACAGGTTGGGACGATACTTCGGGGTATGGTGGGGTCCTGGTTGGTGCATCATCCTACGCTTGCGGTTCTCGCTGGCTTGGTTGATCTTGCCTTCCATCTGGATTGCAGAATCCACTAAGGCTTCAAGGTCATCAAAGGGGATGTTAACTAGCACTGTCTGCATCTCATCATGCAGACCATTCAAGAATCTCTCCTTCTTCTTTGCTTCATTGTCAATCTCATCAGGGGCATATCTAGCTAGTGACAGGAATTTGTCACGGTACTCAACCACAGTCATCCTTCCCTGCTTCAAATCTCTAAACTCATCCCTCATCCTCTTGATCGGACCTGGGGGCACATGTGTCCTGCTGAACTTGAGCTTAAACTCCTCCCAAGTCATCATATGACCTCCATTCATTGTACGGGTGCTATTCCACCAAGATCTTTCATAGCCGGACAGATAGTGAGTGGCAAACAACACCTTCTCATTAGCATCAACTCTGGTGACTTCTAGATTGTTTTCCATGGTCTGCAGCCAATCATCAGTATCTAAAGGTTCTTCTGACTTGCTAAACATAGGAGGATTGTTATTCTGGAAGTTCTTGAGCTTGGATCCATGGTGATCTTGGTTTCCATGGCCTTGATTATTATGGGCCATCTAGGATATCTGCTGAAGAGTGGCTAAGTTGGCTTGACGTTCAGCTCTACTAGCTTCACGATCAGAAACTAACATTTGCAGAATCTACAACATTGGGTCCTGAGATGAGCTGCTTCCTCCGGGGTTACCGCGAGTCATCTGAAGATTGAGATAGATAATGAGACAAGAGGGAAATTTCTAAGGTTCATGGGTTTGTTTCAAAAGCTTTAAACTTTGAGTATGACTCAGGTTTTGCAAACTAACAACTTCTTCTCATTCATTCATTCCAAGCACACAATACAAACACACACCACAACTAGAAAACAGATGGTCTGAAGGACCATTCTGACAAGCAACAATATAATGGGACCGGGTACAACTCACACCTATGATAGTGCTCAGGTGCGACTACTCATCATCAGGGGTGTCGGGCTCCTCATCATCAATGAAGTCAGCATCATCCTCATCAGCGTTGTCCTGCATGGCAGTGTCCTGCAGGTAGTCATTGTCATCACTGAGGTAAGAGTGGATATCCCCACGGATATCTTCCCCTTCCTCCTTCTCCTCCAACTGGATCTCCTGGTCATGGATGGTCTCCTCCACGGTGGCTATCTTCTGACGAAGACGGGCGATGATGCGATCCTTTTTGTCGCGCTGGCAACGAAGTGACTTGCGCTCCTTGGTGAGAATGACGAGGGTTTTCTTCCTTTCAACAACTTCGGCATGGTTCTGATTGGCGTAAGCGTGGGCGTTGTCTAACTCCTTCTGAGTCTCATGCAGCATGAAGGCCATGTGGTCCACATGATGCTTCAACTCCGGATGTGCCGGCATGGCCAAGCGCTATCCCGTAGAGTCACGTCTTGCATAGTGGGCAAAACGGGTGCCAATGATCTGGTTGATGTTTTGTGCACACAGACGTGTCAGAGCTTCTTGCATTGCCTTGGCTAATCTGTCTAGCCAGTTGTTCTCCCTTACACTGAACTGAATCTTATCAGAAAGAGGTGGCTCCATTTTTCCTCTCAGGTCGGCAACAATCAGCCACTTTGCTCCCCTCCAGATTGGTCGTTGAGTTGTGCTCCGAAGAACTCCGGGTGCAAGCGTCCAAGATACTCAGAGATCTGGTCCAAATCCCTCTCAAGGATAAGCTGCCCTCCATTGCCCAACTGGTAAAACTTGCTATATTTAACCTCCATCTACAAGCAATTAAGATGATTAAGTTAGTGGGGTGATCAAGTGTGTCAAATTTTATGTAGAATGGTAAGAGTTTTGGAGGAACAAGTGATCTCTTTTGGAAAGAATCTCAAGGATAAGAATGAGAATAGGTTTTTGTAAATACTCACTTTCTTTGTTTTGAAACTAGGGTTTTCAAGCATCCATTCTAACTAGGGTCTCCTATGGTTAGGATTGCTCTGATGCCAACTTGTCAACACCCGGATTTTTAAGTCCAGATGCACATTATGACGCACATCGCAATCCCAGGATTACCATTTTTGTGAGACATAACAGAAGTGGTACCACAGTACATCATCCATTACAAACCATATTAAAGGTCTTACAAATAAAGTATCTCATGATCCAGTCTTAATACAATCAAAGTAGCGGAAAGTAAACATAGTGGGGCTCCATCTTCATGGTCACAGGCAATGCTGACGATGGGAGATGATCCTAAATGTTGTAGACCTCCTGCTGTCCATCTTTCGGGTAATCCTCCTCATAGTCTGGCCATGGGAATAGCCAGGGACAAAGCCATGAGTACTCTTTAAGTACTCGCAAACTAACACTAGCATGAGTAAGGTAAAGGTTGTAGGAACCTTAAGCTCTACTTTTGTTTGCAAAAAGCCAGGTTTATTTCATAACGACTTTAAGAGTAAAGACCTAAATTTAGTTCTCTACATCACTTATGTGGGAAACTAGTTTTCATGTCCACAACTCTATTGTGGTCAAGTCAAAGTCATCTTTCAAGTCACAAGTCATTTTGAAAACATCTGACAACGGAACAGTATGGCCACTCCAACTATCCATAACCACAGACGCGACTATTTGAATAGTTTGACACTCTGCAGAGATTGTACACTTTCACCACAAAATTCGATACATCCGTTAGGGATAACCCTGAATCATCATACTTGGTATGCGGTTAATCAATCCTAACCTTTCAATTACACATTCTAGTATAGGCACCTCCCCTATGAGTTTGGCCTCCCAGCCATGGCCATCTGCCATCCTGGGCACTACATAGGTGGACATTCATCACGAGGTAGCCTCAGCTCAACCTCTTCCACAAGGGAACCCATACTAAGACATATAAACTTCCATTCAATCCCTACCCAACTTAGGTAATGTGGTTGTACGGTAAAATTGGAATGCTATCGCATCCGAACCCAACCATCAGTTTTTGTCAAAGTCAAGGCTCATGCCTCCACATTTTCATCATCAAATCATGGTGTATCATAACACATGTCAAAACATTTAAATAGAATGAATCATCATTCCAAGGTTTTCATAATCATTTTTACCAAGTATTCCCATTGAAAGTAATCAAATTTTAGTTCAGCACTAGCCACTAGTATTGAGGGTATCACTATTGGGGGGGGGGCTAATCAAGTATAAGTATCCAAGGATAGTTCTATGATCTTGATGATATCCATCCTAGTTTCCACTAATCACAATTCATTAACTAAGTAAGAAATTGTAGCAAAGGGAAAAGCAAAGCTTGGAGTAAAACTAGGAATTGGTAAAGTTGCATCTAAAGGAATTTCATATGGTATTTGTACAAGTTAGCTTGCATAGCTAGACTTGCATGTATATCTTGCATAGTGGGCTTGCATAAATAGCATGCATAGTTCTAGCTTGCCTTGAGTAGTGCACTTGTTGAAGTTCTCTTCTTCTTCCTCGAAGTACTCCTCCTCGTCGTAGCTCGGGTCGGTACTAGCGTCTATAAATACACATGAGGTACACAATCACCAAACAACACTTCACTACTGCTATTTAGCACACAAAGGCTCACACTAGATGATCTAGCATTATTTCAATCATCATATGGAATATTAACATTTTCTTATTCTTCTTATTTTAGAAAAGTAGTTTCTACTCATTAAAACCTTAAGATTTAATATTGTCCAATTAAAATATGGGATCATATTGACCATGTCATCACCACATATTTTAATGCTTGCGAAAGTGATTTAAAAAGGGTTGGCATATATTGCAAGATTTAATACCAATATTTAATAATATTAAAGTGGCTAGAAATGCCTATATAGCATTCTTTTAATACTAGTCCATGTTTAATATCTGTAAACTCCAAATGTTTTTACATATTCAGGTAGAGCATGTCGAATGTGATTTTTGAGAGTTGGAATCAACTCGAAAGCATTTATAGTTTATTTTATAAAAATGTTTCAAGTGACAAAAGTCTCTATCTTGTTATTTTTAGTATAAGTGATCTATAGTTTCAATTGATTTGAATCCAACTAGAGTTAATAGATATTTTCAATACCTTTCTAACAAAATTGGAATCATGCATTTTGGATTAGTACATCTCTTTGAATTGAATTTTGAATCTACTGACAGAATAGGGTTTTAACTAAATAGACAAAATTCCATTTGAATCTCTGGGCTCTGTGCGGGAAAAGAATTGGGCTGGCCCAATTGCACAGCGCGAGCGCAGCGGGCTACTGACAGAATGGTCCCACGCGTCAGCGACTAATTCTAACAGAAACGGTACCGATCAATCTTAGTCCTACGATTAAAATGAAATCTACGTCTAAGGTTCATCGTCTATGACAAACAGCTCCGAGAGATGCGAACCCTAACATGACGGTGGGGGTCGCTGGGGACTCACCAGGGCTCTAGGTAGGGTCGGCATTGGGGGCGAATGGGCTGGTCATCGACGGTGAGTCAATTGGTGGTCACGGCAGCTCCTGTGGTGGCTCCAATCGATGGCTTCCTTGCTCAACTGCAGCGGCAGACTCCGGCCAAATTCCGGCATCGTGGTGCTCACCTTGCTCTGGGAAGGGTCAGTGAGGTTCCTGGGTGAGTAGGTAGTGGAATGGTGTGCAAAATGAGGTCTGTGGTGGCCTCTATTTATACACCAGCGTCGGCGACAGGGCGGCATGGTCAGGCTTCTCCAGCGACGTTGCTACATGTCGCGCTAAGCATGGCAGAGGGCATGGGTTGATGCGGGGTACTACGGAGATCGTCATGCGCGTGACGGCACAACAAGGGGCGGTCTCAGTCGGTGGGGAGACATCAGTGCTCTGTTCAGGTACGCAGGTGTTCGTCACTTGGTACGGTGGTCACGGGGCGCGCGGCGGTGAGCCATCATGTCTAGGAGGTCACTGGTGCCACAACGACTGCGGGTACGAGCGGAGAAAGTGAGGCGTGGCGTGTGTGCGCTAGGTGGCTACGACGCTCCGTCGTGCTCTCGGCATGGCGAGGGATTCAATGGGCGCAGCGATTCCAGCATCTCCACTTCTTACCGTTGGTCAAGGGGTGGACAGGGGGTGGCAGTGAGGTCATGGCTAGAAGCTATGTCTCATGGGAGAGGGCGACGCGGCTTGCAACGACTAGTTCGTGGTCGACCGGCATGGCAAGCTCGGTACGGGCATGTCACTGGTCAATGTGGCGAGTGATGCCTCTCCTCTGCATGGCCAAGTACTGGGAATGATCATGGAGGAGTAGTGGAGTGGAATTGGGTACATTTGATGATCAATTGATAGATCAAAATAGTAGATAGTGGTTGAGGTTGTACTCTGTCTATGAGGTGTTCGACTTAATGGCCGCATGAATTCAACTTTCAAAATTTTGAAAGATTTTTGGTGAGTGTTCTGATCATATGCTTGGTAGTCTATGGTTGCTAGGAATTGCCAAGGGGTGATTGTTTGAGTGGTTTTTGAAAAGTGATGATCTAGGTACATACACTTGATTCAATTTTGAATTTCCTATTAAATAGATTTGAAAATAGTTTATGTGTCTTTGTAAGGTTTGCTTGGGTTCACTTTTACTTGGTTTAGCAAGGGGTGAAAAGATGTAAAATTGTTCCTGTTAGAAATCTTTTACTATAGATGCCCAAAGTGGGCTAGTGGTTAATATTGGCAAAAGTGACCATATGATCATATGCCTTATTTTGGATTTTCCTTTTATTTGATTTTGTTTGTAATTGACCTAGATGATGTGGTATTCATATTTAAACTAAATCTTAACCTTTGTAGCAATCAAACATGGAAAATGCAAGCATACATACCTTAATGCAAATCACTCATGCATTCATATCAAGTTTAATGATAGAAGTTTTGGTTAACCCTAAAATTGGGTGATTAGAAATTGATAAGCTTGTTTAATATTTTTGAGATGTTACACAAAGAATATTTATAAGCCTTAACAACTGATTTGTCAATTCAGCTGCACCTGGAAACAATCTTGTTCGCAGTAGATTATAAGTATCAACAGTTTTGTTATAGCAATAGCAGAGTAATAGCAGTAGTAAAATAAAGACAGTAGTAACAATTGCAGTAACAGTAGGATTAAAGTGCGGTAGGCCTAGGGATGGATGGACGGGCGTTGCATGGACAAGACAATTCATGTAACAACTCATAGGCATGTGTTCCATATATAGCCATACATGCTCGCAATGAGAACTTGCACAACATCTTTTGTCCTGCCATCCCGTTGCAGTAGGGCCTCAAGGGAATCTACTAGAAATTAAGGTGCTCCTTTTAATAGAGCACCGGAGCAAAGCATTAACACTTTGTGAACACACATGATCCTCGTATCATAGCCATCCCATCTAGTTATCCCGATTTCTGTCACTTCGGGGCCTCGGGTTCCGAACAACAATATGTGTATATAACTTGCAGGTAAGATCATAAACAATAATATCATCATGAATCAATAACATGTTCAGTTCTGAAATCATGGCACTTGGGCCCTAGTGACAAGCCTTAATCATAACAAGTTGCAACAATGTCAAAAAGCACTAACAATAGATACTAGGCACCATGCCCTAACAATCTGATGCAATTACATGAACGATCTCATCGAATCCCTACCATCCCCATAGCCTACTGTGGATGATTACTCACTCATAGATGGGGAATCATGGATGGTTGATGGAGAAGCGTTGGTGATGATGTCGGTGATGATCTCCTCCAATTCCCCGTCCCGACAGTGTGCCAGAACGGAGTTTCTGGTTCCGAATCGTGGTTTCTGGTGGTGGCGGTGCAGCGGAACTCTATCTGGAAAAACATCGAACGCCCCTCTGTTTTTAGGTCAGAGGGCTTATATAGGCGAAATGAGAGGTTGAGGCGGAGTCCGAGGCGGCCACACCACCTCCTGGCGTGGCCTAGCCTAGCCCGCGCGACCAGGTGGTGTGGGCCCCTCGTGGCCCCTCTTCATCTCGTCTTCTGGCTCCTTGAGTCTTCTGGTAAAATAGGAGTTTTTTGATATTTTCTAGGATTTTTCCTGAAAGTTGATTTCCTGCACAAAAACGAGACACCAAAGCAATTTTGCTGAAAACAGCGTTAGGCCGCATTAGTTGTATCCAAATCACACAAATTAGAGAAGAAACAATAGCAAAAGTGTTCAGGAAAGTAGATACGTTTTGGACGTATCATTTAGCCACACTATGAATCAAGCTAATGTGGCAAAAATCTTTGACCTCAGTTGCTTAGGGATAAGATCCATGAGTGCTTAGTTGATGGCATGCAATCCATGACAATCCCCATCCACTTTGATTATGGACCAGCATGAGGTGTACAAATGCCCAGTGAAGCTGTCTGGCCCTGGTGCCTTATACAGTTCATGTGCCTAGATCGCATTACACACTTCCTCTTATGACAAGGGAATCTCAAGATCCACATGGTCATGAATCCTTGTACCCAATAAGTCCCAGTCTAGGGAGAAGCCATGCTCCGGGGCTGACCCCGTCAGTTGATCAAAGAAACATTCCACGTCCGCCGCCTTACCATCATGCTCCGTGACCAAAACACCATCCAATTTTTGGTGAGTGATGAAGTTGTTTCTCCTTTGTGGTTGGCATGGAGGTGAAACAATCACATGCAAGAATTGCCCTCCTTAAGCCACAATAGGCGAGAATGTTGTCATGATATCATCCTCTCAAGGGAAGCGAGGCCAAGGAGTTTGTGTTTATGCAGCCTCCTTAAACCACCCTCCGCGCGAGTGAGAGGCCTAAACTCCGTGGACATATCAAGCCCAAGTATGATCTCATTGGCTAAGAGGATATACAACTTGTTGTTGCCAATAAAACAATCGCTCTAGTTGGTGAGGGTTCTAGCAAGCGATGTGAGCTTTGTCGCCAGACGCTTGAAAGGGTTCTCGATGAGCGGTGTCGTGGTCCATGCCTCTTGTACGGTTTCCCAAAACCCATCCACCTCGGGATAGAATGTCTTTAACCGAAAACACATGCCTGTCTGTGGTGGGGCTCTCAGATTGAGGAGCAATGGACATTTGTTGGACACAGAAGAGCTTAGAGCTGAGAGGAAGGAGGATGGGAACAAACTTCTCATTCGGCAATCGAGAATACCCTGTCCAGCCTTTCCAACGTGGGTTTCTCCCGTTTGTTGGACCATGTGTAATGGCTACCATTCAGGTAAATGTCTTTTAGTTCAAGCTCAGTCAGCGCTCACGGGAATCTCCCTATCATCCCGTGGTGCAAGTTATCCATGATCAGGTTGAAATCGCGCACGATGAACCATGGGCTAGGGTGGAGAGCCTTGGCTTTGTTAAGCTCTTAAAGGAAGTTGCATTTATCCTCATCGGTTTGTGGCCCATATACTCCTTGAAGCACCAACCTGCTACACCTTGACTCTCTACTCTAGCAGTGAGGGCGTTGGTAGAGTAGTGGGGGTTCGTGATGGTAACCACCTCCAATTTCCACACGAAGAGAATCCCACCATGAGTACCGTCAACTGAGAGGAAGAATAAGCTAGGAAACTCCCTCCCCAAATAGAGGTCGATGGTGCCACGTGAAACCACCTGCAACTTAGTCTCTTAAAAGCACACCACAATCGCACCTGAGAGGCAAACAAGTTGCTAAATCGCATCACACCATGCAAGCGAGTTTATACCATGCATGTTGCATACAAGCAAAAGGAAAGGAAAAGTTGGTCATGGTAAATCATTGCCACTACGAAGTTTGGAATATGAGGCCCCTCAGACTACCACACCCACATTGTCGTTATCATCTAACGGGAGTGCCTATGTGTCCAACCAAACAAAGCCAAGACAGCTGCAGTGTGCTCATCTGTCATCGGCTCCTCAAAGAAACGTAGGTAAATCTATAGGTCCTCCTCATCGATCACCTCCCTCTCACGTGCAATGCCCAACTAGGTCATCATCATCTTATACTAGCGAGACACCAGAGTGCTAGGGGAAATCCTACTACAGTGAATGATGGTGGTGGTGGGAGGTTTGCTTCTACCGAGGCCATGCACGGAGTGTCTCCCTTCTGACGTGACACCGATCCTTGAAACACGCTAGCTATAAGTTGAGGTCCGACGATGGTGGCATCGCAAACCCCGCACTGCTAGGAGTCCCTAGTAGCGACATGTTGGCCTACCTAGGATGGCCTACCAGAGATTGGGATAGCTAGGGCGAGGGATCGCGAGGTTCCATGTGTATATTAACTTCCTAGACGTATGGAGCTTGATGGGCCAAGGTGTCAGCACCCGGATTTTTAAGTCTAGATGCCAGTTATGCCGTACATCGCAATCCCAGGATTACCATTTTTGCGAGACATAACAGAAGTGGTACCACAGTACATCATCCATTAAAAACCATAATAAGGTCTTACAAATAAAGGATCTCATGATCCATTCTTAATACAATCAAAGCAGCGGAAAGTAAATGTAGCGGGGCTTCATCTTCGTGATCACAAGCAATGCTGACGATGGGAGATGATCCTAGTTGTCATAGACCTCCTACTGTCCATCTTCCGGGTAATCCTCTTCATAGTCTAGCCATGGGAATAGCCAGGGACAAAGCCATGAGTACTCTTTAAGTACTTGCAAACTACCATTAGTACACTAAGAAGTAAAACTAGTAGGAATCATAAGCTCTAGGTTTGTTTGCAAAAAGCCAGGTTTATTTCATAAAGCTTCAAGGGTAAAGATCTAATTTAGTTCTCTACCTTACTTAAGTGGGAACTTAGATCTCATGCCCACAACTCTGGTGTGGTCAAATCAAAGTCATCTTTCAAGTCACCAATCATTTTGAAAACATCTGACAACAGAACAGTATGGCCACTCCAACTGTCCATAACCGCGGACGTGGCTATTCGAATAGTTTGACACTCTGCAGAGATGGTACACTTTCACCACAAAATTCGATACATCCATCAGGAATAACCCTGAATCATCATACTTAGTATGCGGATAATCAATCTTAACCTTTCAATTACACACCCTAGTATAGGCACCTCCCCTATGAGTTTGGCCTCCCAACCATGACCATCTGTCATCTTGGGTACTGCATAGGTGGACATTCATCACAAGGTAGCCTCAGCCCAACCTCTTCCGCAAGGGAACCCATACTAAGACATATGAACTTCCAGTCAAGCCCTACCCAACTCAAGTATTGTGATTGTACGATAAAATTGGAATGATATCGCATCCGAACCCAACCATCAGTTTTTATTAAAGTCAAGGCTCATGCCTCCTCAGTTTCATCATCAAACCATTGTGTTTCACAACACATGTCAAAACATTTCAATAGAATGAATCTTCATTCCAAGGTTTTCATAATCATTTTCTCCAACTATTCCGATCTAAAGTAATCAAGTTTTAGCTTAGCACTAGCCACTAATATTGAGGATATCACTATTGGGGGTGCTAGCAAGGTATAAGTATCCAAGACTAATCCTAAGATCTTGATAGGATCCAATCTAATTTCCACTAATCACAATTCATTACTAAGTAAGAAAATAGTAATAAAGGGGAAAGTAAAGCTTGGAGTAAAACTGGTAAATGGTATAAGTAAAGTGACATGACCGAGCATGCCTAATGCATTTGGTAGAAGGGCTTGCATATATAGCATGCCTAGGTATCAGGTATGGTGGTAGCTTGCACTGACAGCTTGCATTAGTGATGGCTTGCCTTGTTGGTTGTAGTCGTTGAAGTTTTCCTCTTCCTCCTCGAAGTACTCCTCTTCGTTGAATCCCTAGTCGGGACAAGCGTCTATAAACACATTCAATGTACAAAATCACCAAACAACACTTCACTACTTCTATTTAGCACACAAGGGCTCATACTAGATGATCTAGCATCATTTCTATCATCATGTGGAATTTCAATACATTCTTATTTATCTTATTGAGAAAAGTAATTTCTACTCATTGAAATTGCTTAAGATTTAATATTCTCCAACTAGAATATAGGTTCATATGGACCATGTCCTCACCATATATTCTCTAGCTTGGGAATGTGATTTAAAATGATGGTCAAGCACTACAATATTTAATATTGTTATTTAATAATATTTTAATGACTATGAAAGCCTATATAGCCTTCTTTTATACTAGTCCAAGTTTAATATCTGTAAAACCAAATGTTTTTACATATTCATGTAGAGCATGGCAAATGTGATTTTTGAGAGGTGGAATCATCTCAAAAGCATTTATAGTTATTTTAGAAAAAAGTTTGAAGTGTCAAAAGTCTCTATCTTGTTATTTTTAGTATAGGTGATGTATAATTCTAAATAGTTTAAATCCAACACGAGTGAATAGATAATTTCAATACCTTTCCAACAAAATTGGAATCATGCAATTTGGTTCAATGAAACTCTTTGAATCGATTTTTTAATCTACTGACAGAATCTAGTTTTAACTAAATTGGAAAAAGTCTATTTGAATCAACGGGATCTGCGCGGGAAACTAAATGGGCTGGCCCAACTGCACAGCGCTGGTGCAGCAGGCTACTGACAAGCGGGTCCTATTCGTTAGTGAATCAACTAAGCCGAAATGGTATGGTTTAATCTCAGCGCTACGATTAGACTAGAATCTAACCGCTATGGTTCGTCATCTCCGTCGAATAGCTCCGGCGAGAACTGAACCCTAACACGGTGGTGGGGGTCACGTGAGGCTCACCTGGGCTCCAGCTAAGGTCGGCGATGGGGGCGAATGGGTTGTCGTCGACGGCGGTTCGAGGCGCGGCACGGCAGCTCCTGGGGTGGTCGCGATCAAAGGCTCCCCTTCTCGATGGTTGTGGCGGACTCCGATCAAATTCCGACGGACTGGTGCTCGCCTTGCTCCGGGGAAGGGACGGTGAGGTTCTGTGGTGAGTGGGGAGTGGAATGGTGTGGATATTGAGGGCTGCGGTGGTCTTTATTTATACACCCAGTGTGGCGGTTGGGCGACATGTTTGGGCTACTCTGGCGATGCTGCTATAGGTTGCAATCATCACGGCGGAGGGCATGGGTCGAGGTGGTGGACTATGGTGGTCGTCATGGAAGTGATGGCATGGAAAGGGGAGCTCTCCATTGGCCAGGATACGTCGGTGCTCTGGGCAGGTACGCAGGCATTCTTCACTTGGTACGGTGGTCACGGGGCGCGAGACAACGAACGATAATGTCTAGCAGCTCACTAGTGTCACGACGAACGCGGGTACGGGTGGAGAGAGTGAGGCACGATGTGTGCGAGCGAGGCGATTGTGGTGCTCCATCGTGCTCTTGGCATGGCCAGGAGTTAAATAGGGACAGCTAGTCTGGCTCCTTCTCGCCTCGCTGTTGGTCCAGGGGTGGTCAGGGGGTGCCGGTGAGGTCACACCTATCTGTAGGACATCGTGGTAGTGGGTGGCATGGCGTGCTGCGAGTGGCTCGTGCTCGACCGGCATGGACGGCTCGGCATGGGCATGTCACTGGTGCAACGGTGGGAAAAGGGCTCTCCACCGCACGGCAAAGTACTAGGGATGATCTAGGACAATTCAATGTGTTGATTGCAGTACATTTTGTGAGCAAATGACAATTCCAAATAGTGAATAGTTGGTAAGGTTGTACTGTGCATGCCAAGTGTTCGACACAATGGCCGCATGAATTCATAATTCGAATTTTTGAAAGATATTTGGTGAGTGATCTTGTTGTTTACTTGGTAGAGTATGGTTGCTGGGATTTGTCAAGTGGAATTTATTTGAGTGGTTTTTGAGAAAGTGTGATCTATACATATGATCTAGATTCAATTTTGCACTACCTCTTAAATAGATTTGAATGTAGTTTCTGCCACTTTGTAAAGTTTGCTTGTATTCACCTTTACTTGGTCTAGCAAGGGGTGAAAAGATTGGGAAATGTTTCTGTTAGAAATCCTTTACTAGGAACACTCAAAGTGGTCTAGTGGATAAGTTTGGCCAAAATGACCATTTTCTTATATGTCTTTATAATTGATTTTCTTTTCATTTGATTTTGTTTGTAAGTGATCTAGATGATGTAGTATTCATCTTTAAACCAATCCTTATCATTAGCAACAATCACTCATGGCAATTTCACTCATTCAAACACTAATGCAAACCAGACATGCATTTTTATTAAGTTTAATCCTAAAAGTTTTTGGTAACCCTAAACTTGGGTGATTAAAACTTGACAAGCTTGATTAATATTTTTGGGATGTTAGAAACCTTCCATACTTAGATCCATTGTTGTAAGAGAATTTCGTGAAAGGCAGACAATCTTCCCACTTAGATCCATATTCTAACACACAAGCTCTCAACATATCTTCTAAGATCTGGTTGACTCTTTCTGTTTGTCCGTCGGTTTGCGGGTGATAAGGCTGTGCTGAAATTCAGTTTGGTTCCTAATCCTTCTTGGACTTTCTGCCAAAATCTTGAGGTAAACTGGGTTCCTCGATCCGAATGGTCTTGGGGGTTCCATGCAAACTAACTATAGCGATATACAACTCCGCTAGCTTCGAACTTTGGTAGGTTGTCTTGACGGGTATGAAATGGGCTACCTTAGATAATCTATCAACTATGAACCAAATAGAGTCATTTCCTCTACTAGGTGTAGGCAAACCGGTGATAAAGTCCATTCCGACGGAATCCATTTCCATTCCGGAATCTGCAATGGTTGCAAAAGTCCTGCGGGTCTCTGATGTTACGCTTTGACTCTCTGACAGATATCACACTTGGCTATGTAGCTTCCGACTTCTCTCTTCATTTTGTGCCACCAAAATTGCTCCTTCAAATCCTGATACATCTTTGTTCCTCCTGAGTGGATAGAATAAAGAGTATCATGAGCTTCCTTCATAATGACTTGTTTCAACTCTGAATCTGTTGGAACACAGATACGTCCTTTGTACCACAAGGTTCCTTCTTCATCTTCGGTGAATCCGGGTACTTTTCCTGTTCCGATACGATGCTTGATTCCATTGATACATGCATTTCCTTTCTGGGCTTCTTTTATCTGACTAATCAAAGTGGATTGGAGTTCTATGCTAGCTAAGAATCCTTCGCTAACTAGCTCCACTCTGAAATCCTCCATCTCCTCATGCAGACTTGGTTGGGCTTCCTTTATCATGGTGTTTAATCTACACAGCAATCTGCTAAGAGCATCTGCTACCACATTGGCTTTGCCGGGGTGATAGTGAATGTCAAGGTCATAATCCTTGATTAACTCAATCCATCTCCTTTGCCTCATATTCAATTCCTTCTGGGTGAAAATATACTGTAGACTCTTGTGATCCGAATAAATCTCACAGCGATTACCCATGAGGTAATGACGCCATGTCTTCAAAGCTAAAACTACGGCAGCTAGTTCTAGGTCATGGGTTGGATAGTTCTGCTCATGTTTCTTCGGTTGCCTGGACATATAGGATATGACTTTTCCTTCTTGCATCAATACACATCCGAGTCCAATCTTGGAGGCGTCACAGTACACATCAAAAGTCTTCTTGATATCAGGCATGCCTGCCTTTGCTAAATGAGTTAGGCCGGATTATCCGCCCCCCAAACACAATATCATTCCCCACACACTTAGCACACATGAGAAAAGTCCACAGTATTGTTATATAACACTCAAAACACAGGGAACCATGAAATGTTCTTTCAATCTCCCCCTTTTTGGTGTTAGATGACAATACTAGGATTTGCAAGATAGTTCACAAGACAACAATATTTAATGAATGAATAAGACTCTCGCTCAATGTGTGCATACTAAAAATTGCATTTGATTACAAATACACACAAGAGGGTATAAGTCTATTTCATTGAAACATATGCGAAAAGATCATACCACCGGTAGGGAGATAGATGCGTCCTCAAAACATTATAAGAATATCCAATGATAGCCATAGTGAGCGCCTCCCTCGATATAGATATCCAATATAGCCAGAATGATAGATGACTCCATATGAATAGTCCACAAGAAAAATCCAGAGCCACACAAACATAGTCTCATACGGCAAAAAACACACATAAAAGTTTGATGCTAAATGGGCACAAGCGAGAAAAAAACGAAAAACTAAAGTGCAAATACTTGTGCCCGACCCATGGAAATCCTCGGAGACCTAATAGAACTACTTCCCCCCCCTTTGGCATCGAGACGCCAAAAAGGAAGAAGAGCGATGCTAACGCCCCAAGGGTTCACTCATAGTCCTCATCCTCGTCCCCGTCCTCGTCCTCATCCTCAAGCTCCTCGGTGTCATCCTCCTTATCATCAGCAGTGGTCGTAGAAGGAAACAGGTGACGCTCCAGCTCTCCATAGTTAAGCCCAGAGGAAGAGTTCCACCAAGCATATGGTGTGGGAGTAGTAGGAGCAGGGGGATCGCCCGAAGCACCGGACACATGGTGAAGAATGACCTGCTGAGTGTGAGCCATCTCATGGCACTGATTGTAAGCCTCATACTGTACCTTGCGAGTGTCGACGCCCATGCAAAGAATGTTCCGCTGGAACAAATTTAGCTGCTTGATCTCACGAGTAATAGGAGGCACTGGAGGCCTACGAGCACTAGCACGAGCATCCCTCATGAGACCCTCACGAGAAGAGGAGGGGTGAGAGGTCTTCCTAACCTTGGTGTAGATCTTCTTCGCCTTGTGCACAACATCAATGTTGAACTCTTCAGTGGGAAGCAAGTTCCTGATCAGCATCATGATCTATGGAGCATATGGGATGGAAAGCCTATTGAACATGGCATCGATCAACTCATGGTAAATAAAGTCCATCACATCCCGCTTGTACGACACAGACTCATCCTCACAGGACGCCACCTCATGAGAGAAGGCAAGAAGCTGTACCAGTTGACCACAGATACTGTCATTGTTTCCTCCACTTGGAGTGATAGAATCACGAAAGAGTCCCACCAAGCAAGCATATATGGGAGAAATACCAGCAAGGGTGCCCATAATACCATTGTCATTTGTGCACGGAGAGAGAACTGCATCTTTATTGGGCTTGAGTTGGGTGATGATGCGGTGACCACTAGCATGGTCCCTATTGCGGAAGGGATAACCAAGAACCTCAGCAAAAACACAGAAATCAGCTTGCATAGGCCTGTCACGAGTCATCCACTTCATGGTGCGGTGATCATCACCGCAAATGACCAAGGTGGAGAAGAACTGCTTCACAATGTTAGAATCATAGGAGCATTGGAGGGCCATGAGATGGTGCAGCCCCATCCTCTCAGTCACATACATGGCATCAACAAGGTGAGGCTTCTCCAAGGCCTCAGCAAGAATCAGAGGATGCATAGGCCAAATCTTTTGCTGAGCATACACATCTTCATAGATACCTTTTGTTCAGCACACCAAAAATGAGAGTCACCCAGCTTAGTATCATGTGGTAGTTCATCAAACAGATCATGATGACGAATGGAGGATAAAGTAACAGGATCCATCTTCTTATAATTAATCTTGGGCCCTTTTCCCTTCCTCTTGGACACACCCTTCTCTACCGCTTTCCATTCATATAACTGGCTATACCTCTGTAAAATCTTGGACAAGACTCCATATGAAATACTTACCGGTAACAAGCCTAACATCTCATACTTCCAGGTATTTGGTTGTAAGTGTTTCTTTCTCATCAAAGGAGTTCCTTTATCTAAATTTGATTCTAAGGATTTAGAAGGTATTTTTGTTGGTTATGGTGCCGAATCTCACACTTATAGAGTCTACAATAAGCTCTCCAGAACTGTTGTAGAATCTTGTAGTGTGGTGTTCGAGGAAAATGATGGCTCCCGTGTGGGGCAAGTTGATGTTTGTGATGCATATGTTGAAATACCCCAAGATGCCATAAGAAGAATGGGCGTGGGATTTTTCCGCCCCATTGAGGAACCCCTTGTGGCGGATCGGGAAGGACAATGCTCTACTCAAGTAGAGCCCTCATCGACACAAGCTCAACATGCTCCAACCATTGGAGAAACTTCTACACCAACTCCACCAAATGCTGAAGGTCAACATGCTCCTGAATGCTCCATGCCGGATTATCTGGTTGACACCGGATTATCCAGGCATCCCTCCTCTGCCGACCAAAATGATCAACATATCGAAGAAACAGATGCAAGTCCGAGGCCGGATTTTCTGGCTGACCCCGGATTATCCGACCACCCTCCAATTCGAGCAAGATCTAGTCAAGTTAGCAAAGATGCTTCAGGTTCTCCTAGGCCAGATTATCCGGCCTCACCCTCGGCCGGATTATCCGGCCCTGAAACTCCTGAAGAACAGCAGCCTCCTGTTACGACTGTTAATCCACATCAAGGACAAGGTTCATCATCTCCTACTCCTGCTAATCAAGCTACTGATCAAGGCCAAGCCAATGATTCCATCGAAGACTCAAATGATGAAGCTATTCCACCAAGAGACAACAAGCTTATTGAACTTCGTCACAAAGCCCGTGCCGATAGGAACCTTGAGTTAAGGGGTCATACTCTTGACAAAGTTGTAGGTGATCTTCGATGAAGGGTTTCCACAAGAAGGGAGTTGGCAAGTTTCGGTGAGCATCAAGCCCACATCTCAATGGTGGAACCCAAGAAAGTGTTTGAATCTCTTGAAGATCCGGACTGGGTTGTTATGCATGAAGATTTGAATAACTTTGAACGCAACAAGGTTTGGAAACTAGTGGAGAAGCCCAAGGATTGCCGCAATGTTATCGGCACAAAATGGATATTTAAAAACAAGCAAGATGAGAATGGCATTGTTGTGAGTAACAAAGCGAGACTCATGGCACAAGGCTACTCCCAAGTTGAGGGTATTGACTTTGGCGAGACCTATGCTCCTGTGGCTCGTCTTGAGTCCATCTGTATCCTTCTTGCTTATGCTGCTCATAATAATTTTAAATTACAACAAATGGACGTTAAGAGTGCTTTTCTTAATGCTCCTCTACATGAGTTGGTATATGTAAAGCAACCCCCAGGATTTGAGGATCCTAACTTCCCGAACCATGTCTACAAACTCGATAAGGCACTCTATGGCCTTAAACAACCCCCACGTGCGTGGTATGAGCACCTTAAAAAGCTTTTGTTAGATCGTGGCTTCGAAGTTGGGAAAATCGATCCCACTCTTTTTACTAATAAGGTTAAGGGGGAGCTCTTCGTTTGCCAACTATATGTAGACGACATTATCTTTGGCTCTACTAATAAAGCTTTTAATGATGAATTTTCAAAGCTTATGACTGACAGGTTTGAGATGTCTATGATGGGGGAGTTACAGTTCTTTCTTGGTTTTGAGATCAAGCGACTTAGAGAAGGAACCTTCATCAATCAAGAAAAATACATCCAAGACATGCTCAAGAGATTCAAGATGACGGATCTTAATGGCATCGCCACTCCGATGCAAACAAAATGTCATCTTGAACTCAATCCCCATGGTAAAGATGTGGACCAAAAGGTATACCGGTCCATGACCGGCTCTCTTCTTTACCTCTGCGCATCTAGACCCGATATTGTGTTGAGTGTAGGGGTGTGTGCAAGGTATCAAGCAACTTCTAAAGAAAGCCACTTAGTGGTGGTCAAGAAGATCTTCCGATATTTGATTCATTCCCCTAATTTTGGTCTATGGTATCCCAAGGGCTACAATTTCTCTCTATGTGGTTATACTGATTCAAATTGGGCTGGTGATAAGGATCATAGGAAATCAACTTCTGGACCTTGTTAGTTCTTGGGAAGGTCTCTAGTCTGTTGGTCTTCTAAAAAGTAGAATTATATATCTCTCTCCACCACCGAAGCTGAATATGTTGCTGCTGCTAGTGCCTGCACTCAGTTATTATGGATGAGGCAAACTTTAAAGGAATACGGTGTCAACTGTGAAAAAGTGCCTCTTTTATGCGATAATGAAAGTGCAATCAAAATTGCGTACAATCCGGTACAACACACAACGACGAAGCATATTGAGATTCGAAATCATTTTATTCGGGACCATGTTGCTCGAGGAGATATTGATCTATCTTTTGTGAGCACGAAGAACCAACTTGCTGATATTTTCATGAAGCCACTTGATGAAGCAAGGTTTGCTACTTGAGGAATGAGCTAAATATCGTTGATTCAAGGATCTTGTCTTGGTTACCCATGCACTCACTCTTACATCTCAGTCTTATTTGGTCTAGGTGTGGGCATGGATATAGGGGGAGTGTGGTCCTAATTGATTGGGCTAACCCACCCCCCATAATGTCAAAAGAAAGTCAAATCATTTCTCTTAATATCATTTTGTGATATGTGAGCTTATTGATGAGTATTGGTCATGAAACCAAGATATATCTTCATGGTGTCATACCGTACACTCCAACAAGGTGGCTTTGGCCACCGCCCTCTTCCATGAGAAGATTTGGATTTATGTGGATATTTTTGGATTTTTCCTCATCTCATGTTCTTATGGGAATCACACTCAATTTTGGCTTTTAGTTGATTTGATTCTTGCAATCTTGGGTGTGTAGTACCATCTCAGTTTGGCTCTCTCAACCCAAGCCTCTCCCTATCTCTAAGCCATCTTTTCTTGCACACAAGTCCCTTGTACACCTTGTGGGGGTTTTGTTTGGGGACGCGCGGGCCTGAATCTGTGTACAACAGAAATTTAGAATTTAGGCCGGATAATCTGGCCCAAGTATAGGCTGGATAATCCGGCCCTGGTGGATGCAGTCCTTAAGGGCTGGGGTCGGGGGGAAGGGCTCATAACGAACATCACTTCTTGGGAACCCATTTTTCAATGGGTCCTCTCATGTTAGTGACAAGGGTCTTGGGAACCCAAATAGACCAAGGAATGTAACTATCATAAGGACCTACATAACTAGCATAAACATCACCATAATAATCACAATATAACTCATAGTTAGGATTATTAGCCCCTGCAAAACCATCATAATTAGACTTGTCATTAGTGGTGGTGCTAGTCTTTGGTTGAGATGTTTTTCTCTTGTTCTTGTTCTTTTTCTTCTTGTTCTTTGTCTTGGGAATATAACCAAGACCCTCTTTTCCATTGTTTGTCCTTTGCTTGCTAAGCACCTCATCTAGAACTTCTTTACCTTTGTGTTGAGATCCCTTTACAAGTTCTTCTGGTCCACAAGATGGAGTGGAGGTGCTAGGCATATCATACTTCTCCAATTGAGTTTGGAGCTAGTCACGAGACTCATTTAGAGTATAATATTCACTCTCCAATGCCTTGTGAGCAATTTCAAGTTTCTCAAACTTCTCCAAGAGTCTAGCATGAGCAGCCCCAAATTCAATCTTTTCCTTCTTTAGTTTCTTTACCTTAGCAAGAGCGTTGTCACGTTCTTTCATGAGTTGAGCAACAACCTCTTCATGGGACTCCTCAATTGACTCGAGTCTCTCTTCCAAGGATACTCGAGCTTCCTCTTCTTGTTCCAAGGCATTCTTCAAGGAGGCTATTTCCAAGGCATCTTCTCTTTCAATTCTGCCCTTTTTTCGAGATCTTCGGATTGGGCAAGTTGACTCATAAGAGCATCAAAATGAAGTTTGTGCTCACCTTGCAAGTTAGTGAAAAAGTTGTCCAAAGCAATAACTTCTTCTTTTATCTTAAGACTAGTATGATCATCCATATCCATATTTATGTTAGTCTTAGGAAATGAAGAAATAGAAGATGATACCTCGGACCCTCTTGCCATAAGGCAGGTGACGTTGTTGTTGATGGCGTTTTCGTTTGGAGAGTCGAAGAGTGATGATGGAGTAGATGTGGTGACTATAGCAGCCACCTCACGAGTACTATCTTCATCCTCTTCATCTTCACTTGCAGAGGAATATTCTTCTTGTGCCACCAAGACAATCTTGGGTTGCTTCTTGTAAGGGCCATTCTTTTTGATAAATGGCTTCTTTCGAGGTGCCTTGGATTTTTCTTTAAGGATGAGCATGCCACCATAGTCTTCTCTATTTTGATATGGACACTCAGCCACAAAGTGTAGCCTATCTCCACAATTGTAGCATGTTCTTAGTTTTGGGCCATTCTCTCTTCTTCCACTTGACCCATTGTTGCGCTCGAGTTCCGACTTGGCCTTGGCTAGATCCTTCCAAAAGTTCCTTGCATAGAAGGCCATGTACTTACCATGAGCACGCTTGACTTCCTCGGGGCAGCCCATGGAGACACCCTCGAATCCTCTTTCATCCTCATCTTGCTCAACAACATGTGCCTTTAGAGCAACATTGACCCCTTTTTGCATTCCAATGGCTCGGGCACGGGCATCTTCCGCGTTCTTAGCTGCAACCTTGAATGATGCCATTTCTTGCATGACTTCATTGGAAGTCATTTGATGGTAGTTGTGTCTACCTTGCAAGCTCTTCAAGTCCGCTATTCAAAAGGCATTAGAGCACTCACATATTTCCTTTTTATCCAAGCATCATCAATGTGAGTGGCTCCATGCTTTCTAAATGTTGTTGCAATGCCCTTGAGTCTTCTATACATATCTTCATGGTCTTCACCATCCAACATGTAGAATCCTTCAGCTTCATTGCTAAGGGCATCATACCTATTCCTCATCATGCTTTCATTTCCAATAAAGATATTGGTGAGAGCATCCCAAGCTTCTTTAGCAGTGTTGAAATGCTCAATGTGGGGCATGTCCTTGGGACTCACTCCGAGTTGTATCATGTGGAGAGCCGTTGCATTCAACTGACTATCCACGACTTCTCTTCTTGTCAGGTTGGTGTGATCTCCAATATGAAGACCCTCTTCGATAATCCTCCAAAGTTCAATTGACGAACTGCATACATGAGACTTCATTAAGAATTGCCATTGATTAAATGAAGATGCAGTAAGCTTGGGTGGATCACCCCTATTGTTTATATGAGGATGAGGAATAGGTGGGTCGGGAGAATATAGGTGATGAACCTCACTATAGTCCTCCTTACCACTTCCCTTCTTGGAGGCGGGACCATTATGTTTTTCACCTACCACTCCATCTTCCTTAGATCCGGTGTTAGCCTTATCCTTGGATGAAGGAGTGGTAGCCTCAGAGGAGGATGGAGATGGGGCTGCGGATGATGTGAGGCAAGCAAGCATTTGTTGCATCTCCTCCATCTTGGTCTTAAAGGATTTCAACAAGGTTCTTTCCAATGTCTTGAGGTCATCCATTGTGACCTTGTCCACAGCCTCATTCCCATTCTCCTTGGTACCCATACTTCTCTTAGGTGGTTAAGCCCGAATAAAGAGTCGGTGCTCTGATACCAATTGAAATGGATTGTATGGACACCTAGAGGGGGGGGGGGGGGTGAATAGGTGCTACTTCAAATTTTAATGCTTTTTCAATTTTAGGCTTGACACAAAAGGTAAATTCTCTAGATAAGCTATTAAGAGGAATTTCCCTATATGAAAACCTAACTACTAGCGAGTAAAGGCGAGTGAGATAAAGGAATGAGTGAACCGTAGTAAAGCACGCGGAGACACATGATTTGTTTTACCGCAGTTCCTTCCTTGTTAAGGAAAGTACATCTGTATTGGAGGGGTGAGCGGTACTAAGACCACCACGGCACAATAGGCCTCACCCTGTTCTCCGATGGATCCTGCCACCAAAGGCCTGATCCACCTTTCCACTATAGGAACCCTTCGAGGCGGAAACCGGCGCCTTTACACAACTAGCGGGGCACAACTCCACAACCAAATTGGAGGCTCCCGTAATGACAACAAGCTGCCACAAGAACAAGTTATCAATAACAAAACACAAGATCTAGATATTAACGAGAATACTAGATCGGGGATTTCTCCAAGTGAATGGAGAGGAGTTGATGCGCTTGATTTGTGATGACGGTGTAGGTTCTGAATGGAGGGGATGAAGGGGCTTTTATACCCCCTGCCCCAACTGAGCCGTTGGAGCCTTTGGGGGCCGAATTATCCGGCCCAAGTGAGGGCCGGATTATCCGGCCTGGGGAAAACTCCGCCCAAGACTCGGATTATCCGGCACAAAATTGGCCCCCAGTCAGAGTGACGCGCCAAGCCTGCCCTTGATCGTCTCCTGGGGGCCGGAATATCCGGCCCAAGGTGAGGACCAGATTATCCGGTCAGGGGAAGAAAATCCTCCCCTGTTCGGATTTTCCGGGAGAAAATCCGCCCCCAATCAGAGCGTCATGCCTTGCCTGCCTTTGATCGTCTTCTAGGGGCCGAATTATCTGGCCCAAGGCGAGGGCCGGATTATCCGGTCAGGGGAAGAAAATCCACCCCTGTTCGGATTTTCCGGGAGAAAATCCGTCCCCAGGCTGAGCGATGCGCCATGCCTGCCTTTGCCAAATGAGTTAGGCCGGATTATCCGGCCCTTGATGGGGGCAGATAATCCGCCCCCCAAACACAATATCATTCCTTGCACACTTAGCACAAATGAGAAAACTCTACGGTATTGTTATCTAACACTCAAAATACAGGGAACCATGAAATGTTCTTTCAGATATCCGGCTAGGAATCCTGGAGCATAATGGCGTGCTGCAGGTGTGCCTCGGTCGCACAGCCCAAACATGGGGCCATGGTCACAAGGGCTAGAGAGAGGGAAGGAGGAAGTCAACCAAATGACTTCTCCAAATATTGGTGTTTTTGGTGTGTTTTAATCCCACCCATGGGCACCCCCTTTATATAGGCTAAGAGGGTGTGTCTTTCTCAAAGGCTAAGCCATGTGAGACTAATTACTAAAAGAAAAGACAGCACGATTTTTGTCCAACCGGATGGGCCAAAATCCAGCCCAAGAGGAAAAAGGGGCAACAGCCAGCAGCTAGAGGCGCTGGCGTCGGGTGGGCAGGCGTGCCCCCGGTGGCCTAGCTCGCCAAGATGTGGCGTTGGCTGGTGCCCACCCCGGGTAGGCCGCTTGCCCCTGTGGCCCGGTGGGCCTCGAGGCCTGGCGCTGCCCAGCCAGCTCGCCTGCTTGGCCAGCCTGCCCGCCAGCTCCCCTGAGCGCCCGATTTGGGCCGGGGTTGAGCTGGCCCGTGGCGGCGGCCGGTGGCTGCCCTCTGCCCCGTGCGGTGGATAATATCCACCACCCACGTGGGCTGGGCTGTTTGCTTTTTCCCTTTTGTTTTCTTGCAGCTTTTCTTCTAGGCTCCTCCGGGGATTTGTCCTAATATAAAAGTTGCGTTTATAAATCTTAATAAATATTATTTAATATATATTAATTTATAATTAACATTTTATATTTACTAATTGAAAGCACTATACGAGACTCCACGTTAACTCTGGAGATTAGAGGGTTTCGTCCATCCGATTGTCAAATGATCCGTTGACAGCCGTTCAATACTGCCTCTCTGCATGTCTCCTCCCGTAACAAGACTCTCTTACGTATAATTATTGGAAACTTATCAATGCGAGACTCCATCAGAGATATAACCGCATGCACGCGATTCTGTTTTCACAACAACTTCGTGTACAGACGTGAAGGCCTCAATCACGCGGGCGTGATAGCATGCTCTGAGTCAATAGCTTCGCACATGCACGCGAAGTCGCCCAGCCGAAGTCGCAAACGTGGAGCATCCTCACCGAAGACGCCGATAGAAGCATGTTCGGATCAAGGGCGTGACGATGAGGAGACAAATTAGGCGTATTCTCTTAGGCTTGGGTCCAGCGGCAACATTGCGCCGCCATCTCCAAACACGGAGGCGTGGATCCAGCGGTAACAACTTCAGTCGGGATGGATCATTTCAAGCAATGTCCTGATGTGAGATGACTCTGGCGCTGTAGCTCCAAACCAGCTTTATCTCTTCCAATCTCAGGTTCAGCCGTTCAGGTCGGTTCTTCATCAAGCTTTAATCCCAGTATTCCTATTTGGGTGGCACTTACGATGAGCAAATTCAATAGTGGATGCATGCAGTTAAATAGTTAATGGACCCCTCCTTGGATGGTTGGATTTTTGATGTATTTTATGAGAAGAGTCTGAGCGCCCTTTGCTGCAAAGATATGTTGTGCTTGGATTTTGTTTTTTGTATCTCCAAATCTGGCTAGCAAGCAGGATCCAATCTCTGAATTTTTATCTGGACGAACTGATGCTCTATCCAATTTGTCATGCTTACATGACAATAGAGTAAAACTTTTCTACTAATCCCACTTGTGCCGTACGCAAGTGTTTGGGATTCTAAGAAGCAAGCATCAGCTCATGAAAATATCCTCCATTATCTCCTTAATCATACAATTCTATGGTCAAAGCTATAAATGAAATGAAAAGTATTCCATGAGATTGCGGTTAGAACAGAATGCCTGATAATGGTGAAATCATCAGTATTGACAAGTTCCCATAGGTGATAATTGAGACTTTGGCAGGATTCACTACAACCAACCTTCTTTTCTATGATTGTTGTTTCAAAGAATATGCGGTATTTTTATGCTATAAAGCATGGAAGTACACATCAATTGCACATGAATTTACCTATATTACGAAGACTATGTATGCAAAGTTTCTATGTTGATTTTCCACCTAATTAATTCAGTGAAAATATTATCTATACTTACGCATGACAATCTTGAAGTGACGTCCTAAGAAAATTTATTGTATTAGGAAAACCTAGGAATTGTTAAATGAGATTGTGTAGCACATACTCTTATAATCACATCTGCAACAATAGAGGATATCAACAGTTCTGTTTCTGATGTTTTTGTGGTGATCACGTGAAGGATAAGTAGACAATGGTGACCAAACTTCAACCTTTCAGGTTTATGTTACACTACAATTTGTTAAATAAGGATGTCATCGTGGCTAACCTCCTACTGACTGAATTGGCATGAGAAATAAATATCCCAGGCATTCACGTATTATTATATCTTTGAAATCGTAAAATTACAGTGATTTGCAGATTCATAGAAATTTGCAGGTTTAAATGTAAAATTAAATTTCTCTCCTGTAAGGAGGGGAAGTAACATTATAATTTGGTCACAATATTTAATTCATATAAATATCATGATTTTCACTGCTTTTGTTTTGGATCAAATATTATCAACGAGCAGTCATTTGCATCCAGCAATGCAGGTGCAACTAAGTTTATGATCAACAAATAAAATGTCATTGTCATATCATAGAAAACTTACTGAGAGCACACTCTTCAACATTGGCACTATCTTTCTATTAGATGCCACGCTTTATTGAAACTTGAATAAAATGAAAAGTACGTAACATTCGAGTGGCCATGATGTTGCAGTTATGCGCTTTTCAATTTTTATGTGTTTTGCCTCCTAATATCGCAGAGACCAAGTATGGGTCCAACTTAGCTTCTAATACTTTGATATGCCTAGCATACTATTGGTAACAAAAAGGGAACAGTCAGGTTCATAATAATAGTTTAGAAGTAAGTTAATATCTAAATGATATGACCGAATTCTTAATAATGTCATACTAGCCCGTGCAGTTGCGGGTTGATGGCTAGTATACTAAATGTATATTCAAATTCCCATTTATCCGAAAACACTTTTCCGGTCGTTTCCTTTATTCTTTCTCTAAACAACTTCGGATCTCTCTGCGGAATATTTCCGGCTTTCTCTTTCTCTGTTGTGATTCCATCTTACGAATGATCGCTCTCATCGTACCCTTAAGTGTATCCTCTCACGGCTCGAGAATGCTCTAGACATGATCTAAATCAATGATCAACAGAGGGACCCGGGATATCCATGTGACCCCTATGCATTCCTGATGACAATGTCGTTTGAACCGGTAAATGTAGCATCCATATTCCTTTTGTTTCTCAATACGACTTGTCCAAGATCCGATCATTGGTATCACATACCTTGTTCAATCTCGTGCACAACAAGTTATGTTTTCTTGTTACCGTGATATTACATCCCCGTGACCGAGTCACATGTTGCAACATTTAAGGATGTAATCTCACCAAGACAGCCGTATGTATCTTTACCCGTCATGTGGGTGAACAAATCCCGCTCTTGACATATATTGCCTCTATGGTTCCTCCGAGTACCTGAACACACCTTTATAACCACTGTATTACCAAGTGGTGCTTGATGCTATCTAAGCACTCTCAGGAGACAGTGATTGATATAGCCTCACGGTCTAAGGAATTAGGAGTCTAGATTTAGCTGTTGTAACAATGAACTTATATGAATTGATCGTGTTGTAATCCTTCGAGGAATGTCCATCACATCATTCTATAATGATATAACCTCGTTGTCAATTGGCATAAATGCCCATGATCTTGAAACCCGGATCATCCTCATGACCAACGAACTAGTATGAATAGAGGCTACTAGGGACTTGGTTGTTTCATACCACACCTGTACCAATGTTTCTAGTTATAGCACAATATGAAACTATTATAAACTAATTGAGATATGACAATAAAAACCTATTTATTATTTGCCTCTAGGGCATGTCTCCTTCAGTCTCCCACTTGCACTAGAGTACAAATAATCTAGCTTGCATTTTACTCATATAAACCATATAACATATGCGTTTACAAATCATGCATGCTCATGGGAAACATCGTGTCCATGTTCTGTTTTACCAGATCATTATGTCTTTTGCAAATCGTTAATGTCTTCCTAATTTTGACATTCACACCATTATCGTATAATGGGTCGAAGCATTTGTTTGACGACAAAGTGAGACTTTGTTTCTACTGTTTATAATGACAGTCGTTTTCACTGTCATCATCTAAACTTCGAAACACACTTTCCTATCCTTTGTGTATATACTATAGTCATGGCAGCAGAACGAGGCCGGTGATGACCCAAAATTCAAGGGAATATGCCCGAGAGGTAATAATAAAGAGGTTATTATCTTATTCCTTGTTTATGATAAATGTTTATTTTGCATGCTATAATTGTATTGATTGGAAACGTCAATACATGTGTGTTTAATAAAAAAATAAAAGTTTCCTAGTTATGCCTCTCTTATAGACTAGCTCGTTGATTGACAAGATGATCAAGGTTTCCTGATCATGGACATTGGATGTTGTTAATAGCGAGGTCACAGCATTTATGAAATGATGTGATGAACATTCATCCGAAGTATAGCATTACGATCAAAGTCATTATGTTTATATTGCTATAACATCACACGAAGTAATCTTGGTCCTTAGACCATTAGATCATGTTAATTGCTAACATTGGAAGAGTGACTTGATAACATCAAACGTCACACCGTAAAAGGGTGACTATAAAGGTGGGTTCAGATACCCCGAAGGTGTTATGTTGAGGCTCATGGATCAAGAGTGGGATTTTTCCATCCCGATGATGGATAGATATACTCTGGGCCCTCTCGGTGATATCACATTGAGAATAGCTTGCAAGCAAGTGATGTGATCACTAGAATATTATATCACGGGAACAAGAAAAGAGTGCATGTCAGTAACAAGATCGAACTAGGTATTTGGATACCGATGATCGAATCTCGGACATGTAATATATCGCGAGACAAAGGGGTTTGGTTACAACGTTAAAGGTTCACGCGATCACAAAAGTCATCGTTGAATATGTGGGAGTCAGTACGGATCTCCAGGTCCCGCTGCTGATTATTGATCGAAGAGGGGTCTCGATCATATCTGCATTATTCGCGAACCATAGGGTGACACACTTAAGGGATACCGACACCATTTAGGAGGAAATATGTTTCAGATAAAGATTATGAAAGCGCTAGAATCATTTCAATGGAAACCGGAATTGTTTCGGGTGAAATTGCTAAAACTGGTTCTGCATGTGATATTGAAATGATGTAGGGAGATTTATGTGAATGTTTGTTAATTAAAGTAATTAACAAAATTCTGAATAAAATAAATAAAAGTGTTTTATTTAAAGAGAAAATGCATTTAATTTGGTGGACATTAAATGCAAAGTGAGTGGAGTTGAAATTGATGTGAGTGGGCTTAGTGGAAGCTCCACCCACATGAATGAGGGAGATGTGGGGGCACCCACCATGGCCGGCCAGCCATGGCCTTGGGGCTGCGCCCCCTCCCCTATAAAAGGATCCCCATGGCTCCTCTCCTCTTGCCCCACCTCCTCGTGAACGTTATCTTCTCCCTCTAGTTATTCCCCATGGTCTTGGATCAGCGAGATACATGTTCCCGGTGGCTTTATCTAGAAAGGAGTTGCTGCTTCCGCTGCATCACTAGAGCGAGGATGTGGAGGTTGTTCGGTGGACCAGACGTGTGTGCGATCACGGATGCACCGCTACTTTGCGGTGCTGGACTTGATGGTGCTGGAAGTACTGGACCTAAAGGACTTCATCACGATCTTTAGATCGGCAAGTATACGACTACATCATCCATGAGTTCCATCTCATTAACAAAGCTTTGTTGTCTTCGAGGGTATGTTCTACTTCAGTCATGAGCAAGATCTTGTCATTGTAAATACATGCGTATCATTGAGAACCGCCAACGGGGTACCCCTTGCACATGACACAGGAGCTATCCCATAATCAAAATGACAAGGAAAGCAGACAGTGAGCATCTCAGCAATCTTTTATTTGCTATTTGCATAGGTTTTTATTGAGGATGCTTCATAGAATGCTCACTATAGTTATGCTGCAAGTTTCCACCATGATTAGGCATGGCTTAGGCTAGCGGCCCAGGCGTTTCTCTAACACACATATAAACTCCATGATCTTACAAGTTCCACTTTTATTTCACACTGCCGGGATCCATAAGCAAAAGAACATGATATCAATTAGGTACAAAGTACCAAATGAAGTGTTGAAAGTGGTCCCCATGATACATGGTTCGGCTAACTTCAACTCATAAAGCGCAAGCATATACACAACAAAGAAGGACCCAATGGTTCAAGTTTATTAAATCCAAGAAAGTAAAGTGTGCCATCAAGTTCGTGAGAGCTTTAATCACTAATTTTCACATAACAAGTTTAATTTGGGAGGTAGATAAAACAAGAATTTACTTGGAATAGCAATAATGCTAATAGGTAGGTATGGTGGACACAAATGGCAAAGGTTTTGGTTTAAAGGAGGTGGATGCACGAGAAGAATACCCTCTCAGTACAGGTTTTTGGCTAGCAAGGCTGGGTAGCAAGTACAAGAGTTGAAGGAAACAAACAAACATACAAGTGATAAAGACAAACATGCAATCTTCCTTGGAAGCACAAAAGATCTTAACTACAGAATACTATACTTATGAGCAAATCAAGAAAGAAAGACAATGAAATAATTTTTCTTTAGAGTACCTTTATCTTTTCTTTCAACTCTCAAAAAAAAGTGTTGCTACTGACCGAGCCAGGTTTTCCAAAACCAACTAAATTAACTCAATGATCCCAGAGTGCTACCAATACTAACAACAAGATCAATCATATAACCACGAATTGAAAACTAATATAAGCTATGAAAAAGAGTGAATGATAGAACTTCTCATTAATATTCCATAACGGCAACTCACACCAAGGGATACATATCTAACGATAGAGGGGACACTTCCATAATGCAAACCATACTACATACTAACTCCTCTATCCATGATATGACTCTACTAAAAAGGTAAAAAGATAGAAGATAGTGTTTTGATACCACAGCACTCCCCCAAGCTTGGAACAAACCAAGGGGATGCCAAACCTGATGACGAATTACTCCTTCGGTGGTGGTGGTATCCTCTCGATGAGCTTCTTGACCAATTTCCCCAAGTCCTCAATCTCAAAGGTGAGTGTACGAATCAACTCCGAGTTATGCTCGATGCGGTGCATGATCATGTCGGATTGTGGATCCCAGCTCTTGTGATTCTTTTTCCACTCTTCCCTCTTGGAGTCTTCTTTTCCTGCATGGTTAGGGATAAAGGTATGGAAGGGACTCTTGGTGCTTGGAGAAGGTGACCGTGGAGCCAAACTGTGACGAGGAGCTTTCCCCGATGCATCAAATGGTCCTTCGATCTGGCAGGGTTCGCCACCACTCCAATGCTTGCAATGGTAGTGTCTGTGTGCTTTGCCTCTTCTTCATCTTCATACACTTATTACTTGAGTCATAAAACCCTTCTTTTCCTTATTACACCATTATCTCCACTTCCTAGAAATTTCTTTCACACAAAACTTCACATAGTTCTCATTAGTATAAGTGAAGTGATAAAACCTTTTGAGTCCAACTTCAACTGAAAACCATCAAAACATAAATCACTTAAGCAACTCCTTCCGAAAACCCAAAAATAATTAAAAAATGAAATCGAATAAAGAAGCAAAAAACAAGAGTGGCAAAATCTATCAAAACATACCAGCAGGTAAAGATCAATTTTTTTGAAAATCTTCTGTTTCTCAAATCAAAAAGTGCAAAACTAATGAAACTTAAATAACAACCTGGGGCAGAAGCACAAAAAATTACCGCTCAATCCGACAGACAGAGGTCTCTCACGAATTTTTACGATGAAGCAAAAAATCTATTTCGGGACAGCAACTTCCCCAAATCTTACTTCTCTCATTAGAGGTTGATCTTGACACAAAAACCAAACAAAACGGATAAGGAGCGGTTATTACCAAAGTAATAACTTCCAAGACTCAAAGAAACAAAAACAAACTAAAAGCAAAAACAAATTGGATTGTCTCCCATAAAGCTCTTTCTTTATAGCCATTAAGATGGGCATGATAATTTTGAAGAAGCTCTCATAGGGATATGAATTGAGGTGAAAGAGAGCATTAAGAAGCAAAAAAATACACACGTTTAAGTCTAACCCACTTCCTATGCAAGGGAATTTTATAAACAAACAAGTTTTTAAAACCAGAAGCAACTTGCATAAGAGGGCAAAAGAAGTGCAACATAAAAACTTGATATTATTGAGATGCATAAGAACACTTTTCCCTCTCTCATAGTAACTTTCAGTATCATGCATAAACTTAACAATATAACTATCACAAGGACCATCATAGCAATGATCGCTTATTCTAACAGAAAAAACAGGAATACTAGCTCTCATAACACTACTTTGTGAAACAATATTAGAGGTATCCTTACAAAGGATAGGGTGTCCCTCTTTTTCATATTTAGTAACAAAGTCTTTCACATTTGCTATTATAGGTTCATCAACCATTTGTTTATCAGGTTCAACAGCTTGATTTGTACTTTCATTAACCATACTAGCTATCATAGAATGTTCCTTAATCCTAACTGGGAAAGGCATTTTCTCAATATAAGGTTCAGGTAAAACATGATTAGCAGTATAAACTTCAGTATTTCTTGAAGGAACACTCTTAGCAACATCTTTATAAGGTTCATGATACTTATTCCACTTCTTTTTAGGCACTTCAATGTAGGAAGCAAAAACCTTAAAATAAGAAGCAATAGCTTGAGAGTCTAGACCATAAGCATTTTTAATATTTTGAAAGTCATCAGTTCCCATAAAAGATTCAATGCATTCATAATCATAATTTATACCTGACTTTCTACCTTTGTCATTCTCCCAAGCTTCAGCATTGTCTTGAGTACGGTCCAGAAGATCCCATTTAGCTTCTTCTCCCATGCGAGTGAATGATCCAGCACAAGAAGCATCCAATAAATCTTTATCATGTAGAGGGAGCCTTGCATAAAAGTTATTGATAATAATATTGTTCGGGAGCTCATGAATGGGACATTTGAGCATTAGTAACTTCAATCTCCCCCAAGCTTGAGCTGTACTCTCTCCATCAAGAGGCCAAAAGTTGTATATTTGATTCCGATCTTTATGAATCTCACTAGGAGGATAAAACTTTGAATAAAAGAGAGGCACTATTTCCTCCCATTCTAGAGCTTGACCATTCTTCAGCAGCTTATACCATTCCTCAACTCTTCCTTTCAGCGACAATGAGAATAACTTCTCCTTAACTTGATCTGTAGTAATGCCTGCACACTTGAACAACCCGCATAATTCGTGTATAAAGAGTAAATGATCACCGGGATGGACAGTTCCATCCCCAACATAGTAGTTATCCATAACACGATCAATAATTCTTGTAGGTATTTTGAAAACATCATTCTCAGCAAGTGGTGGTTTATCTACTACCTTAGAAGTGGTAGTAGCATTACCAAATAAGAAACTCAGCGAATTATCCATAACGAAAATAAAGCAACTAACAGAAGTAAACAATACTCATAGTAGAAGTTTCCTTTACCAGTTCCACTCTCCAATAGCGCTTCACTCCCCGGTAACGGCGCTAGAAAATAGTCTTGATGACCCACAATTATAGGGGGTGTATTGTAGTATTTTCGATAAGTAAGTGTCGAACCCAATGAGGAGCAGAAGGTGCTGACTAGTGGTATGGATTAGGAATTCTCTGCAAATACTTAGCAAACGGATTTTTAGGGGTTTTCGATAAAGCAAGCAAACAAAGTACGAGTAAATAAAAGACAGTAGGAATAAATGCAGCAAGTGGCCCAATCCTTTATGCAGTAAAGGACAAACCGGTTGTATTACTTAAGATGACCAAACGTTCTCGAGGACACATGGGAAGACTGTCAAGTGCTTTCGCTTCATATAGTTGATTAATCTTCTTTAGCTTGCTAAGTGTTGTGTGGGTGAACCTGTGCTAATGTACCGTCCCATCCAACACTAATACATACTTGTGATTATACCGCTTGCAAACATCCGTAAGTACAAGAAAGTAATTAAGGTAGAAATCTAACCACAACTTTAAACTCTAAGACCCTTACGTCCCTTGTGCAATGGTTTCCTAACGGGGGTTCAGGTTTCTGTCACTCCGGCAACCCCTACAATTAGTAGCCAAATATACAATGCATTCCCCTAGGCCCATATAGGTGAAGTGTCATGTAGTCGTCGTTCACATGACACCACTAGAAGAAGTACACCACAACTTAAATAACAATCTATTGAATCTTTCTCAACACAACTCCACTACTAACAACAAGACTTCTCCCATGTCCTCAAGAACAAAATGAACTACTCACAAGACATCATATGGATCATGATCAGAGATGGAATAATGATGTATAACAATCTGAACATAAACAATAATTCAATGGTGCATCAACTACAAAGAGTAATCAACACCGGGAAAGTTTCCCCTATGAACTATGCAAGATTCAACGCAATTGTTACAGAAATATGGAGATGGTGATGAGGGTGCTGATGGTGATGATGGTGGTGATGATGATGATGATCCCGATGAAGTCCGGCTTGATGGTGGTGTTGATGGCGACGATCTCCCCTCTCCGGGAAGGAATTCCCCCGGCAGAAATCTGTCTGCCGGAGAGATCTTTCTCTCTCGGTGTTTTCCGCCCCGCAGAGGCGGCGGAATCTTTCTGTGGTCGCTCCCCGAGTCTTAGTGTTTCGGGAGGATGATATATGCCAGAGGGGAGAGGCTGGAGTGGGCCAGGGTGGCCACACCACCTCCTGGTGCGGCCTAGGGCTACCCGCGCCATGGGGTGGTGTGGGCCTCCTGTGGCCCATCTCCACTTCGTCTTCTGGCATCCTTAGTCTCCTGGAAAAATAGAATTTTACGTATATTTTGCCAGATTTTTTGATCTTCGTGAATTTTACCTCCAAACAACACCTTTTCCATCAGAATCCTGACTGCATCGGTCCATGCTCCAAAAGTCATCAACCATGCAAAAACAAATAAAATAACATAAGTATCACCTCTCAATACGAAATATATCAATGAATAATAGTGAATTAAGACATAGAATATTGATGCAAAATGGACGTATCAGTTCTCTATGGATGTATATCCACCCGTTGCTTGTATCTAGTAGATAGATCTTAGCGTATAGTTCCCATCGTAGGAATTTTTTTTATTTTCTATGCTGCAAACCCAACGGTGGTTTCAGAGCCTGATCTATGCGTAGGTGCTTTGCACAGGTAGTACACATATGTTTATATGTGGGCGATGATGATCATGTTATTGCATCTTCTATGTATTTTGGATATTGGTGGCATAGTGGGATGAAGCAGCCCAGACTAACTTTACATGTCCTCGCACATGAGACCGGTTCCATGACTGACATGCAACTAGTTTTGCATAAGTGTCTAGCGGATGTTTGTCTCTCCTACTATAGTCAATATCTGATTTACAACGAGTTGCTAATAACTTAGTTATCATCGTTGTGGTTCCATGTTCGTAGGTAAGACCGGTTCTGTCTCCGAAAGCCCTAAGCCACGTAAAACTTGCAATGGATAAATTAGAGGCATCTAGTTTATATTGTTGCTGGGCTAGTGTCATGATATGGTAATGATGTAAGTTGATGTATGGTAGATACCCTTACAACACACTTAATGAAGGAAATATGCCCTGAGAGGCAATAATACAGTTGTTATTATGTATTCCTTGTATATGATATATGTTTATTTTGCATGATATAATTGTATTGATAGGAAACGTCAATACATGTGTGTTTAATAAACAAAAAGGGTTCCTAGTTATGCCTCTCTTATAGACTAGCTCGTTGATTACCAAGATGATCAAAGTTTCCTGATCATGGACATTGGATGTTGTTGATAACGAGGTCACAACATTTGTGAAATAATGTGGTGAACATTCATCCAAAGTATAGCATTACGATCAAAGTCATTATGTTTACATTGCTATAACATCATACGAAGTAATCTTAGTCCTTAGACCATGAGATCATGTTAATTGCTAACACCGGAAGAGTATCTTGATAACATCAAACGTCACACCGTAACAGGGTGACTATAAAGGTGGGTTCAGTGCTACGAAGATGTTATGTTGAGGCTCATGGTCAAGAGTGTAATTTGTCAATCCCGATGATGGATAGATATACTCTGGGCCCTCTCGGTGATATCACATTAAGATAGCTTGCAAGCAAGTGATGTGATCACTAGAATGTTATATCACGGGAACGAGAAAAGAGTGCATGTCGGTAACGAGATCAAACTAGGTGTTTGGATACTGATGATCAAATCTCGGACATGTATTATATCATGAGACAAAGGGATTAAATTACTAGCGGTAAAGGTTCTCACGATCACAGAAGTCATCGGTGAATGTGCAGGAGTCAGTATGGATCTCCAGGTCCCGCTTCTGATTATTGATCTGAGAGGAGTCTCAATCATGTCTGCATTATTCGCGAACCATAGGGTGACACACTCAAGGGTTGTCGGACACCATTTAGGAGCACATATGTTTCAGACAAAACGGTTGCAAAGCGCTGGAAATGTTTCGATAGAAACAGGAATTGTTTCGATAGAAACCGAAATTGTTTCCGGTGAAATTGCAGAAAGAGGTTCTGCATGTGATATTGAAATGTTGCAAGGGGTTTTATGTGAATGTTTGTTAATTAAAGTAATTAAAAAAATTCTGAAAAAAATAAATAAAAGAGTTTTATTAATTGAGAGTTGCATTAAATTTGGTGGAAATTTAATGCATGTGAGTGGAATTTTGGGTGGAGTCAAAATTTATGTGAGTGGAGCTTCACCACATGAATGAGGAAGAGGTGGGGGCACCCCCCTTTGGCCGCCGGCCATGGGAGGGTAGGATCCCCCTCTCCTATAAAAGGCCCCCCTCTCCTCCCTCACAAAGCACACCTCGTGAAGGATCTCTCTCTCTCCCTCTAGATATTCCCCCATGGTCTCGGTTTAGCGAGATACATGTTCCCGGTGGCCTTGCGTCTAGAAGGAGTTGCTGCTTCCGCTGATTCCCTGAAGCGAGGAGGTGGAGGTTGTCCAGTGGCTTGAACGTGTGTGCGAGGACGGATGCGCTGCTGATTTGCGGCGCTCGGACTTCCACATGATCTTGAGATCGGCAAGTGTACGACTATATCAACCACGAGTTCCTACTCGTTAACAAAACTCTTTGTCTTCAAGGGTAAGTTCTCCATGGATGTATGTCCACCCGTTGCTCTATATCTAGTAGATAGATCTTGGCGTATAGTTCTCATCGTAGGAAATTTTTTGTTTTCTATGTTGCGGACCCAACACTTAACGTGTAAGTTCCGTAGACCTTGGCCTTACACACAAAGGAATGATAGAGATCATACCACGATGCATATGATGGTGATCAAATGCATGGACCATATCATCCCACTTTTCACATATGATGTTTGCATCTTATATTGCTAGTTTGGCATTTTAGTAGCATTATAAGATGATCCCTCATTTAAATATCAAGATAAAATGTTTTCTTCCTTAAGTATGCATTGTTCTATGGATCATGTTTCGAGACATCACGTGATGATCGGGTGTACTCGACTCTTCGCTTTCATAAAACGGGTGTAAGACAGTTTTACACACACGAGTACTAAGGTTCTTACTTGGAAAGCCTAGCATGTACAGACATGGCCTCGGAACACGGACCGAAAGGTTAAGCATGAGTCATATAATTGATGTGATGCCCATATTGATGCTCACCTTTGAAGCTACACCGACTCACGTGATGATCGGACTTGGTGTAGTGGATTTGGTTCATGTAATCACCAAAAAGGCACGAGGGATGTAATTTTTGAGTGGGAGTTCATTTCTAATTTGGATTAGTCGAACTCAATTTGTCATAAACTAAATCAAAGTGAATTTGCATAATTTGTTGTAGTCATTGGCATCTGTTCACTACCTTATGCTTAGTTTTCATTGAGATAATAGAACTATAGAATTCTAGATATTTACTTTACGAGCTGGTATCGTATTGTTCTGAATGTCAATTTAAAGTTTAGACGTCCTATTGCAAACTTTCACCAAACTCTATTTACTCCATGAAGTTTAATAAGTAGTATTAAATCAAGAGTAAGAATTCCAATGTTAGTATCTAAAGTATCATGTTTTCCTCCATGATTATTGATATTCAAAGTTGTTTTAATAATAAAATTATCTAGGAGCTGAAAAATTGTTTCAGAAACCATCATGTGTGGAAGATATTGTGATATTTGAAACAATGTTTTTGGTTGCATCATGATAGAGTATAATTTAGAAAAATACATGTTCTCATATTGTATGAGAATTTGTGAAGGATGGAGATGCTAGCCATCCGGATCTCCCAAAAAGGTTTTGTGAACTAACATTATACTCGCGATTCTTCCTTATAGGCTATAGTAGCTTGACCATGAAAGTTTTCAAGATAAGGATGAATAGAAGATGTAAGTAAAATGTTTACTACACTAATAGATTACTAAAGAATGGATTTCTGAAAGAACACCAAACATTTGATGATGGTGATCCACTTCAAAGTGCAAGTCCAAAGGTATTAGTATTTGACTATATACACTTTGTACTATGTGTCATGTGAATGACAGCACTATTGATGTTGATAGATTCTTTTAAAAGAGAAGGAATTGTTGAAAGAGAATCTATAAAATATTTGGCAGAAAAGAAAAGGTTGGATATGTCCAACTTAGGTATATAGAAGATATACTTGTTATGGCTATATTCCTTGCTTGTTAAACAATGTGGTTCTGAGGTATTGGATACCGAATTGGTTGGTGTGAAGTGTCATACAAAACAACACAATTCATGAACTTCAACGGCCTAAGTAACTGGCAAGAGAATAAGTGATGATGTTCATCGAAAACAAATAAAGTGTTATTGTGTTTTCGTTGTCGTCAAACCTAGCCTTCAATATTTGTTTTAATAATTGTTATTTTGTTCCGGTATTACGAAAACAATGGTTGTTCAAATAATTACTGTATTTCATAAAGGATGGATGAACTTTTACAAGTCTAGTTGGAGAAATCACATCCATAAACATTATTGCTAAAATGTCGTAAGACAAATGATTGGAAGATCACTTATGAAGTGACATCGCTATTTGAATTATATTGGAAAGAAAACATGAAGAAACTCCGTGTTGATGGATTTTTGGAATCTTTTGATTTTGATCAATTAACGCTTGTGAAACTTTCCTCGAGATAATTGAAACTCCGTTCATAGGCCAAAGAGGAACGGATGACTAGCTTATTGGAAATTGTGCATGCTAATGTGTACAGTCCATTTGTGTAGCCATATGCGATGGATCTTTTTGGTTCATATGCTTTCTCCAGAAATTTGAGTGAATATATCTATATATTTACTTAATAAGGAAGAAGTATGAAACATTTGAAAATTGTTGAAAGACTTTCAAGATGAAGTGAAAAATCATTGTAACAAGAAAATAAAAGAGTTTATGATTTTATCATAAAGGAAGATATTTGAGTTACAGGTTTAGCAAAACACATAAGATTTCAGGAATTGTTCCATGAATTTGCATTTCCTGATAAACCACAGGAGTATGGTATGTTCGAGAGATCAAATCAAACCTTGTTTGACATGGTAAGATCAAAGGTGTCGTTTATAAAACTGCCATTATGTTTTAAGGATTAAAGCTTTAGAGACTACCACTTTTACACTGAAAAAGCACCATCGTGATTCGTTGAAATGACACCATATGAGTTATGGTTTGGGATAAAACCCGAATTGTCTTTTCTTAAATTTTGGTATGCTATGCATAAGTAAAATGTTTACAAACAAAGCCGGATAAGCATGTCTTTGTAGGTTATCCCAAAGAATTTGTTGGGAATTCCTCCATAACACTAAGGACAAAAGAGTTTGTCGCTTGGAACATCAAGTTTCTTGAGAAGGAATTTTTCATGAAAAGTTAAGTGGGAGGACAATAGAAGTTTGATAAGGTTGTTGAACCTTAGCTATATGTGCTAAGTAGCGCAGCGCCGGAAAGTGTCCCGGTGACGGCCATAATGCTCATGGCTCCCGTGATTACAAAGGGTGTGATCTTGGAGATTAGAGTTCCTATTGAACCATGTTGGTCAATAAGAATCAAATAGTAAGATTTGAAACAGAAGTCGTTATTGTTTTGACAATGGTGAACCGACTACATGCAAAGAAGCGATGATGGGCCCTGACTCCATAAAATGACTAGAAGTCATAGAATTCGTGATAGTATCCATACATGAGAAATCAAGTTTCTGAACTTGGAAGACCCTCTGGAAAGGCGTGAAGCCTATCGGTCGTGTTTAGATCTAAATAGAAATAGACATGGATGTTTAACATCTATGAATTGTCGACATGTCGGAAAGAATTTTACGGCAATGTTCAAGGAGTTGACTATGACAAGATTTGATCTTTCATAGCGATATTTAGTCTTGGCGGATTAATGTAGCAACCACTACATATAAATTGGTATATGGTAGTTGAATAAACAAAACAAGGTTCTTCTAATAGAATGGTTACCTAGGACGTGTACATGACACGGTCCGAAGGGTTTTGTTAATTCAAAGGGTGCTAAAAGGGCATGCAAACTTCAATAGTTGAAGTGAGCGTAGCGGAGTTCGAATCTTCACCATGATGAAAATGTTAAAGGAGTTTAATTTCATCGGAGATGATGAAGATGTTTGCATTTGCAAGAAATTAAGTGGGAGCGCTGAGACAAATTTCCAATACATTATGGAGAGTACATATTGTTTATTGGAAATGATGTATCTTTTATTGACACAATTTAAGAATTTCATTAAAATAGGATTTCGATGAAAGACTTAGGCTGTAACATCCCAATTTCAGCAACCCTGATTATTGTCCAGAATGCAAAAATCAGGGGGAACAAAAACTTTTTCTTGTTTAATGCTGAAGTGTTTGCTTGTTGTTTGGATATGCTTGTGCATATGAAAGTGTATTAGATGATATACTCCTTACCTTAACACCAGTTGACAAAAGCTACTTCCCAAAACAGTCTTGGCTTAATTTCCATATTCTCAAATGTTCTGGTATTTCAAAACCTGAGCCAAGAAGCCTTTGCAAACCAACTATTTTAGTAGCTTCTATTGATCAAACTATGGAGAGCTATATAACATAATCTCCTTATGTTTTCAAGACAGAACCTCCTACTATTCTTATCTCTAGATTTAACAAAACCTTTTTATGAAGCATTTGAACCCTACTCTTGGTAGAGATACCAAAGACTCTCATCGTATACAAACTCGAACCCTTTTCAAATTGCCCAACCTTACCTCAAGTCAGACTTGATGGTAATAGTTGATGTGTTTGTAAGATGAGTTGCCTTGATCTGCTGCTTGATTTATCTGCTTAGGAGATAGTATGAGCTACTCTAGGATCTCATCCTCTAGGATCAAGATACATTAAGAATCACCAAATCCTAAAAAGGAATACAATCTAGATCTAATCCTTAGCCACCAGGTGATCATCTAAAACCCTTAACCAGATCAATTATGCAGTGATCCATTCTAGAAGTTTCCAAGTCATTGAAGACCAATATCCAACATGGATCCCTTCTATTCAATCTACACTTCAACATCAACCACTTGATGATGCTTTGGTACCTTGCCACCCATCAAAATCATCACCACCCACATTCTAGTCAAAAACCCTAATTCTGCCAAATTTGGCTAAGTCTGGAAATCTGTTTCCAACATCACCTTTTTGAATGCCTCCCTTACTCAACCCTTGTGCATTTTTGGAAATGCATATGAACCATCTTGTTAAACATCCTAAGTACTACCAAGGCCCACTCTTCCCTTGGTCAGATCATCCTCCTACCCACTTTTTCTTGATGGTTTTGCAGGCAAGAAAATAACTTTTCCTGCAAATCTAGTCAGCATGCCTACTTTGGCAGAAGCTCACACCACCATCCAAACATCTTTGGACCAACTCTTTGCATGGTTGTGTTCTACTCATATAGGTCTATCAATACCTACTTTACTTGTTCCAAGTGGATCCTTGTGCTTCTTAAACCCACAAGGTTTTGAAGGCTAGTTGATAATCTGCTTTGGCAAGCTTATTTTTCTAGGTTTGAAAGCCTGTCTTGGTGAGTTCAAGCAGGATCAAGCTCGAACCTCTACACCATTGCAATATACATAACTTGGTATCTCCATCCCTATATACCATGCCCCAAGGGGAGCTCTGAGCTCCAAGATCTAACATGGTTTTGATGGTATGAAATTAACATCACCCTAGATCCTTAATCTAGGGTATTCCACCAAAATCAACTTGGATTCTCCAATCCCAAGGTTGCAAATGCTTGCTACACCTTTTTACATCATCTACCTTGATCATCAAGATTTATCAAATATTACCCATAATTATTTTGGCTCCAAATCTATTTAATCTCTTTAATAGTCAAAATCTCCAAAACTCCTCTCACAAAGGAAAGTTTGGTTTTTGCCAAAACACTTCCCCAAATTTTTGCTGAATTGAGATCCATATATCATACCCTAACTTCCAACTTCAAAAATAAATATTTTTGAAGAGATTTATTATTTCTTTTTGCTCATTTTCTTAAATGGCTGAACTGGAATAATAACTGTTTTAAATGCTTTTAAGCCCCAATAAATCTTGGAAAAATTCTCCTAAGTGTGTATTCACACTTGGGATCACCTCACATCAAAATCAAACAAAGTCCAATGTAAAAATATCAAATAGCTCCAATACTTCACTTCTATAGTTTTTGAATAAATGGATTTAAATGGACTTATAGTCTTTTGAAAAATCCCAAATAATTCCTGGAGGTGTGTCTTGACCTCAGCTACCCACCATTACCATTTCCCCTTCTTGTCCAATGCAAGTTTTTAGACTTTCTTCATAGCCATCTATTTGATCAAAATTGCCAAGGAGATAAATCCTCAAATCAAAAACCCACTAAACCTTACCAACCTGGTCAAGCAAGCTTCCCCAGCCCAACTCACACCCTTCTGGTCATGATCACTATAGCAATTACTGTAGCATGCTTGTCCTCTAGTGCTTAACCCCATGTGGGTGTCTTGGCTTGCAAAACCCCTTTACTCCTCTAGCAGCAGCTACCCCTCCCCCTCTGCCCTGCAGCTCGACCAGAAAACCACCTTCCCGCCGACAGTATCCTCTCCCCCTGGTTTCCCTCCTCTCTCCCATGCCCAATGGACCAAGTCCATGATGGACTACTCCCTCTCGGTATAAATGGCCAGAGGCCACCCCAGCTCTCCTCTCTGGATCATTTGCCCCCAGCAACCCCCACTCCCCTTCCCTAGAGCACCCTCTCCCTCTCCCCTGCTCTGTACTGCTCGAGTGAGAGAGAGAAGAGAAGCTTCGGCCATCTCCAAAACTCGAGCTAAGCTCTCTCTCCTCGCCCCTCCCCTGTTGCATGTCCCTCTATGTTGATCCCCTCCTCCTCTTCTTTCTAACCCTACCCATAATTTTGCTCAGGACCACCTCGACTGGCCTCGCCGACGAGCTCCGACGAGGCTCCCTTCGGTCGTCGTCGCGGGAGTAGGACCCCGTCCCCAACAGAGACCGTGCCAACCATCCCCGAACTCGCCTTCCTCCACCACGTCGCCCTGGACCATCGCCGACCTCCCCCGAGCCCCAGGTGAGCTCCCTCGCTCCGCCCCGAGCCCAGCTAGGGTTTTCTCGTGCCACGGTGCCCCAGAGGAGGACAACGAGCTCCCCGCCGTCGATTCGTCCTCTAATCTGACGGCCTAGGCGCCTCAGTACCGCTTTGTCGTCCCGCACCGCTGACCGGCAGGACCCACCCGTCAGGTTCAAAGCTGGCTCCCTGCACGCAGCCTCGCCTCGGATGGGCTGTATTTCGCTTTGGGCGGCCCAGTTCGGTTGGCTTTTCGGCCAAGCACTGCCCTTTTTCCTTATCTTTTTGTAGTCCTTTAAAATCCAGAATTTTGACCCTTTAGATTAAATCAATTCAAAAATGCAAACCAACTCCAACCGCCCAGATCAAAAATTCCTAGGGTTTCGGAATGTTTTCTTAAACATGCAGTACCCCTATCTCGTCCAAGGGTTGCATAGATTAAAAATGATAAAACAAATTCCTAGATGTACCTTTTTCACTAATAAATTCTTTCTATGAGATTTACAACTCCAATTGGAGTGAAACCAACTGCCCTTGGTAGCTTTTGAACATACCTATCCTTGCACCTTGGTCCCATGCCAAGGTGAACAACAGATTGTCTTTAGTAAAAATAACAAAAACAACTCTGATCTAACTTTAGGAATTTCTCTAGGTCAAACAAACAGAGGTATTGACCTAATTCCAACTCCCAGTAAAACACCATATCATTATCTATCAAAATCCAGGAGCCCATAATTTTCTAAGCCTCAGTTGAATTATTGTGAATTAATCTGTTCTGTGCATGGTTACTTCACCTATAATTTGACCACAGTAGCTCTGCAACTCCAAACAGGTTGATTACAATTTCGACAGAAAGGTATTATAAATGCCTACCATGTGACCCTATAATCAAATCAAAATCTTCTGTAGATTTAATCTGGTGAAAAAGATAACTTGGCTACAGAACTGCCTTCGGGAATTTCCTGAGGGTATTCTGTTAATTTTCTTGACCTGATTCCAACTCTCAGTGAACAAGTACATCAAACCCTACTGAACCATCCAAGGAAATAATTTTTGGAGCTCCAGAATTTTTCTGGTGAATTATTTACTAATACTAGGGCCTCTAGCACTAGAATATTCCTAAGTATTTCAAGAAAAGTGATAAAATAGTGAAACCATTTTTGTTGGTTTCATTATCAATACCTATCTGTTGGTATCATGTTTTTACAATGGTACCATACAGAATATGGTCTTGCTCCTGAATCCATCTCTTAGGTAGTTTCTAGACTATAAATCCTAAGGGATTTTCATCCCCTTCTCCAAGACCATCTCAACCTCCTAAATCCAATCCTCTCGAAAACTACTGAAACTTAATTGGAGTTTATTCAATTGCTTGTTTGCTGAATGGTGGTGGTGATTATATGCCTTGTCTTGATTGTGGTCTTGTTTGTTTACATGTATACTCGATGACGACGATAGTTGCGATGGAATCGGAGAACAAGAGAAGTGGTAATTATTATTGGTATTATTGGGTATTCTAAGAAGAAGTCAAGTGACATATTGCCATATTGCTTCTCATCAGGCAAGCCACCTTCTTGCTCATAAGCCTTGTCCTACTATTTTACTTATGCATGTTTTATCTGCTATTTCTGAAACTGCATTGTTTTACTATACGATGTTGTGTATCTGGTAGTGGCTTGGCTCCTCCAAACCATTACTCAATGGTACTACTAAGTACAACCCCCTTGATGATACCTATTTGTCCGTAGTGGAATAGATGGTGTATTTACACCATAACCCTTTGGAGACCCTGTTTTAGCCGAAGCAAAGCTAGAGGATGGGAAAACCCCGGAAAAAGTTTTACCAAATGTTTTATGATAAAACCTTAGTGAGGTGGGACCTCCCAAGAGATGTTGAAAAATAGAAGGTTTTGTTTTACAAAATGCTAAAGGAAAGATGGAGGAAAAAGGTTTACGAAAACGCACTTAGTTCTTTGCAGTTTAGCTATAACAACTTAACCCCGTGTAACCACATTACTCTGGTATGGGACAGGGCTAGATTTGATGTTTGTCTATTCTGGTATAAGCTGCCTCGCAACAACTACAGGGGACCAAAAAAATCCCTGGAGGGTGGGCCTTCTCACATAAGGGTCCATGTGGGACATCGACCTGGAGAAGGAACAAAGGGCCTGCGCGCCTCCACGCGTTACTATGAGCCCCTCATTGAAAGCGCAACACTTGGGAAGTGCAAAATGTGCTCCGGTTGGTCCTAGGTACCCGATGTCCCGGTTTTGAGGGGAATAACACTCATAGGGTAGGCACTTACATTGGAGTGGGCATCCGGAGAGTCTTGATCGGTTACACGACCCATGATCGGTGAAGATCAGGGTAGTGTACCCGGATGGTGTGGGTAAAGTGTACAACCTCTGCAGAGTGTAAATCTATTCGAATAGCCGTGTCCGCGGTTAAGGACGGGTTGGACAAACTTATATAGAGCGGTGCTGGTTTTGTTTTCAAAAAGGATTTTTCTGAAAGTAAATGGCTTTGAAATGTTTTGACCATGGGATGGTCGGAAAGGATTCCTGTTTTGACCATGGGATGGTCAGAACGGAATGGAAGGAGTTTGATCGTGGGACGACCTGAAGACGGGAACAAATGGGTGACCCAGTCCTGATGTTTTCCAAAGCTTTTCAAAAAGGTTTCCAAAAAATTTACAAAGGTTTTCAACAAACATATGTAGATGCTATATCTACAGAAGAAACTATTTGAGAAAAGAACCCCTCTTGAAGCCCTCCTACTACCACAACCATAATGCATATCTGCTTGTTATTACTGTTATCTTAAGGTGGTTTGTGAGTACATTCAATGTACTCACTAGCATTGTCCCTGGCTATTAACTCGTTCAGATATCAAGAAGAGGTGAAGTGGACGACTATGCGAGCTAGGACGTTCTCTTAGTCAGTTGCCTGTAGGTTAAGGCATGGCTCGGGCCCTACGCTTAATGAAGTTCCGCTGATGTTGATCGATGTAGCCATAATGGCAAATAAGGTATGACATGTATTCGTTATGTTTTGGATGTTTACTTTGATACTTGTCGGTTATGTGCCATGACTAACTGATCATGGGATCGTGGTTGTATGCATAACAGGGATTCTCGAAAGATTAATCCAGGGGCCCCACATAGGCAAAACCAGAACATTTGGCATCAATGCCTATATGGATAGATTGAGGCGCTAATATGGTTATGCCAGACGTACATATATGAGATATTGAAAGGGTTCAATATGGAAACAACAAGAAAGGTTATTGCTACATGGAAAGGATTGTATCAAGATTCAAGTGTTTCAACACTTGGTGAGTAAAATCACATGAATATTTTGATCGATTATACCGTGATATGTATATATCCAGATATGTCCTATGCTCTAAATGTTATGAGCACATACCAGAATGATTCATAAGATGATCATTGGACGATAGTAAAGATATTCTTATGAGCTTTAGAAGAACTAAGAATATATCATGTATAAGTGACAAATAGTTGAAGGTAGTTCATTGTAAAGTGTTACATTGATACTAGTTTTGTCACAAGATACAAATTAAATTTATCTCATTTTAGACTATCGGTGGCATAGTGTAATGGAAAGGATATTCCATTATGAATTTGGATGAGTTCCAAAGTTGAGACATTACGACGGATACTACAACAAAAGGCTAAGTATATGACTGCTATAGTAGCAGCAAAGGAGGGCATTTGTATTAAGTAGTTTGTTATCAAACTAGGTGTGGTTCAAAGTGGGCTAATACTATGAAGATATATTGTATGACAATAATATCAACATATTTTAACCCGAACGAACTAAAGGTCTCACCAAAGGACCACATTTATACAATGCCATCTCATTTGAGAATGAGTGATGCGTAGAGATGCAAAAAACATGCAAATACACACGGACCTGAAACTGTCAGATCCGGAGATTATGTTAACCACTTGCAATCATGTATATGCAACACCAGAAAGCCATAGGTGTTCAATACGCAAAGTTTTTCAAACTAGATTATTGACTCTAGTGCAAGTGGGAGACTGAAGGGAATATGCCCGAGAGGCAATAATAAAGAGGTTATTATCTTATTCCTTGTTTATGATAACTGTTTATTTTGCATGCTATAATTGTATTGATTGGAAACGTCAATACATGTGTGTTTAATAAATAGATAAAAGGTTCCTAGTTATGCCTCTTTTATAGACTAGCTCGTTGATTGACAAGATGATCAAGGTTTCTTCATCATGGACATTGGATGTTGTTAATAACGAGGTCACAGCATTTATGAAATGATGTGATGAACATTCATCCAAAGTATAGCATTATGATCAAACTCATTATGTTTATATTTATATAGTATCACATGAAGTAATCTTAGTCCTTAGACCATGAGATCATGTTAATTGCTAACATCGGAAGAGTGACTTGATAACATCAAACGTCACACCGTAAAAGGGTGACTATAAAGGTGGGTTCAGATACTCTGAAGGTGTTATGTTGAGGCTCATGGATCAAGAGTGGTATTTTTCCATCCCGATGATGGATAGATATACTCTAGGCCCTCTCGGTGATATCACATCGAGAATAGCTTGCAAGCAAGTGATGTGATCACTAGAATGTTATATCATGGGAACGAGAAAAGAGTGCATGTCGGTAACAAGATCAAACTAGGTATTTGGATACCGATGATCAAATCTCGGACATGTAATATATTGCGAGGCAAAGGGATTTGGTTACGACGTTAAAGGTTCACGCGATCACAAAAGTCATCGTTGAATATGTGGGAGTCAGTACGGATCTCCAGGTCCCGCTGCTGATTATTGATCAGAGAGGGGTCTCGATCATGTCTGCATTATTCGCGAACTGTAGGGTAACACACTTAAGGGATACCGACACCATTTAGGAGCAAATATTTTTCAGATAAAGATTATGAAAGCGCTGGAATCATTTCGATGGAAACCGGAATTGTTTCGGGTGAAATTGCTGAAACTGGTTCTGCATGTGATATTGAAATGATGTAGGGAGATTTATGTGAATGTTTGTTAATTAAAGTAATTAACAAAATTCTGAATAAAATAAATAAAAGTGTTTTATTTAAAGAGAAAATGCATTTAATTTGGTGGACATTAAATGCAAAGTGAGTGGACTTGAAATTGATGTGAGTGGGCTTAGTGGAAGCTCCACCCACATGAATGAGGGAGAGGTGGGGGCACCCACCATGGCCGGCCAGCCATGGCCTTGGGTCTGCGCCCCTCCCCTATAAAAGGAGCCCCATGGCTCCACTCCTCTTGCCCCACCTCCTCATGAAGGTTCTCTTGTCCCTCTAGTTATTCCCCATGGTCTCGGATTAGCGAGATACATGTTCCCGGTGGCTTTATCTGGAAAGGAGCTGCTGCTGCCGCTACATCGCTGGAGTGAGGAGGCGGAGGTTGTTCGGTGGACCGGATGTGTGTGCGATCACGGATGCACCGCTACTTTGTGGTGCCAGACTTGATGGTGCTGGACCTGATGGTGCTGGAACTACTAGACCTGAAGGACTTCATCACGATCTTGAGATCGGCAATTGTACGACTACATCATCCACTAGTTCCATCTCGTTAACAAATCTTTGTTGTCTTCAAGGGTATGTTCTCTATGGATGTATATCCATCCGTTTCTTGTGTCTAGTAGATAGATCTTGGCGTATAGTTCCCATCGCAGGATTTTTTTTGTTTTCTATGCTGCAAACCAACAAAAATATATCGAGCTCGTTGGGGAACCCCAAGAGGAAGGTATGATGAGCACAACAACAAGTTTTCCCTCAGTTATGAAACCAAGGTTATCGAATCAGTAGGAGCAAGGAAATACCTCCAAGCTGTTGTTTCCAACTTGGAATCCTGCACAACACAACCACAGAACTTTGCCCCCAACTTACAGTGAGGTTGTCAATCTCACTGGTTTTGCTGAAAACAAAGGATTAAACGTATTGTGTGGAAGATAGTAATTGCTTGCAGAAAGTAAACAGAAAACATTAAATAGTTGTAGATTAATGGTAAAAGAAAGGACCGGGGTCCATAGTCCACTAGTGGTGATTCTCCTTAAGATAGATGACATGTTGGGCGAACAAATTACAGCGAGGCAATTGACAAACATCGAGAAAGCATACATGCATATACTAATCATCTTGACTCCTATGAGATTTTATTGGGCATTACAACATTATACATAGACCGTAATCCAACTGCATCTATGACTAATAATCCACCTTCAGGTTATCATCCGAACCCCCTCCAGTATTAAGTTGCAAGCAACAGATAATTGCATTAAGCATTGCGTGTAAAGTAAACAATACGATTTTTCTATGAACAAAGGATTGCTATTTTTTCCCTAGTAGCAACATCACATCTAGTACCTTAGAGATTTCTGTCACTTCCCCAGATTACTAGAGGCATGAACCCACTATCGAGCATAAATACTCCCTCTTGGAGTTGCTAGCATCTACTCGGCCAAGATAGCTACTAACAACGTAGAGCATGCAAGATCACAAATAACAAAGACATGATAGAATCAATAATGAATCTGAAATAGCATCTCAATATCCATCAGATCCCCGCAAACACAACATATATGATTACAAATAGATGATCTTGATCATGAACGGAGCTCACATGATCTAGACATGGTAGCACAAAGGAGAAGAACCAACCATCTACCTACTACATGGACCTGTAGTCTAGGGATGAACTACTCACGCATCACACCGGAAGCAGTCATGGTGATGAAGAAGGCCTGTAGGGTGAATTCTCCCCTCTGGCAGGGTGCCGGAAAGAGCTTCAGATCCCTCCCGATCTAGGGATGGATATGACGGTGGCTACAGACTCTTTCGTGGAATTTTGATCGGGTACTTAGGGTTTCTGTATTGGAGGCGATATATAGGCGAAAGAGGAGGCCGAGGGGGTGCCCTAGGCAGCCACACCACCCCCTGGCGCGGGCCAGGCCTGGCCACGCGGCCAGGTGGTGTGGCTGGCCCCTGGCCCCTCCCCGTCTCATCTTCTGGCTCCATGTCACCCTCGGTGAAATATTGACTTTGTCCCGTCCAATTCCGAGAATATTCATTTTCTGACTTTCCTAGAACCAAAAACAGCAGAAAACAGGCAGCTGGCACTATGGCATCTTGTTAATAGGCTAGTCCAAGAAAGTGTATAAAAATACTCCAAAGTGTGGACAAAACATAAGAAAGTAGATATAAAACAAGCATGGAACATATAAATATAGATACGTTAGCAACGTATGCTCGTCCTCAAGTAGTTAAGTGATAAAAACAAAAAAATAATTTTTGAGGTGACATGCACCATCATAAACTTGATCAAAGTATTTGTAGAACATTGATAGCTGGGATCATAAACTTTAACATAGCATGAAAGATATAGTTCTAACAATAAGACATAGCAACTATGTTGTAAAATGAAAAGGCACAAACAAAAGATTCATGAATAACAATGCTTGCAAGATGGTTGTTTGTTTCACATAAAGAGAGCATAATGAGAATGGTATTCAGCTTGTCACTCATAGTGTAGCAAGACATAAGTGCATAGGACACCTTCAAAGTTCATAAGGGTGACTAGATACAAATAGTTTAAGAATAAGCAATATCAAAGTTATACATCAATCAAAAAGTCTTGGGACAATGCACATTAAACTAAGAATGGCCACTATGCTCTCTCAATAGGTGCATAAAGATGGAAGATGGAGACTCAACATAAAAGTAAAAGAAAGGCCTTCATAGAAGGAAGCAGGGATTCAAGTCTCATAAAGAGCTTCCCAAAATTATGGTACTTATTAGCTTTTAGCTCTCATTTCCCATATCATAAGCATCTTGAAGTGATTAAGGTTAAAGTGAACAAACTATGGAGTATATGCTTGAAAAAGTATAAGTTGGCAATCTCATGTCCTTTGAATATGAGGGCCGCTCCTCATGGTACTCAAGTTTAGTTACCGGTAAGTTCTTGTCATAGTAAGTATATGTGTATCATAGAGAACCGCCAACGGGGTACCCCTTGCCCGATGATACGGAAGAATTCCCATATCAAAATGACAAGGCAACCAGACAATAAGCATCTCAGCAATCTTCATATTTACCATGGGAAAATGGTGCTTTTTTATCTCTTTCTCTTTTCTCATCTCTTTTTTTTTCCTTTTTATCAATCTCTTTCTCTTTTTTATAAGAAGAATGCTTCATAGATTGCTCATCATGGTTACGCTGCAGGTTTCCACCATGATTAGGCATGGATTAGACCAGCAGCCCAGGCGTTTCTCTAACACACATACATAACTCCATGGACTTACAAGCTCCCCTTTCATTTCACACCGACGACATCCATAGACAAAAGAGCATGATATCAACTGGGTACAATGTACAAGTGCAATGTTGAAAGCATTCCCCATGACAACATGGTTCTGCTAATCCCCAACATATAAGTGCAAGCATATACAACATAGATGACACAATGGTTCAAGTTTATTAGGGGCAAGAAAAGTAAAGTGTGCCATCAAGTTCGTGAGAGCTTTAATCACTAGTTTTCTCATAACAAGTTTAATTCAGAAGGTAGATAAAACATGAATATACTTGGAATAGCAAATGCTAATAGGTAGGTATGGTGTACTCTTTGGAATAACTTAGTTTTATTTGCAGTTGGATGCATGAGTGGAACTCATACTTGGTTATGGAGGCTAGCAAAAGACTAGGAGCGACCAACTAAGAGAGCAATAATGGCCATAATCATGCAATGTGACAAAACATCATTAATTAAAGCATAAAGTGATATTACAAGTCGAAAACTAAAGGATCATAGAGGCTATGGTGACTTGGGATAGTCTTAACATGGTGCGAGCATGCGCCAAGTCAACCCAAATAAAGCATCAAAGGAGAATACCACAATACTATGCTTTAATATGCTAAAACAACGCATGATTCTTTCAAGGCACATTAAGCAATCTCAATTGTTTATAACATGCCATACTACAGCAAAAATCACTAAGCATAAAGCCAAAACAATATCAAGCATGACATGACAAAGCATATGCCACAGTCAAAAACAAGCTCCTTTTACCACTTAAGCATGAACTTTTCCTACTCTTTTCCAATCCAAACCAATATTATTTGAAAACTAATGCATGAATGAGGGGGTCCAAATAATTTATTCAAACAAACTAAGAAAACGAAAACCAAAACTGAAAACAAAGATGCTCCAAGAATAACACAACTGTGCATGAAACAATAAAAATGAAGTGTTTGGAAGAAACCTGAGATTTTTATTGATGAAGAAGGGGATGCCTTGGGCATCCCCAAGCTTTGACGCTTATACTTCTTGGATATTTCTTGGGGTGACACGGGTGGCATCCCCAAGCTTGAGCCTTAGTCCATTCTTCATCTCATTACATCATTCTTTTCCTTACACCTGGCATTTTTCCTTCATACAAAACTTCACACAATCTTCATTAGCAACATTAGTGTACTGAAGATAATAAGTCTTTTGGTTCAAATCCAACACAAGTAATACTTCCATTAAAACACAAGCTACTGTAGCACTTCCCTCAAAAAGCTCAATTCCCCAAAAAGAACCCAAAAAGGAATGAACAAGAAGCAAATGCAAATAATGGTAGAAATCTGTCAAAACAGACCAGCAGCTAAAATCTAATTTTTTTGAAGACCTTTTGTTGCTCAAATCGAAAAGTGTTGTACTAACAAAAGTTGTATAACAACCTGGGGCATAAGCACAAAAAATTACAGCTCAAACCGACGTACAGAGATTTTACACAAATGTTTACAGCGAAGCACAAAAATCTATTTCGGGACAACAACTTTCCCAAGCATTACTTCTCTCTCATTAGAGGTTACTCTTGGCACAAAAGGCAAATAAAAAGGACAAGGAGAGGTTATTACTGAAGCAATAACTTCCAAGACTCAACTAAAACTTTTGGGTTATCTCCCAATAAGTACTTTTCTTTAACGCCTTTAAGTTAGGCATAAGAAGCAAGAAAAGAATCAAGTATTCTCAAATGAAGAAGCATTAAAACCAAATTTCTTGGCCTTACCTCTCTTACTTTTATTCTTAACCTTGGGGAACATATGGTTGATTGGTGGAGAAGCAAAATGCATGGTGCCCTTTTCCACATCTATTATTGCTCCAAGGAGTTTTAATAGGGATCTTCCAAGTGTAATTTGTCCTTTTCCTACACATTCAATAACAAGATAATTAGTAGACACCACTTTCCCTAAGATTTTTGTAAATACTCCTTCAGCTATTCTAACGGGTAATATTGTGGCATTATTAGCAAGATATATTTCTTCTCCCCCTTCAGAAAGTCCCCAAAGACTCAAAGATTCATAGATATATTTAGGCATAAGACAAAATTCAGACATGATATCACAGCGTGCATGAAAAGTTTCATTATTTATAAAAAATTTCACTGTAGGAAGCCATTTTGAGGGTTCATATTTTATTGGAACATAATCATGATGCTCTCTAAGCACGTTATAGCATTCTTTTAAACTAGCAGTGCGGGTCTCAAGAGTGTTCAATCTAGCAAATATGTTTATAAAGGAAGAATCAGATTTGGTAGGAAAGTTATATGTTAAGACCAACTTCTTTATGCCATTAAAAGCTTCATCCTCATTGCATTGGAGGAAATCTCCTCCCACTATAGCATCCAAAGCATATCTATAGCACAAAGCATTTCCAAAATAAAAATTGCTAAGAAACAAGCTTTGAGTCATTTTAGGTTCAGTTTATTTATGCAATTCAGAGATTCTAGACCAAGCTTCTTTGAAACTCTCTTCAATTCCTTGTTTGAAAGTAAAAATCATTTCCTCACGTGACAAAGTGATTGGAGCAATACTAGACATAATGAAAACTTAAGATAGGAACTAATAATTTTTTTTGTGTTTTTAAATAAAGAAAGCAAACTAGTACAACTATTTTTTTGTGTTTTTGATAAAGAAACAAGAAAACAAAGCAAAAATAAACTAAGCGAAACAAAAATAATAAAGTAAAGAGATTGGTTATGAGGGACTCCCCTTGTGAGGATTTCCTTGACTCCCCGGTAACGGTGCCAGAAAAATAGCTTTATGGCCCAAAATATATCGAGCTCGTTGGGGAACCCCAAGAGGAAGGTATAATGAGCACAACAACAAGTTTTCCCTAAATTATGAAACCAAGGTTATCGAACTAGTAGGAGCAAGGAAATACCTCCAAGGTGTTGTTTCCAACTTGGAATCCTGCACAACACAACCACCGAACTTTGCCCCCAACTTACAGTGAGGTTGTCAATCTCACTGGTTTTGCTGAAAACAAAGGATTAAACGTATTGTGTGGAAGATAGTAATTGCTTGCATAAAGTAAACAGAAAACATTAAATAGTTGTAGATTGATGGTAAAAGAAAGGACCGAGGTCCATAGTTCACTAGTGGTGATTCTCCTTAAGATAGATGACATGTTGGGTGAACAAATTACAGCGGGGCAATTGACAAACATCGAGAAAGCATACATGCATATACTAATCATCTTGACTCCTATGAGATTTTATTGGGCATTACAACATTATACATAGACCGTAATCCAACTACATCTATGACTAATAATCCACCTTTAGGTTATCATCCGAACCCCCTCCAGTATTAAGTTGCAAGCAACAAATAATTGCATTAAGAATTGCATGTAAAGTAAACAATACAATTGTTCTATGAACAAAGTATTACTGTTTTCTCCCTAGTAGCAACAACACATCTAGTACCTTAGAGATTTCTGTCACTTCCCCAGATTACTAGAGGCATGAACCCACTATCGAGCATAAATACTCCCTCTTGGAGTTGCTAGTATCTACTCGTCCAAGATAGCTACTAACAACGGAGAGCATGCAAGATCACAAATAACAAAGACATGATAGAATCAATAATCAATCTAAAATAGATTCTCAATATCCATCGGATCCCCGCAAACACAACATGTATGATTACAAATAGATGATCGTGATCATGAACGGAGCTCACAAGATCTAGACATGGTAGCACAAAGGAGAAGAACCAACCATCTACCTACTACATGGACCCGTAGGCCAGGGATGAACTACTCACGCATCACACCTGAGGTAGTCATGGTGATGAAGAAGGCCTCCAGGGTGAATTCTCCCCTCCGACAGGGTGCTGGGAAGAGCTTCAGATCCCTCTCGATCTAGGGATGGAGATGATGACGGCTACAGACTCTTTCCTGGAATTTTGATCGGGTACTTAGGGTTTCTGTATCGTAGGCGATATATAGGCGAAAGGGGAGGCCGAGGGGGTGCCCTAGGCAGCCACACCACCCCTGGCGTGGGCCAGGCCTGGCCGCATGGCCAGGTGGTGTGGCTGTCCCTTGGCCCCTCTCCGTCTCGTCTTCTGGCTCCGTGTCCCCCTTGGTGAAATATTGACTTTGGCTTTTGTCCCATCCAATTCCAAGAATATTCATTTTCTGACTTTCTTGGAACCAAAAACAGCAAAAAACAGGTAGCTGGCACTGTGGCATCTTGTTAATAGGTTAGTCCAAGAAAGTGTATAAAAATACTCCAAAGTGTGGACAAAACATAAGAAAGTAGATATAAAACAAGCATGGAACATCAAAAATTATATATACGTTAGCAAAGTATGAGCCGGATTCCAGGATCTTACAGTGACTTTAGATCAACCTCGAGGGCTTTCTCATGGGCACTGGGCCCTGGGACACATCATTCTACGTTAAAAGCGAACTAGACCCGCCATAACGTTATACATCACATTAGATGGAGCCTTTATACTTCTATATCTATGTAGATCCTAGTGCATGAAATGCAACTATGCCACTTACTTTGCTTCTTGCCATTTAAGTACAAACGTAATTCTAGTTCATTAATGAACTTAGGAATCACTTAAAGACATGTTCTTACAGTTAAGACTTTGTCCTACCAACCAGAACCTCGGGTCACATTACGTCGAGTATACAACATGGTTATGTTGAAGAACCCATGACAGAGGCATAGGAGATGGAAGGCATCTCTTTCTTTCAACCATAGTTGCAATACTAACTCAATGCTTCATACAGTAAGAACTTATTTATCACTTTGTCCCATCCTGAGCTTCTTTAGAATCTTGTCTTAGGATATTCTGAACATATTTTAGAATTAAGTCCAGGAAGCATTCGACATTTAGTGTTTATTAAACTCACCAATCTATCTCGATAGATCTTATTGTTTAATAACATCAACTTCATCCTTATTTATCTAACTGAAACATTATTAATACCAATCACATCATTCACATATGTCGTCCACATATCACAAAATGATTTCACGCTCCCACTCAAATATTAGATTCATATTTGAGATCCAGGGATTTCACTTAGCTCCCACTCAAAATATGCCAGCTACATATTATGAATTAGCCAAGCTGATTTGCTCCCACTCAAATCTAGGTCCTCTCGACAATCTTGGACATTCCAAAATTTCTTGATCACTATCAAATCGAGAATTCCACTAATGATATTTCAATGACCATTCATTTCTCGTACTTAGGTCCATCACGCTTCTTTGTATTTCGTAGGTATGTCTTGTTCAAAACATGACAAGTGAATCAATAATATAATTCCACAAACTTGTAGAATATATAGTTGAATCCTACTTTCTTTTAGTAAAAGTATTTACTTGTTTATGATCATTATCAATATTTTCTCCTCTATTTGTAGAGTTTGGTTTCACGAAACAAATTCCACTGCACCACTCAAAAATTCGGAGGTAAGGTCAAATACCTTGTTTGATATTTTACTTTCTTCCACCTATATCTTCATCAAGACACGTCAACGTTGGACAACAACAGGTTTGCCCCTGTGTGGAAGATGCATTCATAGCTTCCTAAGAATGCTTTACAAAGACTTGTTTATTCGTCACGATTTTGACTTATCGAAATCTATAGAAACTCAAACTTGCCATAACATTTATGGTGTTGTTTCCATGAATCTATAGATGTTCCTTTGCATTTCAAATGATTGTTTGCTTATTTTGATCTCTAACTCTAAGCGACAACTATAACCCCGATAAGAGATAATATTATACCGTATGTATCTAATATAAAAATGAATATGATGTTTTAGACATTTCAACAAAGTTTGAATTCGTCCAATTATCATATTTTGTGAAATCTCTTTCACAATTCCCTTTTATGCTAAACTTAACTTAAATACTTTAGTCATGTCGATCAGATCGAAGAGACTTGTTAATTCAGTTAATTCAATATCCCATTTAGTTATGAACTCATTTGAATAATTCAAATCGTTTCAAACTCATGTTTCATTAAGTAAATACACTTATTCACTTAAGTCCATAATTAACTAATGATTTCCACTACTTGTTGAAAATACGATATATCACTATGTATAAAATTCAACATTTCTTCGCATATCACCGTTTTACCAGAATGCGGAGTTTTAGTCATTCTGCCCAAGAGCCATGGTTTTGCAAAGTCTCTAGATTAAGCATCTAGGACCCCGATCTTCACTAAGAACATGCAATAACCAAAATGACTTAAACTATAGTGTCATTTCATTATTAAACTTTGGATATCTGTTAGGATTCTAATCCTTTTATAAATTTTTAAACTATTATCATGAACATAGTGATGAAATAACTTATTTATAATCATAATGTGACCATAATGGTATTGTTCATAAGAATAGTACAACGGGCTTGTAACTCGTTCATATGAATAATCGTCTCACCAAAGGCAAGACACACAAACAAGGATTACAAACTATATTCAAGTCCACTAATCCAAATAACAAACTTTGAGGGAAGAGGTGATGTCGGCCATCAACTATTTTACTTGCCGTCATCAAGTCATGTTTCCTCAAAACCAACAATTCTCAAGTAGATCCTCCTGTTTTCACAAAACGGGACAAGTATCAAATTCTTTGCAAACTGCAACAAGTTTTGCAAGAACCACATTTATAATTTGTATATCTTACATATACCATTTCATCCATGACCTCCAATGCAATCAAGCCCTTCCAAGAGTTCTCAACTCTAATGCAAGATCGCTAAGTGTTTTTCCAAATATTCCCTTTTCATCCATGATGGAGGAAAACCCATCCAACGGCTCATACTCTATGTGCCTTATTTTGTAGAATACAAAATGTAGCCCAACTCTCCATCGAATGGAGAATGGCTTATTGGATGATTATGGAGAAAACACAAACATTGTGGAGTCATCGAATTATCTCCTAATGGTTATTGTATCAAGAAGAGAAGATCACCTTTTACGAGGATATCCCTCGGGCGAGGGTATTAATCTATGAAGTTGGACTCTTTTGCTAAGTTCCAAATTAAGCAATATATTCCCATGATCGCAAAGCACCTCAATGGGATAGGCCATGATCTACTAAGATATTTGCAAACAGACATCTAGACTAAGTTCATAATAAGAGATCAATTTATAATTGGTCTCCACTAAAATTGTCATCCCCTGGACGATTTTAGTGATCACATGATCCCTATCCTCTGTAGCTCCCCCGATCATCACGGCCATCAGTGTAGCCTCAAAGGTAGACATTCAATAATGCCAATCACATCATCCATGTGACTCATGCTCGATCTTTCCATCTCTTGTGTTCTGAGGCCACGTCTCTATAACATGATAGGCTCGCCAAATCTAACTTGTGTGTATTCGCTGTGCAACATGGCTTACACCCACTGTATCCGAATGTAGATATGTCTGACACTTGCTCACCGTAGGTCGCCTCATAACGAAGAACTTTCTTGGTGGTGCACACAGGGGAACACGGAACATTGGAATTCAATGGGCATTATCTTATTTGCTACTGTTGGGTATCTAAATACTAGCACACAATAAGATGTAAAACAGATATCAACATCATATGTATAATGTGATATGATATGGTCCTCCTTGTTGCACCTTGATCTCCATCGAGCGCTCCGGCATGATCTCCATCTTGCCCTTGGTTTGACGCCAAGTCCATGACGCCTCCACCAGGTCATCCATCGAAATGATGACTATTACTATACTACTTAGTAATAGAAAAGTAAACTACTTTACCTTCGTAAAGACCAATGCCATATTATAATCACATGCCCTCTTGCAAAATAAAGTTAGATGCCTCTACTTTATCTATTGCAAGTTTTACGTGATTGTTAGGGCTTTCACAATAGAACTGTTTCTAATCTATGAACTTTCAGCCACAACATGGATCCAATAGTTGTCTCTATTACACCCCATTCGGGGCCCTCCGTTGTAAATGCTATATCAACTATCAAATGAGAGACAGACACCCGCTAGCCACTTATATGGTACAAGCCATATGTTGAGCGTGGAACCAATCTCGCGTACGAATACACGTAAGGTCGGTCCGAGCCGCTTCATCAAAGAATACCGTGATATAAACAAGTACACGTTAGAGGGTAACAACTAAGGGATCATTACCCGCACAATACTTGTGCATACTGGCCATACAGCACTCCTACACATAGATGGGCTCTGATACCACTAAAGGGGATCCGCAGTAGAAAACAAAAATTTCTCACGTTGGAACCCCAAAAACTGCCTAGGATCTATCTATGTAGTAATGCGGTAATGGCCAATGCTAGAGAATACATACCCTTGTAGATCGTACGTGGTTAACGTTCCGAGAGGAACGTGGTTGATGTAGTCGTACTCGTAGCCGACCTCAAGTTCGCGAAGCTCCTAGCAAGTCACCTCTTGCTCCTTCTTCATCGTGCAGCATCTCCGGCTCACGACATTTAAGCGCCCCAAGTGTTGCGCCTCGTGTCTTTGTACACATGCGGTGCATGATGAGACCTCTAGCTCCCCGATCCCGCCGGGAGTGCGGAAGTTGATATCCGGCTAGGAATCCCTGCAGCGCAACGGCGTGCTGCAGGTGTGCCTCGTTCGCACAGCCCAAACCCGGGCCATGGTCACAAGGGCTAGAGAGAGAGGGAAGGAGGAAGTCAACCAAAGGACTTCTCCAAATATTGGTGTTTTTGGTGTGTTTTAATCCCACCCATGGGCACCCCCTTTATATAGGCTAAGGGGGTGTGCTTTTCTCAAAGGCTAAGCCATATGGGACTAATTACTAAAAGAAAAGACAGCAGGATTTTCGTCCAACCGGATGGGCCAAAATCCAGCCCAAGAGGAAAAAGGGGCAACAACCAGCAGCTGGAGGCGCTTAGGCTGGTGGGCCAGCCGGCCGCCCAGCTGGCCAAATGGCGGTGGCTGGTGCCGCCGGGTGGGCCTTTGCCTCGGTGGCCTGGTGGGCCTCGAGGCTGCCCGGCCAGCCTGGCTCCTAGCCAGCCTGCCCGCCAACTCTCCTGAGCGCCCGAGTTGGGCTGGGGTTGAGCTGGCCCATGGCGGCGGCCAGTGTCTGCCCTCTGCCCCGTGCGGTGGATATTATCCGCCGCCCACGTGGGCTGGGCTGTTTGCTTTTTCCCTTTTGTTTTCTTGCAGCTTTTCTTCTAGGTTATTTCCCTCCGGAGATTTGGCCTAATATAAAAGTTGCTTTTATAAATCTTAATCTAAATATTATTTAATATATATTAATTCATAATTAACATATACTAAATGTATATTCAAATTCCCATTTATCCAAAAACACTTTTCCTGTCTTTTCCTTTATTCTTTCTCCGAAAAACTTCGGATCTCTCTGCAGAACATTTCCGGCTTTCTCTTTATCTACTATGATTCCGTCTTATGAATGATTGCTCTCATCGTACCCTTAAGTGTATCCTCTCACGGCTCGGGAATGCTCTAGACATGATCTAAATCAATGATCAAAAGAGGGATCAGGGATATCCATGTGACCCCTATGCATTCCTGATGAAAATGTCGTTTGAACCGGTAAATGTAGCATCCATGTTCCTTTTGTTTATCGATATGACTTGTCTAAGATCTGGTCAATGGTATCACATACCTTGTTCAATCTCGTTCACAACAAGTTCTGTTTTCTTGTTACTGTGATATTACATCCCCGTGACTGAGTCAAATGTTGCAACATTTATGGATGTAATCTCACTAAGCCAGCCGTATGTATCTTTACCCGTCATGTGGGTGAACAAATCCCGCTATTGACATATATTGCCTCTATGGTTCCTCCGAGTACCTGAACACACCTTTATAACCACTGTATTACCAAGTGGCGCTTGATGCTATCTAAGCACTCTCGGGAGACAATGATTGGTACAACCTCACGGTCTAAGGAATTAGGATTCTAGATTTAGCTATTGTAACAATGAACTTATATGACTTGATCGTGTTTCAATCCTTCGAGGAATGTCCATCACATCATTCTCTAATGATATAACCCCGTTGTCAATTGGCATAAATGCCCATGATCTTGAAACCCAGATCATACTCATGACCAATGAACTAGTATGAATAGAGGCTACTAGGGACTTGGTTGTTTCATACCACACCTGTACTAATGTTTCTACTTGGCACAGTTATAGCACAATATAAAACTATTATAAACTAATTGATATATGACAATAAAAACCTATTTATTATTTGCCTCTAGGGCATGTCTCCTTTAGTAGCACCGGTCTAGCTAAATAGCCCAAAGGTACATATAAGTATATTTTCGTACAAAATTGTCCAACCCAATAGAAGTAGCACCACCCAACCCATCCTAGCACCAGCCGATCTATCGGAAGGAGGCAAGACCGCACAAGCTAGTGATGAAACCAACTAGGTCGCGTGTCGTGTGCATGTCAGTTCGTCTGATCATCTCTCCATTCCTCCTTGTTTGATATCTTGTGACTCGACATCTTATCGGCGGGTGGCACCGGAAGTTGCAGTTGCCACTCGTCAGCCAAAGGAGCTCAAGTTCTTTGCTTTCTAGTGGCAGTTCATTGTGCAAATCGGCTTCTAGGTATAATTTCCATCAGGGACTTGTTTCTATCCCCTAAAATATTAATTGAGGTTTGATATATATTGTTGATTCCCTGATTAAAATTTTCTAATTAGTCTATTTCAAATAATACTATCATTCCCTAGGATGAAGAAATATTATCCAAAGAAATATGCACCTAGTACTAGTTTAGCAACGCTGCCAACAAAAAAAGAGTGAGCATTGAACTTAATATGGATGATATTGTTGCTGATCCGGCTCTTCGCAAACCAATATACGAGTTTGATCCGAATATTAGAGATGAAGCTAAGAGAGCATATTTTTCTATGGGATTACTTCCTAATGGCCATTTTGTTTTCCATGTTAGCATTCTTTAGATGTCGGATTCATGTCCAACTTTATGCGACCCATGAGATGGTATTGTATGAACCTTTTGTAATAAACTAAATAAGGCATTAAAGGCTATATGCATCATCCGATGCAAAGGTCAGAGTATTTTATCCCCTTTTCGAAAAATATGACCATGTTTTCCATATAAATGGCAAGGGGTACAAATGAGAGGATTTATAAAAACATAGTTTGACAGATTTGATTGGCTAGAATATAGTGTGCAAAATGATGCAACTTATTTATTTTATTGTTATCTCTTTAGACCTCAAGGGATTGGTAATTGGAAAAATGATACATTCACTAAAGATGGCTATGTTAATTGGATATGAGGACTTGAAACTTTCAGTGCTCATGTTGGGGGACCTGATAGTACTCACAACAAGGCAAGGAAGTGTGACGCTGATTTCAAAAATCAGAGACAAAGTGTGGCGTATGTGTGGTCTGAGAAAAGTGTGGAGAAATATAAAGCTTGATTTATTATTGTTTTAGGTATTGTAATGTTTCTTCTTTTGCAAGATCTTGCTTTTTGTGGGCATGATGAATCCTCAAGCACAAGAAATAAGGGCAAGTTTCTAGAGATGTTGGAATGGTACGAAAATAAAGATCCCAAAGCTGAAAGTATTCTTGGTGTAAATGCTCCCAAGAATTGTCAAATGATTTCTCCTAAAATACAGAAAAGATTTAGTGAAATCTTGTGCACACGAGACAAGTAATGTAATTATTTTTGAAGTAAAAGGGTGTCAGTTTGTAGTGCTTGTTGACGAGTCTTGTGATAAGTCAATAAAATAGCAAATGGCAGTGACCTTGAGGTATGTACCAACCTTCCTATCGATGTTTCAATTATATCTTGTTATCAAATATCGCTCACTAGTATCTTTATCATGTAGGTATGTCAATGGTAAAGGTGAAGTGATCGACAAGTTTCTCGGGATTAAGCATGTTTCTGATACTATATCAACTTCTCTAAAGATAGCCTTGGACCCTATGTTTATCCAACATGGTTTATCTATTTCTCAGTTGCGAGGAAAAGGATATGATGGAGTCTAAAATATGAGAAGGTCAGTTTCATGGGTTGCAAAAACATATATTTGACAAAAATCCATATGCCTTTGACATACATTGTTTTGCTCATCAATGTAACATCCCAATTTCAGTAACCCTGATTAGTTGTCCAGAATGCAAAAATCAGGGGAACAAAAACTTTTTCTTGTTCATTGGTGTAGTGCTTGGTTGTTGTTTGTTTGTGCTTGTGCATAAGAGTGTGTGTCTTAAGATATTCCTTACCTCACCCTCAGTTGACAAAATTCTATTTACCAAAACTATCCTGGCTCATCTTACATATTCTCAAACATTCTAGCATTTCAAAACATGAGCCAAGATGCTTATGCAACCAAAACTATTTTAGTAGCTTCTATTGAAAAAACTATGGATATATATATAATATAATCTCCTTATGTTTTCGAGACAGAATCCTCAACTAATCTTATCCTTAGATTTCCCAAAACATCTTTTCAAAGCACTTGAATTCCACTCTTGGTAGAGATACCATGGACTCTCATCTTATTCAAAATCTAAACCCTTCAAAATGCCCTAACCTTACCCCAAGCTAAGCTTGATGGTAACCCTAGTAGTAGTTTCTTAGTTATAAGATGAGTTGCCTTGATCTGCTGTCTGATGAATTGCCTTGATCTGCTGTTTGTCTTGTTTGCTTAGGAAGTAGTATGAGCTACTCTAGGAGCTAATCTTTAGGATCAAGAGGTCTCCATTTCCCCACATCCTAAGCAAGATAGCAAAGCAAGATCAACTCACTAGGTACTATGTGATCCTCTAAAACCTTAGCTAGATCAATTCTGCAGTAATCCATTCTAGAAGCTTCCAAGACCATGAAGACCAATATCAAGCATGGATCCCTTCCACTCCATCTACACTTCAATATCATCCACTTGTTAATGCTCTGATACCTTACAAACCCTCCAAGAACATTCCCTCTCACCCTCTAGTCAAAAATCCTCAAAACTGCCAAATTTGACTAAGTCTGGAAACAGTTTCAAGATCCCCTTTTTGAATGCCTCCTTTTCTCAAGCCATGTGCATTTTTGGAAATGCAACTGAACCATATTGTTAACCATCCTAAGAACTACCAAGGCCCACAATTGTCCATGGTTATATCCTCTTCCAACCTACTTGTTCTTGATGGTTTTGCAGACAAGAAAATAATACTTCCTGCAAAACTAGTCATCATGCCTACTTTGGTAGAAGCTCACATCATCATCCAACCTTCAATGGACCAACTCTCTGCATGGTTGTGATCTACGCATTGAGTCTATCAAAACCTACTTCACTTGCTCCAAGTGGATCTCTGTGATGATCAAACCCACTTGGTTTATAAGGCATCATGACTCATTTTGCATGGCAGCCTTAATTTCAACAAAGTTGGCCATCCCTTCTAGATCACCTCAAATGCATTTAATCCAAACTTATTCTTCCACGATCATCTATATGACTTGGTCTACCCACCTATCTATCCTTTGCACCAAGGTGAGCTCTGAGCTCCAAGATGCAAGCATGTTTTGGTGGTATAAAAATAACATCACCCTAGATCCTCAATACCTTGTTCCTCCATCTAGTTCAAGTTGGAATTCCATTCCACAAGGTTGCAAATGCTTGCTACACCTTTTCTACACCCTCTAACTTGATCATCAAGATTTATCAAAGGTTACCCATAATTATTATGGCCCCAAAACTATTTAATTCCTTAAATAGTCAAAATCTCCAAAACTTCTTCTATAAAGGAAAGTTTGGTTTTTTCCAAAACACTTCTCCAACTTTTGGCTCATGTGAGTTCCATATATCATACCTCACCTTCCCACCTCAAAAATACAAATTTTTGAGGAGCTTTATTATTTCTTTTTGCCCATTTTCTTAAATGGCTGAATTGGAATAATAATTGTTTTAAATACTTCTAGTCCCTAATAAATCTTGGGAAAATTCCCCTAAGTGTGTATTCACATCTGGGACCCTCCCAAATGAAAAACCAACCTTGTCCAATGGAAACTTATCAAATGATCTTCTATAAATCACTTGTGTCCTTTTTGAGTAAATGGATTTAAGTGGACTAAAACCCCACATAAAAATCTCAATTAAATCCTAGGAGTCTACCTTTACCTCATCTATCTACTAGTACCATTTCCTCCCCTGGTCCAATGCAAGTTTTTGGACTTCCTTCCCATTTTACCCTTGTACTAGTACAAAGAGAGAGAGACAACAAGATCTTACAAAGATTTACCCCTACTTAATTACCACAGCTGCCATCACCTCCCTCTCTGATCCAGCATGACCAAATCCCAATCCTACCCCTCCCCACCGTCCCCTGGACCAATCACTGGCCAGCAATCCTCTCCCCCATGTCCAAATGGGACAATTACTCCATCCACCTCCCCTCCCTAGTATATATGGCCAGAGGCCTCCGCCAGCGAGCCCCTGCCCCTCATTTGCTCCCTCTCCTCCTGCACGCACCTCCCCTAGCTCCACTCCCTCTCCCCTGTTCAGATCTGTCCAGAAGAAGAAGAAGAAGAGGAGCTCTCATCTCTGCTCCTCTCCTCCTGCATGTCACCTCATGGTGACCGTCTCCTCCTTCTCCATCTAACCGTACTCTTATCCTTGCCTAGGGACCACTCCTCCGTCATCGCTGTCGAGCTCTGACGAGGTCACCCTCGTCCTCCGATGCGCGAGCTACTTCCCGGCATCAAACCACCTCGTGCTGCCCCTCGTTCTGCTCGCCGTCGCCGACCGCGTCGCCCTGCCGCCTCCACGGCCTCTCCCGAGCCCTCAGGTGAGCTCCCCGCCCCGCGCCACCCTCTGCTAGGGTTAGCACCCTTCACTGGCAAGCCCAGGTGGATGACGACACTGTGCTGTTCATCGCCCCTTAAACCAACGGCCAGATCTGGCCGATACCGCTTCGGCCGTCCCCTCTCGCTGACCATCGGGCCCTGCCTGGTAGGTTCAAGCTGCGCCTCTCATGCATGCATTGCTGTCCGCCATGGGCCAAATCCACCCCTGCGGCCCAGTACCTCCCCAGACCCGGCCCACTCCATCATCCTCCCTTTTCTTTTTAGCTGGTCTTTTATTTCCAGAAAACTTCCTGCTAGGTTTAAATCCAAATAAAAATGGAAACCACAATATTTTGTCAAGATCTAAATTTCTGGTAGTTCCCTGATGTTTTCCCAAACATCCAAAGGCAACCCCAAGTCCAAACTAAATTCCATTAATTGCTGGCATTTATTCTGCTGCCCAATATACTTTGCACTAAACAATTTCCTCTGTGAGCTAGCCTTACTTATTTGAGTTTAAATAAAGTCCTACTGAGAGGTAGTTGATATACCTATCATCCAGCACAAGACTTATACCAAGCTGAACAGAAGTGGGTCTTTAACAAAAATAACAAAATCAGCCTTTATCTACCTTGGATAAATTCTCTAGGTCAAACCAAATGTGGTATTGACCTGATTCCACCTCCCATTACATCATAGTATCAACATCTACCAAATCCTGGAAGCTCATAATTTATTGAGCTCTGGTTGAATTTTAGTGAATTAAATACTTCTGTAATGGGTATTTTCACTAAATAAATCACTCCAGGAGTTTGGCAACTCCAAAAAGAGTGAATCCAAGTTCTTCATAAAGGTATTCTAAATACCTACCACCTGCCCTTGGAATCAACTCAATAGCTGTAACATCCCAAAAAAATTCTTTAAAAATTTTCATCATAGCATTCAAATCATCATGGCATGTACTACTTTGCATTAGTTTTGTCCTCCAAAAATTTGGTGAAATTTTGAAGCTTGTTGGAGCACTTTTGCTAAATTCAAAGAAAATCAAAAAACAAATTCGAAAAGAAAAAGAAAAGGAGGGAAAGGATTTTAAACATGAAGCAGTTACAGCCCTTTTGGCCCAAACCAGCCCAGCTAGCCCACCCGGCCTCCCTCTCCCCCTCTCTGTTTTTCTGCACACCCCTTCAACCCACCCCCACTCACTTACCACTGGGCCCCACGCCACATCAACGCCACCTCAGCATCTTCCACTCGAACGGCCGGCGTCCCCTCCACCTCCTCTGCCGTTTCGAATCGGCTCAAATTCGAGCGTTTCTTGCATTAATCCTCCACGGTGATCACTCCTTCTTAATCCCCTCCTTCTCCCCGACCGTTTCCCCCCAGTCACTGCCCCTGGAGAGCCCCCAGGCTCCCCAATCGCCACCTCAAATCGCCACCGTCTGAAGCCACTCCGGCGAGAATTACGGTGAGCCCAGGCCCCGCCGTGACCTCCTCTCTGCTATGAAATACTTGCCGTGGCCTAGCGCGTGTTTTAACCCCAGCAGCGTGCTTTCTTTTGCACCAGGACGACGACACGGTCCAACTCCGGCGAACCCCTCTGCCGCCGCCGTCAATTACCTTTTCCGATAAAGGTAGGGTTCCCGCCACCCCTTTTGGTCTTTACTAGGTCGTGCAGATCCTTGCGCATCTCCCTGACCCCTTTGATGGTTGGTTCGAGCCCCAGGTCACCGTCTCTGACACCGAGCGGTGAGCTCCACCATTTGCGCAACTCCGGCGAGGGATCCAGGCCAAGCCCGAGCACCCCCCACACCGCAGTGACCTCCATCGAGACCGCCACGACCTCCTCAACCTCTGGTACGTGTCCACGGTCTCCCAGCCCTTGTCGAATCGCCAGAACCTCATCGGTCGACGCTCCGCCGCCGCGCGTAGCTGGTCGGCGCCGCCCATCCCCGGCCAAGTCGCTAGGGACCATTAGATCTTGTATCTGCGGCTAAGATTAGATCGTGGACGAAAGGGTACAGGCTAATCAGATCCGTCCGTAGTTACTTAAGATCTGACGGCCCACAGCGGTCGATCCGACCGAACTGGTACGGGCCAATTAGATTGCGCCACGTCGCCTAGGATTATCTGTTTAAATAGAAAATAGACAGATTTAGTATTTAACTTAGAAATTCAATAACTTTTGATCCACAAAACAGAAAAATGCAAATTTGGTGTCTATGGATTTAGAAAAATAAGACCTTTATTATAGAGGCCTTGTTTCACACTTTTTCCTCTGTAAAATTTGAATTATAGGCAGAACCTTTTTAGGAGTATTTTGCTCACAAAAATTGTTCTATAAATTATTTTTGGGTATTTCTTATGCATTTAGATGAGGTATTCTATCCTCAGTACTGTAGACTCTGTAAATTATAGAGTTGTGATCATATCTTTGCATTTTGCATGCATTCATGTTTTTGTAATGTTTTATTGATTGAAATATTGTTGTTGTATTGTTCTTGTGTAGATTGTGTGGATTGTGAAGTTTGTTGCTGTGAGGATTGTACATATTCCCCTAGCTACCAAGGCAAGTGATATTTCATCTCATGTCCTATTATCTTTCACTATTGCACTAGTGTTATTTTGGTAGATCTTAGCATGATAGGATATGTTCTATATTATGCTATACTGCCCTATAGATTATATCTTGGTAGCATCTCCTAGTTGAAAGACTTTGTATGATAGAGTGCTTAGCCATGCTATTAGAATTCGTGGGTGGAATATACCCATAAGATAGTATGGAAAGATATTATTTTGTTTAACTAAGAAAACAACTAATGTTAATGAAACACCTGGGTGGAATGGGGCTTGCTTGGATTATGTTGAGTGGTTACCCAGGGGCCATGTCTATGGTCAGCTGGTGTATCACACTTGTGGATGGTCACCCAGGAACAAAGAGATTGGAGACATTCTTGTCATCAAGCTTCCAGTGCAACCACATGGCATATGGGCTCTGCCTTGACCAACTAAGTTGCAGGAACTCAGCCAGACGGACAGAAGGTGGTAGATATGATAGGATGGAACGCGTCCGTGGTGGTCTGAGGGATTGCTTCTGAAAAGTCTTGTCTCGATGCATGTCGAGTCTTGTGGGGAAAGTGAACCACCTCTCGAGAGGGTAAAACTAAGTACTTAGCCATGTCCCCGGTTATGGACAACTTCTGAGCTTCAAGACAGTGAAGTAGTTCAATAATCGCCTCATCCAAATTTCTCTAAGTTAAAAACATGTGGCTGAACATGGGTAAAGGTTCAGTGATGTCCATCATTGGTACCTTATAGCTGGGATGAAAAACTTCTTCAAAAACTATAAGTTAAACTAATTTTAGCAAAGCCATACATAACCCCACTTAGCCTTATATTCATGTAGTTGTTGGATTATACTAAGTATCTATGGTATCACTTTCCAATACAATTCCAAATGTATTGACCCTTGTGGCTGTAACTTATTATGTTGCAGGATACTCTGATGATGAGTAGGGCTGCGGGTCTACACTCGACATGCTTGCCTGTGACACATGAAGACTAAAGACTCTATTATTATTATGCTATGTAATGTGAACTTGAAGTGTCTTAGCCTTGGGCTAAGTGAGTTGTAAGAACCATTATATTCCTGGATATGCGATGTAATAATGACCTTTGTTTCTGTGTACTTCATCTTAAACTGTGGGTGCTAGCATTTTCGATCCAGGGACTAGCACTGCAATCACAGGGATCTTACCTTATTATGGTGAGATCTTACAATAGCTTCTGTAGGATTAATCTGGTGAAAAAGAGAAGAACCAAACATAACTATCTTTGGGATTTTCCTGAGGGCATTGTGGTAATTCTTATGACAAAATTCCAACTCTAGGTGGTTCAGGAGATCAAACACTACCTAACCATCCAAGGAAATAATTTTTGGATCTCCAGATAAATTCTGGTGAATTATTTCCTCAAACTAGAGTTATTACCACTATAAAATCATAATTAAATCTAGGCAATTGATATTCAAGTGAAACCACTTGTGATGGTTTTGTTTTGTCAAGAGCTATATGAGGATATCATGGATACCCTTTTGTATCCTACTAACCTCAGAACCCTCATCCAAGTTCATGGTATCTAGCCTTGACAACTATCTTCCAAATGGAAAAACACCTCCATGACAAATTAGTAATTCCACAAATAGAACCCAACTTCTCCAAAACCTACCAAGTTCAGTAGTATTCCTTATGTTGGTTTTCTGATTGGTTTGATGCTTGTATTCCTTGTATTGATTGTGGTATTTCTTGCTTGCATGTATACCCGATGACGACGATACTATGAGTGTTTGACGACAAGAAGGAAGGGACTTCTTATTATTATTTCTTGGGAATTCTTGGGTATCTAAAGAAGTCCAGGGACTTATTGCTGATCACAGGCAAGCCACCCTTCCTGAACTCTGATACTTGTCCTACTCGCTTTTACATGTTTTGTATCCTCTTTATAAATTGCATTATCCACCTGCATGCCTTCTTTTACAAATACTGCGATAGTAACTTGGCTCCTCCAAGTTATGACTTTGTGTCCTTAGAGGCACCACCCCAATGTACCTACCATTTTACCCCTTTAGATCGAGAGTATGATGGTTAGCATACTCCCTCCTTAGAACCCCTGGTTTTGAGAAAATAAACTATCTTGGGGATTTATCCCACTACAAATGTTTCAAAACTGTTTTGTAAAACCCTTGGAAAAAGGCACCCTTCCAAGTGGATGTTTTAAAGAAAGAAATGGTGACGATGAGCAACGAGAATGTGATGGGATGTTCTACGCCTTTACCAGAACAATTTTTTTTCAGTGCAACCACATTACCCCAGGTGCTGGGGCTTAACTCGTAGTTTGTCCGCATTAGCCGAGGCAGCTTGTACAATGCTTACAGGGAGAGATCCCCTGAATTCTGGGCAGGCGCTACCATATCTCGGATCTGAAGCCTGTTGCTTGCTTCGGCAAGAGTGAGCCTGATCTGGCAGGAGGCCGGTGCAACAGTTGGGTCTCCCGCGGACGTTATGATTTGGAGTACGGAAGGAAGTGGAGTCACCAGATTTAAGGTATACGCCAAGTTGCGTCTTGGGCATGCGCGTGTACGGAAGGCGGGACTATGGTTGTTGCTAGGGAGAACAAACCCAAAAGGAAAAGCAGCCTTTGCTAGGGTCGACAAGCGAAAGGTTAGGTTTGATTATCCGGACCCCCATCTACAGTGGTAGTGGGCCGTGGTTGTATCCCGGCGGATGTATTGATTCTTGTGGGGAAGTGCACAAACTCTGCAGAGTATAACCTATTTGAATAGCCGTGTCCACGGTCTAGGACGGTTGTAAAGGTGTTGGCTAGGAGTACCCAAACTGTGCTTGTTTGGGAAACAAGGATGAAGCGGATGAAGGTTCCGCGGGAACCCGAGTTTGAAAGCTTTGTTTTGACCCGAGGTGGTCAAAGAGGTTTAAAAAGGGTTTTTACTCCAAAACTGTTTTCAAAACTCTTTTTCAACAAAGATATGGAGATGTCTTGACTTATAAAACAAAGGCATGTTTTCAAAACTCTTTTTCAACAAAGATATGGAGATGCCATAACTACAAGAGGTAGTCTAGGATGTTTCAAAAACAACCCCATATAAAGCTATCTCGCCACAGCCAGACTTGCATTTCCTTATTTCATTTATCTCGGTGGTTTGCGAGTACATTCAAAAGTACTCATGGCTGTGTCCCTGGCTATTTACTTGGCTAGACTTTCAAAGATTCGACTTTGGAAGATTCAGGTGACGTCCAGCAAGCTAGGTCGTCTTCCCAATCAGTTGCCTGTAGGTTGAGGCACGATTGGGCTCTGCGCATGATGATTTTCCGCTGCTAAGGATGTTGTAGCCAGAATGTCATTTATGTAAGTCTTGTAATTCGTTATGTTTCAGATGATGTAATGATACATGTCGGTTATGTTCTACGGCTCACTGATCATGGGAACGTGGATGTATGCATAATAGGGATTCTCGGATGAATAATCCAGGGAGCCCACAATCAACTTCAGCTAGTGGTTGTTTCAATTGCCAAGTGTTGTGCTTCCGTTGAGGATTTTATCAATAATTGCAATCTTCTTGTAACCACTATTAGTGCTTCTTGTAAGAGAAAGGATCAACTTCTCCAAGAGTACCATCAAAAACTTGTGGAGCAATTGGAGACCGGTGAAAATTTTCCATGCAGAGGAAAAAATCAAGCCACTGTTCTTGCAAGGCCTAGTGACACACGATGGGGTACACATCACAAAACTTTGGTATGTCTTCAAATAATGTGGACCTCTATATTGGAGGTATTGGAAAATATTTGTGAAGATGGAGAGAGCAAACAAAGAACTAAAGCATCATGTCTGATAGAAAGGATGGAACACTTTGAATTTGTTCTTATAATGCATCTTACGATTGGAGTGTTGGGTAATACCCAATCATTGTCACAATGCTTACAAAGGAAAAATTAGAATATTGTCCGTGCTATTGGACTAACTAGATCATGTTGACGAATATGAATGACATGAGGAATGATTGGGAAGAGATGTTTGAAGAAGTGAAGAACTTTTCTGTCAGTAAGAAAATTGGTTTGCCAAATATGGATGATACAATACCACTAAGATCTCATTCAAGGGTTCATCATGCAAACTATCATCATTTTCATCATGACATTTTCAATGTTGTTCTTAACCAGTTTCTAGTTGAGTTAAACCACCGCTTTGATGAAAACTCAACTCAGTTGTTGTGATGTATTGCTTGCCTTGATCCTATGAATTATTTTGCTAACTTTGATGGAGAAAAACTAATTGAACTTGCCAAGATTTATGTCGTTGATTTCTCGGATCAACTTGCTACATTTGTTGTTGATGTGAGAAGTGATGAAGAGTTTTCAAGGTGTAATGATCTTGGCAATGTTGCTGTGAAGATGGTTCAAACTGATAGACATACATGCTACCCTTTGGTGTATCGTCTCATTGAACTTGCCTTGATTTTGCCGGTTGCCACCACAATAGTTGAGTGGGCTTTATCAGCTATATGAATATTATCAAGACCGAGTTGAGGAATAAGATGCATGATGATTGGGTGGATCATAGCATGGTGTGATATATTGAGCGAGGCATTTTTGCAGGCATTGAAGATGACATCATTTTGAAGCGTTTTCATGGTTATAAGAATCATGCATGCCAATTGCCTAAAGCCATTACTAGGACTTAGTGAGTTGTTGGTATGTTCTTTACTATCGAGTTCATCTTTCATATCAATTATATATCATTCATATTTATGATGTTTGTTCTACATTGTATATGCAGATTGATGTCTCAAGTGGATCTATGGATTGTTCATGAATAATGTTGATGACATGTGAATTGTGGAGATATCTCACTGTATTAATGGTATTTCTAGAGATCCTGCAATAATTTGTTTTATTTGTTCATCAATTACTCAATGAGCTATTTTTTATTTGGCTATTGTAGCAATGTACTTTTAGTATGGTGAACTTTGGGTGATATCTTGTAGAAAGTTTTTGCCAACAATTAGTTAGCACCCCTCTTTCATTGTTTCCTGCTCTGCCACTAGTGGAGGATCGCTAGCTAAACCATCCAGCGAGAAGAAGGGCGTGACCCAAGCTAGGAGGAGGTGTATGTGCCCGAAAGGGACAACGCGTCCCCATCCACGCTCACGTCACCTTTTTGAGTGAAGTAGAGCTCATCTGATTGGAGTGATCGCCCCTAAATTGGCGGGTGATGGGCTACTGACACGAGAAGGTTCATGCACTGGTATGGGAGAGCACGATCTGAAGACGATGCAGGAACCCAGTAGTCTTCACTGCGCATGCCTTGAAATGACGACCACCTTGGAGGAGTCCAGGTGTTCTGCAGACAGCCTTTGGCAACGAATCGGTATCACATTTTCCTTCTTCTGATGCGTGCCCGTTCTGCTCTTCATCAGAGTCTACAGACCACTTACTGCTTCATTGCCCCTCGGTTGCGTCTTTCTGGGAGGTTGTTCCCGCATTACATGCAGATGTGTAGTCCTGCCACTCCCTCAGAGACCTTTAGTATGACTCTTAGGTTTGCAAAGTCAGAACATCCGTGCTCATCTGTGCTCTTTGGAATTTATGGAATATGCACAACACAAAAAACTTCAGGGATGAAGTCGAGCCCATTCATCTTGTTGTAACATCCCAATTACAGCAACGCTGATTAGTTGTCAAGAATGCAAAAATCACGGGGAACAAAACCTTTTTCTTGTATAGTGATGAAGTGTTTGTCTGTTGTTTGATAATGTTTATGCTTATGAATGTGTATTAGAAGATATACTCCATACCTCAACACTAGTTGACAAAAGCTACTTCCCAAAACTGTCTTGGCTGAATTTCCATATTCTCAAATGTTCTGACATTTCAAAACCTGAGCCAAGAAGCCTTTCTAAACCAATTATTTTAGTAGCTTCTATTTCCCTAAACTATGGAGAGCAACCTATTATAATCTCCTTATGTTTTATAGACAGAGCCTTCAACCATTCTTATCTCTAGGTTTCCCAAAACCTCCTTTTAAAGCTTTTGAATTCTACTCTTGGTAGATATACCAAGGACTCTCATCTTACTCAAACTCAAACCTTTTCAAAATAACCATCCTTACCTCGATCTAGGCTTGATAGTAAACCTAATAGTAGGTTTGCTTGGTTTGTAAGATGAGTTGCCTTGATCTGTGTAAGATGAATTGCTTTGATCTGCTGTTTGACTTGTTTGCTTAGGAGCTAGGTGAGCCACTCTAGGAGCTCATCCACTAGGATCAAGATACTTTAAAAATCACCAAACCATAAGCAAGAATACAATGTAGATCTAATCTCTAGCCACCAGGTGATCATCTACAACCCTTAACCAGATCAATTCTGTAGTGATCCATTCTAGAAGTTTCCAAGTCAATGAAGACCAATATCAAGCAAGGATCCTTTCTACTCAATCTACACCTCAAGATAATCCACTTGATGATGCTTTGGTACCTTGCAACCCATCAAAAACATCCCCTCTCATGCTCTAGTCAAAAACCCTAAATCTTCCAAATTTGGCTGTCTGGAATCTGTTTCAACATCACCTTTTGGAATGCCTCCCTTTCCCAACCCTTGAGCATTTTTGGAAATTCATTTGAAACACCTTGTAAAAAATCCTAAGGACTACCAAGGACCACTCTTGCCCTTGGCTAGATCACCTTTTAACCCACTTGTTCTTGATGGTTTTGCAAGCAAGAAAATAACTATTCCTGCAAATCTAGTCAACATGCCTACTTTGATAGAAGCTCACACCGCCATCCCACCTTCTATGGACCAAATCTTTGCATGGTTATGTTCTACTCATATAGGTCTACCATTATCTACTTCGCTTGTTCCAAGTGGATCTTTGTGATTCTTAAACCCACATGGTTTATAAGGCATCATGACTCGTCTGGTATGGCAGCCTTATTTTCAACAAAGTTTGCCATCACTTCCAGACCACCTTAAATGTAACCAATACAAACTCCTTCTGCCCTGATCATCTATATGAATATTTCTAGCTATCCATCTATCCCTTGCATCAAGGTAAGCTCTGAGCCCCAAGATCCAACAGGGTTTTGGTGGTATAAAAATAACATCACCCTAGATCCACAACTCCTTGTTTTCCATCTAATTCAAGTTGGATTTCCAATTCCCAAGGTTGCAAATGCTTGATACACCTTGTCTACATCACCTTTCTCATCAAGATTTATCAAATATTATCCATAATTATTCTGGCTCCAAATCTAATTAATCTCTTTAATAGTCAAAATCCCCAAACCTCCTTTCCCAAAGGAAAGTTTGGTTTTTGCCAAAACACTTCCCCAACTCTAAGCACTTTTGGGGCCTATATATCATACCATATCTTCCCACTTCAGAAATAAATATCTTTGAAGAGCTTTATTATTTCTTCTTGCCTATTTTCTTAAATGGCAGAAATGGAATAATAATTATTTTAGATACTTTGATCTTCCAATAAATCTAGGGAAAATTCCCCTAAGTGTATATTCACATTTGGGACCATATCAAACCAAAAACCAACCTTGTCCAATGTAAAATGATCAAATGATCTTCTAGAAACCACTTCTGTACTTTTTGAATAAATAATTGTAAGTGGAATTAAAATCCTCTGAAAAATCCCAAATAATTCCTAGAGAGGTCCCTTAACCTCATCTATCTCCCAGTACCATTTCCTCATCTTGTCCAATGCAAGTTTTTGGACTTTATTCATAACCACCTATTGGATCAAAATTGCCAAATAAGCAAATCCTCAAATCAAAAACCCACCAAACCTACACCATTTTGGTCAAACAAACTTGCAAAGCACACCTCCCATCCCTCTGGTCGAAATACACTATAGCAATCCCTCCCCCTTGCCCTTTTTCTCTTGAAGCATGTGAGAGAGAGAGTGGCATATCTTGCAAAGATCTTGGTATTAAAAGGAATAGCAGCCTCCACCACTCCCTCCCGATCTCCCTGTCCGACTCTGAGACCCACCACACCCCCTCCACCTCCTCCCTCGACCAATCCCCTGCCAGCACCCCCCCTCCTCCATGTCCAAAATGGACATTTCCCCTCTTGAGCTCCCACCTCAAGTTAAATAGGCTAGAGGCCCTCCCCGCACGCATCTGCCCCTCATTAGCTTCCTCTCCCTTCCACTCACCACCCTAGCTCCACTTCCCCTCCCTCGCCCTGTACTGACTAGGAGGAAAGAAGAAAGGCATGCTCGGCCATATGCAAGATCTGAGCCCTGAGCTCTCCCTCCAGCATGTTTCCCTCTGCATGTCGTTGTACCATAACCCCCTTGCCCTCCTGCATCTAGCCCACCTAGATTTTTGGCCAGGAACCGCTGCTCCGGACGGCACCGTCGAGCTCCGGCGAAGCTCGCCTCGGAAGTCATTGCGCGAGCGAGATCCCGGCGTCAAACCATGCCTTCTCGACCCTCTCCGGACTCGGCGTGATGCACCGCGTCGCCTCCGCCGCCTTTCCATCGCTGGCAAGCCTCAGGTGAGCTCCCCGTGCCGCCAGATCCTCACTAGGTTAGCTCCCCACCGGTGTTCATTTCACGAGGAAGACGAACCACAGCCGCTGATTCCCACTAGATCCGACGGCCCACGTTCCCCGATACCGCTTTGACACTCCTCCGATCATGGCCCCGCCACAGTTCGAACTCCCTCCCGCTTGGCTCCAAAAGATTTTGGGTCGTGCAGTGTCATTGGCCCACGAAGGGTCAGATCCCAGCCCATGCCCCCTTTAACTTTTATTCTTTTGCCCCTATTCAGAAGAATTGACCCTTGGTTTAAATTTTCTTAGGCCCCTTCATGTTTTCCCTAACATGCAATATCCTTGGTTGACCCAAATGATGTCCAGATTAATTATAGTAAATCAACTACCTAAGTTTACCATTTCTTCTAATAAAATCCTTGTGTGAGTTCTACGACTCCATTTTGAACAAAACAACTTTGTACTGAAAGGTATCAGTAGTACCTTACATGTGACCCCAGCCCCATACCAAGTGGAACCATGGAGTTTCTGTAGCAAAAATAACAAAAACAGAGACTTTCTGCCTTTAGAAAATTGTCTAGGCCAATCCATGATAGCTTTTACCCTAATTCCAACTCTAACGGATTATATACATCCATATCTAACCAAACCTAGTAGATCTTAATTTTTGGAACTCCTGTTGAGTTTTGGTGAAATAAACATTTCTGTGCCTAGTTTATCCATCAATAAAATCACTACAGGAGTTATATAAATCCAAACAAGGTGATTCCAATTTCTTCAGAAAGGTATTCTAAATGCCTACCATGTGCCTTTGCAATAAACTCAAAAGCTTATGCAGAATTAATTTGGTGAAAAAGACAAAACAGCTCCAGAACTGCCTTTGGAAATTTGCAGAGGGCATTCTGGTAATTTTTCTGACATGATTCCAACTCTAATTGAATCATTACATCAAACCCCACTTAACCATCCAAGGAAATAATGTTTGGAGCTCCAGAACTTTTCTGGTGAATTATTTCCTAAAACTAGAGTTTTTCCCACTAGAAAATTTATTATAAATCAATGGAAATTGATAATTTGGTGAACCACTTTTGTTGGTTTCATATTATCACTACCTATCTGATGTTATCATTTCTATACAAAGGTATCCTACAGAACTTGGACCTTATAATTAATCTCCTTAATTAAGTAGTTTAGGCATCCAAATCATTATAGAAAACCCATAAAGGCATTTCAAGTAATTTCCACTTGTGTAGACGCCAACCACTCAAAACCTACTGATTTGTAAACTTGTATTGTCCATTGCTTGCTGTATGTATTGATTTTTGTATGCCTTGTTTTGATTGTGCTCTTGCTTGCTTGCATGTGTGCTCCCTGACGACGATAGTTGCGATTATCTTGGAGATCGGAAGAAGATGGTTATTTTTGTATATTATTGGGTATTCTAAGAAGAAGTCTAGGGACATATTGCCATATTGCTGATCTCAGGCAAGCCACCTTCTTGCTCATAAGCCTTGTCCTACTATTTTACTTACGCATGTTTTATCTATTGTTTATTAAAACTGCATTGTTTTACTATATGTTGATGCATATATGGTAGTGGTTTGGCTCCTCCGAACTATTACACTTTGGTACTACTAAGTATAACCCCCATGACGACACATACTTGTCCCTAGTATGGTAGATGGTGTAATACACCATACCCCTTTTGGAGACCCAGTTTTCACCAAAGCAAAGCTAGAGGATGGGAAGACCCCGGAAAAAGTTTTACCAAATGTTTTATGATAAACCTAGGTGAGGTGGGACCTCCCAAGAGATGTTGAGAAAGAAAAAGGTTTTGTTTTACAAAATGCCGAAGGAAAGCTGGAGGAAAAAGGTTTACGAAAATGCACCCGGTTCTTTGCAGTTTAGCTATAACAACTTAACCCTGTGCAACCACATTACTCTGGAATGGGACAGGGCTGGATTTGATGTTTGTTTATTCTGGTATAAGCTGCCTCGCAATGACTACAGGGGATAAAAATCCCTGGAGGGTGGGCCTTCTCTGGCGGAGTCCATGTACAACATCGACCGGGAGAAGGAACGAAGGGTCTGCGGGACTCCACGCGTTACTATGAGCCCCTCATTGAAAGCGCACACTTGGGAAGTGCAAAATGCGCTCCGGTTGGTCCTCGGTACCCGATGTCCCGGTGTTGAGGGGAAAAACACTCATAGGGTAGGCACTTATATTGGAGTGGGCATCCAGAGAGTCTTGATCGGTTACTCAACCCATGATCGCTGTAGATCAGGGTAGTGTACCCGGATGGTGTGGGGAAAGTGTACAACCTCTGCCAAGTGTAAATCTATTCTAATAGCGTGTCCACGGTTAAGGACGGGTTGGACAAACTTCTATAGAGCGGTGCTGGTTTGGTTTTCAAAAAGGATTTCCGAAAATAAATGGCTTTGGAAATGTTTTGACCATGGGATGGTCGTAAAGGAGAAAGGTTTTGACCATGGGATGGTTGAAAGGAGGGGAAAGGAGTTTCGTCATGGGACGACCTGAAGACGGTAACAAATGGGTGACCCAGTCCTGATGTTTTCCAAAACCTTTCAAAAAGGTGTTCCAAAATGTTTACAAAGGTTTTCAACAAAGTTGTGTAGATGCTATATCTGCAAGAGAAACTAATTGAGAAAAAACCTCTCTTGGATCCCTCCTACTACCACAACCATAATGCATATCCTCTTGTTATTACTGTTATCCTAAGGTGGTTTGCGAGTACATTCAAAGTACTCACTGGCATTGTCCCTGGCTATTAACTTGGTCAGATATCAAGAAGGTGACGTTGTTGACTACGCGAGCTAGGACGTTCTCCCAATCAGTTGCCTGTAGGTTAAGGCATGGCTCAGGTTCTACGCTTAATGAAGTTCCGCTGATGTTGATCGATGTAGCCATACTGGCAAATAAGGTATGACATGTATTCGTTATGTTTCAGATGTTTACTTTGATACTTGTCGGTTATGTGCCACGACTAACTGATCATGGGATCGTGGTTGTATGAACAGGGATTCTCGGAGGATTAATCCGGGGGCCCCACAGACTTGGTATCAGAGCCATCCTGACTGTAGGAGAACCATAATTAGCATGGTCGCTAGACAGGAACCTTATTTTGGAAAACCCTGGCTTTCGAAAACTAGTTTCTCAATGAGTTTCAAAAAGTTCTACTTCTTGTCTTACTCTAAGTAAATGCTTTCGAAAAAGGGTTTCCTCTAACTCTCATCCAAACTTCAAACCTACGGATTTTAAATAACTAGGACCTAGAACCCGGTGAAGATAATGAGAACAAGATGAAGAAAAGCAACTACCAGCAAACACAAGGAGACTACAATATCGCTCTACCAGCGGAATCCTCATAATCAGAAGACGTCAAGTGTTGCACTATCAAGAAGCATCCAAGATACAACGAAGGCTTCATCTGCAAGATAGTGACTCTGACCTGAAGAAAGACGATATCTAGGGTCAATAGCCCTAATAATAGGATTCCCCTACATCGCGAGTAGTTAACTCCTTGGTCCCTAATGTTGACCGTGTTTGCTTGCCTAAGTGCCACATGTGTTGCTTGATGTGTGATGTTTGCCGAGAACATTGCGATTCTCTCGCTCTGTTCGCCTTGTCTGTATGTTCTGGTTTGCTTTGACCTCCTTAAAAATGTGACTCGAGGAGCGATAACCCACCTAATAACTCAAGAAACCCCTGTGTTAGCTGTCGGTAATGAGAACCAGACTAACCTCAAGAGTATATGAGAGGAAAAGCATCACAAGAACCAGGAGTTCGACATCGTCAAGTCAGAATCAACTCGAAGATTTCACCTCAGCAGGATGGCATACCTCGTCAAACTCACCTTGCAAGACTCGTCAATAGCACCACACTCCCTTGTTCCTCAGTCTACTACAGCAAGAATCCCGTTGAAGCCGGAAGTCAATCACCGAAGGATCCTCCATATCCACAAGAAACCACCCGATAAGTCTACCAAGACAAGGAGTGAAGACCTAACTACACTGACCTTCGGTATATTAGAACTTCCGACCGCCTCAGGAGACTACCTATTATAGTTGAACCTACCCAAACCGACGGGAAGTTCCTCCCTAGAAAGTCAGAACTATCCCTGAAGTCAGATGATAAGGAAGCGTGAAGACAACGAGTCTACTCCACCATCGAGCAGAAACAACGCCTAGAGTTCAAGAAAATACAACTCCTCTGAAGATGGATGCCTCTAATCCGACGGAGAACTATCAACATGATTCGTAAACCGCTAAATTGTCCTAATCGAACTCCTTAAGCCTTCGTTAGAAAAACACCCCCACCAAGGTTGATAAAATAAGGCGTCGCTTGAAGCCCTCCGCATCAAGACTACGGGAAGATACAACCTTCCGCTAACATCGGGTCAGCACTCCAAGATAGAAGATCCGCACCCCCTCCCGAAGCACCATAGTGAAGCTCTAAGGTGTAAATACTGTGTCTTTCCACTAAAACTCCAGAAGACTGTCTACCGGAAGATACTTCAAGATCCCCAGATCTGACGTCTTTTCGCCAAGTAACAACTCGCGGTTCATCAGAGGAGAAAAGAACTGAAGATTCTACGAAATCCCTTCGCTACGTCAGCTGAAAACCTATCCGAAGGACCACAGGATCGCTAACCGCTCAATTCCAATTGCTTAGAGGATGTGAGACTCCAACGACTCCAACAAACTAAGTACGAATAATCGTAGTATATAAGCCCCATAGGACCTACCTTCGCGGACGTCATCGAAAGATTCCAACTCTAGGAGAAAGAGTGACGACAGTCTTCAAAACCTCAATCTACGACTCCAAGAAGGAAGGACTATGTCAACTCTCCAATCTACCCCAGTTTAATCCCAAGGGGGAAATACTGTGTCTTTCCCACTAAAATAGGGTAAACCTTCGTCGAAGTAAACTCAGGAGTCCCGACCCTAAAATCGTTAAATAGGATACGCTACGCCCCTAAGGAAGAGCTGTGAATCCTTAGAGGAAGGTACACCAAGCCTCCGACGAGTACTCCTTGAAGCTTAGATTTGAGCTAGTCCCCCCAACCTAAACCCTCGAGATATCGATTCTGGAAGGAACAGAAGATCATCCCTCGCAATCAGGGTTGGACTCTTCTCAGCACTCCGTGCATCCCGAAAGATTGAAGCTCAACTTCATCGATGTAGTAACCACTTCCAAGGACGGGTACCGTAAGATAGCACACTTGAAACCAGTAGTGCTACTCTTAACTCAAAAATCCCCTAACCCTACTCTCCTGAATCTCGGGACGAGATTTTTTTAAGGGGGAAAGGTCTGTAACATCCCAATTTCAGCAACCCTGATTAGTTGTCCAGAATGCAAAAATCAGGGGGAACAAAAACTTTTTCTTTTTCAGTGATGAAGTGTTTGTCTGTTGTTTGATAATGTTTATGCTTATGAATGTGTATTAGAAGATATACTCCATACCTCAACACTAGTTGACAAAAGCTACTTCCCAAAACTGTCCTGGCTGAATTTCCATATTCTCAAATGTTCTGGCATTTCAAAACCTGAGCCAAGAAGCTTTGCAAACCAATTATTTAGTAGCTTCTATTTCCCTAAACTATGGAGAGCAACCTATTATAATATCCTTATGTTTTATAGACAGAGCCTTCAACCATTCTTATATCTAGGTTTCCCAAAACCTCCTTTTAAAGCTTTTGAATTCTACTCTTGGTGGAGATACCAAGGACTCTCATCTTACTCAAACTCCAACCTTTTCAAAATAACCATCCTTACCTTGAGCTAGGCTTGATGATAACCCTAATAGTAGGTTTGCTTGGTTTGTAAGATGAGTTGCCTTGATCTGTGTCTGATGAATTGCTTTGATCTGATGTTTGAATTATTTGCTTAGGAGCTAGGTGAGCCACTCTAGGATCTCATCCACTAGGATAAAGATACTTTAAAAATCACCAAACCATAAGCAAGAATACAATATGGATCTAATCTCTAGCCACCAGGTGATCATCTACAACCCTTAACCAGATCAATTCTGTAGTGATCCATTCTAGAAGTTTCCAAGTCAATGAAGACCAATATCAAGCAAGGATCCTTTCTACTCAATATACACCTCAACCTAATCCACTTGATGATGCTTTGGTACCTTGCAACCCATCAAAAACATCCCCTCTCATGCTCTAGTCAAAAACCCTAAATCTGCCAAATTTGGCCAAGTCTGGAATCTGTTTCAACATCACCTTTTTGAATGCCTCCCTTTCCCAACCCTTGAGCATTTTTGGAAATGCATTTGACCCACCTTGTAAACCATCATAATTAATACCAAGGCCCACTCTTGCCCTTGGATATATCACCTTTTAACCGACTTGTTCTTGATGGTTTTGCAAGCAAGAAAATAACTATTCCTGCAAATCTAGTCAACATGCCTACTTTGATAGAAGCTCACACCACCATCCCACCTTCTCTGGACCAAATATTTGCATGGTTGTGTTATAATCATATATTTTTATCATTATCTACTTCACTTGTTCCAAGTGGATCTTTGTGCTTCTTAAACCCACATGGTTTATAAGGCATCATGACTCATCTGGTATGGCAGCCTTATTTTCAACAAAGTTTGCCATCACTTCCAGACCACCTCAAATGTAACCAATACAAAATCCTTCTGCCATGATCATCTATATGACTTGGTCTAGCTATCCATCTATCCCTTGCATCAAGGTGAACTTTGAGCCCCAAGATCCAACAGGGTTTTGGTGGTATAAAAATAACATCACTCTAGATCCACAACTCATTGTTTTCCATCTAATTCAAGTTGGATTTCCAATTACCAAGGTTGCAAATGATTTCTACACCTTCTCTACATCATCTACCTTGCTCATCAAGATTTATCAAATATTATCCATAATTATTATGGCTCCAAATCTAATTAATCTCTTTAATAGTCAAAATCCCCAAACCTCCTTTCCCAAAGGAAAGTTTGGTTTTTTCCAAAACACTTCCCCAAATCTAAGAACTTTTGGGGCCTATATATCATACCCTATCTTCCCACTTTAGAAATAAATATTTTTGAAGAGCTTTATTATTTCTTCTTGCCTATTTTCTTAAATGGCAGAAATGGAATAATAATTGTTTTAAATACTTTGATCTTCCAATAAATCTAGGGAAAATTCCCCTAAGTGTGTATTCACATTTGGGACCATATAAAACCAAAAACCAACCTTGTCCAATGTAAAATTATCAAATGATCTTCTAGAAACTACTTCTATACTTTTTGAATAAATAATTGTAAGTGGAATTAAAATCCTCTGAAAAATCCCAAATAATTCCTAGAGAGGTCCCTTAACCTCATCTATCTCCCAGTACCATTTCCTCATCTTGTCCAATGCAAGTTTTTGGACTTTCTTCATAACCACCTATCGGATCAAAATTGCCAAGTAAGCAAATCCTCAAATCAAAAACCCACAAAACCTACACCATTTTGGTCAAACAAACTTGCACAACACACCTCTCATTCCTCTGGTCGAAATACACTGTAGCAATCCCTCCCCTTGCCCTTTTTCTCTTGAAGCATGTGAGAGAGAGAGTGGCATATATTGCAAAGATTTTGGTATTAAAAGCAGTAGCAGCCTCCACCACTCCCTCCCTATCTCCCTGCCTGACTCTGAGACCCACCACACCCCCTCCATCTCCTCCCTCGACCAACCCCCTGCTCCGAATGGCACCGTCGAGCTCCGGTGAAGCTCGCCTCGGACGTCATCGCGCGAGCGAGATCCTGGCATTAAACCCTGCCTTCCCGACCCTCTCCGGACTCGGCGCGATGCACCGCGTCGCCTCCGCCGCCTTTCCGTCGCTGGCAAGCCTCACGTTAGCTCCCCCGTGCTGCCAGATCCTCACTAGGGTTAGCTCCCCGTCGGCATTCGTTTCACGAGGAAGACGAACCACAATAGCCGATTCCCACTAGATCCGACGGCCCATGTTCCCCGATACCGCTTCGGCGCTCCTCCGCCACTGACTGGCGGGCCCCGCCAGTCAGGTTCGAACTCCCCCCTCACGCGCCTGGCTCCAGCATTTTGTGTTGTCCGGTGCTATGCGGCCCACGAGGGGTCAGATCCCAGCCCATGCCCCCTTTAACTTTTATTCTTTTGCCCCTATTCAGAAGAATTGACCCTTGGTTTAAATAATTATGAAAATGGAAACAACCACAAAATGCCCAGATTTAAATTTTCTTAGGCCCCTTCGTGTTTTCCCTAACATGCAGTATCCTTGGTTGACCCAAATGATTTCTAGATTAATTATAGTAAATCAACTACCTAAGTTTACCATTTCTTCTAATAAAATCCTTCTGTGAGTTCTACGACTCCATTTTGAACAAAACCACTTTGTACTGAAAGGTATCAGTAGTACCTTACATGTGACCCCAGCCCCATACCAAGTACAACCTTGGAGTTTCTGTAGCAAAAATAACAAAAACAGAGACTTTCTGCCTTTAGAAAATTCTCTAGGCCAATCCATGATAGCTTTTACCCTAATTCCAACTCTAGTGGATTATCTACATCCATATATAACCAAACCTAGGAGATCTTAATTTTTGGAACTCCTGTTGAGTTTTGGTGAAATAAACATTTATGTGCCTCGTTTATCCATCAATAAAATCACTACAGGAGTTATATAAATCCAAACAAGGTAATTCCAATTTCTACAGAAAGGTATTCTAAATGCCTACCATGTGCCGTTGGAATCAACTCAAAAGATTCTGCAGAATTAATTTGGTGAAAAAGACAAAACAGATCCAGAACTGCCTTTGGAAATTTCCAGAAGGCATTCTGGTAATTTTTCTGACATTATTCCAACTCTAATTCAATCAGTACATCAAACCCTACTTAAACGTCCAAGGAAATAATTTTTGGAGCTCCAGAACTTTTCTGGTGAATTATTTCCTAAAACTAGAGTTTTTCCCACTAGAAAATTTATTATAAATCAATGGAAATTGATAATTTGGTGAAACCACTTTTGTTGGTTTCATATTATCACTACCTATCTGATGGTGTCATTTCTATACAAAGTTATCCTACAGAACTTGGACCTTATAATTAAACCCCTTAATTAAGTAGTTTAGGCATCCAAATCATTAAAGAAAACCCACAAAGGCATTTCAAGTAATTTCCACTTGTGTAGACGCCAACCACTCAAAACCTACTGATTTGTAAACTTGCATTGCCCATTTCTTGCTATATGTATTGATGTTTGTATGCCTTGTTTTGATTGTGCTCTTGCTTGCTTGCATGCGTGCTCCCTGACGACGATAGTTGTGATTATCTCGGAGATCAGAAGAAGATGGTTATTTTTGTATATTATTGGGTATTCTAAGAAGAAGTCCAAGGACATATTTCCATATTGTTGATCTCAGGCAAGCCACCTTCTTGCTCATAAGCCTTGTCCAACTGTTTTACTTACGCATGTTTTATCTACTATTTATTAAAACTGCATTGTTATACTATATGTTGATGTATATATGGTAGTGGTTTGGCTCCTCCGAACTATTACACTTTGGTACTACTAAGTACAACCCCCTTGACGACACCTACTTGTCCCTAGTATGGTAGATGGTGTAATACACCATACCCCTTTTGGAGACCTTGTTTTCGCCAAAGCAAAGCTAGAGGATGGGAAGACCCCGGAAAAAGTTTTACCAAATGTTTTATGATAAACCTTGGTGAGGTGGGACCTCCCAAGAGATGTTGAGAAAGAAAAAGGTTTTGTTTTACAAAATGCCAAAGGATAGCTGGAGGAAAAAGGTTTACGAAAACGCACCCGGTTCTTTGCAGTTTAGCTATAACAACTTAACCCTGTGCAACCACATTACTCTGGAATGGGACAGGGCTGGATTTGATGTTTGTTTATTCTGGTATAAGCTGCCTCGCAACGACGACAGGGGATAAAAATCCCTGGAGGGTGGGCCTTCTCTGGCGGAGTCCATGTAAAACATCGACCGGGAGAAGGAACGAAGGGTCTGTGGGCCTCCACGTGTTTCTATGAGCCCCTCATTGAAAGCGCACACTTGGGAAGTGCAAAATGCGCTCCGGTTGGTCCTCGGTACCCGATGTCCCGGTGTTGAGGGGAACAACACTCATAGGGTAGGCACTTATATTGGAGTGGGCATCCGGAGAGTCTTGATCGGTTACTCGACCCACGATCGGTGTAGATCAGGATAGTGTACTCGGATGGTGTGGGGAAAGTGTACAACATCTGCAGAGTGTAAATCTATTCGAATAGCCGTGTTCGTGGTTAAGGACGGGTTGACAAACTTCTGTAGAGCGGTGCTGGTTTGGTTTTCAAAAAGGATTTCCGAAAATAAATGGCTTTGGAAATGTTTTGACCATGGGATGGTCGTAAAGGAGAAAGGTTTTGACCATGGGATGGTTGGAAGGAGGGAAAAGGAGTTTGGTCATGGGACGACCTGAAGACGGGAACAAATGGGTGACCCAGTCCTGATGTTTTCCAAAACCTTTCAAAAAGGTGTTCCAAAATGTTTACAAAGGTTTTCAACAAAGTTGTGTAGATGCTATATCTGCAAGAGAAACTAATTGAGAAAAAACCTCTCTTGGAGCCCTCCTACTACCACAACCATAATGCATATCCTCTTGTTATTACTGTTATCCTAAGGTGGTTTGCGAGTATATTTAAAGTACTCACTAGCATTGTTCCTGGCTATTAACTTGGTCTTGTTGACTATGCGAGCTAGGACGTTCTCCCAGTCAGTTGCCTGTAGGTTAAGACATGGCTTAGGCTCTACGCTTAATGAAGTTCCGCTGATGTTGATCGATGTAGCCATACTGGCAAATAAGGTATGACATGTATTTGTTATGTTTCGGATATTTACTTTGATACTTTTCGGTTCTGTGCCACGACTAACTGATCATGGGATCGTGGTTGTATGCATAACAGGGATTCTCGGAGGATTAATCCGGAGGCCCCACACTTGCCTTCCGTGGATGTGCGGAGGACCTCTTTCTTTGCTCTCATAGGTCTGCTGATCAAGCTCACAAATCTCTAGCTAGGGAATGGGCAATCATGTTCACCCATCTAGCCTGTAACAACTAGTTTCTATTATCACTCTTTTATATTCTTTGGTCCTCTTGTAAAGGCTGGTACTAATGTAATTTTTCGGTTTCTATTCCTCCTCCTTGTATTAGCAATAGGACTTAGCTAGATTGTTAGAGTATTAGGTATACACGGTTGTTATGGTAGTTTAGATAGAGTTAGGATATGTTTACGTGCAGTCTTAACTTGACTCGTACTCCAAGATAATCCTCTGTACGCCTGTATATACTCGCCCATGAGGCTCAATAATATATCCAATATATTCCGCCAAACTCATACTCTTTCATCATATCAGAGCGGCAATATCCTTGACCTAGCCGCCGCACACGCTTCCACGTCGCGCCGCCCCCGGGGAGGTCGATCTCCATGATCTCCGCTGGGGGCCGCGCAACCCGTACGCAGGGTTCGTCCACCGATCCGTGATCGGCTACCCAGTAAGTTTTTTTTCCGATCTCTTGATCGGTTTTCTTTTTTGGTTTACCGATCTTAGATCGGATTGAGTCGCCCACCGTCGTCGTCATCGCCGCGCCTCTACTCCGACCATCGGCATTGAGGATCTGCACCGTGCCCGTGCGCATGTCTCCTCCGATGTTGCGCCTGCCTCGGCAGGTTGTCGCGGCCTGAAGGCAGGCTGCTGCGCACCACGGACGGCTGCTATGCCTTCCATTGGAAGGCTGCCAGGGCTGCCCCCCTCGGATCATCTTCGTCGTCATCGTCCGGGACTTCACCGACAACGCTGCCGTCAACTCCGATCTACGCGTCGTCCATGACATGGCGAATACGGTGCACCGTCGGTTTGATCAACCGATCCCGCGCCTGTCTGCGCCAGGCACGTCCCTGAGCACGCGCCTACCATCGATCGAGCTACAGGCTGCCGTTGTGTCGCCCCGTCGGGCCGCAGAGCCGCCGCCTTTTGTCCATGATACCGGCTTCTAACGCGCCTTCCTTGGCGTGTACGTCACTGGTGGTCTCCCATCCGCTGCACCGACTTGCGCCATGTAGCTATGCCGCCCCTCGGGTCATAGCGTGGCTGCACGTAGTCTAGTTCGCTGTCCTCGTGCATCGCTGGCCTCGGCTTTCACCGTGCCATCTCCTATGGCGCCGATCACCGCCGTCTGTACATGGTCTTCGTCACATCGCCGGGTCTTCCTCGCCTACTTCGAGCACCGCCGCCGCGCTTCACAAGGTAACCTGCAGGGCGCCTCTCGCCGTCGCAGGTCCCGCCGACTACCCCATCGCCACTCTAGGCATCCAGCATGACTAACCCAGGTCACCGTTGGTTTCGCCGCCTTCTATGTCTTCGTCCACTACAACTTCGCCGCCAGTGTCATCGCCTCATCCCTGACTACACCACATGCTACTCTACTCCGATAATCGCGGACAACGTCGGCATCTCTCCCTTCGCCGCTCTGCGTGTCACAACCGCTCTGGAGGCTTTCTCTGCTAGTCTTTCTAACATGGCGACAAGTTCATGATGGTCCCTGCCCCCGCACGCGTGGTACTGGCAACACCGGGAGTGTCTTCGTCCCCAACGCGTTCCCGAGTCTGGCAAGCTCGGACCGGCGCCTCGTCTTCATCGGCTTCGACATGGTCTTCTTCGGCATCGACCCCTCTACGACTGCCTCGACCGCGTCACCGACGAGTTCTTCTTTGCATACTCGATTCTGGCAAAACCGGAGTGTGCGTTCGTCCCCGACGTGCGCCTAGTTCTGGCAAAACTAGGGCCGCACCTCGTCCTCGACGGCTCGAACTGCATCGGCTTCGGTATCGACACCCTCGACGATTGCCTCGACGCGACTCCGTCATCCTCCTCGCGCACTATGCGCATGCGGCTTCACGTGCGGCTACCTCGACACCGGTATCCCCGACCACGACATCGACCACGGCGTCACATCGCACGGCTACCTCGACCATGGCACCGCCTCACGCTCTCGGCTCCCTTGACATCGGCACAAGGGCTACCACCTCGCTTGAGCATCATCAGCTTCCTCTACAGTCCAAGCAACCGCGACGCGACATCGTCCACGATATTCCCGCTACGACTACGGGGGGATGTCAGCCTACTGGATGCTACTTCGGTTTATCTTCAGTCTGACCGTCCGCGACGTTCCAGTTGTTCACGACGATACTGCTATGACTGCGGGGACGTTAGAGTATTAGGTATATACGGTTGTTATGGTAGTTTAGATAGAGTTAGGATCTGTTTATATACAGTCCTAACTTGACTCGTACTCGAAGATAATCCTCTGTACGCCTATATATATTCACCCATGAGGCTCAATAATATATCCAACATATTCCACCAAACTCATACTCTTTCATAGATGCTTAAATAGGTTTTAGCTAGGCATTGCTTCTCTCACTGTACAGCTCTTTTGAATGAAAATGATTCAGGCCGAGCCTGCCGTAGTTACCTAAGAAAAAAACATCCTTCGAATTGTGTCCGCGTGTCGTGCATACTGAGGTTGATCACCCGATGCTGCTAGAAGCGGAAGCCAGAGCTTCCCGACACACTTGATTAGAATTCAGAAGTAGTTCTTAATTCAGTTACTAGATGGATATACGCTACTTGTAGATTTGACAATCTCTTCAACTGAAGATGCTCTTCCGGAAGAAGAACATCCATGATCTGTCAGATTTTGCCCATCGCCTTCAGTCCTTGTTTTGCAGACTGAGGTTTGTGACTGAAGATTATACCATCTCTGCGGCTCTGCCTTGAAAATAGATTACTCCCGAACTAACACTGCACTTCCAAAACCACAAGACATGCGTTCTGTAGGCTTAACGCAGTATGATTTTCACCCCTCCTCAGGACAGGACGAACCAATGATGAGATCGCCAAGCAGAGCAGGCAACTGTAGACATCCAGTCCAGACGTCGACACATCCAATTGTCACAAGGTCCATTATAGAGCGTTCAATGAAAAGATCAGCTTCAAGCAACTACGACTCCTTCCAGCACACCATTTCCCAAGCATTTGTGGCCCCCTTGCAGATTATAGGAAGTCCTTCGCCATAGGTCCAGTAGTGACAACCCGTTAACTCTGAAGCTGGCAAAGTTTGTATACTACTCTCTCCGTTTTAAAATATAAGATGTTTTAGCTTTTATGAAACGAATGTATCTAGACATCATTTAGTGTGTAGGTTCGGAGTGAACTTGCATATATGAAACGGATGGAGTATATAATAGCATTTCTATGAGCCGACGATTCCAAACACATCTATAACGCACACTATCCGCAAGCACACGCCACGTTGTAGCCTAAATGCATATGTGCCTGTGTCAAACTGTCAAAAAAATTATCATGCTAGACGAACGGGCGAGCTTCGCCTCACCGTCTACATGGCATTGAAGTACACTGAGACGACGTGATTTTACTGCCACTGTTCATGGTGCCACTCCACCCCTTCGCTTGCAGCCCAGACTTCTTGATCATCTCCTACTCACGCTCACTTATACTCTCAGAAACACATATATTCTTATGATAGGTCTGCCAAAGAAACATAGAAGTCACAAGATACAAACTTGAGCTAATTCATATTTAATTTTGAATATGTTGTCCACCAGAACAACCTTGAGTGAAAGATTTGCTTCAAATACTCCTGCAGAACACATGACATTTTTAAGTTCAATCACACGCTTTAGCATGTCCCTGTGAATGATCAATCTTATGCCAAAAAAACTCTTGCAGACATAGCATATACAATTTAACTTCGATCTTTCCCATGTAGTAAGTTGTTTACAGGTTAATTTGATCATAAGCTGATAAAAAAATAGTTGGAGACACATGCAGAGCTCATCAGTCAACATAAGGGAAAGATTCGTTGGTAAATAAGAAAAATGTTCTTCACAAAGAGCAAGATTCCTTGGTAACTAAGCAAGCTGATATTGCACTTCACGTTCTCAACTAAAAGCATCATTTTTCATAAATTAAAAAGGCAATCACTATGAAAAAAGATGAGAAAAGAATCATTGAATCAATAAATACAGAATGCATTACATACCGTAAATCAAGATTGTAAAATCATATTAAAAACCAAGTACCCTGTCCTTTTTCATCTAGTGTGAACTGTAAATTTGATTTTAAAACCAAAGCGTTGTATTTTTGAAAAAGAACCGGGAGGCATCAAGATTACGATGGATAAAATAGTTTAATTATTGATCATGATGCTGGATAAAATTGTTTAATTATTGATCATGATGCTAGATGACAGGATAGGATCGCAGAGACTCAAACCTAAGCTAGTGTTTGCGTGGGGGCTGAAAGGTGTGTCATCTACCATCGAGGAGCTGGTTTTCGTCAGCCATCCTACGGTCTAGCTCGCGGCAAGGCCTGGCCTTACACCGTCAGGATCCCTCGGAAGAGATTACACTTACATATTTACACAAAGTAACTTCACTATTATTTACCAATTATTTATCTAGCCCTACAACTAAGCAACCAAATCCCTAGCACAAGCACATGCGAGAACTCACTTGGTAATTTAGTTTGGCAGTATCATCAACAACTTCTCCAATAGGAAAGAGGAGGGACATTGATTATTAAGACATGCACAGTCCACAAAGATAGTTGTGGGCATACCTTCTCTGCAACATAAATTGCTCCTACTTGGAGAAGATTCATGAGTTTCTTAGAGAGTGAGACACATTTATTACTTCCACATGCACTCCTAGCATGGCACTACTTACTTATCATCACCCTGAAAATAGGACATGAAGTCATGGTTAGTAACTCTAAGAGAGCATATTAATCTATAAAAACTTCAATCATAGAAAGTCATTTGTATCCTTCCTTTAGATCGAACAATTGAAATAGATAGTCTACATAAGATTATCTGGAATATCATGGGATTCACAAGATCGCACATCACATTATGCTTTTGGTTATGAATAATTGGCATGTAATGACAACTGCCCCAGGAATTTGCTAAGTGAAAGACACTGAAAGAACAAAATTATAAAATCTTAAGAGCATAATTACAGGAAAAAGGCAAACAACAATAACTCATGAGTTTAGGTTTGTTGCATCAAGGAGAAAGATTCTATGCCTGAATGAAATATAGAAGAAGACTAATGAAACCATATTGCACAAGTACCAAATATTACTTAGTAAATTAGTTTACTCTTGCAGGTTTACCCATTTTATATATCAATAAAGAGTAGTGTATCATTTTGGCTTTTGCATCGAAAATGATGTGCGTGGACACAGTACTACACCTTACATTTTTTTCAGACTACAAGTGTAAATCTTGGAGGGGGATTTATAAGTTATATCCCATGATAAAATTTGCTAGTTTATCGCATTTCCTGCTACGGTTCAAAAGACCAGAGTAAAAAATAAAATGATGCTCTATACATATGCTTTAACCTCTAACTAAATTAACATAAGCTAGAGACAATAAGAAGGCATGAAAACGAAAGTGTCTGGTGTAGCTACCACATCATGGGAAACCGGTTGGCACTATAGGACTACCATAGCACGATCACCATTCGCTTGCACAGAATGAATTTGGCTAGAAGTATTTGCCAGCATCACAAATGCTTACATGTGACTGGTAGAACTATCTTCCAAAACTAACATGACATCACTTTATTGTGAAAATCAGATGGTTTGAGTACATCATATGTTACTAATACTGGCAGTACATCACATGGCTTCATTGAAGAGCATTCCCCTTATAAACTTATAGCATGTCTTGAGAATAATCTAGTAGCAAACCACATTCCAACAATAACTATCTACCAGTTCCTACAAATATTAACATAGCCAATCCTCTACTCCTAATACAATACCAAAACATGGGGAAAACAAAAACCTTGGAAATCTACTATATACCAGGAGAAACAGCTATAGAAAGAAAATATAACCTAAAGTGGTTTGCAAATTTATATTTTCTAACCAAGAAGTATGATCCAATAGCTCATGTGAGAATGGTGGAAAACCAATGTAATAATTCAAATCAGAGATATTGACTAGACATCAAGTTTCTCCAAAATTGAAACAAAAGGATGAACGTGAGAGGATAAAAAGGTCCACTGGAAAATTTGAAGGGGATGCCATTGGGAAACATACATCAAGTTGCTCTAATATTGGAACAAAATGATGAAACATGAGAGGATAAAAAGGTCCACTGGAAAATTTGAAGGGGATGACATTGGGAAACATATAGATCAAACCACACATACCTCAATTCTGCTTAAAATCCCATTGCATATCCAATAAATCAACATTACCTCAGTTCTCCTTAAAAACCAATGGCATATGCTCGCTCATTCATTGCTCTTCCTCCTGAGATGTTGCCTCCTAACCAATATCAACTGGGTGTTCCTTTATTTCCAAGAAAAACAATTGATAAGCTCCATGCCATCTTAAGAAAAGACTCAAGTATGCCATCTCTAAGTTTATTTATCATCAAGATTTTTTTTGATTGGCTCAAGTTCAACATCTTAAATAAAATGTAGTGAATAATCATTCAATTGGATTTCCAATTATATTATTGGAAGTTTTTCCAACATTCTACTATTAAAAATGCATTTGAATATAGAAATATATATGGCAATGAAGTAAATTACCCCAAAATTATTACATAGATCTACTGGAACAAAAACAACTTTCTTACATAATCCTTTGAACAAATATACAATTGTGAACAATTCAGGCATCATACTATAACAGGAAAATAGAAACAATATGAGATTTATTTAATTATATAAAAATAATAATACTATGGTTTGAGCGGTAGTAAATCACAAATAACTTGCCTGTTGTCCAGCGACTAACATCAACAAATGAGTTTGTTTCCTTTTGTAAACATTAAAATTGATAACTTGATGCTAGAACATTATTTATTCAATTGTAGTAGGACATCAAAAAATAATAATATATACTTTAGGTATGTCAATCAATTCCGAAACAAAGTATAACATGTTTATGTTATCCTAATATTCTTCAATGATTACACTGACACTACAAAATAAAATTAGCACTACCATCCTTCAAAATTTCCAATCCTTCTAAGTTTTTGTGTTGTCATGGGAATTTTGAAAATTCTAGAAAGACTTACATGCTGAAGAGAAATAAGAAAAAAAAAGGATCTAACAACTAAGGAGGATGAAAAATTAGGTCACCGGATAAGTTAAATGCATACTGCTATATCCTCTCTTTCATGGAGAATCCCAAAAAACTTTGTAGGGTTCACGTAGCAGCAGGTTATCACAAACACAATCTGATCAAATCACGTTGCAACCTCCAGTCCTGCACACATCGAAGGAGCATGTCTTCTTTAGTTTTCATAGGGGGAATAGGTAATAAAATGAACTATTATCCAGATTGGGGCAACATGGGGAAGGGGAAATAGGCATACCTAATAGCGAGGGAGTAGTTGATACCATGCTCGAAACGGGGATGATTGGTGTTCATGAATCTAATGAGCTACTCATGAGCTAATAATAGTCACATCTGTGGTGGTGAAATGTAGCAAGACCCTATAGGAAAATAAATCTACCAACAATCTTTATTTACACTATCTTTCTTCAAATCAAGCAACACAATGAATACCTCTATGAGTTGTACCTGAAATTGGACAGAAGTTTAGTTCTTCAAACCCATCTTCAGACTGAGCTGAAGCCGGTCTGCTTCTTGGGCAGAGTCATTATTGGTGGCAAGTTACATTTCTCTCCAAATCCACTTCACAAATATCTCTTCAAGAATAAAAAGGACAACATGACACTTGTGAACAAATAAAGACATAATAAGTAGTAGAAGACATAAACGGAGAATACACGGTGCAACTTCAGGTTTGACCAAGAAATCCATCACCCCCGAGAGGAGAAAGATAAACAGCAGCCTCACATGTGGTAAGTAGATCGACATTCATGAGTAGAAAAATGAATAGACTTCGTGATGACTCAAATGTGTGGCAGTAGCTAACATGTAGGTCACATCTCAACGTGCAGGAGCCAAAAAGAAGAGGAGCAATCTCGCATCGGCCATGTGGTGGCCACGAGTGGGGACGGCCAGGGAGCATAGATCAGCCTCACACGCGGATGCCATGGATAGAAACATCCATGCGGCGGGCAAGGAGCACCAAACATGGATCTACAGGTCAGTGGCCAGCAAATGTGAGGTCGAACACCAGCGATGCCCAAGACAAATAGCGTAGATGCAACGGTATTAGCAAAGCTATCCCCGCTCTAGGTCGGGCCGGTTTGGATTCCCACGAGATTGGAGGTCATGCTGATGGTGGTTGATGGAGGCGTCAAAGAAAACCTCATTGTCCTTAGTCGAGGTTGTGCCAATACCACCTTGGTGGCTACCATATCGATCTGGCGACGGGGGCGCAATGGGCTGAAACATGGAGTTCCTCCGCGGCAACGACGGGGCGTGACATGATCCATCACGTGCCTATTTGCCTCTTGCCTTTTCACGAAAGAGGACCCAACAAAACCAGAGAGCACCGATTTTGACTCTACGGGCCAACACATGGGGCGCATGTGAAATAGGTCCCATAATACAGAGGCACACCATCGGCAGGAACTGCAGCGCATGAAGCAAGCCACCGGCCCATGAAAAGCGAAAGGGAGCGGCACAAGCTCGCAAGCAGCGATACTGTGTGCATCAAGTACCCCCGGATGGCTCGCTGCTCTCCATGCTGAAGGTATTAGTTAATGTAACTAAGGGGTCTAACAACTAAAGAGAAATGGTTTTGCAAAATTCACATGGCGAACAATACACATTATAATATTTTGAGAAATCATTAATCAACTAATTAAAGACCATAAATTATCATATACCAAGACTTTCTCGATAACCCACACATGGTTTCTGTTCCAAACATGGTCCAATCTCAGATGCATAGTTCTCCTACATGAATAATTTCTAATCATGTGTTAGGGTATCAATCACTCCTCTCAATATATGGCTCAATTGTCTCGCAAATTACAGAGTCTAGATCATCTCGGCTCGATGAATTGCTTCAAGTAAGATCCGGAATTTGCAGAGGAAGTATTACAAGCTAAATGGCAATCGCCGTGTTCCAGGCCAAGTTTTCACTCCAACACTCACATGATAGTTATACGCTAACGAGTCCATGCTGCTGGTGGATAAATAGTAGAAGGCCTTTGATTCCTCTTCATGGGTTGGGCCTCTTCTTCACTTTAGGACCACTCTTGTGATGCAGGCGTTGGGTTGCTAACACTCCACCTCCCTTGAAACACACCTTGACCCCAAACTGCAGCATGAGGAAACAACTACTGGAGCTCGGTGAGATCCTCCCAGGTGTCCAATGACTACGGTTGATCATACCATGGGTCAATGCTTGTGGAAGTGTTATAGAACCACGGCGATGGATGTAGGATGCGCATAGGAACAACGAATTGATCAGTAGGGTGGGAAAATCAGTTTGTACCTGGAGTGAGTGCACAATGTATGTTTGAGCTACAACAGATGGATCACTAGATGAATTCTGCATTTTTCTGGTAATTGCAAGCGATAAGCAGAAGACTCAATGCGTTCCAAAACTTAATAAGGTCCATAAAATTTGAACAGGAGCTTGTGGTGCGCCCAAGGAGCAATAGATGACTAGATTTAGGGTTGTAGCTTGAGGAAAACCATGTCCCCTACTAGAACACGTGATCAGAATGCTTCTTGCCAGCTTGATGCTTCATCCTGGCCCGAACTCACTCAAGGTGTTGTTGTATCAAGCGTAGCATCAATGCTCTATCTTGCAGCCAAGTCAAGTATCATCAGATGAGAACCCAAATTGTCGAGGAGACTGTCCATACAACACCTCGAATGGCGACTTCCCATCCAACGGAGAATGACCACCCGTTGTGTACCATTACTCAGCCATGGACAACCATTGCACATTTCACACCATATAGTGATTCCAGTTGTTTTCAAAAGTTGCTAGTGAAAATGGCGTATCTATCGGATACAATTGATTTTGGCTATGCAGTTTATGCAAATTGTCCATATAAACATCTGCCATATTCACAACTATGAATGCATGTTGCAGTCTAATGAAGTGTGCATACCATGAGAGTTTATCGATGACCACAAAGATACAATTATATCTGCTAGATTTTGGAAGGGCTTCAACAAAATCAATTGTAATAATCTGCTAAAATTCCTTCGGCACTGGTAGAGGAGCTAACACCCATGGATACTTGTTGTGGTTAGGTTTAGCGTGTGATGGCTCAATGCACGGCGCCCAGAAAAATGCTTGATGGTGGTGTTGATATAGAGCTCGTTGGGAACCCCAAGAGGAAGGTATGATGAGCACAACAGCAAGTTTCCCTCAGATATGAAACCAATGTTTAATCGAACCAGTAGGAGCAAGGAAACACCCCAAAGGTGTCACTAGCTGAGCTTTGGCAGGGCGCACTACCGGTGCTAGTAGCAACGTGGAAACCTGCACAACACAACCACAGAACTTTGTCCCCAACTTGCGATGAAATTGTCAATCTCACCGTGTTTTGCGGTAAACAAAGGATTAAACGTATCGAATGGGAAGAAGTAAAAGTTTGCAGAAAGTAAACACAAAGCAGTAAACAGTTGTAGATTGTATGTAAAGAAAAGAGGACCGGGATCCATAGTTCACTAGAGGCGGCTCTCCTTAGATAGATAACATGATGGGTGAACAAATTACATCGGGGCAATTCACAAACACCGAGAAAGCAATACATGCATATACTAATCATCTTGACTCCTTTGAGACTTGATTGGGCATTACAACATTATACATAGACCGCCATCGAACTGCATCTATGAATAATAATCCACCTTCAGGTTATCATCCGAACCCCCTCCAGTATTAAGTTGCAAGCAACAGATTATTGCTTTACGAATTGTGTGTAAAGTAAACAATATGATTGTTCTATGAACAAAGGATTGTTGTTTTCTTCCTAGTAGCAACAACACATCTAGTACCTTAGAAATTTCTGTCACTTCCCCAAATTACCAGAGGCATGAACCCACTATCGAGCATAAATACTAACTCTTGGAGTTGCTAGCATCTACTTGGCCAAGATAGCTACTAACAACAGAAAGCGTGCAAGATCACAAATAACAAAGACATGATAGAATCAATAATCAATCTGAAATAGCATCTCAATATCCATCGGATCCCCGCAAACACAACATGCAGAATTACAAATAGATGATCTTGATCATGAACGGAGCTCACAAGATCTAGACATGAAAGCACAAAGGAGGAGAACAAGCCATCTAGCTACTACATGGATCCGTAGTCCAAGGATGAACTACTCACGCATCACACCGGAGGCTTGCATGGTGATGAAGAAGGCCTCCAGGGTGAATTCCCCTCTCCGTCAGGGTGCCGGGAAGAGCTTCAGATCCCTCCCGATCTAGGGATGGAGATGACGGCGGCTACAGACTCTTTCGTGGATTTTTGATCGGGGACTTAGGGTTTTTGTCCCGAGGGCATCTTATAGTCGGAAGGGGGGCCGAGGGGTGCCTGGGCTGGCCACACCACCCCCTGGCATGGGCCAGGCCTGGCCGTGCGGCCAGGTGGTGTGGCCGCCCTCTGGCCCCTCCCCGTCTCGTATTCTGGCACTTGATGACTTCCGGAAAAATAGGCACTGTGGCTTTTGTCTCGTTCAATTCCGAGAATATTCATTTTCTGACTTTCCTGGAACCAAAAACAGCAGAAAACAGGCACCTGGCACTATGGCTCTTGTTAATAGGTTAGTCCAAGAAATCATATGAAAAGTACTCCAAAGTTGGAACAAAACACAAGAAAGTGGATAAAACCAAGCATGGAACATCAAAAATTATAGATACATTTGCAATGTATCAACATCCCCAAGCTTAACTCCTGCTCTTCCTCGAGTAGGTAAATGATAAAAAGAAAGAATAATTTTTGAGGTGACATGCACCATCAAAGACTTGATCAAAGTATTTGCAAAACATTCAAAGCTGGGATCATAGTACTTCAATCATAACATGAAAGACAAAGTTCTAGCAATAAGCAAAGAAACTATGATGCAACATGAAAATGCACAAACAAAAGATTCATGAATAACAATGTTTTGCAAGACGTTTGTTTGTTTCACATAAAGAAAACATAGCATAATAGTATTCAGCTTGTCCCTCAATAGAGTAGCAAATATAAATGCATAGGACACCTTCAAAGTTCATAAGAGTGACTAGATACAATAGTTTAAAACAAGAAATATCAAAGTATGCATCAATCAACTAGTCTTGGGACAATGCACATAGAACTAAGAATGGCCACTATGCTCTCAAAGTAGGTGCATAAAGATAGAAGGTGGAGACTCAATATAATGGTGGAAGAAAGGCCTTTTGTAAAAGGAAGTAGGGATTCAAGTCTCATAAAGAGCTTCCAAAAATTATGGTACTTATAGCTTTCAGCTCTCATTTCCCCTATCATAAGCATCTTTAAGGTGATTAAGGTTAAAGTGACACAATCTCATGCCCCTTACTTACGAAGACCGATCCTCATGCTACTCAACTTCAGTCACGAGTAAGCTCTTGTCATTGTAAGTAAATGTGTATCATTAAGAACCGCCAACAGGGTACCCCTTGCACATGATACGGGAGCTTTCCCATAATCAAAATGACAAGGCAAGCAGACAATGAGCATCTCAGCGATCTTTTTATTTGCTATTTGCATAGGTTTTTATTGAGAATGCTTCATAGAGTGCTCATTATGGTGATGCTGCAAGTTTCCACCATGATTAGGCATGGCTTAAGCTAGCGGCCCAGGCATTTCTCTAACACACATACAAACTCCATGATCTTACAAGTTCCACTTTTATTTCACAATCACGGATCCGTAAGCAAAAGAACATGATATCAACGGGGTACAAAGTACAAGTGCAATGTTGAAAGCGTTCCCCATGATACATGGTTCTGATAATTTCAACTTATAAAGCGCAAGCATATACGCAACAAAGAAGGACCCAGTGGTTCAAGTTTATTAGAGGCAAGTAAAGTAAAGTGTGCCATCAAGTTCGTGAGAGCTTTAATCACTAGTTTTCTCATAACAAGTTTAATTTGGAAGGTAAACAAAAGCATGAATATACTTGGAATAGCATAAGCTAGTAGGTAGGTATGGTGGACTCTTTGGAATAACTTGGTTTAGGGAGTTGGAAGCATGAGCGGAACTCATACTTGGTTGTGGAGGCTAGCAAAAGACTGGGAGCGACAAACTCAGAGAGCAATAATGGCCATAATCATGCAGAGCGACAAAACATAATTGATCAAAGCATAAAGTGATACTACAAGTTGAAAACTAAAGGATCATAAAGGCTATGGTGACTTGAGATAGTCATAACATGGTGTGAGCATGCGCCAAGTCAACCCAAATAAAGCATCAAAGGAGAATACCACTAAACTATGATTTAATATGCTAAAACAACGCATGATTCATCCAAGGCACATTAAGCAATCTCAATTGTTTATAACAAGTCATGCTACAGCAAAGAATACTAAGCATAAAGCTAAAACAATATCAAGCATGGCATGACAAAGCATAGGTTACAGTCAAAAAAAGGCTCTCTTTACCACTTAAGCATGAACTTTCCTACTCTTTTCCAATCCAAACCAAACTATTTGAAAACTAATGCATGAAAGAGGGGGTCCAACCAATTTATTCAGAAAACTAATCAAACCAAGCAAACGAAAAACCAAAACAAAAACGAAAAAGAAGACGCTCCAAGAACAACACAACTGTGCATGAAACAATAAAAATGAAGTGTTTGGAAGAAACCTGGAATTTTTATTGATGAAGAAGGGGATGCCTTGGGCATCCCCAAGCTTTGACGCTTGTACTTCTTGGATATTTCTTGGGGTGACACACTTGGCATCCCCAAGCTTGAGCTTTAGTCCATCCTTCATTTCATTACACATTCCTTCCATACACCTGAAAATTTTCCTTCATACAAAACTTCACACGATCTCATTTGCAACATTAGTGCACTCAAGATAAATAAGTATCAAGGTTTAGTTCTAACACCAAATAAACTTCCATCAGAACACTAGCTACTTTAGCACTTCCCTCAAAAAGCTCAATTCCCCAAAAGAACTCAAAAAGGAACCAACAAGAAGCAAATGCAGAAAATGGCAGAAATCTATCAAAACAGACCAGCAGGTAAAGACGAATTTTTTCAAAGACCTTCTATTACTCAAATCAAAAAGTGTTGAACTAACGAAAGTTATATAACAACCTGGGGCAGAAGCACAAATAATTACAGCTCAATCCGACATACAGATATCTCTCACAAATTTTTACGGTGAAGCACAAAAATCTGTTTCGGGACAGCAACTTTCCCAATCATTACTTCTCGCTCATTAGAGGTTACTCTTGGAACAAAAAGCAAATAAAAAGGATAAGGAGAGGTTATTACAGAGGTAATAACTTCCAAGACTCATCTAAAACTTTTGGGTTATCTCCCAATAAGTACTTTTCTTTAACGCCTTTAAGTTAGGCATAAGAAGCAAAGAAAGAATCAAGTGTTCTCAAATGAAGAAGCATTAAGACCAAATTTTGTTTTCATAGGAGAAGCAAAAGAAATCTTTTCTCTCTTTTTAGGGAAGTGTTCTATACCTTTATTGAATGGGAGTTTATATTTAATGGTGCCTTCTTTCATATCAATGATGGCACCAACAGTTCTAAGAAAAGGTCTTCCCAAAGTAATAGGACAAGAAGCATTGTATTCAACATCCAAAACATAGAAATCAACGGGGACATAGGCATTGCTAAACATAATAAGAACATAATTAAGACTCCCCATGAGTTTCTTTTTAACATTATCATCAAGTGGGACATTCAAATAGCAATCTTCAAGAGGAGGCAAATCAAGCATATCATAAATCCTTCTAGGCATAATAGAAACACTACTATCAAGATCACACAAAGCTTTGAAATCAAAGTCATTAACTTTCATATTAATGATGGGTTCCCAACCATCCTCTTGTTTTATAGGAATAGAAGCTTTATGTTTCATATTTTCTTCTTTAATCTTTATGAGAGCATTAGTAATGTGTTTTGTAAAGGCCATGTTCATAGCACTAGCATTAGGACTTCTAGCAAGCTTTTGTAGGAACTTAATAACTTCAGAGATATTGCAACCATCAAGATCAAAATCAAATTTATCATCTAAAGTAGTAGAACTATTACTAGCCTCAACACTAGTGGTGGTAATAGTAGAAACACTAATGTTTCTAGAAATTTCATCTTCTCTTTCCCACTTAGCATGTAATTCAGCTAATAGTCTAACATTTTCATCAATTCTTACTTGTATAGCATTAGTAGATGCAAAGGGATTGTCATTAGTTTCAGGTTTGGCAGCCATTTTATTCAAAGAAGATTGAGCTTCAGCCAAAGATGCTATATTTCTTTTAGTGTTAGAGAGTTTTTCCTCAATAGTTTTATTGAAAGCAGTTTGTTTACTAATAAACTCTTTAAGCATAACTTCAAGTTTAGAGAGAGCACTCTTATTATTGTTGTAAGAATTTCCATAAGCATTACCATTGTTGGGAGGATATGGCTTATAATTGTTGTTACCAAAATTACTCCTATAAGCATTATTACCATAAGCATTGTTGCCAAAATTGTTATTTCTTATGAAGTTCACATCAACTTGCTCTTCTTGAGCAACCAAAGAAGCCAAAGGGACATTATTTGGATCAATATGGGCTTTCCCATTAACAAGCATAGACGTAATAATATCAATTTTATCACTTAAGGAGGAGGTTTCCTCAACAGAATTTACCTTCTTACCTTGTGGAGCTTTCTCAATATGCCATTCAGAATAATTAACCATCATATTGTCCAGAAGTTCTGTTGCAGCACTGATACGTCCAAAACATATCTACTTTCCCGAACACTTTTGCTATTGTTTCTCCTCTATACTTGTGTGATTTGGATACAACTAATGCGGCCTGACGCTGTTTTCAGCAGAATTGCCTTGGTGTCTACTTTTTGTGCAGAAAATCAACTATCAGGAAAAATCTCGGAAAATGTGTCAAAAATCCTATTTCACCCGAAGATTCCAGGAGCCAGAATACAAGACGGAGAAGAGCCAGGGGTGGCCACACCACCTGCTGGCGTGGGCCAGGCCACGTCGCACCAGGGGGTGGTGTGGGCCCCCAGGCACCCCCTCGGTGTCCCTCTTCGCCTATAAGAAGCCTTCTGACCTAAACACTTCGGGGGTTTCGACGTTTTTCCAGCAGAAGTTCCGCTCCGCCGCCACCACCAGATTCCACGAAACAGCACCAGAAACTCCGTTCTGGCACCCTACCGGGACGGGGAATTGGAGGAGATCATCGCCATCATCATCACCATCGCTTCTCCATCAACCATCCATGTTTCCCCCATCTATGAGTGAGTAATCCCCCGCTGTAGGCTATGGGGATGGTAGGGATTGGATGAGATCGTTCATGTAATGGCATCAGATTGTTAGGGCATGGTGCCTAGTATCTTTTATTAGTGCTTTATGACTTTGTTGTGACTTGTTGTGCTTAATGCTTGTCACTAGGGCCCGAGTGCCATGATTTCATATATCTAAACATGTTATTGATTCATTATGATAGTACTGTTTTTGGTCTTATATGCAAGTTGTATACACATGTTGTTGTCCGGAACCTATGGCCCCGAAGTGACAGAAATCGGGATAACCGGAAGGGAATGGCTTTGATGTGAGGATCACACGTGTTCACGGAGTGTTAATGCTTTGCTCCGGTGCTCTATTAAAAGGAGCACCTTAATTGCCAGTAGTTCCCTTGAGGCCCCGCTGCAAACGGGCTGGCAGGACAAAAGATGTTGTGCAAGTTCTCATTGCGAGCACGTATGACTATATATGGAACACATGCCTAGGTTTATCTAGTACTTGGATGCTTTATCTTATTTATCTGCAATTGCCCTATGTTCTGATTGCTATTTGAATTGTCTTGTCCATGCAACGCCCGTCCATCCATCCCTATGCCTACCGCACTCGAATCCCACTATTTACTGATATTGTTACTGTTGTCTTTGCTTTACTACTGTTGCTACTTTGTTATTCCTACTACAAAACTATTGCTACTGATAAACTGCTGTGAGCAAGATTGTTTCCAGGTGCAGCTGAATTGACAACTCAGTTGTTAAGGCTTATAAATATTCTTTGGCTCCCCTTGTGTCGAATCAATAAATTGGGTTTCACTTCCCTCGAAAATACTGCGATACACCCCCTATACTTGTGGGTCATCAAAACTATTTTCTGGCGCCGTTGCCGGGGAGCATAGCTTTATTTATCAAGTTCACTTGGATTCTCTATTGTTCGCTGCTATCCATCCATCATGGGTAAGTCTCGTGATGGCAAGTTTCTTATTTTACCATCCACTACAAGAAGAGGTACGGTTCTGAACACCTCTGTTGCTCTTGATTCACCATCTGTTATGGGTAAGTTCCTTACACCACCACATACACATGCTACACACACTGCTACTATTGCTGAATCTGAAACTTCTGATGCTTATGATGTTGCTTCTACTGTGCTTGATAAGAGTGGTTCATTAGGTCCGTTCCTAGATGCTACGATTGCTAGAACTATAGCTAGAAATACCGAAACTCCTAATGAAGACAATACCACACCTGTTAGCTCACCTGAGTCTAGTGAGAGTTATGATATTGAAGATGGTTATGTTGAGATGACCGATGAGTTTATTAAAGAATGTAAGAACACCCATGATAGGAGCGTTGCTAAGAATCTCCTTGAGAGGCGTACTATTAGACCCAAATTGTCTCCTATTGCTAAGTTTGCTGCTTCTCCCATAAACATTACAGATGAAGATTATGATTTCTCTCTCGATCTATCTTACATATCTATTGTCGAGAAAGGACCTTTTTGTGGGACTAAGAATGAAAATGCGGTAGCACATATGAATGAACTTTCTACCATGAGTGTCTTGTTTTCTGATGATATTAAGATGCGTACTTACTTTGTTGCTAAGATTTTCCCTTTTTCACTGAAAGGAGAATCTAAAACTTGGTTTAGTAATTTACCTCATGGATCTATTGATAGCCCTGAGTGCTTGATTAGTACTTTCCTGCAGAAATATTTTCCTCCTAGTGCTAGACATTTTGTTTTGCAGGAACTTTTTGATTTTAAACAGGGAGAAAAAGAGGTATTGCCTGAATCTTGGGCAAGGTTTTGTGCTTTGATTCATGCACAGGCTGGAAGTCCATTACCTAAGAATGAGCTTCTTGATATATTTTATAATGGACTAACCGAAGAATCTAGGACATACCTAGATAGTTGTGCTGATTGTGTTTTCAGGAATAGGACTCCTAAGGAAGCTGAGGAATTAATGGCTAAAATAAGCAAGAATTATGAAGATTGGACTCCTCCTAAACAAGCTATACCTGAATTTATTGTACCTGAACCATCTATTCCTATGCCTATTCCAACATCAAAGAAGAGGGGAGTTATTGAATTAAATGATGAAGTGATGAAGGAAGCTAAGAAATGTCTTAAGGAGAAGGGAATTAAAGCTGCAGATGTCAAGAATTTACCTCCTATAGAAGAATTATGTAAGCCTATTCCCTACTCATCCACTATTGAGGTACACTCTCTCCAACACTTTGATGAAGGTGATATCCCTTACTCTAAACCTCCTGATCAATGCTTAGAAGAATTTGATATCTTTATTGTTAAGCAAGATAACTTTAATAAAAGGGTGCAAAATCATCTAATGGAAAACACTAGAGCTATTATTGAGTTGAAAGATATTATGGAAAGAACCTCTAATGATGTTAAAATGATTGTTAAACACTTTCAAATGGTTCAAACTCAAATAGATCAACTCGTTAAAGTGCAAAATGACTTGCTAGTTAATTTTGCTAAAGGAAAACATGCTTATGAAATTAGAACTAGAAGTGGTGCTGCTACCCAAGATCCTCTATATCCTGAGGGGCATCCCAAACGAATTGAGCAGGATTCTCAACAAGCTGAAAATAGTGGTTCTACTCGTAAGAAAAGGAAAAAGAAACATAAAACTATTGTAGAACCCTCTGAACCTGCTATAGATCCTAATAGTATATCTATCTCTGATGCTAAAACTAAAAGTGGTAATGAAGAAAATGTTGTTCCTAATGAAGAAAAAGTTGAAGAAGAACCTGAAAACCACACTAAGAATACTAAATACACCAAAGAAGATTTTATTGCTAAGAAACATGGTAGTGAAAGAGAACCTTGGGTCCAAAACCTATGCCTTTCCCTGATAAGAAACAAGTCATAGGAAGATGAACACTATAATAAGTTTTGTGAGTGGATGAAGCCTTTATTCTTGCAAATTCCTTTGACTGATGCTATTAAATTGCCTCCTTACTCAAAGTATATGAAGGACATTGTCTCGAATAAAAGGAAGATCCCTAATGAAGAAAATTCTACTTTGCTTGCTAATTATTCCTTCAATGGTAAGGTTCCTAAGAAACTTGGAGACCCAGGGATTCCAACTATCCCTTGCTCTATTAAGAACAGTTATGTTAGAACTGCTTTGTGTGATTTGGGAGCTGGAGTTAGTGTTATGCCTTTCTCTCTCTATAAGAGGCTTCAACTTGAAAAATTAATACCAACTGATATATCTTTGCAAATGGCTGATAAATCTACCACTATTCCTGTGGGTATATGTGAGGATGTACCTATTCAGGTGGCTCACAATTGCTTGATATTAACTGATTTTGTTGTGCTTGAGATGCCTGAAGATGATAATATGTCTATTATTCTTGGGAAACCTTTTCTTAATACTGCAGGAGCTGTTATTAATTGTAATCAAGGAAAGGTGACCTTCAATGTTAATGATAAGGAACATACTGTCTATTTCCCCAAGAAGATTTAAAGGACATATGGTTTGAATTCAATTGAACATGTTGAAGCCATTCAAGTTGGAGAAATATATTGTCCCATACCAAGAGAAAATTTTGAAACTATTATGATTGGACCATTGCTATCAAGGTTGAGGTAACATAATCATTAGTGGAGTACAAAGTTTTGTCTCATATGCAATTGTTTTGGTAGCAAGACTTGATCAACCTTGTTAACAAAAGGATTCCATTAAACAAAACAAAGTTTTCATTATGATTATCTCCGTTTGTTTCTATCCTTTGCATTTTAGTTTTTGCTTTCATTTAGTTTTCTTTTTGTTGTTAGTTGCTTGCATGTTAGAACTTCTATAGTTCTAGCCTTGTTTTGTCCTTGCATCATGTTTCCAAAAAAAATCTGTCTGTCAGAAAAATCATTCTTCTATTTCTGAAAAATGCCCAAAAATAAAGTGTCTCAAAAAATTCTAGAAAATTCATATTAAATTTTTACGTGAAAAAAGGGGCAGAGGAGTACCTGGGAGGTACCAGGGGGCCCACCAGGAAGGCACACCACATGGTGGCACGGCCAGCCTTGGGTGGCGCCATGCCCTAGTGTGGGCCACCCCTGGCCCCCCCCACTAACTCTCTCACCTGCCACCTTCTTCTCTCTCCTGAGTAAGCTCCGGTTCATATCTCAAAATCGCGTTCTTGCTGTGCTTGCTCTCAATTTTTTCGATCTCCTTGCTCAGCCCATCTTTCTTGCTGAAATTTGGAGCATTTGTTCCCTGGTATGTGACTCCTCCCCTTTTCCAAGTAGATTTGTGTTTAGTGGATTATATGTTGAGTATTTTACTGCTGTAGGTGACTGGTTATGAGGGCTTGTAAGCTTGTTTGATGCTTAGAGATATAGTTTTGATGCATGTTTAGGCCTCTTGCAAGTCCCTATGAGTAGAATCCTTCATTATATTTACTTTGCAATCACTTGTTTAATAGGTGTTTAAATTTCAGAATAGAAGATGAGTGAACACCACCTAAACCAACATGAGCTTTGGGTGCCTGAGGTCATGAAGGTCCACCGGGAGGAGGAAGTTTTTCCCTCCATTTATCCATGCTCTGAGTTCATGAGAGCTGCAGGAATTCTACAAGATTTCCACACTTTGGTTTCTAATGCAGGGTTAGAGCACTTTTTGGAAGATGAACCTTGTCAATTTGTGAAGCTAACCATGTCTATGGTGCAGGACTTACAATTTAGTCACTCTTTGCCTACCCCCATGGTCCATTACAAAATTTAAAATATAGTTGTCGACCTTTCTCTTGATGATTTTTGTGCAGCTATTAAGGTACCTCAATGGGGATCATGTAGAAAGATTAAGGAGAGACCAGAACCACTCATGGATTTATACGCAGAAATTTGCCAAGGGAGTAACTTCTCGAAGGAGAGTGGAAAAATCCGTAACATTCATTTTCCCTCCATTCGCTACTTTGCCTACTTTATTTCCAAGTGTGTTCTTGCTAGGAAAACTGCTAATAAGTTATCTTCGTTTGATCCAGCATTTATCTCTGCTGCTCTTAGACGAGATAGGTCTTACAACTTGGGTGCTTTGATAGCTTTCCGTCTTGCTGCTAACCGTGAGAAAGGTGGAATTTGTGGAGGCCTCATTGCTTCTCATTTACTAGCATTGCATGGTTTAGTGCCTCATCATCTAGACCTACAGTTTCCCATAGAGAGGCTTGATCTTAATTCCATGATATAGCATAAATTTGTTTCCTCGTGGGCTAGTATGAGTGAGTTATCTTATGAAATAACATTTCTCAAAGCTGGTTGGAGAAAGAGCAAGTCCGAGCGTGTTGTTCTTTTGCCTGCACCTATTTTATTTAACCTTGATAACAGGGAAGGATGGTCCCTCACTGAGGAGGAGCTTGATACATACTTGGGAGAGCCCTCCCAACAGGAGCAGGACACTAGAAGGGAGGTCACAGATGATTCGGTCCATCCCTCGAATGAGGGCGAGTCTTCATATCAGCAGCCCGCTTATGATTGGGGAGCTTCTTCTTCTCATGGTCCCAGCTACGACCATTCTTACCAAGATCCGCCCGCTTGGAACCCCTATTCGTACATGGATTGATACCCACTTAGGCCAAAAGCCTAAGCTTGGGGGGAGGTACGTCGACACCGCACTCATCTCCATATCATGTTGCGTCGGTACTTTGTATATTCATGTTTTCGTTCTCTTTTTAGTTTTCGTTCTTCTTTGCTTTTGCTTTCTAAAAACACAAAAAGACCATAAATATTTTTGTTGTTTCTCTTTGGTTTGCTTCTTCTTTTTGCCTGCTTTGTTTGAACTTTTTGAAAAACCCAAAAAGATTTTACTTTGCTTGTTTTTCCCTTTTGGTTCTTGTTTAAAAATCGAAAACACCAAAAATATTTGTCCTTCTTCTTTGGTTTTTGCGAGTTTGCTACAGGGTTCGGCAGTCCTCAGTGGATATTGGTTTCATATTATTATTCAAGCCACACAAGTGAAGAGCAATAATGAGGATCAATGACAACTTGAGGCGTGGTACGAGGCTGGTAACGAACTCTATTTGTTTTTATTTTGTACATATACTCATCATTGTGAGCTTGCTTAGTCTGTTCAAGTAGGGTGTATGTTATCTTTGGATGCTTAGTAGTTCTTGCTTTCTTATGATTAGCTCCAGCTCGCTAATAGTTTGTAGCATGTCTTATGAATGTTTGCTTGCATTAGTCTATTCATAAATTGGCATGACACCGCGGTATCCTCCTCTGAATGTTTCATATGAATTGACTTGGCACATGCTCACGCATGCACATGCCTGTGATAATCAGTTAAGCCTTGATGAATTATTTTGCCTTGAGGATCTTGAATCACTTTCATGCCATGAGTAGTCCTATTTTGTTGCAAGCATGATAATGACAGCTATTTCTCTCTCGTTTGTCGCTTCCTTACTATTGCTAGCCTTCACTTTCACTGAGTATGTTTTACTCAAGTTCCCAACTCCCTAAACCAAATATTTCCAAAGTGTCCACCATACCTACCCATTAGCATCATTTGCTACCTCCATGTATATTCAATATGCCTTGTTTTCTTCCGAATAAAATGTTTGCTTGTTATGAGAAAGTTAGTTCGTAAAGCTCTCACGAACTTGATGGCACACTTTATTTTCTTGCACTTAATAAACCTGAACCATTGCATCCTTCTTTGTTGCGCATATGCTTGCGCTTTATGAGTTGAAGTTAGCAGAACCATGTATCATGGGGACCGCTTTCAACACTTCATAGGTACTTTGTACCTAGTTGATATCATGCTCTTTTGCTTATGGATCCCGGCGGTGTGAAATAAAAGTGGAACTTGTAAGATCATGGAGTTTGTATGTATGTTAGAGAAACGCCTGGGCCGCTAGCCTAAGCCATGCCTAATCATGGTGGAAACTTGCAGCATAACCATAATGAGCATTCTATGAAGCATCCTCAATAAAAATATATGCACATAGTAAATAAAAAGATCGCCGAGATGCTCATTGTCTGCTTGCCTTGTTATTTTGATTATGGGATAGCTCCCATGTCATGTGCAAGGGGTACCCCGTTGGCGGTTCTCTATGATACGTATATGCTTACAATGACAAGAGCTTACTTGTGACTGAAGTTGAGTAGCATGAGGATCGGTCTTCGTAAGTAAGGGGCATGAGACTTTGATTTATAACTTTTCAAGCATATCCTCTTAGTTGTGTCACTTTCACCTTAACCACATTAAAGATGCTTATGATAGGGGCAATGAGAGCTCAAAGCTAACAAGTACCATACTTTCAGCATTTGGAAGCCTTTCAAATTATTCAAAACATTTTTCTTTACTTGTTGAGTCTCCACATATTCTTTGAGCACCTTCTTCAGAGCATAGTTGTCATTCTTTGTGTTTGTCCATTACTTGATTATTTGTGTTATGACTTTGATGCTTGTATCCTTGATATCTTTACTTCTAGTCATCACTTGAACTTCAGAGGTGCCTTGATATTCATAATCAAAGGCAAGCGAGATACCACTCTATCATACCTTTCTATGAGCACTATAATGTTGCTTATGTTTGTGCCTCATGCTACTTATTATTCTTGAGTTGGAATCTCTTCATAGCTTGCAATGAATATTAAGTAGACTCAGTTGCATACTCTTTATTATGAACTATTTAATTAGTTGATCGCATTGCTGAGAATATTTACATCTTATGAAGCAAATGTGTTCGTGAAAGTTCTTTTATCGCACAGTTTTCAACTGAATTTCTTGAGGACAAGCAATAAGCTAAGATTGGGGGGAGTTGATACGTCCAAAACGTATCTACTTTCCCGAACACTTTTGCTATTGTTTCTCCTATATACTTGTGTGATTTGGATACAACTAATGCGGACTGACGCTGTTTTCAGCAGAATTGCCTTGGTGTCTACTTTTCGTTCAGAAAATCAACTATCAGGAAAAATCCCGGAAAATATGCCAAAAATCCTATTTCACCCGAAGACTCCAGGAGCCAGAATACGAGACGGAGAAGAGCCAGGGGTGGCCACACCACCTGATGGCGCGGGCTAGGCCAGGCCGCGCCAGGGGGTGGTGTGGGCCCCCTAGGCACCCCCTCGGTCTCCCTCTTCGCCTATAAGAAGCCTTCTGACCTAAAAACTTTGGGGGTTTTGACGTTTTTCCAGAAAGAGTTCCTCTCCACCGCCACCACCAGATTCCACGAAACAGCACCAGAAACTCCGTTCTGGCACCCTGCCGGGACGGGGAATTGGAGGAGATCATCGCCATCTTCATCACCATCGCTTCTCCATCGACCATCCATGTTTCCCCCATCTATGAGTGAGTAATCCCCCGTTGTAGGCTATGGGGATGGTAGGGATTGGATGAGATCGTTCATGTAATGGCATCAGATTGTTAGGGCATGGTGCCTAGTATCTTTTATTAGTGCTTTATGAATTTGTTCCGACTTGTTGTGCTTAATGCTTGTCACTAGGGCCCGAGTGCCATGATTTCAAATCTAAACATGTTATTGATTCATTATGATAGTATTGTTTTTGGTCTTATCTACAAGTTGTATACACACGTTGTTGTCCGGAACCTATGGCCCCGAAGTGGCGATGTAAATCGGGATAACCGGAAGGGAATGGCTTTGATGTGAGGATCACATGTGTTCACGGAGTGTTAATGCTTTGCTCGGTGCTCTATTAAAAGGAGCACCTTAATTGCCGATAGTTCCTTTGAGGCCCAGCAAACGGGCTGGCAGGACAAAAGATGTTGTGCAAGTTCTCATTGCGAGCACGTATGACTATATATAGAACACATGCCTAGGATTATCTAGTACTTGGATGCTTTATCTTATTTATCTACAATTGCCCTATGTTCTGATTGTTATTTGAATTGTCTTGTCCATGCAACGCCCGTCTATCCATCCCTATGGCTACCGCACTCGAATCCCACTGTTTACTGCTATTGTTACTACTGTCTTTGCTTTACTACTGTTGCTACTTTGCTATTCCTACTACAAAACTGTTGCTACTGATAAACTGCTGTGAGCAAGATTGTTTCCAGGTGCAGCTGAATTGACAACTCAGTTGTTAAGGCTTATAAATATTCTTTGGCTCCCCTTGTGTCGAATCAATAAATTGGGTTTCACTTCCCTTGAAAATACTGCGATACACCCCCTATACTTGTGGGTCATCAAGCACCCAAAGTAATGGTCATAAAGGTACCTCCAGCAGCAGAATCCAATAGGTTCCTTGAAGAATAGTTCAATCCTGCATAAAAAGTTTGGATGATCATCCAAGCAGTCAGTCCATGAGTGGGACAATTCTTTACCAAAGATTTCATTCTTTCCCAAGCTTGAGCAACATGTTCATTATCAAGTTGTTTAAACTTCATTATTTCACTTCTCATGGATATAATCTTAGCAGGAGGATAGTATTTTCCAATGAAAGCATCTTTGCATTTAGTCCGAAAATCAATACTATTCCTAGTTAAGGAATTCAATCATTATTTGGCTTTTCCTCTCAAAGAGAAAGGAAACAATTTCAGTTTAATAATATCACCATCTATATCACTATGCTTTTGCATCTCACAAAGTTCAACAAAGTTATTTAGATGGGAAGCGGCATCTTCATTACCAATACCAGAAAATTGTTCTCTCATAACAAGATTGAGCAAAGCAGGTTTTATCTCAAAGAAAGTAGCTTCAGGAACATATGGAGCAATAGGTGTGCTCATAAAATCATTGTTGTTGGTGCTAGTGAAGTCACACAACTTAGTGTTTTCAAGAGTAGTCATTTTTTGGGTTTTCAAATAAGAAAGCAAACTAGTAAAACTATTTTTTTGTGTTTTTGATAACAAAACAAGCAAACAAAGCAAAAAGAAACTAAGCAAAACAAAAATAACAAAGTAAAGAGATTGGTTATGAGGGACTCCCCTTGTGAAGATGTCCTTGACTCCCAGGCAATGGCGCCAGAAAATCGCTTGATGGCTCAATGCACGGCGCCCAGAAAAATGCTTGATGGCGGTGTTGATGTAGAGCTCATTGGGAACTCCAAGAGGAAGGTATGATGAGCACAGCAGCAAGTTTCCCTCAGTTATGAAACCAAGGTTTAATCGAACCAGTAGGAGTAAGGAAACACCCCAAAGGTGTCACTAGCTGAGCTTTGGCAGGGCGCACTACCGGTAGTAGCAACGTGGAGACCTGCACAACACAACCACAGAACTTTGTCCCCAACTTGCGATGAGGTTGTCAATCTCACCGTGTTTTGCGGTAAACAAAGGATTAAACGTATCGAATGGAAAGAAGTAAAAGTTTGCAGAAAGTAAACACAAAGCAGTAAATAGTTGTAGATTGTATGTAAAGAAAAGAGGACCTGGATCCATAGTTCACTAGAGGTGGCTCTCCTTAGATAAATAACATGCTAGGTGAACAAATTACAGCGGGGCAATTGACAAACACCGAGAAAGCAATACATGCATATACTAATCATCTTGACTCCTTTGAGACTTGATTGGGCATTACAACATTATACATAGACCGTCATCCAACTGCATCTATGACTAATAATCCACCTTTAGGTTATCATCCGAACCCCTCCAAAGATTAAGTTGCAAGCAACAGATTATTGCTTTACGAATTGCGTGTAAAGTAAACAATATGATTGTTCTATGAACAAAGGATTGTTGTTTTCTCCCTAGTAGCAACAGCACATCTAGTACCTTAGAGATTTCTGTCACTTCCCCGGATTACCAGAGGCATGAACTCACTATCGAGCATAAATACTAACTCTTGGAGTTGCTAGCATCTACTTGGCCAAGATAGCTACTAACAACGGAAAGCGTGCAAGATCACAAATAACAAAGACATGATATAATCAATAATCAATCTGAAATAGCATCTCAATATCCATCGGATCCCCGCAAACACAACATGCAAAATTACAAATAGATGATCTTGATCATGAACGGAGCTCACAAGATCTAGACATGAAAGCACAAAGGAAGAGAACCAGCCATCTAGCTACTACATGGATCCATAGTCCAAGGATGAACTACTCACGCATCACACCGGAGGCTTGCATGGTGATGAAGAAGGCCTCCAGGGTGAATTCCCTCTCGGAGGTGCCGAGAAGAGCTTCAGATCCCTCCCGATCTAGGGATGGAGATGACGGCGGCTATAGACTCTTTCGTGGATTTTTGATCGGGTACTTAGGGTTTTCGTCCCGAGGGCATCTTATAGTCGGAAGGGGAGGCCGAGGGGGTGCCTGGGCTGGCCACACCACCCCCTGGCGCGGGCCAGGCCTGGCCGCACGGCCAGGTGGTGTGGCCGCCCTCTGGCCCCTCTCCGTCTCGTATTCTGGCACTTGATGACTTCCGGAAAAATAGGCACTTTGGCTTTTGTCCCGTCCAATTCCGAGAATATTCATTTTCTGACCTTCTGAACCAAAACAGCGGAAAAGCAGCACTTGGCACTATGGCTCTTGTTAATAGGTTAGTCCAAGAAATCATATGAAAAGTACTCCAAAGTTGGAACAAAACACAAGAAAGTGGATAAAACCAAGCATGGAACATCAAAAATTATAGATACATTTGCAATGTATCAGCGTGCTAGAAAATCATGCATTCTTGCACAAATTGACGCATCTAGATTTTCATTCTCTTCTAGTAAAACAAACTCTCGAGGTGCCTCAATGTAATAAGAAAACCTGAATAGCCACTAGTGGGACTATCATGGAAGTCATCCAATAGTTAGTAATGAATGCATCACCAGCAGGCAACCACAATAGATTCCTATAACGGATGACACCATCCCAAAGGGTATAATGAGCATCCTCCTCTACATTATAATAGATAAACCTTCCAACATGGACTTAGCATCTAGGTACTTATGGTACATATCAGTTACTTCACATAATCCCCAGGCTAGAGGACTGGCTTGCTCTCGATCTTCCTTTGTCTTAACCATGATAAAAGGGAATCAAAGTCACTATAACTCACTGACATATAACATCAGAATCCAGCATGTCCTGAATTTGTCTTTCAATTTCATTCTTTAACTCAAGAGAATGGCGGTAGGGATGAATCTTCACCGGACTGGTTCCATCCATAAGAGGAATTCTTTAATCACAAGCATTCCTGGGTGGCAAAGTATTTGGAGAAGAGAAAAGAATTTTACAAAGAGGTTGTTTCTTGACAATTTCTTAGAGCAGCTACAATCCTACTACAGTACGATCAAACAAAACGGGTGATTCTCCTTGTAAGAGAATAGCATACCGATCATGCATAAAGGACGATCATTTCTATCGCCAATAGGGGTGGGCAAAAAAACCGAGGACCGGAAACCGGACCCGCAAAACCCGAGACCGAACCCGAATAGACATGGAAACGAAATTTTGGTTGTTACCTCGGTTAGCAAATGTTAGGAACCGAGTTTAGATCGGTGAGTTCGGTCACTAGACTTGGTTGACCGAATAACCGAAAGTTAAGTAGGAGTGCCAAAGACAAACGGATGTAAGCCCAATAGCCCATTTACTACTTCCACATAAGCCTTTTTCCTAGACTTATCTCGACCCAAACATGGGAAGCTCCTCAGGATCCACGCACGGACCTAAAGCAGCGCTGCCATATCCATTCACCTTCCCCGTGAAACCCAGCGGTAGCGGGCGGTGCCCATGGCTCCTTCACGGCCGCAGGCGATGCACAAAAATCCCGCGACTGCTTGAAATGATCTCCGTGGATCCTCCCGGTGCCCTGAAGGGCAATACTGAGTCGTCGTCTTGGGAGGCAAGACCCAACGTAGCTTTCCATTATGTCCGTGTATGCTTGCATATTGCCCACGACTCGTGCTCAGCTTTGCGCTGAAGGCGTTGTCCACATCCGTTTCGACTGAATCTGCCACCGCCATGGCGTCCTAGTCCGCCACCGCTGTAGCGATGAGCCCTAAGAAATCTTCCTTGAGCTTCTCATGGGATCGGTCATTGGCGGTCGTGACCGTCTCTCAAAAATCGCATTCCCTTTCGGCGAGAGGCTCCCCATGAGCTCATGTCTGCCTCGCTCCGTGGGGGCATTCGGTCGAGTATCGTGGGGGTGAAGAATATCCAGCTTGAAGTAGTGGCTGGATCTATGGCCTAAACTAGAAAATGTTAGGGTATCAATCAATCCTCTCAACATATGGCTAGTTCATTTTGGCTCGATGAATTGCTTCGAGCGAGTCCGGAATTTGCGGAGGAAGTATATTACAAGCTAAACAGCAACCGCCGTATTTGAGACCAAGTTCTCACACAACACTAACAGAATATTAATACACTAACGAGTCCATGCTTGTGGTGGATAACGAGTAGAAGGCCTCCGGTTCCTCTTCATGGGCTGGGCCTCGTCTTCACTCCGGGTCCTCTCTTGTGACGTAGCTGTTGGGTTGCTAACATCCTTGGCAATCCCCTCCGGGAACACATTTGACTTGATTCTGACATTTGGAGGACACATCCTACGGATCTTCTTGCATTGCTCGTAGCTTAGGGAAGAATCATGAAAATACATGTTCATTTCCACACTTTTAAGCTTTATTACACTGGTGGAAAAATGGCCTCTAGTCTCGGTTCATAAGGGCCATTGGTCCCGGTTCCAGAACCGGGACCAATCACTCGGGACTAATGCTAGTCCCGGTTCGCGCATGAACCGGGACCAATGGGTCTCCACGTGGGCGGGCGAGCTACGAGGGGGGTGGATCATTGGTCTCGGTTCGTGGGAAAAACCGGGACCAGTGGGTCCCCACGTGGCAGCACCAGAGATGGGCGGGGGTGGATCATTGGTCCCAGTTCTTGGCACGAACCGGGATCGTTGGTCTCTGTGTCACGGCAGGATTTTCGGGCTATTTTTCTGCCGCGGCAGGGTTTTGTGCCGCGGCAGGATTTCGGGCTATTTTTCTGCCACGGCAGGATTTTTTTTATAAATTTAATGGTACTACAGATATACAACAATAATGAAACCATGATATATATATTACACATCATGCATGATCACAAATATATACACCGTCCCATCCGTCTTCTTGGTCGAAACATATTATAATTACAAACGATACTCTCACACGAATTTGATCTAATTTATACTTCTTTTATACACTTCACCCTTTCAAATGAAGTGGGTAATAGTATTCTCCTTTCGGATCTATGACTTGTTCTAACAAGAATCCGGCAATTTTCTTTTGAATTGCTTGCACGTGTTCTTGTGATAGAAGACCGTCCCGCATCCGTTCGATCTAATATAAAGAAGGGGATCAATATATATGAATGAAACTAAACACAATTGGTGGTAATAAAATAAAGTTGTGATTATTGTTTATCGTACTTCAATTTTTGATGTTCCGGTCCCTTCTTCTTTGGTCGTCTGGCGAATGAACTCGCAGACATAGTATCCACATAAGTTATTCCCGGCTTCCTGCCTCAAGCACTTTACGAGAACGGAGTTCAATCAAAATAATAATCAAGCATGATAATGGTGGTATTGAAACTAGAATCAAAGAGATGCGTGGATCTAGCAAGTAGTACTTACAGGCAATGGTTGAAATGTAAGCTCTGGCTTCCAAACACCCCTAGTTTTGGCGGTGAACCGTTTCCAAGCCCACTGGTGGCATTCCTGCATGTCCGCTCACTTTTCTAATGGTGTGCTTTTCGAGTCCAGGACTTTTACTACTCCGGTGTCAACAGAAATGATTAAAATAATATAGTGGAAGCTTGACACACTAACAAAATATAACACGAGTCAATTATATACTTAACATCGAGTAATCGAAAATAGAATATGTACAAGACAGTAACACTCACGCAGCGTTGTAAGGAAATAGTATTTCCCTTCTGTTGCTGAAATACTTCAACGCTTTGAACAAGTTATCCTCTGTCTCTTTGGGATTTGTTTTTAGAGTAACTTCATGAACGAAATTACAGTCAACAAACCCAAGTTCAAAGATTTGTCCTTTGTTGCATTCTTAAATCTTCATTCTGCATATATAATTAGTATAGTGATTAGTAAGATTATACAAGCAACAAATGAGATGAGCTAGAAAGACTTAATTACAGAAATTAATAATACTTACAAACAATAGGCACTGACGATAGCTTTGTCGAGGGCGTCTTGTTGGTAAAACTTAAATAACTCTGGAAATTCAATCAGTATGAAGTCATCTCCATGACCGTAATGGTGGTGTTTATATGCAGCATAGATCCAGTTTTTGGAATCAGCACAGGCTTGGATGTACCATTTATGCAATCTTCGTTTTTTTGTTGGTAGATCTTTGACTAAGTCGGGTTTGACGAGAGGAGCCATGTACTGGTACACGTATGCTGTTTCTTTGTACCCCTCGAACTCATGCATACGGCTCATGTACTCAGTAATAGACAGTCCATATAATTGGGATTTTTCTCCATACAGTCGAATAAACTCCGGATCAATGTTTGGATCATGCCGCTCCTGGATCATCCACTCATTGGTATCATACACTTTGAGCGGTTCGATCGATTGATTTTTCTGTTGTCCGAGCTGGGCAACTTCTTTCCCGACTCTCCACTCTTTTGCCTCAGCCGACTTGGTAATAGAGCGATTATAGTCTGATGTGAGCGCTATGGGTTGGTGAAGCTAAATCTTAAGCGCGGCTGCTTTGGCTTTGTCTTCTGCGGTGACCGGGAAAAATGCCTCTATCGGCGTTTTCTTGTTAGCCATGTCAATCTTCCACTTTTTATAATGGGCAGTTGCGGCCGCATCAGTTTCCTCATCTGTCTTCTCGCAAGGTAGCTTCTTCATATTCTGATAAGGTACTCTTGGGAGGGGCAATTGCTTACGTTTCGGTGATCGGAACGTGCTCTTCTTCTTCTTGGTGGTCTTGCTTATAGTATACTTCCGCTTTTGTCTCTGAGGCTCAGGGGACGGAGACGGCTGACACGGCGGTGGAGATGGCTGAGGCGGTGATGGAGACGGTTGCGCTGAGCGGTGAGGCGGTGAAGGCGACGGTTGCGCTGGAGAATGGTGAGGTGGCGGCGAAGGTGGATTGCTGCTCTGAGGAGTGGGTGGCCTTGGCGGCACATAATTTGGAAGCATGATGCGCTCCTTTAGCCATAGAATAGTCCCCCATTTGGCTTCTCCAAGTTGAGTCAGCTCTATATCTTCCCCTACAGGGTGGTCTAGCTTCAGCTCCTCAAAATCTTCCTTCACCTCATCCACCGTGACGACAGTGTACCCTTTTGGAACCGGTCTGCAATGCCAAGTTGGGTTAGGCCCAATTGGTACAGCCATGCTGATCGCCGCCGTCACCCTTAAGTTCATAACCTGCACCTTTAGCTCACAAGTTGTTGTCTCCGTGATATCATCCACTGGGTAGCGTTTAGGAGGAGATGTCGTCGGTGCATCATCATCAACATCATGGAGCTGCGTGGAAGCGACGCTGCTTTTCTTATTCGATGGGGCGCCGATACCCTCGAATGCAGCTTCTACCACGTGCCGCTGAGATTGGCCGCTAGTACCTTGCTGGCTAAGTATGTCGAGTTGATCCTGGTGCCGCTTTAATAGTTCTTCTACATTACGCAGCCGGTCTGCAGCGGCCGCTTTCTTAGCTGCCTCCCTTTCCTTTCTCCTCTGATGGCTTTTATTGGGATATCTCTTCATTTCCCGGGGGAAGGCAACCTTCCATGACTTGGAGCCTAGTGTGCCTGTGTGCGTGCCATGCCGTGTTCAGGATTTTAAGGGCCCGTGTGAGCTCGCTGCCTCTCTATCGGGAACGAACCGTCTCGCTGCAACATCATCTACTGCATTTCTAATATCGTTGATGGGCAGTAGGGGATCATCTTTGTGTTTCTGATTATATATTGCCCTCCCTTCTTTGTCCAACGTGCCCCCATGGCCATAAAACCAGTTTCTCGCCCGTGGTGTCCATGTTGCGGGCTCTGGTCTGATCCCGGCAGTTATGTAATTGACCTCAAGTGCATCCCACTTAGGCATGCAACCGGCGTAGCCAGCAGGCCCCATGTTATGATGGTATAGTTTCTTAGCAGCGTTCTCCGTATTTATCCTAGACCTTTCCTAAGCTTTCTCTGATGTCTTGTAGTTCACAAAATCCTCCCACTGGTGTCTTAACTTAGCATAGCCGGCTTCATCGAAATTCGGAGTCTTCTCTACCTTGACAAAGTTATGGTACAGTTTCTTCTTCCAGTTCTTGAATGCATCGGCCATCTTGCTGAGAGCAAACTTCTTGACTCTTTGCACAAGCTCCCTTCTTGCTCTCTCCTCCTCATCTGGAGTCACATCTGGTTCCGGCAGGAGGAAATTAGTCATGAGCTTGTCAAAAAGCTTATCTTTGGCGTTGTCGCCGACATTCGGGACTCCACCGCCGCTTGGCCAATTCCATTCTTGAACGGTGATCAGGATGTAGTCCCTCACAATAAGTCTTCATTGCTTGACAAATTTTCTTGCGACATCGACGGGAGCTTGCGGTTCGCCATCTACACCAACCACGTCGATCCTATACCTCACAGTGTCATCCAACTTTTTTGTTGGGCCTCGTTTCGTTCTTACGGAAGAAGTTATCGATCCGGAAGGCTAAAAGAAGAAAGAGTGTTAATATATGCATGTATATATAGACAACAGCATTTTAATTACAAAAATACATATATACACCTCGCCGGTGTTTGCGAGATTTAAGGTTCCGCCGGAGCCGTCGCCTTCTTCCTTATCGGCTTCTACCCTGTCCCAGCCTTCGGCTTCTACCTCACTGGAGCCGTCTCCTCGGTTGAGAGACTCATCTCCCTGACCGGAATCGTTCAGAAACTCACTCGTGACATCGATATCGATATCGATATCTTCATTTTCGCAGATCATCCCTTGGAGGATGTTTTCCTGATGTGTTGGATCCATAGTATCTGCAAGTTAAACAATCAACACATGGCATCGATAATGATATGACAAGTTAAACATAGTTGAAATTTAACCCTAAGGCATGCTTGGAAATTTAAGTGGGATCCGAATGGTCCAAACCCTAGTACAGGAGAGACCCCGAAATCACCTACGAGGGGTTGATTTCAATCTCTTATTAAACTTGTAATTAAAGTTGTTTAACAATGCATGATTATGAGTCTATTGTGTAGATCTCATTTTTCTGAACATTTTGATATATTATACATATTTTTCTGACTTAGAAATAATTAGTTATTGAATTTATAAGATTAAACTCTTTTCTGAAATTATTTAAACAAATATTAAACTTTTATTGCGTCAGCATAGGTAAAGGCTGACGTCACCTAAGGCCGGGAGCCTTTTCTCACAGATGCACTGCCTACCCACAGTGACTGACTAGTGGGGCCAGGGCCACGTCGGGCTGCCACGCTGGCAGAGCTTACTCGACGCCCACGTCGGTCGGCGATGGTTAGCGGCACTAGAGTGCTTGATGGAACGCGCAGAAGGTCGGGTTCGAACGAGCGCGTCGCGAGGAAGCTAACGGTGGTCGCGCCACCCCTTATTGGCCATCGGAGCGTCATCTGCGAAAGCGGCCGACGGCGGCGGACAGTGGCGCTCGGTGACAGACGGTGGTGGAGAGAGAGAGAGAAAGGAGAGGTCCTGGAGGACCAGCGGCTCACCACGAAGATGATGGACGGCTCGACGAGGCCGGAGGAGCTCGGAAGCAGCGGCAACCGTGACGGCCGGAGTCGGAGCAGACGGTGATCGTGGCGTCGATTTCCAGCGTGCGCGGTCGATTCCTCAGACGGTGGTGGCGCGGCGGCGGTGGGCGTCGATGGCGTGAAGCGGCCGCTCCGGATTTGGGCAGCCTGCCGGCATGATTTTGCTCCACCGCAAGTTTTCCTTAGCCGTGTGTCGATGTGCTCTGTGAATTGGGGGGAGTTGGGGAGGAGGAAGGTCGGGGCTGTTAACTGTACAGACCATTGGTCCCGTGTCATCCCAATAACCGAGACCAAAGGACCAACGGTCCCGGTTCGTGCCACCAACCGGGACCAAAGGTCTGGGGCACGAGCGTTATTGTGCTGCCACGTGCACGGCCTTTGGTCCCGGTTAGTCCTACCACCTGGGACCAAAGGACCAACGGTCCCGGTTCGTGCCACCAACCGGGACCAAAGGTCTGGGGCATGAGCGTTGTTGTGCTGCCACGTGCACGGCCTTTGGTCCCGGTTAGTCCTACCACCTGGGACCAAAGGACCAACGGTCCCGGTTCGTGCCAACAACCGGGACCAAAGGCGTGTTAATGGCAGCGCGCGCATCCAAGGATCTGATGGGTTCGTAGCATGGAAAACAAAAAATTTCTACCGCAAGAACGAACAAAACCCAGATCTAATCTAGATAAAAGCTAAGATCTAATCTACTAGACATGAGCAACGAGATAGATCGGTACTAACCCTCGTAGAACCGAAAGCGTTAACGAGATTAGATCTCGTGGATGATGTAGTCGCTCACTTGCCGATCTCAAGATCGTGTGGACGATCCTTCCGGCGGTCACACGTCATGAGTCGGCAGACCTTCCTCTCCCGTTCCGGCGAGCGGAGGTAGTAGATCTTCTCCACGGAATCCCAGCACGACGGCGTGGTGGTGGTGGTGGAGATGAGAATTCTGCAGGATTCGCCTATGCCTGCAGGAAGAAGCGTGGAGGAGAGGCGGCTGAGATTGGGAGTTATGAGACAAGAGGGGGCGCCTCCCTTCTATTTAAAGGAGGGAGGCGCAGAGGGGAGTCCTAGTAGGACTCCTCCTCCTGGGTCAAGGGTTGGGGAGAATCCTCCTCCCCACGAATCCGCAGTAGTGCCCCACCTGGTCTCCTTGATCCCTTTCTTGGTTTTCAAGCAAACTCCAAGAAATCCTCTAGAACCTTCCAGAACATTCCGAAACCTTCTAGAATCTCCATACAAACACTCCGGAACATTTCCTAACTTAGAAAATGATCCCCAATATATGAATCTCATTCTCCGGACCATTCCGGATCTCCTCGTGATGTCTCGGATCCATTCCGAGACTCCGAACAACATTCGGTCTCCAACGCAAATTCCATATCTACTTCAAACAACTTCGAACCTTAAGTGTGTCACCCTACGGTTCGTGAATATGCAGACATGATGAAGACACCTCTCCCATCAATAACCATCAGCGGGATCTGGAGATCCATAATGGCTCCCACATACTCAACGATTACTTCATGATCGAATGAACCAATTAACATATGAAACCAATTCCCTTTGTCTCGCGATATTCTACTTATCCGAGGTTTGATCGTCGGTATCTTCATACCTAGTTCTTCCTCACATCGATAAGTACTCTTTACTTGTTCCATGTTATGTCATCCCTTGTGACCTAGTCACATGCTTGCAAGCTATCTAGATGACATTCCACCGAGAGGGCCCAGAGTATATCTATCCGTCATATGGATGGACAAATCCCAATCTTGGTCTATGCGCTTCAACACATACTTTCAGAATACCCAATGACACTTTTATAACCACCCAGTTACGAAGCGGCGTTTGATGTCATCAAAGTACCCATCTGGTGATGGTGATTAACATAACCTCATGGTCGAAGGATTAGGTTACTATGTATTTCAAAGCTTACAGCAATACGAACTTAATGACTTGATCTTATGCTACGCTTACTATGGGTGTGTGTCCATCATATCATTCTCCTAATGATATAACCTTGTTATTAATCACATCCAATGTCTATGATCAGGAAACCATGATCATCAATCAATCAACAAGCTAGTTTAACAAGAGGCTTACTAGGGACTCTTTTATGTTTACAAAACACACATGTATTAGAGTTTCCTTATAATACAATTATAGCATGGGATGTAAACATTCATCATAAACACAAAGATATAATAATAACCACTTTTATTATTGTCTCTTGGGCATATCTCCAACAGTCTCCCACTTGCACTAGAGTCAATAATCTAGATTACATGGTAATATACCGAACACCCATGGCGTTCTGGTGTTGGTCATGCTTTGCTCTAGGGAGAGGTTTAGTCAACGGATCTGCTACATTCAGATCAGTGTGTACTTTGCAAATCTTTATGTCACCATCTTGGACATACCCGCGAATAGCATGAAAATGTAGCTTGATGTGCTTCAGCTTGCTATGTGACCTTGGCTCCTGTGCATTAGCTATGGCACCTGTGTTGTCACAGTAGATGGCCATCGGGTCTAACGCACTGGGAACCACGCCAAGTTCAGTAATGAACTCCTTCATCCATATGCCTTCTTGTGCAGCCTCCGAAGCAGCTATGTATTCCGATTCAGTTGAAGATTTCGCCACAACGCTCTGCTTGGCACTCCTCCAGCTTATTGCAGCACCATTCAAAATAAATACGTATCCAGACTGTGACTTCGAGTCATCTGGATCGGTGTTCCAACTAGCATCAGTGTAACCATTTACAACAAGTTGTTCATCACCTCCATAAGAAAGAACCATATCCTTAGTCCTATTCAGGTACTTTAGGATATTCTTGACCGTTGTCCAAAGGTTCCATTCCAGATCACTTTGATATCTGCTAGTCAAACTAACGGCATGTGCTATATCCGGTCTCGCATACAAAGATGGCATAGATGATAGAACCTATGGCCGAGTCATAGGGAATTTTATTCATCTTTTCTCTATCTTCTGCCGTAGCTGGACTTTGATTTTTACTCAAGGTCTTACCTGACAACATGGGCACGAACCCTTTCTTGCTCTCTTCCATTCTAAACTTCTTTAGAACTTTATCTAAGTATGTACTTTGTGAAAGCGCTATTAGGCGTCTTGATCTATCTCTATAAATCTTGATGCCTAGAATATATGCCGCTTCGCCAAGATCCTTCATCGAAAAACTATTATTCAAATAGGTTTTGACGCTATTAAGAAGTTCTATATCATTCCCAATCAACAATATGTCATCTACATATAGTACTAGGAATACTACAGAGCTCCCACTCACTTTCTTGTAAATACAAGCTTCTCCATAAGTTTGTATAAATCCAAAGTTTTGATTACTTTATCAAAACGTTGATTCCAACTCCGGGATGCTTGCTTCAGTCCATAAATGGAGCGCTGAAGTTTGCATACCTTGTCAGCATCTTTAGGATCGACAAAACCCTTGGGTTGTACCATATACAACTCTTCCTCAATGTCACCATTAAGGAACACTGTTTTGACATCCATCTGCCAAATATCATAATCGAAATATGCAGCGATTGCTAACATAATCCTCACAGACTTTAGCTTCGCTACTGGTGAGAAAGTCTCATCGTAGTCAACTCCTTGAATTTGTCGGAACCCTTTTGCGACAAGTCGAGCTTTATAGACGGTAATATTACCATCAGCATCTGTTTTTCTTTTGAAAATCCATTTGTTCTCGACAGCCTTTCGGCCATCCGGTAAGTCCACCAAAGTCCATACTTGGTTTTCGTACATGGATCCCATTTTAGATTTCATGGCTTCTAGCCATTTGTCGGAATCTGGGCTCACCATAGCTTCTTCATACGTCGCAGGGTCATCAGTGTTGTCCACTAACATGACGTTCAAGGCAGAGTCATACCACTCAGGAGTGGTACGGACCCTCGTTGACCTACAAGGTTCAGTAGTAACTTCGTTCGAAGTTTCATGATCATCATCATTAGCTTCCTCTCCAGTTGGTGCAGGCGGCAAAGAAAAAACTTCCGGTGCTGCGCTACTCTCAATTCCGAAAGAAGGTTCAATAACCTCGTCGAGTTCTACTTTCCTTCCAGTCACTTCTTTCGAGAGAAATTCCTTCTCCAGAAAGGATCCATTCTTAGCAACGAAAACTTTTCCTTCGGATCTATGATAGAAGGTATACCCAATTGTTTCTTTAGGGTATCCTATGAAGACGCATTTCTCTGCTTTGGGTTCAAGCTTATCGGGTTGTAACTTCTTTACATACGCTTCGCAGCCCCAAACTTTAAGGAACGACAACTTAGGTTTCTTACCAAACCATAATTCATACGGTGTCGTTTCAACGGATTTAGATGGTGCCCTATTTAAAGTGAATGCGGCTGTCTCTAATGCATAGCCCCAAAATGATAACGGTAAATCTATAAGAGACATCATAGACCGAACCATATCTAAGAGAGTTCGATTACGACGTTCGGACACACCATTACGCTGTGGTGTTCCCGGCGGTGTCAACTGTGAAAGTATTCCACATTTCTTTAAATGCATGCCAAACTCATAACTCAGATATTCACCTCCGCGATCAGAACGCAGAAACTTAATCTTCTTGTTACGATGATTTTCCACTTCACTTTGAAATTCCTTAAACTTCTCGAAAGTTTCGGATTTATGTTTCATAAAGTAGACATACCCATATCTACTCAAGTCATCCGTGAAAGTGAGAACATAACGATATCCACCACGCGATGCTACACTCATTGGACCGCACACATCGGTATGTATTATTTCCAATAAGTCTGTAGCTCGCTCCATTATACCAGAAAATGGAGGTCTTAGTCATTTTTCCCATTAGACATGCTTCGCATCTTTCAAGTGATTCAAAATCAAGTGATTCAAGAAGTCCATCAGAATGGAGTTTCTTCATACGCTTCACTCCAATGTGACCAAGACGACAGTGCCACATGTATGTAGAATTATCATTCAATTTTATTCGTTTAGCATCTATGTTGTGAACATGTGTATCACTACTATCGAGATTCAATAAGAATAAACCATTCATCTCAGGTGCATAACCATAAAAGATATTACTCATATAAATCGAACAACCTTTATTCTCAGACTTAAAAGAGTAACCGTCTCGCAATAAACAAGATCCAGATATAATGTTCATGCTTAACGCAGGCACCAAATAACAATTATTTAAATTTAAAACTAATCCCGATGGTAGATGCAGAGGGAGCGTGCCGACGGCGATCACATCAACCTTGGAGCCATTTCCAACGCGCATCGTCACCTCGTCTCTCGCCAGTCTTCGTTTATTCCGCAGCTCCTGTTTCGAGTTACAAATATGAGCAACCGAACCAGTATCAAATACCCAGGCACTACTACGATTACTAGTAAGATACACATCTATAACATGTATATCGAATATACCTTTCTTCTTGATGTTGCCGTTCTTCAGATCCGCCAGGTATTTGGGGCAGTTACACTTCCAGTGACCAGCACCCTTGCAGTAGAAGCACTCAGTTTTAGGTTTAGGACCAGCCTTGGGCTTCTTAGCAGGTGCGGCAGCTTTCTTGCCGTCCTTCTTGAAGTTGCCCTTGTTCTTAGGCTTGCCCCGTTTCTTGAAATTGGTGGTCTTATTGACCATCAACACTTGGTGTTCTTTCATGATCTCCACTTCAGCAGTTTTCAGCATGGACGATAGTTCAGGCAACGTCTTGTTCATGCAGTGCATATTGTAGTTCATCACAAAGTTCTTGTAACTTGGTGGCAGTGATTGGAGGACACGGTGAATCCCCAATTCATTAGGAATCGGTATCCCCAACTCTCGGAGTTTGTTTGCGTGCCTAGACATGGTGAGCACGTGCTCGCTAACGGAGCTACCCTCTTCCATCTTGCAGGTAAAGAACTTCTCGGAAGCTTCATAGCTTTCCATGGCCGCGCGAGTCTCAAAGATGAGTTTGAGCTCCTTAATGATCTCAAATGGGTCATGGTGCTCAAAATGTTTTTGAAGCTCCGATTCTAAACCGTACAGGATGGCACACTGAACTGTGGAGCTGTGATTTTTCCGAGTGGCATAAACATTCTTTACGTCATCGGTGGCATCTTCTGCAGGTGGGTCACCTAGCGGTGCTTCGAGCACATAGGTCAACTGACCAGCCCTGAGGACGATCTTCAGTCCACGGAACCAGTCCGTGAAATTGCTTCCATTGTTCTTAAGCTTTTCTTTCTCTAGGAACGCATTGAAATTGATGGAAACGTTCGCCATTATCTACAACATATTTGCAAGTAGTTAAGACTAAGTTTATGATAAATAGTGTTCAAATTTAATTCTTAAATCAATTAAGTGAACTCCCACTCAAAACAACATCCCTCGCAGTTGTTTTAGTGATTACACGAACCAAATCCACTACACCAAGTCCGATCATCACGTGAGATGATGTAGCTTCATCGGCGAACAATCTTCATGTTCATCATATCAATCATATGACTCATGCTCTACCTTTCAGTATTCTGTGTTCCGAGACCATGTCTGTACATGCTAGGCTCGTCAAGATTAACCTTAGTTTCCGCATGTGCAAATCTGGCTTGCACCCGTTGTATGCACACGTAGAGTCTATCACACCCGATCATCACGAGATGCTTCGAAACGACGAGTCTTAGCAATGGTGCCAACTAAGGACGAACACTTTATTACTTGATATTTAGTGAGAGGGATCATCTTATAATGCTACCGTCACGATCTAAGCAATACAAGAAGCATAAAGGATTAACATCACAGGCAATTCATAATTTGTGTGATATGATATGGCCCTTTCTTCTTATGCCTTTGATCTCCATCTCCAAAGCACGGACATGATCTCCATCATCACCAGCATTGCGTCAAGGTCCGTGGCACCGCTTCATGGTTGTTCATCTTCACTAGCAACTATTACAACTACTTGGAACAAAGCTATTACAAGATGAATAGACACGCAGGTCTTAACAGAATTAAAGACAACCATTAGGCTCCTGTCGGTTGCCATATTACAACAAGGATCATTGCATACATCAAATACAATCACAATCACATGTAGGCCATATCACATCACAAAACCCCTGCAAAAACAAGTTAGACGCCTCTAATTTTCTTTGCAAGTTTTACGTGGCTTGGGGCTTTCGACTAAGAACGATCTTACCTCTAAACTGAACCACAACGTTGATACAAGTGTTATCAAGTGCAAAGTGTAGATTTGATCTATACTATGATGGGAGAGACAGACACCCGCAAAGCCACTTGTGCAATACGAGTTGCACGTCAAGCGTGGAGCAAGTCTCATGTACGATGACATGTAATGTTAGCCCGGGCCGCTTCATCCCACCATACCGCAAGATGCAAAGTACACATATAGCAAAAGACGGCACGAGCACCAACGCCCACAACCTCATTGTGTTCTACTCGTGCAACAGATCTACGCATAGACAAGGCTCTGATACCACTGATGGGTTCGTAGCATGGAAAACAAAAAATTTCTACCGCAAGAACGAACAAAACCCAGATCTAATCTAGATAAAAGCCAAGATCTAATCTACTAGACATGAGCAACGAGATAGATCGGTACTAACCCTCGTAGAACCGAAAGTGTTAACGAGATTAGATCTCGTGGATGATGTAGTCGATCACTTGCCGATCTCAAGATCGTGTGGACGATCCTTCGAGCGCCGCGATCCGCCAGCGCTACCGCAGACGGTCACACGTGCGGAGTCGAAGCAGACCTTCCTCTCCCCGTTCCAGCAAGCAGCAGAGGTAGTAGATCTTCTCCACGGAATCCCAGCAGCACGACGGCGTGGTGGTGGTGGTGGTGGAGATGAGAATTCTTCAGGGCTACGCCTATGCCTGTGCAGAAGAAAGGTGGAGGAGAGAGGCGGCTGAGATTGGGAGTTATGAGACAAGGTACAAGAGGGGGCGCCCCCTCCCTTCTATTTAAAGGAGGGAGGCGCGCCTGGGGAGGGGGAGTCCTAGTAGGACTCCCTCCTCCTTGGGCCGGCGGGTTGGGGGGAGGAATCCTCCTCCCCCACGAATCCGTGTAGTGCCCCACTTGGTCTCCTTGATCCCTTTCTTGGTTTTCAAGCAAACTCCAAGAAATCCTCTAGAACCTTCCAGAACATTCCGAAACCTTCTAGAATCTCCATACAAACACTCCGGAACATTTCCTAACTTAGAAAATGATCCCCAATATATGAATCTCATTCTCCGGACCATTTCGAATCTCCTCGTGATGTCTCGGATCCATTCCGAGACTCCGAACAACATTCGGTCTCCAACGCAAATTCCATATCTACTTCAAACAACTTCGAACCTTAAGTGTGTCACCCTACGGTTCGTGAATATGCAGACATGATGAAGACACCTCTCCCATCAATAACCATCAGCGGGATCTGGAGATCCATAACGGCTCCCACATACTCAACGATTACTTCATGATCGAATGAACCAATTAACATACGAAACCAATTCCCTTTGTCTCGCGATATTCTACTTATCCGAGGTTTGATCGTCGGTATCTTCATACCTAGTTCTTCCTCACATCGATAAGTACTCTTTACTGCTCCATGTTATGTCATCCCTTGTGACCTAGTCACATGCTTGCAAGCTATCTAGATGACATTCCACCGAGAGGGCCCAGAGTATATCTATCCGTCATATGGATGGACAAATCCCAATCTTGGTCTATGCGCTTCAGCACATACTTTCAGAATACCCAATGACACCTTTATAACCACCCAGTTACGAAGTGGCGTTTGATGTCATCAAAGTACCCATCCGGTGATGGTGATTAACATAACCTCATGGTCGAAGGATTAGGTTACTATGTATTTCAAAGCTTACAGCAATACCAACTTAATGACTTGATCTTATGCTACGCTTACTATGGGTGTGTGTCCATCATATCATTCTCCTAATGATATAACCTTGTTATTAATCACATCCAATGTCTATGATCAGGAAACCATGATCATCAATCAATCAACAAGCTAGTTTAACAAGAGGCTTACTAGGGACTCTTTTATGTTTACAAAATGTATTAGAGTTTCCTTATAATACAATTATAGCATGGGATGTAAACATTCATCATAAACACAAAGATATAATAATAACCACTTTTATTATTGCCTCTTGGGCATATCTCCAACAGGATCATCGGTCCCGGTTCGTGGGACGAACCGGGATCGTTGACCCGTTTTTTCAGATTTTGGCAAACCTTTTGGTCTTCCCGCCATTTTCAAATTTGTTTCTTCTTTAATTAATAAGATGTTTCAATTTAAGATGATTATTTATTTGGAATTTTAAAAAACTTTTAACAGGAAAAGTGCTTCAATTTAAATAACTAATCAAAAACCATTTTCTGTTTTCAAATATTTTTATTTGAACTATACAATTGTACTATTTACAATTAAAATTGCATTAACAAAATATTTATTGCATAATTTGGAATTTTAAAAAACTTTTAATAGGAAAAGTGCTTCAATTTAAATAACTAATCAAAAACCATTTTCTGTTTTCAAATATTTTTATTTGAACTATACAATTGTACTATTTACAATTAAAATTGCATTAACAAAATATTTATTGCATAATTTGGAATTTTAAAAAACTTTTAACAGGAAAAGTGCTTCAATTTAAATAACTAATCAAAAACCATTTTCTGTTTTCAAATATTTTTATTTGAACTATACAATTGTACTATTTACAATTAAAATTGCATTAACAAAATATTTATTACATAATTCAGAATTTTAAAAAACTTTTCAAGATTTGAACTACAAGTACATGATATAATGCTTGTGAATTTTTTTAAAAATCATTTATAGGTTCACAACATGCTATTTCATCAGAGATCCACTTCAAGTTCAGCGAGGCTCGGCCCCGGGCTAAGAAGCTTCATGCCCGCCGTTTTGAATATAGTTTGAAATGGGCATAAGAAATTCAAAAATGATCCAAACAATGTGAAACCTTCGCGTGGTGTCATATTATGTCACAGTTGCAAGGAAAAATATTGAACTTGAAAAATTGCAAACATCATAAAAAATCCTTCACAAAATGACCTATCATGTTCGAGGTTTCATGGCATTTAGGTCAAACCACCAATGTTATGGCTAGAATCAGGGCATAGTTTGTGATAATGTGCCCATATTGTGCACACATGTGCATCTTGGGATGGCTTACGATGTTGCAGGAGGAAGTTTTCCCTTTCGACACACGAAAAAGCCAATTTCCATTTTTGAGGTGCCGAAATCGGGGTGTTCTGTGAAGCAACCACCAAATTAAAGTTTGGCATTGGTACCAAACCATTTTTCAAAAATACTATACCACCTTATATGGACAATTTCCCAACCGGTGTATCTGGAACCTTTCTGTCCATCCCTCATGAAAAAGACAAATTCCTGTCGAATCGGTAGGAGGTTGCCAAGATTTGAACTACAAGTACATGATATAATGCTTGTGAATTTTTAAAAAAATCATTTATAGGTTCACAACATGCTATTTCATCAGAGATCCACTTCAAGTTTAGCGAGACTCGGCCCCGGGCTAAGAAGCTTCATGCCCGCCGTTTTGAATATAGTTTGAAACGGGCATAAGAAATTCAAAAATGATCCAAACAATGTGAAACCTTCGCGTGGTGTCATATTATGTGTCACAGTTGCAAGGAAAAATATTGAACTTGAAAAATTGCAAACATCATAAAAAATCCTTCACAAAATGACCTATCATGTTCGAGGTTTCATGGCATTTAGGTCAAACCACCAATGTTATGGCTAGAATCAGGGCATAGTTTGTGATAATGTGCCCATATTGTGCACACATGTGCATCTTGGGATGGCTTACGATGTTGCAGGAGGAAGTTTTCCCTTTCGACACACGAAAAAGCCAATTTCCATTTTGAGGTGCGAAATCGGGTGTTCTGAAGCAACCACCAAATTAAAGTTTGGCATTGGTACCAAACCATTTTTCAAAAATACTATACCACCTTATATGGACAATTTCCCAACCGGTGTATCTGGAACCTTTCTGTCCATCCCTCATGAAAAAGACAAATTCTTGCCGAATCGGTAGGAGGTTGCCAAGATTTGAACTGCAAGTACATGATATAATGCTTGTGAATTTTAAAAAAAATCATTTATAGGTTCACAACATGCTATTTCATCCGAGATCTACTTCAATTTCAGCGAGGCTCGGCCCCGGGCTAAGAAGCTTTATGCCCGCCGTTTTGAATATAGTTTGAAACGGGCATAAGAAATTCAAAAATGATCCAAACAATGTGAAACCTTCGCGTGGTGTCATATTATGTGTCACAGTTGCAAGGAAAAATATTGAACTAGAAAAATTGCAAACATCATAAAAAATCCTTCACAAAATGACCTATCATGTTCGAGGTTTCATGGCATTTAGGTCAAACCACCAATGTTATGGCTAGAATCAGGGCATAGTTTGTGATAATGTGCCCATATTATGCACACATGTGCATCTTGGGATGGCTTACGATGTTGCAGGAGGAAGTTTTCCCTTTCGACAAACGAAAAAGCCAATTTCCATTTTTAAGGTGCCGAAATCGGGGTGTTCTGTGAAGCAACCACCAAATTAAAGTTTGGCATTGGTACCAAACCATTTTTCAAAAATACTATACCACCTTATATGGACAATTTCCCAACCGGTGTATCTGGAACCTTTCTGTCCATCCCTCATGAAAAAGACAAATTCCTGCCGAATCGGTAGGAGGTTGCCAAGATTTGAACTACAAGTACATGATATAATGCTTGTGAATTTTTTTAAAAATCATTTATAGGTTCACAACATGCTATTTCATCAGAGATCCACTTCAAGTTCAGTGAGGCTAAAGATGCCGGTGGGATAAGGACGCGTGGGTAACCTTTAGTCCCGGCTGGTGGGTGCAACCGAGACTAAAGATGCCGGTGGGATAAGGACGCATGGGTAACCTTTAGTCCCGGCTGGTGGGTGCAACCGAGACTAAAGCTGTCGGTGGGATAAGGACGCGTGGGTAACCTTTAGTCCCGGCTGGTGGGTGCAACCGAAACTAAAGATGCCGGTGGGATAAGGACGCGTGGGTAACCTTTAGTCCCGGCTGGTGGGTGCAACCGAGACTAAAGCTATCGGTGGGATAAAGACGCGTGGGTAATCTTTAGTCCCGGCTGGTGGGTGCAACCGAGACTAAAGCTATCGGTGGGATAAGGACGCGTGGGTAATCTTTAGTCCCGGCTGGTGGGTGCAACCGAGACTAAAGCTGTCGGTGGGATAAGGACGCGTGGGTAACCTTTAGTCCCGGCTGGTGGGTGCAACCGAGACTAAAGATGCCGGTGGGATAAGGACGCGTGGGTAACCTTTAGTCCCAGCTGGTGGGTGCAACCGAGAATAAAGTTGTCGGTGGGATAAGGACGCGTGGGTAACCTTTAGTCCCGGCTGGTGGGTGCAACCGAGACTAAAGCTATCGGTGGGATAAGGACACGTGGGTAACCTTTAGTCCCGGCTGGTGGGTGCAACCGAGACTAAAGATGCCGGTGGGATAAGGACGCGTGGGTAACCTTTAGTCCCAGCCGGTGGGTGCAACCGAGACTAAATCTGTCGGCGGGATAAGGACGTGTGGGTAACCTTTAGTCCCGGCTGGTGGGTGCAACCGAGACTAAAGCTGTCGGCGGGATAAGGACGTGTGGATGGATGCACTGCTCGATGAGATAAAGCATGTAGCGCACGATGCCCTGTCAAAGGAACAAGACAAAGTAGAAGCGGCGCCGTGCCTATAAAAGGACCATCGATACGCCATGGCAAGCAGCTCAACAAGCCAACATAGGTAGAGAGAGTTTCATCCCCATGGATGGAGGGTTGAGAAATCTCCCGTGGCGGAGCTTCTCGAAGATGTCGTTGGTGCACACGCCCTACGGCATCTTCGGAAGCTCCGCCTCAGAAAAATTTCCCTGCAAGCCCATGAAAGACTCCATCTCCTCTAACAGTGTTGGGGAAAGGGTTGGAAAATCTCCCGTGGCAGAGCTTCTCGAAGATGTCGTTGGTGCACACGCCCTACGACATCTTCGGAAGCTCCGCCTCGGAAAAATTTCCCTGCAAGCCCGTGAAAGACTCCATCTCCTCTAACAGTGTTGGGGAAAGGGTTGAGAAATCTCCCGTGGCGGAGCTTCTCGAAGATGTCGTTGGTGCACACGCCCTACGGCATCTTCGGAAGCTCTGCCTCGGAAAAATTTCCCTGCAAGCCCGTGAAAGACTCCATTACATAAAGTTTTGATACATCACATAAAGTTTCCATACATCACATAAAGTTTCCATACATTACATAGATTTACATAGGGTTTAGGGTTTAGGATATGAATCCTTCGTTGCGTATGTCGATCCCTTGCCTATGATCGCTTCTTAGGCCGTAACCATGGAGCATCTTCTTTGCTTAACAGGATGTTTGGGTCAGTTTTCACGGTGAAGGGTGGAATTTTATCAAACTAATCATAATCTGCTGACATGTCTGTCTTGTCCTCGACTCCCGCAATGTTTCTTTTCCCTGAAAGAACTATGTGACACCGGGGCTCATCGTCTGATGTATTCGTTTCCTTATTTTTCTTTTTTGCGGTCTAGAGGACATGTCCTTCACATAAAAAACCTGAGCCACATCATTATCTAGGACGAATGGTTCATCTCTGTAACCAAGATTCTTGAGATCCACTGTTGTCATTCCGTACAGCTGGTCTACCTTTACCCCTTCTCCATTCATGTTGACCCAACTGCACCGAAACAATGAGACCTTAAAAGTAGGTCCATAGTCAAGTTCCCATATCTCCTCTATGTAACCATAGTATATGTCCTTTTTCCCATTCTCGCACGTTGCATCAAAGCGGACACCACTGTTTTGGTTGGTGCTCTTTTTATCTTGGGCAATCGTGTAAAATGTATTCCCATTTATCTCGTACCCTTGGAAAGTCAATACAGTTGTAGATGGTGTCGCGGCCAACAAGTAGAGCTGATCTCCAGTAGTGGTTTCATTCATGAGATGTAATTGCAACCAAGTGCCAAAAGTCTCCATGTGATTTTTTTTAATCCAGTAGTCATCCTTCCCCGGGAACTTGGAGCGTACAACATTCATGTGTTCCTCGATATACGGAGCCACAAAGGTAGAACTTTGGAGAACTATGTAGTGTCCTTGATTCAAAGAATGTCCGTCCCTAAATATCATTGCTTTCTTTCCTAGCGTGCCTTTGCCACTCAGTCTCCCCTCATACCGTGATTCAGGAACACCAATCGTCTTAAGGTCAGGAAGAAAGTCTACACAGAACCCAATGACCTCCTCTGTTCCATAGCCCTTGGAGATGCTTCCTTCTGGCCTAGCACGGTTACAAACATATTTCTTTAAGACTCCCATGAACCTCTCGAAGGGGAACATATTGTGCAGAAATACAGGACCGAGAATGTAAATCTCATCGACTAGGTGAACTAAGAGATGCGTCATAATATTGAAGAAGGACGGGGGGAACACCAACTCAAAACTGACAAGACATTGGACCACATCCTTCTGTAGCCTTTCTAGACTTTCTCGATCGATTACCTTCTGAGATATTGCATTGAGGAATGCACATAGCTTCACAATGGCTAATCGAACATTTTCCGATAGAAGCCCTCTCAATGCAATCGGAAGCAACTGTGTCATAATCACGTGGCAATCATGAGACTTCAGGTTCTGAAATTTTTCTCTGCCATATTTATTATTCCCTTTATATTTTACGAGAAGCCAGCCGGGACCTTGATATTGTAAAGGACTTCAAAAAATATTTCCTTCTCTGCTTTAGTAAGAGCGTAGCTACTTAAGTATTTACGTCCTTTATCAGTATGCTTGTTGTGTGGGTCTTTGATACGTTGCTGGTCCTCCCGTGCTTCTGGTGTATCTTTTGTCTTCCCATACACGCCCAGGAAGCCTACCAGGTTCACACAAAGATTCTTCGTCACGTGCATCACGTCGATTGAAGAACGGACCTCTAGGTATTTCCAATACTCAAGCTCCCAAAATATAGATTTCTTTTTCCACATGGCCGTGTGTCCGGTAATGGGGTCTTTCGGAATAGATTGACCGCCAGGACCCTTTCCAAAGATTACTTCTAGGTCCTTCACCATACCAAATACATCAGCACCTTTAGGGAGCTTAGGTTTTTCCGGTAATCTGCCTCACCGTTGAAATTCTTGCCTTTCTTTCTTACTTGATGATTGGTCGGAAGAAATTTACGACACCCCAGGTACACAACCTTCTTACATTTATCCAAATATGTACCTTTAGTATTATCTAAACAGTGCGTGCATGCATTGTATCCCCTGTTTGACTGTCCTGAAATGTTGCTAAGAGCAGGCCAATCATTGATGGTTACGAACAACAACGCTCGTAGGTCAAATGGCTCCTGTTTGTGCTCATCCCACACCTTTACACCTGGTTCTGCCCACAACTGCAAAAGGTCATCGACTAATGGCCTTAGGTACACATCAATGTCGTTGGCGGGTTGCTTCGGTCCTTGGATGAGCACTGGCATCATAATAAACTTCCGCTTCATGCACAACCAAGGAGGAAGGTTGTAGATACATAGAGTCACTGGCCAGGTGCTGTGACTATAGCTCTGCTCCCCAAAAGGATTCATGTCGTCTGTACTTAGACCAAACCATAAGTTCCTCGTGTCACCTGCAAAGTTCGAGTACTTTCTCTCGATGTTTCTCCACTGCGACCCATCGGCAGGGTGTCTTAGTTTCCCGTCTTTCTTACGCTCTTCTTTGTGCCATCGCAACAACCTAGCATGCTCTTTATTTCTGAATAGACGTTTCAACCGTGGTATTATAGGAGCATACCACATAACCTTAGCAGGAACCCTCTTCCTAGAGGGCTCGTCATCGCCCTCAACATCACCAGGGTCATCTTGTCTGATCTTGTATCGATATGTATTGCATACCAGGCATTTATCCATATTCTCGTACTTCTCACCGCGGTACAGGATGCAGTCATTAATGCATGCATGTATCTTCTCCACATCTAATCCTAGAGGGCAGATAGTCTTCTTTGCTTCGTACGTTGTCTCAGGCAGCTCGTTATCCTTTGGAAGCTTCAGCTTCATTATTTTCAGTAACTTCTCAAATCCCTTGTCAGATAAGCCAGTCTCTGCCTTTCATTTCAGCAGTTCAAGTGTGGTACCGAGCTTTGTGCTGCCATCTTCGCAATTTGGGTACAACAACTTTTTGTGGCCTCCAACTTAAGATTCTCCCTTTCTGTATCACATTGTTGCTTTGCATCAGAAATGACCCGACCAAGACCATCAGCGGGCTCATCTGATGCCTGTTGTTCTTCTTCATTGCCGCCTCCCTCTTCTTTATTGTCTTCCATTGCAGGATCACCGTATTCTTCCGGGGACATAGGATAGCTGTCATCATCCTCCTCTTCTTCATTTTCTTCCAGCCTAACCCCTCTTTCTCTGTGCATGGCCCAACAATAATATGCGCGCATGAAACCTCTCCGAAGCAGATGGCTTTGAAGGATTCTCAGGACAGAGTGCTCTGCCACGTTCCGACAGTCGACACAGAGACAAGGCATAAAATTATCCACTTTGTTTGCCTTAGCCAAATCGATAAATTTATGGAGGCCTGCAATAAAACCAAAATGGCGTCGGTCGCCATACATCCATCGCATCCGTGCATTGATTTGCATCATAATAATTAACCATTACAATAACATAGTGAATAGTAAAATGACCACCCTACATGGACATATGCAATATTTTTGTATCAGTTACAGATAAAGAAGATAAGGTTGCTAACCTTAGCCGAGGATACCATGTTGTGCGAACTAAAGTGTGGCTCGGACATTTCGTCGAACACCTTGTGTGCAATCAAAGAAAAAAAAGGTAGCACCCACTCCTCACACACAATCCTGCAAAATTTGGTGGACAAAGGGCTGGGCTTATATATAGCCAGGGGAGGGTTTTTGGTCCCGGTTATTGCCACGACCCGGGACCAAAGCCCCTCTCGTGCGACACGTGGCGGCCCAGCAGCTCGCACCCCACCCAGGTCATTGGTCCCGGTTGATGACACGACCCGAGACCAATGACTTCGGTGGATGGCGCGCTGCTGGGCCGCATGTCGTCGGAAGAACTTTGGTCCCGGAACAATGGCAATAACCGTAATACCTTCGTCGTCCCCGTGCATAAATATGAGGCCACAGCGCTCGCTTTCTCCATCGGCTCTGCCTCTCTGCAGTCCCTCTCCATCCCACCACTTTGCCTCTCCACCGCGCCGTCGTTTCGCCTCCCCTCCCTCTCCAATCTCCACCACGCCATCATGGAGGTTCCCACGCTCAACCACTACGAGGCGGCGCAGTTTGCGATCTACGGCATCCTCGCGCCGCCACGCGCGACCCTTCCTGCCGGATTTCGCATCAGCGAGGGGGTGTGCCGGTGGCTCCGCTCCTCAACCCCCGCGGATACGAGATGGAGTACGTCATCGCGGAGCGTCGCCGCCAACTGCCCGCGTGTATTAGGGCGTTGCTCCGGTACGCGGCGGACAGCGAGTATTGGCCCCGGCTGTTCAAAAAGGAGCGGAAGGCCAAGCTTGGCAACCGTTTCATGGACGGGCGCCTGATGCACCCGGATCGCCGCAACCATGAAGGGCGGGAGTTGTTCTGGACGGACCATCTACACCGCCGTCGACGCCGCTATGCGCGCAGACGAGCTCCGTCTCCCGAACAACGCCGAAATCGTGGAGATTTCGTCCGACGACGACGAGGAAGCCGGCGGCACGGAGGACAACGGCTCGGAGGACAGCGGCAGCGAAAGTGTTGTCGACTAGAAATTTATAAAGTCGCATCTTTATTTGTATGGAAAAATTTGTGGTCGAATAATAAAATGTCTTAATTTAGACCTTTGTCTCGATTAATTTGTGAAAGATTTGTTCAAAAATAGTGATCAATTCAAAAAATCCTGGACTGCTGACCGTCGCGGGGTTTTTGGTCTCGGTTCTTGGCATGAACCGGGACCAATGCCTCGCAGAGAGCCACGTGTGCGTCGCGGGGTCATTGGTCCCGGTTCGTGCCACAAACCGGGACCAATGCTTACATATGAACCGGGACCAATGCCCTGGCGGCATGAACCGGAACCGGTACCTGGCATTGGTCCCGATTACGGAAACGAACCGGGACCAATGGAATTTGGCGCTGGACCAAATGCCCTCTTTCTACTAGTGTTAGTTTCGTTTTTCTCCACATACTGGCTAGCAGCTGCTTTAGCAATTACACAAATTTATCCGCTTTAACCGCTGATCCTCCGAACGTATGTATCTCTATCTCTTGAAGTGAATCAAGGATAATTTTATTAGTCATGGGACTCTCTGGTGAGCGGCATGGACAATCCAAAGAGCAATACGGATCCTGATAATTACAAATAGGTTCAACATTAGAGCAGCGTATTATTTGTGGACAAAAGACAACGAGATGAATGCAACATTACCCTAGTAAAATACTGCTCCCTTCGATCCATAATAAGTATCCCTCATAAACTGAGGGAGTACTATAATTATGTGGAGTAATAAATAAATAGCTTAGGAACTTACCATAGAGGGATATAAGAAGAACAGAATCAGCTTCCGTGTACTGTTGCATCTCCTCAGGACATGCATCAAGCTTGGTTCAAACGCATGGTTATGCAACACTGAGGATGAGACCCACAAGATCTCACGCTTGGGAAGATTTTTCGTGCAATCCAAGAATGTCTTGTAGTCAGCCTACCAAATGAACCAAGAGTACAAAAGAATTAGCCATAGATCAATTGAAGATCAGCATATATCGAACGAGTCAATGACATGAATTGATTGAGGAAGCAGATGATAATAATGAATGAATCACACGTTGGGGTTTTGAAGTAGCAGTTTGTTGACAGTGTCGAAACGCCTTATCAGCGACGCCGTGGCGGAGCACCGTGTGACTTCTAACAGCCGGAGATGGCGCCCGGCATCCGCAACGACAACCTGGGCGAGAATGTCGCTCAAGATGACCACGGCTAGATTCGGTGCAGCAATGTGGGCCTCGGTGGCATTGGATGCGTGCAGAATTTCGAGCATAGGAGCAGCGACGTCGAGACGACGGGTGTTGAGGACATGGAACTTGAGGCACCGGAGCGAGGCGGAGCGCACGGAGATGTCGGAAGAGACAACCAGCCTGACGCACAGGGTGAGATTCTGCAGCCGGGGCCAATGCGAGGAGGAGAAGATGACCCCCAGCTCCCGGCCATCCATGGTGGTTTGGTATATCTGCAGGTCCGCCAGCGACCCGAACATGCCGGCCGGCGGGATACGGAGGAAGAACCGTGTCCCGAGCCGGAGCTCTATTTTCGTCGCTCCCTAGCACGGGGGAAACTCGAGCTCGTCGTCCTCGCGATTGACCGGCAGCCATGGCTGCGGCTGACAAGGGACGGACAGTAAGAAAGCGCCCGCGAGGCGTCGCGAGGCGAAACGCAGCCACCGCGCGACACGACTGACGAGGACGTTCTCCCCGCATCTGGGAGGCACGATGATCTCGAGGCTGTCGACGTGGACTGCCCGGTCGTCGGAGTAGGCGGCTAGGGCGGCGTCGACGGCGTCGAGGAACGAGGCCCCGCCCCCCTCCACGTCACGGATTAGGTCGTCACCAAAGAAGAGATCGGGTATGTGGGTCCAGACGCGACGCCAGCGGCGGGAGTGCACGCTGGTGCGCGCGGCGGCGGGAGCAGAGAGGAGGCGGCGGAGGATTTCGTGCAGCAGCTCGTCCGGGAGGCCGCTGATGCAGTCCTCAACCCCGGGTCGCCGGCGGCCGTCCTCCATCTCTGCAATACTAGTTGTTATCAGGATTGTGCGCGACTCGACTCGACTCGACAGAAGCAAAGGTTGGATATACGGTATTTATACTAAAATTGCTTAATCAGTCTTCGTGAGATGCCCCGAAAGAAAGAATTGCGAATTGGGAAAGTAGAAGATCACGCGACGCGAGACCTGTGCTGGAAGGGCAAGGATCGCCCGTCACCGTGATTCCCGGGAGGGAATTTATGAGCAGATCGCTGATTCCTAGGAGGGAATTTATGAGCAAATCGCTCATTTGGATGGCCACATCATCTGTGATTCCAGAAGTCCTCGGGTTTTCGGTCAGTTCGGTGTACCGATGGTCAGTACCGAAATCACAAAACAAAATTCGGCCTCCTCTATACAGTAGTACTACCTCTGTTTAGGATTTTTTTTTTCAAAATTTCACCTATCTATTAATAATCATCAACAGTAGTACAAAGAGACACAAGAGTAATAAAAATTACAAATAGATTATTGGACCATCTAGCGACGACTACAAACACTAGCGCGAGCCGAAGGCGCGCCATCGTCCTCACCCCTCCATCACCGGAGCCGGGCAAAGCTTGTCGTAGTAGAGCTTGTTATAGTAGACAGACGGAAAGTCGTCGTGCTAAGATCATAATGGACCAGCGCACTAGAGCAGCAACCATCGCCAATAAGGACATCCGTAGAACGGAAAAGACTGACTTGAAAACAAACTGACGAACACAAAAACGGACAGAATCCTAGGAGATCCGCCAGACAAACGACTCCACGCGTCCTCCATTAGCGCTAGATGCACCACCAGAACGAGGATAGAGCGGGGAGAATCTTATTCTGACTTCAGGACGTAGCCATCACCTCAACATCCTAAAGAAGACACTAAAAAGCAGACGAAACAAAGAACGAAAAACTTCCCGCCGGCGAGAGGTCGTAGTCCACCACACCTCCAAGGCCCTAAGGCCACCGGAGACGGAGCGGACCAGCGACGTCACCAGCGAGGGGTGTGGAACCCTAGATGGGTTTTTCTCTCAGGGTCGCCTCTCCTGGCGGCTTACTACGTACATACCGGTTGGGGTCCTCTGTTTAGGATTATTAGTTCTAAGGGTCAAGTTACTAATACCAAGACACTCTATAACTGTCTCTCATTAATCTATGCATGCACCACTAGTACTTGTTTATTCAATTAACTTCAAGAAAAAAATTAACCATAAATTTGATCAACTACATATAAATTATATAAAAAAAGTTATACAATAAAATTTTTATTTAAAAGATCTTTTAATGATATAATTTTTTAACATATAATTCATATTTTACTGATTAAATTGATTGTCATACTTTTTTGAACTACGTGTTGGTTTAATAAACTGGATCCGGTCGCACTTCGGTGCAAGCTTAATCCATTCGGTAAATCAGTTTTCTAGTTATATGTGCACCGCTATCCCAAGGATTGCCTACACATGTCTTTTGTTTTGTTAAACCTATTTTTATTTTTTAATATTTGCAAATGCACAAATTGATTATAGCTAGGTTCGAAATAAGAATGTCGAATCCACATAGACCTATTTGGTTAAGGTCTTTGTGCCCCTTGTCACTATCTACCAAAGGATACTTGTAAGTTGCATTTGATCTCAAGTAAGAGTGTTTGAAAGGTTTTTGTGTTTACGTGCAAGAAAGTAATAAAAGTAAAAAAAGTAAACAAGTAATAAAGGCGTTGGAAAAGTTGTTAGAACTCAATAAGGCTAAATGTTCTCGGAAATATAGGATACACCACTAGCATATGAGAATTATTCATGATTAGGATAATCTATGTCTTTCGTCATGATATGTGTGGAGGGACTTTCATAATAAGATGTTCACTACAAGTCTCGCAAGCAGCCGCTTCTACGAGTTAAGTTTTGAGGTCATCTTTAAATAACCACTGTGATGTCTACGAGCAAATCACTTCTACAGACCACCACAATTAAGGGTTTTTCCATGGATATCGTATGAGCTTAGTGAATCTCCCTTAATTATCCCTTTTTCCATATAGGTTATAAGCCGATGCTTGCAGTTACAAAGTAGCATCGGACATACTCTCATACACGTCCAAAGGGTATCCCTCTCTCTTGTCCCGAAGGCGGATGCTATGTGGTCGACTTCACATACCATCTAGAGAGAGGGATCTAACACAATATCATAAATCAATAGATCAAAAATCAAAGTTATAGATCATCTTTATTTCATTTTATAATAATACTAGGATTTCTCCATCTCCCCAAGAACAAGGGAAACTACTACATGAAAGCAACCAACAACTTCATCATATTCATATGCATGGATCAAAAGTGCGAAGGTAAACGAAGTGCAAACTGATACGTCCATTTTGCATCACTATTCTATGTCTTAATTCACTATTATTCATTGATATATTTCGTATTGAGAGGTGATACTTATGTTATTTCACCTGTTTTTGCATGGTTGATGACTTTTGGAGCATGAACCGCTGCAGTCAGGATTCTGATGGAAAAGATGATGTTTGGAGGCAAAATTCGCGAAGATCAGAAAATTCAGGAAAATATACGAAAAATTCTATTTTTCCAGAAGACTCGGGATGCCAGAATATGGAGTGGAGGTGGGCCACAGGGGTCCCACACCACCCCATGACACGGGCAGGCCTAGGCCGCGCCAGGGAGTGGTATGGCCGCCCTGGCCCACTCCAGCCTCTCCCCTCTGGCGTATATCATCCCCACGAAACCCTAAGACTCGGGGAGCGACCACAGAAAGATTCCGCCGCCTCTGCGGAGCGGAAAACACCGAGAGAGAAAGATCTCTCTGGCAGACAGATTTGTGCCGGGGGAATTCCTTCTCAGAGAGAGGAGATCGTCGCCATCAACACCACCATCAAGCTGGACTTCATCGGGGTCATCATCATCATCATCACCACCATCACCATCAGCACCCTCATCACCATCTTCATGTTGTTGTAACAATTGGGTTGAATCTTGCATAGTTCATAGGGGAAACTTTCCCGGTATTGATTACTCTTTGTAGTTGATGCTATTGAGTAAACCATTGAATTATTGTTTATGTTCAGATTGTTATACATCATTATTCCATCTCTGATCATGATCCATATGATGTCTTGTGAGTAGTTCGTTTTGTTCTTGAGGACATGGGAGAAGTCTTGTTGTTAGTAGTGGAGTTGTGTTGAGAAAGATTCAATAGATTGTTATTTAAGTTGTGGTGTACTTCTTCTAGTGGTGTCATGTGAACATCGACTACATGACACTTCACCTATATGGGCCTAGGGGAATGCATTGTGTATTTGGCTACTAATCATAGGGGTTGCGGATGTGAAACCTGAACCCCGTTAGGAAACCATTGCACAAGGGACGTAAGGGTCTTAGAGTTTAAAGTTGTGGTTAGGTTTCTACCTTAAATACTTTCTTGTACTTACGGATGTTTGCAAGGGGTTTAATCACAAGTATGTATTAGTCTTGGATGGGGCGGTACATTAGCACAGGTTCACCCACACAACACTTAGCAAGCTAAAGAAGATTAATCGACTATATGAAGCGAAAGCACTTGACAGTCTTCACATGTGTCCTCGAGAACGTTTGGTCATCTTAAGAAATACAACCGGCTTGTCCTTTGCTGCATAAAGGATTGGGCCACTTGTTGCATTCATTCTTACTGTCTTTCATTTACTCGTACTTTGTTTACTTGCTTTATCGAAAACCCCTAAAAATCCGTTTGCTAAGTATTTGCAGAGAATTCCTGATCCATACCACTAGCCAGCATCTTCTGCTCCTCGTTGGGTTCGACACTCTTACTTATCGAAAATACTGCGATACACCCCCTATACTTGTGGGTCATCAAGACTATTTTAAAGCGCGTTCTTGAGAGTGAAGCGCTATTGGAGAGTGGAACTGGTAAAGGAAACTTCTACTGTGAGTATTGTTTACTTCTTCTAGCTGCTTTATTTTCGTTATGGATAATTCGCTGAGTTTCTTATTTGGTAATGCTACTACCACTGCTAAGGTAGTAGATAAGCCACCACCTGCTGAGAAAAATGTTTTCAAAATACCTACAAGAATTATTGATCGTGTTATGGATAACTACTATGTTGGGGATGGAACTGTCCATCCCGGTGATCATTTACTCTTTATACACGAATTATGCGGGTTGTTCAAGTGTGCAGGTATTACTATAGATCAAGTTAAGAAGAAGTTATTCTCATTATCACTGAAAGGAAGAGCTGAGGAATGGTATAAGCTGCTGAAGAATGGTCAAGCTCTGGAATGGGTGGAAATAGTCCCTCTCTTTTATTCAAAGTTTTATCCTCCTAGTGAGATTCATAAAGATCAGAATCAAATATACAACTTTTGGCCTCTTGATGGAGAGAGTACAGCTCAAGCTTGGGGGAGATTGAAGTTACTAATGCTCAAATGTCCCATTCATGAGCTCCCCAACAATATTATTATCAATAACTTTTATGCAAGGCTCCCTCTACATGATAAGGATTTATTGGATGTTTCTTGTGCTGGATCATTCACTCGTATGGAAAAGAAGCTAAATGGGATCTTCTGGACCGTATTCAAGACAATGTTGAAGCTTGGGAGAATGACAAAGGTAGAAAGTCAGGTATAAATTATGATTATGAATTCATTGAATCTTTTATGGAAACTGATGACTTTCAAAGTATTAAAAACGCTTATGGTCTAGACTCTTAAGCTATTGCTTCTTATTTTAAGGCTTTTGCTTCCTATATTGAAGTGCCTAAAAAGAAGTGGAATAAGTATCATGAACCTTATAAAGATATTGCTAAGGGTGTTCCTTCAAGAAATACTGAAGTTTATACTGCTAATCATGTTTTACCTAAACCTTATATTGAGAAAATGCCTTTCCCAGTTAAGGTAAAGGAACATTCTATGATGGCTAGTGTGGTAGATGAAAGTATGAATAAAGCTATTGAACCTGATAAACAAATGGTTGATGAACCTATTGTAGCAAATGTGAAAGACTTTGTTGCTAAATATGAAAAAGAGAGACACACTATCCTTTGTAAGGATACGTCTAATATTGTTTCACAAAGTAGTGTTATGAGAGCTAGTATCCCTATGTTTTCTGTTAGAATAAGTGATCATTGCTATGATAGTCCTTGTGATAGATATATTGTTAAGTTTACGCATGATACTGAAAGTTATTATGAGAGAGGGAAAAGTGTTCTTATGCATCTCAATAATATCAAGTTTCCCCGTTTTATGCTGAAAGTTTTTATGTTGCACTTCTTTTGCCTTCTTATGTAAGTTGCCTTTGGTTTCAATAACTTGTTTGTTTACAAAATCCCCTTGCATAGGAAGTGGGTTAGACTTAAATGTGTGTGTGTTTTTGCTTCTTAATGCTCTCTTTCACTTCAATTCATATCCCTATAAGAGCTTCTTCAAAATTATCATGCCCATCTTAATGGCTATAAAGAAAGAGCTTTATGGGAGACAACCCAATTTGTTTTTACTTTTAGTTTGTTTTTGTTTCTTTGAGTCTTGGAAGTTATTACTTTGGTAATAACCGCTCCTTATACGTTTTGTTTGGTTTTTGTGTCAAGATCAACCTCTAATGAGAGAGAAATAAGATTTGGGGAAGTTGCTGTCCCAAAACAGATTTTTGTGCTTCACCATAAAAATTCGTGAGAGACCTCTGTCTGTCGGATTGAGCTGTAATTTTTTGTGCTTCTGACCCAGGTTTTTATTTAACTTTCGTTAGTTTTGCACTTTTTGATTTGAGCAACAGAAGATTTTCGAAAAAAATTATCTTTACCTGCTGGTCTGTTTTGACAGATTTAGCCAATCTTGCATTTGCTTCTTTATTCGATTTCCTTTTTAAATTATTTTTGGGTTTTCGGAAGGAGTTGCTACAGTAGCTTATCTTTTGATGGTTTTCAGTTGAAGTTGGACTCAAAAGGTTCTATCACTTCACTTATACTAATGTTGCTAATGAGAACTGTGTGAAGTTTTGTGTGAAAGAAATTTCCAGGAAGTGGAGATAATGGTGTAATAAGAAAGAGAAGGGTTTTATGACTCAAGTAATAAGTATATGAAGATGAAGATATCGATGATATTCAAGAGATGACCCTGGAAGAATCTACTAGATACCAAATTCAGAGACCTGTAGAGTCCGTTTTCAACTAGGTAACAGTTCTGGTAAGAAAAGTTCCGTGAAAATACAATCCAACTATATTTTTGCAGTTTTCAGTCAATAAGGAAAGCTACGAAGTGAAAAAGGGATGGAAACGGAGCCGAGGTGTCCCACACCACCCCATGGCGCGGGCCCACCCCTGGTCGCGCCACCAGGTGGTGAGGCCACCCAGGACTCCGTCTCCGACCCGTTTTCTCCCAGTACCTTCCTTTTGATATGAAACTTCGTAATATATAACCCCCCGGATCCCCCGAGGTCCGTATATCGTGTTTTCGTCGTGTTTTTGTTTCGATCTGTTTCTGTCAGGACATACTCTTTGAAAGCTTAGAAGCACAATGGTGTCCGCCAAGGATAAAGGGAAGGAGCCTATGGAGGAGAATCTTCAAGACCCCAAGCAGAGGCTGGCACCTTTAGTCTCTTGCCCTGCATCAATGGAAGCCCTACGAGTCACTAAGGAGTTCTGTGATAAGTACCGGGACTTGAAGAGGAAGGTGGACATGCTTCAATGGGAGAATAATAGGCTTCGCAAGATGCTGGAAGATTTCCTCACGTCAACTAAGAGCATAACACCACCACCACCTAAGGAGTAATTCGTCATCAGGTTTGGCATCCCCTTGGTTTGTTCCAAGCTTGGGGGAGTGCCGCGGTATCATATCACTATATTCTATCTTTTTACCTTATTAGTAGAGTCATATCATGAATAGAGGAGTTATTATGTAGTATGGTTTGCATTATGGAAGTGTCCCCTCTCTCGTTAGATTTGTATCCCTTGGTGTGAGTTTCCGTTATGGAGTATTAATGAGAAGTTCTATCATTCACTCTTTTGCATAGCTTATTTTAGTTTTCAATTCGTGGTTATATGATTGATCTTGTTGTTAGTATTGGTAGCACTTTGGGATCATTGAGTTAATTTAGTTGGTTTTTGCAAACCTGGCTCGGTCAGTAGCAACACCTTTTTGAGAGTTGAAAAGAAAAAGATAGAAGTACTCTAAAGAAAAATAATTTCATCATCTTTCTTTCTTGATTTTCTCATAAGTCTAGTATTCTCTAGTTAAGATCTTTTATGCTTCCAAGGAAGATTGCATGTTTGTCTTTATCACTTGTATGTTTGTTTGTTTCCTTCAACTCTTGTACTTGCTACCCAGCCTTGCTAGCCAAAAACCTGTACTGAGAGGGTATTCTTCTCGTGCATCCACCTCCTTTAAACCAAAACCTTTGCCATTTGTGTCCACCATACCTACCTAGTAGCATTATCGCTATTCCAACTAAATTCCTGTTTTGTCTACCTCCCAAATTAAACTTGTTATGTGAAAATTAGTGATTAAAGCTCTCACGAACTTGACGGCACACATTACTTTCTTGCATTTAATAAACTTGAACCATTGTGCTCACCTATGGTGCGTATATGCTTGCGCTTTGTAAGTTGTGAATTAGCAGAACCATGTTGTCATGGGGAACGCTTTCAACATTGCACTGGTACTTTGTACCAAGTTGATATCATGTTCTTTTGTCTATGGATGTCGTCGGTGTGAAATGAAAGGGGAACTTGTAAGTCCATGGAGTTATGCATGTGTGTTAGAGAAACGCCTGGGCCGTTGTTCTAATCCATGCTGACATGGTGGAAACCTGCAGCGTAACCATAACGAGTATCTATGAAGCATTCTTCTTATAAAAAAAAGAGTCCGATATTGAAAAAAAAAGAGGTATTATGAAAAGAGGAAAGAGATAAAAAAGCACCATATTACCATGGTAAATAAGAAGATTGCTGAGATACTTATTGTCTGCTTGCCTTGTCATTTTTATATGGGGATTCTTCCGTATCATCGGGCAAGGGGTACCCCGTTGGCGGTTCTCTATGATACACATATGCTTACGATGACAAGAACTTACCGGTGACTAAACTTGAGTAGCATGAGGAGCGGCCCTCGTATTCAAGGGACATGAGATTCTCAACTTACAACTTGTCAATGCATATCCTAATTTTTGATCACTTTAACCTTAATCACCTAAAGATGCCTATGATAGGGGCAATGAGAGCTGAAAGCTAGTAAGTATCATAATTTTTGGGAGCTCTTTATGAGACTTGCAATCCCTGCTTCCCTCTTTGAAGGGCCTTTCTTTTACTTTGTAGTTGAGTCAGTAAACCTATTCCCTTCTATCTCAGCAAGTATTTTGAGTTGATGTGTTTCATTCATTCATATGATGATTTATGCAATCATGTCTTATGTTCCTTGTTTTGCACATTGCTCTTATCTTGATGTTTACTACTTTGAAAGCTATCATTGAAAAAGCCAGCTATTTGTGAACTCCAGCAAATTATCAACTATTCTTCGACCAAGAGCTAAGTTTGCCATTACCAATTATGATTTACTCTATGCATCTTTATTGTGTTTCCTTTACTCATTGCAAGTTTAGTTATATAATAGTGAGTTGTCTTCTATTATGATCTATGCTCTTGATGAATGTGATGCTTCTTGTCCATATTCTTTTATCGACTCTTCACTCCATAAACCTGAGGTCATGTTTATTGAGCTCAGTTTCGCTTGGGGACAAGCGAAGTGTAAGCTTGGGGGAGTTGATACGTCCATTTTGCAACACTATTCTATGTCTTAATTCACTATTATTCATTGATATATTTCGTATTGAGAGGTGATACTTATGTTATTTCACCTGTTTTTGCATGGTTGATGACTTTTGGACCATGGACCGCTGCAGTCAGGATTCTGATAGAAAAGATGCTATTTGGAGGCAAAATTCACAAAGATCAGAAAATCCGGGAAAATATACGGAAAATCCTATTTTTCCAGAAGACTCGGGATGCCAGAATATGGAGTGGAGGTGGGCCACAGGGGCCCCACACCACCCCATGGCGCGGGCAGGCCTAGACCGCGCCAGGGAGTGGTGTGGCCGCCCTGGCCCACTCCAGCCTCTCCCCTCTAGTGTATATCATCCCCACGAAACCCTAATACTCGGGGAGCAACCATAGAAAGATTCCGCCGCCTCTGCGGGGCGGAAAACACCGAGAGAGAAAGATCTCTCCAGCAGATAGATTTCTGCCGGGGGAATTCCTTCCCGGAGAGGGGAGATCGTCGCCATCAACACCACCATCAAGCTGGACTTCATCGGGATCATCATCATCATCACCACCACCACCATCAGCACCCTCATCACCATCTCCATACTGTTGTAACAATTGTGTCGTCGGATTGATGACAAGTACGCCATGAGGGGGTCCTCGAGGCGTGCGGAAGAGAGGGGTGTGAGACGTACAGTGTTCCGGGACGGTGAGCACACAAGTTTACCCAGGTTCGAATCTGCCGGCTTGACGGACCCTAATCCTGCTAGCAATCCAGTAATATGGCATAGCCAGAATATGGGTTACAAGGGTTTCGCCTGTGCGAGTTGAGATTGTAGACTATTGAGGTGTGTCCTAAAGGCTCTCCCTAGGATGGCTTATATAGATATCCGGCCTAGGGTTTACAGGAGAGATCAATCCGGCTACGGCTAAGAGTTGGTTACAGAGTACATCTTGAACTACAAGTAACATTATAGGCCTAAGTCGGTAAGTCTTCTGGTCCTTCCCGTAGCCGGATTGGACTTCGTCTTCTCTCCCTAACTGGGTTGCCCGTGAAGCAAAGCTCTAACCCGAAGTGGGCCACCCTGGTCAGTGAGGAACGGTGAGGATACCCGGAAAGTATATCCCCAACAGCAGCCCCCGGAGGCCTCCAAGATCCAAAGTCGGATTTTATCATCGTCTAGCTTGATCTTCGGCTTGCAGAATCTTGAAGGGTTCCTGAAACTTCACAACAAAAAATATGATCCGGGTCTTAAAAGTAAGTCAGACCTATCAGTAGGTTACTCCGATTTTCCAGCTCGATTTTAAACTAAGCCGGAACTTGGTCTCTAACGCCACCTGACACAAGCATGGTCAAGTCACGTCATCTGACAGGCGTTCCGTCAGCACGACCATTTGGTGGGTCCGCGGTTCGCGGAACCGAGGCGCCGTTTCAATGCGTGCGTGGAGATCGAGGCGACGCAATCATCGCGTGGGTCCTTCCCAGTTCTTTCCACGACGCATGGCGGTTGCACTGTAGCATTTGCACGAATCTTGGCACAAGTAGGTGGATATAAGGGGTTTGGATTTCTCCTTCTCCTTTCCACCAGTCCCTTACCGTTTCCTTCCTTCCCAATCCTCCTGCGTGCATAGAGCCTCCTCGTCCTTCCCCCACAGAAACTCCCAGCGCCGCCCCTTTCAGGTCTTTTTCTTACTGGAGAAATGGCTTCATCTTCTTCCTCTGGTTTGGCGGCAGCGGCGGCGGTGACGACGGCGGAAGCAGTAGCAGAGAAGGAGAGCTTCCGGGGAATCTGGATCCCCTGCGCCCTCAATGAGGAGGGCCTTAGGAACGTGGAGAAGGAGGGGCTTCTCGCCGTCGACAACTGGCGGAGCGGCTTCGGGGAAACCGTCCCCAACCCGCGCGACGGCGAGCAGGTCCACTTCGGCACCCATCTTGACCGAGGTCTGTCTTTTCCTCCCTCGGAGTTCTTCTCCGAGGTGATAGATCATTTTGGAGTTCAACTCCACAATCTTCCTCCCAACTCTCTCTTAGAGATGAGTGCGTATGCTTCGCTTTGCGAGGGCTTTCTCGGCATTAGGCCGAGTTTGACTCTCTTCCGGTACTATTTCCATGTCCGGAGGAATTCCATTACTGCCGGTGTTCCTTACATCACCGATACTATTAGCTTTTCTCTTAGACACGACCGGGCTTATCCCAAGATTCTAGCTAGTGATTCGGTCAAACAATGGCCGGCCACTTTTTTCTATCATAGGGATATTCCGGCTCCCGACAAAGCTACTGCTTTGCCAGTTTTTGTTGACGGAGCTGCCACGGCCCAGCCTTCCTGGGACGAGGCTGCTCCGGCTCTTTCCGACGAACTGATCCTCGCTAAGAGGCAGATCGAATATTTGATTAAGCACAATGGTCTAAAGGGATCCGACTTGGTCCAGTGCTGGGTCTCACGTCGGATCCAGCCACTTCAGTACCACGGAACCCGACTGATGCACTCCATCACGTCGTCTCCAACCGACTCCCTCCACATCAGCTCCAAAGCCTACACCACTCAAGGCTACATAAGCCAAATCAAGTGGCTGATCAAGGAGCAGATCAAGAGGAGAATTCCGGAGGTTTCTCTGGACATGCACACGGCAAAAAACCCCATGGTGCTGGTAAGCTTCCATCATCACACCTTTTATGTGTTTCAATTTTTGAGTTATACTGCAATACTGATATGTTTTCTTCTTTTCAGCTTGCTGACATCCCCGAGTCGGAACTTGCTCCACTCGAAGGATACCCTCCGGAGTTTTCTCAGGAGGTAGAAGTGGTCCCATTGCCGGACCTTGCGCTCAAGAAGCGCAAAGCTCTGACAGTGGCCGTTGGCACAAAGGAGGTGCCTGTCGTGAAGAGGTAACTTTCAGTCACAACTTTCTTCCTTTGTACTTTACTCAAATTTCTTTCTGAGATGTAATGTTTCCGACTTCACTACATTATCAGAGCAAAATCAATCATCAAGGGCAAGGAGAAAGGGATTTCTTCGAAGCCCTTGCGTCAGACGAAGCTTACCATAGCTTCCCCTACCGTGGCTCCTCTGACTCCGGCCCCTCAACCTTCTACAACTCCGGCGATCACTTCTTCTCCGGTGGTTGCAGAAGATCCGGCTCCTCCAACAGAGCCTGCGATCCTTGGGTCGCAAACTGACGTCACCATGGGTGCGTCAGCTCAAGATAAGGGTGAACCCTCTTCGGGTAATGATCCCTCGGCTGAAGTCTTCGCTGAAAACCTCCTCAGCAATCCAGGACTTGCCAAGTTTGGCATGTCTCGGAAATCTACAGAGGAGATCCAGTGGCTAGCCAGGCAAGTCCTGGATAAAAGCCATCTATCCCCCGAGGAGGAAGCGCAAGAAGCAGAGGACGTCAAGTTCTCTGACCTTCTCGCTCAAGTCCGCCTTCGTGACGAGAGGATTAGGACTGGCGAGCTTCCAACAGCCCCAGTGATCCCTCTTACTCTTGCCGAGAAGGTGGTCATGAAGTGAGCAGGTTTAGATAAACTCACCCGCGAGCAATATGTAAGTCGGAATTCCATCTCTTGTTTTTTCCATTATGTTATATCATATCCTCTAGCCCCCAAGCATGAAGTAGGATATAGAATCCGAGTTTATGCTTCATTAGGATGCCAAAGAACGAAGTAGTGTAGCCCCCAAGGCTCGTGCTGATATTTAGCAAAAATATTAACCCGAGTCTTAAGTAGCTTTCTGACTTTGGGTATTCTGACTTACAGAAAGTATGTTCCTATAACCAGGAATTATTAACCAATGTCTGCGATAAGCGGAGAGAGATCAAAGCTCTCCGGCTTAAAAATGCTGAGCTTAAAGTCGCCAAGGATGAAGCCGAAGGTAAACATTCCGATACTCAAACCTTGTCTTTGTTATTTTCAATGTCAAATTTTTCTGAACTTTTGTTCTTTTTGACTTATAGCGCTGGTGAAACAATCTGTCACCATGATTGAAGAGGCCGAGAACCTCAAGACCCTGGTGGTGGAGAACAAGGGACTTTGCTAAGAGCTAGATAAGCTTAAGGCGGATCATGAAAGGAGCATAGCTCAAGTCCTTGAATCCTCCTCCATGGCCACTGATGAGCATGATCGCAAGATTGCTGCTCAAGATAAAATAATCTCGGATCTCAAAAATGAGCTTGACAAAGAGAAGGATATGTCCCAGGCGCTCTGGGCTGAACTCCAGAGTCTCCGGGAGGAGAAGACCAAAATTGACGACGTCATTTTTGGTACGTTCCACCTCTCTGACTTATCTTTTTCTTCAACTTCTATCAATGTCATTTTTTTCTTAACTTTATTTTGATGCATAGGTCCTCTGAACTTGATAGACTCTTCCTCGTCCGAGCCCCGCACCCACCGGCTTACCCAAGTCGGTGATCTTTTTCATGACTACCACCAATCCCTTGAGGATATTGGCGAGTCTCTCAGGATTCCAGACATGCCAATCATGTCGGATTTTCAGGTGCGGGACAAGTCCAAGGAGATGTCGTAGCTTGTTCGGGACTGGAACATGTCCTACGCGCGGACTGCTGCGTAGAACGCTCTCACCATGGTCATGAGCCACCATGGAAACATGGAGATATGGCAAGTGACCAGAGGGTACTGCAAGGTAGACGAAGACGACCAGGAGCAGGACCTTCAAGCCATCATGCACTCCTGCGCTGGATACGGGTGCCACGTAGCTGATCTGACCAGCTACGAGGTCCGCTTCTTCACCCGCATGGATACTCTGCCTCCTCCTGCAGAAGAAAACGAAGAAGTTTCTGACGATGAACGCACCAACTCGGATGCGGACATCTCGGAAAGATACCAAGGCGGAGTAACCAGCGAGCCGGTAGCTCCTTCATCTCCTCCTGCATCATAGACCAGAAATTTATGTATTATTCCAGAAAAAACCTGATGCAATTGTAAATATGTAATACTTTAACTTTTGCTAGTGCTAAGCTTTTTATCTATTCAGCACTTTTCGGCTTTGAGATTTTTTTTGTGTGCCTGAAATGTTTTACATAAGCACTTGTATTTTTTCGTCTCTACTTATCGTTTATCTGGCTTTCCGCCTCGTCCCTTTCGTGAGCCGACTAAACCTTCTGCCGGAAACTTTGCCGAGCAACGGATCTCAATTGCTAAACCAGTTTAAACTCGGAAACAAAGCCGGCTTCCAGTACCAACAATTCACTACTCAGAAAATGCCCGCATCTAGCAATCAGACAAATAACCAAAGTAAAGACTAGAAAATTTAGAGTTATACCCGAGGGTAGCAGTTTTAGAATCGGAAATCTAAACCAGAACGAACATGAGCATAAAGTACTTTCAAGCATTCTGGGATTTTCGACTATGACATGATCATTAGGAAATAAGATGGTAAAAACTTCTCAGAAAAACTTTGAGGCAACCAAAACTTTTATTTCTCATAGAACATGTACATATGTATGATTACAAAGAAGGATAAACTAAGAATAAAAGGGACATAGCTGAGCAATATTCCACGGTCTGTCTAACTCATCCGGATTTGTACTGCCTCCAGCTCTCTTTCTCTTCTTAGTAGCAGGTCTTTCTTTGACTGGCCTCATGTCAGTTAAGTAGTACAATCCATTGTGCAATACTCGACTAACTAAAAAGGGCCCTTCCCATACTGGGGAAAGTTTGTGCTTTTTTTGTTGCACAAGCCAGAGAACCAAATCGCCTTTATTGAAAGATCTATTTCGGACTCTCTGGCTATGATACTTGCGTAACTTCTGCTGATAGGCTGTAGATCTCATTTCAGCAACGATGCGAACTTCTTCGACTAAGTCGAGATCATTTTGTCGAGAAATCTCGGCATCCTCTTCAATATATGCGGCCACTCTAGGAGAAGTATGAATCAAATCACTAGGAAGAACTTCTTCTGCGCCATAGACCAAGAAGAAAGGTGTGTATCCTGTTGACCTGTTTGGAGTTGTTCGTAAACTCCAAATTACAGAGGGTAGTTCCTCTGCCCAAGCCCCCACAGCATGTCGTAGTGGTGCTTCGATTCTCAGTTTTAGCACTTGTAGGATTAAACCATTTGCTCTTTCGACTTGTCCGTTAGCCTGTGGATGTGCGACTGACGCAATGTCAAGCCGGATATTTTGCTCGTCGCAGAATTCAGCCAATTCTCCCATAGAGAAGTTACTCCTGTTGTCCGTGATAATGCTATGTGGATAACCGTACCGGATTATAACATCCTCGACAAATCTTTTGGTTGTTGCTCCATCACAACTTGTGACAGGTTTAGCCTCAATCCATTTGGTGAATTTATCCACCATCACTAAGAGGTGAGTAAATCCACTAGGAGCTCGTTTAAAAGGTCCTACCATATCAAGCCCCCAGACCGCAAAGGGCCATGTTATAGGTATTGTTCGCAACTGATCAGCCGGAACATGAGCTTGCTTGGCGTACTTTTGGCAGCCTTTGCACGTCTTGTCTAATTGTTCGGCATCTGCCTGAGCTGTAAGCCAGAAAAATCCGTGTCGAAAAGCTTTTGCCATTAAAGATTTGGCTGCAGCGTGGTGACCACACTCGCCTTCGTGGATTTCCCTTAAGATTTCCACTCCCTCTTTCGGAGATATACAGCGCTAAAAAACCCTAGAAACACTCCATTTATGGAGCTCACCTTTAACAATAGTATAGGCTTTTGCTCGTCAGATAATCTGCCGGCTCAGCACCTCATCTTCGGGTAATTTGCCATCTACCAAATAATCGAGGTAGGGTTGAGTCCAGCTGGGAATTACAGCCAGAACTGCTATTAAAGGTGAGTCGGATTTGGTCGGATATTCCTCATCTACTCCCTTTATTGAGGGGACTTTGAGGTGCTCTAAAAAAGCGCCATCTGGGATCTCTTTCCGCGCAGAACCTATCCGAGATAGTGCATCTGCTTCCTCATTTTCTGCTCGAGGGATGTGTTGAACTTCAAACCCTTCGAACGATTTAGATAGAGCATCCACTACAGCTTTATATGCTGCCATGTGCTTATTTGCATTACAAATATTCGACACTTGTTGAGCAACAAGATCCGAATCTCCGTAACACATCAAACGTTGGATGCCAATATCCTTAGCAATCTGGATTCCATGTAGCAGTGCTTCATACTCAGCAATATTGTTTGTCGCTGTGAAGTGAATCTGCAACACGTATAAAAGTTTATCTCCTTGGGGTGATTTGAGCACCACGCTAGCCCCCGAGCCCCCTCGAGCCTTAGACCCGTCGAAAAAGAGGGTCCAATATTCCGACTCCGGGAGTATCATATTCTCCTTCGTCTCTGTCCAATCAGCGACAAAGTCAGCAAGGATCTAGGATTTTATTGCTGTCCGAGGTTTGTACTCAATATCGAAAGCTGAGAGCTCTATGCCCCATGTGGCGACGCGTCCTGTGGCGTCACTGTTGTTGATTATATCTCTCATGGGAGCTTTGCTCACCACGGTAATTGGATGCTCCTGAAAATAGTGTTGTAACTTACGATATGCTAGAAAAACACCGTAAGCCAACTTTTGATAGTGCGGATATCGCTGTTTTGATTCTGTCAGGACCTCGCTGACAAAGTAAGTCGGACGCTGCACCAGGTGTTCCTGATTTTCCTCTGGTCTCTCCACAACCATGACGATACTAACGACCTTATTTGTCACAGCAATATAAAGCAACATCGGTTCCTAAGGTTCTGGCGCTGCAAGGATAGGAGCAGATGAGAGTAATTTCTTCAGGTCTTGTAGTGCAGCTTCAGCTTCGTCAGTCCAAACAAAATCCTTGGTCTTTTTTAGGAGTTTGTATAATGGTGCGGCTCTTTCACCAAGCTGGCTTACAAATCGACTAACCGCAGCAATGCAACCAGTTAATCTTTGTACGTACTTCAAAGAGTTGGCACGAAATATTGAGTATAGCCTTGATTTTGTCATGTTCACCTCTATGCCTCTTTGAGACACGATGAAACCTAACAATTTTCCGGCTGGTATTCCAAAGAAGCATTTCTTCGGGTTAAGCATGATGTTGTATTTTCGTAGATTGGCGAACGTCTCCTTCAAGTCGGAAATCAATGTTTCCTTCTTTTTGGACATCATCGCAATATCATCCACGTATGCATGTACATTGCGTCCGAGTTGGTCATGGAGGCAACGTTGTATCGTGCGCTGGTACGTAGCTCCTGCGTTCTTCAGCCCAAAGGGCATCGTAACAAAACAGAAGGTTCTGAAAGGGGTTATGAATGAAGTTTTGACTTTGTCAGATTCCTTCATCCGGATTTGGTGATAACCGGAATATGCGTCGAGAAAACAGAGGAGTTCCGAGCCTGCCGTAGAATCGATGACTTGATCAATTCTAGGAAGAGCGAACGGATCTTTTGGACAAGCCTTGTTCAAGGCAGTATAATCAACACACATCCTTAAATCAGTGGTGTCCTTTTTAGGGACCATTACAGGATTGGCCGACCACTCAGTGTGGACGACCTCTTCTATGAATCCAGCTAACTCGAGCCATGCTAGTTCCTTAGCTATTGCCTTACGCTTTTCGTCCCCAAACCGTCGTAAGGACTGTTTGACGGGTTTAGCGTTCGGGTTTACATTTAGAGAGTGGTTGGCAAGTTCCCTAGGTACTCCGGTCATGTCAGATGGCTGCCATGCGAAGATATCTTGATTTGCTTGGAGGAACTTGACGAGCGCGCTTTCCTATGCGCTATCTAGGCCTACGCCTATCTGGGTCACCTTGGAGGGGTCATCATCCTTCAACGGCGCTTTTTTCGTCTCTTCTGATGCCTTGAACTCCGGATTTGGCTTGGTCACCTCCTTCTTCGCTATGGGGCATCTCGACGGATCTATGCTCTTCTTGATCTCCTGGTACTCCTGGGCATGCAACATGGCTTCGGCAAAGGCGGCATTTCCATCCTCGCACTCTCGCGCTTTCTTCGGGTCTCCCCTGATGGTGATCACGCCGTTGGGACCTGGAATTTTCATCATATTGTAAATGTAACACGGATGAGCCATAAAAGCCCAGTAAGCCGGACGTCCGAATATAGCGTGGTATGCACACTTGAACGGGACCACTTCGAAGGAAAGTGCCTCCGTCCGATAATTCTTTGGAGTTCCAAAGGTAACATCCAAAGTGATCTCTCCCAGGGAATTAGTTTGTCTTCCTGGGACAACTCCGTGAAAAATCACAGAGCTATGGTTCAGCTGAGTCTCCGAGATCTTCATCCGGCGTAGCATTTTGACATAGAGAATATTGATGCTGCTACCACCGTCCATGAGGGTCTTGGAGAAACCATAAACGTCAATAAGTGGGTTGACGATTAAGGCGTATTTTCCTCGCCTGTGTAACTTAGGTGGATGATCATCGCAGTCAAATGTGATTGCCACTTCCGACCAGTCCAGATACTGTGGGACAGCCGAAACTGTTGCATTGAGCTCGTGTAGAACTGCTTTCTTGACCTTTGCTGGTTGAGATCTGAGGAAAGTGACATAAGTGTCCTTTTTGGTGGGAAAAGTCTTCTTCCCTTCCGACTTGGGATTTGAAGCATCAGCTTCCTCCATGTCGGAATCTTCCTTGGTCTCTTTGTCTTTTTCGGGATTTTTCTTTCCCTTCTTCTGCTTAGCTTTGTAGCCCGCGGTGTCATCTCTTTTTATGTCATCATTGAAACGCCATTCAGCGTTGGTGTGGGACGAGCCCCCATTGGCGTCTAGGTGATGCACACATGGGTTATTGGCAATGTCGGCCCAAGAGTAGGTTTTGCCTGGTTGCTGTTCTCCTCTACCTTGGACCCTTGAAGTCCCAAGGCCATGCCCGCGGCCTCCGCCATGTCCTCCAGACCCGGAAATAGTAGTAACCACCGCTGTTTCCGCGTTGGGCTTTTCCTCCGAGGTGTTCTTACGTTTCTGAGCCTGTTGCTTTGTTTTTGCCGACTGAGGTACAGCTAGGACGTTGAGTAATCCCTCTGCATCGTCATCAGCGTCTGCATATTTGCTCGCTGTTTCTATCATCTCCCCCAAATCAGTGACCTTGTCACACTTCAAACGATGACGCAGTAGACCAATTGGGAGACCTACAATGAAAGCTTCAATCACAGTTTGATCATTTACTCCTTCACAGGAGTTCTTGGTGTCGATCCATCGTCCGAGGTAGTCTCGGCAAGTTTCTCCGGCTTTCTGGGTGCAACGCTGTAGGTCTCCGACCGAACAGGGCCTCCGATACGTGCCTTCGAAATTACAAAAGAACGCACTTTGCATGTCATACCAGTTATGGATGGTGTTCTCCGGAAGTTCATTGAGCCATGATCGCGCCGTATTCCGCAACATAAGTGGGAGATATCGGGTTGCGACCAGGTTGTTTCTGCCTTTGGCGATGCAGCAATCTTGGAAGAAGTCCTGTAGCCAGGTATCTGGCCGAGCAATGCCATCGTAGGCTTGGATATGTCTTGAGATAGCAAATCCTCCCGGGAACTTTGTAGCTCTGATGCGTGGTCCGAAGCACTTTGGGCCCATGTAGAAATCATTGTTGTCATAGCACCGAGCCTCTATGTTGGAATTAATCATGTGCCTTGCATCGTTCGGGGATAGAGATTGTCCCGAATACCGGTTGTGGCTGCGGTGCCGTGGAGCCGGACTTCGGCTTCTGCCACCACCTCCTCCGCCATGTCGTCCTCCTTGTCCTCCATGGGAGCCGTTGTGATGACTGTGTGGTGGAGAGGGTGGAGCAGCTTGACTACGACGAGCCCCCTGTCGGCTTGTACCAGCATGGTTTCCGTTGTTTCTTCGTCCGTCATTCCCACCATGGTGAGGCTCAGCCGGACAGCTTGTGTGTTTAGGAGGTGGCATCTTTTGGCGATCCTTCTCCTATCGTTTCTCTTTATCTTCTCCCGTTATGTCGTTAGATTCTCGTCGGGGAGGGTTCGTCAGATTCAGGGTAGCAACGGCGTCTTTCTCGGCCGCTGGGGCGACGTTGCTCTAGTTACGTGAAGTTTTGTGATGCTGTCCTGAAGATCTGGTTCTTGAATAGTTGTCTTCCCAGCGTTCGGGGTGATGATACTGCGCCCGGACGTAATGGGATCTTACGCCAGCCCATGCCGGATCTATGTGACATTGGTCAGAATCTGAGACCAGTTTTTGACTTCCGGACAGGGTGACCTTTTGCTGCTCCAGTCCCTTGTTGAGTAGTTTGATACCCAAGCGGATCTCCTCCGGTCCTGGATTAGCCGATAGAATTTCTCGGGCTGCCACGGTATTCTGTACTGGTGTTGGGTATACCCAATCTCCGTTGCTATCTTTACGTGGCTTCCCCATCTCATCTCCAAAAAGAACGGCACGAACACGTGGGAATTGGTTGTCATCTATGTGACGCTTCCATGTCTTCTGATGCAAACGAGACATGTATTCCTTGTTTGACATGCGTTTCTTTTCCACCTCGATGTTTTTGGCTTCATCGAGGAGTTGTTGACGGCGCGATTCTAGGGCATGCGCCCTTTCGTCCAACTCATCCGCAGTAAGTTCTGCGGCTGTAGGGATAGGTGTAGTTAATGCGGCATCGATGAGCTTACGCGCACCCTCGGTGATCACGTGTCCATCCACCGATGCTTCTTTTTTCGGCTCGTCTGGGATAAGTGCTCCATCCGAGTCTTCTTTGTATTCCTCGGCAATCACCTCCTCTATCAGAGGGTCTTTTGCTGGGGTCTTGTTTTTCTTGTTCTTCTTCTTTGCCTTCTTGGCTGCTCCGGTAGCAAAGACAACTTTGGGTCCGTTTCCTGGAGTCAAGCTCTGATCGGTACTTTTAGACATTTGGACTTCGGGATTATCTCCGACGTCCATGTCATCCTGTGCTTTGGGAGAGTGTTCCCCGGATCCTTCATCCATGGCTTCTCCTTCTTTTGCAGCTTTGGAGTTGTACTCCTCTTCATATTCTGCGGAGAACTTTCGGAAATCTGCTGACATCATCGATTCATCCGAGGATGCGGGTATGTCGGCGTTTGTTCCAATTGCCTCCAGCACCGAGTCGGTGTTTTCTCCAGCGTCGATAGAGCCGGATCCGGATCCCACGTAGCCAACAAAGTGCGACGCGTGCTTCCTAAGGTACCTGCGGCTTTCACGATCAGCCATGTCGAAACTTTTGATGGTCTCGAGAATTGCATCTGCGCTTTTGCCTTGCAGTATCATACATCGTAGTGTGTACCTTAGGAAAGGCCTGTCTGTCCCGGCATCATCAGAGCCGGAATCAGTGTCGTTGATATGCTCCTCCTGGATTTCGACTTCCACGGGTGGGTCGATCTGGGATCCGGCTTCTCCGGGGAGATCCACTCTAGATTTGACTTGGTCCGCTAGGTCTTCTTTAGGCTCGGGTTTCTCCACTATCTCCGCAACTGGTGCGGGCTGGGTGGGATTAGGGTTTTCTGAGATCCGGAACTCTGCCGCCTCCACGGACAAAGGGGACCCAGAAAATTCTTCTGCCTCTATCATCACCGCTGGGGTGGGTTGGGAAGGTTCAGTGAAACTGATGTAAACATCAATCTCACCAAAAGACATGATTGTGTAGGCAGTCACGGCCTCCCTTGCCGGAATCCAAGTCCAGTCGAGAACGATGAGAGGGACGTCGCTGGCGTAGAGGATGCGACCGACAGCGATGGTCTCGCCGATTCCGATTCTTGCAGATTCCGCTCGAAACGCAGATCCGAAGCTCATTTGCCCCACGGTGGGCGCCAACTGTCGTCGTATTGATGACAAGTACACCATGAGGGGGTCCTCGAGGCGTGCGGAAGAGAGGGGTGTGAGACGTACGGTGTTCCGGGACGGTGAGCACACAAGTTTACCCAGGTTCGAATCCGCCGGCTTTGGACGGACACTACTCCTTCTAGCAATCCAGTAATACGGCAGAGCCGGGATATGGGTTACAAGGGTTTCGCCTGTGCGAGTTGAGATTGTAGACTATTGAGGTGTGTCCTAAAGGCTCTCCCTAGGACGTCTTATATAGATATCCGGCCTAGGGTTTACAGGAGAGATCAATCCGGCTACGACTAAGAGTTGGTTACAGAGTACATCTTGAACTACAAGTAACATTATAGGCCTAAGTCGGTAAGTCTTCTGGGCCTTCCCGTAGCCGGATTGGACTCCGTCTTCTCTCCCTAACTGGGTCGCCCGTGAAGCAAATCTCTAACCCGAAGTGGGCCACCCTGGTCAGTGAGGAACTGTGAGGATACCCGGAAAGTATATCCCCAACAAATTGGGTTGAATCTTGCATAGTTCATAGGGGAAACTTTCCCGGTGTTGATTACTCTTTGTAGTTGATGCTATTGAGTGAACCATTGAATTATTGTTTATGTTCAGATTGTTATACATCATTATTCCATCTCTGATCATGATCCATATGATGTCTTATGAGTAGTTCGTTTTGTTCTTGGGGACATGGGAGAAGTCTTGTTGTTAGTAGTGGAGTTGTGTTGAGAAAGATTCAATAGATTGTTGTTTAAGTTGTGGTGTACTTCTTCTAGTGGTGTCATGTGAACGTCGACAACATGACACTTCACCTATATGGGCCTAGGGGAATGCATTGTGTATTTGGCTACTAATCGTAGGGGTTGCCGGAGTGACAGAAACCTGAACCCCCGTTAGGAAACCATTGCACAAGGGACGTAAGGGTCTTAGAGTTTAAAGCTGTGGTTAGGTTTCTACCTTAAATACTTTCTTGTACTTACGGATGTTTGCAAGGGGTTTAATCACAAGTATGTATTAGTCTTGGATGGGGTGGTACATTAGCACAGGTTCACCCACACAACACTTTGCAAGCTAAAGAAGATTAATCGACTATATGAAGCGAAAGCACTTGATAGTCTTCCCATGTGTCCTCGAGAACGTTTGGTCATCTTAAGAAATACAACCGGCTTGTCCTTTGCTGCATAAAGGATTTGGCCACTTGCTGCATTCATTCTTACTGTCTTTCATTTACTCGTACTTTGTTTACTTGCTTTATCAAAAACCCCTAAAAATCCGTTTGCTAAGTATTTGCAGAGAATTCCTGATCCATACCACTAGCCAGCACCTACTGCTCCTCGTTGGGTTCGACACTCTTATCGAAAATACTACGATACACCCCCTATACTCGTGGGTCATCACAAACCACAATTGTATTGGAATTACAACAAGATCTAATGAATGAGAGTTGGGGAAATGGTGTTGATGGAAATGCAACGGTTAATGATGAAGGGGATGTTGCGTTGTCCTCTAATAATCCCTGAAGCGGCAAGGATTTGCCCTTCTCCAAGTTTCTCCTCTAGATCCCTCTCTACCGTGGTATTTTGAGACTGGAAGTTTCTGTGAATGTCGGATCTCAGATCCGTCTTCGCGTGGTGAGAGTATTTAACGAGACAGGCGTCCTGACAGGTGGTACGGGCGGGCCTTGCCCATACCGCAAGTCGTTAAACCATCTAGCTCTTCCTCTCGCATCCTCTTTTCTCCCAGGTGCGTGGAAAATCATTTAAATGATATTTATCACCTAGAAGTATCATATTATTGCATAACATGATAGTCCCAATTAATATATTCACAGAAGACTTAACAATTCAGGATCCTATTGAAATAAGGACAAAAGGTGCACGAACGCCGTAAAATATAAGAATACTAAATCCTAAAAACATAAGGTAAATATGCTTCAAAAATAGACTCATCAACTTCCCCAAGCTAGACTCTTGCTTGTCCCCGAGCAAGATGGTGGCTTATGGGCAAGGTCATCATGTTCATGAGGCACGAGTCATTACAATAAATGAGACAATTGAAGCATAATCAAAATATCAAATAGAGAACTGCATCATGGGTAATATCACACTCTCACACAAAACAGGACTTAGAGGCTTCCACACCTTTTGTATCAATAACTTATATGAAGTTCAAAGACTAAGCATATTATACAATCATCAAGTTCATATAAACAAGCACTTGATTGAGTAAGAAATATGATCATTTCTTGAGTATCTTTTTTTACTTGCACCTCTCTCTTTTTATTTTTTATTTTTTTTCTTCTAGAGCAGAGATCTTTTTTCCTTTTTGATCCACCAGCAAAATTGTATCATGTAGATACTCTTTGTGGATCTTGTTGGTTTAAACCAGTGAATGTAACATGTTTTCGAAATTTTATTCTCATATTTTATCAATACTTTATTGGTGTGGAAGACCCTAAAATCATAATAGTGGTACAAGTATCATATCACTCATCCTAATTCATACATCTAATACTATAATCATAAATCAAAATCACTTCACATATCATAAAGTCTCAAAACTCATCGGATACAATTCTTTCCTTAGACCAAGAAAGATGAAAATGCAACTAATTCAAACTTTGGAATTTAAAAGCCTAACATGCATGCAAGAAGATAAACATGCTGAAAACTAGAAAGTAGATTATAAGTTGTTATAGATCTCCCTAAGCTTGGAATCAAACCGGTGGGATCAAAAAATGCCTTGTATTCGATACCGTGATGTCCTTTAGGATGGAGGTAAAGTGTTGGAGACGGCCACACGGAGTTTCTTGTTCGTTTCCTCCAAAGTAGATATGCGACGAAGGCACTTCTATAGATCAGAGCGCATCGAGTACATTGCATCTACGACCTTACCAAACATCTCATTGAGCTCCATCTTGCCCTCCAGATCTAAGGGTCATTTGTGCACAACTTCATGATGGAGAAGCTCTTCCTTCTAATACTTCTCTATCTTGTGAAGGCGCTCCTCGGTCTCCAAGAGTTATTCGGCAACGGGTACATCGATGAGGTTAAGACCCTAATCATCTTATGTCTTCACACTCATGTTGGCATTCACGATGATCTTCTTTGTTGTGGACGTGTGTGCCGTAGTTTCTTGATAAGTTCATGCATCAACTCAGTTGATTTTCTTACGCTTGGGCGAAGAGTGGTTGGTGGCGATGAACTTGAGAGACTTTGTGCATCCCTTCTCATGTGGCTTCCTTGCTTCTTCTTCATCTTCAGGCCTCACCATAGCGAGGTAGTATGGTTGCCTCCAACCTCTAGTTGTTTGCTCCATGAAGGTCTCGAACTCTTCCTCATCGAAGTCGAAGGAGACACCTTTGTTCTTTGGGCTAAGGCCTTGCACTTCACAGTCATCGGCTTCAATGGAGGAAGTCTAGAAACCATCCCTTGAAGGAGCCATGAGACCTAAAGGTTTGCCTTCGCCTAGAACTAGGTAGCACATCAAGTAGATTGTATCTATTGATATAATAAGAAGAGAGACCTTTGGGAAGGCTTATGAAGGGTTAGTAGCATGGAAAACCTGTACTAGAAGTAAAAGGGACGACCAAGAAAAGAATCTCAACAAAATAGGAAAGACATAGGAAAGATAGATGCGAATGGTAATGTGACCATTCACAAAGCTCGACTTGTCGCAAAGGGGTTTCGACAAATTTAAGGAGTTGACTACGATGAGACTTTCTCTCCCATAGTGATGCTTAAAGCTATCTAGATTTTACTAGCAATTGCTGCTCATTTCGACTATGAAATATGGCACATGGATGTCAAAACCGTGTTCCTAAATGGATACATTGATGAAGAGTTGTATATGATGCAACTGGAAGGTTTTGTTGATCCTAAGGTTGCTGGAAAGGTGTGCAAACTTCAGCGATCCATTTATGGATTAAAGCAAGCATCTCGGAGTTGGAGCCAACATTTTGATCAAGTGATCAAAAGTTTTGGATTCATCCAAAATCAACAAGAGTTCTCTATTTACAAGAAAGAAAGTGGGAGCTCAGTGGTTTTTCTAGTAGTATATGTGGATGCCATATTACTCATGGGAAACGATGTGGATCTTATGAAAAGAGTGAAAGCATATTTGAATACTCAATTTTCCATGAAGGACTTAGGTGAAGCAACATACATATTAGGAATCAAGATCTATAGAGATAGATCAAGGAGCCTAATTGCATTAAGTCAAAGTACTTACATCAAAAAAAATTGAAGAGGTTCAAAATGGAAGATGCTAAAATGGGTTTTGTTCCAATGATGAACAATAGCACACTGAGTTTGACTCAATGTCCAGCAAGTGATGCTGATAGAGAAAGGATGTCTTACATACCCTATTCTTAAGCCATACGATCTATCATGTATGCAATGCTAAGTACTCGACCTGATGTGGCATTGGCTCTTAGTCTGATGAACCGATACCAAAGTAATCCAGGATCAGATCACTGGACAACGATGAAAAATATCCTAAAGTATCTCAAGAGAACAAAGGATATGTTCCTAATCTATGGAGGAAGTGATGAAGCTCTAAACGTAACCGGTTATGTAGATGTGAGCTAGAACTCAGAACTTGATGACTCGAAGTCTCGGACAGGATTTGTGTTTCTAGTGAATGGTGGGCGGTAAGCTGGAAGAGCAAGAAGCAGCCGGTGGTGGCGCAGTCTTCAATGGAGTCTGAATACATTGTTGCAGCTGATGCGACAAATGAAGCTATTTGGCTAAGGAATTTCATCATCGAACTAGGAGTCATTCCAAGTGCGCAAGACCCTGTGACAATCTATTGTGACAACACGGGCACTATTGCAAACGCAAAAGAACCAAGGACTCATTCCACGGCTAAACACATCAAGCTTCGGTTTCACGTCATTCGGCAGAATGTTGACGAAGGTGAAATCAAGATTTGCAAAGTACACACGGATCTGAATGTGGTAAATCCTTTAACTAAATCTCTCCTACAATTCAAGCACGAACAACACCAAGATGCCATCAGTGTTAGGTTCCTGTAGGGATGTAAACGGATAGGATAATTTCCGCACCGAAACCGGCTCCGAAACCGTTTTAAGGTATTCATATCCGATTTTATAGAATCCGGTGGATAAGGATATCCGATTCTGACATGATGCCCCGATATGGTGTAGGATATGGTATGGAAAATAGCATGCGGATATGGATTATCCGAAAATTAATTAGGACTATCCGAGTGTTTCAAACCGGATAATCCGATTTTAGAGTCAAAAGTCAAAGGGAAATATCGCAAAGCTACTACTTATTTAGTTACCGAGTGCATTTGGCGAACATGTCTAACTCGGTCTTTTAACACCATATCTCTATTATCTTATCTAGTTGATTCATGCAAGGAAAAAATATTAATTCTCTCTCAAAACTTTGCTAGAAATATAATTGTCTACCTATGAGAGTATTTATTCGACTACTTTTATTTCCGGCCCGTGTCCGCTCCGTTTCCGATTCGAATCCACGGTCCAGTAAATCCGCATTCGAATCCGCAACCGGTCATTATCCGCTCCGATCTGAATCCGAGAAACGAATATGGAAAAGGATATGGTACAATCAAAATCCGATCCGATCCGATCCGTTTACACCCCTAGGTTCCTGCCTATTGTAAACTAGGTTTATTTGTACTCTAGTATAAGTGGAAGACTGAAGGGTCCTAGAGGCAAATAATAAAGTGTATTGTTTGATATATCTCTTATATGTTCATAATACGTTTCATACTGTGATATAACTGTATTAATATGAAACGTTAATACACGTGTGGTATGTAAACAAATTGTGTCTCTAGTTATCTCTAGCTAACTAGTTCATTGGTCATGAGGATGATCTGGGTTTCAAGATCATGGGCATTTATGCCAATTGACAATGAGGTCATGTCATTAGTTGAATGATGTGATAGACAAACATCCGACAGTTATATCTTAATAAGATCTAGTTACAAAGTTCACCATTGATGATAAACACAGAAAACCTCGTAACCTGATCCTTAGACTGTGAGATAATGCAAATCGCTATTCTGGAGGAAGCTTTGATGAATCAAGCATCATCTCCTGACAGGGTGATCAAAAAGGTGCTACTCAGGTTTTCCAAAGGAGCGCGTAGAGGAGTACATATCAAGACCAGGATTTATCAATCCATGTAACAGATAGATACGTGTGGCCATCTCGGTGATGTTGCATTAACGAAGCTTGCAAGTATGTGACTTGGTCACGGAATGCAACGACATGGGAACGAGTAAACAAGTTTATCGGTAATGAGACCGAACTAAGGTATGGGGATACCGGAGATCAAGTCTCGGATAAACTAGGTATCAAATGACAAAGGGAATGGGAAACGACTTTTATGGTTCGAGAGATAAGATACGGGAAACGCACGGGGGTATCATGGTCATCCAGGTCCCTCTAATGATCATTGATATAAGAGAGGTCTCAATCATGTCCGGATTGTTTCCGAACCGAAGGATGTCACGCTTAAGGGTGGGGACGCTTAGGGTAGATGCGGTATCGTAGGAGAAATAGAGAGAGAAACCGGAATAGTTCTGGGTAACATCCGATGTAGATCGAAAGGGGTTCAGAAGGTGTTCCGGAGTGAAGAAATATAATAATATATGTGTTTTATGTTAATTGGAGAATTAATATTAAAATATATATTTATTTTATTTTTAAAGGCAACCCATTGCTATTGGGCCTCACCCGGAGGGGAGGCCCAAAGGGGCAAGGCGCCTAGGGAGGAGGGCCAGCCGGCCAAGGCTTGGTGGGCCGCCCAAGTGAGGCCCACCTAGGGCCGGCGGCTGCCCCTTGGTGGCCGGTGCTGTGGGCATTAGTCCCACATCGCTTGCCCCTTGGGGGGGTGCACCCTCCCCTCCCACTATACATAGGGGTCACCTCCTCCCCTTTGGAATCATCCCATTCTCTCTCTCTCACTCCCATTGAGGACTTCTCCATAATATTAGAGAGTTGTGAGTTTTCCGCTTTCACACTACCATTGTGTGATCTTTGATCCACCTTCTTCTTCTGCTGCTACTCGACTGGATCGGAGCCCGGGAGACGTCGCCTACACCGGACGTGTGTAGTACTTTCGAGGCACCACACTTGGGGTGCTTGGAGCTGCTCGGCTCCATCAACATACGCCTTCCTGCGTAAGGCGTGCCTCGGTCTTCAAGGGTATGAATACCGTATCTCTCTTTACGTTGCTTATGTCTGCATAGTATAGATCCTGGTATTAGTGTTCGCATAGTTAGAATTTTTTTGTTTTCTGCTACGGAACCCTATAGTAAATATGTAATAAAAGCGTTGGAAAAGGTGTTGGAACTCAATGGGGCTAAAATGTTCTCGGGGATGTAGGATACACCAGTAGCATATGAGATTTATTCATGATTAGGATAACCCATGTGTTTTGTCATGATATGTATGGAGGGAGCTCTATAATAAGATGTTTACTACAAGTCTCACGAGTAGCCACTTCTATGGGTCAAGTTTTGAGGTCATATCTAAATAACCACTATGATGCCTGTGAGCAAATCACTTCTACAGACCGCTAGAGACACCGACGTCCAGAACCCACACGCCTCAAAAGACTTCGGCGAGCCAACATCGTGCGAGGAACCGAAAATCTTGCTTCTGCGACGCGCTGGCCGAGCTTCCTCCATATTTTTAGCGGTTTCATCATAGTAGAGGGCCGCGAAACCAGAAAAAAGGTTTTCCATCAGCCACGGTCAAGCTAAGAAATTCGTCATGGAAGACACGCCTTACGACGACCGACGGGCCAAGTCGTTGCGGATGGATACTTTAATTGTAGTGATTAGTCACACCCAACCCCCTTGATCCCTGGGTTGGCATACATCTACCCATTTGACAAGATGATAATTTTTGTTTCCTTCTTTCTCCTTCCATAGAACACGAGCTCGGAAAAAGTCCCTTTGTTTCCTAACACCTATAGGAGTTATAAAAAAGGACAACATATGATTTGGCACACTATTCAAGCACGATTCAACTCAAATCAATCTACCAACTAAGGATAGCAAACCACCCTGCCAACAAGGCGTCTTCTTCTCCACTTTTTCCTCAGTCACTTTCTAATCAGAATTATTCAATTTTTTGTAATGTATAGGTAAGCCTAAGTACTTAAAAGGAAAAATTCCAACTTTGCAAGTGAATATATGAGCATATTCATCTTGCTTCAGAACAGCATTGCCAAAACAATAGAGTTTACTTTTAAGAAAGATGATTTTAAGACCCGTCAGATGTTCAAATGTACATAAGATAACTTTAATATTTCTAGCGTATTCCAAATTATCCTCAAACATGAAAACCGTATCATCCGCATATTGTAAAATGAATAAACTACCTCAAAGAATTTAGGCACTAATCCTCTAATGAAACCTTGTTTTGCGCCCTTGAAACCAGGGGAGCAAGAACATCAGCAACTATGTTAAACAGAATTGGCGAAAAAGGATCACCCTGTCGAAAGCCTTTCCTAGTTACAAAATACTTCCTTACATTATCAATAACCATGACGTTTACTTTTCCTCCTTCCACAGATTTCCTAGTCCACTTAACAAAGCTAGTTGGAAAACCTTTCATCTCTAGGACAACAAACATGAACTCCCAATTGATCTTATCGTACGCATTCTCGAAGTCCACTTTAAAAAGGACTCAAGATTTATTGTTGGCGTGCAAGGAATGCATCGTCTCATGCAACATAACAACATTATCTAAAATGAAGCGACCCTTAATAAAAGCAGCTTGAACTTTGGAAACAACTTCAACAGTTATAAGAATGACTGGATTACTCAAAACTTTAGTGAAGATTTTAAAGAGAACATTAAGAAAACAAATTGGACGAAACAACCAGATCTTATCAGCCTCATTGCTTTTGGAATCAATATAGTTGTACCATAGTTAAATCTCAAGATGTCCAGTTTGTCTTCAAAAAATAAATCGAACAATTCCATTAGTTCTGGATGTATTAGCCCCCATAATTCCTGGTAAAATTCTATAGAAAACCCATCAGGGCTAGAGTCTTTGTTTTTCTTCATAGAGAAAACAACAGATTTAATTTCTTGTATGATAAATCTAGTGGCTAATTTATTTTGCATAGTCTCAGTCAAGACCTTTCCTACGGAAGATGGACAGAGTTATATGTGGTAAACTAATAGGACCAAAAAGACTTCTATAAAAATTAGTAGCATACTTAAGAAGGTTGTCATCACCTTAAAAAATCCCTTCCTCCTGAATGAATATAAAAATCCTATTTCTTCTTTTCCTGCCACTAGCTTTAGCCATAAAATATTTAGTATTCCTATCCCTTCTCTAATATCCTGTTCTGTAGCTCTTTGTCTCCGCCTAACCTCCTCTTCTCTAAGAATGGAATTTGACTGTTTTTGGAGATCATTTCTAAGTCGTAATGGATAGCTCCCTCAAGAAAAGATCTAGGTTTGTGTGCGTTAATCTTGGTATGGGCAGCCCAATGACACGCCTAAGTCGGGCTAGTGTCTTTGTACAAAACCGAATCGAACACACTTTAAAAACCCAATAATTTGTATTCTACTTTAAAAAACAGAGGCAGTATTATGTATTTATTGATTTCAAGATTTTTTTGAGACAATATTTTACAGATCTTACTAGACTGAGGCCATGCCTGCCTTTTTTATTTTCAGGCTTTGCAAAGCGCAGAACAAGGCCCAGTTCGGCCCAGGATATGCCCAGGACAGTGTGGACCGCCCATTTGGTTCCCCTCCAGCACTCCTCCCACACCCACGGTTTCCCGGCGGCGCATCCGGCGCTACCCTACCTCTCCCTCCACGCGTACACTCGCCCGTCACTCTCTCCTCTCTGTCTATAAATAGAAGACAATCTGCCAGCGGCGAGTATACACAGACACGGCTCAGCCTTCACATTCCCCACGCGGTAGCCAGTTCCACGCCCTCGTTCGCCTCATGGGCCACTTCGCCTTCGGCTGCCAGCAGGGGATGGACCACGCCGCCGCCGCCTCCCTGTCCGGCGCGCTCCCGCTCCCGTCCGCCCAGGGCGCCGCGGCGTCGTACTGCGTCGACCCGTCCGCTGTCCCGCCCTCGGTCGCTGACGCCGAGGCCGCGAGGAGACACCAGGAAGAGGAGAACGCCGCGATCCGGCTGGTGCACCTCCTCGTCACGTGCGCCCACGCCATCCAGGCGGGCGACTACGCGGCGGCCGCGGGCAACCTGGCCGAGGCGCGCACGGCGCTCGCGACGACGGTCTCAACGGCCGCCGGGATCGGCCGCGTCACGAGCCACTTCGCCGCCGCGCTGGCCCAGCGCCTCTTCCCGGCGTCCCCGGGCCACTCCAGCGCCGCGCCCGGCGCGGCCTCGTCGGCGGAGCACGCCGCCGAGCTGTATCGCCAGTTCTATGAGGCGGGGCCCTACCTCAAGTTCGCGCACTTAACGGCTAACCAGGCCATCCTCGAGGCGTTCGAAGGCTGCGATCGCGTGCACGTCGTGGACCTTGACATCATGCAGGGCGTGCAGTGGCCGGCGCTCATCCAGACCCTCTCCCTCCGCCCCGGCGGCCCGCCAGCCCTCCGTATCACCGGCGTCGGCCGCCCTCCCGCCGCCGACGGTTCACGCTACGAGCTCAACGAGGTGGGCGTCCGGCTCGCCGAGTTCGCGCGCGCCGTGAACGTGCCCTTCTCCTTCCGCGGTGTCACCTGCGACACCCTCGACGCGCTCCAGCCGTGGATGCTCCAGCTCGTCCCCGGCGAGGCGCTGGCCGTGAACTCCATCTGCCAGCTCCACCGCCTGCTGGTGGACCCGGATGCCGCGTCCACCTCCCTCCCGTCGCCCATCGACGCCGTCCTCGGCTGGATCGCCGCCATGCAGCCCAGGGTGTTCACGGTCGTCGAGCAGGAGGCGGACCACAACAAGCCGGCGCTGGTGGAGCGGTTCACCAACGCGCTCTACTACTACGGCACGGTGTTCGACTCCATGGAGGCGATGTCCGCTCACCGCCGCCCTAACACCACCGGCGGCCTCGGAGCCGAGGCGTACCTGCAGCGGGAGATCTTCGACATCGTGTGCGGCGAGGGCAGCGCGCGCGTGGAGCGCCACGAGCCGCTGAACCTCTGGCACGCTCGGCTCTGGCGCGCCGGGCTTGCCCAGACGCCCCTCGGGCCGAGCGCGATCCGGCAGTCTGCGACGCTGCTCCGCGCGTTCTCCGGCGCCGGGTACGGCGTGCAGGAGCGCGAAGGCTGCCTGGCGCTCGCGTGGCACGACCATCCGCTGTTCACGGCGTCAGCGTGGCACGCAGCGCGGACGAACGCTGCCGATACCGGCATCGTGGACGAGCGCGTCGACAGCCAGAATTGCGGCAGCGAAAGCAGCGGCCACCTGCAGGCTGCTCTCGCGGGGATAGCCATGCAGTGAGAGCGCGCGAAGGGGAGCGATTTGAATAATTCATCGATGTTGGTTCGTCTAACATGAGATCGATCGATCGAGTCTAGTTGTTTCGTCGTCCGAGGTTAAGATGCAGTCAGCGTCATGCCAGAGTAACATGAGATTCAGGTAATATGAAACGAGAGAGAAGTTCCATTGTCATTCTGGTCTGGTCTTATGAAACAGTTGTTTGGTCAATTGGAACAGAGTACGGTTCAGTTTATCTGCACTTTTCTTGTACTGTGTCGTGTGTTCCTGCTGGACAAGTGAGTACCACTGTTCGGTTCATCTGCACATTTTCTTGCCAGAGCATGGATGTCTTCTCAGGCCTGTCATGTCATGCTGTTCCATCCATCCATACCATACGCAAGGATTACTGCTCCATTTTGTCGACCTGCCCACGACATACTCCCTCTGTTTCAAATTACTCCGCGCGCACGCTTACCTAGGTGGCCTAGTATTCTCTTATTTTTCATCAAAAAATTCTTAGAATTTTTGGTATACGTAGTATATATTTCATACTATCTATTTCAAAAATTCGATGATTTTTTAAATGAAAAATGAGGAAGTACTAGTTCACCTACATAAGCGCCGGCGGAGTAATTTGAAACAGAGGGAGTAACATTTCTGCCGGCTGGAGTTGTGGCAGTGCCGGGCTTTTTCCGGATTTATCCCAGAAGCAGAACGCAGAGATGGATCGACTTGTGTCAGATAGACGACCTGATTTGACACCGAGATCATACTTGCTAGTTCATGCAGACAAAAATCCTTTCGTAAATTATACGGCCCATCTCCATCCGCAGGGATACTGATGTGCATTGCGTCGATGACCCCAAGCAACCAACTAGTGGTGGGAGCACTCGATCGTGCTACTATCCATCGAGGGAAGAAGAACATTTCTGCTGGTTGGCCGGAGTGCTGTCAGTGCCGGGCCTTTTGCGGATTCTGTTCTCCCCAGCAGCAGAACAGAAGAAACCTGCAGGGAAGAAGAAACCTGTGCTGGCAACACTCGTGCTACTATCCACGGAAGAAGAAACCTGCAGCTGATCACACGGAAGCCAGACTGTCAGAGTCACCATCAGTTGCACGAAAAAATGGTGGCATCAGCACTTGAGCAGCAGGCATCGGCCGGTCCCGAGTCCCGACACGGACATGTATTTCACCTGAAACCGATCTATCTGACACGCTGTGTCGCTCCCAGTGGCATGCGAGACGCAACGCCTAGGCCTAGCTATTTATTTGGGCGCAGGCTGGCAGTGCCGGGTCTTTTGCGGCAAGAAAAATGAGCATGGAACCGACCAACCCCACAATTCAGAAACGCCGCCCAGCAACGCCATCCATCTAAGCTGACCGCTCCGCTGAACACACAACAAAACCCGCCGATTGATTACACAGCTCATCGCGCGGCAAGATAATACGCGCCGATTGTAAAAGATCCTGCATGAATGCATGCACTCGGACGAAACTTTCTCGTCTGTTTTGCCTCTCACACACGACGCTGGTGAGTCAAGTGGACTTGGCCTACGTTAGCAGCCCAGCTACTACCCCGGAGAACCGGCCCACTACTGAAGATGAGGCCCAGCCTAAGCAACGGACACGGCATCCGCCGACTCTGCTCAGAATCTTTAGGGATATGGTATTCAATTTTAGAAAGACACGGGTACGGATATCTATCGTGCGTGGATATTTGATGGATATAATAGAGGATACGGTACTACTATTATTCAGAGAATACGGATTATCTGATCTTTTACACGGATTATTCGAATTTTATAATTAGGATAATCCAAATAAATTAGCACATAAAACCAGCCGAGATACCCCAGTTACTCGGTAGCATATGGGGCTCATATATTTTTATCTATTTCTCTCTCCATTATTTTTTCTCATTCTTAGTTTCAATTTCAGGCATGCAAGTTCCGTTGCTGGCTTTCATTTACTATTAAGAAATTGCAAGAGAACCTTTTATTTAGACTTATTTATTAAGTACGGACTTGGTCTTGGAGTAGTGCTATTGGTGTTACTCCCTTTTCATATTTTTTGCAATTGTGAAATTACTTCTCGAGGTTGTTTATGTTTATATGATAATATTTGTCCGTATTCGGTGCGACTCTATTCCGTTTCTGATTTGAATCTGCGATCCGATTTTATCTGTATTCGAATCTGCATCTGGTCATTATCCGCTTTGAATCCGACAAAACAATATGGTAAAGGATATGGTAAGAGCATTATGCGATCTGATTTGATCCGTTTACACCCCTAGCTGCAACGCCAAGCACTGGACCTCCTAATTGTATAAGAATGAGTGAAACCCTCTCGTCAGAACTCGGCTAGGAACACGGCGGTTGCCGTTAGCTTGTAAACTCTCTCTGCTTATTCCTGATCTCGCTCGAAGCAATCTCTCTAGTCGAGACGAACCAATTCATGTATCTCTGAGACAATTGTATCCATATATCGAGAGAACTGACTAATGCCCTAACAATTTGGTAATCAGAGCCAGAGATCCACACCCTAGATTTTTTCCACCACCACACTCATCTGAGAGCTGTGGCGAATCGCCGTCATGCGGAGCCGATGGAGAACCTTACGATAGAGGGAAAGGCCATATACGAGACGGTGACGACCGCGAACGATTGCTCCCACGAGAATCTCACGACCGAGCTTCATGATCTCATTGCAGCAATAGTGGCGGAATCGGTCAAGGCGGTGGTGGAAACCGACGTCACCAGCAAGGTCAACGTGGCCATATGCATGATGCAAGTGTACATGTGTTGAGAATATGCCCAAGAGGCAGTAATAAAGTCGTTATTATTATATTCAATGCCCATAATAATTGTTTATTCTTCATGCTATATTTGTATGTATCGGAAACTAAATATATGTCTAGATATATAAACAACACCGTGTCCCTAATAAGCCTCTTCTGGACTAGTTCGTTAGCCAAGTGATGGTTAATATTTCCTAACCATGGATATGTAATATCACTTTCCTATCATTACGAGAATGATGTGATGGATAGCCCAATAATAAGCATAGTCATTAATCGTGTCATTATGTTTGATTGCTATAGCTTTCGCAAATGTAATGTACCTTAGACCATAAGATTGTGTTACTCCCTGGTACCGGAAGAATGTATTATGGACATCGAACTTCACTTTGTCATTCGGTGATTATAGACATCGATTTCAAGTATCTCTAATAGTGCTTGTTGGGTTGCATGAATCAAGACTGCAATTTGTCCCTCCAAGTGACGGATAGATATCTCTGGGCCCTCTCGATAATGTAGCGTCCTAAAGCTTGCAAGCATGTGACTAATGTGTTTAGTCACAGGGATCCTATATTATAGAATGAGTAAAGAAAAACTTGTCAATAATGAGATTGAACTAGGTATGACCATACCGATGATCGAATCTCATGCGAGTAATATATTGTGAGACAAAGGAAATCGGATACCGGATTAATTGAATCCTAGACATCATGGTTCAACCGATAAAAGGACTTCGTTGAATGTATGGGAACCAATATGGACATACATAGTCCCACTGTTGGTTATTGATCGGATATGTGTCTTGATCATGTCTGCACATTATCGAACCTATAGGGTCACACACTTAATGCTTCGATATCGCTAAGGTTCGATGAGATAATAGATGGTGGAATCGAATGTTGATTTGGAGTCTCGGATGGGATCCTAGATATCACGAGGAGCTACGGAATGGTCCGGAGATGGAGAAAAACTATACGGATGGTGGTTTTGGATTCTGGGAATTGCTCGAGATGGTTTTAGAATTGTTCGGGATATTCTAGAAAGTTTCGGAAAGTTCTAGAGAGGGTCCCATCTGTCTGGAGGGGGCATGGGCCAAGTAGGGGGTACCCCGGTATACATGGGCTAGGGATCCATATCCCTAGGGCCCATGCCCCCCATAGGGCCAAAACCATAGCCGTTTTTTTTGAAACGCACCAGAACCATAGCCATGGGAGGGGGGCTTTCTTGGGGGAACGACTCCCCCTTAGGTGTCGCCTCCTACTTCGAGAACGGGCTAGGGCCCCACGGCTCTCCAACCCCTATATAAGGAGGGGCTAGGATGGAGGTGTAGCACCTCACCCTTCCATGCGTCGCCTTCCTCTCCCCTCTCCACTCCTTCCTCGCGTAGTTGTTTGACGAAGCCATGCTGCTCCCATGAACCATAGCCACCACAACACCTCGTGTTGCCAGAATCTTGCAAGCCTCTTATCTCTCGCTTACGGGATCAAGGATGAGGAGACGTCATCAAGCTGGACATGTGGATGCAGCGGAGGTGTTGGTCGTGCGGTACTTCATCGGATTGATTCGACATCGTGCATGACTACATCAACCCCGATGGATAGCGTCTTTCTGCGAGGGTAAGTAGATTGGATCTCCCTTGCTCCTAGCATCTCATAGATCATATGTTTGGGTTTCTTCCGCATATCTAGTAGGAATTTTTTCCACGTAACGAACCCATCAATGGTATCATAACCTAGATCTATTCCTAGATGTTGGTGCGACTAAAACACAAAGTTTTCGTGGGTGTTTGATGTATACTTCAGATTTTTGCAAGATAGTGGGATGAAGCGACCCAGACCAACTTTACTTGTCCTCGCACAAGAGACCGGTTTCGTGCATAACATGGAATTTGTTTTACATAAATGACTAGTGGATGTCTATCTCTCCCACTATAGTTGAAATCTGATTTGCAACGGTGGTCCTAAAAAGGTTAAAGGGAAACTAGTAGATTAGCGTTGTGGCTTCATGCAGTGAGAACGATTCTATCTTGCTACCCATAGAATCCACGTAAAACTTGCATAAACAAAGTAGAGGACGTCTAACATATTTTTGTAAGGTATGTCATATGGTATGGCCAAAATTGTGATATGATATATGTGATGTATGAGATGATTATGTTTTGTAATCTTTCACGACTTACATGTCGATGAGTACGACAACCGGGAGGACCATATGGTTATCTAATTAGTATTTTATGACCTACGTGTTAATGTTTATACACCATGTAACTGCTTTTACTTTAACGCTAGTAGTAGCAATAGTTGGTGAAGGCAACTATGTGATGGCGACATCATGCTGGTGTAATGGAGGTCATTCCGGTCCTTTGGAGATGGAGATCAAAGGCACAAGAAGAAAATTCTATAACATGTCACATTATAAATTGCATGTGATGTTTATCCTTTTTATGCATCTTATTTTGCTTTGATGTTATCGTGACGCTAGCATTATAAGATGATCCCTCACTAAATATCAAAATAATAAAGTGTTTTACTTAGTATGCACTGTTGCAAAAGTTCATCATTTTGAAGCACCCCGTGATGATCGGGTGTTATAAACTCTATGTTTACATACAACGGGTGAAAGACATATTTACACATGCGAAAATACTACGGTTTCCTTTATAAACTTAGCATGTACAGACATGACCTCGAAACACATAACCGAAAGGTTAAATATGAGTCATATGAATGATATGATCAACATCCTATATGTTCACCATTGAAACTACATCTTCTCTCGTGGAGATCGGACTTAGTGTAGTGGATTTGGATCATGTGGCACTAAAAACTTGAGGGATGTTGAGTTTAGTGGGATTTCAATAATAATTTAATTATTTTGAAATAATTATCATGAATATAGTATAAATATCTTTGCAAATATGTTGTAGATCAATGGATCACGCGGTAGCTTCCTAGAACTTCAATCTGTTCCTAGAGAAAGAAAAACTGAAAGATGATGGAAGTACCTTTTTGGACTGGTTCTGGAACATGAGGATTATCCTTACTGGTCCACAAAAGGCTTATGCCATTGATACACTGCCCAATGTGCCACCCTCTCCAATGATGTCTTAAGACATTGTGAATGCCTGGCAGACACACTCTGATAATCACTCTATAGTTATGTGCAGCATCATGTACGGCTTAGAACCAAAGCTCAAAAAATGTTTTGAGCATCATGTAGCATATGAGATGATCTGTGAGCTGGGAACGATTTTATAGACTCAAGCCAAAGTGGAGAGGTATTAAGCCTCCTCCAGGGTCTTTAGCTGCATGATGGAAGATAACAACTCAGACAGCGAACACGTGCTCAAAATGTATGGGATGTGAAGTTCATGAGCTACCTATGGAAGACTCTCATGGACAAACTTGGTGTTAAACTAGTACTCTCCTTCGTGTTGCACCCACAAACTGACGACCAAAACAAACTCAATAATCAAAACCTTGGAACTCTCCTACATGTGTTGGTTAAGAAGAACCTCAAAAATTGGGGGAGTGCATTCCACATGTGGAATTCTCTTACAACCACGCCAAGCACTCCACCACGTTGAAGAGCCTATTTCATGTTCATCTAAGGGTTTGATCCATCTACCGAACTTGATCTCCTACCACTACATGAGTGACCAACATGGACATTGACAAGCGCGCCGCATACATGAAAGAGCTACACGTCTAAATAGGAGACACCATATAAAAAGTACTCCAACAAGCCCAAAGGTTCAACAATAACAAGAAAGAGATGATATTTGAAGAAGGCGACATTGTGTGGATACACCTAGGTTTCCTCAAGAACGAAGCTCAAGCAGCAAGGTGATGGTCAATTCAAGTTCTCAAATGAATTAAGAACAATGGGTACGTCATTGACACTACAACATGGACGTCGGGCCTTGGAGATTATAGACTCCTAAGCACACCGTTAATTTCCACGCTTGCACTAGCGCGGCAAAATGGCGCTAGGGATAACTATGTCAAGGAAAATGCATCGATGGTCCTTTTTTGGCTCGGCACAACATCATCCGCCGACCTAGCGCTTCCAAATCAGCATGGGGTTAATGTTGCGACCCATTATAGGTTGGCACTGCCTGGGTGTCGTTGATTAGGAGCAACAACATCACAATAGCAATGCCTGGTAATGTATCTATAGACACATGCTATATGCGAATTTTGCAATTCAACACCCATTAAATATCTAATATCTATCAGGAACAAAATAATAGAGAACTCGTAACACATAGAATGCAACTTCAACTAGATGAACACACACATTCATTATATACATATAGTACCTCTCAACCCAACAAGTTCACAGCTCACATAGTTGGCTATAAATCCAAGAAGTTCAACCCACTACAAAAGGGGAATGTTCGTTTGCGGTACCAAAGTTGGTGGGTAAGCGCACCGCGGTACCCGAGTTGCCATCAATCGCGCGGAGGGGCCATAGTAGCTTCGCCAATTATCCAGAAGGGCCAAATGGGGGTGAATACAAATCTAACGGCCAAACGGTCGTTTGAACCAGACGAAAAACGGTTGAACTCAAATACCGCCGTTAGGTCAACTCTTCTTGGCCCGCCATGTCAGTATTCCCTGTTATCTTTTGCGGTCATGGACTAGCTTACCCCTGCGTGGACCAGATCCCTGAGCGGACAAGATCTATTTCTTTGCTCTGCTCTAGTCTTCTCCCCTGCTCCCCTCCCCATAACATTTGCTCAGCTCCGGCTGCTCGTCTCAGATCGGAGCTCGCACTTGCTGTAATTTGCGTCTCCGCCATGTCCGGTCAACCTCCCACGCCTCTAATCGAAGCTCGCAGCCGTCGCCGTTGCATCGTCCGCCGTATCGGAGCTTCGCGTCCCCGGACTAATATCTCGCCTCTGGCTAGTCCTTCTCGCACGTCGGAGCGTGTCCCTTTGGGCGATCCAGGCCGGCGACCGACCTCGGGAAGTTGCGTGCTGCCGTGCACCCTAGGCATGGTAGCCCTGGCACATTAGTTCGACGACCACGCTCTCATGGCCACCGTGCTGGGCGTCCGTCCCGCCGTGTCGCCGGCAAAGTTGCTGTCGGCTTTCAGGTCTCGTTTTGGGATCAGAAGAAATGAGGTCAAGATTGAGGTATGCGTGCCGCCATTCGTTTTTTCATCCGGTTCGAGCACAGCTCAGACACCGAGCGCGTTCTGCATTCTTCCCGTTCTTTCGAGTGCTGTGGGGAGAAAATGAGCTTCATGCGTTGGCATCGCGCCTATGGGTGGGACGATCGTTTGGGGCAGCTTCGTTTCTTCTCCAAACTCGGCTTTGACGACCTCCCATTGGATGCTTGGGAGCCGGAGGCCCTCAAGCAGGTCGTCAGTAGCCTTGGTGGCGAGCTGGTGGAAATCGTGCCACCGAGCGACAGATGGGTCATCGAGGTAAAGGCATGGCTGAAAGATCCTGACGCCGTTCCTAAGATGTACGAGGTGCAGATTCCAAGCGTAAGGTATGACAGCTTTGCTGGAAGCACCCGGTCATCATCCACCTAGAGGAGGTTCTGGACTCGGTACATGGCATTCTGGGCCCCGAAGAGGCTGCCAGAAAGCGCCCTCGTCGCCTGCAGTGTTGGCCTAGAAGGATCGATGGCACAAGACCGCCACCGTTTCGCGACGGGGCACACAGTTTCGGTGGGGGGGGCGGGCTTGGACGAGCTGGTGGTTCTGATTTCCCTCGAGTGAAGACAGAGCTCTAGTGAATTGCCGTGGTATGTGTGTCTAATGAATTTGTAGTATGGAGAGCGTAGCAGGAAGTTAGCATCGACTAAAAATGTGTAATAGTTTGAATCGATGTAGTATGTGTGTGTAATAGTTTGAAGTAGTATGTGTGTGTAATAGTTTGAATCGATGTAGTATGTGTGGGTAATGAATTTGATGTAGTTTGTGTGCGTGTAATAGTTTGAATCGATGTAGTTGAACACCGTGCTTTATAATTTCTGTGAATAACCAAGGACAACCTCATGAAAAGAGGGTGGTCTGACAATGAGCAATATCAATTCTGTGGATGTCAGGAAAATGTAGTCCATCTCCTCTTCAAGTACTCCCTCTGTTTCAAAATATAAGATGTTTTAGCTTTGTGAATGGAGCGTATCTAGACATCTTTTAGTGATGGTGCTTTCTAAACCTAGATGAACCTACATACTAAAAGGGGACTAGATACACTTCATTCACAAAGCTAAAACATCTTATATTTTTAAACGGAGGGAGTACAAGGTAGCTACATTTGTAACACGTTGAATTGCAGGACCATTTTGCAGGCAACACAAGACAAAGGAAAAATGGTTTACAAGACATGCATAGCAGACTTAAAATCTGTAGTCCGGATAAAAGATGCTAGTTAACTGGATTGAACCACGACTAGTAATTGAAGGAAATAGATACTTGATAGTATTTGCTTACAATAGTAGTACTTCCATACAAAAGGGTCTTATACCTGCACAAAAGTGGGCTAAACTTCCTACTAGTTTATAGAACAATTCGTCAGCATTTCATCTACAAAAGCCATACTTCAGTCTGAACTTAACTATTCTACACTGAAGAAACTACAGATCTCCACCACAAAAGTTGGCTGGCCAATTGCCTTGAGAGGACATAAGTTTTTTGATCATTTAACCCAAACTTATCTATTGCCTTCCCGCCAAACTACAAGAAATCTGCATCGTTCATGCATGAGCGATTTGCGTGCGCCAGTCCTGGTTCAGTTGGACCATCCGCGCCACCGCAACGATTTCTTTGAAACTAAAATTCGACATCTCCTTCTAGGGATCGTAGGTCCGTGTGAACTTGAACCTGAATTCCGGGGCTGAGCTGATGCCCGCCGCTGGCTCCGGCTGTCGAACAATCCAGCATGCTGAGTGTAGACACTTGGTCTCCGCCACGGTACGGCCTTCGACGGTGCGTAGGATGGAGCGCCTTTGCCGCAGACGGCGTGCTCCCAGCCTACCCCACTGAGGTAAGGTAGTCCGCGCCGAAGCGTGGACGCGAGAGTTCCTAGACCTTGGCGCTGCCCTGTTCGAGGGTGTGTACCCTCGGCGGCGGCATGCTCTCATGAACAATTTGATACGTACCTTGTTCCCATTGCCTAGAGCATGCCGTAATGTCGCCGTGTGATTTCTCCACATCGCTCTCTTGGCTCTGCTTGCCGCATCTGGCGCCGACGACGGCGTAGTCGCCACCGCGGCCGATTCGGCACATTCGGGGAAATCATCCGCCTGGCAGGGCAATGGGAGACCGGCTTTGAAGTAGAGCTTCATGGCCTGCCTTAGAGGGGATAAATACCCCATTTTCGGCGGCTGTCGCGGCGGCGGCGGCTTAGGCGGGGCCATGTTACCCTAGTTGGTGCGGCGCGGAGGAGCTATACAAGGTGAACTATGGTTAGTCGGAGAAGGGGAGTGAAAGACTGACAGTAGGTTTGGACTACGAGCACGCGTGAAAATAACCATTTCCCATTTCCTTAGAGGGTAATAATTCGACACTTGTTGCATTAACAGCTCAATCTTTATTTCCCTTCTCAGCATAAGAGTGCGAACGTATTAAAAAGATCGGTCGTGGCTATCCACCTCATCGGGCAATGTACCAGGACAGGTAGGAGACGGGACCGGGTTTCCTTTTAGAAATGTTGACGACTGTGCCCTTATGTTTATACGATATTATTTATATGCCACCATGTACCGTCGAGTGTAGCAACACCATCAGAAACAGGGGATAACAACGTGGCGTGTTTTATTTTTTTAAAGGGCATCAGAAACAGGGGATGCCGGCGTGGCATCTTTTCTGACTGGCGGGCCCGCCCCTCCACCTTCGACGGCGCGCATCCCAGGTTCGAGGGGTGGTGCCGCCCACCAACACATTATTGTGCAATTTTCCCTGTGGGACCTGAATTCCGGCGCTGAGCTGATGCCCATGTCAAACACAGAGAATTCTGAAAGAACTACTAAAAATAAATACTTTGAATTCTGGAAGTACTAAATTTAAATACATTACAATTTTGTCTGAAAGGTAATACGCATTCTGATCATCGAAATAATATAAATATAGTACAAATTTCTATTTTGAAAAATAGACCTGAAAATGCTAGCAAATAACCTAGGATGAATATATGATTCATTCTCTCCTATATATTTCGTCGGCGGCGGCTCCCGCGTGCTGCAACACATGTTCAGAGAACTCTCTCCGTCTGCAGTGTGCTGCCAGTATCTCGTACAGAGGGTAAGGCCTCGGTGTATGTTCCAGACTTAAGCCATACATTACAATTGTTGGTTCCTCTTCCTAGGCTTGAACCTCATGATCGTACAGTCTGATAAAATTCCTGTAGTATATGCAACCGGGTTTGACTGTGGGGTGTAACCTGGTACCAATGGAGATAGACCGATTGCAACTAACGAAGAGGGCACGACTTCCAATGTCACCGGCGGCCTCGAGAGAGCGGTTCTCCGTGTCCACCCGGTACAACACCGGTTGCCCTTTGGCGAAATCCCCGTTCAACACAAGAAGCAGATCACCATCTGACTCCACAAGGTAAAATTTGTAGGTTCCGTGTACCTGTTCAAAGACTGGGGCCGAAATTATTTTGGCCATCATGACAGTGCTCGCGCGCTGCTCTAACTGGATGTTGGTCGACAAGATGTCTCCATTCTCAAGTAATGCATATACTTCCCCTCGGAATGCCGTCATGCAGACCAGAAGCATATCAGGAGGTGGCGAATACAATCCTTCTCCAAATGATCCATTGATTTGCCCCATTGGGGTGCTCTCATCGGCCCATGCAATATGATCTGGATAATCAGTGCAAACGAACACCATCATCGGGGACTTTGTCACGATGACAGATTGCAGAAGATCAGATGGTATGTGTGCTTGAAACTCAGTGTTAGACTTGTGAGTGATTGGGTTCAGAAGCCGAATCTGGTACGGCTCCACCCTCTGAGCAAGCACGATGACTCCACGAGAAACACCGACGAAGTAGAATCTTTTGGAAGAAGAGGGCATCAGTTAGCACTAAGATGTTTACAATGGAAAATACCAATAAATATCGGATGTGAATGTGAACCTGCGATGGACGTCCATTAGATTTGTCCTGAAGCAACGACCAGTGGCGAGGTTGAGGAAGGTGAACTCGACAACGTCTAGAAGTGTGTTATCTATCGTGATCCAGTTGTTGAGATGGAATTCAGGCACCTTTAAAGTGCGGCGCCAATCGGTGCAGACTTCCCGACAAGCAGCATAAGTGTTGACGTACTCCTCTTTCTCCATCAAATAGTCGGCGATCTTGCGAAGTGGGTCGGCCGGGAGATCGGCCCAGTTCCTCTTCATCCGGCTACTGGCCATGGCTTACGTGCGGGAATGTTTTGATCGAGGAAGAAAGAAGAACTACCACCGCGAGGAGAAGAAGAAAAGGATAACAGATGAGGGAGACAAAGCGGAACTGCCACTGCGAGGAGACGATGAGACGGGGGAGAAGAAGCAGAACTACCAATTCAAGTTTGGATCAACGGGCTTTTTTCCGGAACTAGCGCGTGGACCAGTCATGCACTGCATGCAAGTTTTGATCAAACAGACTGACATGTGGGACCTGCTAAAAATTCCGTGAAGCGCTCCCCGTGCATAGTGCGCTGACAGGTGGCATGTTTTCTGACAGCAGGCCCGCCTCCTCCACCCACGACGGCGCGCGTCCCAGGTTTGAGGGCTGGTGCCGCCCACCAACACATTATTGTGCAATTTTCCATGCTTTGTCGCAACCAGCTCCGCTTCGCTCCTCTCCTCTGCTCCTGCCGCCGCCACTCCGCTCAGTCGTGCACCGCTCTTGTCGTCCCCTTGGGCTGTCGTCCTCCTGCCCTCCCCTCCCTGCCATACCCTCATGTCCCCTCCCCTCCCCTCCCTGTCCTGTCTCCTTGCCGCCGCCCACCGCCTAGGCACGTCTGGAAACGAAAACCAAGAGTCGGCCGTTAGGTTAGGGGCCCAACGACGCTGGTGATCCGGATCCCGCTCGGAGATGGATCCTGCGAGGCTTGAGAGCACGGATATGGGTCTGCATGCTGAGAGCACGGAATCTCCTTCAAGTCTAGAGAGCACAGAGGACAACAAAACAGGGGGAGAGGTAGCGGGGTGCAGAGCTTTGGAGGTATGGAGCCCGGAGAAGGTGTCGTGCGTCCACATTGAAAGGTAAGAACTATGATTCCTTATATGCATACCCCAATTAGCATTTCTAGTCCCGTGGTGATGCCAAGGATATGGGTTGGTAATTGCAGGACGTCTATACAGCTTGTCCTTGAGCATGATGCTTTGTCAAGCGAGCATGAAGGCACTGAAACATGTGGCGGTGCGGATGATGATGAGAAAGCATATCCAGACGTGGCCGACCACGATAGGATGGAGTGTAGGGAATATTTGGTTGATTCGAACTTTGAGCCTGACTATGGGACTGATGAGGAAGAGGAATGTGAAGATGTGGAAATGGGATGTAGATACGACGACGAAGACGTGGACAGGCCAGTGATACACTTTGACAGGGACAATCCTACAATTGATGAGGGGACTGTCTTTGATAATGAACACACATGCAGATATGCAGTTGCAACCTATGCAATCAGAGTTGGGTTCGAATTTATCATTGAAAAGAGAGACCAAAAGAGATTTAGGGTGCACTGTAGGGAAAGTAATGTGTGTAAATGGAGATTACATGCATCTCCAATGCGGGGTGGACACCCATTTCAGGTTGCAATAGCTACATTTAGTTTCAGTCTTTCTCATATTTATTCTGTTGATAACTAGCTCTGAATTATTTGGATTCTTATCGAATGCAGATCAAAGTAAACACGAAGGAACACAACTTCCCTAATACTTCTTTAAGTGGTAAAATTAGACCGACGACTACCAAGTGGATTGCTGCACATCAGATTTGACTGGGTGAGGCAGGATCATAACATTGGACCAGCTGAACTCAGAGCAAAGATTAGCAAAAAGTTTAACGTTCTGATTCCTTATCACAGAGTCTTTGATGGGAAGGAGATGGCTCTAGACTTCATTCAAGGCAAGTGGAATGACAGTTTTCATATGTTGTATAGTTTCAAAGCTCAGATAGAGAAAACATCACCTGGTAGTGTTGTTGACATCGATTACGAGGTTGTGAAAGGGAGAGAGAAGGTCTCGAGGGGGGTCAGGTATAAGCAGGCAGATAAGATATGCTTCAGGAGATGTTTTGTCTGCCTGAAGGCATGCTAGAAGGGGTTCCTAGACGGCTGCAGGCCATACTTGGAAATAGGCGCAACTTCTTTAACAAGGAAGTTCAAGGGACATGTTGCTTCTGCTTGTGCTTTGGACGTGCATAATTGGCTTCTACCCATAGCTTATGCTGTTCTTGAGGGTGAATCAAATGAAAGCTGTACATGGTTCATGCAGAGACTACGGGAAGTAATTGGTCACCCTGAAGGCTTGGTGATACACACCGGTGCATCCGAGGGTCTTGAGAATGCTGTTGATGATGTGTTTCCTGGGGTTGAGCATAGGGAATGCATGCGGCACCTCGCTACTAACTTCACGAACAAGTTCGAAGGAAAGATCTTTGAAGAGGACTTGTGGCGATCAACATACACATACATCCCAAGCACGCATGCTACTTACTTGCAGAACATGTATGTAGTATGAAAGGTGAAAAATACCTTGAGGAACATCACACCAAGCTATGGGCCAGAAGCAAGTTTGGTGAGTTAAGCAAGGTGGATTTTGTATGCAATAATTTGGCAGAGAGTTTCAATGATAAGATTTCGGGCATGAAGACACTTGGAATTGTTATTTTGTTGGATGCAATAAGACAGTGCATAATGGTGAAGATAGATTTAAGGCAAAGAATTTGTGCAAGAAATTTTTTAGGCCATAAAATAGTTCCAAAGGTGGTTATGTTACTGAATGCAAGAACCAGGGCAATGAGAACGATAAAGATGAGGGTGGTCAGAAGTTCCAGAACATTGGCTGAGGTTTATGCAGAATACAAGCGTGGAAGTGAACGGAGGTACACTGTAGACATTGGAAACAAGACTTGTTCATGCAGGCAGTGGCAGATTACTGGTCTGCCATGTCACCATGCAATTTACTTCATCTTAAAGCTTAGAGGTAACGGAGCTGAAATAGAGAACTATGTCGACAACTATTTCTCCGTGGACAAGTTTGCTGCAACTTATGCAGAAAACATACCACCTATGGCCGATGAAAATGATTGGGAGATTGTCAATCCAGGGTTCAAACTTCAACCACCAGTTCTTAGGAGGCCACCTGGGAGGCCTAGAAAGCTAAGGATCGTAGCCTCCACCGATAAAGGTCCAAGGCTTGGTGCTAGGAAAAGGAAATGCGGACGTTGTGGCGGATTCGGCCATATCAAGAGGTTGTGCAAAAACCCAGTTACACATGCTATTGTCCCTGTTCACACCCCGGTGGCAGAAAATGAGGCTTCTCAGCCAGAACTGGCGGAAGAGCAGCACGAAGACGGTGATGGACACTCGGAGGAAAACGTACGTAAGCAGCCAATTTATGAAGAAGTGGAGATGCCGGCGAGAAAAGGATGTGAAAAGAAACAAAAGGGTAAGCGGAACGGCCAGGAAAGGGCAAATAATGGAGGTGTATTAGAATATGAATAAGTTGCAGGGATGATTGGGGATGTTCTTGAGGATCTTTCGGCTAACTACAGGAGAAATAATAAATCCCTGCCAATTTCATCTTTGTACGATTCTCCAGATGAAAGGTAAGCTTAAAAATTGTTTTATTTGCCATTTTATCATTTTTTTATCCTCATCAACTGATGCTTAATGCAGCGTGGGCTAGCAGACTAATAAGAGGAGCAGAAAGATACCGGGCACAGTAACCAACTATGTTGAATTGTATCATTGAAACTAAACTAGCTGTGTCATCTTTATTTATATCTGGCGCGTGCAACGTGTCTGTGATGGGGTCATGTGGACCAGATTATATTTTTTAAAATATTATTACATTAATTTTTTACCTGCGTTTGGACGCGGCTACTAGTTCCCATCTCCCTTGCATTCACATCTCCTCTGGCGCACTCCAGAATTATGGGTGTGCCATCAAGTAGCAGAGTCAGCGTATTGTCCCATCAGGTGTGAACGCAATGACTTTGTTTGTTCAGAATTTGACGACTTTTTATTAGTTTGAAAGACAGAGAAACCTAAAACATGTATCTAGACATGTTTTGGGTATAGACACATTTATTAAATATCTAAAAAAACTAAGTCAGTTATATCTGGACAGGAGTAGTACACTATTACAACACGCTCGATCCCTTCTCCTCCGGCGCACTCCAAATTACGGCTGTGCCATCAAGTGCTGGGAGCAGAGTCAGCGTATTGTCCCATCAGATATGCCAGGGAACGTGCGAACTTTATTTTCAGGATCAGACGAGTTTCGATTGACTAGTTTCAAAGACAAAGACAACTAAAACATGGCCAACATATATAGATTATGACGATAATCGACCATGACTCAGGTGACCCAGATCCAAAGAGCGCATTAAGATACCGTACATAGAATTAATTTATGCTTAAGTGGCCCTAATCGACTATGATGCTCCTGCAGTCTCCATCATTGACGATGTTGTCCGCGTCGCCGCCAGCCTCCTCCGCGTCGGAATCGATGCCGACGTTCCCGGTAGCGTTGCTCCTCCTCATGGATTCTTCACGGCGTGCTGCATCGATAACGATGGAGGTCGTACGCCCAGGCACTGCCCAGAAGCGCTGCCTCCCTTCGGGATTGCGCAGATCCGGGTGGATCTCCTGCTAGTGGGTTCCGCACAGCTCAATCAACGCAGCCCGCTCCTTCTTGAACATCTTTCGCCAAGACGGCAGACGCTGTACCGCCATTGCCCTCTTCCGCCCGGCGGTGGCGGGGTGCTCGATCTGCCTCGCCAACGCGTTGTCGCGCAAGAGCGGCGCGACAGGAACCCCGGCGTAGCTGAGCTCGAAGCCGGCCGGAAGCCTCGCTAACGGCGGCGCGAGTATGCCGTAGTGGGCGAACATCTGAGCCTCGTGCAAGCTGAGTTTGGGCCTCTCCCTCTCCATGGCGATGAAGGAACACGATTTGATTTTCGGCCCCGAGGTTAAGGGAATTAAGGCAAGGACGTAGGCCCAGCGTAGTTGCCACGGCCAATCAGTTTGCAGAACAGACTTCTCGCGGATCGCCCTTGCGAAGGACATCACTATCGTCCACGCACCCCGATCCAACGGCGCCTAACAATCGGGGATCGGGTCTTCTAGAAGCCCAGAGCGGTTGCTGGTTAGTTCTGCGTCCCGATTGTTTGTGGCCAACGGCGGTAGTTGAAAATAATACACATTTCAATGACACTGGTGGATCCATAGGTGGTATGTGAAAAGAACACACATGCAAAATGACTCTGGTTGTTGTTACTAAAAAGAACACACATGCAATGACACTGGTGGATCCATGGGTGGATTGTGAAAAGAGCACACATGCAATGACACTGGTGGATCCATATGTGGTATGTGAAAATAACACACATGCAATGACTCTGGTTGTTGTTAGTGAAAAGAACACACATGCAATGACACTGGTGGATCCATGTGTGGTCTCTGAAGAGAGCACACATTTCAATGACTCTTGTTGTTGTTAGTAAAAAGAACACACATGCAATGACATTGGTGGATCCATGTGTGGTCTTTGAAGAGAACACACATGCAATGACACAGGTTATTGTTACTAAAAAGAACACACATGCAATGACACTGGTGGATCCATAGATGGATTGTGAAGAGAACACACATGCAATGAAACTGGTGGATCCATAGGTGGTATGTGAAAAGAACACACATGCAAAATGACCGGTTGTTGATACTAAAAAGAACACACATGCAATGACACGGGTGGATCCATGTGTGGTCTCTGTAGAGAACACGCATTTCAATGACACTTGTGGATCCATAGGTGGATTGTGAAGAGAACACACATGCAATGATACTGGTTTTTGTTAGTGAAAAGAACACACATGCAATGACACTGGTGGATCCATAGGTGGGATGTGAGAAGAACACACATGCAAAATGACTCTGGTTGTTGTTACTAAAAAGAACACACATGCAATGACACTGGTGGATCCATAGGTGGATTATGAAATGAACACACATGCAATGACTCTGGTCGGATCCATGGGTGGATTGTGAAAATAAAACACATGCAATGACTCTGGTTGTTGTTACTAAAAAGAACACAAATGCAATGACACTGGTGGATCCATGGGTGGTATGTGAAGAGATCACACATGCAAAATGACTCTGGTTGCTGTTACTAAAAAGAACACACATGCAATGACACTGGTGGATCCATGGGTGGATTGTGAAATGAACACACATTTCAATGACACCGGTGGATTCGTAGGTGGTATGTGAAAAGAACACACATGCAAAATGACTCTGGTTGTTGTTACTAAAAAGAACACACATGCAATGACACTGGTGGATCCATGGGTGGATTATGAAAAGAGCACACATGCAATGACACTTGTGGATCCATATATGGTATGTGAAAAGAACACAAATGCAATGACTCTGGTTGTTGTTAGTGAAAAGAACACACATGCAATGACACTGGTGGATCCATATGTGGTCTCTGAAGAGAACACAGATGCAAAATGACTCTGGTTGTTACTAAAAAGAACACACATGCAATGACACTGGTGGATCCATAGGTGGTATGTGAAGAGATCACACATGCAAAATGACTCTGGTAGTTGTTAGTGAAATGAACACACATGCAATGACACTGGTGGATCCATAGGTGGTATGTGAGAAGAACATACATTTCAATGACTCTGGTTGTTGTTACTAAAAAGAACACACGTGCAATGACACTGGTGGATCCATAAGTGGTATGTGAAGAGATCACACATGAAAAATGACTCTGGTTGTTACTAAAAAGAACACACATGCAATGACACTGGTGGATCCATGGGTGGATTGTGAAAATAATACACATTTCAATGACATCAGGATCCATGTGTGGTCTTTGAAGAGAGCACACATGCAATGACACTGGTTGTTGTTACTAAAAAAACACATGCAATGACACTGGTGGATCCATAGGTGGATTGTGAAATGAACACACATGCAAAGACACTTGTGGATCCAGAGGTGGTATGTGAGAAGAACACACATGCAATGAAACTGGTGGATCCATAGGTGGTATGTGAAAGAACACACATGCAAAATGACTCTGGTTGTTACTAAAAAGAACACACATGCAATGACACCGGTGGATCCATGGGTGGATTGTGAAAATAACACACATGGAATGACACTGGTGGATCCATATGTGGTATGTGAAAAGAACACAGATGCAAAATGACTCTGGTTGTTACTAAAAAGAACACACATGCAATGACACTGGTGGATCCATAGGTGGTATGTGAAGAGATCACACATGCAAAATGACTCTGGTAGTTGTTAGTGAAATGAACACACATGCAATGACACTGGTGGATCCATAGGTGGTATGTGAGAAGAACATACATTTCAATGACTCTGGTTGTTGTTACTAAAAAGAACACACGTGCAATTACACTGGTGGATCCATAAGTGGTATGTGAAGAGATCACACATGAAAAATGACTCTGGTTGTTGTTACTAAAAAGAACACACATGCAATGACACTGGTGGATCCATGGGTGGATTGTGAAAATAATACACATTTCAATGACACTGGTGGATCCATGTGTGGTCTCTGAAGAGAACACACATGCAATGACACTGGTTGTTGTTACTAAAAAGAACACACATGCAATGACACTGGTGGATCCATAGGTGCTATGTGAGAAGAATACACATTTCAATGACTCTGGTTGTTGTTACTAAAAAGAACACACATGCAATGACACTGGTGGATCCATAAGTGGTATGTGAAGAGATCACACATGAAAAATGACACTGGTTGTTGTTACTAAAAAGAACACACATGCAATGACACTGGTGGATCCATAGGTGGATTGTGAAGAGAACACACATGCAATGACACTGATGGATCCATAGGTGGTATGTGAGAAGAACACACATGCAAAATGACTCTGGTTGTTACTAAAAAGAACACACATGCGATGACACCAGTGGATCCATGTGTGGTCTATGTAGAGAACACACATTTCAATCACACTGGTGGATCCATATGTGGTATGTGAAAAGAACACACATGCAATGACTCTGGTTGTTGTTAGTGAAATGAACACACATGCAATTACACTGGTGGATCCATAGGTGGTATGTGAGAACAATACACATTTCAATGACTCTGCTTGTTTTTACTAAAAAGAACACACATGCAATGACACTGGTGGATCCATAGGTTGTATGTGAAGAGATCACACATGCAAAATGACTCTTGTTATTGTTACTAAAAAGAACACACATGCAATGACACTGGTGGATCTATGGGTGGATTGTGAAATCAACACACATTTCAATGACACTGGGGGATTCATAGGTGGTATGTGAAAAGAACACACATGCAAAATGACTCTGGTTGTTGTTACTAAAAAGAACACGCATGCAATGACACTGGTGGATTGTGAAAATAGCACACATGCAATGACACTGGTGGATCCATATGTGGTATGTGAAAAGAACACACATGCAATGACTCTGGTTGTTGTTAGTGAAAAGAACACACATGCAATGACACTGGTGGATCCATGTGTGGTATCTGAAGAGAGCACACATTTCAATGACTCTTGTTGTTGTTAGTAAAAAGAACACACATGCAATGACACTGGTGGATGCATGTGTGGTCTCTGAAGAGAACACATATGCAATGATACTGGTTGTTGTTACTAAAAAGAACACACATGCAATGACACTGGTGGATCCATAGGTGGATTGTGAAGAGAACACACATGCAATGACACTGGTGGATCCATAGGTGGTATGTGAAAGGAACACAAATGCAAAATGACTGGTTGTTGTTACTAAAAAGAACACACATGCAATGACACTGGTGGATCGATGTGTGGTCTCTGTAGAGAACACACATTTCAATCACACTGGTGGATCCATATGTGGTATGTGAAAAGAACAGACATGCAATGACTCTGGTTGTTGTTAGTGAAAAGAACACACATGCAATGCCACTGGAGGATCCATAGGTGGTATGTGAGAAGAACACAAATGCAAAATGACTCTGGTTGTTGTTACTAAAAAGAACGCACATGCAATGACACTAGTGGATCCATAGGTGGATTGTGAAATGAACACACATGCAATGATACTGGTGGATCCATAGGTGGTATGTGAGAAGAACACACATTTCAATGACTCTGTTGTTGTTACTAAAAGAACACACATGCAATGACACTGGTGGATCCATGGGTGGTGTGTGAAGAGAGCACACATGCAAAATGACTACGGTTTTGTTACTAAAAAGAACACACATGCAAAATGACATGTGGGATCCATTGGTGGATTGTGAAAAGAAAACACCTGCAATGACACTGGTGGATCCATAGGTGGTATGTGAAAAGAACACACATGCAAAATGACTGGTTGTTACTAAAAGAACACACATGCAATGACACGGTGGATCCATGGGTGGATTGTGAAAAGAACACACATGCAGTGACACTGTGGATCCATATGTGGTATGTGAAAAGAACACACATGCAATGACTTGTTGTTGTTAGTGAAAAGAACACACATGCAATGACATCAGGATCCATGTGTGGTCTCAGAGAGAACACACATTTCAATGACTCTTGTTGTTGTTAGTAAAAAGAACACACATGCAATGACACTAGTGGATCCATGTGTGGTCTCTGAAGAGAGCACACATGCAATGACACTGGTTGTTGTTACTAAAAAGAACACATGCAATGACACTGGTGGATCCATAGGTGGATTGTGAAGAGAACACACATGCAATGACACTAGTTGTTGTTACTAAAAAGAACACACATGCAATGACACTGGTGGATCCATAGGTGGATTGTGAAGAGAACACACATGCAATGACACTGGTGGATCCATAGGTGGTATGTGAAAAGAACACACATGCAAAATGACTGGTTGTTGTTACTAAAAAGAACACACATGCAATGACATCAGGATCCATGTGTGGTCTCTTTAGAGAACACACATTTCAATCACACTGGTGGATCCATATGTGGTATGTGAAAAGAACACACATGCAATGACTCTGGTTGTTGTTAGTGAAAAGAACACACATGCAATGACACTGGTGGATCCATAGGTGGTATGTGAGAAGAACACACATGCAAATGACTCTGGTTGTTACTAAAAAGAACACACATGCAATGACACTGGTGGATCCATTGGTGGATTGTGAAAAGAACTCACATGCAATGGCACTGGTGATTCATATGTGGTATGTGAAAAGAACACACATGCAATGACTCTGTTTGTTGTTAGTGAAAAGAACACACATGCAATGACACTGGTGGATCCATGTGTGGTCTCTGAAGAGAGCACACATTTCAATGACTCTTGTTGTTGTTAGTAAAAAGAACACACGTGCAATGACACTGGTGTATCCATGTGTAGTCTCTGAAGGGAGCACACATGCAATGACTTGTTGTTGTTACTAAAAAGAACACATGCAATGACACTGGTGGATCCATAGGTGGATTGTGAAGAGAACACACATGCAATGACACTAGTTGTTGTTACTAAAAAGAACACACATGCAATGACACTGGTGGATCCATAGGTGGATTGTGAAGAGAACACACATGCAATGACACTGGTGGATCCATAGGTGTTATGTGAAAAGAACACACATGCAATGACACTGGTAGATCCATGTGTGGTCTCTGTAGAGAACACACATTTCAATCACACTGGTGGATCCATATGTGGTATGTGAAAAGAACACACATGCAATGACTCTGGTTGTTGTTAGTGAAAAGAACACACATGCAATGACACTGGTGGATTGATAGGTGGTATGTGAGAAGAACACACATGCAAAATGACTGGTTGTTACTAAATAGAACACACATGCAATGACACTGGTGGATCCATTGGTGGATTGTGAAAAGAACACACATGCAATGACACTGGTGATTCATATGTGGTATGTGAAAAGAACACACATGCAATGACTCTGTTTGTTGTTAGTGAAAAGAACACACATGCAATGACACTGGTGGATCCATGTGTTGTCTCTGAAGAGAGCACACATTTCAATGACTCTTGTTGTTGTTAGTAAAAGGAACACAAGTGCAATGACACTGGTGGATCCATGTGTAGTCTCTGAAGAGAGCACACATGCAATGACTGGTTGTTTTTACTAAAAAGAACACATGCAATGACACTGGTGGATCCATAGGTGGATTGTGAAGAGAACACACATGCAATGACACGAGTTGTTGTTACTCAAAAGAACACACATGCAATGACACTAGTGGATCCATAGGTGGATTATGAAGAGAACACACATGCAATGACACTGGTGGATCCATAGGTGTTATGTGAAAAGAACACACATGCAAAATGACTGGTTGTTGTTACTCAAAAGAACACACATGCAATGACACTGGTAGATCCATGTGTGGTCTCTGTAGAGAACACACATTTCAATCACACTGGTGGATCCATATGTGGTATGTGAAAAGAACACACATGCAATGACTCTGGTTGTTGTTAGTGAAAAGAACACACATGCAATGACACTGGTGGATTGATAGGTGGTATGTGAGAAGAACACACATGCAAAATGACTCTGGTTGTTACTAAAAAGAACACACATGCAATGACACTGGTGGATCCATTGGTGGATTGTGAAAAGAACACACATGCAATGACACTGGTGATTCATATGTGGTATGTGAAAAGAACACACATCCAATGACTCTGTTTGTTGTTAGTGAAAAGAACACACATGCAATGACACTGGTGGATCCATGTGTGGTCTCTGAAGAGAGCACACATTTCAATGACTCTTGTTGTTGTTAGTAAAAGGAACACACGTGCAATGACACTGGTGGATCCATGTGTAGTCTCTGAAGAGAGCACACATGCAATGACTGGTTGTTGTTACTAAAAAGAACACATGCAATGACACTGGTGGATCCATAGGTGGATTGTGAAGAGAACACACATGCAATGACACTGGTGGATCCATAGGTGGTATGTGAAGAGATCACACATGCAAAATGACTCTGGTTGTTACTAAAAAAAGCACACATGCAAAATGACACTGGTGGGATCCATGGGTGGATTGTGAAAAGAAATCACATGCAATGACATTGGTGGATCCATAGGTGGTATGTGAAAAGAACACACATGCAATGACACTAGTGGATCCATGTGTGGTCTCTAAAGAGAGCACACATTTCAATGACTCTTGTTGTTGTTAGTAAAAAGAACACACATGCAATGACACTGGTGGATCCATGTGTGGTCTCTAAAGAGAAGACACATGCAATGACACTGGTTGTTGTTACTAAAAAGAACACACATGCAATGACACTGGTGGATCCATAGGTGGATTGTGAAGAGAACACACATGCAATGACACTGGTGGATACATAGGTGGTATGTGAAAAGAGCACACATGCAAAATGACTGGGTTGTTGTTACTAAAAAGAACACACATGCAATGACACTGGTGGATCCATGTGTGGTCTCTGTAGAGAACACGCATTTCAATGACAGTGGTGGATCCATAGGTGGATTGAGAGGAGAACACACATGCAATGACACTGGTTGTTGTTGGTGTAAAGAACCCACATGCAATGACACTGGTGGATCCATAGGTGGTATGTGAGAAGAACACACATGCAAAATGACTCTGGTTGTTGCTACTAAAAAGAACACACATGCAATGACACTGGTGGATCCATAGGTGGATTGTGAAATGAACACACATACAATGACACTGGTGGGATCCACGGGTGGATTGTGAAAAGAAAACACATGCAAAATGACTGGTTGTTACTAAAAAGAACACACATGCAATGACACTGGTGGATCCATGTGTGGTCTCTGTAGAGAACACACATTTCAATCACACTGGTGGATCCATATGTGGTATGAGAAAATAACAAACATGCAATGACACTGGTTGTTGTTATTGAAAAGAACACACATGCAATGACACTGGTGGATCCATAGGTGGTATGTGAGAAGAACACACATGCAAAATGACTCTGGTTGTTGTTACTAAAAAGAACACACATGCAATGACACTGGTGGATCCATAGGTGGATTGTGAAATGAACACACATGCAATGACACTTGTGGATCCGTAGGTGGTATGTGAGAAGAACACACATGCAATGACACTGGTGGATCCATAGGTGGTATGTGAAAAGAACACACATGAAAAATGACTCTGGTTGTTACTAAAAAGAACACACATGCAATGACACCGGTGGATCCATGGGTGGATTGTGAAAATAACACACATGGAATGACACTGGTGGATCCATATGTGGTATGTGAAAAGAACACAGATGCAAAATGACTCTGGTTGTTACTAAAAAGAACACACATGCAATGACACTGGTGGATCCATAGGTGGTATGTGAAGAGATCACACATGCAAAATGACTCTGGTAGTTGTTAGTGAAATGAACACACATGCAATGACACTGGTGGATCCATAGGTGGTATGTGAGAAGAACATACATTTCAATGACTCTGGTTGTTGTTACTAAAAAGAACACACGTGCAATGACACTGGTGGATCCATAAGTGGTATGTGAAGAGATCACACATGAAAAATGACTCTGGTTGTTGTTACTAAAAAGAACACACATGCAATGACACTGGTGGATCCATGGGTGGATTGTGAAAATAATACACATTTCAATGACATCAGGTGGATCCATGTGTGGTCTCAAGAGAACACACATGCAATGACACTGTTGTTGTTACTAAAAAGAACACACATGCAATGACACTGGTGGATCCATAGGTGGATTGTGAAGAACACACATGCAATGACACTGGTGGATCCATAGGTGGTATGTGAAAGGAACACAAATGCAAAATGACTGGTTGTTGTTACTAAAAAGAACACACATGCAATGACACTGGTGGATCGATGTGTGGTCTCTAGAGAACACATTTCAATCACACTAGTGGATCCATATGTGGTATGTGAAAAGAACAGACATGCAATGACTCTGGTTGTTGTTAGTGAAAAGAACACACATGCAATGCCACTGGAGGATCCATAGGTGGTATGTGAGAAGAACACAAATGCAAAATGACTCTGGTTGTTGTTACTAAAAAGAACGCACATGCAATGACACTAGTGGATCCATAGGTGGATTGTGAAATGAACACACATGCAATGATACTGGTGGATCCATAGGTGGTATGGGAGAAGTACACGCATTTCATTGACTGGTTGTTGTTACTAAAAGAACACGCATGCAATGACACTGGTGGATCCATAGGTGGTATGTGAAGAGATCACACCTGCAAAATGACTCTGGTTTTTGTTACTAAAAGAACACACATGCAAAATGACATGTGGGATCCATGGGTGGATTGTGAAAAGAAAACACCTGCAATGACACTGTGGATCCATAGGTGGTTTATGAAAAGAACACACATGCAAAATGACTCAGTTGTTACTAAAAAGAACACACATGCAATGACACTGGTGGATCCATGGGTGGATTGTGAAAAGAACACACATGCAGTGACACTGGTGGATCCATATGTGGTATGTGAAAAGAACACACATGCAATGACTATTGTTGTTGTTAGTGAAAAGAACACACATGCAATGACACTGGTGGATCCATGTGTGGTCTCTGTAGAGAACACACATTTCAATGACTCTTGTTGTTGTTAGTAAAAAAGAACACACATGCAATGACACTGGTGGATCCATGTGTGGTCTCAAGAGCACACATTCAATGACACTGGTTGTTATTACTAAAAAGAACACATGCAATGACACTGGTGGATCCATAGGTGGATTGTGAAGAGAACACACATGCAATGACACTGGTTGTTGTTACTAAAAAGAACACACATGCGATGACACTGGTGGATCCATAGGTGGATTGTGAAGAGAACACGCATGCAATGACACTAGTGGATCCATAGGTGGTATGTAAAGAGAACACACATGCAAAATGACTCTGGTTGTTGTTACTAAAAAGAACACACATGCAATGACACTGGTGGATCCATGTGTGGTCTCTTTAGAGAACACACATTTCAATCACACTGGTGGATCCATATGTGGTATGTGAAAAGAACACACATGCAATGACTCTGGTTGTTGTTAGTGAAAAGAACACACATGCAATGACACTGGTGGATCCATAGGTGGTATGTGAGAAGAACACACATGCAAATGACTCTGGTTGTTACTAAAAAGAACACACATGCAATGACACTGGTGGATCCATTGGTGGATTGTGAAAAGAACTCACATGCAATGGCACTGGTGATTCATATGTGGTATGTGAAAAGAACACACATGCAATGAATCTGTTTGTTGTTAGTGAAAAGAACACACATGCAATGACACTGGTGGATCCATGTGTGGTCTCTGAAGAGAGCACACATTTCAATGACTCTTGTTGTTAGTAAAAAGAACACACGTGCAATGACACTGGTGTATCCATGTGTAGTCTCTGAAGGGAGCACACATGCAATGACTTGTTGTTGTTACTAAAAAGAACACATGCAATGACACTGGTGGATCCATAGGTGGATTGTGAAGAGAACACACATGCAATGACACTAGTTGTTGTTACTAAAAAGAACACACATGCAATGACACTGGTGGATCCATAGGTGGATTGTGAAGAGAACACACATGCAATGACACTGATGGATCCATAGGTGTTATGTGAAAAGAACACACATGCAATGACACTGGTAGATCCATGTGTGGTCTCTGTAGAGAACACACATTTCAATCACACTGGTGGATCCATATGTGGTATGTGAAAAGAACACACATGCAATGACTCTGGTTGTTGTTAGTGAAAAGAACACACATGCAATGACACTGGTGGATTGATAGGTGGTATGTGAGAAGAACACACATGCAAAATGACTCTGGTTGTTACTAAAAAGAACACACATGCAATGACACTGGTGGATCCATTGGTGGATTGTGAAAAGAACACACATGCAATGACACTGGTGATTCATATGTGGTATGTGAAAAGAACACACATGCAATGACTCTGTTTGTTGTTAGTGAAAAGAACACACATGCAATGACACTGGTGGATCCATGTGTGGTCTCTGAAGAGAGCACACATTTCAATGACTCTTGTTGTTGTTAGTAAAAGGAACACACGTGCAATGACACTGGTGGATCCATGTGTAGTCTCTGAAGAGAGCACACATGCAATGACTGGTTGTTGTTACTAAAAAGAACACATGCAATGACACTGGTGGATCCATAGGTGGATTGTGAAGAGAACACACATGCAATGACACGAGTTGTTGTTACTCAAAAGAACACACATGCAATGACACTAGTGGATCCATAGGTGGATTATGAAGAGAACACACATGCAATGACACTGGTGGATCCATAGGTGTTATGTGAAAAGAACACACATGCAAAATGACTGGTTGTTGTTACTCAAAAGAACACACATGCAATGACACTGGTAGATCCATGTGTGGTCTCTGTAGAGAACACACATTTCAATCACACTGGTGGATCCATATGTGGTATGTGAAAAGAACACACATGCAATGACTCTGGTTGTTGTTAGTGAAAAGAACACACATGCAATGACACTGGTGGATTGATAGGTGGTATGTGAGAAGAACACACATGCAAAATGACTCTGGTTGTTACTAAAAAGAACACACATGCAATGACACTGGTGGATCCATTGGTGGATTGTGAAAAGAACACACATGCAATGACACTGGTGATTCATATGTGGTATGTGAAAAGAACACACATGCAATGACTCTGTTTGTTGTTAGTGAAAAGAACACACATGCAATGACACTGGTGGATCCATGTGTGGTCTCTGAAGAGAGCACACATTTCAATGACTCTTGTTGTTGTTAGTAAAAAGAACACACGTGCAATGACACTGGTGGATCCATGTGTAGTCTCTGAAGAGAGCACATATGCAATGACTCTGGTTGTTGTTACTAAAAAGAACACATGCAATGACACTGGTGGATCCATAGGTGGATTGTGAAGAGAACACACATGCAATGACACTGGTGGATCCATAGGTGGTATGTGAAGAGATCACACATGCAAAATGACTCTGGTTGTTACTAAAAAAAGCACACATGCAAAATGACACTGGTGGGATCCATGGGTGGATTGTGAAAAGAAATCACATGCAATGACACTGGTGGATCCATAGGTGGTATGTGAAAAGAACACACATGCAATGACACTAGTGGATCCATGTGTGGTCTCTAAAGAGAGCACACATTTCAATGACTCTTGTTGTTGTTAGTAAAAAGAACACACATGCAATGACACTGGTGGATCCATGTGTGGTCTCTAAAGAGAACACACATGCAATGACACTGGTTGTTGTTACTAAAAAGAACACACATGCAATGACACTGGTGGATCCATAGGTGGATTGTGAAGAGAACACACATGCAATGACACTGGTGGATACATAGGTGGTATGTGAAAAGAGCACACATGCAAAATGAGTGGGTTGTTGTTACTAAAAAGAACACACATGCAATGACACTGGCGGATCCATGTGTGGTCTCTGTAGAGAACACGCATTTCAATGACAGTGGTGGATCCATAGGTGGATTGAGAGGAGAACACACATGCAATGACACTGGTTGTTGTTGGTGTAAAGAACCCACATGCAATGACACTGGTGGATCCATAGGTGGTATGTGAGAAGAACACACATGCAAAATGACTCTGGTTGTTGCTACTAAAAAGAACACACATGCAATGACACTGGTGGATCCATAGGTGGATTGTGAAATGAACACACATACAATGACACTGGTGGGATCCACGGGTGGATTGTGAAAAGAAAACACATGCAAAATGACTGGTTGTTACTAAAAAGAACACACATGCAATGACACTGGTGGATCCATGTGTGGTCTCTGTAGAGAACACACATTTCAATCACACTGGTGGATCCATATGTGGTATGAGAAAATAACAAACATGCAATGACACTGGTTGTTGTTATTGAAAAGAACACACATGCAATGACACTGGTGGATCCATAGGTGGTATGTGAGAAGAACACACATGCAAAATGACTCTGGTTGTTGTTACTAAAAAGAACACACATGCAATGACACTGGTGGATCCATAGGTGGATTGTGAAATGAACACACATGCAATGACACTTGTGGATCCGTAGGTGGTATGTGAGAAGAACACACATGCAATGACACTGGTGGATCCATAGGTGGTATGTGAAAAGAACACACATGAAAAATGACTCTGGTTGTTACTAAAAAGAACACACATGCAATGACACCGGTGGATCCATGGGTGGATTGTGAAAATAACACACATGGAATGACACTGGTGGATCCATATGTGGTATGTGAAAAGAACACAGATGCAAAATGACTCTGGTTGTTACTAAAAAGAACACACATGCAATGACACTGGTGGATCCATAGGTGGTATGTGAAGAGATCACACATGCAAAATGACTCTGGTAGTTGTTAGTGAAATGAACACACATGCAATGACACTGGTGGATCCATAGGTGGTATGTGAGAAGAACATACATTTCAATGACTCTGGTTGTTGTTACTAAAAAGAACACACGTGCAATGACACTGGTGGATCCATAAGTGGTATGTGAAGAGATCACACATGAAAAATGACTCTGGTTGTTGTTACTAAAAAGAACACACATGCAATGACACTGGTGGATCCATGGGTGGATTGTGAAAATAATACACATTTCAATGACACTGGTGGATCCATGTGTGGTCTCTGAAGAGAACACACATGCAATGACACTGGTTGTTGTTACTAAAAAGAACACACATGCAATGACACTGGTGGATCCATAGGTGGATTGTGAAGAGAACACACATGCAATGACACTGGTGGATCCATAGGTGGTATGTGAAAGGAACACAAATGCAAAATGACTGGTTGTTGTTACTAAAAAGAACACACATGCAATGAGACTGGTGGATCGATGTGTGGTCTCTGTAGAGAACACACATTTCAATCACACTAGTGGATCCATATGTGGTATGTGAAAAGAACAGACATGCAATGACTCTGGTTGTTGTTAGTGAAAAGAACACACATGCAATGCCACTGGTGGATCCATAGGTGGTATGTGAGAAGAACACAAATGCAAAATGACTCTAGTTGTTGTTACTAAAAAGAACGCACATGCAATGACACTAGTGGATCCATAGGTGGATTGTGAAATGAACACACATGCAATCTTGGTGGATCCATAGGTGGTATGTGAGAAGAACACACATTTCAATGACTCTGGTTGTTGTTACTAAAAAGAACACACATGCAATGACACTGGTGGATCCATAGGTTGTATGTGAAGAGATCACACCTGCAAAATGACTCTGGTTTTTGTTACTAAAAAGAACACACATGCAAAATGACACAGGTGGGATCCATGGGTGGATTGTGAAAAGAAAACACCTGCAATGACACTGGTGGATCCATAGGTGGTATGTGAAAAGAACACACATGCAAAATGACTCTGGTTGTTACTAAAAAGAACACACATGCAATGACACTGGTGGATCCATGGGTGGATTGTGAAAAGAACACACATGCAGTGACACTGGTGGATCCATATGTGGTATGTGAAAAGAACACACATGCAATGACTCTTGTTGTTGTTAGTGAAAAGAACACACATGCAATGACACTGGTGGATCCATGTGTGGTCTCTGTAGAGAACACACATTTCAATGACTCTTGTTGTTGTTAGTAAAAAAGAACACACATGCAATGACACTGGTGGATCCATGTGTGGTCTCTGAAGAGAGCACACATGCAATGACACTGGTTGTTGTTACTAAAAAGAACACATGCAATGACACTGGTGGATCCATAGGTGGATTGTGAAGAGAACACACATGCAATGACACTAGTTGTTGTTACTAAAAAGAACACACATGCAATGACACTGGTGGATTGTGAAGAGAACACACATGCAATGACACTGGTGGATCCATAGGTGGTATGTGAAAAGAACACACATGCAAAATGACTGGTTGTTGTTACTAAAATGAACACACATGCAATGACATCAGGATCCATGTGTGTTCTCTTTAGAGAACACACATTTCAATCACACATGTGGATCAATATGTGGTATGTGAAAATAAAACACATGCAATGACTCTGCTTATTGTTAGTGAAAAGAACACACATGCAATGACACTGGTGGATCCATAGGTGGTATGTGAGAAGAACACACATGCAAATGCACGGGGGTGTGGTTACTAAAAAGAACACACATGCAATGACACTGTGGATCCATTGGTGGATTGTGAAAAGAACTCACATGCAATGGCACTGTGATTCATATGTGGTATGTGAAAAGAACACACATGCAATGACTCTGTTTGTTAGTGAAAAGAACACACATGCAATGACATCAGGATCCATGTGTGGTCTCTGAAGAGCACACATTTCAATGACTCTTGTTGTTGTTAGTAAAAAGAACACACGTGCAATGACACTGGTGTATCCATGTGTAGTCTCTGAAGGGAGCACACATGCAATGACTTGTTGTTGTTACTAAAAAGAACACATGCAATGACACTGGTGGATCCATAGGTGGATTGTGAAGAGAACACACATGCAATGACACTAGTTGTTGTTACTAAAAAGAACACACATGCAATGACACTGGTGGATCCATAGGTGGATTGTGAAGAGAACACACATGTAATGACACTGGTGGATCCATAGGTGTTATGTGAAAAGAACACACATGCAATGACACTGTAGATCCATGTGTGGTCTCTCAGAGAGAACACACATTTCAATCACACTGGTGGATCCATATGTGGTGTGAAAAGAACACACATGCAATGACTCTGGTTGTTGTTAGTGAAAAGAACACACATGCAATGACACTGGTGGATTGATAGGTGGTATGTGAGAAGAACACACATGCAAAATGACTCTGGTTGTTACTAAAAAGAACACACATGCAATGACACTGGTGGATCCATTGGTGGATTGTGAAAAGAACACACATGCAATGACACTGGTGATTCATATGTGGTATGTGAAAAGAACACACATGCAATGACTCTGTTTGTTGTTAGTGAAAAGAACACACATGCAATGACACTGGTGGATCCATGTGTGGTCTCTGAAGAGAGCACACATTTCAATGACTCTTGTTGTTGTTAGTAAAAGGAACACACGTGCAATGACACTGGTGGATCCATGTGTAGTCTCTGAAGAGAGCACACATGCAATGACTGGTTGTTGTTACTAAAAAGAACACATGCAATGACACTGGTGGATCCATAGGTGGATTGTGAAGAGAACACACATGCAATGACACGAGTTGTTGTTACTCAAAAGAACACACATGCAATGACACTAGTGGATCCATAGGTCGATTATGAAGAGAACACACATGCAATGACACTGGTGGATCCATAGGTGTTATGTGAAAAGAACACACATGCAAAATGACTGGTTGTTGTTACTCAAAAGAACACACATGCAATGACACTGGTGGATCCATGTGTGGTCTCTGTAGAGAACACACATTTCAATCACACTGGTGGATCCATATGTGGTATGTGAAAAGAACACACATGCAATGACTCTGGTTGTTGTTAGTGAAAAGAACACACATGCAATGACACTGGTGGATTGATAGGTGGTATGTGAGAAGAACACACATGCAAAATGACTCTGGTTGTTACTAAAAAGAACACACATGCAATGACACTGGTGGATCCATTGGTGGATTGTGAAAAGAACACACATGCAATGACACTGGTGATTCATATGTGGTATGTGAAAAGAACACACATGCAATGACTCTGTTTGTTGTTAGTGAAAAGAACACACATGCAATGACACTGGTGGATCCATGTGTGGTCTCTGAAGAGAGCACACATTTCAATGACTCTTGTTGTTGTTAGTAAAAAGAACACACGTGCAATGACACTGGTGGATCCATGTGTAGTCTCTGAAGAGAGCACACATGCAATGACTCTGGTTGTTGTTACTAAAAAGAACACATGCAATGACACTGGTGGATCCATAGGTGGATTGTGAAGAGAACACACATGCAATGACACTGGTGGATCCATAGGTGGTATGTGAAGAGATCACACATGCAAAATGACTCTGGTTGTTACTAAAAAAAGCACACATGCAAAATGACACTGGTGGGATCCATGGGTGGATTGTGAAAAGAAATCACATGCAATGACACTGGTGGATCCATAGGTGGTATGTGAAAAGAACACACATGCAATGACACTAGTGGATCCATGTGTGGTCTCTAAAGAGAGCACACATTTCAATGACTCTTGTTGTTAGTAAAAAGAACACACATGCAATGACACTGGTGGATCCATGTGTGGTCTCTAAAGAGAACACACATGCAATGACACTGGTTGTTGTTACTAAAAAGAACACACATGCAATGACACTGGTGGATCCATAGGTGGATTGTGAAGAGAACACACATGCAATGACACTGGTGGATACATAGGTGGTATGTGAAAAGAGCACACATGCAAAATGACTGGGTTGTTGTTACTAAAAAGAACACACATGCAATGACACTGGTGGATCCATGTGTGGTCTCTGTAGAGAACACGCATTTCAATGACAGTGGTGGATCCATAGGTGGATTGAGAGGAGAACACACATGCAATGACACTGGTTGTTGTTGGTGTAAAGAACCCACATGCAATGACACTGGTGGATCCATAGGTGGTATGTGAGAAGAACACACATGCAAAATGACTCTGGTTGTTGTTACTAAAAAGAACACACATGCAATGACACTGATGGATCCATAGGTGGATTGTGAAATGAACACACATACAATGACACTGGTGGGATCCACGGGTGGATTTTGAAAAGAAAACACATGCAAAATGACTGGTTGTTACTAAAAAGAACACACATGCAATGACACTGGTGGATCCATGTGTGGTCTCTGTAGAGAACACACATTTCAATCACACTGGTGGATCCATATGTGGTATGAGAAAATAACAAACATGCAATGACACTGGTTGTTGTTATTGAAAAGAACACACATGCAATGACACTGGTGGATCCATAGGTGGTATGTGAGAAGAACACACATGCAAAATGACTCTGGTTGTTGTTACTAAAAAGAACGCACATGCAATGACACTGGTGGATCCATAGGTGGATTGTGAAATGAACACACATGTAATGACACTTGTGGATCCGTAGGTGGTATGTGAGAAGAACACACATGCAATGACACTGGTGGATCCATAGGTGGTATGTGAAAAGAACACACATGAAAAATGACTCTGGTTGTTACTAAAAAGAACACACATGCAATGACACCGGTGGATCCATGGGTGGATTGTGAAAATAACACACATGGAATGACACTGGTGGATCCATATGTGGTATGTGAAAAGAACACAGATGCAAAATGACTCTGGTTGTTACTAAAAAGAACACACATGCAATGACACTGGTGGATCCATAGGTGGTATGTGAAGAGATCACACATGCAAAATGACTCTGGTAGTTGTTAGTGAAATGAACACACATGCAATGACACTGGTGGATCCATAGGTGGTATGTGAGAAGAACATACATTTCAATGACTCTGGTTGTTGTTACTAAAAAGAACACACGTGCAATGACACTGGTGGATCCATAAGTGGTATGTGAAGAGATCACACATGAAAAATGACTATGGTTGTTGTTACTAAAAAGAACACACATGCAATGACACTGGTGGATCCATGGGTGGATTGTGAAAATAATACACATTTCAATGACACTGGTGGATCCATGTGTGGTCTCTGAAGAGAACACACATGCAATGACACTGGTTGTTGTTACTAAAAAGAACACACATGCAATGACACTGGTGGATCCATAGGTGGATTGTGAAGAGAACACACATGCAATGACACTGGTGGATCCATAGGTGGTATGTGAAAGGAACACAAATGCAAAATGACTGGTTGTTGTTACTAAAAAGAACACACATGCAATGACACTGGTGGATCGATGTGTGGTCTCTGTAGAGAACACACATTTCAATCACACTAGTGGATCCATATGTGGTATGTGAAAAGAACAGACATGCAATGACTCTGGTTGTTGTTAGTGAAAAGAACACACATGCAATGCCACTGGTGGATCCATAGGTGGTATGTGAGAAGAACACAAATGCAAAATGACTCTAGTTGTTGTTACTAAAAAGAACGCACATGCAATGACACTAGTGGATCCATAGGTGGATTGTGAAATGAACACACATGCAATGATACTGGTGGATCCATAGGTGGTATGTGAGAAGAACACACATTTCAATGACTCTGGTTGTTGTTACTAAAAAGAACACACATGCAATGACACTGGTGGATCCATAGGTGGTATGTGAAGAGATCACACATGCAAAATGACTCTGGTTTTTGTTACTAAAAAGAACACACATGCAAAATGACACAGGTGGGATCCATGGGTGGATTGTGAAAAGAAAACACCTGCAATGACACTGGTGGATCCATAGGTGGTATGTGAAAAGAACACACATGCAAAATGACTCTGGTTGTTACTAAAAAGAACACACATGCAATGACACTGGTGGATCCATGGGTGGATTGTGAAAAGAACACACATGCAGTGACACTGGTGGATCCATATGTGGTATGTGAAAAGAACACACATGCAATGACTCTTGTTGTTGTTAGTGAAAAGAACACACATGCAATGACACTGGTGGATCCATGTGTGGTCTCTGTAGAGAACACACATTTCAATGACTCTTGTTGTTGTTAGTAAAAAAGAACACACATGCAATGACACTGGTGGATCCATGTGTGGTCTCTGAAGAGAGCACACATGCAATGACACTGGTTGTTGTTACTAAAAAGAACACATGCAATGACACTGGTGGATCCATAGGTGGATTGTGAAGAGAACACACATGCAATGACACTAGTTGTTGTTACTAAAAAGAACACACATGCAATGACACTGGTGGATTGTGAAGAGAACACACATGCAATGACACTGGTGGATCCATAGGTGGTATGTGAAAAGAACACACATGCAAAATGACTGGTTGTTGTTACTAAAAAGAACACACATGCAATGACACTGGTGGATCCATGTGTGGTCTCTTTAGAGAACACACATTTCAATCACACTGGTGGATCCATATGTGGTATGTGAAAAGAACACACATGCAATGACTCTGGTTGTTGTTAGTGAAAAGAACACACATGCAATGACACTGGTGGATCCATAGGTGGTATGTGAGAAGAACACACATGCAAATGACTCTGGTTGTTACTAAAAAGAACACACATGCAATGACACTGGTGGATCCATTGGTGGATTGTGAAAAGAACTCACATGCAATGGCACTGGTGATTCATATGTGGTATGTGAAAAGAACACACATGCAATGACTCTGTTTGTTGTTAGTGAAAAGAACACACATGCAATGACACTGGTGGATCCATGTGTGGTCTCTAAAGAGAGCACACATTTCAATGACTCTTGTTGTTGTTAGTAAAAAGAACACACGTGCAATGACACTGGTGTATCCATGTGTAGTCTCTGAAGGGAGCACACATGCAATGACTTGTTGTTGTTACTAAAAAGAACACATGCAATGACACTGGTGGATCCATAGGTGGATTGTGAAGAGAACACACATGCAATGACACTAGTTGTTGTTACTAAAAAGAACACACATGCAATGACACTGGTGGATCCATAGGTGGATTGTGAAGAGAACACACATGTAATGACACTGGTGGATCCATAGGTGTTATGTGAAAAGAACACACATGCAATGACACTGGTAGATCCATGTGTGGCCTCTGTAGAGAACACACATTTCAATCACACTGGTGGATCCATATGTGGTATGTGAAAAGAACACACATGCAATGACTCTGGTTGTTGTTAGTGAAAAGAACACACATGCAATGACACTGGTGGATTGATAGGTGGTATGTGAGAAGAACACACATGCAAAATGACTCTGGTTGTTACTAAAAAGAACACACATGCAATGACACTGGTGGATCCATTGGTGGATTGTGAAAAGAACACACATGCAATGACACTGGTGATTCATATGTGGTATGTGAAAAGAACACACATGCAATGACTCTGTTTGTTGTTAGTGAAAAGAACACACATGCAATGACACTGGTGGATCCATGTGTGGTCTCTGAAGAGAGCACACATTTCAATGACTCTTGTTGTTGTTAGTAAAAGGAACACACGCAATGACATGGTGGATCCATGTGTAGTCTCTGAAGAGAGCACACATGCAATGACTGGTTGTTGTTACTAAAAAGAACACATGCAATGACACTGGTGGATCCATAGGTGGATTGTGAAGAGAACAACCATGAAATGACACGAGTTGTTGTTACTCAAAAGAACACACATGCAATGACACTAGTGGATCCATAGGTCGATTATGAAGAGAACACACATGCAATGACACGGGGGGATCAATAGGTGTTACGTGAGAAGACCACACACGCATCATGCCTCGCGCTGTTGTTACTCAAAAGAACACACATGCAATGACACTGGTGGATCCATGTGTGGTCTCTGTAGAGAACACACATGACAATCACTCGGGTGGATCCAGATGTGGTATGGGAAAAGTACACACATGCAATGACTCTGTTGTTGTTAGTGAAAAGAACACACATGCAATGACACTGTTGGATTGATAGTTGGTATGTGAGAAGAACACACATGCAAAATGACTCTGGTTGTTACTAAAAATAACACACATGCAATGACACTGGTGATCCATTGGTGGATTGTGAAAAGAACACACATGCAATGACACTGGTGAATCAAATGTGGGAAGTGAAAAGTACACACAACCCAAGACTAAGATTGTTGTTACTGAAAAGAGCACACATGCAATGACACTGGTGGATCCATGTGTGGTCTCTGAAAAGAGCACACATTTCAATGACTCTTGTTGTTGTTAGTAAAAAGAACACACGTGCAATGACCTTTGGTGGATCCATGTGTAGTCTCTGAAGAGAGCACACATGCAATGACTCTGGTTGTTGTTACTAAAAAGAACACATGCAATGACACTGGTGGATCCATAGGTGGATTGTGAAGAGAACACACATGCAATGACACTGGTGGATCCATAGGTGGTATGTGAAGAGATCACACATGCAAAATGACTCTGGTTGTTACTAAAAAAAGCACACATGCAAAATGACACTGGTGGGATCCATGGGTGGATTGTGAAAAGAAATCACATGCAATGACACTGGTGGATCCATAGGTGGTATGTGAAAAGAACACACATGCAATGACACTAGTGGATCCATGTGTGGTCTCTAAAGAGAGCACACATTTCAATGACTCTTGTTGTTGTTAGTAAAAAGAACACACATGCAATGACCTCAGTGGATCCATGTGTGGTCTCTAAAGAGAACACATGCAATGACACTTGTTGTTACTAAAAGAACACACATGCAATGACACTGGTGGATCCATAGGTGGATTGTGAAGAGAACACACATGCAATGACACTGGTGGATACATAGGTGGTATGTGAAAAGAGCACACATGCAAAATGACTGGGTTGTTGTTACTAAAAAGAACACACATGCAATGACACTGGTGGATCCATGTGTGGTCTCTGTAGAGAACACGCATTTCAATGACAGTGGTGGATCCATAGGTGGATTGAGAGGAGAACACACATGCAATGACACTGGTTGTTGTTGGTGTAAAGAACCCACATGCAATGACACTGGTGGATCCATAGGTGGTATGTGAGAAGAACACACATGCAAAATGACTCTGGTTGTTGTTACTAAAAAGAACACACATGCAATGACACTGGTGGATCCATAGGTGGATTGTGAAATGAACACACATACAATGACACTGGTGGAATCCACGGGTGGATTTTGAAAAGAAAACACATGCAAAATGACTGGTTGTTACTAAAAAGAACACACATGCAATGACACTGGTGGATCCATGTGTGGTCTCTGTAGAGAACACACATTTCAATCACACTGGTGGATCCATATGTGGTATGAGAAAATAACAAACATGCAATGACACTGGTTGTTGTTATTGAAAAGAACACACATGCAATGACACTGGTGGATCCATAGGTGGTATGTGAGAAGAACACACATGCAAAATGACTCTGGTTGTTGTTACTAAAAAGAACGCACATGCAATGACACTGGTGGATCCATAGGTGGATTGTGAAATGAACACACATGCAATGACACTTGTGGATCCGTAGGTGGTATGTGAGAAGAACACACATGCAATGACACTGGTGGATCCATATGTGGTATGTGAAAAGAACACACATGAAAAATGACTCTGGTTGTTACTAAAAAGAACACACATGCAATGACACCGGTGGATCCATGGGTGGATTGTGAAAATAACACACATGGAATGACACTGGTGGATCCATATGTGGCATGTGAAAAGAACACAGATGCAAAATGACTCTGGTTGTTACTAAAAAGAACACACATGCAATGACACTGGTGGATCCATAGGTGGTATGTGAAGAGATCACACATGCAAAATGACTCTGGTAGTTGTTAGTGAAATGAACACACATGCAATGACACTGGTGGATCCATAGGTGGTATGTGAGAAGAACATACATTTCAATGACTCTGGTTGTTGTTACTAAAAAGAACACACGCGCAATGACACTGGTGGATCCATAAGTGGTATGTGAAGAGATCACACATGAAAAATGACTCTGGTTGTTGTTACTAAAAAGAACACACATGCAATGACACTGGTGGATCCATGGGTGGATTGTGAAAATAATACACATTTCAATGACACTGGTGGATCCATGTGTGGTCTCTGAAGAGAACACACATGCAATGACACTGGTTGTTGTTACTAAAAAGAACACACATGCAATGACACCAGTGGATTGTGAAGAGAACACACATGCAATGACACTGGTGGATCCATAGGTGATATGTGAAAAGAACACACATGCAAAATTACTGGTTGTTGTTACTAAAAAGAACACACATGCAATGACACTGGTGGATCCATGTGTGGTCTCTGTAGAGAACACACATTTCAATCGCACTGGTGGATCCATACGTGGTATTTGAAAAGAACACACATGCAATGACTCTGGTTGTTGTTAGTGAAAAGAACACACATGCAATGACACTGGTGGATCCATGGGTGGATTGTGAAAAGAGCACACATGCAATGACACTGGTGGATCCATATGTGGTATGTGAAAAGAACACACATGCAATGACTCTGGTTGTTGTTAGTGAAAATAACACACATGCAATGACACTGGTGGATCCATGTGTGGTCTCTGAAGAGAGCACACATTTCAATGACTCTTGTTGTTGTTAGTAAAAAGAACACACATGCAATGACACTGGTGGATCCATGTGTGGTCTCTGAAGAGAACACACATGCAATGACACTGGTTGTTGTTACTAAAAAGAACACACATGCAATGACACTGGTGGATCCATAGGTGGTATGTGAGAAGAACACACATGCAAAATGACTCTGGTTGTTGTTACTGAAAAGAACACACATGCAATGACACTAGTGGATCCATAGGTGGATTATGAAATGAACACACATGCAATGACACTGGTGGATCCATATGTGGTATGTGAGAAGAACACAGATGCAATATGACTCTGGTTGTTGTTATCAAAAAGAACACACATGCAATGACAATGGTGGATCCATAGGTGGGATGTGAAGAGATCACACATGCAAAATGACTCTGGTAGTTATTAGTGAAATGAACACACATGCAATGACACTGGTGGATCCATAGGTGCTATGTGAGAAGAATACACATTTCAATGACTCTGGTTGTTGTTACTAAAAAGAACACACATGCAATGACACTGGTGGATCCATAGGTGGAATGTGAAGAGATCACACATGCAAAATGACTCTGGTGGATCCATATGTGGTATGTGAAAAGAACACACATGCAATGACTCTGGTTGTTGTTAGTGAAAAGAACAGACATGCAATGACACTGGTGGATCCATGTGTGGTCTCTGAAGAGAGCACACATTTCAATGACTCTTGTTGTTGTTAGTAAAAAGAACACACATGCAATGACTCTGGTTGTTATTAGTGAAAAGAACACACATGCAATGACACTGGTGGATCCATGTGTGGTCTATGAAGAAATCACACATTTCAATGACTCTTGTTGTTGTTAGTAAAAAGAAGACACATGTAATGACACAGGTTGTTGTTACTAAAAAGAATAGACATGCAATGACACTAGTGGATTGTGAAGAGAACACACATGCAATGACACTGGTGGATCCATAGGTGGTATGTGAAAAGAACACACATGCAAAATGATCACCTTTGGTGGATCCATATGTGGTATGTGAAAAGAACACACATGCAATGACTCTGGTTATTGTTAGTGAAATGAACACACATGCAATGACACTGGTGGATCCATAGGTGGTATGAGAGAAGAACACACATTTCAATGACTCTGGTTGTTGTTACTAAAAAGAACACACATGCAATGACACTGGTGGATCCATGGGTGGATTGTGAAAATAATACACATTTCAATGACACTTATGGATCCATGTGTGGTCTCTGAAGAGAACACACATGCAATGACACTGGTCGTTGTTACTAAAAAGAACACACATACAATGGCACTGGTGGATCCATAGGTGGATTGTGAAGAGAACACACATGCAATGACACTGGTGGATCCATAGGTGGTATGTGAAAAGAACACACATGCAAAATGACTGGTTGTTGTTACTAAAAATAACACACATGCAATGACACTGGTGGATCCATGTGTGGTCTCTGTAGAGAACACGCATTTCCATGACACTGGTGGATCCATGGGTGGATTGTGAAGAGAACACACATGCAATGACACTGGTTGTTGTTAGTGAAAAGAACACACATGCAATGACACTGGTGGATCCATAGGTGGTATGTGAGAAGAACACACATGCAAAATGACTCTGGTTGTTGTTACTAAAAAGAACACACATGCAATGACACTGGTGGATCCATGGGTGGTAGTTGAAAATAATACACATTTCAATGACACTGGTGGATCCATAGGTGGTATGTGAAAAGAACACACATGCAAAATAACTCTGGTTGTTGTTACTAAAAAGAACACACATGCAATGACACTGGTGGATCCATGGGTGGATTGTGAAAAGAGCACACATGCAATGACACCGGTGGATCCATATGTGGTATGTGAAAAGAACACACATGCAATGGCTCTAGTTGTTGTTAGTGAAAAGAACACACATGCAATGACACTAGTGGATCCATGTGTGGTCTTTGAAGAGAGCACACATTTCAATGACTCTTGTTGTTGTTAGTAAAAAGAACACACATGCAATGACACTGGTGGATCCATGTGTGGTCTCTGAAGAGAACACACATGCAATGACACTGGTTGTTGTTACTAAAAAGAACACACATGCAATGACACTGGTGGATCCATAGGTGGTATGTGAGAAGAATACACATGCAAAATGACTCTGGTTGTTATTACTAAAAAGAACACACATGCAATGACACTAGTTGATCCATAGGTGGATTATGAAATGAACACACATGCAATGACACTGGTGGATCCATAGGTGGTATCTGAGAAGAACACACATTTCAATGACTCTGGTTGTTTTTATGAAAAAGAACACAATGCAATGACACTGGTGGATCCATAGGTGGTATGTGAAGACATCACACATGCAAAATGACTCTGGTAGTTGTTAGTGAAATGAACACACATGCAATGACACTGGTGGATCCATGGGTGGTATGTCAGAAGAACACACATTTCAATGACTCTGGTTGTTGTTAGTGAAAAGAACACAGATGTAATGACGCTGGTGGATCCATGTGTGGTCTCTGAAGAGAGCACACATTTCAATGACTCTTGTTGTTGTTAGTAAAAAGAACACACATGCAATGACTCTGGTTGTTGTTAGTGAAAATAACACACATGATACTGGTGGATCCATGTGTGGTATCTGAAGAGAGCACACATTTCAATGACTCTTGTTGTTTTTAGTAAAAAGAACACACATGCAATGACACTGGTGGATCCATGTGTGGTCTCTGAAGAGAACACACATGCAATGACACTGGTTGTTGTTACTAAAAAGAACACACATGCAATGACACTGGTGGATCCATAGGTGGATTGTGAAGAGAACACACATGCAATGACATTGGTGGATCCGTAGGTGGTATGTGAAAAGAACACACATGCAAATTGACTGGTTGTTGTTACTAAAAAGAACACACATGCAATGACACTGTTGGATCCATGTGTGGTCTCTATAGAGAACACACATTTCAATCACACTGGTGGATCCATATGTGGTATGTGAAAAGAACACACATGCAATGACTCTGGTTATTGTTAGTGAAATGAACACACATGCAATGACACTGGTGGATCCATAGGTGGATTGTGAAGAGAACACACATGCAATGACATTGGTGGATCCGTAGGTGGTATGTGAAAAGAACACACATGCAAATTGACTGGTTGTTGTTACTAAAAAGAACACACATGCAATGACACTGTTGGATCCATGTGTGGTCTCTATAGAGAACACACATTTCAATCACACTGGTGGATCCATATGTGGTATGTGAAAAGAACACACATGCAATGACTCTGGTTATTGTTAGTGAAATGAACACACATGCAATGACACTGGTGGATCCATAGGTGGTATGTGAGAAGAACACACATTTCAATGACTCTGGTTGTTGTTACTAAAAAGAACACACATGCAATGACACTGGTGGATCCATAGGTGGTATGTGAAGAGATCACACATGCAAAATGACTCTGGTTGTTGTTACTAAAAAGAACACACATGCAAAATGACACTGGTGGGATCCATGGGTGGATTGTGAAAAGAAAACACATGCAATGACACTGGTGGATCCATAGGTGGTATGTGAAAAGAACACACATGCAAAATGACTCTAGTTGTTACTAAAGATAACACATATGCAATGACACTGGTGGATCCTTGGGTGGATTGTGAAAAGAACACACATGTAGTGAAACTGGTGGATCCATATGTGGTATGTGAAAAGAACACACATGCAATGACTCTTGTTGTTGTTAGTGAAAAGAACACACATGCAATGACACTGGTGGATCCATAGGTGTTATGTGAAGAGATCACACATGCAAAATGACTCTGGTTGTTGTTACTAAAAAGAACACACATGCAAAATGACACTGGTGGATCCATGGGTGGATTCTGAAAAGAGCACAAATGCAATGACATGTGAATGGTACGGGTGGATCCATATTCGGATTGTGAAAAGAGATTTTCCCTCTCTCTCTCTCTCACAAATCCCACAAAAGCCCAAACGTGTGGACATCCCAAACATGTGCTCACTCTGGGTGCTATGCCCTAATTGGCTGACAGAGATGTCACACGGATCGTCTCCACCAACCATTGATCCCATGTGATCCAACGGGCAGGATAACCCCTCCCTTCTCCACTTTTTTTATGCATGGTCAATCCGTGCCACCTCTCTATCCGTGCCACCGATACTAAACCCCCATAAACAAGTGAAAATCCATCTATCTAACTAAAATAAATAAAATAAATGGTCATATTTCGAAGAAGCCATCGTCTTTGTCTTCCGGTTCGTCCTCGTCTTCGTCAACACCATGGTCCCCGCCATCACCACCGTCGGTGACCTCCTCTGACGACTCGACACCGCCCCCTTCCTCGAATAAGCACGCTATCTCCTCGTCGGAGTCCTCCTCCTCCTCTTTGTAGTCCCACGGGTCCACGTCACTCTCCTCTGCTCCTGCCTCCAACTGATCGATGAACGCCTCCTCATTGGCTGAGTCGGACTCATCCAAATAGCTATCTCCTCTCTTCTTCCTGGTCTTCTTTTCGTTCCTCTTCTTGTCTTGCATTGCTTGCAACACGCACCCGCCGTAATCGCTACTTTGCACTCGTCTGACGCCGCAGTACCCCACGCTCCTCTGCGTGGCGGTGCGAAGCCGACGTTGCGGTGTCCTCAAGTGCCGATCTCGATGGATCCTGGCGCGGTCGGACACGACGTGCTGCCTCAGCAGGCGACTCGCGAGCATGGACGATGCAGCGAGGAGCAGGGACGCAGGACGGTCAGTGGACGGCTTGGACCTGCCATTGCCACGGCGAGGGGGCATCATGCTCGAGGTAGTTGCTTCGAATGGTCGATGGCGGGTACACAGAGTGGGTGCCAATATGATCAAGGACGAGCAGCGGTTTCGTGCGTCGTGTCCACGCGTGCATTTGTCGATTATCAAAAAAAAAAAGTAATATCTCGCATACTGAACATAATTTGATCACAACTAAAGTGGCACAGCGTATTCTAGACTCGTAAATATCCCGTGCGTGCCTGTCACGTGGAGTTCGACGGAGTTGGACGTGCCGACGTGATCGTGCAGCAGTTGCGCGCGTCATTGCCCCATCAACACGTGACACACGCACGCGGGATGTGCGCGCCGATTCCCATGATGACCACCCGGCTCGCACTCCCCTTATTATATACTGGATTTTGGGCGGCGCCGAAGACCATTGAAGTGTCCATCACAATAAATACATGTCCTATCGATTCCCTACCCCTGCCTCCCTGGCTTCTTTGAGAAGGTAGACCGTACACGGTGGTCTTGTATATTAGTACTAGTACTACTGGACCACGGCATGTACTCTTTACTCTTCTCCCACACTAATAATCACTATCTCCTTCCTCCTGCCTCTGCCACACTCACCCTGCAAGCCATGGCTCCACTGAGGAGGGGGAGAGGCCGGTCGACGATCCTCGCGGAGAAAAGGGAGAGAAATCGCTGCGAGGCACTTCTTGCTCTACCAGCCGCTCAAGCCCACCCTCTCATCGATGCCCAATCTCCCCCGACAATGGCGCCGAATGTTCTAGCAGGCGAGGGATCCTCCCGGTACGGTCTCCTTATTCTACTTCTTCTCCATCTCCCTCTCCATCATGATCTTAATTAGCTTCTTCTTGTTTTTCTTCTTCTTCTGGCTCTTCCTCTTCTACGACATTAGTGTCGGCCGTGGAGCCCGAATCCACCACGATGGAGGCATTGCAGGACCCGTTCGGCCCTGTTCCATGTCTCAGCGAGGTAGCAAATCTCCACGCTGTTATTTCTCCGAGTTATGATGTGGATTTCTTAGATGCTGTCCGCCCCGCATTGGTTTTTCTTCTTCTTTTGCGAGTTGTATTTGTTTTCATGAATATGACTGGATCTCTTGGTCTTTCCTTAATACCGCTGTTCATAGATTCACTATGGATTTTTTGTGATTAGGATTAGTTTATCGTGGTCATGAATAGATCTCCAGGTCCATTTTTTAACACTGTGGCCAATAAATTCAACGGGGATTTATTTTGATCTGTATTAGTATTCACTTGGGACCTGGAGTGTAATTGTAGAATTCCTATTTCAATTAACATGAACGATGCAGCGATCGAAGGCCGAGTACCATGAGAAGGTGGCCGCGATCAGTTCCAAGATTGCCAACCAACATGAGCTTGCACGCTCCCTCACCCAAGCTAATGAGAGCCTACGCAAGCAATTATCTGTGCAGAAGGAGATCTCGCTAGATTTTGCACGTGACGTCGTTAGGCTGCAGAAAGTGCTCGACCGTAACTTGATCAGGCAAGAACAGGCCATCAAGATAATCAACGAGCTCATGGAGGAGAAGAAGAATCTCGTGGAAAGGTGCATTCTCCTGCAGGACGAAGTCAGCGAGGCACTCAGAGGATGCGTCGAGGAAACCAAGGCTACCATGACAGGAACCGTTGCCTGGATGCAGTCAAGGAGATGAAGGCGGACATGAGCAGAGGGATCACCGTACTCGAGGGTGTTCAGAAAGAGAACGAGGAGCTAAGGGAATGTCTGGAGGCGTACCAGAGCAATGCCCAAGTCTGATTCCCGTTAGCGGGGACACGAATACCAGTTCGTCCTCCTCTCCTTTTGTAATGTTTAGGGTTCAGGGAGCAATGCCCATGTCTGCTTCCCATTATAGGGTGCAATAAGAATCCTATGGTAACTCCTTATCTATCTGGACATGTGTTGGTGTTCATGTTCATGAATGGACACCATGTTCTCTTTCCATATGTATCTGGACATGGGTTTCTGCATTATGAGTTTGCCACTCTCCCACTACTATTTGGTGATATTGGGAAAAATCCACAGCACACTAAACTGCTGATAAATCTTATTTGTCTTCGAAATTGAAATTATGACAGTGCCACTAGTCAATTCATAAAATGTTGATTAGTCCAAGATTGCTTCTTCCTTGAAATTATGACAGTGCCACTAGTCGATTCAGTTAATTATGGAAACTAACCAGCTTGTCCTGGTGAACTGAACAAACCATACCATGTATTTTTGTTGCAGGGAAAGAGGCGAAAGATCGACCAGGACCTGGCAACCTGGCTAAATGACAAGATAGCAATCCAAAGGGAGAAGCGGAATTCCTAGAAACTGGCCTTTGACCAACTGCACGCTGAATTCGCGGTCCTTTCTGACAAGTGCCATAAACTGAAGGAGTTAAACGCCGAATGGGCGAAGCTACACAGTGAAGGTCGCGCCTCGGCTAGGAAGCAGACGGAGATCATGAAAGGGATCTTGAAGGAAAATCGTATGGCTACGGACAAAATTCTCTGCCATGTGACGGAGCACTAGAACCTACAGCTGAAGCACAACGTAGTACTGAAGGAGCTGGCCAATCTTAGGAAGGAAAACAGGCAGCTCTGGGCCACGCTCGCTTGAACACAACATATGTCTATTTAGTACTAAACTGCCTGGTTTATCCTCTGCAGTGGTGATTTTGTAAGCGTGAACTTAACTCTATGCACGATATGTGTGTTCGTCCGAAATTAGTTTGCTCGAAGATTGAGTTTGGCTTAGTTCGGAAAGCACAACTGCAAGTCTTACAATTAACTAGTTTCAGGCATTGGTACAACATAAATTATTCATCTCGAATTTCCTTTATCCTCTATAATCTGTCCTTGTTCACCCTCGCGCGCCTTCTTCAGTTCCTTCAACAGATCCGCAATGCAGCACTCTAGCTTCTTCTTGTCTTCCCTGAGCTGATCCCTCTCCTTTTCTGCATTATGAATCAGCAACCTATGATTATCCTGAAGCTTCTTTGCAGTTCCAACAACCAAGCTCCCATCGATTCCGTCAGTTAGCTTTGACTGCAAATTCTCGATTTCTTGTTCCAGCTCCTTATTTAATTACCGACTTATAATTTTTTCAGCTGCATCACTTACATCAGTAAATCTCCCCGACCTTTCCAACTCATACATCTCCCATAACTGTGCAAAACATTTCTTAAGTGCATCTGGCCACTCAAGATCCACCCACTCTACTGCTTTACACACCGGGCCAACCTAAAAACACACACTATAGTGTTATGAACATGCACGATACATTTTACTTCATGTCACAGTTGCACATATTGTAAACAAACCTGATTTGTACAGCCCAAAAACCTTCTCCCAGTGTTACTGCCTTCGAATGCAACATATCTCCTCAGTTTTAGCCCATGGTCACATGGCACTTCTCCATCGAGATCTAGGCCCTCCCATTCGGAGTCGTAGATCGTCCTTGGTACCTATAGGTAAACGCAAAGCTGAAATCGAACACGATTGCATGCACATCTGGTCGGGCTCAGATCGAGTGATTTACCATTGCCTAGCCCTAGCCCGAGAAAACAGAGGAACTCACATCGTGGAAGGAATACTCGATGTCGGAGAGAAGGCTGTCGCTGCTCGACTGGTCATCCTCGCCGTTCAAGGACATCATGGTGAATGCGACGGTGACGGTGACGGCGAGAGTGAGAGAGAGAGAGAGAGAGCAGCCCTTCTACCGCTGCAATGATGACTAAATTGGCATGTTACAATAGTTTAATGGATACCATGCCCTTTCCCTGGATTACTGTCTCCTGCCTGATATGGATTCTCTTCACACATTCTCATTTCAAATATCAAACCTTCACTCCCTCCATCCCAATTTCATTGCCTAACGAAAACATACCAGTATATTACATCATCCAAAGAAACAAAATCATGTCAACTACAAGGTACTTATGCATCACTTCTTCAGTCATGGTTTCACAAAACATTACATTATAATCTCCCAACAAACATAACCACAACATGGTTTCACAAAACATCACATTACAATCTCTCAACAAACGTAATCACAGAAACAAGTATATTACATCAACTCAAGAAACAAAATCATGTCGACTACAAGGTACTTACACATCACTTGTCCTATCATGGTTTCGCAAAACATTACATTACAGTCTCTCAACAAACAAAATATCAGAAACAAGTACAGTACATCATCTCAAGAAACATAATCAAGTCAACTACAATGTATTTATGCATCACTAGTCCAGTCATGGTTTTACAAAACATTACATTACAATGTCCCAACAAACATAATAACTGAAACAAGTACGACATGTCGTCTTAAGAAACATAATCATGTCAACTACAATGTACTTATGTCTTATTACAACAACGATGGTTTCAGTGAGTGACATGTCCGAAAATCTCAACAACTCGCACAGCATTATATCGCAATCTCCCAACAAACATAATCACAGAAGCACTCTCTAAATGCAACAGCAGTCAATATTACAAATACAGGCAGGAGAACCCCGTGGTCCATATGACAAGCCCAGGGTAGCAGCTCTCATCAGATCTCATCAACGTCGACCACCTCATCCTGTTCAGCCACTACAGAGGCATCGACATCCACTATAACCTATTCAACAACATCAGAAATGGTACCAAGGAAGAACACCTTCCTGGTTCGCTTCTTTCGCCGCATAATCTGCATAAGATCTTCAGTATCCAAAACATCTATGAATTGCTGCTTCTTATGATGCCACCACCGGATTTTTGCCATCTGCTTAGGGCCAATAGTGATTTCCTTACCGATCATCTCTCTCATTTCATCAAGAGTTATGTTTTTGGAATCGACAGTGATCTCCACAGTACATGACGAAACTGGCTTATTAACTCCCTCATCAAGTTTTGCCATGTATGAATCCACCTCTATGCATATATTGAACTTATCCAGATCAGCATCTATTGGTCCGTATTCTCTAGGAATGAAGCTCTGGCGAAGATCTCCGACATGCATACATATCATCAATCATCGCTTCAACTTTCACCTTACGATCAGCTACACAACACTCCCAAACCATATGAAGCTCATGGGAGTGCTCAATTTGCTGATAGGTATCATTCATGTTGCGCCACACCAATTTTGTCCTCTGTCTAGAACCCTAGGGAATTCTAGCGGCAAGCATATCTACCAGCTAGGAAACAGACACAACCTCTTTGCAATTCACAAGAAGATGCACATCTTGCCCGAACACAACCCTCTCGCAACCAAAATCAAGCTTTGCAGTGTACTACCGAACATGAACTGTGAACTCATATAGGTCACTTGTATCAAAATTGTGCCTAATTTGATTAAAAAGGGGAACATTTCAGTTCATTCGATTCTATTATGCCGTAACTAATCTACTTGCAATACAAGGCACAGATAAGAAAAATTCACCTCTCGCACTTCTCCCGGGTTTTTTTCTTCGAGAACTGAGTGTTGCATCCGCCCACCGGAGCCGAACAATCTGCCGCCGGCCTTGCTTTTCTCTTTAACCCGCTGCTCGTAGGTACCTTGGGAGCAGAATCCTTGCTGCCCTCCTCGCTAACCGGGGCTGAAGACCTCGCCGCAGCTACGTGTTGAGCCCCAGACTTGGGCCCTGACGGACCCTTTTCAGTCGGCGATGTAGCTACAACCTTCGCCGTGCAAGACATGTTGGGCCGCTGCCGCCGGATTTAGTGTCGAGGGAGGGAGAAAAAAGGTCCTCCGCCGTCGGCAGATTTAGGGTCGGGGAAGGGAAGAAAAGGGACCACCGCCGCCGCCGCAGCAAGATTCAGTGTCGGGAGTTAGGAAAGTACAATAATGGATTTGCCCCTACGACACATGCAGGGTGGCTAAGAAGAGTGACCGGCGAAGGAGGGGCACAGCAGGAACTAGTGTAACGGAATATCCTGACTTAACGGGCGGGATTTGAAAATATTTGGTTTGGCCATCATTCACTCGAAAGACCCCTCTCAGCAATTGGCGCCCCAAATTTTCGAATCGTGGTGATAAAAATCAACTTGGGTACCGTGTTGCCTGTCCACCCCAACTTTTGGGCCGCAAAATGATATTCTCCTACAAAAGATGCACCTTCACGACCAAAGAGCCTGCTTTGGCTGCAATCTGGAAGGCACAAACATCACCTTCCTGGAGATTGTGTTGGCGAACATATTCTCCCCATTTTGATGTGAAACTGACAGTACCATCATTATCATACTTCACTTTAACTTCACCGCTAACATCTTGGCAACAAACACAAGAGAAGTCGATGGTTTCTCCTTCTTTAGATATGTAAGACATAATATACTTCCTAGCAGAATTGGATGAGAAGTACTACACATGGAAGATCACCCCTAACATCTTGGCATCAAACACAGGAGAATTCGATGGTTTCTCCTTCTTTAGATATGTAAGGCATAATATACTTCCTAGCGGAATTGGATGAGAAGTACTACACATGGAAGATAGGAATAGTTAACTTTGTTACAGACTTATAATACTAGAGTAAGATTGACATTCTAGGCATGGTTGGAGTTCAAAGAGAATTACCATATTTCTTGTCAGGATTTTTTGGTCTATAAGTTCAGACAATTTGCTTCAGATTTTTCCTTCTTGAGCTAGTCATGTCAACTTCATTTCCAAACCTATCTCAAGGGAGTACTTTTTCTAGTGATAGAATATTAGGACCTGAAACACCAAGTGAAAGAATATTGCTCATGTTAACTTCATTAACAAACCTATATCCAAGGGAGTACATTTTATCAGTTACAACTGTCTTGTATTGATAAAGTTGTCATCATCATCATCATCTTCGAGCACAAAATCATCTCCACCGCCACCCATTTCAATGAATTCATGCTCGCTTGACAAAGAATCATGCTCAAGGACAAGCTGGGCAGACGTCCTACGGTTACCACCACATATGCTCACCATCACCACGGGACTAGAAACGCTAATTGAGGAATGCGGAGAAGGAATTACAGTTTTTACCTTTCAGGGAGGACATATGGCACATTAATCGGGCTCTAGACCTCCAAAGCTTTGCACCCCGCTTCCTATTCCCCTGTTTTGGTCTCCTCCGTGCTCTCCAGACTTGAAGGAGATTTTGTGCTCTCTAGCCACGCATGACCCATCTCCGTGTTCTCCGGCCATGTAGGATCCATCTCCGAGCGGGATCCGGATCAGAACCACCATCATTGGGCGCCTCACCTAATGCCTGACTCTTTATTTTCGTTTCCAAACACACTTGGGCAGTGGATAGCGGCAAGGAGACATGGCAGGGATGGGAGGTAGGGAGGGAAGGGTAGAAGGATGATGGCCCAAGGGGAGGACGAGAGTGGTGCACGAGGAATGGACTGGCACCGGGAGGACCAGAGGAGTGGAACAGAGAGGAGCTGGGAGTGAAAAAATATGGAAAATTGCACAATAATGGAGGGGCACTAGTCCTCGAACCTAGGATAGGTCCCATCAAGGGTGGAGGTGGTAGGCCTGCTAGTCAGAAAACATGCCACGTCATCTTCCCTGTTTCTGATGGTGTTGCTATAATTTGACGGTTCGTAGTGGCGCAGGAATAATATCGTAGAAAACTAAGGTCATAGTCATAAATGTCTTTAAAATGGAACCCGGTTTGTTTGGTAACCCACCTGTCCTGGTACATTGCTTGATCCGGTGGGTAGCTACAACCAGTATTTTAAATATATACGCACTCTTATGCTGAGAAGGGAAATAAAGATTGAGCGGTTAGTGCAACGAGTGTCGAATTATTACCCTCTCAGGAAATATTAGAGAATTATTTTCACGTGTGCCTAGACTCCATACCTACTATTACTCCCATTCTCCGACTAACCCTGATATGGGGTTAACACGTCAATGCCCATAGTTTATGGACTTGGGTTTTGAGGAAGAGTGGCACGCTGGAGACTTCGTCGGCTAATAGACAAACAACACGAGGACACGATGTTTACCCAGGTTCAGGCCCCTGGAGGGAAAACCATACTCCCACTTGTCTACTCTTGATTGATGGAGGAACCGAAGGTTACAATGTCGCCGATGGTTGTGGATGCACATATTAGATCTGGAGGGTGTATGGGCTAGGGTTTGCGTCTAGATCTATTGTGGCCTGCCCCTTATTGTTGGACCCTCCTAGCCTTCATATATGGGGAGGCTAGGTCTCAGGTACCAATATCAGTTGGTTACAAGTTAGAGTTTGTATGTAGTCAAGTCTTGGACTTTCCTTGTCTTGTTCTGCTAGGGGTCTGTGTTCTTGTAGGCTTCGCACCACCCGAATCGTCATGGACTTCGTGGACCTTGGAAGGTCGTCGAGTGGGTCTTCCGTTGGTTCGCACCAGGTAGGCTGTAGTCGGGTTCCCGTTGGTCATACCTATGTCAGTAGCCCCCAAGTGTCCATCTGATTTAGATTTGGGTGGATACTTAGTTGTCTTGAACCTTGCATTAGGATGTCGAAGTCGATAGTTGTATCGAGTGCAAAGCGCTCACCTGGAAGTTCATCAGGTCAGCCGGATTCATAGTAGTTCATAGGTATGTCAGTAAATGTGTCTGGTGCGCTCGACTGATTGGGACCAATTAATTACTCTAGGACAAAAACAATGTCACCTACTCAAACTCGAGTCCCCATAATCGAATTCGGAAATTGCTGGCGTAGTTTGACTCATGCCGCAGAGGCCTTACTGAGCCGAACTCTAGTTTATAATGTAAGTATGTACCCAACGCATCTGTCGGGATTTTCATCATGCCTATAGCTGTGGTATTTATATGGTAGAGCGTAGGAGATGCGGTTTCTAGGACATAAGATTGTATTCGTAGGTATTATCTTTATGCTGTAGATGCAACTTCCGAGGTTTATCACCGCCAAGGTGTTTCGGGTGGCCAAGGAGATGTTGTCTCTGAACCTGACATTGGAATGTAAGTGGCGGAGTTGCCAATGAGTTTAGTTGCTATAAGCGAGTCGACATTGTGGACACAGTCAGCACAATGGAATATGTTGTGACTCTTTTGTTTTCTATGGGGTGCATGACCACAGCTCCCTATAGTAGCCCCGAGTGTTTATTCGAGTCATAGACTCAAGCAGATACTTGTAGTCATCGGTTGCATAGACACAACAATATGTAAGTGCTTTAGATGAAGTTGCAAATGAGATCAATGTCAGTGCTTTTTTGAATACGTGACCAGCACTCCCTATATGAGTAGCCCCTGAGTCTCATTCGAGTCATAGATTCGAATGAGGAATCAGAGCATGCCACTCAAATATCTTGTATGTGCATGACCAGTGCTCCAGTTTAGAGTAGCCCCCGAGTGTCTGGCAGAGTCGTAGACTTGGACAAAGACTCGAGACTTGTATCTTGTAGATGTAGTTGAAAATCATGCGAGGAGAATCCACTGACCAGGAAGTGCATCAAGTCAGAGTCTCACGCATAAGAATCCAAGAGTCGATGTTGTAGACAGAGTTGACATAGTGGAGTCATTCGGCTTTTACCCGGATGAGTCGACGATGCGGATGAGTCGACGCAGTTGCTTCTGTTGGGTGCGCGGCCAGCGTTGCTTTTGTCAGGTGCACGGCCAGCGCCTCTTTATTCGAGGAAAGTGTTGACTCGGGTCTTTGTTGGGGATATAATTTCCGAGTATACCCACTGTGACTTGCTGACCAGGGTGGCCCACTTCGGGTTAGAGCTTTGCTTCATGGGCGGCCCAGGCAAGGAGAGAAGACAGAGGTCCATCCGGCTATGGGAAGGCCCAGAAGACTTATCGACTTAGGCCTTCTTAGTTACTTGTATCCCAAGATGTACTCTATAACCGACTCTTAGTCGTAGCCAGATAGTTCTCTCCTGTAACCCTAGGCCGGATATCTATATAAGCCATCCTAGGGACTAGCCTTTAGGGAACCCACAATCTACAACCTCAACTCTCAAAGGAAAACCTCTCTTGTAATTTGTACTTCCGGCTCTGCCATACTACTGGATTGCTAGTAGGAGTAGGATCCGTCCAAAGCCGGTGGATTCGAACCTGGGTAAAGCTTGTGTGCTCACCATCCCGGAATACCGTCGCCTCACACCCCCTTTCTCCACACGCCTCGAGTACCCCCTCTCGGTGTACATGTGTTCAATCCGACGATAGTTGGCGCCCACCGTGGGGTAGGTGAGTTTCGGATCTTCGTTCCAAGCAGAATCTACGTGAATTAGAATCAGCGAGACAATCACCGTTGGTCGGGTCCTCTACGCCAGCGATGTCCCTCTCATCCTACTCGACAAGACTTGGATTTCGGCTAGGGAACCTATGAGCACCTACACCATCATGTCTTTCGGCGAGATCGACGTTTACCTCGGTTTTGCTAAACCCGCCCAACCCACCCCAGCGGTGATGATAGAGGCGGAAGAACTTTCTGGATCCACTTTGTCTGTGGAAGCGATAGAGTTCCAAGTCTCAGAAAACCCTAATCCCACCCAGCCCGCACTTGAAGCGGAGATAGTGGAGAAGATTAGATATGAAGAGGATCTCCTCGTGGAGGCTAAACCTGAAGCGAATGTCCCTAAAGAGGTCGAATCTCAGGAGGATCTCCCCAAAGAGCTCAAAGCTCAGGAAGATCAGAGAAGCTACAGCTCTAGATCCGGCTCTGTCGATGCCAGAGTGGGACAATCATTCTTGAGGCACACGTTGATGATGCTACATGCAAACGACCACATGGAAGAGATCCTTGAGACCATTAGTGCTTCGAGGAAGCTAACGAAGGAGCCGCATCTACCTCAGGACACACACTTTGCACTTCATTGGCTATGTTGGATGTGGATCCGGCTCTGCCAATGATGGAGACAACAACGACTTGGTGCTAGAGGCAATCAGAACAAATGTCGACTTACGGGCATCCTCGGATGACTCCATGATGTCGGCAGATTTCCGAAAGTTCTTAGTGGAATATGAAGAGGAATTCAACTCCAAACCTGTGGAAGAAGGAAAGGCTTTGGCTCAAAGCCCGCACAATAGTATGGAGGAGGGATCCGGAGAAAACTCTCTCGAACCACAGGATGACATGGATCTCGGAGATAATCCCGACATCCAGGCGTCCGAGAGTGCTGATAGAAGCATAACTATAGGACTCGGACCCAAATCCGTCTTTGCTACCGGCACAACCAAGAAGGTAAAGAAGAAGAAGAAGAAAACTCTGGCTAAGGACCTTCCAGCTAACGAGGTAATAGCCTATGAAGAAGACTCACATGGAGCTTTGATCCCAGATGAGCCTAAGGATACTCCGTTGGACGCACACGTGGTTATCCCTGGTGCTCGTAAACTCCTCGAAGAAGCAATTACCACACCCATCCTGATGGCTGTAGGACTTACACCTGCAAAGTTGGAAGACAGGGCCTAAGCCCTAGAAGCGCATCGTCAGCTACTCCTTAAGGAAACCACAAACATCCTCTAGGAAAAGAAGCGCATTGCAGCTGCAGGGAAACCTAGCACCCGGCAGCATCAGAAGGCCCGGAACGGCCCTAAATTGGCCAATAAAAATCTGGATGTCCAAAAACTCTTTTCGAAGAAGATGCAGCCATAGGGAATCCCCGAATCGATAGCAACGGTAACCGGGTGTATAACACGCCGATGGAAAATGCTGCTGCAGCCCGAGATCTCTTGGCAAAAAATCCAGGTCCAGACCAAGTCTGGCTAAGCGTGAAACTACTCACCAAGGGCCTGGAGCATCAAAAGGTCACCACATCTGGCAGCGGAAAGCTAGTCTCCAAGTCAAATCAATGCCGCACGGATACAGGTCGACACGAAGATATAAGGCACCGACGTGAGCTAGAACATTGCTACCATTCCGACCCTCGAGAAGACAACTACTCAAGAACCGGATCTTCAGGACAGCGGCATAGACCCGCACGAAGCTAGAGTAATGTTGCCCCAGCAGTAGAGCGAGACGCTGTTGCAACAATGGTCCAACCTCCCCAGCGACCCCTCCCCCCTCCCAAAGTATTGGAACAGCTAAAGCTAGATCTATTCGTAGTCGAACAATCACAGGGAAGATGAAGAAGCTCAACATCGGGAGCAGGACCGGCAGAGGATGCCCCCTCCTAGACACACTAGTCATCCGGCTGAGTCATGTCACAATGACGGCAATGACAGACGAAGGAACGATGGACACCGTGCCGGAGCAAGCTGGCATGGTGGTCGTCATATTGAAACCCCAGCTAGGGGTAACAATCTGCCACCACCCTCTCTGCCAAGCAGTCACCATAGCGGCTCTCATGGAGGGAGCCAGGGGGACGCTATGGTGGAGGTGGAGGCAGAAGGAGCATGACAGCTCATGGGCATTGTAGCTGCCATGAACAACCAAGACAACATGCCCTATCGCCAAGTGACACCAGGCACAGGATCAATTCAAACATTGAGGCGCGGCGCTATGATTCGAACAACATCTACGTGGGTCCAAAATGCTTCGGACCGCATGTACGACAAACAAACTTTCCGGAAGGGTTTGCCATCTCAAGGCACATCCAACCCTATGATGGCGTGGCTCGGCTAGACACCTAGCTCTAGGACTTCTTCCAGACCTGCTGCATCGCCAAAGGAGGAAACAGCTTGGTCGCGACCTGGTATCTCCCACTCATGCTGAGGAAGATGGATCGATCATGGCTCAATGAACTCCTGGAAAACACCATCCACAAAGGGTATGATATGCAAAGTGATTTCTTTCGGAATTTCGAGGAACATACAGGAGGCCCTGCACGGTCGTAGATCTGCAGCGGTGTACTTAGAAACCCAGAGAAACTTGCCGGGACTACCTTAGATGATGGATCAACACGAAGAACTCCTGCGAGGGAGTAAACGACCAAACCGCGATCAAAGCATTCATCGCAGGACTCCCAGTTGGTTTACTACGCCATCGCTTGAAGTGTGACAAAGTGACTGATTTGGGAGAGATGATAGAGATGGCAAGCAAATATGTTGACACCGACAATGATGCAGAAGGATTGCTCAACGTGCCGGCTGTACCACATTCGGCAAAACAACCAAAGCAGCAAGCCGCAAAACGCAAAAACACCTCAGATGATAAACCCAATCCGGAGACCGCAACAGTCAATGCAACTTTCGGGTCTGGAGGACGAGGAGGCCACGGAGGAGGCTGGGGACTAGGCCATGGACCTTCCAAAGTTCAAGGTAGAGGAGACCAACAACCTGGGAAAACCTACTCTTGGGATGACATTGCCAACAATCCATGTGTGCATCACCCAAATGGCAACAGGGGCTCGTCCCACACCAATGTTGAATGTCGTTTCAATGACAACATCAAGAAAGATGAATCCGCTGTCTATAGGGCAAAGTGACAAAAAGGAAATAAAAATTCCGACAAAGAAAAAGAGACCAAGGAATATTCCGACATGGAGGAGGCAGAAGCTTCAAATCCCACGTCGGATGGAAAGAAGACATTTCCAACTAAGAAAGACACATATGTCACCTTCCTTGGGTCTCAACCAGCCAAGGTCAAGAAGGCAGTGATGCACGAGCTCAACGCAACTGTTCCGGTTGTCCCTCAGTTTCTAGATTGGTCGGAAGTAACAATCACCTTTGACCGAGGCGATCGTCCGCCTAAGTTACACAGAAAAGGAAAGTACGCCTCTGGTCATCAATCCACTTATTGATGGCTATGGCTTCTCCAAGACCCTCATGGATGGTGGAAGTAGCATCAATATCATCTACATCGAAACGCTGCGCCGGATGAGGATATCAGAAACACAGCTGAATCACAGCTCTGTGACTTTTCACGGAGTTTTCCTAGGAGACAAGCAAATTCTCTGGGAGAGATCACTTTGGATGTTACCTTTGGAACTCCAAAGAACTATTGGACGGAAGCACCCTCTTTTGAAGTGGTACCGTTTAAGAGCGAATACCATGTTATATTTGGGCGTTCAGCTTACTGGGCTTTCATGGCTCACCCTTGTTATATTTACAACATGGTGAAAATTCCAGGTCCCAATGGCGTTACACGATCTGGGGAGACCCGAAGAAGGCACGACAATGCAAACACGGAAATGCCGCTTTTGTTGAAGCCATAGTGCATGCTCAGGAGTACCAGGAGATTGATGACCCACAAGTATAGGGGTGTATCGCAGTATTTTTGATAAGTAAGAGTGTCGAACCCAACAAGGAGCAGAAGGTGTTGACGAGTGGTTTGGAGCAGGAATTCTCTGTAAATACTTAGCAAACGGATTTTTAGGGTTTTTTTATAATGTAGATAAATAAAGTGCGAGTAAATAAAATACAATAATAATAAATGCAGCAAGTGACCCAATCCTTTCTTTAGCAAAGGACAAGAGGGTTGTATTACTTAAGATGACCAAACGTTCTCGAGGACACACGAGAATATCATCAAGTTCTTTCGCTTCGTATAGTTGATTAATCTTCTTTAGTTTGCTAAGTGTTGTGTGGGTGAACCTGTGCTAATGTACCAACCTTCCTAGGACTAATACATACTTGTTATTATACCCCTTGCAAGCATCCGCAAGTACAAGAAAGTAATTAAGTTAGAAACCTAACCACAGCTTTAAACTCTAAGACCCCGACATCCCTTGTGCAAAGGTTTCCTAACGGGGGTTTAGGTTTCTGTCACTCCGGCAACCCCTACGATTAGTAGCCAAATACACAATGCATTCCCCTAGGCCCATATAGGTGAAGTGTCATGTAGTCGACGTTCACATGACACCACTAGAAGAAATACACCACAACTTAAATATCAAACTATTGAATCCTTCTCAACACAATTCCACTACTAACAACATGACTTCTCCCATGTCCTCAAGAAGTAAACGAACTACTCACAAGACATCATATGGATCAAGATCAGAGATGAAATAATGATATGTAAGAATCTGAACATAAACGATAATTCAATGGTTCACACAATAGCATCAAATACAAGGAGTAATCAACACCGGGAAAGTTTCCCCTCAGAACTATGCATTCAACCCAATTGTTACAGCGGTATGGAGTGGTGATGATGGTGCTGGTGGAGATGATGATGGAGATGATGATGATCCTGATGAAGTCCAGCTTGATGGTGGTGTTGATGGCGACGATCTCCCCTCTCCGGGAAGGAATTCCGTGGCAGAATTCTATCTCCCGGAGATATCTTTCTCTCTCTGTAGTTTTTCACCCCGCAGAGGCGGCAGAATCTTTCTGTGGTTACTCCCCAGGTGTTAGGGTTTCTACGGGATAATATACGCTAGAGGGGAGAGCCTGGAGTGGGCCAGGGTGGCCACACCACCTGCTGGCGCGGCCTAGGGCTGCCCACGCTAGGGGGTGGTGTGGGCCCCCTGTGGCCCATCTCCACTCCCCCTTCTGGCAATCTTCGTCTTCTAGAAAAATAGAATTTTCTGTGTATTTTCCCGAATTTTCTGATCTTCGCGAATTTCGCCTCCAAATAGCCTCTTTTCCATCAGAATCCTGACTGCAGCGGTCCATGCTCCAAAAGTCATCAACCATGCAGAAATAGATGAAATGACATAAGTATCATCTCTTAATGTGAAATATATCAGTGAATAACAATAAATTATGATATAGAATAGTAATGCAAAATGTACATATCAACTCCCCCCAAGCGAAAACTGAGCTCAATAAACATGACCTCAGGTTTATGGAGTGAAGAGTCTATAAAAGAATACGGACAAGAAGCATCACATTCATCAATACATAAATCATAATAGAAGACAACTCACTATTATATAACTTATCTTGCAATAAGTAAAGGAAACACCATAAAGATACATAAAGTAAATAACAATTGGTAATGGCAAACTTAGCTCTTGGTCAAAGAATAGTTGACAATTTGCAGGAGTTCACACATAAAGGGTTTTCAATGATAGCTTTCAAAGTAATAAACAATAAGATAAGAGCAATGTGCAAAACAAGGAACATAAGAAACATGATTGAATAAATCATCATATGAATGAATGAAACACAACAACTCAAAATGCTTGCTGAGATAGAAGGGAATAGGTTTACTGACTCAACTAAAAAGGTAAAAGATAGGCCCTTCGCAGAGGGAAGCAGGGATTTCAAGTTTCATAAAGAGCTTCCAAAAATTATGATACTTATTAGCTTTCAGCTCTCAATGCCCCTATCATAGGCATCTTTAGGTGATTAAGGTTAAAGTGATCAAATATGAGGATATGCTTGACAAGTTGTAAGTTGAAAATCTCATGTCCCTTGAATACGAGGGCCGCTCCTCATGCTACTCAAGTTTAGTTACCGGTAAGTTCTTGTCATAGTAAGTACATGTGTATCATAGAGAACCGCCAACGGGGTACCCCTTGCCCGATGATACGGAAGAATCCCCATATCAAAATGACAAGGCAAGCAAACAACGAGCATCTCAGCAATCATCTAATTTACCATGGGAAAATGGTGCTTTTTTCTCTCTTTCCTATTTTCTCAATTCTTTTTTGCTCCTTAACTAGAGAATACTAAGCTTATGAGAAAATCAAGAAAGAAAGATGATGAAATTATATTTCTTTAAGAGTACATTTATCTTTTCATTCAATTCTCAAAATAGTGTTGCTACTGACTGAGCCAGGTTTGCCAAAACCAACTAAATTTACTCAATGATCCCAAAGTGATGCCAATACTAATAACAAGATCAATCATATAACAGAAATTGAAAACTAATATAAGATATGCAAAAGAGTAAATGATAGAACTTCTCATTAATATTCCATAACGGAAACTCACACCAAGGGATACATAGATATCTAACGAGAGGGGGGACATTTCCATAATGCAAACCATCCTACATGATGACTGATGTCTACGCACTTCTATTCTTGTAGACAGTTGTTGGGCCTCCAAGTGCAGAGGTTTGTAGAATAGCAGCAAGTATTCCCTTAAGTGGATCACCCAAGGTTTATCGAACTCAGGGAGGAAGTGGTCAAAGGTATTCCCTCTCAATCAATCCTGCAATCAAGATACAAGAAGTCTCTTGTGTCACCAACACACCCAATACACTTGTCAGGTGTATAGGTGCACTAGTTCGGCGAAGAGATAGTGAAATACAAGTGGTATGGATAATTATAAGTGGTAATGGTGATAGAGAATAGCTTGGTGGCAGGGAAGAGACTAAAGGCAAACTGAAATAAAGAAGGAAGCAAGCAAACATGTAACAAATCTAATAGCAAACGGTGTTTCAGTGCTTAGAAACAAGGCCTAGGGATCATACTTTCACTAGTGAACACTCTCATATAAATATCTTCTCTTTATGATACTACTCTAAACTACTCTCCGGTTGGACACTCTAATCGATGGTAGGGCTATAACAACACACCTCAAAGTAAGCCTTTCCCCTCTAGATAACCCCACACTGTCACCTTGAGCACTAGATGGGCCCAACAAACACCACAATTTCTTAAAGACATCCAACTCCAAATATAACTCATAACAAGTATTTGTAATCTCTAGCCTAAGTGCCACCATGGTGTGCACACTGTCAACTTCACACACATGGGGAGAGAAGAGATCTATTAAAGCACTTGTGTAGCAAGGTAGATCTATAGATTACAAGCTCATGATCACAATATGATCATGCATAGAGAGAGAGATGAACACATAGCTACCGGTAGAACCCTTAGCCTCGAGAGAGAACTACTCCCTCCTCATCATGGGAATAAGAAATGGTGATGGAGATGGCGGTGGAGAGCGACGGAGATGGCTCCGGGGGCACTTCCTCGTCCCGTGAGTGCGAACGAGACTTTCTGTCCCAGATCTCCTTTGGTGGCAGCATGGCTCTGGAACTTTTCATGGATTTCTAATTGATGATATAGGGTTTATGCATCGGGAGGCTCTTATAGGCGAAAGAGGCAAGGTCGGTGGCCGGCCAGGGGGCCCACACCATGCCCTGGTGCAGCCTGGGCTGGACCGCGCCAAGGGGGAGTGTGGCCACCCTGTGGCCCCTCTCCGACTCTCCTTCTGGCTCCGTGAGTCTTCCGGGAAAATAATAACTTTGGCTTTTGTCCCGTCCAGTTCCAAGAATATTCATTTTCTGATTTCCTGGAACCAAAAACAGCGAGAAAAGCAAAGGTGGCCTTTGTGGCTCTTGTTAATAGGTTAGTCCAAGAAATCATATGAAAAGTACTCCAAAGTGTGGACAAAACACAAGAAAGTACATAAAACCAAGCATGGAACATCAAAAATTATAGATACATTTGCAATGTATCAACATCCCCAAGCTTAACTCCTGCTCGTCCTCGAGTAGGTAAGTGATAAAAAGAAAGAATAATTTTTGAGGTGACATGCACCATCAAAGACTTGATCAAAATATTTGCAAAACATTCAAAGCTGGGATCATAGTACTTCAATCATAACATGAAAGACAAACTTCTAGCAATAAGACAAAGAAACTATGATGCAACATGAAAAGGCACAAACAAAAGATTCATGAATAACAATGCTTTGCAAGACGTTTGTTTGTTTCACATAAAGAAAACATAGCATGATAGTATTCAGCTTGTCCCTCATAGAGTAGCAAATATAAATGCATAGGACACCTTCAAAATTCATAAGAGTGACTAGATACAAATAGTTTAAAACGAGCAATATCAAGGTATGCATCAATCAACTAGTCTTGGGACAATGCACATAGAACTAAGAATGGCCACTATGCTCTCAAAGTAGGTGCATAAAGATAGAAGGTGGAGACATAATATAATGGTGGAAGAAAGGCCTTTTTATAAAAGGAAGTAGGGATTCAAGTCTCATAAAGTGCTTCGAAAAATTATGGTACTTATAGCTTTCAGCTCTCATTGCCCCTATCATAAGCATCTTGAAGTGATTAAGGTTAAATTGAACAAACTATGGTGTACATGCTTGACGAAGTATAAGTTAGGAATCTCATGTCCCTTGTATACGAGGGCTGCTCCTCATGCTACTCAATTTTAGTCACCGGTAAGTTCTTGTCATCGTAAGTACATGTGTATAATAGAGAACCATGTAACGGGTACCCTTGCCCGATGATACGGAAGAATCCCCATATCAAAATGACAAGGCAAGCAGACAACGAGCATCTCAGCAATCTTCTTATTTACCATGGGAATATGGTGCTTTTTTCTCTCTTTCCTCTTTTCATAATCTTTTTTTTCTTTTTCTCTTTCTTTTTCAATATAGGACTCCTTTTTATAAGAAGATTGCTTCATAGACAGCCCATTATGGTTACGCTGCAGGTTTCCACCATGTCAGCATGGATTAGACCAGCGGCCCAGGTGTTTCTCTAACACATATACATAACTCCATGGACTTACAAGCTCCCCTTTCATTTCACACCGACGACATCCATATACAAAAGAGCATGATATCAACTAGGTACAAGTACCAAGTGCAATGTTGAAAGCATTCCCCATGAAAGCATGGTTCTTCTAATCCCCAACAAATAAGTGCAATCATATACAACATAGAAGACACAATGGTTCAAGTTTATTAAGGGCAAGTAAAGTAAAGTGTGCCATCAAGTTCGTGAGAGCTTTAATCACTAGTTTTCTCATAACAAGTTTAATTTGGAAGGTAAAGAAAAGCATGAATATACTTGGAATAGCATAAGCTAGTAGGTAGGTATGGTGGACTCTTTGGAATAACTTGATTTAGGGAGTTGGATGCATGAGTAGAACTCATACTTTGTTGTGGAGGCTAGTAAAAGACTGGGAGTGACAAACTAAGAGAGCAATAATGGCCATAATCATGCAGAGCGACAAAACATCATTGATCAAAGCATAAAGTGATACTACAAGTTGAAAACTAAAGGATCATAAAGGCTATGGTGACTTGAGATAGTCATAACATGGTGTGAGCATGCGCCAAGTCAACCCAAATAAAGCATCAAAGGAGAATACCACTACACTATGCTTTAATATGCTAAAACAACGCATGATTCATCCAAGGCACATTAAGCAATCTCAATTGTTTATAACAATTCATGCTACAGCAAATAATACTAATCATAAAGCCAAAACAATATCAAGCATGGCATGACAAAGCATAGGCCACAGTCAAAAACGAGCTCTTTTTACCACATAAGCATAAACTTTCCTACTCTTTTCCAAACCAAACCAAACTATTTGCAAACCAATGTATGAAAGAGGGGGTCCAACCAATTTATTCAGCAAACTAAGCAAACAAAAGCAAACAAAAAACCAAAACGAAAACGAAAAAGAAGACGCTCCAAGAACAACACAACTATGCATGAAACAATAAAAATGAAGCGTTTGGAAGAAACCTGGAATTTTTATTGATGAAGAAGGGGAAGCCTTGGGCATCCCCAAGCTTTGACGCTTGTACTTCTTGGATATTTCTTGGGGTGACACGCGTGGCATCCCCAAGCTTGAGCTTTAGTCCATCCTTCATCTCATTACTCATTCATTCCATACACCTGAAATTTTTCCTTCATACAAAACTTCACACAATCTTTATTAGCAACATTAGTGCACTTAAGATAAATAAGTCTTAAGGTTAAGTTCTAAAACCAAATAAACTTCCATTAGAACACTAGCTACTTTAGCACTTCCCTCAAAAAGCTCAATTCCCTAAAAGAGCTCAAAAAGGAACCAACAAGAAGCAAATGCAGAAAATGGCAGAAATCTGTCAAAACAGACCAGTAGGTAAAGACAAATTTTTTTGAAGACCTTCGGTTGCTCAAATCAAAAAGTGTTGAACTAACTAAAGTTATATAACAACCTGGGTCAGAAGCACAAAAATTCAAGCCTCAAAAGGACGTACAGAGATTTTACACGAATTTTTACGGTGAAGCACAGAAATCTGTTTCGGGACAGCAACTTTCCCAATCATTACTTCTCTCTCATTACAGGTTACTCTTGGCGCAAAAAGAAAATAAAAAGGATAAGGAGCAGTTATTACTAAAGTAATAACTTCCAAGACTCATCTAAAACTTTTGGGTTATCTCCCAATAAGTACTTTTCTTTAATGCCTTTAAGTTAGGCTTGATAGTTTGAGAAGATGCTCACATAAGAAATATGAATTGAAGTAAAAGAGAGCATCAAGAAGCAAATTCAAAGCACATTTAAGTCTAACCCACTTCCTATGCATAGGAAATCTTGTAAAGAAACAAGTCATGAAAGCACAAAGCAACAAGCATAGTAAAGCAAAACAAGTGCAACTTCAAAATTTTCAACATAAAGAGGGGAAACTTAATATTGTTGAGACACATAAAACCATGTTTCCCTCTCTCATAATAACTTTCAGTAGCATCATGAATGAAATTAACAATATAACTATCACATAAAACATTCTTATAATGAGCCACATGCATATAATAATTATTACTCTCCACATAAGCATAGTCATTCTTATTAATTATAGTGGGAGCAAATCCAACAAAATAGCTATCATTATTATTCTCATCACCATAATCATCAAATATAGGAGGCATATTGTAATCATAATTAATCTTCTCCTCAATAGTAGCTGGACTGAAAATATCATATTCATCATTGTAATCATCATATATTTAGGTATAGTATCATCAAAGTAAATTTTCTCCTCCGTGCTTAGGGGACTAAAAAGATCATTTTCATAAAGACTAGCTTCCCCAAGCTTAGACTTTTCCATAGCATTAGCAATAATGGTGTCCAAAGAATTCATACTAACAACATTGCTATTAGCATGCAAATAAAGTTCCATAGGTTTTTTAATCTTCACTTCAAACACTTCATGTCCTAACTCAAGATAAATACTATAAAGCTCTCTAATTTTGTTGTTGTTTTCCATTAAGCCTAACTAGTGAAAACAAGAAACAAAAAGACAAAATTGCATAATCTAAAGGAAATAACTTCGAGCACTCACACCGGAGGATGTGAGTACCTTTTACCTTACCTCCCCGGCAACGACGCTAGAAAATAGGCGTTTGCCGTGGGAGGTTCTTCTTCTTTAATCCTCCGGTGTGAATACCTTTTACCTTACCTCCCCGGTAACGGCGCCAGAAAAGAGCTTGATGTCTACGCACTTCTATTCTTGTAGACAGTTGTTGGGCCTCCAAGTGTAGAGGTTTGTAGAATAGCAGCAAGTTTTCCCTTAAGTGGATCACCCAAGGTTTATCGAACTTAGGGAGGAAGTGGTTAAAGGTATTCCCTCTCAAGAAATCCTGCAATCAAGATACAAGAAGTCTCTTGTGTCCGCAACACACCCAATACACTTGTTAGGTGTATAGGTGCACTAGTTCAGCGAAGAGATAGTGAAATACAAGTGGTATGGATAATTATAAGTGGTAATGGTGATAGAGAATAGCTTGGTGGCGTGGAAGAGACTAAAACCAAACTGAAATAAAGAAGGAAGCAAGCAAACATGTAATAGATCTACTAGCAAACGGTGTTTCAGTGCTTAGAAACAAGGCCTAGGGATCATACTTTCACTAGTGAACACTCTCATATAAATATCTTCTCTTTATGATACTACTCTGAACTACTCTCCGGTTGGACACTCTAATCGATGGTAGGGCTATAACAACACACCTCAAAGTAAGCCTTTCCCCTCTAGATAACCCCACACTGTCACCTTGAGCACTAGATGGGTCCAACAAACACCACAATTTCATAAAGACATCCAACTCCAAATATAACTCATAACAAGTATTTGTAATCACTAGCCTAAGTGCCACCATGGTGTGCACACTGTCAACTTCACACACATGGGGAGAGCAGAGATCTATTAAAGCACTTGAGTAGCAAGGTAGATCTATAGATTACAAGCTCATGATCACAATATGATCATGCATAGAGAGAGAGATGAACACATAGCTACCGGTAGAACCCTTACGCTCGAGAGAGAACTACTCCCTCCTCATCATGGGAATCAGCAATGGTGATGGAGATGGCAGTGGAGATCGATGGAGATGGCTCCGGGGGCACTTCTCCGTCGTGAGGTGCCTTGAACAGACTTTCTGTCCCCAAATCTCCCTTGATTGGCGGCATGGGCGGAACTTTTTATGGATTTATGATTGATGATCTAGGGTTTATGCATCGGGAGGCTCTTATAGGCGAAAGAGGCAAGGTCGATGGCCGGCCAGGGGGCCCACACCATGCCCTGGTGTGGCCTGGGCTGGCCCGCGCCAAGGGGGGGTGTGTCCACCCTATGGCCCCTATCCGACTCTCCTTCTGGCTCCGTGAGTCTTCCGTGAAAATAATAACTTTGGCTTTTGTCCCGTCCAATTCCGAGAATATTCATTTTCTGACTTCCTGGAACCAAAAATAGCAGAAAACAGGCAGCTAGCACTGTGGCTCTTGTTAATAGGTTAGTCCAAGAAATCATATGAAAAGTACTCCAAAGTGTGGACAAAACACAAGAAAGTAGATAAAACCAAGCATGGAACATCAAAAATTATAGATACATTTGCAATGTATCAATGACTTCTCTATTCATGATATGACTCTACTAAAAAGGTAAAAAGATAGAAGATAGTGATATGATACCGCGGCACTCCCCCAAGCTTGGAACAAACCAAGGGGATGCCAAAACCTGATGACGAATTACTCCTTCGGTGGTGGTGGTGTTCTCTCATCATCATCCGACTTCCAAGGTAAGGGCTCCCCATCAACAAAAGACATCATGGTCTCCAACAACCTGAAACTTGCAGCAGCACTTATGCATTTAAACCTAACCTCATACTCACAGTTTTGATAATGCACGTCGTAGATCTGTGCTTGTAGTTGGTTGGTTGTTTGGTGGAGCGAGAGAATTTCATCCTTAATCTCAGCAGTCTCCTTCTGGTGCTTGGCGATGAGTTCGGAACAAATCTTATGGATGATGTCCACTTTGTGTTCCGCCATCTTCCTGTACCTAAAGACTTCTTGCTCTAGTGCTTCCATCCTGTCCTCCAGACTTCCTTCACCTTTAGGGCCCTGAACCTCTTTTATCTGTACCTCCCCATCTTCGAGCAACAACTCCTTGGGATGAATCTTCAACTCACGCATGTACGGGTTGATGATATCCGCAGAGGAATCTTCCTTGGTTGATCCCGAGGAAGACATTGTGGCTCCGAAACTGGGACTCTATCTGTCTGAAACTGATCGAAACGAAAACATGACGAGAACACGATATACGAACCTCAGGGGATCGGGAGATTATATATTACGAATTTTTTCAACAAAAGGAAGGTACTGGGAGAAAATGGGTCGGAGACGGAGGCCGAGGTGGCCACACCACCTGCTGGCGCGGCTAGGGGGCCGCGCCAGGGGGTGGTGTGAGCCATCCTGGCTCCGTTTCCATCCCTCTTCCGCTTTGTTGCTTTCCTTGTTAGATAAAAACTCCAAAAATATAACTAGACAGAATTTTCGTGGAACTTTTCTTACCAGAACTGTTACCTATTCAAAAACGGACGCTGCAGGTCTTTGAACTTGGTATTTAGTAGATTCTTCTGGAATCACCGCTTGAATAACATCAATATCTTCATCTTCATACACATGTTGCTCGAGTCATGAAACCTTTCACTTTCTTATTACACTATTTTCTCCAATAACCTAGAAATTTCTTTCACACAAAACTTTACACAATTCTCATTAGCAACATTAGTGTAAGCGAGGTAATAAACCTTTTATGTCCAATTTCAATTGAAATCCATCAAAACATAAGCTACTGTAGCAAATCCTTCTGAAAACCTAAAAAGAATTCAAAAAGGAAATCAATTTAAGAGGCAAATGCAAGAGTGGCAAAAATCTGTCAAAACAGACCAGCAGGTAAAGATCAATTTTTTAGAAAATCTTCTGTTGCTCAAATCAAAAGTGCAAAACTAACGAAAGTTAAATAACAACCTGGGGCATAAGCACAAAAAAATTACAGCTCAATCCGACATACAGATATTTTTCACGAATTTTTATGGTGAAGCACAAAAATCTGTTTCGGGACAGCAACTTCCCCAAATCTTACTTCTCTCTCATTAGAGGTTGATCTTGATACAAAAACCAAACAAAAAGGATAAGGAGAGGTTATTTCCAGAGTAATAACTTTCAAGACTCAAATAAACAAAAACAACTGAAAGCACAACTAAATTGGGTTGTCTCCCAAAAATCTCTTTCTTTATAGCCATTAAGATAGGCATGATAATTTCAATGATGCTCATATGATAATATGAATTGAAGTGAAAGAGAGCATCAAGAAACACAAATACACATGTTTAAGTCTAACCCACTTCCTATGCAAGGGAATTTTGTAAACAAACAAGTTGTTGAAACCAGGGATTGCTAGCATAGGAAGGCAAAACAAGTGCAACATAAAGACTTTCAGCATAAAGCGAGGAAACTTAATATTATTGAGATGCATTAGAACAGTCCTACCTCTCTCATAATAACTTTTAGTATCATGCATAAATTTAATGGTATAACTATCACATGAACCATTGTAGCAATGATCACTTATCCTAACAAAAAACACAGGGACACTAGCTCTCATAACATTACTTTGTGAAACAATATTAGGGATATCCTTACAAAGGATAGTGTGTCCCTCTTCTACGTATTTAGTGACAAAGTCTTTCACATTTGCTATTATAGGTTCATCATCCTTTTGTTCATCAGGTTCAACAGCTTTATTTGTACTTTCATTAACCATACTAGCTATCATAGAATGTTCCTTTACTTTAACTGGGAAAGTTATTTTCTCAATGTAAGGTTCAGGTAAAACATGATTAGCAGTATAAACTTCAGTATTTCTTGCAGGAACACTACTAACAATGTCTTTATAAGGTGCATGATACTTATTCCACTTCTTTTTAGGAACTTCAATATAGGAAGCAAAAGCCTTAAAATAAGTTGCAATAGCTTGAGAATCTAAACCATAAGCATTTTTAATATTTTGAAAGTCATCAGTTCCCATAAAAGATTCAATGCATTCATAATCATAATTTATACCTGACTTTCTTCCTTTATCATTCTCCCATGCTTCAGCATTGTCTTGAATACGGTCTAGAAGATCCCATTTAGCTCCTTCCATGCGTGTAAATGATCCAGCACAAGAAGTATCCAACAAATCCTTATCCTAAAGAGAAAGCCTTGCATAAAAGTTATTGATAATAATATTGTTGGGGAGCTCATGAATAGGACATTTGAGCATTAGTAACTTCAATCTCCCCCAAGCTTGAGCTGTACTCTCTCCATCAAGAGGCCAAAAGTTGTATATTTGATTGATCTTTATGAATCTCACTAGGAGGATAAAATTTTGAATAAAAGAGAGGTACTACTTCCTCCCATTCAAGAGCTTGACCATTCTTTAGCAGCTTATACCATTCCTCAGCTCTCCCTTTTAGTGATAATGAGAATAACTTCTTCTTGACTTGATCTGTTGTAATACCTGCACACTTGAACAACCCGCATAATTCATGTATAAAGAGCAAATGATCACCAGGATGGACAGTTCCATCTCCAACATAATAGTTATCCATAACACGATCAATAATTCTTGTAGGTATTTTAAAAGTATCATTCTCAGCAGGTGGTGGTTCATCTACTACCTTAGCAGTGGTAGTAGCATTACGAAATAAGAAACTCAGAGAATTATCCATATTGAAATAAAGCAACTAATAGAAGTAAACAATACTCACAGTAGAAGTTTCCTTTACCAGTTCCACTCTCCAATAGCGCTTCACTCCCCGGCAATGGCGCCAGAAAATAGTCTTGATGACCCACAAGTATAGGGGGTGTATCGCAGTATTTTTGATAAGTAAGAGTGTCGAACCCAACAAGGAGCAGAAGGTGTTGACGAGTGGCTTGGAGCAGGAATTCTCTGTAAATACTTAGCAAACGGATTTTTAGGGGGTTTTGATAATGCAGATAAATAAAGTGCGAGTAAATAAAAGACAATAATAATAAATACAGCAAGTGGCCCAATCCTTTCTTTAGCAAAGGACAAGCTGGTTGTATTACTTAAGATGACCAAACCTTCTCGAGGACACACGGGAATATCATCAAGTGCTTTCGCTTCATATAGTTGATTAATCTTATTTAGTTTGCTAAGTGTTGTGTGGGTGAACCTGTGCTAATGTACCAACCTTCCTAGGACTAATACATACTTGTGATTATACCCCTTGCAAGCATCTGCAAGTACAAGAAAGTAATTAAGGTAGAAACCTAACCACACCTTTAAACTCTAAGACCCTGACATCCCTTGTGCAAAGGTTTCCTAACAGGGGTTTAGGTTTCATCACTTGACAGCAACCACGATTAGTAGCCAAATACACAATGCATTCCCCTAGGCCCATATAGGTGAAGTGTCATGTAGTCGACATTCACATGACACCACTAGAAGAAATACACCACAACTTAAATATCAAACTATTGAATCCTTCTCAACACAATTCCACTACTAACAACATGACTTCTCCCATGTCCTCAAGAACTAAACGAACTACTCACAAGACATCATATGGATCAAGATCAGAGATGAAATAATGATATGTAAGAATCTGAACATAAACGATAATTCAATGGTTCACTCAATAGCATCAACTACAAGGAGTAATCAACACTGGGAAAGTTTCCCCTAAGAACTATGCAAGACTCAACCCAATTGTTACAGCGGTATGGAGTGGTGATGATGGTGCTGGTGGAGATGATGATGATGATCTCGATGAAGTCCAGCTTGATGGTGGTGTTGATGGCTGATGTGATCGTCGTTCGACGTAGAGCTCATTGGGAACCCCAAGAGGAAGGTATGATGAGCACAGCAGCAAGTTTTCCCTCAGTTATGAAACCAAGGTTTAATCGAACCAGTAGGAGCAAGGAAACACCCCAAAGGTGTTACTAGCCGAGCTTTGGCAGGGTGCACTACCGGTACTAGTAGCAACGTGGAGACCTGCACAACACAACCACAGAACTTTGTCCCCAACTTGCGATGAGGTTGTCAATCTCACCGTGTTTTGCGGAAAACAAAGGATTAAATGTATCGAATGGAAAGAAGTAAAAGGTTGCAGAAAGTAAACACAAAGCAGTAAAAGATTGTAGATTGTATGTAAAGAGAAAGGACCGGGATCCATAGTTCACTAGAGGCGGCTCTCCTTAGATAGATAACATGCTGGGTGAACAAATTATAGCGGGGTAATTGACAAACACCGAGAAAGCAATACATGCATATATTAATCATCTTGACTTCTTTGAGACTTGATTGGTCATTACAACATAATACATAGACCGCCATCCAACTGCATCTATGACTAATAATCCACCTTCAGGTTATCTTCCGAACCCCCTCCAGTATTAAGTTGCAAGCAACAGATTATTGCTTTACGAACTGCGTGTAAAGTAAACAATATCATTGTTCTATGAACAAAGGATTGTTGTTTTCTCCCTAGTAGCAACAACACATCTAGTACTTTAGAGATTTATGTCACTTCCCCAGATTACCTGAGGGATGAACCCACTATCGAGCATAAATACTAACTCTTGGAGTTGCTAGTATCTACTTGGCCAAGATAGCTACTAACAACGGAAAGCATGCAATATCACAAATAACAAAGACATGATAGAATCAATAATCAATCTGAAATAGCATCTCAATATACAATGGATCCCCGCAAACACAACATGTATGAATTACAAATAGATGATCTTGATCATGAACGGAGCTCACAAGATCTAAACATGAAAGCACAAAGGAGGAGAACCAGCCATCTAACTACTACATGGATCCATAGTCCAAGGATGAACTACTCACGAATCACACCGGAGGCTTGCATGGTGATGAAGAAGGCCTCCAGGGTGAATTCCCCTCTCCGGCAGGGTGCCGGGAAGAGCTTCAGATCCCTCCCGATCTAGGTATGGATATGACGGCGGCTACACACTCTTTCGTGGATTTTTGATCGGGTACTTAGGGTTTTCGTCCCGAGGGCAATATATAGGCGGAAGGAGAGGCCGAGGGGGTGCAGCCACACACCACCTGGCGCGGCCTGGCTGCACATGGCCAGGTGGTGTGGCCGGCCTCTAGCCCCTCTCCACCTCGTATTCTGGCATCTGATGACTTCGAAAAATAGGCACTTTGGTTTTTGTCCCGTCCAATTTCGAGAATATTCATTTTCTGACTTTCCTGGAACCAAAAACAGCAGAAAACAGGCAGCTGGCACTGTGGCTCTTATTAATAGGTTAGTCCAAGAAATCATTATAAAAAGTACTCCAAAGTTGGAATAAAACACAAGAAAGTGGATAAAACCAAGCATGGAACATCAAAAATTATAGATACATTTGCAATGTATCAACATCCCCAAGCTTAACTCCTGCTCGTCCTCGAGTAGGTAAGTGATAAAAAGAAAGAATAATTTTTGAGGTGACATGCACCATCAAAGACTTGATCAAAGTATTTGTTAAACATTCAAAGCTGGGATCATAGTACTTCAATCATAACATGAAAGACAAAGTTCTAGCAATAAGCAAAGAAACTATGATGCAACATGAAAAGGCACAAACAAAAGATTCATGAATAACATGCTTTGCAAGACGTTTATTTGTTTCACATACAGAAAGCATGGCATAATAGTATTCATCTTGTCCCTCAATAGAGTAGCAAATACAAATGCATAGGACACCTTCAAAGTTCATAAGAGTGACTAGATACAATAGTTTAAAACAAGCAATATCAAGTTATGCATCAATCAACTAGTCTTGGGACAATGCACATAGAACTAAGAATGGCCACTATGCTCTTAAAGTAGGTGCATACAGGTAGAAGGTGGAGACTCAATATAATGGTGGAAGAAAGGCCTTTGTAAAAGGAAGTAGGGATTCAAGTCTCATAAAGAGCTTCCAAAAATTATGGTACTTATAGCTTTCAGCTCTCATTGCCCCTATCATAAGCATCTTGAAGGTGATTAAGGTTAAAGTGACACAACTAAGAGGATATGCTTGACAAGTTATAAACCGAAATCTCATGCCCCTTACTTACGAAGACCGATCCTCATGCTACTCAACTTCAGTCACGAGTAAGCTCTTGTCATTGTAAGTATATGTGTATCATGAAGAACCGCCAACGGGGTAGCCCTTGCACATGATACGGGAGCTTTCCCATAATCAAAATGACAAGGCAAGCAGACAATGAGCATCTTAGCGATCTTTTTATTTGCTATTTGCAAAGGTTTTTATTGAGGATGCTTCGTAGAGTGCTCATTATGGTGATGCTGCAAGTTTCCACCATGATTAGGCATGGCTTAGGCTAGCGTCCCAGGCGTTTCTCTAACACACATACAAACTCCATGATCTTACAAGTTCCACTTTTATTTCACACTGTCGGGATTCGTAGGCAAAAGAACATGATATCAACGAGGTACAAAGTACAAGTGCAATGTTGAAAGCGCTCCCCATGAAACATGGTTCTACTAATTTCAACTTATAAAGCGCAAGCATATACGCAACAAAGAAGGACCCAATGGTTCAAGTTTATTAGAGGCAAAAAGTAAAGTGTGTCATCAAGTTCGTGAGAGCTTTAATCACTAGTTTTCTCATAACAAGTTTAATTTGGAAGGTAAACAAAAGCATGAATATACTTGGAATAGCATAAGATAGTAGGTAGGTATGGTGGACTCTTTGGAATAACTTGGTTTAGGGAGTTGTATGCATGAGTGGAACTCATACTTGGTTGTGGAGGCTAGCAAAAGACTGGGAGCGACAAACTAAGAGAGCAATAATGGCCATAATCATGCAGAGCGACAAAACATCATTGATCAAAGCATAAAGTGATACTACAAGTTGAAAACTAAAGGATCATAAAGGCTAAGGTGACTTGAGATAGTCATAACATGGTGTGAGCATGCGCCAAGTCAACCCAAATAAAGCATCAAAGGAGAATACCACTATACTATGCTTTAATATGCTAAAACAACGCATGATTCATCCAAGGCACATTATACAATCTCAATTGTTTATAACAAGTCATGCTACAGCAAAGAATACTAAGCATAAATCCAAAACAATATTAAGCATGGCATGACAAAGCACAAGCCACAGTCAAAAACAAGCTCTTTTTACCACATAAGTATGAACTTTCCTACTCTTTTCCAAACCAAACCAAACCATTTGCAAACCAATGTATGAAAGAGGGGGTCCAACCAATTTATTCAGAAAACTAAGCAAACCAAGAAAACTAAAAACCAAAACAAAAATGAAAAAGAAGACGCTCTAAGAACAACACAACTGTGCATGAAACAATAAAAATGAAGCGTTTGGAAGAAACCTGGGATTTTTATTGATGAAGAAGGGGATGACTTGGGCATCCCCAAGATTTGACGCTTGTACTTCTTGGATATTTCTTGGGTGACACGCGTGGCATCCCCAAGCTTGAGCTTTAGTCCATCCTTCATCTCATTACTCATTCCATCCATACACCTGAAAATTTTCCTTCATACAAAACTTCACACAATCTTTATTAGCAACATTAGTGCACTCAAGATAAATAAGTCTTAAGGTTCAGTTCTAACACCAAATAAACTTCCATTAGAAAACTAGATACTGTAGCACTTCCTTCAAAAATCTCAATTCCCCAAAAGAAATCAAAAAGGAACCCACAAGAAGCAAATGCAGAAAAAGGCAGAAATCTGTCAAAACAGACCAGCAGATAAAGACGAATTTCTTCGAAGACCTTCTGTTGCTCAAATCAAAAAGTGTTGAACTAACAAAAGTTAGATAACAACCTGGGTCAGAAGCACAAAACATTACAGCTCAATCCGACATACATAGCTCGCTCACGAATATTTACGGTGAAGCACAAAAATCTGTTTCGGGACAGCAACTTTCCCAATCATTACTTCACTCTTATTAGAGGTTACTCTTGGCACAAAAAGCAAATAAAAAGGATAAGGAGAGGTTATTACTGAGGTAATAACTTCCAAGACTCATCTAAAACTTTTGGGTTATCTCCCAATAAGTACTTTTCTTTAACGCCTTTAAGTTAGGCATAAGAAGCAAAGAAAGAATCAAGTGTTCTCAGATGAAGAAGCATTAAGACCAAATTTTGTTTTCATAAGAGAAGCAAAAGAAATCTTTTCTCTCTTTTTAGGGAAGTGTTCTATACCTTTCTTGAGTGGGAGTTGATATTTAATGGTGCGTTCTTTCATATCAATGATGGCACCAACAGTTCTAAGAAAAGGTCTTCCCAAAGTAATAGGACAAGAAGCATTGTATTCAACATCCAAAACATAGAAATCAACGGGGACATAGGCATCGTTAACCATAATAAGAACATTATTAAGACTCCCCATGAGTTTCTTTTTAGCATTATCATCAAGTGGGACATTCAAATAACAATCTTCAAGAGGAGGCAAATCAAGCATATCATAAATCCTTCTAGGCATAATAGAAACACTACTATCAAGATCACATAAAGCTTTGAAATCAAAGTCATTCACTTTCATATTAATGATGGGTTCCTAACCATCCTCTTGTTTTATAGGAATAGAAGCTTTATGTTTCATCTTTTCTTCCTTAATCTTTATGAGAGCATCGGTATTGTGTTTTGTAAAGGCCATGTTCATAGCACTAGCATTAGGACTTTTAGCAAGCTTTTGTAGGAACTTAATAACTTCAGAGATATTGCAACCATCAAGATAAAAATCAACTTTATCATCCAAAGTAGTAGAACTATTACTAGCCTCAACACTAGAGGTGGTGATAGTAGAAACACTAATGTTTCTAGCAATTTCATCTTCTCTTTCCCACTTAGCATGCAATTCAACTAATAGTCTAACATTTTCATTAATTCTTACTTGTATGGCATTAGTAGCTGCAAAGGGATTATCATTAGTTTCAGGTTTAGCAGCCATTTTATTAATCAATGAAGATTGAGCTTCAGATAGAGATGATATATTCCTTTCAGCATTAGAGAGTTTCAATTGTAAACTAGGAATTTCCCTATTTAGACTCTCAAGTTGATGGCTAATATTTTTCAAAATGGTAGATTGTTCCTCCATAGTTTTAGTGAATAGCTTATTTTGCTCATATTGCATTTGCATGAAGTTTTTAGTGGCTCTTTCAACTTCTAAAATTCTTCCTTCACTAGGTAATCCAGATTTACCCTTATAGACATAAGTATTACTAGGAGGTAGGGCCTATAATTGTTGTTACCAAAATTGTTCCCATAAGCATTGTTACCGTAAGCATTGTTGCCAAAATTATTATTTCTTATGAAGTTCACATCAACTTGCTCTTCTTGAGCAACCAAAGAAGCCAAAGGAACATTATTTGGATCAATATGGGCTTTCCCATTAACAAGCATAGACATAATAATATCAATTTTATCACTCAAGGAGGAGGTTTCCCCAACAGAATTTACCTTCCTACCTTGTGGAGCTCTCTCACTATGCCATTCAGAATAATTAACCATCATATTGTCCAGAAGTTTTGTTGCAGCACCCAAAGTGATGGTCATAAAGGTACCTCCAGCAGCAGAATCCAATAGGTTCCTTGAAGAATAGTTCAATCCTGCATAAAAAGTTTGGATGATCATCCAAGCAAATATCCATGAGTGGGACAATTCTTTACCAAAGATTTCATTCTTTCCCAAGCTTGAGCAACATGCTCATTATCAAGTTGTTTAAACTTCATTATTTCACTTCTCATAGATATAATCTTAGCAGGAGGATAGTATTTTCCAATAAAAGCATCTTTGCACTTAGTCCAAGAATCAATACTATTCCTAGTTAAGGAATTCAACCACTCTTTAGATTTTCCTCTCAAAGAGAAAGGAAACAATTTCAGCTTAATAATATCATTATCTATATCCCTATGCTTTTGCATCTCACAAAGTTCAACAAAGTTATTTAGATGGGAAGCAGCATCTTCATCACCAATACCAGAAAATTGTTCTCTCATAACAAGATTGAGCAAAGCAGGTTTTATCTCAAAGAAAGTATTTTCAGCCACAGGTGGAGCAATAGGTGTGCTCATAAAATCATTGTTGTTGGTGCTAGTGAAGTCACACAACTTAGTGTTTTCAAGAGTAGTCATTTTTTTTGGGTTTTCAAATAAGAAAGGAAACTAGTAAAACTAATTTTTTAAACAAGCAACCTAAGCAAAAAGAAACTAAGCAAAACAAAAACAACAACGTAAAGAGATTGGTTATGAGGGACTCCCCTTGTGAAGATGTCCTTGACTCCCCGGCAACGGCGCTAGAAAAGATCTTGATGTGCTCGTCGTTCGATGTAGAGCTCGTTGGGAACCCCAAGAGGAAGGTATGATGAGCACAGCAGCAAGTTTTCCCTTAGTTATGAAACCAAGGTTTAATTGAACCAGTAGGAGCAAGGAAACACCCCAAAGGTGTTACTAGCTGAGCTTTGGCAGGGCGCACTACCGGTGCTAGTAGCAACGTGGAGACCTGCACAACACAACCATAGAACTTTGTCCCCAACTTGCGATGAGGTTGTCAATCTCATCGTGTTTTGCGGAAAACAAAGGATTAAACGTATCAAATGGAAAGAAGTAAAAGGTTGCAGAAAGTAAACACAAAGCTGTAAAAGATTGTAGATTGTATGTAAAGAGAAAGGACCGGGATCCATAGTTCACTAGAGGTGGCTCTCCTTAGATAGATAACATGCTCGGTGAACAAATTACAGCGGGGCAATTGACAAACACCGAGAAAGCAATACATGCATATACTAATCATCTTGACTCCTTTGAGACTTGATTGGGCAATACAACATAATACATAGACCGCCATCCAACTGCATCTATGACTAATAATCCACCTTCAGGTTATCATCTAGACCCCCTCCAGTATTAAGTTGCAAGCAACAAATTATTGCTTTACGAACTGCGTGTAAAGTAAACAATATGATTGTTCTATGAACAAAGGATTGTTGTTTTCTCCCTAGTAGCAACATCACATCTAGTACCTTAGAGATTTTTGTCACTTCCCTAGATTACCAGAGGCATGAAACCACTATTGAGCATAAATACTAACTCTTGGAGTTGCTAGCATCTACTTGGCCAAGATAGCTACTAACAACGGAAAGCATGCAAGATCACAAATAACAAAGACATGATAGAATCAATAATTAATCTGAAATAGCATCTCAATATCCATCGGATCCCCGCAAACACAACATGTATGAATTACAAATAGATGATCTTGATCACGAACGGAGCTCACAAGATCTAAACATGAAAGAACAAAGGAGGAGAACCAGCCATCTAGCTACTACATGGATCCGTAGTCCAAGGATGAACTACTCACGCATCACACTGGAGGCTTGCATGGTGATGAAGAAGGCCTCCAGGGTGAATTCCCCTCTCCGGCAGGGTGCCGGGAAGAGCTTCAGATCCCTCCTGGTCTACGGATAGAGATGACGACGGCTACAGACTCTTTCGTGGATTTTTGATCGGGTACTTAGGGTTTTCATCCCGAGGGCAATATATAGGCGGAAGGAGAGGCCGAGGGGGTGTCGGGAGCGGCCACACCACCCCTTGGCGCGGGCCAGGCCTAGCCGCGCGGCCAGGTGGTGTGGTGGCTCCCTGGCCCTTCTCCATCTCGTATTCTGGCACTTGATCCCTTCCGGAAAAATAGGCACTTTGGCTTTTGTCCCGTCCAATTCTGAGAATATTCATTTTCTGACTTTGCTGGAACCAAAAACAGCAGAAAACAGGCAGCTGGCACTGTGGCTCTTGTTAATAGGTTAGTCCAAGAAATCATTATAAAAAGTACTCCAAAGTTGGAACAAAACACAAGAAAGTGGATAAAACCAAGCACGGAACATCAAAAATTATAGATACATTTGCAATGTATCAATGGCGACGATGTCCCCTCTCCGGGAGGGAATTCCCCTAGTAGAATTCTGTCTCCCAGAGAGATCTTTCTCTCTCTGTAGTTTTCCTCCCTGCAGAGGCGGTAAAATCATTCTGTGGTCGCTCCCCAGGTGTTAGGATTTCGAGGGGATAATATACGCCAGAGGGGAGAGCACAGGTGGGCAGGTGGCCACCACCTTTGGCTTGACCTAGGCTGCTCGTGCTAGGGGGTGGTGTGGGCCCCTGTGGCCCATCTCCACACCCCTTCTGGCAATCTTCGTCTTCTGGAAAAATAGAATTTTTCATGTATTTTCCTGAATTTTCTGATCTTCGCGAATTTCGCCTCCAAACAGCCCCTTTTCCATCAGAATCCTGACTACAGTGGTCCATGCTCCAAAAGTCACCAACCATGCAAAAACAGATGAAATAACATAAGTATCATCTCTTAATATGAAATATATCAATGAATAACAATAAATTATGATATAGAATAGTAATGCAAAATGGACGTATCAGAGATCAAGAAGAACATTGACCCGTCCGAGATGCCCGCAATGAAGAAGGAGGTGACCAAGCCGACTCCGGAGTTCAAGGCATTGGAAGATACGAATACGATGCCGTTGAAGGATGATGACCCCTCTAAGGTGACCCAGATAGGTGTAGGTTTAGACCATGCATAGGAAAGCACGCTCGTCGAATTCCTCAAAGCTAATAAAGATATCTTCGCATGGCAGCCATCTGACATGACCGGAGTACCTAGGGAACTTGCCGAGCATAGTCTAAATGTATACCCAAACGCTAAACCCGTCAAACAATCCTTACGATGTTTTGGCGATGAAAAGCAAAAAGCAATAGCTAAGGAACTAGCCCAGCTCGAGTTAGCCGGATTCATAAAAGAGGTCATCCATACTGATTGGTCAGCCAACCCTGTAATTGTCCCTAAAAAGGACACTGCTGATTTAAGGATGTGTGTTGATTATACTACCTTGAACAAAGCTTGTCCCAAAGATCCGTTCGCTCTGCCTAGAATTGATCAAGTGATTAATTCGATAGCAGGCTCGGAACTCCTATGTTTTCTCGACGCGTATTCCGGATATCACCAAATTCGGATGAAGTAGTCAGACAAAATAAAGACTCCGTTCATCACACCTTTCGGAACCTTCTACTATGTTACGATGCCTTTTGGGCTCAAAAACGCAGGAGCTACGTACCAGCGCACTATGCAGCATTGCCTCCATGATCAAATTGGACACAATGTACATGCATATGTGGATGACATAGCTGTGATGTCCAAAAAGGAGGAAACACTAATTTCCAACTTGGAGGAAACATTCAGCAATCTACAAAAATACAACATAATGCTCAATCCGAAGACATGTTTCTTTAGAATACCAGCCTGAAAATTGTTAGGTTTCATTGTGTCTCAAAGAGGCATAGAGGTAAAACGTGACAAAATAAAGGCTATACTCAACATTTCCAGGCTAACTCGCCTGAAGGACGTACAACGACTAACTGGCTGCATTGCTGCAGTCAGTCGGTTTGTAAGTCGGCTCGAAGAAAGAGCCGCAGCACTATACAAGCTCTTGAAAAAGACCAAGAAATTCGTCTAGACCGATGAAGCTGAAGTTGCACTACAGGATCTGAAAGCCGTACTCTCGTGTGCCCCTATTCTTGCAGCATCGGAGCCACAGGAGCCAATGTTGCTATACTTAGTTGCGAAAAATAGAGTCGTTAGTGTCGTCATGTTGGTGGAACAGCCAAAAGAAAAGTAGGAACACCTGGTGCAGCGTCCGACTTATTATCCCAGCGAGGTCTTGACCGAATCAAAGAAAAGGTACCCTCATTACCAAAAGTTAGCTTATGGTGTGTTCTTCACCTCCAGAAAGCTATGACACTATTTTCAAGAGCACAAGATTACCGTGGTGAGCACAACTCCCATGAGAGACATAATCAACAATAGCGATGCCACAGGACGCGTCGCTAAGTGGGGCATAGAGCTAGAAGCTTTCGAAGTTGAGTACAAACCACGTACAATAATCATGTCCTAGATTCTTGCTAACTTTATCGCTGATTGGACAGAAACAGTCGAAAACATAGACCTCCTAGAGACGGCAGTCTAGACTCTACATTTTGACGGGTCTAAAGCGCTCGGGGGCTGGCGTGGTGCTCAAGTCACCCCAAGGTGATAAACTATTCTATGTGTTGCAGATCCACTTCATAGTGACAAATAATATTGTCGAGTATGAAGCCCTGCTACATGGAATCCGAATCGCAAAAGACATCAGAATTCGTCGACTAATGTGTTACGGAGACTCGGATTTAGTTGGTCAGCAAGTATCCGATATCTGCAAAGCCAACAAACACATGGCAGCTTATAGATCCATCGTGAAAGAACTATCTAAATAGTTCGAAGGGTTTGAAGTCCAACACATTCCCTGAATAGAAAATGAGGAAGCAGATGCTCTATCAAGAATAGGCTCTGCGCAGAAATAGGTCCTGGATGGTGCTTTCTTAGAACACTTGAAAGTTCCCTCTATCACAGGAGTTGATGAGGAGTATCCGACCAAATCCGACTCACCACTCATAGCATTTCTGGTTGTAATTCCTAGCTGGAGTAAACCCTACCTTGATTTCTTGGTAGAAAGAAAATTACCTGAAGACAAAGTTCTGAGCCGGCAGATCGTCCGACGAGCAAAAGCCCACACAGTAGTGGGAGGTGAGCTCTATAAGCGGAGTGCATCTGGGGTCTTTCAGCGCTGCGTTTCTCTGAAAGAAGGCGTGGAAATCCTAAGGGAGATTCACGAGGGAGAATGTGGACATCACGCTGCAGCCAAATCTTTAGTGGCAAAGGCCTTCAGACACGGATTTTTCTAGCTTACAGCTAAGGCATATGCCGAACGGCTGGTCAAGACGTGCAAAGGTTGCCAAAAATACGCCAAACAAGCCCATGTTCCGACTGATCAGCTATGAACAATTCTAATTACATGGCCTTTTGTGGTCCGGGGGCTTGACATGGTAGGACCGTTTCGGCGGGCTGAAAGTGGATACACTTACTTTCTTGTGATGGTGGATAAATTCACAAAATGGATTGAGGCAAAACCTGTCACAAGTTGTGATGGAGCAACAACCAAAAAGTTCGTCGATGACGTGATCATCCGATTCGGGTATCCGCACAGTATTATTACCAACAATGGGAGTAACTTTTCCATGGGAGAACTAGTCGAATTCTGCAATGAACAAGGGATTCGACTTGATATTGCATCAGTCGCACATCCATAGGCTAATGGACAAGTTGAAAGGGAAAATGGTTTAATTCTTCAAGGCCTATGAGCAAGACTCAAAGAACCACTACATCATGCTGTAGGGGCTTGGGCGGATGAATTGCCTTCCGTAATATGGAGTTTACGAACAACTCCTAATAGGTCAACCAGATATACACCTTTTTTCTTGGTCCATGGTGTAGAAGTTGTTCTTCCGAGTGATCTTATTCACACCTCTCCCCGAGTCCCTGCGTATGTCGAAGAGGATGCCAAAGTTGCTCGACAAGACGACCTCGATATGCTTGAGGAAGTTCGTGTGGTTTCTGCACAGAGATCTACAACCTATTAGCAAAAGTTACGCAGATATCATAGTCAGAGAGTCAGGAATCGGTCTTTTAGGAAGGGCGATCTGGTTCTCCGACTAGTGCAAAAAAGAGAGCATAAACTTTCTCCTATATGGGAAGGGACCTTCATGGTTAGTCGAGTATTGCACAATGGTTCTTACTACCTAACAGACACGAGGCCAGAAAAAGAGAGACCTGCTACTAAGAAGAGAAAGAGAGCTGGAGGCAGGACACCCGGATGAGATAGACCGTCCTTGGAATATTGCTCAGCTACGTCCCTTTTATTCTTAAAATTTCTTTCTTTGTAATTATATATGTGTACATGTTCAAAGTGAAATAAAGTATTGGTCTTATCAATGTTTTCCACTGAGATGTTTTTATGCACCATCTTATTTCCGAATGATCATGTCATAGTCGAAAATCACAGAATACTTGAAAGTACTTTGTGCTCATGTTTGTTTTGGTCAGATTTCCGATTCTAAAAATGCTACCCACGGGTATAAGTCTAATTTTTTCTAGTTTATACTAGGGTTTTTTGTCTGATTGCTGGATGCGGGTATTTTTTGAGTAGTGATTTGTTGGTACTGGAAGATGGCTTTGATTCCGGGTTTAAACTGGTTTAGCAATTGAGCTCCGTTGCTCAGCAAAGTTTCCACGCTAAAGGTTTGCCGGCTCATGAAAGGAACGAGGCAGAAAGCCAGAGAAACAATAAGTATAGACAAAACAACAAGTGCTTACGTATTTTTCCAGCACATCAAATAAACAAGCCAAAAGTGCTAAAAGGAGTGAAGCATAAATTCTTACAAACTTAGCACTAGAAAAATAATATCCTACTTATTACAATCAGATTGTTTTCAGAATAACACATTGTTTTCTGGCACACTCTATGATGCAGGTGAAGAGGCGGGATTTGCTGGCTCGCTAGACACATCACCGGTATCACCCCGATATTTGTCCGAGATACGTAAGTCAGACTCGGTCTGCTCATCGCCTTTGGAAACTTTAGTAGTTGCTTCCTTTGGGGGTGGTGGCACTTCAACAGGTGTGAGGAATGTCTCATCATAACTTGTCAACTCGGCCACGCGCGAGTCATAGTCGATGCAAGAATCCCAGATTTCTTTGATGTTCTGCTCATTGTCGTCTTCATCGATAGTCGAATAACCCCTAGTAACTTGCCATATTTCCATGCTTCCATGGTGGCTCATTACCATTGTCAGGACATTCTGTGTCGTTGTGCGTGCATAGGACATATTTCAATCCTTGACGAGCTGAGGTATATCCTTCGCCTTGTCTCATAGCTCAAAGGATGACATTGCGTATAGGCCAGAGAGTCGGACAATTCTACCAATTTCTTCTAGTGACTGGTGGGAATCGTGAATCAGGTCCCCAACAACAACAAGCCGGCTGGTACGAGGCTCAAATGAAGAGGCATCCAGCATGTTGAGAGGACCTATAAGAAATAAAAGCAAGGTCAACAAGAAATATCCGAGTCTCACAATTCGGAAAAGGATAATTCAGGGATAGGAAAATTTACCAAAGATAGTGTCATCTAATTTGGCCTTCTCCTCTCGAATACTCTGGAGTTCATTCTGGAGAGCTTCGACGGTGTCCTTCTCTCTGTCCAAGGCATCTTGCAAGTCCGAGATTATTTTGTCCTGTTTGGCGATAGTGCGGTCATGCTCTTCAGTGGCATGATTGCTAGATTCGAGAACACTAGCAATGTTGGTCTCATGATTCACTTTGAGTTTCTCTAGCTCTTTACGCAAGTCCGCATTCTCCACCTCTAGGACCTTATAATCTTCGGCTTGTTCAATCATTTTACAGGATTGCTTCACAAGATCTAGCAAAGCAAGACATAAAAGCTGGATAAATATCTAGTTACATATCAAGAAACAGACTATAAAATTGAGGCCTGAAATGTTTACCTTCAGCTTCATATATATTTTGCAACTTTAAGTTGCGCATTTTCAAGTCGGAGAGCTCTGATCTTCTCCGCTTATTGTAAATATTCTTCAATAATTCTTGGTTATAATCATTAACTTTCTGTAAGTCGGAATGGTAATCAGAGTCAGAAGTCTACTGATACATTGCAAATGTATCTATAATTTTTGATGTCCCATGCTTGGTTTTATCCACTTTCTTGTGTTGTGTTCCAACTTTGGAGTACTTTTCATATGATTTCTTGGACTAACCTATTAATAAGAGCCACAGTGCCAGCTACCTGTTTTCTGCTGTTTTTGGTTCTAGGAAAGTCAGAAAATGAATATTCTCATAGTTGGACGGGACAAAAACCAAAGTGCCTATTTTTCCGGAAGTCATCAGATGCCAGAATACGAGACGAAGAGGAGCCAGAGGCCGGCCACACCACCTAGCCGCGCGGCCAGGCTTGGCCCGCGCCAGGGGGTGGTGTCGTGGCCCCTAGCACCCCCACGGCCTCCCCTTCCGCCTATATATTGCCCTCAGGATGAAAACCCTAAGTACCTGATCAAAAATCCACAAAAGTTCAGAGTCAGCCGTCATCTCCATCCCTAGATCGAGGATCGAAGCTCTTCGGCACCTCACGGAGAGGGAATTCACCCTGGAGGCCTTCTTCATCATCATGCAAGCCTCCGGTGTGATGCGTGAGTAGTTCATCCTTGGACTACGGATCCATGTAGTAGCTAGATGGCTGGTTCTCCTCCTTTGTGCTTTCATGTCTAGATCTTGTGAGCTCCGTTCATGATCGAGATCATCTATTTGTAATTTTGCATGTTGTGCTTGCGGGGATCCGATGGATATTGAGATGCTATTTCAGATTGATTATTGATTCTATCATGTCTTTGTTATTTTTAATCTTGCATGCTTTCTGTTGTTAGTAGCTATCTTGGCCAAGTAGATGCTAGCAACTCCAAGAGTTAGTATTTATGCTCGATAGTGGGTTCATGCCTCTAGTAATCTGGGCAAGTGACAGAAATCTCTAAGGTACTAGATGTGTTGTTGCTACTAGGGAGAAAACAACAATCCTTTGTTCATAGAACAATCATATTGTTTACTTTACACGCAGTTCATAAAGCAATAATCTGTTGCTTGTAACTTAATACTGGAGGGGGTTCGGATGATAACCTGAAGGTGGATTATTAGTCATATATGCAGTTGGATGGCGGTCTATGTATAATGTTGTAATGCCCAATCAAGTTTCAAAGGAGTCAAGATGATTAGTATATGCATGTATTGCTTTCTCGATGTTTGTCAATTGCCCTGCTGTAATTTGTTCATCTAGTATGTTATCTATCTAAGGAGAGCCACCTCTAGTGAACTATGGATCCCGGTCCTTGTCTTTTACATACAATCTACAATCTTTTACTGCTTTGTGTTTACTTTCTATAAACTTTTACTTCTTTCCATTCGATACGCTTAATCCTTTGTTTTCCGCAAAACACGGTGAGATTGACAACCTCATCGCAAGTTGGGGACAGAGTTCTGTGGTTGTGTTGTGTAGGTCTCCACGTTGCTACTAGCACTGGTAGTGCGCCCTGCCAAAGCTCAGCTAGTAACACCTTTGGGTTGTTTCCTTGCTCCTACTGGTTCGATTAAACCTTGGTTTCATTACTAAGGGAAACTTGCTGATATGCTCATCATACCTTCCTCTTGGGGTTCCCACCGAGCTCTACATCAACACCGCTCCAGCATTTTTCTGGCGCCATACACAGAGCCATCAAGCATTTTTCTGGCGCCGTTGCCGGGGAGTCAAGGACATCTTCACAAGGGAGTCCCTCATAACCAATCTCTTTACTCTGTTATTTTTGTTTTGCTTAGTTTCTTTTTGTTTTGTTTGCTTGTTTCTTTATCAAAAACACCAAAAAAATTAGTTTTACTAGTTTGCTTTCTTTATCAAAAACACAAAAAATTAAGTCTCCTTTAGTTGTCACCTCTTCCTTAGCTCACCATGTTGATCCCTAAATTCACCTTGAAATACCTTTCAATTGGTAGTGGTTCTATAATTGGAAAAGATAATATTGAAGAATTCTTTAATCATGTTAGTAAGCATGAAGATACTGAGGATAGATCCCTTGCAGAACTTGCTCCAAACTATGAGATTGCTGCAGCTTCTTTAATTCACATGTTAGAAGCTAGGTTTGTTAATCTCAACCCCTTAATGCAAGTAATGTTTCGTAAGCTTAAAGAAATTGAGGACCCTGAAAGGAGGGATTTTATTCAAGAAACTTTGTTTAAGGAGTTCTATGATGTTGCCAAGGAAGCTAGGAAAGTCTTTGAACGTTTCAATATGATAGGCTCATGTGTAGATGTTGTTGGTACACGAGAAAAGATGAACAAAACCGAACCTAATGGGGAGGAACCTAAGATACCAATACCCTTTAAACTAGTAGCAATACATGATGCCATAAAAAAGAATCCTGATTGGATTGTTCCTGCAAACCCTTTTGATGAGAATAGTGAACCTAAGAGCGTTGAGAGAGGATCCTCTAGAACTTATTTGGATGATATACCTTGCCTTGTTGAAAATATTTCTGGTATTGATCTTAATGCTTCTTCATTTGAGAACACTAGATTCTTTCTTGCTTCTTATGCCTAACTTAAAGGCGTTAAAGAAAAGTACTCATTGGGAGATAACCCAAAAGTTTTAGATGAGTCTTGGAAGTTATTACTTCAGTAATAACCGCTCCTTATCCTTTTTATTTGCTTTTTGTGCCAAGAGTAACCTCTAATGAGAGAGAAGTAATGATTGGGAAAGTTGTTGTCCCGAAACAGATTTCTGTGCTTCACCGTAAAAATTCATGTAAAACCTCTGAACGTCTTTTTGAGGCGTGAATTTTTGTTCTTCTGCCCCAGGTTGTTATCTAATTTTCATTAGTTCAACACGTTTTGATTTGAGGAACAGAAGGTCTTCAAAAAAATTCGTCTTTACCTGCTGGTATGTTTTGACAGATTTCTGTCATTTTCTACATTTGCTTCTTGTTGGTTCCTTTTTGAGTTCTTTTGGGGAATTGAGCTTTTTGAGGGAAGTACTACAGTATATAGTGTTCTAATGGAAGTTTATTTGGTGTTGGAACTGAACCTTAAGATTTATTTATCTTGAGTGCATTAATGTTGCTAATAAAGATTGTGTGAAGTTTTGTATGAACGAAAATTTTCAGGTGTATGGAAGGAATGAGTAATGAGATGAAGGATGGACTAAAGCTTAAGCTTGGGGATGCCACGAGTGTCACCCCAAGAAATATCCAAGAATTACAGGCGTCAAAGCTTGGGGATGCCCAAGGCATCCCCCTCTTCATCAATAAAAATCTCAGGTTCCTTCCAAACGCTTCATTTTTATTGTTTCATGCACAGTTGTGTTGTTCTTGGAGCATCTTCTTTTTTCATTTTCGTTTTGGTTTTTCATTTGCTTGGTTTTCTTAGTTTTCTGAATAAATTGGTTGGACCCCCTCTTTCATACATTGGTTTGCAAATAGTTTGGTTTGGTTTGGAAAAGAGTAGGAAAGTTCATGCTTATGTGGTAAAAAGAGCTCGTTTTTGACTGTGGCCTATGCTTTGTCATGCCATGCTTGATATTGTTTTGGATTTATGCTTAGTATTCTTTGTTGTAGCATGACTTGTTATAAACAATTGAGATTGCTTATGTGCCTTGGATGAATCATGCGTTGTTTTAGCATATTAAAGCATAGTATAGTGGTATTCTCCTTTGATGGTTTATTTGGGTTGACTTGGCACATGCTCACACCATGTTATGACTATATCAAGTCACCATAGCCTTTATGATCCTTTAGTTTTCAACTTGTAGTATCACTTTATGCTTTGATCAATGATGTTTTGTCGCTCTGCATGATTATGGCCATTATTGCTCTCTTAGTTTGTCGCTCCCAGTCTTTTGCTAGCCTCCACAACCAAGTATGAGTTCCACTCATGCATCCAACTCCTTAAACCAAGTTATTCCAAAGAGTCCACCATACCTACCTACTAGCTTATGCTATTCCAAGTATATTCATGCTTTTGTTTACCTTCCGAATTAAACTTGTTATGAGAAAACTAGTGATTAAAGCTCTCACGAACTTGATGGCACACTTTACTTTTCTTGCCCTTAATAAACTTGAACCATAGTGCCGTCTATGTTGTATATGCTTTCACTTATTTGTTGGGAATTAGCAAAACCATGCTTTCATGGGGAACGCTTTCAACATTGCACTTGATACTTGTACCTAGTTGATATCATGCTCTTTTGTATATGGATGTCGTCGGTGTGAAATGAAAGGGGAGCTTGTAAGTCCATGGAGTTATGTATATGTGTTAGAGAAACGCCTGGGCCGCTGGTCTAATCCATGCTGACATGGTGGAAACCTGCAGGTAACCATAATGAGCTGTCTATAAAGCATTCTTCTTATAAAAAAAGAGTCTTATATTGAGAAAAAAGAGAAAAGAGAAAAAAAAGAGATATTATGAAAAGAGGAAAGAGAGAAAAAAGCACCATATTCCCATGGTAAATAAGAAGATTTCTGAGATGCTCGTTGTCTGCTTGCCTTGTCATTTTGATATGGGGATTCTTCCGTATCATCGGGCAAGGGGTACCCCGTTGGCGGTTCTCTATGATACACATGTACTTACGATGACAAGAACTTACCGGTGACTAAACTTGAGTAGCATGAGAAGCGGCCCTCGTATACAAGGGACATGAGATTTCTAACTTATACTTCGTCAAGCATGTACACCATAGTTTGTTCACTTTAACCTTAATCACTTCAAGATGCTTATGATAGGGGCAATGAGAGTTGAAAGCTATAAGTACCATAATTTTTGGAAGCTCTTTATGAGACTTGAATCCCTACTTCCTTCTATGAAGGCCTTTCTTCCACCATTATATTGAGTCTCCACCTTCGTTTTATGTGCATTGTCCCAAGACTGGTTGATTGATGCATAACTTGATATTGCTTGTTTTAAACTATTTGTATCTAGTCACTCTTATGAACTTTGAAGGTGTACTATGCATTTATATTTGCTACTCTATGAGGGACAAGCTGAATACTATTATGCTATGTTTTCTTTATGTGAAACAAACAAACGTCTTGCAAAGCATTGTTATTCATGAATCTTTTGTTTGTGCATTTTCATGTTGCATCATAGTTTCTTTGTATTATTGCTAGAAATTTGTCTTTCATGTTATGATTGAAGTACTATGATCCCAGCTTTGAATGTTTTACAAATACTTTGATCAAGTCTTTGATGGTGCATGTCACCTCAACAATTATTCTTTCTTTTTATCACTTACCTACTCGAGGACAAGCAGGAATTAAGCTTGGGGATGTTGATACATTGCAAATGTATCTATAATTTTTGATGTCCCATGCTTGGTTTTATCCACTTTCTTGAGTTGTGTTCCAACTTTGGAGTACTTTTCATATGATTTCTTGGACTAACCTATTATTAAGAGCCACAGTGCTAGCTGCCTATTTTCTGCTGTTTTTTGTTCCAAGAAAGTCAGAAAATGAATATTCTCGGAATTGGACGGGACAAAAGCCAGAGTGCCTATTTTTTCGGAAGTCATCAGAGGCCAGAATACGAGACGGAGAGGGGCTAGAGGCCGGCCACACCACCTGGACACGTGGCCAGGCTTGGCCCGCGCCAGGGGGTGGTGTGGTGGCCCCTGGCACCCCCTCGGCCTCCCCTTCCGCCTATATATTGCCCTCGGGATGAAAACCCTAAGTACCCGATCAAAAATCCATGAAAGAGTTTGTAGCCGCCGTCATCTCCATCCCTAGATCGGGAGGGATCTTCGCGTCCCAAGACTTCCCGGAGAGGGAATTCACCCTGGAGGCCTTCTTCATCATCATGCAAGCCTCCGGTGTGATGCGTGAGTAGTTCATCCTTGGACTACGGATCCATGTAGTAGCTAGATGGCTGGTTCTCCTCCTTTGTGCTTTCATGTCTAGATCTTGTGAGCTCCGTCCATGATCAAGATCATCTATTTATAATGCTGCATGTTGTGTTTGCAGGGATCCGATGGATATTGAGATGCTATTTCAGATTGATTATTGATTCTATCATGTCTTTGTTATTTGTGATCTTGCATGCTTTCCGTTGTTAGTAGCTATCTTGGCCAAGTAGATGCTATAAACTCCAAGAGTTAGTATTTATGCTCGATAGTGGGTTCATGCATCTGGTAATCTGGGGAAGTGACAGAAATCTCTAAGGTACTAGATGTGCTGTTGCTACTAGGGAGAAAACATCAATCCTTTGTTCATAGAACAATCGTATTGTTTAGTTTACACGTAGTTCGTAAAGCAATAATCTGTTGCTTGCAACTTAATACTGGAGGGGGTTTAGATGATAACCTGAAGGTGGATTATTAGTCATAGATGCAGTTGGATGGCGGTCTATGTATAATGCTGTAATTCCCAATCAAGTTTCAAAGGAGTCAAGATGATTAGTATATGCATGTATTGCTTTCTCGATGTTTGTCAATTTCCCTAATGTAATTTGTTCACCCAGCATGTTATCTATCTAAGGAGAGCCACCTCTAGTGAACTATGGATCCTAGTCCTTGTCTTTTACATACAATCTACAATCTTTTACTGCTTTGTGTTTACTTTTTGCAAACTTTTACTTCTTTCCATTCGATACGTTTAATCCTTTGTTTTCCGCAAAACACGGTGAGATTGACAACCTCATCGCAAGTTGGGGACAAAGTTCTGTGGTTGTGTGGTGCAGGTCTCCATGTTGCTACTAGCACCGGTAGTGCTCCCTGCCAAAGCTCAGCTAGTAACACCTTTGGGGTGTTTCCTTGCTCCTACTGGTTCGATTAAACCTTGGTTTCATAACTGAGGGAAACTTGCTAATGTGCTCATCATACCTTCCTCTTGGGGTTCCCAACGAGCTCTACATCAACACTGCTCCAGCATTTTTCTGGCGCCATACACAGAGCCATCATCTATTAAGACTCGGGCTAATATTTTAACTAAGTTAAATATCAGCACGAGCCTTGGGGGGCTATATTAGTTCATTCTTTGGCATCCTATAAAAGCATAAATCAGGATTTCCTATCCAACTTCATCCTTGGGGGCTAGAGGATATGATATAAACTATAATAAAAAGAGGAGTCGGATTATGACTTACATAATGTTCATGAGTTAATTTATTGAGGCTCATGTTCACCTTAGTCAAAACTTTCTCGGTGAGAGTCAAAGGAATTACTGGTGGTGGCGGGGCCACACTAGCCTTCAACTTCTCGTCACGGAGACGAACTTGGTCAAGAATGTCGGCGAGTTTAAAGTCTTCGGCTGCTTGAGCCTCCTCCTCCACTGTGATATTCCAGGTCTCTAGGCAATGGAGAGCCAGCTTCTGGATCGCTTCTACGCTTTTCCGAGTAAGGCCAAGTTTGGCGAAACCCGGATTTTGCAGAAGGTTTTCCGTGAAGGTCTCAGCTGAGGGATCATTACCCTTTATGGGTTCACCCTTACCAAGTTCCGAGTCACCTACGATGACGTTGGTTTGTGAACCAAGGTTCACTAGCTCTGATGTGTGAGCTGAAACATCTTCAACGCATGGAGAAGAAGTACCCTCCGACGCTGATGATGGCCTTACGGTAGGAGTCGGAGGCGGGTAAGCAGGTGAGCCCAGAACTAACTTCTGCTAGCGTAGAGGTTTCCCCGCCTTTCCTTTTGCCTTACTCTTGGCAATCGTCTTAGCACTGAATGATAACAGAACAAAGATTGTTACAATTTAGGGAAAGTACAAAGTGACACTATTAACCTTGTGAAGAAGTGTACCTCTTCACAACGGGCACTTTCTGAGTGCCCATAGAAATGACCGGAGCTTTGCGCTTCCGGGTAAGCGCCTCCGGAAAAACTTCAACTTCTTCATCCTCCTGAGGAACCGGATCCTCAGGTGGATATCCCTCGATAGGATCAAGCTCCAACTCGGGGAGGTCAGCAAGCTGAAAGAGACATTATCTTAGTATTGCAAAACAGTAATAAAGTATAGATGAGCACATAATTGAGTATGAAGGAAATAGCCGAAAAACTTACACGTGTCACAGGTTCATCGGCAATGTACATGTCCAGAGAGAGATCTAGAATGTTCCTCTCAACTCGCTCCTTGATCAACCATTTGATCTGGGACTCATATTCTTTGTCCGAAATTGGGAGCGGGCTAATTCTGAGGCTGTCATTTTTAATCTTGGTGATCGTGTGCATGAGGCGGACAACATGGTGCTGAAGGGGCTGAATCCGGCATGCCAGCCAGTAGTGGATCAGGTCGGATCCTTTAAAACCCTTGTGCTTCATCAGATACTCGATCCGTCTCTTGGCGAGAATCAGATCGTCAAGAAGAGCTAGAGCTTCTGCATCCTAGGACACTTGGAGCATGGCAGCACCATCAACAAAACCCGGCAAAGCAGTTTCTTTGCCAGGAGTCGGTCTGTCCTTATGGTAAAAGAACGTGGACGGCCATTTCTTCACCAACTCGCTAGCCTTAATCTTGGGGTAGACTCGATCTCTCCTAAGAGTCAGGCTAAGAGTTCTGGTAATGTAAGGATTACAAGAAGTGATGGAATTTCTCCGGGAACCAAAGTACTGACGGAATAATATAAGACTCGGTTTTATTCCGAGATAACCCTCATACAATGAAGCGTAAGTGCTAAGTTCTAGATTCGTGTTTGGGGGAAGTTGTGGAGTTGAACTCCATAATAATCTATAACCTCGGAGAAGAACTCTGAGGGGGGAAAGCTCAAACCTCTGTCGAGGTGAGTGCTGAAGTGGACCCTTTTGTCAGCGCGAGGAGTAGGGATGATCTGAATGAAGCCGCTCCATCAGTCACCGGCACAGAGAAGACATTCCCTCTCAACAACGCGTAGTTTCTCGTCATCAAGGACGCACGAGATCCACACTCCACGGAAGTTCTCTTTCTCCACTGCTATAGAGGTCGCCGCCATAGTCGCCGCCGTACCGGAAGAGGAAGCATCACCCATTTTGGGGACAATGGGTACCATGGAAGGGCGGTGTTGTGTGGATTGGATAAGGAAAGGAGGAGCTAGCACGTGGTGGCGTTGGGAGAAAGAAGAAAGCAGGAGCTCCGGTAAGGAGGAATAGGGAGATCTGAACCCCTTATATCCCTCGCTTGCTCCGAGATTCGTGTGAAACAAATAGTGAACATGCCACGTGTCGTGGAGGGAGATGGGTAACCTCCTCGCGAGGATTACGCCTCATCGATCTCTGCGCATGCATTAAAACGGCACCTTAGTTCCGTGATAAGCGGACCGACCAACGGTCGCACTATCAAGAATATCTGTCAGTGACTGCTGACTCATGGTTGATATCGAGCTCGTTGGGGAACCCCAATAGGAAGGTATGATGAGCACAGCAGTAAGTTTCCCTCAGTTATGAAACCAAGGTTATCGAACTAGTAGGAGCAAGAAAACACCTCCAAGGTGTTGTTTCCAACTTGGAATCCTGCACAACACAACCACAGAATGCCCCCAACTTACAGTGAGGTTGTCAATCTCACTGGTTTTGCTGAAAACAAAGGATTAAACGTATTGTTTGGAAGAAAGTAATAGCTTGCAGAAAGTAAACAGAAAATAGTAAACAGTTGTAGATTGATGGTAAAAGAAAGGACCGGAGTCCATAGTTCACAAATGGTGGTTCTCCTTAAGATAGATGATATGTTGGATGAACAAATTACAGCGGGGCAATTGACAAACATCGAGAAAGCATACATGCATATACTAATCATCTTGACTCCTATGAGATTTGATTGGGCATTACAACATTATACACAGACCGTAATCCAACTTCATCTATGACTAATAATCCACCTTCAGGTTATCATCCAAACCCCCTCCAGTATTAAGTTGCAAGCAACAGATAATTGCATTAAGCATTGCGTGTAAAGTAAACAATACGATTGTTCTGTGAACAAAGGATTGTTGTTTTCTCCCTAGTAGCAACATCACATCTAGTACCTTAGAGATTTCTGTCACTTCCCAGATTACTAGAGGCATGAACCCACTATCGAGCATAAATACTCCCTCTTGGAGTTGCTAGCATCTACTCGGCCAAGATATCTACTAACAACGTAGAGCATGCAAGATCAAAAATAACAAATACATGATAGAATCAATAATCAATCTGAAATAGCATCTCAATATCCATCGGATCCCCGTAAACACAACATGTAGGATTACAAATAGATGATCTTGATCATGAATGGAGCTCACAAGATCTAAACATGGTATCACAAAGGAGAAGAACCAACCATCTAGCTACTACATGGACTCGTAGTCCAAGGATGAACTACTCATGCATCACACCGGAGGCTTGCATGGTGATGAAGAAGGCCTCCAGGGTGAATTCTCCCCTCCTGCAGGGTGCCGGGAAGAGATTCAGATCCCTCCTGATTTAGGGATGGAGATGATGGCGGCTAGACACTCTTTTGTGGATTTTTGATCGGGTACTTAGGCTTTCTGTATCGGAGGCAATATATAGGCGAAAGGGGAGGCCGAGGGGGTGCCCTAGGCGGCCGCACCACCCCCTGGCGCGGGCCAGGCCTGGCCGCACGGCCAGGTGGCGTGGTCGGCCCCTGGCCCCTCTCGGTCTCATATTCTGGCTCCCTGTCCCCCTCGGTGAAATATTGACTTTGGCTTTTGTCCTGTCCAATTCCGAGAATATTCATTTTCTGACTTTCCTGGAACCAAAAATAGCAGAAAACAGGCAGCTGGCACCGTGGCATCTTGTTAATAGGTTAGTCCAAGAAAGTGTATAAAAAGTACTCCAAAGTGTGGGAAAAACATAAGAAAGTAGATATAAACCAAGCATGGAACATCAAAAATTATAGATACGTTTGCAACATATCAACATCCCCAAGCTTAACTCCTGCTCGTCCTCGAGTAGGTAAGTGATAAAAAGAAAGAATAATTTTTTAGGTGACATGCACCATCATAAACTTGATCAAAGTATTTATAAAACAATGATAGCTAGGATCATAGTACTTCAACATAGCATGAAAGATAAAGTTCTAACAATAAGATATAGCAACTTTGTTGTAACATGAAAAGGCACAAACAAAAGATTCATGAATAACAATGCTTTGCAAGACGTTTGTTTGTTTCACATAAAGAAAACATAGCATAGTGGCATTCAGCTTGTCCTTCATAGAGTAGCAAACATAAATGCATAGGACACCTTCAAAGTTCATAAGGGTGACTAGATACAGATAGTTTAAGAACAAGCAATATCAAAGTTATGCATCAATTAACAAGTCTTGGGACAATGCACATTAAACTAAGAATGGCCACTATGCTCTCGCAATAGGTGCATAAAATAGAAGGTGGAGACTCAATATAAAAGTAAAAGAAAGGCCTTCATAGAAGGAAGCAGGGATTCAAGTTGCATAAAGAGCTTCCAAAAATTATGGTACTTATTAGCTTTCAGCTCTCATTGCCCCTATCATAAGCATCTTGAAGTGATTAAGGTTAAAGTGAACAAACTATGGAGTATATGCTTGACAAAGTATAAGTTGGAAATCTCATGTCCCTTGAATACGAGGGCCGCTCCTCATGCTACTCAAGTTTAGTTACCGGTAAGTTCTTGTCATAGTAAGTACATGTGTATCATAGAGAACCGCCAACGGGGTACCCCTTGCCCGATGATACGGAAGAATCCCCATATAAAAATGACAAGGCAAGCAGACAACGAGCATCTCAGCAATCTTCTTATTTACCATGGGAAAATGGTGCTTTTTCTCTCTTTCCTCTTTTCTCATATTTTTTTCTTTTTCTCTTTTTCTCATTCTCTATCTATTTTTTTATAAGAAGAATGCTTCATAGATTGCTCATTATGGTTACGCTGCAGGTTTCCACCATGATTAGGCATGGATTAGACCGGCGGCCCAGGTGTTTCTCTAACACACATACATAACTCTGTGGACTTACAAGCTCCCCTTTCATTTCACACCAACAACATCCATAGACAAAAGAGCATGATATCAACTAGGTACAAAGTACAAGCGCAATGTTGAAAGCGTTCCCCATGACAACATGGTTCTGCTAATCCCCAACATATAAGTGCAAGCATATACAACATAGACGACACAATGGTTCAAGTTTATTAGGGGCCAGAAAAGTAAAGTGTGCCATCAAGTTCGTGAGAGCTTTAATCACTAGTTTTCTCATAACAAGTTTAATTCGGAAGGTAGATAAAAACATGAATATACTTGGAATAGCAAATGCCAATAGGTAGGTATGGTGGACTCTTTGGAATAACTTGGTTTTAGGAGTTGGATGCATGAGTGGAACTCATACTTGGTTGTGGAGGCTAGCAAAAGACTGGGAGCGACCAACTAAGAGAGCAATAATGGCCATAATCATGCAGAGTGACAAAACATCATTAATTAAAGCATAAAGTGATATTACAAGTCGAAAACTAAAGGATCATAAAGGCTATGGTGACTTGGGATAGTCATAACATGGTGTGAGCATGCGCCAAGTCATCCCAAATAAAGCATCAAAGGAGAATACCACAATACTATGCTTTAATATGCTAAATCAACGCATGATTCTTTCAAGGCACATTAAGCAATCTCAATTGTTTATAACATGTCATGCTACAAAAAAATTACTAAGCATAAAGCCAAAACAATATCAAGCATGACATGACAAAGCATAGGCCATAGTCAAAAAAAAGCTCTCTTTACCACTTAAGCATGAACTTTTCCTACTCTTTTCCAAACCAAACCAAACTATTTGAAAACTAATGTATGAAATAGGGGGTCCAACCAATTTATTCAGTTAAACTAAGCAAACCAAGCAAATGAAAAACCAAAAACAAAAACGAAGACGCTCCAAGAACAACACAACTGTGCATGAAACAATAAAAATGAAGTGTTTGGAAGAAACCTGGGATATTTATTGATGAAGAAGGGGATGCCAGCTTTGACGCTTGTACTTATTGGATATTTATTGGGGTGACACAGGTGGCATCCCCAAGCTTGAGCTTTAGTCCATTCTTCATCTCATTACATCATTCTCTGCATACACCTAAAATTTTCCATTCATACAAAACTTCACACAATCTTTATTAGCAACATTAGTGCACTCAAGATAATAAGTCTTTGGGTTCAGTTTCAACACCAATAAAACTTCCAATAAAACACAAGATACTGTAGCACTTCCCTCAAAAAGCTCAATTCCCCAAAGAGAACTCAAAAAGGAATCAACAAGAAGCAAATCTAAATAATGGTAGAAATCTGTCAAAACAGACCAGTAGGTAAAAACCAATTTTTTCGAAGACCTTCTGTTGCTCAAATCGAAAAGTGTTGAACTAGCGAAAGTTAGATAACAACCTGGGGCAGAAGCACAAATATTCATGCCTCAAAACAACGTACAGATAGTTTACACGAATTTTTACAGTGAAGCACAAAAATCTGTTTCGGGACAGCAACTTCCCCAAGCATTACTTCTCTCTCATTAGACGTTACACTTCGCACAAAAAGAAAATAAAAAAGAAAAGGAGCGGTTATTACAGAGGTTATTACAGAGGTAATAACTTCTAAGACTCATCTAAAACTTTTGGGTTATCTCCCAATAAGTATTTTTCTTTAACACCTTTAAGTTAGGCATAAAAAGCAAGAAAAAGAATCAAGTATTATCAAATGAAGAAGCATTAAGAGTAAATTTTGTTTTCATAGGATAGGCAAATATCTTCTTAGGGAAGTGTTCTATACCTTTCTTGAGTGGGAGTTGATATTTAATGGTGTCTTCTTTCGTATCAATAATGGCACCAACAGTTCTAAGAAAAGGTCTTCCCAAAGTAATAGGACAAGAAGCATTGCATTCAACATCCAAAATATAGAAATCAACAGGGACATAGGCATTGTTAACCATAATAAGAACATCATTAATACTCCCCATGAGTTTCGTTTTAGCATTATCATCAAGTGGGACATTTAAATAACAATCTTCCAATGGTGGCAAATCAAGCATATCATAAATCCTTCTAGGCATAATAGAAACTCTACTATCAAGATCACATAAAGCTTTGAAATCAAAATCATTCACTTTCATATTAATGATGGGTTCCCAACCATCTTCTAGTTTCATAGGAATAGAAGCTTTATATTTCATCTTTTCTTCTTTAACTTTTATGAGAGCATCAGTAATGTGTTTTGTAAAGGCCATATTCATAGTACTAGCATCAGGACTTTTAGCAAGCTTTTGTAGGAACTTAATTACTTCAGAGATATTGCAACCATCAAGATCAAAATCATAATTATCATCTATAGTAGTAGAGCTATTGTTTCCCATATTCCGAAGAATTTCAGCATTGTTATTAGAAAAGGTTCCATTGGGTTTACTAGCTTCAACATTAGTGGTAGTGATAGTAGAAACACTAATATTTCTAGCAACTTCATCTTCCCTTAACCACTTAGCATGTAATTCAGCTAATAATCTAACATTTTCATCAATTCTAACTTGTATGGCATTAGTAGTAGCAAAGGGATTTTCAATAGTTTCAGGTTTAACAGCCATTTTATTAATCAAGGAGGATTGTGCTTCAGAGAAAGATGATATATTTCTTTCAGCATTAGAAAGTTTCAATTGCAAACTAGGGATTTCCCTATTTAAACTCTCAAGTTGATGACTAATATTTTTCAAAATAGTAGATTGTTCCTCCATGGTTTTAGTAAATAATTTATTTTGCTTATATTGCATTTGCATGAAGTTTTTAGTGGCTCTTTCAACTTCTAAAATTCTTCCTTCACTAGGTATTCCAGGTTTGCCATGATAACCATAAGTATTATTAGGAGGGTAAGGCCTATAATTGTTATTATCATAAGCATTGTTGCCAAAATTATTATTTCTTATAAAGTTCACATCAATTTGCTCTTCTTGAGCAACCAAAGAAGCTAAGGGAACATGATTTGGATCAATATGAGCTTTCCCATTAACAAGCATAGACATAATAACATCAATTTTATCACTCAAGGAAGAGTTCTCTTCAACATAATTTACCTTCTTACCTTGTGGAGCTCTCTCAGTGTGCCATTTAGAATAGTTAACCATCATATTATCCAGAAGCTTTGTTGTAGCACCCAAAGTAATGGTCATAAAGGTACCTCCAGCAGCAGAATCTAGTAGATTTCTTGAAGAATGATTCAATCCTGCATAAAAGGTTTGGATAATCATCCAAGCAGTCGGTCCATGAGTGGGACAATTCTTTAGCAAAGATTTCATTCTTTCCCAAGCTTGAGCAACATGTTCATTATCAGATTGTTTAAACTTCATTATTTCACTTCTCATAGATATAATCTTAGCAGGAGGATAGTATTTTCCAATGAAAGCATCTCTGCATTTAGTCCAAGAATCAATACTATTTCTAGTTAGGGATTGCAACCATTCTTTAGCTTTTCCTCTCAAAGAGAAAGGAAACAATTTAAGCTTAATAATATCCCCATCTATATCCCAGGCTTGTTCGTCTATGGTACCAAAGTTCGCAGGCTAGTGCATGGCGGTACCTAAGTTGCCTGAAATTACCGCGTTTCGAAAAGTTGGGCCGCTAACTACTGAGAGGGGCCATTTCAAGGCAAACTCGTCTCACCCCTGCCAAATTCAAACATTCTGTTAAACCGCCCCGTGAAGTAGACGATCGGGACCCACATGTCGGTCATCTGTCCGTGACGCGGGCGCCAACGCGGCAACCTCTTAGGCAAATCGAGTAGCTAAGTGGATTGGATGCATTGACCAATTTCACAAATCCATTCCCACCTTTCCCCTAGCACCGGCGACGTAAGAATCCACCCTACAGGCAGGACGATCCCTTCGGACATTTGAATTTTGGGGCCAAGTTGATGCACCCAGTCGCTGATACCGAGATCCAATGGCGCATGTCGTAGCCGCTGTTGTGAGGCTCTAGCCTGCCTCCACCACCGACGAGCCGAGCAGTTCGGAGGATGGCAGATCCTACTATCAAGGAAGAAGAAGTTCTGGCTACAAGCGGGTGAGCTACCCTTCTCTTTGCTATTCGCACTAATTATAACTGCTAGCTGGCTACTGAACCTCAAATTGTTTGTTAGCCCAACGCTGACAAACATATTTTGTCCATAGTTTTCTGTCAAGTGGGATCTACGTGGACCCCCCCCCCTTACCTGGTTACGGTAGTCCTCTATAGGTATGACTCTAATGGCAAGTGGTATGGAAGCCATTGTTTCACGATGGAAGAAGCGCCTGCACAGATCTGCACTATATCTGGTATGGTTGCTGCTCTGCGTAATCATGTTGAATTATGGCCGAAGCAGACAGCAAAGTTCAGCTTCATGGATGAACGTGGCATCATGGTTCCTATAATGTGTGGCAGTCAGCTAATTGGGTTGATGAAAAGGTATGCTTCGGCTGCCATGTTTGACCTGAAATGTCATGTACTGGATGTGGAAGCTGCTGCAACTGGGAGTCGCCCTTCTATTCTTGGACAGGGTGGTTGCTTGAACCCAATTAGCTCCTGGTAAGCAAAGGTTGCTTGGGGTTCGCATGTTTGTGCTGAATTGTAATTTTTGTTTTATTTACTCTGTAGATATTGGGAAGTTATGCAACAGACTTGTTTCTTTGACAGGAAGCGCCGCAAGGTTAGAAACATGACTGTCGGGTTAGTCATTTTGCTGCCCGAAGAAATTAAAAACGAGTGGAAAGATGATGTTGGACATGATTCTGGTGCCCATTGTCCCGGCGATGCAGAGTACGTGAAGCTAAGAAAATTGGCACCGAGGAAGAGGAAGAAGGTAGGAAATGAAGAAGCCAGTGGACGTGAAGGCTTGGCACCCAGGCTGCGGAAGAAGGTTGCTGGCAATGAAGATGCATAGTAATGTGTTAAACTTGAACCTATATATGTAATTCTGTTAAATTCTGATCGCTCTGTGTGTGGCACGTTGCTGGGCGAAACAATCTACCCACATTCTCTGAGTAAAATGTACCATGACTATGGGTTTGGAAACGCCCGAGTCAGTAGTTGAATCCGAAATTGTGATTGTGCCATTGCTATCTGAAAACAAGGATCCACCGGTTCCACGATTGCTGAGGGGCAGGAGGTCTCCAAATATGACGGAATGTAAGTGGCACAGAAATAAAATATTTAAGCTGCCACACTCCATGAAGCAGCAACTTATTTCAGATGCTGCACAACAACGTGGCAACATAAACAACAATGTTCTCACCGATAATGCCTAGATGAGGAGGAAATCGGTACCACTTTCTGGCCTAATCTTGAGCCCGTCTATCTCACCGCCTCTCTGCTCCTGCATCCCCTACATCTGGCGAAGCTCCCGGATCTCCAGTAACCGGGTGCACGTGCTTCCACTTTATAAATTGTGGTTGTGCCATTTGCATGCGGCACAATCCACGTAGATTACGCTTAAACAAACCACCAATGTCAGAATACACTAGTAGAAAAGGTGTCTTTGGTCCACGGTCACGTTCCCAATCCGGGACAGAGATCTAAATCGAGGCAGAAATTGATCTAAATCACAAATTCTTCCACAAATTAATCGAGACAGAGATCTAAATCGAGGCATTTCATTACTTCAACCACAAATTCTTCTAAACAAAGGTGCGATTTCACATCCTACATTAATTCAACCACTAGTCAACTATTTCACTTCCGTTGCCACTGTCCACCGAGCCGACGGTTTCCTTGTCGCTGTCGGACGGAACCTCCACGATGTCCGCATTGTTCGTGAGACATAGCACCACTTCGCGTCGAGCGGTGGCGATGACGGTGTACTTGGTCCGTCCAGGGACGGACCAGAACCTCTCCCGCCCTTCTCGGTTGCGGAGATCCCGGTGCACCACGCGCCTATCAATGATGTTGTTGCCAATCTTGGCCTTCCGCTCCTTCTTGAACAGCGCCGGCCAGTACGGGCTGGCCGCCGCGTACCAGGGCAGCGCCCTCTTCCACGCGGGCATCTGGCGGCGACGCGTCGCGATTTCGCTCTCCATCTCGGCTCGGCCAGGGAGCGGAGCCACCGACACCCCCACGGAGCTGATGCGCCATTCGTGGGGCACCGTCACGGCTGGCGGCGCGAGGATGTCGAAGTTCGCGAACATCACTGCCTCGTAGAAGTTTAGATCGGGCATCTCCATGGCGGCGCGGTGGAGATTGGAGAGGACGAGCGGGTGGACGACCAAGCGACATGTTGTGGCGCCTCCTATTTGTACACGAGGACGACGAAGCGACGGGCGGAATATCCAAGGGGCATTGGTCAAAAAAAAAGAAGTAATGTGGGGTCAGACAAAAGAAGTAATGCAGGGTCAGAGCAATTTTTTTCCTCCCTGGAATCCGGGACCAATAGTTCAGACCGCTAGGTCAACAAGTACAACTATTACAACTTAAAAAGGCACGGAGCTTATGCTAAATAGAACTAGTTATCACACATCTCCTTGATCTTCCTAATCTTAGCCCGATGCGCATCTTCCTGCGAGAGCAAGGATCGAATCATCTGCTCCTTCCTTTTAGCATCTTCCTTGCACAGCTTCAATTGTTTCACTGCATTTTTCCTCATGCACTTGTCAATACTCGTAGTTGTGTACTGCAGGACTTTGGCCTGGTGGAGATTATTCCTTGCTTGAGTCAGTTAGCCTTCAGGGCCAACACCGCGTCCCTCTCCTTCTCGACTTTGCTAACCTTGTATTACACCCACCTGAGATCTCGCTTATGCTTGGTCGTGTCAACTGGTTCCCATAGCTTCATCTCAACACTATCAAGAAGTGAGCTGAATACGGTTTCTTTCAACTCGACAGTCATTTCCCATAGTTTGTCCAGCGTTTTCTGCATCGATTTGGGCCACTCTGGATCTACCCATTTGACAACACCGCAACTTCCGCCTTGCATCATTGCACGATGTCCTTGACACTGTAGAAACCTCCTGCCTATGTTTCGTCCTTCGAACGCTACAAATTTAGCAGGCACATATCCATGTTTACATACCAGAGGGCTGTCTTCATCCGCTAAACCGTGATAGTCAGAGTCATACATCATCTGGTTGTCCTAACACATCATACGCGCATGAGTAAACAGATTAGATCTAGCTCAAAAAATAGATAACTATCCACAGATGATAGAAATAGAGATGAGACGACTCACATCAAAATCACCGTCCTTGTCGTCACGACGCGTTTCCTCGCTGTCTCCCCTTGAACCCATGGCGAGAGGGGAGGGGGGTGGCTGCCGGAGAGGGGATTGGGATGGAGGCGCCATCGGCTTGCGGCTACGGCAGGATGGGAGTGAAGTGGGGAAAGTGGCTTCGAGGGTAAGGAAGAGAAGTACAAGGAGGAAGAGAAGTAATGGGGACGTGACACTGGGATGTGGCCCACTGAACTCGTGAGACGTGACACTCGCAACAGGGGAGCGCCTGGTGTTGCCAGTTTGTCCAGAGCAAGCGTGGCCAATCATGCCGCAGAACATCCTACTCGCGGATCGCTCTCATGAAGACCATCCCAATCGTCCAAGCGCCCCAATCGAACGGTATGTAACAATCGTCAAGAAGAACAACTGTGTTAGGGTGTGCCTTCTAGAAGACTCGGTCTAACGGCTACCCATGCAATGACACCGGTGTATCCATGTGTGGTTTGTAAAAAGAACAAACATGCAATCACACTAGGTGGATCCATATGTGGTTAATGGAAGTAACAGACATGCAATGACTCTAGTTGTGATTCATGAAAAGAACAGACATGCAATGACACTGGTGGATCCATGTGTGGTTCATGAGAATAACACACATCCAATGACACTTGTGGACTCTAGATGTGGTTCATGAAAAGAACAGACATGCAATGACACTGGTGGATCCATATGTGGTTTGTCTAGAGGAACACACATGCAATGACACTGGTTCTGGTTCATGAAAAGAACAGACATGCAATGACACTGGTGGATCCTTATGTGGTTTGTGAGAAGAATAAACATGCAATGACACTGGTGGATCCTTATGTGGTTCATGAAAAGAACTAACATGCAATGACACTGGGTGTGGTTCATGAAAAGAACTGACATGCAATGGCACTGGGTGTGGTTCATGAAAAGAACAGACATGCAATGACACCAGTGGATCCATGTGTGGTTTATGGAAGTAACAAACATGCAATGACTCTAGTTGTGGTTCATGAAAAGAACAGACATGCAATGACACTGGGTGTGGTTCATGAAAAGAACAGACATGCAATGACACTGGGTGTGGTTCATGAAAAGAACAGACATGCAATGACTCTAGCTATGGTTCATGAAAAGAACACACATGCAATGACACTGGGTGTGGTTCATGAAAAGAACAGACATGCAATGACACTGGTGGATCCTTATGTGGTTTGTTTAGAGGAACAGACATGCAATGACACCGGTGGATCCATGTGTGGTTCATGAGAAGAACACGCATCCAATGACACTGGTAGATCCTTATGTGGTTCATGAAAAGAACAGACATGCAGTGACACCGGTGGATCCTTATGTGGTATGTCTAGAGGAACACACATGCAATGACACCGGGTGTGGTTCATGAAAAGATTAGACATGCAATGACACGGGTGGATCCTTATGTGGTTTGTTTACAAGAACACACATGCAATGACACTGGTCTGGTTCATGAAAAGAACATACATGCAATGACACTGGTGGATCCTTATGTGGTTTGTTTAGAAGAACAGACATGCAATGACACCGGTGGATCCATGTGTGGTTCATGAGAAGAACACACATCCAATGACACTGGTGGATCCTTATGTGGTTCATGAAAAGAACTGACATGCAGTGACACTGGGTGTGGTTCATGAAAAGAACAGACATGCAATGACACCGGTGGATCCATGTGTGGTTCATGAAAAGAACACACATGCAGTGACACCGGAGGATCCTTATGTGGTTTGTCTAGAGCAACACACATGCAATGTCACTTGGTGTGGTTCATGAAAAGAACAGACATGCAATGACACTGGTGGATCCTTATGTGGTTTGTGAGAAGAATAGACATGCAATGACACTGGTGGATCCTTATGTGGTTCATGAAAAGAAATGACATGCAATGACACTAGGTGTGGTTCATGAAAAGAACTGACATGCAATGACACTTGGTGTGGTTCATGAAAAGAGCAGACATCTAATGACACCGGTGGATCCATGTGTGGTTTATGGAAGTAACAGACATGCAATGACTCTAGCTGTGGTTCATGAAAAGAACAGACATGCAATAACACCGGGTGTGGTTCATGAAAAGAACAGACATGCAATGACACTGGTGGATCCTTATGTGGTTTGTTTAGAAGAACACACATGCAATGACACTGGGTGTGGTTCATGAAAAGAATAGACATGCAATGACACTGGGTGAACCATATGTGGTTTGTTTAGAGGAACAGACATGCAATGACACCGGTGGATCCGTCGCGGGTTCATGAGAAGAACACGCATCCAATGAAACTGGTGGATCCTTATGTGGTTCACGAAAAGAACTGACATGCAGTGACACGGGGTGTGGTTCATGAAAAGAACAAACATGCAATGACACTGGGTGTGGTTCATGAAAAGAACAGACATGCAATGACTCTAGCTGTGGTTCATGAAAAGAACACACATGCAATGACACTGGGTGTGGTTCATGAAAAGAACAGACATGCAATGACAATGGTGGATCCTTATGTGGTTTGTTTAGAAGAACACACATGCAATGACACTGGGTGTGGTTCATGAAAATAACAGACATGCAATGACACTGGTGGATCCTTATGTGGTTTATTTAGAGGAACATACATGCAATGACACCGGTGGATCCATGTGTGGTTCATGAGAAGAACACACATCCAATGACATTGGTGGATCCTTATGTGGTTCATGAAAAGAACTGGCATGCAGTGACACTGGGTGTGGTTCATGAGAAGAACACACATCCAATGACACTGGTGGACTCTAGCTATGGTTCATCAAAAGAACAGACATGCAGTGACACCGGTGGATCCTTATGTGGTTTGTCTAGAGGAACACATATGCAATGACACTTGGTGTGGTTCATGAAAAGAACACACATGCAATGACATTGGTGGATCCATGTGTGGTTCATGAGAAGAACACACATCCAATGACACTAGTGGATCCTTATGTGGTTCATGAAAAGAACTAACATGCAATGACACTAGGTGTGGTTCATGAAAAGAACTGACATGCAATGACACTAGGTGTGGTTCATGAAAAGAACAGACATGCAATGACACCGGTGGATCCATGTGTGGTTCATGAAAAGAACATACATGTAGTGACACTGGTGGATCCTTATGTGGTTTCTCTAGAGGAACACACATGCAATGTCAGTGGGTGTGGTTCATGAAAAGAACGGACATGCAATGACACTGGTGGATCCTTATGTGGTTTGTGAGAAGAACATACATGCAATAACACTGGTGGATCCTTATGTGGTTCATGAAAAGAACTGACATGCAATGACACTGGGTGTGGTTCATGAAAAGAACTGACATGCAATGACACTGGGTGTGCTTCATGAAAAGAACAGACATGCAATGACACCGGTGGATCCATGTGTGGTTTATGGAAGTAACAGACATGCAATGACTCTAGCTGTGGTTCTTGAAAAGAACAGACATGCAATGACACCGGGTGTGGTTCATGAAAAGAACAGACATGCAATGACACTGGTGGATCCTTATGTGGTTTGATTAGAAGAACACACATGCAATGACACTGGGTGTGGTTCATGAAAAGAACACATATGCAATGACACTGGGTGTGGTTCATGAAAAGAACAGACATGCAATTACACTGGTGGATCCTTATGTGGTTTGTCCTCACGAACAGACATGCAATGACACCGGTGTATCCATGTGTGGTTCATGAGAAGCACACACATCCAATGACACTGGTGGATCCTTATGTGGTTCATGAAAAGAACAGACATGCAGTGACACCGGTGGATCCTTATGTGGTCTGTCTAGAGGAACACACATGCAATGACACTTGGTGTGGTTTATGAAAAGAACAGATATGCAATGACTTATGTGGTTTGTTTAGAAGAACAGACATGCAATGACACTGGTGGATCCTTATGTGGTTCATGAAAAGAACTGACATGCAATGACATTGGGTGTGGTTCATGAAAAGAACTGACATGCAATGACACTGGGTGTGGTTCATGAAAAGAACACACATGCAATGACACTGGTGGATCCATGTGTGGTTCACGAGAAGAACAGACATGCAATGACACTGGTGGATCCTTATGTGGTTCATGAAAAGAACTGACATGCAATGACACTGGGTGTGCTTCATGAAAATAAGTGGCATGCAATGACACTGGGTGTGGTTCATGAAAAGAACAGACATGCAATGACACCGGTGGATCCATGTGTGGTTTATGGAAGGAACACACATGCAATGACACCGGGTGTGGTTCATGAAAAGAACAGACATGCAATGACTTATGTGGTTTGTTTAGAAGAACACACATGCAATGACACTGGGTGTGGTTCATGAAAAGAACAGACATGCAATGACACTGGTGGATCCTTATGTGGTTTGTTTAGAAGAACACACATGCAATGACACTAGGTGTGGTTCATGAAAAGAACAGACATGCAATGACACTAGGTGTGGTTCATGAGAAGAACACACATCCAATGACACTGGTGGATCCTTATGTGGTTCATGAAAAGAACTAAAATGCAGTGACATTGGGTGTGGTTCATGAAAAGAACAGACATGCAATGACACCGGTGGATCCATGTGTGGTTCATGAAAAGACATGCAGTGACACCGGTGGATCCTTTTGTGGTTTGTCTAGAGGAACAGACATGCAATGTCACTGGGTGTGGATCCATGTGTGGTTTATGAGAAGAACACACATCCAATGAACTCTAGTGTATCTATCTTGGCATAATTTGATGTATTCCACGATGTATTTCATTGTACAAGACACTTTCCATTTTTATACTACTCAGTTTTGCCCTTGGTTTTATGTGATACTACTTAGTTTTGCCCTCCCCCCTCTCTCTCTATCTTTCGTAAAAGCCCAAACCTGTGATCACCCTATCTACTACTCCCTGATTGGTTGTCACATTTGTCACACGGATCGTGTGCACCAATCGTTGATTCTGTGTGATCCAACGATGATCGTTGCACACTCGTGCCCTTCACAGTACAGCGTGAGATAGCACGGACGTCTCCCTCTACGAGACTTCTACAGGAAGGAACACGATGTCGTCCATGGAAAAAGTCGTCGAGCGGTCATGTCAAGTTGAATCAAGTCTGAAAAGCCTACTACCGCTACTACAACTCATGCACAGGGCAACAAGGTCATCGAGTGCACGGTTGTCGACGGGATGCTGCAATTTATTGCCACTTGATTTTAATAAGACATCCCATTTTTACGCAGCACTCTCAATCTCACTTCCAACTGGGCCCTACCGCTAGTAACTTCCATGAGTCAAGGGCCCCCCTCGATTAGATCTAACGTTGCTAGAAATTAGTTCCGCGCCACTTGCATGCAGTGGAATCGAGGTCTGCCATGAGCGTGTTTTCAATGCAGCTCTAAAGTGGAGATCGTGGTTGTTTCAAAAAAAAGGGTGGAGATCGTGGTAGCCCCCTGCCCACCACACGTGTCCACTCGAGGACTACAAACGGTCAGGTGTTTATAACCCCCCTCGACCTTCTTCTTCCATGAGCTCGTGTCATTTCCCCCCAGTCTGTCTAGTCCCAAGACCCCAATCTACACCTGCCGCGCGTGCCTAAGCTCCCTCGTTTGCACTACCTATTTCCCTTGGTGTGCCATGAAGCGTATGCTTGGAGATGATCCAGAGGTGAAGCCAGTTGAAGGCGTAGCAGCAGATGGCTCGGTCGTCGCCAAGCAGGCGGAGGCATCTTCTCCGGGCACGAACGCTGCTTGTCGCCGCGCCGTTGAGGGTGCGAGCTCATCCGTCCAGCCAGTAGTCGTCGCCGCCGAGAAGCAGGTGGTAGCGGTCGCTGCCGAGCAGCAGGTGGTAGCCGTCGCTGCCAAGCAGTAGGTGGTAGCCATCGCCGCCGAGCAGCAGGTGGCCGACAACGTCGTGGTGCCAGCGGTAGATCTAGATGGGGGGCAGGCGGCAGGCGGAGGCAATCCGGTGATCTACATCGACGACCCCATCACCGTTCAAGAAATCTTCAACGCAATCGCAGAGAATGATGAGTTCGAGGAGGAGGTCCCTGATGAGGAGTCTGAGGTACTACATTGCTAGCTTCTCTAGTCGCAGCCGCAGTTTTCACTGTTCATACATAGGATTTGCTCAATCGTGAACAAATTCTTTTGCTCTTGAAGTAGGGTAGTATATATATGATTCGATCGGTTGATTGGTGCATCTGCCATCTAGTCAAAAAAACCCAATCCGTCTAGTCACAAAACCCCAATCTGCTCATCTGCCATCTAGTTGAGTTTGCTAGTTGAGTGCTGATTTCGATACATAGCAGGCCTATAACATTACATTTCTATTCCTTACTGACCCTTTTGCCCCAAAATAGTGCAAGGGCATCTGATGGTGTAGTTTTCTTAGGGATGGTTAGTGAACCTGAGGCAGGAATGCACATAGACAAAATAGGTTGTGCTGTTGGTATTTTAGTTCTCCGACTCCATCGCTGAAAAAAATGAGACCCTAATTTTTCTCTCATATGGAACCTAAATATATAATATTTGTATTGTTTCTGATCTATGAATGCGTTGTATGATGCATTTGTATATCCCTGGATATTGTTTTATACGATTACATTTCAATTTCTTATTGTGGCCAATGATTCAAATTTGCCCCAAAGAGAGGCAGACACATTGGTGTCAAATTTTTTCAGGGATGAGTGAGCGAACCTAGGGCCATGTACAAGATCAATATAAGTTGTGCAATTGTTACTTGGTTCGCTTACGCCATCTCTGTAGAAACTTATGAGGCTGCAATCTTTATTCTACATTCATAGAACTATGATATTTGAATTATCTATTCCATGCATTCATAGTGTATAAGAATTACATTTTAGTTTGTCACCGAGGCCGATGATTGAAATTTGCCCCAAAAGAGTTCAAGGGGAGACACGTATGATGGTGTCGTGTTTTAGGGATGGGTTGGTGAACCTGAGGCAGCAATGCACACAAACAATATAGGTTGTGCTGTTGGTACTTTAGTTCTCCAACTCCATCTCTGAAACAAATTATGAGGCCCTTGATTTATTCTCATAAGGAACTACATATATAATCCTTGAATTGTTTCTGATCTTTTAATGATTGGTATGATGCATATGTATATGCATGGTTTTGATCATAAGTATCTTTAACATGTACCTGAAGATTTATTGTTTGGTTTTTTATTTATAATTACAATATTTAGGCTTGTTTTTGTACCTGACTATGTATATCCCTGAATATTGTTTGGTACGATTACATTTCAATTTCTTATTGTGGCCAATGATTCAAATTTGCCCCAAAGAGAGGCAGACACATTGGTGTCAGATTTTTTCAGGGATGAGTGAGCGAACCTAGAACCATGTACAAGAACAATATAAGCTATGCAATTCTTACTTGGTTCGCTGACTCCATCCCTGAAGAAACTTATGAGGCCACAATCTTTATTCTACATTCATAGAACTATGATATTCGAATTATCTATTCCGTGCATTCATAGTGTATAAGAATTACATTTTAGTTTGTCACCAAGGCCGATGATTGAAAATTCGCCCCAAAAGAGTTCAAGGGGAGACACATATGATGGTGTCGTGTTTTAGGGATGGGTTGGTGAACCTGAGGCAGCAATGCACACAAACAATATAGGTTGTGTTGTTGGTACTTTGGTTCTCCAACTCCATCTCTGAAATAAATTATGATGTCCTTGATTTATTCTCATATGGAACTACATATATGATCCTTGAATTGTTTCTAATCTTTTAATGATTGGTATGATGCATATGTATATGAATGGTTTTGATCATAAGTATTTTTAACATGCACCTGAAGATTAGTTGTTTGGTTTTTTATTTATAATTACAATATTTAGGCTTGTTTTTGTACCTGACTATCTATATCCCTGAATAATGTTTTGTACGATTACATTTCAATTTCTTATTGTGGCCAATTATTCAAATTTGTCCCAAAAGAGAGGCAGACACATTGGTGTCAGATTTTTTCAGGGATGAGTTAGTGAACCTAGGGTGATGTACAACAACATTACAGGTTGTGCAATTGTTACTTGGTTCACCTACTCCATCCCTGAAGAAACTTATGAGGCCCCTAGATTTATCCTACATTCACTCTGATGCAATTATTTGTCATTGTGTTGAGATGAAATGATATATGAACCGATCAAACTATTGATGAGATGCTTTATCTTTGATATCCACGGATATATTGTCTTACATATACATGTTGTCAATTCTTGAGTTGTAATACAATTCAATCATATGTATGAGTTCTAAGTTATGTTCTTAAAAATCAACAGGAGGATGATGATGAAGTGGACGATAGCAAGGTATCCAGGGACAACAAGAGCCGCTACGTGCTGAGGCGGTTACGATGTGGGCTAATCCGTTTCCACCGTAGGGGGAGACTGTTTTGCCCATTCTGTGGCAAAGCAATCAACGTGGACCTCAACAGCATGATCCAGCTCGTGGAGGGCGTTGGCAGAGGTGGAGGCAGAAGGCATAGGCCGATTACCTTGGCACGGCACGCAGCCTACGGAAAATTCCTCCGGGAGTATGTCAGGACTGGCATGTATCCCATTGACTAGGCTGTTGCCCTCGCCGATAAACCCCGCCTGCTAGGCGCCTGTCCCGGCCTCCTGCTGTAGCCCCTGCTTTTATTTTGTTCTAGTTAATTATCACCTGTGTGTGGCATGTAAGACAATATATCTGTGGTGTCTCTGGTGAACCTTCTATATTAATCTACTCCTTTATATGGAGTGCCTTAAAGTTTCTAGTGTTCAATTATATTTACTGATCATGCTCATGCACACTACAAAATATTTCTAGTGCTCGATTATATTATAATTGTCAAGAAATACATCAACAAGTTAAATTGGTCAAAATTTTGTATTGAAGTAACTAAATGTATCACACACATAATAAACTAGAAACTAAAATCTAGTTCAAACACATAATGTATCACCACCACTTGTTGTCGTCCTTGACTTGCTTCCCCTTCAACCGCTTGATGTCGCCACCGTCCCAAGATCCCTGCTCGTCCTAAAACCGCTTCCTGTCCTCCTCGCGCTTCTTCTCCTGGGATAGCTTGCAACCAGGGCATAGCTCTCTCGCGAAAAAACCCGCCTTAACCATCCCATCTTTCATGCTAATGAGCTGATTGTACAACTCGTACGCCATGTAGGCGTCTCTGGCTGCATACTCGAGGCGCACCTGGCTCATCGGCTTCCACTCCCAGTAGTCGTGATCGAGTCGCTTCAATTTCTTTAGTTTTTCATAGGATTTATCGATGATTTCCGCTGCCAGATCACCCATGCCATCCTTCACTGGGTATGATTTGATCTTGTACAGATTTTGGATGTCGATGTGGTGCCCCTCTTGGATTTTTATCAATGCACGAGAAAGCATAATTGTGTCATTTGTGATATCCACGCTAGTGAAAGTTATCCCTTTCCTATACAAGAACTCGACCAGAGCCGGACAATGCATCTTAGTTGGTTTACTCCTGCACTTAGATGGTTCTAGGGATCTAAGGGAACAAGTGATGCAGAAGTGGTGATCTCAAATTTAAATTTCACATACCTGCAGAAGTGGTAAACGAGGACCTCCTCATGTATGGTGATTTGCACGACAGCGATCTCTTGTGGAGGATTTTTTTCGCTTATTTGCACGGGTGTACTCCAAGTCTAGCCCCACAAACTTGTGCTTCTCTTTCTCAAGAAATTGCTCAAACTCCGTAGAGTTGTCTCCACCGCTTCATCATTTGTGTACACCATCACAAAGTCGTGGTGCCATGGGCAGGGACCAAGTGGGTCTCTGTTGTGCGTTTCCCATCGTCCATGCCTGCAAGGAAATGGGTGAAAGGAAATGCCTGCAAGGAACTGCCTGCGAGAGGAAGAAGAAGATGAACCGGCGGTTCCAGAACAGAGGAAGAAGAAGCGCCCAGGAAAAACTGCAGAGGAATGACTGTAGAAGAAACGTGGTAACTGCAACTTTTGGTTCGAGAACTCTCTGTGGTTACGTGGAGATCATGGCAGTGCCGCCGGTTCAACAAGTGGGGCCAGTTCCTGCGAGAATATGAAATTAGTTGTGCATTTTTCTATGCGAGAAATTGAGAGAAATCATTTATATTTTGTCTTTCATAATTAAACACAATGAAGTTGGCACAGCCCAAGAGATTTGAACAAAAGAGATTTGCTAGTTTAACATACAACAACACTTACAGGCCCAACATGGCAGAACTTGGAGAGCCCCAGAACTTGAGCTACCACAGAGACCTCGGCAGAGGTGGCAGAATTGGTGCGGGTGCAACCACGGCGACGGCGAGCTCGGATTCTAGAGGAGGAAAACAGAACCGAGCATGGTCGACAAGGTGATAGATCTCACCGGGAACCAATTATCGTCCCCGCACCGTGCCATGGGTGCGTCCATGGTGAGGGCGAGCTCCGACTCGGGATGGGGAGGAGAGCGAGGCCGAGCAACTTCGTCACGTCCCAGCTCTGCGTCATGGCCGCGACCACAGATTGCCGCTCCGGGGAAGAAAACGCGCAATGGATGCAGGCGCCAACGTTGCAAGCCTACAGGGAGGAGAGCTGGGCCGAGCAGGTTCGTCCACGTCCCAGCTCCGCGCCATGGCTGTGACGCCCCACATATTGCCGCTCCGGGGAAGAAGAAGACGCGTAATGGATGCAGGCGCCAACGCTGCAAGCCTAATTGACACCTAAGCGACGGGAGCGACAGGAGCGACTTAACGACGAGAACTGACAGGGGGGCCAACTTGACGGCCATTAGCCTGATTTTTTGTATTGAAACGTAAAGTTGAATTCGTGCTAAAAAGACCCTCTGAGTATTTGGCACATCAACTGTAGTCATCGCGGATGATTTCAGGGAACTTGGGTACCGCGTTGCCTGGACACCCCAACTTTCGGGCCGCAAAATGATATTCTCCTATATCCCTATGCTTTTGCATCTCACAAAGTTCAAAAGTTATTAAGATGAGCAGTAGCATCTTCAGTACCAATATTAGAAAATTGTTCTCTCATAACAAGATTGAGTAAAGAAGGTTTAATTTCAAAGAAAGTAGCTTCAGAAACAGGTGGAGCAATAGGTGTGCACATGAAATCATTGTTGTTGGTGCTGGTGAAGTCACACAACTTAGTGTTTTCAAGAATAGTCACTTTTTGTGTTATAAAGAAAGCAAACTAGTACAACTAATTTTTTTTGTGTTTTTGGATAAAGAAACAAGCAAAAAAGCAAAAATAAACTAAGCAAAACAAAAACAACAAAGTAAGAGATTGGTTATGAGGGACTCCTCTTGTGAAGATGTCCTTGACTCCCCGGCAACGGTGCCAGAAAAGTACTTGCTGACTCGTGGTTGATATCGAGCTCGTTGGGGAACCCCAAGAGGAAGGTATGATGAGCACAGCAGTAAGTTTCCCTCAGTTATGAAACCAAGGTTATCGAACCAGTAGGAGTAAGGAAACACCTCCAAGGTGTTGTTTCCAACTTGGAATCCTGCACAACACAACCACAGAACTTTGCCCCTAACTTACAGTGAGGTTGTCAATCTCACTAGTTGTGCTGAAAACAAAGGATTAAACGTATTGTGTGGAAGAAAGTAATAGCTTGCAGAAAGTAAACAAAAAAATAGTAAACAGTTGTAGATTGATGGTAAAAGAAAGGACCGTGGTCCATAGTTCACTAGTGGTGGTTCTCCTTAAGATAGATGACATGTTGGGTGAACAAATTACAGCGGGGCAATTGACAAACATCGAGAAAGCATACATGCATATACTAATCATCTTGACTCCTATGAGATTTGATTGGGCATTACAACATTATACATAGACCGTAATTCGACTGCATCTATGACTAATAATCCACCTTCAGGTTATCATCCGAACCCCCTCCAGTATTAAGTTACAAGCAACAGATAATTGCATTAAGCATTGCATGTAAAGTAAACAATACGATTGTTCTATGAACAAAGGATTGCTGTTTTCTCCCTAGTAGCAACAGCACATCTAGTACCTTAGAGATTTATGTCACTTCCCCAGATTACTAGAGGCATGAACCCACTATCGAGCATAAATACTCCCTCTTGGAGTTTCTAGCATCTACTCGGCCAAGATATCTTCTAACAACAGAGAGCATGCAAGATCACAAATAACAAAGACATGATAGAATCAATAATCAATCTGAAATAGCATCTCAATATCCATCGGATCCCCACAAACACAACATGTAGGATTACAAATAGATGATCTTGATCATGAACGGAGCTCACAAGATCTAAACATGGTATCACAAAGGAGAAAAACCAACCATCTAGCTACTACATGGACCCGTAGTCCAAGAATGAACTACTCACGCATCACACCAGAGGCTTGCATGGTGATGAAGAAGGCCTCTAGGGTGAATTCTCCCCTCCGGCAGGGTGCCAGGAAGAGCTTCAGATCCCTCCCGATCTAGGGATGGAGATGACGACGACTACAGACTCTTTCATGGATTTGATCAGGTACTTAGGGTTTCTATATTGGAGGCAATATATAGGCGAAAGGGGAGGTCGAGAGGGTGCCCTAGACTGGCACGGCCAGGCCCGTAGCGACCACTGTGTGGTGGCTGGCCCTTGGCCCCTCTCCGTCTCGTATTTTGGCTCTATGTCCCCCTCGGTGAAATATTGACTTTGGCTTTTGTCCCGTCCAATTTCGAGAATATTCATTTTCTGACTTTCCTGGAACCAAAAACAGCAGAAAATAGGCAGCTGACACTGTGACATCTTGTTAATAGGTTAGTCCAAGAAAGTGTATAAAAAGTACTCCAAAGTGTGGACAAAACATAAGAAAGTAGATATAAACCAAGCATGGAACATCAAAAATTATAGATACGTTTGCAACGTATCAATGATGTGACTTGACCTTGACTGATGTCAGGTTACGTTAGAGACCAAGTTCCAGCTTGATTTGAATTTCAAGACGGAAAACTAGGTAATGTACTCACAGGTCTGACTCAATTTGAGACTCGGATCCTACCTTTTCTTTTGAGTTTCAGGAACCCTTCAAGATTCTGCAAGCCGAAGATAGTTAGATGATGAAATCCTACTCTGGATCTTGGAGGCTTCCGGGGGCTACTGTTGGTGATATAATTTCCGGGTATACCCACTGTGACTCGCTGACCAGGGTGGCCCACTTCGGGTTAGAGCTTTGCTTCACGGGCGGCCCAGTCAGGGAGAGAAGACGGAGGTCCATCCGGCTATGGAAAGGCCCAGAAGACTTACCAACTTAGGCCTGCTTAGTTACTTGTAGTCCAAGATGTACTCTATAACTGACTCTTAGTCGTAGCCGGATAGGTCTCTCCTGTAACCCTAGGCCGGATATCTATATAAGCCGTCCTAGGGACCAGCCTTTAGGGCACCCACAATCTACAACCTCAACTCACACAGACGAACCTCTCTTGTAATCTGTACTTTCGGCTCTGCCGTACTACTAGATTGCTAGTAGGAGTAGGATCCGTCCAAAGCCGGCGGTTTCAAACCTGGGTAAAGCTTGTGTGCTCACTGTCCCGGAATACCGTCGCCTCACACCCTCTTTCTCCACACGCCTTGAGTACCCCCTCTCGGCGTACATGTCTCCAATCCGATGATAGTCTTGGTGTCCATTGATGCGACTGGTGTTGGTCGACTCCGTTGGAGGACCCGATCAAATAGCTCGATGCGGTCGACGTTCTTGTAAGCTGCAGAAAACATAAAGAATTATGAAGTACTTATATCTTGTAAAGAATATTTGCATGTTGGCTTGTAAAGTAAAATTCTGGTGCCAATCGGGTCAACACTTTCGCACTGTATGCTAGGACTTTTCGTTAGTCTGATTACCCTTAGTCTCAGTGCCTTTCCGAGGTACTCAGAGTTCAAGAATTCGATGATCAGGCAGAATCAGCTACTCAGGCTATCGCGTATGAGGTGCTCGAGTGCGCGGAGTCGATGACACATTAGGTTAGTCGAAGAGGGCACAACCCCTGAGTGTATCGAGTACGAGTTAAAAAGGAATTGGCTCTAAGTAGAGGGCAACTTAGCTTTATTATTAGTTGTCGTGGACAAAGTCGATGCGACCACGGATGAAGTCGACGCGGCAACGGGTCCCGTGGTGAACAAAGTAGATGTCGTAGCAGGATGCTAAAGCCAATAATTGCTGCAGATCGTCGTAGTCGAGGATTGCATCAGGTCGCCACAGCCGAATACTGCAGCGGGTCACAGGTGGAATCAGCACAGCACCCGGGCACAGAGTCAATGCAATCAGACATAGTCCTCACAGCGGGGTCACTGGATTTTTGTTTGGAGGGAGGCGATGTAGCGGCGGACATGATCGCTGGGTTTTTGTTGGAGGAGTCGACGTGGAGCCGATCCAACTTTTTTGTCGGATGAAGTTGGTAGCGAAGCCGATTGGACCTTTAGCCAAACGAAGTCGGCATCAAAGGTGGAGGTGGAGACAAATTCATCCGTGATAAAGCAACAAACAAACGGGCTTCAAAGAAATCTGTACATCCATTTTTCTGCTGAATTAATGTGGTAAACCGCGGAACTCCTCCAGGTGCAGCTCGATTCGGATACAACACATCCAGGTGGTCTGGCACAAACCGTAACCTAGCGCCCTTAGACGGCCTCGCGATTGTCCGTCCAGCATCGGGACTTCAACGAAACAGACCAGCAATAGTGTTCGAGACGGTTGGTGGTGAATATGAGAATCAACCCGACTACTGCCAGCCTTTCACGTCGAATTGATCCGATGGATAATCAAGACAGATCTTTAAGTTGCAACTTGCAGACGCCGATCTTGAGGAGAAACACAACGAAGAGGTTGAACCAACCGATGATGATTTTGTCGTAGTTGAAGACCCGATGAACATTAGATCCATCCCAGCATCAAGGGAGTCGAAGGCCGGGCAGGTTATTGGTGAGTGGGTGGTGAAGTTGAAGGAACCGAGGCAGATCTGTTCCCCTAGAGCCGTTGAATCGTAGATCGCCGGTGATGGAGCCACCGAAGTCACAATATCGGCGCACGAGCTTCCCACAAACGGCTCCAATTGACGTGGGGTTAACACGTCAATTCCCATAGTTTATGGACTTGGGTTTTGAAGAAGAGCGACACGCTGGAGACTTCATTGGCTAACAGATAAACAACACGGGGACACGAGGTTTACCCAGGTTCAGGCCCCCGGTGGGAAAACCCTACTCCTGCTTGTCTGCTTATAATTGGAGGAATCGAAGGTTACAATGTCGTTGATAGCTGTGGATGCGTAGATTGGGTCTAGCGGGTGTATGTGCTAGGGTTTGTGATGTCTAGATCTATTGTGGCGTGCCCCTTCTCGTTGGACCCTCCTAGCCTTTATATATGGTGAGGCTAGGTCTCGGGTACCAATACGAGTTGGTTACAAGTAAGAGTTTGTATATAGTCTAGTCTTGGACTTTCCTTATCTTATTCTGCCAGGTCTGTGTTCTTGTAGACTTCGCACCACCCGAATCGTCATGGGCTTCGTGGACCTTGGCAGGTCGTCAAATGGGCCTTCCGTTGGGCCACACCAGGTAGGCTATAGTCGGGTGCCTGTTGGGCATACCTATGTCAAACCCCACTTCCCCTTCCGCAGCTCTGCCCCGACGCACCACCTAGGGTAATATGGCCCCGCCTAAGCAGCCGCGGCCGCCCCCAAAACTTGGGTATTTGCCCCCTCTAAGGCAGGCCATGCAGCTCTACTTTAAGGCCGGTCTCCCATTGGCATCCTAGACGAATGATTTCGCACAATGTGCTGCATTGGCGACGAGCAGAGCCAAGAGAGCGCTAAGGAGAAAGCGTGTGGCGGCATTATCGCGTGATCTACGCAGGGGGAACGAGGTACATCTCAATGTGTTCATGGGAGCATGCCCCCGAGGGTACAAAACCTCGAATAGGGCAGCGCCAAGGTCTAGGAACTCTCATGTCCATGCTTCAGCATGGGCGACCTTACCATAGTGGGGGCTAGGAACACACCGTCTGCGGAAAATACGATCCATCCAGCGCACCATCGGAGGCCATACCACGTTGGTGAGAATCCATCTACACCCAGCTTGTTGGATTGTTCGATAGATGGAGCTGACGGCAGGAAATAGCTCAGCGTTAGAATTTAGGTTCCAATTCACACGGACCTACGATACCTGCCATGAGATGCCGAAGTTCATGTTCGAAGAAATCGTTGTGGTGGCACGGATGTTCGTACTGAACCGGGCATGGTTAAAGCGCAGCGGACGTGCATGAACAATGCAGATCTCTTGAAGTTTGGCGATAAGTAAAAAAGATCAGTTGGGGTTGAATGATCACCGAACTTACGTCCTCTCAATGCAATTGGCCAGCTAATTTTTCTGGTGAAGATCTGTAGTGTCTTCAGTGAAGAATAGTTAAGTTCAGACTAAAGAATGACTTTTGTAGAGGCAATGCTGACGCATTGTTCAGAAACTTCTAGGAAGTTTCACTTTTATGCAGCTATCACACCCTTTTGTATCGAATTAGTACTGATGTAAATAAATACTATCAATTATCTATTTATTAAATTACTATGTTAAATTCAGTTAACTGCCATACTTATCCCAGACAGAAAAAATTCAAACAACATTTATATACTGATTTTGGGTGGTTTATTCATGCGCGTTCCATACAAAATCACGCACCATTTTAAACAAACCTCGATAAATATTATAGTCAAACAATTCATACACACCAGTTTGCATTTTCACTGAAACTAGATTAATCTGAAGACACTGTCTCGCAGGCATGGCCGGGTTGAACATGACCCTCCCAACAAACCGAGTCCTAGTGGCATAGTCCCAATTACGGGGTGTGAACTAAGAATACAGTCCTATAAAACCCCATTCTTCTTTTGTCTTGTGTTGTCTACAAAATGGTCCAGCAGTTCACCATGTTACAAAACCAGTAGACAATGTTATAAGAATCATCAGGAAATCTTTATTTGAAACAAGAATCATTTATTGTCTTCTGGATCGCTCATCACTTGGCAAAATAATCTAGCTACCTTGTACTTGAAGAGGAGATGACCTACATTTTCCCAGCAACCACAGAAGTGACATTGATAATTGCCGGTCAATCCTCTTTTCAGGAGGTTATCCTTGGTTATTCACAAAAATTATAAAGCACGACGTTCACTACAGATGCATTAGCCACACATACTTCAAATTCATTGGCCACAAAGACTACAACAATTCAAACTATTACATATGTTTAATCCATGCTAACTATCTGCTTCGCTCTCCAAGTCACACATACTACAAATTTATTAGCCACACATAATATAGAAATTCACTAGAGTTATGTCACCACTCGAGGGAAATCAGAACCACCAGCTTGTCCATGCCCAGTTCTCCCACCGAAACTGTGTGCGCTGTCGTAAAACGGTGGTGGTCCTATGTCATCGATCCTTTCAGACCAACACTTGAGGCGACGAGGATGCTTTCTGGATGCCTCGTCGGGGTCATGAATTCCATGTACCGATTCCAGAACCTCCTCCAGGTGGATGATGATAGGGTTCTTCTAGCTAAATTGTCGTCCTGCCCTGCTTGGAATGGAACGACGTCTAGATCTTTCAGCTACGCCTTCACCTTGATGATCCATCAGTCGCTCGGTGGCGCAATCTCCACCAGCTCGCCGCCAAGACTACTGACGACCTGCTTGAGGGCCTCTGGCTCCTAAGCATCCAATGGGAGGCCGTCAAAGACGACTTTGGAGAAGAAATGAAGCTGCCCCAAGTGATCGTCCCACCCATAGGTGCGATACCAACGCATGAAGCTCATTTTCTCCTCGTAGTACTCGAAAGAACGGGAAGAATGCAGAACATGATCGGTGTCTGAGCTATGCTTGAATCGAACAAAAAATGGAATGGCAGCGCGCATACCTCAATCTTAACCATATTTTGTCTGATCCAAACGAGACCTGAAAGCCAACAGCAAGTCTGTCGGTGACATGGCGGGACATATGCCTAGCACAATGGCCATGAGAGCGTGGTCGTCAAACTGTTGTACCAGAGGCCGGTCGCCAGCCAGGATCGCCCGACGGGACGCGCTCTGCCGTGCGAGAAGGACTAGCTAGAGGCGAGAGACTAAGCCGGAGATGCAAAACTCCAATATGGCGATGCGACGGCAATGGCTGCGAGCTTCGATTAGGAGTGTGGGAGGTTGACTAGACATGACGGGGACACAAAGAGAGCAAGTGCAAGCTCTGATCTGAGACGAGCAACCAGAGCTGAGCAAAGGTTATGGGGAGGGGGACATAGGAGAAGAGCATAGCAGAGAAGTAGATCTGGTCCACGCAGTGGTAACTAGTCCACGACCATAAAGGATAACAGGAAATACTGACAGGACGGACAAAGAAGATTTGACGTAACGGCGATGTTTGAGTTCAGTTTTTCGTCTGGTTCAAACGGCTGTTTGGCTGTTAGATTTGTATCCCCCCCCCCCCCCATTTGTCCCCTCAGGGCAATTGGCGAAGCTACTACAACACCTCCGCGAGATTACAAACAACTCAGACCCCGATATACCTTGGTGTCTCAACTTCCGAGTCACAAAGTAAGGAGCCCTCCAATTCGCAAATGAACCAATTGTTAGAAACCACATTTCAAAATGTCAAAAAAATCAGAAAAAAATATATGCATGTATATCTATAATAATGTTCGTACACAAGTTTTCGGGAAAAGGGAACATTTTTTGTGTGGCATGTAAAAAGGACAAATTTGGATGTTGTAACATGACTATTTCTAGACATTTCTTGTGTCTTTTTTACAGAAGCCACATAAAATTTTCATTTTTTTCTAAAAAAAAACTTATATATAAACATAGAATGTTTAGATATACATGCAAAATAATTACTCTGTTTTTTTAACATTTTAAGTTTTATTCTTTATCTACTTTTTGTAATAGGTTAATTTACACCTGTGTGCCAAAACACCACCTCCGGTTGTGTCACCTACATAAACAACGAAACGCATCTCAAAAAAAAAAACGGAAACGAGACAATAGGTGGCATGTGCCCCCTTTGACAAACATCTTCACTGATTTGATGGCCAATTATTATCGACTGGATAATTTACACTAACTTCCATTTGCATTATACCCCATTTATGGTGCACAAATTATTAACCTGTCATGATTCTTTGGACCATCCGTAGTATCCTATGATAACTAAATCCCTATAGAAAATACCATTTTGTACCCAAAGAGCGTGCAACTAGCAAAACGACACACCCCTTCGCACTCTCCGCTAACTCACCACAACAGTGAAGAGTGACCCATCTTTTCTAAGGCCCCCCTAAAGTACACGCACACCCTTGCTTGCATTGTCAACATCACACTGCTAGTGGGACCTGTCACCTGAGTCTATCACTCCCGGTTGTTGAGTAGGCCCAACGAACCCGAGCTCGCTCGGGCCTGGACCTGAGCGTGCGTTTGGACCGGTCTAGCGAGAGCCATCAGTTTGGTTGGCGAGATGGGCTTCTTTGGATCGGCCCTCTTCGTCGCCTCCGTCTCGCTTCCAGCTCCGTTGTTCCCGGCCTTCCGTGCATCAACGCCGTCGTCATGCCGGATGCCGCGTAGCAGCGCCGCCACGTCCTTGATTGTCGGCCGGTCCTCGGGCCGCGGGCTGGCACACAGCAGCGCGATGCCGAGGGCCTGCAGCATCTCCTGGACCTGCGTGTCCGGCCGGCCCTGCAGCCTCGCGTCCACGATCTCCGCCGGGTCGCGCTTCCGGCAGAGGTGGTCGCGCACCCACTGCACCACGCTCTGCCCCTCGCCGTACGCCGGGTCCAGTGTGCGCCGCCCGGTGATCATCTCGAGCAGCACCACGCCGAAGCTGTACACGTCGCTCTTGGTTGTGATCTTGGTCATGCATCCATACTCTGCATAAACCTCTTAGGCGTCAGTCAATCTGGCAATACTTCCATACACGACAGGTACAGATGGAATGCTTACCCGGAGCGATGTAGCCATAGGATCCGGCGAACGGCGGAGGGGAGGAGTTGGTACCGTCGTCGGCGACACGGGCCAGGCCGAAGTCAGCGAGGCAAGCTTCGTACCGGTCGCCGAGGAGGATGTTGTCGGCCTTCACGTCACGGTGGATGATACCCGGCACGCAGTCGTGGTGGAGGTAGGCCAAGCCCTCGGCCACGCCGACCGCGATTGCGAGCCGCACCTCCCACTCCACCACGGCTGCGCCGGTCGCTCCGCCGTGCAGAAGACCGCCGAGAGTGCCGTTTGGGAGGTAGTCGTAGAAGAGGAGGCGTGTCCGCCGGTTGGACGCCCATCCCAGCAGCCGGACGATGTTGCGGTGGCGGACACGCGGGAGCACGCTCACCTCGCACGCGAACGCCTCCACGGACGCCTCGTCCCACGACTGGAACTTCTTGACGGCGATCGTGACCCCAGTCGATGGGACGTTCGCGCGGTAGACCTGGCCGGACCACCCGTGTCCGATGACGTTCGCTGGAGTGAGGCTGCGCGCCACGTCGGCCACGCCGATGTCCAGCTTCTGGTACAGCGTCACGTCCCACGGCGGTGACATCTCGGCGTCCTTTTCGTCTCCGCCGGCGCGCGCACCGTGCCGGCGCCACCCGAACAGGACGAGCACCCCGGCCAAGAGGAGGACCACTAGGGCGGAGAGCAACACGGCCATCGCGACACGAGCGGTGTGGCGCGCCTGGAGGTCGCGGTCGCTGGCATCACCTGGGCACCGAGAGAGGCAGAGCGCCTCGTTACCCTCGACGTCGCTCGTGGGCAGCTTCGCGAAGAACGCCGTCTCTGGCAGCCTCCCTGAGAAGCCATTGAAAGAGACGTTGAGCGCCACGAGGTTCTGGAGCGCGGACAGCGTCTCGAGATCGCCGGAGAGCTGGTTGTGCGAGACGTCGAGCACCCCGAGCCTGACGAGCCCAGCGAACTCCGCCGGCATCGCGCCAGAGAACCTGTTGCAGCTGAGGTTAAGTGCGATCTCCAACGCCGGAATCTTGCCGATGCTCCCCGGTATGTGACCCGACAGCGAGTTGCCGCCAACGTCAAGGAGCTGGAGACGGGAGCACGAGCCGATCTCCTGCGGAATCGGCCCGGACAGCCGGTTGCCGCTGAGAACGAGCTTTGTCAGCGATGTGAGCATGCCGATATCTGACGGAATCGCGCCGCTGATCGCATTGTAGGAGAGATCGAGGTACTGGAGCGCGAGCAACTCCTTGAAGAGTACCGCCGGCAGCACGCCGGCGATGGCGTTGTCGTGGAGGTCGACGAACGTGAGGTTCCGGCACCCGGATATCTCTGCCGGGAGGTCACCTGACAGCCGGTTTGAGGCGAGGTCCAGGAAGCTGAGCTTCCCAAGCATGCCGATTTGTGGGGGTATCGCGCCGGCGATGTGGTTGGCGCTTACCCGGAACCGGTCAAGGGACGTGCAGTTCCCAATCTCCGGCGGCAACTCGCCGGAGAGTTCATTGTTGATGAGCAGCATCTTGGTTAGCCGTGGAAGCCGGAAGAGCGACGCGGGGATCGGCCCGGTCAGAGCGTTGGTGGACAGGTCGAGCGCCTCGAGGCTGGTGCACTGTCCGAGCTCCGGCGGGATGGTTCCAGTAAGCTGGTTGGCCCACAGGTATAGCATGCGCAAAGCCGGGAGGCGGCCGAGCTCGGCAGGGATGGCGCCGGTGATCTGGTTGTTGTCAAGCTCGAGGTCGGTGAGGTTGCTGCACCGAGCGAGCTCTGGCGGCACCGTGCCCGAGAGCTTGTTGACGCTGAGCTGCAGCTCCTGCAGCGAGGAGAGACTCCCGAGCGACGAGGGGATGTGGCCAGTGAGCCCGTTGAGCGACAGATCGATCACGGCGAGCTGGCCGCACGACCCGAGCTCCGGCGGGATGATGCCGACGAGCTGGTTCTGCCACAGCAGCAGGTTCTTGAGCTTCTTGAGCCCGCCGAGCTGCGCCGGGATTGACCCAGACAGCGCGTTCTCGTAGAGGTAGATGTTCTCCAGGCTGATGCATAGCCCGAGCTCCGGCGGTATCGGGCCGGAGAGCAGCGTCGTGTAGATGGCTATCGTGGTGAGGTTCTTGAGCCGGCCGAGGCTCGCCGGGAGCGGGCCGGTGATGCTGGTCTCGGCGAGGCCGAGCATGGTGAGGCTGGAGCAGTCACCAATTTCAGTGGGGAGCGCGCCGTGGAAATTTTTGTTGCCACCGCCACGGAGCACCTCGAGGCTGGCCATCCGACCGATGGCCGCCGGGATCCTGCCGGCGAGCTGGTTGTCGTATACGATGAGCTCCCGGAGCGCCGTGAGGTTGCCGATGGCGTCCGGGATGGGGCCCTCCAGGCGGTTGGCGCTGAGGTACAGCGTCTCGAGCTTGCTCCCCGCCCGGCACAGCCCGGCCTGTATCGACCCCGTGAGCGCATTGTTGCTGAGGTCGAGGTGCGCCAGCACCGTTAGCGCGCCGAGCTCCGGCGGGATCGGGCCTGTCAGGTTCGTGCCAGTAAGGACCAGCCGGGTCAGCGTGCCAGCCATGGCGCCGGCCAGGTTGGCCGGGACACCGCCGAGCAGGTCGACGAACTGTAGGCTCAGCTCGGTGACGCCGCCATCGGCATTGCACGACAGGCCGGTCCAGCGGCACGGCGACGCGTCCCCGGCTTTCCAGTCTGCCAGCACGCCCGGGCCGTTACGCAGCGTCGCCTTCCACGCGAGCAGCGCCGCGCCCTGCTCGTCCACGGCGGCGACGACGACACTACCCACGCACAGCAGCGCAAGCGCGCAGCACCTGAGGAGCGCCGCCATGGACGTCCTCCATTTGCTTCTTCTACTCATACCACCAAGGGCACGCATTGCGCGCGCATATGCAGTAACAGCAAACACTTCCTCTTCGCAGCTGAATGTTACCAGCTACCAAAGTACAATTATGTGCAAGAACATCAGCAGTACTACTACAAGAGAAGCTAAGCTACTTAATTCTATAGAGCTCAGCTGTGCTAATCGCCTCCCAAATCTTGGTCTTGCTTATGTCGCAAGCCTAGTAGTAGCAGTAACTAATTAATGGAGTGGTGAAGAGGTTTAGCATAAGTAGAGAGAGGAGAGAGACAGAGGTTAAAGAGAGTATTTGAGGGAGGGAGGGAGGTTGATGAGATGATGAAGCAATAGAGGGGAGGAGGCTACCTTTGTACCTGCAGAATCTCTGGATCCAAGGCAACAGTGCACACTACCACACCCTGTCCCTCCTAGGAAATTGTTCACAAGTGCCCTCTCCTGGCCCCTCCTGAATTATTTTTTCAAAAAAGAAAATCCATGGTCACCATTATTGGGAGGATTCATTGGAGATTAAGCATTTGAATTTTGGACAGGCGTCACCATCACCAGCGTCTAATTGCTTTGGAGCGGCCAACTTGGGTTGGGTTGGGAGTTTTTTAACAGCAGTAACAGCTTTGCTAGCTGCTGAGAGCAGGAAAAGATGGCATCCATCAGGGAGAGCAGCTTCATCAAGGAAAGGGTGTGTCTCAAGACAGATAAGATTAAATAACAAGCACGTCACAGCGAGTAAGTTGGATCAGTTGATACTACTAACAGCTTGAGGTTAGATAGATACCTTGCTGTAATTTTGGACTTTGCAGGGTGACAATTGGAGCGCTTCTGAGAACTGGTAGGTAAGAAGACCAATATTTTCAAACCTGAAAAAAATTTGCAGTTCTTGCTCTAAAAGAATGGAAATTAAATCCTTCCTATGCAAAACAGATTGGAAATCAAGTAGAAAAGAGACAACTCTGCTGCAGTAAAACAAAGATTCAGAATAATGATTTATGTGTGGAATATGTATTTAGCAAAATGACAACTCGGTAGCTCCCAAACTATAAGTGTCAGGGAAATGTATTCCTGGTGTTGATAAATCATTCTCCTTCATTGCCAGGTTAGATTTGAAGTATTAGACACTTCATTCCTCCATGCAATGCCGTAATCACCCAGTAAGCCCTGCAATGTAATTATATACATTGCAGGGTGACAATTGAACTACCAAGGTAGTAATAATTTACCTCCACTCCCCAGAGTTGACAGTTGTAACCAGAATAAAAATGAGACGTCACAGCTGGTTACCCACTGGTAACACACATGACACAGAGGTTGAAGGAACAGTTCATTCCATGCAGTAACAATACTATAAACCCTGATGGCAGAGGCTGTTTCCTGGCAGGAATGGATTGGATCTGAAGCTAACACGACATCAATGGAGAGGCTGTCACATGCCCCTGGTTAGATCTAATCTTGCCTTTCACACTGCCAAGATGATAGTTAATTACTGCCCCTTTGTACTTTGTGTCAAGTCCGGTGGATTATACTAGTGAAAGTAGATGAAATTTTGCAGGCGCGCAGATCTAGATCTACCTTCCACCCTCCAAAATTCCCATTGGTAAATGGGCAGTTCAGGTTAGCCAGTGCAGAACTACTGATCCCACAGAAGATGATGGAACTTGCAGAGTATTTACATCGGAATTGGAACTTCTATCTGCAGTGCTGGTTGTTTTACCAAAAAGATATGGTACATGTTGCTGCTTTTACAGAGAGATCATAGTTACGGCGATAAATGGCCAATGATCAGAAGTACTACAAGTAACTTATAGTTAGACTCATTTTCTGAAATTAGTGAAACACATTGAATGTGAATTGTGATTGACTTACCGTATCAGTTTTGAAGAAAAAACACCACATGACATCGATCAAGGCCAGGTCATGAATTATGAGTAACATAGCAAGAGAAGGGAGTCCACAAGCTATATTTGCACACTAAACAGTTTTCAAGTGTTTTACCCACATCATCACCTAGATCTGCCAATCTTAACTTGTGTCAAGTCGGATGGATGGATTATACTAGTGAAAGTAGATGAAATTTTGCAGGCGCGCAGATCTAGATCTACTTCCACATCCAAAATTCCCATTGGTAAATGGGCATCTCAGATTAGCCAGTGCAGAACTACTGATCCCACGGAAGATGATGGAATGCAGAGTATTTACATCGGAATCTCAAATTTTATATGCAGTGTTGGTTGTTTTACCAAAAGGATATGGTACATGTTGCTTACAGTAACGAACATAGTTGCAGAGATAAATGGCCAATGGTCAGAAGTAGAACTTGCAAGTGGAGTCATTTTATGAAATTAGTGGAAACACACTGACTGTTAATTATGATAAGAAACACTGGCTGTTAATTGTCCTGACAAAATGGTAAGCACATCTCAAACATAACATGACATCGAAACAACTTCTCGAATGGATTGACGCTGTTCTACCTCTGTCCCTCCACAACCTTGCTTAGATGGCGATCCCCTATCAATATGGGGTTTTATATTAGTCGCTAAAGACTGTTGCTACGCTCCTTCCGGACCACCTAAAAAATCACCCCATTTTTTCTTGATACCCAAATCGATAGACCAGTGTTTATGAATTACGAGTAACATAGCATCGTCAGAAACCCTATTGATACAAGTTACATGGATGCAAGGGACTGGAGGCCAAAAGCTATACATGTTGCATATTGATGCAAGAATGCGTAAAGAAGGAGTACCGTCATTTGCAAAATGAATAGTTTTCAAGGTTTTCACCCACACCATGACCTAGATCTACCAGCCTTGACATGTTCGCTAACACCATTTAGTATCTTGATGCGCATGATATCATCAGTTTTGCTGGCAAGTTCCTAAATGCTTCTGTCCTCTCGATGCTTATGAATGCAGTATGTAAATCCACCTACAGTTGAAACTTGAAAAGCATCTCGCGGTGTTATTTTTTTCATTATATTAAGTGAAAGTGATTAGTATGTCACGTGAGGCCGTGGACTCTAATGATACTTTGCCGCGTGACTATGTCACCCCACACAGCGATATTCCATTTGCTTGTGGGTCCCCATAGACATTGTGTGACTATTGGTACTCATGTGTTTCATCTCTTGCTGAAGAGGATAAATTGCATGTAAACATCTAAGTAACCATCTACAAACTAAAAAGAAAAAGGTCATTTTAAAGGCCAGGAAAAGCAAAGGTGGGCCGCAAAATTCAAACAGAAACGGTAAGGGGAGAAAGGGACTCAACAACAGAAATATTTGAAAGCCATCTTGCAAACAACATCAGATTTTATTTTCTAAGTACTGAAATGGTGCTAGTGAGAGAAACCGAGAAAGGGGAGAATCTAGGCATGAGGGGTAGGGAGGTGGTAAGGCACATGGAGGGGTAAAAAGACCATGAAGAATACAATAACACAAGGACAAGGATGGTATGCATCATGTGAGAAGGAGATGGTGGAACAGATATGCGTAGGCCATAGGTATCATTGGGAAGAGGTGGCCATTAGTTTAGCTCCAAGCAATTAAGAGCAGGCAAGATATGTATTAGCAATAAACAAGTGATGTTGGTGCTTTAATTGATGGTGATGAATGAACCCAAAAAAATCCTGCGTGGGGTGGACATGGTGTGCAAACCCTTGTCTTTTGAAATGAGAAGTACAACTTATTGCTGATTAATGAGGCACACACCAAGGCAGACAAACAGACTCTAGACAGTAAATAATTTTGCTGCACATCAGCTATTTTTTCAGCCATTTCCAAATGGTTACCTGCTGAAAGATCCTGCCTCGACGGTGCTGTAGTAGAACATAGATCCATTTGCCACTGGCAGCAGAACCGCTCCAATTATATCGTATCATTCACTGAAATTGTGCCCAATCAATGAAGGAAATGTGTACCTGCTACTAGAGAGAAAAGTAGAAAGATGTGTATTTACGACTGACAGGCTTAAGGATCACACAGTAAGGTTGCAAACACAAGGAATTTTACCAGTTAAATCTTTCACGCACCTGAGCAGAAAATAAATCCCGATTCAGGACGAGAGTTGAGTTTCACAAAAACTCATGAAGAAATGTGATTTTCCTTCATTTCCTCACAAGCTCAAAACTAATGTAGCTAAATCAAACAACTTTCCATTACATAGCAATGAACAGCAATCCATAAAAATCTATTCACTGCTAGCACCATCCAGCAGTGGAAAGATACAAAGATTTAACTGGTCATATAATGTACGTAACTGCAAATTCCATCAAGCTTGTGAGTAGAACTGTACATTTTTGCATTTACCAATCACACTAATCATTTTTTCCATTTCTAAACATGCTTAACTGATCAATACAAAGCACCCTGGGATGGAGCTGTAGACCACACAAATCAATAGTTCTTTAGTGCACACGGTGGAATGATTAGCGTTTCAAATATAGAATTGATGGGCGGTCGATTCACACTCGAGCTATACATCTTTAGCTACCATTTAATTTAAACAAGATAATAGTTCTTTAGAGAACCATCTCGGGAGCAGTGCCCGGGTTCTGAGCATAGTGGAATTGAGCCCTTTGATCCCTTTCGGCTCTAAGCAGCAATTAAGTTAAAAGTATTCATATAGGAACTATAGCCGTAGCCATCTTCCTCTACTTTGTGTCTTCATGACCTCATCACCTTTCATCATATGCACTTAATTACGCAGTATATTCGTTACTTGTTCACTGTCAGCTCCAGCCGTCTCCTGAAATTTTCATATTGTTAATGGTTCCCAAGTAATTCCAGTCTTACTTTTTACTGCACTTCTATTCCATCAGAAAGAGGTCACCTGCGAAATGAAAGGTACCAAGTAGAAAAGAGATTATGTGGAAACCGCAAATTTTCAACAAGATAGAGTAGCTAATCATGGTTGGTTCCCAATATCTCTTGCACTATGTTCTGTTAAATCAAAGATTTCATGAATTCGCCCATATAGTCTTAGTCTCCATATATCAGTGTTCATACTTATGTTCATTTCATTTCCAATACAAACATATGTTAGTTTATCACAATAATAGTGAGGTTCCACGGTCAAATGAGATGACATCAAGGTACAAGACAATGAAGCTAAAGTCTTAAGTACAATACTTCCAAAACCGATGACAAATCTTTGCATTGAACATAATAGAACGGATGATGTCTACAGTAAAACACACCCACGGAGAATTCATGATCATGGACCAACCAGCTGGAGCGATTCCCCTTCCATCACAGGACACATATACAAGTATAGAGAGTAAAATACAACAGAGCAAATAGTAAGTGATTTTCTATGTTAGTACTCAGAAATTTTTCGTGAACTAAAGTGAAAACATTGCAGTGACCAAACGTGATGTTAACCACAAGCTGCAAAACTTTGTGGAGAGGGTTGCATCATCTCATAGTGGATCCTTCCTCAATTTAGGGGACCTGCCGCACTGTATCAATCAAGAACAAAGAAAGAGACGGTGAAAGGTACAGGGCACTTACACTTAGACAGTGTCAACAGACCAAACTATGACACTCTGCTGTGATCCAAGAAACCGGACAAGAATAGAGTTATGTTAGCCTTTTGCAACTCCAGGAGATATACTGCAGTGTGCCCTGGCCACCCAAAGCAGGCAATACTGATGTCATATTTTTTTTCTTCTGCATTAATTGTTAAGGAAGCTGTTCTCTTTCCAGCTGACAGTATGGGACTTTATAGGGAGTTCTTCACTAAGTTATGCATTCCAGATAACAATATATATGATTCCTATGGGTTCTTCCTGTTGTACAAAGACAAACTTACCAGAAAAAATCTCCAACGCAGAACGGCCAAATTCTTCAAACCACACCACTCGACAACAAAATAATGGTCATGCCTTGTATAAAAACTATGGTTGCACAGCTTTACATAGATAGAATGCAGATAGTCAACATCAAGTTGATGAAAAAACTCAGCTAGTTAGCTATGCATGAGCTGATGAGCATCTTTGATTTTGAATACTTGCATGCAACTACAAAGGTAATAGCAAAGCTTTCATGCTCCACCAATTTAATTTTTTTCTACTTTTTCTGTTTTTTTTTCTTCAACACTGCACTCAGTTATATTGTATTAAGGCACTCATCCTTCATGTTGCATATATTTGCATAACAAGCAGCGGCATCAAAATTAACATCAGGATGGCACATACCGAAAAGCAACATTAAGTTCTTCAGAGGGAATAAGAAAAACAAGTTCTGCATATTAACGCAAAATTCTACAAATAATTTTATGGAGCATATATTGCACATGAACATGATACAGATGCAATCTGGTTAAAGACCATCTCTGCTGATCTTGTATCATTTAGTGACAGGATCATGGTAACTGGTAAAAGGCCCAGAAATGAGGAAAGCTACCATTAAAATACACAGAAAAGAAACTCAGAAAAGAAAATGCATAATATGCAGAAAAATATATAATACGCATGAAATCAATAGGAGAAGAAAGGAACCGATGAATGAAAAAAAAAATACACTGAAAGCTTCATATTATCAGAACATTGAAGAACTTCGGGGAGTTTCATTGGAGCCAAGACCACACATGCAGCCTGAAACAAGGAAGAATTGGGCTAGCTATTTGCCTAATTTTGTAACGAAATGGAACCTCCGGTCAATTCCAGGCACAAGCAGCTCTCTCTCTCTCTCTCTCTCTCTCTCTCTCTCTCTCTATATATATATATATATATATATATATATATATATATATGAAAGAAGCATCTGGAGGAAGGTAAGCTGCCATTTAACAATCAAAAAGATAAGCAAAGCTATGATGAATCATGAATGAATCGAATCAATGATGGTTCCTCAAACTTAAGAGTTCACTCCACATGACAAAAAAGAACATTTCAGAATTCCTTCTCATTTCACTCCACGAGACCACAACTGTGAGTACCTCAGATTAACCTGATATTTTTGCACATTTGCCACACTTTTTCTCTGAAATTTGCATATTTGCCCCATGACCACTATGTCAGTGACACATAAAATGAAAATATGCAAATCCCCCGATTAACCTACAGCGAAGAAATACTACTATCATGGAAGTGCAACTGTAGGAGTCCTCGTCAGGTGACCAGAAGATTAACCAAGCGCGAACTCATGTTGGCGGAAATTACGAGCAGAGACATTTGTTTTGGCGAATGGACGGGCAGAGGTTCGGGCACACTCATGGGAGGAGAGAATGAACGGAGGTGTGGTTAGGAAGAAACCTCCCGCGGGGAACGGAACGGGACGGCGCAGCGACACGGCTCCGAGCTCCTCCTACCGGCCGCGGCTCGACTACGAAACCAGAACGGCCGCCGTCGCCGTCGCCGCCGCGCGCGACGGTCGCCATCTCTCCACTGGGTTGGGCCAGACCCACGACCTCCGCCAATTCAAGCCCGTGTTCTTCGAGCACGAAATCCAGTCACGGAACCAAATGGGCCGGAGCGTAAAAAAAAACCTCCTGGCTTAATGATGCCTAAGCCTTACAAGCCCTGGCCCAACTAGGACTTTCGTCGTCTACTGGCAGTCGAGTCGTAGTCTTCTCCTTCCGGGAAACCAAATCCCACCGACCTTAGATTGCCTCCTACGCGTCCCCGGCCTCCCGTCACCAAGCTCCGGTCAAATCGCGATAGCGATGAACGCGTCGCAGTTCATGGACAAGCAGATCCTAGGCCTCGCGGCGGCGGGCGCCGCGTCCCCACCTCCTCCCTCTGGCGGCGGCGGCGGTGGCGGCGGCGAGCTGTTCGATCTGATGGGCCCCAACCCGCAGGAGGACGACGTGGTGGAGAGCCACGACCACCTACACGCGCGCCGCGGCGCCAGTGGCGCGGACGAGGTGATGATGCCCAGCTACGACTTCCAGCCCATCCGCACCGCCGCCCCCGCCGCGGCGGCCCCGGCGCCCGCTGCGTCGGCCTCTGCGCCCAACGCTTGGGGATCGCTCGACTCCAATGCCGCATCCCCCAATCTTAAGGTAATAACACTTGGATACCTCCCCTCGTAGATCTGTCCATTGCGCCCCTTCACCCGCGAACCATGCAAACATATATGCTCGTTAAGCTTGTTTAGGTCGCATGCTTCCTAGCTATGGAGTTTAGCTCTAGTTAATGTAGTGTTGTGCTGTTCTGTTGCAGAATTCCGTTTCGGGCACTACACGAGAAGAATTAGTTATCCAATTGATGTGGTTGCTCTTTTGGCACTACTAGGACATAAAAAAAATAGCCATTGTGATTCCGGTGCTTGTGAAACCTGATGTCTCTTCCTACCATCAAAAGGATACACTACTGCGCACGCCTGCGGGTGCCATGTGGTTTACTAATGAAGTTTGACAATAATAATATCAGATTACTATAGACCGCCCTGGGCCCATGACAGCATTTGCAAGATAAGCAGATGTTGAAACGACATAGTATTTCGTAGTTACTTTTAAATGGTTGCATATGGTTCTCTTGCAATGGCTCTGTGTTTGCAACTTGTTGCTGATTTAAGCTCTCTGTGGTTGACTGGTTTACTCCTCGTAGTCTTATATGTGCGCCATACTGTTTCTGAAGCATGCATGCAAGATTGCAAATGCATTGTTGTGTAAATTGGTTAGGCAACAAACCATATTTTTGGGAATTGCTACATGTACCCCCAGTTATGTCATGTTGGATTGCTGAAACTTAAACAATTTAGGTACGCTCACCATGCCTTTTGGAAGAAAAGGTGGCATTGTCACTTTATGAATTCATATCCCTTGTGGTGACTCTAATGAACTGCATTCCAGTAACTATGACAAAATCTATTTGGTTGTGCTTAGTTCTAGTCATGGGTTAGAGACATAGTTTGGCAGCACCGGATGGATCTGTTGGGTCATGTCCTTAACCACCAATCCTTGTGGGCAGTCCAGCTCCAGCATATCCATGTTATATGTGTGCATTCAAAGTTATTATGTTTTTCTTCATATTTCTTGCTAGTGGTATGGTATGCAATTTAGTGGTCACTGATTTAGTAAAACTGTATAAGTATTAACACGTGCACTGAGGGATCTTATACACAGTCATCATATGCTTCTAACTGTGTGTAATATTAATAGCCAATCCAACAAGTTATTTCATTCTTCACTTCTTGGGATGCATGATTGTTATCACATCATATCACCACGCTGCTTTTCTCTTTCCTTATGATATATGTACTTACTATGATTAATTTCTTTTAATTGAAAGAGTGCTGCTATAATGGAGCCTCGTGTGCTAAAGAAAGTTAGTCATGAAGAAGAAAGGAGCAACTTCAATGCAGTCACCATAGCAGATATTGATCGCACCATGAAGAAATATGCTGATAACTTGCTACATGCGCTGGAAGGTGTAAGCTCAAGACTTGCACAACTGGAGGGCAGAACACACCATCTCGAGGACTCTGTTGGCGAGTTAAAGTTAACTGTTGGTAATTACAATGGCAGCACTGATGGAAAACTGAGGCAATTTGAGAACACACTGCGGGAGGTAAGCTTTATTCCAACTCCTCTTCCTGCAAGTGAATATCTTCCTTCTACTCCCTCTTCTCATTTCTCTTATTTGTGTAGAAAAGACCATGCTACCTTATCAGAGTAAATTGTTTTCTGGTTACGATAATCAAGATGGGAAACATGTTGGTTTAATCTAGAGTAAGAGTAGTCCTTTTTTTTCTGTACCTTGTCAATGTATGCTAATCCATTTATATTGACCCTATTTTTGAAACTGAAGCACCTGGCCTGATTTTGGCTGGGTAAACATGTATCAAATGCACATCTCTGAAATCTATCAGTTATCCCATCATTTTTTTACAAGATATGCTCCATCATATCATAGTGCACGTTTTTTGCCCCACCTAGGTCATGTCGTTGCTAACAGTTGCAGTTCTTTTTGTCTGTTGAAGGAGTTTATGTCACGCTAATACATAAGTTGAAAATCAACATTTACCTGACCTGACTTTCAGCATTACTTCTTGCATTTGAGTTTCCTTCCACTCCATGAAGGGCATGCATGCTGACATATGGAACTATTATTATGTTTTTGCCCCTTGCTGTTGTATGTTGTGCATGCTAGTGTGTTTTATGCCCTTCTTAATCTAGTGGTTTTGTGTGCCTTAACCTAGTGTGGTGGTAGTCACTGTTGGGGATTTCTTTTCCTACCCTCATGTTGTGATATAATTGCCTGAAAAGTTATAGGGAGCTTTTTGTTTGGTGCTGGCATATGTACTAATTTGATCTCTGGAAAAATATTTGCATTAATTTGTCCTGTACCATTGCCAGAATTTCTTCATTGACTAGACTAATTATGCATGCCCTACTTTCCAGGTTCAAGCAGGTGTGCAGATTTTGCGTGACAAGCAGGAAATTGTTGAGACCCAGATCCAACTCACGAAACTTCAAGTATCTAAAGCGGAGGATGTTCAACAAGAAAATGCCAGTGCTGGGCAGATAGACTCACAGCAGCAGCCGACTGCGCCCCAGCCAACTGTTCAACTACAGCATCAAGCCCACCCCCCTTCCCAACCACCAGCACTGCCTGCCCTTCCCGCTCCCAATGCGCCATCGCCTCCGATGGTTCACAACCAACCTCCACCACAATTCCAAGCTCATTTACCGCATCCCCAGATGCAGTCAGTCCAACCAGCTCCGTCTGTGCCGGCCATGCCTCATGAATCCTACTATCCCCCATCTGCTCAGCCAACAGATGCAGCACACCAGCATTATCAAGCACCACCAACCACGCAGCCACAAGCACCTCCAGCGGCACAACAGCATTACCAAACCCCGCCTCAGTATGCTCCATATTCTCAACCTCCGCCACCTGGAAGTGTTAACCCTCAAACTGCAGCTCCACCCTTGCCGCAGCAGCCAGAAGAACCAGCACCTTATGGGCCTCCTGCTCAGAGCTTTCCTCCTGCTCAGAGCTTTCCTCCTGCTCAGAGCTATCCGCCAAACGTACGTCCACCGTCCCCTTACATGCCACCACCTGGCGGGCCTGCTCCTCCTTTCTACGGGCCAAATCCTGGCATGTACGAGCCTCCAGCAGTCAGGCCTAACTCTGGGCCACCACCGTCCTACAATGCTGGATACAAACAGCAAGGAGGCGGCGGTTTCCCTGAGCAATACGGTTACAGTGGGTCTCCGTCTCACCGTGGTAATCCCGGAATGAACTCGCCGTCACCCTTTACCCCAGCAGGGGCCCCTTCTGGCAACTACGGCAAGCTCCCTACAGCTCAAATACTGCCCCAAGCAACGCCAGTGAGCTCCACTCCAAGCGGCTCTTCCGGCAACAGAGTGGCGGTGGACGACGTGGTTGATAAGGTTTCTACCATGGGGTTCTCGAAGGAGCAGGTGAGGGCGACGGTGCGCAGGCTGACGGAGAACGGCCAGAACGTCGACCTGAACGTGGTGCTTGACAAGCTGATGAATGGCCCTGACGCGCAGCCTCCCCAGGCCCAGAGAGGTTGGTGAGGTTGGTTCGGGCGATAAGCCTAGCCGCTGGCTCCTGGAGCAGCCTGTGTATAGCGATCGCTGAACAGCTGTGGAACCATTTTGTGCATTCGTTGAGTATATTCTCAAAATTTCAGTTTCCTGGACTGGAGGGACAATTGAGCAGCTTTCGTTGGACAGGTCCTGTTTTTCACCTGTTAGTGTCTGGTAGAATTCATCCATCATCTGAGTGGTTAAAGTTCTTCTATAGTGTTATTGCTGATTCCCCTGAGACTGCATAGTTCCTGGTGATGGACAGATTGACATGCTCTGTCATCTCTGTCTATCTAATCAACCAAAAGTTTGCGCAAGACACTTTGGCTTTGTCTAACATGTGGCGCTATCGTCCGGGCAAGACGACATGCCTGACGAATCGCTCTTTCGGAGTTGATCTGCTCAGAACATCTCACGTTTCGTGTGTGTGTGGCTGTCGTTCTGTGATCACAAATCACACGGAGGGTTTGGCCAGGGTAAATATGACACGACACGATACCAGTACACTTTCACCTCCTTATCTCAGAAAACCTTGGCTCCAGCACCAGGACCTGGCTTCAGCTTTCGTGAAGAACGAGGATACTGTGCTAGTAGCTCACAGTCACGTGACTTGGCGCCCGCTGGTCTGCGTGAGCTGCTGCGGCATCGGTCCAAACTCTCTTGTCGCCGCGGCCACCCACCGCATTATATCAGCCACCAGATGGGCAAAAACCACCGGCAGCGTGTGCACGCATGACATGCCTTTGCGTGCCGGTGCTCGTTCTCGCTGCTTGCGCCGTCCCCGTCACGGGGCATAAAACCACCGGCCTCCTCGGCGACGATCACCAGCAGCGGAAGATAAGGACAACGAGTGGCACGAGAGGCAAGGTGGTTTCTGCGCGCGTAAGAATGTCAGGAATGGACGGGGGTCGGGGTCGGAGGGAGCAGGAGGCGGCGGGCCGTGGCGGGAGGGCACCGGCCGGCGGTGTCGGGATGTGGGCGTTGGCGGCGTCCAACCTCGCCTCCCTCGCGTACCTCCTCCACCAGCACTACCGGCCCCGCGCCGGCGCCGGCGGCTCCGTTCCGAGGACAGGAACAGGATCAGATGATGCCAACGGGGATGCTCCCGCGCCGCCGCCGCCCGAACCGGCCGTCGCGCCAGACGCTGTCATCGACCTCGAGCTGTGCGTGTCCGCTCGCTCTTCCGTACACATATTCCTACGCACAGGAAAAAAAATCGATCTGACGCCTGTGCGTGCGTGCAGCGGCGACCCGACCATGTACGAGGCGTTCTGGCGGGAGGCCGGGTCGCGCGCGGAGGTGGTGATCCCGGGGTGGTGGGGGATGAGCTACTTCTCCGACGCCGGGCGGCTCTGCCAGTTCCTGGAGCCGGAACTGGAGCGCGAGGTGCGACGCGTGCACCGCCTCGTCGGCAACGCCGCCGTCGACGACGGCTACCACCTCGTGGTCGGCAACGGCGCGACCCAGCTCTTCCAGGCCGCCATGTACGCCCTGTCCCCCGCCGGCGCCGACCGGCCCGTCGGCGTCGTCTCGGCAGCGCCATACTACTCGGTAATTACTTAGCTAAGACTTCAAACAAAAATGGGATCACGTTCGTGGCCGTGGTTGACTGACATGGTGTGCGGACATGCATGTACAGTCGTACCCGCCGCAGACGGACCTGCTGCTCTCGGGGTACTACCGGTGGGCGGGCGACGCCAACGCCCTGGACGTGGACGGCGCCAACAACAACGACGGCCACATCGAGCTGGTCTGCTCGCCCAACAACCCGGACGGCGCCGTCCGCGAGGCCGCGCTGAGCGGCGGCAAGGCGGTCCACGACCTGGTCTACTACTGGCCGCAGTACACCCCCATCACCGGTGCCGCCGCCCACGACGTCATGCTCTTCACCATGTCCAAGATCACGGGCCACGCCGGCAGCAGGCTCGGGTGGGCGCTGGTGAGGGACCGCGACGTGGCCAAGAAGATGGTCTACTTCCTGGGCCGGAGCAGCATCGGCGTGTCCAAGGACTCGCAGCTCCGGGCCGCCAAGATCCTCGCCGTGGTCTCCGACGCCTACGACGGCGAAGACGAGACGCGACTCCGCCTCTTCGACTTCGCGCGGCGGCGGATGGCGGAGCGGTGGGGGCGCCTGCGCGCCGCCGTGGCGGCCTCCGGCGCATTCAGCCTCCCGGAGGAGACCACCGGCTACTGCAACTTCACCAGGCAAACCGTGGCGGCGTACCCTGGTACGTTAGGCCGCACAGCAAGCAATGCCGCCGGCGTTACTGCACCTTGTGTTCCTCTGGATTCTCACTGGATTGCTTGCAGCGTTCGCGTGGCTGCGCTGCGAGAGGGAAGGCGTGGAGGACTGTGCGGAGTTCCTGCGCGGGCACATGATCGTGGCGCGGGGCGGGGAGCAGTTCGGGGGAGAGGCCAGGTGCGCCAGGGTCAACATGCTGGACAGGGACGGTGTATTCGACGTACTCATACAGCGCATCTCCTCTCTGTAACATGATCGCGAAAACGAATGGGAGAGGATTTTCATCAGGGTGGATTCTTTCAGCGAAAACGAATGGGAGAGGATTTTCATGATCTCATCTGCTTAATTATAGTTTCGTTCTGGCAAGGGATGATTGACCTGATGGAGTTTTAATGTGAAATAGATCGTTTTCGTTTGCTACTCCCTCAATTTCAATACTACAATAATGTTCATTGTGCAAAAACTTGAAGAAAAACGAGGAGTTCAAATGGTTCTTTGTAACAAAAGATGTATACGTTGAAACTTGGAAGACAAAAACACGAGGGACCAATAATAAGTATCACAATGGCTCTACAAGTCAAGAATCAACAGAAACTTCACATCCATCTAAAAAAAACAGAAACTTCACATCTATTCTTACAACGCCATTTTATCGAAAAAGGGCCTTCTCATGGAAGGAAGTCGGGAGAGTCCATTGCAACTCTGGAGGATATACTAGTCGAAGATCCATTTTCATCTTTCTCATCTAATCCCTCTTTAATCTTTTGTACATATAAGAACTCCTTTACTAACCCACTGTACCGGTATTACGAAACTGGCAAAGCGGATCTCCCAAATGACATACAAGTGTGTGTTAACTGCCTCCCTTCTGCTTGAGGGTAATCTTGTCTCCCAAGCTGAGCGCAATTCCTTGGGTCTTGCTCCTTATTCTGATGTAACCGCTGAGCTTGCCATCAGCTTGCTTCTCGATGCTAATGTTCACCAAAGCATCCTCTCCAAACACACTCTTTGCATAAAGATTTGCGGCGAGGAAACCGCATTCCCCATCAAGCGCAGACCTGATAACAGGTTACCCCATTTCGGAAGTAGACAACTCCATCAGTAATCAGATAAGCAATGGAATCGATAGAATAAGGTAAAGTCATTTGCAACATCCTAACCAGCTAACCCTCCATGCCTATAAGGAAGCAAGCATTCATGCAAAGCTTGATTTATGATTAAACCGAAGAGATGCACGCTTTATATTCTTGGCCTTAACAGATTTTCGTGGGATGTTGCACTGAAAAACTTGTACTTCCTCCGTTTCAAAATATAAGATGTTTTAGTTTTATGAAAGGAGTGTATCTAGCCCCTTTTAGTGTCTAGGTTCAACTCCAAATCTAGATGAACCTAGACACTAAAAGAGGTCTAGATCCACTTCATTCACAAAGCTAAAACATCTTATATTTTAAAACGGAGGGAGTAGATTACAACTATTTGAGGTGAATAGGCTTGATATGTAGTAGTACTGTAGGCATGAAAATTTTATGACCATGTACCAAAAGAAAGAGATGACCGAAGGCAGGTCCAGGATGTCGCACGCCAATAAGAGCGAGGTACGTACTGCTCGTGTTCATCTTGCTTATCAATAAAATTATTTCCACTTTCCGTTCAGTACTTGCGTCAGGTGTTAACAAGAGCGAGCTAGTGTTTCGTTCGGGTGATGGGTGATCAGGTCAAGACTTCCAATGTGGACGCTGACTCCACCAACGAGAGCACTCACAGCAAAGATAAAGGCGAGGAGAGCAGCCTGGCAACGGGGACGACGATGGGCAGCAGGTCGAAAGGGAAGGAGGGCAAGGAGGAGTCTGAGAAGGAAGACTGCATCCATGTACGAGCTCAGCGTGTGCAGGCAACCAACAGCCACAGCCTCGCTGATAGGGTAGATATATTTCCCCGTCGCCTTTGCCCATGTCGTCGTTTATTAGTATGGATGTGTTGTAGGCTTCTTGATTTCTATAAGATGACTTGTGACCACTAGAGATTTTCAGTACTAGTAAATTTAAGTGTACAGTTGTCAATGGGCCTGTTGCACAAATTGTATCAGTGGAACTTGCGGACAGCAAGCTGCAAATTCATGCGCTCATGAAGAAAGTGGTCGAACTAAAGCAACATACTATATAACATGATTATGCCATCAGGCGTTGCAATTTGGATGCAGAGGATCAGCGAGGAGGTGCCCCAGCCTCTAGTTTATAGTAAACTACGTATAAGCTAGAACCCTTAGGCTTGAGTGTTACAAAAGAAATCAGAGTTTACTGATTAGCCTCAAGCACTGAAATAGGCCAATGTTAAGTGAAGCCTAAATCGCACCTGCTAAAAGCATATTATATTTTACCGTAACAGATGTAAAGTAAATTATTCACGCATTTAACTCATGATTGTGCGTATACTGGCACTGCAAAATCCTACATGCACAATATTTACACATATACCAACTATGCAGAGGTATGTATCAAAGCATTGTAAGTGGATTAACATAAAAGGTCAATTGCGTCCAAAACTTACGGTGGTGTTAGACACTTCATGTTTGTTGACTTGATAACATGATTTAAGAATTCCTTCTCATCCTGAATTACTGTATTAACTGCAACCTGGTGAACAAAAAGGAAATAGTTCTGGTAAAAATCTGAAATAAGTAGCAACAAGAAATCCATTCACAATGAAAGAAGCACGACAAGACAATTCCATGAGTTCCATATCAACCAGGTGCAATGACAACACTTTTATTACTAATGGTATTCAAAAGGAAAAACAGACAAAAACAATGAAGCCAACCAAACTGAGAAGTAAGAAAGCTGATTTAGTATATATAGTTTAAAAAGATTTAACAGCTTCGGCTACAAATATCAGGAACTGAAAGACAACAATGTTTCAGCAAAAAAAAATATACAGCTCACCCATATAGAATGGGGGAATATAAGCATATTTAACCTATCCACAGAGCATCATTTATAATATTAGTGCAGATAGATAATCCCAAAAAAAAAAAATTGGTGCATATCAATGACATGTTAAAATCCAAACGAGTTCTGCAGATGATTTGACTACATAGAAATTGAACAACAGTAATTTTTGCAATCAAGTGAGGAAAAATACTAGTATTTAGTGAGTACAGATACTAGTAGCTGGGTTTTTGCAATCAAGTTAAGTTTTTGCAATGACTGCATTGTACGAAAGAAGCATATTACCTTGTTTTCCCACTCAAACTCTGCCCACATATTCCGGAAAGTAACATCTGCACATGTAGCAGGTGAGATATAATCCATGATGTCAATGTGGATATCATTTAGGACAACCACTGATCGTTCCATCACATTGGAAGTTTCGTAGACTATGTTCCCAAATATGACTCCAGTCTCGGTGGAAGAAACCTTGATATTAGCACGTATTTGCTTGCTTGATTCAGGAGCCAACGTATAGTTCTGAGGGCGGTCAACAAGTTTGAGGTCTCCCATTGTAGCCAATTCCAAACACAGGTTCTGAAGTGTCTCCTTTGTACGGTTAATGATAGTAACATCAAGTACGATATCATAATGATGTACTGTCACAAATGCTTCAGCGTATACAGGATCACTGAACCCAGTCAACTGAAGAATGCGATTAAGTCTGTTTGCATCATCTGTTTCCTTAGTGAATCCACCAGTTGCAGCCTTCAAATCATCTTGGACCTCATCTTCCAACTCAAGCTGACTCATGCCCTAGGAAACAAAATTCCACGTTTTAAAAACAGAGGGAACAGATAGAAAACAGCATGCTACTAAGCTCTGGAAACTAAAGGGACACCATCCAAGACTACACACAAAGCTAAAGATAATCTATAGGTAACCTTTATCTGAAAGCAACAATATGGTTCATGTGTATCACTACGAACATGCTCATTATACCGTTAAAATGACTGGTTTTCTTCTACCCAAAGAAGGAAAGCTTCCTAGCTAAGGATACGAGCTCCTGAAAGATCTACTCCCTCCGTCCTAAAAAGGATGTCGTAAGTTTGTCTAAATTTGAATGAATCTATATACTAAATAGTGTCTACATACATTCGAATTTAGACAAATCTGCGACATCCTTTTCAGGACGGAGGGAGTACATAATTTGAAATATGTACCAGAATATCAAATCCAACAAATATGCCTAAACCTTCCATGCTCAAACTAGGCTGCTCACGACTGACCAACAACACAGAATTCAAACATAAACTAGGCAAGTACCATTCACAATATTGTGCCGTATACATGGAGCATGAAAAATACTGGGGGTATGCAGCTCGCACTAGCATCAGGTGCCCCTAAGTCAATTCAAAGTCTTCAAAATTTTCAATTTTTTCGAGCATGCATGTACTATGTCGCAACAATTCAGATAAAAAATGATACACAACTCTGAAAACAAAAAAAAGACAAATCTGGCTGTGAATATTACCAGTAAGATACTGTTCACTGCAGATTAGGATATGGTACTACTCACGGCCTGATTTATCTTTTTGTTTATCAAGTTGCAAATCAGATTTAGAGTTGAAACTTTGTGTCATGGTAGATGCATATTATCTTTGTCTTGTTTGTTTTTTCCAGACTTTTCTTGACTTCAAAATATGATTTTTTGTAGTATGCACTAGTACACTTTCAAGGATGCTAGACTGCTAGTGCATGCAATATGCACCCAGAAATACCTTATCAAGATTGCTTCACAAATAAAATACACTGCAAGATGCTAAGAAAAAATGAAGAACTGGTTACCCAAAAGCTTGGGAGGTGCCAAAGTCTCGTGCTAGGACTTCAGAGCAGGAAAAATCTAACAGCTATTCATTAAGACTTCAGATATTATTGAAGGTCAGGAGAGGAGACACAAAATGTAACAGTTTGTTGCAAGATAATACTAAGGATCACACACAGTCAATGTGAGTTGCTTGACAGTTTAATAACATAAATACGACATTCCAAGAAAAAGAAGTTCTGTGCAGCAGTTAAAAAATCAATTAAGCCAGGATGCAAGCCAGAACGATAATACTTTTATTACATATAGTATATACTCCCTCTGTTTCAAAATATAAGATGTTTTAGCTTTGTGAAAGGAGTGTATCTAGACCCCTTTTAGTGTATAGGTTCATCTAGGTTTGGAGTGAACATACACACTAAAAGGGGTCTAGATACACTCCTTTCACAAAGCTAAAACATCTTATATTTTGAAACGGAGGGAGTATATGCAATAACTTGAGAACTTATCATTAAATTCTTCATGCAAGCACCAAGTAATGCATTTATTGTTAATTTCGGATTAGAATGATAGGATGCTTGTGGCTAAGATAATGTTGTTCCATAATGCAAAAGCAACAATATGTGAGAGTTTTTCTTACCCTTCTGCTCTTCAGGTGGTAGAAATCAATAAGGTCGTCTGGCTGGGCATGAGAGATCTGTGCCTTGGCCTTCATCTCCTCTGTCTCCCTGAATTGTTTCTCAGCAAGCATCTTGGCAAAACTCTGTCTGCATGACTGCAGCCAAATCTTCCTCACATCATCACCAGTATTGCAGAGCAACCGCACACAAAGCACAATCCTGTCATACGAATCATTATCAATCGGTTGGGGAAGGTAGGAGGATAACCCCAGCTGCAGAATGGACGTCATGACAAGCAAGGCCCGAGTACAAGCCTTGTTTGCTTCAGCCTTTGATGGCTGCACCTCCTCCAGCCTCAGTACCAGTTTGGTAAGGGTGTAGGCAACAACTGCAGCCAAGAAGAAATCGCCTGATAGAATGAGTGATCTGAGATTCAGGGTCGATGCCAATGATCCAGGAGTAACTGATGGAGTCGAAATAGCCTCGGTAGCAGCACTCTGTGTGGCATAAGTGCCATCTGCAAGAACAACAGGCCGCCTGGAGGACACAGTAACAGAGTTCACCATCGGCTGGGCTGGCTTGGAGGAATCAGTGGTCTCCCCTTCCTCTGAGACAGTGAAGAATGGTAGATCCCCAAGGCACTGCTTGATGGTGGAAATGGCACTCTCAACCTCTGATAACGACAGGGAGTACTCCCCAAGGATCCAGAGAGCAATGGAACATACACGGGATGCTCGGATCTGATAGAAGGTATCACTCAGCCTCTGGATCATGGACACACGCAGCTTGGGATTAGTCTCGATGATCTCACGCACAAATAACACAACATCAACTGCTGCAGCAACATTAGTGTCACCAAGGAAGTCCATGAGGAGGTGCACCACTGATCCAGCCACCTCCGGGAACTCCACAGCACATGCATGGATAGCTTGCACCAGCATCTGGCGGTACTCACCACCCTTCTCAAGCTCCCCTGATTGTGTCTTGACAACCTCCTTCTTGAGGTAAAGCACTACCTCCTCAACATTACGAGGAGTGAGCAGATCAAGCACCAAATCCAGCACCTTCCTCTTGACGTCTAAGTTCGGGCTGGCAAGTGCACGCAGCACATCCATCACCATATCCACCATCACATCCCGGTGTGACGTCCGCAGCTCATTCAGACGGTCCAGGAGAATGAGTCTCACATTGTTGTCACTCTGCGATGAGAGCAGCTCACAGTATGTGTTGGCAGCAGCGCGCACAGCAGTGGGCGCCGAGGAGAGCGACACAAGGGCACCCGCACACTCATACACAACAGCTGTGCTGGGAGAAGAGAGAAGCGAGATGATGATCTTGATATACCTGCCCTTGTCAGCACGGTTTGGAGAACGGCAGACCTTGCGGATGAGGTCTACCACCGCCATCTGCAGGAGATCGGGCCACTCGGTAACACGTTCAGCGTTGGAGAATAGGTACGCAACAGCACGTTCCTGCCCACATAGGCAGAGCATGAGGAAGGCATTCCGCCGCGCGGAAGCGTCCTGCTCGGAAGCGAGTGCGCGCTCGACGAGCTCCGGAGCATCAGGGATGAGCTGATCACCATGGGGGAGGCGGTAGATCGCCGAGATCGCCGACAGCGCGTGCCGGCGGATGAAGTGGTGACGGTTCTCGAGGTTCTCGAGGATGGAAGGCACCAGCGGCTCCAGCACCTCCGGCTCAGAGAGGCGGCAGAGGAACCGCAGCGTGACGCCGCGGATGTACTCGTTGGGGTGCTGCAGGTTGTTGCGAAGGTTCTGGCAGATGAGGATCATCTCCGGGAGGACGCGGCCGGCGGAGTCGCGCTTGTCAATGATCTCGAGGTAGAGGAGCAGCAGCTTCTGGATTGTGTGGTCCTCCGAGGGGAGGACGTAGCGGACGACGGTGATGAAGAGCGTTGGCAGGGTCTCACCATTGAGGAGGAGCATGACGGCGCGCTTCATGGCCTCCACCTTGGCTGTAACGTCGCTGCCCTCCAGATCTGCCTTGATCTCGTTCGCCATGGCGGCGGAGCCCTTGTCGAAGTGGACCAGCAGCGTGCACGGCTTGTCCATGGCGCCGGGTCTGCCGTGCACCCGCGCCGGAGGGCGCCGGCGGCTGGGGGTGGCGGCGGTTGGATCAGGCCGAGGCGGAGGAGGACCGGGATCTGGGCGGGTGAAGCGGGAAGAGGGGAGTTAGTGGGATGAAGAGGCGATGCGGGCATTCGGAGCTTCGGGCCTCGATGGGTCGTATGAAGATTATTTTGCACACTTTTCCTACTAGGAAAAATTGGTTATTTACCCACAAGTTCATCGGCCTTGGATTTTATACCTAAAGTTGATTATAGCTTGGCAAAATACCCATTAAAAACTTCAAAGTAAAATACCATTTTAGCAAGCCCTTAATCGGATCTGGTAAAAAAACATCGATCAGCTGTTACAACGTTTCTCTTTTGTGTGAATATATCTACTCCCTCCATTTTAAAATATAAGATGTTTTAGCTCTGTGGAAGAAGTGTATCTAGACTAGAAGTGAAAATGGAGCGGATACGATCGAATAGTAGTGGAACCGTATTCGTATCCATATTTTTTCCTGATACGGAGTCGGAGCGGATAGTGTACGGATATAAATACGTAATCGGAGCATGTTGGTTACGAATACGGGGCGGATAAGGTTCGGCTGCGGATAGACATTTTGTCGGATAGCGATTCAAAATAGGTCCGACAAATTATATAATTGTAATAGTTAATGCTCCATGATTCATCGATCATATGACATAATAAAATAATAATGACCGAAATTCATTATAATTGCAATAGTTAATGATCGGGCGATCCTTTGATAAAGGGTTACCAAGTTTGGGATTGGATGCAATTTTATATATTTAGTGGGCATGAAGATTGAGGTACTAGTTGTCGAATATTTTGCGGATATTGGTCGGATATTATCATCAAATATGGTATATTTTTGAATACGGACGGATATTAGTAAAATCACATTCTTTTCCGTATCCATTAATCACTAGCTATATTTGTGACCATATCTGGCAACTATCCGACCGAATCTGTATTTGCTTTCCGTAAGCCTACGGTCGGTAGGTCGGTCAGAAATAATCTGTACCATTTTCACCCCTAATCTAGACCCCTTTTAGTGTGTAGGTTCATCTAGGTTTGTACTGAACCTACACACTAAAAATGTCTAGATACACTCTTTTCACAAAGCTAAAACATTTTATATTTTGAAACGGGAGTAGGCATTATTTATACACAAGATACATCTAAATTTAAACAATTTGTCATATCTATTTTGAGACGGTGGAAGTGGTTTTTTAAGCAACCATGTATTTCATTAAATAAAAAACAAATTACACGAAGCAGATAAAGACATACTATATTGAAAAATACAAAATGATCCTTAGGGCTTCTTGTAACCACTGAATCCAGTGGTCGTACCCAAATCCAGCACAACCACCGAAGCCAGTGGTCGCTCCCAACTCCAACGCTGTTGAGACGCACGCAGAAAGAGTCGTTGAACCTCCGTCATTGCAAGATCTATAAACACCATCGCCGATGAGGTTTTTGTTGAAAATATTGCCTATAAGCAATAATGAGTTATATTATTCTATATTTCATGTTTTATGATTAAGTTTATTATTCTGTGTTATAATTGCATTGGTTCCTAATAATGAGTATTTGGAGAAAAACACTAATACATGTGTAAAATTATAAACACCATTAGATATGCCCCAACCAATGACATTATGAGGACGCCACCATTACCCTATCACCCCTTTAGGGAGGGAGCATCTGCTCCAATGAACCAGGCAGGAGGGCTCTAGTCATACCTGTTGAGTGGCCCTCCAACTCGTGGGAATCCTGGTATGCTCTCACGGTGACATCTTCTGATACGGCCCAACTGTAGGGGTTCATGTATGAAAACAATAAAATTTTACCCTACGCCCCTGAATTCCTGATATTGCCAGGACCTATCTATTAGTAATGCAGTAACGGGAGAGGCTTTTCACGAACTTATCCTTGAAAACCGAAAAGCGTTGTCAACGCTCAGGAGAGCGTGGTTGATGTAGACGAGCCGAAGCCGACCTAAAGGTCGTGATGAAGTCCTCATGCGGCTCCAACGACTTGAGTGCCTCAAGTGTGACACCTCGCAGGGAGTTACATGCATCCAGTGCCTGGCGATGACTCCCGCTTCCCCGATCCAGCAGCAGTTGCGGAAGTAGAACTCCTAGATCCGAATCCCTTAGCGCGACGACGCTCCATGGTGAAGATGTCTCTCGTTCGCGTAGTCCGAACTTGGGACCACGGTCACATGAGAGAGAGAGAGAGAGAGAGAGAGAGAGAGAGAGAGAGAGAGAGAAATATCAATTAGAGGTCTCCCCAAAAGTGAGGAAATCTTTATTGAATATTGTGTGTATTTTCTGGTCAAAATACCCCCACTATATATAGGGGGAGGGGAGGTACTACCTCCCTCAAAGTCCCGGGGTGGGACTAAAGGAGGGGAGAGGGGGGCAGCCACCGGCCGGCCCTAGTGGGCCCCACGCAGGGGGCTAGGCCCAACCGGCTGATGTCTACGCACTTCTATTCTTGTAGACATTTGTTGGGCCTCCAAGTGCAGAGGTTTGTAGAACAGCAGCAAGTTTCCCTTAAGTGGATCACCCAAGGTTTATCGAACTCAGGGAGGAAGTGGTCAAAGGTATCACTCTTAAGCAACCCTACAATCAAGATACAAGAAGTCCCGTGTGTCCCCAACACACCCAATACACTTGTCAGGTGTATAGGTGCACTAGTTCGGCGAAGAGATAGTGAAATACAAGTGGTATGGATAAAAGACAACGGTGCCAGAAAATAGCTTGACGGGTAGGAAGAGACTAAAGACAATCTGAAATAAAGATGGAAGCAAGCAAACATGTAACAGATCTAGTTGCAAACGGTGTTTCAATGTTTAGAAATAAGGCCACTTTCACTAGGACACTCTCATATAAATATCTTCTCTTTATGATATTACTCTGAACTACTCTCCGATTGGACACTCTAATCCATGGTAGGGCTATAACAACACTTCTCAAAGTCAGTATTCCCCATCTAGATAACCCCACACTGTCACCTTGAGCTCTAGATGGTTCCATCAAATACCACAATTTCATAGAAACATCCAACTCCAAATATAACTCATAACAAGTAATTGTAATCTCTAGCCTAAGTGCCATCATGGTGTGCACGCTGTCACTTTCACACACATGGGGAGAGCAGAGATCTATCAAAGCATTTGAGTAGCAAGGTATATCTACTTGATTACAAAGCTCATGATCACAATATGATCATGCATAGAGAGAGAGAGATGAACACATAGCTACCGGTAGAACACTTAGCCTCGAGGAAGAACTACTCCCTCCTCATCATGGGAGTCAGCAATGGTGATGGAGATGGTGGTGGAGATCGATGGAGATGGCTCAGGGCACTTCCGTCTGGCAGTCTTAGGAACAAAGACTTTCTGTCCCCCAAATCTCCCCTTCGGTGGCGGCGGCGCTGCGGAACTTTTCGTGGATTTCTGATCTTATACTTAGGGTTTCTGTATCATAGGCATCTTATAGGCGAAAGGGGAGGCCGAGGGGGTGCCCTAGGCGGCCACACCACCCCCTGGCACGGGTCAGACCTGGCCGCGCGGCTAGGTGGTGTGGCCGGCCTCTGGCCCCTCTCCGTCTCGTCTTCTGGCTCTGTGTCCCCCTAGGTGAAATATTGACTTTGGCTTTTGTCCCATCCAATTCCGAGAATATTCATTTTCTGACTTTCCTGGAATCAAAAACAGCAGAAAACAGGCAGTTGGCACCGTGGCATCTTGTTAATAGGTTAGTCCAAGAAAGTGTATAAAAATACTCCAAAGTGTGTACAAAACATAAGAAAGTAGATATAAAACAAGCATGGAACATCAAAAATTATAGATACGTTAGCAATGTATCAACATCTCCAAGCTTAACTCCTGCTCGTCCTCGAGTAGGTAAGTGATAAAAAGAAATAATAATTTTTGAGGTGGCATGCACCATCATAAACTTGATCAAAGTATTTGTAAAACATTGATAGCTAGGATCATAGTACTTTAACATAGCATGAAAGATGTAGTTCTAACAATAAGACATAGCAACTATGTTGTAACATGAAAAGGCACAGACAAAATATTCATGTATAACAATGCTTTGCAAGACATTTGTTTATTTCACATAAAGAAAGCATAATGAGAATGATATTCAGCTTGTTCCTCATAGTGTAGCAAAACATAAATGCATAGGACACCTTCAAAGTTCATAAGGGTGACTAGATACAAATAGTTTAAGAACAAGCAACATCAAAGTTATGCATCAATCAACAAGTCTTGGGACAATGCACATTAAACTAAGAATGGCCACTATGCTCTCTCAATAGGTGCATAAAGATAGAAGATGGAGACTCAACATAAAAGTAAAAAAAGGCCATCATAGAAGGAAGTAGGGATTCAAGTCTCATAAAGAACTTCCAAAAATTATGGTACTTATTAGCTTTCAGCTCTCATTGACCCTATCATAAGCATATTGAAGTGATTAAGGTTAAAGTGAACAAACCATGGAGTATATGCTTGATAAAGTATAAGTTGGAAATCTCATGTCCCTTGAATACGAGGGTCGCTCCTCATGCTACTCAAGTTTAGTTACCGGTAAGTTCTTGTCATAGTAAGTACATGTGTATCATAGAGAACCACTAACGGGGTACCCCTTGCCCGATGATACGGAAGAATCCCCATATCAAAATGACAAGGCAAGCAGACAACGAGCATCTCAACAATCTTCTTATTTACCATGGGAAAATGGTGCTTTTTTCTCTCTTTCCTCTTTTCTCATCTTTTTTTTTCTTTTTTTCAATCTCTATATCTTTTTTATAAGAAGAATGCTTCATAGATTGCTCATTATGGTTACGATGCAGGTTTCCACCATGATTAGGCATGGATTAGACTAGCGGCCCAGGCGTTTCTCTAACACACATACATAACTCCATGGACTTACAAGCTCCCCTTTCATTTCACACCAACGACATCCATAGACAAAAGAGCATGATATCAACTAGGTACAATGTACAAGTACAATGTTGAAAGCGTTCCCCATGACATCATGGTTCTGCTAATCCCCAACATATAAGTGCAAGCATATACAACATAGATGACACAATGGTTCAAGTTTATTAGGGGCAAGAAAAGTAAAGTGTGCCATCAAGTTCGTGAGAGCTTTAATCACTAGTTTTCTCATAACAAGTTTAATTCGGAAGGTAGATAAAAACATGAATATACTTGGAATAGCAAATGCTAATAGGTAGGTATGGTGGACTCTTTGGAATAACTTGGTTTTGTTTGGAGTTGGATGCATGAGTGGAACTCATACTTGGTTATGGAGGCTAGCAAAAGACTGGGAGCGACCAACTAAGAGAGCAATAATGGCCATAATCATGCAAAGCGACAAAACATCATTAATTAAAGTATAAAGTGATATTACAAGTCGAAAACTAAAGGATCATCGAGGCTATGGTGACTTGGGATAGTCATAACATGGTGTGAGCATGCGCCAAGTCAACCCAAATAAAGCATCAAAGGAGAATACCACAATACTATGCTTTAATATGCTAAAACAATGCATGATTGTTTCAAGGCACATTAAGCAATCTCAATTGTTTATAACATGTCATGATACAGCAAAAATCACTAAGAATAAAGCCAAAACAATATCAAGCATGACATGACAAAGCATAGGCCACAGTCAAAAACAAGCTCCTCTTACCAATTAAGCATGAACCTTTCCTACTCTTTTCCAATCCAAACCAATCTTATTTGCAAACTAATGCATGAATGAGGGGGTCCAACCAATTTATTCAAGCAAACTAAGAAAACCAAGCAAACAAAAACGAAAACCCAAAAATGAAAACGAATACGCTCCAAGAACAACACAATTATGCATGAAACAATAAAAATGAAGTGTCTAGAAAGACCTGAGAATTTTATTGATGAAGAAGGGGATGCCTTGGGCATCCCCAAGCTTTAACGCTTGTACCTCTTGAATATTTCTTGGGGTGACATGGGGTGGCATCCCCAAGCTTGAGATTTTGTCCATTCTTCATCTCATTACATCATTCTTTTCCTACACCTGAAAATTTCCTTCATACAAAACTTCACACAATCTTCATTAGCAGCATTAGTGCATTTAAAAGATAATAAACATTTGGGTTTTAGTTTTAAAATAGCAAAACTTTCATTAAAAACACAAGCTACTGTAGCAATTCCCTCAAAAAGCTAAGTTCACCAAAAAGAACCCAAAAAGAAATCGATAAAGAGGCAAATGCAAATAATGGTAGAAATCTGTCAAAACAGACCAGCAGGTGAAAATCGATTTTTTTGAAGACCTTCTGTTACTCAAATAGAAAAGTGTTGAACTAACGAAAGTTAGCTAACAACCTGGGGCAGAAGCACAAAAAATTACAGATCAAACCGACATACGGAGATTTTTCACGAATTTTGATAGCAAAGCACAAAAATCTGTTTCGGGACAGCAACTTTCCCAAGTCTTACTTGTCTCTCATTAGAGGTTACTCTTGGCACAAAAACCACATAAAAAGGATAAGGAGAGGTTATTACTGAAGAAATAACTCCCAAGACTCAACAAAAAGATTCCTAAAGAAATTTGGGTTATCTCCCAATAAGTGCTTTTCTTTAATGCCTTTGAGCTAGGCACGATAATTTCGATGTTGCTCACATAAGAAATATGAATTGAAGTAAAAGAGAGCATCAAGAAGAAAATTAAAAACACATTTAATTCTAACCCACTTCCTATGCATAGGTATCTTGTAAGGAAACAAGTCATGAAAGCACAAAGCAACAAGTATAGGAAAGCAAAACAAGTGCAACTTCAAAAATTTCAACATAAAGAGGGGAAACTTAATATTGTTGAGACACATAAAACCATGTTTCCCTCTCTCATAATAACTTTCAGTAGCACCATGAATAAAATTAACAATATAACTATCACATAAAACATTCTTATCATGAGCCACATGCATAAAATGATCATTACTCTCCACATAAGCATAGTCATTCTTATTAATTGTGGTGGGAGCAAATTCAACAAAATAGCTATCATTATTATTCTCATCACCATAATCATCAAATATAGGAGGCATATTATAATCATTAATTTTCTCCTCAATAGTAGGTGGACTGAAAATATCATATTCATCATTATAATCATCATATATTGGAGGTTTGGTATCATCATAAGCAATAGAATAGCTATCTTCCAAAGCTAGGGAACTAAAAAGATCATTTTCATAAAAACTAGCTTCCCCAAGCTTAGACTTTTCCATAGCATTAGCAATAATGGTGTCCAAAGATTCATACTAACAACATTGCTATTAGCATGCAAATAAAGTTCCATAGGTTTTTTAATTTTCTCTTCAAACACTTCATGTCCTAACTCAAGATAAATACTATAAAGCTCTCTAATTTTTTTTTGTTTTCCATTAAGCCTAACTAGTGAAAACAAGAAACAAAAAGACAAAATTGCAGAATCGAAAGGAAATAACATCGAGCACTCACACCGAAGGATGTGAGTACCTTTTACCTTACCTCCCCGGTAACGGCGCCGGAAAATAGCTTGATGTCTATGCACTTTTATTCTTGTAGACAGTTGTTGGGCCTCCAAGTGCAGAGGTTTGTAGAACAGCAGCAAGTTTCCCTTAAGTGGATTACCCAAGGTTTATCGAACTCAAGAAGGAAGTGGTCAAAGGTATCCCTCTAAAGCAACCCTGCAATCAAGATACAATAAGTCTCGTGTGTCCCCAACACACCAAATACACTTGTCAGGTGTATAGGTGCACTAGTTCGGCGAAGAGATAGTGAAATACAAGTGGTATGGATAAAAGACATCGGTGCCAGAAAATAGCTTGACGGGTAGGAAGAGACTAAAGGCAATCTGAAATAAAGATGGAAGCAAGCAAACATGTAACAGATCTAGTTGCAAATGGTGTTTCAATGTTTAGAAACAAGGCCTAGGGATCATACTTTCACTAGTGAACACTCTCATATAAATATCTTCTCTTTATGACACTACTCTGAACTACTCTCCGGTTGGACACTCTAATCCATGGTAGGGCTATAACAACACTCCTCAAAGTCTGTATTCCCCATCTAGATAACCCCACACTGTCACCTTGAGCTCTAGATGGTTCCAACAAACACCACAATTTCATAGAAACATCCAACTCCAAATATAACTCATAACAAGTAATTGTAATCTCTAGCCTAAGTGCCACCATGGTGTGCACGCTATCACTTTCACACACATGGGGAGAACATAGATCTATTAAAGCACTTGAGTAGCAAGGTAGATCTACTTGATTACAAAGCTCATGATCACAATATGATCATGCATAGAGAGAGAGATGAACACATAGCTACCGATAGAACCCTTAGCCTCGAGGAAGAACTACTCCCTCCTCATCATGGGAGTCAGCAACGGCGATGGATATGGTGGTGGAGGTCAATGGAGATGGCTCCAGGGGCATTTCCTTGTCCCGGCAGGGTGCTCGAACAGAGAATTTCTGTCCCCCGAATCTCCCCTTCGGTGGCGGCGGTGCTGCGGAACTTTTCGTGGATTTCTGATCTTGTACTTAGGGTTCCTGTATCGGAGGCATCTTATAGGCAAAAGGGGAGGTCGAGGGGGTGCCCTAGGCGGCCACACCACCCCCTAGCGTGGGCCAGACCTGGCCGCGTGGCTAGGTGGTGTGGCCGGCCTCTGGCCCCTCTCTGTCTCGTCTTTTGGCTCCATGTCCCCCTAGGTGAAATATTGACTTTGGCTTTTGTCCAGTACAATTTCGAGAATATTCATTTTCTGACTTTCCTAGAACCAAAAACAACAGAAAACAGGCAGCTGACACTGTGGCATCTTGTTAATAGGTTAGTCCAAGAAAGTGTATAAAAATACTCCAAAGTGTGGACAAAACATAAGAAAGTAGATATAAAACAAGCATGGAGCATCAAAAATTATAGATACGTTAGCAACGTATCACCGGCCACCCCCTTCCCCTTTCTCTCCTCATGCCTTTCCTTCACGGGCCCTTCTCCCTCTGGAATTGGCCCATTAAGCCTTTTTGACCTTTAATTGATTTCTCTTTTATTAAATAATTAAGAATAAATGATTAAATCAATATTTAACATTCATTCACATATTATTCAATCTCTATGACTATGGAACACCTTCCACCTTCACTTCGGACATCCTCCGGACTTACCGAAACCCTTCCGGTTTTCTCTCTTTCTATTCTTCGATGATTCTACCGATCCTGTAAAGACTCTCTAAGCATCATCAAGCCCTTAAGCGTGATACCCCCACGGTTCGGGAACACTCCAGACATGGTCGGGACACTGCCAGACCAATGATCGATAGAGGGACCTGGATGGCCATGTGACCCCTGTGCATTCCACGAAGATCTTTCGTCGTTTGAACCGGGATTGTCGTGTCTTATTACTTTTGTCTCTCGATACTTGCATTGCCTGAGATCTGATCAATGACATCATCATGTCGGGTTCAATCTCGTTTCCGAACAATGCTACTTGACTCGTTCCGACAAGTGATATCCCTGTGAACAAATCACACGCTACGCAGCTATTGGATATAACTTCTCCGAGTGGGCCCTCGAGTATATTTTCGTCACGTGGATGGACAAATCCCGCTCTTGATGTATATTGCCCCTATTGTTCCTCTGAATACCTTAACACACCTTTATGATCACTATATTACCAAGTGATGTTTGATGCTATCTAAGCACTCTCGAGAGACAGTGATTGATATAGCCTCGTAGTCTAAGGAATAGTCTACTAGGTCTATTCTAATCATCGTAACTTGAACTTCGTGACATGATCGGGTCACGATGTTTAGGTTGGGTATTAGTTCATCATCTCATTCTCAGAATAAGGTGACTCCATTTCCAACTAGCATATATGCCACATGATCAAGAAACCTTGATCATCTGTTGACCAATGAACCAGTGACTAGAGTTTCACCGGGAACCTCTGGTTGTTTATATATCACACGTGTATTGACGTTTCTTTTCAATAAAATTATAGCATGATATAAAACTTAATCATAAATTATATGAAATATGATAATAATCCTTATTATTATTTGTCTCTAGGGCATATTTCCAATAGTCTCCCACTTGCACTAGAGTACAAATAAACTAGCTGCATTTGTTCTTAATCATTGGCACCATATATTCCTGTACCTTGAACATGCTTGCTCATGGAAGAGGTGGGCCTATACTTTACAGTCCTAAATCCTTTGCAACTTACTAATGTCACCTAGATTGACATTAATACTTTATCATCTCATGATAACATCTTTGTGTGTGCATCGTCGTTATGGCAGTAGAATAAGGTCAGATTCCAAGAGCCTACAGTGACTTTAGATCAACCTCGAGGGCTTTCTCATGGGCACTATGCCCTAGGACACATCATTCTACGTTAAAAGCGAACTAGCCCCGCCATAACATTATACATCACTTTAGATGGTACCCTTATCTTTTATTATAAATGTAATTATCGAAACACTAGCGCACCCTGTGCAATTTTTGATATTTTGTTCACCTTGCTTCCTTCTTGACTTTAGTCGGTATTATCGATACAGGAGTTTACAACATATTCCCTTTATTCTTAAGATATGTCATCCTTCATGGATTTGGAATTATTACAGTTCTCTATTAGACACTGCAGACAAACTTAGCTCAACGTTCTATGATTCATACTTAATCACTTTTCAAGCATTCCTTCTTGGATCATATATTATGTTAAGTTATCATCATGGTTTTCCAAGATAGAACCTATGTCTCAACATAGTGGATGACGATCATCCTTTTCTTTCTTTCAACCATTGATGTTAAACTTAATGTTATTCCTAATTTTAGTTATCAAGGACCAGTTATTTAATTAAATTCTATTCTAAAACACTTGTCAGATTCTCTTTAGGAATACTACATAATATCGTAATATACTTACTATCAACTTCTAATCTTTATAAATCATTATTTATTGGTACTTGCACTTTCATTCTTAATGTTTCGTATACACACTTAAGAATCAATCCTTAAGCTCCCACTCAAAATATGTTCCCAACATATTTGAGTATGAGTCATTACTCCTACTCAAAATATGTTCCTACATATTTGAATTTGAGACTTATTTTGCTCCCACTCAAAAATATGTCATTCACATATTATTTTTGTTGGGTTCGCAGCATAGAAAACAAAAAAAATTCCTATGAAGAGAACTATACGCCAAGATCTATCTACTAGATACAGAGCAACGGATGGATATACATCCATGGAGAACTTACCCTCGAAGACAATAGAGTTTTCTTAACGAGTTGGAACTCGTGGATGATGTAGTCACACGCTTGCCGATCTCAAGATCGTGTGGAAGTCCGAGCGCCACAAATCAGCAGCACATCCGTCCTCACACACACATTCAAGCCACCGGACAACCTCCACCTCCTCGCTCCAGCGAATCAGCGGAAGCAGCAACTCCTTCTAAATGCAAGGCCACCAGGAACATGTATCTCGCTAATCCGAGACCATGGGGGAATATCTAGAGGGGGAGAGAGATCCTTCACGAGGAGGTGTGCTTTGTGAGGGAGGAGAGGGGGGCTCCTCCCCTACCATGGCCGGTGGCCAAGGAGGGTGCCCCCACCTCTTCCTCATTCATGTGGTGGAAGCTCCACTCACATCAATTTTGACTCCACCCAAAATTCCACTCACATGCATTAAATTTCCACCAAATTTAATGCAACTCTCAATTAATAAAACTCTTTTATTTATTTTATTCAGAATTTTGTTAATTAATTTAAATAACAAACATTCACATAAAACCCCTTGCAACATTTCAATATCACATGCATAACCACTCTCTGCAATTTCACCCGAAACAATTTTGGTTTCTATCGAAACAATTCCTGCGCTTTGCAATCCTTTCGTATGAAACATATGTGCTCCTAAATGGTGTCCATCAACTCTTAAGTGTGTCACCCTATGGTTCGCGAATAATGCAGACATGATTGAGACTCCTCTTAGATCAATAATCAGAAGCGGGACCTGGAGATCCATACTGACTCCTGCACATTCAACGATGACTTCTGTGATCGTGAGAACCTTTAACGCTAGTAACTTAATCCCTTTGTCTCATGATATAATACATGTCTGAGATTCGATCATCGTATCCAAATACCTAGTTTGATCTCGTTACCGACATGCACTCTTTTCTCGTTCCCGTGATATAACATTCTAGTGATCACATCACTTGCTTGCAAGCTATCTCAATATGATATCACCAAGAGGGCTCAGAGTATATCTATCTGTCATCGGGATGGACAAATCCCACTCTTGATCCATGAGCCTCAATATAACACCTTCGGAGTATCTCAACCCACCTTTATAGTCACCCTTTTACGGTGTGACGTTTGATGTTATCAAGTTACTCTTCTAGTGTTAGCAATTAACATGATCTCATGGTCTAAGGACTATGATTACTTCGTATGATGTTATAGCAATATAAACACAATGACTTTGATCGTAATGCTATACTTCAGATGAATGTTCATCACATCATTCACCAATGTTGTGACATTGTTATTAACAACATCCAATGTCCATGATCAGGAAACCTTGATCATCTTGTTAATCAACGAGCTAGTTTATAAGAGAGGCATAACTATGAACCCTTTATTTGTTTATTAAACACACATGTATTAACGTTTCCAATCAATACAATTATAGCATGCAAAATAAACATCTATCATATACTTGGAATACGATAATAACAACTTTATTATTCCCTCTCGGGGCATATTCCCTTCAGTTTGAGTACTTGTTGATCTCACATTTGTGATATGTATACATCACTACCATGCGTGCTAGATAGGTGATCCCTGTAATAGCTTGTTTGTACATAAGGTTTTATCGAAATATTTATTTCGTGTTTCTCTCAAAATTGAAAGCATCTACCTATTTTAGTTTGACCATGAATTATAGACCTGTGGTGGGTGGATTATATGGCACCAAATTAAATCCCTAAGTTTTCATTTAAAAGAAAGATTGTTGCAATGGTACACATTTATAAGCAACCCATTTATCTTTGGTAAAACTTAGATCTTGGGAATATGCATGTGCTCTATATTTTGGGAAATAAGTGAGTACACTTACTTATTTCTTTTTGCCAGACCGAGATTGCTTATATTACAAAACAAAACTATTTACCTTCCTCGTGGTGTAGGATATGGCAAGAAATTTTTGTATATGAACAGAATTAGGTCCGATTTCTAATCTGGTGTACTAAACAATGTCTATAATACAATATCTCTAGTGTCTCAATATGAATTTTACTACCTTGTAGTGATTGTGCATGTTTTTAGTAATATAACATGTTAATGGTTCTATGTCCGTTTGTACTTCTCCTACCTACATGATTCTACTAGGAGTATTTTATATATATAACCATCTTGTAACATTTCATAATTGTTATATATAGGTTAAATGCACGATTGCATGTATACTTCTGTTGCTTTCATCCAATTCCACTATGTTGACGTCTTAGGTATATTCATGTGTGTAATGCCGACATATTTAATTTGTTGTATGTACGATTCTGTTATAGTTATGTTCCATGCCCAACCCCTACATAACTATCCTTACATATCTCACCCATGCATGCGCCTCTCTGAAATCCAAGAAATATGTGTGTATGATATAGTTTAAGTGCTTACCTCTCATGTGTGATGTCTATATGTCACTCCCATGCATGCAAGATATTTACAGACAAATCTTTGAGATTCCCATTTTTGCGAAAAGGCCAATGGATATATATTAAGTAAAACAAACCCTTACAAAACACCCTTAAATAAACTAAAATTAACGCCCAAGCACTTTGGGGCTATCGATCCCTTGTTCATGATGCATCCCTGGGACCCACATGTCATCCTCTCATTAGAAGAAACGTGTGTATGGTGGATTTTTTACCTTCGCTGGCGCTACCCCGTCCCGAGTTGATAGCGCCGCTCGACGCATCTATCGTTTAACCAACCTCCTGAGCCCCACATGTCATCCTCTCATTAGAAGAAACGTGTGTATGCTGGATTTTTTTTCCTTGGCTCGCGCTACCCTGTTCCGAACATGATAGCGCTGTTCGATGCATCTACCGTTTAATCACGCTGCTGGGCCCCACATATCATCCTATCATTAGAAGAAATGTATGTATGATGGATTTTTTACCCTCTGTCGCGCCTTCGTGTTCCAAACTTGATAGCGTTGCTCGCAGCATCAGCCGTTTATTCTGGCTGGTGGGTCCCTTATGTCAGCCTCACATTAGAAGAATCGTGGGTATAATGTAATTTTTTTCTTCTCTAGCGCTACCATGTTCCGAACTATTTAGTGTTGCTCGATGAATCTGCCGTTTGCTCACGCAGCTGGGTCCCCCATTTCAGCCTCTCATTACAAGAAACGTGTACATGCTGAACTTTTTCTCGCTCGCGCCTTCCTGTTTCAAACTAGCAACATTGCTCGATGCAGCATCTGTATAAGGTCACACTGCTAGGTCCCACATATCAGCCTCTCTGTAAATGAAACATTGATTGCTCGATGCAACATCTGTATAAGGTCTTTGCTAGGTCCAACATGTCAGCGTCTCTACAAATGCAAAGTGTGTATGATGGATGATGACCCACAAGTATAGGGGGTGTATCACAGTATTTTCGAGGGAATTGAAACCCAATTTATTGATTCGACACAAGGGGAGCCAAAGAATATTTATAAGCCTTAACAACTGAGTTGTCAATTCAGCTGCACCTGGAAACAATCTTGCTCACAGCAGTTTATCAGTAGCAATAGTTTTGTAGTAGGAATAGTAAAGTAACAGCAATAGCAAAGCAAAGACAGTAGTAACAAAAGCAGTAAACAATGGGATTCGAGTGCGGTAGGCATAGGGATGGATGGACGGGCGTTGCATGGACAAGACAATTCACATAGCAATCAGAACATAGGGCAATTGCAGATAAATAAGATAAAGCACCCAAGTACTAGACAATCCTAGGCATGTGTTCTATATATAGTCATACGTGCTCGCAATGAGAACTTGCACAACATCTTTTGTCCTGCCAGCCCGTTTGCAACGGGGCCTCTAGGGAACTATTGGCAATTAAGGTGATCCTTTTAATAGAGCACCGGAGCAAAGCATTAACACTCCATGAAAACATGTGATCCTCACATCAAAGCCATTCCCTTCCGGTTATCCCGATTTCTGTCACTTCGGGGCCATAGGTTCCGGATAACAACATGTGTAAACAACTTGCAGATAAGACCAAGAACAATACTATCATAATGAATCAATAACATGTTCAGATCTGAAATCATGGCACTCGGGCCCTAGTGACAAGCATTAAGCACAACAAGTCGCAACAAAGTCATAAAGCACTAATAAAATATACTAGGCACCATGCCCTAACAATGTGATGCCATTACATGAACGATCTCATCTAATCCCTACCATCCCCATAGCCTACAACGGGGGATTACTCACTCATATATGGGGGAAACATGGATGGTCGATGGAGATGATGGTGGAGATCGATGGAGATGGCTCCGGGGGCACTTCCCCATCCTGGCAGGGTGCCGGAACAAAGACTTTCTGTCTCCCGAATCTCTCCTTCGGTGGTGGCGACGCTGCGGAACTTTTTCTAGAAAAACGTCGAACCCCCCCGGAGGTTTTAGGTCAGAAGGCTTCTTATAGGCGAAGAGGGAGACCGAGGGGGTGCCTGGGGCCACCACACCATGCCCTGGCGTGGCCAGGCCCAGCCCGCGCCTGGGGGTGGTGTGGCTAGCCCCTGGCCCTCCTCCATCTCGTATTCTGGCTCCGTGAGTCTTCTGGAAAAATAGGCACTTTGGCTTTTGTCCCGTCTAATTCCGAGAATATTCATTTTCTGACTTTCCTAGAACCAAAAACAACAGAAAACAGGCAGCTGGCACTGTGGCTCTTGTTAATAGGTTAGTCCAAGAAATCATATGAAAAGTACTCCAAAGTTGGAACAAAACACAAGAAAGTGGATAAAACCAAGCATGGAGCATAAAAAATTATAGATACATTTGCAATGTATCAACATCCCGAAGCTTAACTCCTGCTCATCCTCGAGTAGGTAAGTGATAAAAAGAAAGAATAAATTTTGAGGTGACATGCACCATCAAAGACTTGATCAAAATATTTGTAAAACATTCAAAGCTGGGATCATAGTACTTCAATCATAACATGAAAGACAAAGTTCTAGCAATAAGCAAAGAAACTATGATGCAACATGAAAAGGTACAAACAAAAGATTCATGAATAACAATGCTTTGCAAGACGTTTGTTTGTTTCACATAAAGAAAACATAGCATAATAGTATTCAGCTTGTCCCTCATAGAGTAGCAAATATAAATGCATAGGACACCTTCAAAGTTCATAAGAGTGACTAGATACAAATAGTTTAGAACAAGCAATATCAAGTTATGCATCAATCAACTAGTCTTGGGACAATGCACACAGAACTAAGAATGGCCACTATGCTCTCAAAGTAGGTGCATAAAGATAGAAGGTGGAGACTCAATATAATGGTGGAAGAAAGGCCTTTGTAAAAAGGAAGTAGGGATTCAAGTCTCATAAAGAGCTTCCAAAAATTATGGTACTTATAGCTTTCAGCTCTCATTGCCCCTATCATAAGCATCTTGAAGTGATTAAGGTTAAAGTGAACAAACTATGGTGTACATGCTTGACGAAGTATAAGTCAGAAATCTCATGTCCCTTGTATACGAGGGTCGCTCCTCATGCTACTCAAGTTTAGTCACCGGTAAGTTCTTGTCATTGTAAGTACATGTGTATCATTGAGAACCGCCAACGGGGTACCCCTTGCCCGATGATACGGAAGAATCCCCATATCAAAATGACAAGGCAAGCAGACAACAAGCATCTCAGCATTCTTCTTATTTACCATGGGAATATGGTGCCTTTTTCTCTCTTTCCTCTTTTCATAGTATCTGTAACATCCCAAAACTTCAATCCAAGGTTATCAAAGATCAAATCATCCAAATTTTGGATTAACAAAAACTTTTCCATATTTAAAATGAAAGCATTCATATATGTGTGCATTTAAAATAGGAATTGTTTTGAATTGCCATGATTGTGTGGTCCTTTGCTTCTAAAATGTTTCTTAGGTGATTTAAACATCATCTACATCATTCCCAAACTTTTCCTAAAGAAAATCAAATAAAAAATAATTAAAATGAAGGAATGGTCATTTGGACAAATTTAACTCTCATGCCTACTTTGGCTATTCCTAGTACTCATTTCTTAACAGAAACAATTATGGATCTTTACACCCCTTGCTAGTACACATAATGAGGTACCAAGGCCCACCTTTTGATCTACTAAAACCTTCTGTTAACTATTTTAAATGACAGTTTAAAATTGAATCTAATGCATATGCATAGATCACCCCTATTTCAAAAACCATGTATTTGAGCTCCATTTTCAAAACCCTTGCAACCAGAGACTACCTATCACTAGTGGAGATCACCCAAAAAATTTGAACTCAAAATTCAAAACTTTTTCTCTTGCGGCCATTTCATCAAACACTTGGCAGGTAGAATCACACCTCTAATCCTAGCTCACTGTTTTGAACAGAGTTTTGCCCCCATTTGATCTCCATTTAATCTCTTTGTCCCCCTCTGATCAAACCATGCCAATTGCAACCCATCCCCTACACCCTAGTAGCAATGCCATGCCATGCCGAGCACCACCCTGGCCGGCCAAACTTGCCCCGCTGCAGCAGACCACCTCCTCGTTCCTCTCCATGTCTAGGAGGCAGCCAGCACCGCACCGCCCCTCTCTGTCCCTTGCCCGAGCCAAGACCAGCCATGGACCACAGAGGAGAACCCGCACCCAGTGCCACCGAACCATGCCGACGCCGCCCGCAGAGCTCGCACTGTCCCCGCGTGCACAAGCCGCCGCTCGACACCAGCCCGCGCCCACCGCTCCGCCTCGACCTAGAGAACACCCTAGACACCTCCGTTCGCCGCCTAAAGCCCCACAGCCACCGCTCGCCGTGGACACAGCCGCTTCGGCCGCGCAGAGCGCCACCTCACCCTGACCGCATGCCACCGCCCCTACGGCCGCATTGAAGCACTAGAGCATCGCCAGGGGACCGCCCATCGATCGCCATCTCCAGCCATGTCGCTAGCTCGCCGTAGCCATGTCGCCACCGTCGACCGCCCATACCGCTCGGTCTTGACGTCGAGCCTATAAAAGGAGCCCTCCCCAGCACCAAAGACTCACACCATTCCTCTCCCCTCACCTCTCTGAACCTCAACCACCCCTCGCCGGAGCAAGTGGAGCAGCACCTCGCTGGAATTGGAGCCGGAGCCGCCGCCTCTGGAGAAGAAGGGTGCCGTTGATTCCGGCCACCCCAAGCTCCGCCGCGACCACGCCTCGCCTCGCCGTCGTCTTCCACTTTGTTCGCCAAGCCACGACCCTGGAGCCCTGCGCCTCAGTAGACCCCCACCGAGCCGCTAGGGTTCGAGCTCGCCGGCGACCCGTCCGTCGTCGACGACGACCCTCAGCCATAGATCTAGCCTCTAATCGCACGACCCATAGCGCGCGTACCGTTTCGTGTTTTAAGAGCCGCTGACAAGTGGGACCCCCCTGTCAGCTGAGCCCGTCAGCGTGGCGGCCAGGGGGCCCATTTCCTTTCCGCCAAGCAAGCGTAGATTCAAATCTAGGTTTTTCTTTTTAGTTAGAATATAGTTTCTGTCCAGTGTTTCAAACTTCAATTCTGTGAGTTTGACAAATCCAAATTACATGAAACTAATTTTGTCTGAAAGGTATTGAAAATCTCTATCCAAGCCCATTGGATTTAATTCATTTAGAGTTGTAGATTTCTCCTAATAAAAATAAGAAAACAGAAGCTTTTGCAACTTGAAACATTTTTATAAAATCAACCAAGTTAGCTTTTGAGTTGATTCCAACTCTCAAAAATCACATTTCATCATTTCTATCCAAATATGTAATAATATTAAGGTTTACAGGCAGTGAATTTGGACTAGTACCAAAATAATGCTATATAGGCATTTCTAGTCACTTTAAATCATTAAATAATAAACTTAAACCAAAGTAAAATTGATCCAACCTTTAAATCTCATTCCCACATGTTAGAATATGTGGTGAGGACATGTGTCCACATGATCCCATATTTTGGTGGTGAATATTAAATTGTAGTTAATTTTTCAATGAGTAGAAATTACTTTTCCAAAATAAAAAGGTTGAAACTATTGAATTAAAACTTGTGATGTTTGGGATGATAATAGATCATCAATTGTGTGGTTTAGAATACTACTTAGCCTAGTTAAGTATGGTTTAGTGATTGTGCACTCCCTATGTATTTCTAGACGATAGTACCGACCAAGCCTTCGAGGAGGAGGAGTTCTACCAAGAAGAAGAAGAAGAAAACTTCAACCACTGCACCAACCAAGGCAAGCTATTAGTGGCAAGCTAACCCCTGCAAACATGCTTTAGTAAGCTCTTGTAGCAAGCTAGAATAAAACTAGATAGTTTAGTAAAGATGCCTTAAGCATACTTTGATCACACCCCCTTAGTTTACACAAAGTTCTTTAATTAATTTTGAAGGTAGCATAAAGAGTATAAAACTTGACCTACTTAGAAACCCTTAGATGTCATTCTATGGCATGAGATTGATCTCACCTTTCCACCTTAGTGAACACTCTTAACCTAGTGTTTTAGAATAGATCAAACTTGAGTCACTTTAGATGGGGACACTTGGTGAAAATGAGTTGTGAAAACCTTGGAATGATGAGTCATTCTATTGAGATGTTTTGACATGTGTTGAGAAACACAATTGATTTATGATGATGAAAATGATGAGGCATGAGCCTTAACCCTTTTATAAAACTGATGGTTGGATTCGGATGCGATACCGTTCCAAATTTACCGCTGACCACATTAGAATTGGGTAAGGCTTAGCTGGAAATTTATATGCATTAGTATTAGTTCCCTCACGGGAGAGGTTTAAGCTGAGGCTACCTCTCAATGTTGTCCACCTATGCAGTGCCCAAGATGACTGATGGTCATGGTTGGGAGGCCATGCTCATAGGAGAGGTGCTTGTACTAGGGTGTGTAAAGGGAAGGTTATGTTTGATTATCTGCATACTAAGTATGATGATTCAGGGTTATCCCTGACAGATGTATCAAATCTTGTGGTGAAAGTGTACCACCTTTGCAGAGTGTCAAACTATTCGAATAGCCGCGTCCGCGGTTATGGACAGCTGGAATGGCCATACTATTTCGTTGTCAGATGTTTTCTAAATAACTTGAAATGAATGATGAACCTTGACTTGACCACAACAGGGTTGTGTAGATGAAAATAGCTTCCCAACTTAAGTGATTCTAGACTTTTATTTTATCTTTTCTTGCTTCAGAACTCAGCTTAGGTTTCAAACTTAACTTGATAGTTATTCTTTAAATTCAGTACTTTAACTTAGAATCATAACCCTTGCTAGTAGTAGTTTGCGAGTACTTAAAGAGTACTCATGGCTTTTGTCCCTGGCTATTATCATGGCCAGACTATAAAGGAGATTATCATGATGATGGTCAGTAGGACGGCTATGATAACTAGGACTATCTGCCTTCGTCAGCATTGCCTGTGCCCCTGAAGATGGACCCCACCGCTACGCTATCATTTATTTCTGCTGCTTGTTGTATTAAAGACTAGATCATGAGATCCGTATTTGTGTAAAACCTTATGTATGGTTTGTAATGGATGATGTACTGTGATATCCAATCCGTTATGTCTCGCAAAAATGGTAATCCTGGGATTGCGAGGTATGGCATAACGGGCATCTGGGATTAAAAATTCGGGTGTTGACAGTATCTCTTTTTTTTTCTCTTTTTCTCAATATAGGACTCTTTTTTTTATAAGAAGAATGCTTCATAGACAGCTCATTATGGTTACGCAGCAGGTTTCCACCATGTCAGCATGGATTAGACCAGCGGCCCAGGCATTTCTCTAACACATATACATAACTCCATGGACTTACAAGCCCCCCTTTCATTTCACACTGACGACATCCATATACAAAAGAGCATGATATCAACTAGGTACAAGTACCAAGTGCAATGTTGAAAGTGTTCCCCATGAAAGCATGGTTCTGCTAATTCCCAACAAATAAGTGCAAGCATATACAACATATACGACACAATGGTTCAAGTTTATTAGAGGCAAAAAGCAAAGTGTGCCATCAAGTTCGTGAGAGCTTTAATCACTAGTTTTTTCATAACAAGTGGAAGGTAAACAAAAGCATGAATATACTTGGAATAACATAAGCTAGTAGGTAGGTATGGTGGACTGTTTGGAATAACTTGGTTTAGGGGGTTGGATGCATGAGTGGAACTCATACTTGGTTGTGGAGGCTAGCAAAAGACTGGGAGCGACAAACTAAGAGAGCAATAATGGCCATAATCATGCAGAGCGATAAAACATCATTGATCAAAGCATAAAGTGATACTACAAGTTGAAAACTAAAGGATCATAAAGGCTATGGTGACTTGAGATAGTCATAACATGGTGTGAGCATGCGCCAAGTCAACCCAAATAAAGCATCAAAGGAGAATACCACAATACTATGCTTTAATATGCTAAAATAACGCATGATTCATCCAAGGCACATTAAGCAATCTCAATTGTTTATAACAAGTCATGCTACAGCAAAGAATACTAAGCATAAAGCCAAAACAATATCAAGTATGGCATGACAAAGCATAGGCCACAGTCAAAAACAAACTCTCTTTACCACTTAAGCATGAGCTTTCCTACTCTTTTCCAAACCAAACCAAACTATTTGAACACAAATATTTGAAAGAGGGGGTCCAACAAATTTATTCGGAAAACTAAGCAAAAAAAACAAACAAAAACCAATACGAAAATGCAAAAGAAGATGCTCCAAGAACAACGCAACTGTGCATGAAACAATAAAAATGAAGCGTTTGGAAGAAACCTGGGATTTTTATTGATGAAGAAGGGGATGCCTTGGGCATCCCCAAGCTTTGACGCTTGTACTTCTTGGATATTTCTTGGGGTGACACACGTGGCATCCGCAAGCTTGAGCTTTAGTCCATCCTTCATCTCATTACTCATTCCTTCCATACACCTAAAAATTTTCCTTCATACAAAACTTCATACAATCTTTATTAGCAACATTAGTGCACTCAAGATAAATAAGTCTTAAGGTTCAGTTCTAACACCAAATAAACTTCCATTAGAACACTAGCTACTGTAGCACTTCCCTCAAAAAGCTCAATTCCCCAAAAGAACTAAAAAAGGAACCAACAAGAAGCAAATGCAGAAAATGGCAGAAATCTGTCAAAACAGACCAGCAGGTAAAGACGAATTTTTTCGAAGACCTTCTGTTGCTCAAATCAAAAAGTGTTAAACTAACGAAAGTTAGATAACAACCTGGGGCAGAAGCAAAACAAATTACAGCTCAATCAGACATATATATCTCTCTCACGAATTTTTACGGTGAAGCACAAAAATCTGTTTCGGGACAGCAACTTTCCCAATCATTACTTCTCTCTCATTAGAGGTTACTCTTGGCACAAAAAGCAAATAAAAAGGATAACGAGCGGTTATGACTGAAGTAATAACTTCCAAGACTCATCTAAAACTTTTGGGTTATCTCCCAATAAGTACTTTTCTTTAATGCCTTTAAGTTAGGCATAAGGAAAAACTAAAATGGATAAAATAGAAGTAAGCGGAGATAATCATGGTGAAAACATTGTTTTGTTCAATGAAATACTTTTGTTAACAAGGTTGATCAGGTCTTGTTACCAAAACAATTTCATATGAGACACAACTTTGTATTCCACTAATGATTATGTTACCTCAACCTTGATAGCAATGGTCCCAATCATAATAGTTTCAAATTTTTCTCTTGGTATGGGACAATATATTTCTCCAACTTGAATGCCCTCAACATGTTCAATTGAATTCAAGCCATAAGTCCTTTCAATCTTCTTGGGGAAATAGACAATATGTTCCTTGTCATTAACATTGAAGGTCACCTTCCCTTGATTATAATTAATAACAGCTCCTGCAGTGTTTAAGAAAGGTCTCCCAAGAATAATAGACATAATATCATCTTCAGGCACAATAGTTTGAGAGGATGCTCTCATAAGAAATATGAGTTGAAGTAAGAGAGAGCATCAAGAAGCAAATTCAAAACACATTTAAGTCTAATCCACTTCCTATGCATAGGAATCATGTATGCAAATAAATTTGCAAAGAACAAAGTGACAGGCATAGGAAGGTAAAACAAGAGTAACTTCAAAACTTTCAGCACATAGAGAGGTGTTTCAATACCATAAAAACTTCTACAACCATATTTTCCTCTCTCATAATAATTTTCAGTAGCCTCATGAATAAAGTCAACAATATAACTATCACATAAAGCATGCTTTTCATGATCTACAAGCACTAGAGCTTTATCATAAACATCTTCAAAAGAATCTTCAGGAACATAACATTCATCCTCCTTTAGTAAGCATGGAGGACAATCAAATAATGTAAGGGATAAAGAGTTACTCTCATTAGAAGGTAGGCATGGGTAGCTAATCCATTCTTCCTCCTTTTGTTCATCACTCTCCTCCTCTTTTTCATCTAATGAGATTTCAGGTTCATCAATTTCTTCTTCCATAGGATCCTGCAAGGCATTAGTCCCTTCCATTTGTGGAGAGCATCTATTAATATATTCAAGAATAGGGCCATTTTCATCCTTGTAATTATCAAAGCAAAATTTAAGTATACTATAAACCTCATACTTATAAGGTGAATCATCAATATTTTCAAGCAAACTAGCAAGTTCAAAAACACCCTTCCAAGCAATAAATTCTTCAATTTGTTCCGCATCATAAAAGTCATAATTTCCTTTAGCATAAGAAGATATGGTAACATTTTCATTATACTCACATTGAAAAGGGAGGTGTTTGTACCTCCTACAGCAACAAGATTTATCCAAGCAATAAGTAACATTATAAGTAGAGCACACGTTTCTAGCAATGGTATACAATCTATCAATTTGTCCCCATAAGTGTTTCCCTTTTTATGACAAGCAGTGTTCCTTATAATAATATTTTTGATCTTCCGTGAAGCCACCTTGCCAATAAGCTTCAGTTTCAAAGAAACCAACCATTGACAACAAGCATGACAAAGCAAGACAATAACAGACCAACGAAAATAACAACTAGAGTAGGAACTAATTCTTTCTGTATTTTTGATAAAGAAACAAGCAAACAAGGAGAAAAAAACTTAGCATGAACAATAGTGAATCCAAGTGGACTTGATAAATAAAGCTATGCTCCCCGGCAACGGCGCCAGAAAATAGTCTTGATGACCCACAAGTATAGGGGGTGTATCGCAGTATTTTCGAGGGAAGTGAAACCCAATTTATTGATTCGACACAAGGGGAGCCAAAGAATATTTATAAGCCTTAACAACTGAGTTATCAATTCAGCTGCACCAGGAAACATTCTTGCTCACAGCAGTTTATCAGTAGCAACAGTTTTGTAGTAGGAATAGTAAAGTAACAGCAGTAGCAAAGCAAAGACAGTAGTAACAAAAGCAGTAAATAGTGGGATTCGAGTGTGGTAGGCATAGGGATGGATGTACGGGTGTTGCATGGACAAGACAATTCAAATAGCAATCAGAACATAGGGCAATTACAGATAAATAAGATAAAGCATCCAAGTACTAGATAATCCTAGGCATGTGTTCCATATATAGTCATACGTGCTCGCAATGAGAACTTACACAACATCTTTTGTCGTGCCAGCCCGTTTGCAGCGGGGCCTCAAGGGAACTACTGGCAATTAAGGTGCTCCTTTTAATAGAGCACCAGAGCAAAGCATTAACACTCCGTGAACACATGTGATCCTCACATCAAAGCCATTCCCTTACGGTTATCCCGATTTCTGTCACTTCGGGGCCATAGGTTCCGGAGAACAACGTGTGTATACAACTTGCAGATAAGACCAAGAACAATACTATCATAATGAATCAATAACATGTTCAGATCTGAAATCATGGCACTCGGGCCCTAGTGACAAGAATTAAGCACAACAAGTCGCAACAAAGTCATAAAGCACTAATAAAAGATACTAGGCACCATGCCCTAACAATCTGATGCCATTACATGAACGATTTCATCCAATACCTACCATCCCCATAGCCTACAACGGGGGATTACTCACTCATAGATGGGGGAAACATGGATGGTCGATGGAGAAGCGATGGTGATGATGATGGCGATGATCTCCTCCAATTCCCGTCCGGCAGTGCCGAACGGAGTTTCGTGTGCTTTTGGAATCTGGTGGTGGCGGCAGAGCGGAACTCCTTCTAGAAAAACGTTGAACCCCTCAGAGTTTTTAGGTCAGAAGGCTTCTTATAGGCCCAGCCCGCGCTTAGGGGTGGTGTGGCCAGCCCCTGGCCCTCCTCCGTCTCGTATTCTGGCTCCTGGAGTCTTCTGAAAAAATAGGCACTTTGGCTTTTGTCCCGTCCAATTCCGAGAATATTCATTTTCTGACTTTCCTGGAACCAAAAACAGCAGAAAAGCAGGCGGCACTGTGGCTCTTGTTAATAGGTTAGTCCAAGAAATCATATGAAAAGTACTCCAAAGTGTGGACAAAACACAAGAAAGTGGATAAAACCAAGCATGGAGCATCAAAAATTATAGATACATTTGCAATGTATCAACTCCCACTCAAAAACGACATCCCTCGTGTCCTTTTGGTGATTACATGAACCAAATCCACTACACCAAGTCCGATCATCACGTGAGTCAGTGTAGCTTCAAAGGCGAGCATCTATATGGGAATCATATCAACTATATGACTCATGCTTAACCTTTCATTCCGTGTTCTGAGGCCATGTCTGTACATGCTAGGCTCGCCAAGTAAGAACCCACGATCCATAGAACAGTGCATACTTAAGGAAGAACACATTTTATCTTGATATCTAAATGAGGGATCATCTTACAATGCTACCAAAAGCGCCAAACTAGCAATATAAGATGCAAACATCTAATGTGTAAAGTGAGATGATATGGTCCATGCATTTGATCTCTATCATTTGCATCATGGTATGATCTCTATCATTCCTTTGTGTGTAAGGCCAAGGTCTATGGAACTTACACGTTAAGTGTGTTGTAAGAGTATCTATCATACATCAACTTACAACAATACCATATCAAGACACTAGCCCAACAACAATCTAAATTAGACGCCTCTAATTTATCAATTGCAAGTTTTACGTGGCTTAGGGCTTTTGGAGATAGAACTGGTCTTACCTACGAACATGAACCACAACGAGGATAACCAAGTTATTAGCAACTCATTGTAAATCAGATATGGACTATAGTAGGAGAGATAGACACCTGCTAGCCACTTATGCAAAACTAGTTGCATGTCAGTTGTGGAACCGGTCGCAGGTACGATGACATGTAAGGTTGGTCCAGGCCGCTTCATCCCACTATGCCACCAATATAGAAAATACATAGAAGATGCAATAACATGATCATCATCGCCCACATATAAACATATGTGTACTACCCGTGCAAAGCACCTACGCATAGATTAGGCTCTGATACCACTGTTGGGTTCACAGCATATAAAACAAAAAAAATTCATACGAAGAGAACTATACGCCAAGATCTATCTACTAGATACAAAGCAACGGGTGGATATACATCCATGGAGAACTTACCCTCGAAGACAATAGAGTTTTCTTAACGAGTTGGAACTCGTGGATGATGTAGTCACACGCTTGCCGATCTCAAGATCGTGTGGAAGTCCGAGCGCCACAAATCAGCAGCACATCCGTCCTCACACACACATTCAAGCCACCGGACAACCTCCACCTCCTCGCTCCAGCGAATCAGCGGAAGCAGCAACTCCTTCTAAATGCGAGGCCACCAGGAACATGTATCTCGCTAATCCGAGACCATGGGGGAATATCTAGAGGGGGAGAGAGATCCTTCACGAGGAGGTGTGCTCTGTGAGGGAGGAGAGGGGGGATCCTCCCCTACCATTGCCGGCAGCCAAGGAGGGTGCCCCCACCTCTTCCTCATTCATGTGGTGGAAGCTCCACTCACATCAATTTTGACTCCACCCAAAATTCCACTCACATGCATTAAATTTCCACCAAATTTAATGCAACTCTCAATTAATAAAACTCTTTTATTTATTTTATTCATAATTTTGTTAATTACTTTAATTAACAAACATTCACATAAAACCACTTGGAACATTTCAATATCACATGCAAAACCACTTTCTGCAATTTCACCCGAAACAATTTTGGTTTCTATCGAAACAATTCCTGCGCTTTGCAATCCTTTCGTCTGAAACATATGTGCTCCTAAATGGTGTCCGACAACTCTTAAATGTATCACCCTACGGTTCGCGAATAATGCAGACATGATTGAGACTCCTCTCAGATCAATAATCAAAAGCGGGACCTAGAGATCCATACTGACTCCTGCACATTCAACGATCATTTCTGTGATCGTGAGAACCTTTAACGCTAGTAACTTAATCCCTTTGTCTCATGATATAATACATGTCCGAGATTCGATCATCGGTATCCAAATACCTAGTTTGATCTCGTTACCGACATGCACTCTTTTCTCGTTCCCGTGATATAACATTCTAGTGATCACATCACTTGCTTGCAAGCTAACTTAATGTGATATCAACGAGAGGGCCCAGTGTATATCTATTCGTCATCGGGATTGACAAATTCCACTCTTGATCCATGAGCATCAACATAACACCTTCGTAGCACTGAACCCACCTTTATAGTCACCCTGTTACGTTGTGACGTTTGATGTTATCAAGATACTCTTCCGGTGTTAGCAATTAACATGATCTCATGGTCTAAGGACTAAGATCACTTCGTATGATGTTATAGCAATATAAACATAATGACTTTGATCATAATTCTATACTTCGGATGGATGTTCATCACATCATTTCACAAATGCTGTGACCTTGTTATTAACAACATCCAATGTCCATGATTAGGAAACTTTGATCATCTTGTTAATCAACGAGCTAGTCTATAAGAGAGGCATAACTAGGAACCTTTTTTGTTTATTAAACACACATGTATTGACGTTTCCTATCAATACAATTATAGCATGCAAAATAAATAGCTATCATATACAAGGAATACATAATAACAACTTTATTATTGCCTCTCAGGGCATATTTCCTTCAATTTTAGGAAGACTTTCATAGCTCCCACTCAATTTTATGCAAACTGCATATCCACTCACTATTTTTAACATCAAAATCCTTTGATCAATTATCAGATAGAGAGTTTTATTATGAGATGCTAGTACCTTACTAGTATTAAATCCACTAGACTTTCAGCACATTTGAATCAAATTCATTTGAATTTGTCTAGTACATTATTCATGACAAATTGTGCCTTTGTCATTCACCCTTTTTCTTCATGACTTTGCAGTCGTTTGGAAAATTCAAGTAACCTTTTACTTGATAAGATTCAGCAATGAATTGCTGTCTAATCTTAAGTGAATTTTGTCTCCAGGACTTCTCATAATTCTAGTTTACCATTATTTCCTTAGTAGTTCGTAGGTATGTCATATTCCGGTAATCATGATAAATGATTCTCAAATGTATCCATATGAGATATGGGGTACATTTTGAATCCTACTTTGTGTAGTGAAAACACCAGTGGGAAAACACAATGATCATTATCATTGATTCTTTCCTTTATGAAGAGAATCGTTCAGGAACGCTTTCCGTTGCGCTTCTCAACACTCTGATGCAGGGTTTTGAATCCTCATCGTGTTTTTCACTATCTTCCAAAATCTTCATATTTGAGAAATACCACTAAATATGAACTTTCTCGAGAATGCACCAAAATCCAAGGAATACTAGTTTTGCTTCCTTTTTGGTTCTAGCTATGGCTATCGTATTCATATTTTTTCAATGAATACTCTACAAGGACTTATTCGCTATTGTTTTGGTTATATCAAATAACCCCAAAACTTCCATGACTATCCATACAACATATGGTGCCGATCTAACGAATCTAGATGGTTCACTATATATACTAATTGAGTGCTAACTATTTCTAACTAATGGTCTTTACATGTACACTACAATCAATTATTTGGCGCTATCTATTCACCCACTTGATATCTAATATCATATTGTGATGCTTTGCATTTTGATGTTTCAAACGCATTGCATTTCACAATTTTCTTTATGCCAATCTTACAAAGTTGAATTTCATTACTATTGAATTTCATTACTATTGAATTTCACCCACTTGAAAAGTTTCCTTTTGCAACGAATTTCCCCGACGGTCGTCGTAGAAGGCGCGTCTTCCGCGACGAAATTCTCGGCTCGACCGTGGCTGATGGAGAACTTCTTTTTTCCGGTTTCGCGGCCCTCTACTACGACGGATCTGCTAAAAACATGGAGGAAGCTCGGCCAGCGTGTGGCAGAAGCAAGATTTTCGTTTTCTCGTGCGATGTTGGCTCGTCGAAGTCTTTTTAGGCATGTGGGTCTCGGACATCAGTGCCTCTAGCGGACCATACTTTTCAGTCACGCCTCCCTGATTTGAACTCGATAACGTTGCTCGAGGCGTTTGCCGTTTAGTCATGCTGCTAGGTCCCACATGTCAGCCTCTCATTAGAAGGATCGTGTGTATGATGGGATTTTTTCTTTCGCTTGCGCTACCCTGTTCCGAAGATGATAGCGCTGCTTGATGCATCTATCGTCTAATCAACCTCCTGGCACCCACATGTCATCCTCTCATTAGAAGAGACGTGTGTATGGTGGAATTTTTCCTTCGCTGGCGCTACCCCGTTCCGAGTTGATAGCGCTGCTCGACGCATCTACCGTTTAACCAACCTCCTGAGCCCCACATGTCATCCTCTCATTAGAAGAAACGTGTGTATGATGGATTTTTTTCCTTGGCTTGCGCTACCCTATTCTGAACTTGATAGCGCGGTTCGATGCATCTACCGTTTAATCACGCTGCTGGGCCCCACATGTCATCCTCTCGTTAGAGAAACGTATGTATGATGGATTTTTTACCCTCTGTCACGCCTTCGTGTTCCAAACTTGATAGCGTTGCTCGCTGCATCAGCCGTTTATTCTGGCTGGTGGGTCCCTTATGTCAGTCTCACATTATAAGAATCGTGGGTATGATGGAATTTTTTTCTTCTCTAGCGCTACCATGTTCCAAACTAGATAGCGTTGCTCGACGAATCTGCCGTTTGCTCACGCTGCTGGGTCCCCCATTTCAGCCTCTCATTACAAGAAACGTGTACATGCTGAACTTTTTTCTCGCTCGCGCCTCCCTGTTTTGAACTGGCAACGTTGCTCGATGCAGCATCTGTATAAGGTCACGCTGCTGGGTCCCACATATCAGCCTCTCTGTAAATGAAACATTGATTGCTCGATGCAACATCTGTATAAGGTCTTTGCTAGGTCCAACATGTTAGCGTCTCTGCAAATGCAAAGTGTGTATGATGGACTCCGTTGTTTTGACCTTGGCAACGTTGCTGGGTCCCAGATGTCAGCCTTCTCTGTGTAAGAAACGTGTGTATGTTGGAAAAAATATAAAGGAACGACAGAGATTATACTATATATTATATATTTATATTGAAACAACTAGGAATCTAACTCAAGACTTCAACAAATGGGAACCGCGCGTGCTTCCACTATGCCAGAACCATCTATGCCACTACTGGAAAAGATTACATTTAGAAATGTTGAAATCACTTAAAATGAAAAGGCAGCGACCCTGACAGCTTGCCATACAAAAATACTAAATGCTTTGTACAAATACAACATGGGTAGGAGAAGCTTGTCCTATACTTTATCAGAATGGCACAAAAATACTAAATTAAGACGATTTTGGGCGATAAGAAAATAACTTGGGTCCAATCTTGTGAACCAATGGCTTCTTATCGTGGGCTCCTTACCGAAACTTTTTCAGTGTGGTTCAAGCTTAAACAACCAAGTAATAATGTGTTGAGGGTTGGCGGCCCATGGCCAACCTGAACCCAGAAGGATAAATTAGCGAGGTTTTGGGCCATAGTTGGGTAGAATGTAGTACTATTTTCTAATAACCTCCTCACTAAAAATTCAATGTACTCAATATGTCGGGGGTCGGCAGTCCACCTGACTTGGCAGGCTAAATTTGCAAGGTTTTGGGCCAGTGTTGGGTCGAATGTGCAATCTTTTCGCTAGGTCCTTAGTGAAAATTCAATGTAGTTCATACCCCATCCTTAAAAAAAATGCAGTTGGTACCCTAAAAAATTTATACTCTGCTCACCACGAAAGGCTAATTAAGGGTTTTTCTTTTGAAACAAGAATATAGGAAGTTTTTTGTCCGAAGTAGGGTTGAAATGTTCGTTTTCATAGGCTGAGTAGTAAAAATATATTATACTGAAGGTCGATGGTCCACCTGACCTGACTATACCTACGCCGAATCCGAAAGAATGAAGTTGGAAATGGAGAAAAGTGACCGATATTGCGCCTTATTATACATAGCAAACATAGCGAGGAACTTGGGTAGCGCAGGATTCGAACATGGAAAGTACTGGAGGGAGTTTGACTGATTGACATAAAATCGTGTCATATCAAGTCTTATAGTGTGCAATCATCTTTTTAGCAAAGGATATATTTCGAGATGGTTTGGGTGGCTTTGAATCGGCCTAAGTGCCCAATCGATTTGATGTACTCAAAACCTTGTAATCATGCCATATAAACTGTTGGCGATAGACACACGATGGACTTGACTTGCCCAGCCGCAGATAGCTTAGGTAAGCACCAGCTTAAACTGATCACTCGAAGTTGTATGCTTCCGTACGATGAAATTAGTACATGCCGCAATTAGCACCAACATGTGGCATTGTCATCATGCAAAAAGGCTCAGAATTTGCACATTTAGTTCATAGTTTCGAACATAATAATACAACCAGTTTGTACACTAGCACAGACAGTACAATGTCAGCACATCAGAGCTTGACTTGTTCATGTCACATCAGAGCTTGAGTTGTTCATTTCACATACAGAAGAATGAGCAAGGATACATACTGTATTGAACAAGTAATTTCATGGTAGCGCCAAAAGTATGCCATGTATAAGAGATAATATGGGGTCTGCGTAAACTATTTTTCTTTTTTTGGAAGGGTGTGCATTAACTCTCTTTTTTAGAATATCGGCATAGACATCTGCGGCTATCATCCTAGGGCGTCTCGGCCTGCTTTGGCGTACCGAGCCAAGATCAATTATGACCCAGTTAAGGCCTGTTTCGTGGCCCTATAAGAAGCAGTGACCTACTTTTCCCTGTTCGCTAAGAGGAAAGAAGGAATATTCCTCTCAAAACACAAAGCTGCACGAGGTGCGATGGTTCAAAAAATGCACGAGTCGCGTATATACAAGCCAGTAACAGTACTGAAAACTATAGTACAGAAATCATGCTACAAAATAAGCACGGCTACATGGATTATACCGTGGAAGACAATACTAAATACAAAAGCACGACAGGGCTCATATAAACTGATTCAAGCTGGACACTAAAACTAGTGTACTAACAGTCAACTGTTGAACCACGATGCAAAAAAAGATGACATAACGATACACCAGAAAAATCCACACTCAGTCTAGGGACGGCACAACAAGCATACCAAACCTAAACTAGGCCTAAACCAAATTGCCGCCTGTCGCACATAGTTCCAACCATCTTTGGGAAGGCTGATAACTGCCATAGGCTCACCTTCAGTTGGCTGCAGGTTGTAGCGTTTAATCTGAGCGAATTGTATTCCGCGAAATCTCATGTATGTTGTGTACACACAATTTTTCCTCATGAATAGGAACAATGTGCCATCAGTAGCTTTGCATCCGCGTTTCTTCATCATCTAGTCAATGATTGGATAATTGAGACCAAGAAACAAAGATTTGTCCCCCAGTCTGTTAACCTGCCTCCAAATGATGACCCATGGAGGTCCAGCAGAGCTAGGATCCTCTTTAAAAATGTAGACGCGAGAGGCAGGATATAGGCATAGGTTAGTCCTATTTTGAGCATGAGGAATGATTTCACCCTCTTCGCCATGGGCAACCCCCATGCCATACGTTGTAATTATGATCATCAAGCGTTCACCATCAGCCGATCGAGCGAGGAACCACATGCCTGGCCGTTCATTCAGAATAGGTGCTAGGATTACAAATGGAAGCTCCTTGTTTCCTGCAACATCCGAATTCGAGACAAAAAGTGCATTACTGGCATACATATTCTAACACCAGCATTCTTCATTGTTCATGCTAAAATTGTGAATAGGCAAATCCTAACAATAATATTACTCAATAAATTAACAACATTAGGAACTGCATTTCTTACTCTGCTATTCCGAATATTTGGATTTCTTGCTTATCTTAGTTTCCTAGTTGTTGTAAGTTTCAAAAGAGGAAGCACCACTGTTTTTTTGATATAGAGGCATGTCCACTTGAATCCTATAGGATTAGATGCCTATAGTATTTTGGATCAAGTGGTGTTTGATTGCACAGGAAAACCAAAGGAATTGTACAAAGAGGTTGGAGTGGATGGAAATTTTGCTCCAAAATAGAGTGCAAAGGAATCCTTTGAAGGAATCCCTAAGGATTATACTCTTTCAAATCAAACAACATTTTATAGAAAAAAATCCTAAGGATCCAAATCCTACAAAAATCCTACACAATTCCTTTGAATCCCAAGGCAAAATCCCAAAAAGAAAGATTGGTGTCCTACATAAATCCTATGTGATTCCTACAATCCGAGGAGGGCCTGAAAGTACAAATAGATAAAGAAACCCGGCTTCACTGTGTTGTGCTCACAATTGAGATGCTGGTTAATAATACCTTTCATATTTTAACAATGAACGGACTTAGTAGTGCAGGGACGCTGCCATACACTATATTTTTGGAAGGCATATTACTGGTATTAATTCATTACTGGCAATGGCTCATTCATTTTTAGGACATAAAGCATGTGCTCATTCAGTCATACGAAAGGTAAAACATAAACAAGGTAGTTAAAGAACAACTTCATTGAATCACTCATAATGTATCATCATGGAACTAGAATTACCTTCCGATGTGGGATACCAGTAGTAGGTGCAGCCTTGACTTGTGACCGCAAAAATGAGGCCACCATCTTCAATGGCATCATAGTACTGTCGTCTTCCAAGACCTGAATGCTCCAGACATCTCCAAACTTGGCTATCGCCTTCCAGGTAGGCGATTTCATCATCGAACAACGCGAGGATCTTATAGTCTGTGTAACCCTCAGCTTACATGGGCACTCTGCAGATTACGATCTTCAACAGCTCAAGAGATCCATCCCACGACTTATTGAACTTTTCTCCATACCCGCGGATTCGCCAAGAAAAAAAACTTTTGAAATGTGAATGAGTTCAGAAATGACTACATGTAACTAGGGGAACCCTGGCTGGCTAGTTGCATTACAGTTTATATACTGGATGTGAGGTAGCCGCAATATCACAAGTATCCATCGATGGAAGGTCGATTTCTCGATAGGTGTAGATGTTCGCTAGGCACCAGGCCCTGCGCTGGTCCACCGCGGCGAGTCAGTCCCCTTTCATGCCAACCCCGAATTTTTTGTGCATGAAGGGCAGGATGGTGGTGCACCGAGGATGGTCGAGGGGCACCACATCATACACCGTGTCGTGCAAACGATGTACCCTCGTATCATCATAGTGCTCATCGAACCAATAAGAAGGCCGAGGCATCAGTAGGCAGGGTTCATTCCAATGGTGAACAATCCATTTCGTACCTTCGTTATTGGCGATACGATCATATAGCAGCTTGCAGCATGTGGCTAGCCTGACGGTGCTAAAAATGTCCAGACATTGAACAATGAGGTCGACATCGTCCGTGCTGAGTTGATTCCACTTGCATCGCCCGCTGAGCTTCAAACGACCATCACAGCCGGATGAATTTAGGCGGATGCCAAGTGCGGTTGGGGTTTTCTACAGAAGGAGGGGAGCGTTAGAAGAGAGAGCGTGGGGGATACCATGGGCGGAGTGGGGACTGGGGAAGAAGATGGAGAGGCAAAGAAAAAACGAGGGAGGAGATTTTACTTGCTTGCTCTGTCTAGTCAACAGAAGCATCGAGGACATCTCCACCTAGACTTTACTGTATGTTAGACTAGCACGCCACGCAGCTAGTAATTTGACAATACTCCTACTTACTATGTATCAGAGGTGAAGTATTGTCTAGTCACATCAGTTTGACCAGAGGGTTTTCTTTTTACAGCTTTCATTTCAACATAGTGTACTAGTATTTTCAACGGAAAATATGAGGACGAACTACTACTAGTAGTAGTAGCCACGACATGGACACATGTACTTTCATATTGTTCCCCTACATGCAGAACTCGTAGCATAGAATCGAAAATATATACACCGGATATAATGCACAATACAGGTGTGTCCGTGGTATTTTTGGCATATTGCATGTGTTTATATATGTTCTAGTATAAGGTACATGGAATTACACGTGTACAACATGCAACCGTGCAGCAAAATGAGAGACGTGCACGGACACCAGATTTTGCTCAAGTCAGGCAACGTGCATGACTTTGTGTGGCTCTGATTCACTGATATGTGGGCCCTATTAAGGTCGGATCCACCTGCCAGTGAGAATCTGCATGCACCATGTGCTTGGAGCCACTAGGTACGTCCCTGACAAAAATTATAATTTGCAACTAGTTGCACCGACAACAAGATGTTGCATGTGGCACTTCCAAGTTTTCAAAAAATGTGAAATAAATCATGAACATATATCATATTTATATAGTTCATCTATAAATTTCCATCCCAAAAATATTACTAGTACATGGCATGGCCACCCCAAAATGAACAAATGAACACAAGATATTGTTTGCTTAGGTTTTTTCTTTTTCATTGACATAGGTCACATAAGATCTTATTGTGGGACCGAATATTGTAGATGCACAAGATACAACATAGCCAATGTTCCAGATTTATTTCACATTTTTTGAGAACTCGAAAGTGCAACAAATAATAAAGGGGTGCGGGCCTAACGAGTTGTATAATATTCAACCCGCACTAACTAAAACTATGGCTTGCATACAGAAGGAGTTTAATCAAGTCACAGGCCTTGCACTATACTGCGGTGAAATGAGTGTTAGAGTACAGCAAGTTAACGACTGAGGCCATACGATAAAAAAGGCGAAGGAAATAATTCAAGATACGCAAATCCCTATTCCATATGATCTCCCTTGAACCGTTAATTATGCCGGTTCCAATCCTTCGTGTTGGCCAAGCTTGGGACGAATCACAATGGAGTCTGCCGCCAATTCCAGCCAATGTTTTTTTGAGGAAAATTCCAGCCAATGTTGGTTGAGAAACCAACAACAATGTCTTGAGCATTCATACTGATGCGGCATATTTCAGGACAAATATTAAATCCACCAAGACTAACTGCATGCGGCGAGGTGTATACACAGTTTCTCCTCGTTAGATCTCCAATGCCAAGTCCTACCACACCAACTGGAATAGTAATTGGATAGTTCAATCCAAGGAAGAAAGAAAATGCTCCAAGGTCTAAAACCCTCCGTCATTGCCTCGGTGGAAGTAACCTACTAGTGTCAATCGAGAACACATGGCAGCAAAACCTAGTAGAATAGGTGTTAATATTGTGGCCGTGATGATAACCAACATTTTCGGCCACATGATAAGTAGTGTCATACCGCCTAGCACTAATGCCCATATTATTGATCAGAATAAGGCTACCACCATCAGGAGATCTTGCTAACCACCACAGATCAGGACTATACTCACGATTACCATATAATTCAGGTGGCCCCGGAAGTCGCACAGGACCTTGCAAGGAAAGCACATTCAGAGGTCAGCTGAGCAAAATTTGAATGATGAAGCTTGAAAATTTAAGGATAGAAATTTTATCCCATGCCCGAGGATCCCATGCATAAACATTGCCAATCTGAGTTACAGCATAGACAACTCCATTGTGGATAATTGCATTGCGGTAGTTGAATATGCTGAACTGGTTCTCAAGAACCATCCACATACCATGAGAACCATCAAGGAAGGCAATTACCGTGTCGAAGATGGCCAGGACAGAGAAATCCTTATAGTTCCCAGCAGTTGTGGGAACTCGGCAAATGGCTATCTTCAGTAGATTAGTAGGCTGACCAGCCGTGATAAACTTAAGTACCTCGGGTGTGGCCTCAAAATCGAAGATCGCTAGTAGAGGAATTCGGCGACGAGTGAACACATTCACAAGCTCCCGGTTCTAGGCGAGGCCAACAGTGGCAATCAATCTCCATGGGCGCCTGCCCACTTCTTACCCTCACAATCTAGCATGACAACATCGGAGGAGGACCTATCCAGCGGCGTTAGCTCGCACAAGGTCCACCCGAACTTCTTCTGTGGCTTCGGCTTTCCCCTGCCGCAATAGTAGCTGCCCCTGTAGAACTGCTTCATGCGATTGTTGCGGTAGAAGACATTGTACTCACGCGGTACCTCAGTTGAGTGATAGTGAAGAACACATGGGAGACTAAATGGATGAGATTTCGATAGGGATGCACTATGTGTTGTTGAGTATAGATAACATTTGCAGCAGGTGACGAGGCTCACGGTGGTGATGACGTCCCATCTAGCAGAGATTTCTTCAAAGGGGCCATCGGAAAACACCCTAGAAGTGTCATCGTCATCGATCAATTGGGCCATCCCGAGGAAGAGCTCGAGCAGGTGGGGAGCGATGGCGTTTGGTTTTGATTGGGGGTTTTGGAGGGGAGAGCGAGCGGCAGCTGGTAGGGCGAGACGGAAAACATCCTATCAAACTGGGCACCGGAGCTGATCCTAAAGCGGCATGGCAGCGTTGGCGCGTGCCTGTATTGGTGTGCGAGTGGTAATGGCCGTCACCAGGACGCTGGAGGTGAAGTGAGGATGGAGATCAAGGCAAAGAGAAATACGAAATGAAATAAAACCAAGCATGCCTTCTTTCTCTCTGCTAAATCTACAGTGCATATCGAACTGGGCTACGGAGATGCTCCGAAAGCGGCATGGCAGCGTTGGCGTGTGCTAAAGGTCGGCGAGAGGGGATCAGCGAGAAGATGGAGAGGAATAGGCCGGAGAGCAAAGGAAAATAGAATAAATCGATTGAAATCGTACCGCCTACCGAGTGTGATTTTTCTCTCTTCTCTGTGTTTCCTGGTGCCTATCGAGTAAATAGGTCAGGCCTTTCTAGGAGTTGTACAACATAAGCTAGCCTAGCACGGGATGGATCTGTACTGTCCTCTCAAATAAATGGTCATGGCAGAGAGATGTTTTGGAGTATACTCGGAGCTCCTCTTGCCGAACGTAATAATCCTTGGATCTTCTACATTCATCATCTTGTGCAGTCACATTTGGAACAAGTACTACTGTACTACTACTGTAACTAATAAACACATAAAGGTTCCACCGGTAATTAAGGCACCAAAACTAGAATACTACTACTCTCAAACTCTTGTGTAGTACAATAACAAAATGCTCACAAATTGGGCTACCAGTATGGCAGTACCATCTATACACCCACACCCTGCCACCTCAAATAAGCTTGCCTGCCACACCACCAATTTCCTTTCCCCTGTCGGCCTCTACGCCCCCGTCACCGGACCCAAAATCGAACATCTCTCAATTCAATAAAGAAAAAAGTCGACAATCTCTCAAAAAAATCAACCATCCACCAAAATAAAATTCATTGTCTAATGCTTCCCGTTCATTATGAACGGACGGTCGCAATTGCTCGAGCGCCGCGCGGGAGTAGTAGTCATCTGAGCTACTGGTTGTAGCTCCGCGAAAGCACGCGCCTAAAAGCGGCAGAAGAATTTATTCTCTATCAGTGAGGGAAGAAGATCGACGATATACAATACCAAATCAACAAGTCACTGGCTTTATCCGTCTGACCAGTGAGAGCCGACACGAGTGGTGAACAACTTGAAGCGCAGCAGAACAAATGCCTTTAAGGCATACAATACGTACACCTCCGTTCTGATTTAGGATGGTCACATAGTGCTAAATAACTTAGATTACTCCAGTAACTTGCACATGTACCTTCATCATAGTGGGTAACAACATGTGTGTAGTGTCACGCAAAGGCCTAATTAATTAGGTTATACTCCCTTCGTTTAGAAATATAAGACGTTTTAGCTTTATGAATCGAATGTATCTAGACGTCTTTTAGTGTATGGGTTCGTAGAGGTTAAGAGTGAACCTATACACTAAAAGGCGTCTAGACACATTCATTTCACAAAGCTAAATCGCTTTATATTTCTGAATGGAGGGAGTAGAATCATATACTACTAGTCTTGGTATGTGTGATGTTATGGTAACTAGCTAAGTTATTACGTCACTTTCTTTTTTCATTAATTAACTCTGAAAAGACATTTAATTCGAGACAAGTATCTACGCATACTTGTAGTTCAAGTTTGTCAAGATGCAAAATCTTAGGAAGAAGTTGAACCTCTTGTCAAAACTCTATGTGATTTCTGATATAGAGTATATTAATTGAATGTCCGACAGGTGCCTCCAAAAGCTTTTTCTTAAAACTTTCAAACCAACCTACAATTTACTTGTAGTTCAAATTTGACCTAATTTTGATGAATCTACATAGAGTCATTCAAGTGGCGGAGTTAGCTAGGAGTTTGAAAACTCATAAAGCATAGGAATTGTTAGTACAACATGTTGGTTCACTGTATATACTAGTTAGTTGCACATAAGACTCAGATAGTGGACGTATGACATATCATCACTATATACAATTATAATTGGTAAAGCACAAAAAATTATAAATTCGATCAACATCTATAAAGTATGAGTGTATATTTGGTCCTTGTACTTTGTATCATCATTTAGAAGTCAAAGATTATTAGCTACCTAACACATGGAATTTTTGATAACATGGTCTAGAGAAACAAGGGAGAAGATTCTAGTATGATGGAGAAGTGTGTTTTGAGGTTTGTGCATAGCATTCATTATGCCGAAGACTATCAATAGAATCTTCTAGATGCTAGAATGGGAAAGAAGATCCAACGGCTAGAAAAGCTGGGATTCACGAGTCTTGATCCAACGGTCTTCAAAGTTATTCGTACACTATATAGTAGTTTATAATGAAGACTATCAATAGAATCTTCGAGATGCTAGAATGAAAAAGAAGATCTAATGACTAGAAATATTGGGATGCACGAGTCTTGATCCATAGGTCAATATTCAAAGTTGTTTGTACACTATATAGTGGTAAGATCATGTAGAAGTTAACGATTATTAGCTACTCGTAACTTTCACATGAGACTCAGATAGTAGACATATGACATATCATTACTATACAAAATTATAATTTGTAAAGCACAAAAAATTATAAATTTGATCAACATCTATAAAGTATGGGTGTATATTTGGTCCTTGTACTTTGTATCATCATGTGTAGAAGTCAAAGATTATTAGCTAACTAACACATGGAATTTTTAATAACATGGTCTAGAGAAACAAGGGAGAAGATTCTAGTATGGTGGAGAAGTGTGTTTTGAGGTTTGTGCATAGCATTCATTATGCCGAAGATTATCAATAGAATCTTCTAGATGCTAGAATGGAAAAGAAGATCCAACGGCTAGAAATGCTGGGATTCGCGAGTCTTGATCAAACGGTCAACATTCAAAGTTATCCGTACACTATATAGTGGTAAGATAAGATAAGATAAGATCATGTAGAAGTCAACGATTATTAGCTACGAGGGAGAAGATTCTAGTATGATGGAGAAGTGTGTTTTGAGGTTTGTGCATAACATTCATTATGCTGAAGACTATCAATAGAATCTTCTAGATGCTAGAATGGAAAAGAAGATCCAACGACTAGAAATGTTGGGATTCACGAGTATTGATCCAACGGTCAATATTCAAAGTTATTCGTACACTATATAGTGGTAAGATAAGATAAGATAAGATATCGCTATCTCTACTACTATAATGGAGTAGTTTTGAATTGGATCCATAGCACCAATCCTGACCATTGGGCTGTTGGATCCAATGGTTCAGAGAAGCTGGATTCGTGTTGAATAGTACCTAGAGAAAACTCCACCATGCAGGTTCTAGAACCATCATGTCACCACCCCCAAAATTTCATAGCATAGTAGACCGTATTCTCTCTACTTACTACTATAGTGGAGCAGTTTTGAATTGGATCCATAGCACTAATCATGACCGTTGGGCTGTTAGATCCAATGGTTTAGAGCAACTGGATTCATGTTGAATAGTACTCCCTCTGCCAAAATATAAGGCGCCCAAGGATTAGTCAAAAGTCAATATTTTTTAAGTTTGACCATGATTATACACAAAAATATAAAAATTTAGAATACTAAATTAATATCAATAGATTCACCATAAAGTATATTTTCTTAATATGTCTATTCAATATTGTAGATGTAGATATTTTTTTCTAAATATTTGGTCAAAGTTAGTAAGGTTTGACTTTTGACCAATCCTTAGGCGCCTTATATTTTCGGACGGAGCGAGGGAGTACAGACCTAGATGCTAGAATGGAAAAGGAGATCCAACGGTTAGCAATGTTTGGATTTGCTAGTCTTGATCCAACTATTAATGTTCAAAGTTAATCTCTACACTATATTTAGTGGTATGGTATTGTAAGAGATAAGAGACAAGATAAAGATAAGATAGAAGTACTGCGAATGGCCGATCTAATGGTAGGTCTTGTAAGAGCGAGGTGCTTGAGAGTTAACACAGTCGGTGTAAGTATAAGTTACAATAAGGACCTCACAAAAAATGAAAATTGCATCCAACAAGCCCGTGCATTTAGCACAAGGACCCTTAAACCGAGTAATGAAGTACTATGTGTTTTGAGGTTTGCGCATACTAGTGTTCATCGTGCTAAAGACTATCAGTAGAATCTTTCTAGATGCTAAGAATGGAAAAGAAGATCCAACGGTTAGCAATGTTTGGATTTGCCAGTGTTGATCCAACGGTCAATGTTCAAATAAGTTAATCCCTACACTATTTAGTGGTGGTATGCATGGTATTGTAAGACATAAGATACAAGATAAAGGTAAGATAAGAAGTACTGCGAATGGCTGATCTAATGGTAGGTCTCATAGGAGCGAGGTGATTGAGAGTTATCACGGTCGGTGGAAGTACAAGTTACATCGAGAACCTCATAAAAAAATGAAAATTGCATCCAAGTCCATGCATTTTAGCACAAGGACCCCGACACTGAGCAATGAAGTATTGTGTGTTTTTAGGTTTGCACATACTAGCATTCATTGCGCTAAATACTATCAATATATCGAACATTCTCGATGCTAAGAATGGAAAAAAGATCCAACGGTTAGCAATGTTTGGATTTGCCAGTCTTGATCCAACGGTTAATATGTTCAAAGTTAATCCCTACACTATGTAGTGGGATGGTATTGTAAGAGGTATGAGACAAGATAAAAGATAAGATAAGAAGTACTACGAATGGCCGATATAATGGTAGGTCTCGTAAGAGCGAGGTGCTTGAGAGTTAACACGGTGGGTAGAATTATAATTTACATCAAGGATCTCATAAAAAATGAAAATTGCATCCAAGTCCATGCATTTATCACAAGGACCCTGAAACCGAGTAATGAAGTACTATGTGTTTTGAGGTTTGCGCATACTAGTGTTCATCATGCTAAAGACTATCAATAGAATCTTTATAGGTGCTAAGAATGGAAAAGAAGATCCAACGGTTAGCAATGTTTGGATTTGCCAGTCCTGAGATCCAACATTCAATGTTCAAAATAAGTTAATCCCTACATTATGTAGTGGTGGTATATATGGTATTGTAAGAGACAAGAGACAAGATAAAGATAAGAAGTACTACAAATGGCCGATCTAATGGTAGGTCTTGTAAGAGCGAGGTGCTCGAGTGGTCGGTGGAAGTACAAGTTACATCAAGGACCTCATAAAAAATGAAAATTCCATCCAAGTCCGTGCATTTGGCACAAGGACCCTGAAACCGAGTAATAATGAAGTACTATGTGTTTTGAGGTTTGCGCATACTAGTGTTCATCGTGCTAAAGACTATCAGTAGAATCTTCCTAGATGCTAAAAATTGAAAAGAATATCCAATGGTTAGCAATGTTTGGATTTTCTAGTCTTGATCCAACGGTCAATGTCAAAGTTAATCGGTTAGCAAAGTTTGACCCAATTTCATGAAACAGTGAGCAAAGTTTGACCTAATTTCATTAAATAGTTAGGATGCAAAATCTTAGCAAGAAGATGAACCTATCGTCAAAACTCTCGGTGGTTTCTAATATATATTAATTGACCCTTCCCCCCGATGGGTACCTCTAAGAGCTTTTTCGTAAAACTTTCAAAGAAACCTACAATTTACCTGTAGTAGTCCAAATTTTACCTAATTTCGATAAATCGACATAAAATCATTCAAGTGGGTGAAGTTAGCTAGGAAATTTGAGAATTGATAAAACATGGGAAATCGAAGTGCATCATGTTGGTCCACTATATATGTGTGAAAACTTGGCTTGTGGCATTCAAATCCATAGTCTTTGGACTTTCTTTAGGGGAAAGAACAATCTAGTCATCACTCAAAAAATTAAGAATGTTCTTTCCTAAGATAGTTGGAAACTCACACTGGCGGCATTGTCTACTACAAGAAGATGCACCTATATCTACCTCCGAAAAGACTTTTAAATCAAGAGGAATCTATTGCACTTACTTGTAGCTAAAGTTTGGCCTAGTTTTGTTAAACTGGCAAGCTGCAAAATCTTAGCAAGAAGTTGAATTTGTCGTCAAAAATCTCGTTGGATGGTTTATCATATATTAATTGTGACCCCCTGATGGGTACCTTCAAAAGCTTTTTCGTAAAACTTTCACAGTAACCTACAATTTGCTTGTAGTAGTTCAAATTTGACCTAATTTTGATAAATTGACATAAGATCGTTCAAGTGGGAAAAGTTAGGTAGCGAGTTTGAGAATTCATAAAACATAGGAAATCATAAGTACAATATGTTGGTCCACTATATATATATGTGTGTGAAAACTTGGCTTCGAACTTCCTTTACGAGAGACAATAATCTTGACATCACTCAGAAAATTGAGAATGGTCTTTCCTGATAATTGGAAACTCACACCGGCGACATTGTTTACTACAAGAAGATGCACCCATCTACCTCCGAAAAGACATTTAATTAAAGAGCAATCTATCACGCTTACATGTAGCTCAATTCTGACTTAATTTTGTTAAATTGTCAAGATGCAAAATCTTAGAAAGAAGTTGAACCTATCATCAAAGCTCATAGTGGTTTCTGATATATTAATTCACCCCTCCCCCGAAGGGTACCTCCAAAAGCTTTTTCATGAAACTTTCAAAGCAACCTACAATTTTCTTGTAGTTCAAATTTGACCTAATATAATTTCGATAAATCGGGATAAAGTCATTCGAGTTGGCATAGTTAGATAGGAAGTTTGAAAGCACATAAAACAAGGGTATCGTCAGGACAACATGTCGGTCCACTATATATATATATGTCTGAAAACCTGGATTGTGGCATTCAGATCCATATTCTTCATACTTTCTTGATGAAAAATAACAACCTCGCTTGTCATCTCTCAGAAAATTGAGAATTGAATATTCTTTCCTGATACTTCAAAACTCACACCGACGACATTGTTTACTATATATTGATTTTTTTCAATGAGTATACTATTTAATACTGTATATAGTTGGTCAAACTTTGTAACGTTTGACTTTGACTAAACCTAATATGCTGAGTAATACTCCCTCCATTTATTTGACAAAGCTAAAACGTCTTATATTTCTGAACAGAGGGAGTATTAAATAAATGGAGTATAGGATAAGATTAGGAAAACAACATTTTTTTAGAACCCTCACAAGCTTTTTCTTAGCATCACAGATCTGAATATTACATTGACACTGATGATTAATCAAACTGCAAACAGAGCAAACCGAAACACATACAGAGTAGTAGTAGTACAACTTAACGACTTTTAGGGGGACTCTGCGGTCTTCTCAGGCGACTTGGCAGCATCCTCCGCGGGCAACTTGGCTGCGTCCTCCGTGGTACCATCGCCAAGCAGGGACTTGTGGATGCTGGGCAGCACGCCGCTGTGCGCGATGGTAACACCAGCTAGCATCTTGTTGAGCTTCTCGTCGTGCATGACGCCGAGCATCACATGCCTCGGGATGATGCAGATCTTCTTGCTGTCCTTCGTGGCTTGCCCGACGAGCTCCAGCACCTTGGTGGTGAGGTACTCGAGAACGGCCACGAGGTAGACGGGAGCCCCGAAGCCTAAGCACTGGGAGTATCGACCCTCCTTGAGGTAGAGCCTGATCCGTCCGACGGGGAAATGCAGCCCGGCCTTGACGGACCTCGACACCTGCTTCTTCCCATGGCTGCCTGGTGCGAGATTGCGACTTGGAGTGGCCAGAGCAGGATTCGGAAGCCGGTGACATGTCTTCTTTTTCTCCACGGTCTTTGTCGCCGCCACCTGGGTCTTGTTCTTCCCACGGGGAGCTCCGGTCTTTGGAGCCATAGCTACAAAGTCTAAGAGGAAGAAAGGTTAATTGTGGAGGGCCAGTGAAGGTGCCCATGTCCCTTGTATTGAAACTTTAACAGCGCCGTCTTTACTGTTTTACATGTATGAATTTTTAATAGGAGTACTACTAAAAGGTTGTGTGCATGTTTCCTTATTTTCTTTCACTTTTTTGAAACATGGTCAAATGTGTCAGCATGAAAATTCATACAAAGAAGTTGTATCTTTCAAAATAATAGTCGGTTTTCAGTATGACTGTATGGGTACAATAATTAGTAGTATATGAATTTCTGACAAATTTACAAGCAATCTATCACGCACTTGTAGTTAAAAATTTACCTACTTTGGTTTTATTGACAAAATGTCATTTAATTATGCGAAATTAGCTAGAAGGCCTGAAAATTCATGAAACTTGTTAACCATGAAACATACTCTATTTTGTGTGAAATTTAGTGTGTTGTGGCATTCGGAGCCATACTCTTTGCCTTTTCTTTAAAAAATAATTATATGTGGCACTTCTAAAATAATTTAACAAAATTCTATACATAAAAGTTGAAAAGTCCAATTAATAACATTAGTATGCCATGCCAAGATACACCCCGTCTACCCAAAATGGACACAACCTTTGTCATTATTTAACTTGAAATCCAAGTACTCCCTCCGTCTCAAAATAGATGTCACATTTTTTTTAAATTTAGATGTATCTCGACTAGATAGTGGCTAGATACATCCAAATTTAAACAATTTTGAGACATCTATTTTGAGACGGAGGGAGTATGTTAACACATCGCTGGTCATATTGTGAAGAAGTGTTTTTAAACCTTGTCAAAATTCATGTTTATCATTTACGGAAGAGGACACCATACATAAGTGCTTAACAGTTTTTATCGTTTTATTTACTTTTTTTTAATTTATCCCAATAAACGGGACGAGTGATGCAGATACGACCTTGACATTGGTAACTTGGCTTAAAATGTGAACAATGTTCATACATGATTATGACCATATTGTGTAGCAAGTTTTTCGAAAGTTGTCCAAATCCATGTTTGTTGTTTTCGTCCAAACAAGCACAAATATAAGAGGACACCATTTAAGTTTCAACTATGTATCATTATCACCCCTCCCGCAAAAAAACTATGTATCATGACACACATTGAAATAAGTATTTTCATATAGTACTAACATGCGGTGGAAATTATCTATATTTTGCTAGAATACAGTGAGTGCACTCTAAGCCAAATTATCCGGACATACTTAATTACTAAAAACAAATCCTATCATTTGAAAATTGAAAAGCATTTTCCTAAAAGTTTGGAACTCTCATTGACAACATTATTTACCAAAGCCAAGATGCTTCGTAGAACGAGATATAGTACACTGCCCGCCTCTTCTCGGGACGCCATTTAATTTTGCACTCGGGCACGCTTCTTCGGTGGGGGGCGGGAAGACACCTCCTCGTCGTCGTCCTCGTCCTCCTCCCCATCATCGTCCTCGGCCTCCTTCCTGTCATCATCTTCGGCCTCCTCCTCAAGGTCGACCTCAGACTCCTCCTCTTCCTCAGTCTCATCTTCCGTCTTATCAGAGTCGCTCGATGTTGGTGGTGGTGTCCTTTCGAAAAACCGCTGCCAGTGGCTATCTTATTCATCAGAGGAGTCAGACAGCAGCGGCAGCCATGGCCTATCGACTGAGTCTGGGCTTCCAGGTGGAGTTTGGGGCCTTTCCCATTTGTTAGGTCAATCGACGTGTTCTAGAGAGTGTTGTCGCACGACATTTTGGAAGGAAATAGAGAGAGATCGAGTTCTAAGCAACGGTGGGTTGGGTGTTTTTGGTGAAAGTAGGGGTGCGTACTGTTGCAATTTATAATGTCTATTTATAGTCGTGCTTGTGTTAATACCTAAAAACTATCTTAAAATATCATAAATAGATTGTACCAGACTCGTCCCGTCAACAAAAAAAGGATTATACCAGCCTTGTTGGTTCTTGATTTTTCTCGGCCCAGAGAATTCAGGAGGCGCCCCGCTTTATCCAAAAATGAAGATAACCATGCAGATCGTGCTAAATTACTCGGTGTCTCTTACTTCCTCTGTTAAAAACTAAGTGTCTATGGTAGTACATACTTATCTAGCTACAGTACTACTAGTATACGTATACTCTTCACAAAGTTGCGTCATTAAACTTGATTGATGGTGATATGGTGTGGGCCTCATCTTTTTCTGCACGGCTACATCTCAGACTAGAAGTATAATCATTGCGTGAAAGCTTACACGGGAAGGAAGGGGAAATGGAGAGGATAGTGGATGGATGGTGAGAGGGGGGCAAAGGAGAGAGAAAATCTACTACGTAGTAGTATGTGTACTAGTACCGCGTGTCATGACCCATTATAATATGTAAACTTTTAGTCGAAGTTAGATAGGAACCATGATCAACTACAGTATGTGTGAAACCATTGGCTTGTGGCATTCTGAACCATATTATTTGGACTTTCTTCATAAAAAAAATCACCGTACTTACTGGGAAAATTGAAATTCTTTTTTTCCTAATTGTTGGAAACTCCCACATGCAACAATGCTTACTACACCAAGATGCACCCATCTACCAAACTATCATGGGAACTCTATCAAATTGTAAACTATGATGTCAATATGGCCTTGATGACCTTGGTCATTCGGGTTGAAATAAACCCGATAGTGTCCATACACATGGTAGGACAATATTGTGAAGCTATTTTTCCAAAACTTATCTAATCCCATGATTACAGTTTTGGCATGTGGTGCACAAGACATGATAGGACATCATGAGTAAAACTTTTGTTTTTTGTTTTTCATTTATTCAATGTGATCAATGTTCAAAACGGGTTCAAAATTGCCTTCCCTCCCGATGTTTGGGAAGCAAGTGAAAATTTCAAAAACCAGAAAACTTTAAATTTTTGTGCTGCCAAGGACCAAAGTGGTTTCCTTCCTATGTACTCCTCGTCCCTACTCCACACCAACGCGCAGCTGCCAAACACACCAGAGACACAGCGCCGCCGTACCAAGGCACACGTGCAGCCCTATCAGTGGGACGAGGGAGAGATCATCGGATCGGTGCGCGAGGGGAAAGGGGAGGAGAGATGGAGCATAGGAAAGGAGAGAGAAAACACACGATTTGTTTTGCGTGCATAGGTCCTAAAATTTACTACTAGTAGAGTGTAAGCTATAAGGCTACAGGAGTACCTTGTGTCAAAAACCCTTCATAACTTTGCTCTAACATGGAATCGCCTTCAACTTCTCTTCCCCTGCCAACATTTTATTCCCTCAGCATGTACAACGCGTGGACAGAGGTGACCATATATCTAAGCAAAGAAATATACTACTCCCGCATTGTGTAAAAAAGCATACCTTAATAAGGCTCAGATAGTAAATGTATGACATATCATCACTATATAAAATTATAATTGGTAAAGCACAAAAAATTATAAATTGGATCACCATCTATAAAGTATGGGTGTATATTTGGTCCTTGTACTTTGTATCATCATGTGTACTCCCTCCGTTTTAAAATATAAGATGTTTTAGCTTTGTGAAATTAGTGTATCTAGACCCCTTTTAGTGTGTAGGTTCACTCCAAACCTAGATGAACCTACACACTAAAAGGGGTCTAGATACACTCTATTCACAAAGCTAAAACATCTTATATTTTGAAATGGAGGGAGTAGAAGTCAAAGATTATTAGCTACCTAACACTTGAAATTTTTGGTAACATGGTCTAGAGAAACGAGGGAGAAGATTCTAGTATGATGGGGAAGTGTGTTTTGAGAGGTTTATGCACAGTGCATTCATTGTGTTCAAGACTATCAATAGAATTTTCTAGATGCTAGAATGGAAAAGAAGACCCAACGGCTAGAAATGCTGGGATTCGTGAGTCTTGATCCAACGGTCAACATTCAAAGTTATCCGTACACTATATAGTGGTAAGATAAGATAAGATCATGTAGAATTCAACGATTATTAGCTACGAGGGAGAAGATTCTAGTATGATGGGGAAGTGTGTTTTGAGGTTTGTGCATAACATTCATTATGCTAAAGACTATCAATAGAATCTTCTAGATGCTAGAATGGAAAAGAAGTTCCAATGACTAGAAATGCAGGGATTCGCGAGTCTTGATCCAACAGTCAACATTCAAAGTTATTCGTACACTATATAGTGGTTTGTAATGAAGACTATCAATAGAATCTTCAAGATGCTATAATGGAAAAGAAGATCCAATGACTGGAAATGTTGGTATTCACGAGTCTTGATCCAATGGTCAATATTCAAAGTTGTTTGTACACTATATAGTGGCAAGATCATGTAGAAGTCAATGATTATTAGCTACTAGTAAGTTGCATGTGAGACTCAGATTGTAGACGTATGACATATCATCACTATATACAATTATAATTGGTAAAGAACAAAAAATTATAAATTTGATTAACATCTATAAATTATGGGTGTACATTTGGTCCTTGTACTTTGTATCATCATGTAGAAGTTAAAGATTATTAGCTACCTAACACATGAATTTTTTTGTTAACATGGTCTAGAGAAAAAAGGGAGAAGCTTCTCGTATGACGGAGAAGTGTGCTTTGAGGTTTGTGCATAGCATTCATTATGCCGAAGACTATCAATAGAATCTTCTAGATGCTAGAATAGAAAATAGATCCAACGGCTAGGAATGCAGGGATTCATGAGTCTTGATCCAACGATCAACATTGAAAGTTATTCATACACTATATAGTGGTAAGATAAGATAAGCTAAGATACTAGTAAGTTGCACGTGCCCTGCACATGAGGCTAAGATAATAGATATCTAGCATATCATCACTATATAAAATTATAATAGGTAAAGTGGAAAAAAATATAAATTTGATCAACATCTATAAAGTATGGGTGTATATTTCGTTCTTTTACTTTGTATCATCATGTGTAGAAGTCAAAGATTATTAGCTACCTAACACTTGAAACTTTTGGTAACATGGTCTAGAGAAATGAGGGAGAAGATTCTAGTATGATGGAGACGTGTGTTTCGAGAGGTTTATGCATAGGGAATTCATTATGTTCAAGACTATCAATAGAATCTTCTCGATGCTAGAATAGAAAAGAAGATCCAATGGATGGAAATTTTCGGATTCACGAGTCTCGATCCAACGGTCAATATTCAAAGTTATCCGTACACTATATAGTGGTAAGATAAGATGTCTAAAAACATGGCTTGTGGCATTCATATCCATTACTCTTCAGACTATCTTTACAGAAAGGAACACTCTCATCATCACTCGAAAAATTAAGAATGATATTTCCTGATATTTGGAAACTCACATCGATGACATTGTTTACTACAAGAAGATGCACCCGTCTACCTCCAAAAAGACAATTAATTCAAGAGCAATCTATTGCATTTACTTGTAGCTCAAGTTTGATCTAATTTCGTTAAATTATCAAGATGCAAAATCTTAGCAAGAAGTTGAACTTGTTGTAAAAACTATCGGTGGTGGTTTGTGATATATTAAATCAGCCCCCAATGGTTACCTCCAAAAAACATAAAACTTTCAATGCAACCTACAATTTACATGTAGTTCAAAATTGACCTAGTTTCAATAAATCGACATGAAATCAATTCCAAGTGGGCAAAGTTAGCTATATGAATAAGTTTGAAAACTCATAAAACATGGGAATCATAAGTACAACACGAGGGTCCACTATATATGTCTGAAAGCTTGGCTTGTGGCATTCAGGTCCATATCCTTCGGACTTTGTTTACGAAAACAAACAATAATCTCATCATCACTCAGAAAATTGAGATTGTTCTTTCCTGATAGTTGGAAACTCACATCGGTGGTACTGATTACTACAAGAAAATGCATCCATCTACCTCCAAAGAGACATTTAATTAAAGAAAAATATATCGTGCTTACTTGTAGCTCAAGTTTGAGCTAATTTTTCGTTAAATTGTCAAGATGCAAAATCTTAATTAGAAAGGAGTTAAAAACCTATTGTCAGAACTCTCGATTGTTTTCTGATATATTAACTGAGCCCCCAATGGGTACACCTCTAAAAGTTTTTTGTAATTCTTTAGAAGCAACCTACAATAATTTAGTTGTTGTAGTTCAAGTTTGACCAAATTTCGATAAATATAGGCATGAAGTCATTCAAGTGGGGCAAAGTTAATTAGTTATATAGGGAGTTTGAAAACTCATAAAACATGGGAATCGTAAGTAAAACATGTTGGTCCACTTAATATGTCTAAAAGCTTGGCTTATGGCATTGAGATCCATATTCTTCAGACCTTCTTTACATAAAAGAACCATCTCATCATCGCTCGGAAAACTGAGGATTTTCTTTCCTCATAGTTAGAAACTCACACCGACGACATTGTTTACTAGAATAAGATGCACCCATCTACCTATGAAAATACATTTAACTCAAGAGCAATCTATCGCGCTTACTTGTTGCTCAAGTTTGATCTAATTTCGTTAAATCGACAAGAAGTCACTGAAGTGTGCAAAGTTTGCTAGGAAGCTTGAAAAATCCTAGTACTAAAAACTTGGGCATTATGTATAAGAAACCATTGGTCCAGTTTGTGTGATAATTGGGGTGGTTGCATTTTATTTTAACTGTGGTAGGTCTAGTAGGAGAGAGGTTCTTGACAGTTAACACGATCAATGGAAGTACAACTTACATCAAGGACCTAATAAGAAATGAAAATTGCATCCAAGTCCATCCGTTTAACACAATGACCCTAAAACTGAATAATGAAGTGTGTGTGTTTTGTGGTTTGCGCATACTAGCGTTCATCATGCTAAATACTATCAATAGAATCTTTCTCGATGCTAAGGGAAAATAGAAGATCTAACGGTTAGCAATGTTTGGATTTTCTAGTCTTGATCCAGAGGTCAATGTTTGAAGTTAATTCGTACACTATACAATGGTGGTATGGTATTGTAAGAGATAAGACAAGATAAAGATAAGATAAGAAGTACCGCGAATGGCTGACCTAATGGTTGGTCTCGTAGGAGCGAGGTGCTTGAGAGTTAAGACGGTCAGTGGAAGTACAAGTTACATCAAGGACCTCATAAAAAATGAAAATTGCATCCAAGTCCATGCATCCATTTAGCACAAGGACCCTGAAACTGAGCAATGAAGTGTGTGTTTTGAGGTTTGCACATACTAGCATCCATTGTGCTAAAGACTATTGGTAGAATCTTTCTAGATGCTAATAATGGAAAAGAAGATCCAACGGTTAGAAAAGTTTGGATTTGCCAGTCTTGATCCAACGGTCAATGTTCAAAGTTTGGATTTGCCAGTCTTGATCTAGCGGTCAATGTTCGAAGTTAATTCGTACACTATACAATGGTGGTATGTATTGTAAGAGATAAAACATAATAAAGATAAGATAAGAAGTACCGCGAATGGCCGATCTAATGGTTGGTCTCGTATGAGCGAGGTGCTTGAGTGTTAAGACGGTCAGTGGAAGTACAAGTTACATCAAGGACCTCATAAAAATGAAAATTGCATCCAAGTCCATGCATGCATTTAGCACAAGGACCCTGAAACTGAGCAATGAAGTGTGTGTTTTGAGGTTTGCGCATACTAGCGTCCATTGTGCTAAAGACTATCGGTAGAATCTTTCTAGATGCTAATAATGGAAAATAAGATCCAACTGTTAACAAAGTTTGGATTTGCCACTCTTGATCCAACGGTCAATGTTCAAAGTTTGGATTTGCCAGTCTTGATCCAACGGTCAATGTTCAAAACGGGTTCTTTTCCTTCCCTCCCGATGTTTGGCCGATCTTTTGAATAACCTTTCCTCCCGATGTTTGGGAAGCAAGTGAAAATTTCGAAAACCGGAAAACTCTAAACTTTTGTGCCGCCAAGGACCAAAGTGGTTTCCTTCCTATGTACTCCTTGTCCCTACTCCACACCAACGTGCGGCTGCTGAACACGCCAGAGACACAGAGCCACCATACTAAGGCACACGTGCGCAGCGCCACACTGTGGACAAGGGGAGAGAGTTCAGCCGGACCGGTGCGCGAGGGGAAAGGGGAGGAGAGATGGAGCATAGGGAAGGAGAGAGAAAACACACGATTTGTTTTGCGTGCATAGGTCCTGAAATTTACTACTAGTAGAGTGTACACTATAAGGCCACAGGAGTACCTTGTGTCAAAAACACATCATAACTTTGCTTTGACATGGAACCGCCTTCAACTTCTCTTCGCTGCTGCCCTCTTCCCCTGCCAACGTTTTATTCTCTCATCATGTACAACGCGTGGATAGAGGTGACCATATGTCTAAGAAAAGAAATATACTACTCCCACATTGTGTAAAAAAGCACACCTTAATAAGGCTCAAATAGTAAACGTATGACATATCATCACTATATAAAATTATAATTGGTAAAGCACAAAAAATTATAAATTTTATCAACATCTATAAAGTATGGGTGTATATTTGGTCCTTGTACTTTGTATCATCATGCGTAGAAGTCAAATATTATTAGCTACCTAACACTTGAATTTTTTGGTAACATGGTCTAGATAAACGAGGGAGAAGATTCTAGTATGATGGAGAAGTGTGTTTTGAGAGGTTTATGCATAGTGCATTCATTGTGTTCAAGACTATCAATAGAATCTTCTAGATGCTAGAATGGAAAAGAAGATCCAACAGTTAGAAATGTTAGGATTCGTGAGTCTTGATCCAACGATCAACATTCAAAGTTATCCGTACACTATATAGTGGTAAGATAAGATCATGTAGAAGTCAACGATTATTAGCTACGAGTGAGAAGATTCTAGTATGATGGAGAAGTGTGTTTTGAGGTTTGTGCATAGCATTCATTATGCTGAAGACTATCAGTAGAATCTTCTAGATGCTAGAATGGAAAAGAAATCCAATGGCTAGAAATGTTTGGATTCACGAGTCTTGATCCAACGGTCAATATTCAAAGTTATTCGTACACTATATAGTGGTAAGATAAGATAATATATCTCTATCTCTAATACTATAGTGGAGCAGTTTTTCCATAGCACCAATCCTGACCGTTGGGCTATTGGATCCAATGGTTCAGAGAAGCTGGATTTGTGTTGAATAGTACCTAGAGCAAACTCCACCATGCATGTTCTTGAACCATCATGTCACCACCCCCAAAATTTCATAGCACAGTAGACCGTATTCTCTCTACTTACTACTAGAGTGGAGCAATTTTGAATTGGATCCATAGCACTAATCATGACCGTTGGTCTATTAGATCCAATAGTTCAGAGCAACTAGATTCATGTTGAATAGTAGTCCCTCCGCCAAAATATAAGGCGCCTAAGGATTAGTAAAAAGTCAACATTTTTGAAGTTTGACCATGATTATACACAAATAAAAATTTAGAATACTAAATTAATATCAATAGATTCACCATAAAGTATATTTTCTTAATATGTCCATTCAATATTGTAGATGTAGATATTTTTTTCTAAATATTTGGTCAAAGTTAGTAAGGTTTGACTTTTGACCAATCCTTAGGCGCCTTATATTTTGGGACGGAGCAAGGGAATACAGACCTAGAGCAAACTCCACCATGTTCTAGAACCATCATTTCACCACCCCCAAAATGCATAAATTAAGTCTATTAATAATAACTATCTACACATATTGAGAATACAACCTACTGTACTTTGAAATTTTGGGGTTGGTGACATGATGGTTCTAGAACATGGTGGAGTTTTCTCTAGGTACTATTCAACATGAATCCAGCTGCTCCGAACCATTGGACCTAACAGCCCAATGGTCAAGATTGGTGCTATATATGGATCCAATTCAAAACTGCTCCATTATAGTAGTAGATATAGATAGAAAGCACACCTTAATAAGGCCTAGTATGTGGCATCCGCTAAGGTTCACCTTATACATAGTGGAAACTATAAAGTATCTTTAAGCCTAAGGTGCACCTCAAGCTTGTGTGTTGACCATAGAGAATAGAAAAATCATTTACCCTCTCTCCTTATTTCATGTGATCATTTTCAAAAGGGGTTCAAAATTTTCAAGAGGCAAAATCTTAGTAGCTAGAAGTCGAATAGTCTCAACTGATATATTAATTAACCGCTCGATGGGTACCCCTAAAAGTTTTTTACATAAAACTTTCAAACCAAGCTACAATTTATTGCTTGTAGTTCAAATTTGACCTTTTATTTCGATACATCGACATAAAGTCATTCAACAAGTGGACGGGGTCAGCTAGGAACCTTGAAAACTCATAAAACATGGTAATCGTAAGTAAAACACATTGGTCCACCTAGCTAATATGTCTAGAAGCTTGGCTTATGGCATTGAGATCCATATTCTTCGTACTTTGTTTACGGAAAAGAATCATCTTGTCATCACTCAGAAAACTGAGAATTTTCTTTCCTAATTATTGGAAACTCACACCGACGACATTGTTTACTACAAGAAGATGCACACATCTACCTCCGAAAAGACAATTAATTCAAGAGCAATCTATCACACTTACTTGTAGCTAAAGTTTGACTTAATTTTGTTAAATTGACAATAAGTCACCGAAGTGTGCGAAATTAGCTAGGAATCCTAGTACTAAAAACATGGGTATTACGTATAAGAAACCATGGTCCAGTTTGTGTGATAATTGGGGTGGTTGCATTTTCTTTTAACCTTGGTAGGTCTCGTTGGAGCGAGGTGCTTGAGAGTTAACACGGTCGGTAAAAGTACGTACAAGTTACATTAAGGACCTCATAAAGAATGAAAATTACATCCAAGTCCATGCATGCATTTATCACAAGGACCCTGAAACTGAGCAATGAAGTACTCTGTTTTGAGGTTTGCGCATACTAGCGTTCATCGTGCTAAAGACTATCAGTAGAATCTTTCTAGATGCTAAGAATGGAAAATAAGATCCAATGGTTAGCAATGTTTGGATTTGCCAGTCTTGATCCAACTATTAATGTTCAAAGTTAATCTCTACACTATATGTAGTGGTATGGTATTGTAAGAGATAAGAGACAAGATAAGGATAAGATAAGAAGTACTGCGAATGGCCGATCTAATGGTAGGTCTCGTAAGGGCGAGGTGCTTGAGAGTTAACACGATCTGTGGAAGTACAAGTTACATTAAGGACCTCATACAAAATGAAAATTGCATCCAACAAGTCTATGCATTTAGCACAAGGACCCTTAAACCGAGTAATGAAGTACTATGTGTTTTGAGGTTTGTGCATACTAGTGTTCATCATGCTAAAGACTATCAGTAGAATCTTTCTAGATGCTAAGAATGGAAAACAAGATCCAACGGTTAGCAATGTTTGGATTTGCCAGTCTTGATCCAACGGTCAATGTTCAAATAAGTTAATCCCTACACTATGTAGTGGTGGTATGCATGGTATTGTAAGAGATAAGAGACAAGATAAAGGTAAGATAAGAAGTACTGCGAATGGCCGATCTAATGGTAGGTCTCGTAGGAGCGAGGTGCTTTGGGAGTTAACACAGTGGGTAGAATTACAATTTACATCAAGGACCTCATAAAAAATGAAAATTGCATCCAAGTCCATGCATTTAGAACAAGGACGACCCTGAAACTAAGCAATGAAGTGTGTGTTTTGAGCTAGAGGTTTACGTATACTAGCGGTCATCGTGCTAAAGACTATTAGTAGAATCTTTCTAGATGCTAAGAATGGAAAAGAAGATCCAACGGTTAGCAATGTTTGGATTTACCAGTCTTGATCCAACGGTCAATGTTCAAAGTTAATCCATACACTATATGTAGTGCGTGGTATGGTACGGTATTGTAAGAGATAAGACAAGATAAAGATAAGATAATAAGAAGTACTACGAATGGCCGATCTAATGGTTGGTCTAGTAGGTGCGATGTGCTTAAGAGTGAACACGGTCGATGGAAGTACAAGTTAAATATCAAGGACCTCATAAAAATTAAAATTGCATCCAAGTCCATGCATTTAGCACAAGGACCCTAAAACTGAGCAATGAAGTGTGTGTTTTGAGGTTTGCGCATACTAGCATTCATCGTTCTCATCAAGACTATTAGTAGAATCTTTTTAGATGCTAGGAATGGAAAAGAAGATCCAACAGTTAGCAAAATGTTTGGATTTAAGAGTCTTGATCCAACTTGTCGTCAAAACTCTCGTTGGATGGTTTCTCATATATTAATTGCGACCCCCGATGGGTACCTCCAAAAGCGTTTTCGTAGAACTTTTATAGTAACCTAAAATTTACTTATACTAGTTCAAATCTGACCTATTTTCGATTAATCGACATAAAGTCATTCAAGTGGGTGGAGTTAGGTAGGCAGTTTTGAATTGGATCCATAGCACCAATCGTGACCGTTGGGCTATTAGATCCAATGGTTCAGAGTAGTTGGATTCGTGTGGAACAATATCTAGAGCAAACTCCACCATGTTCTAGATAGTTATTATTAATATACTTAATGTATGCCTTTTTCTCTAACAAGACTATTGGTTAATACCAACTTAATGTTCATTAAATCACATTCATAGAGTATATACGAGTGTGGCACGTGCCTGTGTGTGTGTCTGTGTGTGTGTGTGTGCGTGTGAAAACTTTGGCTTGTGGCATTTATTTAGATCAATATTCTTCGGACTTCCTTTATGGGAGAGAATGATCATGACATCACTTGGAAAATTGAGAATGTCCTTTCCTGGTAGTTGGAAACTCACACCAACGACATTGTTTACTACCAGAAGATGCACCCATCTACCTCTGAAAAGACATTTAATTCAAGAGCAGTCTATCATGCTTACTTGTAGCTCAAGTCTAACTTAATTTCATTAAATTGATGCAAAATCTTAGCAAGAAGTTGAACCGTACCTATATATCATCAAAACTCTTGGTGGTTTCCCATATATTAATTGACCCCTCCCCCGGATATATATGGGTACATCCAAGAGAGATCTTTCGTCAAAGATTCAAAGTAATCTACAATTTACTTGTGGCAGTTCAATTTGTACCTAATAATTTCGATAAATCGGAATAAGATCAATCAAGTGGGCGAAGTTAGCTAGGAAGTTTGAGAACTCATAAAACATGGGAAATCGTAAGTACAACATGTTGGTCCACAATATATGTCTAAAAACTTGCCTCGTGTGTCATCCAGTTCCATATTCTTTAGACTTGCTTTACGAGAAAGAACAATCTCGTCATCACACTCAAAAAATTGAGAATGTTCTTTCCTGAGATAGTAGGAAACTCATAGTGATGGAATTGTTTACTACAACAATATGCACCTATAGACCTCCAAAAAGACATTTAATTCAAGAGCAATATATATCGCGCTTACTTGTAGCTCAAGTTTGACCTAATTTCGTTAAATTGTCAAGATGCAAAATCTATCTTAGCAAGAAGTTAAACCTATTGTCAAAACTCTTGGTGTTTTGTGATATATTAATTGACCCCTCGATGGGTACCTCCAAAAGCTTTTTCGAAAAACTTTCAAACCAACCTATAATTTCCTTAGACACCAGGCTAGTAAATTTCTAAGCTACGTATAGTAAGGGCGTGTGTGATACGTTGCTAACGTATCCATAATTTTTGATATTCCATGCTTGGTTTTATCTACTTTCTTATGTTTTGTCCACACTTTGGAGTACTTTCTATACACTTTCTTGGACTAACCTATTAACAAGAGCCACAGTGCCAGCTGCCTGTTTTCTGCTGTTTTTGGTTCCAGGAAGGTCAGAAAATAAATATTCTCGGAATTGGACGGGACAAAAGCCAGAGTCAGTTTTTCACTGAAGGACACATAGAGCCAGAATACGAGACAGAGAGGGGCTAGGGGGCCGCCACACCACCTGGCCGCATGGCCAAGCCTGGCACGTGCCAGGGGGTGGTCTGGCCGCCTCGGGCACCCCCTCGGCCTCCCCCTTCGCCTATAAGATGCCTCCGATATAGAAACCATAAGTACCCGATCAAATTCCACGAAAAAGTCTGTAGCCGCCGTCATCTCCATCCCAAGATCGGGAGGGATCTAAAGCTCTTCCCGGCACCCTACCGGAGGGGAGAATTCACCCTGGAGGCCTTCTTCATCACCATGCAAGCCTCCGGTGTGATGCGTGAGTAGTTCATCCTTGGACTACGGGTCCATGTAGTAGCTAGATGGCTAGTTGTTCTCCTTTGTGCTATCATGTCTAGATCTTGTGAGCTCTGTTCATGATCAAGATCATTTATTTGTAATTCCTACATGTTGTGTTTACGGGGATCCGATGGATATTGAGATGATATTTCAGATTGATTATGGATTCTATCATGTCTTTGTTATTTGTGATCTTGTATGCTTTCCGTTGTTAGTAGCTATCTTGGCCAAGTAGATGCTAGCAACTCCAAGAGTTAGTATTTATGCTCGATAGTGGGTTCATGCCTCTAGTAATCTGGGAAGTGATGAAATCTCTAAGGTACTAGATGTGTTGTTGCTACTAGGGAGAAAACAACAATCCTTTGTTCATAGAACAATCGTATTGTTTACTTTACACGCAATGTGTAATGCAATTATCTATTGCTTGCAACTTAATACTGGAGGGGGTTCGGATGATAACCTGAAGGTGGATTATTAGTCATAGATGCAGTTGGATTACGGTCTATGTATAATGTTGTAATGCCCAATCAAATCTCAAAGGATTCAAGATGAGTAGTATATGCATGCTTGCTTTCTCGATGTTTATCAATTGCCCCGCTGTAATTTGTTCACACAACATGTAATCTATCTTAAGGAGAGCCACCACTAGTGAACTATGGACCCCAGTCCTTTCTTTTATCATCAATCTACAACTGTTTACTGTTTTCTATTTACTTTCTGCAAACTATTACTTTCTTCCACACAATACGTTTGATCCTTTATTTTCAGCAAAACCGGTGAGATTGACAACCTCACTGTTAGTTGGGGGCAGAGTTCTATGGTTGTGTTGTGCAGGTTTCCACGTTGTTGCTAGCACCGGTAGTGCACCCTGCCAAAGTCCAGCTAGCAACACCTTGGAGGTGTTTCCTTGCTCCTACTAGATTGATAACCTTGGTTTCATAACTAAGGGAAAACTTGCTGCTGTGCTCATCATACCTTCCTCTTGGGGTTCCCCAACGAGCTCGATATATTTTGGGCCATCAAGCTATTTTCTGGCGCCGTTGCTGGGGAGTCAAGGACATCTTCACAAGAGGAGTCCCTCATAACCAATGTCTTTACTTTGTTATTTTTATTTTGCTTAGTTTATTTCTCTTTGTTTTCTTGTTTCTTTTATCGAAAATACAAAAAATTAGTTCCTAGTATAGTTGTTATTTTCATTGGCCTGTTATTGTCTTCCTTTATCATGCTTTCTATCAATGGTTGGTTTCTTTGAAACTGAATCTAATTGGCAAGGTGGGTTCACGGAAGAACAAAAATATTATTATAAGGAACACCTCTTGTCACAAAAAGGGAAACACTTATGGGAACAAATTGATAAATTGTATACCATTGCTTGAAACGTGTGCTCTACTTATAATGTTACTTATTGCTTTGATAAATCTTGTTGCTGTAGGAGGTATAAACACCTCCCTTTTCAATGTGAGTATAATGATAATGTTACCATATCTTCTTATGTTACAGGAAATTATGACTTTTATGATGTGGAACAAATTGAAGAATTTATTGCTTGGAAGGGTGCATTTGAACTTGCTAGTTTGCTTGAAAATACTGATGATTCACCTTATAAATATGAGGTTTATGATATACTTAAATTTTGCTTTGATAATTACAAGGAAGAAAATGGCTACATTCTTGAATATATTAATAGATGCTTTCCACAAACAGAAGAGACTAATGCCTTGCAGGAGCTTATGGAAGAAGAAATTGCTGAAACGGGAAGCTAATTAGATGAAAAAGAGGAGGAGAGTGATGAAAAAAAGGAGGAAGAATGGATTAGCTACCCATGCCTACCTTCTAATGAGAGTAACTCTTTATCCCTTACATTATTTGATTGTCCCCCATGCTTACCAAAGGAGGATGAATGTTATGCTGATGTTATCTGTGATAATCCTTTATTTGTGCCTAACTTTGAAATGCATTGTACTAAAGAGTTTTTCTTAGAAAATGTTTATGATAAAGCTCTAGACGATGGTCCTATATTGAATGATCAGTCATCTTATAGAATTGTTAAAAGTGGGTTTGAAGGTTTTAATCCCACTATTTTTGAGCTTGATAAAAATTATGTGTTTGTAGATCATGAAAAGCATACTTTATGTGATAGTTATATTGTTGAGTTTATTCATGAGGCTACTGAAAATTATTATGAGAGGAAAATATGGTTGTAGAAGTTTTCATGGTACGGAAGCACCTCTCTATGTGCTGAAAGTTTTGAAGTTGCTCTTGTTTTATCTACCCATTCTTGTTACTATGTGCTTCTTTGATTTATTTTCTTACAAGATTCCTATGCATAGTAAGTGGGATAGACTTAAATATGTTTTGAATTTGCTTCTTGATGCTCTCTTTTACTTCAGTTCATATTTCTTGTGTGAGCATCTTCTCAAACTATCAAGCCTAACTTAAAGGCGTTAAAGAAAAGTACTTATTGGGAGATAACCCAAAAGTTTTAGATGAGTCTTGGAAGTTATTACTTTGGTAATAACCGCTCCTTATCCTTTTTATTTGCTTTTTGTGCCAAGAGTAACCTCTAATGAGAGAGAAGTAATGATTGGGAAAGTTGTTGTCCCGAAACAGATTTCTATGTTTCACCGTACAAATTTGTGTAAAATATCTGTACGTCGTTTTGAGGCATGAATTTTTGTGCTCCTGCCCAGGTTGTTATCTAACTTTCGTTAGTTCAACAAATTTTTTATTTGAGCAACAGAAGGTCTTCGAAAAAATTGATTTTTACCTGCTGGTCTATTTTGACAGATTTCTGCCATTATTTGCATTTGCTTCCTGTTGGTTCCTTTTTGAGTTCTCTTTGGGTAATTGAGCTTTTTGAGGGAAGTGCTTCAGTACTTGTGTTTAAATGGAAGTTTTATTGGTGTTGAAACTGAACCTAAAGACTTATTATCTTGAGTGCACTAATGCTGCTAATAAAGATTGTGTGAAGTTTTGTATGAAGGAAAAATTTCAGGTGTATGGAGAGAATGATGTAATGAGATGAAGAATGGACCAAAGCTCAAGCTTGGGGATGCCATCCGTGTCACCCCAAAAAATATTCAAGAGGTACAAGCGTCAAAGCTTGGGGATGCCCAAGGCATCCCCTTCTTCATCAATAAAAATCCCAGGTTTCTTCCAAACACCTCATTTTTATTGTTTCATGCACAATTGTGTTGTTCTTGGAGCATCTTCGTTTTTTTGTTTTTGGTTTTCATTTGCTTGGTTTTCTTAGTTTGCTGAATAAATTGGTTGGACCCCCTCTTTCTTACATTGGTTTTCAAATAGTTTGGTTTGGATTGGAAAATTGTAGGAAAAGTTCATGCTTAAGTGGTAAAGAGAGCTTGTTTTTTACTATGGCCTATGCTTTGTCATGCCATGCTTGATATTGTTTCGGCTTTATGCTTAGTGATCTTTGCTGTAGCATGACATGTTATAAACAATTGAGATTGCTTAATGTGCCTTAGAAGAATCATGCGTTGTTTTAGCATATTAAAGCATAGTATTGTGGTATTCTCCTTTGATGCTTTATTTGGGTTGACTTGGCGCATGCTCACACCATGTTATGACTATCCAAAGTCACCCATAGCCTTGATGATCCTTTAGTTTTCGACTTGTAATATCACCTTATGCTTTGATTAATGATGTTTTGTCGCTCTACATGATTATGGCCATTATTGCTCTCTTAGTCGGTCGCTCCCAGTCTTTTGCCAGCCTCCATAACCAAGTATGAGTTCCACTCATGCATCCAACTCCTAAAACCAAGTTATTCCAAAGAGTCGACCATACCTACCTATTAGCATTTGCTATTCCAAGTATATTCATGTTTTTATCTACCTTCCGAATTAAACTTGTTATGAGAAAATTAGTGATTAAAGCTCTCACCAACTTGATTGCACACTTTACTTTCTTGCACTTAATAAACTTGAACCATTGCATCCATCTTTGTTGCGTATATGCTTGCGCTTTATAAGTTGAACTTAGTAGAACCATGTATCATGGGGAACGCTTTCAACATTGCACTTGTACTTTGTACCCCGTTGATATCATGTTCTTTTGCTTATGGATCCCGACGGTGTGAAATAAAAGGGGAACTTGTAAGATCATGGAGTTTGTATTTGTGTTAGAGAAACGCCTGGGCCGCTAGCCTAAGCCATGCCTAATCATGGTGGAAACTTGCAGCATAACTATAATGGGCACTCTATGAAGCATCCTCAATAAAAACCTATGCAAATAGCAAATAAAAAGATCGCTGAGATGCTCATTGTCTGCTTGCCTTGTCATTTTGATTATGGGATAGCTCCTGTATCATGTGCAAGGGGTACCCCGTTGGCGGTTCTCTATGATACATATGTACTTACAATTGCAAGAGCTTACTTGTGACAAAAGTTGAGTAGCATGAGGTTCGGTCTTCGTAAGTAAGGGGCATGATATTTCAGCTTATAACTTGTCAAGCATATCCTCTTAGTTGTGTCACTTTAACCTTATTCACCTTCAAGATGCTTATGATAGGGGCAATGAGAGTTGAAAGCTAATAAGTACCATAATTTTTGGAAGATCTTTATGAAACTTGAATCTCTACTTCCTTCTATGAAGGCCCTTCTTTTACTTTTATGTTGAGTCTCCACCTTCTATCTTTATGCACCTACTTTGAGAGTATAGTGGCCATTCTTAGTTCTATGTGCATTGTCCCTAGACTTGTTGATTGATGCACAATTTTGATATTGCTTGTTCTTAAACTATTTGTATCTAGTCACTCTTATGAACTTTGAAGGTGTCCTATGCATTTATGTTTGCTACTCTATGAGGGACAAGCTGAATGCCACTATGCTATGTTTTCTTTATGTGAAATAAACAAACGTCTTGCAAAGCATTGTTATTCATGAATCTTTTGTTTGTGCCTTTTCATGTTGCAACATAGTTGCTATGTCTTATTGTTAGAACTTTATCTTTCATGTTATGATTGAAGTACTATGATCCCAGCTATGAATGTTTACAAATACTTTGATCAATTTTATGATTGTGCATGTCACCTCAAAAATCATTCTTTCTTTTTATCACTTACCTACTCGAGGACGAGCAGGAGTTAAGCTTGGGGATGTTGATACGTTGCTAACGTATCCATAATTTTTGATGATCCATGCTTGGTTTTATCTACTTTCTTATGTTTTGTCCACATGTTGGAGTACTTTCTATACACTTTCTTGGACTAACCTATTAACAAGAGCCACAGTGCTAGCTGCCTGTTTTCTGCTATTTTTGGTTCCAGGAAAGTCAAAAAATGAATATTCTCGGAATTGGACAGGACAAAAGCCAGAGTTAGTTTTTCACCGAGGGACACACGGAGCCAGAATACGAGACAGAGAGGGGCCAGGGGGCCGCCACACCACCTGGCCACGCGGCCAAGCCTGGCCCACGCCAGGGGGTGGTCTAGCCGCCTCGGGTACCCCCTTTGCCTCCCCTTTCGCCTATAAGATGCCTCCAATACAGAAACCCTAAGTACCCGATCAAAATTACACGAAAGAGTCTGTAGCCGCCATCATCTCCATCCCTAGATCGGGAGGGATCTGAAGCTCCTCCCGGCACCCTGCCGGAGGGGAGAATTCACCCTAAAGGCCTTCTTCATTACCATGCAAGCCTCTGGTGTGATGCGTGAGTAGTTCATCCTTTGACTACGGGTCCATGTAGTAGCTAGATGGCTGGTTCTTCTCCTTTGTGCTATCATGTCTAGATCTTGTGAGCTCCGTTCATGATCAAGATCATCTATTTGTAATTCCTACATGTTGTGTTTGCGGGGATCCGATGGATATTGAGATTCTATTTCAGATTGATTATTGATCCTATCATGTCTTTGTTATTTGTGATCTTGCATGCTTTCCGTTGTTAGTAGCTATCATGGCCAAGTAGATGCTAGCAACTCCAAGAGTTAGTATTTATGCTCGATAGTGGGTTCATGCCTCTAGTAATCTGGGGAAGTGACAGAAATCTCTAAGGTACTAGATGTGCTGTTGCTACTAGGGAGAAAACAACAATCCTTTGTTCATAGAACAATCGTATTGTTTACTTTACACCCAATGCGTAATGTAATTATCTTTTGCTTGCAACTTAATACTGGAGGGGGTTCAGATGATAACCTGAAGGTGGATTATTAGTCATAGATGCAGTTGGATTATGGTCTATGTAATTGTAATGCCCAATCAAATCACAAAGGAGTCAAGATGAGTAGTATATGCATGATTGCTTTCTCGATGTTTTTCAATTGCCCTGCTGTAATTTGTTCACCCAACATGTCATCTATCTTAAGGAGAGCCACCACTAGTGAACTATGGACCCCGGTCCTTTCTTTTATCATCAATCTACAACTGTTTACTGTTTTCTGTTTACTTTATGCAAACTATTACTTTCTTCCACACAATACTTTTAATCCTTTGTTTTCAGCAAAACTGGTGAGATTGACAACCTCACTGTTAGTTGGGGGCAGAGTTCTGTGGTTGTGTTGTGCAGGTTTCCACGTTGCTGCTGGCACCGGTAGTGCGCCCTGCCAAAGTCCAGCTAGCAACACCTTGGAGGTGTTTCCTTGCTCCTACTGGATTGATAACCTTGGTTTCATAACTGAGGGAAAACTTGCTGCTGTGCTCACCATACCTTCCTCTTGGGGTTTCCCAGCGAGCTCGATATATTTTGGGCCATCAGTGTGCAGTGTCTAGAAGTAGCTATGAAAACTACTGTTGGTCCAGCGTTTAGAACTAAAGTGGGTCCACACAACCATGCTAAAAATAAAAACAGACTATTATCCACTGAATAGTGGGCCCTCCCAATTGATTCTCTTAGACATAAGTCTAGCACTAGAATCACCTTGAAGAATCTTTTTGTTAGCACTACCCACTCCACCATTAAGATATATGTTTAATACTTGACACCGTGCTTGCTTTTATGTCTGGGGCCAATGGGCTCACTACCGTGGGGCCCCATTGTTATTAGTGGTCTAGTTATATCCTATAGGAGCCAACGAATGTTAGCTCTAACTCCTCTAGCTCTTCCTTCTCGATGAAGCCTTGATGCTCGGCTTTGAAGGATGGTTACGAGGGCAGTAGGTGCCTATGGTGACTCCGTCAAGATCAAGCCCCCCACCGGACAAACTGAAGACATAATCTTTCGGAGGTGCTCATAGGGTTAGGATGTGTGTTTATGCGTTCATAGGGTGAGTGTGTGCGTTTTGTAGTGGATTTTCGCAAAAATGAGAGAGGTGGGCCTTTAGTTTGTATTAAGTTTTGCTCGGTTTTCCCAAAGTAATTGTAATGGTCACTGGTGTCTAGGGTCTATGGGCTCACTACCGAGGGCCACATTATTAGTGGTTCAATTACATCCCATAGCAGCCAACGAATATGAGCTCCAACCCCCTAGCACTTCGTTCACCACGAAGCCTCGGTGCTCAACTTTGAAGGATGGTTATGAGGGTAGTGAGAGGCGACGTTCCCGTCAATATATAGCGAGGTGCCTATGGTGACTTCGTCAAGCACAAGGCCCGCGGGATCAGTCTCAACATCCAGTCTTTCTGAAGTGCTCATAGGTGTAGGGTGTGCGTACCTGCATTCATAGGGGTAAGCGTGTGCATGCATTTGTGAGCGTCTCCGTTTTGTAATGGGTTTTCGCAAAAAGAGAGGGGGGCCTTTGGTTTATTTATTGAGTTTTGATCTGTTTTCCAAAAGTACTCCATGTAATGCAAGTCAAACTAGGTGAGTGATGTTTGGGGGCCCACGGGCTCTCTAGCGCGAGCCCCAGTTATCAGTGGTCGAGTTAAATCCAATACGGGGTAGTAGCTAGAGAATGTGAGGACCGAATCCCCTACCTCTTCCTTCTCCATGAAGCCTCTGCGCTAGGCTTTGAAGACGCTCTCTTTTTTTGAGCAATGTCGGCGGATTCAGTCATACCGGTCCAGCGAACAACGAGGGATCTTGATGCGCAAGGCGCCTGGGTTTGGGTAAGTACGCCAGAGTTCACGGTCTCAGTTTATTTTCTCGAATTCAGCTTATGGGTTCTCTCCTTTTGGGCTTTTTCTCTATTTTGCCCGTCTTGATCGACGGTGTTTCCTGGGTTCAGATGCCGACACGGATGGTAGACGCGGAGTGGTACGGCATCGTTACCGATGCGGATCTCCATATCTAGTGGGACTGTGCCCTGGTGTCTCGTTGCCACGTCGTGTTCGAGGGAACGAACTTCGGCCGTAGGTTCTTGGGTTGCAACTACGAATGTGAGCGCTGCATGTTCATCCACTGGGTAGATCTACCACACTCACTTTCGCTGCAGCGCACAATGATATTGTTGTGGTTATAGCTCGAGATCCGCAATGACCTCGAAAAGGAGGAGCAGGAGCACCATCAGATGCATGTCGAGGAGATGGCGGTAGAGTTAATGGATGTCTCCAACTCACTTCACTCAGTCGTAAATATGATAGATGCTCTTAGATTTGGGTAATTAGAGCTGGACATTAGGTTCTTAACCAAGTATGGTCTGCAATCTAGATATTTAGCATGCTCATGATGCTTTTGGTGGCTGGCTGTAGATTCCACTAATAATTAAGTAATCCCCTTTTGTTTACTAGTACTCACCATCTCATAGTACTGCCACGTTAAATTACACTAGGTTAATTAATATGGGAGTATTTGACAGTCTGCTTACAGCCCTTCTGGAGTTTCTGGTTACTACTAATTGATCTGGTTTATGTGTTACTGCTATCCCTATCTATATATGAGTATCTCTACATTTTTTGCACATTTGTGCACCTCCCCCATTGTGCACCTTCTTTACCCAGCAGCATCCACCTTTCCATCGCATCCGTGCAATCTTTGGTGAGTCCACAACCATCCAGATAGTTGTTTAGGTCATTGCTATTTGAAATAGTAGATCTATATGCCACATTAGGAAGCTGGGATCACCATGGATGTAGCCATGGAATTATTTATAAGGTCCACTGAAAATTGGTAAGTATATGCTACCAAGAAGAGTCTTTTGAGGATGGGAAGCTTTCCCCTGGCTTTATTTCACAGAACAGTCCTCTGCTGAACAATGCAGATGTAATTTGCCGCATATCGTTCATGAACATATTGTTGTTTGCTGGTGTCCTGCATTCTGAGTTCTTTAAATTATATTGTTCGTTAAACGGAAACACGCCCAATCCTTGGCATCAGATTAATGCATGCATCCTTCTTTGCATTGCGAAGTTGATGTGTTCTTTCCTGAAATTTACTGGTTTTGCTGCATTTCATTTAGCATCATGCGCATGTCCCACCCGTGGAGGAGGCATTATCGAGTGACAAGTGTTTTTATGTATCCAGCTGCTTTGCTAGAATTTCAGTAACCTATGCTTTGTCCCTGAAAACATTTTTTTCGATAAAGAGCGCTTTATTACTTAAAATGTCCCCTAAAATATACTGACCACTTTTGTTGCATCATGATTTGCAGAAACAAAGTCATTCTGATCTGTTGCCACTTATTACTAAGGCCAGGACTGCTCATGTGCCAGCTAAGAAGACAAACCCTGAAGTACGTCCCTTTTCATGTCGGTTCTGTTTCCCATGTTTGGGAAATATGCCTCTATGGTTCTCTGCCATTTTTGGTACCACTATGGAGCTTGCACGATGTGTTCAGCTGAATTTGGATTGTGAAACAAGAATTTGGTTTATTTTTTTTGAAATGAGATTCTGGTTTAATTTTGCATTTGTTATCTGCAGTTTCCACCTTACTCATATTTCTCATGGCGTAATGGTGTTGGTCACTACAAGGATTTTACAATTGCCCGTCTCCGAGAGAAATACAAAGCTCATAGACACATGATTTCGTGCCTTCAAGAGAAAGTGAAACACCAGGACAAACAGATTAGACGCCTGAAGGAAGAAGTGTCCACATCCACTAAGTGGAATACATCAATTTCAATTGCTCATGATGCTACTGTTGATTTTCAAAAGTTTGTGGCTAACAACTTAGTTCCCGAGTTGCCTGATGTGGATGGCAACGAGCTGATTGGCCAGGTGTACGACCAGATCTTGGAACAGGTGGGAATGCGAGCTGACAATGTTTTCAATTCGGCTCTAGAAGCAGATGAGACCCTGATAGAAATTCGAGATTCTCCACGCCCATACAGTCCTGATCCTGCAAAAGATGAGGAAATCCGTAAACCATATTGACCGCTCTACTTTCATTTTTGAAGGGTTTGAGTTTCTTGTGAGGATGACTGTTTGTTAAGTTAGGCACTATAACTGTTTTTTTGCTCTGCTGGTGTGTGGTAACCACGAATCTATATATTTGCTGTACTATTATGACATATATATTGAACCTGGCTTTATGTGACTATCTTTGGCAACAACAGTCATCTTATTCGAACTTGCGGTGGTTTTTTATCTTTCAATTTTTTTCCTTCTGAGATCTGTTAATGATGATGTTAATGCCAGTTGCGAGTGATTTGTTAGCATGTTTCTGGTAGTAAACCAAAACTTGTAGTTGTAGATTGTGGAATTTCAGGTCAATGTTTGAACTCTAGATCTTGATGTCATAGAAAGGGAAGGCTTCTACCACCTGGAATATTTTACCCATCAATTGATTGTATCACACGAATAATTGCACAAACTTGATGTCTGTAGGTGGGAAACTGAGCAACGCAAGTGCACAAACTTGTATCAGTCGTGTGGTTGCTACTATTAATACAACCGGGGTTTCCTGTAAAAAAAGCGGGGTTCGCAAAAAAATAGTGGGACGAAAGTTAGTTTCGAGTTCGAGGTAGCTCAGTCGTGTCCTCTTGACCGCATCGTCATCTTCTCCGCCTGGCCACCCTCCCTCGACCGGAACATACCCGCCGCTCCACCATTGAACAACACCGCACCGCCATTCACTGGTATGTACGTCTCCAACCTCCATCCATTACGGGCCTTTTGAAGGATAGAATGCATTTATTTTTGGGCATTGCAAGCTAAATAAGCTCGTGGCGTTTACAAGAAATGGAATCGGCATTGGCGGATGCATTTGCTGCATTGGTGGATGCTTGTAATGCAGAGGTGGATGTTGAAGTAGCACCAGCGGATACATGTGAAGCGGATGCGGAGGCCGATGCTTGTACCGCATCAGAGTCTTGGGCAGTGTTGAGTGATGCTTGGAAAGCGGTGGAGGCGCAGTCGAAATCCTCGTCGGCTGCTGCTAGAATAAATTCGGCTATGTTGGCTACCGCTGCAGCGACGGCTGCGTGGGATGCTAGGAATGTGTCAGCTCGTGGTCGTGCTTCTTCAACACCAACGGTTGTGGCTCGTCATTTGTTGGAGGCGCCTGCTCCATCTGCTCAGAACTCATCGACCCCATTGTAAGTTCTGTGTTGGATTTTGTCTCCCTGACTTCCTCCCTCTTTTGTGTATTCTGCTCCGGGGTTTTTTCTAGACGCAGTGGATATTAGTTTAAACTAGTAGTACTGGGAACATAAAAATCTATTTAATCACAAACTAGTGATCCGAATGGGATGAAACTTTCATAGGATTCAAACCTAGGCACCGATGATTTACTGATATTTTGTCAATTTTTTCGAATAGTTTTACTTTTTAGTTCAAAATCTGAGCTACTATCATACGTTTGATCTAAGATGGAAGGTGGATCCTGGGGAAAGTCGCCGTGAGACTTGGGTTCACCAAGTCACTGAAGCTGCGTCCATTTTTTCTCCTCTTCTTTATGATAAAACCAGAAAATTCAGGTGGGGGCCTTTCTGTCCTCTCCGGTGACCTAAAAAAAAGTTCTTCATTCCCTTTGCCCAGTTCTGACATGCTGAAGCATTTTGCGGTGCTTTCGTATTACTCTGGTTGATTCCTTGTGCTGTTTAGGTTATTTTGTTGACAAACTCTGCTTTTTAGGTAGTTTTTCAGATGGGTGCAGTTTAGGAAATTTCGATGATAAATTTTCCTGTCAAAATGTATGATGCATTGTGGTGTTTACTTAATTCTTTTTTAGGGTTGTGCATTGTGTTGTTTACTTAATTATGATGATGCACTTATGCTATTTGCATCATCCTACCAACTTCAATGAAAGAACATATGCAACAATCAACGACTTGCTAGGCGATGTATTTGGTCAGATTCTTGTCAGGCTTCCTCCGCACCCATTCTGCATACTGAGGCCATCAGTTGACCAAAAATATTGGATGGACTTCATGGGAAGCAATGATTTCAAAAGGCTAACCCTGTCACACAACAGAGGAATGCCGTTACTTGGGTTTTTCACCAACAGCTCCGATGACGCTCGATTCTTAACAGATCATAATCTTGACCAATCCATCTTCTAGAAGCTGAACAGGCTGGTGGAAGTACATAAAGCCTACAAACCATATGTACTCGGATGTCGCAATGGTAGGGTGCTACTTCATTATCCGCAAGGGTCTAACATGATAAAGGCCCGGGATCCAATCAGTGGAAGTGAAACAATGATACCAGAACCACCAATTTGGCGGAGACATGAGTATGATAGCGGCACAATTATCTGTTCGAGAAATCATGGGCAATTGTCTTCACACTGTTGCATCAATTTCTAGGTTGTTTGGATAGTAACCAATGGTAACCAAGCACTGGTTCAGAGGTACTCATCAGAGTTAGGAAAATGGGAGGACTGGATTGAACCTGCTGAGATGCTGGCTAAGATTGATCGCAAGCCGTCAACTCTCATAGGGGACATTTTGTACTGGCCAACAATGAACTCCAGATATATAATTGTCTTCGATAACGTGACAACAAAACTGTGTTATATTGAGTGCCCCATGAGACACATGATATTTCCAGACGCAATTTTGTCATCACTAAGGTGCATAATGGAGATGTTGCCCTTGCGGTTATAAGAGACTTCAGTCTAAACACGTGGTCCAGTGCAAGATCATAAACAGGCAAATGGGAAGCTTGGATGCCTCATATAAAGGTTGAGTTGGATACTCTCCTTGGCCTTGAGAAATCATGGGCATATGGTGGGAAAGATGCAGTAAGGTTACTCTGCGCATTTTAAGATAGAGAAATGGTGGTTATATGGGCGAAGGAGGGAGTATTCGAATTAGATCTCAGTAGCATGGCGTCTAAGAAGTTCATATCTCGTAAACATTGGTGTACTTTACATCCCTACATTATGACACCTGGTTAGTGCAGTCATTCATGTGCAACCCTTGCATTTTTGTACACCCATGATTTTGCTGATCATTTTGTTCATTTCCTTCAGCAACTGACGTGATTCAGAGTGCTAAATCAAAGAAACGAAAAGGAAGTCCTGTCAGCAACATAGCTGATTCAGACCGCAACATCAAGGAGATGAAAATAACACTCGGATGAACAAGCAAGGCTTGTTTGGGCAAGCATGTGTTTGCCCAGGTTGTGTTATTTGGAGCTGCAGTCTGATATTTGTTTGTTTTGGTAGCTGATGGAACTATGGCGGCACCATTGTTTGTGCTGAAGTCACAGCGACATGGGCTGGAATATTAGAGTTGTCTGTTCATTTTGGGGGCCTATGTGTGTCTGATAAAACATTGTTTTATATGATGAAATGGTGTTCTCTATATAGTAGTGTATGCGTGATGAAATCTTGTTTTATTTGTTCTACATATACTTTAGCTGGTCTTTGTGTTTTGATAGTATGCTGTAGTAGGAGTATTTGTTTCACAGCAGGCTTTTTATTTGATCTGAATTAGCACTACTATTTAGTTAGTGCTTCCTGTAGAAGAGTCTATGCCGACACCTAAATAATTAGTAGACCTTGGTTGCACACCATTTTCACATGCTTGAATCAGAGCTACTTCAGACATTTGTTTGTTGTTATGTTAAACAAACATTCTTGTATCAAAGATCTGCATTTTCATACGCGTGATAGATAATCACTCTCCTTGACTTGGATCCCTGAAATAGAGGGAGAACGACCTATTTTTTTAATTATTCTTTGGAAAATATCTAAATTCAAAATCACTATCAACCTCCAAAACCTACCTCCTACCCCATTTGAATCATAAGCATTAGTTGATGTGAGTCTCGCCTTAAATTCCTGACCAAATGGCGTTCGAACTACACAACCTTTTTTCTAGTAATAAAAACTTAGCCAACAGCCAAATTCAAAATCGTAATCGAGCGGGAAAATAACCCACCGACCCCGAAGCATTTCGCACCCCCTCTGTTTCAAACATTTTCAGGCAAAATCACCCACCGAGGTAGTACCATTTTTATATTATTACATGGACCCTAGCCAAATTTAAAATTTGAGTCAAGCGGCAAAATTTACCACCTATGCTATGTGAATGGAAGGTATCCAAGTTTCTGTGCAAAAAAATGTTTATGGATGATCAGTTGATGTGACTCTCGGCCTTGAATTCCTGGACAGATTGCGTACGGTCTACTACCTTTTTTCTATTAGTAGATGGAGGCTAGCCAAATTCAAAATCTCAATCGAGCAGCAAAATCACCCACCTACCAAGCATTTCCCGCCCCACCGTTTCAAAAACTTTGAGCTAAAATATCCCACCGACCGGGGGAGTACCATTTTTCTATTATTATTAGATGGGCGCAAGCCAAATTCAAATTCTCAATCGAGCGGCAAAACCACACAACGACCTTGAAGCATTTCGCGCCCTTCCGTTTCAAAAACTTTAGAATTTAAAATTCCAAATCTACCCATTGTTCAGATGACAAATGGGCATGCTAAAGTCGGTAACTCGGGGGCACAATCATAATTATTTTTTCTTCTCACCTCTATGGTCCCGATTCCCCTAGTTTTTCCAGCTGGCCCTCCCAAAAATCCCAAGCTCCTCTGTCCCCTCCACGACCACCACGCGCACCGGCTTGAGCTGTGGTCTCGTGCACCGCCGCGTAGACGCTTCACCGACGATCACCCACCAGATCTAGGAGCTATAGTGTCGTTCACCATGCCGATGGCGTCATCAACCACCCAAGCTCTGCTTCGTCACCACCGAAAGCTACCCAACCGTACCAGATCTGCTTCACCGGTGTCCACTGGGCGTAATATAGTTCAAAGAGTTCCATGTCCACCACTCAATAACAACTGCACGACCGTCGCTGTTCAATGCACCGGATCTACCTCAGCGACGCTCTCGTACACCGCTTTCAAGCCGGAATCGAACACCCAAGATCTGCTTCCCCGACGCTAACAACCACCGCAACCACAACACCCTCAGTGACCTGGACGTCACTCACACGGTACCGACGATGCTTAAACGCCTCTCCGACCAAGGTTAACCAAATCTCCAACCCGTTTTTGTTTTGTCAGCGGTATAGTAGGTTCAAGCCTGTCACAGTGAACTACATTTTTGTAATCGTGCTAGTACATACAAGTCACTGGGCACGCATGTTTCCCTTCGTGCTAGTACATGCAAGGTCATTAGACATGTTGGTTTGCATTCGTTGCTCTACAAATTTCAAGTCATGCACATGTCTGTTATTTTGTCATGCACATGTTCTTAGCTACTCCATACACTAGTAATTGCTTGCTACCGTGTAATTCTTGCAAAATCTGTAGTCAGTGGAAAATATTAGTGTCGATTCCCTGCTCTACAGCTGCTGAATCTATCTGGTTCATCATGAGATCAGTTCCTACTATTATTTCCTCCTTGGCATCGTTCTGCTATCCTGTAGTAGCCGTTTAAACTCTTCATACTAATTCAATTATAATTTTGTTGTTGCCATAATGCCATCTAGTTCTTCAAAAGCCGCACCACTAACTATTTCCTTTTTCTTGCATAGAGCTCAAAATGGAACAATGAACATGTTGGTTTGCATAGCCTATTCTACAGGTTCACAAGGGATGCCATTACTTCCTTATCTGGTGCTGGTTCGCCTGAGCAATGGCATAACTGTACTCTACTATGTAGTTCACTCGTGGTCTGCATTCCTGCTCTAGAATTTCTCTTATGATGCCATTATAATTTCTATCTGGTTGATTTTTAGCTATGACATTAACTACATGCCATTGTGTAGCTCACCGCAAATTCTGAGTCACCCAACGACTCTATGCATTCCAGGAGATGCCACTGCTTCCATATATATTTGCTGAAATTCTAAGAAACACTTTGTTTGATTGCTCATTTCATTCTAGGCACACTTGTCTAATGCTTGTTTGTTCTGTTTCTACAGGTTCAGAAGCGACGCCATTATATCTCGCATCTGGTTCTGTGTCTGATTCGTCCTAAGTCATGACATAACTATCCTCTACAATATATAGTTCATTCGTGGTTTGCATTCCTGCTCTATAGGTTCTTGTATGATGCGGTTATAATTTCTATATGGTTTCTTCGCTATGATAGTAACTGCATGCCATTTTGTGGCTTAGCGCAAATTCTGAGTCACCCAACGTCTCTTACATTTTAGGGTATAGAACTGCTTCCATATATATTTGTTCAAAATGACCTGGCTAGTTTATATCTGCTGAAATTCTAAGCCACACACACATATTTTTTGATTGCTCGTTTCACGGTAGTCACACTTGTTTAATGTGTGCTTGCTTGTCATGTTTGTTTGACGTGTTGGTCAATAATTAAACCATTGACCAGTTATAAACTCCAGTTCATAGCTCCTGCCATATCAGTCAAATGAGTAGTTTGTCCTGTTTGATGTATTAACTTGTTATTACTTAGTTTCAGACTACAATTATTGCTAGCCCCACCAAAGAGGGGTCTGCAAGATCATGTCTCCTCCAATGTAGCTGTCACACTCAATGGAAGATGCAGGTGATCGATTGAGAAAGCAAATTGAGGACTGTGCTATCAACTTTATTGTCAACTGAAATGCTGATTTTTCTTTCCCCTGAGTTGATAATATGTAATAATTTTAAGAAGTTTGTAGATGATGTAATATCTAGATAACTCGCGTAGGCCATGTAGGCATTTAGTTGAAGCCGTCCACACATTGCGGTAGTCGTTACGATAACTACGCCAGGCAGGTCGATTAGAGAATAGTACTGTGCTGTATTCGCTGACGACGAACATTAAAAAATGCTAGATTATTATACAAGTTTTATGATATTGGTATGTGCTTCAGAAATGATGAAACTGTAAAAGGCCGTAAACATAACGGGCCAATGCGCATGTGGTAACAAGCCATAACAGTAACAACCCATAAATGTAACAGGCCTAACGGACCGTAATGATATGAGACGTAATGTAACAGGTCATAAGCAAGCGAGCCATAACAGTAACATGCCGTAATAAAGAGACGAGCAATGAAATAGCCCATTACGATAAGCAAGAAAGCGCAAAATCATGAACAGTAACATGCCAAAACAGTAGCGGGCCGAAACAGTAGCGGGCCACAACAGTAAAAGGCCAGAACTGTGACGAGCCTGAATAGTACAAGCCGAGAAATTCCCGGACGAGGGTAGTAACAGGCCGACAAATTTAGCAGTCTAGAACAGTAAAGGACCTTTTGTGGGCCTGAATAGCTAAAGACCAGAGCAGTAAAAGGCTAGAATAGTAACAGGCCAGAACAGTAACTGACCATCTCAAAGAAGGCCCGTCAGTAGGCTCGACAATGGGCTGCGATAATAGTGATGGGCTGACCAAAGGCCTTATGTTTACAGGAGCGACTTGGCGCAGGCTGCTAATGGGACGCACAGTGTTGGACCGACATGGGCCTTCAGTAGGCCGAAACTGAATCAGGCCTGAAAGTCCACGGGCCGCTGCTAGCTGCATTTTTGAGCCCATTTCAAACAGTGCAGGACAAAACAGTAACATGCCATCTTCTTATTGGGCTCCCCTTCTAGGCCGGCCCAGTTAGTATTTAGCAGGCCTTGGCTGGGCATGGCTTCTGCCACGGTTTCTATGGCCATTAACGCGGTAACCGACCGCTAACGGCGCCTGCCAGTTCAGCGCATTCGACGTCGGCACGATCGGCAACAGAACAGGAACAAGTTTTCGTGTCTAAAGGGTGTGATCTGCCACGATCAGAAAAAAACCATGGTTTATTCATTTGTGACGGGGCTTTTACCATGACGGCCATCCGTCACGGAAGACTCTTTGGCCATGAAAAATGGGCCTTCAACCACGAAAATCGTCCGTTGTAAAAGCCAACTTTTCTTGTAGTGATTAAAGAGTTATATAATAACTCCACTAAAGACACCTATCCCCTGAAGGGTTCTAGTGATTGCACGACCCCTTTTCCCCACATCTCCCCCGATCGTCACGGCCATCAATGTGGGTGCTAGGGTGGACACCTAAATGTCGGTCACATCATTCATGCGACTCGTGCTCGATATTTCGACCATCCATGTTCTGAGGCCATGTCTACACATGCTAGGCTCGCCAACTCAACCTTAGTGTATTCGCTGTGCAACATGGCTTACACCCACTGTATGCGAACATAGATATGTCTAACACCCAATCATCACGGTGTTGCCTCATACCGAAGAACTTTCTTGGTGGTGCACACTAAGGGAGAACACAATCATTGGATTTTTTAATAGGGATCATCTTATTAGGCTACCGCCGAGTATCTAATACTAGAACACAATAAGATATACAAACAATAACATTGAATGTAAATGTGATGCGATATGTCCTTCTCGCTATGAGCTCCATCCCGTGCCTCTGGATTCTGGCGACAGGGTTCCGGCCCTCCATTGCAAATGGTATACCAACTAATGCGAGAGAGACACACACCCCCAAAGGCACTTTATATGGTACAAGCCGTATGTCAAGCGTGAACCAGTCTCGCGAATGAACGCGTAAAGTCGGTTGGGGGCCGCTTCAAGCATTACTGTGGTATACACAAGTACATGTGGGAGGGTAACAACTAAAAGATCAACGCCCACACGCTACATCTCCTGTGTTTTACCCGTACTAGCAATACTACGCATAGATCTAGCTCTGATACCACTGTAGGGGTTCGCGTATGAAAACAATAAATTTTTACCCTATGCCCCTGAACCTCTGATGTTGCTAGGACCTATCTATTAGTAATGCAGTAACGGGAGAGGCTTTTCGCGAACTTATCCTTGAAGACCGAAAAGCGTTGTCAACGCTCAGTAGAGCGTGGTTGATGTAGACGAGCCGAAGTCGACCTCAAGGTCGTGATGAAGTCCTTGCGCTCCTGCGGCGCCAACGACTTGAGTTCCTCAAGTGTGACACCTCGTAGGGAGTTACACGCATCCAATGCCTGGTGATGACTCCCTCTTCCTCGATCCAGCAACAATTGAAGAAGTAGAGCTCCTGGATCCGAATCCCGTAGCGCGAGGGTGCTCCACGATGAAGATGTCTCTTGTTCGCGCAGTCCAAACTTGGGACCACGGTCATGGGAGAGAGAGAGAAATATCAATTGGAGGTCTCCCCAAAAGTGAGGAAATCTTTATTGAATATTCTGTATGTTCTGGTCAAAATACCCCCACTATATAGAGGGGGAGGGGGAGGTACTACCTCCCTCAAAGTCCCGGGGTGGGATTAAAGGAGGGGAGAGGGAGGCAGCCGTTGGCCGGCCCTGGTGGGCCCTGCACAGGGGGGAGGGGCTAGGCCCAGCCAGCCATCCCCTTCCACTTTCTCTCCTCCTGCCTTTCCTTCATGGGCCCTTCTCCCTCTGGAATTGGCCCATTAAGCCTTTTTGACCTTTAGTTGATTTCTCTTTTATTAAATAATTATTGTCGTGGAAATGGCCACGGCAATCGCTGTAGTAGGCAGGGATTGATTGAATCGGGGGAGAGAGCTGGCAGCCATCTACGGTGCGAGATGGGGGCGGGCGCACATGGATTTATCCAGGTTCGGCCCCCCGGAGGGTAAAGACCTACTCCTGCTAGATTGGCTTAGTAGAGAGCGAGTTACAATGGCCGCGAGCTCGACGTCTAAGCAGCAAGTCGCTTGAAGGGGTGTATGATGGAACGTAAGTCCTTAGGATACCCTAGGGAGGTTTATATATGAGGCACCTCGCTAGGGTTTACGGTTTACAACCGAACAGGATATGTATTCGGAGGCTTTGACCTAATCTGACTGGGCTTCGAGTATGCTTATGGGCCTCCAGTCTCTAGTCGCCAGACCTTCTCCTTAGTCGCATTCCAGTCGCCATCGTGCAGGCCCACTCGTGAGACCTTTGGCCCAATCGGAACGTCCTGCTGGGCATACCCCATTTGGCATATCCCCATCAGTAGTCCCCGAGGCCATCGTTGATTTAGACGCAGGTGGTCATTTGGCAGTCAGAGTAGGCGAGTCCAATTTGGACGCCCAGTCGAATCGGTGGTGGACTCCACCGAGACCAAGGAAATTTTCCCAGGTCCTTAGTCACTGCCTCGGCGAATGCTACCGCTGTCCAATCGCTGCTTCAGTGAGTGGATATGGGCCAGTTGCACGTGAGTCAAATGGAGGAGTTGGACCGTCAATTTGGTCAAACTATCCGTTGGATATTCCAACGGTAACTTTGGTGTAATTATCATGGGTAACGTCTACCCCGAGTTTGGCGGGTGGCACCTCCTTATAAGGGGAATAACATATCGGTTCTTCATTCTCGCACACCCATTTCTTCTGTCTTCCCTCGATTCAATCCCTTCACACCGAGCGACCCCACGTCCTTCCTAATGGCGCCTCCAAAAGGTTCATGGGGGAAATCCAAGTGCACCACGGCCCAGCTCAAATCCTTCGAGGACGCCGGAGTCCTCCACAAGGGGAACTGGAGGATCCTCGCACCTTCCGAGATCGAGCCAAAACCGCGGGCCGGTGAGTTCATTTGCTTCCCTAGTCACCTAGAGAGGGGTTTGGGGTTCCCCACCTCACTATTCTTCTGGCGTTTCTGTGCCTACTACACAGTCAAGCCGTCGGATCTTGGTCCGCATAGCATCTAGCAGCTGGTGATCTTTGCCGCCTTCTACGAATGCTATCTTGGCTGTAGGCCGTACTTCCCGTTGTGGTTGGAGATCTTCCACGTCCGCATCGGGCGCGAGGCATCCGGCGGCCTGATGTTGGCGGCCGGCAGCATCACGTTCCAATTGAAGCCAAAGGCCAACTTTATCAAGCTTCTGCTGCCGAAGAAGGCCGCGAGCGAGTGGAAGAAGAGCTGGTTCTACGTGAAGGAGTCCACTCCCTCTGGTGAAGTAGCGCTTCCCGAGTTCGTCGCAGAAAGGAGTGAACCTCGCCAGCTGGCGCTGAAAAAGCTCCCCGAAGACTAGAGGATGGCCGTTGCGGAGATGATGGACCAAATCCAGATGCTGAAGGACCAGGGGCTGTCCTCGATCAACCTCTACAACTGCTGGCTCGGGCAGCATCTGGTTCCGCTAGCAGCTCGGCCGCATTGGATGTATGAGTACAGCGGGAAGCATGACCCCTCCCGGACCAGCAAAGAGTCGTGGGAAGCCAAAGACTACAAGGCCGCCCTGAAGAAGATCACCGATGCGGAATTTACAACCACATCGGCCGGGCTTGCCCCGTACATTCCCGTGAAGAATGAAGCCCCCATAGTAAGTTTTCCTTCCCCAAACTTCCTTTTAGTCGCCATTTCTGTAGTGCAATTCGCAGTCGCATCGTTCGATACTTATTTGTGGTTGTTCTCAGTTGTTCCAGGTGCTAGAGGGTTGGATCCCTCCGCTTGACAAAGAGGTCCCCCAGGAGCTCGAAGAGGCCTCCGAAGGAGATTCCTCCGAAAGCGATGAGGAAGAGGGGGAGGTTCATCCCCCAGCGCCTACGGCCTGCAAGACTCGCATGCAGAAGCAGCGCGAGTTCGAGGCGAGTCGTAGCCTCGAAGAACACGAAGGAGGCGATGAGATCGTGCAGGAGCACACTTCTCAGTGCATGGCCACGCCGGCGAAGCCCGCATGAAAACTGAAGTCGCCAACGAAGAAGCCAGCGTTGCTGCTCAGGTCGGTAGTGGTGTTTGAGTCAGATGATGACGCCCCCGAAATTTCGCACGAGATCCCGGAGGACGCGATTCCGATGAAGGGATTGGAGGATGAGGACACCGAAGCAGCGGTAGAAGTTCCTCTAGCAGTGATTGCGCCAACAACTTCAAGGGCACCAGGATAGGAGGCGGCTGAGGCCGCAGCTTCGAAGTCGCCGCAACCTTTAGGAGCAGCCGCGTCTTCAGAGCCGGAGATTCGAGTAACCGCGGCTTCGTCATCAAGGAAGCCCGCAGTGTCGTGGATTTCAGATGTCTTTGAGAGAGGTCTCACGCGCAAGATGGGGCCGGAATTAGACAAGCTCGCCCACATCAGCACCAGGTTGCATGTTCTCCCGGTCGCCAACTAAGATTCTAATTTCTCTTTTCAAATCGTGTTCCGTTTTTTGTGTTATCTTTGTGCTGACTTTAGAGGTTTGGCAGGTCTAGCGTCAAGAAGATTGGTCGCCCTTCGGTGGCAAAGATTCCGCCAGTCGCCACCACAGGAGAGGGCGACCTTCCCAAGAAGAGGAAGCCTGCTGAAGACGCCACGACTGTGGAGGGTGCGAAGAAGCGGAAGGGCGGTGCCGACGATGATGTGGTGATGGATATCGCCAAGGAGAGCGATCTTGCTGCAGTCGTCGAAGAGGTGGCGGCTACGCGGTCGGAGCCAGCCACGAGCGCTCCGGCGGCGGAACCGTTGGCTCTGAAGACCAGTGCCCCGGCTAGAGCGTCAGCGACGTTTCCGCGCTTCATGGCGAAGGGGTTTCTAGGCGTGGCGGACAACCAGTCTCCACAAAGCCCGGAGATCGTTGATGAAGACGTTGGGTCTCGTCACGGGCGTACCTCCTTCATGGTCCCTTCGATGGACACCAGAGAACTTCACAAGATGCTTGGCGCCGCCATTCAGGTACATCTAGTCCCCGAATGTCTAGTCGCTGAATTTCAGCGGCTAGGCACTGAGTTTCTTCTAGTGTCCAGTCCCTGAGTTCCTAGTCGCTGAATTTCAGCGGCTAGGAACTGAATTTCTTCTAGTCGCTAGTCCCTGAGTTCCTGGTCACTGAATTTTAGCGGCTAGGAGCTGAATATCTGTTTTTGTAAGTGCTAACTTTTTGTTCTTATTGTAGGGCTTGCAGAGGGAGTCGACAGATCGATAGGCCACAAAGGAGCGTCTGGAGCGAGATCTGCACGTGGCGCAAGAGGCAAACCGACGACTCCAGGAGACTGTTGGTGAGTACTTGATACATTTTCGGCTGCGAGCTGTTGGTGTTCCATAGTGTTGATAGTTGCTTTTTCCCTGTTCATACGGTCTTCTGACTAAGATTGCCAAGGCTCGTCCCAATTGCCGAGCTGGACTTGGCGAATGGGCGTATCGACTCGCTAGTCAAGGAATTGGAGGAGGAGAAGGCGGCCTCAATTTCTTCTGAGGACAGGGCAAAGGCTGTGGTTGCCACGGCTGAAGAGGAGCGAAAGGCCGTTGACTCAATCATCTTGGGGCTGCAAAGTGATCATGCCGCCCTGGAGAAGCACGTCACCGAGAATTGCCGGAAGCTCCTTGGTGAGTCGCTGTTTCTTTTTTTGCTTAACTTGTAAGCTGAGTCCCCGAGTAGGGGAATCCATAGTGTCACTGATGTCTGAAGTTGCAGCGGTGATAGGGCGAAGCGACCCGGTGGTGCAGACCTTCAACGCCTCGTAGTGCGTGACTACCGTGGTGAACGCGGCCACTACCTCAGCATTGTGCGTCCAGGACGTTCTTCAAGGAATGTCCCCCACCGAGGTTATTCCTGGGGGACTGACTGAGGTGTGGCGCTATCTAGAGGAGGTACCCAGCGTCGTGGAATGGATGGCGCGCTCAGCTTTCAGGCACGGGGCCACCACAACAGTGAGTCTGGGGCTTCCTCACTTCCCCGATGACTTCGACCTCGACGACGTCACCAACGGCTATCCTTTGGCGACTGGTACGGTGGAGATGTCAGAGGTACTGAAGCTGACTGCCAAGGCTGCCCCCTTCACTGATCGGGTGTTGGCGATGGGGGACCTTCTGCCGTACCAAGAGACGGTGGTGGCGCCAGGCGACCCCGAGCCGGAGCATCGTGATCTGAAGTCGAAGCAGCCCTTCCGGTCGGCGTAGTCGACCTACCCGACAAACCCGTGGCAGCCGTTCGTTCGTGTCAAGGGTGGTGTGGACGCTTCGTCATCGGGGCCTGCGAAATAGACAGCCTTTCTAGGCGCTTTGTAAGATATGCCAAGTGGCGAGTGCTTGTAGAATGAACAATATTTTGTATGAGAGTAAGAGGAGTCAATCGACTCACAATGCACGCTTGATTTTGTGTTGTGTTTAATTTTTGTGTAAGCGAGTCCCCGAGCGCGTCCGCCCTTAATTGGGGTATAACTTGTTTTGTATACGTGTGTATTTGCTTTGGTTTTTGTTCTTTGTCTTTTGCGTTTTCTGAAGGGGGCGAGTCCCCGAGCGCGAGTGGGATTGTTTGTAGGCGAGTCCCCGAGCGCAATACTTAGCCATTTTGGGCGCGTGCCAGTTGCGAGTTACTTGTGTGTTGTTTGTAACGCGTCTCCTCCCCTGGCTCGGAGAGCCAGTCGCTAGGCGAGTCCAAGGCATCTCTCTTACTTGGTGTATTCCCGAGCCACGTGAGGGTTTCCATTTTGCGGAGTCCCCATGCGTGGTACTTAACCGTTCGAGTCGCTTTACACGAGGATGGGAAGGACGGGTCGCTGTGAGAAGCGAGTACCGGTCGTCTTGGCCCGGTGGGCCAGTTGAGCTAGGTGACTCCGATGGTGGCTCCGGGTTGGCTTATTCGTGGACGAACAAGGCCCAAATGTTTTCGGTGCCCTTGGGCCGCACTACTTAGCCGTGCCGGTCGCTCGACCAAGGGTTGACTTCCGTGGGTAGCATATTGCTAATTGTACGAGTGCGAGTGGCATAATAGTGTGGCGAGTAGACACAATTTGTGTGATCCGAATGAATTTCATTATATGTCACCTGAGTACAAGTTAGAGTTCTATGTATAGAACTTTCTAAGGAGGTTTACAATCCACGGTCTCTCGACCTCGAGCTAGCCATCACCTCGTATGTCGATGAGGTAGTAGGCGTTGTTGCCAAGGACTCGCCCTATGGTGAATGGCCCCTCCCATGGGGGGAGAGTTTGTGCATGCCCTTCTTGTCCTGGGCCAGTCGTAGGACCAAATCGCCCTCCTGGCAGGTGCGTGTCCGGACTCGGCGGCTGTGGTAGCGGCGGAGCCCCTGTTGGTAGATGGCGGTGCGGGTGCAAGCCAGGTCGCGTGCCTCGTCAATCTAGTCAATGCTGTCTTGGCGGGCGATTTTGTTTGTCGCCTCGACGTAGTTGGCGACTCGAGGTGAATCGTGCTCTAGGTCGGTTGGCATTACAGCTTCGGCGCCATACACCATGAATAATGGTGTGAACCCCGTGGAGCGGTTGACAGAGGTGCAGATCCCCCATGTTATAGAGGGGAGATTTTCGACCCAGCATCCTCGGGTGCGCTCGAGGGGCACCTGGAGTCGCGGCTTGAGCCCGTGGAGGACGCTCTGGTTGGCCTGTTCTGCTTGGCCGTTCGACTCCGGGTGGGTGACTGAAGAGAGGTCGAGTCGTATGCCGTGCTCTTCGCAGATTTCTGCCATGGCCCCCTTGGCGAAGTTGGTAGCATTGTCCGTTATGATGCTGTGCGGGTAGCCATACCAGTAGATGAGATCGCGTACGAACTTGGTGGCTGTCTTGCTGTCGTTGTATTGGCAACGGCAGTACCTAAAAATGTTAGATAGAGGTGTGGGGACTAGCAGGAAAGCTATCAACGGCGTCCGCAGGCGAGATTAGATACGAGCGAGTGTAGCGGGATGCAAGAAGTACCCAGGTTCGGGGCCCTCGTGGTGAGGTAAAGCCCCTACTCCTGCCTGATCTGACTATGTGGAATATACGAGCTACAAGTGCTCCTCGAGCTGTATCCTTTAGCTACTGCCTTAAATGAACTGAGACCAACCCTTTCCACTGAGGTCCTCCCTCTCTTTATATAGGAAGAGAGGCAAGGGTCTCACTGGCTAGTCTGACTGGCGGGCCCCACAGGCGGGTCCCAGCCGACTAGTCATCTACAGTACCTGGCATGGTATGTCACATCGGTGTATGAGCGGTATGGTGGTCGTAGGCACAGTGGACGCCGTGCGAGCCCGTCGTCAGCACATGCCACTATTCCCGCAACATCCACGCCAAGTCTTTGGTATGGGCGGGTGGTTGCCCGTCTTGTCGTCGTACAGGGCGTCTGCATCGCATACGCACGCCGTTGCCTGTCTCTGATTGGATCCGACTACGTCGTCGTATCCGGCCACCTCTCCATGGTCCGGCTACCGGCTGGTAGCCGGTCCATCTTACCTTGTCCGGCTGCCTCTGGTCAGCCGGCCCAAATCCGACTGTCCTGTTTCTTATTCGGGTGGGGTATCCGGGGATCATCCCCCTGACACTAGCCCTCGAGCGCGTGTGGATTCCGCCCTTAGGCGAAATGCGCACACGCTCCCTTTTGCTTTTCGAATTTTGTGTTGGAGATATGCCCTAGAGGCAATAATAAATGTAGTTATTATTATATCTTTGTGTTTATGATAAATGTTTACATTCATGCTATAATAGTATTAACAAGGAAACATTAATACTTGTGTGATTTGTAAACTTAATTTGAAGTCCCTAGTAAAGCCTCTATATAATACTAGCTTGTTGGTTAATAGATGATTGTGGTTTCCCTATCATGAACATTGAGATGTTATTAACAACAAGATCATATCGTTAGGAGAATGATATGGTGGACATACTCCTATAGATAAGCGTAGCATAAAGATCAAGTCATTTTAATAGTTCAATTGCTATATGCTTTCTGATACATAGTTATCTAATTCCTTCGACCATGAGATCATGCATATCACCTTTACCGGATGGATGCTTTGATAACATCAAACACCACACCGTGGCGGGTGGCTATAAAGGTGGCATTGAGTGTTCAGAAAGTATTGGTTGAAACACATGGATCAAGAGTGGGATTTGTCCATCCATATGACGGATAGATATACTCTAGGCCCTCTCGGTGAAATGTCATCCAATTAGCTTGCAAGAATGTGACTGGCTCACAAGGGATCACATATCACGGGAACGAGAAAAGAGTACTTATCGAACGAGGTTGAACTAGGTATGCGAGAGATCTGAAGCGATCATAACCTCGGATAAGTGAACTATCGTGAGACAAAGGGAAATTGATATCGTATGTAAGTGGTTCATTCGATGCAAAGTAATCGTAGAAATATGTGGGAGCCATATGAATTTCCAGATTCCTCTATTGGTTATTGTTAGAAGTGTCTCGATCATGTCTGCATAATTCACGAATCGTAGGGAGACACACTTAAGGATTCGACGTTGTTTGAGTAGTTATGGAATGATGAGAAAGAGTCCGAATGTTGTTCGGAGTCTCGAATGGGATTCGGGATATCACGAGGAGATCCGGAATGTTCGGAGAATAAGATTCATATAAGGAAAGTCCGTTTGGAGTTGGGGAATGGTTAGTGTTTTCATCGGGAACATTCTAGAAGGTTCGGAATGTCCGGCACTCGGAAGGGAAGGGTACATGAATGTGTCATTGTAAGTTGGAATGATTGCATCATGTACTAGGTGTCTTGCTGTCCAAAATAAAGGGTTTATTTAAATTCTAAATTGAAAATTCAAGCGGCTAGTTTGAAAGTCAAACGACAAGTTTTGGAAGAGAGGAGGAGTGGGAAACCGAGTTGGGGAGGATTCCCTCCTCCAACCGCCCCACCTCCAAGCCGAGTTGGGAGGGACTCCTCCCCTTGGCGCGCCTCCCACCTATAAAGGGAGGCAGGGGCCCTCCTAACACACAAGTACCTCTCCTCCAAAACCCTAGATTGGCGCCACCACCTCCTGCTGCTGCCGCCACCTCCTGAGGTTGCCTAGCCTGACTTGGGGTGCCCCAAACCCTAGCCATGGCTCTAGCACCTCCTCCTTGGTGTGTCTAAAACCTAGATCGCCGAGGAGCCTCTCATACTCCACCATACTCGCTCGGCTTAAGGCGAAGCCTCATGAGATCTCCTCTACTTGGTACCACGCCGTTGTCACGGAATCGCGAGAGAGTACTACAACCTCCGCTGCTGGAACAAGGGAGAGGAAGGTCTTCGTCGAGTACCGAACGTGTGTGATCATGGCAGCGCCGGAAGGATCGTCTACGCGATCTTGAGATCGGAAGAAATGCGACTACATCACCCACGAGAATCTGCTCTCGTTAAACACTTTGGAATCTTCGGTGAGTTATTCCATCGACTCGTTGCTACAATCTAGTAGATAGATCTTGGCTTGTTTATTTGTATGCGGTAGAATTTTTTGTTTTCCATGCTACAAAACCCTACAGTGGTATCAGAGCCGTGTCTATATGTAGATCTGTTGCGAGTAGAACACAATGGTCATTGTGGGCGTTGATGCTTTTATTGTCGATTGCTTCTTGTGTACTTTGTATCTTGCGGGATGTTGGGATGAAGCGGCCCGGGCTAACCTTACATGACATCGTTCATGAGACTTGCTCCACGCTTGACATGCAACTTGTATTGCTTAAGTGGCTTTATGGTGCCTGTTTCTCTGCATAGTGGAGATCCAATTTACAACGGGTGATTAACAATACTAGTATCAATGTTGTGGTTCTTGTTAAAAGTTAGAACGACACTTATTGAAAGCCCCAAACCACGTAAAATATGCAAAGAAAGTAGAGGCGTCTAACTTTGTTTTGCAGGGGTGTCTTGATGATGTGATATGGCCATGATTGTGATTATATTTGATGTATGCAATGTTCCTTATTGTAAGTTGGCAACGGCGGATATATGGTTGTCTTTAATTTCTGTTAAGACCCGCGTGTCTATTCAAAGTAGTTGTAATAGTTGAAGCTGGTGGACGACAACCATGAAGAAGCGTCATTGACCTTGATGCTATGCCGGTGATGATGGAGATCATGTTCGTGCTTGAAGATGGAGATCGGAAGCACAAAGAAGAAAGGCCATATCATATCACATATTATGAATTGCATGTGATGTTAATCCTTTATGCATCTTGTATTGCTTAGTAGATGATGGTAGCATTATAAGATGATCCCTCATGCACAAAAATTTCAAGTTCTAAAGTGTTCACCCTTAGTATGCACCGTTGCTAAAGCTTGTTGTTTCGAAGCACCACGTGATGATCGGGTGTGTTAGATTCTGCAAGTGTATACAACGTAAGCAAGCCAGATTTGCTTATGCGGTAACTAAGGTTTAATCTTGACGAGCCTAGCATGTACAGACATGGTCTCAGGAACACGGATCACCGAAAGGTAAAGCATGAAATATAGTAGATATGATGAACATGTCGATTGTTCGCCATTGAAACTATATCAACTCTCGTGATGATCGGTTTTGATATGGTGGATTTGGTTCGTGTGATCACTAAAACAATGTGAGGGATGTTGTTTTGAGTGGGAGTTCACCTAGATTAAACTGTATTATTAATTTGAACTCAATTTGTCATAAACTTAGTCTAAACTATTGCAAATATGTTGTAGATCAATGGCAGCCCCTACCATCAATTTTAATGCGTTCCTAGAGAAAGAAAAGTTGAAAAACAATGGAAGCAACTTCGCGGATTGGTTACGCAATTTGAGGATTGTCCTCACAGCTGGTAATTTGACCTATGTCTTTGGATGCACATTTGGGTGACCCACTGCGGTGATGCTACCGATGAAGTAAAGAATGTTTACCTTGCTCGGAAGAATCAGTACTCCATAGTTCAGTGTGCTATCTTGTATGGTTTAGAATCGAAGCTTCAGAAAAGGTTTGAGAATTCAGACCCACATGATATTGTTCGTGATCTCAAATTGATCTTTGAGACTCACGCGGCGATTGAGAGTTATGAGGCTTCTGAAAAGTTCTTTAACTGCAAGATTGAAGAGGGCAGCTCCGTTAGCGAGCATGTGCTTAAGATGTGCAGACGCATAAACAAACTTCAAAGCTTGGGTATAGTGATTCCTAATGCTTTGGGGATTTACCGTGTCCTCCAATCACTACCACCAAGTTATAAGAACTTTGTGATGAACTACAACATGCAGAACATGAACAAGCAGTTGCCAGAACTGTTTGCTATGTTAAAGTCTGCATAAGTGGAGATCAAGAAAGAGCACCAAGTGTTGTTGGTCAATAAGACCACCAAATTCAAGAAAGGCAAGTCTAAGCAGAAGGGACACTTCAAGAAGGGTGGCAAGAAAGTTGCCACACCGACGAAGAAGACCAAGGCTGGACCCAAGCACGATCTTGAGTGGTTTTACCGCAAGGAGAAGGTCCTTTGGAAGCGGAATTGCCCAAAGTACTTGGCGGATTTGAAGAACGGCAACATCAAGAAGAAAGGTATATCTGATATACATGTTATTGATGTGTATCTCACTAGTATTCGTAGTAGTGCCTGGGTATTTGATACTGGTTCGGTTGCTCATATTTGTAACTCGAAACAGGAGCTGCAGAATAAACGGAAGCAAGTGAAGAACGAGGTAACGATACGCGTGGGGAAACGGATCAAAGGTTGATGTGATCGCGGTCGGCACGCTACCCCTTCATCTACCATCGGGATTAGTTTTATACTTAAATAATTGTTATTTGGTGCCTGCGTTGAGCATGAACATTATATCGGGATCTTGTTTATTGCGAGACGGTTACTTGTTTAAATCCGAGAATAATGGTTGTTCGATTTATATGAGTAATATGTTTTATGCACATGCACCTTTGATAGATGGTCTATTCTTATTGAATCTCGATGGTGGAAATACACATATTAATAACATTGAGGCTAAACGTTTGAAATCAAGCGATAACTCGACCTATATGTGGCACTGTCGTCTTGGTCACATTGGAGTGAAGCGTATGAAGAAACTCCATTCCGATGGACTTCTTGAATCACTTGATTTTGAATCACTTGAAAGATGTGAAGCATGTCTGATGGGTAAAATGATTAAGACTCCATTTTCTGGTATGATGGAGCGAGCTACGGACTTATTGGAAATCATACATACCGATGTGTGTGGTCCAATGAGTGTAGCATCGCGCGGTGGTTATCGTTATGTTCTTACCTTCACGGATGACTTGAGTATATATGGGTATATCTATTTCATGAAACATCAGTCCGAATCTTTCGAGAAGTTTAAGGAATTTCAAAGTGAGGTAGAGAATCAACGTAACAAGAAGATTAAATTTCTATGTTCTGATCGTGGAGGTGAATATCTAAGTTACGAGTTTGGCGAGCATTTGAAGAAATGCGGAATACTTTCACAATTGACACCGCCAGGAACACCACAGCGTAATGGTGTGTCTGAACGTCGTAATCGAACTCTCTTAGATATGGTTCGTTCTATGATGTCACTTACAGATTTACCGCTATCATTTTGGGGTTATGCATTAGAAACAGCCGCATTCACTTTAAATAGGGCACCGTCTAAATCCGTTAAAACGACACCGTATGAATTATGGTTTGGGAAGAAACCTAAATTGTCATTCCTTAAAGTTTGGGGATGTGAAGCCTATGTAAAGAAGTTACAGCCGGATAAGCTTGAACCCAAAGCGGAAAAATGCGTCTTCATAGGATACCCGAAGGAAACTATTGGGTATACTTTCTATCATAGATCCGAAGGCAAAATCTTCGTTGCCAAGAATGGATCCTTTCTAGAGAATTTCTCTCGAAAGAAGTGATTTGGAAGGAAAGTAGAACTCGACGAGGTTGTCGAACCTTCTCTCGAAATTGCGAGTAGCGCAGCGGAAGAAGTTCTGTGGTGCCTGCACCAATTAGAGAGGAAGCTAATGATGATGATCATGAAACTTCCGGTTGCTACAGAGCCTCGCAGTCAACGAGAACTCGTACCACCTGCATTGGTATGATCCCGTTATGAGTGTCATGTTGGTGGACAACACCGATGACCCCGACATATGAGGAAGCAATGATGAGCCCAGATTCCAATAAATGTGAAGCCATGAAATCCGAGATTGGATCCATGTACGAAAACCAAGTATGGACTTTGGTGGACTTACCGGATGGCCGAAGGCTGTCGAGAACAAATGGATCTTCAAGAAGAAAGGATCTTGATGGTAATGTTACTGTCTATAAAGCTCGACTTGTCGCAAAAGGGTTTCGACAAATTCAAGGAGTTGACTACGATGAGACTTTCTCACCAGTAGCGAAGCTAAAGTCTGTGAGGATTATGTTAGAAATCGCTGCATATTACGATTATGAGATATGGCAGATGGATGTCAAAACATCATTCCTCAATGGTGACATTGATGAAGAGTTGTATATGATGCAACCCAAAGGTTTTGTTGATCCTAAAGATGCTAACAAGGTATGCAAACTTCAACGGTCCATCTATGGATTGAAGCAAGCATCCCGAAGTTGGAATCAACATTTTAATAAGGTAATCAAAAGTTTTGGTTTTATACAAACTTATGGAGAAGCTTGTATTTACAAGAAAGTGAGTGGGAGCTATGTAGCATTCTTAATACTATATGTGGATGACATATTGTTGATTGGGAATGATGTAGACCTTCTTAATAGTGTCAAAGAATATTTGAATAATAGTTTTTCAATGAAGGATCTTGGCGAAGCAGCTTACATATTAGGCATAAAGATTTATAGAGATAGATCGAAACGCCAAATATCATTGTCACAGAGTACATATTTGGACAAAGTTCTAAAGAGGTTTGGAATGGAAGATAGCAAGAAAGGGTTCTTGCCCATGTTGCCCAATACGACCTTGAGTAAAAACTCAAAGTCCGACATCGGCAGAAGATAGAGAAAGGATGAGTAAGACTCCCTATGCCTCAGCCATAGGATCTCTAATGTATGCCATGCTATGTACTAGACCCGACATTGCATATGCTGTTAGTTTAACTAGCAGATATCAAAGTGATCCAGGAGTGGATCATTGGACAGCGGTCAAAAACATCCTTAAGTACTTGAGAAGAACTAAGGATATGGTTCTTTCTTATGGAGGTGATGAATAGCTCGTTGTTAATGGTTACACCGATGCTAGTTGGAACACCGATCCAGATGATTCTAAATCACAATCTGGATAGTATTTATTTTGAATGGTGCAGCAGTTAGTTGGAGGAGTGCAAAGCAAAGCGTTGTGGCGAGATATTCAACTGAATCGGAATACATGGCTGCTTCGGAGGCTTCACAAGAAGCAATATGGATGAAAGAGTTCATTACAGAGCTGGGTGTGGTTCCTAGTGCGCTGGACCCAATGTCTATCTATTGTGATAACATGGGCGCCATAGCCAATGCGCAAGAACCAAGGTCACACAAGAAGCTGAAGCACATCAAGCTACGTTTTCACGCTATTCGAGAACATATCGAAGATGGGGATATAAAGATATGCAAAGTACACACAGATCTGAATGTGGCAGATCCGTTGACTAAACCTCTCCCGAGGGCAAAACATGACCAACACCAAACTGCCATGGGTGTTCGGTATATTACCATGTAATCTAGATTAGATGACTCTAGTGCAAGTGGGAGACTGTTGGAGATATGCCCTAGAGGCAATAATAAATGTAGTTATTATTATATCTTTGTGTTTATGATAAATGTTTACATTCATGCTATAATAGTATTAACAAGGAAACATTAATACTTGTGTGATTTGTAAACTTAATTTGAAGTCCCTAGTAAAGCCTCTATATAATACTAGCTTGTTGGTTAATAGATGATTGTGGTTTCCCTATCATGAACATTGAGATGTTATTAACAACAAGATCATATCGTTAGGAGAATGATATGGTGGACATACTCCTATAGATAAGCGTAGCATAAAGATCAAGTCATTTTAATAGTTCAATTGCTATATGCTTTCTGATACATAGTTATCTAATTCCTTCGACCATGAGATCATGCATATCACCTTTACCGGATGGATGCTTTGATAACATCAAACACCACACCGTGAATCGGGTGGCTATAAAGGTGGCATTGAGTGTTCGAAAGTATTGGTTGAAACACATGGATCAAGAGTGGATTTGTCCATCCATATGACGGATAGATATACTGGCCCTCTCGGTGAAATGTCATCCAATTAGCTTGCAAGCATGTGACTGGCTCACAAGGGATCACATATCACGGGAACGAGAAAAGAGTACTTATCAGTAACGAGGTTGAACTAGGTATGCAGAGATACCGACGATCATAACCTCGGATAAGTGAACTATCGTGAGACAAAGGGAAATTGATATCGTATGTAAGTGGTTCATTCGATCCCAAAGTAATCGTAGAAATATGTGGGAGCCATATGAATTTCCAGATTCCTATATTGGTTATTGTTCGGAGAAGTGTCTCGATCATGTCTGCATAATTCACGAACCGTAGGGAGACACACTTAAGGATTCAACGTTGTTTGAGTAGTTATGGAATGATGAGAAAGAGTCCAAATGTTGTTCGGAGTCTCGAATGGGATTCGGGATATCACGAGGAGATCCGGAATGTTCCGGAGAATAAGATTCATATAAGGAAAGTCCCGTTTCGGAGTTGGGGAATGGTTCCGGTGTTTTCATCGGGAACATTCTAGAAGGTTCCGGAATGTCCGGCACTCCGGAAGGGGAAGGGTACATGAATGTGTCATTGTAATTTGGAATGATTGCATCATGTACTAGGTGTCTTTGCTGTCCAAAATAAAGGGTTTATTTAAATCCTAAATTGAAAAGTCAAACGGCTAGTTTGAAAGTCAAACGGCCATTTTTGGAAAGAGGAGGAGGAGTGGGAAACCGAGTTGGGGAGGGATTCCCTCCTCCAACCGCCGGCCCACCTCCAAGCCGAGTTGGGGAGGGACTCCCCTCCCCTTGGCCGCGCCTCCCACCTATAAAGGGAGGGGCAGGGCTGCCCCTCCTAACACACAAGTACCTCTCCTCCAAAACCCTAGATTGGCGCCACCACCTCCTGCTGCTGCCGCCACCTCCCAGGGTTGCCCTAGCCGCCGACTTGGGGTGCCCCAAACCCTAGCCGCCGGCTCTAGCACCTCCTCCTTGGTGTGTCTAAAACCTAGATCGCCGAGGAGCCCTCTCATACTCCACCATACTTGCTCCGGCTTAAGGCGAAGCCCTGCGAGATCTCCCCTCTACTTCCGGTACCACGCCACAGGCCGCCGAATCGCGAGGAGAGTACTACAACCTCCGCCTGCTGGAACAAGGAGAGGAAGGTCTTCACGAAAATCAACGTGTGACTGATCAAGGGAGCGCTGCCGGAACGCAGCGCCGGAAGGATCATCTACGCGATCTTGAGATCGGAAAGAGTACGACTACATCACCCACGAGAATCCGCTCTCGTTAAACACTTTGGAATCTTCGAGGGTGAGTTATTCCATCGACTCGTTGCTACAATCTAGTAGATAGATCTTGGCTTGTTTATTTGTGTGCGGTAGAATTTTTTTGTTTTCCATGCTACGAAACCCTACATTTTGATCCGGCTGAGCCTGGCGGTTGCGCTACCCGTGACGTTAGTGCTGACGCCGGCCATGCGTGCACGCGCCATCATTGCTCTGCGGCGGGCAGCGTAACGTCCCGTCGCATGTCGTCTCGGGGAACTGCTTGTCCGGCGCTTCGGTTCTCGTTCCAGGATCTTCTGCGCATCCTGTTCCGGCACACGGGATCTGGGCGGCGGTTGGGATGTGGGTTGCCCAGATGCGTGCCACGTGGCCCCGCCGACGGTTGCCCTTCTGGTCCTTTAAAGGGACGCTGGGGAGGCGCTTCTTTTCTTCGCCCCCGCGCCATCTCCTCTCCTCGCGTGCCGCTGCCTGTTTTTGCCTTCTGCGCCGCCCGCTCGCCACCGTTGACGTTACGGGCCACCGTCACTCCTCCGCTGCCGCCCCTTCTCCTCAGACGGAAATGGCCGCTGACCGTGGAGCCTGGCACGTCTCCTCCGTCACCGAGGATCAGATCGTGAAGTATCACGCGACCCGCGTCCTCCCGCCGGCGGAGGAGGTGGCGGTGCGGTTGGCGCCGGTGGGGGAAGTGTCGCCGCATCCGGCGGAGGGGGAGCGCGTTATCTTCTCTACTCGGGCGCGGGTTTACCGCCGCTCCACCCCTTCTTCGACTTTCTGGCCTTCTTCGACCTCCGCCTCCACCACCTGGCGCTAACGCCATCGGAATCTTTGGCGCATTTCATGGCGTTCTGCGAGAGCTACCTCGATCCAGCCGGATCTCGGCTCTTCCGCCGCTCTTCCGAAGTTCGGCTGCAGTCCAAAGACACGAAGGGCCCGCTAGTCGCTGCGGTGGCGCCCATATACTCCCGCTCCCAATCGGCTACTCAAGTTCTTGCTGCAGACACGGTACCGTGGCGGCAGCTGATTTTTATGTCAAGAATGTCACCGGCGTCGACCGGATAAACCTGCCGGCCTTCCAAGACGTCGAGTCCAGCCGGCAAAACTAGGACCTGAAGGTCTACGGCGATAAGGCGGAGACGGACACGATGCTGGCACGCATGCGCTCCCTTGTCACCTGCCAGCTAACCGGTCGGGACATCACCCTTAGCTGGATGTCCCGGCTGATGATGCCGCTCCAGCAGCGGGCGCACAAGATGTGCTTCTACTCCGGCCGGCTGGACCCGACCCGGTTATCGCGCCGCGATCCCCGCTACCACAAATTGAAGGAGTGGTTGTGGACGATCAGCAAGGATCGGCTGCCGAAGAACTGGAGGTTCAGCCTGGCGCCCTACTGCCGGGAGAACCGCACGCCCCGGGTAAGTTCTTGTAGCCGGAATTTTTGCTTATTCCCTCTGTTATCTCCTTGTTCTGTCTGGCTGACCTTTTGCATTCGCCAGATCTTCCCCTGCATCCTTCACGAGGAGGGCGACTCTCCTCTCGAGGTGTTCGCGCCGGACTTGCCCGAACAAGGCCGGGCGATCCGGCGAGAATCGATAGGACGGCGATGCCTTCCCAGCCGGATCGGCAGCCGGTCGCCGACCCACGCGGAGGTGCACGAGGAGGAGGAGGCCGGACGCTTCCACGGCGGACGGCGAAGCAGGCGGGAGCGGCTCCGGCCATTCCGGCTCCCGCCATCCTGCGGCGGAGGAGCCGGCTCCGAAGAGGGGCCGGACTAGCGCCATCGCCTTGGAAAGGGCCGTCTTGTGCCGGAAGAAACGTTTTCTCCCTCCCCCTCTCGGTGCTTTCTGTTTGTTTTTCCTTGTCCTTGTTTTTCTGACTTTAGCCTGTTTTGCTCTTGTCTTTTCCTCTTTCCCTTTAGCGCACTGGTTTCTTTCGGCGCCGTGAGCCCGGCTCGGACGCCAGCCGGGTCGCCGCCTCGCGCCCCGACCGGTCCAACCGGCGCCTCCCCTTCCTCTCAGGCGCAGCCTCCTTCTCCTCCTCAAGCCGAGCCGGCTGCCCCCTCCTAGCCGGAGGGTCCCCAGCCGGAAGAGACTCGCTCCCAGCCGGAAGGTTCCTCGGCGGGCACGCGGGGGGCTACTGGCAAGGAGCTTGTCGTGGTTGGCGATGACGACTCCGACAAGGCGCTCGGGGAGGAGTGGCAGACAACGGTGCTCGCGGCGAAGGAGTCCTTGGCCGTCAATGCCGTGGACGACGACGCCTCTTCCGCCGCTTCGCTGTCGGATCTTGCTGCCACGCTCGAGCTGGCGGTGAAGGAGATCCGGCTGCTTGAGGCCACAGCCGGTGGGAACCGAACGCTGGAGCAGAAGCTTGCTCCTGCCAACGGGACCTCCCAGAGTAAGTCCGCCTTATCCGTCTGGCTCTTTTTTTTAATAGTCGACTTCGTTGCAGCTGTCCTCGTGTGCGCCCAACACGAGATCGATCGCTTGAAGAAAGCGAACGACCGGCTGAGCAGGTCCAACTCCACGCTGCGCTTGCAGAACAAGGACTGGCATGCGCGAGTAGACGGCTTAGAGGCTACCGTCAAGGAGCGCGACGCCTCGCTCGCTAGCCGGGCCGAAGCCTTCTCCCTTCTCGAGGCCCAGAACAAGGACCAAGAGAAGGAGATAAAACGGCTAGCGGTCAAGGAGAAGGCGCTGGTGGAGGAGCTGATGCAAGTCGGCCACACTGCCAAAGGTGAGTTCTTTCTTCCGTCTTCTTTTCTTTCCGGATCCGGTAGCCAGATTTGACTCCTCTTTTCTGACAGCCTTTTACCCCGGCATAGACCTGCTGGCCTACAACCGGCTGCAGGAGAACTGGCCAGGAGCGCAGCCGACGGCTCAGGAGCTCATCGTCCTTCTTGGCGAGGAGGCCGTGAAGCTTCGTCAGGTGGCACGGGACATCTTCTCCTTTATGTGGCCGGAGGCTCCGGTTCCGGAGACGATGGCGCAGCTGGCGGTGAAGGTGGGAGAGGTACCGGCTGCGGTGGACCGGTTGCGGGATCTGGCGGCGCGGGGTGGAGCAGAGATGGCCTTGGCGCTGATGCTTTCCTGGTACAAGGATGCTCGCGTCGAGAAGATCGATGGGGGCTTCCGCGCTGGAGCCGATCTTGCCGCCATCCGCCAAGCTCATCCGGAGCTTCAAGGGTTCGCCATCAAGATCACCGACTACGTGGATCCGGACGAGGTGCTCACTGACTCGGAGTCCCCCGACACTCCGGATGCGGAGTCCTCGGTGCCGCCGCCTGCCAGCGCCGGAGCCGGAACGAGCAATCGCGGCCGCTTCGCCTCCAAAGATCTCGCCAGCCAGGAACCTCCCCACAGCAAAGGCCCTGCCGTTTAGCTGCTGCCCCGGGATGCCGGGTGTATTTGTCTTGTTTTTAGGTTATCGCGGAACTTGTCTGTCTGTACCGGCTATCTTTGATGCCGGGTAACTCTCGGGAGCTTTGCCTCCCTTTTGCTTGTTAATATTGAATTCTTGAGTCTTCCTTTATTTGTGTCTTGAATTTTCTTTTGATATCTTTGCCGGCTCACTTCGCTCGGCTGACCTAGCCCGGCTACACACTTTTAACTGGACGAACTACACCTCCATGGGCGCGCCTTACACCCATCGGTGTAGCCCCGAGATTCGGAGTAGTCGTGGCGTAGCCAGTGCTTCAAATCTTCCTTGTTCTTCCTCGTTTCTAACTTTATCCGATGGCCTTTGCCCCGTTGCTCGGCCGCTTTGGACGCCTTCATGGGAACCATCATTCAAAGGGGGCACGCGCCTCCATCGGGTGTAGCCAGATTGAGAATGGCATAGCCAGGTGCTTTGAATCTTTCTTGTCTTTTATTGCTACTGCCCTTGCCCTCACTGGGCTCCGAACTGCCAGCTAAACGCCCTTAGTCGGCCAGGAACTACAAGATTCCACTTTGAGGATGGCACTCCAGTGGTGTAGCTTCAAGATTCCGAGCGCTTGATGAAGGCAAGGGCTTCGAATCTTCTTTCCTTCTCCTGAATTCCGACTCGAAGTAGTCGGACAAGAACGCACATATGCATACACATACATCTTCATAGGTTAGTAGGTTAGTCCGTCAAATCGGAGCCGGGAAACGACTTATTTTTTCAAAAACTGGCTTGCTCCTTTCTAGGCACTTAGTCGCTTTCTCGTGTGTTCTGCTGTTTTCGTTGCGTCCTTGCCGGACAGCCGGGTTGCGGTCTGCAGCCGGAATCGAAGGGAGCTGACAGTACATTACGCACGGTACTAGCGGCTTAGCGGCTGGATTGGTTTGAGCTAGTTGCGGGGCCGGGACGCCCGATCTGTCACGCCTCTTCTCCGTTTTTCATGTGGGATGCCTCGGGCTTTTGCTCTTGCTAGCCGGACAGCCGGGTTGCGGTCTGTAGCTGAGACGAAGAGTGGGACTCTGACATCATCGCACACTACTCAGCCGGTTTGTTGACTTAACAGGCCGGGCCAGCCGGCGAGCCCCCGGGTAGGGGTAGCCGGAGCCGGAAAATTTTAATCGGAGAATAGGTACACACACATTTCCAGAAGGAGCCCCCGAGATTCTCGTGGGAGTCCGCATTTTCATTTATGAGGTTTTCAGGATACATACACTGTTTGGCGACTAGGTGTAAAACGGGCGTAGCAGGGCCGCGTTCCAAGGACGTTCGGTCTCCTCGTCCGATTTGTCCATCTTGTTCTTGCGCGGCTGCTGTGTGTCGATGAGGTAGTAAGAGTCATTGGGCAACGCTCGGCTGATGATGAAGGGGCCCTCCCAGGGTGGTGATAGCTTGTGCATGCCCTTCGTGTCTTGCACCAGCTGGAGAACCAGGTCACCCTCGCGGAATGCGACTAGGCGAATCCGGCTGGTATGGTAGTGGCATAGTCGCTACTGGTACAGGGCAGATCTAGACAGGGCCAGCTCGCGGGCCTCCTCTAGGAGATCTACCCCGTCCTCCCGCGCTTCCTTGTTGGCCTGCTCGTCGTAGAGGAGCTTGCGGGGGGAGTCGAATTTGATGTCGGCGGAGAGGACGGCTTCCGATCCGTAGACCAGGAAGAATGGCGTGTAGCCGGTTGATCTATTCGGTGTGGTGCGGAGGCTCCACAACACAGCCGGAAGTTCTTCGATCCAGCATCCGGGTGACCGCTCCAACGGCTCGATGAGACATGGTTTGATGCCGGCTAGCACCAAGCCGTTTGCTCGTTCGACCTGCCCGTTGGACTGTGGATGTGCAACGGAGGCGAGGTCTAGCCGGATGCCTTTGTTGCTGCAGAACCGGGCAAAGGCCCCCTTGGCGAAGTTCGTGCCGTTATCGGTGATGATGCTATTGGGGTAGCCGAAGCGGTTGATGATGTCGGTGAAGAAGGTAACCACCGTCGCCCCGTCCAGCTTCCGGATAGGCTTGGCCTCGATCCACTTTGTGAACTTGTCCACCGCTACCAGCAGGTGGGTCATTCTCGTGCGAGCTCGCTTGAAGGGCCCGACCATGTCGAGGCCCCAAACCACGAAGGGCCAGGTGATCGGTATGGTCTTGAGCACCGAGGTTGGCATGTGCCTGAGCTGCCCGAAGCGTTGGCACCCATTGCACGCGCGGACCAGCTGCTCGGCATCCTCGAGGGTAGTGGGCCAATAGAAGCCGTGGCGAAACGCCTTGGCGACTATCGCCCTTGACGAAGCGTGGTGCCCACACTCGCCCTGGTGGATGTCCTTGAGTAGCCGGTAGCCTGTGTCTATGTCGACACATCTTTGGAAGATACCGGATACACTGCGCTTGTATAGCTCGCCGTTTATGATGGTGTATGTATGCGCGCGGCGTCGGATTTGTCTAGCCTCCACCTCGTCATCCGGGAGTTCGCCGTTGGCGATGTAGTTCATGAAGGGCTGTGCCCAGGATGGCACTTCCCGGATGACGAGGACGCTCCTGTCCTCCGTCTATCGGGTGTCGGTGGGCCGTCTGGGTGGGATACCCGGGGGGGGCAGCCCCTGAGCCACTGAGCGAGCCGGTAGCCCCTGGGTCCTGCGAGCCGGAGGGCACCGCCTGGCCGGAGTTGGCGCGAGTTTTCTTCTTTGGTGGCTCCGTCGGCTCCGCTTCCGCTGCCCCGGCCGCCGGGACACTCCCCGCCCAGATGATGGAATCTGATTGCGGCGACGGGTTGATGGATGGCTTGCGCAGGTGCTCCAGGGAGACCCCTGGTGGGATGGCCTGCCTGGTGGACCCTATCTTGGAGAGCGTGTCGGCTGCCTCGTTGTTGGTGCGGGGGACGTGATGAAATTCACACCCGTCGAAGGAGGAGCTGAGCTTCTGGATGTGGAACCGGTAGAGGGCCATGTTGGCATCTCTGGTGTCCCATTCCTCGGATACTTGTTGTACCACCAGGTCCGAATCGCCGAAGCACAGGATCTGGTTGACGCCGATTTCCTTGGCCAGCCGGAGCCCGTGCGCCAGTGCCTCGTATTCGTCTACGTTGTTGGAGGCCTTGAAGTGGATCTGCAACACGTACTCTAGCCGGTCTCCCTTGGGCGAGGTGAGCACGATGCCAGCTCCCAAGCCCCTGAGCATCTTCGACCCGTCGAAGTGCATCCTCCAGTGGTCCGAATCCGGAACCGATGGGAGATACTGGGTCTCGGCCCAGTCGACGAGGAAGTCCGCCATCACCTGTGACTTGATCGTGAGCCGGAGCTCGTACTGGATGGAGTAGGCGGCGAGCTCGATGGCCCATTTGGCGACCCGGCCGGTGGCGTCCTTGTTGCCGATGATTTCCGAAAGGGGTGCAGTGCACACGACCTTGATCGGGTGCTCCTGGAAGTAGTGCTTGAGCTTCTTACATGCTAGGTACACGCCGTAGCACATCTTTTGGTAGTGGGGGTAGTTCTGCTTGGAGAGGGAGAGAACCTTGCTGAGGTAGTAGACGGGTCTCTGAAGTTGCTGAGCCTTGCCTTCCTCGGGGCGCTCCACCACCAGGACGACGCTGATGACCCGGCTGGTGGCTGCTATATAGAGCAACATCGGCTCCTTGCTAGCCGGTGTGGCTAGAACCGGCGCTGTGGACAGCATGCGCTTAAGGTTGTGAAATGCGGTGTCGGCCTGCGAAGTCCAGGAGAACTTGTCCATCTTTTTCATCAGCTGGTACAACAGAAGTGCCTTCTCCCCCAGCCGGCTGATGAAATGACTGAGGGAAGCCAGGCATCCGGTGAACTTCTGGACTCCAAGCAGGTTCTTGGGCGGTTGCATCCTTTCGATGGCCGCGATCTTCTCCGGATTTGCCTCGATGCCTCGCTGAGATACGAGGAAACCGAGTAGCTGGCCGGATGGTACTCCGAAGACGCATTTTTCCGGGTTCAGCTTCATCTGGTACTGGCGGAGGTTGCCAAATGTTTCTTCCAGATCCTCGAGGAGGGTGTGCTTTTCCTTGGTCTTGATGACCACGTCATCCACATAAGCATGCACGTTTCAGCCTATCTGCGAGTGCAAGCATTTCTGCATACATCGCTGATAGGTGGCGCCTGCGTTCTTTAGGCCGAAAGGCATGGTTACATAGCAGAAAGCCCCGTAGGGGGTGATAAATGATGTCTTAATTTGATCAGCCGGGTTTAGCCGGATCTGATTGTATCCGGAATAGCAATCTAGAAAAGACAACAAATCACAGCCGGCCGTGGAATCGATGACTTTATCGATACGGGGCAAGGCGAAGGGGTCTTTCGGGCATGCCTTGTTCAGGCTGGTGTAGTCGATACACATGCGCTAGGTCTTGTTCTTTTTCAACACCAAGACTGGGTTCGCCAGCCAGTTCGGGTGGTATACTTCCATGATGAACCCGGCTGCGAGGAGCCGGGTGATCTCGTCACCGATTATCTTTCTCTTTTCTTCTGTGAACCGGCGCAGAGGTTGCTTGACCGGCTTGGCATCCGGACGCACATGAAGTGAGTGCTCGGCGAACTCCCTCGGCACGCCCGGTATGTCTTTGGGAGACCATGCGAAGATGTCCCGATTCTCACGGAGGAAGTCGACGAGCGCGCCTTCCTATTTGCTGTCTAAGCCGGCACCAATGGTGACGAACTTAGTCGGGTCGGAGGGGTCGAGCAAGATCCTCTTTGTCTCCTTTGCCGGTTGGAAGGCTCCTTCTCCAGCCGGTTTGCTGCTAGCCGGGACATCCTGCTGGTACAGGGCCGCATTGCGCATGATCGCGCGCTTTTCTTAGGCTATGATGAGGGCCTCTGCTAGTTTGGAACCGGCTGAGGCGCACTCCATCGATCGCCTGAAGCAGCCGGCGACGGTGATCACGCCGTGGGGTCCTGGCATCTTCGTCTTGAGGTATACATAGTGGGGGACGACCATGAACTTGGCGAGGGCGGGGCGCCCGAGGAGAGCGTGGTAGGAGCTCGTCAAATTTACCACCTCGAACCAGATTTGTTCGCGGCGGAAGTTCTCCTCGGTCCCGAAGATGACGTCCAGCTGGATTTTTCCCAGCGGAGCGCAGGCTGGCCCCGGCAGTACGCCATGGAACATCGTGGTAGTCGGGCGCAGGTCGCTTTCGCGAATGCCCAACTTCTCCAGCGAGGACTGGTAGAGGAGGTTGAGGCTGCTGCCTCTGTCGATGAGGACGCGTGAAAATCGGCAGGTGCGCGCGTTGGAGGCGCTGAGGGGGTCGAGCACCATGGCGTAGCCCCCGGGAGTCAGCAGATGCTCAGGTTGATCTGCCCGGCTCCAGGTGATGGGGGTTTCCGACCAGTTCAGGTATTGGGGGACCGGAGAAACGATGGTGTTGACCTCCTTGGAGCATCGCCTACGGCTGTGCTTGTCGTCCTGCTCCGTCTCGAAGATGTGGTAGGCGGCGTGCGGCTGGGGGTAGCCGTTGTTGTTGTTGCTGCCGTTGCCGCCGTTACCATCATTACCGGCTACCTAGCCGGTGGTGGGAGTCCACCCGGTGGGGGAGGCGGGAGACGAGGCTGGTTGCCCTGGTCCTTTAGCTGGCGAGTCCAGCTGCAGTTCCGGGTGGTGTGCGTAGCCGGTTTGAAGGGACCGCTATGCCACTTGCATGGGCCGTCAATCATCTGGTCGAAGGTGAGCCGGGGCTTCTGCCTTCTTGTGTCGTTAGCCGGTGCGTCAGGCGCACCCTCTACGGCATTGACCTGCCGCGCGTGGTAGCGAGGCTTCTGTTGCCTGTCCTGGCGGTCCCCGTGGAACCGGTTGTCGTTGCCGTGGCATCTGGAGGATCTGGCTTCACCAGCCGGATTGCTCGGACGGTCGCGAGCCGGCTCCGTGGGAGTCGGACGGCCTTCCGCATTTACTCGGAGGGGCTTCTTCATGGCGGCATCCACCATGGCGTACTGGTCGGCAACCGTCATGATCTCCGCCATGGTTTTCGGCTCGTCACACAGTAGCCGGTGGCGAAGCATGGTGCCCTCTCGGCATCCTTCGATGAAGAAACCGATGGCTTGGCTCTCCAGGATGCCCTCGCAAGTGTTGCGGAGCTCCGTCCACTTGGCGAGGTACTCGCGGTCGGTCTCGCGGTCGCCCTGGATGCACAAGGCTAGGTCGCGCGGGCGCCCTGGGCGCTTGTACGTGCCGTTGAAGTTGCGGACGAAAACCTTCTCGAAATCTGGCCAGGCGTTGATGCTGTTGGGCGTGAGGCTGTTGAGCCAGGTCCTTGCCGACCCGGTTAGCATGAGGGGGACGTAACGCACGGCTGTGCGCTTATTCCCGTGGGCGATGCCGACTGCCGTGGCGTAGTCGGTCAACCAGTCTTCCGGCTTCATGTTGCCGTGCATTTTGGGGTGTCTCGGCAGGAGAATTTATCCGGAAACGGCTCGTTCCGGATGCAGGGTCCGAAACAAACTGGTCCGGTAGAATCTTCCTCCTCCGTGACGCGCGCTTGAGTGAGCAGCTCGATGCGGTCGCGGGCATCCGGACAATCCGGGTTGGGCGCACCCACCCGACCCGAGAGGCGGGAACCGGCTGGTCTGGGTGCTCCGGCTGGTGGGGGTGGAGGTGGCGGGTTGCTGTTGACCATCTGCTCCTGGCGCGGCTGGCCCCTGTTGCCGGAGCTGCGACGCCTGCTGCGGGCCCTAGCCGGCTGAGGGGAGGACGCCTGCTGCGTGTCACGTGGTGCGCCCCTGCTGTTGGCGGGTAGCCTGCTTCCTCTGGAGTAGCTAAGGTCCTCCTGCGTCTGCCGGTTGGCGCCGACCTGCTCGTCCGCGATGCGGAGGAGCTCCTGGATGCGAGCGTGCTGGCGGGCTCGCTCCTCGCCCTCCAGGATGGGTAGTTCTTCTGCTGCGGCTTGCGCCGCGCGCAAGTTCTTGATGGGCGTGCTATAGGTGGGCCGTGTAGGGGGCAGGCGCGGGATCCGGTTCTCCGTCCTTCTCCATCCTGCCGCCTAGCTCACCTCCCCGACGTCGTACCTGGCCGCGCCGGCTCGGCTCCTCGGTAGCCGGGGTGAGGCCGTGCGCGCGGTCATACTCGCGCCTGGTGATCTCCAGCTGCTTGCGGGCTGCTGCCAGCTCCATGGCCTCCTGGAGGAGGATCTGTCTCTCCATGGTGAAGTTGGCCTCCTTCTCCTCCGGGTTGTCCCCGAGGGTAACCGGCGTCAGGAGCCGATCAATGGCATCCTCGACCGGGTTCCGAGGCTGCGAGGGAGCGGAAGTTTCGACCTCGTCCACTCCTCGCTCCAGCGGCCGGCGGGGCTGCGAGCTGGATCCGGCCATCATGACCTCCACGCCGCAAGGTGCGGCGGAGGTGCCGCCGCTTGAGCATGGCGGCCCCGCGACAGAGACGATTTCCCTAGGGAAACGCTCCGGGACGGTGGCGATGTAGACGGGGAGATCGCCGAATAGCAGAACGGTGCCGTTTGCCGGGAAGGAAGTTCCGGCGAAGCAGGAGGCGTTGTCGATGACGCAGTCGAACTTGCCGAGCGTGAGCACCAGGCCGGAGGCCACGCGCTCACCGGCTGAAGTGCGGGGTCCCGTGCGGAACGTGACTCCGGTCGAAGCCATTAGCCCCACGGTGGGCGCCAACTGTCGTTGTATTGGGAACGACAGTACCTAAAAAGGTTAGATAGAGGTGTGGGGACTAGCAGGAAAGCTATCGACGGCGTCCGCAGGCGAGATTGGATACGAGCGAGCGTAGCGGGACGCAAGAAGTACCCAGGTTCGGGGCCCTCGTGGTGAGGTAAAGCCCCTACTCCTGCCTGATCTGACTATGTGGAATATACGAGCTACAAGTGCTCCTCGAGCTGTATCCTTTAGCTACTGCCTTAAATGAACTGAGACCAACCCTTTCCACTGAGGTCCTCCCTCTCTTTATATAGGAAGAGAGGCAAGGGTCTCACTGGCTGAATCCGTGGCGGCCCCACAGCGGTCCCAGCCGACTAGTCATCTACAGTACCCGGCATGGTGTGTCACATCGGTGTATGAGCGGTATGGCTGTCGTAACCTGATGGGACGCTTGCGAGCCCGTCGTGAGCACATGCCATCGTTCCGCGTCATCCACGCCAAGTCTTGATATGGCGGGTGGTTGCCGTCTTGTCGTCGTCTGAGCGTGCCGTGCAATCGATCGCACATCGCCTCCCTCTGATTGGATCCGACTTGCCGTCGTATCCGGCACCTCTCCATGGCCGATAGCCGGTCCATCTTACCTTGTCTGGCTGCCTCTGGTCAGCCGGCCCAGATCCGACTGTCCTATTTCTTATTCGGGTGGGGTATCCGGGGATCATCCCCCTGACACTTGCCGTTGCACTTTTTGATCGGCTTGGCCTCAACCCATTTGGTGAACTTGTCGACTGTGACCAGGAGGTGGGTGAAGCCAGATGGGGCCTTCTTAAATGGGCCGACCATGTCCATGCCCCATACAGCGAATGGCCATGTGATGGGGATGGTCTTGAGTGCTGAACCAGGGAGGTGCGTCTAGTTGGCGTACTTCTGGCATCTGACGCATCGTTGGACGATGTTGGTGGCGTCGGCATGCGCTATGAGCCAATAGAAATCGTGCCGCATGGCCTTGGAGACCAGCAACTTGGCGCCGGCGTGATGGCCGCAGTCACCGGCGTGAATGTCCTGGAGGATCTTGCGGCCTTCTTCTGGCTGCACGCAGCGCTGGAACACGCCAGTCACGCTGCGTTTGTGGAGCTCGCCGTTGATGATGGCGAAGGATTTGCAGCAGCACACGATCATTCGTGCCTCCGTCTTGTTGCTTGGGAGGATCTTGTGCTCGAGGAAGGCGACGTACGGTGCCGTCCAATCGCTGGGCTCCACAATCATGGCGACTAGAGCTGACTCGGGTTGTAGTGGTATCCCGATGTCGATTTCCTTCGGTGGGCAGACCGAAGGTTTGTGGATGATGTCGAGGAAGACGCCTACGGGTGGCGTTTGTCGAGTCGACCCAATGCGGGAAAGGGCATCTGCTTCCTCATTCTTGCGCCTGTCGATCCACTCGACCGAATAGCCGTCGAATTTTCCTCCCAGCTAGTCTACCGCTTGGCGGTATGCTATCATCGTCGGAGAGATGGCGTCGCAGGTTCCGGCGACCTGGCCGGCGACTAGGTCGGAGTCGCCGTAGCATCGTAGGCGGTTTATGTTCATCTCCTTGGAGGCACGCATGTCGTGGAGGAGGGCCTCGTATTCTGCCATGTTGTTGGTGCAGGGCTTGAAGTTGAGGTGGAGCACGTAGCGAAGCTTGTCTCCCTTAGGGGAGGTCAGGATGACCCCGGCCCCTGCACCGTCGGCGTTCTTGGACCCGTCGAAATGGAGCGACCAGTAGTGGAGGTATGGTAGCTTCTCCGGCTGCTGTGCTTCTTCCCAGTCTGCGAGGAAGTCAGCTAGGGCTTGCGACTTGGTTGCTTTGCAGGGCTCGTATTTGATGTTGTGGACGCCGATTTCGACGGCCCACTCGGCGAATCGCCCGGTCGCCTCGCGGTTGCGTATCATGTCTTGTAGTGGTGCGAAGGAGACGACCATGATAGGGTGCTCCTTAAAGTAATGTGGGAGTCGTCGTTGGGCTCGGAATACCGCGTATACCAGTTTTTGGTACTGCGAGTAGCGCTGTCTTGAGTCCGTATTGGGCTTCGCTGATGTAGTAGACGGGGCACTGTATTGGGCGTTCCTTGCCCTCCTCTGGCCGTTCGACGACCATCACGGTGCTGACGACTCGAGTGGAGGCCGCCACGTAAACTAGCATTAGTTCTTTGTCGACTGGGGCGGTGAGGAGTGGTGCTGCGAGTAGCACTTCTGCGAGCGCTTTGAGTGTGTCGTCCGCCTCCGCGTCCCATTGGAACATGGGTTTCTTGCACATTAGGCGGTAGAGGAGCATTGCCTTCTCGCTGATCCGGGGGATGAAGCGGCTGAGATCCGCGACTCGCCCGGCCAACTTCTGGATGTCGCGCATGCACTCGGGTTTCCCACGTCACGTGATGGTGTCGATTTTGGTGGGCTTGGCCCCGATGCCTCGCTTGGAGACCACGTATCCCAGGAGCTGTCCGGTTGGGACGCCGAAGGTGCATTTTCCTGAGTTTAGCTTGATGTTGTACCTCCGCAGGTTTGCGAAGGTTTCGGCCAGGTAGGCAAGCAGGTCTTCCTGGCGGGTGGATTTTACCACCACATCGTCGATGTAGACGTGATTGTTGCAGCCAATTTGGCTCGCAAGGCACTCCTGCATGCACCTTTGGTACGTGGCACTGGCGTTTTGTGGCCGGACGTCATGGCCGTTTAGAAGAAGGCGCCGAATGGCGTGATGAACGCCGTCTTCTCCTCATCCTCGACCGCCATTTTGATCTGGTTGTACCTAGAGTATGCATAGAGGAAGCACAACGACTCCGATCCCGTGGTTGAGTCGATGATCTGGTCGATGCGCGGTAGGATGAACTCCTCCTTCGGGAAGGCGCTGTTGAGGTTGGTGTAGTCGATACACATTCTCCATGTGTTGTTCTTTTTCAGAACCAGGACTGGGTTTGCCAGCCACTTGGAGTATTTTATTGGCCGAATGAAGCCTTCGGCTAACAGGCATTGCACTTCTTCGGCGATTGCTCGACGACGCTCTTCATTGAAGGGCCGTAGCGACTGCTTTACTGGTCACACTTTGGGGTCAGCGTTTAGTTTGTGCTCAGCGAGTTCCCTCAGGACACTAGGCATGTCAGAAGGTTTCCATGCGAAGATGTCACGGTTCTCACGGAGGAACCTGATGAGCGCGCTTTCCTATGCGGGGCTCATGTGCGCCCCAATGGTGACCGTCTGGCTGGAGTCGCCCGAGACGAGCTCGATGGTGCGGGTATGCGTGGTCGCCTCAAATGTGGAGTTCGCGGTGATTGGCTTCTTCAGGATGGTGGGGTCGTCCTTGTTGATGTTGCCCGCGTATTTCACGAGCTCCTCCGCGTGATCAGTCTCCGCGGTGATGACGATGTCGGCGAGCTCAGCACCTTTGTCCTCGCATTCCACGGCCATATCGGGGTCGCCGTGGACGGTGATTATGTCGCTCGGCTCTAGAAACTTCATCATGTTGTATGCGTAGTGGAGGGTCGCCATGAATTTGGCGAACGTTTGGCGTCCCACGACGCAGTGGTAGGGGCTGCGGAAGTTCACCAGCTTGATAACGATCCTCTCCGTGTGGTAATTTGCCGGTGTGCCGAAGGTGACTGGCAGCATCACTTTTCCGATCGGATACGCCTTCCGACCGGGGACGATTGCCGCTTCTGGGAGCTGGAGCCTCTTGAACGTGTCTAGGTACATGATGTTGATGGATCTCTCGCCGTCCATCAGTGTCTTGGGCATCCAGTAGTCAGCCACCTTGGGCCTAACCACCAGAGCGACTCGCCCTAGGTATTCAATCCTGGGTGCGTGATCCTGGCGACTCCAGGTGATGCTCTGTTCGGACCAGTTGAGGAAGCGAGGGATGTCAACTTGGGTCACCGCATTGACGGCGACTGCGCGGCGGAGGACCTTCTTCTCGCGTTTGGTGCCGAGCCTGGTGAAGGTGTGTAGCGAGCCGACGGCATTGCCAAAGCCGCCGGCATTTCCATTGTCCCGAGGCGGGTTGTTGTTGGGGTCCTCCCTTGCTCGCCTTGCCTTTTCGATATCTTTGAGAGAATGGCAATCCGTGGTGGTGTGGGTGGAGGGTTTCCCCTCCCTGCTGTGGTAGATGCAGGGCTGGTTGAGTAGGGTAGCGGGATCGAATTTCGGCCTTGCTGCGTTGTTGGCGCGATAATTTCCGCTGTCGCGGTAGTTTCCTCTGTCGCGGCGGTAGTTCTTGGAGTCATGTTGGCCGTAGCCGGTGTTGGCGATGAAGTCGACTCGCCCATACGTGCGGCGCTTGCTGGTGATGCGAGTGTTGCTGTAGCGCATGTCGCACTGTCATCCGCTGTCGTGGCCGTTGGTGCGGCGTCTTCCTCCCGACTCGTCGTCGGAGTCCTGGTTGGGGTCTTCCTCCGCGTAGCGCTTGGCGATCTCGAGGAGGTCGGGGATGCCGTCGAGCGTCCGGTAGACCCGCTTGATCTTAGCGACTAGGGGTTCATACCGGCACGCATTCTTGAAACAATGTATCGCCGTGTCCGGGTGGATGCCGGAGGCGTTGATCCACAGTTCCTACCACCTTTGAATCCAGTGGCGGGTCGACTCGCGTTGTCCCTGGATGCATCGCTCCAGGTCCTCGATGGTGGTGGCGCGGGTGTAGGAACCCTCGAAGTGCCTGACGAAGGCATCCCGCATTTCCTCCCAAGAGTCAATGCTGTCGGCAGGGAGAGTGTTGATCCATTGCCGGGCTGCACCGTCCATCATCAGGGGGAGGTAGCGAGCGGCTAGCAAGTCGGTGTGGCCGGCGATTCCCATCGCCATGAGGTATGTGTCCAGCCAGACCGCTGGATCGTACGTCGGGTTGTACTTTTCGATCTCTTTGGGTGCCTTGAAGTTGGCAGGGTACTTTCCCCTCGGATCATTGGGCTGGTGCGCCCGCCAAGCCTGGTTGTTGACGATGTGTGTGCAGGCGTCGATGGGCTGCCTGTTGGCGGCGACCGTGTTGTTCACCGGTCCCGGCTCGTTGGTGGAGAGCGCGGGGTTGGCGGCCCGTGGCTGGGTCGCCAGGGGCTGCGGTGGTGGGCAGGTCACGGCATTGGAGATGGTGGGGTGACCACTTGAGGCTACCCTGCTTGCCGAGGAACGGGAATACATCCGCCCCCGCGGGTCGACTCCCGCGGCTTGCTACACGAAGGCCCTGGCGAGTAGGGCCTTGGCATACTGGATCTGCAGCGCGCCCTCTCCCTGGACATTAAGGTTGGCGACTACCGCATCGGCCGCGATGACGTTGTCCATCGGGGTGGAGTAGAGTGGGAGTCCGTTAGCGTCGCGGGCCTGTGGCGAAATTATGATTCACGGCTGGTCTGGCGGGGGTGCGTGACCGATGGGTGGTGGCGGGTCCCCAGTTGCCGGTGCGCCGGGTGGTGGTCGATTGCTGCCACCTGGTGTGCATTCTCACAGTATTCGCGCTCCACCGCATGTGCAGGGTCACTCTCGTCATTGAAGTTTAGGACGCGGCCTTGGACGTTGGCGTTCAGGCGGGTCCTGATGCGGCGCTGGTGGTAGAGCGACAGCTCCTGCGCCGTCGCCCGCTCGAGGCGGAATTTCTCGCGCTCAGCTATCTCCCTGCGCATCGCCTCCTCTAGTCAATGGCGGGCTTCCTCCACCTCCGTGGCCGTGGCGGTTAGCGGGATCGGTGTGGAGAATGGATCTGGTGGGGCAGCCGTGCTGCCCGCCATGTAGATCACATTGAAGCAATTGGATCGGGCACGGAAGTCCTGGGGCGACTCCAAGCCGGAATCGGAATCGAAATCGAAGATCCCGAGGATGGAGGAGAGCTCAAAGTCCTTAGGGTTGGAGACCCGCGTGATGGAGTCCTCCCGTGATGCCGCGGTGATAGATCCATCGACCGAGGCAGGGGTCGCGGAATTGGCATCGTCGTTTAGGGCCGCGTCGTCCGTGGCGGTGTTGGTCTCGGCCGTGTTGCTGGCGGCCGAGTCATACTCGGTGACGAGGCTCCTGATGGAGTGGACCTGCTCCTCCGAGAGCAGATCGCGGTGTGGCGGCGATCCGCCAACAATCACCGTCGCCGCTGGGTCGACCGCATCGGTGAAGCCGACGAAGAGGTTGATGGAGCTGACCGGCATTATCACGCTGTGGGTGATCGGGCGCGACGCTAGGACATCGCTGCTAGGCAGGATCTGTAAGATCCCGCCGATGGCAATCATGCGGCTGGTGGCGATCGGCCGATCGATCGGCGAGTAGGGTCTTGATACGTTGCAAATGTATCTATAATTTTAATGTTCCATGCTTGGTTTTATCTACTTTCTTGTGTTTTTTCCACACTTTGGAGTACTTTTCATATGATTTCTTGGACTAACCTATTAACAAGATGCCACAATGCTAGTTGCCTGTTTTCTGCTGTTTTTGGTTCCAGGAAGTTAGAAAATGAATATTCTCGGAATTGGACGGGACAAAAGCCAAACTTACTATTTTCCCGGAAGACTCACGGAGCCAGAAGGAGAGTCGGAGAGGGGCCACAGGGTGGCCACACCCCCCTTGGCGCGGGCCAGCCTAGGCCACGCCAGGGCATGGTGTGGGCCCCCTGGCCGGCCACCAACCTTGCCTCTTTCGCCTATATATCTCCCCGAGGCAAAAACCCTATATCGTCAATCAGAAATCCATGAAAAGTTCTACAGCGCCGCCGCCACCGAAGGGGAGATTCGGGGGACAGAAAGTCTCTGTTCCGGCACCCTGCCGGGATGGGGAAGTGCCCCCAGAGCCATCTCCATCGATCTCCACCACCATCTCCATCGCCATTGTTGATTCCCATGATGGGGAGGGAGTAGTTCTCTCTCGAGGCTAAGGGTTCTATCGGTAGCTATGTGTTCATCTCTCTCTCTATGCATGATCTTATTGAGATCATGAGCTTGTAATCTATAGATCTACCTTGCTACTCAAGTGCTTTAATAGATCTCTGCTCTCCCCATGTGTGTGAAAGTGACAACGTGCACACCATGGTGGCACTTAGGCTAGAGATTACAAATACTTGTTATGAGTTATATTTGGAGTTGGATGTCTTTATGAAATTCTGGTGTTTGTTGGAACCATCTAGTGCTCAAGGTGATAGTATGGGGTTTTCTAGATGGGAAAGATGAACTTTGAGGTGTGTTGTTATAGCCCTACCATCTATTAGAGTGTCCAACTGAAGAGTAGTTCAGCATAGTATCATAAAGAAGAATATATTTGTATGAGAGTGTTCACTAGTGAAAGTATGATCCCTAGGCCTTGTTTCTAAGCATTGAAACACCGTTTGCAATTAGATATGTTACATGTTTGCTTGCTTCCTTCCTTCTTTATTTCAGTTTGCCTTTAGTCTTTTCCACACCATCAAGCTATTTTCTATCACCGTTACCACTTATAATTATCTATACCACTTGTATTTCACTATCTCTTCGCCGAACTAGTGCACCTATACACCTGACAAGTGTATTGGGTGTGTTGGGGACACAAGAGACTTCTTGTATCTTGATTGCAGGGTTGCTTGAGAGGGAATACCTTTGAACACTTCCTCCCTGAGTTCGATAAACCTTGGGTGATCCACTTAAGGGCAAACTTGCTGCTGTTCTACAAACCTCTGCACCTGGAGGCCCAACAACTGTCTACAAGAATAGAAGTGCGTAGACATCAAGCTATTTTCTGGCGCCGTTGCTGGGGAGGTAAGGTAAAAGGTATTCACACTGGAGGATTAAAGAAGAAGAACCTCCCACGACAAACGCCTATTTTCTGGCGCCGTTGCCGGGCAGGTAAGGTAAAAGGTACTCACATCCTCCGGTGTGAGTGCTCGAAGTTATTTCCTTTAGATTCTGCAATTTTGTCGTTTTGTTTCTTGTTTTCACTAGTTAGGCTTAATGGAAAACATCAACAAAACTAGAGAGCTTTATAGTATTTATCTTGAGTTAGGACATGAAGTGTTTAAAGATAAAATTAAAAAACCTATGGAACTTTATTTGCATGATAATAGCAATGTTATTAGTATGAATTCTTTGAACACCATTATTGCTAATGCTATGGAAAAGTCTAAGCTTGGGGAAGCTAGTTTTGATGAAAATGATCTTTTTAGTCCCCCATCTTTAGAGGAGAAAATTTGCTTTGATGATTACAATGATGAATATGATATTTTCAGTCCACCTACTATTGAGGAGAAAATTAATTATGATTACAATATGCCTCCTATATTTGATGATTATGGTGATGAGAATAATAATGATAGCTATTTTCTTGAATTTGCTCTCACTATGATTAATAAGAATGCATATTCTTATAGGGAGAGTAATAATTCTTTTATGCATGTGGCTCATGATAAGAATGTTTTATATGATAGTTATATTGTTAATTTTATTCATGATGCTACTGAAAGTTATTATGAGAGAGGGAAACATGGTTTTATGTGTCTCAACAATATTAAGTTTCCCCTCTTTATGTTGAAATTTTTGAAGTTGCACTTATTTTGCTTTACTATGCTTTTTGCTTTGTGCTTTCATGACTTGTTTCTTTAAAAGATTCCTATGCATAGGAAGTGGGTTAGACTTAAATGTGCTTTGAATTTGCTTCTTGATGCTCTTTTTTTTACTTCAATTGATATTTCTTATGTGAGCATCTTCTCAAACTATCATGCCTAACTTAAAGGCGTTAAAGAAAAGTACTTATTGGGGGATAACCCAAAAGTTTTAGATGAGTCTTGGATGTTATTACTTCAGTAATAACCGCTCATTATCCTTTTTATTTGCTTTTTGTGCCAAGAGTAACCTCTAATGAGAGAGAAGTAATGATTGGGAAAGTTGCTGTCCCGAAACAGATTTCTGTGCTATACCGTAAAAATTCGTGTACAATCTCCGTAGGTCGTTTTGAGGCGTGAATTTTTGTGCTTCTGACCCAGGTTGTTATACAACTTTCGTTAGTTCAACACTTTTTTATTTAAGCAACAGAAGGTCTTCGAAAAAATTCGTCTTTACCTGCTGGTCTGTTTTGACAGATTTCTGCCATTTTCTGCATTTGCTTCTTGTTGGTTCCTTTTTGAGTTCTTTTGGGGAATTGAGCTTTTTGAGGTAAGTGATACAGTATCTAGTGTTCTAATGGAAGTTTATTTGGTGTTAAAACTGAACCTTAAGACTTATTTATCTTGAGTGCACTAATGTTGCTAATAAAGATTGTGTGAAGTTTTGTATGAAGGAAAAATTTCAGGTGTATGGAAGGAATGAGTAATGAGATGAAGGATGGACTAAAGCTCAATCTTGGGGATGCCACGCATGTCAATCCAAGAAATATCCAAGAAGTACAATCATCAAAGCTTGGGGATGCCCAAGGCATCCCCCTCGTCATCAATAAAAATTCCAGGTTTCTTCCAAACACTTCATTTTTATTGTTTCATGCACAGTTGTGTTGTTCTTGGAGCGTCTTCATTTTTGTTTTTGGTTTTCGTTTGCTTGGTTTTATTAGTTTTCTTGAATAAATTGGTTGTAACCCCCTCTTTCATGCATTGGTTTTCAAATAGTTTGGTTTGGTTTGGAAAAGAGTAGGAAAGTTCATGCTTAAGTGGTAAAGAGAGCTTTTTTTGACTGTGGCCTATGCTTTGTCATGCCATGCTTGATATTTTTTTGGATTTATGCTTAGTATTCTTTGCTGTAGCATGACTTTTTATAAACAATTGAGATTGCTTACTGTGCCTTGGAAGAATCATGCGTTGTTTTAGCATATTAAAGCATAGTATTGTGGTATTCTCCTTTGATGCTTTATTTGGGTTGACTTGGAGCATGCTCACACCATGTTATGACTATCTCAAAGTCACCAAAGCATTTATGATCCTTTAGTTTTCAACTTGTAGTATCACTTTATGCTTTGATCAATGATGTTTTTTCGCTCTGCATGATTATGACCATTATTGCTCTCTTAGTTTGTCGCTCCCAGTCTTTTGCTAGCCTCCGCAACCAAGTATGAGTTCCACTCATGCATCCAACTCCCTAAACCAAGTTATTCCAAATAGTACACCATACCTACCTACTAGCTTAAGCTATTCCAAGTATATTCATGTTTTTGTTTACCTTCCAAATTAAACTTGTTATGAGAAAACTAGTGATTAAAGCTCTCACGAACTTGATGGCACACTTTACTTTTCTTGCCCTTAATAAACTTGAACCATTGTGTCGTCTATGTTGTATATGCTTGCACTTATTTGTTGGGGATTAGCAGAACCATGCTGTCATGGGGAACGCTTTCAACATTGCACTGGTACTTTGTACCTAGTTGATATCATGCTCTTTTGTCTATGGATGTCGTCGGTGTGAAATGAAAGGGGAGCTTGTAAGTCCATGGAGTTATGTATATGTGTTAGAGAAATGCCTGGGCCACTGGTCTAATCCATGCTGACATGGTGGAAACCTGCAGCGTAACCATAATGAGCTGTCTATGAAGCATTCTTCTTATAAAAAAAGAGTCAGATATTGAGAAAAAAGAGAAAAAAGAAAAAAAGAGATATGAGAAAAGAGGAAAGAGAGAAAAAAGCACCATATTCCCATGGTAAATAAGAAGATTGCTGAGATGCTCATTGTCTGCTTGCCTTGTCATTTTGATATGGGGATTCTTCCGTATCATCGGGCAAGGGGTACCCCGTTGGCGGTTCTCTATGATACACATGTACTTACGATGACAAGAACATACCGGTGACTAAACTTGAGTAGCATGAGGAGCGGCCCTCGTATTCAAGGGACATGAGATTTCCAACTTATATTTTGTCAAGCATATACTCCATAGTTTGTTCACTTTAACCTTAATCACTTCAAGATGCTTATGATAGGGGCAATGAGAGCTGAAAGCTATAAGTACCATAATTTTTGGAATCTCTTTATGAAACTTGAATCTCTGCTTCCTTCTATGAAGGCCTTTTGTTCCACCATTATATTGAGTCTTCACCTTCTATCTTTATGCACCTACTTTCAGAGCATAGTGGCCATTCTTAGTTCTATGTGCATTGTCCCAAGACTTGTTGATTGATCATAGCTTTGATATTGCTTGTTTTAAACTATTTGTATCTAGTCACTCTTATGAACTTTGAAGGTGTCCTATGCATTTATGTTTGCTACTCTATGAGGGACAAGCTGAATGCCACTATGCTATGTTTTCTTTATGTGAAACAAACAAACGTCTTGCAAAGCATTGTTATTCATGAATCTTTTGTTTGTGCCTTTTCATGTTGCAACATAGTTGCTTTGTGTTATTGTTAGAACTTTGTCTTTCATGTTATGATTGAAGTACTATGATCCCAGCTTTGAATGTTTTACAAATACTTTGATCAAGTCTTTGATGGTGCATGTCACCTCAAAAATTATTCTTTCTTTTTATCACTTACCTACTCGAGGACGAGCAGGAGTTAAGCTTGGGGATGTTGATACATTGCAAATGTATCTATAATTTTTGATGTTCCATGCTTGGTTTTATCTACTTTCCTGTGTTTTGTCCACACTTTGGAGTACTTTTCATATGATTTCTTGGACTAACCTATTAACAAGATGCCACAGTGCTAGTTGCCTGTTTTCTGCTGTTTTTGGTTCCAGGAAGTCAGAAAATGAATATTCTCGGAATTGGACGGGACAAAAGCCAAAGTTACTATTTTCCCGGAAGACTCACGGAGCTAGAAGGAGAGTCGGAGAGGGGCCATAGAGTGGCCACACCCCCCTTGGCGCGGGCCAGCCTAGGCCGCGCCAGGGCATGGTGTGGGCCCCCTAGCCGGCCACCGACCTTGCCTCTTTCGCCTATATATCTCCCCCGAGGCAAAAACCCTAGATCGTCAATCAGAAATCCATGAAAAGTTTTGCAGCGCCGCCGCCACCGAAGGGGAGATTCGGGGGACAGAAAGTCTCTGTTCCGGCACCCTGCCGGGACGGGAAGTGCTCCTTGAGCCATCTCCATCGATCTCCACCACCATCTCCATCACCATTGCTGATTCCCATGATGAGGAGGGAGTAGTTCTCTCTCGAGGCTAAGGGTTCTACCGGTAGCTATGTGTTCATCTCTCTCTATGCATGATCTTATTGAGATCATGAGCTTATAATCTATAGATCTACCTTGCTACTCAAGTGCTTTAATAGATCTCTGCTCTCCCCATGTGTGTGAAAGTGACAGCGTGCACACCATGGTGGCACTTAGGCTAGAGATTACAAATACTTGTTATGAGTTATATTTGGAGTTGGATGTCTTTATGAAATTGTGGTGTTTGTTGGAACCATCTAGTGCTCAAGGTGATAGTGTGGGGTTTTCTAGATGGGAAAGATGAACTTTGAGGTGTGTTGTTATAGCCCTACCATCGATTAGAGTGTCCAACTGAAGAGTAGTTCAGCGTAGTATCGTAAAGAAGAATATATTTATATGAGAGTGTTCACTAGTGAAAGTATGATCCCTAGGCCTTGTTTGTAAGCATTGAAACACCGTTTGCAATTAGATCTGTTACATGTTTGCTTGCTTCCTTCTTTATTTCAGTTTGCCTTTAGTCTTTTCCATGCCATCAAGCTATTTTCTATCACCGTTACCACTTATAATTATCTATACCACTTGTATTTCACTATCTCTTCGCCGAACTAGTGCACCTATACACCTGACAAGTGTATTGGGTGTGTTGGGGACACAAGAGACTTCTTGTATCTTGATTGCAGGGTTGCTTGAGAGGGAATACCTTTGACCACTTCCTCCCTGAGTTCGATAAACCTTGGGTGATCCACTTCAGGGAAAACTTGCTGATGTTCTACAAACCTCTACACTTGGAGGCCCAACAACTGTCTACAAGAATAGAAGTGCGTAGACATCAGGTCTCGCTGCAGAACTCAGGCCAGTCCGGCTGGGCCCCACGGTGGGCGCCACTGTCGTGGAAATGGCCACGGCAGTCGCTGCAGTAGGCAGCGATTGATTGAATCGGGGGCGAGAGATGGCAGCCATCTGCGGTGCGAGATGGGGGCGGACGCACATGGATTTATCCAGGTTCGGCCCCCTAGAGGGTAAAGACCTACTCCTGCTAGATTGGATTAATAGAGAGCGAGTTACAATGGCGGCGAGCTCGGCGTCTAAGCAGCGAGTCGCTTGAAGGGGTGTATGATGGAACGTAAGTCCTCAGGATACCCTAGGGAGGCTTATATATGAGGAACCTCGCTAGGGTTTGATTTAACCCGAACAGGATATGGATTGGAGGCTTTGACCTAATCCGATGGGCTTGAGTATGTACGGGCCTCCAGGTCTCCGATGTGAGACCTTCTCCTTAGTCGCATTCCAGTCGCTGTCCTGCAGGCCCACTCGTGAGACCTTTGGCCCAATCGGAACGTCCTGCTGGGCATACCCCATTTTGCGTATCCCCATCAATTATGAATAAATTATTAAATCAATATTTAACATTCATTCACATATTATTCAATCTCCGTGACTATGGAACACCTTCACTCCGGACATCCTCCGGACTTATCGAAACCCTTCCGGTTTTCTCTCTTTCTATTCTTCGGTGATTCTACCGATCCTATAAACACTCTCTAAGCATCATCAAGCCCTTAAGCGTGATACCCCACGGTTCGGGAACACTCCAGACATGGTCGGGACACTTTCGGACCAATGATCGACAGAAGGACCTGGATGGCCATGTGATCACTGTGCATTCCACGAAGATCTTTCATCGTTTGAACCGAGACTGTCGCGTCTTATTACTTTTGTCTCTCGATACTTGCATTGCCCGAGATATGATCAATGACATCATCATGTCAGGTTCAATCTCGTTTCTGAACAATGTTGCTTGACTCGTTCCGACAAGTGATATCCCTGTGATCAAATCACACGTTGTGCAACTATTGGATATAACTTCTCCGAGTGGGCCCTCGAGTATCTTTCCGTCACGCAGATGGACAAATCACGCTCTTGACATATATTTCCTCTACTGTTCCTCCGAATACCTGAACACACCTTTATGATCACTGTATTACCAAGTGATGTTAGATGCTATCTAAGAACTCTCGAGAGACAGTGATTGATATAGCCTCATGGTCTAAGGAATAGTCTACTAGGTCTATTCTAATCATCGTAACTTGAACTTCATGACATGATTGGGTCAAGATGTTTAGGTTGGGTATTAGTTCATCATCTCTTACTCAGAATGAGGTGACTCCATTTCCAACTAACATAAATTCCACATGATCAAGAAACCTTGATCATCTGTTGACCAATGAACTAGTGACTAGAGTTTCACCGGGAACCTCTGGTTGTTTACCTATCACACATGTATTGACGTTTCCTTTCAATATAGTTATATCATGATATAAAACTTAATCATAAACTATATGAAATATGATAATAATCCTTATTATTATTTGTCTCTAGGGCATATTTCCAACACCAACATATGGCATTCACCATTGGTCCACATCATGCCACACTAACCATCACTCCAAAGGTGAATTCCTTCCATACCTCGCCTTTCATTGGTTATTATGCGAATGGGATCCTACTTGAGACAAATGCCCATGATATGACTAGGTCCATGACCATGATGCCAAGAGAAAGCGACAATTATGAACCTGGAGCCAAGACACCCAAGCAAGAAGCTTGGAATAGAAGATGCAAGATGCTACTGGAGTAAGACCGGAGTCTCTGCCCCTGCAACCCAGAGTCTTCGGCCTACGACCTCGGAGTCTCTGATATGTCGTAAATGTATCTATAATTTTTGATGTTCCATGCTTGTTTAGTATCTACTTTCTTATGTTTTGCCCACACTTTGAGGTATTTTTATACATTTTCTGGAACTAACCTATTAACAAGATGCCACAGTGCCAGTTGCCTGTTTTCGGCTATTTTTGGTTTCAGAAAAGCTAGTAAGAAAATATTCTCAGAATTGTACCGGACAAAAGCCAAAGTCAATATTTTACCCGAAGAAACACGGAGTCTGGAGGGGAGACGAAGTGGCGCACCAGGGCAGCCACACCTGGTGGCGGTGCGGCCTGGGGGGCGCACCACCAGGGGGTGTGGGCCCCTGGTGCTCCACCGACCTTGCCCTTTCGCCTATAAAGACCTCTCGGGACGAAAACCCTAAGTACCCGATCAAAGACGCAAATAGAAACCCACAGAAGAGTCTGTAGACGCCGCCATCTCGATCCCCAGATCGGGGGATCTGAAGCTCTTCCCGGCACCCTGCTGGAGGGGAGAGATCACCCTAGAGGCCTTCTTCATCACCATGACTGCCTCCGGTGTGATGCGTGAGTAGTTCATCCCTCAACTACGGGTCCATGTAGTAGCTAGTTGGTTGGTTCTTCTCCTTTGTGCTATCATGTTTAGATCTTGTGAGCTCCGTTCATGATCAAGATCATCTATTTGTAATCTTACATGTTGTGTTTGTGGGGATCCGATGGATATTGAGATGCTATTTCAGATTGATTATTGATTCTATCATGTCTTTGTTATTTGTGATCTTGCATGCTTTCCGTTGTTAGTAGCTATCTTGGCCAAGTAGATGCTAGCAACTCCAAGAGGGAGTATTTATGCTCGATAGTGGGTTCATGCCTCTAGTAATCTGGGGAAGTGACAGGAATCTCTAAGGTACTAGATGTGCTGTTGCTACTTGGGAGAAGACAGCAATCCTTTGTCCATGGGACAATCATATTGTTTACTTTACACACATTGCTTAATGCAATTATCTGTTGCTTGCAACTTAATACTGGAGGGGGTTCGGATGATAACCTGAAGATGGATTATTAGTCATAGATGCAGTTGGATTATGGTCTATGTGTAATGTTGTAATGCCCAATAAAATGTCATAGGAGTCAAGATGATTAGTATATGCATGGTATGCTTTCTTGAGTCTGTCAATTGCCCCACTGTAATTTGTTCACCCAACATGTCATCTATCTTAAGGAGAATCACCTCTAGTGAACTATGGACCCCGGTTCATTCTTTTACCATTAATATACCATCTATTATTTACTATTTATTATTTACTTTCTGCAAGCAATTACTATCTTCCACACAATATGTTTAATCCTTTGTTTTCAGCAAAATCAATGAGATTGACAACCTCACTGTAAGTTGGGACAAAGTTCTGTGGTTGTGTTGTGCAGTATTCCAAGTTGGTGACAACACCTTGGGGTTGTTTCCTTGCTCCTACTGGTTTGATAATCTTGGTTTCATAACTGAGGGAATCTTGCTGCTGTGCTCATCATACCTTCCTCTTGGGGTTTCCAACAAGCTCAATGTATCCTGAGCCATCAAGCCTTTTTCTGGCGCCGTTGCTGAGGAGTCAAGGACAACTTCATAAGGAGAGTCTTTCACAACCAATCTCTTTACTTTGCTTTTGTTTTGCTTAGTTTATTTTTTGCTTTGTTTGCTTGCTTCTTTTATCAAAAACACAAAAAATTAGTTGTATTGGTTTGCTTCCTTATATCAAAAACACAAAAATGATTATTCTTGAAAACACTAAGTTGTGTGATTTCACCAGCACCAACAACAATGATTTTATGTGCACACCTATTGCTCCACCTGTTCCTGAAGCTATTTTCTTTGAAACTAAACCTGCTTTGCTCAATCTTGTTATGAAAGAACAATTCTCTGGTGTTGGTACTGAAGATGCTGCCTGCTCATCTTAATAACTTTGTTGAACTCTGTGAGATGCAAAAACATAGGAATATAAATAGAGATATTATTAAGCTTAAATTGTTTCCTTTTTCTTTGAGAGGAAAAGCTAAAGAATGGTTGTTATCCCTAACTATAAATAGTACTCCCTCCGTTTCTTAATATAAGGTGTATAGTTTTCTCGCACGAATATTAACGCACGGGCTGAGAGGGCAAATTCTGCTGATGTTGGACGTAAATACCCCCAGGTGACTTCACGTGAGATTGTGGGAAAATAGAAAATCTGGTATCCTCTCTCCTCACGTGAAATTAGTTGCTCCTAAATAGGGAGAATAAATCCCAGATTTATCTCTCCTACTGTATTTGACTCTCTCCCCCGATCCTATCTCTACACCTATCGCGCGCAAGTTTCCCGCGGGACCTATGTCGCCCGCGCGCCTGGTTTCCTCGCTCCCGCGCGGCATACACACGCAAAAGTATCGACAAAAATTCAGTTAGCCTAGAAGATTTTTGGCCCGTCGAAAATTATCAGTAGAGGAGGGAATCACAACGGCGCCATTATCTGAAAATTTTCGTTTTGGAATTACCGAGGATGGGGCTATAAATTCCCTCCTCCCCCTTGCGATATCATCAGTATCGTGCTCGACAACTAGTATCTCCACTGCTCGTCGCCTCTCTCCCAATCGTCCATCTCTCTCTCGTGATAGCCATGGTTGGGCGCCGTTCCGGGTGGATCAATTGGGATGCCATCGGCGACGAGGCGGAGGAGGATGCAGGGGAATTAAACTACGACTACGAGTGGATCGTCCCAGAAGATGGTTTTTAAACTTTGATTCGTTGGTTTTTTACATTCGTTTACTCAATCTGTATTGGTTTTTTAACTTTGATTTGGTATTGGTTTTATGACAGATGAAGAAGAGGCAGAGGGTTCCGATCAGCGGCATAGAGGAAGGCTCGGCCTCGCAGGTGGAGTGAGAGCTCCGGCCATGGGAGTCCCACGAGGGAGAGAAGGCCGATCAGGACATGTAGTCGCGGGCGTAGGAGAACCCCACAGCATGGCGTCAAGGGACAATGATGTCCGCTTCCCAGCTGCTCACAGGGTGCGTTCAATCGTGAACAGCCAAGTCGTGGCGGGTAGAAACAGCCTTGCACGCGGTCGTTGCCGTCTTGGACTTTCAGGTTCAAGGCGTGGCGCTAATCCGGTGATAAGATGGTCTGGACTTCCTACTACTCAAGGTACCATGCTAATTTTATGTGTCGTTCTTGTATTCCGGTTTACATGCACCATGAGTATAGCTGTAGTTTATCATGTCTATAGGAGTAGTTGATCGGATTAGATGTAGTTCATCGTTTGTAAGAACAAAACATCAGTAATTTTGATTTTGCTGTAGTTCATCATGTGTACGTTGATGGAGTAGGATTTTTTTAGTTCTGATTAGATGCAGTACTTCTTCATGTGTAGAAGAGTAAATCAGGTAAATCCACACTGTCATTTTATGCCGATAGTACGGCCAATACCAGTTTTGCACACATTCATCTGCACATAATCTAAAAGTTTTTGGCATAATTTTAAGCCTAACTGTAATTGCAGACGCGCATGAAAATGGTGGACGCGATGACACCGAGGAGCATGTCGAAGTTGAACAAGGAGACACCAATGAGGAAGGAGAGGGGACTGGAGGATCCTCAGGTAAACTGATTCTTGCTAGCCAGAGTGGACACGATCATGAGTATGCAGGAGTAATAAATTTGCGCACAACTAATTTTCTTTACTTTAATGTGCAGGTGCCAACAGTACATTGAAGATGAAAAGAAGATGGTACCAACTCCATGAGAAACAAGCTGTCTACACGATGGTTCTTGAGAGGACAAAACCAGGGGTATTGTCACGAGGAGTGTCCGAAGAAGTCTCTCTAGAAACGGGCATACCCGTGCGTACTGTGCAGAACTGGTGGAAGAAATGTAAGGAGGCCGGTGGGATACACGGCTTGGAAAATAAACGGGCAAAAAACTGTGGCACAAAGAGGATTGCCTTCGATCCCGAGGTTATCAAACAAGTGGACTTGAGGAATAGAACAACTCTGAAGGATTTAGCAAACGAGCTGCATATGGCAAAGACTATGTTATGGCGACGTTTGCAAGAGGGCTTGCTTAGGCGTCACACAAATGCTATCAAGTCAACACTGACAGATGATAACAAGGTAGCTCGAGTAAGGTTTTGTTTGTCCATGCTTGATGAGCTTACAATACCGCAGGAACCAACTTTTAAAGAAATGTATAATGTGATACATATTGATGAGAAGTGGTTCTACCACTCTCGCGGTAGCCAGAATTATTATTTGGCGCTTGGCGAAGAGGAACCGTACCGAAGCACGCAAAGCAAAAGCTTCATTGAGAAAGTGAGCAATGATATTTTTATTTGAATGTCTGCATGATTATAAACGTGTTAATAATGGCATGATTATGTTGTTGTATATAGGTGATGTTCTTGACCGCGGTCGCTCGGCCACGCTATGATTGTTACGGCGACATTATTTTTGATGGAAAATTAGGAATTTGGCCTTTTACCTACGAAGAAGAAGCAAAAAGAAAGAGCAAGTATAGAGATGCTGGAACCATGGTAATGAGTTTAATTTATTCGCTTGATGAGTAATTAGGCAAACTTTGGTACTAACATGGTCCTTAATTTAATTGCTTAGGTCACTAAAGTACTCCCGGTCGTTACTTAAGATGTAAGCCGGCAGTACATGATAAACTATTTACTTCCTGCAATAAGAGCGAAATGGCCTGCAGCCGAGCGTGGCATGCCAATTTATATCCAACATGATAATGCAAAGACGCATATCCCGGTGAATGACCCCGAATTTGTAGCTGCGGCTCAAGGTGAAGGGTGGGACATCCGTCTCACATGCCAGCCACCAAACTCTCCGGACCTAAATATTCTCGATTTAGGTTTTTTTGCGGCGTTACAATCACTTTTTCATAAGTTATCTCCAGGTATATTTACAATTTGGCGTATTTTACATACCATAAATTTTGCGTTGTGCTGATATTGGCTATTTGTGCAGGTTTTGTTGTGGACATCGTGTTGAAGGTGCAGCAGGCATTTGAGCAGTACCCACCCGACCGCAGCAACCGAATCTTTCTCACCTTGCAAGCTTGCATGCGTGAAGTGCTGAAGCAGCTAGGAGGAAACCGGTACAAAGTTCCGCACATGCGGAAATCTGTGCTAGAGAGGCTCGTCGCTCTCCCGGTGGCACTAGAATGTGCTGCAACTATTGTCCACGATGCCATTGAGTCTCTGCCTGATGCTTAGTGGGTTTTTTCTCTTCGATGTAATCAAATTAGTGCTATGGAACTTTTAGTGTTGCGCTTTCAAGTCCTAGTGGTTTTGGAGTTCTTTTCTCTTGAAATATGTAATCGGATTCTAGTTATGCAACTCTCCGTGTTTCCCAAGCAACACTTAGTTGTTTATTCTTGTCTTCAAGTTTTGTTTACACATTCATGTACTTCCATTCAGAATTCGTTTGAAACACCAATTCGGCTGCACTTCTTCACTAAAACTGGAGTATCTTTTCAATAACTATTGAGTGAAAGAGGGACGAAGGGAATCATGAACCAGTGTACTACTTTGAGATTTTAATTAAGACGACAGGATAAGATTGAAAGGAGTACAAAACATAAAAAATTTATTCATCCTCATGAATCATCTGATAGCAACAAGTACACCAAGAAACAAAAAACTACTCTAGATCTTCCCGTCCTTTTGTTTTGCAAGTCGTTTATTCTCTGCTTTTGCAAACTCACGAATCCACAAATACGTCTCGGAGTCGCTTCCTTGATCCGTGTCATCATACTCTTCATCATCGCTGCCGTAACTATCAGATGCATATCCTTGGAGGTTTTTATTCTTACTTTCTAAGGCGTACAAAAATGGACGCATAACGCTGCACCCGCCACACAGTAAACCTCGGGGGCATGGATTATCTTTGAGAAAATATTCACACACATTGCATGGTTCCAACTCGCCTTTGTCCGCCTCCTTCTCACCTTGACCTTGGCGTTCTCATGGCTTGACCGCTCGTCGGCGTCTCCTTTTCCTTCTCCAAGGGCTGGGAGAGGCGAACCAGGGGCAGTTTTCTTGCCTGCCTCCATGGGATCTGGATGTGGGATATGCGTGAGATAGAGGAAAATCGGGGTATGTGAGATAGAGGCGAGGTTCTGGCGAGGGAGAAGAAGAAAGATGGGAGATCTGATAGGAGTATATAGACGAGAAAAACCTAATCTAAGGTACGTACGGGAGCAACAACTCAAAAAGAAAAAGAAAAAATCCCCACGTTCGGTTGTTATAGGAGTACGTACTCCTCACGGGTTGGTAGGATTCTTTCCTTTTTTTTTACATATCACGGGAGGCAGGTTAGGGGGATCAAAAACTCCACAATTTGAGGGATTCCCCTGCGATGCATGCGGGTAGTTATCAACCAGGGGTAAATTTGTCTATCCCAAGAATACACCTTACATTTTGGAATTTTTAAAAAAAACTATACACCTTATATTAAGGAACGGAGGGAGTATTGATTCTTGGACAAAATGCAAAGATGCTTTCACTGAAAAATACTATCCTCCTGCTAAGATTATATCTATGAGAAGTGAAATAATGAAATTTAAACAATTTGATAATGAACATGTTGCTCAAGCTTGGGAAAAAATGAAATCTTTGGTAAAGAATTGTCCCACTCATGGACTGACTGCTTGGATAATTATCCAAACCTTTTATGTAGGACTGAATTATTTTTCAAGAAATCTGCTGGATTCTGCTGCTGGAGGTACCTTTATGACCATTACTTTGGGTGTTGCAACAAATTTCCTTGATAATATGATGGTTAATTATTCTGAATGGGACACTGAGAGAGTTCCACAAGGTAAGAAGGTAAATTCTGTTGAAGAAACCTCCTGCTTGAGTGATAAAATTGATGTTATTATGTCTATGCTTGTTAATGGGAAAACTCACATTGATACAAATCATGTCCCTTTAGCCTCTTTGGTTGCTCAAGAAGAGCAAGTTGATATGAACTTTATTAGAAACAATAATTTTAGCAACAATTCCTACAAGAATAATTTTGGTAATAACAATTATAGGCCATATCCTCCCAATAATGGTAATACTTATGGAAATTCCTACAATAACAATAGAAGTGCACCCTCTGAACTTGAAGTCATGCTTAAGGATTTTATTAATAAACAAACTGCTTTCAATAAAACTATTGAGGAAAAACTTTCTAATGCTGAAAAAAATATATGATCTTTGTTTAAAGCACAATCTTCTTTGATAAATAAAATGGCTGCTAAACCTGAAACTATGGAAAACCCTATTGCTGCTACTAATGCCATATAAGTTAGAATTGAAGAAAATGTTAGACTGTTAGCTGAATTACATGCTAAGTGGGAAAGACATGATGAAATTGCTAGAAATAGTAGTATTTGTACTATCACCACCACTAATGTTGATGCTAGCAAACCACATGAAGTCCCCATTAATATGGAAGACAATAGTTCTACTTCCTTGGATGGTAATTATGATTTTGATATTGATGGTTGCAATATTTCTGAAGTAATTAAGTTCCTACAAAAGCTTGCTAAATGTCCTAATTCTAGTGCTATGAATATGGCCTTTACAAAACACATTACTGATACTCTCATAAAAATTAAAGAAGAGAAATTGAAACATAAGGCTTCTAGTCCTATGAAATTAGAAGATGGCTGGGAACCCATAATTAATATGAAAGTGAATGATTTTGATCTAAAAGCTTTATGTGATCTTGATAGTAGTGTCTCTATTATGCTTAGAAAGATTTGTGAAATGCTTGATTTGCCACCATTAGGAGATTGTTATATAGATGTCCAACTTGATGATAATGCTAAAAAGAAACTCATGGGGAGTATTAATGATGTTCTTATTATGGTTAACAATACCTATGTCCCCGTTGATTTCTATGTTTTGGATGTTGAATGCAATGCTTGTTGTCCTATTATTTTGGGAAGACCTTTTCTTAGAACTGTTGGTGCCATTATTGATATAAAAGAAGGTACCATTAAATATCAATTCCCACTCAAGAAAGGTATAGAACACTTCCCTAAGAAGAGAGAGAACATTCCTTTTGCCTCTCCTATTAAAACAAAATTTGCTCTTAATGCTTCTTCATTTGAGAATACTTGAATCTTGCTTCTTATGCCTAGCTCAAAGGCATTAAAGAAAAGCACTTATTGGGAGATAACCCAAATTTTTAGTTAGTAAGTTTTTATTTTGTTGAGTCTTCAAAGTTATTGCCTCTGTAATAACCTCTCCTTATACTTTTTGTGTGGTTTTTGTGCCAAGAATAACCTCTAATGAGAGAGAAGTAAGACATGGGAAAGTTGCTGTCCCGAAACAGATTTTTGTGCTTCACTGTAAAAATTCATAAAGAATCTCTGTATGTCGGAATGAGCTGTAATGTTTTGTGCTTCTTCCCCTGGTTGTTATCTAAGTTTTGTAGTTTAACACTTTCCGATTTGAGCAACAAAAGGTCTTTGAAAAAAATCAGTTTTTACCTGCTGGTCTGTTTTGACAGATTTCTGCCATTATTTGCATTTGCCTCTTAATCTCTTTCTCTTTGAGTTCTCTTTGATCACTTGAGATTTTAGAAGGAATTGCTACAGTAGCTTGTGTTTTAACGGAAGTTTTACTTGTGTTGAAACTAAACGCAAAGACTTATTATCTTGAGTACACTAATGTTGCTAATGAAGATTGTGTGAAGTTTTGTACGAAGGAAATTTAAAGTGTAGGGAAGAATAATGTGATGAGATGAAGTATGGAGAAAAGCTCAAGCTTGGGGATACCACCCGTGTCACCCCAAGAAACATTCAAGAAGTACAAGCGTCAAATCTTGGGGATGCCCAAGGCATCCCCTTCTTCATCAATAAAAATCTCAGGTTTTCTTCCAAACACTTCATTTTTATTGTTTCATGCACGAATGTGTTGTTCTTGGAGCGTCTTCATTTTGTTTTTAGTTTTATTTTGCTTGGTTTGTTTAAATAAATTGGTTGGACCCCCACATTCATATGATGGTTTCAAATAAGGTGATTTGGATTGGAAAAGAGTAGGAAAGTTCATGCTTATTAGTGGTACAAAAAGAGTCTTGTTTTGACTGTGGCCTAGACCTTATCATGTCATGTTTGATATTGCTTTGACTTTATGCTTAGTGATTATTGCTGTAGCATGACTTGTTCCAAACAATTGAGATTGCTTAATGTGCCTTGAAAGAATCATGCGTTGTTTTAGCATTCTAAAGCATAATATTGTGGTATTCTCCTTTGACGCTTTATTTGGGTTGACTTGGCGCATGCTCACACCATGTTAAGACTATACCAAGTCGCCATAGCCTCTATGATCATTTAGTTTTTGACTTGCATCACTTTATGCTTTAATTAATAATGTTTTGTCGCTTTGCATGATTATGGCCATTATTGCCCTCTTAGTTGGTCGCTCCTAGTCTTTTGCTAGCCTCCACATGTACCAAGTATGAGTTCCACTCATGCATCCAACTCCAAATAATACCAAGTTGTTCCAAAGAGTCCACCATACCTACCTATTAGCATTATTGCTATTCCAAGTATATTCATGTTCTTATCTACCTTCCGAATTAAACTTGTTATGTGAAAATTAGTGATTAAAGCTCTCACAAACTTGATGGCACACTTTACATTCTTGCACTTAATAAACTTGAACCATTGTTCCCATCTATGTTGCGTATATGCTTTCGCTTTATAAGTTGTGAATTAGTAGAACTATGTTACCATGGGGAACGCTTTCAACATTGCACTTTATTTAGTTGATATCATGATTCTTTTGCTTATGTGTGAAATAAAAGGGAATTTGTAAGCTCATGGAGTTTGTATATGTGTTAGAGAAACGCCTGGGTGGCTATCCTAAGCCATGCCTAATCATGGTGGAAACTTGCAGCATAACCATAGTGAGCAATCTGTGAAGCATCCTCAATAAAAACCTATGCAAATAGCAAATAAAAAGATCGCTGCGATGCTCATTGTTTGTTGCCTTGTCATTTTGATATGGGATAGCTCCTGTATCGTGGGGCAAGGGGTACCCAGTTGGCGGTTCTCTATGATACACATGTACTTACAATGACAAGAACTTACTCGTGACTAAAGTTGAGTAGCATGAGGTTCGGTACTCGTAAGTAAGGGGCATCAGATTTTCAACTTATGACTTGTCAAGCATATCCTCATATTTGTTCACTTTAACCTTAATCACCTCAAGATGCTTATGATAGGGGCAATGAGAGCTGAAAGCTAATAAGTACCATAATTTTTGGAAACTCTTTATGAAACTTGAATCCCTGCTTCCTTCCATGAAGGGCCTTTATTTTACTTATATGTTGAGTCTCCATCTTATATATTTATGCACCTATTGAGAGAGCATAGTGGTCATTCTGTGCATTGTCCCAAAACTTGTTGATTGATTCATAACTTTGATATTGCTTGTTCTTAAATTACTTGTATCTAGTCACCCTTATGAACTTTGAAGGTGTCCTATGCATTTATGTTTTGCTACACCATGAGGGACAAGATGAATACCATTCTCATTATGTTTTCTATATGTGAAACAAACAAACGTCTTTCAAAACATTGTTATTCATGAATCTTTTGTTTGTACCTTTTCATGTTACAACATAGTTGCTATGTCTTATTCTTAGAACTATATCTTTCATGCTATGTTAAGTACTATGATCCCAGCTATCAATGTTTTATAACTTGATCAAGATTGTGATGGTGCATGTCACCACAAAAATTATTCTTTTTGTCACTTACCTACTCGAGGACGGATACGTCCAAAATGTATCTACTTTCCCGAACACTTTTGCTATTGTTTCTCCTCTAAACTTGTGTGATTTGGATGTAACTAACGCGGACTGACGCTATTTTCAGCAGAATTGCCTTGGTGTCTACTCTTTGTGCAGAAAATCGACTATCAGGAAAAATCCCGGAAAATATGCCAAAAATCCTATTTCACCAGAAGACTCACGGAGCTAGAATACGAGACGGAGGAGGGCCAGGGCCTGGCCACACCACCCCTAGGCGCGGGCTAGGCCTGGCCGCGCCAGGGCATGGTCTGGCCACCCCAGGCTGCCCCTCGGTGTCCCTCTTCGCCTATAAGTTGCCTTCTGACCTAAAAACTTAGGGTTTTTTTGACGTTTTTCTAGAAGGAGTTCCGCTCCGCCACCACCACCAGATTCCAGGAAACAGCACCAGAAACTCTGTTCTGGCACCCTACCGGGACGAGGAATTGGAGGAGATCATCGCCATCATCATCACCATCGCTTCTCCATCGACCATCCATGTTTCCCCCATCTATGAGTGAGTAATCACCCGCTATAGGCTATGGGGATGGTAGGGATTGGATGAGATCATTCATGTAATGGCATCAGATTGTTAGGGCATGGTGCCTAGTATCTTTTATTAGTGCTTTATGACTTTGTTGCGACTTGTTGTGCTTAATGCTTGTCACTAGGGCCCGAGTGCCATGATTTTAGATCTGAACATGTTATTGATTCATTATGATAGTATTGTTTTTGGTCTTATCTACAAGTTGTATACGCATGTTGTTGTCCAGAACCAATGGCCCCGAAGTGACAGAAATCGGGATAATCGGAGAGAATGGCTTTGATGTGAGGATCACATGTGTTCACGGAGTGTTAATGCTTTGCTCCGGTGCTCTATTAAAAGGAGCACCTTAATTGCTAGTAGTTCCCTTGAGGCCCCGCTGCAAACGGGCTGGCAGGACAAAAGATGTTGTGCAAGTTCTCATTGCGAGCACGTATGACTATATATGGAACACATGCCTAGGATTATCTAGTACTTGGATGCTTTATCTTACTTATCTACAATTGCCCTATGTTCTGATTGCTATGTGAATTGTCTTGTCCATGCAACGCCCGTCCATCCATCCCTATGCCTACCGCACTCGAATCCTCATTCTGCTATCTATTCATCGCTGCTGTCTTTACTTTACTACTGCTGCTACTTTACTATTCCTACTACAAAACTGTTGCTACTGATAAACTTCTGTGAGCAAGATTGTTTCCAGGTGCAGCTGAATTGACAACTCAGTTGTTAAGGCTTATAAATATTCTTTGGCTCCCCTTGTGTCGAATCAATAATTTGGGTTTCACTTCCCTCGAAAATACTGCGATACACCCCCTATACTTGTGGGTCATCAAGACTATTTTCTGGCGCCTTTGCCGGGGAGCATAGCTTTATTTATCAAGTTCACTTGGATTCTCTATTGTTCGCTGCTATCCATCCATCATGGGTAAGTCTCGTGATGGAAAGTTTCCTATTTTACCATCCACTACAAGAAGAGGTATGGTTCTGAACACCTCTGCTGCTCTTGATTCACCATCTATTATAAGTAAGCTCGTTACACCACCACATACACATGCTACACACACTGCTACTACTGCTGAATCTGAAACTTCTGATGCTTATGATGCTGCTTCTACTGTGCTTGATAAGAGTGGTTCATTAGGTCCTCTCCTAGATGCTACAATTGCTAGAACTATAGCTGGAAATACCGAAACTCCTAATGAAAACACTACCACACCTGTTAGTTCACCTATGTCTAGTGAAAGTTATGATATTGAAGATGGTTATGTTGAGATGACCGATGAATTTATTAAAGAATGTAAAAACACCCATGATAGGAGCGCTGCTAAGAGTCTCCTTGAGAGGTGTACTATTAGACCCAAATTGTCTCCTATTGCTAAGTTTGCTGCTTCTCCCATAAACATTATAGATGAAGATTATGATTTCTCTCTCGATCTATCTTACATAGCTATTGTCGAGAAAGAACCTTTTTGTGGGACTAAGAATGAAAGTGCGGTAGCACATATGAATGAACTTTCTACCATGAGTGGCTTGTTTTCTGATGATATTAAGATGCATACTTACTTTGTTGCTAAGATTGTCCCCTTTTCACTGAAAGGAGAAGCTAAAACTTGGTTTAGTAATTTACCTCCTGGATCTATTGATAGCTCTGAGTGCTTGATTAGTACTTTCTTGCAGAGATATTTTCCTCCTAGTTCTAGACATGCTATTTTGCAGGAACTTTTTGATTTTAAACAGGGAGAAAAAGATGTATTGCCCGAATCTTGGGCAAGGTTTTGTGCTTTGATTCATGCACAGGCTGGAAGTCCATTACCTAAGAATGAGCCTCTTCATATATTTTATAATGGACTAACTGAGGAATCTAGGACATACCTAGATAGTTGTGCTGATTGTGTTTTCAGGAATAGGATTCCTAAGGAAGCTGAGGAATTAATGGCTAAAATAAGTAAGATCTATGAAGATTGGACTCCTTCTAAACAAGCTATACCTGAAGTAATTGTACCTGGGCCTACTATTCCGGAGCCTATTCTAACATCAAAGAAGAGAGGAGTTATTGAATTAAATGATGAAGTGATGAAGGAAGCTAAGAAATGTCTTAAGGAGAAGGGAATTAAAGCTGCAGATGTCAAGAATTTACCTCCTATAGAAGAATTATGTAAGCCTATCCCCTACTCATCCACTATTGAGGTACACTCTCTCCAACACTTTGATGAAGGTGATATCCCTTACTCTAAACCTCCTGATCAATGCTTAGAAGAATTCGATATCTTTATTGTTAAGCAAGATAATTTTAATAAAAGGGTGCAAAATCATCTAATGGAAAACACTAGAGCTATTGTTGAGTTGAAAGATATTGTGGAAAGAACCTCTAATGATGTTAAATGATTGTTAAACACTTTCAAATGGTTCAAACTCAAATAGATCAACTCGTTAAAGTGCAAAAAGACTTGCTAGTTAATGCTGCTAAAGAAAAACATGCTTATGAAATTAGAACTAGAAGTGGGTGCTGCCACCCAGGATCCTCTATATCCTGAGGGACATCCCAAAAGAATTGAGCAGGATTCCCAACAAGCTGAAAATAGTGGTTCTACTCGTAAGAAAAGGAAAAATAAACATAAAACTGTTGAAGAACCCTCTGAAACTGCTATAGATCCTAATAGTATATCTATCTCTGATGCTGAAACTGAAGGTGGTAATGAAGAAAATGAAACTCCTAATGAAGAAAAAGTTGAAGAAGAACATGAAAACCACACTAAGAATACTAAATACACCAAAGAAGATTTTATTGCTAAGAAACATGGTAGTGAAAGAGAACCTTGGGTCCAAAAACCTATGCCATTCCCTGATAAGAAACACAAGTCAAAGGAAGATGAACATTATAATAAGTTTTGTGAGTGGATGAAACCTTTATTCTTGCAAATTCCTTTGACTGATGCTATTAAATTGCCTCCTTACTCAAGGTATATGAAGGATATTGTCTCGAATAAAAGCAAGATCCCTAATGAAGAAATTTCTACTTTTCTTGCTAATTATTCCTTCAATGGTAAGGTTCCTAAGAAACTTGGAGACCCAGGGATTCCAACTATCCCTTGCTCTATTAAGAATAGTTATGTTAGAACTGCTTTGTGTGATTTGGGAGCTAGAGTTAGTGTTATGCCTTTCTCTCTCTATAAGAGGCTTCAACTCGAAAAATTAATACCAACTGATATATCTTTGCAAATGGCTGATAAATCTACCACTATTCCTGTTGGTATATGTGAGGATGTACCTGTTCAAGTGGCTCATAATTGCTTGATTTTAACTGATTTTGTTGTGCTTGAAATGCCTGAAGATGATAATATGTCTATTATTCTTGGGAGACCTTTTCTTAATACTGCAGGAGCTGTTATTAATTGTAATCAAGGAAAGGTGACTTTTAATGTTAATGACGAGGAACATACTGTCTATTTTCCCAAGAAGATTGAAAATACTTATGGTTTGAATTCAATTGAACATGTTGAAGGCATTCAAGTTGGAGAAATATATTGTCGCATACCAAGAGAAAAATTTGAAACTATTATGATTGGGACCATTGCTATAAAGGTTGAGGTAACATAATCATTAGTGGAATACAAAGTTTTGTCTCATATGGAATTGTTTTGGTAACAAGACCTGATCAACCTTGTTAACAAAAGGATTTCCTTGAACAAAACAATGTTTTCACTATGATTATCTCCATGTACTTCTAGTATATCCATTTTAGTTTTTGTTTTCGTTTAGTTTTCTTTGTTGTTAGTTGCTTGCATGTTAGAGTGTCTTAGACCTTCTGTAGTTCTAGCCTTGTTTTGTCATTGCATCATTCTAGAAAATCTTTTTTGTTAGAAAATCATTCATCTATACCTGAAAAATGCCGAAAAAAATAGTATCTCGAAAAATTCCAGAAAATTCATATTAAATTTTTACGTGAAAAAAGGGGCAGAGGAGTGCCTGGGAGGTACCAGGGGACCCACCAGGAAGGTACACCACCTGGTGGCGCGGCCTACCCTGGGTGGCGCCATGCCCTGGTGTGGGCCACCCTTGGCCCCCCACTAACTCTCTCACCTGCAACTTTATTCTCTCTCCCGAGTAAGCTCCGGTTCATTGCTCAAAATCGCGTTCTTGCTGTGCTTGCTCTCGATTTTTTCGATCTCCTTGCTCAGCCCATCTTTCTTGTTGAAATTTGGAGCATTTGTTCCTTGGTATGTGACTCCTCCCCTTGTCCAAATAGATTTGTGTTTAGTGGATTATATCTTGAGTATTTTGCTACTGTAGGTGACAGGTTATGAGAGCTTGTAAGCTTGTTTGATGCTTAGAGATATAGTTTTGATGCATGTTTAGGCCTCTTACAAGTCCCTATGAGTAGAATCCTTCATTATATTTACTTTGCAATCACTTGTTTAATAGGTGTTTAAATTTCAGAATACTAAGCATGAACAACCATACCTTTGGAGAGATATTTGAGAGTGATGCACCTAGGAGGTCGAGGCCCTCAAGATCAGCCTCTCAGTTTAGGCCATCATACAACGAAGATCTCATTGCAACTCGTATTGGTAATGAAAGGGATGATGGGGATGCTCACCCATCTACCTTTCCTTGTTTTACTTTCTTACAAGCTGCAGGTATTCTTGATGATTTCTTGCTACTGATTGAGAGGGTTGGTTTGACCTCATATATGCAAGATGAGAGTGAGCAATACGCTATGCTCACCAAAACTTTTGTTGAGAGCTTCACGTTTACTAACACATCCTATCAGTCGACTGTCTCTTTCAAAATTTATAATCTTCCCTTCACCATGCCTTTGGAGAGATTTTGCAGTATTGTAGGTGTAAGCATGACAGGGACCGTGAAGACAATTCAAGGGCGACCCGCTGATTTGCTGGAGCTTTACCGAGGGGTGACCAATGATGATGACCGCATGGCGCAACACGGAAAGATAAGAAATATCCAACTCCCTACTCTTAGATACTTTGCATATTATCTTGCTATTAGCGTACTAGGTAGGGAGAACACAAGTAATATCTCCAACTATAATTTAGCATTCCTTGCTACTGCGCTTAACAATGATACTCGGTACAATCTTGGCTCGCTTATTACTTGCCGCCTAGCTGCTAGGGGGCCTATCTATGGGGGCATCATTACCTCGCGTATGGTCAATGCATTAGGCCTTTTAGTGGACCCCAATGATATTGTGCTGGCACCACATAGGCTTGACCTTGTTGCTATGAAAACCCATCACTTTGTTACTGCTACTTCTGATTTGGTTAGTCTAGTATATAGGATGCTTTTCACTGACGGGGATGAGAGGGAGATCCCTTTGCCACAGCCTTCTTTGTTTAGTGTTCACAGGAGACCGTGGTCACGCTCCAAGGAGGAGGTGGACGAGCAGCTTCGCTTGCTGGGTTTCCACGAGCAGCACCAGGAGGATGTACCCTCCTATGACTACTCCGCACACTACGGAGGGATGTACTCGAGCTTGCACCAGGACGAGGGTACCTCCTCGTCGTACCACGGTGACACTTCATCCTGGCCGACTTGGGATTGATACCCACTTAGGCCAAAAGCCTAAGCTTGGGGGGAGGTACGCCGACACCGCACTCATCTCCATATCATGTTGTGTCGGTACTTTGTATATTCATGTTTCGTTCTCTTTTTAGTTTTTCGTTCTTTCTTTGTTTTTGCTTTCTAAAACACAAAAAGACCAAAAATATTTCTGTTGTTTCTCTTTGGTTTGCTTCTTCTTTTGCCTTGGTTTGCTTTTCCCTTTTGCTTTGTTTGAACTATTCAAAAAACCCAAAAAGATTTGGTTTGCTTGTTTTTCCTTTTTGGTTCTTGCTTTAAAAAATCAAAAAAACCAAAAATATTTGTTGTTCTTCTTTGGCTTTGTGAGTTTGTTGCAGGGTTCAACAGTCCTCAGTGGATATTGGTTTCATATTATTATTCAAGCAACACAAGTGAAGAGCAATAATGAGGATTAATGACAACTTGAGGCATGGTAAGAGGCTGGTAACGAACTCTATTTGTTTTCATTTTTGTACATATACTCATCACTGTGGGCATGCTTAGTCCGTTCATGTAGGGTGTATGTTATCTTTGGATGCTTAGTAGTTCTTGCTTTCTTATGATTAGCTCCAGCTTGCTAATAGTTTGTAGCATGTCTTATGAATGTTTGCTTGCATTGCTCTATTCATAAATTGGTATGACACCGTGGTATCCTCCTTTGAATCTTTCATTTGAATTGACTTGGCACATGCTCATGCATGCATATGACTGTAATAATCAGTTAAGCCTCGATGAATTATTTTTCCTTGAGGATATTGGATCACTTTCATGCCATGATTAGTCATGTTTTGTTGCAAGCATGATTATGACAGCTATTGCTCTCTCGTTTGTCGCTCCTTTACTATTGCTAGCCTTCACTTACACTGAGTTTTACTCAAGTTTCCAACTCCCTAAACCAAATATTTCCAAAGTGTCCACCTTACCTACCTACTAGCATCATTTGCTACTCCCGTGCATATTCATTATGCCTTGTTTTCTTCCGAATAAACTGTTTGCTTCTTATGAGAAAGTTAGTTAGTAAAGCTCTCACGAACTTGGTGGCACACTTTATTTTCCGCACTTAATAAACCTGAACCATTGTGACTGTCCATGAAAGTTATATGCTTGCAAATTATAGGCTAGGGATTAGCAGAACCATACTGTCACGGGGAACGCTTTCAACACTTGTAAATATATACCCAGTTGATACCATGCTCTTTTGTTTACGGATGTCGTCGGTGTGAAATAAAAGGGGAGCTTGTAAGTCCATGGAGTTATGTATGTGTGTTAGAGAAACGCCTGGGCCGCTGGTCTAATCCATGCTGACATGGTGGAAACCTGCAGCGTAACCATAATGATATCTATCAAGCATTCTTCTTATAAAAAAGAGAGATAGCTATTGAGAAAAGAAAAAAAGCGAGATTTATGAAAAGAGGAAAAAGAGAAAAAAGCACTATTTTCCCATGGTAAATAAGAAGATTGCTAAGATACTCATTGTCTGCTTGCCTTGTCATTTTTATATGGGGATTCTTCCGTATCATCGGGCAAGGGGTACCCCGTTGGCGGTTCTCTATGATACGCACATATTTACGATGACAAGAACTTACCGGTAACTAAAGTTGAGTAGCATGAGGAGCGACCCTCGTACTCAAGGGACATGGGATTTCTAGTTTATAGTCTGTCAAGCATATAACTCAGATTGGACCTCACTTTCACCTTAACCACATTAAAGATGCTTATGATAGGGGCAATGAGAGCTCAAAGCTAATGAGTACCATACTTTCAGCATTTGGAAGCCTTTCAAATTATTAAAAACCTTTTCTTTTACTTGTTGAGTCTCCATATATTCCTTGAGCACCTTCTTGAGAGCTTAGTTGTCATTCTTTGTGCTTGTCCCATTACTTGATTATTTGTGTTATGACTTTGATGCTTGTATCTTTGATATCTTTACTTCTAGTCATCACTTGAACTTCAGAGGTGCCTTGACATTCATAATCAAAGGCAAGCAAGATACCACTCTATCATACCTTTTTATGAGCATTGTAATGTTGCTTATGTTTATGCTTCATTCTACTTATTATTTTTGAGTTGGAATCTCTTCATAGCTTGCAATGACTATTAAGTAGACTCAGTAGCATACTCTTTATTATGAATTGCCTAAGTAGTTGATCACATGCTGAGATTATATACATCATATGAAGCAAAGGTGTTCGTGAAAGTTCTTTTATCGCACTCAGTTTTGAACTGAATTGCTTGAGTACAAGCAATAAGCTAAGCTTGGGGGGAGTTGATACGTCCAAAACGTATCTACTTTCCCGAACACTTTTGCTATTGTTTCTCCTCTAAACTTGTGTGATTTGGATGTAACTAACGCGGACTGACGCTGTTTTTAGCAGAATTGCCTTGGTGTCTACTTTTTGTGCAGAAAATCAACTATCAGGAAAAATCCCGGAAAATATGCCGAAAATCCTATTTCACCAGAAGACTCTCAGAGCCAAAATACGAGGCGAGGAGGGCAGGGCAGCCACACCACCCCAGTGGGCTGGGCACGCCTTGAGCATGGTCTGCCGCCCAGGCTGCTCCTCGGTCTCCCTCTTCGTGTATAAGTTACCTTCTGACCTAAAAACTCAGGGGGTTTCACGCTTTTCGAAGGAGTTCTGCTCCGCCACCACCAGATTCCACGAAACAGCACTAAACTCCGTTCGGCACTCACGGGACGGGGAATTGGAGGAGATCATCGCCATCATCATCACCATCGCTTCTCCATCGACCATCCATGTTTCCCCCATATATGAGTGAGTAATCCCCCGTTGTAGGCTATAGGGATGGTAGGGATTGGATGAGATCGTTCATGTAATGGCATCGGATTGTTAGGGCATGGTGCCTAGTATCTTTTATTAGTGCTTTATGACTTTGTTGCGACTTGTTGTGCTTAATGCTTGTCAGTAGGGCCCGAGTGCCATGATTTCAGATCTGAACATGTTATTGATTCATTATGATAGTATTGTTTTTGGTCTTATCTACAAGTTGTATACACACGTTGTTGTCCGGAACCAATGGCCCCGAAGTGACAGAAATCAGGATAACCGGAGGGAATGGCTTTGATGTGAGGATCACATGTGTTCACGAAGTGTTTATGCTTTGCTCCGGTGCTCTATTAAAAGGAGCACCTTAATTGCCAGTAGTTCCCTTGAGGCCCCACTGCAAAACGGGCTGGCAGGACAAGATGTTGTGCAAGTTCTCATTGCGAGCACATATGACTATATATTGAACACATGCCTAGGATTATCTAGTACTTGGATGCTTTATCTTATTTATCTGCAATTGCCCTATGTTCTGATTGCTATGTGAATTGTCTTGTCCATGCAACGCCCGTCCATCCATCCCTATGCCTACCGCACTCGAATCCTCATCTTGCTATCACATTCTGCTGTCTTTACTTTACTACTGCTACTACTTTACTATTCCTACTACAAAATTGTTGCTACTGATAAACTGCTGTGAGCAAGATTGTTTCCAGGTGCAGCTGAATTGACAACTCAGTTGTTAAGGCTTATAAATATTCTTTGGCTCCCCTTGTGTCGAATCAATAAATTGGGTTTCATTTCCCTCAAAAATACTGCGATACACCCCCTATATTTGTGGGTCATCAAAGACGAGCATGAGTTAAGCTTGGGGATGTTGATACGTCGTAAATGTATCTATAATTTTTGATGTTCCATGCTTGTTTAGTATCTACTTTATTTTGTTTTGCCCACACTTTGAGTTATTTTTATACATTTTCTAGAACTAACCTATTAACAAGATGCCACAGTGCTAGTTGCCTGTTTTCTGCTATTTTTGGTTTCAGAAAATCTAGTAAGAAAATATTCCCGGAATTGGACCGGAGCAACATAGAGTCCGGAGGGGAGACGAAGTGGCGCACCAGGGCGGCCACACCTGGTGGCGACACGATCTGGGGGGCGCAACCAGGGGGTGTGGCCCCCTGGTGCTCCACCAACCTTGCCCTTCCGCCTATAAAGACCTCTCAGGATGAAAACCCTAAGTACCCGATCAAAGACCCAAACAGAAACCCACAGAAGAGTATGTAGCCGCCGCCATCTCGATCCATGGTCGGGGATCCAAGCTCTTCCGGCACCTGCCGGAGGGAGATCACCACAGGCCTTCTTCATCACCATGACTGCCTCCATTGTGATGCGTGAGTAATTCATCCCTAGACTACGGGTCTATGTAGTAGCTAGATGGTTGGTTCTTCTCCTTTGTGGTATCATGTTTAGATCTTGTGAGCTCCGTTCATGATCAAGATCATCTATTTGTAATCTTACATGTTGTGTTTGTGGGGATCCGATGGATATTGAGATGCTATTTCAGATTGATTATTGATTCTATCATGTCTTTGTTATTTGTGATCTTGCATACTTTCTGTTGTTAGTAGCTATCTTGGCCAAGTAGATGCTAGCAACTCCAAGAGGGAGTATTTATGCTCGATAGTGGGTTCATGCCTCTAGTAATCTGGGGAAGTGACAGGAATCTGGTACTAGATGTGTTGTTGCTACTAGGGAGAAAACAACAATCCTTTGTCCATGGGACAATCATATTGTTTACTTTGCACACTTTTCTTAATGCAATTATCTATTGCTTGCAACTTAATACTGGAGGGGGGTCGGATGATAACCTGAAGGTGGATTGTTAGTCATAGATGCAGTTGGATTACGGTCTATGTATAATGTTGTAATGCCCAATCAAATCTCATAGGAGTCAAGATGATTATTATATGCATGGCATGTTTTCTCGAGTCTGTCAATTGCCCCGCTGTAATTTGTTCACCCAACTTGTCATCTATCTTAAGGAGAATCACCTCTAGTGAACTATGGACCCCGGTCCATTCTTTTACCATTAATATACCATCTACTATTTACTGTTTATTGTTTATTTTGTGCAAGCAATTACTATCTTCCACACAATACGTTTAATCCTTTGTTTTCAGCAAAACCAGTTAGATTGACAACCTCACTGTAAGTTGGGGCAAAGTTATGTGGTTGTGTTGTGTAGGATTCCAAGTTGGTGACAACACCTTGGGGTTGTTTCCTTGCTCCTACTGGTTCGATAACCTTGGTTTCATAACTCAGGGAAACTTGCTGATGTGCTCATCATACCTTCCTCTTGGGGTTCCCAATGAGCTCAACGTATCCTGAGCCATCAGTCTCTGGCCCGGACTCCAGGAAAGACTCCGCCCCTCTGCCTCGAGCGTTTAGTACACCCCTCCGGAGACCAAGCCGGAGAGCCACGTCCACCATGGAGTCTTCGCCGCCCCTGGAGTCTTGGCCTCTCCACCCCGGAGTCTCCGGCCTGCTGCACCGGAGTCTCCGCCCCCAGGTCTTCGGACCGAACTCCGAACCCCTGCCGAACGGTCTCTGCATGCCACCCCGGAGACTCGGCCGGAGTCTGGAGACCACCCTGGAGTCTCTATCCCTCAGACCCTGGAGTGTCTGGTGTAAGTGAAACAAGCCTGCGTGCTTTGAGTTGGGCTTGGCCCATGTAATGCCCCACAAACTCCCCTTTATACCTAAATTACACTTAGCTCATGGCTGGCCTATATATATGACCCCACTCCCTCCTTGAAACCCTAGAGATGATGATGAATTGCGGCATGTGCCTAACCCTAGTTGGGAACCCCCTCTCAGTAGTAGATCTATGAGTTGTATAAGGCCTTGGAGTCGGTGCACTTCTCCAAGTTGTTAAGACCCTCCTCAAGTGTTTGGTCTCTCCCTATCAAGGATTCTAGTAGTGCTTGGTCTCTCCCTTTGGGATTCTACTTAGTTGCTACTCTCTCCTTGGTTTGGATTCTATCATCCGCTTGCTGATCTCTCCTTTGGTGATTCTACCACAATGTCTCTCGCCGAGGATTCTATTGGATTGGTTGTGCGAACCAACAGGTGCAAATCGAATCGGGTGTGATATGGCGTGTGTTTGTATCTTTACCTTGCATTATAGTTGCATTCATCGTGTTCCCTCACTCCCCGCCTCAAATCCATGAAGATCGGGCCACTCCAAGGGTAAATCCACAGGGAGACCCATAACAATTGGTATCAACAGCTTTTGGTTGCCACGGATTTGACTTCGCCCTTCGATTTCCACCATAAACTGAAAAATACCAAAAATATAGCCCCAAATTGCTTTTGGATTGATCTCTCATTTTGGTGAGTTTATTGTGGTTTTGGTCCAATAGAAACTTGTCTTTGGAGTTGGTCTACCTTTGCCTGCGTTTTCTAGCCCCAATTTGGTTGAAATTTTCTAGATTTGAGGATTGAAGGCCTGGATTTATACTCAAGAAAACGAGTTGTTCGTGGTGCTGGCCCCGACACTGAAGTCTCCGGCCGCCAGCACTAGAGTCTCCCCCTCGAGTCTCCGGCCTGACAGGAATTTTCTCCTCTCTTCCTTTTTTCGACTAATTTCCTCTTAACATTTGTGTTTCGTGTGCGTGTCTGTCAACTAACAAAGCTTCCGCAACGCCAATAACACCTCGCGCTCGATATCGACACCACGGAACTCAACCCATCCCTCCACCAACGGTTGCAAGTACGACATCACCACAAGGTATAACTTGCACCACCCTTGTTAACCCCTTCTTCCTTTGTGTGTTACCTAACCTATCGAGAGTAGCCAATCTTGTGTTTGCCGAAGCATTATGCGCTTGTGTAGAGGCAATAATAAAACTTGACTCTATAGCATAGAAATAAAGAGGCACAAAAAAGCTTTTAAGCAAAAGAAAAAGAGAAAGATACCAATATCAAAAGAGAGTCCAAAGCTTCTAAGCAAGAGTGCGAGGAATAGCAAGGCAAGCGTACAAATCCGTTGCTTCTTAATCTTTTGGAAAACAGGCTACGGTCTCTCCTAGCGTTGGCATGACACCGAGCATTAGTCTTCCTTAGGACCAATTTTGTTCGTTGCTCATTTTCATAGTCGTGTTAGCCACATTATTATCCATCATGTGTGTATAGTCGTAGGTTCTCATCACCCTTTTTGACCTTTTCCTTTGACTTCATTTTTGTTGGATTTTACCCACTATTGAAAATAACCTTTGCGTTTGGTTGTTTCATTTGATCTCCACCTTCCTAACCTTCCACCGTAGGCCTTTGTGTGTGTGTCTTGTGTATTCGCTTTGCTCTATCAGCAAGAACAACCTTCCCAATTTTTGACTTGGTGAGGCAAGGTAGCACATACCATACCACCAATACCACCCTTCCTTTTAATTGTGGTCATACAACATGTTTAGAGGAAGCGGAGAAAGCGGATATGGAAACTTCAACAACCAAGATGGGTTTGCTCCGCGCCACAAGTTATGGGTGCAACGCCAAGAATTCAATATCCAATTTGAGAGGCTTGAGAACCGGCTTGATGAAACTTTTCGAGAGTTCGACTACCATGACCGACAATGCCAAGTGGAGCACAACGCTCAATTCCAAGCTATTCACCAAGCTATTGCCAACCTTGGCAACCGTCATGGACACCATTCAAGCTCGTCAAGTTCGTCTCGTGCGTGCTCCTCAAGTTGTCATGGCGACACTTCGCGCTCCCACTCTCATCATGGAGAACCCCACCACCACAATGGGGAACAACAAGCTCGTCATCGCCATGAATAAGCGGTTGATCCACAAGCTCAACAACCACACCACGCAAGACATCATCGGCACCATTATTATCATGTGCATCCGCAACACCAAGAAGAACATGGTCGCCCTCCACAATAAGTGATGGTACAAGCGCCACCACCTCCTCAAGAACAAGAACACCATGTTGAAGACAACCGCAATGATAGGCACCAACACCAACACCCGCACCATGACCATCACCAACAACAACCAGTCCATCAAGCACCGCAATGGGATACAAGTGACGATGATGAGGATGCACACCACGCGAGATGCAACAACCGCTATGCTCAATCCCACCATCATCATCAACAACCAATGAATGCAAATGATCCTGAGCAAAGGCATAGAAGAGACTTTGCGCATCAAGCTCCTCCTCAACCACGCCCTCGAGAAAACCAAGCTCCTCCTCCTCCAACACATGCACCAAGTGAAGCGAGCATAAGGAAAGATCACCACAACTACCACCGTGAACATGAAGAGGGCAAGTTTGGGAATCTCAAGTTCAATATGCTCAAGTTCAAGGGAGAAGAAGACGCCGGTGCATACATTGCTTGGGAGCTCAAAGTTGACAAAATCTTCCGAGTCCACAACTACTCCGAACAGAAGAATGTTGCAATAACATCCCTTGAGTTTGAGGACTATGCAAATGTTTGTTGGGAAGACTTCCAAAAGCACCACGAGAAGCAAGATGAACCCCCAATTGCAACTTGGACTGAGATGAAGGAAGTGATGTACAAGAGATTCGTCGCCGAGAATTATAGACAATATCTCTTAGACAAGCTACAAAACTTGAAGCAAGGTACCAAGTCAATTGAAGAGTTCTATAAGGAAATGGAGAAAACTATGATGCGAGCTGATGTGAGAGAACTCGGAGAGCAAACCATAACAAGATTCCTCAACGGTTTGATCCGCCCAATAAGGAAGATTGTTGAATTTCAACCGTACAAGAACCTCACCGAGCTCCTCCATCAAGCTACTGATGGATCTAAAATATAGCCATCTAACGTCCACATTTAAACTGGATATTAATCACATTCTTTATGAAATATCTCTCTAAACCCTGCCACTAATGCTATTATTCAGAAGGGTATGCAATCCTTTCTTTTATATTTTTCCTGCGTAGATAATGTCGTTTAAAGGAGGGAATCACTACATTAAAGTCAAAGATACGAGATTTCCAACTACTAGAAGAAACCATGAGCCTTACAACGGAGGTAGACGCCTTAACGACCAACTATACGACCGGAGCAAAAATTCCGACCGTATAGCTCCGGTCGTATAGTTGGCACCGCCACCATTAGGTCAAACAGTACAACTTTCATGAAGGGACCCCTATATAAAGAAGCCTCGGGCGATGGGAAAACGAGAGTTCGCACCACCCAAAGTCTCTGCCACAGATCACCAGCCGCCTCCAGATCTCCAAACCCTCCATCTCCATAACCATATTCCACCACTTGTAATAGTAGATCTCTTCTCCAATTGGCAACATTGTAAGACTATTGCTATCGATCTTATGATTTTCATTACAATGTTTGTGATTGTTGATCTCATCTCTATGTGTGAGTAATTCTCCTTGGGCTAAGGGCTTCAGCCTAGCCATGTAGCAATTGTGTATGTGAATTATCATAGATGGGATCGTGTATTATTTTGTATGACATGATGATTATTGTATCCTCTCTTGCCTCAATCTAAGGACTGTCAGGTACCCAAGACCCCCAGGGTTGAGCCAGGTATATGGAGTATGAGTGATGACTGATCTGCAGGTTGGGAACCCCAGTGACAGAATGGGTAATACGGCTATATGTGAGGGATTTTCTTGGGATTAACGGTGACATCACTATGCCAATCATTAGTTCTCTTTCTTCTATGGATGAGACTAGTAGGTTATTGCTATAAGAAGTTGCGGAGGCAATAGCAATTATGGATGCACTGCCCACATATAATTTATCTTGCTCTAACAAGTACACACATACTTTATTTCTATCTTTTATTTCCATCAGATGTTTTGCACAACTACAGGTGAAACCGGACGCCCTAGGCCCTCTCTCTCCATCATCGACAACAACAAAAATACGCAAGATATTGATATATTGCAAATGTATCTATAATTTTTTATGTTCTGTGCTTGGTTTTATCTACTTTCTTATGTTTTGTCCACACTTTGGAGTACTTTTCATATGATTTCTTGGACTAACCTATTAATAAGAGCCACAGTACCAGCTGCCTGTTTTCTGCTGTTTTTGGTTCCACGAAAGTCAGAAAATCAATATTCTCGGAATTGGACGGGACAAAACCCAAAGTCATTATTTTACCCAGGGACACACAGAGCCAGAATACGAGACGGAGAAGGGCCAGAGGGCAGCCACACCACCTGGCCGCACAACCAGGCCTGGCCCGCGCTAGGCGGTGGTGTGGCCAGCACAATCACCCCCTCAGCCTCTCCTCCCGCCTATAAGTTGCCTCCGATACAGAAACCCTAAGTACTCGATCAAAATTCCACGAAAGAGTCTGTAGCAGTCGTTGTCTCCGTCCCTAGAGGCCTGGAGGCCTTCTTCATCATCATGCAAGCCTCCGGTGTGATGCGTGAGTAATTCATCTCTGGACTACGGGTCCATGTAGTAGCTAGATGGCTGATTCTCCTCCTTTGTGCTATCATGTTTAGATCTTCTGAGCTCCGTTCATGATCAAGCTCATCTATTTGTAATTCTGCATGTTGTATTTGCGGGGATCCGATGGATATTGAGAAGCTATTTCAGATTTATTATTGATTCTATCATGTCTTTATTATTTGTGATCTTGCATGCTTTCCGTTGTTAGTAGCTATCTTGGCCAAGTAGATGCTAGCAACTCCAAGAGTTAGTATTTATGCTCGATAGTGGGTTCATGCCTCACGTAATGCAGGGAAGTGACAGAAATCTCTAAGGTACTAGATGTTCTGTTGCTACTAGGGAGAAAACAACAATCCTTTGTTCATAGAACAATCATATTGTTTACTTTACACGCAATTCGTAATGCAATTAGCTGTTGCTTGCAACTTAATACTGGAGGGGGTTCGGATGATAACCTGAAGGTGGATTATTAGTTATAGATGTAGTTGGATGGCGGTCTATGTATAATGTTGTAATGCCAAATCAAGTCTCAAAGGAGTCAAGATGAGTAGTATATGCTTGTATGCTTTCTCGATGTTTGTCAGTTGCCCCGCTGTAATTTGTTCACCCAACATGTCATCTATCTTAAGGAGAGCCACCTCTAGTGAACTATGGACCCTGGTCCTTTCTTTTACAATCAATCTACAAACTGTTTACTGCTTTGTGTTTACTTTCTGCAAACTATTACTTCCTTCCATTCGATATGTTTAATCCTTTGTTTTCAGCAAAACCGGTGAGATTGACAACCTCATCGCAAGTTGGGGGCAAAGTTCTGTGGTTGTGTTGTGCAGGTCTCCACGTTGCTACTAGCACCGGTAGTGCGCCCTGCCAAGGCTCAGCTAGCAACACCTTTGGGGTGTTTCCTTGATCCTACTGGATTGATAACCTTGGTTTTGTACTGAGGGAAAACTTGCTGATGTGCTTATTATACCTTCCTCTTGGGGTTCCCCAACGAGCTCAATATATTTTGGGCCATCAAGCATATTTTCTGGTGCCGTTGCCGGGGATTCAAGGACATCTTCACAAGGGGAGTCCCTCATAACCAATCTCTTTAATTTGTTATTTTTGTTTTGCTTAGTTTACTTTTGCTTTGTTTGCTTGTTTCTTTATCAAAAACACAAAAAAATTAGTTCCTACTATAGTTGTTATTTTTATTGGTCTGTTATTGTCTTGCTTTATCATGTTTTCTATCAATGGTTGGTTTCTTTGAAACTGAATCTTATTGGCAAGGTGGGTTCACGGAAGAACAAAAATATTATTATAAGGAACACCGCTTGTCACAAAAAGGGAAACACTTATGGGAACAAATTGATAATTTGTATACCATTGCTATAAACGTGTGCTCTACTTATAATGTTATTTATTGCTTTGATAAATCTTGTTGCTGTAGGAGGTATAAACACCTCCCTTTTCAATGTGAGTATAATGATAATGTTACCATATCTTCTTATGTTAAAGGGAATTATGACTTTTATGATGTGGAACAAATTGAAGAATTTATTGCTTGGAAGGGTGCATTTGAACTTACTAGTTTGCTTGAAAATACTGATGATTCACCTTATAAATATGAGGTTTATGATATACTTAAATTTTTCTTTGATAATTACAAGGTAGAAAATGGTTATATTCTTGAATATCTTAATAGATGCTCTCCACCAATGGAAGAGACTAATGCCTTGCAGGAGCCCATGGAAGAAGAAATTGCTAAAACTGGAAGCTCATTGGATGAAAAAGAGGAGGAGAGTGATGATCAAGAGGAGGAAGAATGGATTACCCATCCCTACCTTCTAATGAGAGTAACACTTTACCCCTTACATTATTTGATTGTCCCCCATGCTTACCAAAGGAGGACGAATGTCATGTTCCTGAGGATTCTTTTGAAAATGTTTATAATAAAGCTCTAGTGTTTGTAGATCATGAAAAGCATGCTGTATGTGATAGTTATATTGTTGAGTTTTTTCATGAGGCTACTGAAAATTATTATGAGAGAGGAAAATATGGTTTTAAAAGTTTTCATGGTACTGAAACACCTTTCTATTTAATGAAAGTTTTGAAGTTACTCTTGTTTTATCGTCCTATGCATGTCGCTTTGTTCTTTGTGAATTTATTTGCGTATAAGATTCCTATGCATAGGAAGAGGGTTAGACTTAAATGTGTTTTGAATTTGCTTCTTGATGCTCTCTTTTACTTCAATTCATATTTCCTATGTGAGCATCTTCTCAAATTATCATGCCTAACTTAAAGGCGTTAAAGAAAAGTACTTATTGGGAGATAACACAAAAGTTTAGATGAGTCTTGGAAGTTATTACTTCAGTAATAACCTCTCCTTATCCTTTTTATTTGCTTTTTGTGCCAAGAGTAACCTCTAATGAGAGAGAAGTAATGATTGGAAAAGTTGCTGTCCCGAAACAGATTTCTGTGCTTCACCGTAAAAATTAGCGTAAAATCTATGTACGTCCTTTTGAGGCGTGAAGTTTTGTGCTTCTACCCCAGGTTGTTATCTAACTTTAGTTAGTTCAACACTTTTTGATTTGAGCAACAGAAGGTCTTCGAAAAAATCCGTCTTTACCTACTTGTCTATTTTGACAGATTTCTGCCATTTTCTGCATTTGCTTCTTGTTGGTTCCTTTTTGAGTTCTTTTGGGGAATTGAGCTTTTTGAGGGAAGTGAGCAGTAGCTAGTGTTTTAATGGAAGTTTTATTGGTGTTAGAACTGAACCCAAAGACCTATTATCTTGAGTGCACTAATGTTGCTAATAAAGATTGTGTGAAGTTTTGTATGAAGGAGAAATTTCAGGTGTATGGAAGGAATGAGTAATGAGATGAAGGATGGACTAAAGCTCAAGCTTGGGGATGCCACGCGTGTCACCCCAAGAAATATCAAAGAAGTACAAGCGTCAAAGCTTGGGGATGCCCAAGGCATCCCCCTCTTCATCAATAAAAATCCCAGGTTTCTTCCAAACACTTCATTTTTATTGTTTCATGCACAGTTGTGTTGTTCTTGGAGCGTTTTTTTTCGTTTTCGTTTTGGTTTTTCGTTTGCTTGGTTTGATTATTTTGCTGAATAAATTGGTCGGGCTCCCTCTTTCATACATTGGTTTTCAAATAGTTTGGTTTGGTTTGGAAAAGAGTAGGAAAGTTCATGCTTAAGTGGTAAAGAGAGCTTGTTTTTGACTGTGGCCTATGCTTTATCATGCCATGCTTGATATTGTTTTGGATTTATGCTTAGTATTCTTTGCTGTAGCATGACTTGTTATAAACAATTGAGATTGCTTAATGTGCCTTGGATGAATCATGTGTTGTTTTAGCATATTAAAGCATAGTATTGTGGTATTCTCCTTTGATGCTTTATTTGGGTTGACTTGGCACATGCTCACACCATGTTATGACTATCTCAAGTCACCATAGCCTTTATGATCCTTTAGTTTTCAACTTGTAGTATCACTTTATGATTTGATCAATGATGTTTTGTCGCTCTACATGATTATTGCCATTATTGCTCTCTTAGTTTGTCGCTCCCAGTCTTTTGCTAGCCTCCGTAACCAAGTATGAGTTCTACGCATGCATCCAACTCCTTAAAACAAGTTATTCCAAAGAGTCCACCATACCTACATACTAGCTTATGCTATTCCAAGTATATTCATGTTTTTTCTACCTTCCGAATTAAACTTGCTATGTGAAAATTAGTGATTAAAGCTCTCACGAACTTGATGCACACTTACTTTCTTGCATTTAATAAACTTGAACCATTGGGTCCATCTTTGTTGCGTATATGCTTGCGCTTTATAAGTTGAAGTTAGAAGAACCATGTATCATGGGGAACGCTTTCAACATTGCACTTGTACTTTGTACCCTGTTGATATCATGTTCTTTTGCTTATGGATCCCGGCAGTGTGAAATAAAAGTGGAACTTGTAAGATCATGGAGTTTGTATGTGTGTTAGAGAAACGCCTGGGCCGCTAGCCTAAGCCATGCCTAATCATGGTGGAAACTTGTAGCATCACCATAATGAGCACTCTATGAAGCATCCTCAATAAAAACCTATGCAAATAGCAAATAAAAAGATTGTTGAGATGCTCATTGTATGCTTGCCTTGCCATTTTGATTATGGGATAGCTCCTGTATCATGTGCAAGGGGTACCCCGTTGGCGGTTCTTTATGATACATATGTACTTACAATGACAAGATCTTACTCGTGACTAAAGTGGAGTAGCATGAGGTTCGGTCTTCGTAAGTAAGGGGCATGAGATTTCGGTTTATAACTTGTCAAGCATATTCTCTTAGTTGTGTCACTTTAACCTTAATCACCTTCAAGATGCTTATTATAGGGGCAATGAGAGCTGAAAGCTAATAAGTACCATAATTTTTGGAATCTCTTTATGAGACTTGAATCCCTACTTCCTTCTTTGAAGGCCCTTCTTTTACTTTTATGTTGAGTCCCCACCTTCTACCTTTATGCACCTACTTTGAGAGCATACTGGCCATTCTTAGTTCTATGTGCATTGTCCCAAGACTTGTTGATTGATGCATAGCTTTGATATTGCTTGTTTTAAACTATTTGTATCTAGTCACTCTTATGAACTTTGAAGGTATCCCATGCATTTATGTTTTGCTACTCTATGAGGGACAAGCTGAATGCCACTATGCTATGTTTTCTTTATGTGAAACAAACAAACGTGTTGCAAAGCATTGTTATTCATGAATCTTTTGTTTGTGCCTTTTCATGTTGCAACATAGTTTCTTTGTCTTATTTCTAGAACTTTGTCTTTCATGTTATGATTGAAGTACTATGATCCCAGCTTTGAATATTTTACAAATAGTTTGATCAAATTTATGATGGTGCATGTCACCTCAAAAATTATTCTTTCTTTTTATCACTTACCTACTTGAGGACGAGCAGGAGTTAAGCTTGGGGATGTTGATACATTGCAAATGTATCTATAATTTTTGATGTTCCAAGCTTGGTTTTATCTACTTTCTTATGTTTTGTCCACACTTTGGAGTACTTTTCATATGATTTCTTAGACTAACCTATTAACAAGAGTGTCAACACCCAGATTTTTAATCCCAGATGCCCGTTATGCCATACCTCGCAATCCCAGGATTACCATTTTTGCGAGACATAACGGATTGGATATCACAGTACATCATCCATTACAAACCATACATAAGGTTTTACACAAATACGGATCTCATGATCCAGTCTTTAATACAACAAGTAGCGGAAATAAACGATAGCATAGCGGTGGGGTCCATCTTCAGGGGCACAGGCAATGCTGACGAAGGCAGATAGTCCTAGTTATCATAGCTATCCTGCTGACCATCATCTTGATAATCTCCTTCATAGTCTGGCCATGATAATAGCCAGGGACAAAAGCCACGAGTACTCTTTAAGTACTCGCAAACTACTACTAGCAAGGGTTATGATTCTAAGTTAAAGTACTAAATTTAAAGAATAACTATCAAGTTAAGTTTGAAACCTAAGCTGAGTTCTGAAGCAAGAAAAGATAAAATAAAGTACTAGAATCACTTACGTTGGGAAGATTTTATCATCTACACAACCCTGTTGTGGTCAAGTCAAAGTTCATCATTCTTTTCAAGTTATTTAGAAAACATCTGACAACGAAATAGTATGGCCATTCCAACTGTCCATAATCATGACGCGCTATTCGAATAGTTTGACACTCTGCAGAGGTGGTACACTTTCACCACAAGATTCAATACATCTGTCAGGGATAACCCTGAATCATCATACTTAGTATGCAGATAATCAAACATAACCTTCCCTTTACACACCCTAGTACAAGCACCTCTCCTATGAGCATGGCCTCCCAACCATGACCATCAGTCATCTTGGGCACTGCATAGGTGGACAACATTGAGAGGCAGCCTTAGCTCAAACCTCTCCCATAAGGGAACTAATACTAATGCATATAAATTTCTAGCTAAGCCTTACCCAATTCAGGTAATGTGGTTGTACGGTAAATTTGGAATGGTATCGCATCCGAATCCAACCATCAGTTTTATAAAAGGGTTAAGGCTCATACCTCATCATTTTCATCATCATAAACCAATGGTGTTTCTCAACACAGGTCAAAACATCTCAATAGAATGACTCATCATTCCAAGGTTTTCACAATTCATTTTAACCAAGTGTTCCCATCTAAAGTGACTCAAGTTTTGATCTATTCTAAAACACTAGGTTAAGAGTGTTCACTAAGGTGGAAAGGTGGGATCAATCTCATGCCATAGAATGACATCTAAAGGTTCCTGAGTAGGTCAAGTTTTATACTCTTTATGCTACCTTCCAAATTAATTAAAGAACTTTGTGTAAACTAAGGGGGTGTGATCAAAGTATGCTTAAGGCATCTTTACTAAACCATCTAGTTTTATTCTAGCTTGCTACAATAGCTTACTAAAGCATGTTTGCAAGGGTTAGCTTGCCACTAATAGCTTGCCTTGGTTGGTGCAGTGGTTGAAGTTTTCTTCTTCTTCTTCTTCCTGGTAGAACTCCTCCTCCTCGAAGGCTTGGTCGGTACTATTGTCTAGAAATACATAGGGAGTGCACAATGACCAAACAATACTTAACTAGGATAATTAGTATTCTAAACCACACAATTGATGATCTATTATCATCACAAGCATCACAAGTTTAATTCCACAGTTTCAACCTTTTTATTTTGGAAAAGTAATTTCTACTCATTGAAAAATTAACTAAAATTTAATATTCACCACCAAAATATGGGATCATGTGGACACATGTCCTCACCACATATTCTAACATGTGGGAATGAGATTTAAAGGTTGGATCAATATTACTTTGGTTTAAGTTCATTATTTAATGATTTAAAGTGACTAGAAATGCCTATATAGCATTATTTTGGTACTAGTCCAAAGTCACTGCCTGTAGACCTTAATATTATTACATATTTGGATAGATATGATGAAATGTGAATTTTGAGAGTTGGAATCAACTCAAAAGCTCACTTGGTTGATTTTATAAAAATGTTTCAAGTTGCAAAAGCTTCTGTCTTCTTATTTTGATTAGGAGAAATCTATAACTCTAAATGAATTGAATCCAACGGGCTTGGATAGAGCATTTCAATACCTTTCAGAAAAAATTAGTTTCATGTAATTTGGATTTGTCAAACTCACAGAATTGAATTTTGAAACACTGGACAGAAACTAAATTCTAACTAAAAAGAAAAACCTAGATTTGAATCTACGGGCTTGCGCGGGAAAGGAAATGGGCCGGCCCAGTGGCGCTACGCGGCACGGGGCTCAGCTGAGAGGAGGGGTCCACTTGTCAGCTGCTCTTTAAAACGTGAACGGTAAGACGCTACTGGGCCGTGCGATTAGAGGCTAGATCACGATCGAGGGTCGCCGTCGACGACGACGGTCGCCATGAGCTCGAACCCTAGCGGCTCGGTGGGGATCTACTGGGGGCGTACCAGGGCTCTAGCGGGGTCGGCGATGCGGGCGAACAAAGTGGAAGACAACGGCGAGGCGAGGCGTGGTCGCGACGGAGCTTGGGGTGGCCGGAATCAACGACACCCTTCTTCTCCAGAGGGGGCGGCTCTGGCTCCAATTCCGGCGAGCTGCTGCTCCACTTGCTCTGGCGAGGGGTGGTTGAGGTTCATTGAGGTGAGGAGAGTGGAATGGTGTGAGTCTTTGGTGCTCGGGAGGGCTCCTTTTATAGGCTCGACGTTGAGACCGAGCGGGATGGGCGGTCGACGGTGGCGACATGGCTACGGCAAGCTAGCGGCATGGCAGGGGATGGCGATCGATGGGCGATCCCCTGGCGGTGCTCTAGTGCTTCAATGCGGCCGTAGGGGCGGTGGCATGCGGTCGGGGTGAGGTGGCGCTCTGCGCGGCCAAAGCGGCTGTGTCCACGGTGAGCGGTGCCTGTGGGGCTTTGGGCGGCGAACGGAGGTGCTGGGGTGTTCTCTAGGTCGAGGCGGAGCGGTGGGCGCGGGCTGGTGTCGAGCTGCGGCTTGTGCACGCGGGGACAGTGCGCGCTCTGCAGGCGGCGTCGGCATGGTTTGGTGGCACTGGGCGCGGGTTCTCCTCTGTGGTCCATGGCTAGTATTGGCTCTGGCAAGGGACAGAGAGGGGCGATGCAGTGCTGGCTGCCTCCTAGACATGGAGAGGAACAAGGAGGTGGTCTGCTCCAGCAGTTGCAAGTTTGGCCAGCGAGGCATGGCTCGGGTCGGCATGGCATTGTTGCTAGGGGTGTAGGGGATGGGTTGCAAATGGCATGGTTTGATCACAGGGGGACAAAGAGATTAAATGGAGATCAAATGGGGGCAAAACTCTGTTCAAAACAGTGAGCTAGGATTAGAGGTGAAATGGCCGCAAGAGAAAAAGTTTTCAATTTTGAGTTCAAAATTTTTGGGTGATCTCCACTAGTGATAGGTAGTCTCTGGTTGCAAGGGTTTTGAAAATGGTGCTCAATTTGATGGTTTTTGAAATAGGGGTGATCTATGCATATGCATTAGATTCAATTTTAAACTATCATTTAAAATAGTTTATAGAAGGTTTTGATTATATCAAAAGGTGGGCCTTGGTACCTCATTATGTGTACTAGCAAGGGGTGTAAAGATCAAGAATTGTTTCTGTTAAGAATTGAGTACTAGGAATAGCCAAAGTAGGCATGAGAGTTAAATTTGTCCAAATGACCATTCCTTCATTTTAATTCTTTTTTATTTGATTTTCTTTAGGAAAAGTTTGGGAATTATGTAGATGATGTTTAAATCACCTAAGAAACATTTTAGAAGCAAAGGATCACACAATCATGGCAATTCAAAACAACTCCTATTTTAAATGCACACATATATGAATGCTTTCATTTTAAATATGGAAAAGTTTTTGTTAATCCTAGTTTTGGATGATTTGATCTTTGATAACCTTGGATTGAAGTTTTGGGATGTTACAAACCTTCCCCCCTTAAATAAAATCTCGTCCCGAGATTTACAAGAAAACTAGGAACTAAAGAGATCTGGGAACTCTGTCCTAATGTAATCCTCGCGCTCCCAAGTGGCTTCCTCCTCGGTATGGTTGCTCCACTGAATCTTGAGAAACTTGATACTCCTGGTCCTGGTGGTTCTGTAGGCTTCCTCTAAGATACGGATGGGCACTTCCCGATAGGTCAGGTCATTGTTGATTTCCACTGCTCTGTGATCGATATTCTTGAAAACTTCAGTCTTCTCAGGCACTTCCAAGCATTTGCGAAGTAACGAGATATGGAACACATTGTGGATGGCTGACATCTCTTCCGGCAATTCCAGCTGATACGATACTTCTCCTCAGCGGTTCCGAATCTTGAAAGGTCCGATATATCTGGGAACTAACTTTCCCTTCAGACTAAAGTGTTGGGTTCCCTTCAATGGTGAAACCTTGAGATATACGAAATCTCCAACATTGAAAGTCAGGTCTCTCCTTCTCTTGTCAGCATAGCTTTTCTGTCTGGATTGGGCGGTCTTGAGGTTCTCACGAACTTTGTGAACTTTATCTTCTGCTTCTCGGAGAATGTCGGGTCCAAAGATCTGACTCTCTCCTACTTGCGACCAATTCAAAGGGGTACGACACTTTCTTCCGTTTAGGAATTCAAAGGGTGCCATCTGCAAACTAGCTTGATAACTGTTGTTATATGAGAATTCTGCGAAGGGCAGGCAGTCTTCCCATTTTGATCCGTATTCCTACACACAAGCTCTAAGCATATCCTCCAAGATCTGGTTGACTCTCTCAGTCTGTCCATCTGTTTGCGGGTGATAAGCGGTACTGAAGTTTAACTTGGTACCTAAACCTTCCTGAACTTTCTGCCAAAATCTTGAAGTAAACTGAGTTCCTCGATCTAATACGATAGTCTTGGGGGTTCCATGCAGACTAATAATCCTAGCAATGTACAGCTCTGCTAGTTTTGCACTCTGGTAGGTTGTCTTGACTGGTATGAAGTGGGCTACCTTGGATAGTCTATCAACTATGACCCAGATTGAGTCATTTCCCCTACTAGAAGTAGGTAAACCGGTGATAAAGTCCATTCCAACGGAATCCCATTTCCATTCCGGAATCTGCAATGGTTGCAACAATCCTGCAGGTCTCTGATGCTCCGCTTTGACTCTTTGACAAATGTCACATTTGGCGATGTAGCTTCCGATCTCTCTCTTCATCTTGTGCCACCAAAATTGCTCTTTCAAATCCTGATACATCTTTGTTCCTCCGGGGTGGATAGAATAAAGAGTATCATGAGCTTCCTTCATGATAATTTCCTTCAGCTCCGAATCTGCTGGTACACAAATACGTCCCTTGTACCACAATACACCTTCTTCGTCTTCGGTGAATCCAGGTACTTTGCCTGTACTAATACGACGTTTGATTCCGTCGATACTTTCATTCCCCTTCTAGGCTTCCTTGATTTGGCTAATCAAAGTGGGTTGAAGTTCAATGCTAGCTAGGAATCCTTTGCTAACTAACTCAGTCCTGAACTGCTCCAACTCCTCATACAAACTTGGTTGCTTATCTTTGATCATGGTGTTAAGCCTACACGGCAATCTGCTAAGAGCATCCGCTACCACATTGGCTTTGCCGGGGTGATAGTGAATGTCAAGGTCATAATCCTTGATTAACTCTATCCATCTTCTTTGCCTCATATTCAACTCCTTCTGGGTGAAGATATACTTCAAGCTCTTATGATCTGAGTAAATCTCACAGCGATTACCCATCAAATAATGACGCCATGTCTTCAATGCTAGAACCACCGCTGCTAGCTCAAGATCATGGGTCGGATAGTTCTGCTCATGCTGATTCAGTTGTCGAGACAGATACGCGATGACTTTGCCTTCTTGCATCAATACACATCCTAGACGAATCTTTGATGCATCACAATACACATCAAACGGCTTCTTGATGTCTGGCATGATCAAAATTGGGGCTGATATCAATCTCTTCTTGACTCGAGCGGCTTCACACTTGTCTGTCCATTCAAACTTCTTGTCCTTCTTCAACAATTGGGTCATTGGTCAGGCTATGCTTGAGAATCCTTCTACGAATTTGCGGTAATATCCTGCTAATCCAAGAAATGAACGAACTTGGGTTTGATTGGTTGGGGCTTCCCATTCTTCGACATCTTTGATCTTGCTGGGATCAACAGAGACTCCTCCGGCGGACACAATATGTCCTAGGAATCCTACTTCTTTTAGCCAAAACTCACACTTGCTGAACTTGGCATATAACTGATGCTCTCTCAGGGTTTCTAGGATGATTCTCAAATGTTGCTCATGCTCTTCTTCTGACTTGGAGTAGATAAGGATGTCGTCGATAAACACAACTACAAACTTATCTAGGAAATTCATAAAGATCTTATTCATGAGATTCATGAAATACGTAGGGGCATTGGTTAATACAAAAGACATAACCGTATACTCGTATAAACCATAGCGAGTAGTAAAGGCGGTCTTCGGAATATCCGTTGCACGAATCTTAAGTTGGTGATAACCAGTCCTAAGATCAATCTTTGAGAATACCTGAGCTCCAGTCAACTGATCAAATAGATCCTCTATCTTTGGCAAGGGGTACTTGTTCTTGATGGTGACATCATTCAACTTTCTGTAGTCTGTACACAGACGGTTGCCTCCATCCTTCTTGTCGACGAACAACACTGGTGATCTCCATGGCGATGCACTTGGCTGAATCAAGCTTGTTGCTAACATGGCATCCAACTGCTTCTTCAGTTCTACTAACTCTGAGGGGTTCATGGTATAGGGTCTCTGGGCTATAGGTCCGGTTCCAGGGATTAGTTCGATAATGAACTCTATATCCCTATCCGGGGGCATACCTGGCAATTCATCTGGGAATACGTCGGGGTATTCACAGACTACTCTGACTTGGTCAATGGTAGGCAGGGCTACACTTTTGTTGCATTTGAATTGACGGGGTAAGGTTTCAGAGATATGTTCTACTGTTACTCCAGAACTACTGGTCATGGTGATGGCTTTCTTAGCACAGTCTATCAGTCCTTTATGCCTTGACATCCAGTCCATACCTAGTACTACTTCCAAACCTTTGGTTCCAAGTACAATTAGGTTGGCATAAAAATCTATCCCATGTATTCTGATAGATACAGCTTGGCAAAATTTTCTAGCTTTTGTTGTTGAACCGGGGATTTGAACTATCATGACATGCTTCAGGTTGGTTGGGTGAATCTTACTAGTGCATACAAATTCTTTGGTGACAAATGAATGCGATGCTCCAGAATCAAACAATACTCTTGCTAAAACTGAGTTGACAGAAAACATACCCAGCACGACATCTGGTGCTTCCTAGGCTTCTTCTGCGTTCATGTGGAAGAGACGACCGTTGCGGTTATGCGGGTTCCCTGGGGCAAATCTCCTGCCTGGTTGAACACGACGCTGCTGCTGAGCTGGGGCGTTCACAGGGGCATTGGAAGCAGTCTTCTTGGGACACTCATTGGAGTAGTGACCCTTCACTCCACACTCGAAGCAAGTGATCTGGGACTTGTCCTTGACTGCAACAGGTACATCATTGCTGCCAGTTCTGGGGGCAGTGTTGTTGTTGTTGCTCTTGGGAGGGGCACAGTTGAAGTTGTTGGCGTTGCCGGAGTTGTGATTGTTTCCTCCGGGCTTCACATTTCCTCCTCTACGGTTGGGGTAGCTTGGGCGAGAATTTGGGGGTCGGTTGTTCCTTGGTGCATATCCTGGTGATGGGTTGGTACGGTACTTCTGGTGACTACTGGATCCAGACTGCTGCATCATATGATGTTTGTGGTTGTCGTTTGCCTGGTTAATCTTCCCTTCCATCTGAATGGCAGAGTCGACTAGCTCTTCAAGATCCTGGAAACGGATGTTGACGAGGACAGTCTGCATCTCATCATGCAGTCCGTTTAAGAATCTCTCTTTCTTCTTGGCCTCCGTGTTGATTTCATCCGGTGCATATCTGGCAAGTGACAAGAATTTGTCACGGTACTCTACCACAGTCAATCTTCCTTTCTTCAGTTCACGGAATTCATCTCTCATCCTATTGACAAGACCTTGCGGCACGTGGGTGAGTCTGAACTTGACCTTGAATGCTTCCCAGGTCATCACCTGGCCATGGTTCATGTTGCGGACGCTATTCCACCAAGCTCTTGCATCTCCCGCCAGATAGTGGGTGGCGAAGAGAACTTTCTCATTCTCATCAACTCCTGCAACTTCGAGGTTGTTTTCCATGGTCTGTAACCAGTCATCAGCATCTAATGGGTTTTTAGATTGGTTGAAGATTGGGGGATTGGTGTTCTAAATTTTTTTGAGTTTAGATCCATGATGATCCTGATTTCCATGTCCTTGGTTGTTGAGAGCCATTTGGGCGATCTGCTGCAATGTCGCTAAGTTGGCTTCACGCTCGGCCCTGCTTGCTTCACGGTCTGCGATGAGATTCTGGAAGATCTGTAGCATTGGGTCCTGCGATGAGCTGCTCCCTCCTTGGTTTCCACGAGTCATCTGAAGATTGAGATAGATATAGGGGTAAGAGGGAAATTCTAAGGTTCATGGTTTTGGGTTTTCAAAGCTAAAATTTTGAGTTAGACTCAGGTTTTTCAACTAACTTCTTTGTCATTCATGCAAGCAAGCACACGATACAACACACGCCACAACAAGCAAAGGGGAAAAACAGATGGTTTGAAGAACCATTCTGCAAACTACGATACAATGAGATGATACATCTCATGCTATGACAGTGCTCTAGTGCATCTACTCATCGTCGATGAAGTCGGAGTCTTCATCATCAGTGTAGAAGTCCATAGCATCCTCTGCCAGAAAATCGTCATCGTTGCTGAGGTAAGAATCCATATCTCCCTGGATGTCTTCTCCCTCATCATCTTCTTCCTTGGCAGCAAGCTGAGCTTCCTGCTCCTTGACGGTCTTCTCGAGGTCGGCCACCTTCTTGTGAAGACGGGCGATGGTGTGATCCTTCTTTGCACGCTGGCGACGAAGAGACTGGCGATCTTGGACGAGCAGTGTGAAAGTCTGGGCCTTCTGGTCGGGATGGCATGGTTCTGGTTGGCTAACTCTCTGGCATTGTCCAGTTCCTGCTGTCGGTCATGAAGCAAGAAGTCAAGGTTCTCCACTTGACGCCTCAACTCTGGGTGACTTGGCATCTCCATTGGCATTCCCAGGAATTCACGTCTTGCATAGTGGGCAAAACAGGTTCCTTGAATCCTGTTGACGCTGAGGGCACATAGACCTGCGAGAGCTTCATGCATTGTCCTGGCTAATCCATCTAGCAAGGGTAAGAGGGGAAATAGTTTTTCATAAATACTCACTTTGGTTTTGAAGCTAAGTTTTTGGTTTGGACGTCCATTCTAACTAGGGTCTCCTATGGTCAGGATGGCTCTGATACCAACTTGTCAACACCCAGATTTTTAATCCTAGATGCCCGTTATGCCATACCTCGCAATCCCAGGATTACCATTTTTGCGAGACATAACGGATTGGATATCATAGTACATCATCCATTACAAACCATACATAAGGTTTTACACAAATACGGATCTCATGATCTAGTCTTTAATACAACAAGCAGCGGAAATAAACGATAGCGTAGCGGTGGGGTCCATCTTGAGGGCACGAGCAATGCGATGGCAGATAGTCCTAGTTATCATAGCCATCCTGCTAACCATCATCTTGATAATCTCCTTCATAGTCTGGCCATGATAATAGCCAGGGACAAAATCCATGAGTACTCTTTAAGTACTCGCAAACTACTACTAGCAAGGGTTATGATTCTAAGTTAAAGTACTGAATTTAAAGAATAACTATCAAGTTAAGTTTGAAACCTAAGCTGAGTTCTGAAGCAAGAAAAGATAAAATAAAGTTCTAGAATCACTTAAGTTGGGAAGATATTATCATCTACACAACCCTGTTGTGGTCAAGTCAAAGTTCATCATTATTTTCAAGTTATTTAGAAAACATTTGACAACGAAACAGTATGGCCATTCCAACTGTTCATAACCGCGGACGCGGCTATTCGAATAGTTTGACACTCTGCAGAGGTGGTACACCTTCACCACAAGATTCAATACATCTTTCAGGGATAACCCTGAATCATCATACTTAGTATGCAGATAATCAAACATAACCTTCCCTTTACACACCCTAGTGCAAGCACCTCTCCTATGAGCATGGCCTCCCAACCATGACCATCAGTCATCTTGGGCACTGCATAGGTGGACAACATTGAGAGGTAGCCTCAGCTCAAACCTCTCCCGTGAGGGAACTAATACTAATGCATATAAATTTCCAGCTAAGCCTTACCCAATTCAGGTAATGTGGTTGTACGGTAAATTTGGAATGGTATCGCATCCGAATCCAACCATCAGTTTTATAAAAGGGTTAAGGCTCATACCTCATTATTTTCATCATCATAAACCAATGGTGTTGCTCAACACAGGTCAAAACATCTCAATAGAATGACTCATCATTCCAAGGTTTTCACAATTCATTTTAACCAAGTGTTCCCATCTAAAGTGACTCAAGTTTTGATCTAGTCTAAAACACTAGGTTAAGAGTGTTCACTAAGGTGGAAAGGTGGGATCAATCTCATGCCATAGAATGACATCTAAAGGTTCCTGAGTAGGTCAAGTTTTATACTCTTTATGCAACCTTCCAAATTAATTAAAGAACTTTGTGTAAACTAAGGGGGTGTGATCAAAGTATGCTTAAGGCATCTTTACTAAACCATCTAGTTTTATTCTAGCTTGCTACAATAGCTTACTAAAGCATGTTTGCAAGGGTTAGCTTGCCACTAATAGCTTGCCTTGGTTGGTGCAGTGGTTGAAGTTTTCTTCTTCTTCTTCTTCTTCTTCTTCTTCTTCCTGGTAGAACTCCTCCTCCTCGAAGGCTTGGTCGGTACTATCGTCTAGAAATACATAGGGAGTGCACAATCACCAAACAATACTTAACTAGGCTAAGTAGTATTCTAAACCACACAATTGATGATCTATTATCATCACAAGCATCACAAGTTTAATTCCATAGTTTTAACCTTTTTATTTTGGAAAAGTAATTTTCTACTCATTGAAAAATTAACTAAAATTTAATATTCACCACCAAAATATGGGATCATGTGGACACATGTCCTCACCACATATTCTAACATGTGGGAATGAGATTTAAAGGTTGGATCAATATTACTTTGGTTTAAGTTCATTATTTAATGATTTCAAGTGACTAGAAATGCCTATATAGCATTATTTTGGTACTAGTCCAAAGTCACTGCCTGTAGACCTTAATATTATTACATATTTGGATAGATATGATGAAATGTGATTTTTGAGAGTTGGAATCAACTCAAAAGCTAACTTGGTTGATTTTATAAAAATGTTTCAAGTTGCAAAAGGTTCTATCTTCTTATTTTGACTAGGAGAAATCTATAACTCTAAATGAATTAAATCCAACGGGCTTGGATAGAGCATTTCAATACCTTTCAGACAAAATTAGTTTCATGTAATTTGGATTTGTCAAACTCACAGAATTGAATTTTGAAACACTGGACAGAAACTAAATTCTAACTAAAAAGAAAAACCTAGATTTGAATCTACGGGCTTGCGCGGGAAAGGAAATGGGCCGGCCCAGTGGCGCTACGCGGCACGGGGCTCAGCTGACAGGAGGGGTCCACTTGTCAGCGGCTCTTTAAAATCTTGAAAGCGATGCAGCTGTGGGTCGTGCGATTAGAGGCTAGATCTACAGTGAGGTGCGTCGTCGACGACAGACAGTCGCCTGAGCTCGAACCCTAGCGGCTCGGTGAGGGTCTCTTGAGGCGTACTAGGGCTCCAGCGAGTCGGCGATCTTGAGCGAACAAAGTGGAAGACAGCGAGGCGAGGCGTGGTCGCGCAGCTTGGGGTGGCGGAATCAGCGGCACCCTTCTTCTCCAGGCGGCTCGGCTCCAATTCCGGCTGCTGCTCCACTTGCTCCGGCGAGGTGGTTGAGGTTGAGAGGTGAGGGATGGAATGGTGTGAGTCTTTGGTGCTGGAGAGGGCTCCTTTTATAGGCTCGACGTTGAGACCGAGCGGGATGGGCGGTCGACGGTGGCGACATGGCTACGGCGAGCTAGCGGCATGGCTGGGGATGGCGATCGATGGGCGGTCCCCTGGCGGTGCTCTAGTGCTTCAATGCGGTCGTAGGGGCGGTGGCATGCGGTCGGGGTGAGGTGGCGCTCTACGTGGTCGAAGCGGTTGTGTCCACGGCGAGCGGTGGCTATGGGGCTTTGGGCGGCGAACGGAGGTGACTCAGGGCTTTGTGCACGCGGGGACAGTGCGCGCTCTGCGGGCGGCGTCGGCATGGTTTGGTGGCACTGGGCGCGGGTTCTCCTCTGTGGTCCATGGCTGGTCTTGGCTCGGTCAAGGGACAAAGAGGGGCGGTGAGGTGCTGGCTGCCTCCTAGACATGGAGTGGAACGAGGAAGTGGTCAGCTGCAGCGGTTGCAAGTTTGGCCGGCGAGGCATGGCTCAGGTCGGCATAGCATTGTTGCTAGGGGTGTAGGGGATGGGTTGCAAATGGCATGGTTTCATCAGAGGGGGACAAAGAGATTAAATGGAGATCAAATGGGGGCAAAAATCTATTCAAAACAGTGAGCTAGGATTAGAGGTGTGATTACGCACCTTAAGTGTTTGATGAAATGGCATAGAGAAAAGTTTTGAATTTTGAGTTCAAAATTTTTGGGTGATCTCCACTAGTGATAGGTAGTCTCTGGTTGCAAGGGTTTTGAAAATGGTGCTCAATTTGATGGTTTTTGAAATAGGGGTGATCTATGCATATGCATTAGATTCAATTTTAAAATGTCATTTAGAATAGTTTACAGAAGGTTTTTAGTAGATCAAAAGGTGGGCCTTGGTACCTCATTATGTGTACTAGCAAGGGGTGTAAAGATCAAGAATTGTTTATGTTAAGAATTGAGTACTAGGAATAGCCCAATTAGGCATGAGAGTTAAATTTGTCCAAATGACCATTCCTTCATTTTAATTCTTTTTGATTTGATTTTCTTTAGGAAAAGTTTGGGAATGATGTAGATGATGTTTAAATCACCTAAGAAACATTTTAGAAGCAAAGGATCACACAATCATGGCAATTCAAAACAACTCCTATTTTAAATGCACACATATATGAATGCTTTCATTTTAAATATGGAAAAGTTTTTGTTAATCCTTGTTTTGGATGATTTGATCTTTGATAACCTTGGATTGAAGTTTTGGGATGTTACAAAGAGCCACAGTGCCAGCTGCTTGTTTTCTGCTGTTTTTGGTTCCAGGAAAGTCAGAAAATGAATATTCTCAGAATTGGACGGGACAAAAGCCAGAGTCCTTATTTTACCGAGGGGCACACGGAGCCAGAATACGAGACGGAGAAGGGCCAGAGGGCGGCCACACCACCTGGACGCGTGGCCAGACCTGGCCCGCGCCAGGGGGTGGTGTGGCCAGCCCAGGCACCCCCTCGGCCTCTCCTTCCGCCTATAAGTTGCCTCCGATACAGAAACCCTAAGTACCCGATCAAAATTCCACGAAAGAGTCTGTAGCCGCCGTTGTCTCTGTCCCTACATCGGGAGGGATCTGAAGCTCTTCCCAGCACCCTGTCTAAGGGGGAATTCACCCTGGAGGCCTTCTTCATCATCATGCAAGCCTCCAGTGTGATGCGTGAGTAGTTCATCTCTGGACTATGGGTCCATGTAGTAGCTAGATGGCTGGTTCTCCTCCTTTGTGCTATCATGTTTAGATCTTGTGAGCTCCGTTCATGATCAAGATCATCTATTTGTAATTCTGCATGTTGTGTTTGCGGGGATCCGATGGATATTGAGATGCTATTTCAGATTGATTATTGATTCTATCATGTCTTTGTTATTTGTAATCTTGCATGCTTTCCGTTGTTAGTAGCTATCTTGGCCAAGTAGATGCTAGCAACTCCAAGATTTAGTATTTATGCTCGACAGTGGGTTCATGCCTCTAGTAATCTGGGGAAGTGACAGAAATCTCTAAGGTACTAGATGTGCTGTTGCTACTAGGGAGTAAACAACAATCCTTTGTTCATAGAACAATCGTATTGTTTACTTTACACGCAATTCGTAATGCAATTAATTGTTGCTTGCAACTTAATACTGGAGGGGGTTCGGATGATAACCTGAAGGTGGATTATTAGTCATAGATGCAGTTGGATGGCGGTCTATGTATAATGTTGTATTGCCCAATCAAGTCTCGAAGGAGTCAAGATGAGTAGTATATGCTTGTATGCTTTCAATGTTTTTCAATTGCCCCATTGTAATTTGTTCACCCAACATGTCATCTATCTTAAGGAGAGCCACCTCTAGTGAACTATGGACCCCGGTCCTTTCTTTTACAATCAATCTACAAACTGTTTACTTCTTTGTGTTTACTTTCTACAAACTATTACTTCCTTCCATTCGATACGTTTAATCCTTTGTTTTCAGCAAAACCGGTGAGATTGACAACCTCATCGCAAGTTGGGGGCAAAGTTCTGTTGTTGTGTTGTGCAGGTCTCCACGTTGCTACTAGCACCGGTAGTGTGCCCTGCCAAGGCTCAGCTAGCAACACCTTTGGGGTGCTTCCTTGCTCGTACTGTATTGATAACCTTGGTTTCATACTGAGGGAAAACTTACTGCTGTGCTCATCATACTTTCCTCTTGAGTTTCCCCAACGAGCTCGATATATTTTGGGCCATCAGCTATTGGTCCGATAAAAACACAAAAGGAATTCTAAAACTTCCAAAGGTCCGCTAAAGTAACTTCACTACGCATCCGCTTCCTGAGGATTCGATAACCTAGGTCTACTAGGGAAAGAGAAGCTACACTACATCGGTAATCCGTATCGAAGGTATCAACTACAAAAGCTGAGCGGCACTTGCAAAAGGTGAATGCATATGAGAAGTCCAAAGCATACTTTGCGTCCATCAATGCAAATTCTCCCACAAAGCCAACAAACGAATCACCGAGCTCATCTAAGCAAGCAAAGACCATGATAACACCCTCCTCCAACTCGACATCGAATAGTCAAGTCACTTGCTTCAAATGTGGAGTGAAAGTCACAAGTCATATGAGTACACCAACACAAGAGTGATGCTTACGGATGAGAATGGCACAACCTACACCGTGAGTGAAGAGGAATATGAAGCTCTAACTCAACGAGCAATTGCAAGGGCACCCACAATGGAAGAGGATGATACCCTTGTATGCGAGCATGATCCTGGTCCTGCACTTGTCATAGCTCAAGTCTTGGCAACAAACTCCATCCCAAGAGAGAACCAATGCCTCAATATCTTCCAAACTCGTGCCGGAATTGATGGCAAGTCCATAAAAGTGATCATTGATGGAGGTAGTTGCCACAACCTCGCAAGTACAGAGCTTTGTGAGAAACTCAAGTTGCCATGCATAGAGCACTGGTGACTGTAAGTGCATAGATCGTTTGTAGCTAGTTTAAAAATAAAGATATCGATCCCACATGGAGCAGGAGTCTGAAGTCTAATAACTCTTGAATTAAATACTAAAATAGAATGCTAAATAAAGTTCTAAGTAACAAGATAAAAATGCGAGTATTGTGTAAAAAGGTGTTTTGGGGTTTTTGGTATAAGAGAACAATAAGTAAAGTAAACTGAACACAGAAAGTAAGTATCGTGTATGTAAAAGAGATTTGAAACTACAATGGGGAAAGCGTTCTCAGGGAGTAGCGGATACTCCTCTAGTATTATAAAGAGCTAAGGAAAAGATTATTATCATGAACATTCTGAACTATGTATGTGTGGGATGAACTCCGTATTTGGACAAATAGGCAGCTACCACTTCTCACATCATCCTCATAACCATAGTAGACAGCAATCGACATCAATCGAATTACTGTGCTATTAAGGGACTTAATCCCGTAGGACATATCCCATGGCATGGATAGTGTTTCGTGAGTTTCCTCGGTTCCCAAGTTGATACATAAGGAGTGCCAACAACTTTATAGTCATTGTAAGTGCTAACACACCTCCATCTACCAACAAGTAGTTCCCTCCATCAAGTCCCCATAAGAGGCAAATATTGAGAGGTCAACTTCTCTCAACATCAAGATGAAGATAATCTAACACATGGTCACAACGATGAATATCATAATAAACTTTATCTTATTTCAATCTCATACTAGGGTTTCTCCATCTCGCCAAGAACTAATTATCTACTCAGACATGGAGGCAATCAACATCATGGCAATAGCAATGGAATCTATCATAGATGAATAGTACTTGTATAAATCCACAATGAGTATGGAAGTTACAACAAGATCTAGACAAGATGTAGATGGGATGGATGGAGATGGTGGTGATGCAGCGGTTGATGATGAAGATCAATGCTTAAGCCTCCCGGATCTGCGCAGGGCGAAGATGGATATCCGGTGGACGAGTTCCCCCTCCAGATGCCTTCTGGAGGTGAGGTTTCGGCGATTTCTGGTTATTCTTATGTCGTATCTCTGATCCAGTTGCACAGGGTGAAACTATTTGAGGAGGCGGTGGCGGCGCCAACTATACGGCAGGAACTATACGGCCGGAAAATTATTCCAACCATATAGTTGGTCGTTAAACCGTCTGTAAGCCTCTATTGCTTCGGGTTTTCTTCTGGTGTTATCGATATTTCCTAAATAAGCGATTTGCATTGTTTTTGACTCCTTTTCTCCCCAATACATCTGCTCCAAGAATTGTGTCCATTGTATCCATCATTTGTCCTGTGACAGAAGGGGTAGTACGGTTGTATGTGAGGGATTTGCTTGGGATTAACGGTGACATCACTATGCATATCATTAGTTCTCTTTCTTCTATGTATGAGACTAGTAGGTTATTACTATAAGCGGTTGCGGAGGCAATAGAAATTATGGATGCACTGCCCACATATAATTTATCTTTCTCTAACAAGTACACGCATACTTTATTTCTATCTTTTATTTCCATCAGATGTTTTGCATAGCTACAGGTGAAACCGAAAGCCCTAGGCCCTCTCTCTCCATCATCAACAACAACAAAAAGATGCAAGCTATTGGTCTGGTAAAAACACAAAAGGAATTCTAAAACTCCCAAAGGTCCGTTAAAGTAACTTCACTACGCATTCGCTTCCCGAGGATTCGATAACCTAAGTCTAGTAGGGAAAAAGAAGCTACACTACATCCGTAATCCGGATCAAAGGTATCAACCCTTTTTCTGGCGCCGTTGCTGGGGAAGCAATAGCTACCCTGGTGAGGTTATTAGGAACATTGCTAGTTTTAATTCTTGTTTTTAATTTTGTTAGGTTTCTTTTAGTCTTTATTTGATAAACCAAAAAAATAGTTAGCCTTTAAATTCTTGCTTTTACTATTATAATTCTTTGTCTAAGAAAACCCTAAAACATAGGAAGTATGGCAGAAAAGAAGTGTGGGGAGTTTGCTACTCCCAATAATGATTATTTGCGTACTCCTATTACTCAGCCAATAATCACTGCTGATGACTATGAAATTAAGCCCCATTACTTAAGTTTGGTTCAACAAAATCAATTTGGAGGCTCTGCTGTTGAAGACGCATGTATGCACTTGAACACTTTCACTGAAATATGTGATATGATGTGTATAAAAGACATTGACCCTGATGCGGTCAAATTGCGTCTATTTCATTTCTCTCTAAGAGGGAGAGCTAAAGAATGGTTGGTATCTTTGCCTAAAAATACTATTACATCGGGTGGGATGTACTTCTTTATTTATGACTAAAATTTTCCCACCTGTAAAGACTATGCAACTCCGATATAATATTACTGGCTTTAGACAGGAAGAGCATGAGCCACTAGCACTTGCATGGGAGAGGATGAAAGAATGCCTAAGAAACTGTCCTAGTCATGGGATGGAAGATTAGTTAATCCTCCATTTATTTTATAATGCTCTTAATCTCGTGTCTAAGTCTATGCTTGATACTGCAGCTGGAGGAACATTTATGGGTAAACATATTACCGAAGCAAAGCAGCTGCTAGACAATATGCAAGACAACCATGCCCAATGGCATGTGTACAGATCAAACATAAAGAAGGTGAACTCTGTCTCACCACAAGAGAACGAAGATGTCAATGCTAAGTTGGATGAGCTCATACTAGCCGTAAAAGGTAAGGAAACTCAGGTAAGAGCCACCCCTGAAACAAATATTGAACAAATAGACTTCATACTCGTAATGATTATAATCCTGCTTGGAAGAAGAGTTATAATCCTAACCTTCAGAAACACTATGCTAGTCCTTCTGGAAACTCTAATAATAATATGGGAAATAGTCATGGTAGTCTCCAAGAAACACTTAAGTCTTTCATAGACTCACAAAACAAACAAAATAATATTTTAGTCAAAATTACGGAGAACCATGATGCTATGCTTGGTAAATTATATAACCAAGTTGTTAGTTTGAGAAGTGATTTGCAGGCCCTTCAAGAAAGAACAAGATCATTGAGGCACAACTAGGTAAGATAACCGAGAGTCAAACTCTCATTCTAGCTAAATTTGTAGGTAAAGCTGAGCCCAATCCCGTTGAAGAACTCAAAATGATGAGGATCCAAAGGGAGGATCCTGAAGAACTTGACTATAGTAATGCTCCTTCACCAAGTTACACCGTTGAAGATCTCGTAAAAAGGATCAACATCAAGATTCCGGTAAGTGAAGGTAGTGAGGAAGCTATGTACCAACATTTTGTCAATCAAGTAGCAATAAAGGTACGTGAGATTGAAGAAGAATACAAGCAAATTGCTGAAAAAATACATGTTAAACTAGATGACATATTTGAGCCTACTATTAAGATAAAGATTGGAACCAATGAGATAGCTGCACTTTGTGATCTAGGTGCGAGCATCTCAAGAATTCCAAAGAGTCTTTTCAAAAAGTTAAATCTTGACTCCTTTTAAATTACTCAGTTAAAATTGCATCTAGAAGATTCTACCTACAAACAAGCTGTAGGGATTAAGAAGAACACTTTAGTAGACATTAAAGGCTGTCCTGCTTTTATTGATTTTGTTATAGTTGACATGCCTGAAGATGCTATTGCTCCTATCATTTTAGGCCATCCTTTCTTAAGAACTATTAAGGCTTTGATTAATATTCATGAAGGGAACGTGAAGTTGCAATTGCCTTCGCGGGATCCTTTTGTTATTCATTTCCCCAGGAAGAAGAAAGCCAAGCATGATGAAAAGGAGGCCATCACTTTGAAGGCCAATTACTTTGGAGTGGATGTTCCACTCATCTGGTCCAAGTGAGTATCATCAAGGTAAAGCTATAGAACATAAAAGAGCGCTCCATGGGAGGCAACCCATGTGAAATAAAGGTTTGAGTTAAGTTTTAGTTTTATTTTAAGTTTTTGTTTAATAAAGAGTGCTAGAAAACTCCATTCGAGGAGAAGAAGTTCGGTAGTACTTGAAATTCTGCTTTATTCATGCTAATGTTGGTTGACAATATTTACTGTCAATTTTCTGTAAAAAACAAGGTATATCACTAAGTTATAGGAAAATAAATAGTTTACGAAGAAACATAAATTTTTTGATGCACATAGAGAGTTTAACGACCAACTATAGGACGGGAATAAAAATTCCGGCCGTATAGCTCCGGTCGTATAGATGTCTTTGCCATCGAAAATTATGCTGCAATATGTACTGAGAGTTTAACGACCAACTATATGGTGTGAATAAAAATTCCGACCATATAGCTCCGGGCATATAGATATCAATGCCTCCGTACAATTTCTTTTCATATGTACTGAGAATTTAACGACCAACTATACGGTGGGTATAAAAATTCTGGCCATATAGTTCCGGTCGTATAGATATTGATTCCTTTGCAAATTTTCTTTCGCAGGGACAGATAGTTTAACGACCAACTATACGGCTGGAACATTTTGTTCCACCCATATAGCTGCGTCCGTATAGCTGCGCCGCTAGGAGGAAACCCTAATATTTTGACATAACGCCAACTATACGGCCGCAACACATGTTCCGCCTGTATAGTTGTACCCATATAGTTGCGTCCGACCACAAAACGCATGGGAAGGTATCCCAACTCCAAAACTTCAATCCTTTTTCTCTCTTCTACCTCCAAACTCTCTCAAAACCTCAAGAAATCTCCATCTCTACTCAATTTCGTTCAATTTCCTCGCACACAAGTGATCTACGGTATGTTTCTCCTCCGATCCTCCAATTACTTTTTGCAAATTCATCTTCGATCTATTGTCATTATCAATCTAGGGTAAGACCTACTATGAACCAATTGCTATGATTTTCTTACCTAGATTATTATTTTGAGGCGAATTCTTTAGTGTGCTATGATGAGGAATATGATGCACTTACTGTTGTTGGATCAAAAAGTTTTATTTTTGCCTTTCTTCAATGTTTTAGATGATGAACACAAGGATGCAAACTCGTGCTCGTGCCACCGCTAGCGCTTCTCGGGCTGCCGCTTAGGAACGCATGGGGATACGGTTCAAGAATGAGGCCTATCGTGATTGCTTCAACAGGATCAATAACCGCGAAGTGAAGGTCACCAAGTGGGCTTGCCCCATCATATTGAACCAACTCGGTATTTCTGATGACTTCAGTTTACTTTGCAATAGAGCTGTCCTGCAAAACTTTGTGTACAATGATGTACCTACTTATCACCGCTTAACCATTGAATTTCTAAGCTCGTTGCAAAGCACCATTAAACAATGGCAAGGAGAGGATACTATTTCTTTCCGTCTGATGAACAACAACTACACTTTAACATTATATGAATGGTGCGCATGTTTTAATTTGCCAAACAATGATATTCATACTTTATGCCCATCTTTTACTATTTTAAGTCCTTCCCCCGATCAATACTATAATAGAATGAGTTTCACTAGTAGAGTGAACAAGGGGAAGAATATTCAACATCCTGCAATTCGCTATTTGTTTTATGTTATTGCTAACACCTTGCAGGCACATAATTAGTTCAGGAGACTCAACGAGGAGGACAACTTAGTCCTTGCAAAGGCTGCATACATCAACTGCAACCTATCACTCAACTTGGGCACCATGCTTGTGCGCTACCTGGAGAACCAAGCCTCCCAAAGCCAAGGGCCAATCACAGAAGGATGCGTCATCACCGTGCTTGCCACTGCCCTAGGCCTCGACCTAGGTGAGTTACAACCCGTACTAGGTGAGACACGTGTTGGTTTCTCCACCTTGAGATCCTATGGAATGCTCACTAGGAGAGGTGGTGTTTATTACTTGCATATTGCTGGAGCTGGGCGTATCAACCCCGCTCCTATGCCTAATGGTCTTTTCTCTATTGAGGAAGGACATTTGCTATATGACACTACTAGGAAACGACCTATAGATAGACAAGATGTTTAGTGGCGCATATGCGAAAGCATGCGCCACAGGAAAACATCATTGGCGCACCAGAAAGCATGCGCCACAGAAGATTGGAAGTTCTGTGGCGCATTCTCCAGAACATGCGCCACAGAAGATTGGTGGGACCTGCCGGCCAGGGTGGGTTGATCCAAGTTCTATGGCGCATTCAGGAATATGCGCCACAGAAGTTGCCTCTTCTGTGGATGTGGCGCATATTTCCTCATGCGCCACGGAACATGGAGGGGGCCCTACCACGGAATCTAAGATCACCCAAGTTCTGTGGCGCATGTTGTCATATGCGCCACAGATGTGTCGATTACATGGCGCATAAGTCCGACATGCGCCACAGAACTTGGAGGTGGGCCCACACGAATCTTATTCACCCCACTGGCGCATATGGACTTATGCCACGGAGTTTCACATCTGTGGCGCATTTCCTCCATATGCGCCACAGATGAGGGCGTCCAGATCCATGTTAAAAAGGTGACAAGAGCTAGCTTTCTTATCTATCTATCCACCACCAACCATTTCACATCTCTACCTCCTCCCAACTCGTCTTCCTCCTCCCTCACACCCCATCTTACCCATAGTTTCTCCATTTTCTTGTAACTAAACCTACTTTAATCCATAGATTGGTAAGTGGAAGCTTCGCTCCAACTTCTAGATCTAAAAGTTCCTTACTTTTCTCTCTCACATCTCTATTTGTTTACTAATTTCCTCTCCACCAACTTGCATTGTAGATCACTTGTCCACACTCTCTCATCGCGCGGTCTCGTCTCGCTATTATTATGTCTACTATAGGTGAGTACTTGGCCATCATGAACATGTAGGTGAAGCTTGTCGCGCGAGCGGTGTGTGTGTGCGATCCATGGCGAGACGATGCTTGTGTGGTGCATGAATGTTTGCAATGGGAGAAAGTTCTTTGTTGTTTGCTTGTTGTTGTCGGGCTCGGCCGGTGTGGTTGCATGGATGTTTGCCGAAATGTTGATTCATTTCCATTTCGGCAAATTTTTGCACTACCCATATGTCCTAATTTTAGGAAAGGTCATGCCGAATTTTTTTCGGCTAGCATTCATGCATGTGTATGTTCATATGGTGTGGTTCTCACCTATACTCTCTGTTTTGACCGCTCAGGCAACCATGGTCATCACTATGAGCGAAGGTCGAATTGCTAGGTACAAGAAAGGCACGAAGGAGGACACGATTCTGAACAACAAGACCATGATAAGATGTCCATGTCGAACATACAAACTGCAGCACTGGATCGACCCTGAATCTGGACAATTGGAGGGTCTCCTGCTCAGGCGCGGTTTCATGCGCGACCTCAATGAGGCGCCGGCAGGACATGGTGGTGGTCACGAAGACGTGGGCGGGCGAGAAGACGAAGAGTCTACCAGGCATGATCATCATGACGAAGGAGATGCCAGCGGGCATGATCAGCATGGAGAAGGAGATGATGACGGGCATGATCATGAAGAAGGAGAAGATGCGAACACACAGACGCTGCTAACTTCGATCTTGCAGGACCCTCATGTTCAAGAACTGCTCCTCAAGGAGATGAGCAACGACAAAGCTGCAGCCAGAGAGAAAGCCAAGCTGGCCCAAATGGAGGTAGACGGGATGACTGCATTGTATCCTGGGTGTCGCCCCGAGGATACACGTTTGAGTGTAACGCTCAAGGCTCTAGAGATGAACGCTGAACACAAATGGACCGATGTGAGCTTCAACGCGAACATGAAATACTGGCACGACCGACTTCCTAAGGGGAACACATTGCCAACAAGTATCGAGGAGGCCAAGAAAATCGTCTGCCCTCTCGACCTACCACAAATTAAATACCACGCATGCATCAATGATTGCACACTTTATCGGAATGAGTACGCGGATATAACCACATGTCCGGTGTGTGGACAAGGACGGTACAAGAGAGGGAACAAGAAAGTTCCTCGAAAAGTGGTATGGTACTTTCCTATCACCCCTCGTCTGCAGCGATATTTCGTAGAACCTAAGGAAGCAAAGCTCATGCAATGGCACGCGGAAAGAGAGAAACCCGAAGATGATCCAGAGAAGGGCAAGATCCTGACACACCCTTCAGACGCTAGCCGGTGGAACACATTAGACATCGAGTTCGAAGAGTTCGGGGGCGATGCAAGGAACGTCAGACTGGGTATGAGCACCGATGGACTCAATCCTTTTGGAAACCAGAGTAGCACACATAGCACCTGGCCCGTGTTTGTATGGTCATACAACCTCCCCCCATGGCTATGCACGAAGCAAAGGTATGTACACATGAGCATTCTTATTTAGGGGCCAAAACAACCAAGTATCGATATGCATCTGTATCTCGGGCTATTGAGAGAGGAGTTAGCCATCTTGTGGGAGACGTCGGCCCGTACGTGGGACGCCTACACTAAAGAATATTTCCATCTGAGAGCCGTGTTGCTCACGACCGTGCAGGACTATCCTGGTTACGCATATGTATCGGCCCAGGTGAACCACGGACACAATGCATGCATCAAGTGCATGGATGAGACACCGCATCTCCAGCTACCAAGGGATCCCGGGTCTTCGAAAACCGTGTTCCAAGGTACTCGAAAGTGGCTCCGCATGGATCACCCGTGGAGAAAATGTGGTGACCTGTTTAATGGTAAGGACGAGCTCGAAAGAGCCCCGCATTCGAGGAGCGGCGAAGAAATCGAGGAGCTTTTGAATAATTGGGTAGATTGCCCTACGCCTGGAAAAAAATGACCGAGGACAAAGCCGCTGCTGGGTGTATGGAAAGCAAGGTCTGTTTTCTGGGACCTGCCGTATTGGAAGGTCCTTCACACTCCCCATAGCCTCGATGTAATGTACATCACGAAGAACGTTACCGAGAGTCTGCTTGGCACTCTACTAAACATGCCGGAGAGGACCAAGGATGGGCCTAAAGAAAGAAAGGACCTTAAATTGCTTGGCATAAAGAAAGATCTTTAGTACCCTGATAGTGATGATGATGATGATGATGATCATCAGGAAGGGACTCAAGGTCGCCGCAAAAGAGTTAAGAAGAATGAGGTGGTGCTTCACGTTGCCTGCTTCACTCTGAGTCTGGAGGAGCTCGAACAGTTTTTCAGGTGCCTCTTAGGAGTGAAAGTTCCTCACGGTTACTCAGGGAAGATAAGCAGATATCTGGACGTGGCGAAGAAGAGGTTCACCAGTATGAAGTCTCCACGGTATCACGCGTCGATGACGCAGATACTCCCTGTTGCGATCCATGGGATAATGGACGAGCATGTCCGTGAGACGTTGTTTGGCCTCTGTAACTTTTTCGACGTCATATCTAGGAAGTCGATCGGTGTGAAGTAGCTCGACAGGCTACGGGAAGAGATCGTGATGATACTATGCGAGCTTGAGATTTACTTCCCGCCCGCATTCTTCGACATCATGGTGCATCTGCTTGTACATGTCGTGGACGACATCATCCAGCTCAGGCCGACATTCCTGCACAACATGATGCCGTTTGAAAGGCTAAACGGTGTCATCAAAGGATTCGTTCGCAACAGGTCTCGTCCAGATGGAAGCATAGCCAAGGGCTTTCTGATCTCCGAGTGCATCTCCTTCTGCCAGAATTATCTAACCACCGAGAGCGAGGATGTTGGAATACCCACAAAGAAGCACCTCGGTAGGATCGGTGGATATGGTCACCACGAGGGCTGCCGCTCACTACATGTCGGCATTGATGGTCGACGCACTAATTATGAAAGGGCACACCGAGTCGCGCTACAACACATTGAAGTGGTCAGCCCTTGGGTCGAAGAGCACACAAGCTTAATCGAGCAGGAGTACGTCGACTAGGGCAGGCCGAGGAAGAAGGGAGACATAACCAGAGAGCACAACTCTAGCTTCACGGGTTGGTTCAAGAAAAGGCAACTGGACAATCCCCCACAAACGCCTTCTATGGAAGATCAAAAACTCATATTCTCCTTGTCGCAGGGCCCAGGGCACAACCTAAGGACCTATCAGTCATACGACATAAACGGTTACAAATTCTACACCGAGGAAAAGGACAAGAATAGTGAATATCAAAACTCAGGAGTAACTATGTTATCCTTTGCTGATGACGAGACTACTGTGATGGAAAGATTCTACGGAAGGATCAAGGAGATATGGGAGCTCGACTACTGTGGAGAGATTGTACCGATGTTCCGTGTTAGATGGGCCAAGAACGTGGAAAAAGAAGGCCGCTATTTCACCACAATGGTTATACCAGATGCCAAATCAATAAAGAACGCCTCCGCAAAAAATGAGCCTTGGGTACTCGCTAGCCAAGTTGATCAATGCTTTTTTATTACCGACCCGTCAAAGCCCAATCGTGTTGTAGTTAGGAGGGTCAAGAGGAGCATCATCAGAATGGAAGGAGCCGCCAACGAGCAAAACTTCGACAAAAACGGCGACCCGAAGATCGAAGAGGAATTTGACAAGTACTTTGACATGCCTACTACTACTAAAGTAAGAAGGAAGACCACACTGCCTACTAAAGGTTGTCAATTCACAAGAAGAAATCTCAAAGTGCACGGGCTAAAATATTCAACCGCGACGAAAAAGGGCAAGAAGATTGTAAAGAGACACTAGCAATTGTGTGACTTTTTGGTGTATTAATTCATGTGAGTATAATGTGATATTATTAGTGTGGGGGTATTAGTTAGAGACAAAAACATATAATGTGATATTTGAAAAATTCACATTTATGTGTGACAAGCACACACACATATATATATATGATTTGGGAGGTTTTTTTGAATAAATATGCATGTGTATGTGCTTGGTTTTAAATATATTTGTAACATATCATTTTTAAATAAAGATTTTTTTTGACCCAACCAGGATTCGAACCTGGCTGCCACAGGTCTCTGAATATGCATCTAACCACTAGGCTAGTGTGTATTTGTTGTCCAAGTACAACCTCGTGACGTTTATTTGGCTAAGTGCCTAGGTTCTGTGGCGCATTTCGGAGTAATGCGCTACAGAACCTTGGTACTTAGCCAAAACGGCTCGCCCCTTCTCCTTTCCCCTTCCACTTTCTTTTCCCCAATCTATCTCGCTGGAGCCCGCCCCCATCGCCTCTCTACCATCGCAAACCCTAGCGCCGGAGACCTAGCAGAGGAGGAGTCGCCGGAGGAGGAGCGCCGGAGGAGGAGTCGCCACGCCGGATCCCTCGTTGTCGGAGCCCTCGCCACCGCCGTGCCAGAGCCCTAGCAGCCCGTGGAGGAGGAGCCGCTGGAGGAGGAGTCGCCATGCTGGAGCCCGCCACCCTCGTCATTGTCGACCACCGCAGCCGCAGCACCGGAGCACGGTTCGTCCCTCCCACCTCCCACCCCCTCTAATGCTCACAGTGGTTCTTCAGTGGTTCTACCCTTTTCTGATCAAATTCGAGCTGCAGAAGCGCATGTCAAAAGTGGGATTTTGGAAATGCTAGTATATGTTTTAGTCATGTTCTATGGTGTGGATTTGTTCCAATCCTAGGGTAGCAGGTCTTATTAATGGCGTGCATCCCCCAGTTTGTTATTATCTATTTATTTTGATCAAATAGCATGATTAACTAGCATGGTTACCCTTTTCTGACCAAATAGCATGATTAACTATTTATTTTGGCTCAAAACTCTATTATGTTTTATCTTATTGAAAAAATCCAAAGAGCATGATATGTCCTCTCACCTAAATAAGCATAAATGATAAAATCCATATTTTATCCTCATATTTGTATCCATTGAGGTTTTGCTGGTTATTGAGATTTTCTTGAATCTCTGTCAGTTTTATAATGCAAGTATAGTTAAAGAAAAGAAAAATCTAACTTGCACTTTGATTCATCTGGATTAAATAGCTAGAGCTCTTTTTTAAATAGCTACTGTTTAAATAGCTAGAGCTCTTTTTTAAATAGCTACTGTTTAAATAGCTAGAGCTCTTTTTAAAATAGCTACTGTTTAAATAGCTACTATGTGTGCACATTGCACAAGCAATATATGAGTGTACTCAAGTTTCATGGTAGAAAATATTCAGTGTACTTCATGGTATAAAATATTCAGTGTACTCAAGTTTCTTACTGCAGTGGGTCCTTGGCTGATATCTGAGTACTAGACTGATGTTCTAAACCAGCATTGTCCTAGACTTGAAGATAGGTATGGTAAAAAATAAAGTATTGTTGGTAGAAATGAAGTCCAAGTACCTATACATGGGCAGCCACAAGTTTTGTGTACTTTGTGTACTATCTATCCTATGCTATTTCTATGCTACTTCTACCTATACATGGGAAGCCACAAGTACCTATACATGGGCAGCCACAAGTCCAAGTCCTTCCTATGATATTTCTAGATTCTATCTATCCACAAGTTTTGTGTACTTAAATATTTTATTTGTTCAGCATTAGCAGTACTTAAAGATAGTCACTGAAATACTGCAGTACTTAAAGATAGTCACCACAGGATGTTCTAATCCATTCTGAGTAAATCAACCCCACTTGATATTTAAAAAGCATTAGCTTAAGATAGTCACCACAGGATGTCACTGAAATACTGCAGTACTTAAATATTTTATTTGTTCAGCATTAGCTTTAAGTACACTATGTGATCATTTTGTATTGAACTATGCCTTCTTGAAGGACATGTCTTTGCTTTGTATATACCATAGCCTTTCCATCCTATTTTCTGTATTGAACTATGCACTGCTGAAGAACATGTACTGCTGCTGCTGTATAAACCAGAGCCTTTCCATCCTATTTTCTATATTAAACTATGCACTGCTGAAGGACATGTACTGCTGCTATATATACTGATTATTTCTACAGATTTGCAGATTTCTGAGCACTATAGAATTCTGTTTATGATCATACTATTCTGTCTTGTATGAGAAATACTAGGCATTCTAGTTAATATCTGTTATACATGCTGTATGGGGATGATGGTACCTGGTGTTGAAATGTACTATGGATGATGGATGATGGATGCTGATGGATACTAGGGTCAATGCATGGGGGATGGGGTCTTTTGTCTTGCAGGGATATATTTCTTCATTTGAGTTGCCCATTTCTCCCAAAGTGTCGATTCACTTCCGTTTCGGTTGAGAAATGGCACTCCTAGGTCAAAAAATTAGCAAAGGTCATGCCAAATTTTTCGGCCGAGATTTGTGCTAACTTTTTGCCTCTTTTAAATAGAGTAGTGCAAACATGTCGGGCAACAAGGGGTCTGGCCCTTCTAAGCACATGATCAGCGTCGAAGAACAAGCTAGACAGGCCAACCAGCCATTCTGGCAGGGGTCCCAACAGGAGGAGGAGGAGGAGGCGATGAGGATGACACTACCACCGAAGGAGGAGGCGACCGTCGCCAGAGCTGCTAGGGCCAATGAGGGCGGAGATCCTGATTACCAGGGGGACGAACACGACTACGATGGAACTAGTGAAGGCGGCGGCGAAGAGGATGACACCACCGATGGTGGCGAGCGCACGGATGGCGGTAGCGGCAAGCCGGCCGCTTCTCTGAAGAATAAGAAGAAGGAGCAGAAGGAGAAAAAGGTGCCAGTGCTTGCCACCATCTGCAATGAGTTCACTGAGGTCACAGAAAGTGGACTACCCATTGCGCCAGAGGATATTGCTAAAGGCTACGGCCTGCAACTCAGGTGCATCGTCCGGGAAAGCATGTCGATCAACACGAAGTACATCAGACATGCTGACCATGCAGCTTTGGTCGATAACCTCCTTAAGAAGCTTCACAAGCGATACAGATTCCTAGAGCAGTTTAGAAACCTCGAGAGAAAGAACCCGGTGAACAAACTAGCCCTCACGAAGATGAGCAACGCCTTGAGCAGCTGGAAAACCCGGGTGAAGAATAACATTGACGAAGGTGAAAGCTGGGAGGTTATTAGTAAGAAAAATCTGATGCCCGACGAAGAGGAGTTTAGGATATTCAAGGCGGATATAGCTACCGCTGATGCTATAAAATGGACTCAATGGGGAAGGAGTATGCAGGAACAGAACATAGGTAACCACCGCCTTGGAAGCGGCGGTTACAGGGGGAAACAGGCCATTTGGGACAAGGAGGATACCGAGCTTGAACGCCTTGTTAAAGACAACCCTTGGCTTAAAATCACGGACTTGTAGCTTAGGCAATTTGTTCGGGCCCGCTACTACCTGGACAAGGAAACATGGGAGTTCATCACCGACGATCTGGAGGTGAAGGCATTCAAGAAGAAGCTGGTAAGGAATTTATCGCCGATCTCAAGTCTATTGTGTTCTAATTAAGATAATGAAGTCAAGAATCTAAATGGGTTCACCTTTCCTTGTCTCTGTAGGAGGATGAACTGAACGCTACTGCCATAGAGTCATCCCAGGATTCGACGGAGCCGTGGGACACGGTTTTCAACAGGGCGACCAATGCTTACAAGAGGAGGGACAAGGGGTTGCCGCCGTCCTCCGCTGGCCGTGTGTCCGGCTTCGGTACGAGCATGAAGTTCAAGGAGTACTAAAAAGAGGACGCCAAGAAAAGAAGGGAGAGGAAGAACCAGGATAAAGCCGCTGTTGCAGAGCTGAAGATGAAGGTGCAGACACTAGAGGAGAAGGCGGTGGACGAGAAAACAGTGGACAAGTTAGTGGAAGAGAAGCTCCGCTCGATGATCCCCCCTGAGTTTTTCGAGGGGCTTATTGCTGGGAATGCGGGAGATCGACAGGGGCTGATACATCTGCCTAGCTTAAGCGGCAGCAACTCGGGCATCAATGTTACCGTGTCGCCGGACCTGGTGACCCTGCCGGCCGTCAATGTCGGGACGTAGCCGCTCGTTTTGGTCACACCGACTCCCCTCCCGCCAAAGATACCAATAAGGCGCATCCAACGACGGTGGTGCTTCGTGAGGCACCCGAGCGGGAGATTGCAGATGATGATAGGCCGGCCGCCGGCATCGGCCGTGTCTCTACATTAGCCGAGATCCACGCCATCACCAAGGTAACTAATTAGTTACTACACGTCATCTCCTTTATGCCTTTGATGCATGACTATTGCCATCTCATGACGCCCAACAACATGTTTTTGCCTCAGGACACTTCTTGCGTACTCCTGCTTAAAGATGTTGGCGGTGAGTTGAAGGATGTTGCCAAGGGCACTCTTATACAACTGGCGAGCCGCACGATGCACAACAATCCAATGGATGATGACGTGATGAGGGTCAGGTTGGCTCGGCTGTTGCCAGGGTGCGACGACATGGACCCCCTTTCAACCTCAGGGAGCCGACGAACACAAGACCCTTGGGGAATGCTACAACTGGCCCTTGACATGGCCGAAGACCCAGATTCGTCTTGCGGGGGGGGAGCACCGACACCACCTCTCGACCGATCATCGCCCGGCCACCACCTCGGAAGCCAGTAGCCGCCGTTGTCGCCACCACCAGCCGTCACCATCAACTCTTGGCAGCGTGTGCACCGCCACATGGCAAAGACGCAGCCGCAACCGCCGCCTTCGCTACCACCACCACCACATGATGGCACCCATGAAGATGATGATGAATTGGTCAACGTTGACGACTTCATCAACACCGGCGCCGCCAAAGGATTGTATATGCCTTCTGTGGATGAAGAACCCTCCGCAGCTCGCGACGACCATCAAGCTGGTCGGCCCAATACATGCACGCAGCGCCTGGTCTTCCATGGTATTTCTCAAGAGACGCCTCCGGCCACCGATCCACCACAAGAGAAACCGGGATTGGTTTTCAGCCCCAACACACTCGAAGGCGATCGATGAGCAGATGGCGATGGCGACCTTGTTGTGAAGAAGAAGCACTACAGGAAGAGAGGTAATAAAAATAATAAGAAGGGTGCGAGCCAGCCTCTTCCAAAGAGGATCCGGGGTCAGGACGCCATCGTCGTACCATCCACACAATTTGGCTTGCTCCGAGTGCATGTAGCTGGTGATCCGATATTGACTCCGGATATGATCCACATTGCGGTTGGAGCCATGTTAACTTTGCACGAGGGTGTCAAGACACTAGAGGCCCTCCTTCTTAAAGACGAAGATCCAAATTACCCGGTTTTCATGGCCAAGGTGCCATTGGATGTGGGCTTCATCGATGAACCCCCTGTGGATATATTCTTCATAGCGTTCGAGGACATATTCAAGATGTTTCTCACGAAACGGCTGGACTATAACTTATCCGCTACTCGCCAATCTGGGCGCTAACGATCAAGAGAGAAAGTACCCCAGAAATCGCGATAGTGGATCCCTACTACATGCGGGACAGCCAGTTGGTCGAAGGATCAGAGACATGGACCAAGGCGACGGCGTACCTCGAGAAGTTCATGGTGGACAACAAGAGGAAGGGCACACTTCTTTTGCCTTTCTTTCCCGAGTAAGTACACACACTCGCTCATTGCCACCGTAACTTATGCATTTCTTATAGATTTCTTTCCTTTGCTCCTTTTCCGTTCCAATTGTGTTGCGCAGAGACAAATACTGCACACTCATCGTCCTTGCCCTGAGGTATTCGCTAGCCACGTATTTCGACTCGGGGAGTTTGACGAAGAAGAAAGACTACACCAGAATAAGGGGTGTTCTCAATGAGGCTCTCGAGGGCTACACCAAGAAGGGATGCACCTTCGTAGATAAGGGGGAATGTATCAAGGATGGAAAACACATGTTCAAGCACGTGCTCGACTTCCCCTGCGTCAAGCAGTCGACTACTGGTGCCAAGGAGGCCTTCTACGTCCTCCATCACCTTAAAGGCTATGTTCGGGATTGCCATAACCTAACGCTGCCATCTAGTCTCCGAGGATGGGCCTATACTTTGGCAAAAATCGACGATGCTGATCTTAGAGAAGACTTCCATCGCATTAAGATGAAGTTGTCACAAATCATCATTGAAGATGTCAACACAAGGGGCTGAACCATCCAAATAATATTAGCAGGCTTCCACACCTTAGCATTTAAGAGTTCACAAAAAGATCACTCTCAATATGATGTAAAAGTATCCAGTTCAACCGAATGAGTTAGGGAGGTTTTCCCAAGTGTTTTTGGATTAACATATTCACTTGGGATTTAAAATCTCAAATGCTTCTTTGTCATACTACAATATAGTGGTGTATGCCTATTTTCTCTTTGCACATTCGCTCTTTTTCTTCTTTCTTTTCTTCTCTTCTTTATATCTATGCTCACACTTTTGTTTAAGTGATGTGCAAAGGAGCTAGCCATACATTCCACTTCATGTAGGAATTCAAAGTTTAATGATCTAAATTACCAAATTCCAATTGTATATGAAGCAATCTTTATTGCTTGAATATTCTACCTCGTCTCCTCACTCTAATTTGATAGCACTTTTAATTTTACTTTGTTCAAGGTTTCTTCTTCAACTTAACTGATTAGATAATTTTTCTTTGTAAATCAAACCATGAAATTACAACATATTGACCAAATTATCTTTGTGTGTTCCGTTAATACCAACAGTGTGGAAGACTCCTATTGCTATCATCAAGTGCATGTAAAATTATACTCAAGCCATTCATATATCCAATAGGACAAGCACAAACTCAATAATGCTTCATACAAGATAATAAACTCGGAATTTCACAAATGGGATCGACTATTCCTTAAGGGAATTCTAATGATGCAAACTTTATTCCTAATTTGAACTAATGAAAAACTAAAATAGTAATGTAAAACTTATAAGATAGATTACAAGGTCTTAAAGATCTTCCCAAGCTTGGAATCAAGCCAGGCGGGATCAAATAATCCCTTGCGATTATTTGATACCGTGATTATTGTAGAACACTATGGCACCATGGCATGTAACACCACGGTGCGTAGATTCTTGTTGGTATCCTCCAGAGCAGTGATGCGGCTATAGCACCTGCGCAAATCAGATTGCAAAGTGTCCACTTTATCTGCGAGCTTAGTCACCAATGGGAGAAGATCATCCTTCTTCTCTATCTCCTTGAGACGGTGACAGACTTCAACGCGATGGAGTAGCTCTTGCTTCTGATATATCTCCAGCACTCGCACGCGGTCCTTGGTCCTGGGAACAACTTCTTCTGCCTCATCCATAATTGATGGATCGGGGAAGTGGAAACCTTTCCTCCACTCTTCTTAAGGCTTCACTCTCATACGAGCACTAACGGTAGGCTTCAAGAGTGGCACCTTCGCTCCCTTGCTAGCACCTGCACAATTATTAGGTAATTCCTTATGCTTGTGCGGCCTGGGGTCCGTGGCGATGAACTTGTCCGTCTCCACGCGCCCTTTTCCATGCGGCTTGTGATCTTCTCTCTCCAGTTGAGCTCTCTTCATTGCCGCCCAGTTGATCTCCGGGGGATCATAGACATCATGGTAGATGTAGATGTCACTCCAATCTTCATCACAATCATTGTTGCAGAAGCTTGGCTTGATGTACTCCTTGTACCCCGGGCTAAACCTCTGCACCTCCTCGTTGTCGTCCTCCATGGACGGGCTGCTAGAGCGGTCCCTGGAAGGAGCAATGAGACCCAAGGGTTTTCCACGGCCTGGGACGGGATAGAGCATGGCTGGATTGTTTCCTGGTGATTATGATTTAGAGAGAAACACAATGGAAGTATATAAGGGGGGTTAGAGGTTGGTAAAACTCACAAGAAACACCAAATGCACGCCCAAGAAAAGAATATTAATGAAACAGGGAAAGAAATCACGGATTTGGAGGAGTCCTGCCGGGTAACGACCAACTATACGGGCATGACCCGTATAGCTCCGGCCGTATAGTTGGTTCTGGACAGATATTTCCAAATATCTCGAGTCCAGGTCGATTAAGTTACGACTCAGAACCGGCAAAACTATTTTTGAATGAAAAGAATAGAAAATGTTTGAGAGTTTAACGACCAACTATACGGTGGGAATTAATTTTTTGACCATATAGTTGCGACCGTATAGATCCAGACATCGAAAATCGAAAATGTCTAAGAGTTTAACGACCAACTATATGGCGGGAATTAATTTTCCGGCCGTATAGTTGCGACCATATAGTTTCCAGACATCGAAAACAATTCCGTGAAGAAGATACATAAGGTTTAACGACCAACTATACGGAGGGAGATTTTTCTCCGGCTGTATAGTTGCGACCGTATAGTTGGTAAAAACATTTAGAAACTTCAGAAAAACATGAGGAATTCAAAGGCAAAAATTTCAGAAGTAAAATTTGTGAAAATAGATCACTTATTTGAGTAAGAACGCTTACCTTGCACTTACCGCTTACTTAGTCGGGGATGACAAGCTCCTCCAACAACAAAGACTTCTTCTCTTTTGGAGGAATTGACCTTAGTTCATTTAATAATTCTCGTAAATGAAAATCACCAGGACTAAAGTTCCTCTCAATAAGATTGGTGTCTTGCTAGGAAAATATGGACACTGCATCCAACATATTTATTTCTTGCCTCTGCATAATCTACAACTCAAATTCTTGAAGTAAAAGGATCCAATGGATGAGTCATGGCTTATGATTTTTCCTCTCAAGGAGTTCTTTTAAACCATCACGATCCGTATGAACTCTTACTTTTGCATCAACTATATAAGAACAAAATTTATCGCAAGAGAAAAATAGAGCAAAAAGTTCCCTTTCTTCCTTAGGATAATTCTTTTGAGCACTATTAAGAGTTCTACTAGCATGATGTATAATATTAAATCTGCGACCTATATGTTGTCCCAGAGTTACTCCTACAACATCATCACTAGCTTCACATATTAAGTCAAAAGTCATATCCTAGATAGGTGGTTTAATCATAGGAGCATGGGATAAAGCATATTTAAGTTTACCAAAGGCTACAAGACATTTATCATCAAAATTAAATCTTACTCCCTTTTGTAGAAGGTTAGTCAAAGGTTTAGATATTCTAGAGAAATTCCTAGTGAACCTTCTATAAAAACCCACATGACCAAGAAAACTTCTTATTCCTTTTATATACCTAGGTTGTGGCATTCTCTCTATGGCCTCAACCTTAGCTCTATCCACTTCAATTCCCTTACTTGATACCTTATGTCCAAGGACTATACCTTCTTTGACCATAAAATGGCACTTCTCCTAGTTTAGGACAAGATTGGTTTCTTCGCAATGCTGCAAAACTCTTTTGAGATTATCCAAGCAACTAGTAAACGAAGTTCCATAGACAAAAAAGTCATCCATAAATACTTCCATTATCAGTTCTATAAAATCCGCAAAAATAGCAATCATGCATCTTTGAAAAGTAGCTGGACCATTACATAAACCAAAAGGCATACGACGGTAAGCATGTAAACCATAAGGACTAATGAAAGTTGTTTTAAGTTTGTCATCGGGATGAACAACTATTTGAGAAAAATCAGAGCATCCGTCCAAGTAGCAAAAATGAGTGTGGTTTGCTAACCTCTCTAAAGTTTGATCTATGAATGGTAAAGGATAGTGATATTTCCTAGTTTCTTTGTTCAATTTCCTGAAATCTATACACATCCTATGTCCAACAATAGTTCTAGTAGGTATCAATTCATTGTTTTCATTAGGAACAACAGTAAAACCACCCTTCTTAGGGACACAATGAATAGGACTTACCCATTCACTTTCTTTTACAGGATAGATTATACCTGCGTCTGGTAGGCGTACTATTTATTTTTTTACCATTTCCTTCATTTCGGGCTTTAGTCGTCTATTAAATTTCGCAACTGGTTTAGCACCTTCCTCCATGAATATTCAATGGACGGTTATCATGCGACTAATGCCCTTCAAATCATCCATTGAGTACACAAAGGCCTTGCGATGCTCCTTAAATATTTTCATGAGTTCTTCTTCTTCATCTCCTGAAAGTTTAGCACTAATAATAACAAGAAATTTTATATTGTATCATCTAAAAATCTGTATTTAAGATTATCTGGTAGAGTCTTCAATTCTGGGGGTGGTAATTCCTCGTCCCCTCTCTTTTCTGGTTCTTCGAAAGCCTCTTAGTTGGAGGCCCTGTAATGGGAAGTGAATTGAATTCACCTTCTAATTCTTCTAGGGACCTGTCCTCCATAACTATTTCGTCATAATTTGAGTCTTCATTTATTTCTTATTTTTGATCACTAAAGAAGAGAGCTGCCATTTCCTCAATAGTTTTATCTTTCTCTTCTTCTTGTATTTGTAGAGGTCTGTCTTTAAATTTGGAAAAGTGGAATTCTTTTTCCGCTTCCCCAAGCTTAAGAGACATAATCTCTTTTTTGAAATAACAATTGGCACCTACATCACTCAAAAAAGTTTCTTCCAAAGATAATCAGGCAAAGAGTGTCAGCTGGCATATCTACAACTACAAAATCAATAGGAAAGTTTTTATTGCCAATTGTGATAGTTGCATCTTCAACTACTCCCATTGGAATTCTAAGAGTTTTATTGGCTAACATGATCGTCATATCAGTATTTTCAATCATAGCCAGTTCTATTTCTTCTTTTATTTCTAGATAGATATCATAAGCTATAACATTAACTTTGGTGCCAAGATCACATAAACCATAATGCGAGGTCTCTTTAAATATGCAGGGAAGAATAGGCTTACCCACATCTTTTACCTTTGTTTTACCTTCAACCAATACGGAAGTCTCTTTATCAAGTTCAACTATGTTAGAATGTGCATACATAGCCTCAATTGCTTCACTGGTTACCTCTTCATCTTTGGTTTCTTCTAGATGTTCCTCAACTTCTGGCATACTTACTTCTTCCTTCCTCTCATGTACTGCTTTAACCTATTCATATTCAAAAATATGCTTATGTGTAGTGTTAGGGAAAGGTATCTCATATGTTGGTTCTAGGGAGGCCAGTGTTGCTTTAACTTCTCTTTTCTTCTCAGGTTCGGGTGGTGGATCATACTTGACCAAACCCTATTTTGGAGTTTTGATGTGTTCTGTAAAAGCTTTAACAACATGCAAAACAAGATCTGAATCCAAATAAAGTTCTTTACACAATTCTTTAACATGGACCTTTTTATTATAGTCATGAATACAATCATAATATATTTTCTATGCCTCCTTCGCTTCCTAGACCAAAATTCCATGAAACTCTATGATCGCGAATTCTATTAAGTAAAGCCCAGGCTTTAGTTACTGGAAGATTCATAAAGGCTCCTTTCACGAAAGAGTCTAGTTCAATTTTATTAGGTTCAATTAAACCGCCATAAAAGATATGCAATAAATACCATTCAGGCAAATCATGATGAGGACATAAATTAAGTAAATCTTTAAATCTGATATAAGCTCTTACTAGTCCTTCATTAGGACGGTTCCTCCAAGTAATTATAAGACGCCTGATTCCAAAAGATTTTGATAATGGATAATATTTTGCTAGAAACTCACAGGCTAAATTATCCCAAGTAGTAGTGGCTTCTGGGGGTAGAGATCTATACCATGAGAGAGCTGTACTAGTCAAGGTTTGACTAAAAAGTTTAACCCTTACCTCATTAGCAGTATATCCTAGTAATTGGAAAGTGCCACATATATCTTTGAAACATGCAATATGCTCATATGGATCAGGATCTTTTTCATCTCCAGCAAATTTCATCTTGTGTAGAATACCAAGTAGTAGAGGATTTATTTCAAACCCCCTTGGTGGAAACCTGTAACTCAAAACAAAACCTAGCACAACAAAAATAAATAAGCAAAAACTAAAAGACCTACAATGCTTAGCTCCCCGGCAACAGCGCCAGAAAATAGCTTGATGACTGCAAGTGCACAGATCGTTTGTAGATAGTTTCGAAGTAAAGATATCGATCCCATAGGGAGAAGGAGTCTGAAGTCTAATAACTCTTGAATTAAATACTGAAATAGAAATGCTAAATAAAGTTCTAAGTAACAAGATAAAAATGTGAGTATTGTGTTAAAAGGTGTTTTTGGGTTTTTGGTATAAGAGAACAATAAGTAAAGTAAACAACTGAACACATAAAGTAAGTATCGCGTATGTAAAAGAGATTTGAAACTACAATGGGGAAAAGCGTTCTCAGGGAGTAGCGGATACTCCTCTAGCATTACAAAGAGCTAAGGTAAAGATTATTATCATGAACATTCTCAACTATGTATGTGTGGGAGGAACTCCGTATTTGGACAAATAGGAAGCAACCACTTCTCACATCATCCTCATAACCACATCATACAGCAATCGACATCAACCGAATTGCTATGCTATTAAGGGACTTAATCCCGTAGGATGTATCCCATGGCATGGATAGTGTTTCATCAGTTTCCTCGGTTCCCAAGTTGATACGTGAGGAGTGCCAACAGCTTTATATTCACTGTAAGTGCTAACACACCTCCGTCTACCAAAAAGTAGTTCCCTCCATCAAGTCCCCATAAGAGGTAAATATTGAGAGGTCGACTTCTCTCAATATCAAGATGAAGACAATCTAATACATGGTCATAGTGATGAATATCATAATAAACTATCTTATTTCAATCTCATACTAGGGTTTCTCCATCTCCCCAAGAACTAATGATCTACTCATACATGGAGGCAATCAACATCATGGCAATAGCAATGGAATCTATCATAGATGAATAGTACTTGTATAAATCCACAACGAGTATGGAACTTACAACAAGATCTAGACAAGATGTAGATGGGATGGACGGAGATGGTGGTGATGCAGCGGTTGATGATGAAGATCGATGCCTAAGCCTCCCGGATCTACACTGGGCAAAGATGGATCCCCAGTGGATGAGTTCCCCCTCCAGATGACTTCCGGAGGTGAGGTTTCAGCGATTTCTGGTTGTTCTGTGTGTCGTCTCTCTGATCCAGTTGCACGGGGTGAAACTATTTGAGGATGTGGTGGGGGCGCCAACTATACGTCCAAAAAATTATTCCCGCCGTATAGTTGGTCGTTAAACCGTCTATAAGCCTCTATCGCTTCGGGTTTTCTTCTGGTGTTATTGATATTTCCCAACTAAGCGATTTACATTGTTTTTGACTCCTTTTCTCCCCAATACAACTGCTCCAAGAATTGTGTCTATTGTACCCATCATATGTCCTGATCCTGGCGAAAATAGACATAAAATGTGCGTGCGAACGCCGTAAAATACCAAGATCCTACAACTATAGTGCAAAATAATAATATAAAACATGATGCAAATATGCACTCATGAAGCACCCTCATCCCTATCATGTCAAATGGCTTGATAACAATGGAGCACTCAAGATAACATGCAAAGTCAACATCTCCTTCAAGATTGGCCCATATGAAGACACTGTCGAGTGTGATGTTGTGAAAATGTACATATGGCACATGCTACTTGGGAGACCATGGCAATACGATAGAAGAGCCATACATCATGGTTCCACTAACCAATACTCCTTCAAGTGAAACAACAAGACATTCGTGCTCCAACCCATGACGCCAAGCCAAGTTATCGCATCCAACCTGACATCCGTGAACAAGATAAAGCAAGCTAAGGACCCATGTGAGATGAGTGGTGAGAGAGTGAACCACCATCAAAAGAGTGAGTGCCACCAGCCAAAAATGATTGGAACAATCATGAGTGCCATGATGCAATCCACCAAATGTGAGAATAGAGATTTGAGTGTGACCCATACTAACAATCCATCATACAATTCTCTCTCTTTGTTGTCGGTTTTGCAAGGTACCCAAGATGTACCACCACATCCAAGGATCATGCTACAAGTTCTCTAACCACAACATGATGACAAGAAGTACCAAAAGCTCTTCAACATGTTCGAGAATGGCTTCGATACCGGTGATCCGTCCATGTCTAAGCACAAGGCCAGGGGCGCACATCCTTCCTTGCATGATGAAAGAACATCATCGAGGTTGACTCGTTTTCAAGCGGGGGGAGATGATACAGCCGAACATATGGCGTTCACCATTGGTCCAATCATGCCACACTAACCATCACTCCAAAGGTGAATTCCTTCCATACCTCGCCTTTTGTTGGTTATTATGCAAATGGGATCCTACTTAAGACAAATGCCCATGATATGACTAGGTCCATGACCATGATGCCAAGAGAAAGCGACAAGGATGAACCTGGAGCCAAGACACCCAAGCAAGAAGCCTAGAAGAGAAGATGCAAGAAGCTGTTGGAGCAAGACCGGAGTCTTTGCCCCTGGACCCCGGAGTCTCCGGCCCGGACTCCGGGAAAGACCCCGCCCCTCTGCCTAGAGTGTTCAGTACACCCCTCCGGAGACTAAGCCGGAGAACCACGTCCACCACGGAGTCTCCGCCGCCCCTGGAGTCTCCGGCCTCTCCACCCCGGAGTCTCCGACCTGCTGCACTAGAGTCTCCGCCCCCATGTCTCCGGACTGGACTCGGGACCCTCATGGAATGGTCTCTGCATGCCACCCCAGAGACTCGGCCGGAGTCTGGAGACCACCCCGGAGTCTCCAGCCCTCAGACCCCGGAGTCTCCGATGTAAGTGAAATGGGCCTGCGTGCTTTGAGTTGGGCTTGGCCCATGTAATGCCCCCCCCAAACTACCCGTTATGCCTAAATTACCCTTAGCTCGTGGTTAGCCGATATATGTCAACACCCGAATTTTTAATCCTAGATGCCTGTTATGCCATACCTCGCAAACCTAGGATTACCATTTTTGCGAGACATAACAGATTGATATCATAGTACACCATCCATTACAAACCATAATAAGGTCTTACAAATAAAGGATCTCATGATCTAGTCTTAATACAAATCAAGTAGTGGAAATTAAACGTAGTAGGGGCTCCATCTTTAGGGTCACAAGCAATGCTGACGATGGGAGATGATCCTAGTTGTCGTAGACCTCCCGCTGTCCATCATCCTGGTAGTCCTCCTCATAGTCTGGCCACGGGAATAGCCAGGGACAAAGCCATGAGTACTCTTTAAGTACTCGCAAACTATCACTAACAAGTAATGTAGTTCTAGTAGGAATCTTAAGCTCTAGGTTTGTTTGCAAAAAGCCAGGTTTATCTAAACTGAGTTTAGAAGTAAAGAAAACTAAGTTAAGGTTCTAAATCACTTAAGTGGGAACCTAGCTTTCATGTTCACAACCCTGTTGTGGTCAAGTCAAAATCATAGTTCAATTCACAAGTCATTTTGAAAACATCTGACCACGGAACAGTATGGCCACTCCAACTGTCCATGACCGTGGACACGGCTATTCCAATAGTTTGACACTCTGCAGAGGTGGTACACTTTCACCACAAAATTCGATACATCCGTCAGGGATAACCCTGAATCATCATACTTAGTATGTGGATAATCAATCATAACCTTTCAATTACACACTCTAGTATAGGCACCTCCCCTATGATCTTGGCCTCCCAGCCATGACCATCTGCCATCCTGGGCACTGCATAGGTGGAGATTCACACTCACGAGGTAGCCTCAGCTCAACCTCTTCCGTGAGGGAACCCATACTAAGGCATATAAACTTCCAGCTAAGCCCTACCCAATTCGGGTATTGTGGTTGTACGGTAAAATTGGAATGGTATCGCATCCGAACCCAACCATCAGTTTTTATAAAGGGCTAAGGCTCATGCCTCAACATTTTCATCATCAAATCCTTTTGTGTCCATAACACATGTCAAAACATTTCAATAGAATGAATCCTCATTACAAGGTTTTCATAATCATTTTCACCAAGTATTCCCATCTAAAGTGATCAATTTTTATGCTTAGCACTAGCCACTAAAGTTGAGGGTATTCACTAATGAGGGGTGCTAATCAAGTGTAACTATCCAACTCTAATCTCATGCCTTGGAATGACATCCAAGTATAACTAGTTAGGCCTAGTTTTATACTCTTTATGATATCTATACTATTTTTCCAAATACTCACAAAGCACTAACTAAAAGTACAGAACTTTGGTAAAGTAAAAGAATAAAGCTTGCAAGTAAAACTTGGGATTGGTATAATCAAACTTCTATAACCAAGCATGCCTAATGCATTTTGCTTAAGTTATACAGTTTGCAAGTATTAGCTTGCATAGTTCTAGCTTTCATAGTTAAGAAAACTTGCAATTGTTAGCTTGCCTTGAGTAGAGCAGTGGTTGAAGTTTTCTTCTTCTTGGTAGTACTCCTCCTCCTCGTATGCCGGGTCGGTACTATCGTCTATAAATGAATTTGTAGTACACAATCACCAAACAATACTTAACTAATTCTATTTAGCACACTAAGTCTCACACTTGATGACCTAGCATCATCACAATCATCACATGAATTAAAGACTTAATCTTATTTATCTTATTTTAGAAAAGTAATTTCTACTCATTGAAAATAATTAAGATTTAATATTCTCCAATTAAAATATGGGATCATGTTGACACATGTCATCACCACATATTCTAATACATGGAAATGTGATTTAAAGTGGTGGTCATATTTAATAAAGTTTAAGATTATCATTTAATAGAATTAAAGTAACTAGAAATGCCTATATAGCATTCTTTTGGTACTGATCCAATGTCACTGCATGTAAACCTAAATATTTTTACATATGTAGATAGATCTGATCAAATGTGATTTTTGAGAGTCGGAATCAACTCAAAATCATTTATGGTTGATTTTTGAAAAATGTTTGAAGTTGAAAAAGTCTTTGTCTTATTATTTTTGGTATAGGTGATCTCTAACTCCAATTGATTTAAATACAACGGGCTTGGATAGATAATTTAAATATCTTTCTAACAAAATTGGAATCATGCAATTTGGTTCAGTGAATCTCTTTGAATTGATTTTTGAATCTACTGACAGAATGTGGTTTTAACTAAATTGGAAAATAACTACTTGAATTCACAGGCCTGTGCGGGAAACTAAACGGGCCGGCCCATCTGCACAACACAGTGCAGAGGGCTACTGACAGCAGGATGTCCCACTAGTCAGCGACTTAGTCTAACCGAAATGGTATCGTGCATTCTAGGCCATACGATTAGAAGACGATCCAACGGCTGGAGTTCATCGTCGACGACAAACAGCTCCGGTGAGGATTTAAACCCTAACACAGCAGTGGGGGTCGTGTGAGGCTCACCAGGGCTCCAGCGAGGGTGGGCGATGGGGGCGAACGACATGGTCGACAATGGCGGTTCGAACGATGGTCGTGGCAGCTCCTAGGGCGGCTCCAATCGATGTCGCCCTTCTCCTTCTACAGCGGCGGGCTCCGGCCAAATTCCGGCAAAGCGGCGCTTGCCTTGCTCCGGGGAGAAGTGTAGGAGGGTCTATGAAGAGTGGGGAGTGAGGTGGTGTGCAGAATTGAGGCGGAGAGGGCCTCTATTTATACACCGATGAGGAGACCGAGCAGGATGGGCTGGCATCTCCGGCGAGGGCGGTACAGCGAGCTAACAGCGTGGCTATGGGTAGAGGAGGTGTGGTGCTCCCTGGCGGTTATTACTGGCGTAATGGCGTGGCACGGGGTGGTCTAGGTTGGTCGGGCATGTGCGACGCTCTACGCGGAACCGCTGCGTGGCGTAACGGGGTGTCTGGGAGCTAGCTATGATCATGTCGAGTTAGTGCACGCAAGGTGAGGGTGAGGCGCGGCGCGGGCAAGCTGGTCGGCTGCGGCGCTCTGGCACGCTCTCGGCACGGCGCAAAGAGATTGGGCACGGCGCTGCTGGGGTGGTCCAGGGCCTGGCTATGATCGAGGGCTGGACAGGGGGTGGCGGTGGATGGTCGCATGCCTGCTGGTCATCGTGGGAGAGGGCGGCGTGGTCTCTGGTGCTCTATCCACGGTCGGCCGATGAGGCTAGCTTCGAGCGACGACGCACTAGTGCAAAACGGCTAAGGGGGAGCGTGTCTGGTGCTGCTAGAGACTGGGGGAGATAGGGGGAGTGTAATTGGGGCATTTGGTCTAGTCATGAATGCTCCAAACAGTGAAGTTAGGCAGGATTAGATTAGTGTCTGCCAGGTGTTTGATTAAATGGCCGAAAGAACTTAAGTTTGAAAATTTTGAATGAAATTTGGTGAGTGTTTGGATCTTATACTTGAGTGTCTATGGTTGCTTGGAAAAGGTAAGGTGAATTGATTTAGTTGGTTTTTGCAAAATGGTGATCTTACCATATGAACTAGATTCAAATTTGAACTGTCCATTAAATATATTTGAAAATAGTTTATGTGGGTTTGTAAAGTGGGCCTTGGTTCACTTTTACTTGGTCTAGCTAGGGGTGAAAACAAGTGGGATTGTTTCTGTTAGAATTTCTTTTCTTGGAACACTCAAAGTGGCCTAGTGGTTAACTTTGGTCAAAATGACAATTTGCTTAATTAATTCATATTTGATTTCTTTTCCTTTTGATTTTGTTTGTAATTGGCCTAGATGATGCAGTATTCATCTTTAAACCATTTCTCAACATTTGTAGCAATCAAACATGGCATTTTCAATCAATCATACACTAATGCAAAACACACATGCATTCATATATATTTTTGGAATAAAAGTTTTTGTTAACCCTAAACTTGGGTGATTAGAACTTGATAAACTTGATTACTATTTTTGGGGTGTTACAAACCTTCCCTCCTTAAACAAAATCTCATCCTGAGATTTAAGAAAAACTAGGAACTAAGGAGATTTGGAAACTCAGTCCTAATGTAATATTCTTGCTCCCAAGTAGCTTCTTCTTCGGTATGGTTGCTCCATTGGATCTTGAGAAACTTGATACTCCGGGTCCTGGTGGTTCTGAAGGCTTCTTCCAAAATACGAATGGGTACTTCCCGATACGTCAGATCCTTATTGATATCTATGGCTTAGTGACCGATGTTCTCGAACACTTCGGTCTTCTCCGAAACTTCTAGGCATTTGCGAAGTAACGAGATATGGAACACATCATGGATGGCTGGCATCTCCTCTGGCAGTTCCAGTTGATATGATACTTCTCCTCGGTGATTCAAAATCTTGAAGGGTCCAATATATCTAGGGGCTAACTTCCCTTTCAGTTGAAAACGTTGCATTCCCTTCAAAGGTGATACTTTGAGATACAAAAAATCTCCAACATTGAAGGCCAGGTCTCGACGTCTCTTGTCAGCATAACTCTTCTGTCTGGATTGGGCGGTCTTGAGGTGTTCACGGACTTTTTGAACCTTCTCTTCGGCTTCTCGTAGGATGTCGGGTCCGAAAATCTGAGTCTCTCCTACTTGCGACCAGTTCAAGGGTGTACGACACTTTCTTCCATATAGAAATTCAAATGGGGCCATTTGCAAACTGTCTTGATAACTGTTGTTATATGAGAATTCTGCGAAAGGCAGACAATCTTCCCATTTTGATCCATATTCTAGCACACAAGCTCTCAACATATCTTCTAATATTTGGGTGACTCTTTCGGTTTGTCCATCGGTTTGCGGGTGATAAGTTGTGCTGAAATTCAGCTTGGTTCCTAATCCTTCTTGGACTTTTTGCCAAAATCTTGAGGTAAATTCGGTTCCTCGATCTGACACTATGGTCTTAGGGTTCCATGCAAACTAACGATTCTAGTAATGTACAACTGATGACCCACAAGTATAGGGGGTGTATCGCAGTATTTTCGATAAGTAAGAGTGTCGAACCCAACAAGGAGCAGAAGGTGTTGGCGAATGGCTTGGAGCAGGAATTCTCTGTAAATACTTAGCAAACGGATTTTTAGGGGTTTTTGATAATGCAGGTAAATAAAGTACGAGTAAATAAAACACAATAATAATAAATGCAGCAAGTGGCCCAATCCTTTCTTTAGCAAAGGACAAGCCAGTTGTATTACTTAAGATGACCAAACGTTCTCGAGGACACACGGGAATATCGTCAAGTGCTTTCGCTTCATATAGTTGATTAATATTCTTTAGTTTGCTAAGTGTTGTGTGGGTGAACCTGTGCTAATGTACTGACCTTCCTAGGACTAATACATACTTGTGATTATACCCCTTGCAAGCATCCGCAAGTACAAGAAAGTAATTAAGGTAGAAACCTAACCATAGCTTTAAACTCTAAGACCCTGACATCCATTGTGCAAAGGTTTCCTAACGGGGGTTCAGGTTTCTGTCACTCCGGCAACCCCTACGATTAGTAGCCAAATACACAATGCATTCCCCTAGGCCCATATAGGTGAAGTGTCATGTAGTCGACATTCACATGACACCACTAGAAGAAATACACCACAACTTAAATATCAAACTATTGAATGTTTCTAAACATAATTCCACTACTAACAACATGACTTCTCCCATGTCCTAAAGAACTAAACGAACTACTCACAAGACATCATATGGATCAAGATCAGAGATGATATAATGATATGTAACAATCTGAACATAAATGATATGGGTCACTCAATAGCATCAACTACAAGGAGTAATCAACACCGGGAAAGTTTCCCCTAAGAACTATGCAAGCTCAACCCAATTGTTACAGCGGTATGAAGTGGTGATGATGGTGCTGGTGGAGATGATGATGGTGATGTTGATGATCCCGATGAAGTCTAGCTTGATGGTGGTGTTGATGGCGACGATCTCCCCTCTCCGAGAAGGAATTCCCCCATCAGAATTATGTCTGCTAGAGAGATCTTTCTCTCTCTCTCTCTGTAGATTTCTGCCTCGTAGAGACGGCGGAATCTTTCTGTAGTCGCTCTCCAGGTTTTAGGGTTTCGAGGGGATAATATACGCCAGAGGGGAGAGCCTGGAGTGGGCCAGGGTGGCCACACCACCTGCTGGCACGACCTAGGGCTGCCCGCGCCATAGGGTGGTGTGGGCCCCCTGGGGCCCATCTCCACTCCCCCTTCTAGCAATCTTCGTCTTCTGGAAAAATAGAATTTTCCATGTATTTTCCTGAATTTTCTGATCTTCGCGAATTTTGCCTCCAAGCAACACCTTTTCCATTAGAATCCTGACTGCAGTGGTCCATGCTCCAAAAGTCATCAACCATGCAAAAACAGATGAAATAACATAAGTATCATCTCTTAATATGAAATATATCAATGAATAGCAGTAAATTATGATATAGAATAGTGATGCAAAATGGACGTATCAACTCCCGCCAAGCTTAGACTTCGCTTGTCCCCAAGCGAAAACTGAGCTCAATAAACATGACCTCAAGTTTATGGAGTGAAGAGTCGATAAAATAATACGGACAAAAAGCATCACATTCATCAATACACAAATCATAATAGAAGACAACTCACTATTATATGACTTAACTTGCAATAAGTAAAGGAAACACAATAAAGATACACAAAGTAAATCATAATTGGTAATGGCAAACTTAGCTCTTGGTCGAAGAATAGTTGACAAATTGCTGGAGTTCACACATAAAGGGTTTTAAATGATAGCTTTCAAAGTAATAAACACTAAGATAAGAGAAATGTCCAAAACAAGGAACATAAGAAACATGATTGAATAAATCATCATATGAATGAATGAAACACAACAACTCAAAATACTTGCTGAGATAGAATGGAATAGGTTTACTGACTCAACTAAAAAGTAAAAGATAGGGCCTTCGCAGAGGGAAACAGGGATTTCAAGTTTCATAAAGAGCTTCCAAAAATTATGGTACTTATTAGCTTTCAGCTCTCATTGCCCCTATCATAGGCATCTTTAGGTGATTAAGGTTAAAGTGATCAAATATGAGGATATGCTTGAAAAGTTGTAAGTTCAAAATCTCATGTCCGTTGAATACGAGGGCCGCTCCTCATGCTACTCAAGTTTAGTTATTTGTAAGTTCTTGCCATAGTAAGTACATGTCTATCCTAGAGAACCGCCAACGGGGTACCCCTTCCCCGATGATATGGAAGAATCCCCATATCAAAATGACAAGGCGAGCATACAACAAGCATCTCAGCAATCTTCTTATTTACCATGGGAAAATGGTGCTTTTTTCTCTCTTTCCTCTTTTCTCAATTCCTTTTTTCTCTTTTCTCAATCTCTATCTCTTTTTTATAAGAAGAATGCTTCATAGGTTGCTCATTATGGTTACGCTGTAGGTTTCCGCCATGATTAGGCATGGATTAGACCGGTGGCCCAGGCGTTTCTCTAACACACATACATAACTCCATGGACAGCATGGTTCTGCTAATGTTGAAAGCGTTCCCCATGACAGCATGGTTCTGCTAATTCACAACTGACAAAGCGCAAGCATATACACAACATAGATGGGCACAATGGTTCAAGTTTATTAAGTGCAAGAAAGTAAAGTGTGCCATCAAGTTCGTGAGAGCTTTAATCACTAATTTTCACATAACAAGTTTAATTCGGAAGGTAGATAAAAACATGAATTTACTTGGAATAGCAATAGTGCTAGTAGGTAAGTATGGTGGACACAAATGGCATAGGGTTTTGGTTTAAGGATTGGATGCACGAGAATCTTTCCCTCTCAGTACAGGTTTTTGGCTAGCAAGGCTGGGTAGCAAGCATAAGAGTTGAAGGAAACAAACAAACATACAAGTGATAAAAACAAACATGAAATCTTCCTTGGAAGCACAAAAGATCTTAACTAGAGAATACTAAACTTATGAGCAAATCAAGAAAGAAAGATGATGAAATTATATTTCTTTAAGAGTACTTTTATCTTTTTCATTCAATTCTCAAAAATAGTGCTGCTACTAACCGAGCCAGGTTTTCCAAAACCAATTAAATTAAGTCAATAATCCCAAAGTGATACTAATACTAACAACAAGATCAATCATATAACATGAATTGAAAACTAATATAAGATATGCAAAAGAGTAAATGATAGAACTTCTCATTAATATTCCATAACAGCAACTCACACCAAGGGATACACATATATCTAACGAGAGGGGGGACACTTCCATAATGCAAACCATCCTACATGATAACTTCTCTGTTCATGATATGACTCTACTAAAAAGGTAAAAAGATAGAAGATAGTGATGTGATACCGCGACACTCCCCCAAGATTGGAACAAATCAAGGGGATGCCAAAACCTGATGACGAATTACTCCTTCGGTAGTGGTGGTGTTCTCTCGATTGGCACGAGGAAATCTTCTAGTATCTTGCGAAGCCTGTTATTCTCCTCTTGAAGCATATCCACCTTCCTCCTCAAGACTCGGTACTTGTCGCAGAACTCATCAGTTACTCATAAAGCTTCCACTGCTACAGGGCAGGAACTGAGATCTAGAGTTGGAGGTATCAGCCCCTTCATGCTTGCTGTCATGTCCTTTACTTCCTCCCCGACATTCCAATCCATGTCTTCGCACTTAGTTGCGATCCTTTCTTGTTTCACCCGTCCCACGAGAGTATCCTGTTCAAGATTGTGATGGAGCTTGCGATGGTGTCACACCTCGTAATCCTTTGAAGATGAATCCCTGAATGACATCTGAGCAAAACAGACCAAAACAAAAGCACAACGAGAACACGATATACAAACCTCGGGGGATCCGGGGGATTATATATTACAAATTTTTACAACAAAAGGAAGGTACTGGGAGAAAACGGGTCGGAGACAGAGGCCGAGGTGGCCACACCACCTCCTGGCGCGGCCAGGGGGGCCGCGCCAGGGGGTGTTGTGAGCCACCCTGGCTCCATTTCCGTCCCTCTTTTGCTTCGTTGCTTTCCTTGTTGGATAAAAACTGCAAAAATATAACTGGACATAATTTTCGCAGAACTTTTCTTACCAGAACTGTTACCTATTCGAAAATGGACTCTTCAGGTCTCTGAATTTGGTCTTTGATGAATTTTTCCAGAGTTAATACTTGAATAGCATCAATATCTTCATTGTAAGAATCTCCAGCAATATAGTGCTTGAGTCGCTGACCATTCACCACTTGTGTAGTGTTATATTTTAAAGAAGAAATTTTTATTGCACCTGAACGATATACTTCTTCGATAACAAAAGGTCCTTCCCATTTTGAAAGTAGTTTCCCTGCAAAAAAATATGAGATGAGACCTATACAATAGAACTTTCTCACCAACATGGAACTCTCCCTTAAGAATTCTCCTGTCATGCCATCTTTTAACTTTTTCCTTAAAGAGTCTAGCATTCTCATATGCTTCACTCCTCCATTCATCCAACGAACTTAAGTCAAACAATCTTTTCTCACCAGCAAGTTTGTAGTCTCTATTAAGTTCTTTCACTACCCAATAAGCTTTGTGTTATAATTCTAAAGGCAGGTGGCAAGCTTTCCCATAAACCATTTTGTAAGGAGACATTCCCATAGGATTTTTATAGGCAGTCTTATAAGCCCATAAAGCATCATTCAACTTTTTAGCCCAATTTTTTCTAGATCTATTAATAATCTTCTGCAAGATGGATTTAATTTATCTATTTGATAACTCTACTTGTCCACTAGTTTGGGGATGATAAGCTGAAGCAATTCTATGATTAACATCTTAGCAAGGGTCTTTCTAAAACCACCATGAATAAAATGAGAACCTCCATCAGTCATAAGATACCTAGGCACTCCAAACCTAGGAAAGATAATATCCTTAAGCATTTTTAAAGAGGTGTCCCCATCAGCACTTTTCGTAGGTATGGCTTCTACCCACTTAGTAACATAGTCAACAACAACAAGAATATGGGTATAACCTTTTGAAGGGGAAAAGGACCCATAAAGTCGAATCCCCAACAGTCAAATGGTTCAATAACTAGAGAGTAATTCATAGGCATCTCATTGCGTCTAGAAATGTTACCAACTCATTGGCACTCATCACATGATAAGACAAATTTTCTTGCATCTTTAAAAAGGGTAGGCCAGTAAAAACCTGATTGTAGCACCTTCTGTGCGGTTCTATCTCCCGCATGATGTCCTCCATAGGCACTACCATGACATTTCCGAATATTTCCTTTTGTTCATATTCTGGAACACATCTTCGCATAATACCATCTACTCCTTCTTTATATAAATGTGGGTCATCCCAAAAATAATGCCTCAAATCGTAAAAGAACTTCCTTCTTTGCTGAGCTGTAAAAGTTGGAGTCAAATACTTGGAGACAATAAAGTTAGCATAATCAGCATACCAAGGGCTCCCTCGCGAGCTTACCCCTACTGCAACCAACTGTTCATTTGGGAAACTATCATTAACAGGCATAGGATCAAAAGAGATGTTTTCCAATCGAGATAAATTATCAGCAACAGGATTTTCAGCACCTTTCCTATCTATAATATGTAGGTCAAATTCTTGTAAGAGCAGCACCCATCTAATAAGCCTAGGCTTAGCATCTTTCTTCGTCATAAGGTACTTAATAGCAGCATGATCAGTATGAATGGTAACTTTTGAGTCAACAATATAAGGTCTAAACTTATCACAAGCAAAGACAACATCTAAGAATTCTTTTTCAGTAGTAGCATAATTCTTTTGAGCAGCGTCAAGAGTCTTACTAGCATAATGGATAACATTTAACTTTTTATCTATTCGTTGCCCAAGGACAGCACCTACAGCAAAATCACTAGCGTCACACATGATTTCAAAGGGTAAGCTCCAATCAGGTGGTTGAACAATAGGAGCAGTAGTTAAAGCCTTCTTTAGAGTTTCAAAAGCTTCCTTACAATCATCATCAAAAACAAAGGGTACATCCTTTTGAAGAAGTTTAGTGAGGGGTTTTGATATCTTAGAGAAATATTTAATAAACCTTCTATAGAAACCAGCATAACCAAGGATACTATGAATACCTTTGACATCTCTTGGACAGGGCATTTTCTCAATTGCCTCAACTTTAGCTCTATCAAATTATATGCCTCTTTCAGAAATCTTATGTCCAAGGATAATCCCCTCATTGACCATGAAGTGGCATTTCTCCCAATTAAGAACACGATTAGTTTATTCACATCTCTACAAAAATTTATCAAGGTTGTCCAGACAATTATCAAAAGAAGTTCCATAGATGGAAAAATCATCCATGAATACTTCCACAATTTCCTCACAAAAACCATGAAAGATAGCACACATGCATATTTGAAAAGTAGCAGGAGCATTACACAAACCAAAAGGCATACATCTATAAGCATAGGTTCCATAAGGACATGTAAAAGTAGTTTTTTCTTGATCTTGTTGTTTAACAACAATTTGAGAAAACCCAGAGTATCCATCAAGAAAACAAAAATGGGACTTTTTAGACAACCTTTCTAACATTTGATCAATAAAAGGAAGTGGGTAATGATCTTTGTTAGTAACTTTGTTAACTTTTCTGAAATCAATGCACATCCTATAACCTACAACTATTCTTTGGGGAATAAGCTCATGATTATCATTAGGCACAACAGTAATTCCCCCTTTTTAGGGACACAATGAACAGGACTAACCCATTCACTATCAGCAACAGGATAAATAATACCAGCATCAAGGAGTTCTAATACCTCGTTTTCTTACCACTTCCTTCATCTTAGGATTTAAACGATGTTGATGTTCTACCACTGGCTTTGCATCTGGTTCTATATTGATAGCATGCTGACATATAGTAAGAGAAATCCCCTTTAAATCATCCAGAGTATAGCCCATAGCTCCTCGGTGTTTCTTCAATACCTCCAATAATCTTTCCTGTTCCTTCCTTGAAAGTTTAGAACTAATAATAACAGGATATATTTTATTATCATCAATGTAAGCATATTTAAGATCATCAAGTAAAGGTTTTAGATCAAAAACCAGATCTGTTTTAGCTGGCAATGTGGTACCCAAATCTTCCACAGGCAAGTTATGCTTAAGCATATTTGGTTAACGACGGAGAATCTCGTCAATCTCATTTCTTTCTTCCATGAAGATTTCACTTTCGTGGTCTTCCATAAATTGCTACAAAGCATTGTTAGGAGCAAGAGAAATAGAAGCAAGTTGTTCAACTCTATAATCCTCATTAGGGGATTCATTTTCACAAGGAACTTTAGTAAATTTTGAAAAATTAAACTCATAAGATTCCCCATCAAATTTAGTTAAAATTTTCTCCCTTTTACAGTCTATAATGGCTCCACATGTGTTCAAGAAAGGTCTACCAAAAATGATAGGATATGTTTTACTAGCAGCTGAACCAAGTACTAGAAAATGAGCAGGATATTTAATCTTACCACAAAGAACTTCCACATCTCTTACAATACCAATTGGAGAGATGGTCTCTCTATTAGCAAGGTGAATAACCACATCAATCACTTCTAGTTCGCAAGGACTAATTTCATGCATAATTTCTTTATAAAGCTCGTAAGGAATAGCACTTGAACTTGCACCAATATCACATAAACCATAATAGCAATGATCACCAATTCTAACAGAAAGCATAAGGACACTAGCTTTTTTAGTTCTATTTGGATGTGAGACGATATTAGAAGCATCCTCACAGAAGAAAATATGTCCATCTTCTACACTTTTAGTGACTAGGTCTTTCACCATTGCTACTGCAGGTTCAATGTTTATTTGTTCATCAGGTTTTACAGTTCTCTTTGTACTTTTATTAATTACACTAATTATCATAGGGTGCTCCTTTACCTTATCCGGGAAGGGAATTTTCTCGATATAAGGTTCAGGTAAGATGTGATCAATAGTGCAAAAGTCAGTACTTCTAACAGGAACATAGTCAACAATATCTTTATATGGTGCATGATACTTGTTCCATTCCTTTTTCGGAATTTCAATATAAGAGGCAAAAGCCTTAAAACAATTTGTAATAACTTGAGAATCAAGACCATAAGCATTACTAATATTCTGAAAATCATCAGTTCCCATAAAAGATTCAATGCATTCATAATCATAATTTATACCTGACTTTCTTCCTTTATCATTCTCCCATGCTTCAATATTGTCTTGAATACGGTCTAGAAGATCCCATTTAGCTTCTTCTTCCATGCGAGTGAATGATCTAGCACAAGAGGCATCCAGTAAATCCTTATCATGAAGAGAGAGCCTTGCATAAAATTTATTGATAATAATATTGTTGAGGAGCTCATGAATGGGACATTTTGAGCATTAGTAACTTCAATCTCCCCCAAGCTTGAGTTGTACTCTCTCCATCAAGAGGCTAAAAGTTGTATATTTGATTCTGATCTTTATCAATCTCACTAGGAAGATAGAATTTAGAATAAAAGAGAGGTACTACTTCCTCCCATTCAAGAGCTTGACCATTCTTCAGCAGCTTATACCATTCCTCGGCTCTTCCTTTTAGTGATAATGAGAATAACTTCTTCTTGACTTGATCTATTGTAATACCTGCACAGTTGAACAACCCGCATAATTCGTGTATAAAGAGCAAATGATCACCAGGATTGACAATTCCATCTCCAAAATAGTAGTTATCCATAACACGATCAATAATTCTTGTAGGTATTTTAAAAGTATCATTCTTAGCAGGTGGTGGTTCATCTACTACCTTAGAAGTGGTAGTAGCATTACGAAATAAGAAACTCAGTGAATTATCCATATTGAAATAAAGCAACTAACAGAAGTAAACAATACTCACAATAGAAGTTTCCTTTACCAGTTCCACTCTCCAATAGCTCTTCACTCCCCGGCAACAATGCCAAAAAATAGTCTTGATGACCCACAAGTATAGGGGGTGTATCAAAATATTTTTGATAAGTAAGAGTGTCGAACCCAACAAGGAGCAGAAGGTGTTGGCGAATGGCTTGGAGCAGGAATTCTTTGTAAATACTTAGCAACCGGATTTCTAGGGTTTTTTTGATAATGCAAGTAAATAAAAGACAATAATAATAAATGCAGCAAGTGGCCCAATCCTTTCTTTAGCAAAGGACAAGTCGGTTGTATTACTTAAGATGACCAAACATTCTCGAGGACACACGGGAATATCATCAAGTGCTTTCGCTTCATATAGTTGATTAATCTTCTTTAGTTTGCTAAGTGTTGTGTGGGTGAATCTGTGCTAATGTACCGAACTTCCTAGGACTAATACATACTTGTGATTATACCCCTTGCAAGCATCCGCAAGTACAAGAAAGTAATTAAGGTAGAAACCTAACCACAGCTTTAAACTCTAAGACCCTGACGTCCCTTGTGGAAAGGTTTCCTAACGGGGGTTCAGGTTTCTGTCACTCCGACAACCCCTACGATTAGTAGACAAATAGACAATGCATTCCGCTAGGCCCATATAGGTGAAGTGTCATGTAGTCGACGTTCACATGACACCACTAGAAGAAATACACCACAACTTAAATATCAAACTATTGAATCTTTCTCAACACAATTCCACTACTAACAACATGACTTCTCCCATGTCCTCAAGAACTAAATGAACTAATCACAAGACATCATATGGATCAAGATCAGAGTTGATATAATGATATGTAACAATCTGGACATAAATGATAATTCAATGCTTCACTCAATAGCATCAACTACAAGGAGTAATGAACACCAGGAAAGTTTCCCCTAAGAACTATGCAAGATTCAACCCAATTGTTACAGTGGTATGAAGTGGTGATGATGGTGCTGGTGGAGATGATGATGATGATGATGATCCCGATGAAGTCCAGCTTGATGGTGGTGTTGATGGCAACGATCTCCCCTCTCCGGGAAGGAATTCCCCCGGTAGAATTCTGTCTGCCGGAGAGATCTTTCTCTCTGTAGTTTTTCGCCCCACAAAGGCAGCAGAATCTTTCTGTGGTCGCTCTCCAGGTATTAGGGTTTCGAGGGGATAATATACGCTAGAGGGGAGAGCCTGGAGTGGGCCAGGGTGGCCACACCACCTGCTGGCGTGGCCTAGGGCTGCGCGCGCCAGGGGGTGGTGTGGGCCCCCTATGGCCCATCTCCACTCCCCCTTCTTGCAATCTTCGTCTTCTGGAAAAATAGAATTTTCCATGTATTTTCCCAAATTTTCTGATTTTCGCGAATTTTGCCTCCAAACAGCACCTTTTCCATCAGAATCCTGACTGCAACGGTCCATGCTCCAAAAGTCATCAACCATGCAAAAATAGATGAAATAACATAAGTATCATCTCTTAATATGAAATATATCAATGAATAACAGTAAATTATGATATAGAATAGTGATACAAAATGGACGTATCAATAACTCTTCTAGCTCTGAACTCTGGTAGGTAGTCTTGACAGGTATGAAATGGGCTACCTTGGACAGTCTATCAACTATGACCCAGATAGAGTCATTTCGTCTACTAGATGTAGGAAAATCGGTGATAAAGTCCATTCCGATGGAATCCCATTTCCATTCCAGAATCTGCAATGGTTGCAAAAGTCCTGCGGGTCTCTGATGTTCCGTTTTAACTCTCTGACAGATATCACACTTAGCTATGTAGCCTCCGATTTCTCTCTTCATCTTGTGCCACCAAAATTGCTCCTTCAAATCCTGATACATCTTTGTTCCTCCGGGGTGGATAGAATAAAGAGTATCATGATCTTCCTGCATGATAACTTGCTTTAGCTCGGAATCTGCTGGCACACAGATATGCTTAATTCTGTCAATACTTTGATTTCCTTTCTGCACCTCCTTGATCTGACTGATCAAAGTAGGTTGAAGTTCAATTCTAGCTAAAAATCCTTTGCTAACTAGCTTCGTTCTAAACTACTCCAACTCTTCATGCAAACTTGGCTGTGCTTCTTTAATCATGGTGTTTAATCTACACAGCAATTTTCTGAGAGCATCTGCTACCACATTGGCTTTGCCGGGGTGATAGTGAATGTCAAGGTCATAATCCTTGATTAACTCTATCCATCTCCTTTGCCTAATATTCAGCTCCTTCTGGGTGAAAATATACTTCTGTCTTGTGATCCGAATAAATCTCACAGCGGTTACCCATAAGGTAATGACGCCATGTCTTCAATGCTAAAACTACGGCTGCTAGCTCAAGGTCATGGGTAGGGTAGTTTTGCTCATGCTGCTTCAGTTGTCTGGACAGATATGCTATGACTTTGCCTTCTTACATCAACAAACATCTGAGACCAATCTTGGATGCATCACAATACACATCAAAAGGCTTCTTGATATCTGGCATAATCAGAATTGGGGCTGAAATCAATCTCTTCTTGAGTTCTTCAAAACTTGCTTCACACTTGTCGGTCCATTCAAACTTCTTATCTTTCTTCAACAATTGGGTAATCAGTCCTGCGATGCTCAAAAATCCTTCAACAAACTTGCGGTAATATCCCGCTAATCCAAGAAATGCATGGACTTGGGTTTGAGTGGTTGGGGCTTCCCATTCTTCAACATCTTTGATTTTGGCGGGATCAACAGCGACTCCTCCTGTCGACACGATATGTCCTAGGAATCCTACTTCCTTCAACCAGAACTCACATTTTCTAAACTTGGCATACAACTGATGCTCTCAAAGGGTTTCAAGGATGGTTCTCAAGTGTAGCTCATGGTCTTCTTATGACTTGGAATAGATCAGGATATCATCAATAAAAAAACGACAAAATTATCCAGGAAGTTCATAAAAATCTTATTCATGAGATTCATGAAATAAGCGGGAGCATTGGTTAATCCAAAAGACATTATCGTATACTCATACAATCCATATCTGGTGGTAAAGGCGGTCTTTGGAATATCCATTGCACGAATCTTGAGTTGATGATAACCAGTTCTAAGATCAATCTTAGAGAACACTCTGGCACCAGTCAACTGATCAAACAGATCCTCTATCTTTGGCAGTGGGTACTTGTTCTTGATGGTGACATCATTCAGCTTCCAGTAATCCGTACACAAACGGTTACCTCCATCTTTCTTAGCTTCCAGTAATCCGTACACAAACCGGTGATCTCCATGGCGATGCACTTGGTTGAATCAAACCTTTCTCCTCCATAGCATCAAGTTGCTTATTTAGCTCCACTAATTCAGATGGGTTCATACTATAAGGTCTCTGAGCTATGGGTCCAGTTCCAGGAATTAGTTCAATGATGAACTTGATATCCCGATCTGGGGGCATACCGGGCAATTCATGTGGGAATACGTCGGGGTATTCACAGACTACTATGACTTGGTCTAGGGTTGGTTGGGCTAGACTCTTGTTGCATTTGAATTGATGGGGCAAGGTCTCAGATACATGCTCTACTGATACTCCAGTGCTACTGGTCATGGTTATGGCTTTCTTGGCATAGTCGATCAATCCTTTATGTTTCGACATCCAATCCATTCCTAGTACTACTTCCAAACCTTTGGTTCCATGTACTATTAAATTGGCATAAAAATCTATTCCATGGATTCTGACAGGTACAACCTTGCAAATTTTTCTAGCTTTGGTGGTTGAACTAGGTATTTGAACTATCATAACATGCTTCAATTTGTTGGTTGAATCTTACTAGTGCATGCAAATTCTTCTCTAACAAATGAGTACGATGCTCCAGAATCAAACAACACTCTTGCAAGTACTGAGTTAACAGAAAACATACCCAACACGACATCGGGCGCTTCCTGAGCTTCTTCAGCATTCATGTGGAACAGACGGCTCTTGCGGTTGAGCGAGTTCCCTGGGGAAAATGTCCTTCCAGGCTGAACACGGCGTTGCTACTGAGCGGGTGCATTCACATTGGTGGCTGCTGCAAGCTTCTTGGGGCACTCATTGGATTAGTGACCCTTGACTCCACATTCAAAGCAAGTAATTTGGGACTTGTCTTTTCCTGCAACAGGCACAACATTGCTTCCAGTCCTTGGGGCAGTATTGTTGTTGTTGTTGTTGGACTTGGGTGGTGCACGGTTGAAGTTGTTGGAGTTGTCGGGGTTATTGTTGTGGTTTCCTCCATACTTCAGGTTTCCTCCGCTACGATTGGGATAGCTTGGACGGGACATAGGGGGTTTGTTGTTTCTTGGGGCATATCCTGCAGACGGGTTGGGGCGATACTTCTGAGTATGGTGGGGATCCTGTCTAGTGCATCATGCGACGCTTGCGGTTGTCATTGGCTTGGTTGATCTTCCCTTCCATCTGAATGGCAGAGTCTACTAGCTCTTCTTGATCTCCAAAACGAATGTTGACTAACACAGTCTGCATCTCATCATGCAATCCGTTCAGGAACCTTTCCTTCTTCTTGGCTTCGGTGTTAATCTCATCAGGGGCATATCTAGCTAGGGACAGAAATTTGTCATGGTACTTAACTACCATCATCCTTCCTTGCTTCAGTTCCCTGAACTCATCTCTCATCCTGGTGACCAAACCTTGGGGCACATGGGTGCGACTGAACTTGATCTTGAATGCTTCCCAAGTCATCATCTGACCGTCATTCATGGTACGGGTGCTATTCCACCAGGCTCTTGCATCTCCTGTCAGATAATGGGTGGCAAACAGTACTTTCTCATTGGCTTCAACTCCTGGGACCTCTAGATTGTTCTCCATGGTTTGCAGCCAGTCATCAGCATCTAAGGGATCCTCAGACTTACTAAAGATAGGTGGGTTGGTGTTTTGAAAGTTTTTGAGCTTGGATCCATGGTGATCCTGGTTTCCGTGACCTTAATTATTGTGGGCCATCTGAGCTATCTGTTGAAGAGTGGCTAGGTTGGCTTGGCGTTCGGCTCTACTAGCTTCACGGTCAGAAACTAGCATTTGCAGAATCTGCAGCATCGGGTCTTGAGATGAACTGCTTCCTCTGAGGTTTCCACGAGTCATCTGAAGATTGTGATAGATAATGAGATAAGAGGGAAATTTCTAAGGTTCATGGTTTTGTTTCAAAAGCTTTAAACTTTGAGTTTGACTCAGGTTTTGCAAACTAACAACTTCTTCTCATTCATTCATTCAAAGCACACCATACAAACACACACCACACAGAAATACAAAAACAGATGGTTTTAAGAACCATTCTATGAAACTACGATAAAGTGGGACCGGTACAACTCATTCCTACGGTAGTGATCAAGTGCATCTAATCATCATCAATGAAGTCGAAATCATCATCATCAGTGTGGAACTCCATGGTATCATCCTCCAGATAGTCGTTGTCATCACTGAGGTAAGAGTAAAGATCCCCTGGATATCTTCACCTTCCTCCTCCTTTGCTTCAAGCTAGACTTCGTGTTCACGGATGGTCTTCTCGAGAGTGGCCACCTTCTTGCGAAGATGATCGATGGTGCGATCCTTCTTGTCGTGCTGACGACGAAGTGATTGGCGTTCCTTGGTGAGAATGGCGAGGGTCTGGTCCTTCTTGACTGCAATGGCGAGGTTGTGGTTGGCGTAGGCACGGGCGTTGTCCAATTCCTTCTGCCTATCATACAACATGAAGTCAAGATTGTCCACCTGGTGCTTCAGCTCCTGGTGTCCTGGCATCTCCAAGGGCATTCCCATAGAATCACGCCTTGCAAAGTGAGCAAAGCGAGTTCCCTGGATCAAGTTGATGTTTTGCCCACACAAACAGGCAAGAGCTTCATGCATAGCCCTGGATAATCCATCTAGCCAGTTGTTCTCATGCAAGGCGAATTAGATCTTCTCAGAAATGGGTGCTTCCATCTTGCCTCTGAGATTTTCAACTATCAGCCATTGTAGATCTCCTCCTATGTGATCGTTGAGTTGTGCCCCAAAGAATTCTGGGTGCGAGTGCTCAAGATACTCTGACAGTGCATCTAGATCCCTCTCAAAAATCAGTTGGCCTCCATTGCCCAACTGGTAGAACTTGCAATACTGGACTTCCATCTATAAGAATTTAGGGTGAGTAAGTTAGTGAGGTGATCAAGTGTGTCAAATTTTTATGCAAGAATTTTTGAGGAACATGATTTTTTTTGAAAGAATCAAGGATAAGAGTGGGAATAGATTTTCATAAATACTCACTTCTTTTGTTTTGAAACTAAGTTTTTGTTCGGACGTCCATTCTAACTAGGGTCTCCTATGGTCAGGATGGCTCTGATACCAATTTGTCAACACCCGGATTTTTAATCCCAGATGCCTGTTATGCCATACCTCGCAATCCCAGGATTACCATTTTTGCGAGACATAACAGATTGATATCACAGTACGTCATCCATTACAAACCATAATAAGGTCTTACAAATAAAGGATCTCATCATCCAGTCTTAATACAAATCAAGTAGCGGAAATTAAACGTAGTAGGGGCTCCATCTTCAGGGTCACAGACAATGCTGACGATGGGAGATGATCCTAGTTGTCATAGACCTCCTGCTGTCCATCATCCTGGTAGTCCTCCTCATAGTCTGACCATGGGAATAGCCAGGTACAAAGCCATGAGTACTCTTTAAGTACTCGCAAACTATCACTAACAAGTAATGTAGTTCTAGTAGGAATCTTAAGCTCTAGGTTTGTTTGCAAAAAGCCAGGTTTATCTAAACTGAGTTTAGAAGTAAAGAAAACTAAGTTAAGGTTCTAAATCACTTAAGTGGGAACCTAGCTTTCATGTTCACAACCCTGTTGTGGTCAAGTCAAAATCATAGTTCAATTCACAAGTCATTTTGAAAACATCTGACCACGGAACAGTATGGCCACTCCAACTGTCCATGACCGTGGACACGGCTATTCGAATAGTTTGACACTCTATAGAGGTGGTACACTTTCACCAACAAATTCTATACATCCGTCAGGGATAACCCTGAATCATCATACTTAGTATGCGGATAATCAATCATAACCTTTCAATTACACACTCTAGTATAGGCACCTCCCATATGAGCTTGGCCTCCCAGCCATGACCATCTGCCATCCTGGGCACTGCATAAGTGGAGATTCACACTCACGAGGTAGCCTCAGCTCAACCTCTTCCGTGAGGGAACCCATACTAAGGCATATAAACTTCCAACTAAGCCCTACCCAATTCGGGTATTGTGGTTGTACGGTAAAATTGGAATGGTATCGCATCTGAACCCAACCATCAGTTTTTATAAAGGCTAAGGCTCATGCCTCAACATTTTCATCATCAAATCCTTTTGTGTCCATAACACATGTCAAAACATTTCAATAGAACGAATCCTCACTCCAAGGTTTTCATAATCCGGTTCACCAAGTATTCCCATCTAAAGTGATCAATTTTTATTCTTAGCACTAGCCACTAAAGTTGAGGGTATTCACTAATGAGGGGTGCTAATCGAGTGTAACTATCCAACTCTAATCTCATGCCTTGGAATGACATCCAAGTATAACTAGTTAGGCCTAGTTTTATACTCTTTATGATATCTATACTATTTTTCCAAATACTCACAAAGCACTAACTAAAAGTAAAGAACTTTGGCAAAGTAAAAGAATAAAGCTTGCAAGTAAAACTTGGGATTGGTATAATCAAAGTTATATAACCAAGCATGCCTAATGCCTAATGCATTTTGCTTAAGTTATCAAGTTTGCAAGTATTAGCTTGCATAGTTCTAGATTGCATAGTTAAGAAAACTTGTAAGTGTTAGCTTGCCTTGAGTAGAGCAGTGGTTGAAGTTTTCTTCTTCTTCTTGGTAGTACTCCTCCTCCTCGTATCTCGGGTCGGTACTATCGTCTATAAATGAATACGGGGTACACAATCACCAAACAATACTTAACTAATTCTATTTAGCACACTAAGGCTCACACTTGATGATCTAGCATTATCACAATCATCACATGAATTAAAGACTTAATCTTATTTATCTTATTTTAGAAAAGTAATTTCTACTCATTGAAAATAATTAAGGATTAATATTCTCCAATTAAAATATGGGATCATGTTGACATATGTCATCACCACATATTCTAATACATGGGAATGTGATTTAAAGTGGTGGTCATATTTAATAAAGTTTAAGATTATCATTTAATAGAATTAAAGTGACTAGAAATGCCTATATAGCATCTTTTGGTACTAGTCCAATGTCACTGCATGTAAACCTAAATATTTTTTACATGTTCAGATAGATCTGATCAAATGTGATTTTTGAGAGTTGGAATCAACTCAAAAGCATTTATGGTTGATTTTTGAAAAATCTTTGAAGTTGAAAAGTCTCTGTCTTATTATTTTTCGTATAGGTGATCTCTAACTCCAGTTGATTTAAATCCAACGGGCTTGGATAGATAATTTAAATATCTTTCTAACAAAATTGGAATCATGCAATTTGGTTCAGTGAATCTCTTTGAATTGATTTTTGAATCTATTGACATAATGTGGTTTTAACTAAATTGGAAAATAACTATTTGAATTCACAAGCTTGCGCGGGAAACTAAACGGGCCGGCCCAATCTTCACAGCGTAGCGCAGAGGGCTACTGACAGCAGGGTATCCCACTAGTCAGCGACTCAGTCTAACTGAAACGGTATCGTGCATTCTAGGCCATACGATTAGAACACGATCCAACGGCTGTAGTTCATCATTGACGACGAACAGCTCTGGCGAGGTTTTAAACCCTAACGCGGTGGTGGGGGTCGTGTGAGGCTCACCAGGGCTCCAGCTAGGGTCGGCGATGGGGGCAAACGACATGGTCGATGACGACGGTTCGAACGGTGGTCGCGGCAGCTCCTGGGGCAGCTCCAATTGACGGCGCCCTTCTCCTTCTGCAACAGCGGGCTCCAGCCAATTTCTGGTGAAGCGGTGCTCGCCTTGCTCCGAGGAGAAGTGTGGGAGGGTCCGTGAAGAGTGGGGAGTGAGGTGGTGTGCAGAATTGAGGCAGAGAGGGCCTCTATTTATACACCGACGAGGGGACCGAGCGGGATGGGCTGGCGTCTCCAGCGAGGGCGGTACAGCGAGCTAACGGTGTGGCTGTGGGTAGGGGGCGGTGCGGTGCTCCCTGGTGGTCATCACTGGCGTAATGGCGTGGCACGGGGCAGTCTAGGTTGGTCGGGCGTGTGCGACGCTCTGCGTGGAACCGGCGGTGTTCAGGACGGCGCACAGGAGCTACTGGTCACGGGGCGACGAACAGGGGTGTCTGGGAGCTAGCTGTGATCATGGCGAGTTAGTGCACACGAGGTGAGGGTGAGGTGCGGGCGATCTGGTCGGCTGCGGCGTTCCGTGGCGCTCTTGGCACAACACAGAGAGATTGGGCGCGGCGCTGCTGGGGTGTCCAGGGCCTGGCTGTGGTCGACTGCTAGACAGGGGGTGGCGGTGGACGGTCGCCTATCTGCTGGTCGTCGTGGCAGAGGGTGGCGTGGTCTCTAGCGCTCTGTCCACAGTCGGCCGGCAAGGATGGCTTCGGGCGACGGCGCACTGGTGCAAAATGGCTAAGGGGGAGCGTGGCTAGTGCTGCTAGAGACTGGGGGAGACAAGCGGAGTGTAATGGGGGCATTTGGTCTAGTGATCAATGCTCCAAACAGTGAAGTTAGGCAGGATTAGATTAGTGTTTGCCAGGTGTTTGATTAAATGGCCGAAAGAACTTAGGTTTGAAAATTTTGAATGAAATTTGGTGAGTGTTTGGATCTTATGCTTGAGTGTCTATGGTTGCTTGGAAAAGGCAAGGTGAATTGATTTAGTTGGTTTTTGCAAAATGGTGATCTTACCATATGAACTAGATTCAAATTTTAACTGTCCATTAAATATATTTGAAAATAGTTTCTCTGGGTTTGTAAAGTGGGCCTTGGTTCACTTTTACTTGGTCTATCTAGGGGTGAAAAGAAGTGGAATTGTTTCTGTTAGAATTTCTTTTCTAGGAACACTCAAAGTGTCCTAATGGTTAACTTTGGTCACAATGACCATTTGCTTAATTAATTCATATTTGATTTCTTTTTCTTTTGATTTTGTTTGTAATTGGCCTAGATGATGTAGTATTCATCTTTAAACCATTTCTCATCATTTGTAGCAATCAAACATGGCAATTTCAATCAATCATACACTAATGCAAAACACACATGCATTCGAATAGAATTTTGGAATAAAAGTTTTTGTTCACCCTAAACTTGGGCGATTAGAACTTGATAAACTTGATTAATGTTTTTGGGGTGTTACAACATATGCCCCCACTCCCTCCTTGAAACCCTAGAGATTATGATGAATTGAGGCATTTGCCTAACCCTAGATAGGAACCCCCTCTCAATAGTAGATCTATGAGTTGTACAAGGCCTTGGAGTCGGTTCCCTTCTCCAAGTCGTCAAGACCCTCCTCAAGTGTTTGGTCTCTCCCTATCAATGATTCTAGTAGTGCTTGGTCTCTCCCCTTTCGGATTCTACTTAGTTGCTACTCTCTCCTTGGTTTGGATTCTATCATCTGCTTCCCGATCTCTCCTTGTTGATTCTACCGCAATGTCTCTCGCCGATGATTCTATTGGATTGTTCAAACCAACAGGAGCAATCGAATCGGGTGTGATTTGGCATGTGTTTGTATATTTACCTTGCATTAGAGTTGCGTTCATCATGTTCATTGCGTGTTCCCCTACTCCCCGCCTCAAATCCGTGAAGATCGGGCCACTCCAAGGGTAAATCCACAAGGATACCCATAACATCTTCTCTACTCTCCTTTCCGCCCACATTCACAATGACCTCGTGGCTCTCTCCTGGGTCACCGTCATCATACTACTTGTAGAACAAGCTCATAGGTCCTAAAGACGGGCATACCTTTGCTCCTAAGCTAAAGAGCTCCCATGCATGCACCCCTACTCAATGTTGAGGTCGGCACACCCCCCAACTAAAGGGTTCCACAGCAGAAAACAAAAAATTTACTATGTTGGAACCTCCTAACACCCAAGATCTATCTATGAAGTAATGCAGTAATGACTGGAGCATATAGAATACATACCCTTGTAGACCGTATGCGGTTAACATTCCGAGGGGAACGTGGTTGAAGTAGTCGAACTCGTAGCCGTCCTAAGGTCGCGAAGCTCCTCATAGGTCACCCCTTGATCCATCTTCATCGTGCAGCAGCTCCGGCTCACGACATCCAAGGTGCCCCAAGTGTGTCCCCTCATGGTTTCGTACACATACGGTGTATGATGATGACCTCCGACTCCTTGATCCCTGTCGAGAGTGCGAAAGTAGATCTCCGGCTTGGAATCCCTACAGCGCAACGGCGTGCTGCAGGTGCACCATCTCTTGCGCGAACAGTCCTTTCTTGATACCGTGCCAACGCGTGGAGACAACTATGTAGAGAGAGAGAGGGAGGAATTCTCTAAGGAAAATTACTTAGAGAACATCTCAAATTGTGTGTCTAATCCCTCCCATGGGCACCCCTTTATATAGGGGAGGGAGGTGTGCCCTCCCCTTTGGGTTTCCCATGTGGGACTAATCAAGGGAGAGAGGGGGAGGCGCCATGGGCCTCATGGGCCAGCCGGCCAGGGGTGGTCCCCACCCCGTGCACAGCCCTAGGCTGGATGGGTGGGCCCCCTTATGGTACCTAGGCCTTGGCCCTTGGCCCTTCCCTCTTGCGGTTTTCCGTGATGGGCCCTTTTTCCCTAGGAAGTTTGGCACATTAGTGGAATACCCTTCAAATTAGATTTTAATATTATATTTAATATTAAATACATTAATTAACATGTAAATAAATATTACAAAATCTGATTTGACCTGAAACAACTTTCGGTTCCCTTTCGATTTCCTCCGAACGACTTCGGAACTTTCCGGAATAATTCTGGTTCTCTCATGGAACTTTTCTGGTTTCCTTTTCTCTTTCATATGGTGATTCCAACTTATAGAGGATCTCTAGCTCATCGTACCCTTAAGTGTATTTTCCCATGGCTCAGGAATGGCACAGACATGATCTCCATCAATGATCAATAGTGGGACCGGGATGCCCATAATGACCCCTGTGCATTCCATGATGATAATGTTGTTTGAACCATAAACATCGTTTCCTATTCCCTTTGCCACTTGATACCTAGTTCACCCGAGATTTGATGTATGGTATCTACATACCTTCTTCGATCTCGTTACCGATAAACTTGTTTTCTCATTCCCATGTTGTTGCATTTCGTGACCCAGTCACACGCTTGCAAGCTTCGTTAATGCAACATCACCGAGATGGCCACAAATGTATCTATCTGTTACATGGATGGGCAATCCTGGTATTGATATGTACTCCTCTACACACCCCTTTGGGAAACCTGAGTGGCACCTTTTTGATCATCCAGTCATGGAATGATACTTGATAACCATCTAAGCTCCCTCTAGAATGGTGATTTGCATTATCTCATAGTCTAAGGATTAGGTTGCGAGGTTTCCTTAGTTTATCATTAATGGTGAACTCTGTAACTAGATCTCATTATGATACAACTTGTTGGGATGTTTGTCTATCACATCATTCAACTAATGACATGACCTCATTGTTAATTGGCATAAATGCCCATGATCTTGAAACCCTAGATCATCCCCATGACCAATGAACTAGTTCACTAGAGGTAACTAGAGACTTGGGTTTTTTACATACCACACATGTATTAACATTTCGTATTAATACAGTTATAGCACAGTATGAAAATATTATGAACTAATTGAGATATGACAATAAAAACCTATTTATTATTTGTCTCTAGGGCATATCTCCTTTAGTCTCCCACTTGCACTAGAGTACACTTAATCTAGCTCACATTTTACTCATCATAAACCATATCACATATGTGTTTATTGATCATGCATGCTTATGGAAAACGTCCTGTCCATGTTCTGTTTTACCAGATCATTATGTCTTTGCAAATCGTTAATGTCTTCCTAACTTTGACATTCATACCATTATCTCATAATGGTTTAAACTATTCGTTTGGTGACAAAGTGAGACTTTGTTTCTAGTGTTTACCATGACGGTCGCTTTCACTGTTGTCACGTAAACTTTGAAACACACTTCGCACTCCTTTATGTGTATATATAGTAGTTATGGCAACAGAGTAAGGTCTGTATCTAGGAGCCAACAGTGATGTTAGATCAGCCACAACGAGCTTTCTCGTGGGCATTGTGCCCTGGGACACACCCTCTCTGTAAAGACGAACTAGTCCCACCACAACAATATGTTGGAGATATGCCCAAGTGGCAATAATAAAATTGGTTATTATTATATCTTTGTGTTTATGATGAATGTTTACATCCCATGCTATGATTGTATTATAAGGAAACACTGATACATGTGTGTTTTGTAAACATAAAAGAGTCCCTAGTAAGCCTCTTGTGAAACTAGCTTGTTGATTAATTGATGATCATGGTTTCCTGATCATGGACATTGGATGTCATTAATAACAAGGTTATATCATTAGGAGAATGATGTGATGGACACACACCCATAGTAAGCGTAGAATAAGATCAAGTCATTAAGTTCGTATTGCTATAAGCTTTCAAATGCATAGTACCCTAATCCTTCGACCATGAGGTTATGTTAATCACCATCACCGGATTGGTACTTTGATGACATCAAACACCGCTTCGTAACTGGGTGGTTATAAAGGTGTCATTGGGTATTCTGAAAGTATGTGTTGAAGCGCATGAACCAAGATTGGGATTTGTCCATCCATATGACAGATAGATATGCTCTGGGCCCTCTCGGTGGAATGTCATCTAGTTAGCTTGCAAGCATGTGACTAGGTCACAAGGGATGACATAACATGGAACAAGTAAATAGTACTTATCAGTAACGAGGTAGAACTAGGTATGGAGATACCGACGATCAAACCTCGGATAAGTAGAATATCGCGTGACAAAGGGAATTGGTTTCGTATGTTAATGGTTCTATCGATCACGAAGTCATCGTTGAGTATGTGGGAGTTGTTATGGATCTCCAGATCCCGCTGATGGTTATTGATCGGAGAGGTGTCTTCATCATGTCTGCATATTCACGAATCGTAGGGTGACACACTTAAGGTTCGAAGTTGTTTTAAGTAGATATGGAATGTGCATTTGAGACCAAATGTTGTTCGGAGTCTCGGATTGGATCTGGGACATCACGAGGAGATCCGGAATTGTCCGGAGAATAAGATTCATATATTGGGGATCATTTTCTAAGTTAGGAAATGTTCCGGAGTGTTTGTATGGAGATTCTAGAAGGTTTCGGAAGGTTCTGGAAGGTTCTAGAAGATTTCTTGGAGTTTGCTTGAAAACCAAGAAAGGATCAAGGAGTCTTTGTGGGGCAAGACACGGATTCATGGGGGAGGAGGACTCCTCCCCCCTTCCCAATCCGCCGGCCAAGGAGAGAGGGGAGTCCTACTAGGACTCGCCCTCCCATGGCGCCTCGCTCCTTTAAATAGAGGGGAGGGGGCGCCACCCCAAGCACTCTCCCATAACAAACCCTAGACGTCGCCTCTCTCCTCCTCCTTCGCTCTGCTCCGGCTTAGGCGAAGCCCTTCAGAATTCTCTACTGCACCACCACCACCACACCGTCGTGCTGCTGGGATTTCGTGGAGAAGATCTACTACCTCTGCTGCTCGCTGGAACGGGGAGAGGAAGGTCTGCTTCGACTTCGCACGTGTGACCGACTACGGAAGCGCGCTGTAACGCGCGGAAGGATCATCCACGATCTTGAGATCAGCAAGTGATCGACTACATCAACCCCGAGATCTAATCTCGTAACGCTTTCGGATCTCTGAGGGTTAGCAGATCTATCTCGTTGCACATGTCTAATAGATTAGATCTTGGCTTTTATCTAGATTAGATCTGGGTTTTGTTCGTTCTTGCGGTAGAATTTTTTTGTTTTCCATGCTACGAACCCATCAGTGGTATCAGAGCCTTGTCTATGCGTAGATCTGTTGCACGAGTAGAACACAATGGTTTTGTGGGCGTTGGTGCTCGTGCTGTCTTTTGCTTTGTGTACTTTGCATCTTGCGGTATGGTGGGATGAAGCGGCTTGGGCTAACCTTACATGTCATCACACATGAGACTTGCTCCACGCTTGACGTGTAACTTGCTTTGCACAAGTGGCTTTGCGGGTGTCTGTCTCTCCCATCATAGTATAGATCCAATCTACACTTTTCACTCGATAGCACTTGTATCAACGTTGTGGTTCAGTTTCGTAGGTAAGATCCGTTCTTATTCGAAAGCCCCAAACCACGTAAAACATGCAAAGAAAATTAGAGGCGTCTAACTTGTTTTTGCAGGGGTTTTGTGATGTGATATGGCCATCATGTGATTGTGATTATATTTGATGTATGCAATGATCCTTGTTGTAATATGGCAACCGGCAGGAGCCTAATGGTTGTCTTTAATTCTGTTAAGACCTGCGTGTCTATTCATCTTGTAATAGCTTTATTCCAAGTAGTTGTAATAGTTGCTGGTGATGATGGACAACCATGAACCGGCGCCACTGACCTTGACGCAATGCTGGTGATGATGGAGATCATGTCTGTGCTTTGGAGATGGAGATCAAAGGCATAAGAAGAAAGGGCCATATCATATCGCACTAATTATGAACTGCCTATGATGTTAATCCTTTATGCATCTTGTATTGCTTAGATCATGACGGTAGCATTATAAGATGATCCCTCTCACTAAATATCAAGTAATAAAAGTGTTCGTCCTTAGTTGGCACCGTTGCTAAGACTCGTCGTCTCGAAGCATCTCGTGATGATCGGATATGATAGATTCTATGTGTGCATACAACGGGTGCAAGCCAGATTTGCACATGCAGAAACTAAGGTTAATCTTGATGAGCCTAGCATGTATAGACATGGTCTCGGAACACGGAATACCGAAAGGTAGAGCATGAATCATATAAGTGGTATGATGAACATGAAGATTGTTCGCCGATGAAACTACATCTTCTCTCGTGAAGATCGGACCTGGTGTAGTGGACTTGGTTCGTGTAATCACTAAGACAATGTGAGGGATGTTGTTTTGAGTGGGAGTTCACCTAGTTAATTTAAGAATTAAAATTGAACTCAATTTATCATAAACTTAGTCTAAACTACTTGCAAATTTGTTGTAGATTATGGCAAACCTCTCCATCAATTTCAATGCGTTCCTAGAGAAAGAAAAACTTAAGAACAATGGAAGCAACTTCACGGACTGGCTCCGTGGTCTGAAGATTGTCCTCAGGGCTGGTCAGATGACCTATGTGCTCGAAGCACCGCTAGGTGACCCACCTACAGATGATGCCACCGATGACGTAAAGAATGTTTACGCCACTCGGAAAAATCATTACTCCACAGTTCAGTGTGCCATCCTGTATGGTTTAGAAACTGAGCTCCAGAAGCGTTTTGAGCACCACGACCCGTTCGAGATCATTAAGGAGCTCAAGATCATTTTTGAGACTCACGCGGCCGTGGAGAGCTATGAGGCCTTCGAAAAGTTCTTTACCTGCAAGATGGAAGAGGGAAGCTCCGTTAGCGAGCACGTGCTCACCATGTCTAGGCACGCAAACAAGCTCCAAGAGTTGGGGATAACGATTCCTAATGAGTTAGGGATTCACCGTGTCCTCCAATCACTGCCACCGAGTTATAAGAACTTTGTGATGAACTACAATATGCACTGCATGAACAAGACGTTGCCTGAACTATCGTCCATGCTGAAAACTGCTGAAGTGGAGATCAAGAAGGAGCACCAAGTGTTGATGGTCAATAAGACCGCCGATTTCAAGAAACAGGGCAAGCCTAAGAAAAAGGGAAACTTCAAGAAGGACGGCAAGAAAGCTGTCGCACCTGCTAACAAGCCCAAGGCTGGTCCTAAGCCTGAAACTGAGTGCTTCTACTGCAAGGGTGCTGGTCACTGGAAGCGTAACTGCCCCAAGTACCTGGCGGATCTAAAGAACGGCAACATCAAGAAGAAATATATATTCGATATACATGTTATTGATGTGTATCTTACTAGTAATCGTAGTAGTGCCTGGGTATTTGATACTGGTTCGGTTGCTCATATTTGTAACTCGAAACAGGAGCTGCGGAATAAACGAAGACTGGCAAGAGACGAGGTGACGATGCGCGTTGGAAATGGCTCCAAGGTTGATGTGATCGCCGTCGGCACGCTCCCTCTACATCTACCATCGGGATTAGTTTTAAATTTAAATAATTGTTATTTGGTGCCTGCGTTAAGCATGAACATTATATCTGGATCTTGTTTATTGCGAGACGGTTACTCTTTTAAGTCTGAGAATAAAGGTTGTTCGATTTATATGAGTAATATCTTTTATGGTAATGCACCTGAGATGAATGGTTTATTATTATTGAATCTCAATAGTAGTGATACACATGTTCACAACATAGATGCTAAACAAATAAAATTGAATGATAATTCTACATACATGTGGCACTGTCGTCTTGGTCACATTGGAGTGAAGCGTATGAAGAAACTCCATTCTGATGGACTTCTTGGATCACTTGATTTTGAATCACTTGAAAGATGCGAAGCATGTCTAATGGGAAAAATGACTAAGACTCCATTCTCTGGGATAATGGAGCGAGCTACAGACTTATTGGAAATAATACATACCGATGTGTGCGGTCCAATGAGTGTAGCATCGCGTGGTGGATATCGTTATGTTCTCACTTTCACGGATGACTTAAGTAGATATGGGTATGTCTACTTTATGAAACATAAGTCCGAAACTTTCGAGAAGTTTAAGGAACTTCAAAGTGAAGTGGAAAATCATCATAACAAGAAGATTAAGTTTCTGCGTTCTGACCGCAGAGGTGAATATCTGAGTTATGAGTTTGGCATGCATTTAAAGAAATGTGGAATACTTTCGCAGTTGACACCACCAGGAACACCACAACGTAATGGTGTGTCCGAACGTCGTAATCGAACTCTCTTAGATATGGTTCGGTCTATGATGTCTCTTACAGATTTACCGCTATCATTTTGGGGCTATGCATTAGAGACAGCCGCATTCACTTTAAATAGGGCACCATCTAAATCCGTTGAAACGACACCGTACGAATTGTGGTTTGGTAAGAAACCTAAGTTGTCGTTCCTTAAAGTTTGGGGTTGCGAAGCGTATGTAAAGAAGTTACAGCCTGATAAGCTTGAACCCAAAGCGGAGAAATGCGTCTTCATAGGATACCCGAAAGAAACAATTGGGTATACCTTCTATCATAGATCCGAAGGCAAAGTTTTCGTTGCCAAGAATGGGTCCTTTCTTGAGAAGGAGTTTCTCTCGAAGGAAGTGACTGGAAGGAAAGTAGAACTCGACGAGGTTATTGAACCTTCTCTCGGAGTTGAGAGTAGCGCAGCACCGGAAGATGTTTTTGTGCCGCCTGCACCAACTGGAGAGGAAGCTAATGATGGTGATCATGAAACTTCGAACGAAGTTACTGCTGAACCTCGCAGGTCAACGAGGGTTCGTACCACTCCTGATTGGTATGACTCTGTCTTGAACGTCATGTTGGTGGACAACACTGATGACCCTGCGACGTATGAAGAAGCTATGGTGAGCCCAGATTCCGACAAATGGCTAGAAGCCATGAAATCCGAAATGGGATCCATGTACGAAAACCAAGTATGGACTTTGGTGGACTTACCGGATGGCCGTAAGGCTGTCAAGAACAAATGGATTTTCAAAATAAAAACAGATGCTGATGATAATGTTACCGTCTATAAGGCTCGACTTGTCGCGAAAGGGTTCCGACAAATTCAAGGAGTTGACTACGATGAGACTTTCTCACCAGTAGCATTCCTAGTACTATATGTAGATCACATATTGTTGATTGGGAATGATATAGAACTTCTTAATAGCGTCAAAACCTATTTGAATAATAGTTTTTCAATGAAGGATCTTGGCGAAGCGGCATATATTCTAGGCATCAAGATTTATAGAGATAGATCAAGACGCCTAATAGAGCTTTCACAAAGTACATACTTAGACAAAGTTCTAAAGAAGTTTAGAATGGAAGAGAGTAAGAAGGGGTTCGTGCCCATGTTGTCAGGTAAGACCTTGAGTAAGACTCAAAGTCCGACTATGGCAGAAGATAGAGAAAAGATGAATAATATTCCCTATGCCTCGGCCATAGGTTCTATCATGTATGCCATGCTATGTACAAGACCAGATATAGCACATGCTGTTAGTTTGACTAGCAGATATCAAAGTGATCCTGGAATGGAGCCTTTGGACGGTCAAGAATATCCTAAAGTACCGAATATGACTAAGGATATGGTTCTTTCTTATGGAGGTGATGAACAACTTGTTGTAGCGGTTACCTTGATGCTAGTTGGAACACCGATCCGGATGACTCAAGTCACGATGCGGATACGTATTTATTTTGAATGGTGCTGCAGTGAGATGGAGGAGTGCCAAGCAAAGTGTTGTGGCGAAATCTTCAACTGAATCGGAATACATAGTTGCTTCAGAGGCTGCACAAGAAGCCATATGGATGAAGGAGTTCATTACTGAATTTGGCGTGGTTCCCAGTGCGTTGGACCCGATGGCCATCTACTGTGACAACACAGGTGCCATAGCTAATGCACAGGAGCCAAGGTCACATAGCAAGCTGAAGCACATCAAGCTACGTTTCCATGCTATTCGCGAGTATGTCCGAGATGGTGACATAAAGATTTGCAAAGTACACACTGATCTGAATGTGGCAGATCCGTTGACTAAACCTCTCCCTAGAGCAAAGCATGGCCAACACCAGAACGCCATGGGTGTTAGGTATATTACCATGTAATCTAGATTATTGACTCTAGTGCAAGTGGGAGACTGTTGGAGATATGCCCAAGAGGCAATAATAAAAGTGGTTATTATTATATCTTTGTGTTTATGATGAATGTTTACATCCCATGCTATGATTGTATTATAAGGAAACACTGATACATGTGTGTTTTGTAAACATAAAAGAGTCCCTAGTAAGCCTCTTGTGAAACTAGCTTGTTGATTAGTTGATGATCATGGTTTCCTGATCATGGACATTGGATGTCATTAATAACAAGGTTATATCATTAGGAGAATGATGTGATGGACACACACCCATAGTAAGCGTAGAATAAGATCAAGTCATTAAGTTCGTATTGCTATAAGCTTTCAAATGCATAGTACCCTAATCCTTTGACCATGAGGTTATGTTAATCACCATCACCGGATGGGTACTTTGATGACATCAAACACCGCTTCGTAACTGGGTGGTTATAAAGGTATCATTGGGTATTCTGAAAGTATGTGTTGAAGCGCATGAACCAAGATTGGGATTTGTCCATCCATATGACGGATAGATATGCTCTGGGCCCTCTCGGTGGAATGTCATCTAGTTAGCTTGCAAGCATGTGACTAGGTCACAAGGGATGACATAACATGGAATGAGTAAAGAGTACTTATCAGTAACGAGGTAGAACTAGGTATGGAGATACCGACGATCAAACCTCGGATAAGTAGAATATCGCGTGACAAAGGGAATTGGTTTCGTATGTTAATGGTTCTATCGATCACGAAGTCATCGTTGAGTATGTGGGAGCTGTTATGGATCTCCAGATCCCGCTGATGGTTATTGATCGGAGAGGTGTCTTCATCATGTCTGCATATTCACGAACTGTAGGGTGACACACTTAAGGTTCGAAGTTGTTTTAAGTAGATATGGAATGTGCGTTGGAGACCGAATGTTGTTCGGAGTCTCGGATTGGATCCGGGACATCACGAGGAGATCCAGAATTGTCCGGAGAATAAGATTCATATATTGGGGATCATTTTCTAAGTTAGGAAATGTTTTGGAGTGTTTGTATGGAGATTCTAGAAGGTTTCGGAATGTTCTGGAAGGTTCTAGAAGATTTCTTGGAGTTTGCTTGAAAACCAAGAAAGGATCAAGGAGTCTTTGTGGGGAAAGACACGGATTCGTGGGGGAGGAGGACTCCTCCCCCCTTCCCAATCCGCCGGCCAAGGAGGGAGGGGAGTCCTACTAGGAGTCCCCCTCCCATGGCGCCTCCCTCCTTTAAATAGAGGGGAGGGGGTGCCACCCCCTAGCACTCTCCCATAACAAACCCTAGCCACCGCCTCTCTCCTCCTCCTTCGCTCTGCTCTGGCTTAGGCGAAGCCCTGCAGAATTCTCTACTCCACCACCACCACTACACCGTCGTGCTGCTGGGATTCCGTGGAGAAGATCTACTACCTCCGCTTTCATTGGAGCAGGGAGAGGAAGGTCTGCCGACTCCGCGTGTGACCGATTGAAGGCGCCGGAGCAGCGGGAAGGATCATCCACACGATCTTGAGATCGGCAAGTGATCGACTACATCAACCCCGAGATCTAATCTCGTAACGCTTTTGGATCTACGAGGGTTAGTACAGATCTATCTCGTTGCACATGTCTAATAGATTAGATCTTGGCTTTTATCTAGATTAGATCTGGGTTTTGTTCGTTCTTGCGGTAGAATTTTTTTGTTTTCCATGCTACGAACCCATCACAATATACATCACGTTAGATGGTGCTCTTATACTTGTTTATCTATGTAGATCCTAGTGCATGAAATGTAACTATACTCCTTACTTTGCTTCTTGTCATTTGATGACAAACTTAATTCTGGTTCTCAGGAATCACTTCAAGACATGTTCTTACAGTTAAGAGCTTGTCCTTCCATCCAGAATCTCGGGTCACATTATATCGAGTATACAATATGGTTGTATGGAAGAACCTATGACTGAGGCATAGGAGATGCAACACATCTCTTTCTTTTAACCATGGTTGTAATACTAAGACTAACCTAATGCTCCATACAAGTAAGAACCTCTTTCTTTTCCTTATTCCATTCTGAACTACTTCAGAATCTTATCTAGGATATTCTAAATATCTTCAGAATCATGTCCAGGAAGAATTCAACTATGATGTTTACTAAACTTACCAATCTATCTCGATAGATCTCATTGTTTAATAACTTGTTCAAATTCATCCATATTTTCCAACTTAAATGTTATTAGTACCAATCACATCATTCATGTATGTCATCCACATATTTCAGAATAATGTCATGCTCCCACTCAAATATGGAATCCATATATGAGATACAGGGATTTCACTTAGCTCCCACTCAAAATATGTCTACTACATATTAAGATTTAGCCAAGCTACTTAGCTCCCACTCAAAATATGTCTCTTACATATTAATATTTGGCCAAGCTAATTAGATCCCACTAAAATGCAGGTCCTCTCCATAATATGGACATTCCAAAATTCTTTGATCACCATCAAATCAAGAATACCAGTTACGAGACTTCAGTATCCATATATTGCTGGTGTAAATCCAATAGACTTTAAGCATCACTACAATGGTAGTCAAATCCTTGAATTTGTCCATCCTTTATGAGAAATCGAGCTTTACGTCTCCATTAGGTTTCATTTCCATCTTATGTCTTTGAAGTCATTCAGAAATATCAAGTAAACTTCTTTACTTAATAAGATCAAGTAACATATTACTTTGCAATCTTAAATGTAACTTAATATAGGATTTTATGACTCCTAGCCATTTCTTGCACTTAGGTACATCACGCTTCTTTGTAATTCGTAGGTATGTCTTGTTCATAAACATGACAAGTGAATCAATAATATAACTCCACAAACTTGCAGAATATATCGTTGAAACCTACTTTATTTAGTAAAAGCATTCACTAAAACTTAATGATCATTATCATTAGTTTCTCCTCTATTTGTAGAGTTCGGTTTCACGAAAAAAAAATCGCTGCGCTACTCAACAATCAGGAGCTAAGGTCAAATACCTTGTTTTGATCTTTTACTTTCTTCCACCTGTATCTTCATTAAGACACATCAACTTTGGACAATAGCAGGTTTGCCCCTTGTGGAACATGTATTCATAGTCGCCTAAGAATATGCTACAAAGACTTGTTTATTCGCCACGATTTTGAATTATCGAAACCTCTAGAAACTCGAACATGCCATAACTCATATGGTGTTATTTCCACGAATCTTTAGATTTTCCTTTGTATTTCAACCGAGTGTTTGCTCATTTCGATCTCTAATAACTCTAAACGATAACTATAACCCCGATAAGAGATAATATTATACCATATGTATCTAATACAGAATGATTATGATATTTAGACATTTCAATACACTTTGAATTTGCCCTATTATCATAATTTGTGAAACCTCTTTCACATGTCCTTTTATGCAAAAATTAACTTAAATACTTTAGTCATGTCAATCAAATCGAAGAGACTTTTGTATTCTTGTTAATTCAATATCCTCCTTCACTTTGAAATCTTTTGAACAATTCAAAACAGTTTCAAACTTATGTTTCATTAAGCAAATGCCCATATTCACTTAAATCCACAATGAAGTGTGAAATAACGATTTCCACTATTTGTTGAAAATATGATACATCACTATGTATAAATTTCAACATGAAGTATAAATAATGATTTCCACTATTTGTTGAAAATACGATGCATCATTATGTATAAAGTTCAACATTTCTTTGCATATCACCGTTTTACCAGAATGCGGAGTTTTAGTCATTCTGCCCAATGATCCATGGTTTTGCAAAGTCTCTAGATTAAGCATCTAAGATCCTGATCTTCATTTATAATGAAGAACAAGCAATAACCAAAATGACTTAAACTATAGTGTCATGTCATTATTAAACTTTGGACGTGTTTTAGCATTCTAATCCTTTATAAATGTTTAAACTATTATCATTAACATAGTGATGAGAATAACTCATTTATAATCGTAATGTGACCATAAAGGTATTATTCATAAGAACAGTACAACTGGCTTGTAACTTATTCATATGAACAATTGTCTCGCCAAAAGCAAGACACACAAACAAGGATTACAAAATTATATTCAAGTCCACTAATCCAAATGATAAACCTTTGAGGAAAGGGGTGATGCCGACCATCAACTATTTTGCTTGCTATCATCAAGCCACATTGTCTCAATTCCAGCAATTCTCAAGCAAACCATCTTGTTTTCACAAAATAGGACAAGTATCCAATACTATGTAAACTGCAACGAGTTTTGCAAGAATTACATTTATAACTTTGTATATCTAACATATACCCTTTTCATTCAGGACCTCCATTGCAATCAAGCCCTTCCAAGAGTTCACAACTGTAATGCAAGATTGCTAAGTGATTCTCCAAACATTATCTTTTCATCCATCATGGAGGAAAACTCATCCAATGGCTCATACTTTATGTGCCTAATCTTGTAGAATACAAGATTGTAATCCAACTCTCTATTGAATGGAGAATGGCTTATTGGATGATTATGCAGAAACACACAAACATTACGGAGTCATCGGATTATCTCCTAATGGTCATTGTATGAAGAAGAGAAGATCACCTTTTACGAGGATATCCCTCAGGTGTGGGTATTAATCTATGAAGTTGAACCCTTTTGCTAAGTTCCACATCAAGCAATAAATTTCCCATGGTCGCAAAGGACCTTAATGGGATAGGCCCTACTAAGATATTTGCAAATAGACATCTAGACTAAGTTCATAATATGAGTTCAATCCTAATTGAGCTCCCACTAAAATTGTCATCCCTTGGACGATTTTAGTGATCACACGATCCCAATCCGCTAGACCACCCCCGATCATCATGGCCGGCAATGTAGTTTCAAAGGTAGGCATTTCCCAATGTCAATCACATATACCATGTGACTCATGCTCGACCTTTTGGTCTCTTGTGTTCGAAGGCCATGTCTAAACATTCTAGGCTTGCCAAATATAACTTGTATGTATTTGGTGTGCAACATGGCTTACACCCACTGCATGCGAACGTAGATATGTCTGACACCCGATCATCACGGCCTGCCTCATAATGGAGAACTTTCTTGGTGGTGCACACACAAGGGGAACACTATCATTGGAATTATTTAGGGATTATCTTATTTGCTATCGTTGAGTATCTAATACTAACATATAATAAGATATAAAATATGTATCAACATCACATGTATATTGTGATATGATATGGTACTTCTTGCGCCTTGATCTCCATCGAGCTCTCCAGCATGATCTCCATCTTGCCCCTGGTTTGATGCCAAGTCCACAACACGACTAGGAGGTCATCCATCGAAATGATGACTATTACTACACAACTTAGTAACATAAAAGTAAACTACTTTACCTTTGTCACAACCATGACCATATCAAATCACATGCCCTCCTGCAAAATAAAGTTAGATGCCTCTACTTTATCTATTGCAAGATTTACGTGGTTGTTAGGGCTTTCGTAATAGAACCGATTCTAATCTACGAACTTTCCAACCACAAGATGGATCCAACAGTTGTCTATACTACACCCCTTTCGGGGCCCTCTGTTGTAAATGCTATATAAACTATTGAATGAGAGATAGACACCCGATAGCCACTTACACGAAACAAGCTGTATGTCGAGCGTGGAACCAGTCTCACGTACGAATACGCGTAAGGTTGGTCCGAGCCGCTTCATCAAACAATACCGCGATATAAACAAGTACACTTTAGAGGGTAACGAATAAGGGAGCATTGCCCACACAATACCTGTGCGTACTGGCCGTACAACATTCCTACGCATAGATTGGCTCTGATACCACTAAAGGGTTCTGTAGCAGAAAACAAAAAATTTCCTACGTTGGAACCTCCTAACGCCCAAGATCTATCTATATAGTAATGTACTAATGACCAGAGCATATAGAATGCATACCCTTGTAGGCCGTATGCGGTTAACATTTCGAGGGGAACGTGGTTGAAGTAGTCGAACTCGTAGACGACCTCAAGGTTGTGAAGCTCCTCGCAGGTCACCCTTGCTCCATATTCATCATGCAGCAACCCCGGCTCACGACATCCAAGGTTCCCCAAGTGTGGTCCCTCATGGTTTCGTACACATACGGTTTACGATGACGACCTCCAACTCCTTGATCCCTGCCGGGAGTGCGGAAGTACATCTCCGGCTTGGAATCCCTGTAGCGCAATGGCGTGCTGCAGGTGCACCGTCTCTTGTGCGAACAGTCCTTTCTTGGGACCGTGCCAACCCGTGGGGACAACTATGTAGAGAGAGAGGGAGGAATTCTCTAAGGAAAATGCCTCAGAGAACATCTCAAATTGTGTGTCTAATCCCACTCATGGGCACCCCTTTATATAGGGGAGGGAGGTGTGCCCTCCCCTTTGGGTTTCCCATGTGGGACTAATCAAGGGAGAGACGGGGGAGGTGCCATGGGCCTCATGGGCCAGCTAGCCAGGGGTAGGCCCTATCCCGCTCAGAGACCTAGGTTGGCCGGGTGGGCCCCCTTGTGGCGGCTAGGCCTTGGCCCTTTGGCCCTTGGCCCTTCCCTCTTGCGGTTTTCCCTCATGGGCCCATTTTCCCTAGAAAGTTTAGCCCATTAGTGGAATACCCCTTCAAATTAGATTTTAATATTATATTTAATATTAATTACATTAATTAACATATAAATACATACTACAAAATCCGATTTTACCTGAAACACCTTTCGGTTCCCTTTCGATATCCTCCGAACGACTGCGGAACTTTCTCGGAACGATTCCGGTTCTCTCATGGAACTTTTCCGGTTTCCTTTTCTCTTTCATATGGTTATTCCAACTTATAAAGGATCTCTAACTCGTCGTACCATTAGGTGTATTTCCCCATGGCTTGGGAATGGCACAGACATGATCTCCATCAATGATCAATAGTGGGACCGAGATGCCCATAATGACCCCTGTGTATTCCACGATGATAATGTTGTTTGAACTGTAAACATCATTTTCCATTCCCTTTGCCACTTGATACCTAGTTCACCCAATATTTGATCTACGATATCTCCATACCTTCATTCGATCTCGTTACCGATGAACTTGTTTTCTCGTTCCCATGTTGTTGCATTCCGTGACCCAGTCACATGCTTGCAAGCTTCATTAATGCAACGTCACCGAGATGGACACATATGTATCTGTCCGTTACATGGATGGGAAAATCCTGGTCTTGATATGTACTCCTCTACACGCCCCTTTGGGAAACCTGAGTGGCACCTTTTTGATCATCCAGTCACGGAATGATACTTGATAACCATCAAAGCTCCCTCTAGAACAGTGATTTGCTTTATCTCACATTCTAAGGATTAGGTTGCGAGGTTTCCTTAGTTTCTCATTATGATACAATTTGTTGGGCTATTTTTCTATCACATCATTCAACTAATGAAATGACCTCATTGTCAATTGGCATAAATGTCGATGATCTCGAAACCCTAGATCATCCTCATGACCAATGAACTAGTTCGCGAGAGGTAACTAGAGACTTGGTTTGTCTACATACCACATGTGTATTAATGTTTTGTATTAATACAATTATAGCACAGTATGAAAATATTATGAACTGACTGAGATATGACAATAAAAACCTATTTATTATTTGCCTCCAGGGCATATCTCCTTCACCAACTACGATGTATCGGCTCGGAAGGACGGGGTAGGCACTACCGGGTGGAGCGAGCTCCCACCAGGACAGCACTACACACCCCCAGGAGGGGCCGACAAATGGGATGTCATTCGCAGGTGGGGCCGGGAGGCGGCTCTGAGCGAAGAGCGGCACCCACATCCATCCTACATTGTTGGCTACACGCGGAGAGCGGAACCCAAAGCAGGAGCCAAGCCGACAGACGAAGAAGGGTATGCTTCAACTCTGCCACCACAAAGAGGTACGTGTATCTCCCTCTAACACCTGTGATGCTAATTTCGGGGGCTGCCCCCAATCTGTGTCGTGGATGCAACCTTGGTGATGAGCTTGCCACTTTGCGACATCGAGTGGGGCACCTCAGGAATAGAGGGCATCGTCTGGAGTGAGGGAGATAGCCTAGCTCCACCAATCATGGGGCCACATTTGCGGGTCTACAACGACTTCCTCCCTGCCAGGCCTAGCTCCAACCTCTGGTTATCGGGATACCACCAATGGTCCTACCACACCCTCGATTGGTGACCCCTTCTCCTCTATATATCACACGCGCCAACATTGACGTCAATGGTATGGAGAAGCGAGAAGTGTTGTCCCTGGACCTGACTCGCATTTCATCCTACGCGAGTGCATCATAGGGACATCATATGCATGCCTCAACATGTTGACATACTTTAAGGGAATATGCCCTGATAGGCAATAATAAAGTTGTTATTATGATATTCCAAGTATATGATAAATTTTTATTTTACATGCTATAATTGTATTGATTGGAAACGTTAATACATGTGTGTTTAATAAACAAAATAAAGAGTTCCTAGTTATGCCTCTAATATAAACTAGCTCATTGACTAACAAGATGATCAATATTTCATGATCACGGACATTGGATGTTGTTAATAACGAGGTCAAAACATTGGTGGAATGGTGTGACGAACATTCATCTGAAGCATAGCACTACGATCAAAGTAATTATGTTTAAATTTCTATAACATCATACAAAGTAACTTTAGTCCTTAGACCATGAGATCATGTCAACCACTAACACCGGAAGAGTAACTTGATAACATCAAACATCACACCATAATAGGGTGACAATAAAGGTGGGTTCAGATACTACAAAAGTGTTATATAGAGGCTCATGGATCAAGATTGGGATTTGTCCATCCTGATGACGGAGATATATACTCTGGGCCCCCTTGGTGATATCACATTGATGTAGCTTGCAAGCAAGTGATAAGATCACTAGAATGTTATATCACGGGAACGAGAAAAGAGTACTTGTCAGTAACAAGATCAAATTAGGTATGGGGATACTGATGATCGAATCTCGGACATGTAATATATCGTGAGACAAAGGGATTTAGTTACAAACAATAAAGGTTCACACAATCACTGGATTCATTGTTGAATGTGTGGGAGTTAGTACGGATCTCCAGGTCCCGCTTCTGATTATTGATCGGAGAGGGGTCTCGATCATGTATGAATTATTCGCGAACCGTAGGGTGGCACACTTAAGGGATACCGACACCATTTAAGAACAAATATGTTTCAAACAAAGATTATGAAAGCGCCGGAATCATTTCAATGGACACTAGAATTGTTTCGGGTGAAACTGCTGAAACTGGTTCTGCATGTGATATTGAAATGTTGCAGGGGATTTTATGTGGATGTTTGTTAATTAAATTAATTAACAAAATTGTGAATAAAATAAATAAAATAGTTTTATTAAATGAGAGTTGCATTGATTTTGGTGAAAAATTAATGCATGTGAGTGGAAGTGTGAGTGTAGGCATGTTTATGTGAGTGGAGCATCCACCCACATGAATGTTGGAAGAGGTGGGGGCACCTCTATGGCCGCCGGCCATGGGAGGGGGCTTCCCCCCTCTCCTCCTCTCACTACACACCTCCTCGTGAAGGATATCTCTCCCCCTCTAGTTTATTCCCCCATGGTATTGGATTAGTGTGATACACGTTCCTGGTGGCTTTGTCTGAAAGGAGTTGCTGCTTCCACTGCATCGTTGGAGCAAGGATGCGGAGGTTGTCGGAGGACTAGACGTGTGTGATCACAGATGGGTAGCTGAGTTGCTGTGCTAGACTTCCTCAGGATCTTGAGATCGGCAAGCAAACGACTACATCATCCATGATTCCAATCTCGTAACGCTTTGTCGCTCAAGGGTATGTTCTCTATGGATGTATATCCACCTGTTGATTGTATCTAGATAGATAGATCTTGGTGCTTAGTAGTTCACATCATAGGATTTTTTAATTTCTATGTTGTGAACCCAACAGTACTCCGTGTTATGCTTGCTTCCTTCTTAACTTCCATAGCGCCTTGCCTCGTGAGGTCGGGATGAGCTGAAAACTATGGAGAGGTCGTAGCTGTCTGGGTAACTTGGGTGACGTGTCGCTGACCTGCCACCGGTTGGGGAACCTTGTTGTTTGGCGCCCTATGCCAGATATTGCCTCTAGGTAGTAGTTGTAGATCAGGCGTGAGGCCCCTGCCTATTGGCTTCGGTTTCCGTAGAGTCAGGCCTTGTCACCGCCACAAGTAGTCATCTCTGTAGTATTTTTCATGATCCCACGATAGTGTCACTTCCAAAGATCGGAAGAGAGTTTATTTGCTCCGCAATTGGCTCTAGTCGACATGTTTGGATCTCAAAGACAATGATATTGGTGTAATGAGAAGGATTCTTTTAGACTTTATTCATAAGGTGAAAGAGAGATCATACAAGGTGTTTACGAGATGGATCTCGATGGTGTAAGGGTAATTGTCCCTATGTGTGGTTTTGGTGATTAATGATAATCCCTATGGACTAATGTTTTCATTGAGTTTTATGTGTAGGAATATTCCATAGGTCATGCTTGTATTCCATGTGTTGGATTCGAGTACGGATGACATGACGATAAAGATATACCTTGAGTATTGGCATCAAGATCATCGAGTTGAAAAGAAGAATATGATATGGCCAAGGTATTGAGAGTTTTATCTCAATAGAAGAATTCAAGATATGGCTCTAAGTCAGTATCATGATAGCCTCATGAGTTGAGCTATGGTTTACTAAAGGTTTAGAGCATGCAATCAAATAAAGAGTTCTTTATGTACCTCAAGATATTGAGATAGAGTATGAGAAGATACTTGGTTGACCAATACAAAGAGTGAAGAGTGATTTCAAGTTGGTGAACACAAGATACCACATGTATCTTGTGGTATGGTAAGCTTTGTCAATTATGCTTCATGAACTAACCCATTATATATGTGCCTTTGCATTTTCTATATGGGCTAGGTATATTTCCATGGGCATGTATCAAAAGTGAATATTTCACATAGCCCATAAGAGGATGGAATCAAGTGGTGATTGTCATCAAGGTTAAGAAGTGCAACTTCATTGTAAGAATATTAATAAGATCATATGATTGAAGCTTGCTATCCATATTGGTGATAGTGAACATGTTAAGATGTTCCGTAATGAATCTATCCCATAGTGGTGTATGGGGAGCAAATTATGATTCTTCACCAAGCAACAATGATGAAGTGATGCATTCCATCTTGAATGGATCTTGAAGTGTTGTCATCAAGGTCAAGTGGGATGCACAAGGCAAAGCTATGGCCTTCCTAGGTTTTCCTTTTAATAGTCTCCAGGTGGTTGTTGGGAGACCTGATTATAGGATAGATAGCCACAGAGCTTTTGGTTGGGTAACTTGATCACATCGTCTTAGGAAGCTCAACCCTTTGCATACTTTGTTTCTCCATATTTTGTTGTTTCTTGGTGTTTCTCTATGTGTGTCTCTTGATCTTTTTGCTAGCTCTTCAACAAGCTCAAGTTCATCCAAAACGGAATTCGTATGCATCTTCTATTGCATTTTCGAGTTTGGTGGTTTTTTACCAGTTCTTCTTTAGGAAGGTTTCATACCTCTCCTTATTTGGTTCTTTATATCTTTCTCTTTCTTGGGTTTTCTACTCTCTAATAGATAGAGCTTGTTCTTATCTATTCAAAAATCCCAAGTTTGCTAATATCCGAGTTTGGATCCAAAAGTTATCGTTGTTTTCATCCGCCCTGTTTTGGTTCCGGTTGGAATTTCGGCGGCGCCAGAACTGGCGCCGAAAATTTCCGGCGGCTCCGGAAATTTGATCAATATGCTGTTTTGGCAAAAACCGGTCAATGGGAAATTTTAGGTGCTAGATCCATCGGGACCGGTTTTCGAACCGGAACATGTTCGACTAGCTCATTTTGACCCCAATGGTCATCCCCCTTGAAGGGGTTTAAAAGGGGGGCTTCTTCCCCAAAGTTCTAGGGTTCTTGAGCATGTTTTTTACCTCAATTGTTGACCCCTTTGAGCTTGCTTCCTCTCTCTTCCCTCCTATGATTCTTGCATATTTTTTAGGGCTTTGTAAGAGGACATCTAAATCTACAATCCCCACCAATCAATTCCTCCTCTAAGTGAGGGAACCCATTGGATCTAGATCTTGAAGTCATTGGTTGATTTCCACTATTGTTCTTCCTCTCTAATTACTCCCTAGCACTTGTTTCTTTGGTGGGATTTGAGAGTGAAGGATTTGAGCACCCTTGGTGTTCTTGCTTTGCATGCTTGCATACGTGTTGAGATCTTCATTACGATTTGTTCGAGTGAGAGACTGTGAGCTTGTTACTCTTGTAGGGTGACCTCCTAGTTGGCTTGGAAGTTAGTGTCACGGTGTTCTCTTCATGGAAGATTTTGAAGAGACCCGGGTTTCTCCTTCATTGATCTTGTGAAGTGGTTGTGGAGCTTGCCATCTCTAGAGTGGAGGAAAAGATAGCCATAAAGAAAGGGCATATTCCTTCATGGGATAGACTCGGATAAGAAGGTGAGCCTTCGTGGCATTGGGAAATTCTTCATGGAATCTCACACCTCTCTAACGTGACGTATCTTACTTTTAAGGGAACATGGGAATACATCTTCGTCTCCGCGTGCCTTGGTTATCTCTATACCCGAGTTTACTTTCCTTGTGATAGCCATCGAGGTTGAAGTAATTATATCTTGTGATATCTAGCTTAGATTAAGTTATTGTTTGTGCACTTAGTTGAGCATAGTGTATTTAGGTTTTGTGCTTGTAAAATAAATGTTAGTTTAATTCCGCATTCTATCAAGCCAAAACCATAATAGTTTTGAAATTTCCTATTAACTCCCCCTCTAGGCGACATCTATATCCTTTCAATTGGTATTAGATCAAGGTCTCTCCTTGTTTAGGCTTCACCACCTAGAACTTAAAGATGTCATCTAGTAGTATAGTGCACAATGACACAATTATCTTCGATGACACAAATTATACTTTGTGGAGAAATTGATTGCTTTGTAATCTTTGGACCTCGTGTCCAAATATAGTGCAATTTCTAGATGTAGGTTTTTCTCCTCCAATGGATCCTCAAAATCTATCTTTAGAGGATGAGAAAAAATTACATCTCAAAGCTCAAATATCTAATGGTCTTATTTTCTTCTTGAGCCCCATAGTTAATTTGTTCTTAACGATTGTAAAGTGCAAGTCGTGTCATGAGATGTGGACCAAGCTTAAAGAAATATTTGGTGGGTTCATTTCTCATTGGGCCGGTGGTCTCTCCGAGGAGATCTCCTCTCCTTCACATCATAAAGAGCTCCAAGTTGTTTCTACCTATGGCCACGATAGTTCTCAATTCCTTCCACTTCACCTACATGTGACAAGTCACAAGGTAATGTCATAGTGAGTGGAGAAATCATATGTGATGATGGTAGTGTTTCTCTTTACACCAATTATTCGTAATCTATATATGCTAATGGTGTAGAGAGTTTAGACTTAAGCACTTATTGCAACAATAATTCTATATCCCCTTTTGTTGCTAGTTCTTGCATATCGTCTATAAACTATTTGGGTACTAATGTAGATGATATGCTTGATTTGTCTTGTTCCCACAAGCAAATTGCTTATATTTCCTCTAGTTGTGTATCTAACAATGTAAAGTAAATCAAACATTCTATGGAGCAAGACACAATCATGAATGGAGATTCAAGAATATCCTCATCTTCATCCTCCCATGCTCACATGTGCCTTATGGCAACAGGATCAAAGGTATCTCCTACTTTGGATCCCAACATATCTTCTAAAGATAATAATGTAGGGTTTCCGTAGCAGATAACAAAAAATTTAACTACACGGAACACCCTGAATGCCCAAGGATCTATCTAGGAGTAATGAAGTAATTGAGAAAGACAATGGTAACGTACCCTTGAAGACCGAGAGAGCGTTACACTCATGCACGAGCGTGGATGATGTAGTTGTACCCGTCCGACCTCAAGGTCACGAAGATCCTCGCACGTCACTCCTTTTCCAGGTCCTTGTACGATGGCCCGGAAGCTTCAATAGCCTCACCGAGTTATCACATGCACAAGTTGCAATGCGACGACTCCCAAACTCCTTGATCCCTGTTGGGGTTGCGGAAGTAGATCTCCTGGCAGAATCCCTGCAACACAACGGCGTGCCGCAGATGCGTTGAATTTTCAGGATAGTCCTTTCCCTGGGACCATGGCATGAAAAAGTCAACTGGAGAGAGAGGGGGAGTATTCCAACCAAAGAGAATAATTCAATTATTGTGTGTTTTCATCCTCCAATGGGCAGCCCTTTATATAGGGAAAGGGTGGTGTGCCCTCCCCTTTAGGTACCCCATGTTGGACTAAATAATAAAGGAAAAAGAGGCAAAACAAGGGCCACAAGCAGTCAAGGCCAGGCTGGCCTCATGCACCCATCTAGTGGCGACCACTTTGCCAAACAATAGCTAAAGGAAATATGCCCTGAGAGGCAATAATAAAGTTGTTATTATATATTCCTTATACATGATAGATGTTTATTTTACATGCTAGAAATGTATTGATTCAGAAACATCAATACATGTGTGTTTAATAAACAAAAAGGGTTCCTAGTCATGCCTCTCTTATAGACTAGCTTATTGATTAACAGGATGATCAAGGTTTCCTGATCATGGACATTGGATGTTGTTAATAACAAGGTCACACCATTGGAGGAATGATGTGATGAACATTCATCCGAAGTATAGCATTACGATTAAGTCATTATGTTTATATTGCTATAACATCATACGAAGTAATCTTTATCCTTAGACCATGAGATCATGTTAATTGCTGACACCGGAAGAGTATCTTGATAACATCAAACGTCACACCGTAACAGGGTGACTATAAAGATGGGTTCGGTACTACGAAGGTGTTATGTTGAGGCTCATGGATCAAGAGTGGAATTTGTCAATCCAGATGACGGATAGATATACTCTGGGCCCTCTCGATGATATCACATTAGGATAGCTTGCAAGCAAGTGATGTGATCACTAGAATGTTATATCACGGGAACGAGAAAAGTGTGCATGTCGGTAACGAGATCAAACTAGGTATGGAGATACCGATGATCGAATCTCGGACATGTAATATATCGAGAGACAAAGGTATTTAGTTACAAGCGTTAAAGGTTCTCACGATCACAGGAGTCATCGTTGAATGTGTAGGAGTCAGTACGGATCTCCAGGTCCCGCTGCTGATTATTGATCGGAGAAGGGTCTCGATCATGTCTGCATTATTCGCGAACCGTAGGGTGGCACACTTAAGAGTTACCGGACACCATTTTGGAGCACATATGTTTCAGACGAAAGAATTGCAAAGTGCAGGAATTGTTTCAATAGAAACCGGAAATTGTTTCGGATGAAATTGCAGAAGGTGGTTCTGCATGTGATATTGAAATATTGCAAGGGGCTATATGTGAATGTTTGTTAATTAAAGTAATTAACAAAATTCTGAATAAATTTAATAAAAAGAGTTTTATTAAATGAGAGAGCATTAAATTTGGAGAAATTTAATGCATTTAAAGTGGAGACTTTAAATGGGAATGTGAAGAGGCATTTTAACGTGGGGGGGTTACCACCACATGAATGGGGGAGGTGAGGGGTCACCCCCCCATGCGCCGGCCATGGAGAGAAGGGGCACCCCCCTCCTCCTATAAAAGGCCACCCATTCCCTCCTTCATCCTCACACCTCCTTGTGAAGGATCTCTCTCCCCCTCTAGAATTATTCCCCCATGGTCTCGGATTAGCGAGATACATGTTCCCGATGGCATTTAAATGCGGAAGGAGTTCTGCTTCACTGGATCGCTGGAGCGAGGAGGTGGAGGTTGTTCGGTGGCTTGAACGTGTGTGCGAGTGCGGATGCGCTGCTGAGTTGCGGAGCTCGGACTTCCTCACGATCTTGAGATCGGCAAGTGTACAACTACATCAACCACGAGTTCCTACTCGTTCTCGTTGTCTATGAGGGTAAGTTCTCGTTGGATTTATGTCCACCCGTTGCTTTGTACCTAGTAGATAGATCTTGGCGTGTAGTTCACACCGTAGGAAATTTTTTGTTTTCTATGCGGACCCAAAGGGTATCGAGCACGATCTATGCGTAGGTGCTTAGCACGGGTAGTACACATATGGTTGATTTGTGGGCGATGATGATCATGTTATTACATCTTCTATGTATTTTGGATATTGGTGGCATAGTGGGATGAAGCGGCCCGGACCAACCTTACATGTCATCGTACATGAGACCGGTTCCACGACTGACATGCAACTTGTTTTGCATAAGTGGCTGGTAGGTGTCTGTCTCTCCTACTATAGTCAATATCTGATTTACAACGAGTTGCTAATAACTTAGTTATCCTCATTGTGGTTCATGTTCGTAGGTGAGAACGGTTCTATCTCCGAAAGCCCTAAGCCACGTAAAACTTGCAATTCATACATTAGAGGCGTCTAGTTTAGATGTATGGTAGATACTCTTACAACACAGTCAACGTGTAAGTTCCATAGACCTTGGCCTTACACACAAAGGAATGATAGAGATCATACCATGATGCAAGTGATAGAGATCAAATGCATGGACCATATCATCTCACTTTACACATTAGATGTCAGCATCTTATACTGCTAGTTTGGCGCGTTTGGTAGCATTATAAGATGATCCCTCATTTAGATATGAAGATAAAAATGTGTTCTTCCTTGAGTATGCACCGTTCTATGGATCGTGTTTCGAGACATCACGTGATGATCGGGTGTACTCGAATCTACGCTTTCATAGGAACGGGTGTAAGACAGTTTTACACACACGAATACTAAGGTTCTTACTTGGCGAGCCTAGCATGTACAGACATGGCCTCGGAACACGGACCGAAAGGTTAAGCATGAGTCATATGGTTGATATGATGCCCATATAGATGCTCGCCTTTGAAGCTATATCAACTCACGTGATGATCGGACTTGATATAGTGGATTTGGTTCATGTAATCACCAAAAGGACACGAGGGATGTCGTTTTTGAGTGGGAGTTCATTAGTAATTTGGATTAGTTCAACTCACTCTATCATAAACTTAGTCTAAATAAACTTTACAAATTTTGTTGTAGATGGCACCACCTGCTTTTAATTTCAATGTGTTCATGGAGAAAGAGAAACTTGTTGCGAATGGTAGCAACTTCACCAACTGGGCTATGAATTTTAGGATTCTCCTCACTGCTGCACAAAAGCTATATGTGCTAGATGCGCCGCTAGGCCCCCCACCAGCTCCTGATGCCCCTGACGAGGAAAAGAATGTCTATGTGACTCGTCAGGAGGACCACAACTTAGTTCATTGCGGCATACTGTATGGGCTAGAGCGGCATACTATATGGGCTAGAGCCAGAACTTCGAAAGCATTTCGAAAATGATAATGCCTTTGATACCATGGGAGAATTGAAAATGATTTTCGATACCCATGCTGCCGCAGAGAGTTATAATGCTACAGAAAAGTTCTTTAGCTGCATGATGGAGGAAAACAGCTCTGTTAGTGAGCACGTACTCAAAATGTCTGGGTATGCCGATAAGCTTGTGTCCTTGGGAATAACGATTCCCATTGACTTAGGCATACATCATGTTCTCCAATCTCTGCCACCTAGCTACAAGAGCTTCGTGATGAACTATAATATGCAGGGCATGAAGAAGTCTCTTCCGAGCTTATCCCATGCTTAAGACTGCAGAAGTGGAGATTAGGAAAGAACATCAAGTGTTGATGATCAATAGGACCACCGGTTTCAAGAAGGATAAGAAAGGCAAGCACAAGGGAAAGAAGGGTGGCAAGTCTGTTGCCACGCCTGAAAAGAAACCCCGGGCTGGCCCTAAGTCTGACACTGAGTGCTACTATTGCAAGAGGACTGGCATTGAAGCTTAATCGCCCCAAGTATTTGGCGGACAAGAAGTCCAGAAGGCAAACAAAGGTATATGTGATATACATGTTATTGATGTGTACTTGACTAGTACTCGCAGTAGCACTGGGTATTTGATACGGATCGGTTGCTAATATATGTAACTCGGTTCAGGGGCTACTAACGTTTACAACTAGCAAGGGATGAGGTCAGGATGCGGGTCGGCAATGGATCAAGAGTTGATGTGATCGCCGTCGGGTCGCTACCTCTCCATTTGCCATCGGGATTAGTTATAAACCTAAATAATTGTTATTTGGTGCCTGCACTGAGGATGAACATTGTATCTGGATCGTGTTTGATGCAAAGTGGTCACTCCTTTAAATCTGAAAACAATGGTTATTCGATTTATAAGAATGATATCTTTTATGGTCATGCACCTATGTTGAATGGTTTATTTCTATTGGATCTCGATAGTAATATTACGCACATTCATAATGTTAATGCTAAAAGGATTAAACTTGATGATGATATGTCTACATATATGTGGCACTGCCGTCTAGGTCATATTGGCGTTAAACGCATGAAGAAACTCCATTCTGATGGACTTTTGGAATCACTTGATTTTGAATCATTTGATACATGTGAGCCATGCCTTATGGGCAAGATGACTAGAACGCCGTTTTCCGGTTCAATGGAACGGGCGACAGATCTATTGGAAATCATACATACTGATGTGTGTGGACCAATGAGTGCGTCGGCGCGAGGTGGATATCGTTATTTTGTTACTTTCACGGATGATTTGAGTAGATATGGGTATATCTATTTGATGAAACACAAGTCTGAAACTTTTGAAAAGTTCAAGGAATTTCAGAATGAAGTGGAAAATCATCGTAATAGAAAGATCAAATTTCTAGGTCTGACCGTGGAGGAGAGTATCTAAGTTACAAGTTTAGCACACACATGAAAGAGTGTGGAATAGTTTCACAACTCACGCCTGCCGGAACACCACAACGTAATGGTGTGTTGGAGCATCGTAATCGTACCTTATTAGATATGGTTCGATCTATGATGTCTCTGATTGACTTACCTCTGTCATTTTGGGGTTATGCACTGGAAACAACTGCATTCACTTTAAATCGGGCACCATCTAAATCTGTTGAAACAACACCGTATGAATTATGGTTTGGAAACAAACCTAAGCTGTCATTTCTTAAGGTTTGGCGATGCGATGTTTATGTGAAGAAACTTCAACCAGATAAACTTGAACCCAAAGCGAGAAAATGCGTCTTCGTAGGATACCCTAAGGAAACAATTGGGTATACCTTCTATCATAGATCCGAGGGCAAGGTTTTTTTGCCAAGAATGGATCATTTCTTGAGAAGGAGTTTCTCGCGAAAGGTGTGAGTAGTCGGAAGGTAGAACTCGAAGAGGTTATTGAACCTTCTCTTCATGGAATGGCGAGTGGCGTAGCACCAGAAGTTGTTTCGGAGTTGACTTCACCTGATGAAGAGAGAGCTAATGATAATGATCATGAAACTCCGAAAGAGGACACTACCGAACCTCGCAGGTCAAGTAGGACACGTGCAGCTCCTAAACTGTACGGCAATCCTGTTGTGAATTTCATGGTTGATGAAATGGATGACCCTGCGACGTATGAAGAAGCGATGATGAGCCCAGATTCCAACAAATGGCTAGAAGCCATGAAATCCGAGATGGAATCCATGTACGAGAACCAAGTTTGGAACTTGGTGGACTTACCTCACGACCGAAAGGCCGTGGAGAATAAATGGATTTTCAAAAGGAAAACTGATGCTGATGGTAATGTGACCATCTATAAGGCTCGACTTGTCGCAAAGGGGTTTCGACAAATTCAAGGAGTTGACTACGATGAGACATTCTCTCCCGTAGCGATGCTTAAGTCAGTTAGGATTATGTTAGCAATTGCTGCATATTTCGATTATGAAATATGGCAGATGGATGTCAAAACTGTGTTCCTCAATGGTAAGATTGAACAAGAGTTGTATATGATACAACCTAAGGGTTTTGTCGATCCTAAGGATGCTAATAAGGTGTGCAAACTTCAGCGATCCATCTATGGACTGAAGCAAGCATCACGAAGTTGGAATCTCCGCTTTGATGAGGTGATCAAAGAGTTTGGATTTGTCCAAACTTATGGAGAGGCTTGTATTTACAAGAAAGTGAGTGGGAGCAATGTGGCATTTCTGATATTATATGTGGATGACATATTATTGATTGGAAATGATATAGATCTTTTAAACAGTGTTAAAAGTTATCTAAATAGCAAATTTTCGATGAAAGACCTTGGTGAAGCATCATATATATTAGGCATTAAAATCTATAGAGATAGATCAAGGCGCCTAATTGGGCTATCGCATAGTACATACCTTGATAAGATATTAAAGAAGTTTAATATGGACGAAAGTAAGAAGGGGTTCTTACCTATGTTGCAAGGCAAGACATTGAGTAAGACTCAAAGTCCGGCTACGGCGGAAGAAAGAGAGATGATGGATAAGATCCCCTATGCCTCGTCCATAGGCTCTATTATGTATGCCATGCTATGTACAAGACCGGATGTGGCACAGGCTATTAGCTTGACTAGTAGGTACCAATCTGATCCAGGTTCAGAACATTGGATAGCGGTAAAGAACATCCTCGAGTACTTAAGAAGAACTAAGGATATGTTTCTTATATATGGAGGTGAATAAGAGCTAGTCGCTAAGTGTTATGTCGATGCTAGCTTTGACACCGATCCGGATGACTCTAAGTCTCAATCCGGATACGTATTTCTCTTGAACGGAGCAGCAGTTAGTTGGAGGAGTTCCAAACAACCTATAGTGGCTGGATCAACAACGGAGGCGGAATATGTTGCTGCGTATGCCAGAAGCAATTTGGATGAAAGAGTTCATTACGAAACTGGGTGTGGTTCCCAGTGCGTTGGACCTGATGGTGATCTATTGTGACAACAATGGAGCCATAGCCAACGCAAAGGAACCAAGGTCTCACAGGAATTCCAAGCATATTAAGCGCCGGTTTCACTCCATCCACGAGCATGTCAAGGATGGAGATATAAAGATTTGTAAAGTACACATGGACCTAAATGTAGCAGACCCGTTGACTAAAGTTCTCCCTAGGGCAAAACATGATCAACACCAGAACTCCATGGGTGTTAGATTTATCACTATGTGAACTAGATTATTGTCTCTAGTGCAAGTGGGAGACTGAAGGAAATATGCCCTGAGAGGCAATAATAAAGTTGTTATTATATATTCCTTATACATGATAGATGTTTATTTTACATGCTAGAAATGTATTGATTCGGAAACATCAATACATGTGTGTTTAATAAACAAAAAGGATTCCTACTCATGCCTCTCTCATAGACTAGCTTGTTGATTAACAGGATGATCAAGGTTTCCTGATCATGGACATTGGATGTTGTTAATAACAAGGTCACACCATTGGTGGAATGATGTGATGAACATTCATCCGAAGTATAGCATTACGATCAAGTCATTATGTTTATATTGCTATAACATCATACGAAGTAATCTTTATCCTTAGACCATGAGATCATGTTAATTGCTGACACCGGAAGAGTATCTTGATAACATCAAACGTCACACCGTAACAGGGTGACTATAAAGATGGGTTCAGTACTACGAAGGTGTTATGTTGAGGCTCATGGATCAAGAGTGGAATTTGTCAATCCAGATGACGGATAGATATACTCTGGGCCCTCTCGGTGATATCACATTAGGATAGCTTGCAAGCAAGTGATGTGATCACTAGAATGTTATATCACGGGAACGAGAAAAGAGTGCATGTCGGTAACGAGATCAAACTAGGTATGGAGATACCGATGATCGAATCTAGGACATGTAATATATCGAGAGACAAAGGGATTTAGTTACAAGCGTTAAAGGTTCTCAATATCACAGGAGTCATCGTTGAATGTGTAGGAGTCAGTATGGATCTCCAGGTCCCGCTGCTGATTATTGATCGGAGAAGGGTCTCGATCATGTCTGCATTATTCGCGAACCGTAGGGTGGCACACTTAAGAGTTACCGGACACCATTTTGGAGCACATATGTTTCAGACGAAAGAATTGCAAAGCGCAGGAATTGTTTCAATAGAAACCGGAAATTGTTTCGGGTGAAATTGCAGAAGGTGGTTCTGCATGTGATATTGAAATATTGCAAGGGGCTATATGTGAATGTTTGTTAATTAAATTAATTAACAAAATTCTGAATAAATTTAATAAAAGAGTTTTATTAAATGAGAGAGCATTAAATTTGGAGAAATTTAATGCATTTAAAGTGGAGACTTTAAAAGGGAATGTGAAGAGGCATTTTAATGTGGGGGGTTACCACCACATGAATGGGGGAGGTGAGGGGTCACCCCCCCATGCGCCGGCCATGGAGAGAGGTGGCACCGCCCTCCTCCTATAAAAGGCCACCCATTCCCTCCTTCATCCTCACACCTCCTTGTGAAGGATCTCTCTCCCCCTCTAGAATTATTCCCCCATGGTCTCGGATTAGCGAGATACATGTTCCCGATGGCATTTCGTCTGGAAGGAGTTGCTGCTTCTGCTGGATCGCTGGAGCGAGGAGGTGGAGGTTGTCCGGTGGCTTGAACCTGTGAAAAGTGCGGATGCGCTGCTGAGTTGCGGCGCTCGGACTTCCTCACGATCTTGAGATCGGCAAGTGTACGACTACATCAACCACGAGTTCCTACTCGTTAACAAAGCTCGTTGTCTACAAGGGTAAGTTCTCGTTGGATGTATGTCCACCCGTTGCTTTGTACCTAGTAGATAGATCTTGGCGTGTAGTTCACACCGTAGGAAATTTTTTGTTTTCTATGTCATGGCGACCTGTCACAAGGCCAGTAGTGGACCAGCGAGGCCACCCCAGGTGGGATGGCTTGCCCCGGCGCGGCCTAGCAGTGATGTTCGCCAGCCAGCTCCCCACGAGCTCCTCTTGGGCCGGGTCGAGCTGGCTTGGTAGCGGCGGTCTCCAGCTGGTGCCTGCCCTGTGAAGCGTGCACTATTTGCCGCCCACACGCGTGGGTTGGTCAAACCAGCCCCTTTTAGCTGTTTTCTTTTGCCTTTTTCTTGTGGGTTTTCCTGGGCCAATTTCCTCTGGGATTTTGGCTTAATGACAAAGTCACTTTATAAATATGAATTTAAATATTTATTTAGTATATGTTAATTCATAATTAACATATAATAAATACATATTGTAAATTGATATTTATCCAAAACTTCTATCGACCTTTTCCTTCCCTTCTTTCTCCGAACAACTTCGGATCTCTCCAGAACGATTCTGATTTCTCTCTCTTCTGTGATTCCTTCTCACAGGAGGATCTCCCAGCGTCATATTGCCCTTAAGAATGTTTCCCTATGATTCGGGAATGCTATAGACATAATCCATATCAATGATCAATAGAGGGACCGGGATGCCCATGTTGACCCCTATGCACTCCACGAATCTCCATCATGTCGAACTTGAAACGATATATCCAATTCCCTTGTTCGCGATACAAGACTTGTCCGAGATTTGATCATCGGTATAACGATACCTTGTTCAAACTCATTTCCAACAAGTATTGTTTTACTCGTTCCCGTGAAATACCGTCCCCGTTACCTAGTCATGTGTTGTGCAACATAGATGTAATTCACCGAGTAGGCCCAGTTGTATCTTCCCGTCACATAGGAGAACAATTCCCAATCTTGAAGCATATTACCTATACATGCTCCTTCGGATACCCAGCGTGTACCTTTATGATCACCTTATCACGAGATGATGGTTGATACAGTTAAAGCATCCTCCGGTAATAGTGATTGATATGATCTCATAGTCTAAGGATTAGGACAATCTATTTTTGACAATTGCAACATGAACTAAGTGACATGATCGTGTTGCAACAATCATTGGTGGGAAGTGTTCATCATATAATTCCAGATGATATAACTTCATTGTCAGTGACATTTGTTTAGCCCATGATCAGGAAACCTTGATCATCGTCTGCCCAATGAACTAGTTGAATAGAGGCTACTAGGGACCTGGTGAAAGAGCATGTGGACCCCATGTGTGGTTTTGGTAATTAATGACAATCTTTATACACTAATGCGTGTATTAAGTTGCACTTATAGGAATTGTCCATTGGCATCGCTTGGAGCATGTGTTGGTTCAAGGTTGTTGAAATGAAGAAGAAGAAGATGCGTTGTGCAACCTCAAAATGCAGCCTCTCTAGAAGATCTCATGTTTCATGCTTGCCATCCTCGGTGTTTATGGACCGATGAAGACAAGGTCAATGTTTGCTCAAGGCAAAGGTATTCTTGATAGGTTTTCCCTTTTGCTGGTCTCGTGTTGGTAGTTGAGAGACCGGGTTTAGGATAGATAGTCGTACTATCAAGAGGGGCTCTCGAGTGAGTAACTCGATCATATCATTCGGAGAGAGCTCAAACCTTTGCATACTTGCATCATTGTATTTGATTGTTTATTTGTCTTATCCATGTGAGGATATAGGGCTTGTGGTAATCTTCATAACAAGCTCTTGTTCATCAAAATCAGATCTCCCTTTTATATCTTGTTGCGATATTGATCTTTGAGGTTTTCCGGATGCTCACCGAGTGAGGTATCTCACATTATAATACTTGATACTTTCTCACTTGGTTATATACTATATTTTCCCTTTTGGTTTGGTAGGTCTTGTTGTCCTCTTTCCAAATAAATTGGTTTCGGGTCAATCGGAGTCTCCTAGCCCTAGTTATGAATATTTGAATATTGCCTCTTCCTTGATTTTAAAGGAAAAAGGAAAAGCCTTTTTTTCTGGCCCGTCCAGTGGTACCGGGTCCGGTACCGCCCGGGCAGCACGCATCCTCCTCCTCTTCTATGTCGCTCGGTGCCTAGACCAGCACTACCGGGCCTAACCTAAGATTGCTTTCGGGTGGGCGGTAGTACCAGACTGTTTTTCGCCCAGGCGTCACCCAGCCTCCTGCACCTTGGCCGCTCAAGCAGCCCGCTCCAGCACCACCGCTCCCAGCTCGCAGCCTACCTCTCGCGCGCGTCCCTCGCGTCGTTTTCTGTGGTGGCGAGCTCGCCCCGCTCGCCTCAGATCACGCGCGAGCTCGCCCCGTGTTGACCGGTCGTGCTTAGATCGCTTCGGTTGCCTAGGTTCCCTCACTTGCTCGCTACTGGCCAGCTTGCCTTCTAGGCCCGGCTCTGCTCCCATTCTGCCCAAGCCGCTCCGCTAGCAGGCCAGCCGCTCGTCGTGCCATCCCAGCCCCGTGCACGTGCATCGCCCCGCTCCCGCTTAGTGCCCCCGATCCCCTTTCTCCCCGCCTAGCTCGCTGGTTCGATCGCCCTAGTCGCTGCTGCCCGAGTCGCTAGCTCCCTGGGTGGTAGTACCGCCAGTTGGCCGGTACTACTATCCCAGGCCAGATCTAGCCCCAACGGGAGGATTTACTTGGCCCCCTTCTAAGGCATCTCTCTCTGTTTCTTCTCACTTCTTCTTCTCCATTTTTCTCAAGCTTTTCTCTATTTGGTTAATCTCTTGGCTTAATTTCTCCTCTCCCCTCCAATGATTCTTGCCCATATTTGAGAGGAAGGTAGAGGAGATCTAGATCCACATCTTGACCAAACCAAATCACCTCTTTGTGAGTGAATCTTTGGGATCTAGATCTTTGGGGCTTTTTGTGTTCCCCTTTTGTGTTCTTCCTATCTTGTTCCCCCAATTGCTTTAGTAGCCTTGTTGGAACTTGAGAGTGAAGATTTGGGGCATCTTTGTGGTGTTCTTGCCTTTTGCATTATGTGCATCGGTTTGTATTCTCCCCGGGGGATTTGTTCGGTGATATTCATTAAAGCTTGTCCTATTGGGTTCTTGGAACCCTAGACGGTTGTGTGGTCTTGGTGGCATTTTTTGGGAGCCTCCAATTGAGTTGTGGAGATATCCCCAATCTTGTACGAGTTTGGTGACCACCCTCAAATGTCCCATAGTGGAACAGGTGCTTGCCGCATGGTGGGTGCTCGGGAGAATAGGGTGAGGCCTTTGTGGCGTTGGTGGTCTTAGTACCACCCACCCCTCCAACAAGACATACTCCCTTGTCGAGAGGAACTCGGTAAAATATCATCGTCCCTGCGTGCCTCGGTTATCTCTATACCCGATCTCTTTACTTATGCACTTTACATTGTGATAGCCATCATGATTGAAGTAATCTATATTGCTATCATTGTTGCTTGTATTGCTTAGCATAAGTTGTTGGTGCACATAGGTGAACCTTAGTATATCTAGGCTTTGTGCTTAACAAAAGAAAACGCTAGTTTTATTCCGCCATTATTAAGCCCATCTCATAGAAGTTTTTAATCGCCTATTCACCCCCCCCCCCCTCTAGGCGACATCCGCGATCTTTCAATTGGTATCAGAGCGAGGTCTGCCGCTTTTAGGATTCACCGCCTTGAGAGTAAAGATGTCGTCTAGCGGAGTAGTGCACGATTCATATTATATATTCGATGGCACAAATTATGATATGTGGAAATCTCGCATGCTAGATTATTTTTTGGACATTCACCCATCTATTGATGGAATTCTATATATGGGTTTCACTTCTCCTATGGATCCCCAAAACGGATCTTTAGAGGAGAAGATGAACTCTTATATAGATGCTCTATCTACTAAAATGCTTTTACTTGTTGTGAGCAATGTAGTTAAATCTTCTATCATGCCTTATCAGAGTGCTCATGATATTTGGACAAAGCTTCAAGATAAATATGGTGTGTCCAACATTATTGAGGATGATTGTGTTCCCTCCTCCTCCGGCCGCGATGAGTTCTCATCTTCCACCACTTCACCTACATGTGACTTTTCACAAGGTAATGATATGGTGAATGGTGATAGAAGTTGAAATATAGATAGTGTGCATACTATTTGTAATCCTTCATCTCTATCTAGTTGCAATGGTCTATCTTTGGACTCTAACACTTGTAGCACTCAAAACTCCTCATATGCTAGTGTTGATAGTCCGTGCATATCATGTAAAAATGGCTTGAATAATTCACATGATGATATGTTTTCTTTATCTTGTTGTCATGATAAAAATGCTTCTATTTCCTCTAGTAATTGTGTTACTAACCATGTAGAGCAAAACGAAAATTCTATGGACCAAGACAAGGTTGTGAATGGAGCTACAAATGCAATCTCATCATCACCGTCTTCCGGTTCTCACATATGTCTTATGTCTAAGGGAACTAAGGTAACCTATTTGGATCCCATGGCATATCATAATGATGATGATGATGTTGTTGTTGAGGAAGAAGAGGATGAGATTGCCTCTTTAGATGAAAAGGGTGAGGTTGTTTATAGTGCTCTAGTTAAGGATAATATTGCTTGCTCTAAATTTGTTGAAATCTTAACTTTTTCTATGGAGAGAAAGAAACTTATTGAGCAATTGCAAGCTCAAGATGATGAGCAATAGCACACAATTGAAAATCTTCAAAGCCTCACTAATGATCTAAGAAAAGCCCTTTTAGAGGAACAAACCACCAAGGAGTCTCTTGAGGAGACCTTTGCACTAGAATTATCTAGAGTAAAGGAAAACCATGATAGAGAACTTGTGGTGTCAAGTGCTCTCAAAACTAAAAATGATGAACTTGTAGTTTCCCATGGAAAACTCGTTGAGGATTTTTAAGCACCTCGAAAATGGCTATCGGGTCATCAAGAGTGAGCTCATCAAACTCACTGAGTCTCATGAGCAACTTAAAGCTTCATATTCAAAATATCTTGCAAAGTTTCCCTCACCTCTAGCCATTAATAATGATGCTTGTGCTACTAACTTTATTTCTTGTTAAGCATCGATGTTGAAGAAGAATGTTGAGATAAAAGCTCAACTTGCTTTGCTAACTAGAAAATATGGGATATTGGAAGAAATTCATGTTAAGCTCTCAAGCTCACATGAGGATCTTCTAGTCTCCCATGATAAGCTAAAGTTAGCTCATGAGGCCATTTTGTCAAAGGTGACATCTAGTGGGCCTCATGTGAACATTAGCACTACTTCTACTCCTAATGTGATATTGCCATGTGCTAGTCCTTGTAATTCATCCACTCATGCTATTGCTACATCTTGTGATGAATTACATTATGTGCCTTGTTGCTCTAACAATGAAAATTCTACTTCCTACTACTATTGTTGTTGACACTAACCATGTAGAGGAAATTAGAGAGCTCAAGGCTCAAGTCACTTCTTTGAAGAATGACTTGAAAAAGGGTCATAAAGGGAAGGCCACTCTTAACCACATCTTGAGTGTGCAAAAATCCCCCAATGACAAGAGTGGACTTGGATTCACCTCCAATAACAAGAACAAGTCCAATAACAAGTTGAAGCACAAGGGCAACACGAAGAATGGCCAAGATCAAGCAAAGTATCCGACCAACATTATTTGCTTCAAGTGCAAGGAAGAAGGACATCATGTTAGATCTTACCCATTGAAGAAGAAGCCTCTTGGTCTGAAGCAACAAGGGAAGCGGCCTCAAGCTATACCTCAAGTGGTAGATGGACCTTTTCCTAAGACTACTTGAGCTCCTCCTCAAGTTGTAGAATCACCTAAGTAGAAATCTAGCAAGACAAGAACTTGCTACATTTGTCGTGAGAAGGGGCACATTTCTTCCTCATGCACTAGTGGTATCTCCTCATCCAACCCTATCTTGATTGATGATGCTTATTCTCTTTGTAAGGATGAGGTTGTCAATGTGTTTGCCAAATTTGTTGGTGCTCATTGTGGTGACAAGAAAAGAAACATTTGGGTTGCCAAGCCTATTGTGACTAACTTCTTAGTACCCAACTTGGTTGGGGACCAACAAGTCAAAACTTTATGAATAGGTGCTTTTTGGAGGACAATGGAGACTTGGTTTCATTATGAAGTATTGAGGGATCTTCATCTATTATATTTGTCAGGCCAAGTCATGTGGATTATATTGCCTCTATTATGTTTCCAATGTTCCTCCTTGCGGTAACATGTGCTTAACTCATTACATTGAAAGTTACTCGCCCCTTATGCATGTGTTGGTTTTGTACCTTGCATATTTGTTGTATATGTTGTGCTTACCATTTTCTTATCTTTAGTTGTCAAGTATATTTGTGTTTGTTGGTTTTCACACCATGTATGAGTGTTTCTTGTGTTGGAGCTATTTTGAATTCTATTGGTATCTTGTTGGCTCTTGTGAGAGAATAATGGACTATCCCTTTTTTGGGGAGTTTTATGCTTGGGCATTCCACAATCCTAATATGTGTGTACATGAGGAATATTACCTAGTATTAATAGTGCAATATTATATAGTCTCTATGTGATATGATTCTCGTGAGAAATTTAAGTTCTATAATGTCCATTAATCATCTCTATTTGGATTCTTTTGCCTCATGTTGAGATTTATTGTTTATCACATTATGGGAAGTCATATGCTTAGTGCATATTACAATCCTAAAAAAATGTGAAAATTCGAGGTTGTGTCACTTAGAATTGATATTGAATTATCTAGCTCCTATGTGACACATGTGCTCAAACAAGTTCAATTTTTATTGAATGGATTTGCCTATCATCTTTTGGATCTTGTTTGTGAGAGTGTTTCTTGGTATGTGTTTGTTCATATTTGGATCCTTGTATCCTCATGGAAACCATTAGCGTCAAGTCACTCTAATCACGAGTGATTGTGTAACTATATGAAGCTACCAAGAATCTCTTTCGAAGCATCAAGCTTAACTCTTATACTTTGTTATATGCTTCTTTGTGTGAATATGATATTGGATATCCATGTGAACTACCTCAGGAAGATTATTCCCAATACTTCTTATCCATGGACAATTGACACTCTATATATGGTAGAATATTTTGATCACATTCACTTTGGGCCTCGGCTTATTTTTGTCCTATCTTTGGCCAAGAAAATGTTTTGTGTTTATCCCAAGATTTCCTTGCCTCTTATGGATCTTCTTATTTTATTGGTATCCTCTTGTGTTTTATTTAATGTTGGTTGTAGTGATGATCTCATTTGTGTGCATTTTGCATTCAAAAGCAAAATTCTATATAATGTACTACTTATGGGTGAGCTCTCCTATATTATTTAGAACACTCCTATTTATGCTTCTTGCTTTTATCCATATCATGCTTTATGTGCTTGGAAGTTCGATCTTTTTGTTTTGGTATTTTGTGCCATCATGAAAAGTATTGAGAGTTTGGTTTATGTGTTGGAACCTTGCACTTTTGGGAGTTCGTTTTGTCTCATTTCTTATTTCGTGTTTTGACATTTTTAGAATGAGATAAATCCTTGAGCATGTGTGTTTTTATCTATCTTTTGCTCTTTGGCTTTTGTCTAGTTCATTTGTTGAACTTGTGATCATTCATGTGTTGAATTGGTTCTTTGATACAATTTGGACACCTTTTGTCGTGTCACACTCGTGTGTGTGCCATCTCGGTTTACTTAGTGTTTTTTGTTCAAATTGCATCTCCTTGTTGGTTCTTGAAAGCCTTGTGCATGCATATACCCTACATGTTTATTTCATGGTATGCTTGCTTTCTTAGATCCAATATATAGGGGAAACTCCACCAAATCCTAATTGGCTAAGATGTGCATGAAATTCAATTTCATATCAATATGCACATATTTATGTGGAGTCTCTCCTATGTACTGTAGTTTCACTAACTACTTTGGACCCAATATGTTTGGGAACCATTTTTGTACTTAAATATGTTTTAGGTACATTGGAGATATATTGGATGCTTGTCTCTCAAAAGTTTGAAGAAGTGGTGCGTTCATGGAAATTGGAGGCAAGCTATAGGATGATCAACAAATTCATATCCCCTTCATCCTATCAATTATATCTCGGTAACAGTATCCCCTTATCATGCTCATATTTCTTGATTCCAACCATTTGTGGGTTGCCTTGTAGCATGATATTTTATATTTGTATTTGTTGTGGTTCTATCTTTGGTTTTAAGAGAACTCCCTATTGCAAATGTGTGTAAGTTGAGATGAGTGCATATAATTGGGACTATACAAAATCATGCATATGACTCACCAATCCCAAATATGTCAATCTAGCAATTTTATTGCCTATCATTTCCTCAACTTCTCTCATGTGCAATAGTGAGATTTTGTTAGTTAATTTTTCTTTGTGATACTTGTTGCTTTTCTCCATATATTCCAACCATATCCTTTTCCCTTGGTTTTTGTTGTAATATATGTAGTGCATTGGTGTTTGAAGTTCATTAATGAACAATAAGATAAAATTGTGCCTTTGGCCATGCTTACAAGAAAAAATCTTATTGGTATATGTTATGACTTCATTTTGGTTTTTATGAGATTTCTTGAGTATCTTGATTATGTGTGAATGTTTGTTTGTGGACATATGTCTTTGTGATGCATTCCACTTAGAAACTTTTACACATAAGAGAAGATAATTTTTGTTGAGATTTTTATTTCTTGAATACCACCTTTTATTTATTTTGATTCTTCGGTGGCTTCTAAATTTATTTGTCTATGAGTGCTTGTTCCTTTTGTTTGCATCTTCGGGCACTCATATTTATTCTCTTATTCCTTGTATTATTAAATGAATATGGATGAGTGAGGATTCCATGATCATGCACATTGTTCCCAAGTATAATTATTATAATTGGTGCATAATCTTATTTAATAATGCGTATTTGTCTTATTTCTCATTTGTTGTGTTTTAAATGCTTATGGGAAGCAAGGATTCCATATTTGTGCATGATATATTCAAATGAAACTATTCTATTTGTGCACAAATCTTGGGGAGCTTCCCTATTTTCATTTAAAACACACTTTTGATCTTAACATAACATCTTGTTTTGTTCATTTGGTATCATTTGTTGTTTTCATTTGGTTCTTTTGGATCTTGTGGTTGCTTGCGTCATTTGTTGATGCTTATTTTATTTATTTGGCAATCTTTGGGTCCTCAATATAGTTTTACTTCCTCCCAAGTATTCATTATTGGATTTGTGCGAATGCACACCTTTGGAGGAACTATCACTATATTGGCCTTCTAGAACTTGTCACCCATTTCGGCAATCGATGCCAATGCGGGATAAGTTTTAAAGGGTTTAAGGGAAGTTGGTTTATGCTTTGAGTTTGTTCTTAAGCATTTTCCTTTCATGCTCTTGCATCTTTGTGTTTCTTAGCATGTGGTTTATATAGAGTAAACTCCTCCAATGATAATGATTGGCAATATATGCAATGAAATTCAAGTTCATCACACTTGCATAGATTATGGGGGAGTTTGCTCTATATATTGTGGTGGTACCAATATCATACACTTGTGTAGTATTTGATATTGGTGCTACCATTTTATTCGTTAAATTCCTTATATAAACCCTGTCAAAGGGATTGTCATCAATTACCAAAATGGGGGAGATTTAAAGAGCATGTGGGCCCCCATGTGTGGTTTTGGTAATTAATGACAATCTTTATGGACTAATGTGTGTATTAAGTTGCACTTGTAGGAATTTTCCATTGGCATCGCTTGGAGCATGTGTTGGCTTCAAGGTTGTTGAAATAAAGAAGAAGATGCATTGTGCAAGCTCAAAATGCGCCCTCTCTAGAAGATCTCATGTTTGATGCTTGCCATCCTCGGTGTTTATGGATCGATGAAGACAAGGTCAATGTTTGCTCAAGCCAAAGGTATTCTTGATTGGTTTTCCCTTTTGTCGGTCTTGTGTTGGTAGTTGAGATACTGGGTTTAGGATAGATAGATGTACTATCAAGAGGGGCTCTCGAGTGAGTAGCTCGATCATATCATTCGGAGAGAGCTCAAACCTTTGCATACTTGCATCATCATATTTGGTTGTTTATTTATCTTATCCATGTGAGGATATAGAGCTTGTGTTAATATTCATAACAAGCTCTTGTTCATCAAAATCGGATCTCCCTTTTATATCTTGTTTCGATTTTGATCTTTGAGGTTTTCCGGATGCTCACCGAGTGAGGTATCTCACATTATAATACTTGATACTTTCTCACTTGGTGATATCCTATATTTTACCTTTTGGTTGGGTAGGTCTTGTTGTCCTCTTTCAAAGAAAATTGATTCCGGGTCAATCGGAGTCTCCTACCCTAGTTATGAATATTTGAATATTGCCTCTACTTTGATTTTAAAGAAAAACAAAAAGCCGTTTTTCTGGCTCGTCCGGTGGTACCGGGTCCGGTACCGCCCGAGCAGCACACAGCCTCCTCCTTTGTGTCGCCCAGTGCCCAGGCCAGCACTACCGGGCCCAACCGGTCTGCGCTGGGTGGGCGGTAATCTGAGAACCCCATTCGCTTCCGCCTAGCGCCCAGGCTCCCTGCCTACTTGGCCCAGCAAGCAACCCGCTCCATCTCCGCCTCTCCCAGCTTGCAGCCCGCCTCTCTCGCGCATCCCTCGCCCCGCTCGCCTCAGATCGTGAGAGAGCTTGCCCCGTGCTCGCTTCGGTCGTCTAGGTTCCCTCGCTCGCTCTCTACTGGCTGGCTTGCCTGCTGGGCCCTACTCCACTCCCGTTCTGGCCCAGCCGCCCCGCTAGCAGGCCAGCTACTCTCCACGCCAGCCCAGCCCTGCGTGCGGGCATCACCCCGCTCCCGCTCAGCGTCCTCGATCCCCTTTCTCCTCACCTAGCTCGCGCTGGTTCTATCGCCCTAGTCGCTGCTGCCCGAGTCGCTGGCTCCCTGGGCTGTAGTACCGCCACTGGGCCCGTACTACCGGCCTAGGCCGGATCTGGCCCCAACGGGAGGATTTACTTGGCCCCTTTTAAGGCATCTCTCTCTCTCTCTCTCTCTCTCTCTCTCTCTCTCTCTCTCTTTCTTCTAACTTCTTCTTCTCCATTTTTCTCAAGTTTTGCTCTATTTGGTTAATATCTTGCCTTGATTTCTCCTCTCCGCTCCAATGATTCTTGCCCATATTTGAGAGGAAGGTAGAGGATATCTAGATCCACATCTTGACCAAACCAAATCAGCTCTTTGTGAGTGAATCTTTGGGATCTAGATCTTTGGGCCTTGTTGTGTTTCCTTTTGTGTTCTTCCTCTCTTGTTCCCCCCAATTGCTTTAGTAGCCTTGTTGGAACTTGAGAGTGAAGATTTGGGGCATCTTTGTGGTGTTCTTGCCTTTTGCATTAGGTGCATCGGTTTGTGTTCTCCCCGGAGGATTTGTTCGGTGATATCCATTGAAGCTTGTCCCTTTTGGGTTCTTAGAACCCTAGACGCTGTGTGGCCTTGGTGGCGTTTTTTGGGATCCCCCAATTGAGTTGTGGAGATAGCCCCAATCTTTTACGGGTTTGGTGACCACCCTTAAGTGTCCCATAGTGGAAAGGGTGCTTACCGCGTGGTGGGTGCTCGGGAGAATAGGGTGAGGCCTTTATGGTGTTGGTGGTCTTAGTACTGCCCACCCCTCCAACAAGACGTACTCCCTTGTCGGGAGGAACTCGGTAAAATATCGTCGTCCCCGCGTGCCTCGGTTATCTCTATACTCGAGCTCTTTACTTATGCACTTTACATTGTGATAGCCATCATGCTTGAAGTAATCTATATTGCTATCGCATTGTTGCTTGCCTTGGTTAGCATAAGTTGTTGGTGCACATAGGTGAACCTTACTATATCTAGGCTTTGTGCTTAACAAAAGAAAATCCTAGTTTTATTCCGCCAAAGTTAAGCCCATCTCGTCGAAGTTTTTAATCGCCTATTTCCCACCTCCAGGCGACATCCATGATCATTCACCTGGGTTTGTTTGTATACCACACATGTATCAATGTTTTCGCTTGATACAGTTATAGCATGATATAAAACTATTATGAACTAATGAGATATGACAATAATACCCTTTTATTATTTGCCTCTAGGGTATATCTCCTTCAGCCTCCCACTTGCACTAGAGTACAAATATGTAGGGGTTCCGCGTATGAAAACAATAAATTTTACCCTACGCCCCTGAACCCCTGATGCTGCCAGGACCTATCTATTAGTAATACAGTAATGGGAGGGGCTTTTCACGAACTTACCCTTTAAGACCGAAAAGCATTGTCAACGCTTAGGAGAGTGTGGTTGATGTAGACCTCAAGGTTGTGATGAACTCCTTGAGCTCCAACAGCTCCAACGACTTGAGTGCCTCAAGTGTGACACCTCGTGGGGAGTTACACACGTCCGGTGCGTGGCGATGACTCCCGCTTCCCCGATCCAGCAGCAGTTGCGAAAGTAGAGCTCCTGGATCCGAATCCCGCAGCGCGATGGCGCTCCACGGTGAATATATTTCTCGTTCCCGCAGTCCAAACTTGGGAACACGGTCACACGAGAGAGAGAGAGAGAGCAAGAGAGAGAATATCAATTAGAGGTCTTCCCAAAAGTGATAAGACCTTTATTGAATATTGTGTGTATTTATCTGGCCAAATACCCCCACTATATATAGGGGGAGTGGACGTACTACCTCCCTCAAAGCCCTGGGGTGGGACTAAAGGAGAGGAGAGGGGGAGGGGTGGCACCGCTGGCCACCCCCATGGGCCCCGCGTGGGGGGGTTGGCCCAATAGGGCATCGGTCACCCCCTCTGGCCCTTCTCCCTCTCACCTTTCCCTAATGGGCCCTTTTCCCTCCGGGAATTGGCCCATTAAGCCCTTTGACCATTTAATTGATTTTCTCTTTTATTAAATAATTATGAATAAATGATTAAATCAATATTTAACATTCATTCATATATTATTCAATCTCCGCGGGTATGGAACACCTTTCGCCTCCACTCCGGACATCCTCCGGACTTACCAAAACCCTTTCGGTTTTCTCTTTACTATTCTTCGGCGATTCTTCTGATCCTATAAAACACTCTCTAAGCATCATCAAACCCTTAAGCGTGATACCCTATGGTTCAGGAACACTCCATACATGGTCGGGACACTCCCGGACCAATGATCGACAGAGGGACCTGGATGGCCATGTGACCCCTGTGCGTTCCACGAAGATCTTTTGTCGTTTGAACCGGGACGGTCGTGTCTTATTCCCTTTGTCTCTCGATACTTGCATTACCCAAGATCTGATAAATGACATCAGCATGTCGTGTTCAATCTCATTACCGAACAATGCTACTTGAGTCGTTTCGACAAGTGATATCCCTGTGATCAAATCACACGCTGCGCAGCTATTGGATATAACTTCTCCGAGTGGGCCCTTGAGTATCTTTCCATCACGTGGACGGACAAATCCCGCTCTTGACATAAATTGCCTCTACGGTTTCCTCCAAGTACCTAAACACACCTTTATAACCACCGTATTACCAGATGGCGCTTGATGCTATCTAAGCACTCTCGGGAGACAGTGATTGATATAGCCTCACGGTCTAAGGAATAGTCTACGAGGATCCATTTCTAATCATCATAACTTGAACTGTGTGACATGATCGGGTCATGATGTTTAGGTTGGGTATTGGTTCATCATCTCATTCTCATAATGAGTTGACTCCATTTCCAACTGGCATAAATGCCACATGATCAAGAAACTTGATCATTTGTTGACCAATGAACCAGTGACTAGAGTTTCACTAGGAACCCCTAGTTGTTTATATATCACATGTGTTTTGATGTTTCCACTCAATACAGTTATAGCATGATACAAAACTTAATCATAAACTTTATGAAATATGATAATAGTCCTTATTAATATTTGTCTCTAGGGCATATTTCCAACAAAATAATCTAGTTGCATTGATACTAATCATAAACCATATCTCATATGTGTTTATTGATCTTGCTTGCTCATGGAGGTCTCCCTGTCCTAAATCTGTTTTACCAGATTCATAAGGTCTTATTTTGCAAATCATTAATGTCAACTGTTTGACATTCACACCATTATCATATAATGTGTTTTAGCATTTTGGTGATAAAGGGAGACTTCTGTTTTTCTAGCTTATACAATGACGATCTATCAGTCAATAGAACTTTCAAGATGTCATGTATAACTATTAAACACACTTAGTCGAAAGTCAAACTTTCTACAGAGCAAAATTATACTTGCTAACATTGAAGTATCCTAATCCTTTTATATCTATGTAAATTTCAATCAAAGTGCAACACATTTTCTTTGATGTCCAGCCATGCTTTCATTGCGTTCAAACTTAACTCTGATTCAGTGATTCATAAATCACTCTAGAATCTTTGTTCTTTACAACTAAGAACATGGGTCACATTATGTCAAGTATAAACAACATGGGTTTTACCTTGAAAAACTATGGCAAAGGCATAGTCAATGCAATGCATCCCTTTTCCCTGTTTCAACCATTGCTATAAATACCGAGTCTTTACTCAATACCTCTCCTAATCGTTCAAGTAAGAACCAATTAATTCTTGAATCCATTCTGAACTCTTTTCAGAATCTCAACTAGGTCCTTCTGAACACTTTCAGAATTCCAAAAATATTTTGACATTTAATGTTCATTAAACATCCTAATCTAATCACATAGATCCACTATATTTAATATATGCTGAATTTCATCCATCTAATGATCTACTCATTTCTAATACCAAACACATTGTTCACTAATATGTTGATTACATATTCAAGAACATTGTCACACTCCCACTCAAATATTGCATCAATATTTGATATTCTAGGATGTCACTCATCTCCCACTCAAATATGTCGTCCACATATTCTATTAGGGAAACCTCTTAGCTCCCACTCAACTTGCAGACTTATCTCGATAATCCTGGCAAATACAAAATTCTTTGATCATGCATAAAATCAAGAATTTATGTTATAATACTTTAGAAATTCCTGATTGATCAAAACCTACATGTTGTACCTGTTACAACCTTTCTCTTCATACTCTTGAAGACTTTGTAGTTTTGAGCAGTCCTTTACCAATTTACAAATTGGAATTATTTGCTGATTAAATCCAATAGACATTAAGCATTTGTCAAAACAACTTTGTGACAAAATAAGGTTTTATGTCTTCCTTTTAAGTTTCATTTCCATCCTTTCAACTTTGAAGTTTATTGGGAAGGATTAAGTAAATTCCATTACTTAATGAGATCAAGTAACTTTTACTTCATAATCTCCAATGTTACTTAATTTGGGATTTCATGACTTTGAGTCATTTCTTGTACTTAGGTCCATCAAACTTTCTTTGTAGTTCGTAGGTATGTCTTATTCCGATAATAGGACAAGTGAATCAAGAATGGAATTCTGCAACTCGCATAACAAGTTCTTGAATCCTACTTTCATAAAATATTAGCTGAAACACTTATGATCATATCATTCTAGTTTCCCTCTATTTGTAGATTTTGTTTCCAGAACATATTCCGTTTTACATTCTGGACAATTCGAATGTAAGGTCAAAACCTTTTTCTTACACTTTTGCCTTTCCACTAACACTTCTATGAGAACCTTTTCTCAAAAGAAGTACCTTGCTGAGACAATACAAACTTTGTCTTCTTCGGGTATTAGTTGGGAATTTGCATTCATAGTCTTTACTAAGAATGTACCACAAATACTTACTATTCGCAATGATCTCGAACTATCGAGGTCTCTAGAAACTCGAGCTTGCCATATCTCAAATGGTGTTGTTTCCGTGACTCATTAGATGTTCCTAATACTTTTGAGTGTTTACTAATTCAATCTCTAACTCTAATTCCTAACGTTAAACCATTCAAAGATCATTTGGACCACATGTATCTTATACACTATTATTATGATGTTTTAGACATATCAACTCTATTTGATTAGTCCAATCACCATAATTCGTGAAACCTTTTTTCACAAGTCCCTTACATGCCAATTTGCTATTAACTTGAATTCAAAATCACTTCGATCAAATCGCAAAGACTTTGGAATTCTTTTTAATCTTATATTCATTTCATTTTGAAATCATTTGAACAATTCAAATAGTCTCAAACTCATGTTTCATTAAGTAAATACACATATTCACTTAAACTCTCCAAAAAATAATGATTTCCACTATATGTTGAAAATGCAATACATCTTATGCATAAAATTCAACACTTCTTCGCATATCACTGTTTTACTAGGAATGCGGAATTTTAGTCATTCCGCCTAACGAGGCATGGTTTTGCAAGTCTCTAGATTAAATATCTAATACCCCGATCTTCATTAACATGAAAAACATGTAGTAACCACAATGACTTCCATAATACTGTTATTCATTATTTAGACTTGAATATCTTTTGGCAACTTTCACAAACATCCTTTTATCATACCAATAAATACTAGAATAACTTGTTTATAATCCCAATGTGAAATATAAAAGAGATCATTCATAAAACAGAACAACTGAATCGTTTCTTATTAATATGAATAACCATCTTGCAATAAGCAAGACATACTAATATATTTCACAAACTTGATTACAAAGCTTTTATTCAAATCTTCTAATCCTAATGATAAACTTTGAGGGAAGGAGTGTCGTCGGCCATCAACTATCTTGCTTGCTGTCATCATGACATCAGTGCTTCGTTCCATTTTGTAACTCTCACGCAGAGGGTCCTATTTTCACTAAAACAAGATTAAGTATCCAATATTTGAAAAATGCACAAGTGTTTCACGGAAACATTCATTCCTTGTATATCATATATACACTTTCCTTTGATGACGATCCAAACTTTTGGGTTCAATCTTGGTGAAGGTATCATGGCGGTCACGAAGAGTCGTATCTTCTCTACCGTTGGATTCATCAAGGGAAATCTTCTAGAGGTTCACAAAGGACATAGAGGAGATGGCATTCTATGAGGATCCTATTTAGGCATTGGTATCAGTTGATGTAATTCGGCCCATCTAACTTAAGTTTCTCCCTATTCATTAATGGACTATATATGTCCTAAACTAAGGGGATGTCCATAATCTACAAGACATTTGCAAAAGGACTTAGACGACTAAGTTCATAATATGGAGTTTGAACAAACTCCCACTTAAACTATCATCCCTAAAGACAGTTTTAGTGATTACATGATCCCTTTACACCACATTATCCCCGATCGTCATGGCCTTTGATGCGGCTGCCAGGGTTGACTATACCCGTCGATCACATCATTCATGTGACTCGTGCTTGATCTTTTGATCGTTGTGTTCCGAGGCCATATCTACATATGCTAAGCTCGCGAACTCAACCTTAGTGTATTCTATGTGCAACATGACTTACACCCACTATATGCCAATGCAGATATGTCTGACACCCGATCATCACGGCCTGCCTCATAATGGAGAACTTTGTTGGTGGTGCACACTAAGGGAGAACACTTTCATTGGTATTAATTTAGGGGTCATCCTATTTAAATGCTACCGTTGTGTACCTAATACCAACACTCAAATAAGATGCAAACAAAGATTAAATCATATCTAATCATGTGACGTGACATGGTTGTCTTCCCGCTCCATGATCTCCATCAGGTGCTCCAGCTTGGTGCCAAGTCCATAACGCCTTCGGTCGTGTCGTTCATCATCGTGATGATTATTACTACACGACTTAGCAATAGGAAAAGTAAACTACCTTACCTTTTCATAACTTGCAACCATATCACATCACAAATCCTTCCCGGCAACATAAAGTTAGATGACTCTACTCTATCTATTGCAGATTTTACATGGTTGTTAAGGCTTTCACGGTAGAACTATTTCTACCTATGAACTTCCAACCACAACATGGATACAATAGTTGTCACCTCTACACCCCTTTCGGGGCCTTTTGTTGTAGATGCTATATCAACTATTGTGAGAGAGACAGACAGCCTCTAGCTACTTATACGGTACAAGCCGTTGAAAGAACATTTCATGATCTCTTTTGTTTTGTGTGTTAGATAATAATACCATGGAGTTTCTCATGTGTGCTAAGTGCTGCAGGTAAGAGAACTTGTTGTTGGGGAGCTGGATTATCCGCCCCCATCAAGGTCCGGATAATCCGGCCTGACCCTCTTGGCCAGAGTTAGTCGCGTGTAAGCTTCTGTCTGGGAGCGGATTTTCCCCCGGACAATCCGTGGCTAGGGCGGAATTTTCCCCAGACGGATAGTCCAACCTTCTCTTGGGTCGGATAATCCGGCCCCCAAGGGAAGTGGCCAAAGGAAGATCGGCGCGAGCTTCTGTCTAGGGGCGGATTTTCCCCTAGACAATCCGTGGCTGGGGCAGATTTTTTCCCCAGGCGAATAATCCGGCCCTTCTCTTGGGCCGGATAATCCGGCCCCCAGGAGAAGTTACCAAGGATGGCTCGGCACGACCTTCTGTTCCGGGGCGGATTTTCCCCCAGATAATACGAGTCTGGGACAGAGTTTTACCCAAGCCGGATAATCCGGCCCTCACTTGGGCTAGATAATCCGGCCCCAGAATACTCCAACAGCTCCATTTGGACAGGGGTATAAAAGCCCCAATCACCCCTCCTGTCAGATCTCTTGATTCATTCAAAAAAGTTCAGGCCTATTGCAAAAGCTCTCATTCAAGATCTCCCACTTCAACCTTTGGGGGAATTGAAGGAGGAGACTTCATTCATCGTCATCATGAATCAAGCGCTTCAACTCCTCTCCTTTCACTTGGAGAATTCCTGATCTAGTATTGTTGTTAATATCTAGATCTTGTGTTTCGATATTGATAACATTTGTTCTTGAGGAAACTTGTTGTCATTATGGGAGCCTCCAATTCGGTTGTGGAGTTGTGCCCTGCTAATTGTGTAAAGGCGCCGGTTCCCGCCTCGAAGGGTTCCAATAGTGGAAAGGTGGATCAAGCCTTTGGTGGCGAGATCCATCGGAGAACAGGGTGAGGCCTATTGTGGCATGGTGGTCTTAGTACCGCCCACCCCCTCCAACGCAGATGTACTTCCCTTAACAAGGAAGGAACTTTGGTAAAACAAATCATGTGTCTCCATGTGCTCCACTACGGTTTCCTAGTTCCTCACTCTTACTCGCTTTTACTCGCTAGTAGTTAGGTTTGCATATAGGGAAATTCTACATAGTCGCATATCTAGAGAATTTACCTTTTGTGTCAAGCATAAAATTGAAAAAGCATTAAAATTTGAAGTAGAACCTATTCACCCCCCCTCTAGGTGTCCATACGATCCATTTCAATAGGTATCAGATCCCCGGCTCTTTATTCGGGCTTAACCACCTAAGAGAAGTATGGGTACTAAGGAAAATGGGAGTGAGGCTGTGGACAAGGTCACAATAGATGACCTCAAGACGTTAGAAACAACCTTGTTGAAATCCTTTGAGACCAAGATGGAAGAGATGCAGCAAATGATTGCTCGCCTCACCTCATCTATAGCCCCACATCCATCTTCCTCTAAGGCCACCACTCCTCTATCTAAGGATAAGGCTCATGCCGACCCCAAGGAAGATGAAGTGACAGGGGATCTAAATAATGGCTCCTCTTCCAAGAAGGGAAGTGGTAAGCACTACAATAAAAGATTCCTTCCACAATGAATTTGCCCGACGATCATCGTAGAAGGCGTGTCTTCCACGACGAAATTCTCGGCTCGGCCATGGCCGATGGAAAACCTTTTTTTCTGGTTTTGCGGCCCTCTACTATGACGGATCTACTAAAAACTTGGAGGAAGCTCGGCTAGCGCGTGGCAGAAGCAAGATTTTTGTTTCCTCGCACGATGTTGACTCGCCGAAGTCTTTTGAGGCATGTGGGTCCCGAACGTCAGTGTCTCTACCGGACCATACTCTTTGGTCGCGCCTCCCTGATTTGAACTCGATAACGTAGCTCGAGGCGTCTGCCGTTTTGTCAGGATGCTAGGTCCCACATGTCAGCCTCTCATTAGAAGGATCGTGTGTATGATTGAATTTTTTCCTTGGCTCGCGCTACCCCGTTCCGAGTTGATAGTGTTGCTCGACGCATCTACCGTTTAACCAACCTCCTAAGCCCCACATGTCATCCTATCATTAGAAGAAATGTGTGTATGATGGATTTTTTTCCTTGGCTCGCGCTACCTTGTTTCGAAGTTGATAGCATTGTTCGATGCATCTACGTTTAATAACGATGTTGGGCCCCACATGTCATCCTCTCATTAGAAGAAACGTGTGTATGATGGAATTTTTTCCTTCGCTGGCGCTACCTGATGGCTCAATGCATGGCGCCCAGAAAAAATGCTTGATGGCGGTGTTGATGTAGAGCTTGTTGGGAAACCCAAGAGGAAGGTATGATGAGCACAACAGCAAGATTCCCTCAGTTATGAAACCAAGGTTTAATCGAATCAGTAGGAGCAAGGAAACACCCCAAAGGTGTTACTAGCTGAGCTTTGGCAGGGCGCACTACCGGTGCTAGTAGCAACGTGGAGACCTGCAAAACACAACCACAGAACTTTGTCCCCAACTTGCGATGAGGTTGTCAATCTCACCGTGTTTTGTGGAAAACAAAGGATTAAACGTATCAAATGGGAAGAAGTAAAAGTTTGCAGAAAGTAAACACAAAACAGTAAAAGATTGTAGATTGTATGTAAAATACAAGGACCGGGATCCATAGTTCACTAGAGGTGGCTCTCCATAGATAGATAACATGCTGGGTGAACAAATTACAGCGGGGCAATTGACAAACACCGAGAAAGCAATACATGCATATACTAATCATCTTGACTCCTTTGAGACTTGATTGGGCATTACAACATAATACATAGACCGCCATCCAACTGCATCTATGACTAATAATCCACCTTCAGGTTATCATCCGAACCCCCTCTAGTATTAAGTTGCAAGCAACAGATTATTGCTTTACGAACTGCATGTAAAGTAAACAATACGATTGTTCTATGAACAAAGGATTGTTGTTTTCTCCCTAGTAGCAACAACACATCTAGTACCTTAGAGATTTCTGTCACTTCCCAGATTACTAGAGGCATGAACCCACTATCGAGCATAAATACTAACTCTTGGAGTTGCTAGCATCTACTTGGCCAAGATAGCTACTAACAACGGAAAGCATGCAAGATCACAAATAACAAAGACATGGTAGAATCAATAATCAATCTGAAATAGCATCTCAATATCCATCGGATCCCTGCAAACACAACATGCAGAATTACAAATATATGATCTTGATCATGAGCAGACTCACAAGATCTAGACATGAAAGCACAAAGGAGGAGAACCAGCCATCTAGCTACTACATGGATCCATAGTCAGGATGAACTACTCATGCATCACAGGAGGCTTGCATGGTGATGAAGAAGGCCTCGGTGAATTCCCTCTCCGGCAGTCGGAAGAACTTCAGATCCCTCCCGATCTAGGGATGGAGATGGCGGCGGCTATAGACTCTTTCGTGGATTTTTGATCGGGCCCTTAGGGTTTTCGTCTCGAGGGCAATATATAGTCGGAAGGGGAGGCCGAGGGGGTGCCGGGAGCGGCCACACCACCCCCTGGTGCAGGCCAGGCCTGGCCGTGTGGCCAGGTGGTGTGGTGGCCCCTGGCCCCTCTCCGTCTCGTATTCTGGCACTGGATGACATCCGGAAAAATAGGCACTTTGGCTTTTGTCCCGTCCAATTCCGAGAATATTCATTTTCTGACTTTCCTCAAACCAAAAACAGCAGAAAACAGGCAGTTGGCACTGTGGCTCTTGTTAATAGGTTACTCCAAGAAATCATATGAAAAGTACTCCAAAGTTGGAACAAAACACAAGAAAGTGGATAAAACCAAGCATGGAACATCAAAAATTATAGATACATTTGCAATGTATCAACATCCCCAAGCTTAACTCCTGCTCGTCCTCGAGTAGGTAAGTGATAAAAAGAAAGAATAATTTTTGAGGTGACATGCACCATCAAAGACTTGATCAAAGTATTTGCAAAACATTCAAAGCTGCGATCATAGTACTTTAATCATAACATGAAAGAGAAAGTTCTAGCAATAAGCAAAGAAACTATGATGCAACATGAAAAGGCACAAACAAAAGATTCATGAATAACAATGCTTTGCAAGACGTTTGTTTGTTTCACATAAATAAAACATAGCATACTAGTATTCAGCTTGTCCCTCATAGAGTAGCAAATATAAATGCATAGGACACCTTCAAAGTTCATAAGAGTTACTAGATACAATAGTTTAAAATAAGCAATATCAAAGTATGCATCAATCAACTAGTCTTGGGACAATGCACATAGAACTAAGAATGGCCACTATGCTCTCAAAGTAGGTGCATAAAGATAGAAGGTGGAGACTCAATATAATGGTGGAAGAAAGGCCTTTGTAAAAGGAAGTAGGGATTCAAGTCTCATAAAGAGCTTCCAAAAATTATGGTACTTATAGCTTTCAGCTCTCATTGCCCCTATCATAAGCATCTTGAAGTGATTAAGGTTAAAGTGGACAAATTATGGTGTACATGCATGCTTGACGAAGTATAAGTCAGAAACCTCATGTCCCTTGTATACGAGGGCCGCTCCTCATGCTACTCAAGTTTAGTCACCGGTAAGTTCTTGTCATCGTAAGTACATGTGTATCATAGAGAACCGCCAACGGGGTACCCCTTGCCCGATGATACGGAAGAATCCCCATATCAAAATGACAAGGCAAGCAGACAACGAGCATCTCAGCATTCTTCTTATTTACCATGGGAATATGGTGCTTTTTTCTCTCTTTCCTCTTTTCATAATATCTTTTTTCTTTTCTCTTTTTCTCAATATAGGACTCTTTTTATAAGAAGAATGCTTCATAGACAGCTCATTATGGTTACGCTGCAGGTTTCCACCATGTCGGCATGGATTAGACCAATGCCCAGGCGTTTCTAACACATATACATAACTCCATGGACTTACAAGCTCCCTTTCATTTCACACCGACGACATCCATATACAAAAGAGCATGATATCAACTAGGTACAAGTACCAAGTGCAATGTTGAAAGCGTTCCCCATGAAAGCATGGTTCTGCTAATTCCCAACAAATAAGTGCAAGCATATACAACATAGAAGACACAATGGTTCAAGTTTATTAGAGGCAAAAAGTAAAGTGTGCCATCAAGTTCGTGAGAACTTTAATCACTAGTTTTCTCATTACAAGTGGAAGGTAAACAAAAGCATGAATATACTTGGAATAGCATAAGCTAGTAGGTAGGAATGGTGGACTCTTTGGAATAACTTGGTTTAGGGAGTTGGATGCATGAGTGGAACTCATACTTGGTTGTGGAGGCTAGCAAAAGACTGGGAGCGACAAACTAAGAGAGGAATAATGGCCATAATCATGCAGAGTGACAAAACATCATTGATCAAAGCATAAAGTGATAATGAAAGTTGAAAACTAAAGGATCATAAAGGCTATGGTGACTTGAGATAGTCATAACATGGTGTGAGCATGTGCCAAGTCAACCCAAATAAAGCATCAAAGGAGAATACCACTATACTATGCTTTAATATGCTAAAACAACGCATGATTCATCCAAGGCACATTAAGAAATCTCAATTGTTTATAACAAGTCATGCTACAGCAAATAATACTAAGCATAAAGCCAAAACAATATCAAGAATGGCATGACAAAGCATAGACCACAGTCAAAGACGAGCTCTTTTTACCACATAAGCATGAACTTCCCTACTCTTTTCCAAACCAAACCAAACTATTTGCAAACCAATGTATGAAAGAGAGGGCCCAACCAATTTATTCAGAAAACTAAGCAAACAAAGCAAACAAAAAACCAAAACAAAAACGAAAAAGAAGACGCTCCAAGATCAACACAACTGTGCATGAAACAATAAAAATGAAGCGTTTGGAAGGAACCTGGGATTTTTATTGATGAAGAAGGGGATGCCTTGGGCATCCCCAAGCTTTGACGCTTGTACTTCTTGGATATTTATTGGGGTGACACGCGTGGCATCCCCAAGCTTGAGCTTTAGTCCATTCTTCATCTCATTACTCATTCCTTCCATACACCTGAAAATTTTCCTTCATACAAAACTTCACACAATCTTTATTAGCAACATTAGTGCACTCAAGAGAAATAAGTCTTAAGGTTCAGTTCTAACACCAAGTAAACTTCCATTAGAACACTAGCTACTGTAGAACTTCCCTCGAAAAGCTCAATTCCCCAAAAGAACTCAAAAAGGAACCAACAAGAAGCAAATGCAGAAAATGGCAGAAATCTGTCAAAACAGACCAGCAGGTAAAGACGAATTTTTTCGAAGCTCTTCTGTTGCTCAAATCAAAAAGTGTTGAACTAACGAAAGTTAGATAACAACATAGGGCAGAAGCACAAAAATTCACGTCTCAAAAAGACGTTCAGAGATTTTACACGAATTTTTACGGTGAAGCATAGAATTCTGTTTCGGGACAGCAACTTTCCCAATCATTACTTCTCTCTCATTAGAGGTTACTCTTGGCACATAAAGCAAATAAAAAGGATAAGGAGTGGTTATTAATTAAGTAATAACTTCCAAGACTCATCTAAAACTTTTGGGTTATCTCCCAAGAAGTACTTTTCTTTAACGCCTTTAAGTTAGGCATAAGAAGCAAAGAAAGAATCAAGTGTTCTCAAATGAAGAAGCATTAAGACCAAATTTTGTTTTCATAGGAGACGCAAAAGAAATCTTTTCTCTCTTTTTAGGGAAGTGTTCTATACCTTTCTTGAGTGGGAGTTGATATTTAATGGTGCCTTTTTTCATATCAATGATGGCACCGACAGTTCTAAGAAAAGGTCTTCCCAAAGTAATAGGACAAGAAGCATTGTATTCAACATCCAAAACATAGAAATCAACAGGGACATAGGAATTGTTAACCATAATAAGAACATCATTAAGACTCCCCATGAGTTTATTTTTAGCATTATCATCAAGTGGGACATTCAAATAACAATCTTCAAGTGGAGGCAAATCAAGCATATCATAAATCCTTCTAGGCATAATAGAAACACTACTATCAAGATCACATAAAGCTTTGAAATCAAAATCATTCACTTTCATATTAATGATGGGTTCCCAACCATCTTCTTGTTTTATAGGAATAGAAGCTTTATGTTTCATCTTTTCTTCTTTAATCTTTATGAGAGCATCAGTAATGTGTTTTGTAAAGGCCATGTTCATTGCACTAGCGTTAGGACTTTTAGCAAGCTTTTGTAGGAACTTAATAACTTCAGAGATGTTGCAACCATCAAGATCAAAGTCAAATTTATCATCTACAGTAGTAGAACTATTACTAGCCTCAACACTAGTGGTGGTAATAGTAGAAACACTAATGTTTCTAGCAATTTCATCTTCTCTTTCCCACTTAGCATGTAATTCAGCTAATAGTCTAACATTTTCATCAATTCTTACTTTTATAGCATTGGTAGCTGCAAAGGGATTCTCATTAGTTTCAGGTTTAGCAGCCATTTTATTCAAAGAAGATTGAGCTTCAGCCAAAGATGCTATATTTCTTTCAGCATTAGAGAGTTTTTCCTCAATAGTTTTATTGAAAGCAGTTTGCTTACTAATAAAGTCTTTAAGCATAACTTCAAGTTCACAGGGTGCACTCCTATTATTGTTGTAGGAACTTCCATAAGCATTACCATTGTTGGGAGGATATGGCTTATAGTTGTTGTTACCAAATTGTTCCTATAAGCATTATTACCATACGCATTGTTGCCAAAATTGTTATTTCTTATGAAGTTCACATCAACTTGCTCTTCTTGAGCAACTAAAGAAGCCAAAGGAACATTATTTGGATCAATATGGGCTTTCCCATTAACAAGAATAGACATAATAATATCAATCTTATCACTCAAGGAGGAGGTTTCCTCAACAGAATTTACCTTCCTACCTTGTGGAGCTCTCTCAGTATGCCATTCAGAATAATTAACCATCATATTGTCCAGAAGTTTTGTTGCAGCACCCAAAGTGATGGTCATAAAGGTACCTCCAGCAGCAGAATCCAATAGGTTCCTTGAAGAATAGTTCAATCCTGCATAAAAAGTTTGGATGATCATCCAAGCAGTCAGTCCATGAGTGGGACAATTCTTTACCAAAGATTTCCTTCTTTCCCAAGCTTGAGCAACATGCTCATTATCAAGTTGTTTAAACTTCATTATTTCACTTCTCATAGATATAATCTTAGCAGGAGGATAGTATTTTCCAATAAAAGCATCTTTGCACTTAGTCCAAGAATCAATACTATTCCTAGTTAAGGAATTCAACCATTCTTTAGCTTTTCCTCTCAAAGAGAAAGGAAACAATTTCAGCTTAATAATATCACCATCTATATCCCTATGCTTTTGCATCTCACAAAGTTCAACAAAGTTATTTAGATGGGAAGCAACATCTTCATTACCAATACCAGAAAATTGTTCTCTCATAACAAGATTGAGCAAAGCAGGTTTTATCTCAAATAAGGTATCTTCAGGCACAGGTGGAGCAATAGGTGTGCTCATAAAATCATTGTTGTTGGTGCTAGTGAAGTCACATAACTTAGTGTTTTCAAGAGTAGTCATTTTTTGGGTTTTCAAATAAGAAAGCAAACTAGTAAAACTAAAAATTTTGTGTTTTTGAATAACAAAACAAGCAAACAAAGGAAAAATAAAACTAAGCAAAACAAAAATAACAAAGTAAAGAGATTGGTTATGAGGGACTCCCCTTGTGAAGATGTCCTTGACTCCTCGGCAACGGCGCCAGAAAAATGCTTGATGGCTCAATGCACGGCGCCCAGAAAAATGCTTGATTGCGGTGTTGATGTAGAGCTCGTTGGGAACCCCAAGAGGAAGGTATGATGAGCACAGCAGCAAGTTTACCTCAGTTATGAAACCAAGGTTTAATCGAACCAGTAGGAGCAAGGAAACACCCCAAAGGTGTTACTAGCTGAGCTTTGGCAGGGCGCACTACCGGTGCTAGTAGCAACGTGGAGACCTGCACAACACAACCACAGAACTTTGTCCCCAACTTGCGATGAGGTTGTCAATCTCACCGTGTTTTGCGGAAAACAAAGGATTAAACGTATCGAATGGAAAGAAGTAAAAGTTTGCAGAAAGTAAACACAAAACAGTAAAAGATTGTAGATTGTATGTAAAAGACAAGGACCGGGATCCATAGTTCACTAGAGGTGGGTCTCCTTAGATAGATAACATGCTGGGTGAACAAATTACAGTGGGGCAATTGACAAACACCACCACCGGGATCCATAGTTCACTAGAGCTTATAATCCCTCCCGATCTAGCAATGGAGATGACGGTGGCTACAGACTCTTTCGTGGATTTTTGATCGGGCCCTTAGGGTTTTCATCCTGAGGGCAATATATAGTCGGAAGGGGAGGCCGAGGGGGTGCCGGGAGCGGCCACACCACCCCCTGGCGCGGGCCAAGCCTGGCCGCGTGGCCAGGTGGTGTGGTGGCCCCCTGGCCCCTCTCCGTCTTGTATTCTGGCACTTGATGACATCCGGAAAAATAGGCACTTTGGCTTTTGTCCCGTCCTACTCCGAGAATATTCATTTTCTAACTTTCCTGGAACCAAAGACAGCAGAAAACAGGCAGCTGGCACTGTGGCTCTTGTTAATAGGTTAGTCCAAGAAATCATATGAAAAGTACTCCAAAGTTGGAACAAAACACAAGAAAGTGGATAAAATCAAGCATGGAACATCAAAAATTATAGATACATTTGCAATGTATCAACATCCCTAAGCTTAAATCCTTCTCGTCCTCGCGTAGGTAAGTGATAAAAACAAAGAATAATTTTTGAGGTGGCATGCACCATCAACGACTTTATCAAAGTATTTGCAAAACATTCAAAGCTGGGATCATAGTACTTTAATCATAACATGAAAGACAAAGTGCTAGCAATAAGCAAAGAAACTATGATGCAACATGAAAAAGGCACAAACAAAAGATTCATGAATAATTATGCTTTGCACGACGTTTGTTTGTTTCACATAAAGAAAACATAGCATACTAGTATTCAGCTTGTCCCTCATAGAGTAGCAAATATAAATGCATAGGACACCTTCAAAGTTCATAAGAGTGACTAGATACAATAGTTTAAAACAAGCAATATCAAAGTATCCATCAATCAACTAGTCTTGGGACAATGCACATAGAACTAAGAATGGCCACTATGCTCTCAAAGTAGGTGCATAAAGATAGAAGGTGGAGACTCAATATAATGGTGGAAGAAAGGCCTTTGTAAAAGGAAGTAGGGATTCAAGTCTCATAAAGAGCTTCCAAAAATTATGGTACTTATAGCTTTCAGCTCTCATTGCCCCTATCATAAGCATCTTGAAGTGATTAAGGTTAAAGTGAACAAACTATGGTGTACATGCTTGACGAAGTATAAGTCAGAAACCTCATGTCCCTTGTATACGAGGGCCGCTCCTCATGCTACTCAAGTTTAGTCACCGGTATGTTCTTGTCATCGTAAGTACATGTGTATCATAGAGAACCGCCAACGGGGTACCCTTTGCCCGATGATACGGAAGAATCCCCATATCAAAATGACAAGGCAAGCAGACAACGAGCATCTCAGCATTCTTCTTATTTACCATGGGAATATGGTGCTTTTTCTCTCTTTCCTCTTTTCATAATATCTTTTTTTTATTTTTCTCTTTTGTGTCAATATAGGACTCTTTTTTTATAAGAAGAATGCTTCATAGACAGCTCATTATGGTTACGCTGCAGGTTTCCACCATGTCAGCATGGATTAGACCAGCAGCGCAGGCGTTTCTCTAACACATATACATAACTCCATGGACTTACAAGCTCCCCTTTCATTTCACACCGACGACATCCATATACAAAAGAGCATGATATCAACTAGGTACAAGTACCAAGTGCAATGTTGAAAGCGTTCCCCATGAAAGCATGGTTCTGCTAATTCCCAACAAATAAGTGCAAGCATATACAACATAGAAGACACAATGGTTCAAGTTTATTAAGGGCAAGAAAAGCAAAGTGTGCCATAAAGTTCGTGAGAGATTTAATCACTAGTTTTCTCATAACAAGTTTAATTTGGAAGGTAAACAAAAGCATGAATATACTTGGAATAGCATAAGCTAGTAGGTAGGTATGGGGGACTCTTTGGAATAACTTGGTTTAGGGAGTTGGATGCATGAGTGGAACTCATACTTTGTTGTGGAGGCTAGCAAAAGACTGGGAGCGACAAACTAAGAGAGCAATAATGGCCATAATCATGCAGAGCGACAAAACATCATTGATCAAAGCATAAAGTGATACTACAAGTTGAAAACTAAAGGATCATAAAGGCTATGGTGACTTGAGATAGTCATAACATTGCAAATGTATCTATAATTTTTGATGTTCCATGCTTTGTTTTATCCACTTTCTTGTGTTTTGTCCACACTTTGGAGTACTTTTCATATGATTTCTTGGACTAACCTATTAACAAGAGCCACAGTGCCTGTTTTCTGCTGTTTTTGGTTCCAGGAAAGTCAGAAAATGAATATTCTCGGAATTGGATGGGACAAAAGCCAAAGTGCCTATTTTTCGGAAGGGATCAAGTGCCAGAATACGAGACGAAGAGGGACCAGGGGGCACCACACCACCTGGCCGCACGGCCCAGCCGGGCCCATGCCAGGGGTGGCGAGGCCAGCCCTGGCACCCCCTCGGCCTCTCCTTCCGCCTATATATTGCCCTCGAGATGAAAACCCTAAGTGCCCGATCAAATATCCACGAAAGAGTCTGTAGCCGCCGTCATCTCCATCCCTAGATCGGGAGAGATCTGAAGGTCTTCCCGGTACCCTGCCGGAGAGGGGAATTCACCCTAGAGGCCTTCTTCATCACCATGCAAGCCTCCGGTGTGATGCGTGAGTAGTTCATCCTTGGACTACGGATCCATGTAGTAGCTAGATGGCTGGTTCTCCTCCTTTGTGCTTTCATGTTTAGATCTTGTGAGCTCCGTTCATGATCAAGATCATCTATTTGTAATTCTACATGTTGTGTTTGCGGGGATCCGATGGATATTGAGATGCTATTTCAGAGTGATTATTGATTCTATCATGTCTTTGTTATTTGTGATCTTGCATGCTTTCCGTTGTTAGTAGCTATCTTGGCCAAGTAGATGCTAGCAACTCCAAGAGTTAGTATTTATGCTCGATAGTGGGTTCATGCCTCTGGTAACCTGGGGAAGTGACAGAAATCTCTAAGGTACTAGATGTGCTGTTGCTACTAGGGAGAAAACAACAATCTTTTGTTCATAGAACAATCGTATTGTTTACTTTACACGCAGTTCGTAAAGCAATAATCTGTTGCTTGCAACTTAATACTGGAGGGGGTTCGGATGATAACCCAAAGGTGGATTATTAGTCATAGATGCAGTTGGATGGCGGTCTATGTATTATGTTGTAATGCCCAATCAAGTCTCAAAGGAGTCAAGATGATTAGTATATGCATGTATTGCTTTCTTGGTGTTTGTCAATTGCCCCGCTGTAATTTGGTCACCCAGCATGTTATCTATCTAAGGAGAGCCACCTCTAGTGAACTATGGATCCTGGTCCTTGCCTTTTACATACAATCTATAATATTTTACTGCTTTGTGTTTACTTTCTGCAAACTTTTACTTCTTTCCATTCGATACGTTTAATCCTTTGTTTTCCGCAAAACACGGTGAGATTGACAACCTCATCGGAAGTTGGGGACAAAGTTCTGTGGTTGTGTTGTGAAGGTCTCCATGTTGCTACTAGCACCGGTAGTGCGCCCTGCCAAAGCTCAGCTAGTAACACCTTTGAGGTGTTTCCTTGCTCCTACTGGTTCGATTAAACCTTGGTTTCATATCTGAGGGAAACTTGCTGCTGTGCTCATCATACCTTCCTCTTGGGGTTCCCAACGAGCTCTACATCAACCACGAGCCATCAACACTTTTCTGGGCACCGTGCATTGAGCCATCAAGCGATTTTTCAGCGCTGCCGGGAGTCAAGGACATCTTCACAAGGGGAGTCCCTCATAACCAATCTCTTTACTTTGTTGTTTTTGTTTTGCTTAGTTTCTTTTTTGCTTTGTTTGCTTGTTTTGTTCTTCAAAAACACAAAAAAATTAGTTTTACAAGTTGCTTTCTTATTTGAAAACCCAAAAAAAATGACTACTCTTGAGAACACTAAGTTGTGTGACTTCACTAGCACCAACAACAATGATTTTATGAGCACACCTATTGCTCCACCTGTGGCTGAAAATACTTTCTTTGAGATAAAACCTGCTTTACTCAATCTTGTTATGAGAGAGAAATTTTCTGGTATTGGTAATCAAGATGCTGCTTCCCATCTAAATAACTTTGTTGAACTTTGTGAGATGCAAAAGCATAGGGATATAGATAGTGATATTATTAAGCTAAAATTGTTCCCTTTCTCTTTGAGAGGAAAAGCTAAAGAGTGGTTGAATTCCTTAACTAGGAATAGTATTGATTCTTGGACTAAATGAAAAGATGCTTTTATTGGAAAATACTATCCTCCTGCTAAGATTATATCCATGAGAAGTGAAATAATGAAGTTTAAACAACTTGATAATGAGCATGTTGCTCAAGCTTGGGAAAGAACGAAATCTTTGGTAAAGAATTGTCCCACTCATGGACTGACTGCTTGGATGATCATCCAAACTTTTTATGCAGGATTGAACTATTCTTCAAGGAACCTATTGGATTCAGCTGCTGGAGGTACCTTTATGACCATCACCTTAGGTGCTGCAACAAAACTTTTGGACAATATGATGGTTAATTATTCTGAATGGCATAGTGAGAGAGCTCCACAAGGTAAGAAGGTAAATTCTATTGAGGAAACTTCCTCCTTGAGTGATAAGATTGATATTATTATGTCTATGCTTGTTAATGGGAGAGCCCATATTGATCCAAATAATGTTCCTTTAGCCTCTTTGGTTGCTCAAGAAGAGCAAGTTGACGTGAACTTCATAAGAAATAACAATTTTGGCAACAATGCTTATGGTAATAATGCTTATAGGAACAATTTTGGTAACAACAATTATAAGCCATATCCTCCCAACAATGGTAATGCTTATGGAAGTTCCTACAACAATAATAGGAGTGCACCCTGTGAACTTGAAGTTATGCTTAAAGACTTTATTAGTAAGCAAACTGCTTTCAATAAAACTATTGAGGAAAAACTCTCTAATGCTGAAAGAAATATAGCATCTTTGGCTGAAGCTCAATCTTCTTTGAATAAAATGGCTGCTAAACCTGAAACTAATGATAATCCCTTTGCAGCTACTAATGCCATACAAGTAAGAATTGATGAAAATGTTAGACTATTAGCTGAATTACATGCTAAGTGGGAAAGAGAAGATGAAATTGCTAGAAACATTAGTGTTTCTACTATTACCACCACTAGTGTTGAGGCTAGTAATAGTTCTACTACTTTAGATGATAAGTTTGATTTTGATCTTGATGGTTGCAATATCTCTGAAGTTATTAAGTTCCTACAAAAGCTTGCTAAAAGTCCTAATGCTAGTGCTATGAACATGGCCTTTACAAAACACATTACTGATGCTCTCATAAAGATTAAAGAAGAAAAGATGAAACATAAAGCTTCTACTCCTATAAAACAAGAAGATGGTTGGGAACCCATCATTAATATGAAAGTGAATGACTTTGATTTCAAAGCTTTGTGTGATCTTGATAGTAGTGTTTCTATTATGCCAAGAAGGATTTATGATATGCTTGTTTTGCCTCCTCTTGAAGATTGTTATTTGAATGTACCACTTGATGATAATGCTAAAAAGAAACTCATGGGGAGTCTTAATGATGTTCTTATTATGGTTAACAATTCCTATGTCCTCGTTGATTTCTATGTTTTGGATGTTGAATACAATGCTTCTTGTCTTATTACTTTGGGAAGACATTTTCTTAGAACTGTTGGTGTCATCATTGACATGAAAGAAGGCACCATTAAATATCAACTCCCACTCAAGAAAGGTATAGAACACTTCACTAAAAAGAGAGAAAAGATTTCTTTTGCTTCTCCTATGAAAACAAAATTTGGTCTTAATGCTTCTTCATTTGAGAACACTTGATTCTTTCTTTGCTTCTTATGCCTAACTTAAAGGCGTTAAAGAAAAGTACTTGTTGGGAGATAACCCAAGAGTTTTAGATGAGTCTTGGAAGTTATTACTTCAGTAATAACCTCTCCTTATCCTTTTTATTTGCTTTATGTGCCAAGAGTAACCTCTAATGAGAGTGAAGTAATGATTGGGAAAGTTGCTGTCCCGAAACAGATTTTTGTGTTTCACCGTAAAAATTCGTGAGAGAGCTCTGTATGTCGGATTGAGATGTAATTTTTTTTGATTCTGACTCAGGTTGTTATATAACTTTCGTTAGTTCAACACTTTTTGATTTGAGCAACAGAATGTCTTCGAAAAAATTCGTCTTTACCTGATGGTCTGTTTTGACAGATTTCTGCCATTTTCTGCATTTGCTTCGTGTGGGTTCCTTTTTGAGTTCTTTTGGGGAATTGAGCTTTTTGAGAGAAGTGCTACAGTATCTAGTGTTCTAATGGAAGTTTATTTGGTGTTATAACTGAACCTTGAGACTTATTTATCTTAAGTGCACTAATGTTGCTAATGAGATTGTGTGAAGTTTTGTATGAAGGAAAATTTTCAGGTGTATGGAAGGAATGAGTAATGAGATGAAGAATGGACTAAAGCTCAAGCTTGGGGATTCCATGCGTGTCACCCCAAGAAGTATCCAAGAAGTACAAGTGTTAAAGCTTGGGGATGCCCAAGGCATCCCCTTCTTCATCAATAAAAATTCCAGGTTTCTTCCAAACGCTTCATTTTTATTGTTTCATGCACAATTGTGTTTTTCTTGGAGCGTCTTCTTTTTCGTTTTCGTTTTCATTTTGGTTTTTCGTTATCTTGGTTTAATTAGTTTTATTAATAAGTTGGTTGGACCCCCTCTTTCATACATTGGTTTGCAAATAGTTTGGTTTGGTTTGGAAAAGAGTAGGAAAGTTCATGCTCATGTGGTAAAAAGAGCTCGTTTTTGACTGCGGCCTATGCTTTGTCCTGCCATGCTTGATACTGTTTTGGCTTTATGCTTAGTATTCTTTGCTGTAGCATGACTTGTTATAAACAATTAAGATTGCTTAATGTGCCTTGGATGAATCATGCGTTGTTTTAGCATATTAAAGCATAGTATAGTGGTATTCTCCTTTGATGCTTTATTTGGGTTGACTTGGCACATGCTCACACCATGTTATGACTATCTCAAGTCACCATAGCCTTTATGATCCTTTAGTTTTCAACTTGCATTATCACTTTATGCTTTGATCAATGATGTTTTGTCACTCTGCATGATTATGGCCATTATTCCTCTCTTAGTTTGTCGCTCCCAGTCTTTTGCTAGCCTCCACAACCAAGTATGAGTTCCACTCATGCATCCAACTCCCTAAACCAAGTTATTCCAAAGAGTCCACCATTCCTACCTACTAGCTTATGCTATTCGAAGTATATTCATGCTTTTGTTTACCTTCCACTTGTAATGAGAAAACTAGTGATTAAAGTTCTCACGAACTTGATGGCACACTTTACTTTTTGCCTCTAATAAACTTGAACCATTGTGTCGTCTATGTTGTATATGCTTGCACTTATTTGTTGGGAATTAGCAGAACCATGCTTTCATGGGGAACGCTTTCAACATTGCACTTGGTACTTGTACCTAGTTGATATCATGCTCTTTTGTATATGGATGTCGTCGGTGTGAAATGAAAGGGGAGCTTGTGAGTCCATGGAGTTATGTATATGTGTTAGAGAAACGCCTGGGCCGCTGGTCTAATCCATGCTGACATGGTGGAAACCTGCAGCATAACCGTAATGAGTTGTCTATGAAGCATTCTTCTTATAAAAAAAGAGTCCTATATTGAGAAAAAAAAGAGAAAAGAAAAAAAAGAGATACTATGAAAAGAGGAAAGAGAGAAAAAAGCACCATATTCCCATGGTAAATAAGAAGAATGCTGAGATGCTCGTTGTCTGCTTGCCTTGTCATTTTGATATGGGGATTCTTCCGTATCATCGGGCAAGGGCTACCCCGGTGGCGGTTCTCTATGATACACATGTACTTACGATGACAAGAACTTACCGGTGACTAAACTTGAGTAGCATGAGGAGTGGCCCTCGTATACAAGGGACATGAGATTTCTGACTTATACTTCGTCAAGCATGTACACCATAGTTTGTTCACTTTAACCTTAATCACTTCAAGATGCTTATGATAGGGGCAATGAGAGCTGAAAGCTATAAGTACCATAATTTTTGGAAGCTCTTTATCAGACTTGAATCCCTACTTCATTTTACAAAGGCCTTTCTTCCACCATTATATTGAGTCTCCACCTTCTAACTTTATGCACCTACTTTGAGAGCGTAGTGGTCATTCTTAGTTCTATGTGCATTGTCCCAAGACTAGTTGATTGATGCATACCTTGATATTGCTTGTTTTAAACTACTGTATCAAGTCACTCTTATGAACTTTGAAGGTGGCCTATGCATTTATATTTGCTACTCTATTGAGGGACAAGCTGAATACTATTATGCTATGTTTTCTTTATGTGAAACAAACAAACGTCTTGCAAAGCATAGTTATTCATGAATATTTTGTTTGTGCCTTTTCATGTTGCATCATAGTTTCTTTGCTTATTGCTAGAACTTTGTCTTTCATGTTATGATTGAAGTACTATGATCCCAGCTTTGAATGTTTTACAAATACTTTGATCAAGTCTTTGATGGTGCATGTCACCTCAAAAATTATTCTTTCTTTTTATCACTTACCTACTCGAGGACGAGTAGGAGTTAAGCTTGGGGATGTTGATACATTGCAAATGTATCTATAATTTTTGATGTTCCATGCTTGGTTTTATCCACTTTCTTGTGTTTTGTCCACACTTTGGAGTACTTTTCATATGATTTCTTGGACTAACCTATTAACAAGAGCCACAGTGCCAGCTGCCTGTTTTCTGCTGTTTTTGGTTCCAGGAAAGTCACAAAATGAATATTCTCGGAATTGGACGGGACAAAAGCCAAAGTGCCTACTTTTCCAGAAGGGATCAAGTGCCAGAATACAAGACAGAGAGGGACCAGGGGTGCCACCACACCACCTGGCCGCGCGGCCCAGCCTGGCCCGCGCCAGGGGTGGTAAGGACAGCCCTGGCACCCCCTCGGCCTCTCCTTCCGCCTATATATTACCCTAGGGACGAAAACCCTAAGTGCCCAATCAAAAATCCACGAAAGAGTCTGTAGCCACCGTCATATCCATCCCTAGATCGGGAGGGATTTGAAGCTCTTCCCGACCTATTTGGAGAGGGAATTCACCCTGGAGGCCTTCTTCATCACCATGCAAGCCTCCGGTGTGATGCGTGAGTAGTTCATCCTTGGACTACGGATCCATGTAGTATCTAGATGGCTGGTTCTCCTCCTTTGTGCTTTCATGTTTAGATCTTGTGAGCTCCATTCATGATCAAGATCATCTATTTGTAATTCTGCATGTTGTGTTTGCGGGGATCCGATGGATATTGAGATGCTATTTCAGATTGATTATTGATTATATCATGTCTTTGTTATTTGTGATCTTGCATGCTTTCCGTTGTTTGTAGCTATCTTGGCCAAGTAGATGCTAGCAACTCCAAGAGTTAGTATTTATGTTCGATAGTGGGTTCATGCCTCCGTAACTGGGAAGTGACAGAAATCTCTAAGGTACTAGATGTGTTGTTGCTACTAGGGAGAAAACAACAATTCTTTGTTCATAGAACAATCGTATTGTTTACTTTACACGTAGTTCGTAAAGCAATAATCTGTTGCTTGCAACTTAATACTAGAGGGGGTTCGGATGATAACCCAAAGGTGGATTATTAGTCATAGATGCAGTTGGATGGCGGTCTATGTATTATGTTGTAATGCCCAATCAAGTCTCAAAGGAGTCAAGATGATTAGTATATGCATGTATTGCTTTCTCGGTGTTTGTCAATTGCCCCGTTGTAATTTGTTCACCCAGCATGTTATCTATCTAAGGAGAGCCACCTCTAGTGAACTATGGATCCTGGTCCTTGTCTTTTACATACAATCTACAATCTTTTACTGCTTTGTGTTTACTTTCTGCAAACTTTTACTTCTTTCCATTCGATACGTTTAATCCTTTGTTTTCCGCAAAACACGGTGAGATTGACAACCTCATTGCAAGTTGGGGACAAAGTTCTGTGGTTGTGTTGTGTAGGTCTCCACGTTGCTACTAGCACCGGTAGTGCGCCCTGCCAAAGCTCAGCTAGTAACACCTTTGAGGTGTTTCCTTGCTCCTACTGGTTCGATTAAACCTTGGTTTCATAATTGAGGAAAACTTGTTGTTGTGCTCATCATACCTTCCTCTTGGGGTTCCCAACGAGCTCTACATCAACCACGATCCATCAACACTTTTCTGGGCGTCGTGCATTGAGCCATCACCCTCCCATGGCCAGCGGCTAAGGGGGGTGCCCTCATCTCTTCCTCATTCATGTGGTGGAAGCTCCACTCACATCAATTCAAGCTCCGCCCAAAATTCCACTCACGTGCATTAAATTTCCACCAAATTTAATGCAACTCTCAATTAATAAAACTCTTTTATTTATTTTATTTAGAATTTTGTTAATTACTTTAATTAACAAACATTCACATAAAACCCCTTGCAACATTTCAATATCACATGCAGAACCACTTTCTGCAATTTCACCCGAAACAATTCTTTTTTCTATCGAAACAATTCCTACGCTTTGCAATCCTTTCGTCTGAAACATATGTGCTCCAAAATGGTGTCTGGCAACCCTTAAGTGTGTCACCCTACGGTTCGTGAATAATGCAGGCATGATTGAGACTCCTCTCAGATCAATAATCAGAAGCGGGACCTGGAGATCCATACTGACTCCTGCACATTCAACAATGACTTATGTGATCGTGAGAACCTTTAACCCTAGTAACTTAATCCCTTTGTCTCATGATATAATACATGTCCGAGATTCGATCATCGGTATCCAAATACCTAGTTTGATCTCGTTACCGACATGCACTCTTTTCTCCTTCTCGTGATATAACATTCTAGTGATCACATCACTTGCTTGCAAGCTATCTTAATGTGATATCACCGAGAGGGCCCAGAGTATATCTATCCATCATCGGGATTGACAAATTCCACTCTTGATCCATGAGCCTCAACATAACACCTTGTAGTAATCGAACCCACCTTTATAGTCACCTACATTACTGCGGACGCTTTGATGTTATCAAGATACTCTTCCGGTGTTAGCAATTAACATGATCTCATGGTCTAAGGACTAAGATTACTTCGTATGATGTTATAGCAATATAAACATAATGACTTTGATCGTAATGCTATACTTCGGATGAATGTTCATCACATCATTTAACAAATGATGTGACCTCGTTATTAACAACATCCAATATCCATGATCAGGAAACTTTGATCATCTTATTAATCAACGAGCTAGTCTGTAAGAGAGGCAAAACTAGGAACCCTTTTTGTTTATTAAACACACATGTATTGACATTTCCTATCAATACAATTATAGCATGCAAAATAAACATCTATCATATACAGGGAATACATAATAACAACTTTATTATTGCCTCTCAGGGCATATTTCCTTCAAACACACCCTAGTAGAATGAATGTCATATCATCACAATATAAAATTGTACTACTCCATAAAGTAGTAATAGGTAAAGCTAAGAAAATAATTATATTTTCGAGCCGCTTCCATAAAGTACCAGGTGTATATTTGGTTCTTGTACTTGTGCATAGCGTTCATTGTGCTAAAGTATAGTACAATATCAACATAATCTCCTACTTCCTCCGTTTCAAAATATAAGATGGTTTAGCTTTTGTGAATAAATTTATCTATACATCTTTTACTACACACTAAAAGTAGTGTGTATGTTCGGAGTGAACCACACACTAAAAGTCGTCTAGATACATTCATTTCGCACAAGTTAAAACATTTTATATTATGTACAGGGTGAGTAGATGCTAGAATGGAAAAGAAGATTCGAGGGTTAGCAATGTTAGAATTTGCTAGTCTTGATATAACAGTTAATGTTGAAAGTTAACCGTACACTATATAGTAGTAAGATAAGATAAGATAAATCTCTAAAAAATATGGTCTCATCATATCAGCTTATCCAAAGACTAGTGCATGAGGCTATATAATCGTTCAAGCCAAGGTAGTTTTCATAGAGTACGACCCTTACACAAGCATTGAGGTGATTGTTCATGTGTATGGCATGTGGTCTGTAACATCCTGTTGATGCTAAAATTTCCATAATTTCTAAAAGAACTCTAGAATCGGTGGACTAAAGTGCATTATGCTAAAGGTCCAAAAAATAGTCAAGTTCATACGAGTAAATAAACATAGTACCGATACAAGGACATGTTTCCAAAGAGAGGAGACCAACAAGTTGAAAGCCGATGACTTCAGACAACCAAATAAAATAAATAGTTCAACATGGTCCAGAACTATTTCTCTACTTGTAGTACCAACTATTACATATGGATTGCATCATTACGTACTATGGAAACATGTCTTGCTTCTTAGTTAAGCATGAGGCCGGTTCCAATCGACGGTGTTCGTGAAGGTTGGTATGAACCAAAGCGTATGCTTCACCTTTCCTATCTAGAAGCGAGGGTTACTAATTCCCTCAAGGACATTGATTTTAGAAGTAACACCGTAGTCTTTACCACTAAGACTGAAGCGGCATAATTCGGGCTATGCCTCTTTGGAAAGCCATGCTGTAGTTGGTAAGATGTAGACACAGTTGCTTCTCGTCAGATAACCTGAGGTAAGATCTACACCACCTACGCGCATGATAATCGGATAGTTCACTCCAAGGAAAAGAAAATATGATCCAAGGTCAGCAATCCTTTCCCATGGATTAGCTTGATCAACCTGACCAGTGTTCATTGAGAACACCAAACAGCCAAACCCGGAAGTATAAGTGGTGATAGTGCGACCGCAGTGTACAACACGAGGATGAGCAGCACCAGTACGATGGTGCCAATGACAAGTAAGACAACTGGGATGATAAGAAGCGTCAAGCGTATATATATGAAGAAGTCTAGAACCATCTGCAGATCTTGCTAACCACCAAAAAACCAAAAAAGTAGTCGTGCTCGTCTCCAGTAGCATTAAGAAATGAATCCACCAACTCGTCTGCGGCAGCTGGTCACGCCAAGACCAGTGCAGGACCTTGAAAAGGTAGCAGAATGCGTTAACTTATGATTCCGGCAGCAAGATATAGTGAATCCTACTGAAAAATTTCCTTCCAATTGAACTGCATGCAAAGTAGCTCGAACATAGGAAAAACAACTACGGCCTAGAATCGTACAAAGGAAACAAAGCATTATATAATAGGGAAATTTCCTATAGAACGGACTCATCATTTTTTTGAACAAGACGGGCAATTTTTGGCTTGTTTTGTCTAAAAAAAGGCAAAGATAATTGAACGGTTCATTTGCAGGGGAACTTGCCGAAAACCCGTGCAAATGTAGAAAACATAGGATAGGAAAGACACAGGATTTTACATTTGCATGTCCATTTATACTCCTGCAGGATTGCGGTTGTGTTGGATTACATTGCATGGAAAAACCATTGAACAGATTCTTTTCAGGAGCTTCAAGTATATCTTAAATTCCTATCGAATGAATTGAAAGACATCCAGAAAAATCTACTGTGCATAATTCATTTCGATGAATCAAACGACTACTATAAGAAAAAATCCTAGGGAAAATCTATGATTCATACAGTTCATAGAGTCTAAAATAACTACTCGTATTTTCATTTAAACGAAACACTCCCTATGTTAATTTAGTACAATAGCTTGGGAACATGAGTAATTAAGCCAGTACACTACATATGAAGGAATAATTACCAGGATGCAGAGGATCCTAAACATGAACGTTGCCATACAGAGCTATGGCGAACACTAGTCCGTCGTGGGTAATTCCATCATTGTAACTGTAAGGGCTCAGGGTGTGGTTAAGAGGAAGTGGAAGAACTGTCCATCCATCATCACCGCCCTGAAGGATGGCAATTCTGACGTTGAAGACTATAACAAGCGATAAATCTTTATATCTCCCAGCAATTGTGGGAACTTGGCAAATAGCAATCTTCTGCATTATAACTGGAAGATCATTATCCAACAAGAACGTGGTTGGTTGGTCGGTTGCTTGGAACGACAATGCTGGGAGAGGAATCTTGTGACGAGTGTACATGTTGCAAAGCTCCAACTTGCCTCTGAAGCTAGCCGTGGAAATCCAATCTCCATTGGCGCCTACCCACTGCCCAGAAGTATAGCCTGGTACCATAGCATCGGAGGAGAACATGTCCAGCAGCGACAATTTTCATGGGAGGCTATCAATTTTGAATAATGCAAGAAATATAGCGGTCCCTTGGTCAGGGGGGAATGAAGAACACATGGGAGGACAAATGACATTGAAGCATCCAAAGTTGCACTAGCTTTCGCAGATTCAAGAAAAAGTTTGGACGAACCGATTAGGCTGGCGGCGGTGATGACGTCACATCGGGTTATGAGTTCTTCAAAGGGGCCTTCGGTAAACACATCGTGAAAAAGCTTAGAATCATGCTCACTGTTCTTGGTCACTGACGCCATCGCAAGGCAACGTATGTATTTCATTGATTGGGGTTTCGGAAGAGAGGGGGAATCGAGGGAGGCAACTGCCTGAGTGAGACGAGGAAGAGAATCCGAAAGCGGCATATGGCGGCAGTAGTTGTAAGATCCCTCCTTATTAAAGGAAAAGATCCCTGTGATTGCAATGCTAGTCCCTGGATCATTGCTAGCATCCACAGTTTAAGATGAAGTACACAGATACAAAGGTCGTTTATTACAGTCATTCCAGAGATAAAACATAGTCTTTTACAACTCATGGCCAAAGGCCTAATACAAGAGTTTATGGAATAAGTAAATAAACATAAGTCTTCATCTTCATGTGCCACAGGCAAGCATGTTGAGTGTAGACTCATGACTCCTAATCATCATCAGAGTAACCTGCAACATCATAAGTTACAGCCACAAGGGTCAATACTTTGGAATAGTATTGGCAAGTGATACCTTAGTATATTTTAAGTGGACTATAATACTATATGCATTTGGCTGGTGGAGCTTAGGCTTGCATTGCTCAAAATAGATTTTTCCTTAACTTTTTGAAAATACTAAGTTTTTGTAAGGCAAAGACCATCCCAAGGTATCTACCAATCAGAGACTGAAGATCCACTCCGGGCATCTACCAATCAAAGACTGAAGATCCTTTAACCCTCGTTCACCCACAAGTTTTATTTAGAAATTGGAGTGATGAGATTCTTGAAGTTTCCATGTCTTGATGCTCAAATTGTCCTTTACCAGGGACATGGCTAAGTACTTAGGTTTTACACTCTGCAGAGGTGGTGCACTTTCCCCACAAGTCTTGGTTTCCCAAGAATGATCCTTCAGTAGCCTTTCCTTAGTCAAATGGACGCGTTCCAACCTATCATCCCATCTACCACCCTCTGTCCAAGAGACTAAGTTCCAGCATCCTAAGATCATGGCAGAGCCCATAATGCCAAGTGGTTGCACTTGAAGCTTCTCAACATTTGACAACTCAAATCTCTTTGTTTCCTGGGTGGCCATCCACAAGTGAGATACACTAAGGTAAACCATAGACATGGGCCTTGTGAACCACTCAACCAAAAACCACCAAGCAAGTCCCATTCCACCCAGGAGGTTCATTAACTTAGTTGTTTTGTTAAATAAAAACAAGTCCTTAGACTTAGAATAATTTTCCAAGTGTGAATATATAAACCACCCTTGTTTTCTAGTAGCTAGGCTAAGCATGATAGTAAGAGGAATTTGGACTTAGGAAATTTTCACTAAGGCTTATTCTAATAGGTTTTCCCAAAGCATAGCTTGTACTTAGCTAAAAACCATGCAAGTCCTATACTTAGAAAAATAATACTAATGCATATATAAAAAATATAGGAATGGAATATTCATGATGATATCACTTGCCTTGGTAGTGTGGAGAGTAGCACTCGTCACAATCACAATCACTAGCAAAATCTACACACAAAGTTGTAGCATACAATTACACACAAATATATACAAACAAAAGTATTATGAATGCATGCATGCATGAATCTACCAAGTGATGATTTTTGAAAACTTCAACCAAGCAAGTGCATGTTTACAGAATCTAAACAAGTCACAAATATATCCAAGACAACTTAAATAACCCTAAAACAAAAATACTAAACTAAATCTATACTTAAAATGGCCTCAAACAAGTCTCTGCAATTTTAGCACATCTAATGGTTACTATATGCTAAACAAAAAGGATAGGCAGAAAGGTCTTGTTTTTATGAATCCAACGGTATAAAGTTTGCAAAATTCCAACGTGGCATTCAAAAGATATAGGCATTTGAATTTGGATCAAATTTCTGGTTTTAAATTCTATTCTCAGATCTAACCTAGCCACGCGTCTTATTCTTATTCGCCCGTACCGGTTCGCGCTGGATCGAGCTCCACAGCCGTAGGATCTAAATGAAATCTGGCGGCTCAGATCGCGTACCGCTTCGGGGTTAAGTGGATCTATCCTAGCGCTACGATGCAGATCTAACGGCTGCTACTTCTCTGGCCAAGAACTGGCGGCGGAGCGGCGGCTACCGGCGGCGGAACTGTCGGTCGACGACGTTGCCGATGATGCAGACGGCGAGGAAGAAGGAGGAGTGGCTTACCAGGCTCAGGAGGTCACGGCGAAGCTCGTCGTACTCGCGGTTGGTCAAGGGCGCCGCACGGCTGCTATTCCTCACCGGAGTTCGTGGCGGCGTCGGTGCGTCGTGGTCGTCGGGACGTCATTGTGGATCACCCAAGGCAAGGCGAGGTCACGGTTAGATTCACCAGGTCAAGGCGAAGTAGTGAGCATGAACTAGGAGGCGGGGCGGTCTGGACTTACCACCGGGTTCGCCGGAGTTCGTGCGAGGCGTCGGTGGCGACTTAGTCGATGATGTTGCGAGCTACGGTCCATGCGAGAGCAAACGAAAAGTGTTAAAGAAGCGCAGAGGCTCACTGAATCAGTTTGCAAGATCGAGGCGAGAGGAGCTCTGGACTCACCGGAATTCGCTTGGCGCGATCGTCGGAGACGGCGGGGCTCTGAGAGCAATACACGCAGCCTGGTGGCGCCTGGGTTCGGGGTTTGAGTGAGAAGAGAGAGACAGAGGGGGTTCTTATAGCCTGGTCACGGCGAGAATTACTCGCCAATAACTCGAATTGACACCATGAATTTAACACGAAAACGCGTTGATTTGGGGATGAACGGGTCGTGCGGGTGGAGACGACGGTGGCGTGGAGAAGGCCCTTTGCCGAGGAGCGCTGGAGTGGGGTGGGTCGGTCATTTGTTAGCGTGCTTTCAGCGTGAGAGAAGAAAAGGAGAACCGGTGGGCTTGCTGGGCTTCATCTGGCTTGGGCGGATTCTGCCGCCCCTTTTCTTTTCCTTAGACTTTTTCTTTTTCTAATTTCATTTTCTGGAATGAATTTGATATGAATTCAAATCCTTTTGAATTCAAACTTCTGGGGATTTTTGGGGTTCTTGTGGTTTCAAATGCAGTCAAATAACCATGTGGTCACCTTGCAAGGCTTGGTCAAGCTTGGTCTTTGAAATAAAGAGACTTTGTCTCTTTGCAAATATTTGGAATAGGGTTTAGAAAATATTTCTAAATTGGAATCTTGGGTTTAAAAGCTACTCCTAATCTTTCCAACCATGGAGGCAAGCAAACAAGTACCTAAGCATTCAAATCTCAAAGGGTGATGGCCAATTGAGATAAAATGCCCACATGAAATCATAGCTCAAACTTCTGCCTCTAAATGATTTTGAGAAAAACCCTATATGAATGAATGATGCAAGAATGATATGAATGAGTTTTGAAACATGATTTTTAGGATGTTACAAATCTAACCCCCTTAAAATGAATCTACTCGAGATTCGGATTGGCTAGCAAATAGGTGAGGGTGATCTTCCAAGATCATCTTCTCTTTCCCATGTTGCTTCTTCTTCGGAATGATGATTCCATTGTACTTTGCAAAACTTGATAGTCTTTGTTCTTGTGACTCTTTCTGCGGTCTCAAGTATCTTGATAGGCTTTTCTTCATAGGTGAGATCACTTTCCAGTTGAACTTCTTCCAAAGATATGGTATCCCTCAAAGTTGTTTCTTCCATTTCTGGGTGACATTTCTTGAGCTGGCTCACATGAAAAACATTATGGACTGCTAGTAAAGATGCTGGCAGTTCGATTTCATATGCAGCTTCTCCCTTGCGACTTAAAATGTTGAATGGTCCCACATATCTTGGTGCTAACTTTCCTTTGACTCCAAATCTTTTTACTCCACGAAGTGGTGATACTCTAAGATAAGCTCTATCCCCAACTTCGTAAGTGACTTCTCTACGCTTAGCATCTGCGTAGCTTTTCTGTCTAGACTGTGCTATCTTCAATCTGTCTCTAACCAATTTGACCTTTTCTTCGGCGTCTTTGATAAGGTCTGGTCCAAACAAGCTTCTTTCTCCCACACCATTCCATAGCAATGGGGTGGTACACTTTCTTCCGTATAGAAACTCAAATGGTGCCATCCCAATACTCGATTGGTGACTGTTGTTGTAAGAAAACTCTGCGTAAGGCAGACTTTCATCCCAACTTGCTCCATAGTCCAGGGCGCATGCCCTCAACATGTCTTCAAGAATTTGATTAGTCCTTTCTGTTTGTCCATCAGTTTGAGGATGAAAAGCAGTGCTGAATTCCAACCTCGTTCCTAGAGATTCATGAAGCTGTCTCCAAAAGTGAGAAGTGAACTGAGTTCCTCTATCAGACACAATACTCTTAGGTACACCGTGAAGGCATACAATTCTGCTCATGTAGATTTTGGCTAACTTGGCACTAGTATAAGTTGTCTTTACGGGTATAAAATGAGCCACTTTAGTTAGGCGATCTACTATTACCCATATGGAATCATACCCTGACCTGGTCCTTGGTAATCCGGTAATGAAGTCCATACCAATATTTTCCCACTTCCATTCAGGAATAGGCATTGGTTGAAGCAAACCTGCTGGTTTCTGATGCTCCGCTTTCACTCTACTACACACGTCACACAAGGCAATGTGTTCGGCTATGTCTCTTTTGAGATTGTTCCACCAAAATCTTTCTTTCATATCCATGTACATTTTGGTGTTTCCCGGGTGAATAGAATACGGAGAGTTATGGGCTTCTTGTAAAATCAGTTTCCGCAATTCCGGATCTTGTGGAACACAAATACGTTTCTCATGCCATAAAGTACCTTGTTCGTCCACATGGAAACTTTTAGCTTTCCCTTGGCTAATCCTTTCCTTAATCTCTTCGATTTCTTTATCCGTCTTTTGGGCTTCCTTAATCTTATCCAACAGAGTGGGTTGAACATCCAAAGACATGAGATGTCCCTCTTAGACTGACTTCCACTTCCACCTCCACTATGGTGGCTCTTATATCCACTCTTGTGGTTCTTGTACTTATCATTGTCATGACTGCGATGATGCTTGTTGTCATGACGGTTGTGGTTGTGGTGCTTGTTAAACTTCCCATGCTTGTGGGATCCTGAGCTGACACTATCATCATAGTGAGATCGTTTATGAGACGATCCCGAGCTATGCTTGTCGGAGTGTTTCCTCTTCTTACTCTCGACTTGCTTCATTTTATTCTCCACAATAACAGCCTTGTCACACAGTGACTGATAAGTTGGCACATACGCCACAGACAGTTGCAGATTCAGCTCATCATTCAAGCCTTCTAGAAACTTTTCCTTCCTTTTGGCATCAGTGTCAACCTCATCTGGTGCATAGCGTGCCAGATTGTTGAACTCTTCAATGTATTCAGCCACGCTGTGGTGGCGCTGTTTCAGGTTGTGAAATTCCTTCTTTTTCAGGCTCATCATACCTGGTGAGATATGAGTGGTACGAAATCCATCTTCAAAGATAGCCCAAGTTACCTCATCAATAGGTGTGGTAATCTGGAAGTTGTCCCACCATGCGCGCTGGTCCTTCCAATGATGTCTTGCAAACCTGACCTTTTCAGCATCTGTGCATCCTACGGTCACTAAGTCTTTGTTCACAGAACGTAGCCAATCATTGGCCACCATGGGATCAGTCGTTCCCGAAAACTTAGCTGGCCTTAGACGCAGAAATCTGGTGAGCATATCAAAACCTGGAGGGTTGTTGTTGTTATTGTTGTTGTTGTTGGGATTGGGGTTGTTGTTGTTGTTGTTCTGGTTCTGGATGAACGTCGTCATCATTTGCATAAGCTGTGTTTGCGCATTCATCATTTGTTGCATTTCCGGGGTAATGTTGGGGTTGGGGTTGGTGTTTGCGCGACGGGGAGGCATCTGTGGTTTATTCATATAGAGATAAGAATGAGATACCCTTACATGTTTTATGCACAATACATCACACTAGCAAACATATAGCAAGCAACACAAGGATAAAAGCTAAACAACAAGATAACAAAAGTCTCAAAGTACAAACACACAAGCGGCAAGCCATCCACATGTCGGATGGTCCAACAATAAGTTTATAAATAACAAGTGCGGTAAATAAAGATAACTGAGTAGTCAAATCTACTCGTCGGCATCAATCTCCTCCTCGACAAAGGTAAGACTCGCTTCCATTGCGGTCTTGTTCTCCTCGATGGTAGTGGTCAAAGAGTCGATCTTGGCCTTGAGAGCCCTCTTCTGGGAATGAAGCCTCTCAATCACTGTCTGCTGCTGCTCTAACTCGAAGTCCTTGGACTGCAGTTCCTCGGTCATATCACGAATCCTCTTGTTCCTATCCTGGACACGCTTCTCTTGACTCTTGAACTTACGGTCTTGGGTCTCAAACTTTGCCTCCATCTCCTTGACTATCTCGTCCTGCTGCGCGAAGAGCTTGTCCTTCTCGCGAAGCTGCACCTGGAGCTCGTCATTACTAAGCATGACGTTGGTCCTATCGGTATCCACGTGCCTAATAAGAGTCTCTAAGTCCTGGAGGTACAGGCGTATCGGCTCTTTGTGACCTCGAGTCGTCCTCAAAGTCAATGGACTCTCCGTCATCATCACGCCTTCCGAAGGCGTGGAAGTGAGTGCCTCTAACTTTGCCGGGAGTGACGTCCTAACAGTCGTCCTATCAGATCCTGCATGACAACCTCCATGCCTCTCTCCCTGTCATCGTGCATGAGCTTGAAGACGATGGCCTCCGTAGTAGGCTCTGACTGGCGTCCTGGCTGGTTCACCTTGAAGCCCCAAAGGTCCTTCCTCTCAAACTTGGTGAGTGGGTGCACCGTAATGATAGGAAGAGGGAGATCGAGTAAAGTAGTAAGCTCTACGATACGAGGACCAAAACGGTAGCCTGAACTCCTCAACAGGTCGATGGCAATAGGCATCTATTTATAAGATTGAGGAAGTTAGAACAACACAATTTAAGATAAACAAGACAAACATTCAAACATATTCTTGGAACACACAATTCACTCAAGTCATGCATACATAAATCCATTACATCAACCAAGGTTCAAACTTATTTAAGGTCTTATTTTTGAAAATAAGGTGATAGGTGGTGGTCAACTAACGAAGTGCACTTACAATCCTATCTCATTAGATCTGGTGGCTAACACAATGTTCCTAGTGGCAATCACCCTATCCTGTTCACATGCTTCTATCACTAAGTCTATGATATCTCCTCTTAAGGATTGGTTGGTGACTTCCAACTCTTGGGTATGTTCCTTCTCTTTCTCTAAGTCTTTTTGGAGGTTGAGCATCTTGCACTTGACTCTAGCACTTAGTTCCTTGATGGTCTTCCAAGCTGCTTCTTTTGCTGACTCAAAGAATGTGGTGTGCATAAAAGTGTTGGTGTACATGCAGAAGCCTTTTTCTTTGTGGTTGTCTTCCTTGTTCTTGTACAAGTGAAGTTGCACCCACCAATACTCCACTCCATCCTCCATCACTGGAAAGCCTTTGTACACTGCTGCACCATGTACTCCCATGGTTTCCATGAGGTCCTTGAGAATCTTGGGAAACTCAGTCTCACACTCCAAGGTCATGGTCATGAGTGGTCCTTTCTTCACGGCTTCGTTGACGGAGTTCATCTACAAATAGAGATGAGAATGAGAAGATTAGAAAAGTTTACGAGAAGAATAGACAAGTGTAGAAGAAGTAAAATTTTTCCTTAGTGGTTTCCAATCCTAGGGTCATAATCCTACAGGCAACACAAAGGTGCTCGATACCATCTGTAAGATCCCTCCTTATTAAAGGAAAAGATCCCTGTGATTGCAATGCTAGTCCCTGGATCATTGCTAGCATCCACAGTTTAAGATGAAGTACACAGATACAAAGGTCGTTTATTACAGTCATTCCAGAGATAAAACATAGTCTTTTACAACTCATGGCCAAAGGCCTAATACAAGAGTTTATGGAATAAGTAAATAAACATAAGTCTTCATCTTCATGTGCCACAGGCAAGCATGTTGAGTGTAGACTCATGACTCCTAATCATCATCAGAGTAACCTGCAACATCATAAGTTACAGCCACAAGGGTCAATACTTTGGAATAGTATTGGCAAGTGATACCTTAGTATATTTTAAGTGGACTATAATACTATATGCATTTGGCTGGTGGAGCTTAGGCTTGCATTGCTCAAAATAGATTTTTCCTTAACTTTTTGAAAATACTAAGTTTTTGTAAGGCAAAGACCATCCCAAGGTATCTACCAATCAGAGACTGAAGATCCACTCCGGGCATCTACCAATCAAAGACTGAAGATCCTTTAACCCTTGTTCACCCACAAGTTTTATTTAGAAATTGGAGTGATGAGATTCTTGAAGTTTCCATGTCTTGATGCTCAAATTGTCCTTTACCAGGGACATGGCTAAGTACTTAGGTTTTACACTCTGCAGAGGTGGTGCACTTTCCCCACAAGTCTTGGTTTCCCAAGAATGATCCTTCAGTAGCCTTTCCTTAGTCAAATGGACGCGTTCCAACCTATCATCCCATCTACCACCCTCTGTCCAAGAGACTAAGTTCCAGCATCCTAAGATCATGGCAGAGCCCATAATGCCAAGTGGTTGCACTTGAAGCTTCTCAACATTTGACAACTCAAATCTCTTTGTTTCCTGGGTGGCCATCCACAAGTGAGATACACTAAGGTAAACCATAGACATGGGCCTTGTGAACCACTCAACCAAAAACCACCAAGCAAGTCCCATTCCACCCAGGAGATTCATTAACTTAGTTGTTTTGTTAAATAAAAACAAGTCCTTAGACTTAGAATAATTTTCCAAGTGTGAATATATAAACCACCCTTGTTTTCTAGTAGCTAGGCTAAGCATGATAGTAAGAGGAATTTGGACTTAGGAAATTTTCACTAAGGCTTATTCTAATAGGTTTTCCCAAAGCATAGCTTGTACTTAGCTAAAAACCATGCAAGTCCTATACTTAGAAAAATAATACTAATGCATATATAAAAATATAGGAATGGAATATTCATGATGATATCACTTGCCTTGGTAGTGTGGAGAGTAGCACTCGTCACAATCACAATCACTAGCAAAATCTACACACAAAGTTGTAGCATACAATTACACACAAATATATACAAACAAAAGTATTATGAATGCATGCATGCATGAATCTACCAAGTGATGATTTTTGAAAACTTCAACCAAGCAAGTGCATGTTTACAGAATCTAAACAAGTCACAAATATATCCAAGACAACTTAAATAACCCTAAAACAAAAATACTAAACTAAATCTATACTTAAAATGGCCTCAAACAAGTCTCTGCAATTTTAGCACATCTAATGGTTACTATATGCTAAACAAAAGGATAGGCAGAAAGGTCTTGTTTTTCTGAATCCAACGGTATAAAGTTTGCAAAATTCCAACGTGGCATTCAAAAGATATAGGCATTTGAATTTGGATCAAATTTCTGGTTTTAAATTCTATTCTCAGATCTAACCTAGCCACGCGTCTCATTCTTATTCGCCCGTATCGGTTCGCGCTGGATCGAGCTCCACAGCCGTAGGATCTAAATGAAATCTGGCGGCTCGCATCGCCGGGTTAAGTGGATCTATCCTAGCGCCACGATGCAGATCTAACGGCTGCTACTTCTCGCCAAGAACTGGCGCGGCGGGCGCTTACCGGGCGGCAACCGCGGTCGACGACGCTGCCGGCGATGCAGACGGGCGAGGAAGAAGGAGGAGTGGCTTACCAGGCTCGGAGGTCACGGCGAAGCTTCGTCGCATTTCGCGGTTGGTCAAGGCGCGCCAGCACGGCTGCTATTCCTCACCGGAGTTCGTGGCGGCGCCGGCGCCGGGTGGTCGTCGGGGACGCCGCTGTGGATCACCCCAAGGCAAGGCGAGTCACGGTTAGATTCACGGTCAAGGCGAAGTAGTGAGCATGAACTAGGAGGCGCGGGCGGTCTGGACTTACCAATCGGGTTCGCGGAGTCAGGCAGGTGGCGATTAGGTGGCGATGATGCGATGTTGCCGAACTACGGTCCATGCGAGCAAACGAAAGTGTTAAAAGAAGCGCAGAGGCTCATCGAATCTGCAAAGATCGAGAGGCGGAGAGGACACCGAGCTCGACTCGGCGAATTGCCGGAGGCAGCGAGGCTCTGAGAGCAATACACGCAGCCTGGTGGCGCTCTGGGTTCGGGGTTTGAGTGAGAAGAGAGAGGAGACAGAGGGGGTTCTTATAGCCTGGTCACGAGCGAGAATTACTCGGCCAATAACTCGAATTGACACCGCGAATTTAACACAGAAACGCCCGCGTTGATTTGGGGATGAACGGGTCGTGCGGGTGGAGACGACGGTGACGTGGAGAAGGCCCGCCTGTCAGCGAGCCTTGAGTGCAGTGGGGTCGGTGTCGGTGTTAAGCGTGTGCTTTCATGGCGTGAGAAGAAAAAGGAGAACCCCGGGTGGGCTTGCTGGGCTTCATCTGCTGCTGGGCCGGATTCTGGCCGCTCGGCCCTTTTCTTTTCCTTAGCCTTTTTCTTTTTCTAATTTCATTTTCTGGAATGAATTTGATATGAATTCAAATCCTTTTGAATTCAAACTTCTTTGGGGATTTTTGCAGGGTTCTTGTGGTTTCAAATGCAGTCAAATAACCATGTGGTCACCTTGCAAGGCTTGGTCAAGCTTGGGTCTTTGAAATAAACAGAGACTTTGTCTCTTTGCAAATATTTGGAATAGGGTTTAGAAAATATTTCTAAATTGGAATCTTGGGTTTAAAAGCTACTCCTAATCTTTCCAACCATGGAGGCAAGCAAACAAGTACCTAAGCATTCAAATCTCAAAGGGTGATGGCCAATTGAGATAAAATGCCCACATGAAATCATAGCTCAAACTTCTGCCTCTAAATGATTTTTGAGAAAAACCCTATATGAATGAATGATGCAAGAATGATATGAATGAGTTTTGAAACATGATTTTTAGGATGTTACAGTAGTGGCGCGTGTTGCGGAAGGGGAAGACACCGGGAAGAGAAGGGGAAGACGCCCTGGAGGGGCAGGGGAATAGGCAAGGGGGGAAATCTGGATTAATCAACACGAGTGTGCGCTCCTCAGCTGCATTTCGAGGAGACAGTGACCCGCCGACTCCCTACTCCCTAGTACCAGTAGACGTCTAGACGGTCGGAGTAGTTAATTTGAAGAAGACTATGACCGGCCTGACTCTACTAGACGCCTAGGGTACGGGTTGTACTGGACGAGCTCTGTAGTACTATTTTACTTGCATGGACGAGCTCTGTTTTTCTTTTTTCACAGAACAATATCTGTACTATGTTGTTCATAAGCAAAAAGTATTAGTGCATCCACTATGTTGTCCATAAGCAAAAAGTAGTCCTTATGGATGAGACCATATACATAGAAGAGCTTCACCTAATCTTGTGGCTTGTCCATAAGAAATATAAAATTATTTACTCTCTCCTCTCTCTCTCGCACCTGTATACTTTTTGCAGACATATGGGTCCCAGCTTATAGATAAGTTCAGTTTATCAGCCACGGTGTTGATGTTGCGAAATCTAACACACAACACTATTTAGCATGGGAGGCAAATTTAGCATTAGCTCCACAGTGTTTGTCTTGCCAAATATCTGCATAGTGGGCCCTTACACAGAATAAAACAACACATAGTAAAGGGTGTTTTCTCTCCCCATCGCACAAGAGAGAAGCAGTGCACTGCCACATGATCAGATAGATTAGTACTTGGAATTTGGCATCGGCGCATGGAGTTTCTCCGATTCCCTAGTTTCTCAGATTTGGAACTAACCCTACAACGTATGGAACCAGTTCCAAAAGCCAAATATCTATTTTGGAATTAGATTTGGCTATACATTATGGGTGCCTAGGGCATCCACTATGTTGTCTACCCACAAGCCAAAAAGTAGTCAATAAGCCTATCCATATACATAGTACAGGTTCACTTTAGTGGAATTTCCTTAAGGGTGACCTACAAGCTTATGGGTTATCCATAAGCAATAAACAATTATTTTACTTTCTCCTCTCTCTCTTGCATGTGTGTATTTTGAACAAACATGTGGGTCCCATCTTAAGGTGAACTCGACCTTATACATTGTACTAGCTATTTCTATAAGCTGTGTGGGTCCCATCTTATGGCAAAAGTTCACCTTATACATAGGTGATGTTATAGCTACTTCCACAAGCTGTGTGGGATCCACCTTATGGCAAAAGTTCACCTAGAACATCCACTGTGTTGTCCATAAGGGTGTCCATAAGCAAAAAGTAGTCCTTATGGATAACCACATATATATATATATACATAGTAGAGCTTCACCTTAAGGAAATTTTCTTAAGGGTGACCCATAAGCTTGTGGCTTGTCCAAGGGCACCCACAATGTTGCCATTGCCAAATCTGACGTAAAGGTAAATTTGGCTTTGGTATAAAATATAGCAAGACCTCCACAATGTACTAGTTGCAAATATTTATAACGTGGGTCCCACCATCTAGCTAAAACAACACATGAAGCAAATATGGAACTACCCTCACAGTGTATTTGAGGTTTGTGCATAAATTTCATTGTGCTAAACACTATCAATAGAATCTTCTAGATCCCATAATGGAAAAGAAGATACAACCGCTAGCAATGTTGGGATTTGACACTCTTGATTCAACGACCAGTGTTCAAAGTTCTCCATACACCATATAGTTGTAAGATGTAAGATAAGATAAGAAAAGCGAGGCGAGGGTAATTTATGGGCCCACACAAGGCATCGTTGTTTACAGAAAAGCCCATGTGCTGAAGCTAAAATCTTGGGAATTTTACATGACATGCGAACAACATATGTCCATGTGCTCATCCAACGTACTTCGTAATGCTCAAGTGGAATCATCATATATAAAACAATTGATGCATATGGATTGTGAAGTGTATAAGAAAAGAATCAAATTTGGTTAGATTTCAGCTAACTTGAAACTAACGATGAAATATTGAGTGAAATGCACACATGTGTAGTTTTAGTTAACTTGAGCATTTGCAGAGGACGGTGTTCAGCCAAGCTAAAACGATATCAATCTACGCAAAAATTCTACATGAACTTTGAAAAGTAATAGAAGTCGTGGAAGGACACCACTTCCAGGCTGGTACTATTTTACTGTCTCAATCGCAAAAATGCACGATCAGGACAGCTAAACGTGTACGAATTTGGTCAAATACACTCAAATTTGTTTGAAATGGACTGATTTGCACCAGGGATGCATGCTTTGGGATTTATTTTGTCCAGTCTGCAAGATATGGGACTAATGTGTACCCCGGGTGCGAGAAGTGGGACTAAAACTATGTTTACCACGATCTTTGGCAAGAAACAAGTTATACAGATCCTCTAACTTATACTGTAGAAGAAAAGCTAGAGAAGTCGTAGGACATTAACTTTCCTTCTTCCAAACAATACAATATTAAGGCCTAAATGTTGTAAAATTAATTTGCACTACCTCCACCCTAGAGCTTATTAATTAAGGCTTATATTTTTGTGCATGTGTCTTGCCATGTGTACATGTATGGCCATGTGTACATGTATTTGTACGTGTCTGTGTACGCGTGTATAGTGTGCGGCCATGTACATGTATACGTGTAGTTGTTTGCGCGTGTGTGTGACATGTGAGTGGCCAAGTATCTGCAGGCGTGTACATATACATTTCCATATATAAGACATGTTTTAGTATGAGTATATATATGAGAGCAAGCTGTGCTACAAACATATCATCCCTCTGACCCATATTTGTTGGTTTAAATTCATCTAGATACGGATGTATCTAGTCAAGTTTTAGTGCTAGATACATCCGTATATATCTAGAGTATGTGCTATTGTGTTGTATGTATGACATACTCGCCCGACCCGTTAGCACACACACACAAAAACATTGTGATTGCTATATCTTATCTTATCTTACCATCTTATCTTATCTTACCACTATATAGTGTATGAATAACTTTGAATATTGACCGTTGGATCAAGACTCACGAATCCCAATATCTCTAGCCATTGGATCCTCTTTTCCATTCTAGCATCTAGAAGATTCTATTTATAGTCTTCAGCATAATGAATGTTCTGCACAAACCTCAAAACACACTTCTCCATCATACTAGAATCTTCTCCCTCGTAGCTAATAATCGTTGACTTATGCATGATCTTATCTTATCTTACCACTCTATAGTTGTCAGGGGATGATCCGCGGATACCCCATCCGAATAAGAAACAGGACAGTCGGATCTCGGCCGGCTGACCAGATGCAGCCGGACAGGATAGCATGGACCAGCTACCACCCGGTAGCCGGACCATGAGGAGGTAGCCAGATACAACAAACATAGCCGGATCCAATCAGAGGGACAGGACAACGTGCGTATCAGTGCACGGTACGCCCTGTACGACGACAAGACGGGCAACCACCGGCCCATACCGAAGACTTGGCGTGGCTGACGGGGGAACACTGGCCTGTGCTGACGACGGGCTCGCACGGCATCCACTGTGCCTACAACATCCATACCGCTCATACACCGATGTGACATACCATGCCGGGTACTGTAGATGACTAGTCGGCTGGGACCCGCCTGTGGGGCCCGCCAGCCGGACTAGCCAGTGAGACCCTTGTCTCTCTTCCTATATAAGGGGAGGGAGGGCCTCAGTAGAAAGGGTTGGTCTCAGTTCATTTAAGGCAGTAGCTAAAGGATACAGCTCGAGGAGCACTTGTAGCTCGTATATTTCACATAGTCAGATCAGTCAGGACTAGGGGCTTTACCTCACCATGAGGGCCCCGAACCTGGGTACTTCTTGCGTCCTTCTACGCTCGCTCGTATCCAATCTCGCCTGCGGACGCCGTCGATAGCTTTCTTACTAGTCCCCACACCTCTATCTAACCTTTTTAGGTACTGCCGTTCCCAATACAACGACAGTTGGCGCCCACCGTGGGGCTAATGGCTTCGACCGGAGTCACGTTCTGCACGGGACCCCGCACTTCGGCCGGTGAGCGCGTGGCCTCCGGCCTGGTGCTCACGCTCGGCAAGTTCGACTGCGTCATCGACAACGCCTCCTGCTTCGCAGGAACTTCCTTCCCGGCAAACGGCACCGTTCTGCTATTCGGCGATCTCCCCGTCTACATCGCCACCGTCCCGGAGCGTTTCCCTCGGGAAATCGTCTCTGTCGCGGGGCCGCCATGCTCAAGCGCCGGCACCTCCGCCGCACCTCGCGGCGTGGAGGTCATGATGGCCGGATCTAGCTCGCAGCCCCACCGGCCACGGGAGCGAGGCGTGGACGAGGTCGGAACTTCCGCTCCCTTGCAGCCTCGGAACCCGGTCGAGGATGCCATTGATCGGCTCCTGACGCCGGTTACCCTCGGGGACAACCCGGAGGAGGCGGAGGCCAACTTCACCATGGAGAGACAGATCCTCCTCCAGGAGGCCATGGAGCTGGCAGCAGCCCGCAAGCAGCTAGAGATCGCTAGGCGCGAGTATGACCGCGCGCATGGCCTCAGCCCGGCTACCGTGGAGCCGAGCCGGCGTGGCCAGGTACGACGTCGAGGCGGTGAGCTAGGCAGCAGGATGGAGAAGGACAGAGAACCGGATCCCGCGCCTGCCCCTACACGGCCCACCTACAGCACGCCCATCAAGAACATGCGCGCGGCGCGAGCCGCAGCAGAAGAACTACCCAGCCTGGAGGCGAGTGAGCCGCCCGCGCTCGCGTCCAGGAGCTCCTCAGCGTCGCGAACGAGCAGGGCCAATGGCGGAACACGGGAGGACCTTAGCTACTCCGGAGGAAGCAGGCTACCCGCCAACAGCGGCGCACCACGTGACACGTGGGCGTCCTCCCTCAGCCGGCTAGGGCCCGCGAAGCGTCGCAGCTCGCAGCGAGGGGCCAGCGCGCCCGAGCGAGACGGTCAACAGCAACCCGCCACCTCCACCCCCGCCAGCCGGAACACCCAGACCAGCCGGTTCCCGCCTCTCGGGCCGGGTGGGCGCGCCCAACCCGGATTGTCTGGATGCCCGCGACCGCATCGAGCTGCTCGCTCAAGCGCGTGTCACGGAGGAGGAAGATTCTATTGGGCCAGTTTGTTTCGGACCCCGCATCCGGAATGAGCCGTTTCCGGATAAATTCTACCTGCCCAGGGACACTCCCAAGTACGACAGTAGCATGAAGCCCGAAGACTGGCTGACCGACTACGCCACGGCAGTCGGCATCGCCCACGGGAATAAGTGCACAGCCGTGCGTTACGTCCCTCTCATTCTAACCGGGTCGGCAAGGACCTGGCTCAATAGCCTCGCGCCCAACAGCATCAACGCCTGGCCTGATTTCGAGAAGGTTTTTGTCCGCAACTTCAACGGCACGTAGAAGCGCCCAGGGCGCCCGCACGACCTGGCCTCGTGCGTCCAGAGCGACCGCGAGACCGACTGCGAGTACCTCGCCAAGTGGACGGAGCTCCGCAACACTTGCGAGGGCATCCTAGAGAGCCAAGCCATCGGTTTCTTCATCAAAGGATGCCGAGAGGGCACCATGCTTCGCCACCGGCTACTGTGTGACGAGCCGAAAACCATGGCGGAGATCATGACGGTTGTCGACCAGTACGCCACGGCAGATGCCGCCATGAAGAAGCCCCTCCGAGTAAACGCGGAAGGCCGTCCGACTCCCACGGAGCCGGCTCGCGACCGTCCGAGCAATCCGGCTGGTGAAGCCGGATCCTCCAGACGCCACGGCAACGACAACCGGTTCCACGGGGACCGCCAGGACAGGCAGCAGAAGCCTCGCTACCACGCGCGGCAGGTCAATGCCGTAGAGGGTGCGCCCGACGCACTGGCTAACGACGCAAGAAGGCAGAAGCCCCGGCTCACCTTCGACCAGATGATTGACGGCCTGTGCAACTGGCATAGCGGTCCCTTCAAACTGGCTACGCACACCACCCGGAACTGCAGCTGGACTCACCAGCTAAAGGACCTGGGCAACCAGCCCCGTCTCCCGCCTCCCCCACCGGGTGGACCCCCACCACCGGCTAGGGGAGCCGGTAATGATGGTAACGGCGGCAACAACAACAACGGCTACCCCTAGCCGCACGCCGCCTACCACATCTTCGAGACGGAGCAGGACGACAAGCACAGCCACAGGCGACGCTCCAAGGAGGTCAACGCCATCGTTTCTCCGGTCCCCGATACTGAACTGGTGAAACCCCATCACTGGGCAGGCAGATCAGCGGAGCATCTGCCGACTCGGGGGCTACGCCATGGTGCTCGACCCCTCGCCGTCTCCAGCAGCGCGCACCTGCCGATTTTTGCGCGTCCTCATCAACGGAGGCAGCAGCCTCAACCTCCTCTACCAGTCCTCGCTGGAGAAGCTGGGCATTCGCGAAAGCGACCTGCGCCCGACTACCACGACATTCCACGGCGTACTGCCGGGGCCAGCCTGCGCTCCGCTGGGAAAAATCCAGCTGGACGTCATCTTCGGGACCGAGGAGAACTTCCGCCGTGAACCAATCTGGTTCGAGGTGGTAAATTTGACGAGCTCCTACCACGCTCTCCTCGGACGCCCCGCCCTCGCCAAGTTCATGGCTATCCCCCACTACGCATACCTCAAGACGAAGATGCCAGGACCCGGCGTGATCACCGTCCCCGGCTGCTTCAGGCGATCGATGGAGTGCGCCTTAGCCGGTTCTAAACTAGCAGAGGCCCTCATCATAGCCGAAGAAAAGCGCGCGATCATGCGCAATGTGGCCATGGCCCAGCAGGACATTCTGGCTAGCAGCAAACCGGCTGGAGAAGGAGCTTTCCAGCCGACAAAGGAGACGAAGAGGATCCTGCTCGACCCCTCCGACCCGACTAAGTTCGTCACCATTGGTGCCTTCTTAGACAGCAAATAGGAAGGCGCGCTCGTCGACTTCCTCCATGAGAATTGGGACATCTTCGCATGGTCTCCCAAAGACATGCTGGGTGTGCCGAGGGAGTTCGCCGAGCACTCACTTCATGTGCGTCCGGATGCCAAGCCGGTCAAGCAACCTTTGCGCCGGTTCGCAGAAGAGAAGAGAAAGATAATCGATGACGAGATCACCCGGCTCCTCGCAGCCGGGTTCATCATGGAAGTGTACCACCCGGACTGGCTGGCAAACCCAGTCCTGGTGTTGAAAAAGAACAAGACCTGGCGCATGTGTATCGACTACACCAGCCTGAACAAGGCGTGCCCGAAAGACCCCTTCGCCTTGCCCCGTATCGATCAGGTCATTGATTCCACGGCCGACTGTGACTTGTTGTCTTTTCTAGATTGTTATTCCGGATACAATCAGATCCGGTTAAACCCGGCTGATTAGATTAAGACATCATTTATCACCCCCTACGGGGCTTTCTGCTATGTAACCATGCCTTTCGGCCTAAAAAACGCAGGCGCCACCTATCAGCGATGTATGCAGAAATGCTTGCACTCGCAGATAGGCCGAAACATGCACGCTTACGTGGATGACGTGGTCATCAAGACCAAGGAAAAGCGCACCCTCCTCGAGGATCTGCGAGAAACATTTGGCAACCTCCGCCAGTACCAGATGAAGCTGAACCCAGAAAAATGCGTCTTCGGAGTACCATCCGGCCAGCTACTCGGTTTCCTCGTATATCAGCGAGGCATCGAGGCAAATCCGGAGAAGATCGCGGCCATCGAAAGGATGCAACCGCCCAAGAACCTGCTTGGAGTCCAGAAGTTCACCGGATGCCTGGCTTCCCTCGATCGTTTAAATCGGCCGGTGGGGAGAAGGCACTTCCGTTGTACGAGCTGATGAAAAATACGGACAAGTTCTCCTGGACTTCGCAGGCCGACACCGCGTTTCACGACCTCAAGCGCATGCTGTCCACAGTGCCGGTTCTAGCCACACCGGCTAGCAAGGAGCTGATGTTGCTCTATATAGCAGCCACCAGCCGGGTCGTCAGCGTCGTCCTGGTGGTGGAGCGCCCCGAGGAAGGCAAGGCTCAGCAAGTTCAGAGACCCGTCTACTACCTCAGCGAAGTTCTCTCCCTCTCCAAGCAGAACTACCCCCACTACCAAAAGATGTGCTACGACGTGTACCTAGCATGCAAGAAGCTCAAGCACTACTTCCAGGAGCACCCGATCAAGGTCGTGTGCCTTTGCACCTTCGGAAATCATCGGCAACAAGGACGCCACCGGCCGGGTCGCCAAATGGGCCATCGAGCTCGCCGCCTACTCCATCCAGTACGAGCCCCGGCTCACGATCAAGTCACAGGCAATGGCGGACTTTCTCGTCGACTGGGCCGAGACCCAGTACCTCCCACCGGTTCCGGATTCGGACCACTGGAGGATGCACTTCGACGGGTCGAAGATGCTCGGGGGCTTGGGAGCCGGCATCGTGCTCACCTCGCCCAAGGGAGACCGGCTGGAGTACGTGTTGCAGATCCACTTCAAGGCCTCCAACAACGTAGCCGAATACGAGGCACTAGCGCACGGGCTCCGGCTGGCCAAGGAAATTGGCGTCAACCGGATCCTGTGCTTTGGCGATTCGGACCTGGTGGTACAACAAGTATCCGGGGAATGGGACGCCAGAGATGCCAACATGGCCCTCTACCGGTTCCACATCCAGAAGCTCAGCTCCTCCTTTGATGGGTGTGAATTTCATCATGTTCCTCGCACCAACAACGAGGCAGCCGACGCGCTCTCCAAGATAGGGTCCACCAGGTAGGCCATCCCACCAGGGGTCTCCCTGGAGCACCTGCGCAAGCCATCCATCAACCCGTCGCCGGAATCAGATTCCATCATTTTGGCGGGGAGCGTCCCGGCAGCCGGGCAGCGAGGCGGGCAGCGGAGCCACCAAAGAAAAACTTCGTGCCAACTCCGGCCAGGGTGCCCTCCGGCTCGCGAGACCGGGGCTTCAGCTCGCCAGTGGCTCGAGGCTGCCGCCCGGATATCCCACCGGACGGCCCACCGACACCCGGCAATTTGAAGGGCGAGGCGTCCTCGTCATCCGGGAAGTGCCATCCTGGGCACAGCCCTTTATGAACTACATCGCCAACAACGAGGTCCCGGACGACGAGGTGGAGGCCAGACAAATCCGACGCCGCGCGCATACATACACCATCATAAACGGCGAGCTGTACAAGCGCAGTGTATCCGGTATCTTCCAAAGATGTGTCGACATAGACACAGGCTACCGGCTACTCAAGGACATCCACCAGGGCGAGTGCGGGCACCACGCGTCGTCAAGGGCGATAGTCGCCAAGGCGTTTCGCCACGGCTTCTATTGGCCCACCGCCCTCGAGGACGCCGAGCAGCTGGTCCGCGCGTGCAACGGGTGCCAACGCTTTGGGCAGCTCAGGCACATGCCAACCTCGGTGCTCAAGACCATACCGATCACCTGGCCCTTCGCGGTTTGGGGCCTCGACATGGTCGGGCCCTTCAAGCGAGCTCGCGCGGGAATGACCCACTGGCGGTAGGACAAGTTCACAAAGTGGATCGAGGCCAAGCCTATCCGGAAGCTGGACGGGGTGACGGTTGTTACCTTCTTCACCGACATCATCAACCGCTTCGGCTACCCCAATAGCATCATCACCGACAACGGCATGAACTTCGCCAAGGGGGCCTTCGCCCGGTTCTGCAGCAACAAGGGCATCCGGCTAGACCTCGCCTCCGTCGCACAAACGCAGTCCAACGGGCAGGTCGAACGAGCAAACGGCTTGGTGCTAGCCGGCATCAAACCACGTCTCATCGAGCCGTTGGAGTGATCACTCGGATGCTGGATCGAGGAACTTCCGGTTGTGCTGTGGAGCCTCCGCACCAGACCGAATAGGTCAACCGGCTACACGCCATTCTTCCTGGTCTACGGATCGGAAGCCGTCCTCTCCGCCGACATCGAATTCGACTCCCCCGCAAGCTCCTCTATGACGAGCAGGCCAACAAGGAGGCGCGGGAGGACGGGGTAGATATCCTGGAGGAGGCCCGCGAGCTGGCCCTGTCCAGATCCACCCTGGACCAGCAGCGACTACGCCGCTACCATTCCAGCCGGATTCGCCCAGTCGCATTCCGCGAGGGTGACCTGGTTCTCCGGTTGGTGCAAGACACGAAGGGCATGCACAAGCTATCACCACCCTGGGAGGGCCCCTTCATCATCAGCCGAGCGTTGCCCAACGACTCTTACTACCTCATCGACGCACAGCAGCCGCGCAAGAACAAGATGGACAAATCGGACGAGGAGACCGAACGTCCTTGGAACGCGGCCCTGCTGCGCCCGTTTTACACCTAGTCGCCAAACAGTGTATGTATCCCGAAAACCTCATAAATGAAAATGCGGACTCCCACGAGAATCTCGGGGGCTCCTTCTGGAAATGTGTGCGTACCTGTTCTCCGATTAAAATTTTCCGGCTCCGGCTACCCCTACCCGGGGGCTCGCCGGCTGGCCCGGCCTGTTAAGCCAACAAACCGGCTGAGTAGTGTGCGATGATGTCAGAGGCCCACTCTTTGTCTCAGCTACAGACCGCAACCCGGCTGTCCGTCTAGCAAGAGCAAAAGCCTGAGGCATCCCACATGAAAAACGGGGAAGAGGCGTGACAGATCGGGCGTCTCGGCCCCGTAACTAGCTCAAACCAATCCAGCCGCTAAGCCGCTAGTGTAAATGCGTAATGTCTTGTCTCCCTTGATTCGGCTGCAGACCACAACCCGGCAACGGCAGGGCCTGTGAGAACACACGAGAAAGCGACTAAGCGCCTAGAAATGAGCAAGCCAGTTTTTGAAAAAATAAGCCGTTCCCCGGCTATGATTTGACGGACTAACCTATTAACCTATGAAGATGTATGTGTATGCATAAGTGCGTTCTTGTCCGACTACTTCGAGTCGGAATTCAGGAGAAGGAAAGAAGATTCGAAGCCCTTGCCTTCATCAAGCGCTCCGAATCTCGGGGGCTACACCCACTGGGTGCGCTCGCGCGCCCCCAGTGGAATCTTGTAGTTCTGGCCGACTAAGGCGTTTAGCCGGCGATTGAGCCAGGTGAGGGCAAGGCAGGAGCAATAAAGACAAAAGATTGAAGCACTGGCTCGCGACTACTCGAATCTCGGGGCTACACCAGTGGAGTGCTTCAGCCCCAACTGGAATGATGGTTCCCGGATGAAGGCGTCCAGCCGGAAGCAACCGGCGGGGCGAGGCCGGGGTAAGTTAGAAGAACGGGAAGAACAAGGAATATTGAAGCACACAGCTACGCTTCTCCGGATCTCGGGGCTACACCCAGTGGAGTGTTGGCGCTCCCTTTGGAGGTGTAGTTCATCGGCTAAAAGTGTGTGGCAGGCCAAAGTGAGCCGGCGAGCCGGCAAAGATATCAAAGGAAAATTCAAGACACAAGTTAAGAAAGACTCAAGAATTTAATATTAAGAAGCAAAAGGGAGACGAAGCTCCCGAGAGTTACCCGGCATTAAAGATAGCCGGTACAGACAGACAAGTTTTACGATAATCTAGAACAAGACAAATACACCCGGCATCCCGGGGCAACAGCTAAACGGCAGGGCCTTTGCCGTGGGGACGCTCCTGGCTGGTAGATGCTGGAGGCGGGGGCGGAGCCGCAGTGCTCGTTCCGGCTCTGGTGCTGGCAGACAGCGGCACCGAGGACTCCGCATCCGGAGTGTCGGGGGACTCCGAGTCGGTGAGCACCTCGTCCGGATCCACGTAGTCCGCGAAGCTCCGGATGGGCTTGGCGGAAGCCCCCGTCGATCTACTCGACGCGAGCATCCTTGTACCAGGAAAGCATCAGCGCCAGGGCCATCTCCGCTCCACCCCGCGCAGTCGGTCCACCGCAGCCGGCACCTCTCCCACCTTCGCCGCCAGCTGCGCCATCGTCTCCGGAACCAGAGCCTCTGGCCACATAAAGGAGAAGATGTCCCACGCCGCCTGACGAAGCTTCGCGGCCTCCTCACCAAGAAGAACGACGAGCTCCTTAGCCGTCGGCTGCGCTCCCGGCCAGTTCTCCTGCAACCGGTTGTAGGCCAGCAGGTCTATGCCGGGGTAAAAGGCTGTCAGAAAAGAGGAGTCAAATCTGGCTACCGGATCCGGAAAGAAAAGGAGACGAAAGAAAGAACTCACCTTTGGCAGTGTGGCCGACTTGCATCAGCTCCTCCACCAGCGCCTTCTCCTTGACCGCCAGCCGTTTTATCTCCTTCTCTTGGTCCTTGTTCTGGGCCTCGAGAAGGGAGAAGGCTCCGGCCCGGCTAGCGAGCGAGGCGTCGCGCTCCTTGATGGTAGCCTCCAAGCCGTCTACCCGTGCGTGCCAGTCCTTGTTCTGCAAGCGCAGCGTGGAGTTGGACCTGCTCAGCCGGTCGTTCACTTTCTTCAAGCGATCGATCTCGCGCTGAGCACACACGAGGATGGCTGCAACAAAGCCGGCTATTAAAAAAAGAGCCGGACGGATAAGGCAGACTTACTCTGGGAGGTCCTGTGGGCAGCAGCAAGCTTCTGCTCCAGGCTACGGATTCCACCGGCTGTGGCCTCAAGCAGCCGGATCTCCTTCACCGCCAGCTCGAGCGTGGCGGCAAGATCCGACAGCGAAGCGGCGGAAGAGGCGTCGTTGTCCACGGTGTTGACGGCCAAGGACTCCTTCGCCGCGAGCACCGCCATCTTCCACTCCTCCCCGAGCGCCTCGTCAGAGTCGTCGTCGCCTACCACGACAAGCTCCTTGCCAGTATCCCCCGCGCGCCCGCGGAGGAACCTTCCGGCTAGGAGCGAGTCGCTTCCGGCTGGGGACCCTCCGGCTGGGAGGGGGCAGCCAGCTCGGCTTGAGGAGGAGAAGGAGGCCACGCCTCAGAGGAAGGGGAGGTGCCGGTTGGATCAGTCGGGGCGTGAGGCAGCGACCCGGCTAGCGTCCGAGCCGGGCTCGCGGCGCCGAAAGAAACCAGTACGCTAAAGAGAAAGAAGAAAAGACAAGAGCAAAACAGGCTAAAGTCAGAAAAACAAGGACAGCGAAAAACAAATAGAAAGCATCGAGGGGGGAAGGAGAAAACGTGCGACAACCGGCTGGCGGCCTTCTTCCGCCAAGGCGGTTTGGCAGGGCGCTAGTCCGCCCCTCTTGAGCAGCTCTTCCACCCGAGCGGAATGGCCGACTGCTTACCGCTCACAAAGCCGCGCCCGCTGCCGGCTCCACGGTCGGCCCGGCATCCTCCTCCTCGTTCACCTCTGCGTGCGGGTCGGCGACCGGCTCGTCGTTCCGGCTGGAGAAGGCATCGCCGTCCCCATCCGATTCCTCGCCAGATCACCGAGCGCGCGGCTCGGGCAGGTCCGGCGCGAACACCTCGAGAGGAGCGTCGCCCTCCTCGCGAAGGATGTAGGGGAAGATCTGGCGAATGCAAAAGGTCAGTCGGACAGAGCAAGGAGATAACAGAGGGAATAAGCAAAAATTCCGGCTACAAGAACTTACCCAGGGGGCACGGTTCTCCCGGCTGTAGGGCGCCAGGCTGAACTTCTAGTTCTCCGGCAGCCGCTCCTTGCTGATCGTCCACAACTACTCCTTCAAGTTGTGGTAGCGGGGATCGCGGCGCGACAGCTGGGTCGGGTCCAGCCGGCCGGAGTAGAAGCACATCTTGTGTGCCCGCTGCTGGAGCGGCATCATCAGCCGGGACATCCAGCTAAGGGTGATGTCCCGACCGGTTAGCTGGCAGGTGACAAGGGAGCGCATGCGTGCCAGCATCGTGTCCGTCTCCGCCTTGTCGCCGTAGACCTTCAAGTCCGTTTGCCGGCTGGACTCGGCGTCTTGAAGGCGGCAGGTTTATCCGGTCGGCGCGGTGGCGTTCTTGACATAAAAATACTGCCGCTGCAGTCGTGCCGTATCTGGAGCAAGAACTTGGTAGCCGGATTGGGGCGGGAGTATATGGGCGCTGTTGAGCGACTAGCGGGCCCTTCGTGTACTGGACCTGCGGCCGAACTCGGAAGAGCCGGCAGAAGAGCCCAAGATCCGACTGGATCCCGAGGTAGCTCTCGCAGAACGCCATGAAGTGCGCCAGTGTTCCGATGGCGTTGGCGCCGAGGTGGTGGAGGCGGAGGTCGAAGAAGGCCAGAAACGTGAGGAAGAAGGGATGCAGCGGTAGCGCAAACCCACGCGCCAGGTGCGAGAGGAAAATAACGCGCTCCCCCTCCGCCGGATGCGGCGACTCTTCCCCCACCGGCGCCAACCGGACCGCCACCTCCTCCGCCGGCGGGAGGACGCGGGTCGCATGGTACTTTGCAATATGATCCTCGGTGACGGAGGAGCCGCACCAGGCCCCGTGGTCAGCGGCCATTTTCGGCTGAGGAGAGGGAGCGGCGACGGAGGAGTGACGGTGGCCCGTAGCGTCGACGGCGGCGAGCGGGCGGCGCAGAGGGCAAGAGCACAGGAGCAGCAGCGCGCTAGAAGGAGAGGAAGATTGCAGCGGGGGATCGAAGGAAAAGAATTGCCTCCCCCGCGGCATCCCTTTAAAGGATTGGAAGGGCAACCGTCGGCGGGGCCACGTGGCGTGCATCCGAGCGACCCACATCCCAACCGCCGCCTAGATCTTGTGTGCCGGGACGGGATGCGCAGAAGATCCTAGGACAGAAACCGAGGCACCGGGCAAGCAGTTCCCCGAGGCGACGCGCGACGGGACGTTACGCTGCCCGCCGCAGAGCAATGATGGCGCGATGTAGCGTGGCGCGGTCGCGCCAAGCAGCGTCACGGGTAGCGCAACCGCCAGGCTCAGCCGGATCAAAATTCGAAAAGCAAAAGGGAGCGCGCGCGCATTTCGCCCAAGGGCGGAATCCACACGCGCTCGGGGGCTAGTGTCAGGGGGATGATCCCCGGATACCCCACAGTCGGATCTCGGCCGGCTGACTAGATGCAGCCGGACAGGGTAGCATGGACCGGCTACCACCCGGTAGCCGGACCATGAGGAGGTAGCCGGATACAACAAACATAGCCGGATCCAATCAGAGGGACAGGACGACGTGCGTATCAGTGCACGGTACGCCCTGTATGACGACAAGACGGGCAACCACCCGCCCATACCGAAGACTTGGCGTGGGCGGCCGACGACGGGCTCGCACGGTGTCCACTGTGCCTACGACAGCCATACCGCTCATACACCGATGTGACATACCATGCCGGGTACTGTAGATGACTAGTCGGCTGGGACCCGCCTATGGGGCCCGCTAGCCGGACTAGCCAGTGAGACCCTTGCCTCTCTTCCTATATAAGCGGAGGGAGGGCCTCAGTAGAAAGGGTTGGTCTCAGTTCATTTAAGGCAGTAGCTAAAGGATACAGCTCGAGGAGCACTTGTAGCTCGTATATTTCACATAGTCAGATCAGGCAGGAGTAAGGGTTTTACCTCACCACGAGGGCCCCGAACCTGGGTACTTCTTGCGTCCCGCTACGTCACTCATATCCAATCTCGCCTGCGGACACCGTCGATAGCTTTCCTGCTAGTCCCCACACCTCTATCTAACCTTTTTACGTACTGCCGTTCCCACTACAACGACAATAGTGTACGAATAACTTTCAATGTTGACCGCTAGATCAAGATTCATGAATCCAACATTTCTAGCCGTTGGATCTTCCTTTCCATTCTAGCATCTAGAAGATTCTATTGATATATAGTCTTCGTCATAATGAATAATATGCACAAACCTCAAAACACACTTCTCCATCATACTAGAATCTTCTCCGTTATTTCTCTAGACCATGTTATCAAAAATTGAATGTGTTCGGTAGCTAATAATCTTTGACTTCTACGTGACATACAAAGTATAAGGACCAAATATACACCCATACTTCTTATCTTAAAACACTTCTCTATCATTCTAGAATCTTTCAGACATTTCTATAGACCATGTTGCCAAAATTGGAAGTATTAGGTATAGCTAACAAAAATTTACTTCTACATTGACTTCAACATGATACAAAGTACAAGAACCAAATATACACCCATACTTTATAGATGTCCATCAAATTTAAAACTTTTTGAGCTTAACCTATTATATAATCATATCTTACCACTATATATATAATATACAAATAACTTTGAACTTTGACCATTGGATCAAGACTGGCAAATCCCAACACTGCTAAATAGAATTAAGTTGGATCTTCAATCCATTCTAGCATCTGGAAGATTCTCTATTGATGTTCTTTAGTGCACTGAATGTTATGCACAAACTTCAAAACACACTTCTCGGTAATTCTAAAATCATCTTCGTCATTTCTCTAGAGCATATCAAGTACTAGGTAACTAATAGTAGGTTGATTTCTACATGATACAAAGTACGAAGAACCAAATACACACCTGGTACTTTATGGACGTAGCTCTTAATTATAATAGGTAAAGCACAAAAATTTATAAATTTGATTCTCCTATATATAACCTGTAAATTACATGTGTCCTGCACGTGAGACTCAGATAATATACGTCTAACGTATATCATCACTATATAAAATTATAATACAGGTAAAGTGGAAAAATATATAAATTTGATCAACATCTATAAAAATTATGGGTGTATATTTGGTTATTATACTTTATACAGTATATATATATATAGAGAGAGAGAGAGAGGCGCTATTTGACCCCCGGGGAGTAGAATAGTTATTCTACACCCACCCTCTATATTACAAACCGTATAAAAATTTTACGTCACGTAAATTTTCTCTTACCTCAGAAGTCGAGAACAACATAAGAAAATTTAGACATGTCGTAAAAAAATCGTTTACATGCCGTATAAAAATACGACATAAAATGTGTATTTTCTATGTTTTTACACTATAATGACTCATAAATCATATTTTTATGTCGGTTTTTTTACGTTTCTGATAAACATAAACATAATTATTAGTATACAAAACATAAATTTCTATATGTGAGAACATAAAAATATGTGGGGTGCAAAATAACTATTCTGCACCCTGGGTGCTGAATAGGATTTCTATATATATATCATGTAGAAGTCAGCGATTATTAGCTATCTAAAACTTGAATTTTTTGGAAACATGGTTCAGAGAAATGAGCGAGAAGATTCTATAATGTTGGAGAAGTGTGTTTTGAGTTTTGTGCATAGCATTCATTGTGATGAAGACTATCAATAGAATCTTCTAGATGCTAGAATGGAAAAGAAGATCCAAGAGCTAGAAATGTTCGGATTTGCGAGTCTTGATCTAACGGTCAATATTCAAAGTTATTTGTACATTATATAGTGGTAAGATAAGATAAGAAGTATGGGTGTATATTTGGTTCTTGTACTTTGTATCATCATGTAGAAGTCAAAGATTATTAGCTACCTGACACTTGAAATTTTTGGTAACATGGTCAAGAGAAACAAGGGAGAAGATTCTAGTATGATGGAGAAGTGTGTTTTGAGGTTTGTGCATAGCATTCATTATGCTGAAGACTATCAATAGAATCTTTTAGATGCTAGGGGCTTGTTTGATTCGTAGGATAGGAAAAGCATAGGAATAGGGAAAGCATAGGATTACAATGTCATGCCCACTTTAATCCTATAGGAACCCATATATATATATGCAAGAAAGTTTGTTTGATTCCATCGAAGGAAAAAAAGGATTCTAAGAAAGAGGTTTGGGCGTGGATCAATGTTAGATTTCCTATGCAATCTAGTGTAAAGGATTCCCTAGGAAAATTTCCTATAGGAATCAATAATCATACAAATCAAACAACCATTATAGAAAAAAATCTTATGGGATTTAATCCTATAAATTTCCCATGTAAATCCTTTGAATCAAACATGATGGCCTAGAATAGAAAAGAAGATCCAACGGCTGGAAATGTTGGGATTCGCGAGTCTTGATCTAACGGTCTACATTCAAAGTTATTCGTACACTCTATAAAAAAGTGGTAAGATGATGGAAATATGAGATATTGGTAAGATATACTACTCTTATTGCTCCATGTCACACCCCGAGAAGAAGAAGCACACACACACACACAAAGAGAGAGAGACTCACGCAGCTTTGCTCTTGAAGTTATACTATGAAACTATTTTGAAGGTGTACACTATGGGTCAATATTTTGAAAATCGCTGAGATTTCTGAATGACTCAATATCTTGATATATATGAATTTGCATGCTGGCAACTCTTACACAGATTAAAAAAACAAAAGGATATAAAGGAAAATGAATAAACAAAAAGGGTCTGCATGACATCCTCTCGTTTGCAGTACCACCCATGAAAAATGGTAAACATGAGATTTGAAACATTCGAAAAAGTCGTAGTCACATTAGATATGGCATGAACACTCGAGGGTTTCTTGAGCGAAACGACCGATTAGGTCATGTCCATATCTACATCATCGTTCATGATAATGTTCCCATATTTGGTAGATAGATGTGTCTTGCCATGGTATACAATAATGCTGGGGTGGTAGTTTAGAACTAGTATTAGGAAAAACATGTTCAAATTTCCGAGTTGTATCTTTAGGGTCCGTGTTGTAAAAGTATAGGTCCCAGATGTATTTTGGTTTTCTTTTTGGACCACTATGTAATTTTCAAGCCCACCATTGGATTTTAATACGCACGTTCTTGGTACTTCGGGGCAGATTCCTCGTCAGAAAGAAAAAGAAAAAGTTCCCAGTGACCAGAATTATTTTGCGCACGAATATTTTGGATCTCAATGCCCTAGACCCAATTTTCAGATAAAATGGACTATTTTGCAAAACTTGAGTAGTCCGTACTTCTACTGAACCAGGGGCGCTAGAAAATTAACCCCAAAGTTGCCAAAGAAAAAACAAAAGAAAAAACAAAGAGCAAGAAGAGATTATTAACGGGAGGCAGCGCGAGAGCAGCGAAGGGGTTGAAGACGGTGCGATGTCAGAGTAAAGCTAGTTTGACGGGTTTCTAACACACAGGTATAGGTACCTACTACTAGTAGCACAGTACTACTAGTAGTACTGCTATGTTTTCTCTTTTCTTTGCTGTCTCTCACCATCCATCCTCTCTCCCCCCCCCTCCTGTGCAGCGCCCCGCGCGCACCGGCCGGCTGATCTCTCCCTCATACCACTGTGTCGCGCCGCAAACGTGTGCCTTGGTACGGCCATGTTGTGTGTGTGTGTGGCCTGTTTTTTCCTTTTTTTTTCTTGACAAGAGTCTCTAGCGTGTTGGTCAGCTGCCTTGGTATATACTAGTAAACTGTACGTGCTTCGCACGACTATTTTATTACGTGCACTCCAATAACTTACCTTATTAAAGCATAATAATATCCTGCATAATTTAGAACTTTAGTGCAATACTTGGTCGACTTATTAGAACTAAACATCTCTCGGGTATTTTAGAAGTACTCCTAAACATGTTTCTAGCTTACCAAGATATCGTGTATTTTTTAATGGATGCAGTACTATTAATGGTTTTACATGACTGTCGACATGCACAATTTTGGTTTTGCATTGTTCACATTTGACGTCCAGGCAAACAATGTACATATACCTCTCCATGAACAACGATTGGAGTCTACACTCAATGTTACGTGTAAGTTTCGTCATTTTTTCCCTACTTTCTAAATGTTTTATTAAACTACCGTCATTTCCAATGATGCATGAAACGACCAAAAAAGAGTTGTAACCTTTTTTTAGTATCTAAAAATATTTTCATTGTTAATAATTATTTTTTACCATTTTACAGAGCATTCCATAAAACAAAACAATGTTTTCATCATCCGGGGAAATGTTTCCATTACATGACAAAAAATAATATCCTTATCACCAAAAATATATAGCACAAGAAATGAATTCCAACATAATAACCATATGCAATGACCTGATGTGTATAAACCTTAGTGACTTAATGTATGCTTTTTTTCTCTATGAAGACTCTTGGTTAATAAAAACATAATGTTTGTTAAACCCACATGTGATCTGTCCATATAAATGACACAGTGACGGTAACCATGGAGAATCGTCGTACGTCTTCCCTTCTCTTTTTTTGCGAAAAGTATCCTGGCATTAAAAGAAACATCGAACAGTATAAAGCACCTCAACAAAAACTAAAATTACATCAAAATCATTGAGATGCCCTTCTTATTCAACCTCAGTTGCCGCGCCACGAGGAGCAATGGTACCTGCCAGATTGACATGTTTTTTTGCAAAGCTGTCGAGGATATCCCTGCGATGGAGGCTAGCGGCCGTGCAGGTGTTGTTCACGCCCGACGTGCCCTGGAATACACACTGCTCAAGTAGGCCGATGAAGAGGTCTAGCTCATCGTGTTGGGCAAGACGCTGCGCGATAACAGCTACCTCCATGTAGACGTCCGCCGGTGCGGCTGGCAAAGCCTCGGAAAGCTGTAGGGCCATCAGTGCACGGAACAGATCGTCTCTAGAGAGACTAGCCAGGGAAGTGGTGAGCGCAGCAACAACCTGGGGAGGAACACCTGGACCAAAATTTGGGGCTAAAAGTTAGTTATATATAGGCTAGATGAATGAAGTCCATAGAAGAAAATGATATCGCTGCCGGTAGCATGCATTGTGGAAAACGTACATGTTGGGCATGCGTCATGGCGCATGGCCTGAAGGCGAGCAGTGAGGTCGTCCACCATGCCTGTGATGATGCCGAAGCTGGTGGGGAAAGAGTCCACTGTCTTCTTGAGCCAGGCTGCGAAGATGGCGTCATAATGGGTGCATGCCACGGCGCGTGCCAGCACGACACGAAGGCGCTACAAAGAGTCGACCTAGGGGTGGGCGTCCCTGGCTTTCTCTAATAGACGGATGGTGCTCTTCCACACAACCTCCATCTTGCCTTCTCTCTCTCTTTCTCTCTCTCTCTCTGTGTGTGTGTGTGGATATCGGCAGACTCCACCGCTGCTCAATCTAGGTACTTTTGTACTCTTGCTTTTGGAAGTGTAGTACATATATATAGTAGTACTATGGAGTGGTACTAGTAGTAGTACTCGTACAAGCAATCAACGGTAGAAAGCTACTACCACCGTATAGTTGACCTTCAAGTATTAAGTGCCTCCCTAACCAAGCCGGCATGCTTATCTTGGTAATTGTGCGGCCTCTCGTATAGCCAAATGCCCACTTAGGCTGGTCATAGTGTGAAGTAAGTAGTAGTAACATGCATAGGAGTATGTTACTAGTCAGTTACTACCTCTATAGTGGAATATAACATAGGTGTGGTATAATGCACAGTCTCATTTATTGCAATGTAGACTCATTTTGTCTTGAAATGTGTGATGTTACGGTAAGATAGCTAGTTAGTACCACAAGCCTCTCTCTCATTATTTAATTGTATGTCATATCATCTAAATGCTTAGTTGGCAATACAAGTAGGACTAGGTTACTCCCACTATGACTAGCCTTAACATGGAGTACTAATCTTTTGTTCAAAAAACATGTACTCCCTCCATTTAAAAATACAAGATGTTTTAGTTTAGTGAAAAGAGTGTATCTAGACCGCTTTTAGTGTATATGTTCAATCTAAATGAACATATACACCAAAAGCGGTTTACATGCACTCTTTTCACAAAACTAAAACATATATTTTGGAATGAAGGGAGTACTAGCTAGTACTACTGTTTTGTTGGTACCAAGACGTGGCCTTGAAAATCAGTGAGAAAATCTTGGGAACATTATTAGATCTAGCCTCTTACTACACCGTAATTGTCTCCCTATTGGTTTATTTTTTTCCCTCGTGCGCTACCGCATGCAGAGAGAAATGGTAGATGCCAGAAATTAGGGGCTGCAATAACTAGGGCTCTAGAAATTACTCCCCCCATCTCATTGCATTTTACTACTCCCCGTATTTTGTACCTCGTGTCAGGAACCCATCGCAACTTTGCTCTTGAAGTTATACTATGAAACTATTTTGAAGGTGTAAACTGTGGGTCAATATCTTGAAAATCGCCGAGATTTCTGAATGACTCAATATCTTGATATATATGAATTTCCATGCTGGCAACTCTTACACAGATTAAAAAAAACAAAAGGATATAAAGGAAAATGAATAAACGAAAAGGGTCCGCATGACATCGTCTCGTTTGCAGTACCAGCCATGAAAAAATGGTAAACATGAGATTTGAAGCATTCGAAAAAGTCGTAGTCACATTAGATATGGCCTGAACACTCGAGGGTTTCTCGAGCGGAACGACCGATTAGGTCATGGCCATATCTACATCATAGTTCATGATAATGTTCCCATATTTGGTAGATGGGTGTGTCTTGCCATGGTATACAATAATGCTAGGGTGGTACTTTAGAACTAGTATTGGGAAAAACATGTTCAAATTTCCGAGTTGTATCTTTAGGGTCCATGTTGTAAAAGTATAGGTCCTAGATGTATTTTGGTTTTCTTTTTGGACAACTATGTAATTTTCATGCCCACCATTGGATTTTAACGAGCACGTTCTTGGTACTTCGGGCCAGATTCCTCGTTAGAAAGAAAAAGAAAAAGTTTCCAGTGACCAGAATTATTTTGCGTACGAATATTTTGGATCTGAATGCCCTAGACCCAAATTTCAGAAAAAAATGGACTATTGTGAAAAACTTGAGTAGTCCGTACTTCTACTGAACCAGGGGCACCAGAGAATTAACCCCAAAGATGCCAAAGAAAAAAAGCGGAAGAAAAAAACGAAGAGCAAGAAGAGATTATTAACAGGAGGCAGCGCGAGAGCAGCGAAGGAGTTGAAGGCGGTGCGATGTCAGAGTAAAGCTAGTTTGACGGGTTTTTGACACGAGGTATAGGTACCTACTAGTAGCACAGTACTACTAGTAGTACTACTATGTTTTCTCTCTCCTTCGCTGTCTCTCACCATCCATCCTCTCTGCCCCCTCCTGTGCAGCGCCCCGAGTGCATCGGTTGGCTGATCACTCCCTCGTCCCACTGCGTCGCGCCGCACATGTGTGCCTTGGTACGGTCGTGTTGTGTGTGTGTGGCATGTTTTTTCCATTTTTTTCTTGACAAGAGTCTCTAGCGTGTTTTGAATTGGATAGATAGCACCAATCCTGATCGTTGGGCTATAAGATCCAATGGTTCAGAGCAGCTGGATTCATATTGAACAGTACCTAGAGAAAACTCCACCATGTTCTAGGACCATCATACTTTAAGTCTTGTTAGAGAAAATGCATACATTAAGTCTATTAATAATAACTATCTTCTTTTCCATTATAGCATCTAGAAGATTCGATTGATAGTCTTCATCACAATAAATTATAAAATTACTATATAAAATTGATAGTCTTTGATTGATAGTCTGACATATCATCACTATATAAAATTATAATTGGTAAAGCACAATAAATTATAAATTTGATCAACATCTATAAAGTATGGGTGTATATTTGGTCCTTGTACTTTGCATGTCATTATGCTAAAGACTATCAATAGAAACTTCTAGATGCTAGAATGGAAAACAAGATCCAATGGCTAGAAATGTTGGGATTCGCGAGTCTTGATCCAACGGTCAATATTCAAAGTTATTCGTACACTATATAGTGGTAAGAGGTAAGATAAGATATCTCTATCTCTACTACTATAATGGAGCAGTTTTGAATTGGATCCATAGCACCAATCTTGATCGTTGGGCTGTTAGATCCAATGGTTCAGAGAAGATGGATTCGTGTTAAATAGTACCTAGAGCAAACTCCACCATGCATGTTCTAGAACCATCATGCCACCACCCCCAAAATTTCTTAGCATAGTAGGTTGTAAATAGTACAGACCTAGAACCATCATGTCACCACCCCCAAAATGCATAAATTAAGTATATTAATAAGAACTATCTACACATATTAAGAATACAACCTACTGTGCTATGAAATTTTGGGGGTGGTGACATGCATGATGGTTCTAGAACATGGAGGAGTTTGCTCTAGGTACTATTCAACACGAATCCAGCTGCTTTGATCCATTGGATCTAACAACCCAACGGTCAGGTATGGTGTTATGGATCCAATTCAAAACTGCTCTATTCTTATCTTATCTTATCTTATCTTACCACTATATAGTGTTCGAATAACTTTGAATATTGACCGTTGGATCAAGACTCACAAATCCCAATATTTCTAGCCGTTGGATCTTCTTTTCCATTCTAGCATCTAAAAGGTTCTATTTTTTGAACGGTCTAGAAGATTCTATTGATAGTCTTCATCACAATGAATGCTATGGACAAAACTCAAAACACACTTCTCCATCATTCTAGAATCTTCTCCCTCATTTCTCTAGACCATGTTACCAAAAATTTCATGTTTTAGATCTCCACTGCTATAATGAAGCAGTTTTGATTAGATCCATATTACCAATCCTGACTGTTGGGCTATTAGATCCAATGATTCAGAGCAGCTGGATTCGTATTGAATAGTACCTAGAGCAAACTCCACCATGTTCTATAGAACCATCATGTCATCACCCCCAAAATTTCATAGAACAGTAGGTTATATTCTCAATATGTGTATATAGTTCTTATTAATAGACTTAATTTATGCATTTTTTCTCTAATATATGAAATGTGATTTAATAAACATTAAGTTGTTATTAACCAATAGTCTTGTTAGAGAAAAAATTCATACATTAAGTATATTAATAATAACTATCTACACATACTGAGAATATAGCCTACTATGCTATGAAATTTTGGGGGTGGTGACATGCTGATGGTTCTAGAACATGGTGGAGTTTGCTCTATAGGTACTATTCAACATGAATCTAGCTGCTCTGAACCATTGGATCTAATAGTCGAACATTCTATATGAAATGTGATTTAACAAACATTAAGTTGTTACTAACCAATAGCTTTGTTAGAGAAAAATGCATACGTTAAGTCTATTAATAATGACTATCTACACATAATGAGAATACAACCTACTGTGCTATGAAATTTTGGGGGTGGTGACATGATGGTTCTAGAACATGGTGGAGTTTGCTCTAGGTCGGTACAATCGACACGAATCAAGCTACTCTGAACCATTGGATCTAACGGCTCAATGGTCAGGATTGGTGCTATGGATCCAATTCATTCAAAACTGCTCCACTATCTTATCTTATCTTACCACTATATAGTGTACGAGTAACTTTGAATATTGACCGTTGGATCGATACTCGTGAATCCGAACATTTCCAGCCATTATTGGATCTTCTTTTCCATTTTAGCATCTAGAAGATTCTATTGATAGTCTTGAACACGATGAATGCACTATGCATAAACCTCTCAAAACACACTTCTCCATCATACTAGAATCATCTCCCTCGTTTCTCTAGACCATGTTACCAAAAATTTCAAGTGTTAGGTAGCTAATAATCTTTGACTTCTACACATGATGATATAAAGTAGAAGAACCAACAATACACCCATACTTTATAGATGTGGATCAAATTTATATTTTTTCCACTTTACCTATTATAATTTTATATAGTGATGATATGTCAGACGTCTATTATCTGAGCCTCACGTGCAACTTACTAGTAGTAGTAGAGAGAATACAACCTACTGTGCTATGAAATTTTGGGGGTGGTGACATGATGGTTCTAGAACATGCCGGAGTTTTCTCTAGGTACTATTCAACACGAATCCAGCTGCTTTGAACCATTGGATCTAACAGCCCAATGGTCAGGATTGGTGCTATGGATCCAATTCAAAACTGCTCTATTCTTATCTTATTTTATCTTACCACTATATAGTGTACGAATAACTTTGAACATTGACTATTGGATCAAGACTCCCGAATCCCAACATTTCTAGCCGTTGGATCTTCTTTTCCATTCTAGGATCTAGAAGATTCTAATTTTTGAATGGTCTAGAATATTCTATTGATAGGCTTCATCACAATGAATGCTATACATAAAACTCAAAACACACTTCTCCATCATTCTAGAGTCTTCTCCCTAGCTCGTTTCTCTAGACCATGTGTTACTGAAAATTTCATGTTTTAGTAGATAGCTAATAATCATTGACTTCTACATGATCTTACCACTATATAGTGTACGGACAACTTTGAATATTAACCATTGGATCAAGACTAGCAAATCCAAACATTTCCAGACGTTGGATCTTCTTTTCCATTCTAGCATCTAGAAGATTCTATTGATAGTCTTCATCACAATAAATGCTATGCACAAAATTCAAAACACACTTCTCCATCATTCTAGAATCTTATCCCTTATTTCTCTAGACCATGTTGCCAAAATTTTAAAGTTTTAGATAGCTAATAATCGTTGACTTCTACATGATATGCAAAGTACAAGAACGAAATATACACCTGAGAAGATTATTCTGCTCCCTCCGATCCAAATTATTATTCTCAGATTTTTCTAGATTCGGTTGTATCTAGTCATGTTTTAGTGTTAGATACATCCGAATCTAGACAAATCTGAGAACAATAATTTGGATCGAAGGGAGTAGAATGATGGAGTAGTGTTTTTTGAGGTTTGTGCATTGCATTCATGTACTAAAGATGTACTATCCATAATATATTCTAGTAGAGATGCTAGCTAGTAGAATGGAAAGGAAGATCCAATGACTAGCAATGTTGGGATTCACGAGTCTTGATCCAACGATCAATATATTCGAAGTTATTTGTACACTTTATAGTGGTAAGATAAGATAAGATAAACAATAGTATTTTCTAGAGATGATGCTACAATGGAACAGTAGATCCAACGGCTGGCAATGTTGGGATTCGCGAGTTTTGATTCGGCCAACCGATCAATAATAAAAGTTATTCACAAAAAATATAGTGGTAAGATATGATAAGAAAGACTATCAATTGTATCTACTAGATGCTAGAATGGAAAATAAGATCCAACCAGTTGGAAATGTTGGGATTCACGAGTCTTGATCCAATGGTCAAAATTCTAAGTTATTCGTACACTATAGTGGGTAAAATAATGTACTATCCATAGTGTATATTCTATTTAGATGCTATCTAGAATGGACTAGTAAAAGGCACGTGACACACACTTATATATTTTATGAAATGTGATTTAGCAAACATTAAGTTGTTATTATTAACCAATAGTCTTGTTAGAGAAAAAAGGGCATACATTAAGTCTAATAGTAAAAGGCATGAGCCACACGTATATACTATATGAAATGTGATTTAGCAAACATCAAGTTATTATTATTAACCAATAGTCTTGTTAGAGAAACAAGCCATATATTAAGTCTACTAGTAAAAGACATGAGCGGCACATGTATATGCTCAATGAAATGTGATTTAGCAAACATTAAGTTGTTATTATTAACCAATAGTCCTGTTAGAGAAAAAGGCATACTCCCTCCAACCCATATTAGTTGACTCAAATTTGTCTAGATTCGGATGTATCTAGACATATTTTAGTACTAGATACATCCGAATCTAGATAAGTCCAAGTCAAGTAATATGGGTCGGAGGGAGTACATTAATTCTATTAATAATAACTATCTACACACACTGATAATACAGCCTACTATGCTATGATTATATTTTTGGGAGGGGGGAGGGGGTTACATGGTGGAGTATGCTCTATGGGTACTATTCAACACGAATCCAGCTGCTCTAAACCATTGGATCTAACAGCCCAATCGTCAGGATTGGTGCTACTAATAATAACTATCTACACATATTCAGAATATAGCCTACTCTGCTATGAAATTTAGGAGGGGGTGTTGACATGATGGTTCTAGAACATGGTGGAGTTTGCTCTAGGTAAGTACTAGTTGTTCAACACGAATCCAGCTGCTCTGAACCATTATTGGATCTAACATCCCAACGGTCAGGATTTATGCTATGGATCCAATTCAAAACTGCTCTATTATAGTAGTAGAAGAAAAGAAGATAACGCTGTATAGTGTACGATACAAATAACTTTGAACTTTGACCGTTGGATCTAGACTCGTGAATCCCAACATTGTTAATTAACCGTTGGATCTTCTATCCACATTCTGCTCCCTCCGTCTAGAAATATAATACATTTTAGCTTTGTGAAACGAATGTATCTAGATGTGTTTTAGTCTATAGGCCGACATCTAGATACATTCGTTTTACAAAGGTAAAATGTCTTATACTTGTGAACAAGGGAGCATCATCTAGAAGATTCTATTATTAGTCTTTAGCACAATGAATGCTATGCACAAATATCAAAACACACTTTTCAATAATTCTAGAATCTTCTCTAGAACACGTGGAGTATTAGGTAGGAGTAGCTAGGTTGATTTCTTCATGATACAGTACAAAGTATAAGAACCAAATATACACCCGATACTTTATGGACGTGGCTCGAAATTAAAATTATTTTTTGAGCTTCACCTATCCCATGCAAGGCACGTTCAACTTTATAGTGGATGTCCAGACCATGTTGGGGGTGACAACTAATTACGGCTGTCTCTCTGATTTCTGCGTCAAGTACTGTATCTGAATGGAAATAGTTTTTTTACTCGCGTGGAGACCAGGAGGCCACCTCTCACGGCCTCGACCTTCTTCCTCCTCCTCTTCGCGACTGTAGCTCTTCTCTGCCAGATTGCTTTGCCTGTTTTCATTCCTTTTTGCTGTGTTATTTCACCCGCATGACCAGGAACAAGTCCCGCCACAGAAGGGCTCATGTCGCGATGGTGAAGCTGGCGGAAGAGAAGAAGTCGGCTTATCGTTCTGCCATTATGTTGCTACCGGTACCAGGCGATGCAACGATCAAAGGGTCCCAGTCGAATCCCTCGGCTACAGGCGAGAGGTCTTCAACTCAAGGTTCTTCGAAGCCACCGCAACCAGGGACAGATACCTTCAGGTAAATATCCATTCTTGCGCAACTTTCCATGTCTTTGACCGTTTCTTGATTTCTCGTTTACCTAAAAAAAGCACGTTCTTCCTCAATGGTGTTTTTAGCTCGGGCAGTCTTCAAATTCCATCAGCACTCCTACCTGCAGAATCATCTTCACCATCGCCGATGGAGACTGATACCTTCAGGTAAATCTCCATGCTTGGGCAACTTTCCATGTCTTTGACCGTTTCTTGATTCGCTCATTTCCCTATTAGTACATTTATTCTCAATGTTGTTTTAGGTCAGGCAGACTTCGCATTCCCGCGGCATTCCTGCCTACAGAATCATCTTCACCATCACCGATGGAGGCCGATCGGTATAGCCGCAAGGTAAGAAATCATTCGAATTGTGATTCCGTGTCTCTCTTCCTTGATAGTTATCTGGGTACACTTCTGAATTTAGGCTCCCTGTTCATCTTTCAGAATATTGGCTTCGAGATCGAGTTTATGGTGAAAAAGGTGATGGGTGATTTCTGCGTCAAGACAGTGGACAGAAGTGCCCTCGTTAACGAGTGCACTAGACTTTACTCCAAACTCGCCGCTGACAAGGTCGGGATTAGCCTCCTCAGGAATATCGCCATGGAATACTTGATTGAGCGTGACGAGCTGAAGTGGTGGAACATCGGCGTGATGGAGATGTTGGGCATAAGCTTCGAACAAATCCAGGACCTCGAGGACCAAAGGGACAAACTCCTGGCCGAGCTGGCAAAGCTGAAGCATGACACTGTTGTCGATCTCCATCAATGAGCCGGCATGTGGAAGACCTTAGTTAGTACTCCATCTGTTTTCACAATATAAGCCTATTTACATAGCTAAAACAGCTTACAAAAAAGGCTTATATATTATGGAACAGAGGGACTAGTTGATGATCGGATATATAGATTGCAATATTGCACCAGTAAATTGAAAAACCTTTATTACTAGTATGAATGTATGATCGTGTACTTGCTGGTAAAATATTTGGTTATTTGGTGAATGTGATATGCATCAGCATCACCAGCCACAATGTTGCCAGAGCCAATTTTGGGTGTGATTATCTTTCCTACTTTACTATAGTAGTAATTAGTAGTTATTATCGCTTCCGTGTAGAGTGGTACCTACCTTTCTGTTGTTGTCATGCTGCATCTCACCAACTTAACTTGCTCAAAGCCTCCATTCCTCTTTACTCCAAAAAAAAGAGCCTCCATTCTTCCGACATCTTCGGTTTTGGTCCTGCTGATGGCAGTGGCACCGATATCCCATTGATGGTGACTTTAGATCAGGACCCCAACTTTGTCTCTATACAGCTGCAGTGTACTATAATCATTGCGCCAATGCTTACAGGGGAAGAAAGAGGTAACTGCTGGGGATCCCTCCTGAACATATGTACACTCTCCACAATTTATGCATTGAATGGATAACCACTTTTATAGCCATTTAAAAGAGTTTTGGGTGATTTTTTCAAATTAATTCGACCTTTAACTTGATGTGTGCTATTTGGTCGACAATTAGAAAACACTATTTAGCTATTTAGTAGTAGTATATAGATTCTTCCAATTTTTGAATAACTTGTGACATCTATTTTGATACGAAGGGAGTAGGATTATGCATTAGCTACAAACATGGCCTTTATTCTGCATAGTGTCAACCTGGTGGGATAATTCTCTCCTGGGGAGAGAGGCCTACACATTAAAAGGTGTCTAGATATATTCGTTTCACAAAAGCTAAAACATCTTATATTTTGGAATAGAGGGAATACATAGGATCTAATAAAGAGGGGCGGGAGGTACATATATGAGTAAAAAATGAGAGTTGCAAGAACAAGATGATAAATGAATATTCTATCAATGGTCTTCCCAACAATTTTTTACCCTGTTACGGAAAAATGCAACAAATCCATAAAAATGAAAAAACGTGTGTATTAGTTTTTATGTGACAACGACTATGCCCCTTGTGCCCTAGCACATACCCATAAAATATGTGGGATTTCTTGGACCGACTCAACTGCAGCGAGTCTGTCGCAAAAAGAAAAAGGAAACTATAGAAAAAGGAAATGATGTCATGAAACTAGGTCGAACTTTCTTATCTTATCTTATTACTTCTATATAGTGTATGAATAACTTTGAAGGTTGACCGCTGGATGAAGACTGGCAAATCGCAACATATCTAACCTCTGGATCTTTACCATTCTAGCATCTAGAAGATTCAATGGATAGTCTTTAGCACAATGAACGCTATGCTAAAACTTTAAAACACAATTCTCCGCCATTCTCGAATCTTCTTTGTCATTTCTCTAAGCATGTTACAATTTTTTGAGTATTATTAAGTACCAAGAACCAAGTATACACCTAATAATTTATGGATATGATGTGGCTCAAAATTCTTTAATAGTCTTTTGAGCTTTACCTATTATAATTTTATGAGTCATGACATGTCTTACTTTCCATATCATAGCTAGAGATGACATGATAGTCTTTTATTTGAGTCTCACATTTGTTTTTTTGGAAATGGGGATACCGCATCCTCTGCACTCAAAGGATGCACAAATCCCTTTTATTAAAAATCAAGTACCGAGTATAGTTTACAAATCAGATAAGGTTGATACAAACACCAACCATGTGAACAAACTTAAAAGTCTCACAAGAGAAAGCACACATCTCACATGTAAATTATTATGCAAATACTTCCTTTAAGAACATAGTTTGACCGTAAATCTGGTCAATAATATATAATTATATTTAATAATTTTAAACCAATTTATTTATATTCGAAAGACGATTCCAATGGTACAATTATTGTGACATACAATTCATAAATTGGTGACCAAATTTATGGTCAGATTATTTTCTTTGAGTATGTATTTGTCTAATGAACCGGAATGGAGGTAGTATACAAAATTCCTAGGAAAATCATTTGAATCAAACGGACCCTAGAGTAGGAGTGCTTGAAGGAAAGGCCCTGCTCATGACTGCGCACAGCTTTTCGCAGTAGGGACTACACGGAGTCTGCACCTGGGAAAGGCTACTGGTGCGTTCATACCTCCCATCGCATTCGATGCACTTCCTCTAGCTTGTCTCCTGGCTAGTGTAGCAATAATCATAGAGTAGAGATCGCCAATTTTTTTGGCGGGTTCATCTCATTCTAAACTGAGATCACCAAAATTTGAATGACATTGGTGGGGTTTTCTTTGAACTACCTGGCACGATGCAATTCAAAAGTTTCGAACCTACCACCAGCGCCCTTGTGATACATATAAAACACGTTGTATCCCACATCTCTCACTCGACCTCAGAGCCAGAGCATCTACCACGAACATGGCCTCGCACCGCCATCCCTTCCCACCACCACTGCTTCCTCACTAGGTACTGTAACATCCCTAAATTCAAATTCCAAAACTCATTCATATCATCCATGCATCCATCATCATCTAGGGTTTTTCTCAAAATAACTTTAGAAATAGGAGCATTTGTGGCTCATTATTTTATGTATGAAAACCCTAGCCTTTGTGCTACTTGTTGTTGAGAGAATCCAAACACAAGTGATTTCAAAACATTGAGCAAAGTATCAAAGCAAAATATGAATTAAAACAAAATATATGCCTATTTCATAAAGGCATAGTTTTAATTTATTTTCAAAAGGACCCAAGTGTTCTGAAGTGTTCAGATGTGTTTGACACTTATTTAAGAACAAGATTTATTGTACAAAAGTCCTGTAAAGCTTTGAATTCAAACAGATTTGAATTTGGGTTTAAAAAAAACATTTCTCGAAATTCAAGCAGAAAAAGAAAAGGAATTAAGAGGAAAAAAATAGCCAAACCAGCCAATCTGGCCGACCCAGCCCACCACGGCCCAGCTAGCCCAGCTCTCACCCATGAACCGTTTTCTTTACCCACCCCCGCACCCACCAGCTCACTGGCAGAAGGGACCCACTCCCTTTTCCCTCTATCGCTGACAACCGCGGCCCACTTGAGCATCGTCGTCTCCACCCGCACGACCAGTTCATCCCCAAATTAGCGCGGCCGTTTCCTGTTTAATTCGCAGCTTCAATTCGTATCAATGCTCGAGTAATACTCGCTCACGACCAGGCTACTTAAACCCCCTCTGCCCCCTCTCCCTTCTCCCTCAAACCCCGAACCCAGAGCGCCACCAGGCTGCGTGCATTGCTCCCTGTAGCCCCGCTGTCTCCGACGAGCTGCAGCCACGATTCCGGCCACCTCCGACCATCCCTCTGCCTCTGCTTCGCACGAACAGATTCCACTTGACCTCACGCATCACCCAGTACCCCTGGTTCGCCCGCGCGTGACCCGAGCGTTATAACGCATAACGGCCCGCCGCCACCGTCTTCAGCGCCAACTCCGACGAGCTCCAGTGGTAAGTCCAGACCGCCCCAAACCTTCCCCTTCACGCACGCATCTTCGCCGTGATCTTCTGCATCTGACCATACCCTCCGTTTGCCTCCTAGTGATCTACCACGTCTCCTTCGACCTCAAGCAGAGCCACCGTTGCCAGATCCAACTCCGGCGAGGAATCCACCGCAACCCTGAGCGCCCCTTGCCGAGCTGTCCACACGTTGAGCACCCCCACGTCCTTGCGGTCTCGGTGAGTACCTTCCCTATCCTCCTAGCGATCTGTATCGCCGGCGCCGCCATCGTCTGACCGTCGCCGCCGCGCGCAGCTGATAAGCGCCGTCAGATTTTGGCTTGATGATTTAGACCGTTGGATCTGTATCGTAGGGCTAGGATAGAATTTTAAACGAAGGGGTATGCGCGCGTCTGAGCCGCCAGATCTCATTTAGATCCTGTGGTCCGCAGCGCTCGACCCAACCGAATCGGTACGCGCCAGTAGCTTAGCGACACGTGTCTGGGGTGAATTCAAAAACAGAAATTCGAATCAGATTTAGATCCAAACTTCAAACTGCTGTAACTTTTGAATGCCACGTTAGAATTTTGCAAACTTTATACCGTTGGATTTAGTGATTCAAGGCCTTTCTGTTTATGCAAATTGTTTAACAAATAGTAACCATTAGAATAACTTTATTTGTAGAAACATGTCTAAGGCTATTTTTGAGTTTGGATTTAGTTTAGTATTTTGTTTTAGGGTTAAATAAGTTTAGTTGGCAAACCTGTGACTTGTTAAGTTTCTATAAACATGCACATGCTTGGTAGAGTTTTCAAAATCACCACTTAATAAGTTCTTGCATGCATGCATTCATATTATTTTTGATTGTATATAATTGTGTGTAATTGTATGCTATGAATTTTGTGTAGATTTTGCTAGTGACTGTGATTGTGAGGAGTGTTACTCTCCCCATTACCAAGGCAAGTGATATTTTCATGAATATTCCATTCCTATATTTTATACTAGCATTAGATATTTTTGCTAAGACTTGCATGCTACTTTTGTCAAATGATATGATGGGAAATCCTATGTAGTTTAGAATGGTAGAGTTGCTAGGAAATTTTCCCTAAAGTTAAGTTGCCATGCCATGCTTAGCCTAGCTAATAGAAGACAAGGGTGGAATATATTCATGCTATGAAAAATTTCTAAGTCTGAGGACTTGTGTTTTGTTTAATAAAACAACTAAGTTAATGAATCACCTGGGTGGAATGGGACTTGCTTGGTGGTTTTTGGTTGAGTGGTTACACAAGGCCCATTTCTATGGTTTACCTTGTGTATCTCACTTGTGGATGGCCACCCAGGAACAAAGAGATTTGAGATGCCAAGTGTTGAGAAAGCTTACAGTGCAACCACTTGGCAAAATGGGCTCTGCCTTGATCATATAGGTAGCTAGAACTTAGTCTCATGGACAGTTGGTGGTAGTGGGAATGATAGGTTGGAGCGCGTCCATTTTGACTAAGGAAAGGCTTCTGAAAGGTCCTGTCTTGGGAAACCAAGTCTGGTGGGGAAAGTGCACAACCTCTGCAGATGAAAAAACCTAAGTGCTTAGCCAAGTCCATGGTAATGGACAACTTGAGCATCAAGACATGGAAGCTACAAGAATCTCATCACTCCAACTTCTAAGTAAAACTTGTGGGTGAACAAGGGTAAGGACCCCAATGTCTATTGGAGGTTTCTTGGGAAAAGTTTTGTCAAAGAAAACTTAGTGATTTCAACTATTAGGAGAAAACTATTTTGAGCAAAGCAAACCAAGCTACACTTAGCCAATTACATGTAGTATTATAGACCACTTAAAATTTACCAAGGTATCACTTGCCAATACTATTACAAAGTATTGAACCTCTGTGGCTGTAACTTGTGATGTTGCAGGTTACTCCGATGATGAATAGGAGTCATGAGTCTACACTCAACATGCTTGCCTATGGCACATGAAGATGAAGACTTATGTTTATTTACATATTCCATAAACTCTTGTATTAGGCCTTTGGCCCCGAGTTGTAAAAGACTATGTTTTATCTCTGGAATGAATGTAATAAACGACCTTTGTATCTGTGTACTTCATCTTAAACTGTGGATGCTAGCATTGATCCAGGGACTAGCATTGCAATCACAGGGATCCTTTCCTTTATAACGGAGGGGTCTAACAGGTACTGTTGTGACCGAAGGCACCACTCCCTTGTTTAGCAAGACAGAGCGGCTTCCCCATGCCGACGACCACCGCGCCGAAGCGTGCACAGCATCATCGGCAAACATGGTACGGTCGCCGCAAAGTCCCATCAGCTTCACGGACTTCCTGGTCTCTGGCACCGGAGAGATAGGCAAAATACGCCCCCCCCCCCCCCCCATTCGACCGCACCAACGCGAAGCGTAAACTCGTCTCCTCCCCATACGAATGTTGTTGCACACTTTATGCTAACTTTTGTTATGCACCTTATTACTATCAAAACTACTTCGTCGTTTGTTGTAGTGTACTGCATCTTGCTCATATACTCGATCGTTACTAAAGTTTGCTAGAGCCTTCATTACCATCATTATGAAGCTCCTCTGACATCTGTGGAATATCTCCTAAAATGATTCTAGTTGGGGCGTACAGGTTTATAGATAGCACAGCTGGTATACGTCAACTTTAGCTGACGTCCTAACCTGAATTAGTATGTCATTGCTCCTTGTTTAGAGTATAACCAGGCAGGCTCTGCTAGTTATGTTATCAGTATTATAGTCAAGCATGCAGGTTAGTCGATTGTATTGGAACTTCATGTGATTTCTTCTTACTTAGGGTTACATATGATTAGAGTACTCATAGCAGAAGTATTGTACTAGAGTTGTGATGGGGAATCATTGCTTTTTGAGCCATCAACCTCTACAAGAACTCCTAATAATTTCTTCTTTTTTCACATGATTCCATGATAAATCTGAAAAGCTATTTGCTTCCAATGCAGGAAGCGGAGTTAGAACAAGGTCTCAGACTCTACTTAATCTAGTTGAAAATGACAACCAGGCCAAAAAAGACAATAATGCAAAACATCAGCAAAAAAAGTTTCGTCCTAATCTACTTTTGATTGGTCGGTTGCTTTGGCATTGCAAAAAGAAAAATACACATCCCACAGCCGCCAGTAGCCCATCCTGTTACCTAGGAAGAATTGGCAGCAGAACCAGTTTCAACAGCAGGTTCTCATCAATGAACTGGTTATGATCTCCCAACGACCTTTAGTACTGACAGAGACATACTACTCCCTTGCAAATGAGCTTGACACCAAATTTGTTATATGTTCAGAGACTAGTAGTAGCATGCCCTTTTATATGTAATATGTATACATTGATATTTTGATGTAAATTTTTTTAGTTGCACTACGACGAAGATTAACAAGGGGGCCGACGATGGGAAAAAATCTTGAGCAGATGCTTGAAATAACTAAATCAAGACTTCCGATCACATCAATAGTAGGATTCAGAAGGCCACTGGATCCACATGAATCTGCTTATATTGCATCGATCACGGGCGTTTTCGTGAGAAATGATATTCCCATCTTGCCCTCATGGAAACACCACCGAAATACCCCTGAGCATTTTGAAGGTTTACTGAAGAAGTTACATGTAAGTCCTCTATCTCTGGGACATACTCCATTGCTCTGTCCCTTGTCTTCTTAGCTTGTTGTTTGTTATATATGCTCCTCATTGCTGTCTACAGAGATTTTTCATGTTCGATGACAATAGCGAGGAAATAAAGGTTATTCTCAAAATCATATTATCCGCATGTTTGCGCCAACAGCGCCACAGGCTAAAGAAGCAAAACTTCTCTCGCAAGTGTTTTAAGGATGTTACAAGAACGTCTCTTGTGGATCACATGACTAACGATCAGTCGGGCGATCTTCTCCACCACTAGCTTGATCAAAAGAATGAGGTATGCTTTGAGAAGACTGAGACTATATCGCATTGTCAATTCGTATTTATGCATGTGTTTTACAAGTCTCATTTTGTAGGCCATCGCTCAAAGGAACTGTTCTAACCGTAATAAAGTACGAGTACTAAGTCGCACTGGATCTCGCAGCATAATTGGGCACCTCTACCAATTGGTAAGGACATGTTATTCTGTACTGTATATTTTAAATAAGTATGTAATTGATGTTGTGGAATATTTATGGATCTTATCTTTCAACCTCTATTTCCACCATGTGATGCAATTTATTTTCGCTTGTCCAAATGCAAACGAAGTCTAATGGGGATCCAAAAAAACAGTTGACTATGCTTGAGAAATTTGAGAGATGCCAGACGAATAGATATGGTTTCATTGTAAAGAAAGTTGTTGTAAGTCTTCTCTGCATTTTGTGATGTTGCACTTGAAGTGATTTGTACATATAAGTTTGATATGCAACCTTGCTTTGACTGCTTCTCAGTTTTGTTTTCATTTTCCTTCATAATTTGCAACTAAAGTCAGTTTCAGTTATGAATTGTACAAACAGTAGGCATATCATGCACCTCACAGTGTTTACACAGGAAGCCACATGTATAGTCTTGTTAGTAAATGACATCAAAAAAAGATACACGACAAAAAGATCTTTTTACTAAAGTGTATAAGATGTGTTATCAGCACTGCCAATTATAGCAGTTCATACACATGTTAAACTTGTCTGCATGTTTCTCTATAATAACTTCACTTCTCTTACACATGTCTATCAACTGAAAACTTTCCAGGCTGAATTGAAAGAGGAGCTGGCAAATCCTAGAAAGACTGTTCAGTAAAAACTCCAAAAGAATGTGTGGATTTATTTTCCAAGGTACTACAACGTGGTGCTATAGCCAAGAATATGTTGTTGTGTAATGCTGGGTTCCCAACGAGCTCGTCAAATTCCAAGTTCAAGTTCAAGTCCAACTCCAAGGCCATTTCTTTGCATATTCAAGTTCTAGAGGAACAACTCCAAGCTGAACAATCGTTATCATCTGTCCTAAGTGTATACAATGAACGTTTGATTGCAAAGTTAGAAGAAATTTTAATTCGGCTGGAGCACTCCATAGAAAATAAGGAGAAAGTCATGAAGATGCTTAGTATTTATGGTTGAGCACTAACAGCTGAGGTCAGTCCCTTTGTCGTGAAATGGAACCTGAAGCTGAAAGTATTTGTTAGTGCACTAGTCTACACTTGTTATGAACTTGGGTTGTTTCCTTGTTGCGACATGTCTTTAATTTGTATGGTGGATGCACCAATATGTACTAGTGTGATACAGTACATTATGTTACAAGTGTTGTTGTCCTGGATCATTGATCATGAGGTTCAGGTTCTCAAAAGAATGCCTTAGCCCTTTGTTGCACACCATATTCATACGCGTCATGTGATAAATGGAAATACATTTTTGAATCGGAGCTCAACATTTTCTTTCACGTCTGAATGGACTGATGAACAGATGGAGTACAACCCACAAAAAACAGACCGTATACAATTTTTCTGTTCTATTACTTGGAGTAGTCACATTCAAAACCGTACTAGAGCAGCAAATCCTCCCGCCGTTCGCCGTAATATTTTTGAATCCGAGATCATGGTATCCAATTTTCTACCCCTCCGTCCAGAAAAAGGCTACTTAGCAAGGTCCTGGATGATCAGTTGGTGTGACCAGGCCTTGGATTCGTGAACAGAGGGAAGTACGGTCTACTAGCAGTTATTACTTGGACTATCACCAAATTCAAATTCTGAATCGAGAGGCAAAAGCTCCCGCCTACACGAAATATTTGGGCCCCATGTTTAATCTTTCATATACTATGAAATTCCGTTTGACCTATCGTACAGATGACCAATGGCGATTGTAAAATTGCTGGGTTGGGTGGTGGGGTTCGCTTGTAAATTTTGTTACTAGGACTATAGCCAAATTCAAAATCTTAATCAAGGGTAAAAACCTACAGCCCAAACAATTTCGCAGATGGAGTAAACATTATTTTTTCTATGGGAATATTTTTTTATTTCTAAAAATAGGGAGTAGCATTTTTTCAAATTATTACTTGTACTCTAGCCAAATTCAAAATCTCAGTTGAGCGGCAAAATTTACCAATGTTCTGCGCAATTATGTAATGGATGGTCAGTTGATGTGACTCTCGGCCTTCAATTCCTGACCAGATAGCATACTAGTCTACAACTATCTTTTTCTATTATTACTTTGCCGCTAGACAAATTCAAAATCGTAAAATCGAGCGGCAAAATCCCAACCGACTCATATGCATTTCGCGCCCCTCCGTTTCAAACATTTTAAGCCAAAATCTCCCACCGATGGAGTACCATTTTTCTAGTATTACTTGGACTCTTGCCAAATTAAAAATCTCAATCGAGCGGCAAAATCACACACCGACCTTGAAGCATTTCCCGCCCCACCGTTTCAAAAACTTTGAACAAAATCTCCGACCGGGGAGTACCATTTTTCTATTATTATTATTTGTCCTGTAGCCATATTCAAAATCTCTATCGAGTGGCAAAACACACACCGACCTTGAGAATTTCCTGCCCCACTGTTTCAAAGACTTTCAGGCAAAATATCCCATCGTGGGGTACCATTTTTCTATGACAGTATTATTATTTGTCCGGTAGCCAAATTCAAAATCTCAATCGGGCGAAAAATTCACACACCGACCTTGAAGCATTTCCCGCCCCGCCGTTTCAAAAACTTTGAGGCAAAATCTCCCACCATGGAGAATCATTTTTCTATTATTATTATTTGTCTAGTAGCCAAATTCAAAATCTCGGTCGAGTGGCAAAATCATAGACCGACCTTGAAGCATTTCCCGCCCCAACGTTTCAAAAACTTTGAGGCAAAATCTCCCACCAGGGGATTACCATTTTTCTATTATTAGCCAAATTCAAAATCTCAATCGAGCGGCAAAACCAGAGGCCGACTTTGAAGCATTTTGTGCCCCTTCATTTTAAAAACTTTTGACGTTAAAATTCCCTTTCTACCCATTGTTTCGATGCCCTATGGCACGCTAAAGTCGGTAGCTTGGGGGCACGATCGTAATTATTTTTCTGTTCACCTCCATAGTCCCGATTCGCGCAGTTTTTCCAGCTGGCCCTCCCAAAATCCCAGACTTCTCTCCCACGCCCTCACCTCCACGACCACCGCGTGCACCACCCGGCGGCAATTCCATGGCTGCCGGAGCCGCTTCATCGATGCCCACCCCATCGGATCTAGTTCACCGGGTCTCTCTGCCACTCCACCAGAGTTGTGGTCTCGCTAAGCGCGCCTATGGCATCGTCAACTGTCCATGCTCTGCTTCCTCGCCGCCGAAAGCTACCCAACCGTACCTGAGCAGCTTCACTGTTGTCCACCAGACGGCATCTAGTTCAACAAGTTCCATGTCCACTGCTCAAGACCAGCTACATGGTTGTCGCCGTTGACTGCACTGGCATTGACAGCCCAAGATCTGCTTCCCTAACGCCAACAGCCACCACAACCGCAGCACCCTCGATGACCTAGACATCACTCGCACGGTACCGACGATGCTTAGACGCCTCTCCGACTGTAACATCCCAAAACTTCAATCCAAGTTTATCAAAGATCCAATCATCCAAAAATAGGGTTAACAAAAACTTTTCCATTTTTAAAATGAAAGCATTCATATTATGTGCATTTAAATAGGAGTTGTTTGAATTGCCATGATTAAGTGATCCAATGCTTGTAAAATGTTTCTTAGGTGATTTAAACATCATCTACACCATTCCCAAACTTTTTCTAAAGAAAATCAAATCAAAAAGATTTAAAATGGAGAAATGGTCATTTTGCCAAAATTAACTCCCATGTCTACTTTGGCTATTCCTAGTACTCAAAAACTAACAGAAACAATTCTTGATCTTTGCACCCCTTGCTAGTACACATAATGAGGTACCAAGGCCCACCTTTTGATCTTCTAAAAACCTTTTGTAAACTATTTTAAATAACAGTTCAAAATTGAATCTTTATCATATGGGAAGATCCCACTTTTTCAAAAAACCCTCAAACAAGCTCAACTTTCAAAACCCAAGCATCTGCAGACTCACCAGCACCAACTTAGCACACCCACCAAAAATCTTTTCAAAATTCAAAACTTGAGTTCTTGCGGCCATTTCATCGAACAGGTGGCAGACACAAATTAAACAAAAACCAAACACTATTATGAGCAGTGATTGAAGCCTAACTTGTTCCCTCTCTAGCTCACAACCATCTCAGTAGATCAGCTAGCAAGTTAAACCAAGCACTAGACTCACTGTAAGCTGGGCAATGACATCAATGGTGAACAGCCGAAGCTCACCATGCCACCCCAGTGGAGACAGCAAGCTAGGAGGAGAATTAGCCGTGCCAACCTTGTCTAGGAGGCAGCCCACCGTCCACCGCCACTCCCTGTCCAGCGCCCGAACCTTGCCAACCCTTGGACCACACGCACGGACCGCGCCCAGCCCGCCAGCAACCATGCCGAGCATGCGCTAGAGCGCCACCCTCGACCGACGCCCACAGACCACGCGTCGCCCTTGCCGCTTGCATACATGATCACCACCGACCCAGGAGACCGCCAGACATCCCCGCCGCCCCATGACGCACAGCCACCGCTCGTCGTCGAAGACGCCGCCTCTGTCGTGCAGAGCATCGCTTGTTCCAGACCAAACCACACCGCCCCACGTCTCACCACCGTGTCGTTGAGCATCGACAGGGAGCACCGCCCCGCCCCCTACCGTCGCCCATGCCGATAGCCGTCTGTACCATCGACCACGACGAGCTCACCGTGCGCCCCGTCGGTCCCCTCTCGCCACTATAAATAGAGGCCACCCCCAGCCAGTTTGAGCACACCATCTCACTCACCACCTCTCACACTCACTCCCCACCGCCAGGCAGCCGAATGGCCGCCGGGAGGAGAAGGCGCGATTGATCCAGCCGCCCGGGAGAAGCTTCCGTGCAGGAGGTTCGCCGTCGTCGACTTCTTTTCGCCTCGCCGACCCTCGCTGAACCCGGTGAGCCCCTAACGATTGGCCGTGCTAGGTTATCTGCATGGCGTTGCCCAACGTCGACGATGACCCTTGGCCGTTGGATTAGAACCAGATAGCACGGCCACCGTTCGCCCGTACCGCTTCGCGTGTTAAGTGCCGCTGACAAGCGGGACCCCTGCTGAGCCTGTGCCACAGGCGCCCACAGGCCCATTTCGTTCCCGCGCACGTTGGAAATTCAAATTAGGATTTATCTTTTTAGTTAGAATATAGTTTCTGTCCAGTGTTTCAAAATTCAATTCTGTGAGTTTGACAAATCCAAATTGCATGAAACCAATTTTGTCTGAAAGGTATTGAAATGCTCTATCCAAGCCCGTTGGATTTAATTCATTTAGAGTTATAAAGTTCTGCTAATAAAAATAAGAAGATAGAAGCTTTTGCAACTTGAAACATTTTTATAAAATCAACCAAGTCAGATTTTGAGTTGATTCCAACTCTCAAAAATCACATTTCATCATATCTATCCAAATATGTAATAATATTAAGGTTTACATGCAGTGACTTTGGACTAGTACCAAAATAATGCTATATAGGCATTTCTAGTAACTTTAAATCATTAAATATTAAACTTAAACCAAAGTAATAGTAATCCAACCTTTAAATTTCATTCCCACAAGTTAGAATATGTGGTGAGGACATGTGTCCACATGAATCCCATATTTTGGTGGTGAATATTAAATCATGGTTAATTTTTCAATGAGTAGAAATTACTTTTCCAAAATAAAAAGGTGGAAACTATTGAGTTAAACTTGTGATGTTTTGGATGATAATAGATCATCAATTGTGTGGTTTAGAATACTACTTAGCCTAAGTTAAGTATTGTTTGGTGATTGTGCCCTCCCTATGTATTTCTAGACGATAGTACACCAAGCCTTGAGGAGGAGGAGTTCTACCAAGAAGAAGAAGAAGAAGAAGAAGAAGAAGAAGAAAACTTCAACCACTGCACCAACCAAGGCAAGCTATTAGTGGCAAGCTAACCCTTGCAAACATGCTTTAGTAAGCTAGTGTAGCAAGCTGGAATAAAACTAGATAGTTTAGTAAAGATGCCTTAAGCATACTTTGATCACACCCCCCCCCCTTGGTGACATCAAGTTCTTTAATTAATTTTGAAGGTAGCATACAGAGTATAAAACTTGACCTAATTAGAAACTCTTAGATGTCATTCTATGGCCTGAGATTGATCCCACCTTTCCACCTTAGTGAACACTCTTAACCTAGTGTTTTAGAATAGATCAAAACTTGAGTCACTTTAGATGGGAACACTTGGTGAAAATGAGTTGTGAAAACCTTGGAATGATGAGTCATTCTATTGAGATGTTTTTACATGTGTTGAGAAACACAATTGATTTATGATGGTGAAAATGATGAGGCATGAGCCTTAACCCTTTTGATAAAAACTAATGGTTGGATTCGGATGCGATACCATGCCAACTTTACCGTACAACCACATTACCTGAATTGGGTAAGGCTTAGCTGGAAATTTATATGCATTAGTATTAGTTCCCTCACGGGAGAGGTTTGAGCTGAGGCTACCTCTCAATGTTGTCCACCTATGCAGTGCCCAAGATGACTGATGGTCATGGTTGGGAGGCCATGCTCATAGGAGAGGTGCTTATACTAGGGTGTGTAATGGAAAGGTTATGTTTGATTATCTGCATACTAAGTATGATGATTCAGGGTTATCCCTGACAGATGTATCGAATCTTGTGGTGAAAGTGTACCACCTCTGCAGAGTGTCAAACTATTCGAATAGCCGCGTCCGCGGTTATGGACAGTTGGAAGGGCCATACTGTTTCGTTGTCAGATGTTTTCTAAAGACCATGAAATGAATGATGAACCTTGACTTGACCACAACAGTGTGGTGTAGATGACAATAGCTTCCCAACTTAAGTGATTCTAGACTTTTATTTTATCTTTTCTTGTTTCAGAACTCAGCTTAGGTTTCAAATTTAACTTGATAGTTATTCTTTTAATTCAGCACTTTAACTTAGAAGTATAACCCTTGCTAGTAGTAGTTTGCGAGTACTTAAAGAGTACTCATGGCTTTTGTCCCTGGCTATTATCATGGCTAGACTACTAAGGACATTATCAAGATGATGGTCAGCAGGACGGCTATGATAACTAGGACTATCTCGCCACAAGATTGCTGTGCCTTGAAGATGGACCCCACCGCTACGCTATCGTTTATTTCCGCTGCTTGTTGTATTAAAGACTGGATCATGAGATCCTCATTTGTGTAAAACCTTATGTATGGTTTGTAATGGATGATGTACTATGATATCCAATCCGTTATGTCTCGCAAAAATGGTAATCCTGGGATTGCGAGGTATGGCATAACGGGCATCTGGGATTAAAAATCCGGGTGTTGACAAGTTGGTATCAGAGCCATCCTGACCATAGGAGACCCTAGTTAGAATGGACATCCAAACCAAAAACTTAGCTTCAAAACCAAAGTGAGTATTTATGAAAAACTATTTCCCCTCTTACCTTGTGCACTCATTCTTTATCAAAAATACATGTTCCTCAAAATTCTTACATTACTACTTAAAATATGACACACTTGATCACTTCACTAATTTCCTCATCCTAAATTCTTGTAGATGGAGACTCAGTTCAGCAAGTTTTACCAGTTGGGAAACGGAGGTCAGTTGATCTTCGAGAGGGATCTGGATTCACTGTCAGAATTTCTGGGACGCCCACATCCGGAGTTTGTTGGAGCTCAACTTCCAGGACCCCCAGGAGGAGACCTACAATGGCTAGTCATCGCAGATCTTCGAGGAAGCATTGAAGCACCAACTTCCGAGAGAATTCAGTTCTCTGTGAGAGAGAACAACTGGCTAGATGGATTAGCCAGGGCAATGCATGAAGCTCTCGCACGTCTATGTGCCCTCAGCGTCAACAAGATTCAAGGAACCCGTTTTGCCCACTATGCAAGACGTGACTTCATGGGAATGCCGATGGAGATGCCAAGTCACCCAGAGTTGAGGCATCAAGTGGAGAACCTCGACTTCTTGCTTCATGACAGACAGCAAGAACTGGACAATGCCAGAGAGTTAGCCAACCAGAACCGTGCAATCGCCGACCAGAAGGCCCAGACTTTCACACTACTCATCCAAGACCGCCAGTCTCTTCGTCGCCAGCGTGCCAAGAAGGATCGCACCATCGCCCGTCTTCGTAAAAAGGTGGCAGACCTCGAGAAGACCATCAAGGAGCAGGAAGCTCAGCTTGTAGCAAAATAAGAAGGAGATGAGGGTGAAGACATCCAAGGAGATATGGATTCTTACCTCAGCAACGATGGTTACTTTCTGGAGGAGAATGCCGTGGACTTCTACACTGAAGATGAAGACTCCGACTTCATCGACGATGAGTAGATGCACTAGAGCACTGTCGTAGCATGAGATGTAGCATCTCATTGTATCGTAGCTTGCAGAATGGTTCTTCAAACCATCTGTTTTCCCTTTTATTGCTGTGGTGTGTGTTGTATCGTGTGCTTGTTTGCATGAATGAAAAATCAGTTAGTTGAGAAACCTGAGTCTAACTCAAAGTTTTAGCGTTGAAAACCTCAAAACCATGAACCTTAGAATTTCCCTCTTACCCCTATATCTATCTAAATCTCCAGATGCCTCGTGGAAACCAAGGAGGAAGCAGCTCGTCGCAGGACCCAATGCTGCAGATCTTGCAGAATCTCATAGCAGATCGTGAAGCAAGCAGGGCCGAACGTCAAGCCAACTTAGCAACACTGCAGCAGATCGCCCAGATGGCTCTCAACAACCAAGGGCATGGAAATCAGGATCACCAGGGATCCAAACTCAAAAACTTTCAGAACACAAATCCCCCAATCTTCAACCAATCTGAGAACCCACTAGATGCTGATGACTGGTTGCAGACCATAGAAAACAACTTAGAGGTTGCCGGAGTGGATGCAAATGAGAAAGTTCTATTCGCCACCCACTATCTGGCAGGAGATGCAAGAGCTTGGTGGAATAGCATCCGCACTATGAACCAAGGTCAAGTGATGACCTGGGAAGCATTCAAGGTCAAGTTCAGCCGCACCCACGTGCCGCAAGGTCTTGTCAACAGGATGAGAGATGAATTCCGTGAGTTGAAGCAAGGAAGAATGACGGTGGTAGAGTACCGTGACAAATTCCTGTCACTTGCGGATATGCACCGATGAAATCAACACGGAGGCCAAGAAGAAGGAGAGATTCTTGAACGGATCGCATGATGAGATGCATCGCCCTCACAACATCCGCTTCGATGATCTCGAAGAGCTAGTCGACTCGCCATTCAGATGGAAGGAAGATTAACGTAAACGACAACATAAGAGTCGTATGATGCAGCAGTCTGGATCCAACAGTCACCAGAAGTACCGTCCCAACCCTTCACCGGGATATGCACCAAGGAACAACCAACCCTCGAATTCTCGCCCAAGCTACCCCAACCGTAGGGGAGGCAATGTGAAGTCCGGAGGAAACAATCACAACTCCGGTAATGCCAATCAGTTCAACTGCACCTCGGGCAACAAGAATAACAACAACAACACCGCGCACCAGTAACTGGCAGCAATGTTGTACCATATACCAAGGACAAGTCCCAGATCACTTGTTTCGAGTGTGGAGTGAAGGGTCACTACTCCAATGAGTGTCCCAAGAAGACTGCCGCCAATGCCCCTGTGAATGCCCCAGCTCAGCAGCAGCGTCGTGTTCAACAAGGCAGGAGATTTGCCCCAGGGAACCCGCACAACCGCAACGGTCGTCTCTTCCACATGAACGCAGAAGAAGCCCAGGAAGCACCAGATGTAGTGCTGGGTATGTTTTCTGTCAACTCAGTTTTAGCAAGAGTATTGTTTGATTCTGGAGCATCGCATTCATTTGTCACCGAAGAATTTGTATGCACTAGTAAGATTCGCCCAACCAACTTGAAGCATGTCATGATAGTTCAAATCCCCGGCTCAACAACAAAAGCTAGAAAAATTTGCAAAGCTGTACCTATCAGAATACATGGGATAGATTTTTATGCCAACCTAATTGTACTTGGAACCAAAGGATTGGAAGTAGTACTAGGCATGGACTGGATGTCAAGGCATAAAGGACTGATAGACTGTGCTAAGAAAGCCATCACCATGACCAGTAGTTCTGGAGTAACAGTAGAACATATCTCTAAAACCTTACCCCGTCAATTCAAATGCAACAAGAGTGTAGCCCTGCCTACCATTGACCAAGTCAGAGTAGTCTGTGAATACTGCGTCGTATTCGTTGATGAATTGCCAGGTATGCCCCCGGATAGGGATATTGAGTTCATTATCGAACTAATCCCCGGAACCGGACCTATAGCCCAGAGACCTTATACCATGAACCCCTCAGAGTTAGTGGAACTGAAGAAGCAGTTGGATGCCATGTTAGCAACAGGCTTGATTCAGCCAAGCGCATCGCCTTGGAGATCACTAGTGTTATTCATCGACAAGAAAGATGGAGGCAACCGTCTGTGTACAGACTATAGAAAGTTGAATGATGTCACCATCAAGAACAAGTACCCCTTGCCAAAGATAGAGGATCTATTTGATCAGTTGACTGGAGCTCAGGTATTCTCAAAGATTGATCTTAGGACTGGTTATCACCAACTTAAGATTCGTGCAACGGATATTCCGAAGACCGCCTTTACTACTCGCTATGGTTTATACGAGTATACGGTTATGTCTTTTGGATTAACCAATGCCCCTGCTTATTTCATGAATCTCATGAATAAGATCTTTATGAATTTTCTAGATAAGTTTGTAGTTGTGTTTATCGACGACATCCTTATCTACTCCAAGTCCGAAGAAGAGCATGAGCAACATCTGAGGATCATCCTAGGAACCCTGAGAGAGCATCAGTTATATGCCAAGTTCAGCAAGTGTGAGTTTTGGCTGAAAGAAGTAGGATTCCTAGGACATATTGTGTCTGCCGGAGGAGTCTCTGTTGATCCCAGTAAGATCAAAGATGTCGAAGAATGGGAAGCCCCAACCAATCAAACCCAAGTTCGTTCATTTCTCGGATTAGCGGGATATTACCGCAAATTCGTAGAAGGATTCTCGAGCATAGCCCGACCAATGACCCAATTGTTGAAGAAGGACAAGAAGTTTGAATGGACAGACAAGTGTGAAGCCAGTTTTCGGGAGCTGAAGAAGAGATTGATATCAGCCCCAATTTTGATCATGCCAGACATCAAGAAGCCATTTGATGTATATTGTGATGCATCCAAGATTGGTCTAGGATGTGTATTGATGCAAGAAGGCAAAGTCATCGCGTATCTGTCTCGACAACTAAAGCAGCATGAGCAGAACTATCCGACCCATGATCTTGAGCTAGCAGCAGTGGTTCTAGCATTGAAGACATGGCGTCATTATTTGATGGGAAATCGCTGTGAGATTTACTCCGATCATAAGAGCTTGAAGTATATCTTCACCCAGAAGGAGTTGAATATGAGGCAAAGAAGATGGATAGAGTTAATCAAGGATTATGACCTTGACATTCACTATCACCCCGGCAAAGCCAATGTGGTAGCGGATGCTCTTAGCAGATTGCCGTGTAGGCTTAACACCATGATCAAAGAGAAGCAACCAAGTTTGTATGAGGAGTTGGAGCAGTTCAGGACTGAAGTAGTTAGCAAAGGATTCCTAGCTAGCATTGAACTTCAACCCACTTTGTTTAGCCAGATCAAGGAAGCCCAGAAGGGAAATGAGAGTATCAACAGGATCAAACATCGTATTGGTACAGGCAAAGTACCTGGATTCACCGAAGACAAAGAAGGAGTAATCTTGTGGTACAAAGGACGTATTTGTGTTCCAGCAGATTCAGAACTGAAAGAAGTTATCATGAAGGAAGCTCATGATACCCTTTATTCTATCCACCCCGGAGGAACAAAGACGTATCAAGATTTGAAGGAGCAATTTTGGTGGCACAAGATGAAACGAGAGATCGGAAGCTACATCGCCAAGTGTGACATTTGTCAAAGAGTCAAAGCAGAGCATCAGAGACCTGCAGGATTGTTGCAACCATTGATTCGAATGGAAATGGGATTCTGGAATGGACTTTATCACAGGTTTACCTACTTCTAGTAGGGGAAATGACTCAATCTGGGTCATAGTTGATAGACTATCTAAGGTAGCCCACTTCATACCTGTCAAGACAACCTACCAAAGTGCAAAACTAGCAGAGCTGTACATTGCTAGAATTGCTAGTATGCATGGAACCCCCAAGACCATTGTATCAGATCGAGGAACCCAGTTTACTTCAAGATTTTGGCAGAAAGTCCAGGAAGGTTTAGGAACCAAGTTAAATTTCAGTACCGCCTATCACCCGCAAACAGATGGACAGACTGAGAGAGTCAACCAGATTCTTGAGGATATGCTTAGAGCCTGTGTCTTGGAATACGGATCAAAATGGGAAGACTTCCTCCCATTCGCAGAGTTCTCATATAACAACAGTTATCAGGCTAGTTTGCAGATGGCACCATTTGAATTCCTATACGGAAAAAAATGTCGTACCCCCTTAAATTGGTCGCAAGTAAGAGAGAGTCAAATCTTTGGACCCGACATTCTCCGAGAAGCCGAAGAAAAAGTTCACAAAGTCCATGAGCACCTCAAGACCGCCCAATCCAGACAGAAGAGCTATGCTGACAAGAGAAGGAGAGACCTGACTTTCAATGTCGGAGATTTCGTATATCTCAAGGTTTCACCCTTGAAGGGAACTCAACGCTTTAGTATGAAGGGAAAGTTAGCCCCCAGATATATCGGACCTTTCAAGATTCTGAACCGTCGAGGAGAAGTATCGTATCAGCTGGAATTGCCTAAAGAGATGTCAGCCATCCACAATGTGTTCCATATCTTGTTACTCCGCAAATGCCTAGAAGTGCCGGAGAAGACTGAAGTTTTCAAGAATATCGATCACAGAGCAGTGGAAATCAACAATGACCTGACCTATTGGGAAGTGCCCATTCGTATCTTAGAAGAAGCCTGCAGAACCACCAGGACCAGGAGTATCAAGTTTCTCAAGATTCAGTGGAGCAACCATACCGAGGAAGAAGCCACTTGGGAGCGCGAGGATTACATTAGGACAGAATTCCCAGATCTTTTTAGTTCCTAGTTTTCCTTGTAAATCTCAGGACGAGATTTTATTTAAGGGGGGAAGGTTTGTAACATCCCAAAACTTCAATCCAAGTTTATCAAAGATCCAATCAGCCAAAAATAGGGTTAACAAAAACTTTTCCATTTTTAAAATGAAAGCATTCATATTATGTGCATTTAAATAGGAGTTGTTTGAATTGCCATGATTAAGTGATCCAATGCTTGTAAAATGTTTCTTAGGTGATTTAAACATCATCTACACCATTCCCAAACTTTTTCTAAAGAAAATCAAATCAAAAAGATTTAAAATGGAGAAATGGTCATTTTGCCAAAATTAACTCCCATGTCTACTTTGGCTATTCCTAGTACTCAAAAACTAACAGAAACAATTCTTGATCTTTGCACCCCTTGCTAGTACACATAATGAGGTACCAAGGCACACCTTTTGATCTTCTAAAAACCTTTTGTAAACTATTTTAAATAACAGTTCAAAATTGAATCTTTATCATATGGGAAGATCCCACTTTTTCAAAAACCCCTCAAACAAGCTCAACTTTCAAAACCCAAGCATCTGCAGACTCACCAGCACCAACTTAGCACACCCACCAAAAATCTTTTCAAAATTCAAAACTTGAGTTCTTGCGGCCATTTCATCGAGCAATTGGCGACACAAATTAAACAAAACCAAACACTATTATGAGCGTGATTGAAGCCTAACTTGTTCCTCTCTAGCTCACAACCATCTCAGTAGATCAGCTAGCAAGTTAAACCAAGCACTAGACTCACTTTGTAAGCTGGGCAATGACATCAATGGTGAACAGTAAGCTCACCATGCCACCCAGTGGAGACACAAGCTAGGAGGAGAATTAGCCGTGCCAACCTTGTCTAGGAGGCAGCCCACCGTCCCACCGCCACTCCCCGTCCAGCGCCCGAACCTTGCCAACCTTGGACCACACGGACGCGCCCAGCCCGCCAACCATGCCGAGCATGCGCTAGAGCGCCACCCTCGACCGACGCCCACGACCACGCACGCTTTGCCGCTTGCATACATGATCACCACCGACCCAGGAGACCGCCAGACATCCCCGTTCGCCGCCCCATGACGCACAGCCACCGCTCGTCGTCGAAGACGCCGCCTCTGCCGTGCAGAGCATCGCTTGTTCCAGACCAAACCACACCGCCCCACGTCTCACCACCGTGTCGTTGAGCATCGACAGGGAGCACCGCCCCGCCTCCTACCGTCGCCCATGCCGATAGCCGTCTGTACCATCGACCACGACGAGCTCACCGGCGCCCGGTCCCCTCTCGCCACTATAAATAGAGGCCACCCCAGCCAGTTTGAGCACACCATCTCACTCACCACCTCTCACACTCCCCACCGCCGGAGCCGCTCGAGCACCAGAGCGCCGGAATTGCAGCCGGAGCCGCCGCCTCGGGAGGAGAAGGGCGCCGTTGATCCAGGCCGCCCCAGGAGAAGCTTCCGGTACCAGGAGGTTCGCCGTCGTCGACTTCGTCTTTCGCCCGCCTCGCCGACCCTCGCCTGAACCCCGGTGAGCCCCTAACGACCCCAGCGCGCTAGGGTTACATCTCGCTGCGTTGCCCAACGTCGACGATGACCCTTGGCCGTTGGATTAGAACCAGATAGCACGGCCACCGTTCGCCCGTACCGCTTCGCGTGTTAAGTGCCGCTGACAAGCGGGACCCCCCTGTCAGCTGAGCCCTGTGCCGCACAGCGCCCCTGGGCCGGCCCATTTCGTTCCCGCGCACGTTGGAAATTCAAATTAGGATTTATCTTTTTAGTTAGAATATAGTTTCTGTCCAGTGTTTCAAAATTCAATTCTGTGAGTTTGACAAATCCAAATTGCATGAAACCAATTTTGTCTGAAAGGTATTGAAATGCTCTATCCAAGCCCGTTGGATTTAATTCATTTAGAGTTATAAAGTTCTGCTAATAAAAATAAGAAGATAGAAGCTTTTGCAACTTGAAACATTTTTATAAAATCAACCAAGTCAGCTTTTGAGTTGATTCCAACTCTCAGAAATCACATTTCATCATATATATCCAAATATATAATAATATTAAGGTTTACATGCAGTGACTTTGGACTAGTACCAAAATAATGCTATATAGGCATTTCTAGTAACTTTAAATCATTAAATATTAAACTTAAACCAAAGTAATAGTAATCCAACCTTTAAATTTCATTCCCACAAGTTAGAATATGTGGTGAGGACATGTGTCCACATGAATCCCATATTTTGGTGGTGAATATTAAATCATGGTTAATTTTTCAATGAGTAGAAATTACTTTTCCAAAATAAAAAGGTGGAAACTATTGAGTTAAACTTGTGATGTTTTGGATGATAATAGATCATCAATTGTGTGGTTTAGAATACTACTTAGCCTAAGTTAAGTATTGTTTGGTGATTGTGCCCTCCCTATGTATTTCTAGACGATAGTACCGACCAAGCCTTCGAGGAGGAGGAGTTCTACCAAGAAGAAGAAGAAGAAGAAGAAGAAGAAGAAAACTTCAACCACTGCACCAACCAAGGCAAGCTATTAGTGGCAAGCTAACCCTTGCAAACATGCTTTAGTAAGCTAGTGTAGCAAGCTGGAATAAAACTAGATAGTTTAGTAAAGATGCCTTAAGCATACTTTGATCACACCCCCCCCCCTTGGTGACATCAAGTTCTTTAATTAATTTTGAAGGTAGCATAAAGAGTATAAAACTTGACCTAATTAGAAACTCTTAGATGTCATTCTATGGCGTGAGATTGATCCCACCTTTCCACCTTAGTGAACACTCTTAACCTAGTGTTTTAGAATAGATCAAAACTTGAGTCACTTTAGATGGGAACACTTGGTGAAAATGAGTTGTGAAAACCTTGGAATGATGAGTCATTCTATTGAGATGTTTTTACATGTGTTGAGAAACACAATTGATTTATGATGGTGAAAATGATGAGGCATGAGCCTTAACCCTTTTGATAAAAACTAATGGTTGGATTCGGATGCGATACCATGCCAACTTTACCGTACAACCACATTACCTGAATTGGGTAAGGCTTAGCTAGAAATTTATATGCATTAGTATTAGTTCCCTCACGGGAGAGGTTTGAGCTGAGGCTACCTCTCAATGTTGTCCACCTATGCAGTGCCCAAGATGACTGATGGTCATGGTTGGGAGGCCATGCTCATAGGAGAGGTGCTTATACTAGGGTGTGTAATGGAAAGGTTATGTTTGATTATCTGCATACTAAGTATGATGATTCAGGGTTATCCCTGACAGATGTATCAAATCTTGTGGTGAAAGTGTACCACCTCTGCAGAGTGTCAAACTATTCGAATAGCCGCGTCCGCGGTAATGGACAGTTGGAAGGACCATATTGTTTCGTTGTCAAATGTTTTCTAAAGACCATGAAATGAATGATGAACCTTGACTTGACCACAACAGTGTGGTGTAGATGACAATAGCTTCCCAACTTAAGTGATTCTAGACTTTTATTTTATCTTTTCCTGTTTCAGAACTCAGCTTAGGTTTCAAATTTAACTTGATAGTTATTCTTTTAATTCAGCACTTTAACTTAGAAGTATAACCCTTGCTAGTAGTAGTTTGCGAGTACTTAAAGAGTACTCATGGCTTTTGTCCCTGGCTATTATCATGGCCAGACTACCAAGGAGATTATCAAAATGATGGTCAGTAGGACGGCTATGATAACTAGGACTATCTGCCTTCGTCAGCATTGCATGTGCCCTTGAAGATGGACCCCACCGCTACGCTATCGTTTATTTCCGCTGCTTGATCTATTAAAGACTGGATCATGAGATCCTCATTTGTGTAAAACCTTCTGTATGGTTTGTAATGGATGATGTACTATGATATCCAATCCGTTATGTCTCACAAAAATGGTAATCCTGGGATTGTGAGGTATGGCATAACGGGCATCTGGGATTAAAAATCCGGGTGTTGACACCGACCAAGGTAACCAAATCTCCAAACCGTTTTTGTTTTGTCAGCGGTATAGCTGGTTCAAGCCTGTCAGAGTGAACTTCATTTTTGTAATCGTGTTAGTACATGCAAGTCACTAGGCACGCCTATTCTTCGTGCTAGTACATACAATGTCATTAGACATATTGGCTTGCATTCGCTGCTCTACAAATTTCAAGTCATGCACATATCTGTTATATTGTCATGCACATGTTCATATCTTAGCTGCTCCATACACCAGTAATTGCCTGCTATTGTGTAGTTCTTGCAAAATGTAATGTCAGTGGAAAATATTAGTGTGGATTCCCTGCTCCATAGTGACTGACTCTACCTTGTTATTCCTGAGCTAAGTTTCTGCTATTATTTCCTCCCTGGCATCGTTCTGCTATCCTATAGTACCCATTCAAACTCTTCGTACTAGTTCGATTATAATTTTGTTGTTGCCATCTGGTTCTTCAAAAGCCGCAACACTGACTATTTTCTTTTTCTTTGCGTAGAGCTCAAAAAGGCAACACTGAACATGTTGGTTTGCATGACCTCTGAGTCCACCAAATGATGCCATTATATATTTTCTGTATCTGGTGCTGGTTCTTCCTAATCGACGGTATAATTATTCTTTACTATATAGTTCATTCCTGTTTTCCATTCCTGCTCACAAGTTCTAGTATGCTGTGGTTATAATTTCTATGTGGTTCATGCTTAGCTACGACAGTAACTGCATGTCATTGTGTAGCTCACCGCAAATTCCGAGTCACCCAACGACTCTTGCATTCTAGGAGATACCACCGCTTCCATATATATTTACTGAAATGACCTGGCTAGTTTATACTGAAATTCTAAGAAACACTTTGTTTGATTGCTCATTTCATTGTTGGCATACTTGTCTAATGTTTGTTTGTCCTGTTCTATAGGTTCACAAGCCACACCATTATATCTCGTATCTGGTTCTGGTTCGTCCTAGGCAATGACATAACTATCCTCTACTATATAGTTAATTCATGGTTTGCATTCCTGCTCTACATGTTCGTATTATGCAGTTATAATTCCTATCTGGTTCATTCTTAACTATGAGTAGTTTGTCTTCTTTGCTGTATTAACTTGTTATTAGTTAGTTTCAGAGTGTAATTATTGCTATCGCCACCAAAGAGGGGAATGCAAGATCACGTCTCAAGGTGGTTTTCCAATATAGCTGTCACACTCAAAGGGAGATGCAGTTGATGGATTGAGAAAGCAAATTGAGGACTCTGCTATCAACTTGATTGGCAACTTTAATGCTGAATTTTCTTTCCCTTTTGTTTATATTATGTAATATTTTTAAGCAGTTTGTAGCTGATGTAATATCTAGATAACTCGCATAGGCCATGTAGGCATTTAGTTGACGTCGTCCACGAATGGTGGTACCATAACTGCGCCAGCCAGGTCGATCAGGTAACTGTATAGGGTTTTGTTATTTGCCCGTATTTTATTGCGCCTTCCATGAACAGTAAAAGATGATCGCTAATTATACTCCTTTTATGATATTTGCATGGCCTTCAGAATTACCAAAAGAATATAACAACTGGGTAGGTAGAAACGAAGACAAAAGCATTAACATGGAAAGCGGTAGCGAGAATATAATGTAACAGCCACGGCGAGAATAGCCAAAATAGTAGCAGGCCAAAACACCAGCAGACCAGAACAATAGCAACCCAGCACAGTATCAGGCCAGAACAGTAACAGACCAAAAAAGCAAACAGGCCAGAACAATAGCAGGCCTGAACAGTAGCAGGCCAGAACAGCGGCAGTAAGCACAGTAATGGGCCTGAATAGTAAAGAAACCTATGATAGCGGACATGAACAGTGAAGCGGACGAGCGATGCGAGCCAGAATAGTAAAAGGCTAGAACAGTATCAGACCTTCTCAAAAGTGGGCTATTCTTAGGCGGCCCATGATGAGCTGTGAGAACAGTGACGGGCTGAAAGTGGGCTTTAACAGTATCGGGCCTACTTGTCGCAGACTGTTAACAGGCCGCACAGTGTTCAAAAACTGTGGGCTTTTGTAAGCCAAAACAGTAACGGGCCTGACATCCGCGGGCCGCTGCTGGCCACATCTTTTGGCCCATTTCAAACAGTGTCAGACGAAACGGTAAAGGTCTGTAATCTTATTGGGCTCTCTTGATGGGCCGGCCCACTTAATTATGAGCAGGCCTTGGCAGGGCCTGGCTTCTACCACGGTTTCCGTGGCCGTTAACGGTAGTAACTGGTCGTTAATGTTGTTTGCCACGTGGCATTTTGCATGACGTCAGCAGTCAACGCGGCTGGTGAACAGATCTACGATGGAACAAGTTTTCGTGGCTGAAGGGTGTGATCCGCCACGGTCAGGAAAAAAACCATGGTAGATTCTTTTTTGACGGGGCTTTTACCACGATGGGCATCCATCGTAGAAGACTTTTTGGCCACGGAAAATGGGCCTTCAACCACGAAAATCGTCCGTTGTAAAAGCCAATTTTTCTTGTAGTGGAGGAGGATTATAGTGAGGTCTCTCACTTGTATTCTCTCGATCCACCTATCCCCCATCCCCATATAAATAATAGGGGTGATCCACCCAAGCTTACTGCTTCCTCATTTAATCAATGGCAATTCTTACTGAAATCTCATGTGTGCAGTTCTTCGATTGAGCTTTGGAGGATCATTGAAGATGGTCTTTACATTGGAGACCCCACTAAATTGACAAGAAGAGAAGTTATGGACAGCCAACTAAATGCACCGGCTCTCCACATGATTCAACTCGGTGTGGGTCCCAAGGACATGCCACATATTGAGCACTTTAACACTGCAAAGGAAGCTTGGGATGCTCTCACCGACTTGTTCATCGGTAATCAAAGCATGAGAAGGAATAGGTACGATGCTCTGAGTAATGAAGCTGAAGGATTCTACATGTTGGATAGTGAGGACCATGAAGACATGTATAGAAGGCTCAAGAGCATTGCAACAACTTTTAGAAAGCATGGAGCCACTCACATTGATGATGCTTGGATCAAGAGAAAATATGTGAGTGCCCTCATGCCTTTTGAGCCAAAGGACTTGAAGAGTTTGCAAGGTAGACACAACTACCACCAAATTACTTCCCATGAAGTCATGCAAGAAATGGCAACCTTCAAGGTAGCAACTAAGAATGCCGAAGATGCCCGTGCTCGGGCCATTGGGATGCAAAAAGGAGTCAATGTAGCTCTAAAGGCCAATGTTGTTGAACAAGATGAACATGATAGAGGGTACTGTGTTGTATCCATGAGCTGTCCCGAGGAGGTCAAGCGTGCTCATGGTGAGTACATGGCCTTCTATGCAAGAAACTATTGGAAAGACCCAGTTAAGGCCAAATCTAAACTTGAGCGCAAGAATGGGTCAAGTGGGCGAAAGGAGAATGGCCCAAAACTGAGAACTTGTTACAATTGTGGAGACCGGTTGCACTTTGTGGCTGAGTGTCCCTATCAAAGTAGAGAAGACAATGGGACAGACTCATCCTCAGAGAAAAGTCTAAGGCACCTCGAAAGAAGCCATTTGTAAAGAAAAATGGTCCTTACAAGAAGCAACCGAAGACTGTCTTGGTGGCACAAGAGGAATATTCATCCGGAACTGAAGACGAAAAGGATGAAGATAGCTCTCGAGAGGTGGCTGCTATAGCTACCACATCTAGCCCCACATCTCTCTCCGACTCTCCAAATGAAAATGCCATCAACAAAAACGTCACTTGCCTTATGGCAAGAGGGTCCGAGGTATCATCTTCTATTTGTTCATTCCCTAAGACTACTATAGATATGGATATGGATATGGATGATCATACAAGTCTTAGGATAAAAGAAAGTTATTGCTTTGGACAATTTTTTCACTAACTTGCAAGGTGAGCACAAACTTCATTTTGATGCTCTCATGAGTCAACTTGCTCATTCCGAAGAACTTCTCAAAGAGAAGGGAAGAATTGAAAGAGAAGATGCCTTGGAGATAGCCTCTTTGAAGAACGCTTTAGAGGAAGAAGAGGAAGCTCGAGTCTCTTTAGAGGAGAAATTCGAGTCAATTGAGGAGTCCCATGAAGAGGTTGTTGCCCAGCTCATAAAAGAACGTGACAATGCTCTTGCAAAGGTAAAGAAACTAAAAAAGGAGAAGATTGACTTTGGGGCTGCTCATGCTAGACTCTCAGAGAAGTTTGAGAAACTTGACATTGCCTACAAGGCATTGGAGAGTGAACATTCTACCCTAAATGAGTCTCGTGATCAGCTCCAAACTCAATTGGACAAGTATGATATGCCTAGCACCTCCACACCATCTTGTGGACATGAAAATATTATTGAGGAAAACATGAGATTGAAAGAAGAACTTGTCAAGGGGTCTCAGTCCAATGGTAAGGAAGTCCTAGATGATATCCTTAGCAAGCAAAGGACAAACAATGGAAAAGAGGGTCTTGGCTTTGTTTCCAAGACAAAGAAGAAGAAGAAGAAGAAGAAGAGCAAAACTGCTCAAACAAAGATAAGCACCACAACTAATGACAAGACTAACTATGTTGGTTTTGCAGGGTCTAATAATCCGAATTATGAATTATTTTGTGATTATTATGGTGATGTCTATGCTAGCTATGTTGGTCCATTTAATATTTACATTTCTTGGTCTATTTGGGTTCCCAAGACCCTTGTCACTAACATGAGAGGACCCATTGAAAAATGGGTACCTAAAACCAAGAAGTAACTTTCTTGCAGGGCTATGCTTCCGGTGGATCCAAATGGGTGCTCGATAGTGGGTGCACTAGTCATATAACCGGAAGCAAGGAGATCATCTCGGAGATGCGGCCAAATCATGATCACATAACCGTCTCCAATGGTGACAAGACAAAATCTAAGGTATTGGGTCTTGGCAAGGTTGTGGTTGCTCACGATATCTCTCTCGTGGACATCATGCTTGTTGAGACCCTCGGTTACAATTTACTTTATGTTTGTGCCCTTGGTAAGATGGGCTTTGCTATTTTTATTGATGGTGATTTGGTGGTACTCTTGTGGAGCAAGTCTCTAAAGGTCGCTTTCGTTGGATATGTCGAAAATGACATGTATGTGTTGGACTTTTTGGGAAAAACCACTACAGGCCCGATGTGTCTTTTTGGAAAGGCCGACGCGGGCTGGCTATGGCATCGCCGACTAGCGCATGTCAATATGAGAACTTTGCAAAGTCTTCACAAGGGTGGCCACATTCTTGGACTAAAAGAAAATGTTTCCTTTTCCAAAGATCGTGTTTGTAGGGCTTGTGTTGAAGGGAAAATGCATGACTCTCCTCATCGACGGAAGAATATTATTTCATAAAATAGGATTTTGGAGCTCCTTCATGTGGATCTCTTTGGTCCTCCATCTCATGCAAGCCTCGGTGGGAAGAAATATTGCCTCGTAATTGTTGATGATTACTCAAGATATACATGGGTCTATTTCTTCAAGTTGAAGAGTGAGACTCAACATATGGTCATCGATTTTGCCAACGAGGTTCAACGTCAACACAATGTCCCTATTTTGGCAATTAGAAGTGATAACATCAAGAACTACACTCTGAATGAATTCCTAAGTGAAGAAGGGATTAGACACCAATATTCCGATGTGTACACCCCTCAACAAAATGGTGTAGTCGAGAGGAAGAACCAGAATTTAATGGATATGGCAAGATCTATGTTGGCTGAATTCAAGTCACCATATAATTTCTGGGATGAAGCAATTTCTACCGCATGCCACTCATCCAACCAGCTCTACCTCCGCAAAATTTTGGACAAGACACCTTATGAAATACTTACCGGTAATAAGCCAAACATCTCCTACTTCCGGGTATTTGGTTGTAAGTGCTTCTTTCTTATCAATGGAGTTCATCTATCTAAATTTGAGTCTAAGGCTTTAGAAGGCATTTTTGTTGGTTATGGTGCCGAATCCCACACTTATAGAGTCTACAATAAGCTCTCCAGAACTGTTGTAGAATCTTGTAGTGTGGTGTTCGAGGAAAATGATGGCTCCTGTGCGGGGCAAGTTGATGTTTGTGATGTAGATGTTGAAATACCCCAAGAAGCCATAAGAAGAATGGGCATGGGATTTTTCCGCCCCATTGAGGAACCCCTTGTGGCGGATCGGGAAGGACAATGCTCTACTCAAGTAGAGCCCTTGTTGACACAAGCTCAACATGCTCCAACTGTTGGAGAAACCTCTACACAAACACCTCAAACTGTTGAAGATCATCAATCAACTGCTCTAGAAATCTCTAGGTCGGATTATCCGGTGGACACCGGATTATCCAGCCAACCTTCCTCGACTGGCAGAAGTGATGGTACCAGTGAAAACATTGTAGAAGAATCGGCTGCTAACCCCAAGCCGTATTTTCCGGCTGACCCCGGACTATCCGGCCCCTCTCCAGTTCGAGCCAGAATCCTACAAGATAGCAAAGATGGACCAAGTTCTCCCAGGCCGGATTATCCGGCCACTCTCTCGGCCGAATTATCCGGCCCTGGAACTTCAGGTCTGCAGTAGCCTCCTGTTATGGCTGCTAATCAACATCAAGGGCAAGATTCTTCATCTCTTATTCCTGTTGATCAAGCTGGAGATCAAGTACAATCTAGTAATTCCAATGAAGACTCAAATGATGAAGATATTCCTCCAAGAAACAACAAGTTGATTGAACTTCGTCGCAAGACTCGTGCAGAGAGGAATCTTGAGTTAAGGGGCCACACACTTGACAAAGTTGTAGGTGATCTCAAACAGAGGGTGTCCACAAGAAGGGAGCTTGCAAGCTTCGGTGAGCATCAAGCTCACATATCCATGGTGGAACCCAAGAAAGTGTTTGAAGCCCATGAAGATCCGGACTGGGTTGCTGCTATGCATGAAGAGTTAAACAATTTTTAGCGCAACAAGGTCTGGAAATTAGTAGAGAAGCCCAAGGATTGCCGCAATGTTATCGGCACAAAGTGGATTTTTAAGAATAAGCAAGATGAGAATGGCATTGTTGTAAGTAACAAGGCATGACTCGTGGAACAAGGATATTCCCAAGTTGAGGGCATCGACTTCGACGAGACTTATGCTCTAGTGGCTCGTCTTGAGTCCATCTGTATCCTTCTTGCTTATGCTGCTCATAATAATTTTAAATTACAGCAAATGGACGTTAAGAGTTCATTATAGCAAATGGACGAATTTCTAAGTGAAGAAGGGATTAGACACCAATATTCCACTACGTACACCCCTCAACAAAATGGTGTAGCCGAGAGGAAGAACCGTACTTTAATGGATATGGCAAGATCTATGTTGGCTGAATTCAAGTCACCATATAATTTCTGGGCTGAAGCAATTTCTACCGCATGCCACTCATCCAACCGGCTCTACCTCCGCAAAATCTTGGACAAGACACCTTATGAAATACTTATCGGTAACAAGCCAAACATCTCCTACTTCCGGGTATTTTGTTGTAAGTGTTTCTTTCTTATCAAAGGAGTCCGTCTATCTAAATTCGAGTCTAAAGCTTTATAAGGCATTTTTGTTGGTTATGGTGCTGAATCCCACACTTATAGAGTCTACAATAAGCTCTCCGGAACTGTTGTAGAATCTTGTAGTGTGGTGTTCGAGGAAAATGATGGCTCCCGTGCGGAGCAAGTTGATGTTTGTGATGCAGATGTTGAAATACCCCAAGAAGCCATAAGAAGAATGGGCATGGGATTTTTCTGCCCCATTGAGGAACCCCTTGTGGCGGATCAGGAAGGACAATGCTCTACTCAAGTAGAGCCCTCATCGACACAAGCTCAACATGCTCCAACTATTGGAGAAACCTCTACACCAACACCTCAAACTACTGAAGCTCATCAATCAACTGCTCTAGAAAGCTCCAGGCCGGATTATCCGGTGGACACCAGATTATCCGGCCAACCTTCCTCGACTGGCAGAAGTGATGGTACCAGTGAAAACATTGTAGAAGAATCGGCTGCTAACCCCAGGCCGGATTTTCCAGCTGACCCCGGACTATCCGGCCCCTCTCCAGTTCGAGCCAAAATCCTACAACACAGCAAAGATGGACCAAGTTCTCCCAGGCCGGATTATCCGTCCACTCTCTCGGCCGGATTATCTGGCCCTAAAACTTCAGTTCTGTAGTAGCCTCCTATTATGGATGCTAATCAACATCAAGGGCAAGATTCTTCATCTCTTATTCCTGCTGATCAAGCTGGAGATCAAGGCCAAGCTAGTAATTCCAATGAAGACTCAAATGATGAAGATATTCCTCCAAGAAACAACAAGTTGATTGAACTTCGTTGCAAGACTCGTGCAGAGAGGAATCTTGAGTTAAGGGGCCACACACTTGACAAAGTTGTAGGTGATCTCAAACGGAGGGTGTCCACAAGAAGGGAGCTTGCAAGCTTCGGTGAGCATCAAGCTCACATATCCATGGTGGAACCCAAGAAAGTGTTTGAAGCCCATGAAGATCCGGACTAGGTCGCTGCTATGCATGAAGAGTTAAACAATTTTTAGCGCAACAAGGTCTGGAAATTAGTAGAGAAGCCCAAGGATTGCCGCAATGTTATCGGCAAAAAGTGGATTTTTAAGAATAAGCAAGATGAGAATGGCATTGTTGTAAGTAACAAGGCACGACTTGTGGAACAAGGCTATTCCCAAGTTGAGGGCATCGACTTTGGCGAGACTTATGCTCTAGTGGCTCGTCTTGAGTCCATTCATATCCTTCTTGCTTATGTTGCTCATAATAATTTTAAATTATAGTAAATGGACGTTAAGAGTGCTTTTCTTAATGGTCCTCTACATGAGTTGGTATATGTAAAGCAACCCTCGGGATTTGAGGATCCTAACTTTCCAAACCATATCTACAAACTCGATAAGGCACTCTATGGCCTTAAACAAGCCCCACGTGCGTGGTATGAGCACCTTAAAGAGCTTTTGCTAGACCGTGGCTTCGAAGTTGGGCAAATTGATCCCACTCTTTTTACTAAGAAGGTTAAGGGGGAGCTCTTCATATGCCAACTATATGTAGAAGACATTATCTTTGGCTCTACTAATAAAGCTTTTAATGATGAATTTTCAAAGCTTATGACTGACAGGTTTGAGATGTCTATGATGGGGGAGTTATGGTTCTTTCTTGGATTTGAGATCAAACAACTTAGAGAAGGAACCTTCATAAATCAAGCAAAATACATCCAAGACATGCTCAAGAGATTCAAGATGATGGATCTTAATGGCGTCGCCACTCCGATGCAAACTAAATGTCATCTTGAACTCAATCTCCATGGTAAAGATGTAGACCAAAAGGTATACCGGTCCATGATCGACTCTCTTATTTACCTCTGCGCATCTAGACCCGATATTGTGTTGAGTGTAGGTGTGTGTGTGCAAGGTATCAAGCAGCTCCTAAAGAAAGCCACATAGTGGCGGTAAAGAGAATCTTCCGATATTTGGTTCATTCCCCTAATTTTTGTCTATGGTATCCCAATGGCTCCAATTTCTATCTATGTGGCTATAATGATTCAGATTGGGCTAGTGATAAGGATGATAGGAAATCAACTTTTGGAGCTTGCCAATTCTTGGGAAGATCCTTGGTTTGTTGGTCTTCTAAAAAGCAGAATTGTATATCTCTCTCCACCACCGAGGCTAAATATGTGACTACTGCTAGTGCACGTACTCAATTATTATGGATGAGGCAAACTCTAACGGAATACGGTGTCAATTGTGACAAAGTGCCTCTTTTGTGTGATAATGAAAGTGCAATCAAAATTGCGTACAATCCAGTGCAGCACACAAGGACGAAGCATATTGAGATTCGGAATCATTTTATTCGGGACCATGTAGATCGAGGTGATATTGACCTATCTTTTGTGAGCACGAAGAATCAACTTGCTGATATTTTCACGAAGCCACTTGATGAAGCAAGGTTTTGTTACTTGAGGAATGAGCTAAATATCGTTGATTCAAGGAGCTTGTCTTGATTACCCATGCACCCACTCTTATATCTCCTCCTTATTTGGTTTAGGTGTGGGCATGGATATAGGGGGAGTGTGGTCCTAATTAATTGGGCTAACCCTCCCCCCATAATGCCGAAAGCAAGTAAATTCATTTCTCTTAATATCATTATGTGATATGTGAGTTTATTGATGAGTATTGGTCATGAACCCAAGATATATCTTCGCGGTGTCATACCATGCACTCCAACAAGGTGGCCTCGGCCACCGCCCTCTTCCGTGAGAAGAGTTGGTTCTATGTGCATCTTGATGGTTTTTCTTGCTCATCTCTTGTTTTTATGGAAACCACACTCAAAGTTGGCTTTTATTTGATTTGGATCAAATCGCTCTTCTCTCTTTTTTGCATTTCGATGCCAAAGGGGGAGAAGTAGTTATATCTAGGTCTTCGTGGATTTGCATGGGTTGGGCACAAGCATTTGCACTTTATCGTTTCGGTCTTTATCTCGCCTGTGCCCATTTAGCGTTGAACTTTTATTTGTGATTTGCTTTGTATGAGATTATGTTTATGTGTGGCTCTAGAACTATCTCATGGATTATTCTCTCATGACTATGGATCTATCGTATTGGCTATATTGGTTATCTATCTCTCGTGGAAGGCGTTTATAATGGTTATCACATTGGCTATTCATATACTATATTGAGGACGCCTCTCTCACGGTGGTATGATATCTTTTTGAGCTAGCCCATCATTTATGTGTTGATTCTGTTCCAATGAAATAGACTTGTACCTACTTGTGTGCATTTGTATTCAAATGCAAATTTTTATTATGCACACATTGAGGGGGAGTATTTTTCATTCGTTAAAATGATGTTGTTATTAGGGCTATCTTGCAAATCCTAGTATTGTCATCTAACACCAAAAAGGGGGAGATTGAAAGAACATCTCATGATCTCTTGTGTTTTGTGTGTTAGATAACAATACCATGGAGTTTATCATGTGTGCTAAGTGCTGCAGGTAAGAGAACTTGTTGTTGGGGGGCCGGATTATCCGCCCCTATCAAGGGCCGGATAATCTGGCTTGACCCTCTTGGCCAGAGTTAGTCGCGTGTAAGCTTCTATCTAGGGGCAGATTTTCCCCCGGACAGTCCGTGGCTGGGGCGGAATTCCCCCCAGCCGGATAATCCATCCTTCTCTTGGGCCGGATAATCTGGCCCCCAAGGGAAGTGGCCAAAGGAAGATCGGCGCGAGCTTCTGTCTGGGGGTGGATTTTCCCCCGGACAATCCGTGGCTGGGGCGGATTTTTCCCCAGGCAGATAATCCGGCCATTCTCTTGGGCCGGATAATCCGGCCCCCAGGAGAAGTTACCAAGGATGGCTCGGCGCGACCTTCTATTCGGGGGCGGATTTTCCCACGGATAATCGGAGTCTGGGACAGAGTTTTCCCCAGGCCGGATAATCCGGCCCTCACTTAGGCCAGATAATCCGGCCCTAGAATACTCCAACAGCTCCATCTGGATAGGGGTATAAAAGCCCCAATCACCCCTCCTATCAGATCTCTTGATTCATTCGAAAAAGTTCAAGTCTGTTGCAAAAGCTCTCGTTCAAGATCTCCCACTTCAACCACTCGAAGGCTTCGATCTTTGGGGGAATTGAAGGAGGAGACTTCATTCATCGTCATCATGAATCAAGCGCTTCAACTCCTCTCCATTCACTTGGAGAATTCCCGATCTAGTATTCTTGTTAATATCTAGATCTTGTGTTTCGATATTGATAACATTGTTCTTGTGGCAGCTTGTTGTCATTACGGGAGCCTCCAATTCGGTTGTGGAATTGTGCCCTGCTAGTTGTGTAAAGTCGTTGGTTCCCGTCTCGAAGGGTTCCAATAGTGGAAAGGTGGATCAGGCCTTTGGTGGCGACATCCATCGGAGAACAGGGTGAGGCCTATTGTGGCATGGTGGTCTTAGTACCGCCCACCCCTCCAACACAGATGTACTTCCCTTAACAAGGAAGGAACTGCGGTAAAACAAATCCTGTGTCTCCGCGTGCTCCACTACGGTTTCCTCGTTCCTCACTCTTACTCGCCTTTACTCGCTAGTAGTTAGGTTTGCATATAGGGTAATTCTACATAGTCTTTAAAATTTGAAGTAGCACCTATTCACCCCCCCCCCCCCTCTAGGTTCCCATACGATCCATTTCAGCCGTATGTCGAGCATGGAACCAGTCTCGCGTAGGATTACATGTAAGGTCGGTCTGGGCCGCTTCATCTCACAGTACTGCGATATAAAAAAATACACGTGGGAAGGTAACAACTAAGGTGTCAATGCCCAAACTTTCATGTGTCTGTCCATACTAGCATATTAACCATAGACCTAGGCTCTAATACCATTGTAGGGTTTCCGTAGTAGATAAAAAAATTAACTACGTGGAACACCCTGAATGCCCAAGGATATATCTAGAAGTAATGCAGTAACGGAGGAAGATAGCGGTAACGTACCCTTGAAGACCGAGAGAGCATTACGCTCATGCAGGAGCGTTGATGATGTACTCGTACACGCTCGACCTCAAGGTCGCGAAGCTCCTCACACGTCACCCCTTGTCCAGGTCCTTGTACGATGGCTCGGAAGCTTCAATAGCCCCACCGAGTTATAATATGCATATGATGCAATGCGACGACTCCTGAACTCCTTGATCCGTGTTGGGGTTGTGGAAGTAGACCTCCTGTCGGAATCCCTGCAACACAATAGCGTGACGTAGATGCATTGACTTTTTGCGGACAGTCCTTTCCCTGGGACCGTGCCACGACAAAGTCAACTAGAGAGAGAGAGGGGAGTATTCCAACCAAAGGTAATAACTCAATTACTGTGTGTTTTCATCCTCCAATGGGCACCCCTTTATATAGGGGAAGGGAGGTGTGCCCTCCCCTTTAGGTGCCCCATGTGGGACTAAATAATAAAGGAAAAAAGAGGCAAAACAAGTGCCACAGCCGGCTGGGCCAAAAGGCCTGACCAGCTGTGTAGCCAGGCAGCCACAATGACCAGTGGGGTCGGCGGGTCGGCCTCGCGGCAGCCATAGCAACCATAGCCAGCGCAGCAACAGCTAGGCGACCCTACATGGGCCGTCATGTGTGTGCAGCCCGTCACAGCGGCCATCGATGGCCCAGCGAGGCCAGCCCGGGTAGGTTGGCTTGCCCCGGCGCTGCCCGCCAGCCAGCTCCCCGCGAGCTCCTCTTGGGACCGGTCGAGCTGGCCTGGCAGCGTCGGTCTCCAGCAGGTGCCTGCGTTGTGCGACGCGCACCATTTCCCGCCCACGCGCGTGGGCTGGTCAAACCAGCCCTTTTAGCTATTTTATTTTGCCTTTTTCCTATGGGTTTTTCCTAGGCCAATTTCCTCTAGGATTTGGCTTAATGACAAAGTCACTTTATAAATATGAATTTAAATATTTATTTAGTATATGTTAATTCATAATTAACATATAATAAATACATATTGTAAATTGACATTTATCCAAAACTCCTTTCGGCCTTTTCCTTCCCTTCTTTCTTCGAACGACTTCGGATCTCTCCAGAACGATTCCGATTTCTCGCTCTCTTCTGTGATTCCTTCTCGCAGGAGGATCTCCAATCGTCGTATCGCCCTTAAGCATGTTTCCCTATGGTTCGGGAATGCTATAGACATGATCCATATCAATGATCAACAGAGGGACCGGGATGCCCATGTTGACCCCTATGCACTCCACGAATCTCCATCGTGTCGAACCTGAAACGATATATCCAATTCCCATGTTCGCGATACAAGACTTATTCAAGATTTGATCATCGATATCACGATACCTTGTTCAATCTTGTTTCCAACAAGTATTGTTTTACTCATTCCCATGAAATACCATCCCCATGACCTAGTCATGTGTTGCGCAACATAGATGTAATTCACCGAGTGTGCCCACTTGTATCTTCCCGTCACACAGGAGAACAATTCCTGATATTTAAGCATATTGCCTCTACATGCTCCTTCGAATACCCAACATGTACCTTTATGATCACCATGTAACGAGATGATGGTTGATACAGTCAAAGCATCCTCTGGTAACAGTGATTGATATGATCTCATGGTCTAAGGATTAGGACAATATATTTTTTACAATTACAACTTGAACTAAGTGACATGATCGTGTTGCAACAATCATTGGTGGGAAGTGTCCATCATATCATTCCAGATGATATAACTTTATTGTCAGTGACTTTTGTTTAGCCCATGATCATTGTCTGCCCAATGAACTAGTTGAATAGAGGCTACTAGGGACCTAGGTTTGTTTGTATACCACACTTGTATCAATGTTTCCGCTTGATACAATTATAGCATGATATAAAACTATTATGAATTAATGAGATATGACAATAATACCCTTTTATTATTTGCCTCTAAGGCACATCTCCTTCAAATAGCAATGATAATGATGATAGTGATGATGACATTGATGAGGATACAAGTGCTCTCGTGCTTGAGTTGACTTTTTTGTGTACCTCTCTTCGTGGTAATACTAAGTTCATTGCTTGTCTCAAACACATTATGGATACCATAACTAAACAAAATAAAACCATAGAGGAGTTGGATTTCCAACTTGATGATGGAAGTCGGAGATTCAATCTCCTTAAGCAAGAGCTTGCCGAGGAGAAGCACACCAATTGTCTCCTCAAACAAAAAATTGTATCTTATAAGCTTGAAAAATAAAAATCCATTAATGATTCTTGTGTTACTAACTCTACTTCTTACGAAGCATCTACCCTGAAGGAGAATGTTGAGTTAAGAGCTTAACTTGAGTTGCTAACTGGCAATTATAGGAAATTGTAAGAAAGTCATGAAAAGCTCTCGAGCTCTCATAATGATCTTCTAATCTCCCATGATGGGCTAAAGTTAGCTCGTGAGGCAATTATTACTGGTAACATCTTGTGAGTCTCTTTTGAACATTAGCACAACTTCTACTCAAAATGCTATTTTCCATGTGCTAGTCCTAGTGATCCTTCTAGTCATACTATTGATAAACCTTGTGTTCAATTACTTGTTTTGCCTTGTTTCTCTATCAATGAAGCTTCTACTTCCTTTGGTACCTATATTTCTACTAACCATGTATAGTAAATCAAACATCTCAAGGCCTAAGTCACTTCTTTGAAGAAAGACTTGGAAAAGAGTCATGAAGGGAAATCCACACTTGATAATATTTTGAGTGTGAAAAAATCCCCTAATGATAAAAGTGGACTTGGATTTAACTCCAATAACAAGAACAAGTCCAAGATCAACAATAAGAAGGGCCAATACTAAGTCAAGAATTTAGCCAAGATTATTTGCTTCAAGTGCAAGGTTGAAGGACATCATGTAAGATCTTGTCCATTAAATAAATAGCACTTGACTGAGAAGCAACAAGGGAAGCGGCCACAAGTTCAAGGCAATATCAATCTCAACCTAAAGTTGAATCTAGGCCACTTCCCAAGAAGAATCAAGATAAGGCTCCCCAAGCCAAGAAATTAATGAAGAAGAGAAAGGGGAGCACTTGTTGGTACATATGTCGTGAGAAGAGACACTTTGCCTCTCCATGTTTAAACGGTACCTTATCTAACCCTATCATTGTTGATGATGATTATTCTCTTGGGAAGGATAAGGATGGCAATGTGTTTGCCAAGTTTGTTGGAACTCAAGAGTGGTGTCAAGAAAAGAACCATTTGGGTTGCTAAGCCTATTGTGACTAACCTCTTAGGACCCAACTTGGTTGGGGACCAACAATCTCAAACTTGATCAATAGGTGTTTGTGGAGGGAATTGGAGACTTGGCTAACTCATGAAGAATTAAGGGATCTTTGTATATTATATTTGATCAAGACAATTCATAAGGATTATCATCTCCCTATCATATATACAATGCGCCTCTTTGCGGTAACTTGAACTTAACTCCTTTATATTGTAAGTTACTTACCCATTTACATGTTTTGGTTTTGTACCAAGTATGTGTTTGTTTTTTGTGTGCCTTATGCTTGCTTATTTTGTGTTTTCAAGTATGCCTCAGTGTTTGGCACATCATTTACTAGTGTGTTTTGTTTTGAGCCTCTAATGCATCTTGATGGTATCTTTTTTGGTCTTTGCGAGTGACTAATGGAACATCCCATTTTGGGGGAGTGATATGTCTTGCGCATCTCTCAAACCTTAAAATGTGTTCATGAGTACTACCACTTAGTATTGACATTGCAAGATTATCTAGTCACTATGTGGTGTGTCATACTCATGATAATATCAAATTCTAAATGTCCATTAGTTATCTCTAGTTGAGATTTATTTGCCTCTTGTTGAGAAGAAATGGACATCACTTTATGGCGGAGTAATGTGATTTTGCATATCACAATCTTGGGAAATGTGAACATATAAGGTAGTACTACTTAGAGTTGATATTGTTAATTATCTTCTTTCTAGGTGGCATGTTAGCTCAAACAAGATCCTATTTCGTTCGAAACTTTTAATGCTCATCCTTTTGGTCTTTGTTTGAGTAAGAAATTATTAGTGTGGCATTTCTCAAATATATATCTCTATATATTATTAGGGAGAATGTTCGATTCAAGTTATTCTAATCATTGCCTTGCATGATTGTGTGACTAGTTGAAACTATCAAGGATCTCTATCTTTGCATAGTTTTTAGTATTTATATTATTTATTTTTATCCTATGCCTTTTATTGTGAAGTTGATCTTTAAATATCCTTTTAACATACCAACGTAAATTAATTCCAATGCATTCATTGTCTATGACAATTGATATGCATGTCTGTGGTGGCATTTGTAAATCATCTTCACCTTGGATTTTGCTTCTTATTGCCTTATTTATTTCCAAGAAATTTGTTGCGGCTCCTATTGTCTTTCTTGCATTTTTGAAAATCTCTTTGATTATGTGTTTTTGATTATTATCAAATGTTTTTTAGTGGAAGACAAACATTCTCTTCTCGGTACTTTGTGCCATTGTGAAAAATGTTAAGAGTTTGGTTTATTTGTTTAAACCTTGCTCTTTTGAGAGTTTGTTATCTCATTCTTTATTCTATGTTTTATTTGCTTGAATGAGATAAATCTTTTAGCATTTGTGTTTTTAATCCATCGTCTATGCTCAATGGTTCTTGCTTAGTTAATTTGTTGAACTATGATGAACAAATCTTGGGTTGATTTGATTCTTTGGTATAGTTTGGACACCAAATGTGTTTTGTCACACCTTGTATGCCTTCTTGAATTTTTTGGTGTTTTGTCCAAATTATATCTTCTTTGGATCTTGAAAGTCTCGTGCATGAATGTTTACTAAATGTATATCTTATATCATATTTTTTTTCTTTGATCCAATATATAGGGTATACTCCATCAAATCCTTAATGGCTAAGATGTGCATGAAATTCAAATTTCACCTCTAAATACGCACATAGTTGTATGGAGCGTGTCTTATGTATTTTGGTTAGTATAACCACTTTGGACCGATTAAGTTTGGGGACCAAGATGTACTTGAATGTTGTTTTAGGTACATTGGATATGCAATGGAGGCTTGTCTCATCTATAAGGAATGTATTGTCACCACACGATATTGGAGCCAAGCTAGGATGTTCTAAGAATTCTTATCTACTACATTATACCATTGCTATCTCGGTAATAAGTATATTATCCATGCATAGTATTCTTCCATCCAATCTCTTGTAGGTTGCATCTTGGCATGGATTTCTTTGTTTGTAAATGTTGTGGTTCTTGCAAGGATCTTTGAAAGACATCTCTATCCTTATTGCTTATGTGAGTAATTTGAGATGATGCATATAATGGGGAGTATATAAAATCAAGTTCATGATTCACCAATCCCAAATATGCCTTCAAACAATTTATTGCATATCAATTCCTCAAGGTGCTCTCTGTGCAACATTGTTGAAATTGCAAAGAATCCTTCCTTTTGATACATGTTGCCTTTCTCAAAATATCCCATCTAGCATTAGTTCCCTTAGTGTTAGTTGTGATGTTTTCGAGGTTTTATTTTTCCTTGTTGAAGTTCATTGATATAGCATAAGAGAGAAAATGGAGCCATGTGCTATATATGCGCTTATGCAAAAATATCCTTTCTGGTATATCTTATGACTTCCTCTTGGCTATCATGTATTCTTATTTTTATTAACCTATTGTGTGTGGATGTTTCTTTGTGGATTATTCTCATGTTTTGTCCACTTAGAAGCTTATATACATGAGAGTGTTAATCTCTCACCTTGATATCCTCGCTCTTTGCCGACCATCTTTCTTACCCTCTTGGTTTTTAATGGTACCATAAGGTCTTGATTTATGAGTTCTCGGTTTAATTTGATTACATATTCATGCACTCATATCTCATATTTGTTTTCTTTTGGACTTAAGCTTGTCTTGACAAGTGAAATGACAAATGGCACACCTAGAGGGGGGTGAATAGGAGTTTTAAAATTATTACGGTTTAGGCTCTAATAAATGCGGAATAAAACTAGCGTTTAATTTATCAAGCCAAAACCTATATACACTAGGTTCACTAAGTGCACCAACAACCTATGCTAAGCAAGACAAGCAACAAGGTGATATCAAGATATAATACTTCAAGCACGATGGATAGCCCAATGTAAATTACATAAGTAAAGGGCTTGGTTGAGAGATAACCGATGGATGCGGAGACGATGAATTTTATCTCAAAGTTCACTTCCAAAGAAGCTACATCTCCGTTGGAGAGGTGTGATGGCGTAATACTCTCCGAACGCCACAAATGGATCACCTTGAGGTGTGGTGGCTTGATGATCACCCAACGCCACAGAAGGCCTCACCCCAAAATGCGAAGGCACGCAACTCACTGACACCACAAAAGGCTCACCCTATTCTCCCGAGTGTGCACCATAAAGGCGGGCACTCGATCCACTATAGGACACTTGAGGGCAGTCACCGAACCCGTACAAGGCTTGGGGCAATCTCCACAACTCAATTGGAGGGCTCCCAAAAAAACCACAAAGTCCACAAGCTTGAGGAATATCCACAACTCAATTGGAGGCCCCAAGAACTCACTACAACTCCACACAACCGTCTAGGGTTCCAAGGACCCAAGAGAAACAAGCCCAAGAGCTTGAACTTGCCAAATCTCCAAGGAGAACTCAAACATATGCACCAAATGCAAGAGGCAAGTCCTTCACTCTCAAATTCCACCAAAGATACAAAGGGAATAAGAGAGGAAGAACACAAGAGGAGAAAACAAATCTCTACAAGAGCTAGATCCCAAGGATTCCTTCACAAAGAAGGGATTTGGTTTGGTAGGGTTGTAGATCTAGATATCCTCTCTCAAATCCCTCAAAAAGATCCAAGAATCAAAGGAAGGGGAAGGGAAGAGGACAAGCTCTTAAAGGTCAATAATGGAAGAGAGAAAGAGAAAGCCAAAAACCAAGAAAAAATCTTGTGCCAACGAAGGGGAAGAGGAGCCCCTTTTAAAGGGCTCCCATATCTGACCGTTTGGGATATTTATGACCCTGGCCGATACTACCGGTGGGTGGGTGGTACTACCACTAGCACCCGTCCAACGGTCAAAACAGTGCGACGTGAAAGAGAGAAATGAACTTGGTCGATACTACTGTCGGTGCATCGGTACTACCGGCAGGGACAGTACTACTAGCGCGGACGGTACTACCGCCTTTACTTCCGATCAAAGTTGCGTCAAATAGCACACAACATACAAAGAGGTTACTGAACTGAAACCAGGCTGAGTGGAAGTAGCCCGGTACTTCACCCGGTACTACCGGGAAACAACATGCCCTAGCGGTACTACCAGTGGTGCGCCGGAACTTCTGCCCATTGAAACTTCAGAATCAAAACTATAATAATTTTCACATCCGAACTCCAAACGAGATGAATTTTTTGTTGTTGGAAATATAACAACTAGTAGAATCTGAAATATTGGATACCACCTGGAGAGAAAATATCATGTATATATATATATGCGAGATATATCCCAAGATGTGGAGCCGGAAAACCTGTAAGATCAAAAAAGCAATAAGATGTTTCAGGGAAATCCATTTTTGATGAACTAGAGCTTGTTATAAAGAAAACCACAATCTCTAGATCTTCACATGGACAAGATCCAAATAACAACCAATAAATATGATGCAAGAATGCAAGGGTATGAGCTCTCTCCAAAATATGCAATCGAGTCACCCACTCGAGAGCCTCTCTTGATAGTAAGGCTATTTACCCTAAACCCACTCTCCCAACTAAGAGACCGGTAAAATAGAAATCCTATCAAGATCATACCTTTGCCTTGAGAATTCCACTTGAGCTTGATGTATACGATCTTGTCTCCTTCAAGATGGAACACATTTCTTGATTGCACTTGCTCGCGCTTTTCTTGATGAAGATTTGTGACTTGCTCCCCCATACTCCATGGGGAAACCTCTTCTTTGAACTTGTCTTCATCACTCCATGATCACCAAGGATGGCAAGCCTAAAGCATGAGATCCTCTAGAGATGGCGCATCTTGAGCTTGCAGTTCTTGATTCCTTCTTGAGTGTTGATTCATCTTGATTCAACTCTTTTCACTTATCTTGATCAACCTTCAATCTTCTTCTTTCTTCATAATTCCAATGGGCACAAATCCCTTGGACATTTTTTTATCTCCTTCTTCATGTCTTCATCTTTAAACCTTGATACCAACACATGGCCCACACAATGCCAACGGACAAATCCTGCAAGTGAGACTCAATTTACACATTAGTCCATAGAGATTGTCATTAATTACCAAAACCACACATTAGGGCACACATTCACTTTCAACAAGTGTATTGATTTATTTATATACTCTTTGTATCTTGGTTATATTTTAAATGATATAGAGGGGGTGAGGATTCCATGTTTGTGCATATAGTATTCAAATGCAACAATTATAATTTATGCATGAACCTATTTTTCCATTTTATTCTTTGTATCTTTTGATTGCTTGCTTCATCTGCTGAAGTCAGTTCACCTTGTTATCTCTTTGGCAATCTTTGATCCTCAATATAGTGTGATCTTCTCCAAGTATTCATTATTGGATATGTGCATTTGATTTCACTCATATTATGAGAAATGGACACCTTGGGGAGGAACTCGTACTATATTGGCCTTCTAACTTTAATATCCATTTTGGCGCTTGTTGTCAATGGGGGAGAAGTTTAGAGGGTTTAAGGGAAATGGTTTGATACTTAAGATTGGTTTGTTCTTAAGTGTTTGGCTTTCACGCATTTCATCTTTATTATGTTTTGCATGTTTGAATATATATTGTAAACTCTCTCGAAGGTTATGCTTTGCAATGTATGCAATGATATCCAAGTTTATCACACGTGCATATATTGTGGAGGAGTTTTCTCTGTATATGGTGGTTCTACTCACATCTCTTGCATTAGTTATAGTTTATGTGAGTAGAATCGGTTTTTATGTGGGCTAGTATCTTTGTGTTACTTAACCATATCAAATAAAACCGCTTGTATACAACTTATTCTTGGATAAGTTGTGTACTTGTTTATAAAATTCATTATATAAACCCTTTTATTGTGACTGTCATCAATTACCAAAATGGGGGGATTGTAAGGGTAATTTCCCCTATGTGTGGTTTTAGTGATTAATGACAATCCCTATGGACTAATGTTTTCATTGAGTTTTATATGTAGGAATATTCCATAGGTCATGCTTGTAGTCCATGTGTTGGATTCAAGTACAGATGCCATGAAGATAAAGATATACATTGAGTATTGGCATCAAGATCATCGAGTTGAAAAGAAGAATATGATATGGTCAAGATCTTGAGGGTTTTATCTCAATAGAAGAACTCAAGATATGGCTCTAAGTCGGTGTCATGATAGCCTCATGAGTTGAGCTATGGTTTACTAAAGGTTTAGACCACGCAATCAAATGAAGAGTTCTTTATGTACCTCAAGATATTGAGATAGAGTATGAGAAGATACTTGGTTGACCAATACAAAGAGTGAAGAGTGAATTCAAGTTGGTCAACACACGAAGCTACAGAATATACCACATGGATCTTGTGGCATGGTAAGCATTGTTAATTATGTTTCATGAACTAACCCATTATATATGTGCCTTTGCGTTTTCTATATGGGCTAGGTATATTTCCATGGGCATGTATGAAAAGTGAAGATTTCACATAGCCCATGAGAGGATGACATCAACTGGTGATCGTCATCAAGGTTGAGACATGCAAGTTCAATATAAGCATCTCAACAAGATCATATGATTGAAGCTTGTTGTCCATATTGGTGATAATGGACATGTGAAGATGTGCCTTAATGATGCTATCCCATAGTGGTGTATGGGGGAGCAAATTATGAGTCTTCACCTAGCAACAATGATGAAGTGATGCATTCCATCTTGAATGGAGATTGAAGTGTTGTCATCAAGATCAAGTGGGATGCGCAAGGAAAAGGTATGGCCTTGCTAGGTTTTCTTTTTACCGGTCTCATGGTGGTTGTTGGGAGACCGGGTTATAGGATAGATAGTTGCACTATCAAGAGGGGCTTTCGGTTGGGTAACTTGATCACATCGTCTTAGGGAGCTCAAACCTTTGCATACTTTGTTTCTCCCTATTTTGTTGCTTCTTGGTGTTTCTCTGTGTGAGTCTCTTGAGCTTGTTGATAGCTCTTCAACAAGCCCAAGTTTATTAAAAACAGAATTCGTTTGGATCTTCTATTGTGTTTTCGAGTTTTGAGGTTTTACCGGTTCTTCTTTGGGGAGGTTTCATACCTCGCTTATTTGGTTCTTTATCTCTTTCCATTTCTTGGGTTTTCTACTCTCTCATATATAGATCATGTTCTTAGATTTTCAAAAAGCCCAAGTTTGCTAAAATCCGAGTTCACACGTAAAAGTTATCGCCGTTTACGTCCGGCCTATTTTTGTTCCGGTTGGAATTTTGGCGGCGCTGGAACTAGCGCCAAAAATTTCCGGTGATCGTCGTAAATTTGATTAATATGCTGTTTCAGCGAAAACCGGATTTTTTTGTCAACCTGAAATTTCTGGCGCCAGATTCGGTGGGACCGGTTTTCCAACCGGAACGTGTCCGACCAACTCGTTTTGACCCCAATGATCATCCCCTTGAAAGGGGTATAAAAAGGGGCTTCTTCCCCAAAGTTCTAGGGTTCTTGAGCACATTTTTTACCTCCATTGTTGACCCCTTTGAGCTTGCTTCATGTCTCTTCCCTCATATGATTCTTGTATCTTTTTGAGGGATTTGGAAGAGGAGATCTAGATCTATAATCTCCACCAATCAATTCCTCCTCTAAGTGAGGGGAACCCATTGGATCCAGATCTTGAAGTCATTGGTTGATTTTCACCATTGTTATTCCCCCTCTAATTCCTCCCTAGCACTTGTTTCTTTTGTGGGATTTGAGAGTGCAGGATTTGAGCACCCTTGGTGTTCTTACTTTGCATGCTTGCATAAGTGTTGAGATCTCCATTATAATTTGTTCTAGTGAGAGACCGTGAGCTTGTTACTCTTGGAGGGTGACCTCTTAGTTGTCTTGGCAGTTGGTGCCGTGGTGTCCTTTTCTTGGAAGATTGTGAAGAGACCTAGGCTTCTCCTTCGTGGAGCTTGTGAAGTTGTTGTGGAGTTTGCCATCTCTGGAATGCAGGAAAAGTTAGCCATAAGGAAAGGGCCTATTTCTTCGTGGGATAGACTAGGAGAAGAGAATGGGCCTTCGTGGCATTGGAAAATCCTTCGTGGAATCGCACACCTCTCTAACGTGACGTAACTTACTTGTAAGAGAACACGGAAATATATATTCATCTCTGTGTGCCTCGGTTATCTCTATATCCGAGTTTACTTTCCTTGTGATAGCCATCGAGGTTGAAGTAATTATATCTTGTGCTATCTTGCTTAGCTTAATTTGTTGGTGGTGCACTTGGTTGAGCCTAATATATTTAGGTTTTATGCTTGTAAAATAAACTTTATTTTAATTCCACATTCTATCAAGCTAAAATCATAATAGTTTTAAAATTGCATATTCACCCCCTAGGTGACATCTCTATCCTTTCAGATGGGTTTATAACTAAGGCTAATGGCTATGCCTTGGACAAATATGATGTGTCCTGTTCGGGTGAATGTCTTCCAGTATATGTAGCCATCGGCGGCGTAAGAGTCTTCCTTAGTCACGACAGGTCTTCATCTTGCCTTGCACGTTAAATTGATCTTAAAGATCTTCCTTAGATGTACGTCTGATCTTCAGGATCCTCTAGAGAGCCGCCTTGCAGCCCGATAGGTCAGGTTGATTGAGAGCTTCAGGATGTGGGTCTCCAGGTCGCTAACATTAGGGTCTTCGTGGGAAGAAATGTGGACCATGCTTATGTAAAGTACGGGGGATTTTCATGGATTTCCGTCAGTGACACTAACCATCTAGTCTCCACTTATTTTTCAAATCCTGGACGGCCAGAGTACAGGTCACGAGTCCCTATATATCCTACTTGGCCTCTGTATTTCTCTATACAATACTAAACTTAATTATATTTCTGCGAACCGAACTGAACTCTGGTGATTAGGCTCCTTGTGGTAGAACCAGCCTATCCAGATTCAAATCCTAGACTTGGCATGGGTGTTCGTATTTACTTGGATTTATTCTAAGATCTAATAGTGTTGTTCTTTCGGTGATAGGTGACGTGTTCGTCAACAACGAGACGTTCATGATGACTTTGTCAACCTTAGGGTATACGGGCTCCGTCTCTCATCTCTCGAAGGTGCTCAGAGTAATGTGTGTACGGTATGATTGTACTGTGTCTCTAAAAAAAATCTTAACTCCGGTTCAGCTATTGACTGATGACCAAGTGGTTGGATTGGTGAACCAATGAACCAACAACCTGTCTGAACCTGTGGATGTAAATGTAGTGTTTTAAAGTTCAATTTCCCACCTCTTTGTGGGGAATGTCTTTGCCACTATTTTATCCTAAAATTGTGAGTACCAAAAAATACTTCTAAATGTCATTAACATAAATGCAAAAAAGGTTGTGGCACACACACAATTCTGGGTTAAAGTTCTGTCAAAAAAACTGGGTTGACGTAAGAGACATTGACATGGGGTGACTATTAGACTATAAATTGGCACAGAATTTGGTGAACCCACATCATGTTCAATATGCACAAGTTATTCCTAGGGAAAATTATTTTATTTTAGGATATATAAATTGGCATGGAATTTGGTGAACACACATCATGTTCAACATTCACAAGTTATTCCAATGGAGGAGGCACGATTGCCCAAGGCCGCAAGCACTCCGCTTGGTGAATCTCACCATCCTCAATGGAGGAGGCACGATTGCCCGCAAGCACTCCGCTTGGTGCTGACTGCCGTTACTTTGTCTGGGTGATGACCGGCTACTATTCCTTCTGCAGTGGCTGTTCTCAACGTTCTTTTGCTTTACAGTTATGAAAATGTCACAAAGCCACAGCTAACAATGTTGTTTGAACACTCAAATCTTGCTGTGTCTAAACTTACTACAACACAAACTCATGGGTACATACATTGAAATGACAACACCACTTTACCTTTATTTTCTTAATTTAGGTTTGGTTGTAGCAAGGATGACAGACATGGCAACACTTATACAACATGTAAGTTCTGCGACACTGAATGCAAAGAACTTGTCCAGGGCACAGTATACAACGGACAACAATCCATGCAAAACACATCTCATCCAGATTTTACAGTTCTCAACAGATCGATCAATAAATATATCAAAAAATGTCAATAAAACAAATGATCTCATGTGCATCTTTCACCTCTCTTTAAGCTGCTCTTAAAGCTTCCACCTGGTTTAAATTGGGGTGACCAACGAAAACCAGTACCAATGCACTTTGCTTGACTCAATTTTTCTTGGGTTCCGAGCTTTCCTTCTGGTAGCCTTCAAGAATTGTGTTGCAGGTGTTCATGGCACGGGCATCTAGTAGGCTGTGGTTCCAGAGTTTTATCATAAGAAAACGCCAGCACCTGTTCACCCAGGGATTAAATTGCATGTCAAATAAACAACTGTGCATGAAAGATCTGCACAAAAGGTGCCTCCATAGGCAGTGCAGGCAACCACAAAGTATTAAGCAATTATAAAAGAACTAAAACTCAGCAACCCACCATAGTAGAGGAGTGTTCTGTACAAGTTGCTGTCCATGAAGCCGGGAGAATGCCTCGCAGGCCCAAGGAATATGGCCATCCGCTAGGACCCTGTAATTTAGCATTTAGTAAGGGAAAGGTTCAACAGGTATCTCTGCATCTCCACAATCTACTATGCAGGTCGAAAATCACATAGGATGCCACAAATATCATCAAAATAGAAAATTTTGCAATCTACTCTCTAGGACAAATGTTCTATATGATGGTTACCCATATAGTCGAATAAATTTGAATCGATCTTGTTTTGGAACTACTTGGATCTTGCTGTGGCAAGAACACAATAAAATGGAATGGAAATGGTCAATGGAGTATCATGTTGTGCAGGAATAAAAAAATGCAGATAAACAAAACAAAATGCTAGACATTGAAGAAAAACATGCTCGGCCCATAACAAAACAGCCCTTTGAAAATCTAAAAAGTGAAAAGAATTGTGAATATTAATGTGTGTCATGCAAGACAGACACAATGACACCCTTATATTTGGAAACATCTCCAACTTAACACATATCCCAAAACATGTTTTGAAACAATATACTCCATCCGTCCCAAAATAAGTGACTTGGGTTTGTCTAGATTCGCATGTATCATCTGTATACTAAAACGTGTCTAGATACATCCAAATTTAGACAAACCAAAGTCACTTATTTTTTGACGGAGGGAGTATATATGCATAAAAAAATACTGAGGTGTGGTACTTCAATTTTTCAAATCCGAAAGTTGACTACAACTGAGATTAGAGAAAGAGATTTCCAGTTCGGGATTCGACTTTTGAATGTGAAATCACATTGCTTGAAGTTGGAATAATGCTGACCTTTGTTTCCGAACAAATGAGTTCCACATATGCATAATAAGCTTCTCATCTTTTGTGACGTCGACAAAATCATCAAGCATCTTCAACCCAGGAAAGATAATAACTTCAAAATTAGAGAATGTCTGGAACAACTTATTAGAGAGAGACTGACTTGAGCTCAAGTGTTGGCAACAGCGTACATATACAATATTGTTTCTGAGAAAAAATGTTATTAATAGCTTACCCGCCTATCTTCAAAGTCAGCAATGTCATCATCCACTTCATCTTCACTATCACGGTCTGAGAAAACTTGTTCCACTGCCATCGGCTACAGGAGAAGTAAATGCAGCCAAGCTAGATTTCAATTGCAGGCATAAATTTGTAGATACAATGAAGTCATAATAACAAAAAAAAAACTAACACTAAAAATCCAATAAAACAAAATAAGTAGGTACATTGCAATAACCGGGTGACAATCATCTGCAGAAAAATTTATCAAGACAATGAAGACCGGAGGAATGGAAACAAGTATAAAATAAATCTACAAGAGTGGCATAGTCTTGTATTTGTATAAAATATATATGCAAGCTCTTCGAGCTCATTATATTTTAATTCAAGAGCTAACCAGGAAACAAAACTTGGCATTTTAGAGCTCTACTAGAAATCAGCATCGTCGAAAAAATAAGGATTAGTAGTTCTTTTTTGAAATCGATTTCGAAAAAGAAAGGATTCAGTCTCATACATACACGAGGAAGATAATAAAAAAAAGAAAGAAGACGAGTTTACGCAATCATGTTAATGGATTGATTAGATGCTATTGGAGACTTGGGAGTAATCAGATTCTAGGGAAAGGAAGCTTAGAATTTGGTAGCAGGATTTCGATGTGGCACAAAGTATGTAATTATCACAAAACCATAACAATGCATGCACCAAACTGCAATAGGTCATGATGCGAACATGTATGAGAAATAGAACAATACAATGCAAAGGATGAACAGTTTTTGTAATCCACACACCTGTGCCCTGTGAGAGTGAAAGAACTGCCGTTTCTGCAGGAGTTGCCGGCTGCCAGATATTATGGGCATAAAGAAGTTAGTTTAACACATCCAATGTATGATGCATAACAAATATCTGCACATAAATAGAAGGCCTACTTTCTGGGATCAGCTCGTTCCGCGGATAGCTTTCTTGTCTTCCCAAACTGCAGTACTGTTGGTGGTGAAAGATTGCTACCATGTAATGAGTGAGCAGGATCAACAGAAGCACGTGCTACAGAAATATCTGAAAAGTTTAGACAGTAGAAGTGAGATATTAGTAAGAATAAAACTTTCTGATGGGGTTTGTTCACATATATATGGATTAGCTTCAAACTTGGCTGTTCCTGAGCATGTTAATTCTTACAACTTCGAAAGCATAAATTCTGATGGGGATTGTTTGCATGGATATGTCCCACAGTCTATACGATCAAGAGTTGAGCTTGGAGAGCTAGTTAGCTTAAGCCACCAAGTATTGAATGTGCAAGATGGTCGAAGTTTGGTGTCCTTAACACATGACTCTCTAGCTGTTGCACATCTCTGCTAACAAGCTCAGATGATTTACTTAAGAAAACTGAATTTAAGCAACTTCAAACATTATGCCATTCACCCTCATCGACACCAATGCCATCAATAATTAAATCTATGAACTCTCTAGCTTCACCGTGGACTGGCAAGCAGTTGTTCGGCATACAGCTTCCGTCTGATATGAATTTCAATAATAATCCTGAGTCACATAGACGGTAGCTTTTTGGATACAGAGTAACACATCTGGCCTATGTTCAAACAATACGGTGTCAAGGATCTTGAGTTCCTCTCTCCTGCTCATGATATACTATGTGAATTCTTAACAATGAGGGGTTTAAGCGTCTCTCTGAAGAGATGACAGACAGACACACAGACTGTCTTGATGTGCTTCACACACACCTTCGTATGGAGCGTTGGATCACCCAGTGAACAGTTTCGAGGACTCTGCTCTCATGAATTTGCAGGTTACATTATTTTACTCTCTTTTTTCATGGCTCATGATTACTGTGCGGTCCCTTTTCTTTTCTTCTAATTCGATGTTAACTTTACTGTCATGCCGTAGTAAAGTGCCAGAAGGGTGCTAATTCTCTGGATCATTTTGGTTTGCTTTTCCCGTCAAAGAATGTACAAAACTATAGATATGGTTCAGAGTATGGATCGCTAGACCTAGAAGCTAAGGATCATCTCTAAGTAGTGAACTTCTCTGATTTGGTTGACACTCAAGATTCTGTCAGTACATTTGAAATATCTTTTTCCTTATCACTTGACCTTGTAATGTTGTTTAATTAACTAGTGTATTTTTCACATTTTGTTATGCAGATATGGCCAGACAACAAAAGAAAGCCCATGGATTACTCATTTTCATTTAAACCAGGTCTTTGTTCTTTTGAAGTTAAATGTTCCCACTTTTTTTTTGACATGATGTTCCCACTTTCTGTTTTGCAGGAAATGGTGAAGAGAAATAAATTGGGATTAAGATTTATTGTAGACAAGCCTACAGAAAAATGGAATGCAATTGGAAACCAGTCAAACAGCGTGCTCCCTAAAGTATATATTTCAAAGGGGTGAGTTCTGAAAGTATTTGTGTTCCCATAAATAAATATGTGATTTTGCTGACATTATCTGTTTAATAGGAAAACACTTCTAGTGTTTGTGATGTTCAGATATAATAAAATAACAGTTTGATAATCTGTCCCTAATTTAAGGGGTTAAATGTTCGAGTGCTTTATATTCAAAACAACATGCAGAACTTCTCAATTATGTGCATGCAACAAAAATAACTGGCATATTTTAAATATACTAGAAATGCAAGTTTACTGGAAACTTAACCAGTTTTGTCCAAATGTATGAATGAATTAGTCTAGGACCAAGAAAATGGTTTCTAGGAACGAAGAAAATGGAAAGAGAATCGTAAAATGAGAACATACCATCTTCCTCCCTCTGCACAAAGTCGTTTTCAGACCCTGCCTGGGCATCTTTTGGTGAACTTGAATCCAAATCCATGATATGGGGATGTACGTGGCTTATTTTCGCGGCTGTGGTACCCAACCTTCTACGCTTTTTAAACCTTGAGCTGATGCAATGCAACACATTTAGGATGATGAAACAAAGAACATAACATCTTGAAATTGAGAAAAAGAGCATACCAGTAGGAAAATGTTTGATGTCTTGGATCAACTCCCTCAGCCACAAGCTAGAAATAATAGGGATTCTTAGTTCCAGAGAATAAAACAGAATGCTTCAATTCAAATCAATATTCGCTATTCATGGAGTTACTATGCAAAACGCTATGAAAAGCAGATTCTGTGCAGGGAAGCATTAGTTGATTGTTAGTAAGAGGCATCATGGGTGCATCCATGGCCTCTGCATTCAAGAAAGCAAAACAAAAATCTAAGAGCGAATGTGAGAATCTAATAACCTGAAAACTCAATGATATTCTTGTTATGTGCGGTATCAGCTCTCACCTGTCAGTGGAGCGCCAGCAACGGTCACACGACTGATACACCACAGCTGGTGCCGGTGCTAGGGCCATACTCAGAGGACTCAGCCCCAGGTCGAATATCCAGTCAGCCCACCCAAGCTAAATGCTTTGTCCAGTTAGCCCCTCGGTTAGTCGAGCTAACCCTTTTTATTTAAACTAGTTGTCATTAAGAATCTTAGATATAAGGGTTATCTAAGTGATTGGTACTCCACCAGGAGTTCTAGAGATAAGATGAGTTGGGTACTATTCAAATTTCAATCTGTTGAGTCAAGTCAAACAAGGGGTTAAGAAAAAAAGTTTCCTTCTCTTTGCGATGACCTCTCTCCTTCCATCATTGCATGGTTGCACCTGGGCTTCCAGCCCAACCCCTAGTCGCACCCACCAAGGCACCAACAGGCCCCAAGCACTAACCTCACACTCGCCAGTTCCCGTAAAAAATCCGTTCCCGGAAATCAAGTCATAACATGCTAAAACTAGAACACTCGGCTCACCCGTCTAGCAGTGACTAAATCTATCATTTATTATCGACTAACTTGGGAAGTTCTATATCACTCATTTACCTCAGTTCTCCAGGCATCAATCTTCAGACTAACATTAACAGCCTGGTATTCTTCAGATATCTGTGTGAATATAGAACAAACTAACAATCAAGACAACGATTAAAATAAGATCATGTCATAGAAATTTTGGCGGTTTACCAACCCAAAACTCGAAGTGGAATAGGTCATGCGATGAGTTCAAGTGACACCCGAGACCCTATTATCATCAGAATCACAACATTAGGGATGTGTCTTGAGAACGTATGCACAGGGATTGTTCCATAAGAAATAATAAAGGATATGTAGAAAGAAAATGCAATCTAAATTTCATCACAAAAGACAAGAAGACATGAACAGTGCAATAGAATATAGCAATTTTTTTGTTCTATCCTAACTGTATCAGGTGAAATGATACACCAGGCCCTTTGCAGTAACATGTGGCATTTCAGCAAATATAACATAAATGCAACTTTGCTTCAAATCTTACCTTGTAGCTTCCACACTTCACCAAGCAGAAGGGGCAAGCAAAATCTTCAGTAACTGGAGAGAAGGGATCAATATAAGAAACAGAAAAATGAAAGAGCTACTTCTTAAAAAAAAATATAAAAAGAAGAGCAATGAATCGCGACACAGACAGAAATTATCTCAGTTTTTACCAAAAAATGTCAATCAGTGAGATGCAGAACTGAACATTGGTAATCTCAAACCCTCTAAACCGGATCATTTACCTTGTCAGTGTTCACAACAAAGTATCATAGGTTTCAAACCGTATACCCACACGGCACTCTGTCAGCAGTATGTAACATCAGTACATGTGGTCGTGGGCTAACATATACCTTAAAATGTGCCACCAAATACAGCACACGGCAATCTTTTAAGACCAACATTCAGATTCTTTGGTCTTCCATACTGAACATCTTCGTAAAAAAATAGCCACTTTGATTCCAATTTCAACTTTACACTACTACTGGCATGTTACAAATCATATCAAGGTGTATGCTTTCTGTTTTATGTACAAGTATTTCAGTAATAACATTCATTTAATGAAACATCCTGAATTTTTAGTTTATGTTAATGACACAAAACTTGATTACGGAAATAAACGCATAATTTAGTCAAAAGGTGATGGCTGATGTTGTAAAGAGTAACATAGTGATATTACTAAGTATCTTACACATCTAGTTGATTTACGCTACCCAAGTCAATGCATGAAGCAAACGAATGTGAGCGAAACTGAAAAGGCGGAGACCATGTGTAAGGGAAGAACCTTCGGTTTTTTGCATAGTATTGTTGTAGTACTTGAAGTTGAAAAGCACATTGCCAGCTCTTAACCTGTGAAAGAAAACTTTATGAGTTTACTTGGTTTTATGAAATGCAAGTCTATTTGTAAAATTGAGTAAAAGCAAAGTGTCATAAAAAGACCTGGCCAGACACACTAGGTCAACCAGGCTTCGGCTAGGAGCTTGCACAAGAGTGTCCAGTAAACCTGTCCCGGAAGCCAAAATCCCATCACTAGGCATTTATATGGATGCTGAATCCATTTATTTATCTTTCAAACATCTATATCTAATACCAAATATCTGTTTGGTTTTTGCCCCCACCTTACCCTACCAAAATATTGGTCATGCCAAATGCCTAGTCTTTTGTTTGGTTTGTTTACAACTTTTTTGGCTGCCTATGGAGCTTTTGGTGCTGCCTTCACAAACTGTTGCCAAATAATTGGCCATCCCAGGCCGAGAGAATCTTCCGCCAAATACTTGGCACGCCAATTTTCGCAAGGCAGGTTCAGGCAAGAACCAAACAGACCCTAAACCATTCATCTAATTTTCATCCAATCACTTAGTAATTTAGTTGCAACCCTGCAAATTCAGCTTTAGTCGCACACTAACTAACCCTCTAATAACCTCCATCCAATTTTTCTCCTACCTTGGTCATGCGTGAAATTCTAATCACCCTGATTTTTCTTCTGTGCACTCACTCGCTCCGCGTCCTCCACTCTCAAGGTGACATCTTTCTCCCCTCTCCTCTCCTCACATACACGTAAACTTCCTCCCAATATCTATCTGCAAACTTGGACGCCCACGTCCCCAGCTGAACCCACTACGCCATCTCTTGTGTGACACTTTCAGTGATGGTGTGCAATGTTGGATGGATTTATTTGTGTGTGCAACATGCTTTTTTTACATTTTACATAATGCCTTATGACCAATTACCATAATTTTGTTCCATTATATTTCAGGAGAAACAGTGGAAGTAATAATAATCTAGAAGTGCTTTCGACGAGAAATCTAGCGATGTCATTTTAGCATGACAAATTCTATATTGGTCAATAGTATCAGCCAGTTTAAAAGATAGACTCCAAAATTCTATAACTACGCCTATCAATGCAGTCAACTATCACAAACGTCCAATATCACCCTCAACTATGAAACAGGACATTTTACACCCTAAACTACCCATGTTGGTTTTCCCACATTTAGCACATGCCATCACATGTATAAGCTGAAATGACCCCACCACCTGCACACGCACAAAATGTCTTCAGCGTGGAGAAAGCTCAGCTGTGCTGACTGCAAAGTGTGGCAACCTACCCAACCCTGTCAAAATTAGATACTTTCTAACAAAACTCCTAAGGAAACCATGCAATTATTAACAACTCTTTTACAACAAATAGAGCTAATATATAGTAGCCTAACCTTATAATATGTGGTAATGATGAAGGTGGGACACCACTGTATGAGTAACTACTATATGGAGATTCAGACATGTCTCTAGCACCAGCCTCTTGCGCAGATATGGCTACTTGGAGTTGATATGAACCCTGCAACAGTACTACCAAATTCAGAGAAGCTACAGAAGTAACTGACAGAACTTGTGCAATATAAGGCATTGCCATCTTATATCAGCAGTGCTTACTCCATGAGTAGATGAAAAAAAACAATGCAAGGGTAATCTTACCGTAGCATCAACCTTATGAGAGCAAAATGTCAAGCAACTGTCCTGCTCTAGAAGTTTTGGCTGCATGTAACAAATGAAAGACAAGTAGGTCAATCTACAGACGGAAGTAAAACTGGCAGCTGGTTGCCACTAGACCCATGTTCTTTCTTTCTCTTTATTTTAAAGTTTCTAATAAAATATAATATAAATAGCCAAATCTGAGGAACTGAAGGAAAAGTGGAGAACACATTTCCACAATCACTGGAACTTCCATAACTACAGATTCCAACATTTACTCTTGACGTTGATCTTATAACAGTTTCTCTTACAATGATGCAAACTGCCCTACCTCTAATTTGACATCTGAACTTTTGGAACAGGATGTGTTAATTAATGGCAAGCACTCTGGCCTTCTAGAGAACTAAGTAAATGGGATAGATCATCAATAATCAAAGTATATGTGTCTAAGGTAATTTATTTAGGCAGAAACAAGCTTCAGGTGCTGCAAAGGGCTGTGCTTCGTCAAACCTATGGTATACTAATATATAAAAGTTGTAGCACATAATTATAACATCAAGACTTAAAATTATGGAGAAGTTCGACTGACATACCTCCAAGAAGCTTGGGCTCATGCTAACTGCAGAAGCCAACTCCACTGTATGTCCCAAGTTTAAAGTTACACAGTTTTCCAAAGATGAACCAAGTAAATCAATTGGTATTTTACCCCAGAAACATTTGCCTTCAAGCTCTGTCAAATGCATCACATATATGATAGTAAGCAGTTGCACTCAACAAGAGAAAAAATTATAACTGGTTTCTGAGATTCAATGTGTTTTTTACACTTAATGTTCTCCCTACGACACATGTTTTAGCGCGTGTACAAGAAAAAAGAAGTGTTCTTTACACTTATTTTTAAAAGGCACATGTGTTAAGCTATACTGCCTAATGATGACTCTGACAAAAAGGATCGCCTCAAAGGAGAAAAAAATATGTAAGGGCCTGTTGGATTGTAGCCACACCTTGCCACGCTACATGTTAGGCATGCCACACTCTCTTAGCCTAGTGTTTGGTTCTTTGCTACACTTGTGGTGTGCCAAAATTTCTTAGAACGCTACCCCAGATGTCATACGCAGGTTTTCTTGCCAAACCTTGCCACAAGTGTGCCCAGCAATTTGTTCACCACAAACATTGTGGCTGCCACACATTTGGCAAAGAAAGTGGGAGAATTCCTTATTTGGCCCTAGTGAAAATTTGGCTTCCTTTCTTGGCTCTTTAAACTTTTTACTTTCCTTTTTGACACAAAATCTTTGGTTGGTTCCTTATTTGACCCTACCGTTAAGTCCGTTAGCTTCTTTCGTTAAAACTTTCTTTTCTAGACTAGTATACCCCTGGTTCGATCGATAGACATGGCCTCCGAAAGAAAATGGAACTCCAGCGCCTGGACATGTACACGTGATGAGCTAGGCCCATGTACTGTACTGATATATATTGACTGGGGAGCCCCCAATGTACGTATTCATTGGTACGTTAGACAGTACTTTAGACACATATAATACGTACGCCCCACGCGGTGCTTGTGCGGGCGCTAGAAATCTGACTGGACGTTACACGCTCAACACGAAGCACCGGAAAGTAGAAGGGACTGCATCTTTGCTGTTCGTGTCTTAGCCACTAAAGCATACGTAGATGATTTGTAATTCACATACAAACAAGGAACGGTAGAAAACCTGCAAGCGTGAAGACATCAGACATAATTTCCCGCTCGAATATGTGTTGGAGTGAGAGCCGTTTCAACCGATAGGCTGTCGTATATCTGACGTCTCAGTTACAAGCGGAACAGTGTACTACTTCCGTCCGCAAATAAGTGTACTTCTATCCTTGTTCTAAGTCAAATTTAATAAAATTTGACCAACTTTATAGAAAAACGTAGCAATACTTATGACACTAAATTGGTACCACTAGATTTGTTTTTAAATTTAGTTTCATAATATGGCAATTTCATGTAATATATGTTGCTAAATTTATCTATAAGTTTAGCCAAATTTATTAAAGTTTGACTTAGTTAAGAGTTAGAAGTACACTTATTTGCGAACGGAGGGAGTAGAAGTGTAGAACTATGTGTCTCGCAACGAGACCCCGCCAACTAATTCATAACCTGATTAGTGAGTACACAGTTCCCGAGCTGCTGTTCATATGCGGACGCACCTAGCCCGCCTTCTTCCGTTACTCGGCATTCACGCGTGGATCTAATCCAATAACCTTAACCAAATATATCAATACACTGCTACTACTATCTTGTTCACATATTGCATCAAGGGCAAAAGCGTCACCTTACATACCTACTTAACACCGTTACTACTCAAATTGTACAAGAGGGCCAAATAAGGAACCAACCAATGATTTTGTGTCAAGAAGGGAAGAAAAAAGTTTGCAGGGCCAAAAAAGGAAGCCAAATTTCAATCATGGCCGAATAAGGAATTCTCTCAAAAAACCTGGCATGGGTAGGCACCAAACAGATCCTAAATTCCCCAGTCAAAAACTGATCATCCAATGTTTAATGATACATTAGTCATTTGATTCTCCTTGTGGCCAGCCAGTGGCGGTACACCCTACATAATCTCAAACCAGACCATCACTGGCGGAGCTACACGAGGGCCAACCCGGCCATGGCCCACCCAAGATTTTTGCCTAAAAACATTCATACTTATGTGTCTGTGGCTCAGCTGCTTAGTCCACTAGTACTACCAAGAGCTATTTGCAGACCCAAGCCAACCAAACAAGCAAGCACCGAGCAATTGGGAGGGACCCATGCAGGCAACAATCACCAAGAGCTCGTGTTCTCAACTAAGAGCAAGTACAATAAGCTTATGTAAGCGAGCTATAAGAATTTAAATACTATATTTTATATAAGGTGGAGGAGAGAGAAGATGAGAGAGAAAAGAAGTGGGCTCTCATGCAAGAGCTAGCTGCAACACGTGCTCCTAGGCAGTTTGTGAGTGTGTGAGGTGGGCCATAGACTAATAAAGTAGTACTTATAGCGAACTATTGTATATGTTGGCTATTACGTTGGCTATAGATGACATGGGGGCGGCTTATAGCCACCAGCAAGCTTTATTATTGAACTTGCTCTAAGAGTACTACTAATGGGTAGTGAGAACACAGCCCAGTGAGACACAGCCCACAGCTTTGACAATCGTTGATTGTCCTAAAACAAGAAGATGTTGGTAGCTAGCTAGCTTTGCTAGTTACTTTAAAAGATCTCGTATCTTGATAAGTTCTTCCAGCACGTAAGATCCAGTGATCTCTGTGTATTGCGCATTAAAAAAAATTAAAAAGTTTCAAAAAAATGAAACAATTCTGGATTTTTGTCAATGATATGCCCTACATAACCCAAAAAAAGGAACCTTACATGCATGCAAAATTGCAATGCGAAATTCTTTTCATTATGGACTACACAAAAATGACAATCTAATATTTTTTGAGATTTGAAAATGTGACACTCATATACCTTAAAATACACATTATTTTCAATTGATAGTTTGCAAGTTTGTGATATACATCGCTGGCTATATCCTGATTTGTTTTCTGAATTTTTCAATTAAAAAAAAGGATATGTGCCAATCTCCACTCCTCGTATCTTCGCTAGTCTAGCACGTGTTATTTTCTTTCTTTGCCCAAATCTTTATTAGCAGTTCAATAGCTTGATTTTCACTCAGATTTCTCCTGAAATTCGCCGTGGCCCGCCCAACATTTTCTTTGAAGTTCCGCCACTGCAGACCATATACTATCGGAAAACTATATAAAAGCTCAAAATATCCCGTCATACAACGGAAAGAGACACCTATACCTACAATTTTCTCAAAATGTAAGGGGCCTCGAGGATTCTTACATTTTTGCCATCCGACAATGGTCGAAATTTGAGGACTTGGTTCGGTACAGTTGTAGCATTCAAAGAAAAATGTCTCTTAATGTCTTAGTTGCGCTTAAAAGCTTATTCTAGTCTACGAACCACCGATACGGCAAACTGTGGCGTGTCCACGTACAAAACGCCTAGCGATACTCTGATACGTCGATACGCCTCTGATACGTGTATCGCTCGTGTGTCGCGTTTTCCCGAATTAAAAAAAACGAATCTGATAACGCTGCTGGGACGGCGGCGATACGACCGGGGACACGGGAGAGCCCGGTCGAGCCGAGCCCGGTCGAGCCTAACCCTAATCATCTCCAGTGTCCTCTCTCCATTTGTTTGATTGACTCGGAAGGGGATTGATGCTCAGCCGCCGCCCTGAGTCGCAGCGCCTGGAATCGCGCCGCTGCCGACCGGAATCGTGTCGCCTACGCCTGGAGTCGCTCCTCCCCTTCGCTAGAGTCGCCCCTCCCCGTCGCCTGGAGTCGCCTCTGCTGCCGCCCGTCACCTGCAGCAAGGTAACCGCTTCTGTCCTGCTTGCTCCGGTCTTGTTTTCTGCGTGCGCTGCTGCTTGCTTGCTGATCTGCTGGGCACGCGTGCATGTTTGCTTGCTGGCTTGCAGCTGCCTGCTGGGTTGTTATGTGGTGCTGATGCTTTGATTTCTAGGGCTGGCCAGGGAGTGAGATTCCGGCATGGCATCTGCAGCGACCCAATCTTCAGTTGTGGTACAGTGGTAGTGCAAGCAACATCTGTCTCAAATTCAATATGATTTATTTTGCAAGTACCACGAGGATTGTGGAAATTGGTGAATCGTTCAGTCATCGAGGACTTGAAAAGGCAACAATTGGGCAGTTTTTTACCCATCTCATGCATTCATTTTTTCTGTCTTTACTACATGGCATTCTATTATTTTTTCTATATATATTCACTGTATCGACCTATTGCTGTTTTTTGAAATCGACATCCGTGTCGCCGTATCGGTGCTCCATAGATTCTAGTAACTGTTTAGGGCGTGTTTGGTAGACCGGGTGAACCCAGATATTCTCTCCCCAACCTAGCTGAGAAGCCTTTTTGTTGTTTGTTAGCCCGGGTCGGGCCATCTCAGCACTGCCCCACCTCACCCCCCCCCCCAACCCCCGAGCCCCTCTCCGTTTCTCTTCTCATTTCCCCCGAGCGTAGCAGACGTCCCCGACGCCGGTGAAGCGCTGGCTGCCCCGATGCGCCCGGCCCAGACCACCCCCACGCCGTGAGCAGAGGCAGCAGAAGCGGGTCGAGCCGCCGTGAACAGAGGCGGTTGCGCCGCCGCCGGCAGAAGCGGCAGCAGCCGGTCGCGCCGCCCGCAGATGCAGCAGCAGCAGGTCGCGCCACCGCCCACCGTCGCTTCGACAACCTACTACTGCGCCGCCCCAACGCTCAGCACCCACCATCGGCAGACGGTGTGGTGGACAGGAGGGCCCGATTGCTACTTTTGGTTCTCTTTAGGGGCCTTTGTGTAAAAGTTTGGACTATTCTGTAATTCCTCAGTTTTGGGGCCAATCTCACCCCATACGGGCTACCAAATAGAGTATCAGTGCAGCTATTCTCAACACACCCGGTCTACCAAACACACCACAAAATCTCAGCCCAGCATGTATGATGTCATATATCTCAAGTGGGAGAGTAAATTCGAAGTGGCCCGGTCTACCAAACACACCCTTGGTGTTTTCAGAAAATGCTAATCACAAACTTACTTTGGAGAGCAGAGCCTTCCACATTGTCCCCAGTGCGATTATTTTCGCCAATATTTTCTCCAACTTGCCCTTCTGAAACTATAATAAGGAATCATGTTACGGTGGTGAAGAAATGTAAACCAGAAATAATCACATATGTTGCACACCATACCACAACTGATAAGGATAATGTTAAGGTTGCAAGCTCGGGAGGTTGTTAAGTTCTTAACATCCGGAATTGTGAACGTAGCTTTGGTGTGATCCTTATTACCAGATTCACTAAAAGATGTAAGCAAACAAGCCTGACTGAACCGATATATCGGAGAATGCTGCAAAACATAATGCCCTTAATGAGATAAGAGATCATTTGGTAGAAATGTTGCATGGAACTAAAGATGGTAGACTTACCCCTTCAAGCGAGATATTAGTAGTAGGAGTAGCTAATAGAACATAAAGAGGGAAAGTGTTCTGTTCTGGCCACTCAGTATTTGCACCTCGAGAAAGTGATACAGTTATCTGAATCCTACATCAGGAAAAACACTGGTCAGTAGTTGCATGATCTAACAGACAAGATTAAATTCAGTAACAGTTTGTACTAAGTATAACACAGTATTACGCCTGAAAGAACTTAATTCTTGGGCCTTGTCTGGCCAAACCCATTTCGGCTTCTATTACAGTGTATAAGTAGAGGCAGTGGCCATCTAGCTCTAGATCAAATATGCCTAACAAAAACCTGAAGACGCAAAATACCGAACATAAATATTTTTGGGTTGTTGCTCCAGTCACTGGTCAGAGTTGAGAACATGATTGTCTTTGGTGGATCATGGCCTTATTTGTTAATCTTGAATTTGTGCAAATTTAGGGCAATTGCTTGCCTTACCAGATGGGCAATTTCTGTACATAAATTGAACATATTTATTATCTGCGTTAAGGCAAAAAATAATACTCCTTCCAATCCATATTAATTGTCGTAAAAATAGATGTATCTAGACATATTTTAGTGCTATAGGTACATCCAATCCAGTGACAATTAATATGGATCGGAGGGAGTACTTATCTTTGTATAGAACATTTTTAACAATATATACATTTCAAATTCAAGAATAAGAAGCTCACTATGTTGTACAGGCTGTCATAATCTATGACTACACGATCCTTGATTGAACAGAACGAGCTGACAGCTTCTCCCATAAGCCGACCAGCTTATTAGTTGGGGATTCTAAACTAATTATCCTATAACTGATTTAAAAGCCTCGAGAAATAAGCTATGTGGCTTTTGAGAGAAGCTGGGGAGGGGGCAGCTTATTTTTTAAGCTGCCAAAAGAACTGGGTCTTAATTTGGTACAATATTAATATGATTGCAATTATTGCAAAAGAATGTAGAATACAGTTGCAATCTATATATAGACATACAGTTCTACCGCTTCTATCACTTTATTCTGGACAATTACTTGCATAGTTGCGTTGTGAAGAACACTTGTTATTAGAATAAATAACAAGTGTCTTTCATTACAATACATAATGTGTAACTAAAGGCTTTGATGCTACAACTAACTTAAGAGGAAAATTGTGAGTTGTACAAGAAAATTATCTCAATTCTATTGCAAAGAGGTGTAAATTAGAAAAATAACTTCCAATGTGACGATGGCAGTCAGGGCCACATTTGATACTGCTATGTGGAAGCATACCCATATTTCATTCAACCTCGACAGTGACAACCTTATTTATGTGGTTCCAACACAGCCATAGGAATAAGAAAAATACTCCCTCCATTTCAAAATATAAGATGTTTTAGCTTTTGTGAAGCGAATGTATCTAGATACCTTTTATGTGTAGATTCATTCCGAACCTACACACCAAAGACGTCTAGATACATTCGCTTCACAAAAGCTAAAACATCTTATATTTTGAAACGGCGGGAGTACATAGTAGTGAAGTCTGCTATGTTAATAAAAGAAAATATGTTCTAAAGCGGAACAGTCTTTTTTCTTTTGACATGTCGAATTTAAATCAAAAAATCCAGAATTTCATCATTTCTTACAGTACAGTCAAAGAGTGTACCTCTTTTTCTGGCTTGCAAGTATCTTGTAATGAAGGCATCTTTGCAGAAAAGAGGGCTGCAGAAGTCGGTGATACATCATTGGCATCTCAAATCACTTACACGTGATGGTTATGAGTGAAACATGTGTAACCCATGTCAAATTAGGCAAAAAAAAAAGACGAAACATACACTTTTAATGGCACGTCGTTGAATAATATTGTACAGCTCAACTGGCTTGCAGTACAACGCGAAACTTTCTTCAGCAGCAAGCTGCTCATCTGGAGATAACCGAGATCTTGACAGTTGACGGCACATCTGATCTGCAGATTGGGGGTGACCATAATCCCTGCATATAAGCAGCATGAGTGTCAAAGAAGATACCCTCGACTCGTCTTATACAACTAAAATATAGGAAACCATCTATCATATATACATGGTCGCACCCCTGCAAAGCAGCTACTCAACTACTTTCCAGAAATCTAAATACAACCAAGGTAGGTACAGAGCCACATAGATTTCAAGTAAGGAGTCATTAACTATCAATCAGAATTGGCATTTACTAGTTTCCTGGTGCAACCAACCAGCATAGATTCCTAACCAGCGACGAGTCAGTAGGGAATAGTCATTTACTAATTACCAAAATCCAAATGCAACCAAGGTAGCAGCGTATAGAGTTCAAGTAAGCAATCATGAATTCTTGGATTAGCCACTTACTTTCAAAAGGACGTCACTACCCGCCCAACAAAGCAACCAACACGGAGAGAGACCACGGTCCAACTACAATTCTTGCATCGCACGTAAAAAAACTCTACGTGCCCTACTAAATAAACACACAAATTGATCAACACGCGGCGTTTCTCAACTATCCAAGCGGACATCACCAGGGAATTAAATCTACACAACTCAAGTAGCAACGAGCAGAAACACAAACATAGCATAGTACAACACATCTAGTTATCTATTTAAGTTAATAAGTCGGTGGCGGTGGCGGCATACCCTGCTTCGCGGGCAGGTAGGGCTAGGCCAGGCATCGTCCTCGTTGCCTCAGGGTCGCAGACGGGCGGACTCAACAACGGGCATCAAGCAGCAGGCGCGGATCTAGATGATGCTGCGCCGTCACATGCAGAATCTGTGGAGGTAAAAGTTAGTTGGGGTTTGAGTGATAAATCACTCGGATGACAAAATTCTCATACCTCAAAAATCGATGTCGACGCTTGCGGACGGGGTGGGGGAAGCCGGGGCGGCGATGGCGGCGGCGACGGCGACGCGGGGGTGAGGTGGCGGCGGCGTCTGGCTAGGGCACGGGCACAGCTCCGATTCACCTCCTGCCTTCCGTGTCTAACCGCGCAGCGTGACCAGCAGAAGGAGGGAGGCGAGGATGCGTGCAGCTAGCCGGGGAGGACGAGAGTAGCCGCCGCTGATCTATTTCTCCGGGGGGAAACAGTACCGCCGCCGTCGCCTGGAGCGATGGGTTTCGGGATATATACGATGGGGACAGGGGAGCCTGAGAGGAGGAGGAGGTGACGCAAGAACACGCCGCAGGTCACGTGGAGGTATCGGGGAGCGGCGACGACACGCGCCGATCGGCCCGATCGACCAAGTCTTCCGCAGCTGTCCACGGCCCACAGGTTTTGCCTTACTTGCATCAAACCCAGATATAACCCGTTTAATCTCCTTGATAGAATGATAGGATCCATGACACATATGTTCTTTTCTTAATTTTGTGACCTGAAGTTATCGGTAGCACGAACGTTTACTGGATTGTGTATTTTGCTGAGAAAAAAATGTTAGGAGTCAATATATCATCTACATGCTAAATTGTAATCTGAATTCCATGGAAAAAAATCATTCATACCCATTATATTACTAGTTTTTTCTCTATACTAATTGCAGCAACCAACAAATACCATTATGCTTCCCTTCGAGAAGCTAGGATTAGGAGCTCTTTCTATTAGTCATAATAGCCTGCTGTTGTTTCCGAAGCTTGACGGTGGACGATGTTGGAGGTGGACCTAGCGGCGAGGTTTCGCCGGTGTGGGGTCGATGGGGGGAGGTGCCACCAGCGTGGGAGGAGGAGGCTGCAGTCAAGGGAGGTGTCGCATGGGGATTTTTAGGTTCGTGAGCCTTCGTTGACACAAGAACCATTCGGTATTACTAAGTGGTGGCACGTGTTGTGATATCTCCGAACTATTAAGAGCAAAACAGTCTAAAAGGACGAATCAAAGAAACGTGCCTCCTTTTATTATTAGGTATAGATATGGTGTACCCTTGTGTGAAATAAGTCGTAGTATTTCTGTACTACATCCTATCAGCGTGACATGTGTAATCAACTTCTTAATTTTAAATTTATAAAAGTGGCACAATTATTATTTTAGCTTTACTATTTGTTAAACTTTTGAGTTGTGCTTGTTTGATAGGTGTAACATGTTTGCTATGTTATCTTATATAAACACCACAAAACATGTGATTTGAGCCATATGCAACTAATTAGGGCAATACCTATGGTCAACTAAAAAAGAATGTTTTATATTGGATGAAACAATGCCCTAAAGTTTTCTCACAACCAAACACATCATCACAAGGAATGGCCATATCCCATTTGGTCACCAACCAAACGTATCCTAAAGATGACATTTTATTAGAAGAAGCCTTCACCAGGCGTTGTACATACAAGAAATCAGGGTGGACAAACACAACTCCTCCTAGGCTCCCGCTCCTGGTCACCGTTTTTCTTTTTAAATGATCTAGCTCACTATTTTTTCATATCAAGAAAATGGAGGCATCAACAATGCACCATTACAAGACTAAAACAAAATAAACAAAAGGAGGTAGAACTAGAGGCTGAAAAACTGAATTAACCGGTTCCTCGCAAAGGGTCTCCAGAGGGAGCAGCTAGTCCTTTTGTGCTAGTGAGACGCCAAATCTCTATCAAACAAGGAATGGTGGATATAATATCTTCGATTGTCATGATTTTACGCTGGAAGGTTGTGGTTACGCTCCAACCAGATTTCCCACGATAAGAGAATGGCGAGGGAGGTTGTGCCTTTGGAGTGTTGTGGTGGTTGTTGTGGAGAGAGCATCACCTAGAGCGCGGTTATGGTTTGAAAGGGTTTCCTAGAGGTAAAGCTCAGGGCAACACAACCCTCCAAGCGAGAAATCTGTAATCATTGTCCGTAGTTGTTATAACTATTAGAGATTGCTTATCACATTTGTGGCGTGTCTGGGTATTTCCTTTTCTTCTCATTCTCCTTATTTTGTATTGTGTGTCGCCTCTTGATGGGGTCGAGCTTCACCCTAGCCATACCTCCTTGTTGCTTGCTTAAGACGGCATGACCTTTGTCGTAGACTCTTCCCGCCTCGTTTTCTAACTTCGTCATGAGGGTAAGGTTTATAGTCCATAATATACACAAGAAATACACAACCAATTAAGGGCGGTCATCTTGCAAGCTTGCAATGAAGCATAATACTTCTCTATGACACGAATTTACTTAATATGAGTTACCATTCTGAGTTTGTAGACTTCGGTGTAATCATATTTAGACCCATTGAATTTCCAGTACATCGTAATAACATGAAGAACTTACTATTCATATCATGTGGGTTGATACCATATATATAAGCATGTACAAGCATATATTATATATATGCACCAATGACATGTCCTAATTATGACCTAATAGGTATGTACAAGCAATATAAGGAAGGGTTTCGCGCCCAAATATAACTTTTGCATGTTGGCCAAGAAATGACCGAGGGGAAAACGCATAGCTAATGTAACGTCTGGGGGTGCAGGTTTCAATGTAGTCTCGAGTAGATATTTGGAACAACCTATTTTTTTTCAAAAAAAATTGTAACACAATGGCAAAAGTGAAAACTATGGTCCTACATGCAATAACTAAGATTTAAATGAATAATTGTTGTTCAAATGGCTCTATAATTCAAATTCAAAGTAAAGTTTGAGCTTGTTTTGTCCATGGTTGAATTGTACATATTTGCACTACCCTAAATTCACCCTCTAATAGTGGTCACTTAAGACTCGGACTAATAGGTAAAGCGCCACTCATGGGTGCTTACCCGATGAGTCCATTTTGTACCCCTTTTTTAGTTTAATCTTGGCATTCTCGAGATTTTCTCATATATGAACTATTAGTTTCTTTACTTTATTTGACTTTTTTTAATTTAACCCTAGCATTCTCGAGATTTGTCTAGAATTAGTAGAGCTACTAGACCTCCATGGACGAGTACCTTGGGTGATACTCTCATTAGCAGGGTGTAGGACCGACTCTGCACAAGTAACACATGTTGGAATTCCTCACGTTTTCATATAGTGATGTGGACCAATTCTTTTTATATTCTAGAGAGGTTTATAGGTGGATTAAAGTTTAAGATGAAAAGAACGGAAAGCTCAATTTTAGAGCCATCATTCTCTCTTTAAATTTGGGAGAAGCTACCTATGCTCATACCCGCTCATTTGTTATACTTGCGCTATATTTGTCGTATTTACCTAAGGAATGCCACAAATCCAAACCGCGCTCCCTCTCGTGGAGGGTTCCCATGAACTCAGCAGCCATGCTCCCACCGCAATGCCCCATTGTTGTCGCCCCATCTTCCAATGCTTTTCGTAAAAGGGACCCTTGGTATCTACATCTCGGCTCATACTACTCTAGGAACAAAGAAGGCATGCAACTCTGCGATGATGATGACCCACTATACTCCGCATTGTATCATTCTCGTTGTTCCCTGACTTGACTCCTCCCGTCATAGATACCAATGTCGTCTACCACAACCATTGTCATGTGGTCCTCCTCGCACTAACACTTCGCCTAGGACGTGGTCATCCCGTGGTGCACCATCCCATGGTCCGCCTCTGCCCCAACATTCACCCTTCTGCTTCATATGCAAGATCCTGAGCTTGTCGATCGCATGGAATTTGGTGTCCTGAGCTCCGTCCCATTGGCTTCCGTCTCGACGTCACATGGTATTCGCTTTGTTTCATTTAATCGTAATTTTCAACAGGATCAAATAATCATTTGCATTGGTACCGATCTTTTTTAGCTAGAACGGCATGCTCTAGGTAGGATGTCACGGCAATGGATTAGTGTATACTACCTCCGTTTTAATGAATAGGGCTTATATTTTTCTTCCAATAGCCAAACTACGTAAAATTTGACCATGTCATGACAACATACCTTTTGTTAAAAAAATGTTGTCGGACAATTTCCAGGGGCTATTCACTGTAAACTTTGCGGACTGTTAAAGAAGCTTCAGATTCTGCAATTGTGGTGTTTTTTTTAGAGAAAACCAAAGCCTGACAAAGTCTACCCACCTCTAGCTACTTCATCAATCTCCATGTGTGTCTCGACAAATATGAAGTGCTCAAAGATGGTTGTCTCAGGGGTTATCTTATCACTCTGGCATCTATGATTTCCTTCTGGTTATCCTATATGTAGCTTTCCTTGGCTTTCGTGTTTGGTCGCTCGAGGGTTGTATATATACGGTTTATCTTCCTGCTATTTCTCAAAGAGGTGGTCCCATTTTTTTCCTTTATATATGTTATATACTTTTGTAGAAGACCTTCACGACTTCCATTTGAAGATGTGTAATGAAGATTACCTTTCGCCTAACAAATTATATTTCATAAAATGGACATTTTTGTTTCATCATATTCACCAACTAGATGATGAGTAGCTATAACAAAGCAAACATGGTGCACTTGTCACCTACCCAGTACATTATTTGCTACTCCTTCCGATCCATAATAATTGTCGCTGATTTGCAACACAAAGTATTATAAGTTTTTTATGCATGCAAGAGTCCCCAAGTGTTATATTTTGTTGGGTTTGTCTATGTCTCAATCCCCAACCCCTCCCGACCCCCGTGCGGCGGCGCCCGTGCCGCACCGGGGTGCAGCCGCCGGCCGACCGAACAACTCTGCCCTGCTCCTCTCCCAACTCGCCACCGCTGGCTTCGTCGCCAGGCAAAGCCTCGGCCGCGCGGCGGCGGCGGACGTTCCTCGCGTCCGAGATGTGGGATGGCGGCGGCGGCGCCCCCACGCTCCGGTCAAGGACGGTGATGGCGGGCGACGGCGGTCAGCGGCCTAGACGATCAGCGGCGGGAGTTTGTCGGCAGGGGCGGCGCTGTCCCCCCGGGCTCACCCTTCAGATGGTGATGGCAGGAGCGGGACGAGCCTGGTCTCGACCGGTTTCTGTCGGATCTGTCGTCGCCGGCGACATGGTGGCTTCTGGGTTCGTCTGGCTTCACGAGGTCACCTGGGGCTACGAGCCCGGGCATGGTGGTGGTGGCCTTCTCCTCCGTCAGATTTGGTCGGTCGGTCGAATAAAGGTGGTTCGACCTAGGGTTCCTCTTGTGCGAAGACGATCACCTTCCTGAGGCTGATCCTTGATCTGGCCAGAGTGGGGAGTTCCGGAAGGCTCCGTCGACGAATGTACCAGCGCTCCTATGCCTGCAGTTCGCTAGATCGAGTGGTATTCGGTCATGGGCACACATGTTTTATTTCGACCGTTTGGTTCAGGAGCGAGCGGCGCGAAGCTATGTCCTTTGTTGCCACCAGGCGACTTTGATCCATGGTGAAGTCAGAGGTGGAGAATATCATGAAGGCCGGATTGGAGGTCTATCTATGGAGGTTCGAGTTGACGCACTGTTGAGGGACTTGCTTGGTGTTCTGGGCTTTAAAGCAGCAGTATGTAAGTGGGGGCGGCAACATAGGTGAAGTTCAGAATCTTACCTCTCAGGGTGAAAATCCAAGGTCTAGCCTTAGCTGGTTGTGCCTGACAATGATCTTGTTGAAAGCATTGTTTTGAGAGTGGAGATTATCTTCAGGGTGAAAATCTAGATCTTTGATCGGACGGCGACGGCGCTTGTGCACTGTTCCCTTCTCGGAGGTGTCCCTTTTGAAGAGCCTGGAGTTCATATGTTGGATTGGTGGTGGTTGTACTGTTGTTGCTAGGACCGGAACACTATAGCGGGTCTTTTATTTTCTTAGTTTTCTTTCTCTTTTATTGGTTGTGTGCATCCGTAATGGGGTATTGCGTTGTTGCAGAGGTCGGGTGTAATTGGTATCTCTTGATATTAATATATACTCATTTCCAAAAAAAAAAGTCTATGTCTCAATCGACTGAGATTTTCTTAAGTCCCAATCACCCCGAGAAAAGTACAATTCTAGTAAAAAGAAATGTGCATCACTGTCGACTAAGAAATAGCAAAACCGTATTTTGTTTGAGCCTATCTCTTGTTTTCTAAGATATATCCCCATGTGTATCTTATTTGGTGGGAAGGGGTTCTTTATTAGAATTCAAATATTTTCTGTGTGATCTATCTATACTTCTTGTAAAGCAAAACCCCATTGAGAGTAAAATATTAATCCAAGCTATCCACGTTACTTCTACTTTTAGCCGACGAATTTTCTACATCATCCTAATAACATTCTTACTTATTGTTTGTCTCTGGCTACAAGCTATCCACGTAATCCGACTGTGCTAACCCGCGGCGCCGGACATACGTCGTTCCGTGCGGCGACTGAGAACACCCGAAAAAACTCCCGCGCCGCGAGTGCTTTCCACTAGTTGTGTCATGTGTCCCACGTGCCCACGAAAAAGCTGCATGGTGGTCGCAGGCAGAGCATCTCATTTGATTTCCAAACAATATCTGACATTACCTAGAATGACTAATCAAGTCAAAGTCATCATAAAAAATATAAAAATGAATAGCTGCCAGATAAATTACACTCGGTTACCATATATTTTACTGGCATGAAGATATTACAACATCTATAAGATACACTTGATTGCCATATTAATTAGACTTGATTGCCAGATTAGGTAATGGCCAGATTAATTGCACTTGATTGTCAAATTAGTTACGGTACTCCCAGGTCCTACTGCCAGATTGCCAGATTAATGGCCAGATTTTTCCAAGGGAGTACATTTGATGGCCAGATTAACTACACTTGATGGCCAGATTCCTAATGCCTAATTGCCAAGAAACAGCGGATCTCAATTGACAGACTTCAAATAGTTACAACTTCAATGTATCCCATGCCCTCCGAAAAATTGAGACACATGCAAATAGGAATCACTCACACAAATTTGTCACATGCAAAAATCCACAGATTAACTGCCAACGAATCAAAATCTAGGGGAGAGGACAAACTGGGGGCAAAACATCACCAGAAAAATTCAACGCGTACAGGAATCTATGTGTCCGTCGGCTGCGGTACCGCGTGCTTGTTGGAGGCTGAAAGAGTATGAGTTTGGCGGAATATGATGGTTATATTATCGAACCTCATGGGCGAGTATATATATGCGTATAGAGGATTATCTTGGAGTACGAGTCAAGGCTAGAATCCTAACTAAACTACCACAATAACCGTGTGCGTATCATACTCTAACATCCCCTGCAGTAGTAGCGGTAGCGTCGTGAAGAACCGGAACGTCGCGGGCGGTCAGACTAGATATAACCGAAGTAGCATCTAGTAGGCTGACATCCCCCCGCAGTCTTAGCGGAAACGTCTTGGACGGTGTCGCATCGCGGTAGCTTGAACTGTAGAGGAAGCCGGTGATGTTCAAGCGAGGTGGTAGCCCTTGTGCCGATGTCGAGGAAGCCAAGAGCGTGAGGCGGTGCCATGGTCGAGGTAGCCATGCGATGGGTCGCCGTGGTCGATGTCGTGGTTGGGGATGTCCGTGTCGAGGTAGCCGCACGTGAAGCCGCATGCGCATAGTGCGCGAGGAAGATGACGGAGACGCGTCGAGGCAGTCGTTTAGGGTGTCGATGCCGAAGTTGATGCAGTCCGAGCCGTCGAGGACGAGGTGCGGCCATAGTTTTGCCAGAACTAGGCGCACGTCAAGGACGAACGCACACTCCGGTTTTGCCAGAACCGAGTATGCAAAGAAGAACTCGTCGGTGACGCGGTCGAGGCAGTCGTAGAGAGGTCGATGCCGAAAAATACGTTGTCAAAGCCGATGAAGACGAGGCGCCTATCCGAGTTTGCCAGACTCGGGAACGCGTCGGGGACGAAGACACTCCCGATGTTGCCATTACCAGGCGTGCGGGGACAGGGACCATCATGAACTTGTCGCTGTCGTCGGATTGAGGACAAGTACGCCATGAGGGGGTCCTCGAGGCGTGCGGAAGAGAGGGGTGTGAGATGTACGGTGTTCCGGGACGGTGAGCACACAAGTTTACCCAGGTTCGAATCCGTCGGCTTTGGATGGATCCTACTCCTGCTAGCAATCCAGTAATACGGCAGAGCTGGAATATGGGTTACAAGGGTTTCGCTTGTGCGAGTTGAGATTATAGACTATTGAGAGTGCCCTAAAGGCTCTCCCTAGGACGGCTTATATAGATATCCGGCCTAGGGTTTACAGGAGAGATCTATCCGGCTACGACTAAGAGTCGGTTACAGAGCATCTTAAACTACAAGTAACACAATGGGCCTAAGTCGGTAAGTCTTCTGGGCCTTCCCGTAGCCGGATGGGACTCCGTCTTTTCTCCCTGACTGGGTCGCCCGTGAAGCAAAGCTCTAACCCGAAGTGGGCCACCCTGGTCAGTGAGGAACTCTGAGGATACCCGGAAAGTATATCCCCAACAGCAGCCCCCGGAGGCCTCCAAGATCCAAAGTCGGATTTATCATCGTCTAGCTTGATCTTCGGCTTGTAGAATCTTGAAGGGTTTCTGAAACTTCACAACAAAAAATACGATCCGGGTCTTAAAAATAAGTCGGACCTATCAACAGGTTACTCGGATTTTTCAGCTTGATTTCAAACTAAGCCGGAACTTGATCTCTAACGCCACCTGACACAAGTCATGGTCAAGTCACGTCATCTGACAGACATCCTGTCAGCACGACCATTGGTGGGTTCACGGTTCGCGGAACCGAGGCGTCGTTTCAATGCGTACGCGGAGATCGAGGCGACGTAATCATCGCGTGGGTCCTTCCTAGTTCCTTCCACGACGCGTGGCGGTTACACTGTAGCATTTGCACGAATCTTGGCGCGGTTAGGTGGATATAAGGGGTTAGGATTTCCTCCTTCTTTCTTCACCTGTTCCCTTGCCTTTTCCTCTCCTCCAAATCTCCCCCGCGCGCATAGAGCTCCTCTTCTTTCCCCCAAAAATTCCTAGCGCCGCCCATCCTAGGTCATCTGCCCACCGGAGAAATGGCTTCTTCCTCCTCTTCCGGCTTGGCGGCAGCGGCGGCGACAGCGGCGATGGAAGCGACGACAGAGAAGGAAAGCTTCCGCGGGGTCTGGATCCCCTGCGTACTCGACGACGAGAAGCTCTAGAACGTGGAGACAGAAGGGCTCCTCCGCGCCGGCGACTGGCGGAGTGGCTTCGAGGAAACCGTCCCCAACCCGCACGCCGGCGAGCGGGTCCACTTCGGCACCCACCTCGACAGAGGTTTGTCGTTTCCTCCCTCGGAGTTCTTCTCCGAGGTGATTGACCATTACGGTGTTCAACTCCACCATCTTTCTCCCAACTCTCTCCTGGAGATGAGCGCTTACGCTTCTTTGTGTGAGGGCTTTCTCGGCATTAGGCCGAGTTTGACCTTATTCCGGTATTACTTTCATGTTCAGAGAAATTCTATCACTGCCGGTGTTCCTTATATCACCGGTACCATTAGTTTTTCACTTAGACGCGAGCGCGCATATCCCAAAATCCTAGCTAGTGACTCAGTCAAACAGTGGCCAGCCACATTCTTTTATCATAGGGATATTCCGGCTCTTGGCAAAGCTACTGCTTTGCCGACTTTTGTCGACGGAGCTGCCACGGCCCAACCATCTTGGGACGAGGCCGCTCCGGCTCTCAGTGACAATCTGATCCTCGCCAAGAGGCGGGTCGAATATCTGATCAAACACAAAGGTCTGAAGGGATCCGACTTGGTCCAATGCTGGGTGTCACGCTCGATCCAGCCCCTTCAGTACCACGGAGACCGATTGATGCACTCCATCACGTCGTCCAAGAAAGACTCCATCCGAATCAGCCCTAGAGCCTACACCACGCAGGGCTATATAAGCCAGATCAAGTGGCTGATAAGGGAGCGGATCGAGAGGAGGATCCCGGAGGTTTCTCTGGATATGCATATGGCGGAAACCCCCGTAGTGCCGGTAAGCTTCTAACAGTACACCTTTTTATGTGTTTCAATCTTTGAGTTACATTGCAATACTGATATGTTTTCTTCTTTTCAGCTTGCTGACCTCCCCGAGTCGGAATTTGCTCCGCTCGAAGGCTATCCTCTAGAGTTTTCTCAGGAGACAGAGGTGGTCCCATTGCCGGACCTTGCTCTCAAGAAGCGTAAAGCTCCGACAGTGGCCGTTGGCACAAAGGAGGTGCCCGTCGTGAAGAGGTAACTTTCAATCAAAACTTCCGCCTTTGCACTTTACTCAAATTCTTTTCCGAGATGTAATGTTTCCGACTTTATCACATTCTCAGAGCTAAACAGCTCATCAAGAGCAAGGGGAAGGGAACTTCTTCGAAGCCCCTGCGACAGACGAAGCTTGCCATAGCTTCTCCTGCCGTGGCTCCTCCGACTCCTGCCCCTCAACCTTCCGCAACACCGGTGATCATTCCTTCTCTGGTCGTCGCAGAAGATCCGGCTCCTTCAACGGAGCCTGCGATCCTTGAATCGCAAACTGACGTCACCATGGGTGAGTCAGGTTTAGATAAGGGTGAACCCTCCTTGGGTAATGATCCCTCGGCAGAGACCTTTGCCGACAACCTTATCAGCAATCTAGGACTTGCCAAGTTTGGCCTGTCTCGGAAATCTGCTGAAGAGATCCAATAATTTGTGCAATGCCCGGAGAAAAGAAACTTATCTCGAAGAAGAAGCGCAAGAAGCAGAGGACGCCAAGCACTCGATCTTCTTGAACAAGTGCGTCTTAAACGAGAGGATCAGGTCCGTGAGCTTCCAACCGCCCAAAGGACCCTCCGACTCTTGAAAAGGTTGTCAGAAGTGAATGCGAGTTTGGATAAACTTACTCGCAAACAATATGTAAGTCGGGATTCTAACTCCTATTTTTCCTTTATTTCATATCATATCCTCTAGCCCCCAAGCATGAAGTAGGATAAATAATCTGGGTTTATGCTTCCTTAGGATGCCAAAGAACGAACTAGTGTAGCCCCCAAGGCTCGTGCTAATATTAGCAAAAATATTAGTGATACGTCCATTTTGCATCACTATTCTATGTCTTAATTCACTATTATTCATTGATATATTTCGTATTGAGAGGTGATACTTATGTTATTTCATCTATTTTTGCATGGTTGATGACTTTTGGAGCATGGACCGCCAATGTGATTCGATGGAAAAGGTGTTGTTTGGAGGCAAAATTTACGTAAGATCAGAAAATCCGGGAAAATATCGGAAAATCCTAATTTTCCGTAAGACTCGGGATGCCGGAAGATGGGAGAGGTGGGTAGGGGGGGGCCACCACCCCATGGCGCGGCAGCCTAGGTCGCCCAGGAGTGGTGTGGCCGCCCTGGCCCACTCCAGCCTCTCCCCTGTGGCGTATATCAACCTCCCGAAACCCTAAGACTCGGGGAGCGACCACAGAAAGATTTCATGGAGCTGGAAACACGGAGAGAGAAGATTCTCCGGCATGATTTGCCGGAGTAATTCCTTCCCGGAGAGGGGAGATCGTCGCCATCAACACCACCATCAAGCTGGACTTCATCGGGATCATCATCATCATGACCACCATCATCACCATCATCACCCTCATCACCATCTCCATATTTTTGTAACAATTGTGTTGAATCTTGCATAGTTCATAGGGGAAACTTTCCCGGTGTTGATTACTCTTTGTAGTTGATGCTATTGAGTGAACCATTGAATTATTGTTTATGTTTAGATTGTTATACATCATTATTCCATCTCTGATCATGATCCATATGATGTCTTGTGAGTAGTTTGTTTTGTTCTTGAGGACATGGGAGAAGTCTTGTTGTTAGTAGTGGAGTTGCGTTGAGAAAGATTCAATAGATTGTTATTTAAGTTGTGGTGTACTTCTTCTAGTGGTGTCATATGAACGTCGACTACATGACACTTCACCTATATGGGCCTAGGGGAATGCATTGTGTATTTGGCTACTAATCGTAGGGGTTGCCGGAGTGACAGAAACCTGAACCCCCGTTAGGAAACCATTGCACAAGGGACGTAAGGGTCTTAGAGTTTAAAGCTGTGGTTAGGTTTCTACCTTAATTACTTTCTTGTACTTACGGATGTTTGCAAGGGGGTTTAATCACAAGTATGTATTTAGTCTTGGATGGGGCGGTACATTAGCACAGGTTCACCCACACAACACTTAGCAAGCTAAAGAAGATTAATCGACTATATGAAGCGAAAGCACTTGACAGTATTCCCATGTATCCTCGAGAACATTTGGTCATCTATAGAAATACAACCGGCTTGTCCTTTGCTGCATAAAGTATTGGGCCACTTGCTGCATTCATCCTTACTGTCTTTCATTTACTCGTACTTTGTTTACTTGCTTTATCGAAAACTCCTAAAAATCTGTTTGCTAAGTATTTGCAGAGAATTCCTGATCCATACCACTAGCCAGCACCTTCTGCTCCTCATTGGGTTCGACACTCTTACTTATCGAAAATACTGCGATACACCCCCTATACTTGTGGGTCATCAAGACTATTTTCCGCGCCGTTGCTGGGGAGTGAAGCGCTATTGGAGAGTGGAACTGGTAAAGGAAACTTCTACTGTGAGTATTGTTTACTTCTGCTGGTTGCTTTATTTTCGTTATGGATAATTCGCTGAGTTTCTTATTTGGTAATGCTACTACCACTGCTAAGGTAGTAGATAAGCCACCACCTGCTGAGAAAAATGTTTTCAAAATACCTACAGGAATTATTGGTCGTGTTATGGATAACTACTATGTTGGGGATGGAACTGTCCATCCCGGTGATCATTTACTCTTTATACACGAATTATGCGGGTTGTTCAAGTGTGCAGGTATTACTATAGATCAAGTTAAGAAGAAGTTATTCTCATTATCGCTGAAAAGAAAAGCCGAGGAATGGTATAAGCTGCTGAAGAATGGTCAAGCTCTGGAATGGGAGGAAATAGTGCCTCTCTTTTATTCAAAGTTTTATCCTCCTAGTGAGATTCATAAAGATCGGAATCAAATATACAAATTTTGGCCTCTAGATGGAGAGAGTACAGCTCAAGCTTGGGGGAGATTGAAGTTACTAATGCTCAAATGTCCCATTCATGAGCTCCCCAACAATATTATTATCAACAACCTTTATGCAAGGCTCCCTCTACATGACAAGGATTTATTGGATGCTTCTTGTGCTGGATCATTCACTCGCATGGAAGAAGAAGCTAAATGGGATCTTCTAGACCGTATTCAAGACAATGATGAAGCTTGGGAGAATGACAAAGGTAGAAAGTCAGGTATAAATTATGATTATGAATGCATTGAATCTTTTATGAGGCGATGACTTTCAAAACATTAAAAATGCTTATGGTCTAGACTCTCAAGCTATTGCTTCTTATTTTAAGGCTTTTGCTTCCTACATTGAAGTGCCTAAAAAGAAGTGGAATAAGTATCATGAACCTTATAAAGATGTTGCTAAAAGTGTTCCTACAAGGAATACTGAAGTTTATACTGCTAATCATGTTTTACCTAAACCTTATATTGAGAAAATGCCTTTTCCAGTTAAGGTAAAGGAGCATTCTATGATAGCTAGTATGGTTAATGAAAGTATGAATAAAGCTGTTGAACCTGATAAACAAATGGTTGATGAACCCATAATAGCAAATGTGAAAGACTTTGTCACTAAATATGAAAAAGAGGGACACACTATCCTTTGTAAGGATACCTCTAATATTGTTTCACAAAGTAGTGTTATGAGAGCTAGTATCCCTGTGTTTTCTGTTAGAATAAGTGATCATTGCTATGATAGTCCTTGTGATAGCTATATTGTTAAGTTTATGCATGATACTGAAAGCTACTATGAGAGAGGGAAAAGTGTTCTTATGTATCTCAATAATATCAAGTTTCCTCTCTTTATGCTGAAAGTTTTTATATTTCGCTTCTTTTGCCTTCTTATGCAAGTTGCCTCTGGTTTCAAGAACTTGTTTGTTTACAAAATTCCCTTGCATAGGAAGTGGGTTAGACTTAAATGTGTGTGTGTTTTTGCTTCTTAATGCTATCTTTCACTTTAATTCATATCCCTATGAGAGCTTCTTCAAAATTATCATGCCCATCTTAATGGCTATAAAGAAAGAGCTTTATGGGAGACAACCCAATTTGTTTTTGCTTTTAGTTTGTTTTTGTTTCTTTGAGTCTTGGAAGTTATTACTTCGGTAATAACCGCTCCTTATCCGTTTTGTTTGGTTTTTGTGTCAAGATCAACCTCTAATGAGAGAGAAGTAAGATTTGGGGAAGTTGCTGTCCCGAAATAGATTTTTGTGCTTCACCGTAAATATTCGTGAGAGACCTCTGTCTGTCGGATTGAGCTGTAATTTTTTGTGCTTCTGCCCCAGGTTGTTATTTAACTTTCGTTAGTTTTTCACTTTTTGATTTGAGCAGCAGAAGATTTTCGTAAAAAATGATCTTTATCTGCTGGTCTGTTTTGACAGATTTAGCCACTCTTGCATTTGCTTCTTTATTCGGTCTCCTTTTTGAATTCTTTTTGGGTTTTCGGAAGGAGTTGCTACAGTAGCTTTTGTTTTGATGGTTTTCAGTTGAAGTTAGACTCAAAAGGTTTTATCACTTCACTTATACTAATGTTGCTAATAAGAACTGTGTAAAGTTTTGTGTGAAAGAAATTTCCAGGAAGTGGAGATAATGGTGTAATAAGGAAGAGAAGGGTTTTATGACTCAAGTAATAAGTATATGAAGATGAAGATATCGATGATATTCAAGAGATCACCCCGAAAGAATCTAGTAGATACCAAATTGAGAGACCTGCAGAGTCCGTGTTCAAATAGGTAACAGTTCTGGTTAAAAAAGATCCATGAAAGTACAATCCAACTATATTTTTACAGTTTTCAGTCAATAAGGAAAGTTTCGAGCGAAAAGGATTGAACCGGCAGGGTGGCCACCACACCCCATGGCGTGGGCCCACCCTGGCCGCGCCACTAGGTGGTGAGGCCACTCAGGACTCCGTCTCCGACCCGTTTTCTCCCAGTACTGATGAGCGTGATCGCAAGATTTCTGCTCAAGATCAGAAAATCTCGAACCTCAATAACGAGCTGTGCAGAGAGAGGGACCTTTCCGAGGTGCTCCGGCCTGAACTCCAGAGTCTTCAGGAAGAGAAGACCAAAATTGACAACGTCATTTTCGGTACGTTCCATCTGTCTGACTTTTCCACTTTCTTCGACTTCTTTCAATATCGGATTTTCTTAACTTGTTTTGTGTATAGGTCCTCTGAACTTGACGGACTCTTCCTCCGCCGAGCCCCGCACCCACCGTCTTACCAAAGTCGGTGACCTGCTTCATGACTTTCGCCAATTCCTTGAGGACATTGGCGAAGCTCTCAAGATTTCGAACATGCATAGCATGTCGGATTTTCAGGTGCGGGACAAGGCAAAGGAGATGTCGCAACTTGTCTAGGATTGGAACATGTCCTACACGTGGACCGCGGCGCAGAACGCTCTCACCATGGTCATGAGCCACCATGGAAACATGGAAATATGGCAAGTGACCAGAGGGTACTGCAAAGTAGATGAAGACGGCCAGGAGCAGGATATCAAGGCCATCATGGACTCCTGTGCCGGATATGGGTGTCACGTGGCTGATTTGACCAGCTACGAAACTCCCTTCTTCTCCCGCGTGGACACACTGCCTCCGCCTCCCGAAGAATCAGCAGAAGTTTCCGACGATGACCACACCGTATCGGATGTGGACATTCGGAACGATATCAAGGCGACATATCCAGCGAGCCGACAGCTCCTTCTTCTCCTCCTGCATCATAGATTGCCAGAAAAAATTGTATTATTCTGAAAAACATGATGGGCCTATAATATGTAGTACTATAATTTTGCTAGTGCTAAGCTTTTGATCTATTCAGCACTTTTGGCTTTAAATTTTCATGTGCCTGAAATGTTTTACATCAGCACTTGTATTTTTTGTCTATACCCATCGTTTATCTGGCTTTCCGCTTCGTCCCTTTCGTGAGCCGGCTAAACCTTCTGCCGGAAACTTTGCCGAGCAACGGAGCTCAATTGCTAAACCAGTTTAAACTCAGAAACAAAGTCGGATTCCAGTACCAACAATTCACTGCTCGGAAAATGCCTCCATCTAGCAATCATATAAATAACCAAAGTAAAGACTAGAAACTTTAGAGTTATACCCGAGGGTAGCAATTTTAAAATCGGAAATCTAAACCAGAACGAACATGAGCATAAAGTACTTTCAAGCATTCTGGTATTTTCGACTATGACATGATCATTCAGAAATAAGATGGTAAGAACTTCTCAGAAAAACTTGAGGCAACTAAAACTTTTATTTCTCACAAAACATGTACATATATATGATTACAAAGAAGGATAGACTAAGAATAAAAGGGACGTAGCTGAGCAATATTCCACGGTATGTCTAACTCATCCGGATTTGTACTGCCTCTAGCTCTCTTTCTCTTCTTAGTAGCAGGTCTTTCTTTGACTAGCCTCATGTCAGTTAAGTAATACGAACCATTGTGCAATACTCGACTAACTAAAAAGGGCCCTTCCCATACTGGGGAAAGTTTGTGCTTTCTTTGCTGCACAAGCCGGAGAACCAAACCACCTTTATTGAAAGATCTGTTTCTAACTCTCTGGTTATGATACTTGCGTAACTTCTGCTGATAGGCTATTGATCTCATTTCAGCAACGACACGAACTTCTTCGACTAAGTCGAGATCATTTTGTCGAGAAATCTCGGCATCCTCTTCAATATACGCGGCCACTCTAGGAGAAGTGTGAATCAAATCACTAGGAAGAACTGCTTCTGCGCCATAGACCAAGAAGAAAGGTGTGTATCCGGTTGACATGTTTGGAGTCGTTTGTAAACTCCATATTACAGAGGGTAATTCCTCTGCCCAAGCCCCCGCAGCACATCGTAGTGGTTCTTCGAGTCTTGGTTTTAGGTCTTGTAGGATTAAACCATTTGCTCTTTTGACTTGTCCGTTAGCCTGTGGATGTGCGACTAACGCAATGTCAAGCCAGATATTTTGCTCGTTGCAGAATTCAGCCAATTCTCCCATAGAAAAATTACTCCCGTTGTCCGTGATAATGCTATGCGGATAACCATATCGGATTATAACATCCTCGACAAATCTTTTGACTGTTGCTCCATCACAACTAGTGACAGGTTTAGCCTCAATCCATTTGGTGAATTTATTCACCATCACTAAGAGATGAATAAATCCACTTGGAGCTCGTTTAAATGGTCCTACCATATCAAGCCCCCAGACCGCAAAAGGCCATGTTATAGGTATTGTTCGCAACTGATCAGCCGGAACATGAGCTTGTTTGGCGTACTTTTGGCAGCCTTTGCACGTCTTGACTAATCGTTCGGCATCTGCCTGAGCTGTAAGCCAGAAAAATCCGTGTCTAAAAGCTTTTGCCACTAAAGATTTGGCTGCAGCGTAGTGATCACACTCGCCTTCGTGGATTTCCCTTAAGATTTCCACTCCTTCCGGAGATACGCAACGCTGAAAACCCCCAGAAACACTCCATTTATAGAGCTCACCTTTAACAATAGTATAGGCTTTCGCTCGTCGGATAATCTGCCGGCTCAGAACCTCGTCTTCGGGTAATTTGCCATCTACCAGATAATCTAGGTAGGGTTGAGTCCAGCTGGGAATTACAGCTAGAACTGCTATTAGAGGTGAGTCGGATTTGGTCGGATATTCCTCATCTACTCCCTTTATTGAGGGAACTTTGAGGTGCTCTAAAAAAGCGCCATCCGGGACCTCTTTCCCTGCAGAGCCTATCCGAGATAGTGCATCCGCTTCTTTGTTTTCTGCTCGAGGGATGTGTTGTACCTCAAACCCTTCGAATGATTTAGATAGATCATCGATGACAACTTTATACGCTACCATGTGCTTATTTGCATTACAAATATCCGACACTTGTTGAGAAACAAGATCTGAATCTCCATAACACATCAAACATCGGATGCCAATATCCTTAGCAATCCGGATTCCATGTAGCAGTGCTTCATACTCGGCAATATTATTTGTCGCTGTGAAGTGGATCTGCAACACGTATAGAAGTTTATCTCCTTGGGGTGATTTGAGCACCATGCCAGCCCCCGAGCCCCCTCGAGCCTTAGACCCATCAAAATAGAGGGTCCAATATTCCGACTCAGGGAGGATCATGTTCTCCTTTGTCTCTATCCAATCAGCAACAAAGTCAGCAAGGATATGGGATTTGATTGCTGTCCGAGGTTTATACTCAATATCAAAAGCTGAAAGCTCTATGCCCCATTTGGTGACGCGTCCTGTGGCGTCACTGTTGTTGATTATATCTCTCATGGTAGCTGTGCTCACCTTGGTAATTGGATGCTCCTGAAAATAGTGTCGTAACTTACTTGATGCTAGAAAAACACCGTAAGCCAACTTTTGATAGTGCGGATACCGCTGTTTTGATTCTGTCAGGACCTCACTGACAAAGTAAGTCGAACGCTGCACCAGGTGCTCCTGATTTTCCTCTGGTCTCTCCACCACCATGACGATACTAACGACCTTATTTGTCGCAGCAAGATAAAACAACATCGGTTCCTAAGGTTCCGATGCTGCAAGGATAGGAGCAGATGATAGTACTTTCTTCAGGTCTTGTAGTGCAGCTTCAGCTTCATCAGTCTAAACAAAATCCTTGGTCTTTTTCAGGAGTTTATATAATGGTGCGGCTCTTTCACCAATCCGGCTTACAAATCGACTGACCGCAGTGATGCAACCAGTTAATCTTTGTACGGCCTTCTGGCGAGTTGGCCTGGAAATATTGAGTATAGCCTTGATTTTGTCCCGGTTCACCTCTATGCCTCTTTGAGACACGATGAAACCTAACAATTTTCTGGCTGGTATTCCAAAGAAGCATTTCTTCGGGTTAAGCATGATGTTGTATTTTCGTAGATTGGCAAATGTTTCCTCCAAGTCGGAAATCAGCGTTTCCTTCTTTTTGGACATCACTGCGATATCATCCACGTATGCATGTACATTGCGTCCGAGTTGGTCATGGAGGCAACGCTGCATCGTGCGCTGGTACGTAGCTCCTGCGTTCTTTAGCCCAAAGGGCATTATAACAAAACAGAAGGTTCCGAAGGGGGTTATGAATGAAGTTTTGACTTTGTCAGATTCCTTCATCCGGATTTGGTGATAACCGTAATATGCATCGAGAAATGAGGAGGAGTTCGAGCTGCGTAGAATCGATAACTTGATCAATTCTAGGCAGAGCGAACGGATCTTTTGGACAAGCCTTGTTCAAGGCAGTATAATCAACACACATCCTTAAATCAGTGGTGTCCTTTTTGGGGACCATTACAAGATTGGCCGACCACTCAGTATGGATGACCTCTTCTATGAATCCGGCTAACTCGAGCCGTGCTAGTTCCTTAGCTATTGCCTTACACTTTTCATCACCGAAACGTCGTAAGGACTGTTTGACGGGTTTAGCGTTTGGGTTTACATTTAGAGAGTGCTCGACAAGTTCCCTAGGTACTCCGGTCATGTCAGATGGCTGCCATGCGAAGATACCTTGATTTGCTTGGAGGAACTTGACGAGCGCGCTTTCCTATGCGCTACCTAGGCCTACGCCTATCTGGGTCACCTTGGAGGGGTCATCATCCTTCAACGACGTCTTCTTCGTCTCTTCTGATGCCTTGAACTCCGGATTTGGCTTTGTCACCTCCTTCTTTGTTACGGGCATCTCAGACGGATCTATGCTCTTCTTGATCTCCTGGTACTCCTGGGCGTGCAGCACGGCTTCGGCAAAGGTGGCATTTCCATCCTTGCACTCTCGCGCTTTCTTCGGGTCTCCCTTGATGGTGATCATGCCGTTGGGACCTGAAATTTTCATCATATTGTAAATGTAACACGGATGAGCCATAAAAGCCTAGTAAGCCGGACATCCGAATATAGCATGGTATGCACTCTTGAACGGGACCACTTCGAAGGAAAGTGCCTCCGTCCGATAGTTCTTTGGAGTTCCAAAGGTAACATCCAAAGTGATCTCTCCTAGGGAATTGGCTTGTCTTCCTGGGACAATTCCGTGAAAGATCACAGAGCTATGGTTCAGCTGGGTTTCCGAGATCTTCATCCACCGTAGCGTTTCAACATAGAGAATATTGATACTTCTACCACCGTCCATGAGGGTCTTGGAGAAACCATAACCGTCAATAAGTGGATTGACGATTAAGGCGTATTTTCCTCGCCTGTGCAACTTAGGCGGATGATCAACGCGGTCAAATGTGATTGCCACTTCCGACCAGTCCAAGTATTGGGGGACAGCCGGAACTGTTGTGTTGAGCTCGTGCAGAACCGCTTTTTTGACCTTTGCTGGTTGAGATCCGAGGAAAGTGACATAAGTGTCCTTCTTGGTGGGAAATTTTTTCTTTCCCTCCGGCTTGGGATTTGAAGCGTCAGCTTCCTCCATGTTGGAATCTTCCTTGATCTCTTTTTCTTTTTCGGGGTTCTTCTTTCCCTTCTTCCGCTTAGCTTTGTAGCCCGCGGTGTCATCTCTTTTGATGTCGTCATTGAAACGACATTCGGCGTTAGTGTGGGACGAGCCCCCATTGGCGTCTAGGTGATGCACACATGGGTTATTGGCAATGTCGGCCCAAGAGTAGTTTTTGCCTGGTTGTTGGTCTCCTCTACCTTGGACTCTTGAAGTTCCATGCCCACGCCCGCGACCACCGCCGCGTCCTCCTCGTCCTCTAGACTCGAAAGTAGCAGTGACCACTGCTGTTTCCGTGTTGGGTTTTTCTTCCGAGGTATTTTTGCGCTCCTGAGCCTGTTGCTTTGGTTGTTTTGCCGACTGTGGCACAACTAGGGCATTGAGTAATCCCTCTACATCATCGTCGGCATCTGTATACTTTCTCGCTGTTTCTATCATCTCTCCCAAATCAGTGACCTTGTCACACTTCAAGCGATGGCGCAGTAAGCCAATTGGGAGACATGCGATGAAAGCTTCAATCGCAGTTTGATTGTTTACTCCTTCATAGGAGTTCTTGGTGTCGATCCATCGTCCGAGGTAATACCGACAAGTTTCTCCGGCTTTCTGGGTGCAACATTGTAGGTCTCCGACTGTACAGGGCCTCCGATATGTGCCTTCGAAATTCCGAAAGAACGCACTTTGCATGTCATACCAGTTATGGATGGTGTTCTCCGGAAGTTCATTAAGCCATGATCGTGCCGTCTTTCGTAACATAAGTGGGAGATATCGGGTTGCGACCAGGCTATTTCCGCCTTTGGCGATGCAGCAAGCTTGGAAAAAATCATGTAGCCAGGTATCTGGCCGAGCAATGCCGTCGTAGGCTTGGATATGTCTTGAGATAGCAAATCCTTCCGGGAATCTTGTAGCTCTGATGCGTGGTCCGAAGCACTTTGGGCCCACGTAGATATCATCGTTTTCGTAGCGCCGCGCCTCTATGTTGGAGTTGATCCTATGCCTTGTGTCGTTTGGGGATAGAGATCGTCCCGAATGTCGGCTGTGGCTGCGGTGCCTTGGAGCCGGACTTCGGCTTCTGCCACCACCTCCTCCTTGTCCCCCTTGAGAGCCGTTGTGATGACTGCTTGGTGGAGAGGGTGGGGCAGCTGGATTGTTTCCGGCTGATCGTCGGCCTCCGTCCGGAGCGTCATTATTCCGGTTCCGGGGAGGGTCTTCACTATGACGAGCCCCCTGCCAGCTTGTCCCGGCATGGTTTCCGTCGTTCCTTCGTCCATCGTTCCCACCACGGTGAGGCTCAGCCGGACGGCTTGCATGTCTAGGAGGTGGCATTTTTTGACGATCCTCCTCCCGTTGTTTCTGTTTATCTTCTCCCCTTCGATCGTTCGACTCTCGTCGGGGAGGGTTCTTCGGATACAGTGCAACAATGGACTCTTTTCGGCGCATTGGGCCACGCGCCAGCTTCTACGGTGCTCATCTCGATGATCCGGTTCTCGAATAATTGTCTTCCGACGCCGGGCGATAATCGCTCCGGAACACGCTGGGGTCTTATGTCAGCCCATGCCGGATCTGTGCGACATTGGTCGGAATCTGAGACCAGTTTTTGACTTCCGGACATGGCGACCTTTTGCTGCTCTAGTCCCTTGTTGAGTAGTTTGATTCCCAACTGGATTTCCTCCGGTCCTGGATTAGCCGATAGAATTTCTCGGGCTACCACGGTATTCTATACTGGGGTTGGATATACCCAATCTCCTTTACTATCTTTCCGAGGCTTCCCTATCTCATCTTCGAAAAGGACGGCATGGATCTGCGGGAATTGGTTGTCACTGTTGTGACGCTTCCTGGTCTTCTGGTATTGCCTGGAGTTGTACTTCCCCGCAGATGCTATGCATTTCTTTTCCTCCTCAATGTTTTTGGCTTCATCGAGGAGTACTTGACGACGCGCTTCTAGGGCCCCGCGCCTCTCGTCCAGCTTCTTCGAAGGTAAGTTCGCAGTTGCAGGAATAGGTGTGGTTAATGCAAGATCGATGAGTTTACGCACCTTCAAAGGATCACGTGTCCATCCACCGATTCTTCTTTTTTCGGCTCATCTGGGATAAGTGCTCCATCCGAGTCTTCTTCGTATTCCTCGGCAATCACCTCCTCTGTCAGAGGGTCTTTTGCCGGGGTCTTGTTCTTCTTGTTCCTCTTCTTTGCCTTCTTGGCAGTGCCGGTAGCAAAGACAGCTTTGGGCCCATTTCCCGGAGTCAAGCTCTGATCGGTACTTTCGGACATTTGGACCTCGGGATTATCTCCGACTTCCATGTCATCCCGCGCTTTGGGTGAGTGTTCCCCGGATCCTTCATCCATGGATTCTCCTTCTTCTGCAGCTTTGGAGTTGTACTCCTCTTCGTATTCCGCGGAGAACTTTCGGAAATCTTTGACGTCATCGATTCATCCGAGGATGCGGGTACGTCGGTGTTTGTTCCAATTGCCTCTAGCACAGAGTCGGTGTTCTCCCCAGCATCGGCAGAGCCGGATCCGGATCCCACCTATCCGACGAAGTGCGACGCGTGCTTCCTGAGGTACCTGGGGCTCTCGCGGTTAGCCATGTCGAAACTTTTGATGGTCTCGAGAATTGCATCTGTGCTTGCATCTTGCATTATCATACGTCGCAGTGTGTACCTTAGGAAGGGCCTGTCCATCGTCATCGAGCCAGAATCGATGTCGTTGATGAGCTCCTCCGGATTTCAACTTCCGGGTGGGTTGATCTGGGATCCGCTTCCAAGGAGATCCACCAGATTCGATTTGACCGCTAGGTCTTCCTCAGCTCAGATTTCTCCACTATCTCGCAGAATCTGCGGGCTGGGTGGGATTAGGGTTTTCGAGATCCAGAACTCACGCCCGCTGACAAAGGGACCTGAAGATTCTTCCGCCTCTATCATCACCATCGGTGGTGGGTGTTCAACAAACCGATGTAAACATCGATCTCGCCAAAAGACATGATTGTATAGGCAGTCACGACCTCCCTAGCCGGAATCCAAGTCTCGTCGAGAACGATGAGAGGGACATCGCTGGCGTAGAGGATGCGACCGATGGCGATAGTTTCAACGATTCCGATTCTTGCAGATTCCGCTCGGAACACAGATCTGAAGCTCACTTGCCCCACGGTGGGCGCCAACTATCGTCGGATTGAGGACAAGTCCGCCATGAGGGGGTCCTCGAGGCGTGCGAAAGAGAGGGGTGTGAGATGTACGGTGTTCCGGGACGGTGAGCACACAAGTTTACCCAGGTTCGAATCCGTCGGCTTTGGACGGATCCTACTCCTACTAGCAATCCAGTAATACGGCAGAGCCGGAATATGGGTTACAAGGGTTTCGCCTGTGCTAGTTGAGATTGTAGACTATTGAGGGTGCCCTAAAGGCTCTCCCTAGGACGGCTTATATAGATATCCGGCCTAGGGTTTACAGGAGAGATCTATCCGTCTACGACTAAGAGTCGGTTACAGAGTGCATCTTGAACTACAAGTAACACAATGAGCCTAAGTCGGTAAGTCTTCTGGGCCTTCCCGTAGCCGGATGGGACTCCGTCTTTTCTCCCTGACTGGGCCGCCCGTGAAGCAAAGCTCTAACCCGAAGTGGGTCACCCTGGTCAGTGAGGAACTGTGAGGATAGCCAGAAAGTATATCCCCAATAGTCGCCATGTCAGAAAGACTAGCAGAGGAAGCCTCCAGAGCAGTTGCGACACGCAAAGCAGCTAAGGGAGAGATGTCGGCGCTGTCCACGGTTGTCGGAGTAGAGTAGCAGGTGGTGTAGTCGGGGATGAGACGATGATGCTAGCGGCAAAGTTGTAGTGGACGAAGACGTAGAAGGCGACGAAACCAACGGCGACCTGGGTTAGTCATGCTGGATGCCTAGAGTGGCGATGGGGTAGTCGGCGGGACCTGCGACGGCGAGAGGGCGCCCTGCAGGTTACCTTGTGAAGCGCGGTGGTGGTGCTCGAAGTAGGCGAGGAAGACCCGACGTGACGAAAACCATGTGCAGACGGCGACGATCCGCGCCGCAGGAGATGGCGCGGTGAAAGTCGAGGTCGTCGATGCACGAGGACGACGAAGTAGACTGCGGCGTACCACGCCACGACCGAGGGGTGGCATAGCCGCAGGCACAAGTCGGTGCGGCGGTGGAGACCACCGGCGACGTACACGCCAAGGAAGGCGTGTTGGAAGCGATAGCATGGACCAAAGCGGCGGCGCTCTGACGTGAAGCATGGCGACCCATAGCTTGATTGGTGGTAGACGCGTGCTCGGGGACATGCCTAGCGTAGACATGCGCGAGATCGGTTGATCAGACCGACGGTGCACCGTATGCGCTATGGCGTGGACGACGCGTAGATCGGAGTCGATGGCGACGTTATCGGTGAAGTCTCGGACGATGACGACGAAGACGATCCGGCGGTGCGGGCACCTTCAATGGAAGGCGTGCTGGCGTCCGTGGTGCGCCTTGACGAGCCTGCCACGAGGCAAGCGACGAGGCAGCGATGGGCGGTGTAGATCCTCGATGCCGATGGTCGGAGTAGAGGCGCGGTGATGACGATGATAGTGGGCGACTCAATTCGATCTAAGATCGGTAAACCAAAAAAGAAAACCGATCAAGATATCGGAAAAAAAGGACTTACAGGGCAACCGATCACGGATCGGTGGATGAACCCTGCGTACAGATCGCGCGGACCCTGACGGAGATCATGGAGATTGATCCCTCGGGGGTGGCGCGGCGGAAGCGTGCGGCTAGAGTTTGGACCGATTAGGCCGATACCATGAAAGAGTATGAGTTTGGCGGAATATGATGGATATATTATTGAGCCTCATGAGCGAGTATATATAGACGTACAGAGGATTATCTTGGAGTACGAGTCAAGTTAGGCTAGAATCCTAACTATCCTAAACTACCACAATAACCGTGTATGTATCATACTCTAATAGAGGCGGCTTCCGAGCGGTGGCGATGGACACTTTCTCTTCGTGCTGGCCGACAACGACCTCCCCGCAACATGCTCGTCGAGGGTGGCGTCCCCGTGCTAGCAGCGAACGCCTCCTCCTTGCGCTCGTGTCGGTGGCCTGGTGAAGCCTATCCGTTGGCGACAGACACCTCCTCCTCGCCTGCGAGATCTGCGGTGGTGGTCTCCCCGATTCGAGCAACCTCCATGATGTGTTCTCGTCGTCGATAGCGTCCCTGTCCCGGGGGGCGGAAGCCTCAGCACCGCGCTCGTCAGAGGCGGCCTAGCGGAGCACTGTGTCACACTCGTCGACGTGGCCTGGCGAAGCCCTCTGTGTGGCGCGCTCATCACCAACGTCCTCACGAAGCCCTCCGCGCATCGCGCTCATTGCCGACGGCCTAGCGAAGCCCTCTGCGTGTCGCGCTCGTCGCCGACGGACTGGCGATGTCGTCCCTGTGTTGCGCTCGTCGGCGGCGGGCAAAGTCCTCATCACGTCACGCCGTGCTTCGTCGGGGACAGGGCTGCTCTCCCATGGCGATTAGAGGGAGAGAACGAGTGGCTAGGAATAACCCGTGAGGGGATACGGGGGAATGCATAAGGTTGAGTGGTTTTGCTTCACGCGATGATGTTTCACGAATCGTTACGCGCCGCCGCACGGAAGAGAAGGAGTGTGGCGCCTTTAGATAAACTTTTCCATTATTTTATCCATCAAATTGTCCATGTCATCTTTTTTTTGCGTTTGAGATTTATAAGATCACAACATCTCGCTATGCAATTAAACGAGTAAATCATGTGCAACTGGATTAGTTTCACCAGCATAGCGAACTTTTTGCCAATTATTTTTATTGAAAAATTGTTATTTGAAATTATGTATTCTTCTATCTATAACCGCTCAAAAGTTTCTAAAAACATTATGTGGCAATGTGCATGTCATCTTCATGCAAGTCATCCACACTACGTTTTCTCAGCCCGTTGATTTTACCTTATAGTACTAGTAAGCGGGCACGTGCAATGCACGTCTCAAATTATATATTTGAATACGCAAAACTTTCAATTTCAAGGACACGGCTGGGCGTCCCCCGGATGATGGGGAGTTCCCATCGTCCTTCTCCCCTGCGTGACACGTGTCCAAAAATCGCCTCAAATTCCGCTTTTGCTGCAAAACAACCCGCTTTTGCTACATATGTCCCCGCTTTTGCTTCCGAAGCAGAAAAACGGTTCGTTTCAGAAATAGAACGTCTCGCCGGAGACAATGCAGCAAAAAAATTATGCTAATGTAGCAAAACCGTTTTCGACGGAGACATCGTCGGAAAAACTCGCTGGTGATTCTCGCCGGAGACCTTGTAGCAAAAAGTTGACACTGTTGTAGCAAAACCACACGACGGTTGTAGCAATAAAATTCTTCTGCTGTAGCAAAAAACCTACTTCTCCGGAGACTTTGTCTAGGGACCTCGCCGGAGAACTCGCTGGACATGTAGTAGCAAAAAAAATGCGCTACTGTAGCAATACCATAATATGGTTGTAGCAAAAACATTGCGCCATTGTAGCATCATTCAAGCATTATTTTCTAGGTAAAAAAATCAGTGTAGCACTAAGAGCAAATGTAAATTAGCAATATAGATAGGAGTATGCAGCTAAGAAATATACGATATGTAGCAGAAAAATAAAACTAAAAACCTACAGCCCTGGAAAAAGGGCAGGAGGAGGAGGCCTCGACGGCCATGGCCGCAGGCCACCTTGCTCCCCTCGGCAACAGTGTCACTGCTTCACGGCGTGGAGCAGAGCATGGGCGGAGGCCGGCGTGGGGCAGTGGAGACCTCGCCGGAGGCGGCGCCGGCCAGAAGCACCATGTGAGCCCGCCGGGGAGGAGCACGTGGCGGGAGTGCGTCACGGAGGAGGTGCGACAGAGGCTCGCGGCGGCGCCATTGACATCCATCATGTGAGCACCATGGGATGGGGAGGGAGTAAGGCCGAGGCGGTAGGAAACGGAGGACGACCCGTCGGAGGAGACTTGCAGCGGAGGAGTAGGAGCACAACGGCAGGGCAGCCGCGCGGCGGTGGAGCGCGCGACGGGCCGGCGATGGAGGAGGCGCAGTGTGTCGGCGGCGTTGGGGGAAAACTGGAGATAAACAGAGGAAGACAACCGGGGTGGAGAGGATAACATGTGCGGGACCCACCCCGTGTGGATGTACGGTTCGACGGGCAACCCGGACGATGAAGTCGCGCGGTTGTCCAGGGGATACACATCGTTTTTCCAATTTCAATCATCAATTTTCCTATCTTACATGTACTCCGTACAATGATTTGGAATCTTGTTCTTAGGATGCGTGGTACAAAGGGCCACGGCTGGAGCAATCATTTTGAATAGAAATAAAATAAAAGATGTTAATGTATTTTGATAACTTGCACAACAGCAATAATATGTATAACCCTCCCTTCTCGACACTCCTAGCATTGGCCATTGCATAATTTTCCTTCATTATTAACGCAAAAGGAGAGCTCCTCCCGGTTCCTGTAAAAAAATGTGCATCCATAATAACCATATATACACTAGTAAGCATGTACGTGCATAGCACGTCTTATAATTTATAATTAGAATATCAGTCTTAAATCTTCTAAAATCATATCATTCATAGGATTTGTGTTTGTTGTTATGGCTTCTGGCATCTTCCAAGTCTCGATTTCTTATATTATTCTTACACTATCATCATTATCATAGTTATTTTTCAAACAATGACACATCATATAATATGTATCAAGATTCGTAGCAAATATACCTGTTTAAAAGTGTCAGATAAACATTCTCCCGTGAAGTACTCCACAAAATTTAATAACCACAGACCACGTAGAATGATCTGCATGATTATAGTATTTAAATGATATTTTTATATTTATTATAAGAAAATACCAAAATTTATTGAGATGATAATGATATAACCTTTTCTTAACCCCTTGTAAGCCGTGACACGTCTGTAACTTACTCCCTCCATTTCAAAATATAAGATGTTTTAGGTTTGTGAAGAAAATGAATCTAGACTTCTTTTAGTGTGTAGATTCATCACTAAGTTGAGTGAACCTATATACTAAAACAAGTCTAGATATATTTGCTTCACAAACCTAAAACATCTTATATTTTGAAACGGAGGGAGTACAACACAATGTGTTTAAAAGAATTACAAAAAGAATTAGGACACACGCCATGCACCTGACCCGAATCATCGTGAAGTTTTTTAATAATAATTTTTTTAAATCAATTCGAGAAGTATTGCACATATTTAAGGTTATTGATATCTAACTCATCGTCGGCCTAGGCCAAGCCGAGTGCGCCATTCGGCGATCAGTCCCATTCAGCGAGGAGCAGGCCAAGTGCATGTGGCAGCGGTCCCATGTTGGCCGATTGCCCATTCGGTACCGATCTAGCCGAATGAAAGCAGAGGAGTAGCACAACACGCACGGGGCCAAAGACGATTAGTGCAATCGGTTCCAGGCAAGCTGATTGATTTTCCAATCGGTTTGGCCCTGACCGATTGAAGCAATCGGCTGCCCTGACTAAATGCATGTTGAGGGCCTGGTCCTAATTAAATACATGTTGATTGTTTTTGCAATGTTTGGTTCTGGCCGATTGAAGTAATTGGCTTGGCTGTGACCAAATGCATGTTGGTGGCCTGTCAGCGGCCAGTTGGTTTAGCCTTGGCCAATGAAACGCAGTTGACTTGGTCCAGACCGACAATGCCTAAATAATATCGAAAACCTTATATTTATGCAGTAATTCTCGAATTGATTAAAATAATTACATTGAATATTAAAAAAAATCGCCCAGAATCATCCGTGCGTGAAGAAAATAGAAAGAAAATAAACTCTATCCACAACTCCTACCTCTCCCATCGTCGCCACCTCCGTGCTCCCACCTCCCAGCGAGGTCCTATTATTCCCCAGCTAAGCTCCCTCCCGGTCTCCCTCTGTCGATTTCATTAGGCCGCCCCTCCCCTTAATCCCCACGGCCGTCGGTAGGACATGCATGGCAGACCGCCCCTCCCCTTCAGCCCCACACCTGTTATTCCCCTTCAGCTCGTGGGCGACGCAGAGCTAGGCGCCGACGGAGCCGGATGCAGAGACACGAGCCTCGTCTCCAGCAGATTGGGTTGCCACTGCTGCTGCCGGAGAACGTGGACGGAGCTCTGCACGTGTCGGAGCGTTGAGTTGACCACGAAGCGGGCAGCAGTTGCCTTGTTTAGAACAGAGTGGCACAAAGTACTGAACTGTGAACAAGTGGCGCTCAACAGATTCGCAACAAAATCGGCTTGGCGTGAAGACGATTTCAATAATTACAGGTGAGAAATGTCGCTCACATGTACTTTTCATGTATCGTAGTCTCTCAGATTTTAATAATCAGCTTAGGTACTACTCAGACCAGATATAAAGACACACGTAATGAATTAGTAGTTCAAAGTTCAGGCCGCCCATAAAGAACGTAGTGCTCCCACTGAACTAAATTGGTAATATACAGTCTCAAAGTAGTGTTCTTGAAATGAAAACTACCGAAAAAAGAAATCTATAGGTTTTAGCTGTGTGATTCTTATTAGAAATCAGGTTATTATGCCAATATTTATTATAGGAGATACAAATCTGTGTATGGATCTCTAGGTAGAAACAACAATAGACAATGCTTTTGACAGTAATATAGCTCTACACGGAAGTAACTTAGACAGCACTTGTTCTAAACCAGCTAGAGTTAACCACTGAACCATATATTATTACCTTGTCAGGTTTTCTGTTTGTTTCATGCACTTCAGCAACTACAACATCAGTGTCTATATTCCTGTTCACTATTCAAATGTTTCAATCCATTTGGTACTTCTCTTTTGTTGCCAAGAGCATGTTTACAAGAGTCCATGTCCTAGATGTTGGCTATTTGCTAGAGTTACTGATGAGTCTTAGTACTACTTCAGTTCTGATCCTAGTTTAGTCAGGCAATCATAGCCTAGTCCACATGATTTCCTACTCTAGAGGATGCCTCATAAATGCAGCTTGTAAACTCAATTAAAGGAAAGCAATGCAGAAAATTTATAAGTCACGTGTTGTTCAGGTCCCTGATCATTATTCTAGTAGTTGTGCAAATTTTCAGGTGTAAGCAAACATATGGTACATGGACCATCTGGTTCGTACCAGTCCTGCAGGGTAAACCATCTGTTTTGAAATAAAGATTCTCACTTATTTTTATAAATACATAATCTTGTTTGAACAACATTTTTATTTTAATTTACCCTAATGTCAAGGTCGCAGCATAATATATATTTTGTGTGAATTGTGGTGGTGACGGGTGAATCATGAAATAAATTGCTAGTATTTTGACAACATGCTCTACATCAGAAATAAGCAGATTACAAATGAATACTCCAACTTAAAATTTACTTGGTAAGATTATAAGGAGCAGTTTCTTTTCTGACAGGAATATAATTATTTAACTACGTATATGGTTTTCAGATTCTGTAGTTGATAATTGTAACTGTAAGAATGACTATTTCTGAATCATAAAATTTGTAATGATGGATGAGATACAGTACTTAGTCCTCAATTGCTAAGCTATTGTACGAATGATAACCTTGGATTGCTCGGTGAGCTATATGTATCTGACAGTATTTAGAAACAATAACAAAATGGTCTCCAAAATAGTACTTCAGCTAGCTATGTTGGTGTAGCATGCAAGTAATGATTTCTTATTGAAAGAATGTCTGTCACCGTTTTACAGGATGGCCATGGCGATGGAGAAGGTGGTACAGGGAGGTGATGGTGTGATGGAACTGCGGAGGTGACAAAGGTGCGGGCAGACACCTGATAGTGCGATGAAGGAGGGCGAAGGTGTTGCCGAGCGATGAGTTCGACGTCGAGGAGGGCGAAGGTGCTACAACGGCCCTCGAGGCTAGGGCGCCATTAAAGAAGGCGTCGAGGTCGGCGGCATGGCAGCTGCCGTCCGTCAGGAGCTCCCGAAAGGCAATGAGGGCGAAGGTGCTACGATGGCCCTCGAGGCGAGGGCGCCATTAAAGAAGGCGTCGAGGACGGCGGCAGCGTCGTCCATCAGGAGCTCCAGGAAGGCGATGATGGCGAAGGCCAGGACGCGGTCCAAGAATTCGTCGAGGGCGTCGTCCATCAGTCGCTCTAGGAAAGCTGCGAGGGAGGCGGCGAGGGCACGGTCCGTGAGGCGCTCCAAGAAAGCTCTCGCCGTCTGTGGATCCTCAGCCGCGTTGATCACGGATGTGATCAGTTTCTTTTTTCTGCGTTTGTAAAGGGACGCCGTCCGTGGAACCTCAGCCGTGTTGATCACGGATGTGATTAGTTTCTTTTTTTTCTGCGTTTGTAAAGGGAAGCGACGCGGGGCAGAGTACATTCCGTTCAACCTATTTGCTATGTGCACCCAAGGGAAACTGTGGGCTAATGTAAGACGTTAGATTTAGTTTAAAGTGCTCGATTGTGTGGATGTAGAATGTCCGTGTATGCTAGATGGGATGTCTGTAGGAAAGATCTTGTTGGAGCCTTTATAAGTAGTAGAGATACATCAATCAGTTATACCCCTCAATCATAACGACCTTTAAATTCTCATATACACATCAATTTCATGATATGTAAATTTAGCCTATCGACCACTATGTGTGACCAACTAAATATTGCATATTTCTGTAAAAAAAAAATCAAAACTCATGCATTTTATTAGATTTTTTTAAAGACATACCGGACCGGGTATCTTTCTATTTTGATGGAATTGAAATTACAGGTATGTTTACTAGCAAGAAAAAAAAACCAAATCAGTGCGGGGCAGATTTGCAGTGAGTCCCAGCACGGCAAATATTCCTTTGCCATGTGCACCCACAAAACGACTCACGACAAAGATTAAACACACGGTAAAAAGATTCCACCCACACGGCAAAGAAATAACACACGGCAACTCCTGGACTAAGCCCACGGCAAAGACGAGCTCACGGCAAAGACTTTGCCGTGCGCCCGCACCCACGGCAAAGCAAAAACACGCCACACCCTCAAGTGGGGCCTACCGTATCGGAGCAGTTGACGGGCGTGGTGATGGCAGGGCTTTGCCGTGAGCCTCTCACGGCAAAGGTGTCTGTGTCGTGTGGGTTTCTTTGCCGTGCGGGTTCGTGCGTCGCTCACGACAAATGTGACTTTGCCGTGCGCAGTACAAGAAAATACACGGCAAAGCCTATTTTTTTTCCATTTTCCCCTCTTTTTGCCACCATTTTCTTTTAACCCATATTTTATCTTAAATATCATCAATATTGCATCTATGGACACTTTCACACATATTCGAGGTCCGCATGCATGGAGGATTGGGTGGCATTCCAAGGCTCTAGCGGTCACTCTCTGGCGAAAACACCGGTTTGTGGGCCCCGACGGTCTACCCCCTAACTTTCTCGCTTTTAGATTACAGCGCATGCCTGCGAAGGGGGACACATGTATCCAGGGCCATATGCAAGTCCTTGAGGTGTTCCGGTGCCGGAACGGGGACTTCCCCCCCTAGACGAGTCCGAAACCTTTGCTTTTAGGTTACAGCAGATGCCTGCGAAGGGGGACGCATGCACCCGGGGACTAGGTTTTGTATGTTTCAACATAGCACCACACTTTCATGCATGTGCTAGGGCCACATGCAAGTCCTTGAGGTGATCCGATGCCCCGGAGCGCGGTTCCCTGCGGAACCCTAACCCGCGGGCCTCAGATCATCTACCCCCTAGACTTTCTTTCGACAGGGATAGCCCGGTGTAGTTCTCTCTTGTTTTGTGTTTGTTTAGGTCATAGATGATATAAAACCATGTGGGTCACAAGGAGAGTGACAATATCCTACTCTAGTGCCGGAACAGGGACTTTCCCCCTTAGACGAGTTTGGAACCTTCGCTTTTAGGTTACAGCGGATGCCTGCGAAGGGGGACACATGCACCCGGGGACTAGGTTTTGTATGTTTCAACATAGCACCACACTTTCATGCATGTGCTAGGGCCACATGCAAGTCCTTTGAGGTGATCCGATGCCCCGGAGCACGGTTCCCTGCAGAACCCTGACCCGCGGGCCTCGAATCGTCTACCCCTAGACTTTCTTCCGACAGGGGTAGCCCGGTGTAGATCTCTCTTGTTTTGTGTTTGTTTAGGTCATAGGATGATGTAAAACCATGTGGGGTCACAAGGGAAGTGACAATATCCTACTCTAGTGCCGGAACAGGGACTTTCCCCTTAGACGAGTCTGGAACCTTCGCTTTTAGGTTACAGCGGATGCCTGCGAAGGGGGACGCATGCACCCGGGGACTAGGTTTTATATGTTTCAACATAGCATCACACTTTCATGCATTTTCTAGGGCCACATGCAAGTCCTTGAGGTGATCCGATGCCCCAGAGCGCGGTTCCCTGTGGAACCCTGGCCCGCGAGCCTCGGATCGTCTACCCCCTAGACTTTCTTCTGACAGGGGTAGCCCGGTGTAGCTCTCTATTGTTTTGTGTTTGTTTAGGTCATAGGATGATGTAAAACCATGTGGGGTCACAAGGGGAGTGACAATATCCTACTCTAGTACCGGAACAGGGACTTCCCTCTATACGAGTCCGGAACCTTCGCTTTTAGGTTACACCGGATGCCTGCGAAGGGGGACGCATGCACCCCGGGACTAGGTTTTGTATGTTTCAACATAGAACCACACTTTCATGCGTGTGCTAGGGCGACATGAAAGTCCTTGAGGTGTTCCGATGCCCCGGAGCACGGTTCCCAGTGGAACCCTAACCCGCGGGCCTCGGATCGTCTACCCCCTAGACTTTCTTCCGACAGGGGTAGCCCGATGTAGCTCTCTCTTGTTTTGTGTTTGTTTAGGTCATAGGATAATGTAAAACCATGCGAGGTCACAAGGGGAGTGACAATATCCTACTCTAGTGCCAGAACGTGTACTTCCCCCTTAGACGAGTCTGCAACCTTTGCTTTTAGGTTACATCGGATGCCTGCGAAGGGGGACGCATGCACCCCGGGACTAGGTTTTGTATGTTTAAACATAGCACCACACTTTCATGCATGTGCTAGGGTCACATACAAGTCCTTTAGGTGATCCGATGCCCTGGAGCACGGTTCTCATGAACCTTGACCTGCTGGTTCTGGATCGCCTACCCCTAGACTTTCTTCCGGCAGTGGGTACCGGTGTAGCTCTCTTGTTTTGTGTTTGTTTAGGTCATAGGATGATGTAAACCATGTGGGGTCACAAGGGGTGACAATATCCTACTTAGTGCCTAACAGGACTTCCTTAGACGAGTCCGAAACCTTCGCTTTTAGGTTATAGCGGATGCCTGCGAAGGGGGACGCATGCACCCGGGGACTAGGTTTTGTATGTTTAAACATAGCACCACACTTTCATGCATGTGCTAGGGCCACATGCAAGTCCTTGAGGTGATCCGATGCCCCAGAGCGCGGTTCCCTGCGGAACCCTGACCCGTGGGCCTCGGATCGTCTACCCCCCTAGACTTTCTTCCGACAGGGGTAACCTGGTGTAGTTCTCTCTTGTTTTGTGTTTGTTTAGGTCATAGGATGATGTAAAACCATGTGGGGTCACAAGGGGAGTGACAATATCCTACTCTAGTGCCAGAACAGGGACTTTCCCCCTTAGACGAGTCTAGAACCTTCGCTTTTAGGTTACAGCGGATGCCTACAAAGGGGGACGCATGCACCCAGGGACTAGGTTTTATATGTTTCAACATAGCACCACACACTTTCATGCATGTGCTAGGGCCACATGCAAGTCCTTGAGGTGATCCGATGCCCCAGAGCGCGGTTCCCTGCGGAACCCTGACCTGCGGGCCTCAGATCGTCTACCCCCTAGACTTTCTTCCGATAGGGGTAGCCCGGTGTAGCTCTCTATTGTTTTGTGTTTGTTTAGGTCATAGTATGATGTAAAACCATGTGGGATCACAAGGGGAGTGACAATATCCTACTCTAGTGCCGGAACAGGGACTTTCCCCCTAGACGAGTCCGGAACCTTCGCTTTTAGGTTACAGCAGATGCCTGCGAAGGGGGACACATGCACCCCGGGACTAGGTTTTGTATATTTCAGTATAGCACCATGATGACCCACAAGTATAGGGGGTGTATTGTAGTATTTTCGAGGGAAGTGAAACCCAATTTATTGATTCGACACATGGGGAGCCAAAGAATATTTATAAGCCTTAACAACTGAGTTGTCAATTCAGCTACACCTGGAAACAATCTTGCTCACAGCAGTTTATCAGTAGCAACAGTTTTGTAGTAGCAGTAGCAAAGTAATAGAAGTAGTAAAAGTAAAGACAGTAGTAACAATTGTAGTAAACAGTAGGATTAAAGCGCGGTAGGCATAGGGATGGATGGACGGGTGTTGCATGGACAAGACAATTCATATAGCAATTAAGATATAGGTCATTTGCAGATAAATAAGATAAAGCATCCAAGTACTAAATAATCACAGGCATGTGTTCCATATATAGTCATACGTGCTCGCAATGAGAACTTGCACAACATCTTTTGTCCTACCAGCCCGTTTGCAGCGGGGCCTCAAGGGAACTACTAGCAATTAAGGTGCTCCTTTTAATAGAGCACCGGAGCAAAGCATTAACACTCCATGAACACATGTGATCCTCACATCAAAGCCATCCCCTCCGGTTATCCCGATTGCTGCCACTTCGGGTCCTTTGGTTCCGGACAATAATATGTGTATACAACTTGCAGGTAAGACCATAAACAATACTATAATAATGAATCAATAACATGTTCAGATCTGAAAACATGGCACTCGGGCCCTAGTGACAAGAATTAAGCATAACAAGTTGCAACAAAGTCAAAAAGCACTAATAATAGATACTAGGCTCCATGCCCTAACAATCTGATGCCATTACATGAATGATCTCATCCAATCCCTACCATACCCATAGCCTACAACAGAGGATTAGTCACTCATGGATGGGGAAACATGGATGGTTGATGGAGAAGCGATGGTGATGATGATGGCGATGATCTCCTCCAATTCCCCGTCCTGGCAGGGTATTAGAACGGTGAAGGGAATATGCCCGAGAGGCAATAATAAAGTGGTTATTATCTTATTCCATGTTTATGATAAATGTTTATTTTGCATGCTATAATTGTATTGATCAGAAACATCAATACATGTGTGTTTAATAAACAAAAAGGGTTCCTAGTTATGCCTCTCTTATAGACTAGCTTGTTGATTAACAAGATGATCAAGGTTTCCTAATCATGGACATTGGATGTTGTTAATAACAAGGTCACACCATTGGTGGAATGATGTGATGAACATTCATCCGAAGTATAGCATTACGATCAAGTCATTATGTTTATATTGCTATAATATCATATGAAGTAATCTTAATCCTTAGACCATGAGATCATGTTAATTGCTAACACCGGAAGAGTATCTTGATAACATCAAACGTCACACCGTAACAGGGTGACTGTAAAGGTGGGTTCGATTACACTGAAGGTGTTATGTTGAGGCTCATGGATCAAGAGTGGGATTTGTCCATCCCGATGACGGATAGATATACTCTGGGCCCTCTCGGTGATATCACATTGAAATAGCTTGCAAGCAAGTGATGTGATCACTAGAATGTTATATCACGGGAACGAGAAAAGAGTGCATGTCGGTAACGAGATCAAAATAGGTATGGAGATACCGATGATCGAATCTCGGACATGTAATATATCGCGGGACAAAGGGATTTTGTTACAAGCGTTAAAGGTTCTCACAATCACAGAAGTCATCGTTGAATATGTAGGAGTCAGTACGGATCTCCAGGTCCCGCTGCTGATTATTGATCGGAGAGGGGTCTCGATCATGTCTGCATTATTCGCGAACCGTAGGGTGACACACTTAAGGGATACCGACACCATTTGGAGCAAATATGTTTCAGATAAAGATTTAAGAAAGCGCTGGAATTATTTCAATAGACACCAAAACTGTTTCGGGTGAAAATGCTGAAATTGGTTCTGCATGTAATATTGAAATGTTGCAGGGGGTTTTATGTGAATGTTTGTTAATTAAAGTAATTAACAAAATTCTGAATAAAAATAATAAAAGAGTTTTATTAAATGAGAGAGCATTAAATTTGGAGAAATTTAATGCATTTAAAGTGGAGACTTTAAAAGAGAATGTGAAGGGGAAAATTTATGTGGAGGGAGTTACCACCACATGAATGGAGGAGGTGAAGAGTCACCTCCTCCATGCGCCGGCCATGAAGGAGGGGCATCCTCCTCCTCCAATAAAAGGCCACCCCCTACTCACTTCTCACACACACCTCCTTGTGAAGGATCTCTCTCCCCCTCTAGTATTATTTCCCCATGGTCTCGGATTAGCGAGATACATGTTCCCGGTGGCTTTATCTGGAAAGGAGTTGCTGCTTCCGCTGCTTTCTTTGGAGCGAGGGACGGAGGTTGTCGGGTACCGGACGTGTGTGCGATCACGGATGCACCGCTGCTGCGGTCTTGGACTTGGTGGTGCTGGAGCTGGATCGATGGACGTCTGGAGCGGACCTGTACTTCATCACGATCTTGAGATCGGCAAGTGTACGACTACATCAACCACGAGTTCCTACTCATTAACAAAGCTTGTTGTCTATGAGGGTAAGTTCTCATTGGATGTATGTCCACCCGTTGCTTTGTACCTAGTAGATAGATCTTGGCGTATAGTTCACACCGTAGGAAAATTTTTGTTTTCTATGCTGCGGACCCAACAGTGGTATCAGAGCCTGATCTATGCGTAGGTGCTTTGCACAGTAGTACACATATGTTTATATGTGGGCGATGATGATCATGTTATTGCATCTTCTATGTATTTTAGATATTGGTGGCATAGTGGGATGAAGCGGCCCGGACCAACCTTACATGTCATCGTGCATGAGACCGGTTCCACGACTGACATGCAACTTGTTTTGCATAAGTGGGTCGACGGTGTCACCTCTCCTACTATAGTCAATATCTGATTTACAACGAGTTGCTAATAATTTGGTTATCCTCGTTGTGGTTCATGTTCGTAGGTAAGAACGGTTCTATCTCCGAAAGCCCTAAGCCACGTAAAACTTGCAATTGATAAATTAGAGGCGTCTAGTTTAGACCATTGCTGGGCTAGTGTATTGATATGGTATTGTTGTAAGTAGATGTATGATAGATACTCTTACAACTCACTTAACGTGTAAGTTCCATAGACCTTGGCCTTACACACAAAGGAATGATAGAGATCATACCACGATGCAAGTGATAGAGATCAAATGCATGGACCATATCATCTCACTTTACACATTAGATGTTAGCATCTTATATTGCTAGTTTGGCGCTTTTAGTAGCATTGTAAGATGATCCCTCATTTAAATATCAAGATAAAATGTGTTCTTCCTTAAGTATGCACCGTTCTATGGATCGTGTTTCGAGACATCACGTGATGATCAGGTGTTCTCAACTCTACGCTTTCATGCAACGGGTGTAAGACAGTTTTACACACGCGAATACTAAGGTTCTTACTTAGCGAGCCTAGCATGTACAGACATGGCCTCGGAACACGGACCGAAAGGTTAAGCATGAGTCACATAGTTGATGTGATGACCATATTGATGCTCGCCTTTGAAGCTACACCGACTCAGGTGATGATCGGACTTGGTGTAGTGGATTTGGTTCATGTAATCACCAAAAGGCATGAGGGATGTCGTTTGAGTGGGAGTTCATTTCTAATTTGGATTAGTCGAACTCAATTTGTCATAAACTAAATCGAAGTGAATTTGCATAGTTTGTTGTAGTCATTGGCATTCGTTTTCTACCTGCTTAGTTTTTATTTGAGATAATAGAACTATAGAATTCTGGATATTTACTTTAAGAACTGGTATCGTATTGTTTTGAATGTCAATTTAAAGTTTATAAGTCCTATTGCAAACTTTTAGCAAACTCTATTTACTCCATGAAGTTTAATAAGTAGTATTAAATCAAGAGTAAGAATTCCAATGTTAGTATCTAAAGTATCATGTTTGCCTCCATGATTATTGATATTCAAAAAGTTGTTTTAATATGAAGATTATATTGGATCTAAAAATTGTTTCAGAAACCATCATGTGTGAAAGATATTGTGATATCTGAAACAAAGTTTTTGGTTGCATTATGATAGAGTGTAATTTAGCAAAATACATGTTCTCATATTGTATGAGAATTTGTGAAGGATGGAGATGCTAGGCATCCGAATCTCCCAAAAAGTTTCGGGAACTAAAATTATACTCGTCATTCTTCCTTATAGGCTATAGTAGCTTGATCATGAAAGTTGTCATGATAAGGATGAATAGAAGATGTATGTAAAATGTTTACTACACTAATAGATTACTAAAGAATGGGTTTTTGAAAGAACACCAAACATTTGATGATGGTGATCCACTTCAAAGTGCAAGTCCAAAGGTATTAGTATTTGACTATATACAAGCTTTGTACCATGTGTCATGTTGATGACACCACTATTGATGTTGATAGATTCTTTTAAAAGAAAAGGAATTGCTGAAAGAGAATCTATAAAATATTTGGCAGAAAATAAAAGGTTGGAGATGTCCAATTTAGGTATATAGAAGATATACATGTTATGGCTATATTCCTTGCTTGTTAAATAATGTGGTTCTTAGGTATTGGATACCGGTATTGGATACCGAATTGGTTGGTATGAAGTGTCATACAGGACAACGCAATTCATGAACTACAATGGCCTAAGTAACCAGCAAGAGAATGAGTGATGATGTTCATCGAAAACAAATAAAGTGTTATTGTGTTTTTCGTTGTCATCAAACCAAGCCTTCAAGATTTGTTTAAATAATTGTTATTTTGTTCCGGTATTATGAGAACAAAGGCTGTTCAAATAATTACCGTATTCCATAAAGGATGGATGAACTTTTACAAGTCTAGTTGGAGAAATCACATCCATAAACACTATTGCTAAAATGTCGCAAGACAAATGATTGAAAGATCACTTATGAAGTGACATCGCTGTTTAAATTATATTTGAAAGAAAACATGAAGAAACTCCATGTTGATGGATTTTTGGAGTCTTTGATTTTGATCAATTGACGCATGTGAGACTTTCCTCGAGATAATTGAAACTCCGTCCATAGGCCAGAGAGGAACGGATGACTAGCTTATTGGAAATTGTGCATGCTGATGTGCATAGTCCATTATGTGTAGCCATATGCGATGGATCTTTTTGCTTCATATGATTTCTCCAAAAATTTGAGTGAATATATCTGTATATTTACTTAATAAGGAAGAAGTATGAAACATTTGAAAATTGTTCAAAGACTTTCAAGATGAAGTGAAAAATCATTGTAACAAGAAAATAAAGAGTTTATGATTCGATCATAAAGGAAGATATTTGAGTTACATGTTTAGCAAAAACACCTAAGACTTGAGGAATTGTTCCATGATTTGTGTTTCCTGATAAACCATAGGAGTATGGCATATTCGAGAGATAAAATCAAACCATGTTTGACATGGTAAGATCTAGGGTGTCATTTATAAAACTGCCATTATGTTTTAAGGATTGAAGCTTTAGAGACTACCGCTTTTACACTGAAAAGAGCACCATCGTGATCCGTTGAAATGACACCATATGAGTTATGGTTTGGGATAAAACCCGAATTGTCTTTTCTTAAATTTTGGTATGCTATGCATAAGTAAAATGTTTACAACCAAAGTCAGATAAGCACGTCTTTGTAGGTTATCCCAAAGAATTTGTTGGGAATTTCTCCATAACACCGAGGAAAAAAGAGTTTGTTACTTGGAATGTTAAGTTTCTTGAGAAGGAATTTTTCGTGAAAAGTTAAGTGGGAGGACAATAGAACTTTGATAAGGTTGTTGAACCTTAGCTATATGTGCTAAGTAGCACAGCGCCGGAAAGTGTCCCGGTGGCGGCCACAATGCTCATGGCTCTCGTGATTACAAAATGTGTGATCTAGGAGATTAGAGTTCCTATAGAACCGTGTGGGTCGGTAAGAATCAAATAGTAAGATTTGATAAGCAAGTCGTTATTGTTTTGACAATAATGAACCGACTACATGCAAAGAAGCGATGATGGGCCCTGACTCCATAAAATGACTAGAAGTCATAGAATCCATGATAGTATCCATACACGAGAAAACAAGTTTCTGAACTTCGAAGACCCTCCGGAAAGGCGTGAAGCCTATCGGTCGTGTTTGGATCTATAAAGAAATAAGACATGGATGTTTAACATCTATGAAATAGTCGACATGTCGGAAAGAAGTTTACGACAATGTTCAAGGAGTTGACTATGACAAGATAAGATCTTTCATAGTGATATATAGTCTTGACGGATTAATGTAGCAACCACTACATATAATTTGGTATATGGTAGTTGAAGAAACAAAACAAGGTTCTTCTAATAGAACGGTAACCTAGGACATGTACATGACATGGTCCGAAGGGTTTTGTTAATTCAAAGGGTGCTAAAAGGGCATGTAAACTTCAATAGTTGAAGTAAGCATAGCGGAGTTGGAATCTTCACCATGATGAAACTGTTAAAAGAGTTTAAATTCATCGAAGATGATGAAGATGCTTGCATTTGCAAGAAATTAAGTGGGAGCGCTGAGACATATTTCTAATACATTATGTAGAGGACATATTGTTGATTGGAAATGATGTATCTTGAATTGACACAAGTTAAGGATTTCATTAAAATAAGATTCCGATGAAAGACTTGGGCAAACCCAGAATATTAGGCATCAATATCTATATGGATAGATTAAGGCGCTAATATGGTTGTGCCATACATACATATATGAGATAGTGAAAGGGTTCAATATGGAAACAACAATAAAGGTTCTTGCTGCATGGAAAGAATTGTATTCAGATTCAAGTGTTTCAACACTTGGTGAGTAAAATCACATGAAGATTCTGATCGATTATACCATGATATGTATATATCCAGAATGTCCTATGCTCTAAATGTTATGAGCATATACCAGAATGATTCATAAGATGATCATTGGACAATAGTAAAGATATTCTTATGAGCTTTGGAAGAACTAAGAATATATCATGTATAAGTGACAAATAGTTAAAGGTAGTTCATTGTAAAGTGTTACATTGATACTAGTTTTGTCACAAGATACAAATTAAATTTATCTCAATTTAGACTATGGGTGGCACAATATAATGGAAAGGATGTTCGATGATGGATTTGGATGAGTTCCAAAGTTGAGATATTGTGACGGATACTACAACAAAAGGCTAAGTATATGACTGCTATAGTAGCAGCATAGGAGGGCATTTGTGTTAAGTAGTTTGTTATCAAACTAGGTGTGGTTCAAAGTGGGCTAATACTATGAAGATATATTGTGTGACAATAATATCAACATATTTTAACCCGAACGAACTAAAGGTCTCACCAGAGGACCAAATTTATACAATGCCATCTCATTTGAGAATGAGTGATGCGTAGAGACGCAAAGACATGCAAATACACACGGACCTGAAACTGTCAGATCCGGAGATTATGTTAACCACTAGCAATTACGTATATGCAACACCAGAAAGCCATAGGTGTTCAATACGCAAAGTTTTTCAAACTAGATTATTGACTCTAGTGCAAGTGGGAGACTGAAGGGAATATGCCCGAGAGGCAATAATAAAGTGGTTATTATCTTATTCCATGTTTATGATAAATGTTTATTTTGCATGCTATAATTGTATTGATCGGAAACATCAATACATGTGTGTTTAATAAACAAAAAGGGTTCCTAGTTATGCCTCTCTTATAGACTAGCTTGTTGATTAACAAGATGATCAAGGTTTCCTGATCATGGACATTGGATGTTGTTAATAACAAGGTCACACCATTGGTGGAATGATGTGATGAACATTCATCCGAAGTATAGCATTACGATTAAGTCATTATGTTTATATTGCTATAACATCATACGAAGTAATCTTAGTCCTTAGACCATGAGATCATGTTAATTGCTAACACCGGAAGAGTATCTTGATAACATCAAACGTCACACTGTAACATGGTGACTATAAAGGTGGGTTCAGTGCTACGAAGGTGTTATGTTGAGGCTCATGGATCAAGAGTGGGATTTGTCCATCCCGATGACAGATAGATATACTCTGGGCCCTCTCGGTGATATCACATTGAAATAGCTTGCAAGCAAGTGATGTGATCACTAGAATGTTATATCACGGGAACGAGAAAAGAGTGCATGTCGGTAACGAGATCAAACTAGGTATGGAGATACCGATGATCGAATCTCGGACATGTAATATATCGCGGGACAAAGGGATTTTGTTACAAGCGTTAAAGGTTCTCACGATCACAGAAGTCATCGTTGAATATGTAGGATTCAGTACGGATCTCCAGGTCCCGCTGCTGATTATTGATCGGAGAGGGGTCTCGATCATGTCTGCATTATTCGCGAACCGTAGGGTGACACACTTAAGGGATACCGACACCATTTGGAGCAAATATGTTTCAGATAAAGATTTAAGAAAGCGCTGGAATTATTTCAATAGACACCGAAACTGTTTCGGGTGAAAATGCTGAAATTGGTTATGCATGTAATATTGAAATGTTGCAGGTTGTTTTATGTGAATGTTTGTTAATTAAAGTAATTAACAAAATTCTGAATAAAAATAATAAAAGAGTTTTATTAAATGAGAGAGCATTAAATTTGGAGAAATTTAATGCATTTAAAGTGGAGACTTTAAAAGAGAATGTGAAGGGGAAAATTTATGTGGAGGGAGTTACCACCACATGAATGGAGGAGGTGAAGAGTCACCTCCTCCATGCGCCGGCCATGAAGGAGGGGCACCCTCCTCCTCCAATAAAAGGCCACCCCCTCCTCACTTCTCACACACACCTCCTTGTGAAGGATCTCTCTCCCCCTCTAGTATTATTTCCCCATGGTCTCGGATTAGCGAGATACATGTTCCCAGTGGCTTTATCTGGAAAGGAGTTGCTTCTTCTGCTGGTTTGCTGGAGCGAGGGACGGAGGTTGTCGGGGTACCAGACATGTGTGCGATCACGGATGCACCGCTGCTTTGCGGTGCTGGACTTGGTGGTGCTGGAGCTGGATCTGATGGACGTCTTTGAGCGGACTGCTGGACTTCATCACGATCTTGAGATCGGCAAGTGTACGACTACATCAACCACGAGTTCCTACTCGTTAACAAAGCTCGTTGTCTACGAGGGTAAGTTCTCATTGGATGTATGTCCACCCGTTGCTTTGTACCTAGTAGATAGATCTTGGCGTATAGTTCACACCGTAGGAATTTTTTTGTTTTCTATGCTGCGGACCCAACAAACGGAGTTTCTGGTTCTGAATCGCGGAATCTTGTGGTGGCGGCATAGCGGAACTCTTTCTGGAAAAACGTCGAACCCCCCTTGGTTTTTAGGTCAAGAGGCAACTTATAGGCGAAGAGGGAGGCCGAGGGGGTGACCGAGGCAGCCACACCACCCCCAGGCGCGGCCTGGCCTGGTCCGTGCGACCAGGTGGTGTGGGCCCCTCGTGGCCCTCCTCCGTCTCGTCTTCTGGCTCTGTGAGTCTTCTGGTGAAATGGGATTTTTGGCTTATTTTCCAGGATTTTTCCTGATAGTTGATTTTCTGCACAAAAACTAGACACCAAGGTAATTCTGCTGAAAACAGCGTCAGTCCGTGTTAGTTGTATCCAAATCACACAAGTTTAGAGGAAAAACAATAGCAAAAGTGTTCGGGAAAGTAGATACGTTTTGGACGTATCAACTCCCCCAAGCTTAGCTTGTTGCTTGTCCTTAAGCAATTCAATTGAAAACTGAGTGCGATAAAAGAAACTTTCACGAACACATTTGCTTCATAAGATGTATATATTCTCAGCATATGATCAACTACTCAGGCAATTCATAATAAAGAGTATGCAACTAAGTTTACTTAATAGTCATTGCAAGCTATGAAGAGATTCCAACTCAAGAATAGTAAGTAGCATGAAACATAAATATAAGCAACATTGCAATGCTCATAAAAAGGTATGATAGGGTGGTATCTCGCTTGCCTTTGATTGTAGAGCAAACATAAATGCCAAGGCACCTCTAAAGTTCAAGTGAAGACTAGAAGTAAGGATATCAAAGATACAAGCATCAAAGTCATGACATAATTAATCAAGTTTTGAGACAAGCACATCACACTAAGAATGACAACTATGCTCTCAAGAAAGTGCTCATAGAATAGGTGGTGACTCAACAAGGGAATGAAAAGGTTTTGAAAAGTTTGAAAGGCTTCCAAATGCTGAAAGTATGGTACTCATTAGCTTTGAGCTCTCATTGCCCCTATCACAAGCATCTTTAAATGGTTAAGGTGAAAGTGAGGTCCAATACGAGTTATATGCTTGACAGACTATAAACTGGAAATCTCATGTCCCTTGAGTACGAGGGCCGCTCCTCATGCTACTCAACTTTAGTTACCGGTAAGTTCATAGTAAATACATGCGTATCATAGAGAACCGCCAACGGGGTACCCCTTGCCCGATGATACGGAAGAATCCCCATATCAAAATGATAAGGCAAACAGAGAATGAGCATCTCAACAATCTTCTTATTTACCATGGGAAAATGGTGCTTTTCTCTCTCTTTCCTCTTTTCTCATCATCTCTTTTTTCTTTTTCTCAATAACTCTCTCTCTTTTTTTATAAGAAGAATGCTTCATAGATTGCTCATTATGGTTATGCTGCAGGTTTCCACCATGATTAGGCATGGATTATACCAGCCGCCCAGGCGTTTCTCTAACACACATACATAACTCCATGGACTTACAAGCTCCCCTTTTATTTCACACCGACGACATCCATAAACAAAAGAACATGATATCAACTGGGTATATATTTACAGGTGTTGAAAGCGTTCCCTGTGACAACACGGTTCTGCTAATCCCCAGCCTATAATTTGCAAGCATATAACTTTCATGGACAGTCACAATGGTTCAGGTTTATTAATTGCAAGAAATAAAGTGTGCCATCAAGTTCGTGAGAGCTTTACTAACTAACTTTCTCATAACAAGCAAACATTTTATTCGAAAGAAAACAAGGCATACTGAATATGCACGGAAAAGCAAATGATGCTAATAGGTAGATATGGTGGACACTTTTGGCAATATTGGTTTTGGGGAGTTGGAAACATGAGTAGAGCTCATACTCAGTGCAAGTGAAGGCTAGCAATAGTAAGGGAGCGACAAATGAGAGAGAAATAACTGTCATAATCATGCTTGCAACAAAACATGACTAATCATGGCATCAGAGTGATTCAAGACCCCTGAGGCAAAATAATTCATCGAGGCTTAACTGATTTATTGTTCCAGTCATATGCATGCGTGAGCATGTGCCAAGTCCATTCAAGTGAAACATTAAGAGGAGGATACCACAGTGTCATACCAAGTTATGAATGGAACAATGCAAGCAAACATTCATATGACATGCTACAAACCATTCACAAGCTGGAGCTAATCATAGGAAAGCAAGAACTACTAACATCCATAAATAACATACACCTTACATGAACAGACTAAGCATGCCCACAATGATGAGTATATGTACAAAAATGAAAAGAAATAGAGTTCGTTACCAGTCTCTTACCACACCTCAAGTTGTCATTAATCCTCATTATTGCCCTTCACTTGTGTGGCTTGAATAATAACATGAAACCAAATTCCACTGAGGACTGCTGAACCCTGCAACAAACTTCACAAAACCAAAGAAGAACAACAAATATTTTGGTGTTTTTGATTTTTAAAGGCAAGAACAAAAAGGAAGAACAAGCAAAGCGAAATCTTTTTGGGTTTTTCGAATAGTTCAAACAAAGCAAAAAGGAAGAAGCAAACCAAGGCAAAAAGAAAAAGAAGCAAACAAAGAGAAACAACAGAAATATTTTTGGTCTTTTTGTGTTTTAGAAAGCAAAAGTAAAGAAAGAACGAAAACTAAAAGGAGAACGAAACATGGATATACAAAGTACTGACGGAACATGATATGGAGATGAGTGTGATGTCGGTGTACCTCCCCCCAAGCTTAGGCTTTTGGCCTAAGTGGGTATCAATCCCAAGTTGGCCAATATGGAGCGCCTCGGGCGAGGGAGGACCGTCTGCCCTAAATCGTCGAGTTCGACACCCCACCCCACCATAGTGCGCAGAGTAGTCATAAGAAGGCACATCCTCCTGGTGCTGCCTGTGGAAACCAAGCAAGCGGAGCTGCTCGTCCACCTCCTCCTTGGAACGCGACCATGGTCTCCTGTAAATACTAAACAAAGTAGATTGTGGCAAAGGAATTTCCCTCTCGTCTCCGTCAGTAAACAACATCATGTATACTAAACCCTCTGTACTAGAGTCAGCAGTGACAAAGTGATGCGTTTTCATGGAAGCAAGATCAAGTCTTTATGGTGCCAACATAGTGTCATTAGGATCCACAGAGAGTTCTAAAGTAGCAACCATGCGTGAGGCAATAATGCCCCCATAAATAGGTCCCCTAGCAGCTAGGCGGCGAGCAATGAGAGAGCCAAGATTGTACTTGGTACCATTATTAAGTGCAGCAGCGAGGAAAGCTAGATGATAGTTAGAAATATTACTAGTGTTCTCCCTACCAAGAATGCTAGTGGCAAGATAATAAGCAAAATATCTAAGAGCTGGGAGTTGAATGTCCCTTATCTTCCCGCGTTGAGCTACGCGGTCATCGTCATTTGTCACACTTCGATAGAGCTCCAGCAAATCAGTGGGTCGACCTTGGATCTTCTTCACTATCCCCGTCATGCCTATACCTATAATGCTACAAAATCTTTCCAATGACATGGTAATAGGATGATTATAAATTCTGAAAGAAACAGTTGACTGATAAGGGGTGTTAGTGAGAACGAAACTCTTAACGAAAGTTTTGGTGAGCACGGCATATTGCTCACTCTCATCTTCCATGTACATGGTCAGGACAACCCTCCAAACAATAACCCGAGAGTAAGAAATCATTGAGGATCCCTGCAGCTTGCAAAAAGGTAAAACAAGGGAAGGTAGATGGGTGAGCATCTCTCTCATCTCCTTCATTGCCAAAGCGTGGTGCAATAAGATCTTCATTGTATGATGGACTAAACTGAGAGGCTGATCTTGAAGGCCTTGCCCTCCTGGGTGTGTCCCTCTCAAATATTTCTCCAAAGGTGTGGTTGTTCATCTTTGATATTCTAAAATTTAAACATCCATTATACAAGTGATTGCAAAGTGAATATATAATGAAGGGAACTACTCATAGGGACATGCAAGAGGCCTAAACATGCATCAAAACAATATCTCTAAGCATTGAACAAGCTTACAAGCTCTCATAACCTGTCACCTATAGTAGCAAAATACTCAAGATATAAACCACTAAACACAAATCTACTTGGACAAGCGGAGGAGTCACATACCGGAGAACGATTGCTCCAAATTTCAGCAACAAAGATGGGCTGAGCAAGGAGATCGAAAAATCGTGGGCAAGAATAACAAGAACGCGATTTCGAGGAATGAGCTGGTGTTTTCTCGGGAGAGAGAAGGCAGTGGGAAGTGAGAGAGTGAGTGGAGGGCCAGGGTGGCCCACACCATGGCCAAGCATACTGGGTGGCCGCCACCAGGTGGTGTGCCTGCCTGGTGGGCCCCCCCGGGTCACTCAAGGCACTCCTCTGCCCCTTTTTCACGTAAAAATTTAATATGAATTTTCTGGAATTTTTTGAGACACTTTATTTTTTTAGCAATTTTCAGGTATAGATGAATGATTTTCTGATAGAAAGATTTTTTCAGAAAGATGCAAAAGCAAAACAAAACTAAAACTTCAGAAGTTCTAAGACACACTAATAAGCAAGCAACTACCAACAGAAAAGTAAACTAAGTGAAAACAAAAACTAAAATGGATAAAAAATAAAAGTAAGCAAAGATAATTGATGGCTTAGTGTTGATGCAGATCTCGCTGGGAACCCCAAGAGGAAGGTATGATGAGCACAACATCACGTTTCCCTCAGTTATGAAACCAAGGTTTAATCGAACCAGTAGGAGCAAGGAAACATCCCAAAGGTGTTGCTAGCTGAGCCTTGGCAGGGCGCACTACCGGTGCTAGTAGCAACGTGGAGACCTGCATAACACAACCACACAACTCTGTCCCCAACTTGCGATGAGGTTGTCAATATCACCGTGTTTTGCTGAAAACAAAGGATTAAACGTATCGAATGGAAGGAAGTAATAGTTTCAGAAAGTAAACACAAAGCAGTAAACAGTTTATAGATTGCATGTAAAAGAAAGGACCGGGATCCATAGTCCACTAGAGGTGGCTCTCCTTAGATAGATAACATGCTGGGTGAACAAATTACAGCGGGGCAATTGACAAACATCGAGAAAGCAATACATGCATATACTAATCATCTTGACTCCTTTTGAACTTGATTGGGCATTACAACATTATACATAGACCGCCATCCAACTGCATCTATGACTAATAATCCACCTTTAGGTTATCATCCGAACCCCCTCAAGCATTAAGTTGCAAGCAACAGATTATTGCTTTACAAATTGCGTGTAAAGTAAACAATACGATTGTTCTATGAACAAAGGATTGTTGTTTTCTCCCTAGTAGCAACAACACATCTAGTACCTTAGATATTTCTGTCACTTCCCCAGACTACCAGAGGCATGAACCCACTATCGAGCATAAATACTAACTCTTGGAGTTGGTAGCATCTACTTGGCCAAGATAGCTACTAACAACGGAAAGCATGCAAGATCACAAATAACAAAGACATGATAGAATCAATAATCAATCTGAAATAGTATCTCAATATCCATCGGATCCCCGCAAACACAACATGCAGAATTACAAATAGATGATCTTGATCATGAACGGAGCTCACAAGATCTAGACATGAAAGCACAAAGGAGGAGAACCAGCCATCTAGCTACTACATGGATCCGTATCCAAGGATGAACTACTCACGCATCACACCGGAGGCTTGCATGGTGATGAAGAAGGCCTCCAGGGTGAATTCCCCTCTCCGACAGGGTGCCAGGAAGAGCTTCAGATCCCTCCCGATCTAGGGATAGAGGTGATGGCAGCTACAGACTCTTTCGTGGATTTTTGATCGGATACTTAGGGTTTTCGTCCCGAGGGCATCTTATAGGCCAAAGGGGAGGCCGAGGGGGTGCCGGAGGCGGCCAGACCACCCCCTGGCGCGGGCCAGGCTGGGCCACATGGCCAGGTGGTGTGGTGGCCCCCCCGACCCCTCTCCGTCTCGTATTCTGGCATGTGATGACTTCTAAAAAAATAGGCACTTTGGCTTTTGTCTCGTCCAATTCCGAGAATATTCATTTTTTGACTTTCCTGGAACCAAAAACAGCAGAAAATAGGCAGCTGGCACTGTGGCTCTTGTTAATAGGTTGGTCCAAGAAATCATATGAAAAGTACTCCAAAGTGTGGACAAAACATAGGAAAGTGGATAAAACCAAGGATGGAACATCAAAAATTATAGATACATTTGTAATGTATCAACATCCCCAAGCTTAACTCCTGCTCGTCCTCGAGTAGGCAAGTGATAAAAAGAAAGAATAATTTTTGAGGTGACATGCACCATCAGAGACTTGATCAATGTATTTGTAAAACATTCAAAGCTGGGATCAAAGTACTTCAATCATAACATGAAAGACAAAGTTCTAGCAATAAGACAAAGAAACTATGATCCAACATGAAAAGGTACAAACAAAAGATTCATGAATAACAATGCTTTGCAAGACGTTTGTTTGTTTCACATAAAGAAAACATAGCATAATAGTATTCATCTTGTCCCTCATAGAGTAGCAAATATAAATGCATAGGACACCTTCAAAGTTCATAAGAGTGACTAGATACAAATAGTTTAAAACAAGCAATATCAAGTTATGCATCAATCAACTAGTCTTGGGACAATGCACATAGAACTAAGGATGGCCACTATGCTCTCAAAGTAGGTGCATAAAGGTAGAAGGTGGAGACTCAATATAATGGTGGAAGAAAGGCCTTCATAGAAGGAAGTAGGGATTCAAGTCTCATAAAGAGCTTCCAAAAATTATGGTACTTATAGCTTTCAGCTCTCTTTGCCCCTATCATAAGCATCTTTAAGGTGATTAAGGTTAAAGTGACACAACTAAGAGGATATGCTTGACAAGTTATAAACCGAAATCTCATACCCCTTACTTACGAAGACCGATCCTCATGCTACTCAAGTTTAGTCACAAGTAAGCTCTTGTCATTGTAAGTACATGTGTATCATAAAGAACCGCCAACAGGGTACCCCTTGCACATGATACAGGAGCTATCCCATAATCAAAATGACAAGGCAAGCAGACAATGAGCATCTAAGTGATCTTTTTATTTGCTATTTGCATAAGTTTTTATTGAGGATGCTTCATAGAGTGCTCATTATGGTGATGCTGCAAGTTCCCACCATGATTAGGCATGGCTTAGTCTAGCGGCCCAGGCATTTCTCTAACACACATACAAACTCCATGATCTTACAAGTTCCACTTTTATTTCACACCGCCGGGATCCGTAAGCAAAAGAACATGATATCAACGGGGTACAAAGTACAAGTGCAATGTTGAAAGCGTTCCCCACGGTACATGGTTCTGCTAATTTCAACTTATAAAGCGCAAGCATATACGCAACAAAGAAGGACCCAATGGTTCAAGTTTATTAGATGCAAAAAAGTAAAGTGTGCCATCAAGTTTGTGAGAGCTTTAATCACTAGTTTTCTCATAACAAGTTTAATTTGGAAGGTAAACAAAAGCATGAATATACTTGGAATAACATAAGCTAGTAGGTAGGTATGGTGGACTCTTTGGAATAACTTGGTTTAGGGAGTTGGATGCATGTGTGGAACTCATACTTGGTTGTGGAGGCTAGCAAAAGACTGGAGCGACAAACTAAGAGAGCAATAATGGCCATAATCATGCAGAGCGACAAAACATCATTGATCAAAGCATAAAGTGATACTACAAGTTTAAAACTAAAGGATCATAAAGGCTATGGTGACTTGAGATAGTCATAACTTGGTGTGAGCATGCGCCAAGGCAACCCAAATAGAGCATCAAAGGAGAATACCACTATACTATGCTTTAATATGCTAAAACAATGCATGATTCATCCAAGGCACATTAAGCAATCTCAATTGTTTATAACAAGTCATGCTACTAATCATAAATCCAAAACAATATCAAGCATGGCATGACAGAGCATAGGCCACATTCAAAAACAAGCTCTTTTTACCACATAAGAATGAACTTTCCTACTCTTTTCCAATCCAAACCAAACTATTTGCAAACCAATGTATGAAAGAGGGGGTCCAACCAATTTATTCAGCAAACTAAGAAAACCAAGCAAACAAAAAACCAAAACGAAAACGAGAAAGAAGACGCTCCAAGAACAACACGACCGTGCATGAAACAATAAAAATGAAGCGTTTGGAAGAAACCTGGGATTTTTATTAATGAAGAAGGGGATGCCTTGGGCATCCCCAAGCTTTGAAACTTGTACTTCTTGGAAATTTCTTGGGGTGACACGTGTGACATCCCCAAGCTTGAGCTTTAGTCCATCCTTTATCTCATTACTCATTCCTTCCATACACCTGAAATTTTTCCTTCATACAAAACTTCACACAATCTTTATTAGCAACATTAGTGCACTCAAGATAATAGGTCTTAAGGTTCAGTTCTAACACCAAATAAACTTCCATTAGAACACTAGATACTGTAGCACTTCCCTCAGAAAGCTCAATTCCCCAAAAGAACGCAAAAAGGAACCAACAAGAAGCAAATGCAGAAAATGGCAGAAATCTGTCAAAACAGACCAGCAGGTAAAGACGATTTTTTTCGAAGATCTTATGTTACTCAAATCAAAATGTGTTGAACTAACGAAAGTTAGATAACAACCTGGGGCAGAAGCACAAAAATTCACGCCTCAAAAAGACGTTCAGAGATTTTACACGAGTTTTTACGGTGAAGCACAGAAATCTGTTTCAGGACAGCAACTTCCCCAATCATTACTTCTCTCTCATTAGAGGTTACTCTTGGCACAAAAAGAAAATAAAAAGGATAAGGAGCGGTTATTACTGAAGTAATAACTTCCAAGACTCATCTAAAACTTTTGGGTTATCTCCCAATAAGTACTTTTCTTTAACGCATTTAAGTTAGGCATAAGAGGCAAGAAAAATCAAGTGTTCTCAAATGAAGAAGCATTAAAACCAAATTTGTTGCCCTTACCTCTCTTACTTTTATTCTTAATTTTGGGGAAAATATGATTGTTTGGTGGAGAAGAAAGGTGTATGGTCCCCTTTCCCACATCTATTATAGCTCCAAGGAGTTCTAATAGGGACCTTCCAAGTGTAATTTGTCCTTTTCCTGCACATTCAATGACAAGATAATCAGTAGAAATCATTTTCCGAAGGATCTTTGTAAACACTCCTTCAGCTATTCCAATAGGTAATACGGTAGCATTATTAGCAAGAGATATATCTTTTCCTCCTTTAGTAATCCCCCAAGTATTCAAAGATTCATAAATATCTTTGGGCATAAGACAAAATTCAGACATGATATCACAACGAGCTTGAAAAGTTTCAGTGTTTATCTCAATCTTTACTGTAGGGAGCCACTTTGATAGTTCAGAATTTATTGGGACATAATTGTGATGCTCCCTAAGCATATTATAGCAATCTTTTAAGCTAGTAGTGCTAGTCTCAAGAGTGTTCAATCTAGCAAATATTCTTGCGAAAGAAATATCAGTTTGGCTAGGCAAGTTATAAGTGAGGATCAATTTCTTTATAGCATTAATAGCATCATCCTCATTACATTGGAGGAAATCTCCTCCCACAATAGCATCTAAAGCATATCTATAGCAAAGAATAATTCCAAGGTAAAAACTGCTAAGGAAAAGCTTTAAGTCATTTTAGGCTCAGTTTTTTCATGTAGATCAGAGATTCTAGACCAAGCTTCCTTGAAACTCTCTTCCATTCCTTGTTTAAAAGTGAAAATCATTTCCTCGGGTGACATAGTGATTGGAGCAATGCTAGACATAATAGCAACTCAAGATAGGAACTAATTTTTTGTGTGTTTTTGAAATAAGAAAGCAAACTAGTAAAACTATTTTTTGTGTGTTTTTGATAAAGAAACAAGCAAACAAAACAAAAAGAAACTAAGCAAAACAAAAATAACAAAGTAAAGAGATTGGTTATGAGGGACTCCCCTTGTGAAGATGTCCTTGACTCCCCGGCAACGGCGCCGGAAAAATGCTTGATGGCTCAGTGTTGATGTAGAGCTCGTTGGGAACCCCAAGAGGAAGGTATGATGAGCACAGCAGCAAGTTTCCCTCAGTTATGAAACCAAGGTTTAATAGAACCAGTAGGAGCAAGGAAACACCCCAATGGTGTTGCTAGCTGAGCCTTGGCAGGGCGCACGGTGCTAGTAGCAACGTGGAGACCTGCACAACACAACCACAGAACTCTGTCCCCAACTTGAGATGAGGTTGTCGATCTCACCGTGTTTTGCTGAAAACAAAGGATTAAACGTATCGAATGGAAGGAAGTAATATTTTGCAGAAAGTAAACACAACGCAATAAACAGTTTATAGATTGTATGTAAAAGAAAGGACCGGGATCCATAGTTCACTAGAGGTGGCTCTCCTTAGATAGATAACATGCTGGGTGAACAAATTACAGCGGGGCAATTGACAAACATCGAGAAAGGAATACATGCATATACTAATCATCTTGACTCCTTTTGAACTTGATTGGGCATTACAACATTATACATAGACCGCCATCCAACTGCATCTATGACTAACAATCCACCTTTAGGTTATCATCCGAACCCCCTCCAGTATTAAGTTGCAAGCAACATATTATTGCTTTACAAATTGCGTGTAAAGTAAACAATACGATTGTTCTATGAACAAAGGATTATTGTTTTCTCCCTAGTAGCAACAACACATCTAGTACCTTAGATATTTACATCACTTCCCAGTTACGGAGGCATGAACCCACCATCGAGCATAAATACTAACTCTTGGAGTTGGTAGCATCTACTTGGCCAAGATAGCTACTAACAACGGAAAGCATGCAAGATCACAAATAACAAAGACATGATAGAATCAATAATCAATCTGAAATAGTATCTCAATATCCATCGGATCCCCGCAAACACAACATGCAGAATTACAAATAGATGATCTTGATCATGAACGGAGCTCACAAGATCTAGACATGAAAGCACAAAGGAGGAGAACCAGCCATCTAGCTACTACATGGATCCGTATCCAAGGATGAACTACTCACGCATCACACCGGAGGCTTGCATGGTGATGAAGAAGGCCTCCAGGGTGAATTCCCCTCTCCGGCAGGGTGCCAGGAAGAGCTTCAGATCCCTCCCGATCTAGGGATAGAGGTGATGGCAGCTACAGACTCTTTCGTGGATTTTTGATCGGATACTTAGGGTTTTCATCCCTAGGGCATCTTATAGGCCAAAGGGGAGGCCGAGGGGGTGCCGGAGGCGGCCAGACCACCCCCTGGCGCGGGCCAGGCTGGGCCACACGGCCAGGTGGTGTGGTGGCCCCTCGGCCCCTCTCCGTCTCGTATTCTGGCATTTGATGACTTCTAAAAAAAATAGGCACTTTGGCTTTTGTCTCGTCCAATTCCGAGAATATTCATTTTCTGACTTTCCTGGAACCAAAAACAGCAGAAATAGGCAGCTGGCACCGTGGCTCTTGTTAATAGGTTGGTCCAAGAAATCATATGAAAAGTACTCCAAAGTGTGGACAAAACACAGGAAAGTGGATAAAACCAAGGATGGAACATCAAAAATTATAGATACATTTGTAATGTATTGATACGTCCATTTTGCATCACTATTCTATGTCTTAATTGACTATTATTCATTGATCTATTTCATATTGAGAGGTGATACTTATGTTATTTCATCTATTTTTGCATGGTTGATGACTTTTGGAGCATGGACCGCTACAGTCAGGATTCTGATGGAAAAAGTGCTGTTTGGAGGCAAAATTCGCGAAGATAAGAAAATCCTGGAAAATATACGGAAAATCCTATTTTTCCAGAAGACTCAGGATGCTAGAAGATGGAGTGGAGGTGGGCCACAGGGGGCCCACACCACCCCATGGCGCGGGCAGGCCTAGGCCGCGCCTGGGAGTGGTGTGGTCGCCCTGGCCCACTCCAGCCTCTCCCCTCTGGCGTATATCATCCCCACGAAACCCTAAGACTCGGGGAGCGACCACAGAAAGATTCCGCCGCCTCTGAGGGGCGGAAAACACCGAGAGAGAAAGATCTCTCCGGCAGACAGATTTCTGCCGAGGGAATTCCTTCCCGGAGAGGGGAGATCGTCGCCATCAACACCACCATCAAGCTGGACTTCATCGGGATCATCATCATCATCATCACCACCATCATCACCATCAGCACCCTCATCACCATCTCCATACTGCTGTAACAGTTGTGTTGAATCTTGCATAGTTTATAGGGGAAACTTTCCCGGTGTTGATTACTCTTTGTAGTTGATGCTATTGAGTGAACCGTTGAATTATTTTTTATATTCAGATTGTTATACATCATTATTCCATCTCTGATCATGATCCATATGATGTCTTGTGAGTAGTTCGTTTTGTTCTTGAGGACATGGGAGAAGTCTTGTTGTTAGTAGTGGAGTTGTGTTGAGAAAGATTCAATAGATTGTTATTTAAGTTGTGGTGTACTTCTTCTAGTGGTGTCATGTGAACGTCGACTACATGACACTTCACTTATATGGGCCTAGGGGAATGCATTGTGTATTTGGCTACTAATCATAGGGGTTGCCGGAGTGACAGAAAACTGAACCCCCGTTAGGAAACCATTGCACAAGGGACGTAAGGGTCTTAGAGTTTAAAGCTGTGGTTAGGTTTCTACTTTAATTACTTTCTTGTAGTTATGGATGTTTGCAAGGGGTATAATCACAAGTATGTATTAGTCTTGGATGGGGCGGTACATTAGCACAGGTTCACCCACACAACACTTAGCAAGCTAGAGAAGATTAATCAGCTATATGAAGCGAAAGCACTTGACAGTCTTCCCATGTGTCCTCGAGAACGTTTGGTCATCTATAGAAATACAACCGGCTTGTCCGTTGCTGCATAAAGGATTGGGCCACTTGCTGCATTCATTCTTACTGTCTTTCATTTACTCGTACTTTGTTTACTTGCTTTATCGAAAACCCCTAAAAATCCGTTTACTAAGTATTTGTAGAGAATTCCTGATCCATACCACTAGCCAGCACCTTCTGCTCCTCATTGGGTTCGACACTCTTACTTATCGAAAATACTGTGATACACCCCCTATACTTGTAGGTCATCAAGACTATTTTCTGGCGCCGTTGCCAGGTGAGCGCTATTGAGAGTGAGCGGTAAAGGAAACTTCTACTGTGAGTATTGTTTACTTCTGCTAGTTGCTTTATTTTCGTTATGGATAATTCATTGAGTTTCTTATTTGGTAATGCTACTACCACTGCTAAGGTAGTAGATAAGCCACCACCTACTGAGAAATATGTTTTTAAAATACCTACAAGAATTATTGATCGTGTTATGGATAACTACTATGTTGGGGATGGAACTGTCCATCCCGGTGATCATTTACTCTTTATACACGAATTGTGCGGGTTGTTCAAGTGTGCAGGTATTACTACAGATCAAGTTAAGAAGAAGTTATTCTCATTATCACTAAAAGGAAGAGCTGAGGAATGGTATAAGCTGCTGAAGAATGGTCAAGCTCTAGAATGGGAGGAAATAGTGCCTCTCTTTTATTCAAAGTTTTATCCTCCTAGTGAGATTCATAAAGATCGAAATCAAATATACAAATTTTGGCCTCTTGATGGAGAGAGTACAGCTCAAGCTTGGGGGCGATTGAAGTTACTAATGCTCAAATGTCCCATTCATGAGCTCCCCAACAATATTATTATCAATAACTTTTATGCAAGGCTCCCTCTACATGATAAGGATTTATTGGATGCTTCTTGTGCTGGATCATTCACTCGCATGGAAGAAGAAGCTAAATGGGATCTTCTAGACCGTATTCAAGACAATGCTGAAGCTTGGGAGAATGACAAAGGTAGAAAGTCAGGTATAAATTATGATTATGAATGCATTGAATCTTTTATGGGAACTAATGACTTTCAAAATATTGGTAATATTTATGGTCTTGATTTGCAAGTTATTACAAATTGCTTTAGAGCTTTTGCTTCCTACATCGAAATTCCAAGAAGGGGATGGAACAAATACCATGCACCTTACAAAGATATTGTTGACTATGCTCCTATTGGAAGTGCTGAGTATTGCATTATTGACCCCATTTTACCTGAACCTTATATCGAGAAGATTCCCTTTCCCGAAAAGGTAAAGGATCATCCTATGATAACTAATGTAATCACCAAAAGTGAAAAAAGAACTGTAAAACATGATGAACAAATAAACATTGAACCTATGGTAGCAATTGTGAAAGACCTTGTCACTAAAAGCGTAGAAGATGGGCACATAGTCTTTTGTGAGGATGCTTCTAATATTGTTTCACATCCCAATAGAACTAAAAAGGCTAGTGTTCCTGTGCTTTCTGTTAGAATTGGTGATCATTGCTATTATGGTTTATGTGATATTGGTGCAAGTTCCAGTGCTATTCCTTATGAGCTTTACAGAGAAATTATGCATGAAATGAGTCCTTGCGAGTTGGAAGAGATTGATGTGGTTATTCAGCTTGCTAATAGAGAGACCATCTCTCCAATTGGTATTGTACGAGACGTGGAAGTTCTTTGTGGTAAGATTAAGTACCCTGCTGATTTTCTAGTACTTGGTTTGGCTGCTAGTAAAACCTACCCTATCATTTTTGGTAGACCTTTCTTGAGTACTTGTGGAGCTATTATTGATTGCAAGAGGGAGAAAATCTTGACTAAGTTTGTTGGGGAATCTTATGAGTTTAATTTTTCGAAATTTGCTAAAGAACCTTGCGGAGAGGAAACCCATAATGAGGATTTTAGGGTTGAACAACTTGCTTCTATTTCTCTTGCTCCTAACAATGCTTTGCAGCAATTTATGGAGGATCATGAAAGTGAAATCTTCATGGAAGAAAGGAATAAGATTGACAGGATTCTCCGTGATCAACCTATGATGCTTAAGCACGACTTGCCTATAGAAGACTTGGGTACCACGATGCTACCTAAAAAGGATCCGGTTTTCGATCTAAAACCCCTCCCTGATGATCTTAAATATGCTTATATTGATGATAAAAAGATATATCCTATTATTGTTAGCGCTAAACTTTCAGGGAAGGAAGAATAAAGGTTATTGGAAGTTTTGAGGAAACATCGAGGAGCTATGGGCTATACTCTGGATGATTTAAAAGGGATTTCACCTACTATATGTCAGCACTCTATCAACATAGAACCAGATGCGAAGCCGGTCATGGAGCACCAACGACGTTTAAATCCTAGGATGAAGGAAGTGGTAAGGAATGAGGTATTGAAACTCCTTGAGGCTGGTATTATTTACCCTATTGCTGATAGTGAATGGGTTAGTCCTGCTCATTGTGTTCCTAAAAAGGGAGGTATTACCGTTGTCCCTAATGATATTGATGAGCTTATTCCTCAAAGAATAGTGGTAGGCTATAGGATGTGCATCGATTTTAGGAAAGTCAATAAAGTTACTAAGAAAGATCACTACCCGCTTCCTTTTATTGATCAAATGTTGGAAAGGTTGTCTAAAAAGACTCATTTTTGTTTTCTTGATGGTTATTCTGGTTTCTCTCAAATTGCTGTTAAACAACAAGATCAAGAAAAAACTACTTTTACTTGCCCTTATGGAACTTATGCTTATAGACATATGCCTTTTGGTTTATGTAATGCTCCTGCTACTTTCCAAAGGTGCATGTCTGCTATCTTTCATGATTTTTGTGAGGAAATTGTAGAAGTGTTCATGGATGACTTTTTTGTCTATAGAACTTCTTTTGATAATTGTCTGCACAACCTTGATAAAGTTTTGCAGAGATGTGAAGAAACTAATCTTGTTCTTAATTGGGAGAAATGCCACTTCATGGTTAATGAAGGGATTGTTCTTGGGCATAAAGTTTCTGAAAGAGGCATAGAAGTTGATAGAGCTAAGGTTGAGGCAATTGAGAAGATGCCATGTCCAAGAGACATCAAAGGTATTCGTAGTATCCTTGGTCATGCTGGTTTCTATAGGAGGTTTATTAAAGACTTCTCTAGGATATCAAAACCTCTCACTAATCTTCTTCAAAAAGATGTACCTTTCATTTTTGATGATGATTGTAGGGAAGCTTTTGAAACTCTTAAGAAGGCTTTAACTACAACCCCTATTGTTCAACCACCTGATTGGAGTTTACCCTTTGAAATAATGTGTGATGCTAGTGATTTTGCTGTAGGGACTGTCCTTGGGCAACGTATTGATAAAAAGTTAAATGTTATCCATTATGCTAGTAAGACCCTAAACGCTGCTCAAAGGAATTATGCCACTACTGAAAAAGAATTTCTAGCTGTTGTTTTTGCATGTGATAAGTTTAGGCCCTATATTGTGGACTCAAAAGTAACCATTCATACTAATCATGCTGCTATTAAATATCTTATGACGAAGAAGGAAACTAAGCCTAGGATTATTAGATGGGTACTGCTTTTACAAGAGTTTGATCTACACATAGTAGATAGGAGGGGTGCTGAAAACCCTGTAGCTGATAATTTATCTCGTTTGGAAAACATCTCTTTTTGACCCTATGCCTGTTAATGATAGTTTCCCAAATGAACAGTTAGCCGCAGTAGGGGTGAGCTCACGAGGAAGCCCTTGGTATGCTGATTATGCTAACTTTATTGTCTCCAAGTATTTGCCTCCAACTTTTACAGCTCAACAAAGAAGAAAGTTCTTCTATGATTTGAGGCATTATTTGTTGGAGATATGCCCAAGAGGCAATAAATAAAAGTGGTTATTATTATATCTTTGTGTTTATGATGAATGTTTACATCCCATGCTATAATTGTATTATTAGGAAACACTAATACTTGTGTGTTTTGTAAACATAAAAGAGTCCCTGGTAAGCCTCTTGTTGAACTAGCTTGTTGATTGATTGATGATCATGGTTTCCTGATCATAGACATTGGATGTGATTAATAACAAGGTTATATCATTAGGAGAATGATATGATGGACACACACCCATAGTAAGCGTAGCATAAGATCAAGTCATTAAGTTTGTATTGCTGTAAGCTTTGAAATACATAGTAACCTAATCCTTCGACCATAGATATACTCTGGGCCCTCTCGATGGAATGTCATCTAGACAGCTTGCAAGCGTGTGACTAGGTCACAAGGGATGACATAACACGAAACGAGTAAAGAGTACTTATCAGTAACAAGGAAGAACTAGGTATGAAGATACCAACGATCAAACCTCGGATAAGTAGAATATCGCGAGACAAAGGGAATTGGTTTCATATGTTAAATGGTTCAATCGATCACGTTATAATCGTTGAGTATGTGGGAGCCGTTATGGATCTCTAGATCCCGCTGATGGTTATTGATGGGAGAGGTGTCTTCATCATGTCTGCATATTCACGAACCGTAGGGTGACACACTTACGGTTCGAAGTTGTTTGAAGTAGATATGGAATTTGCGTTGGAGGCCGAATGTTGTTCGGAGTCTCGGAATGGATCCGGGACATCACGAGGAGATCCGGAATGGTCCGGAGAATGAGATTCATATATTGGGGATCATTTTCTAAGTTAGGAAATGTTCCGGAGTGTTTGTATGAAGATTCTAGAAGGTTTCGGAATGTTCTGGAAGGTTCTAGAGGATTTCTTGGAGTTTGCTTGAAAACCAAGAAAGGGATCAAAGAAACCAAGTGGGGTACTACACGGATTCGTGGGGGAGGAGGATTCTCCCCAACCCGCTTGACAGGAGGAGGAGGAGTCCGACTAGGACTCCCCCCCCCAGCGCCTCCCTCCTTTAAATAGAAGGGAGGCGCCTCTTGACCTTGTCTCATAACTCCCAATCTCAGCCGCCTCTCCTCCACGCTTTCTTACGCAGGCATAGGCGAAGCCTGCAGATTTCTCATCTCCACCACCACCACCACGCCTGTGCTGCTGGGATTCCGTGGAGAAGATCTACTACCTCCGGCTTGCTTTTGAACGGGAGAGGAAGGTCTGCTTCAACTCCGCCGTGTGACCGTCTGCGTGGCAGCTGCTAGAACGCTTGCCGGAAGGATCGTCCACACGATCTTGAGATCGACAAGTGATCGACTACATCATCCACGAGATCTAATCTGCTAACGCTCGGTTCTCTGAGGGTTAGTACCGATCTATCTCGTTGCTCATGTCTAGTAGATTAGATCTTGGCTTTTATCTAGATTAGATCTGGGTTTTGTTCGTTCTTGTGGTAGAATTTTTTTGTTTTCCATGCTATGAACCCATCATTATTTTTGGGATGACCCACACTTATACAAAGAAGGAGTTGATGGTATTATGCGAAGATGTGTTCCAGAATATGAGCAAAAGGAGATATTGCGTAAATGTCATGGTAGTGGCTATGGAGGACATCATGCAGGAGTAGAACTGCACAAAAGGTACTACAATCAGGTTTCTACTGGCCTACCCTTTTTAAAGATGCAAGAAAATTTGTCTTATCTTGTGATGAATGTCAGCGTGTTGGTAATATTTCTAGACGCAATGAAATGCCTATGAACTACTCTCTAGTTATTGAACCTTTTGATTGTTGGGGATTTGACTTTATGGGTACTTTCCCTCCTTCGAAAGGCTACACTCATATTCTTGTTGCCGTTGATTATGTTACTAAGTGGGTAGAAGCTATTCCTACAAAGAGTGCTGACGGAGAGACTTCTCTAAAAATGCTTAAGGATGTTATCTTTCCTAGGTTTGGGGTTCCTAGGTATCTCATGACTGATGGGGGTTCTCATTTCATTCATGGTGGTTTTAGGAAGACCCTTGCTAAATATGATGTTAATCATAGAATTGCTTCAGCTTATCACCCCCAAACTAGCGGGCAAGTAGAGTTATCAAATAGAGAAATTAAATCTATCTTGCAAAAGGCTGTTAATAGGTCTAGGAAAAACTGGGCTAAGAAGTTGAATGATGCTTTATGGGCTTATAGAACTGCTTACAAAAATCCTATGGGAATGTCTCCTTATAAAATGGTTTATGGGAAAGCTTGTCACCTACCCTTAGAATTAGAACACAAAGCTTACTGGGCAGTGAAAGAACTAAATAGAGATTGTAAGCTCGCTGGTGAGAAAAGATTGTTTGAATTAAGTTATTTAGATGAATGGAGGAGTGAAGCCTATGAGAATGCTAGGCTCTTTAAGGAAAAAGTTAAAAGATGGCATGATAAGCGAATACTTAAGAGAGAATTTCATGTTGGTGAGAAATTTCTATTGTATAGGTCTCGTCTCAGATTTTTTGCAGGTAAGCTACTATCAAATAGGAAAGGACCTTTCATCATTGAAGAAGTATACCGTTCAGGAGCAATAAAAATTTCTTCTCTAAAAGATAATACTACACAAGTAGTGAATGGATAGCGACTCAAACACTATATTGCTGGAGATTCTTACAATGAAGATGTTGATGCCTTTCAAGTTATAACTCTAGAGAAATTCATTGAGGAACAAATTCAGAGACCTGCAGAGTCCGTTTCCAACTAGGTAACAGTTCTGGTAAGAAAAGTTCTGCGAAAATATAATCCAACTATATTTTTGCAGTTTTCAGTCAATAAGGAAAGTTTCGAAGCGAAAAAGGGACGGAACTGGAGCCAAAGTGGCCCACACCACCCCATGGCGCGGGCCCACCTCTGGCCGTGCCACCAGGTGGTGAGGCCACCCAGGACTCCGCCTCCGACTCGTTTTCTCCCAGTACCTTCCTTTTGATATAAAACTTCGTAATATATAACCCCCGGATCCCCCAAGGTCCATATATCGTGTTTTCGTCGTGTTTTTGTTTCGATCTGTTTCTGCCAGGTAGAATCCTAGATTTGGAGCCACAATGTCTTCTTCTGGATCATCCAAGGGGGATTCTTTAGAGGATATCATCAACCCATACATGAGAGAATTGAAGATCCATCCCAAGGAGTTGTTGCTCGAAGGTGGGGAGGTCCGGATTAAGGAGGTTCAAGGCCCTAAAGGTGAAGGAAGTCTGGAGGACAGGATGGAAGCATTGGAGCAAGAAGTCTTTAGGTACAGGAAGATGGCGGAGCGCGAAGTGGACATCATCCATAAGATTTGTTCCGAACTCATCGCCGAGCACCAAAAGGAGACTGCTGAACTCAAAGACGAAGTCCTTTCACTCCGCCAAACAACCAACGAACTGCAAGCACAGTTCTATGACGTTCAAAATCAAAACTGTGAGTATGAGGCTAGATTTAAACGCATAAGTGCTGCTGTGAGTTTCAGGATGTTGGAAACCACGATGTCCTTTGTTGATGGGAAGCCTTTACCCTGGAAGACGGACGAAGATGAGAAGATACCACCACCACTAAAGGAGTAATTTGTCATCAGGTTTGGCATCCCCTTGGTTTGTTCCAAGCTTGGGGGAGTGCCGCGGTATCATATCACTATCTTCTATATTTTTACTTTATTAGTAGAGTCATATCATGAATAGAGGAGTTATTATGTAGTATGGTTTGCATTATGGAAGTGTCCCCTCTCTCGTTAGATTTGTATCCCTTGGTGTGAGTTTTTGTTATGGAATATTAATGAGAAGTTCTATCTTTCACTCTTTTGCATAGCTTATATTAGTTTTCAATTCGTGATTATATGATTGATCTTGTTGTTAGTATTGGTAGCACTTTGGGATCATTGAGTTAATTTAGTTGGTTTTGGCAAACCTGGCTCGGTCAGTAGAAATACCTTTTTGAGATTTGAAAAGAAAAAGATAGAAGTACTCGAGAGAAAAATAATTTCATCATCTTTCTTTCTTGCTTTGCTCATAAGTTTAGTATTCTCTAGTTAAGATCTTTTGTGCTTCCAAGGAAGATTGCATGTTTGTCTTTATCATTTGTATGTTTGTTTGTTTCCTTTAACTCTTGTACTTGCTACCCAGCCTTGCTAGCCAAAAACCTGTACTGAGAGGGAATTCTTCTAGTGCATCCACCTCCTTTAAACCAAAACCTTTGCCATTTGTGTCCACCATACCTACCTAGTAGCATTATTGCTATTCCAAGTAAATTCTTGTTTTGTCTACCTCCCAAATTAAACTTGTTATGCGGAAATTAGTGATTAAAGCTCTCACGAACTTGATGGCACACTTTACTTTCTTGCACTTAATAAACATGAACCGTTGTGAACTCTCCGTGAAAGTTATATGCTTGCAAATTATAGGCTGGGGATTAGCAGAACGTGCTGTCACGGGGAACGCTTTCAACACTTGTAAATATATACCGAGTTGATACCTTGCTCTTTTGTTTGCGGATGTTGTCAGTGTGAAATAAAAGGGGAGCTTGTAAGTCCATGGAGTTATGTATGTGTGTTAGAAAGCACGGGCGCCGGTCTAATCCATGCTGACATGGTGGAAACCTGCTGCGTAACCATAATGATATCTATGAAGCATTCTTCTTATAAAAAAAGAGAGAGATAGCTATTGAGAAAAAGAAAAGAAAAAAAGAGATACTATCAAAAGAGGAAAGAGAGAAAAAAGCACCATTTTCCCATGGTAAATAAGAAGATTGCTGAGATACTCATTGTCTGCTTGCCTTGTCATTTTGATATGGGGATTCTTCCGTATCATCGGGCAAGGGGTACCCCGTTGGCGGTTCTCAATGATACGCACATGCTTACGATGACAAGAACTTACCGGTAACTAAAGTTGAGTAGCATGAGGAACGACCCTCGTACTCAAGGGACTTGGGATTTTCAGTTTATAGTCTGCCAAGCATATTACTCAGATTGGACCTCACTTTCACCTTAATCACCTAAAGATGCCTATGATAGGGGCAATGAGAGCTGAAAGCTAGTAAGTATCATAATTTTTGGGAGCTCTTTATGAGACTTGCAATCCCTGCTTCCCTTTTTGAAGGGCCCTTTCTTTTACTTCGTAGTTGAGTCAGTAAACCTATTCCCTTCTATCTCAGCAAGTATTTTGAGTTGATGTGTTTCATTCATTCATATGATGATCTATGCATTCATGTTTCTTATGTTCCTTGTTTTGCACATTGCTCTTATCTTGATGTTTACTACTTTGAAAGCTTTCTTTGAAAACCAGCTATTTGTGAACTCCAGCAAATTATCAACTATTCTTCGACCAAGAGCTAAGTTTGCCATTACCAATTATGATTTACTCTATGTATCTTTATTGTGTTTCCTTTACTCATTGCAAGTTTAGTTATATAATAGTGAGTTGTCTTCTATTATGATCTATGCTTTTGATGAATGTGATGCTTCTTGTCCGTATTCTTTTATCGACTCTTCACTCCATAAACCTGAGGTCATGTTTATTGAGCTCGGTTTAACAGGGACAAGCGAATTCTAAGCTTGGGGGGAGTTGATACATCCATTTTGCATCACTATTCTATGTCTTAATTCACTATTATTCATTGATATATTTCGTATTGAGAGGTGATACTTATATTATTTCATCTATTTTTGCATGGTTGATGACTTTTGGAGCATGGACCATGCATCGGGATTACGATGGAAAAGGTCTTTGTTTGGAGGCAAAATTCGCGAAGATCAGAAAATCTAGAAAAATATACGGAAAATCCTATTTTTCCAGAAGACTCAGGATGCCAGAAGATGGAGTGGAGGTGGGCCACAGGGGGCCCACACCACCCCATGGCGCGGGCAGGCCTAGGCCGCGCCTGGGAGTGGTGTGGCTGCCCTGGCCCACTCTAGCCTCTCCCCTCTGGTGTATATCATCCCCAAGACTCGGGGAGCGACCACAGAAAGATTCCGCCGCCTCTGCGGGGTGGAAAACACTGAGAGAGAAAGATCTCTCCGGCAGACAGATTTCTGCCGGGGGAATTCCTTCCCGGAGAGGGGAGATCGTCGCCATCAACACCACCATCAAGCTGGACTTCAACAGGATCATCATTATCATCATCACCACCATCATCACCATCAGCACCCTCATCACCATATCCATATTGCTGTAACAATTGCGTTGAATCTTGCATAGTTCGTAGGGGAAACTTTCCCGGTGTTCATTACTCTTTGTAGTTGATGCTATTGAGTGAACCGTTGAATTATTGTTTATATTCAGATTGTTATACATCATTATTCCATCTCTAATCATGATCCGTATGATGTCTTGTGAGTAGTTCGTTTTGTTCTTGAGGACATGGGAGAAGTCTTGTTGTTAGTAGTGGAGTTGTGTTGAGAAAGATTCAATAGATTGTTATTTAAGTTGTGGTGTACTTCTTCTAGTGGTGTCATGTGAACGTTGACTACATGACACTTCACCTATATGGGCCTAGGGGAATGCATTGTGTATTTGGCTACTAATCGTAGGGGTTGCCGGAGTGACAGAAACCTGAACCCCCGTTAGGAAACCATTGCACAAGGGACGTAAGGGTCTTAGAGTTTAAAGTTGTGGTTAGGTTTCTACCTTAATTACTTTCTTGTACTTACGGATGTTTGCAAGGGGTATAATCACAAGTATGTATTAGTCTTGGATGGGGTGGTACATTAGCACAGGTTCACCCACACAACACTTAGCAAGCTAGAGAAGATTAATCAGCTATATGAAGCGAAAGCACTTGACAGTCTTCCCAAGTGTCCTCGAGAACGTTTGGTCATCTATAGAAATACAACCGGCTTGTCCTTTGCTGCATAAAGGATTGGGCCACTTGCTGCATTCATTCTTACTGTCTTTCATTTACTCGTACTTTGTTTACTTGCTTTATCGAAAACCCCTAAAAATCTGTTTACTAAGTATTTGTAGAGAATTCCTGATCCATACCACTAGCCAGCACCTTCTGCTCCTCGTTGGGTTCGACACTCTTACTTATAGAAAATACTACGATACACCCCCTATACTTGTGGGTCATCATGTATCAATAATCATGGTGAAAACATTGTTTTGTTCATTAAAATTCCTTTGTTAACAAGGTTGATCAGGTCTTGTTACCAAAACAATTTTATATGAAACAAAACTTTGTATTCCACTAATGATTATGTTACCTCAACCTTGATAGCAATGGTCCCAATCATAATAGTTTCATATTTTTCTCGTGGTACGGGACAATATATTTCTCCAACTTGGATGCCCTCAACATGTTCAATTGAGTTTAAACCATAAGTCTTATCAATCTTCTTGGGGAAATAGAGAGTATGTTCCTTGTCATTAACATTAAAAGTCACCTTTCCTTGATTACAATTAATAACAGCCCCTGCAGTATTAAGAAAAGGTCTCCCAAGAATAATAGACATATTATCATCTTCAGGCATTTCAAGCACAACAAAATCAGTTAATATCAAGCAATTATGAGCCACTTGAACAGGTACATCCTCACATATACCAACAGGAATAGTAGTAGATTTATTAGCCATTTGCAAAGATATATCAGTTGGTATTAGTTTTTCCAGTTGAAGTCTCATATAGAGAGAAAAAGGCATAACACTAACTCGTGCTCCCAAATCGCACAAAGTAGTTCTAACATAACTATTTTTAATAGAGCAAGGAATAGTTGGAATCCCTGGGTCTCCAAGTTTCTTAGAAACCTTACCATTAAAGGAATAATTAGCAAGCAAAGTAGAAATTTCTTCATTAGGGATCTTCCTTTTATTAGAGACAATATCCTTCATATACTTTGAATAAGGAGGCAATTTAATAGCATCAGTCAAAGGTATTTGCAAAAATAAAGGTTTCATCCACTCACAAAACTTATTATAGTGTTCATCTTCCTTTGACTTGTGTTTCTTATCAGGGAAAGGCATATGTTTTTGGACCCAAGGCTCTCTTTCACTACCATGTTTCTTAGCAACAAAATCTTCTTTAGTGCATTTAGTATTCTTAGTGTGCCTTTCAGGTTCTTCTTCGACTTTTTCTTTATCAGGAACATCATTTTCCTCATTACCACTTCCAGTTTCAACATCAGAGACAGATATACTATTAGGATCTTTAGTAGGTTCAGAGGATTCTACAATAGTTTTATGTTTCTTTTTTCTTTTCTTAGGAGTAGTACCACTATTTTCCGCTTGTTGAGAATCCTGCTCAATTCTTTTAGGGTGCCCCTCAGGATATAAAGGCTCCTGGGTAGCAACACCACTTCTAGTTCTAATTTCATAAGCATGTTTTTCTTTAGCAGTATTAACTAGCAAGTCTTTTTGTACTTTAATAAGCTGATCAATTTGACTTTGAACCATTTGGAAATGTTTAACAAGCATTTTAACATCATTAGAGGTTCTTTCTACAATATCTTTTAATTCAATAATAGCTCTAGAGTTTTCCATTAAATGATTTTGCACCCTTTTATTAAAATTATCTTGCTTAACAATAAAAACATCAAATTCTTCTAAGCATTGATCAGGAGTTTTAGAGTAAGGAATATCACCTTCATCAAAATGTTGGAGAGAGTGTAGCTCAATAGTGGATGAGTGGGGGATTGACTTACATAATTCTTTCTATAGGAGGTAAATTCTTCACATCTACAGCTTTAATTCCCTTCTCCTTAAGACATTTCTTAGCTTCCCTCATCACTTCATCATTTAGTTCAATAACTCCCCTCTTCTTTGATGTTGGTGTAGGAGCAGGAATAGTTAACTCAGGTGTAGTTGTCTCGAGTATAGTTGGTTTAGGAGGAGTCCAATCTTCATAATTCTTGCTTATTTTAACCATTCATTCTTCAGCTTCTTTGGGAGTCCTATTCCTGAAAACACAATCAGCACAAGTATCCAGGTATGTCCTAGATTCTTTAGTTAGTCCATTATAATATATACCAAGAAGCTCATTCTTAGGTAATGGACATCCAGCCTGTGCATGAATCAAAGCACAAAACCTTGCCCATGATTCAGGCAATATCTCTTTTTCTCCTTGTTTAAAATCAAAAAGTTCCTACAAAATAGCATGTCTAGCACTAGGTGGGAAATATTTCTGAAGGAAGGTACTAATCAAGCAATCAGGGCTATCAATAGATCCAGGAGGTAAATTATTAAACCAAGTTTTAGCTTCGCCTTTCAGTGAAAAATAGCAACAAAGTAGGTGCACATCTTAACATCATCAGAAAACAGGCCACGCATGGTATAAAGCTTAGTCATATGTGCTATAGCACTTTCATTCTTAGTCCCACAAAAAGGTTCTTTCTCAACAATAGTTATGTAATATAAATCAAGAGAGAAATCATAATCCTTATCTTTAATGTTTATGGGAGATGCAGAAAACTTAGCATTAGGAGACAATTTGGGTTTTATAGTACGCCTCTCAAGGAGACTCTTAATAGCACTCCTATCATGGGTGTTTTGACATTCTTTAATAAATTCTTCAGCCATCTCTATATAACCGTCTTCAATATCATAACTCTCTCTAGACTTAGGTGAACTGACAGGTGTAGTAGTGTCTTCATTAGGAGTTTCAGTATTTCCAGCTATAGTTCTAGCAATCGTAGCATCTAGGAAAGGACCTAATGAACCACTTTTATCAATTACAGTAGAAGCAACATCATAAGTATCAAAAGTTTCAGATTCAGTAGTAGTAGCAGTTTGTGTAGCATGTGCATGTGGTGGTGAAAGGAACTTACTCATAATAGATGGTGAAGAGCAATAGAGGTGTTCAGAACCGTACCTCTCCTTGTAGTGGATGGTAAAATAGGGACCTTGCCATCACGAGACTTACCCATGATGGATGGATGGCAGCGAACAAGAGTGATTCCAAGTGAACTTGATAAATACAGCTATGCTCCCCGGTAATGGCGCCAGAAAATAGTCTTGATGACCCACAAGTATAGGGGGTGTATCGCAGTATTTTCGAGGGAAGTGAAAGCCAATTTATTGATTCAACAGAAGGGGAGCCAAAGAATATTTATAAGCCTTAACAACTGAGTTGTCAATTCAGCTGCACCTGGAAACAATCTTACCCACAACAGTTTATCAGTAGCAATAGTTTTGTAGTAGCAGTAGCAAAGTAATAGCAGTAGTGAAAGTAAAGACAGTAGTAACAATTGCAGTAAACAGTAGGATTAAAGCGCGGTAGGCATAAAGATGGATGGACGGGCGTTGCATGGACAAGACAATTCACATAGCAATCAAGATATAGGGCATTTGCAGATAAATAAGATAAAGCATCCAAGTACTAAATAATCATAGGCATGTGTTCCATATATAGTCATATGTGCTCGCAATGAGAACTTGCACAACATCTTTTGTCCTGCCAGCCCGTTTGCAGCGGGGCCTCAAGGGAACTACTGGCAATTAAGGTGCTCCTTTTAATATAAGCATTAACACTCCATGAACACATGTGATCCTCACATCAAAGCCCTCCCCTCTGGTTATCCCAATTGCTATCACTTCGGGGCCTTTGGTTCTGGACAACAATATGTGTATACAACTTGCAGGTAAGACCATAAACAATACTATCATAATGAATCAATAACATGTTCATATCTGAAAACATGGCACTCGGGCCCTAGTGACAAGCATTAAGCATAACAAGTTGCAACAAAGTCAAAAAGCACTAATAATAGATACTAGGCACCATGCCCAAACAATCTGATGCCATTACATGAACGATCTCATCCAATCCCTACCATCCCCATAGCCTACAGCAGGGGATTACTAACTCATGGATGGGGAAACATGGATGGTTGATGGAGAATGGTGATGATGATGGCGATGATCTCCTCCAATTCCCCGTCCCGGCAGGGTGCCAGAATGGAGTTTCTGGTTCTGAATCGCGGAATCTGATGGTGGCGGCGTAGCAGCACTCTTTCTGGAAAAACGTCGAACCCCCCTTGGTTTTTAGGTCAAGAGGCAACTTATAGGCGAAGAGGGAGGCCGAGAGGGTGACCGAGGTGGCCACACCACCCCCAGGCACAGCCTGGCCTGCCCCGCGCGACCAGGTGGTGTGGGCCCCTCATGGCCCTCCTCCGTCTCGTCTTTTGGCTTGCACCCGGGGACTAGGTTTTGTATGTTTCAACATAGCACCACACTTTCATGCATGTGCTAGGGCCACATGCAAGTCCTTGAGGTGATCTGATGCCCCAGAGCGCGGTTCCCTACGGAACCCTGACTCGCGGTCCATGGATCATCTACCCCCCTAGACTTTCTTCCGACAGGGGTAACCCGGTGTAGCTCTCTCTTGTTTTGTGTTTGTTTAGGTCATAGGATGATGTAAAATCATGTGGGGTCACAAGGGGAGTGACAATATCCTACTCTAGTGCTGGAATGGGGACTTTCCCCCTTAGACGAGTCCGGAACCTTCGCTTTTAGGTTACAGCGGATGCCTGCGAAGGGGGACGCATGCACCCGAGGACTAGGTTTTGTATGTTTCAACATAGCACCACACTTTCATGCATGTGCTAGGGCCACATGCAAGTCCTTGAGGTGATCCGATGCCCCGGAGCGCAGTTCCCTGCGGAACCCTGACCCGCGGGCCTCAGATAGTCTACCCCTAGACTTTCTTCTGACAGGGGTAGCCCAGTGTAGCTCTCTCTTGTTTTGTGTTTGTTTAGGTCATAGGATGATGTAAAACCATGTGGGGTCACAAAGGGGAGTGACAATATCCTACTCTAGTGCCGGGACAGGGACTTTCCCCCTTAAACGAGTCCAGAACCTTCGCTTTTAGGTTATAGCGGATGCTTGGGAAGGGGGACGCATGCACCCGGGGACTAGGTTTTGTATGTTTCAACATAGCACCACACTTTCATGCATGTGCTAGGGCCACATGCAAGTCCTTGAGGTGATCCGATGCCCCGAAGCGCGGTTCCCTGCGGAACCTTGACCCGCGAGCCTCGGAATGTCTACCCCCTAGACTTTCTTCCGACAGGGGTAGCATGGTGTAGCTCTCTCTTGTTTTGTGTTTGTTTAGGTCATAGGATGATGTAAAACCATGTGGGGTCACAAGGGGAGTGACAATATCCTACTCTAGTGCCGGAACGGGGAATTTCCCTCCTAGACGAGTCCAGAACCTTCGCTTTTAGGTTACACCGGATGCCTGCGAAGGGGGACACACGCACCCGTGGACTAGGTTTTGTATGTTTCAACATAGCACCACACTTTTGTTGGGTCCGCAGCATAGAAAACAAAAAATTTCCTACGGTGTGAACTACACGCCAAGATCTATCTACTAGGTACAAAGCAACGGGTGGACATACATCCAACGAGAACTTACCCTCGTAGACAACGAGCTTTGTTAACGAGTAGGAACTCGTGGTTGATGTAGTCGTACACTTGCCGATCTCAAGATCGTGAGGAAGTCCAGCAGGTCCGGCTCCAGCACGTCCATCAGATCCAGCTCCAGCAGCACCAAGTCCAGCACCGCAAAGCAGCGGTGCATCCGTGATCGCACACACGTCTGGTACCCCGACAACCTCCATCCATCGCTCCAGCAAAGCAGCGGAAGCAGCAACTCCTTTCCAGATAAAGCCACCGGGAACATGTATCTCGCTAATCCGAGACTATGGGGAAATAATACTAGAGGGGGAGAGAGATCCTTCACAAGGAGGTGTGTGTGAGAAGTGAGGAGAGGGTGGCCTTTTATAGGAGGAGGGGAGGGTACCCCTCCTTCATGGCTGGCGCATGGGGAGGTGACCCTTCACCTCCTCCATTCATGTGGTGGTAACCCCTCCACATTAAAATGCCTCTTCACATTCCCTTTTAAAGTCTCCACTTTAAATTCATTAAATTTCTCCAAATTTAATGCTCTCTCATTTAATAAAACTATTTTATTATTTTTATTCAGAATTTTGTTAATTACTTTAATTAACAAACATTCACATAAAACCCCCTGCAACATTTCAATATTACATGCAGAACCAATTTCAGCAATTTCACCCGAAACAGTTTCGGTGTCTATTGAAATAATTCCAGCGCTTTCTTAAGTCTTTATCTGAAACATATTTGCTCCAAATGATGTCGGTATCCCTTAAGTGTGTCACCCTATGGTTTGCGAATAATGCAGACATGATCGAGACCCCTCTCCGATCAATAATCAGCAGGACACGGAGATCCATCGACTCCTACACATTCAATGATGACTTCTCTGATCGTGAGAACCTTTAACGCTAGTAACTAAATCCCTTTGTCTCGCGATATATTACATGTCCGAGATTCAATCATCGGTATCTCCATACCTAGTTTGATCTCGTTACCGACATGCACTCTTTTCTCGTTCCCGTGATATAACATTCTAGTGATCACATCACTTGCTTGCAAGCTGTCTCAATGTGATATCACCGAGAGGGCCCAGAGTATATCTATCCGTCATAGGGATTGACAAATTCCACTCTTGATCCATGAGCCTCAACATAACACCTTCGTAGCACTGAACCCATCTTTATAGTCACCCTGTTATGGTGTGACGTTTGATGTTATCAAGATACTCTTCCAGTGTTAGCAATTAACATGATCTCATGGTCTAAGGATAAAGTTTACTTCGTATGATGTTATAGAAATATAAACATAATGACTTGATCGTAATGCTATACTTCGGATGAATGTTCATCACATCATTCCACCAATGGTGTGACCTTGTTATTAATTACATCCAATGTCCATGATCAGGAAACCTTGATCATCTTGTTAATCAACGAGCTAGTCTATAAGAGAGGCATAACTAGGAACCCTTTTTTTGTTTATTAAACACACATGTATTGACGTTTCCGATCAATACAATTATAGCATGCAAAATAAACATTTATCATAAACATGGAATAAGATAATAACAACTTTATTATTGCCTCTCGGGCATATTCCCTTTAGTCTCCCACTTGCACTAGAGTCAATAATCTAGTTTGAAAAACTTTGCGTATTGAACACCTATGGCTTTCTTGTGTTGCATATACGCAATTGCTAGTGGTTAACATAATCTCTGAATCTGATAGTTTCAGGTCCGTATGTATTTGCATGTCTTTGCGTCTCTACGCATCACTCATTCTCAAATGAGATGGCATTGTATAAATTTGGTCCTTTGGTGAGACCTTTAGTTCGTTCGGCTCAAAATATGTTGATATTATTGTGACACAATATATCTTCATAGTATTAGCCCACTTTGAACCACACCTAGTTTGATAACAAACTACTTAACACAAATGCCCTCCTATGCTGCTACTATAGCAGTCATATACTTAGCCTTTTGTTGTAGTATCCGTCACAATATCTCAACTTTGGAACTCATCCAAATCCATCATGGAACATCCTTTCCATTATATTTTGCCACCCATAGTTTAAATTGAGATAAATTTAATTTGTATCTTGTGACAAAACTAGTATCAATGTAACACTTTACAATGAACTACCTTTAACTATTTGTCACTTATACATGATATATTCTTAGTTCTTCCAAAGCTCATAAGAATATCTTTACTATTGTCCAATGATCATCTTATGAATCATTCTGGTATATGCTCATAACATTTAGAGCATAGGACATTCTGGATATATACATATCATGGTATAATCGATCAAAATCTTCATGTGATTTTACTCACCAAGTGTTGAAACACTTGAATTTTGATACAATCTTTTCCATGCAGCAAGAACCTTTCTTGTTGTTTCCATATTGAACCCTTTCAATATCTCATATATGTATGTCTGGCACAACCATATTTGCGCCTCAATCTATCCTTATAGATATTGATGCCAAATATTCCGGGTTTGCCCAAGTCTTTCATCGAAATCTCATTTTAATGAAATTCTTAACTTGTGTCAATACAAGATACATCATTTCCAATCAACAATATGTCCTCTACATAATGTATTAGAAATATGTCTCAGCGCTCCCACTTAATTTCTTGCAAATGCAAGCATCTTCATCATCTCCGATGAATTTAAACTCTTTTAACAGTTTCATCATGGTGAAGATTCCAACTCCGCTATGCTTACTTCAACTATTGAAGTTTACATGCCCTTTTAGCACCCTTTGAATTAACAAAACCCTTTGGACCATGTCATGTACATGTCCTAGGTAACCGTTCTATTAGAAGAACATTGTTTTGTTTATTCAACTACCATATACCAAATTATATGTAGTGGTTGCTACATTAATCCGTCAAGACTAAATATCGCTATGAAAGATCTTATCTTGTCATAGTCAACTCCTTGAACATTGTCGTAAACTTCTTTCCGACATGTCGACTATTTCATAGATGTTAAACATCCATGTCTTATTTCTTTATAGATCCAAACACGACCGATAGGCTTCACGCCTTTCCGAAGGGTCTTCCAAGTTCAGAAACTTGTTTTCTCGTGTATGGATACTATCACGGATTCTATGACTTCTAGTCATTTTATGGAGTCAGGGCCCATCATCGCTTCTTTGCATGTAGTCGGTTCATTATTGTCAAAACAATAACGACTTGCTTATCAAATCTTACTATTTGATTCTTACCGACCCACACGGTTCTATAGGAACTCTAATATCCTAGATCACACCTTTTGTAATCACGAGAGCCATGAGCATTGTGGCGCCGGGACACTTTCATTCCGCTACCGCTACTTAGCACATATAGCTAAGGTTCAACAACCTTATCAAAGTTCTATTGTCCTCCCACTTAACTTTTCATGAAAAGTTCCTTCTCAAGAAACTTGACGTTCCAGGAGACAAACTCTTTTGTCCTCGGTGTTATGGATAAATTCCCAAAAAATTCTTTGGGATAACCTACAAAGACGTGCTTATCCGACTTTGGTTGTAAACATTTTACTTATGCGTAGCATACCAAAATTTAAGAAAAGACAATTCGGGTTTTATCCCAAACCATAACTCATATGGTGTCATTTCAACGGATCACGATGGTGCTCTTTTCAGTGTAAAAGCGGTAGTCTCTAAAGCTTCAATCCTTAAAACATAATGGCAGTTTTATAGATGACACCCTAGATCTTACCATGTCAAACATGGTTTGATTTTATCTCTCGAATATTCCATACTCCTATGGTTTATCGGGAAACACAAATCATGGAACAATCCCTCAAGTCTTAGGTGTTTTTGCTAAACATGTAACTCAAATATCTTCCTTTATGATCGAATCATAAACTCTTTATTTTCTTGTTACAATGATTTTTCACTTATCTTGAAAGTCTTTGAACAATTTTCAAATGTTTCATACTTCTTCCTTATTAAGTAAATATACAGATATATTCACTCAAATTTTCGGAGAAAGCATATGAAGCAAAAGATCCATCGCATATGGCTACACATAATGGACTATGCGCATCAGCATGCACAATTTCCAATAAGCTAGTCATCCGTTCCTCTCTGGCCTATGGACGGAGTTTCAATTATCTCGAGGAAAGTCTCACATGCGTCAATTGATCAAAATCAAAGACTCCAAAAATCCATCAACATGGAGTTTCTTCATGTTTTCTTTCAAATATAATTTAAACAGCGATGTCACTTCATAAGTGATCTTTCAATCATTTGTCTTGCGACATTTTAGCAATAGTGTTTATGGATGTGATTTCTCCAACTAGACTTGTAAAAGTTCATCCATCCTTTATGGAATACGGTAATTATTTGAACAACCATTGTTCTCATAATACCGGAACAAAATAACAATTATTTAAACAAATCTTGAAGGCTTGGTTTGATGACAACGAAAAACACAATAACACTTTATTTGTTTTTGATGAACATCATCACTCATTCTCTTGCTGGTTACTTAGGCCATTGTAGTTCATGAATTGCGTTGTCCTGTATGACACTTCATACCAACCAATTCGGTATCCAATACCGGTATCCAATACCTAAGAACCACATTGTTTAACAAGCAAGGAATACAGCCATAACATGTATATCTTCTATATACCTAAGTTGGACATCTCCAACCTTTTATTTTCTGCCAAATATTTTATAGATTCTCTTTCAGCAATTCCTTTTCTTTTAAAAGAATCTATCAACATCAATAGTGGTGTCATCAACATGACACGTGGTACAAAGCTTGTATATAGTCAAATACTAATACCTTTGGACTTGCACTTTGAAGTGGATCACCATCATCAAATGTTTGGCATTCTTTCAAAAATCCATTCTTTAGTAATTTATTAGTGTAGTAAACATTTTACTTACATCTTCTATTCATCCTTATCATGACAACTTTCATGATCAAGCTACTATAGCTTATAAGGAAGAATCACGAGTATAATATCAGTTCCCAAAACCTTTTTGGTAGATTCGGATGCCTAGCATCTCCATCCTTCACAAATTCTCATACAATATGAGAACATGTATTTTGCTAAATTATACTCTATCATAATGCAACCAAAAACATTGTTTCAGATATCACAATATCTTTCACACATGATGGTTTCTGAAACAATTTTCAGCTCCAATATAATCTTGATATTAAAACAACTTTTTGAATATCAATAATCATGGAGGCAAACATGATACTTTAGATACTAACATTGGAATTCTTACTCTTGATTGAATACTACTTATTAAACTTCATGGAGTAAATAGAGTTTGCTGAAAGTTTCCAATAGGACTTATAAACTCTAAATTGACATTCAAAACAATACGATACCAGTTTGTAAAGTAAATATCCAGAATTCTATAGTTCTATTATCTCAAATAAAAACTAAGCATAAGGTAGAAAACGAATGCCAATGACTACAACAAACTATGAAAATTCACTTTGATTTAATTTATGACAAATTGAGTTTGACTAATCCAAATTACTAATGAACTCCCACTCAAAAACGACATCCCTCGTGTCTTTTTGGTGATTACGTGAACCAAATCCACTACACCAAGTCCGATCATCACGTGAGTTGATGTAGCTTCAAAGGCGAGCATCTATATGGGCATCATATCAACTATATGACTCATGCTTAACCTTTCGGTCCGTGTTCCGAGGCCATGTCTGTACATGCTAGGCTCGCCAAGTAAGAACCTTAGTACTCGCGTGTGTAAAACTGTCTTACACCCGTTCCTATGAAAGCGTAGATTCAAGTACACCTGATCATCACGTGATGTCTCAAAACATGATCCACAGAACGGTGCATACTTAAGGAAGAACACATTTTATCTTGATATTTAAATGAGGTATCATCTTATAATGCTACCAAAAGCGCCAAACTAGCAGTATAAGATGCTAACATCTAATGTGTAAAGTGAGATGATATGGTCCATGCATTTGATCTCTATCATTTGCATCGTGGTATGATCTCTATCATTCCTTTGTGTGTAAGGCCAAGGTCTATGGAACTTACACGTTGAATGTGTTGTAAGAGTATCTGTCATACATCTACTTACAACAATACCATATCAATACACTAGCCCAGCAACGATCTAAACTAGACGCCTCTAATTTATCAATTGCAAGTTTTACGTGGATTAGGGCTTTCGGAGAAAGAACGGTTCTTACCTACGAACATGAACCACAACAAGGATAACCAAGTTTTTAGCAACTCATTGTAAATCAGATATTGACTATAGTAAGAGAGACAGACACCCGCCAGCCACTTATGCAAAACTTGTTGCATGTCAGTCGTGGAACCGGTCTCATGTACGATGACATGTAAGGTTGATCTGGGCCGCTTCATCCCACTATGCCACCAATATCCAAAATACATAGAAGATGCAATAACATGATCATCATCGCCCACATATCAACATATGTGTACTACCCGTGCTAAGCACCTACGCCTAGATCAGGCTCTGATACCACTGTTGGGTCCGCAACATAGAAAACAAAAAATTTCCTACGGTGTGAACTACACGCCAAGATCTATCTACTAGGTACAAAGCAACGGGTGGACATACATCCAACGAGAACTTACCCTCGTAGACAACGAGCTTTGTTAACGAGTAGGAACTCGTGGTTGATGTAGTCGTACACTTGCCGATCTCAAGATCGTGAGGAAGTCCAGGAGGTCCGGCTCCAGCACGTCCATCAGATCTAGCTCCAGCAGCACCAAGTCCAGCACCGCAAAGCAGCGGTGCATCCGTGATCGCACACACGCCTGGTACCCCGACAACCTCCATCCCTCGCTCCAGCAAAGCAGCGGAAGCAGCAACTCCTTTCCAGATAAAGCCACCGGGAACATGTATCTCGCTAATCCGAGACCATGGGGAAATAATACTAGAGGGGGAGAGAGATACTTCACAAGGAGGTGTGAGTATGAAGGTGTGAGAGGGGGGGCCCCTATGGTTCGCGAATAATGCAGACATGATCGAGACCCCTCTCCGATCAATAATCAGCAGCGGGACCTGGAGATCCGTACCGACTCCTACATATTCAACGATGAATTCTGTGATCGTGAGAACCTTTAATGCTAGTAACTAAATCCCTTTGTCTCGCGATATATTACATGTCCGAGATTCGATCATCGGTATCTCCATACCTAGTTTGATCTCGTTACCGACATGCACTCTTTTCTTGTTCCCGCGATATAACATTCTAGTGACCACATCACTTTCTTGCAAGCTATCTCAATGTGATATCACCGAGAGGGCCTAGAGTATATCTATCCGTCATCGGGATTGAAAAATTCCACTCTTGATCCATGAGCCTCAACATAACACCTTCGACCTTTGAACCCATCTTTATAGTCACCACATACGGTGTGACGTTTGATGTTATCAAGATACTCTTCCGGTGTTAGCAATTAACATGATCTCATGGTCTAAGGATAAAGTTTACTTCGTATGATGTTATAGCAATATAAACATAATGACTTGATCGTAATGCTATACTTCGGATGAATGTTCATCACATCATTCCACCAATGGTGTGACCTTGTTATTAACAACATCCAATGTCCATGATCAGGAAACCTTGATCATCTTGTTAATCAACGAGCTAGTCTATAAGAGAGGCATAACTAGGAACCCTTTTTTTGGTTTATTAAACACACATGTATTGACGTTTCCGATCAATACAATTATAGCATGCAAAATAAACATTTATCATAAACATGGAATAAGATAATAACCACTTTATTATTGCCTCTCGGGCATATTCCCTTCAACTTTCATGCATGTGCTAGGGCCACATGCAAGTCCTTGAGGTGTTCCGATGCCCTAGAGCACGGTTCCCTGTGGAACCTGACCCGCAGGCCTCAAATCGTCTACCCCCTAGACTTTCTCCCGACAAGGGTAGCCCGGTGTATCTCTCTCTTGTTTTGTGTTTGTTTAGGTCATAGGATGATGTAAAACCATGTGGGGTCACAAGGGGAGTGACAATATCCCACTCTAGTGCCGAAACTGGGACTTTCCCCCGTAGACGAGGTTGGAACCTTCGCTTTTAGGTTACAACGGATGCCTGCGAAGGGGGACGCATGCACCTGGGGACTAGGTTTTGTATCTTTCAACATAGCACCACACTTTCATGCATGTTCTAGGGCCACATGCAAGTCCTTGAGGTGATCCTATGCCTGGAGCGCGGTTCCCTACGGAACCCTGACCCGCGGGCCTCAGATCGTCTACCCCCCTAGACTTTGTTCCGACAGGGGTAGCCCGGTGTAGCTCTCTCTTGTTTTGTGTTTGTTTAGGTCATAGGATTATGTAAAACCATGTGGGGTCACAAGGGGAGTGACAATATCCTACTCTAGTGCCGGAACGGGGACTTTCCCCCTAGACGAGTCCGGAACCTTCGCTTTTAGGTTACATCGGATGCCTGCAAAGGGGGACGCATGCACCCGGGGACTAGGTTTTGTATGTTTCAACATAGCACCACACTTTCATGCGCGTGGTAGGGCCACATGCAAGTCGTTGAGGTGATCCGATGCCCCGGAGCACGGTTCCCTGCAGAACCCTGACCCGCGGGCCTCGGATCGTCTACACCCCTAGATTTTCTTCCGACAGGGGTAGCCCGGTGTAGATCTCTCTTGTTTTGTGTTTGTTTAGGTCATAGGATGATGTAAAACCATGTGGGGTCACAAGGGGAGTGACAATATCCTACTCTAGTGCCGGAACAGGGACTTTCCCCCTTAGACGAGTCTGGAACCTTCGCTTTTAGGTTACATCGGATGCCTGTGAAGGGGGACGCATGCACCCGTGGACTAGGTTTTGTATGTTTCAACATAGCACCACACTTTCATGCATGTGCTAGGGATACATGCAAGTCCTTGAGGTGATCCGATGCCCCGGAGCGCGGTTCCCTGCGGAACATTGACCCGCGGGCCTCAGATCGTCTACCCCCTAGACTTTCTTCCGACAGGGGTAGCCTGGTGTTGTTTAGGTCATAGGATGATGTAAAACCATGTGGGGTCACAAGGGGAGTGACAATTGTAGGGTTCTGTAGCAGAAAACAAAAAAATTCTATCTGCTCGAACACTAATACCAGGATCTATACTATGTAGACATAAGTAACGGAGAAGGGATTCGATATTCATACCTTTGAAGACCGAGGGACGCCTTATGCAGGAAGGCATATATTGATGAAGACGAGCAGCACCCAAGTGTGGTGCCTCCGAAGTTCGTCACACGTCCAGTGTAGGAGACGTCAATCCAGACTCCGATCCAATCGAGTAGCAGAAGAAGTAGATGCCGGATCACAGATCACACGACGGCGGGGTGAAGGTGGAGAACTCACCCACGAGGTCCTCCCCAATATTACGGAGAAGTCCTCAATGGATGAGAGGGAGAGAATCAGAGGGAATGGGATGATTCAAATGGGGGAGGGGAGACCCCTATATATAGTGGGAGTGGGGGGCACCACCTAGGGGCCAGGCGGTGTGGGACTAAACCCCACACCCGCCGGCCACCTAGGGGCAGCCGCTGGCCCTAGGTGGGCCCCATTGGGGCGACCCACTAAGTCTAGGCTGGCTGCCCCCCACTCCCTGGCGCCATGCCCTATTGGGCCTCCCTTCGGGTGAGGCCCATTAACATTATGATGCCTTTAATAATAAAATAAAATATATATTTAATACTAATTCTCCAATTAACATTCAAATACACATATTATATTATTCCTTTACTGCGGAACACCTTCCGGACCCCTTCCGATCTCCATCGGATGTTCCTCAGAACTATTTCGGTTTCTCTTTCTCTATTTCTCTTACGATACCTCATCTACTCCGGACATGATTGAGACTACTCTGACATCAATGATCAACACAAGGACCTGGATGGCCATGTGACCCCCATGCGTTTCATGAATATAATCGCTCGAACCATGAGATAGTCGTTTCCCATTCCCTTTCTCATTCGATACCTAGTTCATCCGAGACTTGATCTTCGGTATCTCCATACCTTAGTTCGATCTTATTACCGATGAACTTGTTTTCTCGTTCTCATGTCGTTGCATTCCGTGATCTAGTCACATGCTTGCAAGCTTCATTAATACAACGTCACCGAGATGGCCACATGTATCTGTCCGTTACATGGACTAGACAAATCCTGGTCTTGATATGTACTCCTCAACACATCCCTTCAGAAAACCTGAGTGGCATATTTTTGATCACCCTTTTACGAGATGATTCTTGATAACCATCAAAGCTTCTTCCGGAATGGTGATTTGCATTACCTCACAGTCAAAGGATCAGGTTGTGAGGTTCTCTATGTTTTATCATCAATGGTGAACTTTGTAACTAGATCTCATTAAGATATAATGGTCAGATGTTTGTCTATCATGTTATTCAACTAATAACATGACCTCATTGTCAATTGGCATAAATGCCCATGATCTTGAAACCTAGACCATCCTCATGACCAATGAACTAGTTCGCTAGAGGTAACTAGAGACACGGTTTGTTTACATACCACACGTGTATTAACGTTTCGTATTAACATAATTATAGCATAGTATGAAACTTATTATGAACATATAGGAGATATATCAAATAATACACTTTATTATTTGCCTCTAGGGCATAACTCCTTTAGTCTCCCACTTGCACTAGAGTATAAACAAAACTAGTTTACAATAGGCAGGAACCTAACACCAATGGAATCTCAGTGTTGTTCGTGCTTTTCCTGATGGAGAGCTTTAGTCAAAGGATCTACCACATTCAGATCTGTATCTACTTTGCAAATCTTGACTTCACCTTCGTCAACATTTTGTTGGATGACGTGAAATCTAAGCTTGATGTGTTTGGCTGTAGAATGAGTCCTTGGTTCCTTTGCGTTTGCAATAACTCCCGTGTTATCACAATAGATCGTCACGAGGTCTTGCGCATTTGGAAAAAGTCCCAGTTTGATGACGAAATTCCTTAGCCAAACAGCTTCATTTGCAGCATCAGCCGCAATAATATATTCAGACTCCATTGAAGATTGTGCCACCACCGGCTGCTTCTTACTCTTCCAACTTACCGCCCCACCATTCACTAGGAACACAAATCCTGTTTGAGACTTCGAGTCATCATGATCTGATTTCCAGATCGCATCCACGTAACCCGTTACGTTTAGAGCTTCATCACTTCCTCCATAGATTAGGAACACATCCTTCATTCTTTTCAGATACTTTAGGATATTCTTTACAACTGTCTAGTGATCCAATCCTGGATTACTTTGGTATCAGCTCGTCAAACTAAGAGCCAGTGCCACATCAGGTCGCGCACTTAACATTTCATTCATTATAGACCCTATGGCTGAGGCATAGGGGGTGAAAGATATCTTCTCTCTATCATTATCCGTTACAGGACATTGATTCATACTCAATTTGCAAATCTTCATCATGGGTGTAAAACCCTTTTTGGTGTTCTCCATTTTGAACCTCTTCAAAATCTTTTCGATGTAAGTACTTTGACTTAATGCTATTAGGTGCCTTGATCTATCTCTATAGATCTTGATTCCTAATATGTATGCAGCTTCAACTAGATCCTTCATGGAAAATTGGTTACTCAAATATGCTTTCACGCTTTTCATAAGATCCACATCATTTCCCATGAGTAATATGTCATCCACATATACTACTAAGAAAACTGAAGGAAATATGCCCTGAGAGGCAATAATAAAGTTGTTATTATGTATTCCTTATATATAATAGATGTTTATTTTGCATGCTAGAATTGTATTGATCGGAAACATCAATACATTTGTGTTTAATAAACAAAAAAGGGTTCCTAGTTATGCCTCTCTTATAGACTAGCTTGTTGATTAACAAGATGATCAAAGTTTCTTGATCATGGACATTGGATGTTGTTAATAACAAGGTCACAGCATTTGTGAAATGATGTGATGAACATTCATACGAAGTATAGCATTACGATCAAGTCATTATGTTTACATTGCTATAACATCATACGAAGTAATCTTTATCCTTAGACCATGAGATCATGTTAATTGCTAACACCGGAAGAGTATCTTGATAACATCAAATGTTACACCGTAACAGGGTGACTATAAAGGTGTTATGTTGAGGCTCATCGATCAAGAGTGGAATTTGTCAATCCTGATGACGGATAGATATACTCTGGGCCCTCTCGGTGATATCACATTAAGATAGCTTGCAAGCAAGTGATGTGATCACTAGAATGTTATATCACGGGAACGAGAAAAGAATGCATGTCGGTAACGAGATCAAACTAGGTATTTGGATACCGATGATCGAATCTAGGACATGTATTATATCAAGAGACAAAGGTATTAAATTACAAGTGTTAAAGGTTCTCACGATCACAGAAGTCATCGTTGAATATGTAGGAGTCAGTATGGACCTCCAGGTCCTGCTTCTGATTATTGATCTGAGAGGAGTCTCAATCATGTCTGCATTATTCGCGAACCATAGGGTGACACACTTAAGAGTTACCAGACACCATTTTGGAGCACATATGTTTCAGACGAAAGAATTGCAAAGCACAGGAATTGTTTCGATAGAAACCGGAAATTGTTTCGGGTGAAATTGCAGAAAGTGGTTCTGCATGTGATATTGAAATATTGCAAGGGGTTATATGTGAATGTTTGTTAATTAAAGTAATTAAAAAAATTCTGAATAAATTTAATCAAAGAGTTTTATTAAATGAGAGAGCATTAAACTTAGATAATTTAATGCATTTAAAGTGGGGACTTTAAAAGGGAATGTGAAGAGGCATTTTAATGTGGAGGGGTTACCACCACATGAATGGAGGAGGTGAAGGGTCACCTCCCCCAGGCGCCGGCCATGGGGAGGGGCACCCCCCTCCTCCTATAAAAGGCCCCCCTCTTCCTCCTTCTTCCTCACACCTCCTCATGAAGGATCTCTCTCCCTCTCTAGAATTATTCCCCCATGGTCTCGGATTAGAGAGATACATGTTCCCGGTGGCATTTCGTCTAGAAGGAGTTGCTGCTTCCTATGGATCGCTGGAGCGAGGAGGTGGAGGTTATCCGGTGGCTTGAACGTGTGTGCGAGTACGGATGCGCTGCTGAGTTGCGGCGCTCGGACTTCCACACGATCTTGAGATCGGCAAGTGTACGACTACATCAACCACGAGTTCCTACTCGTTAACAAAAATCGTTGTCTTTGAGGGTAAGCTCTCGATGGATGTATGTCCACCCGTTGCTCTATACCTAGTAGATAGATCTTGGCGTGTAATTCTCATCGTAGGATTTTTTTTGTTTTCTATGCTGCGGACCCAACTGTGGTATCATAGCCTGATCTATGCGTAGGTGCTTTGCACAGGTAGTACACATATGTTTATATGTGGGCGATGTTGATCATGTTATTGCATCTTCTATGTATTTTGGATATTGGTGGCATAGTGGGATGAAGCGGCCCGGACCAACCTTACATGTCATCTTACATGAGACCGGTTCCATGACTGACATGCAACTAGTTTTGCATAAGTGGCTGGCGGGTGTCTGTCTCTCCTACTATAGTCAATATCTTATTTACAACGAGTTGCTAATAACTTGGTTATCCTCGTTGTGGTTCATGTTCGTAGGTAAGAACGGTTCTATCTCCGAATGCCCTAAGCCACGTAAAACTTGCAATTGATAAATTAGAGGCGTCTAGTTTAGATTGTTGCTGGGCTAGTGTATTGATATGGTATTGTTGTAAGTAGATGTATGATAGATACTCTTACAACACATTCAGCGTGTAAGTTCCATAGACCTTGGCCTTACACACAAAGGAATGATAGAGATCATACCACGATGCAAATGATAGAAATCAAATGCATGGACCATATCATCTCACTTTACACATTAGATGTTAGCATCTTATACTGCTAGTTTGGAGCTTTCTGTAGCATTGTAAGATGATCCCTCATTTAGATATCAAGATAAAAATGTGTTCTTCCTTGAGTATGCACCGTTTTGTGGATCGTGTTTCGAGACATCACGTGATGATCGGGTGTACTCGAATCTACGCTTTCATATGAACGGGTGTAAGACTGTTTTACACACGCGAATACTAAGGTTCTTACTTGGCGAGCCTAGCATGTACAGACATGGCCTCGGAACACGGACCGAAAGGTTAAGCATGAGTCATATAGTTGATGTGATGCCCATATAGATGATCGCCTTTGAAGATACATCAACTCACGTGATGATCATACTTGGTGTAGTGGATTTGGTTCATGTAATCACCAAAAGGACACGAGGGATGTCGTTTTTGAGTGGGAGTTCATTAGTAATTTGGATTAGTTGAACTCACTCTATCATAAACTTAGTCTAAATAAACTTTACAAATTCTGTTGTAGATGGCACCACCTGCTTTTAATTTCAATGTGTTCATGGAGAAAGAGAAACTTGCTGCGAATGGTAGCAACTTCACCAACTGGGCTATGAATTTGAGGATTCTCCTCACTGCTGCACAAAATCAATATGTGCTAGATGCGCCGCTAGGCCCCCCACCAGCTCCTGATGCCCCTGACGAGGAAAAGAATGTCTATGTGACTCATCAAGAGGACCACAACTTAGTTTATTGCGGCATACTATATGGTCTAGAGCCAGAACTTCGAAAGCGTTTCAAAAACATCAATGCTTTTGATACCATGGGAGAATTGAAAATGATTTTCGATACCCATGCTGCCGTAGAGAGTTATAATGCTATTGAAAAGTTCTTTAGCTGCATGATGGAGGAGAACAGCTCCGTTAGTGAGCATGTACTCAAAATGTCTGGGTACGCCGATAAGCTTGTGTCCTTGGGAATAACGATTCCCATTGACTTAGGCATACATCGTGTACTACAATCTCTGCCACCTAGCTACAAGAGCTTCGTGATGAACTATAATATGCAGGGCATGAAGAAGTCTCTTCCCGAGCTTCTGTCAACGCTTAAGACTCCAGAAGTGGAGATTAGGAAAGAACATCAAGTGTTGATGATCAATAGGACCACCGGTTTCAAGAAGGACAAGAAACGCAAGCACAAGGGAAAGAAGGGTGGCAAATTTGTTGCACTTGAAAAAAGAAACCGAGCTGGCCCTAAGTCGACAAAGTGTTACTATTGCAAGGGATCAGCCATTGGCGCAATTGCCCCAAGTATTTGGCGGACAAGAAGTCGGCAAGGCAAACAAAGGTATATGTGATATACATGTTATTGATGTGTACTTGACTAGTACTCATGATAGCACAGGTATTTGATGGGATCGGTTGCTAATATATGTAACTCGGTTCAGGGCGCGGAACAAGCGACAACTAGCAAGGGATGAGGTCAGGATCTTGAATTGAAATGGATCAAGAGTTGATGTGATCGCCGTCGGGACGCTACCTCTCCATATGCCATCGGGATTAGTTATAAACCTAAATAATTTTTATTTGGTGCCTGCACTGAGCATAAACATTGTATCCAGATCGTGTTTGATGCAAAGTGGTTATTCCTTTATATCTGAAAACAATGGTTGTTTGATTTATAAGAATGATATCTTTTATGGTCATGCACCTATGTTGAATGGTTTATTTCTATTGGATCTCGATAGTAATATTACGCATATTCATAATGTTAATGCTAAAAAGATTAAACTTGATAATGATATATCTGCATATATGTGGCACTGACGTCTAGGTCATATTGGCGTTAAACGCATGAAGAAACTCCATTCCGATGGAATTTGGGAATCACTTGATTTTGAATCATTTGATACATGTGAGCCATGCCTTATGGGCAAGATGACTAGAACGCCGTTTTCCGGTTCAATGGAACGAGCGACAGATTTATTGGAAATCATACATACTGATGTGTGTGGACCAATGAGTGTGTCGGCGCGAGGTGGATATCGTTATTTTGTTACTTTCACGGATGATTTGAGTAGATACGGGTATATCTATTTGATGAAACACAAGTCTGAAACCTTTGAAAAGTTCAAGGAATTTCAGAATGAAGTGGAAAATCATTGTAATAGAAAGATCAAATTTCTGCGGTCTGACCGTGGAGGTGAGTATCTAAGTTACGAGATTAGCACATACATGAAAGAGTGTGGAATAGTTTCACAACTCACGCCTACCGGAACACCACAATGTAACGGTGTGTCAGAACATCGTAATCATACTTTATTAGATATGGTTCGATCTATGATGTCTCTGACTGACTTGCCACTGTCATTTTCGGGTTATGCACTGGAAACAGCTGCATTCACTTTAAATCGGGCACCATCTAAATCCGTTGAAACGACACTGTATGAATTATGGTTTGGAAACAAACCTAAGTTGTCATTTCTTAAAGTTTGGGGATGTGATGTTTATGTGAAGAAACTTCAACCGGATAAACTCGAACCCAAAGCGGAAAAATGCGTCTTCATAGGATACCCTAAGGAAATGATTGGGTATACCTTCTATCACATATCCGAGGGCAAGGTTTTTGTTGCCAAGAATGGATCCTTTCTTGAGAAGGAGTTTCTCGCGAAAGGTGTGAGTAGTCGGAAGGTAGAACTCGAAGAGGTTATTGAACCTTCTCTTCATGGAATGGCGAGTGGCGTAGCACCAGAAGTTGTTTCGGAGTTGACTTCACCTGATGAAGAGAGAGCTAATGATAATGATCATGAAACTCCGAAAGAGGACACTACCGAACCTCGCAGGTCAAGTAGGACACGTGCAGCTCCTGAACTGTACGGCAATCCTGTTGTGAATTTCATGGTTGATGAAATGGATGACCCTGCGATGTATGAAGAAGCGATGATGAGCCCAGATTCCAACAAATGGCTAGAAGCCATGAAATCCGAGATGGAATCCATGTACGAGAACCAAGTTTGGAACTTGGTGGACTTACCTCACGACCGAAAGGCCGTGGAGAATAAATGGATTTTCACAAGGAAAACGATGCTTGATGGTAATGTGACCATCTATAAGGCTCGACTTGTCGCAAAGGGGTTTCGACAAATTCAAGGAGTTGACTACGATGAGACATTCTCTCCCGTAGCGATGCTTAAGTCAGTTAGGATTATGTTAGCAATTGCTGCATATTTCGATTATGAAATATGGCAGATGGATGTCAAAACTGCGTTCCTCAATGGTAATATTGAAGAAGAGTTGTATATGATACAACCTAAGGGTTTTCTCGATCCTAAGGATGCTAATAAGGTATGCAAACTTCAGCGATCCATCAATGGACTGAAGCAAGCATCCCGGAGTTGGAATCTCCGCTTTGATGAGGTGATCAAAGAGTTTGGATTTGTCCAAACTTATGGAGAGGCTTGTATTTACAAGAAAGTGAGTGGGAGCAATGTGGAATTTCTAATATTATATGTGGATGACATATTATTGATTGGAAATGATATAGATCTTTTAAACAGTGTTAAAAGTTATCTAAACAACAAATTTTCAATGAAAGACCTTGGTGAAGGGTCATATATATTAGGCATTAAAATATATAGAGATAGATCAAGGCGCCTAATTGGGCTATCGCACAGTACATACCTTGATAAGATATTAAAGAAGTTTAATATAGACGGAAATAAGAAGGGGTTATTACCTATGTTGCAAGGCAAGACATTGAGTAAGACTCAAAGTCCGGCTACGGCGGAAGAAAGAGAGATGATGGATAAGATCCCCTATGGCTTCGGCCATAGGATCTATAATGTATGCCATGCTATGTACAAGACCGGATGTGGCACATGCTATTAGTTTGACTAGTAGGTACCAATTTGATCCAGGTTCGGAACACTAGATAGCGGTCAAGAACATCCTCAAGTACTTGAGAAGAACTAGGGATATGTTTCTTATATACGGAGGTGAAGAAGAGCTAGTCACTAAGTGTTATGTCGATGCTAGCTTTCACACCGATACGGATGACTCTAAGTCTCAATCCGGATACGCATTTCTCTTGAATGGAGCAGCAGTTAGTTGGAGGAGTTCCAAACAACCTGTGGTGGCTGGATCAACGACGGAGGCAGAATATGTTCTTTGCTTGAGCAGAAGCGAAGCGGTTTGGATGAAAGAGTTCATTACGGAACTAGGTGTGGTTCCTAGTGCATTGGACCCGATGGTGATCTATTGTGACAACAATGGAGCCATAGCCAACACCAAGGAACCGAGGTCTCACAAGAATTTTAAGCATATTAAGCACCGGTTTCACTCCATCTGTGAACATGTCAAGGATGGAGATATAAAGATTTGTAAAGTACACACGGACCTAAATGTAGCAGATCAGTTGACTAAAGCTCTCTCTAGGGAAAAACATGATCAACACCAGAACTCCATGGGTGTTAGATTTATCACTATGTGAACTAGATTATTGTCTCTAGTGCAAGTGGGAGACTGAAGGAAATATGCCCTGAGAGGCAATAATAAAGTTATTATTATGTATTCCTTATATATGATAGATGTTTATTTTGCATGCTAGAATTGTATTGATCGGAAACATCAATACATGTGTGTTTAATAAACAAAAAGGGTTCCTAGTTATGCCTCTCTTATAGACTAGCTTGTTGATTAACAAGATGATCAAGGTTTCCTGATCATGGACATTGGATGTTGTTAATAGCAAGGTCACAACATTTGTGAAATGATGTGATGAACATTCATCCGAAGTATAGCATTACGATAAATTCATTATGTTTACATTGCTATAACATCATACGAAGTAATCTTTATCCTTAGACCATGAGATCATGTTAATTGCTAACACCGGAAGAGTATCTTGATAACATCAAACGTTACACCGTAACAGGGTGACTATAAAGATGGGTTCAGTGCTACGAAGTTGTTATGTTGAGGCTCATGGATCAAGAGTGGAATTTGTCAATACCGATGATGGATAGATGTACTCTGGGCCCTCTCGGTGATATCACATTAAGATAGCTTGCAAGCAAGTGATGTGATCACTAAAATGTTATATCACGGGAACGAGAAAAGAGTGCATGTCGGTAACGAGATCAAACTAGGTATTTGGATACCGATGATCGAATCTCGGACATGTATTATATCAAGAGACAAAGGGATTAAATTACAAGCGTTAAAGGTTCTCACGATCACAGAAGTCATCGTTGAATATGCATGAGTCAGTATGGACCTCCAGGTCCCGCTTCTGATTATTGATCTGAGAGGAGTCTCAATCATGTCTACATTATTCGTGAACCATAGGGTGACACACTTAAGAGTTATCAGACACCATTTTGGAGCACATATGTTTCAGACGAAAGAATTGCAAAGCACAGGAATTGTTTCGATAGAAACCGGAAATTGTTTCGGGTGAAATTGCAGAAAGTGGTTCTGCATGTGATATTGAAATATTGCAAGGGGTTATATGTGAATGTTTGTTAATTAAAGTAATTAACAAAATTCTGAATAAATTTAATCAAAGAGTTTTATTAAATGAGAGAGCATTAAACTTATAGAATTTAATGCATTTAAAGTGGGGACTTTAAAAGGGAATGTGAAGAGGCATTTTAATGTGGAGGGGTTACCACCACATGAATGGAGGAGGTGAAGGGTCACCTCCCCCATGCGCCGGCCATGGGGAGGGGCACCCCCCTCCTCCTATAAAAGGCCCCCCTCTTCCTCCTTCTTCCTCACACCTCCTCGTGAAGGATCTCTCTCCCCCTCTAGAATTATTCCCCCATGGTCTCGGATTAGCGAGATACATGTTCCTGGTGGCATTTCGTGTGGAAGGAGTTGTTGCTTCCGCTGGATCGCTGGAGCGAGGAGGTGTACGACTACATCAACTACGAGTTCCTACTCGTTAACAAAACTCGTTGTCTTTGAGGGTAAGTTCTCGATGGATGTATGTCCACCCGTTGCTCTGTACCTAGTAGATAGATCTTGGCGTGTAGTTCTCATCGTAGGAATTTTTTTGTTTTCTATGCTGCGGACCCAACAAAAACAACTAAGCTCCCACTCGCTTTCTTGTAAACACAGAACTCTTGTTGATTTTGGACAAATCCAAAACTTTTGATCACTTGATCAAAACGTTGGTTCCAGCTCCGAGATGCTTGCTTCAATCCATAAATGGACTGTTGAAGCTTGCATACCTTTCCAGCATCCTTAGGATTAACAAAACCTTCTGGTTGCATCATATATAACTCTTCATCAATGTGACCATTGAGGAATGCGGTCTTGACATCCATTCAGTGTAACTAGAGACACGGTTTGTTTACATACCACACGTGTATTAACGTTTCGTATTAACACAGTTATAGCATAGTATGAAACGTATTATGAACATATAGGAGATATATCAAATAATAAACTTTATTATTTGCCTCTAGGGCATAACTCCTTCAACAATATCCTACTCTAGTGCCAAAACAGGGACTTCCCCCTAGACGAGTCCGTAACCTTCGCTTTTAGGTTATAGCGGATGCCTGCGAAGGGGGACGCATGCACCCAGGGACTAGGTTTTGTATGTTTCTACATAGCACCACACTTTCATGCGTGTTCTAGGGCCACATGCCAGTCCTTGAGGTGTTCCGATGCCCTGGAGCGCGGTTCCCTGCGGAACCCTGACCCGATGGCCTTAGATCGTCTACCCCCTGGACTTTCTTCCGACAGGGGTAACCCGGTGTAGCTCTCTCTTGTTTTGTGTTTGTTTAGGTCATAGGATGATGTAAGACCATGTGGGGTCACAAGGGGAGTGACAATATCCTACTCTAGTGCCGGAACAGGGACTTCCCCCTTAGACGAGTCCGAAACCGTCACTTTTAGGTTACATCGGATGCCTGCGAAGGGGGACGCATGCACCCGGGGACTAGGTTTTGTATGTTTCAACATAGCACGACACTTTCATGCATGTGCTAGGGCCACATGCAAGTCCTTGAGGTGATCCGATGCCCTGGAGCGCGGTTCCCTGCGGAACCCGGACCCGCTGGCCTCAGATCGTCTACCTCCCTAGACTTTCTTCCGACAGGGGTAGCCCGGTGTAGCTCTCTCTTGTTTTGTGTTTGTTTAGGTCATAGGATGATGTAAAACCATGTGGGGTCACAAGGGGAGTGAAAATTGTAGGGTTCCGTAGCAGAAAACAAAAATTTTCTATCTACTCGAACACTAATACCAGGATCTACACTATGTAGACATAAGTAACGGAGAAGGGATTCGATATTCATACCTTTGAAGACCGAGGCACGCCGTACGCAGGAAGGCGTATATAGATGAAGACGAGCAGCACCCCAAGTGTGGTGGGCTTACATGTCTAAGGGTAGAATGCTAATATTCGGGGATACGATTCAGCCAAAGCAAATATATCAGTATGTGCCGTGATTAAATCACATGTCTGTAGAAGCGTCCCAATCCCCCCGGACTCTCTAGCCAAGCAAAGAATAAGTATGCCGACGATCACAGATCACACTACGTACCGGTGTAGTCCGGGACTCTACGATCTAGCCAAGCGGACGGAGTAAGTGCGGGATTACTTGAATCCTACGGCAATGTGTGTGAAGGTGGAGAACTCACCCATGATGTCCTCCCCAATATTATGGAGAAGTCCTAAATGGATGAGAGAGAGAATGAGAGGGAATGGGATGATTCCAAAGGGGGAGGGGAGACCCCTATATATAGTTGGAGGGGGGGGGGGGGGGGGGCGCACCGATACATTGCAAATGTATCTATAATTTTTGGTGTTCCATGCTCGGTTTTATCTACTTTCTTGTGTTTTGTCCACACTTTGGAGTACTTTTCTTATGATTTCTTGTACTAACCTATTAACAAGAGCCATAGTGCTAGCACATTTTTCTTGCTGTTTTGGTTCCAAGAAGTAGAAAATGAATATTCTCGAATTGGACGGGACAAAAGCCAAAGTTGCTATTTCTGGGAAGACATCTGGAGCTGTAATACGAGGCGGAGAAGGGCTGGGGCTGGCTACACCACACCTGGCATGGCCAGGCTAGCCAAGCGCCAGAGGTGGTCAGCCGACCCTAGCACCCCCTCGACCTCTCCTTCCGCCTATATATTGCCTCCGATACCAAAACCCTAAGTACCTGATCAAAAATCCACGAAAGAGTCTGTAGCCGCCGTCATCTCCATCCCTAGATCGGGAGGGATCTGAAGCTCTTCCCGGCACCCTGCCGGAGAGGGGAATTCACCCTGGAGGCCTTCTTCATCATCATGCAAGCCTCCAGTGTGATGCGTGAGTAATTCATCTCTGGACTACCGGTCCATGTAGTAGCTAGATGGCTGGTTCTCCTCCTTTGTGCTTTCATGTTTAGATCTTGTGAGCTCCGTTCATGATCAAGATCATCTATTTGTAATCCATACATGTTGTGTTTGCGGGGATCCGATGGATATTGAGATGCTATTTCAGATTGATTATTGATTCTATCATGTCTTTGTTATTTATGATCTTGCATGCTTTCCGTTGTTAGTAGCTATCTTGGCCAAGTAGATGCTAGCAACTCCAAGAGTTAGTATTTATGGTCGATAGTGGGTTCATGCCTCTAGTAATCTGGGGAAGTGACAGAAATCTCTGAAGTACTAGATGTGTTGTTGCTACTAGGGAGAAAACAACAATCCTTTTGTTCATAGAACAATCATATTGTTTACTTTACATGCAATTCGTAAAGCAATAATCTGTTGCTTGCAACTTTATACTGGAGGGGGTTCGGATGATAACCTGAAGGTGGATTATTAGTCATAGATGCAGTTGGATGGTGGTCTGTGTATAATGTTGTAATGCCCAATCAAGTCTCAAAGGAGTCAAGATGATTAGTATATGCTTTTATGCTTTCTCGATGTTTGTCAATTGCCCCACTGTAATTTGTTCACCCAACATGTTATCTATCTTAAGGAGAGCCACCTCTAGTGAACTATGGACCCCGGTCCTTTCTTTTACATACAATCTACAAACTGTCTACTGCTTTGTGTTTACTTTCTACAAACTATTACTTCCTTCCATTCGAAATGTTTAATCCTTTGTTTTCAGCAAAACCGGTGAGATTGACAACCTCATCGCAAGTTGGGGACAGAGTTCTGTGGTTGTGTTGTGGAGGTCTCCACGTTGCTGCTGGCACCGGTAGTGCGCCCTGCCAACGTTTAGCTAGCAACACCTTTGGGGTGTTTCCTTGCTCCTACTGGATTGATAACCTTGGTTTCATAACTGAGGGAAACTTACTGCTGTGCTCATCATACCTTCCTCTTGGGGTTCCCCAACGAGCTCGACATCAACACGAGCCAGCAAGTATTTTTCTGGCGCCGTCGCCGGAGAGTCAAGGACATCTTCACAAGGGGAGTCCCTCATAACCAATCACTTTACTTTGTTATTTTTGTTTTGCTTAGTTTCTTTTGCTTAGTTTTCTTGTTTCTTTATCAAAAACACAAAAAATAGTTTTACTAGTTTGCTTCTTTATCAAAAACACAAAAAATGACTACTCTTGAAAACACTAAGTTGTGTGACTTCACTAGCACCAACAACAATGATTTTATGAGCACACCTATTGCTCCACATGTTCCCGAAGCTACTTTCTTTGAGATAAAACCTGCTTTACTCAATCTTGTTATGAGAGAACAATTTTCTGGTATTGGTAATGAAGATGTTGCTGCCCATCTAAATAACTTTGTTGAACTTTGTGAGATGCAAAAGCATAGGGGTATAGATGGTGATATTATTAAGCTTAAACTGTTTCCTTTCTCTTTGAGAGGAAAAGCTAAAGAATGGTTGAATTCCTTAACTAGGATTAGTATTGATTCTTGGACTAAGTGCAAAGATGCTTTCATTGGGAAACACTATCCTCCTGCTAGGATCATATCTATGAGAAGTGAAATAATGAAGTTTAAACAATCTGATAATGAACATGTTGCTCAAGCTTGGGAAAGAATGAAATCTTTGGTAAAGAATTGTCCCACTCATGGACTGACTGCTTGGATGATCATCCAAACCTTTTATGCAGTATTGAACTATTCTTCAAGGAACCTATTGGATTCTGCTAATGGAGGTACCTTTATGACCATTACTTTGGGTGCTGCAACAAAGCTTCTGGATAATATGATGGTTAACTATTCCGAATGGCATACTGAGAGAGCTCCACAAGGTAAGAAGGTAAATTCTATTGAGGAAACCTCCTTCTTGAGTGATAATATTGATATTATTATGTCTATGCTTGTGAATGGGAAAGCCCATATTGATCCAAATAATGTTCCTTTAGCTTCTTTAGTTGCTCAAGAAGAGCAAGTTGATATGAACTTCATAAGAAATAACAATTTTGGCAATAATGCTTATAGGAATAATTTTGGTAACAACAATTATAAGCCATATCCTCCCAACAATGGTAATGCTTATGGAAATTCTTACAACAATAATATGAGTGCTCCCTATGAACTTGAAGTTATGCTTAAAGACTTTATTAGTAAACAAACTGCTTTCAATAAAACTATTGAGGAAAAACTCTCTAATGCTGAAAGAAATATAGCATCTTTGGCTGAAGCTCAAGCTTCTTTGAATAAAATGGCTGCTAAACCTGAAACTAATGATAATCCCTTTGCAACCACTAATGCCATACAAGTAATAATTGATGAAAATGTTAGACTATTAGTTGAATTACATGCTAAGTGGGAAAGAGAAGATGAAATTGCTAGAAACATTAGTGTTTCTACTATCACTACCACTAGTGTTGAGGCTAGTAATAACTCTACTATCTTAGATGACAATTATGATTTTGATCTTGATGGTTGCAATATCTCTGAAGTTATTAAGTTCCTACAAAAGCTTGCTAAAAGTCCTAATGCTAGTGCTATGAACATGGCCTTTACAAAACACATTACCGATGCTCTCATAAAGATTAAAGAAGAAAAGATGTGACATAAAGCTTCTATTCCTATAAAACAAGAAGATGGTTGGGAACCCATTATTAATATGAAAGTGAATGACTTTGATTTCAAAGCTTTATGTGATCTTGATAGTAGTGTTTCTATTATGCCTAGAAGGATTTATGATATGCTTGATTTTCCATCACTTGAAGATTGTTATTTGAATGTCCCACTTGATGATAATGCTAAAAAGAAACTCATGGGCAGTCTTAATGATGTTCTTATTATGGTTAACAATGCCTATGTCCCCGTCGATTTCTATGGTTTGGATGTTGAATGCAATGCTTCTTGTCCTATTACTTTGGGAAGACCTTTTCTTAAAACTGTTGGTGCCATTATTGATATGAAAGAAGGCACCATTAAATATCAAATCCCACTCAAGAAAGGTATAGAACACTTCCCTAAGAAGGGAGAGAAGATTTCTTTTGCCTCTCATATGAATTTTTTTTTGCTCTTAATGCTTCTTCATTTGAGAACACTTGATTCTTTTTTGCTTCTTATGCCTAACTTAAAGGCGTTAAAGAAAAGTACTTATTGGGAGATAACCCAAAAGTTTTAGATGAGTCTTGGAAGTTATTACTTCGGTAATAACCGCTTTTTATCCTTTTTATTTGCTTTTTGTGCCAAGAGTAACCTCTAATGAGAGAGAAGTAATGATTGGGAAAGTTGTTGTCCCGAAACAGATTTCTGTGCTTCACCGCAAAAATTCGTGTAAAATCTCTGAACGTCCTTTTGAGGCGTGAATTTTTGTGCTTCTGCCCCAGGTTGTTATCTAACTTTAGTTAGTTCAACACCTTTTGGTTTGAGCAACAGAAGGTCTTCGAAAAAATTCGTATTTACCTACTGGTCTGTTTTGACAGATTTCTGCCATTTTCTGCATTTGCTTCTTGTTGGTTCCTTTCTGAGTTCTTTTGGGGAATTGAGCTTTTTGAGTGAAATGCTACAGTATCTAGTGTTTTAATGGAAGTTTTATTGGTGTTAGAACTTAACCTTAAAGACTTATTATCTTGAGTGCACTAATGTTGCTAATAAAGATTGTGTGAAGTTTTGTATGAAGGAAAAATTTCAGGTGTATGGAAGGAATGAGTAATGAGATGAAGGATGTACTAAAGCTCAAGTTTGGGGATGCCACGCGTGTCACCCCAAGAAATATCCAAGAAGTACAAGCGTCAAAGCTTGGGGATGCCCAAGGCATCCCCTTCTTCATCAATAAAAATCCCAGGTTTCTTCCAAACGCTTCATTTTTATTATTTCATGCACAATTGTGTTGTTCTTGGAGCGTCTTATTTTTCGTTTTTGTTTTGGTTTTTTGTTTGCTTTGGTTTTCTTAGTTTGCTGAATAAATTGGTTGGACCGCCTCTTTCATACATTGGTTTTCAAATAGTTTGGTTTGGTTTGGAAAAGAGTAGGAAAGTTTATGCTTAAGTGGTAAAGAGAGCTTGTCTTTGACTGTGGCCTATGCTTTGTCATGCCATGATTGATATTGTTTTGGCTTTATGCTTAGTATTCTTTGCTGTAGCATGAATTGTTATAAACAATTGAGATTGCTTAATGTGCCTTGGATGAATCATGCGTTGTTTTAGCATATTAAAGCATAGTATAGTGGTATTCTCCTTTGATGCTTTATTTGGGTTGACTTGGAGCATGCTCACACCATGTTATGACTATCCAAAGTCACCATAAGCCTTTATGATCCTTTAGTTTTCAACTTGTAGTATCACTTTATGCTTTGATCAATGATGTTTTGTCGCTCTGCATGATTATGGCCATTATTGCTCTCTTAATTTGTCGCTCCCAGTCTTTTGCTAGCCTCCGCCACCAAGTATGAGTTACACTCATGCATCCAACTCCCTAAACCAAGTTATTCCAAAGAGTCCACCATACCTACCTACTAGCATATGCTATTCCAAGTATATTCATGTTTTTGTTTACCTTCCAAATTAAACTTGTTATGAGAAAACTAGTGATTAAAGCTCTCACGAACTTGATGGCACACTTTACTTTTCTTACCCTTAATAAACTTTAACCATTGTGTCGTCTATGTTATATATGCTTGCACTTATTTGTTGGGGATTAGCAGAACCATGCTGTCATAGGGAACGCTTTCAACATTGCACGGGTACTTTGTACCTAGTTGATATCATGCTCTTTTGTCTATGGATGTCGTCTGTGTGAAATGAAAGGGGAGCTTGTAAGTCCATGGAGTTATGTATATGTGTTAGAGAAATGCCTGGGCCGCTGGTCTAATCCATGCTAACATGGTGGAAACCTGCAGCGTAACCATAATGAGCTGTCTATGAAGCATTCTTCTTATAAAAAAAGAGTCCTATATTGAGAAAAAAAGAGAAAAAGAAAAAAAGAGATTATGAAAAGAGGAAATAGAGAAAAAAGCACCATATTCCCATGGTAAATAAGATTGCTGAGATGCTCGTTGTCTGCTTGCCTTGTCATTTTGATATGGGGATTCTTCCGTATCATCGGGCAAGGGGTACCCCGTTGGCGGTTCTCTATGATACACATGTACTTACGATGACAAGAACTTACCGGTGACTAAACTTGAATAGCATGAGGAGCGACCCTCGTATTCAAGGGACATGAGATTCCTGACTTATACTTCGTCAAGCATGCACACGATAGTTTGTTCACTTTAACCTTAATCACTTCAAGATGCTTATGATAGGGGCAATGAGAGCTGAAAGCTATAAGTACCATAATTTTTGGAAGCTCTTTATGAAACTCTAATCTCTGCTTCCTTCTACGAAGGCCTTTCTTCCACCATTATATTGAGTCTCCACCTTCTATCTTTATGCACCTACTTTGAGAGCATAGTGGCCATTCTTAGTTCTATGTGCATTGTCCCAAGACTAGTTGATTGATGCATACCTTGATATTGCTTGTTTTAAACTATTTGTATCTAGTCACTCTTATGAACTTTGAAGGTGTCCTATGCATTTATATTTGCTACTCTATGAGGGACAAGCTGAATACTACTATGCTATGTTTTCTTTATGTGAAACAAACAAACGTATTGCAAAGCATTGTTTTTAATGAATCTTTTGTTTGTGCCTTTTCATGTTGCATCATAGTTTCTTTGTCTTATTGCTAGAACTTTGTCTTTCATGTTATGATTGAAGTATTATGATCCCAGCTTCGAATGTTATACAAATACTTTGATCAAGTTTATGATGGTGCATGTCACCTCAAAAATTATTCTTTCTTTTTATCACTTACCTACTTGAGGACGAACAGGAGTTAAGCTTGAGGATGTTGATACATTGCAAATGTATCTATAATTTTTGATGTTCCATGCTTGGTTTTATCTACTTTCTTGTGTTTTGTCCACACTTTGGAGTACTTTTCTTATGATTTCTTGGACTAACCTATTAACAAGAGCCACAGTGCCAGCTGCCTGTTTTTTGCTGTTTTTGGTTCCAGGAAGTCAAAAAATGAATATTCTCGGAATTGGACAGGACAAAAGCCAAAGTTGCTATTTTACCGGAAGACATCGGGAGCCAGAATACGAGACGGAGAAGGGCTGGGGTCTGGCCACACCACCTGGCCGCGCGGCAAGGCCTGGCCCGTGCCAGGGGGAGGTCTGGCCGACCCCAGCACCCCCTCGGCCTCTCCTTCCGCCTATATATTGCCTTCGATACCAAAACCCTAAGTACTCGATCAAAAATCCACGAAAGAGTCTGTAGCCGCCGTCATCTCCATCCCTAGATCAGGAGGGATCTGAAGCTCTTCCCGGCACCCTGCCGGAGAGGGGAATTCACCCTGGAGGCCTTCTTCATCATCATGCAATCCTCCGATGTGATGCCTGAGTAGTTCATCTCTAGACTACGGGTCCATGTAGTAGCTAGATGGATGGTTCTCCTCCTTTGTGCTCTCATGTTTAGATCTTGTGAGCTCTGTTCATGACCAAGACCATCTATTTGTAATCCATACATGTTGTGTTTGCGGGGATCCAATGGATATTGAGATGCTATTTCAGATTGATTATTGATTCTATCATGTCTTTGTTATTTGTGATATTGCATGCTTTCCGTTGTTAGTAGCTATCTTGGCCAAGTAGATGCTAGCAACTCCAAGAGTTAGTATTTATGCTCGATAGTGGGTTCATGCCTCTCGTAACTGGGAAATGATGAAATCTTAAGGTACTAGATGTGTTGTTGCTACTAGGGAGAAAACAACAATCCTTTGTTCATAGAACAATCGTATTGTTTACTTTACACGCAATTCGTAAAGCAATAATCTGTTGCTTGCAACTTAATACTAGAGGGGGTTCAGATGATAACCTGAAGGTGGATTATTAGTCATAGATGCAGTTGGATGGCGGTCTATGTATAATGTTGTAATGCCCAATCAAGTCTCAAAGGAGTCAAGATGATTAGTATATGCTTGTATGCTTTCTCGATGTTTGTCAATTTCCCCGCTGTAATTTGTTCACCCAACATGTTATCTATCTTAAGGAGAGCCACCTCTAGTGAACTATGGACCCCGGTCCTTTCTTTTACATACAATCTACAAACTGTTTACTGCTTTGTGTTTACTTTCTGCAAACTATTACTTCCTTCCATTTGATACGTTTAATCCTTTGTTTTCAGCAAAACCGGTGAGATTGATAACCTCATCGCAAGTTGGGGACAGAGTTCTGTGGTTGTGTTGTGCAGGTCTCCACGTTGCTGCTGGCACCGGTAGTGCGCCCTGCATACGTTCAGCTAGCAACACCTTTGGGGTGTTTCCTTGCTCCTACTGGATTGATAACCTTGGTTTCATAACTGAGGGAAACTTACTGCTGTGCTCATCATACCTCCCTCTTGGGGTTCCCCAACGAGCTCGACATCAACACGAGCCAGCACACGCCACCCAGGGGCCAGGCGGTGTGGGACTAAACCCCACACCCGCCGGCCAGCTAGGGGCAGCCACCGGCCCTAGGTGGGCCCCATAGGGGTGGCCCACTAAGCCTAGGCCGGCTGGCCCCCACTCCCTAGGCGTCATGCCCTATTGGGCCTCCCTTCGGGTGAGGCCCATTAGCATTAGGATGCCTTTAATAATAAAATAAAATATATATTTAATAATAATTCTCCAATTAACATTCAAATACACATATTATATTATTCCTTTACTTCGGAACACCTTCCGGACCCCTTCTGATCTCCATCGGATGTTACCCGGAACTATTCTGGTTTCTCTTTCTCTATTTCTCTTACGATACCTCATCTACCCTAAGCGCTCTACCCTTAAGCGTGACATCCTTCGGTTCAGAAACATTCCGGACATGATTGATACTACTCTCACATCAATGATCAACAGAGGGACCTGGATGGCCATGTGACCCCCGTGCATTTCACGAATATGCTCGAACCGTGAGATAGTCGTTTCCCGTTCCCTTTGTCATTCGATACCTAGTTCATCCGAGACTTGATCTTTGGAATCTCCATACCTTAGTTTGATCTCGTTACCGATGAACTTTTTTTCTCATTCTCATGTCGTTGCATTCCGTGACCTAGTCACATGCTTGCAAGCTTCATTAATACAACGTCACCGAGATGGCCACATGTATCTGTCCGTTACATGGACTAGACAAATCCTGGTCTTGATATGTACTCCTCAACACATCCCTTCGGAAAACCTGAGTGGCATCTTTTTGATCACCCTTTTACGAGATGATTCTTGATAACCATCAAAGCTTCTTCCGGAATGGTGATTTGCATTACCTCACAGTCAAAGGATCAGGTTGCGAGGTTCTCTGTGTTTTATCACCAATGGAGAACTTTGTAACTAGATCTCATTAAGATATAACAGTCGGATGTTTGTCTATCATGTTATTCAACTAATAACATGACTTCATTGTCAATTGGCATAAATGCCCATGATCTTGAAACCCAGACCATCCTCATGACCAATGAACTAGTTCGCTAGAGGTAACAAGAGACACGGTTTGTTTACATACCACACGTGTATTAATGTTTCGTATTAACACAATTATAGCATAGTATGAAACATATTATGAACATATAGGAGATCTATCAAATAATACACTTTATTATTTGCCTCTAGGGCATAACTCCTTCAGTCCCCCACTTGCACTAGAATATAAACAAAACTAGTTTACAATAGGCAGGAACCTAACACCAATGGAATCTCGGTGTTGTTCGTGCTTTTCCTGATGGAGAGCTTTAGTCAAAGGATCTGCCACATTCAGATCTATATCTACTTTGCAAATTTTAACTTCACCTTCGTCAACGTTCTGTCGGATGACGTGAAATCTAAGCTTGATGTGTTTAGCCGTGGAATGAGTCCTTGGTTCCTTTGCGTTTGCAATAGCTCCCGTGTTATCGCAATAGATCGTCACGGGGTCTTGCACATTTGGAAAACCTCCCAGTTTGATGACGAAATTCCTTAGCCAAATAGCTTCATTTGCTGCATCAGCCGCAACAATATATTCAGACTCCATTGAAGATTGCGCCACCACCAGCTGCTTCTTACTCTTCAAGCTTACCGCCCCACCATTCACTAGGAACACAAATCCTGTTTGAGACTTCGAGTCACCATGATCTGAGTTCTAGCCCGCATCCATGTAACCCATTATGTTTAGAGCTTCATCACTTCCTCCATAGATTAGGAACATATCCTTCGTTCTTTTCAGATACTTTAGGATATTCTTTACAGCTGTCCAGTGATCCTGTCCTAGAATACTTTGGTATTGTCTCGTCAAACTAAGAGCCAGTGCCACATCAGGTCGCGTAGTTAACATTTCATACATGATAGACCCTATGGCTGAGGCATAGGGGGTGAAAGACATCTTCTCTCTATCATTATCTGTTACAGGACATTGAGTCATACTCAATTTGCAATTCTTCATCATGGGTGTAAAACCCTTTTTGTTGTTCTCCATTTTGAACGTCTTCAAAATCTTTTCGATGTAAGTACTTTGACTTAATTCTATTATGTGCCTTGATCTATCTCTATAGATCTTGATTCCTAATATGTATGCAGCTTCACCTAGATCCTTCATGGAAAATTGGTTACTCAAATATGCTTTCACGCTTTTCATAAGATCCACATCGTTTCCCATGAGTAATATGTCATCCACATATACTACTAAGAAAACAACTGAGATCCCACTCGCTTTCTTGTAAACACAGAACTCTTGTTGATTTTGGACAAATCCAAAACTCTTGATCACTTGATCAAAACGTTGGTTCCAGCTCCGAGATGCTTTCTTCAATCCATAAATGGACCGTTGAAGCTTGCATACCTTTCCAGCATCCTTAGGATTAACAAAACCTTCCGGTTACATCATATACAACTCTTCATCAATGTGACCATTGAGGAATGCGGTCTTGACATCCATCTGCCAAATTTCATAGTCGAAATGTGTAGCAATTGCTATTAAAATCCTGACAGCCTTAAGCATCACTATGGGAGAGTAAGTCTCGTCGTAGTTAACTCCTTGAATTTGTCAAAAACCCTTTGCGACAAGTCGAGCTTTGCGAACGGTCACATTACCATTCGCATCTGTCTTTTTCTTAAAGATCCATTTATTTTCCATGGCCTTGCGGCCTTCTGGAAGATCCACCAAGGTCCAAACTTGGTTTTTATGCATGGATCCTATTTGGGATTTCATGGCTTCTAGCCATTTCTCGGAGTTAGCACTATCCATAGCTTCTTTGTAGTTTGCAGGTTCTTCCTGTTCATCTAGGATGGCAGACATTACAAGGCTACTGTACCAATTAGGAGTGGCACGAACCCTTGTAGACTTGCAAACCTCAGGAGTCTCGATGTCATTGTTTTGATCATCATCAATGGGATCTTCCTCCATGTTGGAGAGCGGTTTCGGAACAGCTTCCGTTGTGCTACTCAGAATTTGGAGAGAAGGGTCAACAATTTCATCTAACTCAATTTTCCTTCCACTCACTCCTTTTGCAAGAAACTCTTTCTCGAGAAAGGTGCCGGTTCTTGCGACAAACGTTTTGCCTTCGACTTGGTTGTAGAAAGTATACCCAGCGGTTTCCCTTGGATATCCTACAAAGATACATTTTTCTGATTTGGGTTCGAGTTTGTCAGGCTGCAGTTTCTTAACGTAAGCCTCACAACCCCAAACTTTCAGAAATGACAACTTTGGCTTTTGTCCATACCATATCTCATATGGGGTTGTCTCCACGGATTTGGATGGTGCTCGGTTTAAAATAAAAGCAGCGGTTTCTAACGCGTATCCCCAAAAAGATACAGACAAATCAGTTAAAGACATCATGGACCGCACACTATCTAATAGGGTTCGGTTACGATGTTCCGACACACCATTACGCTATGGTGTTCCGGCTGGCGTGAGCTGTGGGATAATCCCACAGTCCTTCAAGTGCATGTTAAACTCATAACTCAAATACTCGCCTCCTCGATTCGATCGAAGATGCTTGATTCTCTTGTTAAGTTGATTCTCTACTTCTTTTTGAAATTCCTTGAACTTTTCAAAGGTTCCAGACTTGTGCTTCATTAAGTAGATATATCCATATCTGCTTAAGTCGTCAGTAAAGGTAACAAAGTAATGATAACCATTGCGCGTGGAGATGCTCATTGGTCCACATACATCCGTATGTATGATTCTCAGTAGGTCTACAACCCTCTCCACTATCCCAAAGAATGGTGTCCTAGTCATCTTGCCCATGAGGCTCACATGTATCAAGGGATTCGAAATCTAATGATCCAAGAAAGCCTTCTGAATGAAGCTTCTTCATGCGTTTTATGCCAATGTGACCAAGACGGCAATGCCACATAAACATGGAATCATCACTACACTTACAACGTTTAGCATCAACACTATGGATGTGTGTATTACAATCAAGATCAAGTAAGAATAAACCATCACACACAGGAGCATGAACATAGAAAACATCATTCATATAAATTGAACAACCATTTGTTCCTGATTTAAACGAATAATGGTCTTGCAACAAGCAAGACCCACTCACAATATTCATACTCAATGCGGGTACATAGTAGCATTTCTTCAAAACCAATAATAATCCTGATGGTAGACGGAGATGTAGGGTGCCGACAGCCATCACTTCGACTCTCGAACCATTGCCGATGCGCGTCGTCACCTCATCCTTCCTCAGGCGCCTCCTACTCTGCAGATCCTGCTGAGAGTTACAAATGTGAGCAACAGATCTGGTATCAAATACCCAGGTGTTACTCCTGGTGCTTGTAAGGAACACATCAATAACATGTATATCATATATACCTTTGTCCATGGCGGCTATTTTGCAGCTTGCTTGTCTTCAAGGTACTTGGGGCAGTTGCATTTCCAGTGCCCACCCCCTTTGCAGTAGAAGCACGAAGTGCCGGGCTTAGGGCCAGGCTTGGCAGTCTTTGAGGTGCTAGGAACAAACCTGCCATCCCTCTTAGACTTCTTACCCTTGCCTTTCCCCTTTTGCCCCGATTTCTTAAAGTTGGTGGTCTTGTTGACCATCAACACCGTGTGCTCCTTCTTGATTTCAACCTCAGCAGTTTTGAGCATGGCGAACACCTCAGCAAGGGTTTTAGTCATCCCTTGCATGTTGTAGTTCATCATGAAGCTCTTATAGCTAGGGGGCAGCGAGTGCATCACCTTATCAATCGCGAGCTCCTCCGGGATTTTGCAATCCGGGGCATTTAAGCGCTTAACGTAGCCAGACATTTTGACCACGTGTTCACTAATACTGCTGTGCTCTTCCATTTTAGCAGAGAAGAAGAGCTTGGAAGCATCATACCTCTCTACACGGGCCTGTGGAGCAAAGACGGCCTTGCGATCCTCAATGATCTCAAAGGAATTCATCTTCTCAAAACGCTTTTGAAGCTCCGGCTCCATGGCATAGAGCATTCCACTCTGGATGAGGGAGAAATCATCCGCCTTGGACTGCCAGACATTCTTTTTGTCCCGGGAGGCGGAATCTGCAGGCTTAGCTGGAAGCTCAGCCTCGATGACATAAGTCAACTTGTAGGGGACTAGGAGGATCCTAAGATTGCGGAACCATGCGGTGAAGTTGGTTCCATCAGTTTTCAGCTTGTCCTTCTCGAGGAAAGTGCTAAGGTTGAAGGTGGGTGGGTGATACGTCCATTTTGCATCACTATTCTATGTATTAATTCACTGTTATTCATTGATATATTTTGTATTGAGAGGTATACTTATGTTATTTCATCTGTTTTTGCATGGTTGATGACTTTTGGAGCATGAACCGCTGCAGTCAGGTTTCTGATGGAAAAGGTGCTGTTTGGAGGCAAAATTCGTGAAGATCAGAAAATCCGGGAAAATACATGGAAAATCCTATTTTTCCAGAAGACGAAGGAATCCAGAAGGGGGGCTGGAGATGGGCCACAGGGGGCCCACACCACCCCCTGGCGCGGGCCACCCTGGGCCACGCCACCAGGTGGTGTGGCCGCCCTGGTCCACCCCTGGCACTCCCCTCTGGCGTATATTATCCTCCCAAAACCCTAAGACTCGGGGAGCGACCACAGAAAGATTCTGCCGCCTCTGCGGGGCAGAAAACACCGAGAGAGAAAGATCTCTCCGGCAGATAGATTTCTGCCGGGGGAATTCCTTCCCGGAGAGGGGAGATCATCGCCATCAACACCACCATCAAGCTGGACTTCATCGGGATCATCATCATCATCACCACCATCACCACCATCATCACCATCAGCACCCTCATCACCATCTCCATATTGTTGTAACAGTTGCGTTGAATCTTGCATAGTTCATAGGGGAAACTTTCCCAGTGTTGATTACTCTTTGTAGTTGATGCTATTGAGTGAACCATTGAATTATTGTTTATGTTCAGATTGTTATACATCATTAATCCATCTCTGATCATGATCCATATGATGTCTTGTGAGTAGTTTGTTTTGTTCTTGAGGACATGGGAGAAGTCATGTTGTTAGTAGTGGAATTGTGTTGAGAAAGATTCAATAGTTTGATATTTAAGTTGTGGTGTACTTCTTCTAGTGGTGTCATGTGAATGTCGACTACATGAAACTTCACCTATATGGGCCTAGGGGAATGCATTGTGTATTTGGCTACTAATCGTAGGGGTTCCCAGAGTGACAGAAACCTGAACCCCCATTAGGAAACCATTGCACAAGGGACATAAGGGTCTTAGAGTTTAAAGCTATGGTTAGGTTTCTACCTTAATTACTTTCTTGTACTTACGGATGTTTGCAAGGGGTATAATCACAAGTATGCATTAGTCCTAGGAAGGTCGGTACATTAGCACAGGTTCACCCACACAACACTTAGCAAGCTAAAGAAGATTAATCAACTATATGAAGCGAAAGCACTTGATAGTCTTCCCATGTGTCCTCGAGAACGTTTAGTCATCTTAAGTAATACAACCGACTTGTCCTTTGCTGCATAAAGGATTGGGCCACTTGCTGCATCTATTCTTATTGTCTTTTATTTACTCGTACTTTGTTTACTTGCTTTATCAAAAACCCCTAAAAATCCGTTTGCTAAGTATTTGCAGAGAATTCCTGATCCATACCACTAGCCAGCACCTTCTGCTCCTTGTTGGGTTCGACACTCTTACTTATCGAAAATACTGCGATACACCCCCTATACTTGTGGGTCATCAAGACTATTTTCTGGCGCCGTTGCCGGGGAATGAAGCGCTATTGGAGAGTGGAACTGGTAAATGAAACTTCTACTGTGAGTATTGTTTATTTCTCTTAGTTGCTTTATTTTCGTTATGGATAATTCGCTGAGTTTCTTATTTGGTAATGCTACTACCACTACTATGGTAGTAGATAAGCCACCACCTGCTAAGAATGATGTTTTTAAAATACCTACAAGAATTATTGATCGTGTGATGGATAACTACTATGTTGGGGATGGAACTGTCCATCCTGGTGATCATTTACTCTTTATACACGAATTATGCGGGTTGTTCAAGTGTGCAGGTATTACTACAGATCAAGTTAAGAAGAAGTTATTCTCATTATCACTGAAAGGAAGAGCTGAGGAATGGTATAAGCTGCTGAAGAATGGTCAAGCTCTGGAATGGGGGGGAAATAGTGCCTCTCTTTTATTCAAAGTTTTATCCTCCTCGTGAGATTCATAAAGATCAGAATCAAATATACAACTTTTGGCCTCTTGATGGAGAGAGTACAGCTCAATCTTGGGGGAGATTGAAGCTACTAATGCTCAAATGTCCCATTCATGAGCTCCCCAACAATATTATTATCAATAACTTTTATGCAAGGCTTCCTCTACATGATAAGTATTTATTGGATGCTTCTTGTGCTGGATCATTCACTCGCATGGAATAAGAAGCTAAATGGGATTTTCTGGACCGTATTCAAGACAATGCTAAAGCATGGGAGAATGGCAAAGGTAGAAAGTCAGGTATAAATTATGATTATGAATGCATTGAATCTTTTATGGGAACTGATGACTTTCAAAATATTAAAAATGCTTATGGTCTAGACTCTCAAGCTATTGCTTCTTATTTTAAGGCTTTTGCTTCCTACATTGAAGTGCCTAAAAAGAAGTGGAATAAGTATCATGAACCTTATAAAGATATTACTAAGAGTGTTCCTGCAAGAAATACTAAAGTTTATACTGCTAATCATGTCTTACCTGAACCTTATATTGAGAAAATGCCTTTCCCAGTTAAGATAAATGAACATTCTATGATAGCTAGTCTGGTTAATGAAAGTACACATAAAGATGTTGAACCTGATAAACAAATGGTTGATGAACCTATAATAGCAAATGTGAAAGACTTTGTTACTAAATATGAAGAAGAGGGACACACTATCCTTTGTAAGCATACCTCTAATATTATTTCACAAAGTAGTGTTATAATATTCCTGTGTTTTCTGTTAGAATAAGCGATCATTGCTATGATGGCCCTTGTGATAGTTATATTGTTAAGTATATGCATGATAGTGAAATTTACTATGAGAGAGGTAAAAGTGTTCTTATGTATCTCAATAATATCAAGTTTCCTCGTTTTATGCTGAAAGTTTTTATGTTGCACTTCTTTTGCCTTCTTATGCAAGTAGCCTCTGGTTTCAACTTGTTTGTTTACAAAATTCCCTTGCATAGGAAGTGGGTTAGACTTAAATGTGCGAATTTTTGCTTCTTAATGCTCTCTTTCACTTCAATTCATATTCCTATGTGAGCATCTTCAAAATCATCATGCCCATCTTAATGGCTATAAAGAAAGAGCTTTTGGAGAGACAACCCAATTTGTTTTTGCTTTCAGTTTGTTTTTGTTTCTTTGAGTCTTGGAAGTTATTATTTCGGTAATAACCGCTCCTTATCCGTTTTGTTTGGTTTTTGTGTCAAGATCAACCTCTAATGAGAGATAAGTAAGATTTGGGGAAGTTGCTGTCCCGAAACAGAATTTTGTGCTTCACCATAAAAATTCGTGAGAGATCTCTGTATGTCGGATTGAGCTATAATTTTTTGTGCTTCTGACCCAGGTTGTTATTTAACTTTATTTAGTTTTGCACTTTTTGATTTGAGCAACAGAAGATTTTCTAAAAAACTGATATTTTCCTGCTGGTCTATTTTGACAGATTTTGCCACTCTTGCATTTGCTTCTTTAATCGATTTCCTTTTTGAATTATTTTTGGGTTTTTGGAAGGAGTTGCTACAGTGGCTTATGTTTTGATGGTTTTCAGTTGAAAGTGGACTCAAAGGTTTTATCACTTCACTTATACTAATGTTGCTAATGAGAACTGTGTGAAGTTTTGTGTGAAATAAATTTCCAGGTAGTGGAGATAATGGTGTAATAAGGAAGAGAAGGGTTTTATTACTCAAGTAATAAGTGTATGAAGATGAAGATATCTATGATATTCAAGTGGTGACTTTGGAAGAATCTACTAGATACCAAATTCAGAGACCTGCAGAGTCTGCTTTCAAATAGGTAACAGTTCTGGTAAGAAAAGATCCGCGAAAATACTATCCAACTATATTTTTGCAGTTTTTAGTCAATAAGGAAAGCTACGAAGCAAAAGAGGGACGGAAATGGAGCCAGGGTGGCTCACACCACCCTGTGGCATGGGCCCACCCCTGGCCGCGCCACCAGGTGGTGTGGCCACTTCGGACTCCGTCTCCGACCCGTTTTCTCCCAGTACCTTCCTTTTGATATGAAACTTCGTAATGTATAACCCCCTGGATCTCCCGAGGTTCGTATATCGTGTTTTTGTCGTGTTTTCGTTTTGATCTGTTTCTGCCAGGACAAACTCTTTGAAGGTTTAGAAGCATAATGGTGTCTGCCAAGGATAAAGGGAAGGAGCCTATGGAGAAAGACCTCCAAGACCCCAGGAAGGAGAAGGAGATCAAGAGTGAAGGTGAAGAGGAGGCAAAGCACACCGATACTACCATTTCAAGCATTGGAGTGGTGGCGAACCCTGCCAGGATTAGAAGGACTGCACGGATGCAGACTAGGGGGAAAACTCCTCGTCACTGCTTGGCTCCACGCCATGCAGGAAAACAAGAGTTCAAGGAGGTAGAGTGGGGAAAGAATTGCAAGAGCTGGGATTCTCAAACCGACATGATCATGAGCCGCATTTAGCAAAACTCGCAGCTTATTCATAATCTCACCTTCGAGGTTGAGGACTTGGGGAAACTAATTAAAGAGCTCATCAAGAGGATACCACCACCACTGAAGGAGTAATTCGTCATCAGGTTTGGCATCCCCTTAGTTTGTTACAAGCTTGGGGGAGTGCCGCGGTATCACATCACTATCTTCTATCTTTTTACCTTATTAGTAGAGTCATATCATGAATAGATAAGTTATTATGTAGGATGGTTTGCATTATGGAAGTGTCCCCTCTCTCGTTAGATATGAATCCCTTGGTGTGAGTTGCCGTTATGGATTATTAATGAGAAGTTCTATCATTTACTCTTTTGCATATCTTATATTAGTTTTCAATTCGTGGTTATATGATTGATCTTGTTGTTAGTATTGGTATCACTTTGGGATCATTGAGTTAATTTAGTTGGTTTTGGCAAACCTGGCTCGGTCAGTAGCAACACTATTTTTGAGAGTTGAATGAAAAGATAAAAGTACTCTAAAGAAATATAATTTTGTCATCTTTCTTTCTTGATTTGTTCATAAGTTTAGTATTCTCTAGTTAAGATCTTTTGTGCTTCCAAGGAAGATTGCATGTTTGTCTTTATCACTTGTATGTTTGTTTGTTTCCTTCGACTCTTATACTTGCTACCCAGCCTTGCTAGCCAAAAACCTATACTGAGAGGGAATTCTTCTCGTGCATCCACTCCTTTAAACCAAAAGCTATGCCATTTGTGTCCACCATACCTACCTATTAGCATTATTGCTATTCCAAGTAAATTCTTGTTTTATCTACCTCCCAAATTAAACTTGTTATGTGAAAATTAGTGATTAAAGCTCTCACGAACTTGATGGCACACTTTACTTTCTTGAATCTAATAAACTTGAACCATTGTGCCCATCTATGTTGCATATATGCTTGCGCTTTGTGAGTTGTGAATTAGCAGAACCATGCTGTCATGGGGAACGCTTTCAACATTGCACTGGTACTTTGTACCTAGTTGATATAATGTTTTTTTTCTATGGATGTCGTCGGTGTGAAATGAAAGGGGAGATTGTAAGTCCATGGAGTTATGCATGTGTGTTAGAGAAACGCCTGGGCCGCTGGTCTAATCCATGCCGACATGGTGGAAACCTGCAGCGTAACCATAACGAGCATCTATGAAGCATTCTTCTTATAAAAAGAGTCTGATATTGAGAAAAAAGAGAAAAAGAAAAAAAGAGATTATGAAAAGAGGAAAGAGATAAAAAAGCACCATATTCCCATGGTAAATAAGAAGATTGCTGAGATGTTTGTTGTCTGCTTGCCTTGTCATTTTGATACGGGGATTCTTCCGTATCATTGGGCAAGGGGTACCCCGTTGGCGGCTCTCTATGATACACATATGCTTATGATGATAAGAACTTACCGGTGACTAAACTTGAGTAGCATGAGGAACGGCCCTCGTATTCAAGGGACATGCGATTCTCAATTTACAACTTGTCAATGCATATCCTCATATTTGATCACTTTAACCTTAACCACCTAAAGATGCCTATGATAGGGGCAATGAGAGCTAAAAGCTAATAAGTATCATAATTTTTGGGAGCTCTTTATGAGACTTGCAATCCCTGCTTCCCTCTGCGAAGGGCCTTTCTTTTACTTTTTAGTTGAGTCAGTAAACCTACTCCCTTCTATCTCAGCAAGTATTTTGAGTTGTTGTGTTTCATTCATTCATATGATGATTTATTCAATCATGTTTCTTATGTTCCTTGTTTTGCACATTGCTCTTATCTTGATGTTTACTACTTTGAAAGCTATCATTGAAAACCAGCTATTTGTGAACTCCAGCAAATTATCAACTATTCTTCGACCAAGAGCTAAGTTTGCCATTACCAATTATGATTTACTTTATGTATCTTTATTGTGTTTCCTTTACTCATTGCAAGTTGAGTTATATAATAGTGAGTTGTCTTCTATTATGATCTATGTATTGATGAATGTGATGCTTCTTGTCCGTATTCTTTTATCGACTCTTCACTCCATAAACCTGAGGTCATGTTTATTGAGCTCGGTTTCGCTTGGGGACAAGCGAAGTCTAAGCTTGGGGGGAGTTGATACGTCCATTTTGCTATTCTATGTCTTAATTCACTGTTATCCATTGATATATTTCGTATTGAGAGGTGATACTTATGTTATTTCATCTGTTTTTGCATGGTTGATGACTTTTGGAGCATGGACCGCTGATCGAGATTCGATGGAAAAGGTCTTGTTTGGAGGCAAAATTCGCGAAGATCGAAAATCCAGGAAAATACATGGAAAATCCTATTTTTCGAGACGAAGGAAGCGGAAGGGGGGTGAGATGGGCCACAGGGGCCCACCACCCCTAGCTGGCCACCTAGGTCGTGCCACCAGGTGGTGTGGCTGCCCTGGTCCACCCCTGGCACTCCCCTCTGGCATATATTATCCTCCCGAAACCCTAAGACTCAGGGAGCGACCACAGAAAGATTCCGCCGCCTCTGCGGGGCGGAAAACACCGAGAGAGAAAGATCTCTCGCGCATGATTCTGGGAATTCCTTCCGGAGAGGGGATATTGTCGCCATCAACACCACCATCAAGCTGGACTTCATCGGGATCATCATCATCATCACCACCATCATCACCATCAACACCCTCATCACCATCTCCATATTGCTGTAACAATTGCGTTGAATCTTGCATAGTTCATAGGGGAAACTTTCCCGGTGTTGATTACTCGTTGTAGTTGATGCTATTGAGTGAACCATTGAATTATTGTTTATGTTCAGATTGTTATACATCATTATTCCATCTCTGATCATGATCCATATGATGTCTTGTGAGTAGTTCGTTTTGTTCTTGAGGACTTGGGAGAAGTCATGTTGTTAGTAGTGGAATTGTGTTGAGAAAGATTCAATAGTTTGATATTTAAGTTGTGGTGTACTTCTTCTAGTGGTGTCATGTGAATGTCGACTACATGACACTTCACCTATATGGGCCTAGGGGAATGCATTGTGTATTTGGCTACTAATCATAGGGGTTGCCGGAGTGATAGAAACCTGAACCTCTGTTAGGAAACCATTGCACAAGGGAGTAAGGGTCTTAGAGTTTAAAGCTGTGGTTAGGTTTCTACCTTAATTACTTTCTTGTACTTACGGATGTTTGCAAGGGGTATAATCACAAGTATGTATTAGTCCTAGGAAGGTCGGTACATTAGCACAGGTTCACCCACACAACACTTAGCAAGCTAAAGAAGATTAATCAACTATATGAAGCGAAAGCACTTGACAGTCTTCCCATGTGTCCTCGAGAACGTTTGGTCATCTTAAGTAATACAACCGGCTTGTCCTTTGCTGCATAAAGGATTGGGCCACTTGCTGCATCTATTCTTATTGTCTTTTATTTACTCATACTTTGTTTACTTGCTTTATCAAAAGCCCCTAAAAATCCGTTTGCTAAGTATTTGCAGAGAATTCCTGATCCATACCACTAGCTAGCACCTTCTTCTCCTTTTTGGGTTCGACACTCTTACTTATCGAAAATACTGCGATACACCCCCTATACTTGTGGGTCATCAGTGGGCGAGACATCTACAAAGTATTTGCAAAGTGTTTAGACTATGTCCATAATAATGAGTTCAAATTTTAACTAAAGGAACTCCCACTTAAATGAACATACCTCTACTCGTTTAGTGATCACATGATCCCAATCCCCTGCACCTCCCCCGATTAACACGACCATTAGTGCAGTATCAAGGGTGGACATTCCCCAATGTCGATCACATCAACTATGTGATTCATGCTCGACCTTTTGGTCTCCTGTATTCCGAGGCCACGTCTCTGTAACTTACTAGGCTCGCCAGTTCTAACTTGTGTGTATTCGCAGTGCAACATGGCTTACACCCACTATATGCGAACATAGATATGTCTGACCCCTATTCACTATAGGGCGCCTCATACCGAAGAACTTTCTTGGTGGTGCACACACAAGGGGAATACGATAATTGGAATACTATGAGGGATTATCTTATTATACTACCGTCTAATAAGTATACTAGCATAATAAGTAATACTTCAAAAGTAAAGTGTTATGACATGGTTATAGCTTTATGATCATCATCAATAGCTTCAATGAGAGTTTCACAAACTTTTCATTGCCATGTTATAATACTTGCCCCTATGCAATAATGAAGATAGACGCTTCTATATTAACTATTGCATGTTTTACGTGGCTTTAGGGCTTTCGCAGTAGAACCCCTTCCCACCTACGAACGTCGAGCCACAACATGGATTCAATGATTGCCGTTCTTCTTCCCTTTTTAGGGCCCTCCAGTGTCAATGCCATATCAACTACTATAGAGAGACAGACACCCCCCTAAGCCACTTTGATTTGTGGACCAGTCTCGTGAAGCACCACGTGAGGTCCGTTGGGGGCCGCTTCATCAAACAATGTCGCGACATGAACAATAACATTAAAAAGGGTAGCAACTAGAGAATAAATGCCCACATATTGCTATGTGTTCTATCCGTACGACATGTCTACCCACAGACCCGCTCTGATACCACTATAGGGTTCCGTAGCAGAAAACAAAAAAATTCTATCTACTCGAACACTAATACTAGGATCTATACTATGTAGACATAACTAACGGAGAAGGGATTCGATATTCATACCTTTGAAGACCGAGGCATGCCTTACGTAGGAAGGCGTATATTGATGAAGACGAGCAGCACCCCAAGTGTGGTGCCTCCGAAGTTCGTCACACGTCCAGTGTAGGAGACGTCAATCCGGACTCCGATCCAGCCGAGCAGCGGAAGATGTAGATGCTGGATCGTAGATCACATGATGGCGGTGTGAAGGTGGATAACTCACCCACGAGGTCCTCCCCAATATTACAGAGAAGTCCTTAATGGATGAGAGAGAGAGAGAATGAGAGGGAATGGGATAATTCCAAAGGGGGAGGGGAGACCCCTATATATAGTGGGAGGGGGCGCACCACCCAGGGGCCAGGAAGTGTGGGACTAAACCCCACACCCGCCGACCACCTAGGGGAAGCCGCTGGCCCTAGGTGGGCCCCATTGGGGTGACCCACTAAGCCTATGCCGGCTAGCCCCCACTCCCTAGGCACAATGCCCTATTGGGCCTCCCTTCGGGTGAGGCCCATTAGCATTAGGATGCCTTTAATAATAAAATAAAAAATATATTTAATACTAATTCTCCAATTAACATTCAAATACACATATTATATTATTCCTTTAATCTGGAACACCTTCCGAAGCCCTTCCGATCTCCATCGGATGTTACCCGGAACTATTCCGATTTCTCTTTCTCTATTTCTCTTACGATACCTCATCTACCCTAAGCGTCTCTACCCTTAAGCATGACATCCTTCGGTTCGGAAACACTCTGGACATGATTGAGACTACTCTCACATCAATGATCAATAGAGGGACCTGGATGGCCATGTGACCCTCGTGCGTTTCACGAATATAATCGCTCGAACCGTGAGATAATCGTTTCCCGTTCCCTTTGTTATTCGATACCTAGTTCATCCGAGACTTGATCTTCGGTATCTCCATAGCTTAGTTCGATATCGTTACCGATGAACTTGTTTTCTTGTTCTCATGTCGTTGCATTCCGTGACCTAGTCACATGATTGCAAGCTTCATTAATACAACGTCACTGAGATGGCCACATGTATCTGTCCGTTACATGGACTAGACAAATCCTGGTCTTGATATGTACTCCTCAACACATCCCTTCGGAGAACTGAGTGGCATCTTTTTGATCACCCTTTTACGAGATGATTCTTGATAAGCATCAAAGCTTCTTCCGGAATGGTGATTTGCATTACCTCACAGTCAAAGGATCAGGTTGCGAGGTTCTCTGTGTTTTATCATCAATGGTGAACTTTGTAACTGGATCTCATTAAGATATAATGGTCGGATGTTTGTCTATCATGTTATTCAACTAATAACATGACCTCATTGTCAATTGGCATAAATGCCCATGATCTTGAAACCTAGACCATCCTCATGACCAATGAACTAGTTCGCTAGAGGTAACAAGAGACACAGTTTGTTTACATACCACACATGTATTAACGTTTCATATTAACACAGTTATAGCATAGTATGAAACGTACTATGAACATATACAAGATATATCAAATAATACACTTTATTATTTGCCTCTAGGGCATAACTCATTCAGTCTCCCACTTGCACTAGAGTATAAACAAAACTAGTTTACAATAGGCAGGAACCTAACACCAATGGAATCTCGGTGTTGTTCGTGGTTTTCCTGATGGAGAGCTTTAGTCAAAGGATCTGCAACATTCAGATCTGTATCTACTTTGCAAATCTTGACTTCACCTTCGTCAACGTTCTGTCGGATGACGTGAAATCTAAGCTTGATGTGTTTGGCCGTGGAATGAGTCCTTGGTTCCTTTGCGTTTGCAATAGCTCCTGTGTTATCGCAATAGATCGTCACGGGGTCTTGCACATTTGGAAAAACTCCTAGTTCGATGATGAAATTCCTTAGCCAAATAGCTTCATTTGCTGCATCAGCCGCAGCAATATATTCAGACTCCATTGAAGAATGCGCCACCACCGGCTGCTTCTTACTCTTCCAGCTTACCGCCCCACCATTCACTAGGAACACAAATCCTGTTTGAGACTTCGAGTCACCATGATCTGAGTTCTAGCCCGCATCCATGTAACCCGTTATGTTTAGAGCTTCATCACTTCCTCCATAGATTAGGAACATATCCTTCATTCTTTTCAGATACTTTAGGATATTCTTTACAGCTGTCCAGTGATCCTGTCCTAGATTACTTTGGTATCGGCTCGTCAAACTAAGAGACAGTGCCACATCAGGTCACGTACTTAACATTTCATACATGATAGACCCTATGGCTGAGGCATCGGGGGTGAAAGACATCTTCTCTCTATCATTATCTGTTACAGGACATTGAGTCATACTCAATTTGCAATTCTTCATCATGGGTGTAAAACCCTTTTTGTTGTTCTCCATTTTGAACCTCTTCAAAATCTTTTCGATGTAAGTACTTTGACTTAATTCTATTATGTGCCTTGATCTATCTCTATAGATCTTGATTCCTAATATGTATGCAGCTTCACCTAGATCCTTCCTGGAAAATTTGTTACTCAAATATGCTTTCACGCTTTTCATAAGATCCACATCGTTTCCCATGAGTAATATGTCATCCACATATACTACTAAGAAAACAACTGAGCTCCCACTCGCTTTCTTGTAAACACAAAACTCTTGTTGATTTGGGACAAATCCAAAACTCTTGATCACTTGATCAAAACGTTGGTTCTAGCTCCGAGATGCTTGCTTCAATCCATAAATGGACCGTTGAAGCTTGCATACCTTTCCAGCATCCGAAGGATTAACAAAACCTTCCAGTTGCATCATATACAACTCTTCATCAATGTGATAATTGAGGAATGCGGTCTTGTCATCCATTCAGTGTAACTAGAGACACGGTTTGTTTACATACCACACGTGTATCAGTGTTTCATATTAACACAGTTATGGCACAATATGAAACATATTATGAACATATAGGAGATATATCAAATAATACACTTTATTATTTGCCTCTTAGGCATAACTCCTTCAACAATATCCTACTCTAGTGCCGGAACAGGGACTTTCTGAAGGAAATATGGCCTGAGAGGCAATAATAAAGTTGTTATTATGTTTTCCTTATATATGATAGGTGTTTATTTTGCATCCTAGAATTGTATTGATCGGAAACATCAATACATGTGTGCTTAATAAACAAAAAGGGTTCCTAGTTATGCCTCTCTTATAGACTAGCTTGTTGATTAACAAGATGATCAAGGTTTCCTGATCATGGACATTGGATGTTGTTAATAACAAGGTCACAACATTTGTGAAATGATGTGATGAACATTCATCCGAAGTATAGCATTACGATCAAGTCATTATGTTTACATTGCTATAACATCATACGAAGTAATCTTTATCCTTAGACCATGAGATCATGTTAATTGCTAACACCAGAAGAGTATCTTGATAACACCAAATGTCACACCGTAACAGGGTGACTATAAAGATGGGTTTAGTGCTACGAAGGTTTTATGTTGAGGCTCATGGATCAAGAGTGGAATTTTTCAATCCTGATGACGGATAGATATACTCTGGGCCCTCTCGGTGATATCACATTAAGATAGCTTGCAAGCAAGTGATGTGATCACTAGAATGTTGTATCACGGGAATGAGAAAAGAGTGCATGTCGGTAACGAGATCAAACTAGGTATTTGGATACCGATGATCAAATCTCGGACATGTATTATATCAAGAGACAAAGGGATTAAATTACAAGCGTTAAAGGTTCTCACGATCACAGAAGTCATTATTGAATATGCAGGAGTCAGTATGGACCTCGAGGTCCCGCTTCTGATTATTGATCTGAGAGGAGTCTCAATCATGTCTGCATTATTCGCAAACCATAGGGTGATACACTTCAGAGTTACCGGACACCATTTTGGAGCACATATGTTTCAGACGAAAGAATTGCAAAGCGCAGGAATTGTTTCGATAGAAACCGGAAATTGTTTCGGGTGAAATTGCAGAAAGTGGTTCTGCATGTGATATTGAAATATTGCAAGGGGTTATATGTGAATGTTTGTTAATTAAAGTAATTAACAAAATTTGGAATAAATTTAATAAAAGAGTTTTATTAAATGAGAGAGCATTAAACTTAGAGAATTTAATGCATTTAAAGTGGGGACTTTAAAAGGGAATGTGAAGAGGCATTTTAATGTGGAGGCGTTACCACCACATGAATGGAGGAGGTGAAGGGTCACCTACCCCATGCGTCGGCCATGGAGAGGGGGGTACCCCCTCCTCCTATAAAAGGACCCCCTCTTCCTCCTTCTTCCTCACACCTCCTCGTGAAGGATCTCTCTCCCCCTCTAGAATTATTCCCCCATGGTCTCGGATTAGCGAGATACATGTTCGCGGTGGCATTTCGTCTGGAAGGAGTTGCTGCTTCCGCTGGATCGCTGGAGCGAGGAGGTGGAGGTTGTCCGATGGCTTGAACGTGTGTGTGAGTATGGATGCGCTACTGAGTTGCGGCGCTCGGACTTCCACACGATCTTGTGATCGGCAAGTGTACGACTACATCAACCACGAGTTCCTACTCGTTAACTTACCCTCGTTGTCTTCGAGGGTAAGTTCTCGATGATGTCCACCTGTTGCTCTGTACCTAGTAGATAGATCTTGGCGTGTAGTTTTGCATAAGTGGCTGGCGGGTGTCTGTCTCTCCTACTATAGTCAATATCTGATTTACAACGAGTTGCTAATAACTTGGTTATCCTCATTGTGGTTCATGTTCGTAGGTAAGAACGGTTCTATCTCCGAAAGCCCTAAGCCACGTAAAACTTGCAATTGATAAATTAGAAGCGTCTAGTTTAGATCGTTGCTGGGCTAGTGTATTGATATGGTATTGTTGTAAGTAGATGTATGATAGATACTCTTACAACACATTCAGCGTGTAAGTTCCATAGACCTTGGCCTTACACACAAAGGAATGATAGAGATCATACCACGATGCAAATGATAGAAATCAAATGCATGGACCATATCATCTCACTTTACACATTAGATGTTAGCATCTTATACTGCTAGTCTGGCGCTTTCTGTAGCATTGTAAGATGATCCCTCATTTAGATATCAAGATAAAAATGTGTTCTTCCTTGAGTATGCACCGTTCTGTGGATCGTGTTTCGAGACATCACGTGATGATCGGGTGTACTCGAATCTACGCTTTCATATGAACGGGTGTAAGACTGTTTTACACACGCGAATACTAAGGTTCTTACTTGGCGAGCCTAGCATGTACAGACATGGCCTCGGAACACGGACCGAAAGGTTAAGCATGAGTCATATAGTTGATGTGATGCCCATATAGATGCTCGCCTTTGAAGCTACATCAACTCACGTGATGATCGGACTTGGTGTAGTGGATTTTGTTCATGTAATCACCAAAAGGACACGAGGGATGTCGTTTTTGAGTGGGAGTTCATTAGTAATTTGGATTAGTTAAACTCACTCTATCATAAACTTAGTCTAAATAAACTTTACAAATTCTGTTGTAGATGGCACCACCTGCTTTTAATTTCAATGTGTTCATGGAGAAAGAGAAACTTGCTGCGAATGGTAGCAACTTCACCAACTGGGCTATGAATTTGAGGATTCTCCTCCTTGCTGCCAAAAAGCAATATGTGCTAGATGCGCTAGGCCCACCATCTCCTGATGCCCCTGACGAGGAAAAGAATGTCTATGTGACCCGTCAGGAGGACCACAACTTAGTTCATTGCGGCATACTGTATGGGCTAGAGCCAGAACTTCGAAAGCGTTTCGAAAACGGCAATGCCTTTGATACCATGGGAGAATTGAAAATAATTTTCGATACCCATGCTGCCGTAGAGAGTTATAATGCTACTGAAAAGTTCTTTAGCTGCATGATGGAGGAGAACAGCTCCGTTAGTGAGCATGTACTCAAAATGTCTGGGTACGCTGATAAGCTTGTGTCCTTGGGAATAACGATTCCCATTGACTTAGGCATACATCGTGTTCTCCAATCTCTGCCACCTAGCTACAAGAGCTTCGCGATGAACTATAATATGCAGGGCATGAAGAAGTCTCTTCCCGAGCTTCTGTCAACTCTTAAGACTCCAGAAGTGGAGATTAGGAAAGAACATCAAGTGTTGATGATCAATAAGACCACCGGTTTCAAGAAGGACAAGAAAGGCAAGCACAAGGGAAAGAAGGGTGGCAAATCTGTTGCCACACCTAAAAGAAACCCCGAGCTGGCCCTAAGTCTGACACCGAGTGTTACTATTGCAAGGGGACTGTCCATTGGAAGCGCAATTGCCCCAAGTATTTGGTGGAAAAGAAGTCCGGCAAGGCAAACAAAGGTATATTTGATATACATGTTATTGATGTGTACTTGACTAGTACTCGCAGTAGCACCTGGGTATTTGATACAGGATCGGTTGCTAATATATGTAACTCGGTTCAGGGGGCTGCGGAACAAGCGACAACTAGCAAGGGATGAGGTCACGATGCGGGTCGGCAATGAATCAAGAGTTGATGTGATCACCGTCGGAACGCTGCCTCTCCATATGCCGTCGGGATTAGTTATAAACCTGAATAATTGTTATTTGGTGCCTGCACTGAGCATGAACATTGTATCCGGATCGTGTTTGATGCAAAGTGGTTATTCGTTTAAGTTTGAAAACAATGGTTGTTTGATTTATATGAATAATATCTTTTATGGTCATGCACCTGTGTTGAATGGTTTATTTCTGTTGGATCTTGATAGTAATATTACGCATATTCATAATGTTAATGCTAAAAAGATTAAACTTGATAATGATATATCTGCATATATGTGGCACTACCGTCTAGGTCATATTGGCGTTAAATGCATGAAGAAACTCCATTCTGATGGAATTTTGGAATCACTTGTTTTTGAATCATTTGATACATGTGAGCCATGCGTTATGGGCAAGATGACTAGAACGCCGTTTTCCGGTTCAATGGAACGGGCGGCAGATTTATTGGAAATCATACATACTGATGTGTGTGGACCAATGAGTGTGGCGGCGCGAGGTGGATATCGTTATTTTGTTACTTTCACGGATGATTTGAGTAGATACGGGTATATCTATTTGATGAAACACAAGTCTGAAACCTTTGAAAAGTTTAAGGAATTTTAGAATGAAGTGGAAAATCATCATAATAGAAAGATCAAATTTCTGCGATCTGACCGTGGAGGTGAGTATCTAAGTTATGAGTTTAGCACACAGATGAAAGAGTGTGGAATAGTTTCACAACTCATGCCTGCCGGAACACCACAACGTAATGGTGTGTCAGAACGTCGTAATTGTACTTTATTAGATATGGTTCGATCTATGATGTCTCTGACTGACTTGCCACTATCTTTTTGGGGTTATGCACTGGAAACAGCTGCATTCACTTTAAATCATGCACCATCTAAATCTGTTGAAACGACACCGTATGAATTATGGTTTGGAAACAAACCTAAGTTGTCATTTCTTAAAGTTTGGGTATGCGATGTTTATGTGAAGAAACTTCAACCGGATAAACTCGAACCCAAAGCGGAAAAATGTGTCTTCATAGGATACCCTAAGGAAAAGATTGGGTATACCTTCTATCACAGAACCGAGGGCAAGGTTTTTGTTGCCAAGAATGGATCCTTTCTTGAGAAGGAGTTTCTCGCGAAAGGTGTGAGTAGTCGAAAGGTAGAACTCGAAGAGGTTATTGAACCTTCTCTTCATGAAATGGCGAGTAGCGCAGCACCGGAAATTGTTTCGGAGTTGACTTCACCTAATGAAAAGAGAGCTAATGATATTGATCATGAAACTCCGAAAGAGGACACTACCGAACCTAGCAGGTCAAGTAGGACACATGCAGCTCCTGAACTGTACGACAATCCTATTGTGAATTTCATGGTTGATGAAATGGATGACCCTGCAACGTATGAAGAAGCGATGATGAACCCGGATTACAACAAATGGCTAGAAGCCATGAAATCCGAGATAGAATCCATGTACGAGAACCAGGTTTGGACCTTGGTGGACTTACCTCACGACCGAAAGACCGTTGAGAATAAATGGATTTTCAAAAGAAAAACTGATGCTGATGGTAATGTGACCATATATAAGGCTCGACTTGTCGCAAAGGGGTTTCGACAAATTCAAGGAGTTGAATACAATGAGACATTCTCTCCCGTAGCGATGCTTAAGTCCGTTAGGATTATGTTAGCAATTGCTGCATATTTTGATTATGAAATATGGCAGATGGATGTCAAAACTGCGTTCCTCAATGGTAATATTGAAGAAGAGTTGTATATGATACAACCTAAGGGTTTTGTCGATCCTAAGGATGCTAATAAGGTATGCAAACTTCAGCGATCCATCAATGGACTGAAGCAAGCATCCCGGAGTTGGAATCTCCGCTTTGATGAGGTGATCAAAGAGTTTGGATTTGTCCAAACTTATGGAGAGGCTTGTATTTACAAGAAAGTGAGTGGGAGCAATGTGGAATTTCTAATATTATATGTGGATGACATATTATTGATTGGAAATGATATAGATCTTTTAAACAGTGTTAAAAGTTATCTAAACAGCAAATTTTCGATGAAAGACCTTGGTGAAGCGTCATATATATTAGGCATTAAAATATATAGAGATAGATCAAGGCGCCTAATTGGGCTATCGCACAGTACATACCTTGATAAGATATTAAAGAAGTTTAATATGGACGGAAGTAAGAAGGGGTTCTTACCTATGTTGCAAGGCAAGACATTGAGTAAGACTCAAAGTCTGGCTACGGCGGAAGAAAGAGAGATGATGGATAAGATCCCCTATGCCTCGGCCATAGGATCTATAATGTATGCCATGCTATTTACAAGACCGGATGTGGCACATGCTATTAGTTTGACTAGTAGGTACCAATTTGATCCAGGTTCGGAACACTAGATAGCGGTCAAGAACATCCTCAAGTACTTGAGAAGAACTAGGGATATGTTTCTTATATACGGAGGTGAAGAAGAGCTAGTCACTAAGTGTCATGTCGATGCTAGCTTTGACACCGATACAGATGACTCTAAGTCTCAATCCGGATACGTATTTCTCTTGAACGGAGCAGCAGTTAGTTGGAGGAGTTCCAAACAACCTATGGTGGCTGGATCAATGACGAGGAATATGTTGTCGCTCGAAGCGCCAGGAAGCGGTTTGGATGAAAGAGTTCATTACGGAACTAGGTGTGGTTCCTAGTGCATTGGACCCGATGGTGATCTATTGTGACAACAATGGAGCCATAGCCAACACCAAGGAACCGAGGTCTCACAAGAATTCCAAGCATATTAAGCGCCGGTTTCACTCCATCTGCGAACATGTCAAGGATGGAGATATAAAGATTTGTAAAGTACACAAGGACCTAAATGTAGCAGATCCGTTGACTAAAGCTCTCCCTAGGGAAAAACATGATCAACGCCAGAACTCCATGGGTGTTAGATTTATCACTATGTGAACTAGATTATTGTCTCTAGTGCAAGTGGGAGACTAAAGGAAATATGCCCTGAGAGGCAATAATAAAGTTATTATTATGTATTCCTTATATATGATAGATGTTTATTTTGCATGCTAGAATTGTATTGATCGGAAACATCAATACATTTGTGTTTAATAAACAAAAAGGGTTCCTAGTTATGCCTCTCTTATAGACTAGCTTGTTGATTAACAAGATGATCAAGGTTTCCTAATCATGGACATTGGATGTTGTTAATAACAAGGTCACAACATTTGTGAAATGATGTGATGAACATTCATCCGATGTATAGCATTACGATCAAGTCATTATGTTTACATTGCTATAACATCATATGAAGTAATCTTTATCCTTAGACCATGAGATCATGTTAATTGCTAACACCGGAAGAGTATCTTGATAACATCAAACGTCACATCGTAACAGGGTGACTATAAAGATGAGTTCAGTGCTACGAAGGTGTTATGTTGAGGCTCATGGATCAAGAGTGGAATTTGTCAATCCCGATGACGGATAGATATACTCTGGGCCCTCTCGGTGATATCACATTAAGATAGCTTGCAAGCAAGTGATGTGATCACTAGAATGTTATATCACGGGAATGAGAAAAGAGTGCATGTCGGTAACGAGATCAAACTAGGTATTTGGATACCGATGATCGAATCTCGGACATGTCTTATATCAAGAGACAAAGGGATTAAATTACAAGCATTAAAGGTTCTCACGATCACAGAAGTCATTGTTGAATATGCAGGAGTCAATATGGACCTGTAGCATCCCAATTGTCTAACAATTGCAATGCTACTAGCCTAGTCTATATAATGCTACCTTCAAATATATAATTGTTGCATCATCATTATATCATGCTCATGTCATCATGCCACCTTGCATTTGAGCATCATATAAAACTCTTTTCCTTTTGGTTCTTATCTCATATGCATTATTAATTGTATTTGCCTCTTGATATTGTATTTGGTTCTTGATATTTTGTTTGATGCCCAAGTTGAGTTGGGAGGCATATCTCTTATTAACTCCACCACCTTTTCTTTCACCACCTTATAATTCCACCATCCAACTAAACATGAGCTTGGCATTTATTGAGTTTACCTCTAGCTCATGTGGGTTGGGATGGATCCAATTCTATTCCACATGCTCTCATCTTAGCATCATGTTGTTTTCACAATATTGAAACATGAGAGCCACATGGCCACCTTTGCATGCCTTGTGAGTGGAACCTCTTCCTAGCTTCCATAGGTGTGGTTTTGGGGTTATCATCATGTTGGTATATTTTTGAGGGATTATTAAATACCTAGTGGCATATACACACTAGCAAACCCCAAATATAATCCAATGTGATCATCTCCATATACTCCACTTGGAATTCTTTCTAAATTCCTTTGCTTGGGCCTTACTCCAATTTTGGGGATGCATCATAATAATGCCATGTATTGTTTCACAAGAATCAACATGGCAATAAATATTTTGCATGGGCCATGCAAGTACCCTTTTAGCTTGTCTTTTGGTTTTCATCTGGTTTTGAGTGAATCATCATCTCTCTCTACCCCCCCCCTTAAGCTTGGTCTTGTTTGATCATACCTAAACCACCTCACCCTCTCTTTTCCTTGTCTAGTTCTTGCTTGCTCTTTGCTTGATCTGGCTTGAGCTTGACAAACCATAAACCTCACCCCTCATCTCTCTCCCATCTCACCCTCTCTCTTCACCTTTCTATCTAAAACCATACCCCATCCTAGCTAAACCCTAAGCTACCACCTTCCCCTCTTTCTCTCCTCTCTAGACGAGTCACCCCTCTAAACCAAACCCTAGCTGGCCCCACCGGCCACCCTCTCTCCCTGGCCACCCACCCCTGTCCTAGCTACCCTCTAACCGATCCTAGCTCCAAACCTAAACCTACCCGAGGCTACCCCCTCTCCCTCTCTTGCTCTCTCTCTGCCCTAGGGGCCCCAGCCCGAACCACCCCGACCCTGGCCTGCCCTACCCCACCTGGCAGCTCCCCTTACCCCTGCCCTACCTGCCCCTGCCAAGCATGTGAAGGAGAGGGAGGATAAAGGTGGCCGAGCCACCTTTATCGTCTACCTGCTCCCCACGGCGTCAGCCTCCCTCCCTCTGCTTTACCACCACCCCACGGAACCCCTCTGCCTCTCCAGATCTGGCCGAGGAGCCACCTTCCTCCTCTCTTCTCCACCATCACCGCCACACCATCGCGGCACCTCGGCCTCCACCACGCCCGTTCAGACGCAGGCGGCATCCGTGGAGTGGTTGGAGAGTACCAGGAGGCTCCCCTGCGTCGCCTAGAACACGCCGTCGTCGGAGAGGAGCACCGGAGCCACTAGTACCAGCCATGAGCCCGACGGAAACCCTAGACCGGCCTGCCTCGGCGCCGATCGCTGCGCCTCGAGCCGAAACCAACGCCACCGACAGCCTCACGGTGAGCATCTCGGTCGCCGACATGGTCCGCCTCGCCAGACGCCTAGGGCCGCTGATACTTCCGTCGAACGCTGCTCGTGCGCCCGGCCTGCGTTCGTTTTCCCTCGCCATAGCTATGCGTAAGCCCCATCTAGGCCCCGTCGCCTCCCTGCACAACAAGCCCAGCCACTGCATGGCTCCGCCCCCGCGCGCGAGCCCTAGGTCCCGTTCGAACCCCCACCCCGCTCTGCACCGCACGCGAGCACCGATCCGTCCGCGAGAAGAAGCACAGTGCGTCGCGACGCTGTTTTGCGTTAAACCCCCTGCTTCTTTTTACTCCTAACCCGTCCAGCTTGGTCCCACCTGTCGGCCTCCTGTCTTTTTGCAAAAAGGTACCTAGGCTTTAGAAATCCTCAACCCGCTCCCTCTCAGGTTGGCGTGGCTGAGCCAGTCCTCGCACGTGGGCTCATGAGCCACACCCACTGCTTGTCTCGTGGTTGGCGGCACCATGTGAGGAAACCCTTTCTCGCCATCAAGCTTAGTCAGCATCTGGCCCACTTGTCTGTGACTTGGGCTAGGTTAGTCTGAGTAACAAAAGTCTGTCTGTTTTCTGTTTTATTTTCAAATCTTTTTCAAATTAAATCAAATTCAAATTTAATTCTGTTTTTAATAACTTTTAATTGGTAAATCCAATTTAAACAAATAATATATGTTTTCAAATCAGGAAAATATGAGGAATTCAAATATGGCCTTCAAAATATATTTTGAACACTTAAAACTCCAAGTTTATTTAAATTACAATAAAATGCCCTTTTGTCTTAAATAATTAATAACTTTTGTTTTATAACTCCAAATTTAATAAATAATATGTCTAAAATGATTAGCTCGACGAGACCTTTCTGTTTATGCATTCCATGGTTTGTTTTGCAGCATGCATCATATAAATATAAAGTGAACAGCAACTTAATTGTGAATAAAATGGGGCCAAAACTTAATAAAATGATTTAATCTTGTACTTCACACCTCACCCATGCCATACTACCTTATTGCCATGCAAATTGTGCATCATTCATCATGGCATGATTGTTTGCTTGTCGCATTTATTCATATGCTTGTGCACTTTATTTATGTTGGCCCTTGTTTGTTTGGTTCTTCTTCGAATAGACGTTGAGCAGGGGATATATCAAGAGAACCAGGAACACTACCCAGATCCATCCTTTGCTTCAACTGAGCTGCTAGGCAAGCACTACCACATGCTTGCATACATACAGTACCTATTGCCTCTATCTTATTCTTGCATCATTGAGTCGCGATTGCATTAAATTGAATCCCAAGTATTGCATAGCCTTTACTTTTAAACCCCACCGAAGCTTGTTCCTCCATCCCATGAGCCATTACTACAGGAGTTGTTTGAGCCATGCGAGTCGTAGAACAGCATGAGTAGGGTATGTGAGTGTATGATGGATAACGAGGTACCTAAACAACTTAACCTGAGTAGTAATGGGATAACTAATGAAAGTGGCATCGGTGAGCCATATTCGCTATTTGGTTTTTCAGGCTCACTTGTGTCCCGTAAGACCCCGAGTACTTGATTCCTGTTCCAAGAATATTCGCGCTATCCACATCCGGGAGGCTTATGGACCCCCTGAGCTGTGAGCTTGATTCATTCTTATTTCTTGGGGCCACAAACTAGTTTGAGGTTTTATTTACTATCCTGTACTTATGCCATGCTTTATCGCTTTATTTAAATTGTGCGAGGTCTCGCATAATCGCATCGCTTTAGGAAGCGGAGTGTTTTAGCGGTGTCGACATGCCCAAATACATTTTCGTGTTCCCATGCTCACAGCCATTGGCGCAAACCTTGAGTCCGTCTCGAGTCGCTAACTCCGCTATGGTAGCTTAATGGGTGGCCCCTGAAATATTTCTGAATCCTGCGATCGCTTTGTCGTGATCGCCTCGTTGGGTTTTGATTTGGTTTTTCCGAGGCATATCGAGTGTGTGTTGCTATTTGTGCACCTGCAAGGTAAAACTTTTCAAAGCCGTGTCCGCGGTTATGGACGACTTGGAGCACAGTTTCTCGATCATAGACAAGCATAACTAAAGTACCGCTTTTAAATTGACTAGACTAAGTACGACTAGTAAATAGTGCAACACTCATGGAATGGATAATAAACCGCCAACGAATGGGGGTTGTTCCGCTTCCTCGTCGGTAGCGAGGAGGAGGATGGATCTAAGATTACCGTTATAACTGTTATAACTGTTATTAATTCACGGACATCCGTCTATCTCGGTTAGGCGGATGGTTAGCAGTATCTATAGAATTGCTAGGGTTTATCTTTTGCTGCAATTGCGTCACCCTGTGTTGTGTCCCCTTTAGAGGCATAAAGACTTGCCGAAAATTCTAGGGTCTCACACGATAAATTATTGGTTCAGATGAACAGGTACACTCCCAAGATGGATACTGGGTGGAAGAGACTGACGATGTGGGCAACGATCATTCGGTGTAGAGATTCTGGGAACGGGGATCCGTGAGATCTGTGGGCGGGAGGTGCTTATTTATGGGGCATCTTATGCCGATTTGCTTCTTATCCGCACTGGATTTTGTCTTCGCTCCGCTTGATACTGTTGATTGATGTATGAGGAGATATCCTACACTATTATATCTATCTAGGATATTTGGATCTTGCCGTATGGCGCTATATATTTCCTTTCTTTTTAGATGGAATGGCTCGATGTACTATTGTATGGTGGCTTGCATACATACTCATTTGTGTATGTAGTTGATCCTTCGCCACGATTCGCCTGCTCTTGTCCCGATGTTTGGAAATGGTTGGGACGGCCGAAAGGTCTACCTGTGAGTGGCATTTGGGCCCCACCGTACTATTTCAACCATTTCTGATCATCCAGGCTTGTACTAGGAGCGTAATTCACCGAGGTAGTTACAGGACCTCCAGGTCTTGCTTCTGATTATAGATCTGAGAGGAGTCTCAATCATGTCTGCATTATTCATGAACCGTAGGGTGACACGCTTAAGAGTTACCGGACACCATTTTGGAGAACATATGTTTCAGGCGAAAGAATTGCAAAGCGCAGGAATTGTTTCGATAGAAACCGGAAATTGTTTTGCGTGAAATTGCAGAAAGTGGTTATGCATGTGATATTGAAATATTGCAAGGGGTTATATGTGAATGTTTGTTAATTAAATTAATTAACAAAATTCTGAATAAATTTAATAAAAGAGTTTTATTAAATGAGAGAGCATTAAACTTAGAGAATTTAATGCATTTAAAGTAGGGACTTTAAAAGGGAATGTGAAGAGGCATTTTAATGTGGAGGGGTTACCACCACATGAATGGAGGAGGTGAAGGGTCACCTCCCCATGCGCCGGCCATGGAGAGGGGGTACCCCCCCTCCTCCTATAATAGGCCCCCCTCTTCCTCCTTCTTCCTCACACCTCCTTGTGAAGGATCTCTCTCCCCCTCTAGAATTATTCCCCCATGGTCTCGGATTAGCGAGATACATGTTCCCGGTGGCATTTCGTCTAGAAGGAGTTGCTGCTTCCGCTGGATCGCTGGAGAGAGGAGGTGGAGGTTGTCCGGTGGCTTGAACATGTGTGCGAGTACGGATGCGCTGCTGAGTTGTGGCGCTCAGACTTCCACACGATCTTGAGATCGGCAAGTGTATGACTATATCAATCACGAGTTCCTACTCGTTAACAAAACTTGTTGTCTTCGATGGTAAGTTCTCGATGGATGTATGTCCACCCGTTGCTCTGTACCTAGTAGATAGATCTTGGCGTGTAGTTCTCATCGTAAGAATTTTTTTGTTTTCTATGCTGTGGACCCAACACTTTCCCTCCAAGACGAGTCCGGAACCTTCGCTTTTAGGTTTCAGCGATGGTCATGAGGGGGACGCATGCACCCAAGGACTAGGTTTTGTATGTTTCAACATAGCACCACACTTTCATGCGTGTGCTAGGGCCACATGCAAGTCCTTAAGTGATCCGATGCCCCAGAGCACGGTTCCCTATGGAACCACGACCCTTGCCTCGGATCGTCTACCCCCGAGACTTTCTTGACAGGGTAACCCGATGTAGCTCTCTTTTGTTTTGTGTTTGTTTAGGTCATAGGATGATGTAAAACCATCTGGGGTCACAAGGGGAGTGACAATATCCTACTCTAGTACCGGAACAGGGACTTTCCACCTTAGAAGAGTCCGAAACCTTCACTTTTAGGTTACAGTGAATTCCTGCGAAGGGGGACGCATGCACCCGGGGACTAGGATTTGTATTTTTCAACATAGCACCACACTTTCATGCAGGTGCTAGGGCCACATGCAAGTCCTTGAGGTGATCCGATGCCCCGGAGCACGCTTCCTGAACCTCGACTGAGTGGGCCTCGATCGCCACCCCTAGACTTTCTTCCAGGGGGTAGCAGTGTAGCTCTCTTGTTTTGTGTTTTTTAGGTCATAGGATGATGTAAAACCATGTGGGGTCACAAGAGGAGTGCCAATATCCTACTCTAGTGCCGGAACAGGGACTTTCCCCCTTAGACGAGTACGGAACCTTCACTTTTAGGTTACATCAGATGGCTGCGAAGGGGGACGCATGCACCCGGGGACTAGGTTTTATATGTTTCAACATAGCACCACACTTTCATGTGTGTGCTAGGGCCACATGTAAGTACTTGAGGTGATCCGATGCCCCGGAGCGCGGTTCCCTGCGGAACCCTGACCCGCGGGCCTTAGATCGTCTACCCCCTAGACTTTCTTCCGACAAGGGTAGCCCGGTGTAGCTCTCTCTTGTTTTGTGTTTGTTTAGGTCATAGGATACTGTAAAACCATGTGGGGTCACAAGGGAAGTGACAATATCCTACTCTAGTGCCAGAACAGGGACTTTCCCCCTTAGACGAGTCTAGAACCTTTGCTTTTAGGTTACAGCGGATGCCTGCGAAGGGGGACGCATGCACCCAGGGACTAGGTTTTGTATGTTTCAACATAGCACCACACTTTCATGCATGTGCTAGGGACACATGCAAGTCCTTGAGGTGATCTGAGGCCCCGGAGAACCCTGACCCGCGGGCCTCAGATCGTCTACCCCCTAGACTTTCTTCCGACACGGGTAACCCGGTGTAGCTTTCTCTTGTTTTGTGTTTGTTTAGGTCATAGGATTATGTAAAACCATGTGGGGTCACAAGGGGAGTGACAATATCCTACTCTAGTGCCGGAACGGGGACTTTCCCCCCTAGACGAGTCCGGAACCTTCGCTTTTAGGTTACAACGGATGCCTGCGAAGGGGGACGCATGCATCCGGGGACTAGGTTTTGTATTTTTCAACATAGCACCACACTTTCATGCTTGTTCTAGGGCCACATGCAAGTCATTGAGGTGTTCCGATGCCCCAGAGCGCGGTTCCCTGCGGAACCCTGACCCGCGAGCCTCGGATCATCTACCCCCCACACTTTCTTCCGACACGGGTAACCCGGTGTAGATCTCTCTTGTTTTGTGTTTGTTTAGGTCATACGATGATGTAAAACCATGTGGGGTCACAAGGGGAGTGACAATATCCTACTCTAGTGCCGGAACGGGGACTTTCCCCCCTAGACGAGTTAGGAACCTTCACTTTTAGGTTACAGTGGATGCCTGCGAAGGGGGACGCATGCACCCGGGGACTAGGTTTTGTATGTTTCAACATAGCACCACACTTTCATGCATGTTCTAGGGCCACATGCAAGTCCTTGAGGTGTTCCGATGCCCCGGAGCGCGGTTCCCTACGGAACCCTGACCCGCGGGCCTTGGATCGTCTACCCCCCTTGAATTTCTTCTGACAGGGGTAGCCCGGTGCAGCTCTCTTTTGTTTTGTGTTTTTTTAGGTCATAGGATGATGTAAAACCATGTGGGGTCACGAGGGGAGTGACAATATCCTACTCTAGTGCCGGAACGGGGACTTTCCCCCCTAGACGAGTCCAGAACCTTCGCTTTTTGGTTAAAGCGGATGCCTGCGAAGGGGGACGCATGCTCCCGGGGACTAGGTTTTGTATGTTTCAACATAGAACCACACTTTCATGCGTGTGCTAGGGCCACATCCAAGTACTTGAGATGTTCCGATGCCCCGGAGCGCGGTTCCCTGCGGAACCTTGACCCGGGGGCGTCGGATCGTCTACCCCCCTAGACTTTCGTCCGACAGGGGTAGCCCGGTGTATCTCTCTTTTTTTGTGTTTGTTTAGGTCATAGGATGATGTAAAACCATGTGGGGTCACAAGGGGAGTGACAATATCCTACTCTAGTGCCAGAACAGGGACTTTCCCCCTTAGACGAGTCTAGAACCTTCGCTTTTAGGTTACATCGAATGCTTGCGAAGGGGGACACATGCACCCGGGGACTAGGTTTTGTATGTTTCAACATAGCACCACACTTTAATGCATGTGCTAGGGACACATGCAAGTCCTTGAGGTGATCCGATGCCCCGGAGCGCGGTTCCCTGCGGAACCCTAACCCGCGGGCCTCAGATCGTCTACCCCCTAGAATTTCTTCCAATAGGGGTAGCTCTGTGTAGCTCTCATTTGTTTTGTGTTTCTTTAGGTCACAGGATGATGTAAAACCATGTGGGGTCACAAGGGGAGTGACAATATCCTACTCTAGTGCCGGAACAGGGACTTTCCCCTAGACGAGTCTGGAACCTTCACTTTTAAGTTACAGCGGATGCTTGCGATGGGGGACGCATGCACCCGGGGACTAGGTTTTGTATGTTTCAACATAGCACCACACTTTCATGCATGTGCTAGGGCCACATGCAAGTCCTTGAGGTGTTCCGATGTTCAAGCGCTGTTCTCACTGGAACCACGACCTGGTTTTGGATCGCCTACCCCTTGAATTTCTTCTAACAGGGGTAGCCCGGTGCAGCTCTCTTTTGTTTTGTGATTTTTTAGGTCATAGGATGATGTAAAACCATGTGGGGTCACGAGGGGAGTGAAAATATCCTACTCTAGTACCGGAACAGGGAATTTCCCCCTAGACGAGTCCGGAACCTTCGCTTTTTGGTTACAGCGGATGACTGCGAAGGGGTACGCATGCTCCCGGCGACTAGGTTTTGTATGTTTCAACATAGCACCACATTTTCATGCATTTGATAGGGCCACATGCTGCAAGTCCTTGAGGTGATCCGATGCCCCGGAGCACGGTTCCCTATGGAACCCTGACCCGCGGGCCTCGGATCGTCTACCCCCTAGACTTTCTTCTGACACGGGTATCCCGGTGTAGCTCTCTCTTGTTTTGTGATTGTTTAGGTCATAGGATGATGTAAACCCATGGGGTCACAAGGAGTGACAATATCCTACTCTAGTGCCGAATGGGACTTTCCCCCTAGACAAGTCCGGAACCTTCGCTTAGGTTACAAATGATGCTGCAAGGGGACGCATGCTCCCGGCGACTAGGTTTTGTATGTTTCAACATAGAACCACACTTTCATGCGTGTGCTAGGGCCACATCCAAGTACTTGAGGTGTTCGATGTTCCGGAGCGTTCCTCATGAACCTTGACCCGCGTGGATCGCCTACCCCCTAGACTTTCGTCCATTGTAGGCAGTGTATCTCTATTTTTTTGTGTTTGTTTAGGTCATAGGATGATGTAAAACCATGTGGGGTCACAAGGGGAGTGACAATATCCTACTCTAGTGCCGGAACAGGGACTTTCCCCCTTAGACGAGTCCAGAACCTTCGGTTTTAGGTTACATCGAATGCATGCGAAGGGGGACACATGCACCCGGGGACTAGGTTTTGTATGTTTCAACATAGAACCACACTGTAATGCATGTGCTAGGGACACATGCAAGTCCTTGAGGTGATCCAATGCCCTGGAGCGCGGTTCCCTGCGGAACCCTGACCCGCGGGCCTCGGATTGTCTACCCCTAGACTTTCTTCCGACACGGGTAGCCCAGTGTAGCTCTCTCTTGTTTTGTGTTTGTTTACATCATAGGATGATGTAAAACCATGTGGGGTCACAAGGGGAGTGACAATATCCTACTCTAGTGCCGAAACAGGGACTTTTCCCCCTAGACGAGTCCAGAACCTTCGGTTTTAGGTTACATCAGATGCCTATGAAGGGGGACGCATGCACCTGGGCACTATGTTTTGTTTGTTTCAACATAGCACCACACTTTCATGCGTGTGCTAGGGCCACATGCAAGTCCTTGAGGTGTTCCGATGGCCCAGAGCGCGGTTCCCTACGGAACCCTGACCCGCGGGCCTCGGATCATCTACCCCCTAGGCTTTCTTCTGACACGGGTAGCCCGGTGTAGCTCTATCTTGTTTTGTGTTTGTTTAGGTCATAGGATGATGTATAACCATGTGGGTTCACAAGGGGAGTGACAATATCCTACTCTAGTGCTGGAACGAGGACTTCCCCCCTAGATGAGTCCGAAACATTCACTTTTAAGTTACAGCGGATGCCTGTGAAGGGGGACGCATGCACCCGGGGATTAGGTGATTGGTTCGTAGCATAGAAAACAAAAATTTTCTACTGAAAGAACGAACAAAACCCAGATCTAATCTAGATAAAAGCCAAGATCTAATCTATTAGACATGTGCAATGAGATAGATCTGTACTAACCCTTGTAGATCCGAAAGCCTTGTGCGAGATCGGTTCTCGTGGTTGATGTAGACGATCACTTGCCGATCTCAAGATCGAGTAGATGATCCTTCTGGCACCACGTTCCGGCAGCGCTTCCGCAGTTGGTCACACGTGCGGAGTCGATGCAGACCTTCCTCTCCCCGTTCCAGCGAGCAGCAGAGGTAGTAGGTCTCTCCACGGAATCCCAGCAGCACGACGGCATGGTGGTGGTGGAGTAGAGAATTCTGCAGGGCTTCGTCTAAGCCTGAGCAGAGCGAAGGAGGAGGAGAGAGGCGGCTAGGGCAAGAGTGGAGGGGCAAGGGGGGTGGCGCCTCCACCCCTCTATATATAGAGGGAGGGGTGCAGCCTAGGGTTCCCACCCCTAGGCCCTCCTCCTAGGGCCAGCGCACAATGGGGGCTTGGGGGAGTTTCCTTCCCCCCCAAGTTTCCCCTTTTTCTTTCTTGGTTTTCAAGTAAACTCCATAGAAATTTCTAGAACCTTCCGGAACATTCCAAACCTTCTAGAACCCCCATATAATCACTCCGGGACATTTCCGAACCTAGAAAATGATCTCCATTATATGAATCTTATTCTCCGGACAATTCTGGATCTCCTCGTGATGTCTCAGATCCAATCCGAGACTCCGAACAACATTCGGTCTCCAACGCACATTCCATATCTACCTAAACAACATCGAACCTTAAGTGTGTCACCCTACGGTTCGTGAATATGCAGACATGATGGAGACACCTCTCCGATCAATAACCATCAGCGGGATCTGGAGATCCATAACGGCTCCCACATACTCAACGATGACTTCGTGATTGATAGAACCACTAACATACGAAACCAATTCCCTTTGTCACGCGATACTCTACTTATCCGAGGTTTGATTGTCGGTATCTCCATACCTAGTTCTACCTCGTTACTGATAAGTACTCTTTACTCGTTCCATGATATGTCATCCCTTGTGACCTAGTCACATGCTTGCAAGCTAACTAGATGACATTCCATCGAGAGGGCCTAGAGCATATCTATCCGTCATATGGATGGATAAATCCCAATCTTGGTCCATGCGCTTCAACACATACTTTCAGAATACCCAATGACACCTTTATGACCACCTAGTTACGAAGCAGTGTTTGATGTCATCAAAGTACCCATCCGGTGATGGTGATTAACATAACCTCATGGTCGAAGGATTAGGTTACTATGTATTTGAAAGCTTGTAGCAATGCGAACTTAATGACTTGATCTTATGCTATACTTATTATGGGTGCGTGTCCATCACATCATTCTCCTAATGATATAACCTTGTTATTAATGACATCCAATATCCATGATCAGGAAACCATGATCATCTATTAATTAACAAGCTAGTTCAACAAGAGGCTTACTAGGGACTCTTTTACGTTTACAAAACACACATGTATTAGTGTTTCCTTATAATACAATTATAGCATGGGATGTAAACATTCATCATAAACATAAAGATATAATAATAACCACTTTTATTATTGCCTCTCGGGCATATGTCCAACAGTCTCCCACTTGCACTAGAGTCAATAATCTAGATTACATGGTAATATACCTAACACCCATGGCGTTCTGGTGTTGGTCATGCTTTGCCCTAGGGAGAGGTTTAGTCAACGGATTTGCCACATTCAGATCAGTGTGTACTTTGCAAATCTTAATGTCACCATCTTGGACATACTCGCGAATAGCATGGAAACGTAGCTTGATATGCTTCAGCTTGCTATGTGACCTTGGCTCCTATGCATTAGCTATGGCACTGTTGTCACAAAGAGATGGCCATCGGGTCCAACGCACTAGGAACGATGCCAAGTTCAGTAATGAACTCATTCATCCATATGGCTTCTTGTGCAGCCTCCGAAGCAGCTATGTATTCCGATTCGGTTGAAGATTTCGCCACAACGCTTTGCTTGGCACTCCTCCAGCTCACTGCAGCACCATTCAAAATAAATCATTATCGGTGTGACTTCGAGTCATCTGGATCGGTGTTCCAACTAGCATCAGTGTAACTGTTTACAACAAGTTGTTCATCACGTCCATAAGAAAGAACCATATCCTTAGTCCTATTCAGGTACTTTAGGATATTCTTGACCGCTGTCTAGTGCTCCATTCCAGGATCACTTTGATATCTGCTAGTCAAACTAGCAACATGTGCTATATCCGGTCTTGTACACAGCATGGCATACATGATAGAACCTATGGCCGAGGCATAGGGAATATTATTCATCTTCTCTCTATCTTCTGCCGTAGCTGGACTTTGAGTCTTACTCAAGGTCTTACCTGACAACATGGGCACGAAACCTTTCTTGCTCTCTTCCATTCTAAACTTCTTTAGAACTTTGTCCAAGTATGTACTTTGTGAAAGCGCTATTAGGCGTCTTGATCTATCTCTATAAATCTTGATGCCTAGAATATATGTCGCTTCGCCAAGATCCTACATTGAAAAACTATTATTCAAATAGGCTTTGACGCTATTAAGAAGTTCTATATCATTCCCAATCAACAATATGTCATCTACATATAGTACTAGGAATGCTACAGAGCTCCCACTCACTTTCTTGTAAATACAAGCTTCTCCATAAGTTTGTATAAATCCAAAGTTTTTGATTACTTTATCAAAACGTTGATTCCAACTCCGGGATGCTTGCTTTAGTCCATAAATGGAGCGCTAAAGTTTGCATACCTTGTTAGCATCTTTAGGATCGACAAAACCCTTGGGTTGTACCATATACAACTCTTCCTCAATGTCTCCATTAAGGAACGCCGTTTTGACATCCATCTGCCAAATCTCATAATCGAAATATGCAGCAATTGCTAACAGAATCCTCACAGACTTTAGCTTTGCTATTGGTGAGAATGTCTCATCGTAGTCCACTCCTTGAATTTGTCGGAACCCTTTCGCGACAAGTCGAGCTTTATAGACGGTAACATTACCATCAACATCTGTTTTTCTTTTGAAAATCCATTTGTTCTCGACAGCCTTACGGCTATCCGGTAAGTCCACCAAAGTCCATACTTGGTTTTCGTACATGGATCCCATTTCGGATTTCATGGCTTCTAGCCATTTGTCAGAATCTGGGCTCACCATAGCTTCTTCATACGTCGCAGGGTCATCAGTGTTGTCCACCAACATGACGTTGAAGGCAGGGTCATACCAATCAGGAGTGGTATGAACCCTCGTTGACCTGCGAGGTTCAAAGCAACCGTTCAAGTTTCATGATCACCATCATGAGCTTCCTCTCCAATTGGTGCAGGCGGCACAAAAACATCTTCCGGTGCTGCGCTACTCTCAACTCCGAGAGAAGGTTCAATAACCTCGTCGAGTTCTACTTTCCTTCCAGTCACTTCCTTCGAGAGAAACTCCTTCTCAAGAAAGGATCCATTCTTGGCAACGAAAACTTTGCCTTCGGATCTATGATAGAAGGTATACCCAATTGTTTCTTTAGGGTATCCTATGAAGACGCATTTCTCTGCTTTGGGTTCAAGCTTATCAGGTTGTAACTTCTTTACATACGCTTCACAACCCCAAACTTTAAGGAACGACAACTTAGGTTTCTTTCCAAACCACAATTCGTACGGTGTCATTTCAACGGATTTAGATGGTGCCCTATTTAAAGTGAATGCGGTTGTCTCTAATGCATAGCCCCAAAACGATAGCGGTAAATCTGTAAGAGACATCATAGACCGAACCATATCTAAGAGAGTTCGATTACGACGTTCGGACACACCATTACGCTGTGGTCTTCTCGGCGGTGTCAACTGTGAAAGTATTCCACATTTCTTTAAATGCATGCCAAACTCATAACTTAGATATTCACCTCCGCGGTCAGAACGCAGAAACTTAATCTTCTTGTTATGATGATTTTCCACTTCACTTTGAAATTCCTTAAACTTCTCGAAAGTTTCGGACTTATGTTTCATAAAGTAGACATACCCATATCTACTTAAGTCATCCGTGAAAGTGAAACATAACGATATCCACCACGCGATGCTACACTCATTGGACCGCACACACCAGTATGTATTATTTCCAATAAGTCTGTAGCTCGCTCCATTATTCCAGCGAATGGAGTCTTAGTCATTTTTCCCATTAGACATGCTTTGCATCTTTCAAGTGATTCAAAATCAAGTGATTCAAGAAGTCCATCAGAATGGAGCTTCTTCATACGCTTCACTCCAATGTGACCAAGACGACAGTGCCACATGTATGTAGAATTATCATTCAATTTTGGTCGTTTAGCATCTGTGTTGTGAACATGTGTATCACTACAATCGAGATTCAGTAAGAATAAACCATTCATCTCAGGTGCATTACCATAAAAGATATTACTCATATAAATCGAACAACCTTTATTATCAGACTTAAAAGAGTAACCGTCTCGCAATAAACAAGATCCAGATATAATGTTCATGCTTAACGTAGGCACCAAATAACAATTATTCAAATTTAAAACTAATCCCGAAGGTAGATGCAGAGGGAGCGTGCCGACGGCGATCACATCAACCTTGGAGCCATTTCCAACGCGCATCGTCACCTCGTCTCTCACTAGTCTTCGCTTATTCTGTAGCTCCTATTTCGAGTTACAAATATGAGCAACCGAACCAGTATCAAATACCCAGGAACTACTATGATTACTAGTAAGATACACATCAATAACATGTATATCGAATATACCTTTCTTTTTGATGTTGCCGTTCTTCAGATCCGCCAGGTACTTGGGGCAGTTACGCTTCTAGTGACCGACACCCTTGCGGTAGAAGCATTCAGTTTCAGGCTTAGGACCAGCCTTGGGCTTCTTAGCAGGTGCGGCAGCTTTCTTGCCGTCCTTCTTGAAGTTGCCCTTGTTCTTAGGCTTGCCCTGTTTCATGAAATTGGTGGCCTTATTGACCATCAACACTTGGTGCTCCTTTTTGATCTCCACTTCAGCAATTTTCAGCATGGACGATAGTTCAGGCAACGTCTTGTTCATGTAGTGCATATTGTAGTTCATCACAAAGTTCTTATAACTCGGTGGCAGTGATTGGAGGACATGGTGAATCCCCTAAATCATTAGGAATCGTTATCCCCAACTCTTGGAGCTTGTTTTCGTTCCCAGACATGGTGAGCACGTGCTCGCTAACGGAGCTACCCTCTTCCATCTTACAGTTAAAGAACTTTTCGGAGGCCTCATAGCTCTCCACGGCCGCGTGAGTCTCAAAAATCAGCCTGGGCTCCTTAATGATCTCGAACGGGTCATGGTGCTCAAAGCGCTTCTAAAGCTCCATTTCTAAACCGTACAGAATGGCACACTGAACTGTGGAGTAATGATTTTTCCGAGTGGCGCAAACATTCTTTACGTCATCGGTGGCATCTTCTGCAGGTGGGTCACCTAGCGGTGCTTCGAGCACATAGGTCAACTCACCAGCCCTGAGGACAATCTTCAGTCCACGGAGCCAGTCCGTGAAGTTGCTTCCATTGTTCTTAAGCTTTTCTTTCTCTAGGAACGCATTGAAATTGATGGAGAGGTTCGCCATAATCTACAACAAATTTGCAAGTAGTTTAGACTAAGTTTATGATAAAATGAGTTCAATTTTAATTCTTAAATTAACTAGGTGAACTCCCACTCAAAACAACATCCCTCACATTGTCTTAGTGATTACCTAAACCATGCAATCAACATGGCAATAAATATTTTGCATGGGCCATGCAAGTACCCTTTTAGCTTGTCTTTTGGTTTTCATCTGGTTTTGAGTGAATCATCATCTCTCTCTACCCCCCCTTAAGCTTGGTCTTGTTTGATCATACCTAAACCACCTCACCGTCTCTTTTCCTTGTCTAGTTCTTGCTTGCTCTCTGCTTGATCTGGCTTGAGCTTGACAAACCATAAACCTCACCCCTCATCTCTCTCCCATCTCACCCTCTCTCTTCACCTTTCTATCTAAACCCATACCCCATCCTAGCTAAACCCTAAGCTACCACCTTCCCCTCTTTCTCTCCTCTCTAGCCGAGTCACCCCTCTAAACCAAACCCTAGCTGGCCCCACCGGCCACCCTCTCTCCCTGGCCACCCACCCCTGCCCTAGCTACCCTCTAACCGAGCCTAGCTCCAAACCTAAACCTACCCGAGGCTACCCCCCCCACTCCCTCTCTCTCTCTCGCCTAGGGGCCCCAGCCCAACCACCCGACCCCTGGCCTGCCCTACCCCACCGGCAGCTCCCTTACCCCTGCCCTACCCTTTGCCTCAAGCACGTGAGAGGGAGGATAAAGGTGGCCGAGCCACCTTTATCGTCCACACTCCCCACGGCGTCCACCTCCTCCCTCTGCTTTACCACCACCCCACGGAACCCCTCTGCCTCTCCAGATCTGGCCGAGGAGCCCTGCTTCCTCCCCCTCTCTTCTCCACCATCACCGCCTACACCATCGCCGGCACCCTCGGCCTCCACCTCATTGCCGTTCCAGACAGGCGTCCATGAGTGGTTGGAGAGTACCAGGAGGCTCCCCTGCGTCGCCTGGAACACGCCGTCGTCGGAGAGGAGCACCGGAGCCACTAGTACCAGCGCGAGCCCGACGCAAACCCTAGACCGCCCGGCCTCTGCCTCGACGTCGATCGCCTGCGCCTCGAGCCGAACCAACGCCACCGACAGCCTCACGGTGAGCATCTCAGTCTCCCTGACATGGTCCGCCTCGCCGTAGCCGTCTAGGGCCGCCGATACTTCCGTCGAACGCCGTCTGTGCGCCGGCGTCGCGTTCGTTTTCCCTCGCCATAGCGTTGCGTAAGCCCCATCTAGGCCCCGTCCGCCTCCCAGACAACAAGCCCAGGCCACCGCAGTGGCTCCGCCCAGGCGAGCCCTAGGTCAGCGTTCGAACCCCACCCCGCTTTCGCACAAGGACAGCACCGATCCGTCCGCGAGAAGAAGCACAGTGCGTCGTGACGCTGTTTTGCGTTAAACCCCCTGCTTCTTTTTACTCCTAACCCGCGGTCCAGCTTGGTCCCACCTGTCGGCCTCCCTGTCTTTTTGCAAAAAGGTACCTAGGCTTTAGAAATCCTCAACCCACGCTCCCTCTCTGTGCCGTGGTTGAGCCAGTCCCTCGCTTGCACGTGGCTCATGAGCTCACGACCCCACCTGTCGGTCTCTGTGGTTGGCAGCAGCCGCGGTGAGGAAACCCTTCTCTGCCACTGTTTCGCTTAGTCAGCATCTGGCCCACTTGTCTGTGACTTGGGCTAGGTTAGTCTGAGTAACAAAAGTCTGTCTGTTTTCTGTTTTATTTTCAAATCTTTTTCAAATTAAATCAAATTCAAATTTAATTCTGTTTTTAATAACTTTTAATTGGTAAATCCAATTTAAACAAATAATATATGTTTTCAAATCAGGAAAATATGAGGAATTCAAATATGGCCTTCAAAATATATTTTGAACACTTAAAACTCCAAGTTTATTTAAATTACATTAAAATGCCCTTTTGTCTTAAATAATTAATAACTTTTGTTTTATAACTCCAAATTTAATAAATAATATGTCTAAAATGATTAGCTCGACGAGACCTTTCTGTTTATGCATTCCATGGTTTGTTTTGCAGCATGCATCATATAAATATAAAGTGAACAGCAACTTAATTGTGAATAAAATGGGGCCAAAACTTAATAAAATGATTTAATCTTGTACTTCACACCTCACCCATGCCATACTACCTTATTGCCATGCAAATTGTGCATCATTCATCATGGCATGATTGTTTGCTTATCGCATTTATTCATATGCTTATGCACTTTATTTATGTTGGCCCTTGTTTGTTTGGTTCTTCTTGAATAGGCTGGCGAGGGGGATATATCAAGAGAACCAGAACACTACCAGATCCATCCTTTGCTTCAACTGAGCTGCCAGGCAAGCACTACCACATGGTTGCATACATACAGTACCTATTGCCTCTATCTTATTCTTGCATCATTGAGTCGCGATTGCATTAAATTGAATCCCAAGTATTGCATAGCCTTTACTTTTAAACCCCACCGAAGCTTGTTCCTCCATCCCATGAGCCATTACTACAGGAGTTGTTTGAGCCATGCGAGTCGTAGAACAGCATGAGTAGGGTATGTGAGTGTCTGATGGATAACGAGGTACCTAAACAACTTAACCTGAGTAGTAATGGGATAACTAATGAAAGTGGCATCGGTGAGCCATATTCGCTATTTGGTTTTTCGCTCACTTGTGTCCCGTAAGACCCCGTACTTGATTCCTGTTCCAAGAATATTCGCTATCCACATCCGGAGGCTTATGGACCCCGAGCAGCTTGATTCATTCTTATTTCTTGGGGCCACAAACTAGTTTGAGGTTTTATTTACTATCCTACTTATGCCATGCTTTCTTGCTTTATTTAAATTGTGCGAGTCTGCACACTGTCTGCTTAGAAGCGGAGTGTTTTCGCGGTGTCGACAAGCCCAGTCACATTTTCGGGTTCCCTGCTCACAGCCATTGGCGCAAACCTTGAGTCCGTCTCGAGTCACTAACTCCGTATGGTAGCTTAATGGGGTGGCCCTGAAATATTTCTGAATCTGCAATCGCTTTGTCGTGATCGCCTCGTTGGGTTTTGATTTGGTTTTCCGAGGCATATCGAGTGTGTGTTGTTATTTGTGCACCCTCAGTGGTAAAACTTTCAAAGCCGTGTCCGGTTATGGGCGACTTGGAGCAGTTTCTCGATCATAGACAAGCATAACTAAAGTACCGCTTTTAACTTGACTAGACTAGGTACCGACTAGTAAATAGTGCAACACTCATGGAATGGATAATAAACTGCCAACGGATGGGGGTTGTTCGTCCGCTTCCTCGTCGATAGCGAGGAGGATGGATCTGTTAAGATTACCGTTATAACTGTTATAATTGTTATTAATTCACGGACATCCGCTATCTCTGGTTAGGCGGATGGTTAGCAGTATCTATAGAATTGCTAGGGTTTATCTTTTGCTGCAATTCGTCACCCTGTTGTGTCCTTTAGAGGCATAAAGACTTGCGAGTACCCTAGGGTCTCACACGATAAATTATTGGTTCAGATGAACAGTACACTCGCAAGATGGATACCGGGTGGAAGAGACTACGATGTGCAACATGATCATTCGTGTAGAGATTCCGGAACGGGATCCGTGAGATCCGTGGGCGGGATGTGCTTATTTATGGGGCATCTTATGCCGATTTGCTTCTTATCCGCATCGGATTTTGTCTTCGCTTAGCTTGATACTCTGTTGATTGATGTATGAGGAGATATCCTACACTATTATATCTATCTAGGATATTTGGATCTTGCCTTGTATGGCGTTATATATTCCTTTCTTTTAGATGGAATGGCTCGATGTACTATTGTATGGTGGCTTGCATACATACTCATTTGTGTATGTAGTTGATCCCTTCGCTTACCGACACGCCCGTTCTTGTCCCGATGTTTGGAAATGGTTGGGACGGCCGAAAGGTCTACTGTGAGTGGCATTTGGGCCCCAATTGCTATTTCAACCATTTCTGATCATCCAGGCTTGTACTAGGAGCGTAATTCACCGAGGTAGTTACAGGACCTCCAGGTCTTGCTTCTGATTATAGATCTGAGAGGAGTCTCAATCATGTCTGCATTATTCACGAACCGTAGGGTGACACGCTTAAGAGTTACCGGACACCATTTTGGAGAACATATGTTTCAAAGTAAAGAATTGCAAAGCGCAGGAATTGTTTCGATAGAAACCGGAAATTGTTTTATGGAAATTGCAAAGTGGTTCTGCATGTGATATTGAAATATTGCAAGGGGTTATATGTGAATGTTTGTTAATTAAATTAATTAACAAAATTCTGAATAAATTTAATAAAAGAGTTTTATTAAATGAGAGAGCATTAAACTTAGAGAATTTAATGCATTTAAAGTAGGGACTTTAAAAGGGAATGTGAAGAGGCATTTTAATGTGGAGGGGTTACCACCACATGAATGGAGGAGGTGAAGGGTCACCTCCCCATGCGCCGGCCATGGAGAGGGGGTACCCCCCCTCCTCCTATAATAGGCCCCCCTCTTCCTCCTTCTTCCTCACACCTCCTTGTGAAGGATCTCTCCCCTAGAATTATTCCCCCATGGTCTCGGATTAGCGAGATACATGTTCCCGGTGGCATTTCGTCTAGAAGGAGTTGCTGCTTCCGCTGGATCGCTGGAGAGAGGAGGTGGAGGTTGTCCGGTGGCTTGAACATGTGTGCGAGTACGGATGCGCTGCTGAGTTGTGGCGCTCAGACTTCCACACGATCTTGAGATCGGCAAGTGTATGACTATATCAATCACGAGTTCCTACTCGTTAACAAAACTTGTTGTCTTCGATGGTAAGTTCTCGATGGATGTATGTCCACCCGTTGCTCTGTACCTAGTAGATAGATCTTGGCGTGTAGTTCTCATCGTAAGAATTTTTTTGTTTTCTATGCTGCGGACCCAACACTTTCCCTCCAAGACGAGTCCGGAACCTTCGCTTTTAGGTTTCAGCGGATGGCTGCGAGGGGGACGCATGCACCCAAGGACTAGGTTTTGTATGTTTCAACATAGCACCACACTTTCATGCGTGTGCTAGGGCCACATGCAAGTCCTTAAGGTGATCCGATGCCCCAGAGCACGGTTCCCTATGGAACCCTGACCCGCGGGCCTCGGATCGTCTACCCCCTGAGACTTTCTTCGACAGGGGTAACCCGATGTAGCTCTCTTTTGTTTTGTGTTTGTTTAGGTCATAGGATGATGTAAAACCATCTGGGGTCACAAGGGGAGTGACAATATCCTACTCTAGTACCGGAACAGGGACTTTCCACCTTAGAAGAGTCCGAAACCTTCACTTTTAGGTTACAGTGAATGCCTGCGAAGGGGGATGCATGCACCCGGGGACTAGGATTTGTATTTTTCAACATAGCACCACACTTTCATGCAGGTGCTAGGGCCACATGCAAGTCCTTGAGTTGATCCGATGCCCCGGAGCGCGCTTCCTTGCGGAACCCTGACCTGAGTGGGCCTCGGATCGTCTACCCCCCTAGACTTTCTTCCGACAGGGGTAGCCCGGTGTATACCTCTCTTGTTTTGTGTTTTTTAGGTCATAGGATGATGTAAAACCATGTGGGGTCACAAGAGGAGTGCCAATATCCTACTCTAGTGCCGGAACAGGGACTTTCCCCCTTAGACGAGTACGGAACCTTCACTTTTAGGTTACATCAGATGGCTGCGAAGGGGGACGCATGCACCCGGGGACTAGGTTTTATATGTTTCAACATAGCACCACACTTTCATGTGTGTGCTAGGGCCACATGTAAGTACTTGAGGTGATCAGATGCCGGGCCTTGTTTCCTGGAACCACGACCATGGGCCTTAGATCGTCTACCCCCTAGACTTTCTTCCGACAAGGGTAGCCCGGTGTAGCTCTCTCTTGTTTTGTGTTTGTTTAGGTCATAGCATACTGTAAAACCATGTGGGGTCACAAGGGAAGTGACAATATCCTACTCTAGTGCCAGAACAGGGACTTTCCCCCTTAGACGAGTCTAGAACCTTTGCTTTTAGGTTACAGCGGATGCCTGCGAAGGGGGACGCATGCACCCAGGGACTAGGTTTTGTATGTTTCAACATAGCACCACACTTTCATGCATGTGCTAGGGACACATGCAAGTCCTTGAGGTGATCTGAGGCCCCGGAGAACCCTGACCCGCGGGCCTCAGATCGTCTACCCCCTAGACTTTCTTCCGACACGGGTAACCCGGTGTAGCTTTCTCTTGTTTTGTGTTTGTTTAGGTCATAGGATTATGTAAAACCATGTGGGGTCACAAGGGGAGTGACAATATCCTACTCTAGTGCCAGAACGGGGACTTTCCCCCCTAGACGAGTCCGGAACCTTCGCTTTTAGGTTACAACGGATGCCTGCGAAGGGGGACGCATGCACCCGGGGACTAGGTTTTGTATTTTTCAACATAGCACCACACTTTCATGCTTGTTCTAGGGCCACATGCAAGTCATTGAGGTGTTAGATGCCCAGAGCTGGTTCCTCGGAACCACGACCATGAGCCTCGGATCATCTACCCCCCACACTTTCTTCCGACACGGGTAACCCGGTGTAGATCTCTCTTGTTTTGTGTTTGTTTAGGTCATACGATGATGTAAAACCATGTGGGGTCACAAGGGGAGTGACAATATCCTACTCTAGTGCCGGAACGGGGACTTTCCCCCCTAGACGAGTTAGGAACCTTCACTTTTAGGTTACAGTGGATGCCTGCGAAGGGGGACGCATGCACCCGGGGACTAGGTTTTGTATGTTTCAACATAGCACCACACTTTCATGCGTGTGCTAGGGCCACATCCAAGTACTTGAGATGTTCGATGCTCGAGCGCTGTTCCCTAACCCTGACCTGCTGGGCCTTGGATCGCCCACCCCTTGAATTTCTTCCCGAGGGGTAGCCCGGTGCAGCTCTCTTTTGTTTTGTGTTTTTTTAGGTCATAGGATGATGTAAAACCATGTGGGGTCACGAGGGGAGTGACAATATCCTACTCTAGTGCCGGAACGGGGACTTTCCCCCCTAGACGAGTCCAGAACCTTCGCTTTTTGGTTAAAGCGGATGCCTGCGAAGGGGGACGCATGCTCCCGGGGACTAGGTTTTGTATGTTTCAACATAGAACCACACTTTCATGCGTGTGCTAGGGCCACATCCAAGTACTTGATGTTTGATGCCTGAGCGCGGTTCCTCGGAACCTTGACCCGGGGGCGTCGGATCGTCTACCCCCCTAGACTTTCGTCCGACAGGGGTAGCCCGGTGTATCTCTCTTTTTTTGTGTTTGTTTAGGTCATAGGATGATGTAAAACCATGTGGGGTCACAAGGGGAGTGACAATATCCTACTCTAGTGCCAGAACAGGGACTTTCCCCCTTAGACGAGTCTAGAACCTTCGCTTTTAGGTTACATCGAATGCTTGCGAAGGGGGACACATGCACCCGGGGACTAGGTTTTGTATGTTTCAACATAGCACCACACTTTAATGCATGTGCTAGGGACACATGCAAGTCCTTCAGGTGATCCGATGCCCCGGAGCGCGGTTCCCTGCGGAACCCTAACCCGCGGGCCTCGGATCGTCTACCCCCTAGAATTTCTTCCAATAGGGGTAGCTCGGTGTAGCTCTCATTTGTTTTGTGTTTCTTTAGGTCACAGGATGATGTAAAACCATGTGGGGTCACAAGGGGAGTGACAATATCCTACTCTAGTGCCGGAACAGGGACTTTCCCCCTAGACGAGTCTGGAACCTTCACTTTTAAGTTACAGCGGATGCTTGCGATGGGGGACGCATGCACCCGGGGACTAGGTTTTGTATGTTTCAACATAGCACCACACTTTCATGCATGTGCTAGGGCCACATGCAAGTCCTTGAGGTGTTCCATGTTCCGGGCGCGGTTCCCTGGAACCACGACGTGGGTTTTGGATCGTCTACCCCCTTGAATTTCTTCTAACAGGGGTAGCCCGGTGCAGCTCTCTTTTGTTTTGTGATTTTTTAGGTCATAGGATGATGTAAAACCATGTGGGGTCACGAGGGGAGTGACAATATCCTACTCTAGTACCGGAACGGGGACTTTCCCCCTAGACGAGTCCGGAACCTTCGCTTTTTGGTTACAGCGGATGACTGCGAAGGGGTACGCATGCTCCCGACGACTAGGTTTTGTATGTTTCAACATAGCACCACATTTTCGTGCATTTGATAGGGCCACATGCTGCAAGTCCTTGAGGTGATCCGATGCCCCGGAGCACGGTTCCCTATGGAACCCTGACCCGCGGGCCTCGGATCGTCTACCCCCTAGACTTTCTTCCGACACGGGTATCCCGGTGTAGCTCTCTCTTGTTTTGTGATTGTTTAGGTCATAGGATGATGTAAACCCATGTGGGGTCACAAGGGGAGTGACAATATCCTACTCTAGTGCCGGAAGAGGGACTTTCCCCCCTAGACAAGTCCGGAACCTTCGCTTTTAGGTTACAGCGGATGCCTGCGAAGGGGGACGCATGCTCCCGGGGACTAGGTTTTGTATGTTTCAACATAGAACCACACTTTCATGCGTGTGCTAGGGCCACATCCAAGTACTTGAGGTGTTCCGATGCCCCGGAGCGCGGTTCCCTGCGGAACCTTGACCCGGGGGCGTCGGATCGTCTACCCCCCTAGACTTTCGTCTGACAGGGGTAGCCCGGTGTATCTCTATTTTTTTGTGTTTGTTTAGGTCATAGGATGATGTAAAACCATGTGGGGTCACAAGGGGAGTGACAATATCCTACTCTAGTGCCGGAACAGGGACTTTCCCCCTTAGACGAGTCCAGAACCTTCGGTTTTAGGTTACATCGAATGCATGCGAAGGGGGACACATGCACCCGGGGACTAGGTTTTGTATGTTTCAACATAGAACCACACTGTAATGCATGTGCTAGGGACACATGCAAGTCCTTGAGGTGATCCAATGCCCTGGAGCGCGGTTCCCTGCGGAACCCTGACCCGCGGGCCTCGGATTGTCTACCCCTAGACTTTCTTCCGACACGGGTAGCCCAGTGTAGCTCTCTCTTGTTTTGTGTTTGTTTACATCATAGGATGATGTAAAACCATGTGGGGTCACAAGGGGAGTGACAATATCCTACTCTAGTGCCGAAACGGGGACTTTTCCCCCTAGACGAGTCCAGAACCTTCGCTTTTAGGTTACATCAGATGCCTATGAAGGGGGACGCATGCACCTGGGCACTATGTTTTGTTTGTTTCAACATAGCACCACACTTTCATGCGTGTGCTAGGGCCACATGCAAGTCCTTGAGGTGTTCCGATGGCCCAGAGCGCGGTTCCCCTGGAACCACGACCATGGGCCTCGGATCATCTACCCCCTAGTCTTTCTTCCGACACGGGTAGCCCGGTGTAGCTCTATCTTGTTTTGTGTTTGTTTAGGTCATAGGATGATGTATAACCATGTGGGTTCACAAGGGGAGTGACAATATCCTACTCTAGTGCTGGAACGAGGACTTCCCCCCTAGATGAGTCCAAAACATTCACTTTTAAGTTACAGCGGATGCCTGTGAAGGGGGACGCATGCACCCGGGGATTAGGTGATTGGTTGTAGCATAGAAAACAAAATTTTCTCTTGAAAGAACAAAACCCAGATCTAATCTAGATAAAAGCCAAGATCTAATCTATTAGACATGTGCAATGAGATAGATCTGTACTAACCCTTGTAGATCCGAAAGCCTTGTGCGAGATCGGTTCTCGTGGTTGATGTAGACGATCACTTGCCGATCTCAAGATCGAGTAGATGATCCTTCTGGCACCACGTTCCGGCAGGCGCTTCATGATTGGTCACTGCGTCGAGTCGCAGACCTTCCTCTCCCGTTCCCCAAGTGGCAGAGGTAGTAGGTCTCTCCACGGAATCCCAGCGACACGGCATGGTGGTGGTGGTGGAGTAGAAATTCTGCAGGCTTCGTCTAAGCACAAGCAGCGAAGGAGGAGGAGGAGGCGGCTAGGGCAAGAGTGGAGGGGCAAGGGGTGGCGCCTCCACCCCTCTATATATAGAGGAGGGTGCGACCTAGGGTTCCCACCTAGGCCCTCCTCCTAGGCCAGCGCACAATGGGGGCTTGGGGAGTTTCCTTCCCCCCCAAGTTTCCCCTTTTTCTTTCTTGGTTTTCAAGTAAACTCCATAGAAATTTCTAGAACCTTCCGGAACATTCCAAACCTTCTAGAACCCCCATATAATCACTCCGGGACATTTCCGAACCTAGAAAATGATCTCCATTATATGAATCTTATTCTCCGGACAATTCTGGATCTCCTCGTGATGTCTCAGATCCAATCCGAGACTCCGAACAACATTCGGTCTCCAACGCACATTCCATATCTACCTAAACAACATCGAACCTTAAGTGTGTCACCCTACGGTTCGTGAATATGCAGACATGATGGAGACACCTCTCCGATCAATAACCATCAGCGGGATCTGGAGATCCATAACGGCTCCCACATACTCAACGATGACTTCGTGATTGATAGAACCACTAACATACGAAACTAATTCCCTTTGTCACGCGATACTCTACTTATCCGAGGTTTGATTGTCGGTATCTCCATACCTAGTTCTACCTCGTTACTGATAAGTACTCTTTACTCGTTCCATGATATGTCATCCCTTGTGACCTAGTCACATGCTTGCAAGCTAACTAGATGACATTCCATCGAGAGGGCCTAGAGCATATCTATCCGTCATATGGATGGATAAATCCCAATCTTGGTCCATGCGCTTCAACACATACTTTCAGAATACCCAATGACACCTTTATGACCACCTAGTTACGAAGCAGTGTTTGATGTCATCAAAGTACCCATCCGGTGATGGTGATTAACATAACCTCATGGTCGAAGGATTAGGTTACTATGTATTTGAAAGCTTGTAGCAATGCGAACTTAATGACTTGATCTTATGCTATACTTATTATGGGTGCGTGTCCATCACATCATTCTCCTAATGATATAACCTTGTTATTAATGACATCCAATATCCATGATCAGGAAACCATGATCATCTATTAATTAACAAGCTAGTTCAACAAGAGGCTTACTAGGGACTCTTTTACGTTTACAAAACACACATGTATTAGTGTTTCCTTATAATACAATTATAGCATGGGATGTAAACATTCATCATAAACATAAAGATATAATAATAACCACTTTTATTATTGCCTCTCGGGCATATGTCCAACAGTCTCCCACTTGCACTAGAGTCAATAATCTAGATTACATGGTAATATACCTAACACCCATGGCGTTCTGGTGTTGGTCATGCTTTGCCCTAGGGAGAGGTTTAGTCAACGGATTTGCCACATTCAGATCAGTGTGTACTTTGCAAATCTTAATGTCACCATCTTGGACATACTCGCGAATAGCATGGAAACGTAGCTTGATATGCTTCAGCTTGCTATGTGACCTTGGCTCCTATGCATTAGCTATGGCACCTGTGTTGTCACAGTAGATGGCCATCGGGTCCAACGCACTAGGAACGATGCCAAGTTCAGTAATGAACTCATTCATCCATATGGCTTCTTGTGCAGCCTCCGAAGCAGCTATGTATTCCGATTCGGTTGAAGATTTCGCCACAACGCTTTGCTTGGCACTCCTCCAGCTCACTGCAGCACCATTCAAAATAAATCATTATCCGGCTGTGACTTGAGTCATCGGATCGGTGTTCCAACTAACATCGGTGTAGCTGTTTACAACAAGTTGTTCATCACGTCCATAAGAAAGAACCATATCCTTAGTCCTATTTAGGTACTTTAGGATATTCTTGACATTGTCTAGTGCTCCATTCGGGATCACTTTGATATCTGCTAGTCAAACTAGCAACATGTGCTATATCGGTCTTGTACACGCATGGCATACATGATAGAACCTATGGCGAGGCATAGGGAATATTATTCATCTTCTCTATCTTCTGCCGTAGCTGGACTTTGAGTCTTACTCAAGGTCTTACCTGACAACATGGGCACGAAACCTTTCTTGCTCTCTTCCATTCTAAACTTCTTTAGAACTTTGTCCAAGTATGTACTTTGTGAAAGCGCTATTAGGCGTCTTGATCTATCTCTATAAATCTTGATGCCTAGAATATATGCCGCTTCGCCAAGATCCTACATTGAAAAACTATTATTCAAATAGGCTTTGACGCTATTAAGAAGTTCTATATCATTCCCAATCAACAATATGTCATCTACATATAGTACTAGGAATGCTACAGAGCTCCCACTCACTTTCTTGTAAATACAAGCTTCTCCATAAGTTTGTATAAATCCAAAGTTTTTGATTACTTTATCAAAACGTTGATTCCAACTCCGGGATGCTTGCTTTAGTCCATAAATGGAGCGCTAAAGTTTGCATACCTTGTTAGCATCTTTAGGATCGACAAAACCCTTGGGTTGTACCATATACAACTCTTCCTAAATGTCTCCATTAAGGAACGCCGTTTTGACATCCATCTGCCAAATCTCATAATCGAAATATGCAGCAATTGCTAACAGAATCCTCACAGACTTTAGCTTTGCTATTGGTGAGAATGTCTCATCGTAGTCCACTCCTTGAATTTGTCGGAACCCTTTCGCGACAAGTCGAGCTTTATAGACGGTAACATTACCATCAACATCTGTTTTTCTTTTGAAAATCCATTTGTTCTCGACAGCCTTACGGCTATCCGGTAAGTCCACCAAAGTCCATACTTGGTTTTCGTACATGGATCCCATTTCGGATTTCATGGCTTCTAGCCATTTGTCAGAATCTGGGCTCACCATAGCTTCTTCATACGTCGCAGGGTCATCAGTGTTGTCCACCAACATGACGTTGAAGGCAGGGTCATACCAATCAGGAGTGGTATGAACCCTCGTTGACCTGCGAGGTTCAGCAGCAACTTCGTTCGAAGTTTCATGATCACCATCATGAGCTTCCTCTCCAATTGGTGCAGGCGGCACAAAAACATCTTCCGGTGCTGCGCTACTCTCAACTCCGAGAGAAGGTTCAATAACCTCGTCGAGTTCTACTTTCCTTCCAGTCACTTCCTTCGAGAGAAACTCCTTCTCAAGAAAGGATCCATTCTTAACGAAAACTTTGCCTTCGGATCTATGATAGAAGGTATACCCAATTGTTTCTTTAGGGTATCCTATGAAGGCGCATTTCTCGCTTTGGGTTCAAGCTTATCAGGTTGTAACTTCTTTACATACGCTTCACAACCCCAAACTTTAAGCGACAACTTAGGTTTCTTTCCAAACCACAATTAAATGCGGTGTCATTTCAACGGATTTAGATGGTGCCCTATTTAAAGTGAATGCGGTTGTCTCTAATGCATAGCCCCAAAACGATAGCGGTAAATCTGTAAGAGACATCATAGACCGAACCATATCTAAGAGAGTTCGATTACGACGTTCGGACACACCATTACGCTGTGGTCTTCTCGGCGGTGTCAACTGTGAAAGTATTCCACATTTCTTTAAATGCATGCCAAACTCATAACTTAGATATTCACCTCCACGGTCAGAACGCAGAAACTTAATCTTCTTGTTATGATGATTTTCCACTTCACTTTGAAATTCCTTAAACTTCTCGAAAGTTTGGACTTATGTTTCATAAAGTAGACATACCCATATCTACTTAAGTCATCCGTGAAAGTGAGAACATAACGATATCCACCAGCGATGCTACACTCATTGGACCGCTTTTACACGGTATGTATTATTTCCAATAAGTGCATGGCTCGCTCCATTATTCCAGCGAATGGAGTCTTAGTCATTTTTCCCATTAGACATGCTTTGCATCTTTCAAGTGATTCAAAATCAAGTGATTCAAGAAGTCCATCAGAATGGAGCTTCTTCATACGCTTCACTCCAATGTGACCAAGGCAGCGGTGCCACATGTATGTAGAATTATCATTCAATTTTGGTCGTTTAGCATACGTATTTGTGAACATGTGTATCACTACAATCGAGATTCAGTAAGAATAAACCATTCATCTCAGGTGCATTACCATAAAAGATATTACTCATATAAATCGAACAACCTTTATTATCAGACTTAAAAGAGTAACCGTCTCGCAATAAACAAGATCCAGATATAATGTTCATGCTTAACGTAGGCACCAAATAACAATTATTCAAATTTAAAACTAATCCGAAGGTAGATGGAGGAGGAGCGTGCCGGCAGCGATCACATCAACCTTGGAGCCATTTCCAACGCGCGCCGTCACCTCGTCTCACTAGTCTTCGCTTATTCTGTAGCTCCTATTTCGAGTTACAAATATGAGCAACCGAACCAGTATCAAATACCCAGGAACTACTATGTACTAGTAAGATACACATCAATAACATGTATATCGAATATACCATTCTTTTTGATGTTGCTGTTCTTCAGATCCGCCAGGTACTTGGGGCAGTTACGCTTCTAGTGACCGACACCCTTGCGGTAGAAGCATTCAGTTTCAGGCTTAGGACCAGCCTTGGGCTTCTTAGCAGGTGCGGCAGCTTTCTTGCCGTCCTTCTTGAAGTTGCCCTTGTTCTTAGGCTTGCCCTGTTTCATGAAATTGGTGGCCTTATTGACCATCAACACTTGGTGCTCCTTTTTGATCTCCACTTCAGCAATTTTCAGCATGGACGATAGTTCAGGCAACGTCTTGTTCATGTAGTGCATATTGTAGTTCATCACAAAGTTCTTATAACTCGGTGGCAGTGATTGGAGGACATGGTGAATCCCCTAAATCATTAGGAATCGTTATCCCCAACTCTTGGAGCTTGTTTTCGTTCCCAGACATGGTGAGCACGTGCTCGCTAACGGAGCTACCCTCTTCCATCTTACAGTTAAAGAACTTTTCGGAGGCCTCATAGCTCTCCACGGCCGCGTGAGTCTCAAAAATCAGCCTGGGCTCCTTAATGATCTCGAACGGGTCATGGTGCTCAAAGCGCTTCTAAAGCTCCATTTCTAAACCGTACAGAATGGCACACTGAACTGTGGAGTAATGATTTTTCCGAGTGGCGCAAACATTCTTTACGTCATCGGTGGCATCTTCTGCAGGTGGGTCACCTAGCGGTGCTTCGAGCACATAGGTCAACTCACCAGCCCTGAGGACAATCTTCAGTCCACGGAGCCAGTCCGTGAAGTTGCTTCCATTGTTCTTAAGCTTTTCTTTCTCTAGGAACGCATTGAAATTGATGGAGAGGTTCGCCATAATCTACAACAAATTTGCAAGTAGTTTAGACTAAGTTTATGATAAAATGAGTTCAATTTTAATTCTTAAATTAACTAGGTGAACTCCCACTCAAAACAACATCCCTCACATTGTCTTAGTGATTACATGAACCAAGTCCACTACACTAAGTCCGATCTTCACGAGAGAAGATGTAGTTTCATCGGCGAACAATCTTCATGTTCATCATATCATTTATATGACTCATGCTCTACCTTCCGGTATTCCGTGTTCCGAGACCATGTCTGTACATGCTAGGCTTGTCAAGATTAACCTTAGTTTCCGCATGTGCAAATCTGGCTTGCACCCGTTGTATGCACACGTAGAATCTATCACATCCGATCATCACGAGATGCTTGAAGCAGCGAGTCTTAGCAACGGTGCCAACTAAGGATGAACACTTTATTACTTGATATTTAGTGAGAGGGATTAGCTTATAATGCTACCGTCGCGATCTAAGCAATACAAGATGCATAAAGGATTAACATCACAGGAAATTCATAATTAGTGTGATATGATATGGCACTTTCTTCTTGTGCCTTTGATCTCCATCTCCAAAGCACGGACATGATCTCCATCATCACCAGCATTGTGTCAAGGTCAGTGGCGCCGCTTCATGGTTGTCCATCATCACTAGCAACTATTACAACTACTTGGAATAAAGCTATTACAAGATGAATAGACTCGTAGGTCTTAACAGAATTAAAGACAACCATTAGGCTCCTGCCGGTTGCCATATTACAACAAGGATCATTGCATACATCAAATATAATCACAATCACATGATGGCCATATCACATCACAAACCCCCTGCAAAAACAAGTTAGACGCCTCTAATTTTCTTTGCATGTTTTACATGGTTTGGGGCTTTTGAATAAGAATGGTTCTTACCTACGAAACTAAACCACAACGTTGATACAAGTGCTATCAAGTGCAAAGTGTAAATTGGATCTATACTATGGTGAGAGAGACAGACACCCGCAAAGCCACTTGTGCAAAGCAAGTTACACGTCAAGCATGGATCAAGTCTCATGTGCGATGACATGTAAGGTTAGCCCGAGCCGCTTCATCCCACCATACCGCAAGATGCAAAGTACACAAAGCAAAAGACGGCACGAGCACCAACACCCACAAAACCATTGTGTTCTACTCGTGCAACAGATCTACGCATAGACACGGCTCTAATACCACTGATGGGTTCGTAGCATGGAAAACAAAAAATTTCTACCGCAAGAACGAACAAAACCCAGATCTAATGTAGATAAAAGCCAAGATCTAATCTATTAGACATGTGCAACAAGATAGATCTGTACTAACCCTGTAGATCCGAAAGCCTTGTGCGAGATCGGATCTCGTGGTTGATGTAGACGATCACTTGCCGATCTCAAGATCGAGTAGACGATCCTTCCGGCAGCGCTTCCGATCGGTCCTGCGTCTTGGTCGATGCAGACCTTCCTCTCCCCGTTCCAGCGAGCAATGGAGGTAGTAGATCTCTCCATGGAATCCCAGCAGCACGACGGCGTGGGGGTGGTGGTGGAGTAGAGAATTCTGCAGGGCTTCGCCTAAGCCTGAGCAGAGCGAAGGTGGAGGAGAGAGGCGGCTAGGGCAAGAGTGGAGGGGCAAGGGGGGTGGCGCCTCCACCCCTCTATATATAGAGGGAGGGGTGCGGCCTAGGGTTCCCACCCCTAGGCCAACCTCCTAGGGCCGGCGCACAAGGGGGCTTGGGGGGAGTTTCCTTCCCCCCCCCAAGTTTCCCCTTTTTCTTTCTTGGTTTTCAAGTAAACTCCATAGAAATTTCTAGAACCTTCCGGAACATTCTGAAACCTTCTAGAACCCCCATATAAACACTCCCGGACATTTCCGAACCAAGAAAATGATCTCCATTATATGAATCTTATTCTCTGGACAATTTCGGATCTCCTCGTGATGCCTCAGAGCCAATCCGAGACTCCGAACAACATTCGGTCTCCAACGCACATTCCATATCTACCTAAACAACATCGAACCTTAAGTGTGTCACCCTACGGTTCGTGAATATGCAGGCATGATGGAGACACCTCTCCGATCAATAACCATCAGCAGGATCTGGAGATCCATAATGTCTCCCACATACTCAACGATGACTTCGTGATCGATAGAACCATTAACATACGAAACCAATTCCCTTTGTCACGTGATACTCTACTTATCCGAGGTTTGATCGTCGGTATCTCCATACCTAGTTCTACCTCGTTACTGATAAGTACTCTTTACTCGTTCCATGATATGTCATCCATTGTGACCTAGTCACATGCTTGCAAGCTAACTAGATGACATTCCATCGAGAGGGCCCAGAGCATATCTTTCCATCATATGGATGGACAAATCCCAATCTTGGTCCATGCGCTTCAACACATACTTTCAGAATACCCAATGACACCTTTATGACCACCCAGTTACGAAGCAGTGTTTGATGTCATCAAAGTACCCATCCGGTGATGGTGATTAACATAACCTCATGGTCGAAGGATTAGGTTACTATGTATTTGAAAGCTTGTAGCACTGCGAACTTAATGACTTGATCTTATGCTATACTTACTATGGGTGCGTGTCCATCACATCATTCTCCTAATGATATAACCTTGTTATTAATGACATCCAATGTCCATGATCAGGAAACCATAATATCTATTAATCAACAAGCTAGTTCAACAAGAGGCTTACTAGGGACTCTTTTACGTTTACAAAACACACATGTATTAGTGTTTCCTTATAATACAATTATAGCATGGGATGTAAACATTCATCATAAACATAAAGATATAATAATAACCACTTTTATTATTGCCTCTTGGGCATATCTCCAACATTAGGTTTTGTATGTTTCAACATAGCACCACAGTTTCATGCGTGTGCTAGGGCCACATTCAAGTCCTTGAGGTGTTCCGATGCCACGGAGCGCGGTTTCCTGCGGAACCCTGACCCGCGGGCCTCGGATCATCTACCCCCCTATACTTTCTTCCGACAGGGATAGCCCGGTGTAGCTCTCTCTTGTTTTGTGTGTGTTTAGGTCATAGGATGATGTAAAACCATGTGGGGTCACAAGGGGAGTGACAATATCCTACTCTAGTGCCGGAACAGGGACTTTCCCCTTAGACGAGTCCGGAACCTTCGCTTTTAGGTTACAGCGGATGCCTGCGAAGGGGGACACATGCACCCGGGGACTAGGTTTTGTATGTTTCAACATGGCACCACACTTTCACGCGTGTGCTAGGGCCACATGCAAGTCCTTGAGGTGATCCGATGCCCCGGAGCGTGGTTCCCTGCGGAACCCTGACCCGCGGGCCTCGGATCATCTACCCCCCTAGACTTTCTTCCGACAGGGGTAGCCCGGTGTCGATCTCTCTTGTTTCGTGTTTGTTTAGGTCATAGGACGATGTAAAACCATGTGGGATCACAAGGGGAGTGACAATATCCTACTCTAGTGCCGGAACAGGGACTTCCCCCCTAGACGAGTCCGGAACCTTCGCTTTTAGGTTACAGCGGATGCCTGTGAAGGGGGACGCATGCACCCGGGGACTAGGTTTTGTATGTTTCAACATAGCACCACACTTCCATGCGTGTGCTTGGTCCACATGCAAGTCCTTGAGGTGTTCTGACGCCCCGGAGCACGGTTCCCTGCGGAACCTGACCCGCGGGCCTCAGATCATCTACCCCCTAGACTTTCTTCCGACAGGGGTATCCCGGTGTATCTCTCTCTTGTTTTGTTTTTGTTTAGGTCATAGGATGATGTAAAACCATGTGGGGTCACAAGGGGAGTGACAATATCCTACTCTAGTGCCAGAACAGGGACTTCCCCCTTAGACGAGTCCGGAACCTTCGCTTTTAGGTTACAGCGGATGCCTGCGAAGGGGGACGCATGCACCCGGGGACTAGGTTTTATATGTTTCCACATAGCACCACACTTTCATGCATATGCTAGGGGCACATGCAAGTCCTTGAGGTGATACGATGCCCCGGAGCATGGTTCCCTATGGAACCCTGACCTACGGGCCTCAAATCGTCTATCCTCCTAGACTTTCTCCCGACAGGGGTAACCCGGTGTATCTCTCTCTTGTTTTGTGTTTGTTTAGGTCATAGGATTATGTAAAACCATGTGGGGTCACAAGGGGGGTGACAATATCCTACTCTAGTGCCGGAACGGGACCTTACCCCCTAGACGAGTCCGAAACCTTCGCTTTTTGGTTACAGCGGATGCCTGCGAAGGGGGACGCATGCACTCGAGGACTAGGTTTTGTATGTTTCAACATAGAAACACACTTTAATGTGTCTGCTAGGGCCACATGCAAGTCCTTGAGGTGTTCCAATGCCCCAAAGCGCGGTTCCCTACGGAACCTTGGCCTAGGGGCCTCAGATCGTCTACCCCCTTAGACTTTCTTCCGACAGGGGTAACCCGGTGTATCTCTCTCTTGTTTTGTGTTTGTTTAGGTAATAGGATGATGTAAAACCATGTGGGGTCACAAGGAGAGTGACAATATCCGACTCTAGTGCCGGAACAGGGACTTTCCCCCTTACACGAGTCCAGAACCTTCGCTTTTAGGTTACGGCGGAATCCTGCGATTGGGGACGCATGCACCCGCGGACTATGTTTTGTATGTTTCAACATAGCACCACACTTTCATGCATGTGCTAGGGCCACATGCAAGTCCTTGAGGTGATCCGATGCCCCGAAGCGCGGTTCCCGGAGGAACCCTGACCCGCGGGCCTCGGATCGTCTACCCCCTAGACTTTCTTCCAACAGGGGTATCCCGATGTAGATCTCTCTTGTTTTGTGTTTTTTAGGTCATAGGATGATGTAAAACCATGTGGGGTCACAAGGGGAGTGACAATATCCTACTCTAGTGCTGGAACAGGGACTTCCGCCCTAGACGAGTCCGGAACCTTTACAGCGGATGCCTGCGAAGGGGGACACATGCACCCAGGGACTAGGTTTTGTATGTTTCAACATAGCACCACACTTTCATGCGTGTGCTAGGGCCACATGCAAGTCCTTCAGGTGTTCCGATGCCCCGGAGCACGGTTCCCTATGGAACCCTGACCCGCAGGCCTCGGATCGTCTACCCCCTAGACTTTCTTCCGACACGGGTAGCCCGGTGTAGCTCTCTCTTGTTTTGTGATTGTTTAGGTCATAGGATGATGTAAACCCATGTGGGGTCACAAGGGGAGTGACAATATCCTACTCTAGTGCCGGAACAGGGACTTTCCCCCCTAGACGAGTCCGGAACCTTCGCTTTTAGGTTACAGCGGATGCCTGTGAAGGGGGACGCATGCACCCGGGGACTAGGTTTTGTATGTTTCAACATAGCACCACACTTTCACGCGTGTTCTAGGGCCACATGCAAGTCCTTGAGGTGTTTCGATGCCTCGGAGCATGGTTCCCTACGGAATCCTCACCCGCGGGCCTCAGATCATCTACCCCCCTAGACTTTCTTCCGACAGGGATATCCCGGTGTAGCTCTCTCTTGTTTTGTGTTTTTTTAGGTCATAGGATGATGTAAAACCATGTGGGGTCACAAGGGGAGTGACAATATCCTACTCTAGTGCCGGAACTAGGACTTTTCCCCTTAGACGAGTCTAGAACCTTCGCTTTTAGGTTACAGCGAATGCCTGCGAAGGGGGACGCATGCACCCGGGGACTAGGTTTTGTATGTTTCAACATATCTCCACACTTTCATGCATGTGCTAGGGCCACATGCAAGTCCTTGAGGTGATCCGATGCCCCGGAGCGCGGTTCCCTGCGGAACCCTGACCCGCGGGCCTCGGATCATCTACCCCCTAGACTTTCTTCCGACAGGGGTAGCCCGGTGTCGATCTCTCTTGTTTCGTGTTTGTTTAGGTCATAGGACGATGTAAAACCATGTGGGATCACAAGGGGAGTGACAATATCCTACTCTAGTGCCGGAATAGGGACTTCCCCCCTAGACGAGTCCGGAACCTTCGCTTTTAGGTTACAGCGGATGCTTGTGAAGGGGACGCATGCACCCGGGGACTAGGTTTTGTATGTTTCAACATAGCACCACACTTCCATGCGTGTGCTTGGTCCACATGCAAGTCCTTGAGGTGTTCTGACGCCCCGGAGCACGGTTCCCTGCGGAACCCTGACCCGCGGGCCTCAGATCATCTACCCCCTAGACTTTCTTCCGACAGGGGTATCCCGGTGTATCTCTCTCTTGTTTTGTTTTTGTTTAGGTCATAGGATGATGTAAAACCATGTGGGGTCACAAGGGGAGTGACAATATCCTACTCTAGTGCCAGAACAGGGACTTCCCCCTTAGACGAGTCCGGAACCTTCGCTTTTAGGTTACAGCGGATGCCTGCGAAGGGGGACGCATGCACCCGGGGACTAGGTTTTATATGTTTCCACATAGCACCACACTTTCATGCATATGCTAGGGGCACATGCAAGTCCTTGAGGTGATACGATGCCCCGGAGCACGGTTCCCTATGGAACCCTGACCTACGGGCCTCAAATCGTCTACCCCCCTAGACTTTCTCCCGACAGGGGTAACCCGGTGTATCTCTCTCTTGTTTTGTGTTTGTTTAGGTCATAGGATTATGTAAAACCATGTGGGGTCACAAGGGGGGTGACAATATCCTACTCTAGTGCCGGAACGGGACCTTACCCCTAGACGAGTCCGAAACCTTCGCTTTTTGGTTACAGCGGATGCCTGCGAAGGGGGACGCATGCACTTGAGGATTAGGTTTTGTATGTTTCAACATAGAACCACACTTTAATGTGTCTGCTAGGGCCACATGCAAGTCCTTGAGGTGTTCCAATGCCCCGAAGCGCGGTTCCCTGCGGAACCTTGGCCTAGGGGCCTCAGATCGTCTACCCCCTTAGACTTTCTTCCGACAGGGGTAACCCGGTGTATCTCTCTCTTGTTTTGTGTTTGTTTAGGTAATAGGATGATGTAAAACCATGTGGGGTCACAAGGAGAGTGACAATATCCGACTCTAGTGCCGGAACAGGGACTTTCCCCCTTACACGAGTCCAGAACCTTCGCTTTTAGGTTACGGCGGATGCCTGCGATTGGGGACGCATGCACCCGCGGACTATGTTTTGTATGTTTCAACATAGCACCACACTTTCATGCATGTGCTAGGGCCACATGCAAGTCCTTGAGGTGATCTGATGCCCCGAAGCGCGGTTCCCGGCGGAACCCTGACCCGCGGGCCTCGGATCGTCTACCCCCTAGACTTTCTTCCAACAGGGGTATCCCGGTGTAGATCTCTCTTGTTTTGTGTTTTTTAGGTCATAGGATGATGTAAAACCATGTGGAGTCACAAGGGGAGTGACAATATCCTACTCTAGTGCCGGAACAGGGACTTCCCCCCTAGACGAGTCCGGAACCTTTACAGCGCATGCCTGCGAAGGGGGACACATGCACCCAGGGACTAGGTTTTGTATGTTTCAACATAGCACCACACATTCATGCGTGTGCTAGGGCCACATGCAAGTCCTTCAGGTGTTAGATGCCTGAGCACAGATTCCCTATGGAACCACGACCATGGGCCTCGGATCGTCTACCCCCTAGACTTTCTTCCGACACGGGTAGCCCGGTGTAGCTCTCTCTTGTTTTGTGATTGTTTAGGTCATAGGATGATGTAAACCCATGTGGGGTCACAAGGGGAGTGACAATATCCTACTCTAGTGCCGGAACAGGGACTTTCCCACCTAGACAAGTCCGGAACCTTCGCTTTTAGGTTACAGAGGATGCCTGCGAAGGGGGACGCATGCACCCCGGGACTAGGTTTTGTATGTTTTAACATAGCACCACACTTTCATGCGTGTGCTAGGGCCACAAGTCCTTAAGGTGTTCCGATGCCCCGGAGCGCGATTCCCTGCGGAACCCTGACCCGCGGGCCTCGGATCATCTACCCCCCTAGACTTTCTTCTGACAGGGATAGCCCGATGTAGCTCTCTCTTGTTTTGTGTTTGTTTAGGTTATAGGATGATGTAAAACCATGTGGGGTCACAAGGGGAGTGACAATATCCTATTCTAGTGCCGGAACAGGGACTTCCCCCTTAGACGAGTCCGGAACCTTCGCTTTTACGTTACAACGGATGCCTGCGAAGGGGGACGCATGCACCCAGGGACTAGGTTTTATATGTTTCCACATAGCACCACACTTTCATACATATGCTAGGGGGACATGCAAGTCCTTGAGGTGATACGATACCCCAGAGCACGGTTCCCTATGGAACCCTGACCTACGGGCCTCAAATCGTCTACCCCCCTAGACTTTCTCCCGACAGGGGTAACCCGGTGTATCTCTCTCTTGTTTTGTGTTTGTTTAGGTCATAGGATTATGTAAAACCATGTGGGGTCACAAGGGGGGTGACAATATCCTACTCTAGTGCCGGAACGGGACCTTACCCCCTAGACGAGTCCGAAACCTTCGCTTTTTGGTTACAGCGGATGCCTGCGAAGGGGGGCGCATGCACTCGAGGACTAGGTTTTGTATGTTTCAACATAGAACCACACTTTAATGTGTCTGTTAGGGCCACATGCAAGTCCTTGAGGTGTTCCAATGCCCCGAAGCGCGGTTCCCTGCGGAACGTTGACCTAGGGGCCTCAGATCGTCTACCCCCTTAGACTTTCTTCCGACAGGGGTAACCCGGTGTATCTCTCTCTTGTTTTGTGTTTGTTTAGGTAATAGGATGATGTAAAACCATGTGGGGTCACAAGGAGAGTGACAATATCCGACTCTTGTGCCGGAACAGGGACTTTCCCCCTTACACGAGTCCAGAACCTTCGCTTTTAGGTTACGGCGAATGCCTGCGATTGGGGACGCATGCACCCGCGGACTATGTTTTGTATGTTTCAACATAGCACCACACTTTCATGCATGTGCTAGGGCCACATGCAAGTCCTTGAGGTGATCGCGGTTCCCGGCGAAACCCTGACCCGCGGGCCTCGGATCGTCTACCCCCTAGACTTTCTTCCAACAGGGGTATCCCGGTGTAGATCTCTCTTGTTTTGTGTTTTTAGGTCATAGGATGATGTAAAACCATGTGGGGTCATAAGTGGAGTGACAATATCCTACTCTAGTGCCGGAACAGGGACTTCCCCCCTAGACGAGTCCGGAACCTTTACAGCGGATGCCTGCGAAGGGGGACACATGCACCCAGGGACTAGGTTTTGTATGTTTCAACATAGCACCACACTTTCATGCGTGTGCTAGGGCCACATGCAAGTCCTTCAGGTGTTCCGATGCCCCGGAGCACGGCTCCCTATGGAACCCTTACCCGCGGGCCTCGGATCGTCTACCCCCTAGACTTTCTTCCGACACGGGTAGCCCGGTGTAGCTCTCTCTTGTTTTGTGATTGTTTAGGTCATAGGATGATATAAACCCATGTGGGGTCACAAGGGGAGTGACAATATCCTACTCTAGTGCCGGAACAGGGACTTTCCCCCCTAGACAAGTTCGAAACCTTCGCTTTTAGGTTACAGAGGATGCCTGCGAAGGGGGACGCATGCACCCCGGGACTAGGTTTTGTATGTTTTAACATAGCACCACACTTTCATGCGTGTGCTAGGGCCACAAGTCCTTAAGGTGTTCCGATGCCCCGGAGCGCGATTCCCTGCGGAACCCTGACCCGCGGGCCTCGGATCATCTACCCCCCTAGACTTTCTTCTGACAGGGATAGCCCGATGTAGCTCTCTCTTGTTTTGTGTTTGTTTAGGTTATAGGATGATGTAAAACCATGTGGGGTCACAAGGGGAGTGACAATATCCTATTCTGGTGCCGGAACAGGGACTTCCCCCTTAGACAAGTCCGGAACCTTCGCTTTTACGTTACAACGGATGCCTGCGAAGGGGGACGCATGCACCCGGGGACTAGGTTTTGTATGTTTTAACATAGCACCACAATTTCATGCATGTTCTAGGGCCACATGCAAGTCCTTGAGGTGATCCGATGCCCCGGAGCGCGGTTCTCTCCGTAACCCTGACCTACGGGCCTCGGATCGTCTACCCCCCTAGACTTTCTTCCGATAGGGGTAGCCCAGTGTATCTCTCTCTTGTTTTGTGTTTGTTTAGGTCGTAGGATGATGTAAAACCATGTGGGGTCACAAGGGGAGTGACAATATCCTACTCTAGTGCCGGAACAGGGACTTTCCTCCTAGACGAGTCCGGAACCTTCGCTTTTTGGTTACAGCGGATGCCTGCGAAGGGGGACGCATGCACCCGGGGACTAGGTTTTGTATGTTTCAACATAGAACCACACTTTCATGCGTGTGATAGGGCCACATGCAAGTCCTTGAGGTGTTTCGATGCCCCGGAGCGCGGTTCCTGCGGAACCTTGACCCGGGCGCCTCGGATCGTTTACCCTCTTAGACTTTCTTCCGACATGGGTAACCTGGTGTATCTCTCTTGTTTTGTGTTTGTTTAGTTCATAGGATGATGTAAAACCATGTGGGGTCACAACGGGAGTGACAATATCCTACTCTAGTACCAGAACAGAGACTTTCCCCCTTAGACGAGTCTAGAACCTTCGCTTTTAGGTTACAGCGGATGCCTGCAAAGGGGGACGCATGCACCCGGGGACTAGGTTTTGTATGTTTCAACATAGCACCACACTTTCATGCATGTGCTAGGGCCACATGCAAGTCCTTGAGGTGATCCGATGCCCCGGAGCGTGGTTCCCTGCGGAACACTGACCCGCAGGCCTCAGATAATCTACCCCCCTAGACTTTCTTCCGACAGGGGTAACACGGTGTATCTCTCTCTTGTTTTGTGTTTGTTTAGGTCATAGGATGATGTAAAACCATGTGGGGTCACAAGGGGAGTGACAATATCATACTCTAGTGCCGGAATAGGGACTTCCCCCTAGACGAGTCCGGAACCTTCACTTTTAGGTTACAGCGGATGCCTGCGAAGGGGGACGCATGCACCCGGGGACTAGGTTTTATATGTTTCAACATAGCACCACACTTTCATGCATGTGCTAGGGCCACATGCAAGTCCTTGAGGTGTTCTGATGCCCCGGAGCGCGGTTCCCTGCGGAACCCTGACCCGCGGTCCTCAGATCGTCTACCCCCCTAGACTTTCTTCCGACAGGGGTAGCCCGGTGTAGATCTCTCTTGTTTTGTGTTTGTGTAGGTCATAGGATGATGTAAAACCATGTGGGGTCATAAGGGGAGTGACAATATCCTACTCTAGTGCCGGAACCTTAACCCGCGGGCCTCGGATCGTCTTCCCCTAGACCTGTGGAACCCTTACCCCTAAGTCCGGAACCATGCTTTATACAGATTGTCACAACTAATACTAACAAATATACACTAAAAACTTAAACTAATTTAAAGAATAAATATAGTATTATAATAAATACAATTGAAAGAGAAAGAAGAAAAGGAAAAGGGGTCTTTGTTGTGAGTGTACACATGGCCAAGAAGGCTTTGCCGTGCGCCTTGTATTTGCTCACGACAAAGGGCTATTTGTCGTGCGTATCTTGGCGGTGCACGGTATATAGGTCATTGCCGTGTGTGTTGTATTAGCACACGGCAAAGGGGGTGAGCTCTAACCACTAATACCGTGTGGGCCCACGGCCGCCCCTATCCACTCGCGCCTCACCCAGCTCGCGCGCTCGACCTCATAGAGCCTTCGCCGCCTTGATCACTTTGCCGCCTCGGCTCGTTGTTGTCATTGCCGCCACACCGCCTCCCCTCGTAGCCCGCCCGCCCCGCCACAGCCCCCTCCTCCCTCCTCCCAACCTACCGCCATGGCCCTCCTCCGCCGACCTTGCTAGGGCCATGGTCAAGACGGGAGGAGCCCGACCGGCTGCTCCACGTCCTCCACCGACCGGCACTCGCGGTGAAGGCCCCCTCCTCCACCGAGCGGCGGCGGCTCGGGATGCCCCCTCCTCCACCGAGCGGCAGCAAGGCGCAGGTACTAGCTCCTTTTTTCATTTTTTAGTTAGCATATATTACTAGTATGTTGGATTTATTAGTACTAGTTCTAGATAGTGTTGTAGGTGGATTTAGCAAAATGGATATAGTACATTAGGGTAGCAAAATGGATATAGTGTTGTAGGGTAGTACATTAGGGTAGCAAAATGGATATAGTTCATTAGGGTAGCAAAATGGATATAGTACATTAGGGTAGTACATTAGGTGGATTTAGTACATTAGGGCAGTAAATTAAGTAAATTAATGTAGGTGGATTTAGCAAAATGGGTATATAGGTAGATTTAGCAAAATGGATACACTACATGTGGCATATTTGGATGTATTTGGTACAATGTTAAATGAAAATAGCTAGTGGACACTAAAATATATGTGGCATATTTTAGTACATTTTGGTAAGGGCTCCTCGGCCTGAATAATATATGTGATATATTTTGGTGCAATGTAAAAAAAGAACTAGGGGACAATAAAATGGATATGTGGAAATTTGTGGAAATTTCAATTGATAAACTATTCTTCTTCGTGCAGGATATCTATTGAGTTTGAGGGTGGGGCTGTCGACGGCGTAGGGAATTTTGCGGGAGGGTCGCTAATCTTCTTCACCTCTCGATCACGCTTCGAGGATAAAAATCTGTTCTCTTCTCTTGTACCTAGGGTTATTTTCGTGTCTAGATCACCAAGTCTGTTGCGTTACCTAGGCGTCTCTTGTTGGGTACGTTGGGATGCCGACGTCGTGTCAGGACAGCCGACGGATGCGTAGTTGGGTACGTTGTCCTTGTTCTACTTCGGTCCGCGATAGGATTTCAGCAGCGCCTCCCCATTGTTCTCCGGATGCACATTCCTCTCGGCTTTTTGTCGAGACGTGTATCGGGAGAGCAGCGGGAAGGTGCTACTGAAATTCTATCTCGGATCATTGTAGAGCAGGGAGAACGCACTCAATCAACGGATGGGGTGGTTGGTAGGACCCTCTTTACCTATTAGAGAGATAAGTGTGTGATGGCGTAAAATCTATGTTTGCTAAAATTAACCGAACTAATACCGGATTTATTGAAAGCATTGTATATGTCTGTTTTCATACTGATTAGAGGATGGAGAACCGTGACTAGATGTACGATGGCAGAATCAGTCAGTGGAACTATACTCAAGAATGGGGAGAAAAGACCGAGCAGTTCGTGAACAAGGCTTTTAATATCGCTAGCAGACCCAGAACAATATTTTGCCCTTGTAGAAAGTGCGCTAATGAAAAACCACAGGACAAGGAAACTATGAGTACTCACTTGCTCAAGTTTGGCTTCACACCGTCCTACCAGACTTGGAGTTTCCATGGAGAAAATTTATCCAAACGTGCTAGGATGGAGGTGCGGCAGATTCAGCCTAGGAGAGAATATGATACTGGGTTTGATAAGTGCTTAGAAAACTTGGCTAATGGTAATGTGCCTGAAATCCCTCATGTAGAGGCAGAGACACCTCAGGATGCGGAGACAAGTGAGGAGCCAGAGATAAACACAAAGAAGTACTACAAGGCTTTGTTTGCTTCGCAGAAACCCCTACATGTTAATACAGATGTAACCCAATTAGATGTCATCGCTCGCCTTATGGCTTTCAAGTGCCACAGGAACTTGTGTAGAGATGGGTTTGATGAACTTCTGGCCGTCGTTGGTAGCATTCTGCCAAAAGGGCACCTCTTGCCGCAAAACTTCTACTATTCAACCAAATTGCTCAGTGACCTTAAGATGTCATCTCAGTAGATACACGCTTGTCCAAAGGGATGCATGCTATTCACAAAGGAGCACGCTGACACAAATTATTGCATCCATTGCAAATCCTCTAGGTTCTTTGAGGTTGACCCCAATGGTGATGGTCAGAAGAGGCAGACTGTGGTTGCGCAGAAGATCCTCCAGTATCTTCTAGTCCTACCGAGGATCCAACGGCTCTTCATGAACGAGGATACTGCCCAACAGATGCAGTGGCCCGTAGAAGGGAAAAGATACCTTGACAAGATGATATATTCGTCGGATGGTAGTGCATGGAAGAACTTTGTCATTAAATATCCACTGAAAGCCGGTGACTCGAGGAGCGTAGCAGTTGCGATATCAACCGATGGGTTCAATCCATATGGTATGTCGGCTACAACATACAGTTGTTGGCCAGTGTTCGTTATTCCCCTGAACCTCCCCCTGGCGTCTGCATGAGATCATAGAACATGTTTGTGTTGATGATAATCCCAGGGCCGAAATACTCGGGTAAGAGCATGAACGTGTACCTGGAACCGCTGGTGGATGACTTGCTTCATGCCTGGGAAGGTCGCGGTATCCAAACATACAATGCAACAAAGAAGGAGCACTTCGATATGTATGTCTGGTACCACACATCTCTACATGACCTACCAGCACGTGCTTTGTTCTGTGGGTGGTGTACACATGGGAAGTGGCCTTGCCCTGTGTGCAGGCAGGCTGTGACTTTCTTCTGGCTTGATAAGGGAGGCAAGTATTCCTGCTTTGATGAAGCTCGACAATTCCTTAAGGAGAATCATAAATACAAGAGTGATAAAAAGAGTTTCAAGAAAGACCGTGTTGTCCATGACCCGAAGCCACTTCACAGGACCAGACATGAACTCAAGGCTGAGTTAGAAGCTCTCCAGCCTAGCCCCGATGGGAATGGTTTCTTGGGATATGGGGAGACACACCAATGGACCCACAAACCGTGCTTATGGAAGCTTCCTTAGTCGAGCTCCCGCATAACATTGATATAATGCACACCGAAAAGAATATTAGCGAGGCCCTTTGGAGCACAATCATGAATACTGAGAAGACGAAGGATAACATCAAGGCTCGGATTGATCAAGAAAAATGGTGCGATAGGCCAAAATTGAAGATGCAGCCACCTACTGGTGCCAAAAAAGGTTGGACTAAGACAAAGGCTCCGTTCTGCCCAACAAAGCCCCCCAAAAGAGAGATCTTCCAGTGGATCGTGCAATGCTTGTTTTTCCCTGATGGGTATGCAGCCAACTGGATGAGGGGTGTGAACATGCAAACTTTGTGAGTACAAGGGCTCAAGAGTCATGACTACCATGTATGGCTTGAGCAGATAATGTCGGTGATGATTCGAGGCTATGTCGATGAGGAGACTTGGCGAGTGCTATCGAGGTTGAGCTTTTTCTTCCGCCAGATTTGTGCTAGAGAGTTAGACACCAAAGTGGTTGAGAAGCTACATGACCAGGCACCCGAGTTGCTTTGCGATCTAGAGAGGCTCCTTCCGCCAAGGTTCTTTAATCCGATGCAACATATGATCTTGCACCTCGCGGAGGAGGCTCTAAAGGGGGGGCCTGCGTGGGGCCGTTGGCAGTTTCCGCCTGAGAGAGAAATGAAGAAGCTTCGTGAAAAAACAGGCAATAAATGCAAGATCGAAGCATGCATTGCCGAGGCAGTCCTTAACGAGGAGGTGGCAAACTTCACCACTAAGCACTATGATGCCAACATTCCCACAAAGTACAACCCAGTCCTTTGTTACAATGCCGCCAACACTAAAGATGTACTGAAGCTTAGCATCTTCGTAGGGCTTGGTGGCAAGTCAAGTGGCTCAAATATCTAAACAACGAATATACATGAGCGGGACTTGATCCACTCATATGTCTTGAACACCACGGAGGAAGTGAAGCCGTACATCGAGTAAGTGCTCACCATTTAGTTATTCCTAGACATCCACTCGTATGTTAGTGGCTAACTCTTCCTCTTTACATTGGTATAGACAATTCACTCATAAACATTGGAGGTATACCCACATGAATCCTACCCCAGAAGAATCCAAGGATCTTTTCGATAAGGGCGATGGTTTCAGTTTCATTAGCTGGTTCTGTGGTTTGGTACTATTCTATCCCACTTTGCTTGCACTTCTCACATTCATTGGTCATTTTTCGTTCTAAACTTCTCATGGTAAACTTGTAGGCAAGGATCGACAAAGAGATGAATCCCGAGCTAAGAAAAATTGCCAGGGGCTTTAACCATTCGGTCCGCACGTTCAATGCTTATGATGTGAACGTGTATCGCTTCCATACCCATGAATACACAACAAACTGGCCCAACCAGAAGACAATAAATAGTGGGGTGGTATGTAAAGGTGATGATGGACTCCATTACTATGGAAGAGTCGAGGGTATATACGAGCTGAATTACGGGTTTGACAAAGGGCTAAATCCCGTCATATTTAAATGTCATTGGTTCGACCCACGTCGGGTGAGGATGTGTACATTTTGGCTACCCAGACCTTCCAAGTATACTATCTCCCATACCCGTGCAAGAACCCGACAAAACGTCTACATGGCTGGGATGTTGTGGTGACGGCACCTTCACGCAATAGGCCTCCCCCGCCAAACAAGGATGATTACCGCTGCGTAGAACCCTCAACAAAGGATGCCGAGTTTTATCAGGAAGAAGGGCTCCCTGGTTTTTTCACTGTCGACTTGCCGACCGATGATGACATGGTCGTAGACGATGAACAAGAAGAAGATGCGGGCATGGAGGAAGACAATGCAGAAGATGAAGTTGAGGACGTCCGTGACAAGCAAGACGTGAGTTTGCTGGAGGCGTTCAAAGCAGGCATTGACCTCGATCCAAAGGGACCACCTCCAGGTTTCATTGATGATTATTGGTGCAACGAGCCTGATAGCGATGACGAAACATGTGGTCCAATTACTAATGTCGACATAGGCTTCTGATCTATGTAGTATTAATTGTGAGCCTAGCCTGTTTGTAATAACTCTATGTAATAGTGATTGTCGAGCTGGTTTATTTGTAAGAACTCTGTGCTATGTTTGTCAGAACTCTATGCTATTTGTTTCTTTTACTAATGTTCATCTATTTACATCATTGTTGCTTTCACTAATTTTCATCTATTTACATCTTTGTAGCTTTTACAAATATTCGTTTATTTACATTGCATACTAATAAACTACTCTTTTCATTGTGTTTGCAAGTGATTGAAACATGACAGGAGGAAAGGGCATTCGAAAAAAGCTCAAGAACTTGGCGGACATTGTGACAAATCCGAGTGGTTCGAAAAAAGCTTCAACATCAGTCTCGAGACAGATGATACGTCCATAACGTATCTATAATTTTTGATGGTTTTATGCTAATAATATGCTTTTGACACTCCTTTTTGTATAAAATTTATGATTTATTTGGACTAACCTACTAATTGTTGCAAAAGTGTACAATGTTCTTGTTTTACACTTTGATGTGTAGGAATTACCAAGAATACAAGTTGAAACCTTGTTGGAGTCAAATTGGGATTTTTCCAGAAATCTGTCTCAGAACTCCTTTTGAAGATGGTCACGTTTCGGGCCGAAGACAGCGTCAAACGGAAAACTCTTCAACTACAAAGTTGTTGGAAATTTCACGACAAACATTCTGCAGATAAAATTTAGCTGATTCCGAGTCCATACGGGCATTTTAGGCCCGATTTACTGCAGCCCAAGATGGGGTGACGGGAATCCGAGAAGCTATATAAAGGGAGGAAACCTAATTCGTCCAGGGCATCTCCACCCACGAATTTGCAGCCACCAAATCCATATTTTTGCCTCCCCCATGGATCCCATCTCCATGGGGGAGGGCTCTCAAGAAGCCATGAAGGAAGGGGGCTAAGGGGCGGTGCTCCCCCATGATACTGGCGGCGGGGAAGGAGTCCCCCGCGCTGGCGTCGGCGCCGCCGCCCTCTTCACCATCTTCACCATCTTTACCGCCATCTCCATCACCTAATCCTCGTAGTATGTAGTGGTTCATCCTCCCACACACCTCTGTACCGTCCTATGTAAACATGGTGTTTGATGCTATAAGTTATAATCCTATGATCTATGTCATGTTTGCGTAGTTTCTTTGTTCTTATATTGAATGGTTGAACGTCTTTGGTTCATTAGAGTTGTATGTTGATATGGTACAGTCCTTTGGTGTTCAATATATTTGTGCGCGCATGGATTAAACATCATAGGGTTTGTAGTATGTGTGAGAGGAAGGGGGGAAGTTCTGCCGGAGTGATAGAAACCTGAGGACGCGAACCGGAACGTTGCACGTATGGAAGTAAGAGGACCATTAAACTTAAGGCTATGGTTGGAGAAACCTTAATGCATTGATTAGTCCTTACGGATATTTGCTAACAATCCAATCATATAGTACATGTAATTCCAAGTAGTGAAGCGCATGTATATTTAGCCTCTCCCACATAGAAAACTGCATCGAAGACAATGAACCTGATCTATTCACTATTTAAACTTGGACAAAGCCACCGCAATTACCACAACTATTCCATACTCATGGTTCTATTAGTTTAGTGTATTTTATTGCTGCAGCAACTAGCTTTACTTTCTTGTTATTTATTATCATGCAAAGCTATCTCTATTACTCGTATTGTTGCTCTAGTTTTATTTCCTAGATAATGCAAACGTTTAGTATGCGTAGAGTTGTATTAGTGGTTGATAGAACTTGAGAGAATATTTATCCTACCTTTAGCTGCTCGTTGGGTTCGACACTCTTACTTATCGAAAAGGCTACACACGATCCCCTATACTTGTGGGTTATCAAGACCTTTTCTGGCGCCGTTGCCGAGGAGCAATAGCGTGTGGGTGAATGTTCTTGTGTGCACTTGTTTACTTTATCTCTAAGTAGGTTTTACTTTCAGTTTTAAGTTGTTCTCTATCTTAGTATGGATAGGAAATGCGAATTACAAAAAAATTAGTTATACTTGTTACCTAAAAACGTTTTAAAAAAGGAAAGTGATTAGAAAGATGAGTAATGGTTAAGTGGGGGTCGACCTTGAACACTTGTGTTCATGCCTATGAAGCCAAAACAAATATTTCCATGGAAGCTTTTCAGTTAAAAACTTGTAGGAATGCATGAAGCCTTGAAAATTAAAGATATTTCTGGTATTGATCTTAATGCTTATTCATTCGAAAATACTTAAATCTTGATCCTATGCCTAACTTAAAGGCATTAAAAAAAGTACTTATTGGGAGATAACCCAAAAGTTTTAGTTGAGTCTTGGAAGTTATTGCTTCAGTAATAACCTCTTCTTATCCTTTTTATTTTCTTTTTGTGCTTAGAGTAACCTCTAATGAGAAAGAAGTAATGCTTGGGAAAGTTACTGTCCTGAAACAGATTTTTGTGCTTCGCTGTAAAAATTCGTGTAAAATATCTGTACATCGGTTTGAGCTATAATATTTTGCGCTTCTGCCCCAGGTTGTTATCCAACTTTCGTTAGTTCAACACTTTTCGATTTAAGCAACATAATGTCTTCGAAAAAATTGGTTTCTATCTGCTGGTCTGTTTTGACAGATTTCTGCCATTATTTGCATTTGCTTCTTGTTGATTCCTTTTTGGGTTATCTTTGAGGAATAGAGCTTTTTAAGGGAAGTGCTACAGTAGATTGTGTTTTAATGGAAGTTTTATTGGTGTTGAAACTGGTGTTAAGGAAAGAATGATGAAATGAGATGAAGAATGGACTAAAGCTCAAGCTTGGGGATGCCACCCCGTGTCACCCCAAGAAATATCCAAGAAGTACAAGCATCAAAGCTTGGGGATGCCCAAGGCATCCCCTTCTTCATCAATAAAAATCTCAGGTTCTTCCAAACACTTTATTTTTATTGTTTCATGCATAATTGTGTTGTTCCTGGAGCGTATTCGTTTACGTTTTTGGTTTTCGTTTGCTTGGTTTGCTTATTTTGCTTGAATAAATTGGTTGGACCCCCTCTTTCATACATTAGTTTTCAAATAAGTGTGATTTGGATTGAAAAAGAGTAGGAAAAGTTCATGCTTAAGTGGTAAAAGGAGCTTGTTTTTACGGTAGCCTATGCTTTGTCATGTCATCCTTGATATTGTTTTGGATTTATGCTTAGTGATTTTTGTTGTAGCATGACATGTTATAAACAAGTGAGATTGCTTAATGTGCCTTGAAAGAATCATGCATTGTTTTAGCATATTAAAGCATAGTATTGTGGTATTCTCTTTTGATGCTTTATTTGGGTTGAATTGGCGCATGCTCACACCATGTTATGACTATCCCAAGTCACCATAGCCTTTATGATCCTTTAGTTTTTGACTTGTAATATCACGTTATGCTTTAATTAATGATGTTTTGTCGCTTTGCATGATTATGGCCATTATTGCTCTTTTAGTTGGTCGCTCCCAGTCTTTTGCTAGCCTCCATAACCAAGTATGAGTTCCACTCATGCATCCAACTCCAAATAAACCAAGTTATCCCAAAGAGTCTAACATACCTACCTATTAGCATTTGCTATTCCAAGTATATTCATGCTTTTATCTACCTTCCGAATTAAACTTGTTATGAGAAAACTAGTGATTAAAGCTCTCACGAACTTGATTGCACACTTTACTTTTCTTGCCCCTAATAAACTTGAACCATTGTGTCATCTATGTTGTATATGCTTGCACTTATATGTTGGGGATTAGCAGAACCATGCTGTCATGGGGAACGCTTTCAACATTGTACTTATACATTGTACCTAGTTGATATCATGCTCTTTTGTCTATGGATGTCATCGATGTGAAATGAAAGGGGAGCTTGTAAGTCCATGGAGTTATGTATGTGTGTTAGAGAAACGCCTGGGCCGCCGGTCTAATCCATGCCTAATCATGGTGGAAACCTGCAGCGTAACCATAATGAACAATCTATAAAGCATTCTTCTTATAAAAAAATAGATAGAGATTGAGAAAAAAGAAAAAAAGAGATAAGAAAAGAGGAAAGAGAGAAAAAAGCACCATTTTCCCATGGTAAATAAGAAGATTGCTAAGATGCTCGGTGTATGCTTGCCTTGTCATTTTGATATGGGGATTCTTCCGTATCATCGGGCAAGGGGTACCCCGTTGGCGGTTTTCTACGATACACATGTACTTACTATGACAAGAACTTACCGGTAACTAAACTTGAGTAGCATGAGGAGCGGCCCTCGTATTCAAGGGACATGAGATTTCCAACTTATACTTTGTCAAGCATATACTCCATAGTTTGTTCACTTTAACCTTAATCACTTCAAGATGTTTATGATAGGGGCAATGAGAGCTGAAAGCTAATAAGTACCATAATTTTTGGAAGCTCTTTATGAGACTTGAATCCCTGCTTCCTTCTATGAAGGCCTTTCTTCCACTTTTATATTGAGTCTCCACCTTCTATCTTTATGCACCAATTAAGAGAGCATAGTTGTCATTCTTAGTTCTATGTGCATTGTCCCAAGACTTGTTGATTGCTGCATAACTTTGATATTGCTTGTTTCTAAACTATTTGTATCTAGTCACCCTTATGAACTTTGAAGGTGTCCTTTGCATTTATGTTTTGCTACTCTATGAGGGACAAGCTGAATACCATTCTCATTATGCTTTCTTTATGTGAAACAAACAAACGTCTTGCAAAGCATTGTTATTCATGAATCTTTTGTTTTTGCATTTTAATGTTACAACATAGTTGCTATGTCTTATTGTTAGAACTCTATCTTTCATGATTCATGTTTAGAGTACCTTAATCCCATCTATCAATACTTTTACAATAATGATGATCAAAATTGTGTTGTCTGCATGTCACCTCAAAAATTATATTGTTTTGATCGTTTACCTACTCGAGGACGAGCAGGAACTAAGCTTGGGGATGTTGATACGTCCATAACGTATCTATAATTTTTGATGGTTTTATGCTAATAATATGCTTTTGACACTCCATTTTGTATAAAGTTTATAATTTATTTGGACTAACCTACTAATAGTTACAAAAGTGTACAATGTTCTTGTTTTACACTTTGATGTGTAGGAATTACCAAGAATACAAGTGGAAACCTTGTTGGAGTCAAATTGGGATTTTTCCAGAAATCTGTCTCAGAACTCTTTTTGAAGATGGTCACGTTTCTGGTCGAAGACAGTATCAAACGGAAAACTCTTCAACTACAAAATTGTTGGAAATTTCGTGACAAACTTTCTGGACATAAAATTTAGCTGATTCCGAGTGCGGACGGGCCTTTTAGGCCCGATTTACTGCAGCCCAAGATGGGGTGACGTGAATCCGAGAAGCTATATAAAGGGAGGAAACCTAATTTGTCCAGGACATCTCCACCCACGAATTTGCAGCCACCAAAACCACGTTTTTGCCTCTCCCATGGATCCCATCGCCATGGGGGAGGGCTCCCAAGAAGCCATGAAGGAAGGGGGATAAGGGGCGGTGCTCCCCCATGATACCGGCGGCGGGGAAGGAGTCCCCGCGCCACCGCCGGCGCCGCCGCCGCCCTCTTCACCATCTTCACCGCCATCTCCATCACCTAATCCTCCTAGTATGTAGTGGTTCATCCTCCCACACACCTCTGTACCGTTCTACGTAAACATGGTGTTTGATGCTATAAGTTATAATCCTATGATCTATGTCATGTTTGCGTAGTTTCTTTGTTCTTAGATTGAATGGTTGAACGCCTTTGGTTTATTAGAGTTGTATGTTGATATGGTATAGTACTTTGGTGTCCATTATATTTGTGCGCGTATGGATTAAACATCATAGGGTTTGTAGTATGTGTAACCGGAAGGGGGGAAGTTCTACAGGAATGATAGAAACCTGAGGACGCGAACCGGAACGTTGCACGTATGGAAGTAAGAGGACCATTAAACTTAAGGCTATGGTTGGGAAAACCTTAATGCATTGATTAGTACTTACGGATGTTTTCTAACAATCTAATCATATAGTACATGTAATTCCAAGTAGTGAAGCGTATGTATATTTAGCCTCTCCCACATAGAAAATTGCATCGAAGATAATAAACCCGATCTATTCGCTATTTAAACTTGGACAAAGCCACCACAATTACCACAACTATTCCACACTCATGGTTCTGTTAGTTTAGTGTATTTTATTCCTGCAGCAACTAGCTTTACTTTCTTGATATTTATTATCATGCAAAGCTATCTCTATTACTCGTATTATTGCTCTAGTTTTATTTCCTAGATAATGCAAACGTTTAGTATGCGTAGAGTTCTATCAGTGGTTGATAGACCTTGAGAAAATATTTATCCTACCTTTAGCTCCTCGTTGGGTTCGACACTCTTACTTATCGAAAAGGCTACACACGATCCCCTATACTTGTGGGTTATCAACAACGTGATAGTCCTCCACCATGCCCTCCTTAGCGGCATGGGAGGCGTGTGAGGCAGGATCCTAGCCCCCCCCCCAGCCGAGGATGAGGAGGATGCTGATGACGCTGAGGTGGAGCAGGAGGGTGAGGAGCACGAGGAGCAGATGGGGAGGACGGGCAGGGGAGGACTTGGAGGACCACTCGGAAGATGAGGGGCTAGGGGGTCTACCGTTTGAGGCTGACGACAACCTAGTTTGGAAACCTCCAGTGGAGGAGGAGTACGTGCCACCCTCCTAAAATTTTAAGCCACGTGCAAGAAGCCGTATAAGCGTGGGATAACGAGACTCCCAAGGATAAAAACGTGGCCCTATAGCAATGTTGTTCTCGTGCCTGTTGGAAAGAGGTAAATGCTGATTTTGGCTTTTCATTATCGAAATTTTATCACTGTCGAAATTTTTATCACATACATACTAATTTTTGCTTTTCATTCTGCAGTTTGTTCACGTATGAGGATCCTAATCAAAAGGGTGGACGTTGCTACGCGAACATCCTTGGAGGCCTTCTTAGGAGCAGATTCCCTGGGCTTGTCGATCTCCCTAGTGGTGACGTCGACGTAGCTTGGACTTGGAAGCACTACAGCTATGCTCCGGATCTGGACACTGATTGCGACAACATGCAGGAGGCGATTGTAGAACTTTTCTGGGTATGTGAGTTTTAACTTCTCAGCATTCTAACACTCCAAGGTTGACACTAGTTGCACTAATGGTTTTGGTTCCTTGTTTACCTATGTGCATGGTTTTAGCAATACTACACGAAGGCTGCTGGTCATGAAAGGCAGTGCGATGCGGTCCTACACGAAATGTGCAAGAGGAGGGTGACCGTCATGCACTACGAGGCACGTGTTTAGTGTGTCCGCGACTGGCATGCCGACCGCCATATTTGGATGACTAAGGATGAGGCTCGGCAAACGCTCATTGCACCATGGCAGTACCTATAGGTAGTTGCATTTCTGTGTTATTAATTTCTTGACCGCCATGTAGTTTTTGTTGTACTAATGGGTGTACCTTGTGAATGTAGAACCATCCTCAGTATGTCGGTAGTGATAGGCACTGCTTTCTGGCGATGGTAATGTGGTGGACGTCCCCCCAGTACCTCAAGAAGCACGAGGAGGCAAAGAAGAGGCGGGACGAGATGGGAGGTGGATCACATATCCAAGGCATAATCCCCCTCGCCCTTCACATCCAAAGAGAGGTGAGCAAATGTTTCCTTCATTCTTTGCTTTCACGTGATTGTTTACTCTGCAAGGGTGTCCTCCTTCACTTAATTACATGTTCTCTTTCGTAGGAAACTGCAATAGGCGTGAAGCCAAGCTTATTTTGCCTCTACCAAAAGTTGAAGACCAGGAAGAAGCCGCATCCTAAGACGGGGTCCATGTGGGTCAACGATATGTCCGAGGTCAAGTGTGCAACATACATCACGGGGTACAAGCAGAAGCACGGCGAGAACTCCGGTCCACTCACCGAGGAGTTTGACCCCGAGGTGGAGGTGCTAGCGGGACAAGGCCTGAAGCATGGCCGCCTATGGATTGGTGACGGGTCCGTCGACCCAATGACCGTTCCATCTCTACGCCAGGCACATAGTGGTTGTAAGAGTGGTGGGCCTCAGGTGCAGACCCGCCCATGGGCTTCGGATATAGCTATCGATCGCTTACAGGTATGTTCTTTCTCGGTCCTCTACGCTTAATTACATGTTTTCCATTGCAACGTTAATGACATATCGCGACGACATAATGTAGGCGGAGATGGAAGCAAGGGAACAGAGAATCTGAGAGGAGTCCCAACAGCGACAGGCACAACTGGAGCAGCAGCTTAAGGAGCACCAGCACCAGCAGGCGCAGATGCAGCAGCAGCAGATGATGAGCTGGTTTGTGAACCAGCAACTTCTGACTGCTGCACCGAGGAGTATTCCTACTCCTCCTTTCGCCTTCTCATGGGTAAGTGGTTAACTTAATATCTCCATCTTATCTTCTCTTGTCTTATTGTTTAATGTTCACAATATATTCCCCATGTTGTAGTTGCCCGGGTACTTACCAGGTGGGTCGACGAGTGGATCGAACGTGCCGTCCTTCCAAGAACCGCTCGGTCAGAGCCCGATGACTCCTCATACCCCCGCCAATCCGAACATCATCCGGAGCCTGACACAGTTTCCAGGTGAGTTCTCCTAAAAACATGTCACTTGTAGAATTTCAACTTGAAAATGCAAAATTGAAGCCATGCCACTTGTAGAAAATATAGCAATCTCATGATTTTTCTTTTGACCGTGTATAGGAGAAGGACACAGAGGAGACGGAGAAGGACACGGAGGAGACCGATATCACGGAGGAGACCGAGAAGGACATGGTTAGCTACCATCAAGGTTAGTTCTCCTTTCGCCTTCTCGTTTGATCATGATCCTTGTTCCTTGAATTTACTCGACTTGTCATAATTTAGAGCATGTATCCTAAACTTGTACAATTTTATATTATACATCTTCATATCTAGTGTGGCTTGTAAATCTTATGTAGGAGGAATCACTCCGGAGGTTGATCTTCACCGTTTGTGGCCTACATGTTGACTATATGTTCCTATGGAGTGGTTGGAGCTACATGATCTTGTAAGGTAGGTTGGTGAACTTGTAATATTGCTATATCAACTTGTGAACTCTATGTGAACATGTGGAGCTATGGATGGTGTGTTTGATCTATTTGTGGTGTGTTTGATGTATTTGTGCAAAACTTTGGTTATATGTATATATATATGCTGTTGTGGTGCCACAAATGTTGGCCTTATATATATATTTGTGTTTGAAATCTGCAAATACAGGGAATGTAGCGAAAAGAAACAAAAAAATGCAATAGTGCCTTTGCCGTGTGTATGCACACGGCAAAGTGACCAAATGTCCTTTGCCGTGCGCATACACACGGCAAAGGCCGCCACGTGGCGCGAGCCTGTAGCTCCTGGCACGGCTGGGTGGTGGCTCCAGGCGTTTTGCCGTGTGTTCCTTGGATAAGCACACGACAAAGACAGCGCACGACATCATTTAGGACGCACGGCAACGAAAAGCTCACGGCAGAGCCTCATGCGCACGGCAAAGCGATGCGCACGGCAAAGCAGCTTTGCCGTGTGTTTCTGGCAGATGCACACAGCAAACGGTGGCCCACGGCACAGCTCTATGCGCACGGCAAAGGGTGACTCGCTCACGGCAACGTTATCCCCCACGGCAACGCGGTGCTCACGACAAAGGCTACTGACGCCGTCCCCTCCTCGTTTCCTACTTTTCGTTGCCGCGTTTCAAGCTTTATTCACGGCAAAGGACACTGCCGTGCGTGCTGGCCGAAGCTCACGGCAAAGCGACTTTGGCGTGGCTTGCGTTGCCGTGCAGGCGGGCTGCCTCACGGCAATGGCTGTGCCGTGTGTTGCGATGAATTCTGGTAGTGCCGGTCATAGACCTCGACATTTCACTCCCATATGTTGCTAGAAGGTCGTCCGCAGGAACGAGTCTAATTCCGAGGGGCTTTGTCGAGGGAGCAAATACAATTTTGGTGAGCAAGGACGAAGTTGGATTATTGTTTACAGTGGAGCTGCAGTCCAAGCGAGCAAAGAAGGTGTGCAAGGATCGCTGCAGCCTCTACCCTTGGTTCCAATTGTCAGCTCCTACACTTTAGGTTCCAAACTGGAGGAGCAGCATGACCCGCGGTCTCCAGACTGTAGCGATGAAGAGGATGGTGAGGCCTCGGAGGAGGCGAACGCACTAAGGCAGGCTGAGTTGCTTTTCTATAAGGGGTCCATGGCCCTCGAGAAGGGCGACTTTGCTGGTGCAGTTGATAGCCTCGGCCACGCCCTGAAGCTCAGGTTAGGATTCTACTCCCAGAGGCCATTCTCTACTCCTAGTCACGCTGAAGCATGCATGCGGATGTATTGTCGGAAAATCATCCGATTATTTCAGTGCTCTTGTGGACTTCCTATCGTTTTCACGTGCCCTTAATTGCTTCACTCTTGTAATTTGGGAGATGAACTTGGTAGGTTTCCGATGTTATCCGCACTGAAAGGTGGTTACCAAGTGGTTGTTTATGTTTCTTGTGTTCAGCGGTGAGTGTGATTGTATTTGTTTGGGGTACGGGGATTAGGGAGTGCTATTTGATAGCTATACTTTGGAGTGGTGATTATTGAATGCGCGGAAACGATAACCCTTTGGGGTCTCGTGTTACGTGTTTATATAGGGTAGAAAGAGCTTTTACCGTGACATATACATGTAGAAATATATCGTATAGGAGCGATGTACTACACCATATCCATACGTGTACAACTTGTCTAACAGCCCCCCTTAATCTAAACTTCTCTGAAAATTTAGATTACGTCTAAACTCATGTAAATTTACAACTGGAAGCGCTTTGGTAAAGCCATCAGCTATTTGATCTTTGCTTGATATAAACCTGATCTCTAACTGTTTATTAGCCACTCGTTCACGGACAAAGTGAAAATCAATCTCAATATGTTTTGTGCGAGCATGGAACACTGAATTTGCAGATAAATAGGTAACACCTAGATTGTCACATCAAAGACATGGTCTTTCCTGTAACTGAACACCAAGCTCTCTGAGAAAGGCTTCAATCCAAATGAGCTCAGTAGTAGCATTGGCAAGAGCCTTATATTCAGCTTCAGTACTTGATCTAGAGACAGTGGGCTATTTGTGAGAGCTCCATGATACCAAATTTGGTTCAACAAATATAGCAAAACCTCATGTGGAACGTCTGTCATCTAGGCAGCCAGCCCAATCTGCATCTGAAAAAGCACTCAACAAAGTAGAGGTAGACTTTTGAAAAGAATACCGAGATTGATAGTATCAGCAACATATCGTAATATCCTTTTTACTGCAGTCCAATGAGTGGTGGTAGGAGCATGGAGATATTGGCAGACCTTGTTGACCGAGAATGACAAATCTGGACGAGTCAAGGTAAGATACTGTAGTGGTCCAACAATACTGCGATAGCGTGTGCTGTCTTCTGTACCAAGTGGTTCTCCCCCGGTCAGAGACAGCTTGTCAACCGAGGACAAAGGTGTGGGTGTAGACTTGCAACCATTCATACCGACTTTTGCAAGAAGATCAGATGCATATTTTTCTTGAGTCAAAATAATACCATTGGGATGTTTCTTTACCTCAATACCAAGGAAGAAGTGTAAATCCCCGAGATCTTTGATGGCAAAAGGGACGTTGAGATCCTTGAGCAATGCCAAAATAGCTGTATCTGAGGAGCTGGTAACAATGATATCATCAACATATATGAGAACATACATAACAATACCAGACTTGTCGTAGAGAAACAAAGATGTATCAGCTTGTGAGGAAATGAAACCAAGAGAACCATGCATGGGAGCTTGTTTGAGACCATATAAAGCTTTGTCGAGTTTGCAGAAGTGATGGGTGCATTGGGATCTTCAAAACCTGGTGGTTATCACATATAGACTTCCTGTTCTAGAACACCATGTAAGAACGCGTTCTTGACATCTAGCTGCCGAAGACTCCAGCCTCGAGAAACAGAAACTGCAAGAACTGTACGAATAGTAGCAGCCTTTACTACTGGACTGAATGTATCCTCATAGTCAATACCATACCGTTGTTTGAAGCCTTTTGTAACAAGACGAGCTTTGAACCTGTCAATTGTACCATCAACTTGTTTCTTGATTCGATAAACCCACTTGCAGTCAATCAGGTTTTTACTGGAACTAGGAGGAACAAGATGCCATGTCCAGTTTTGTTGAAGAGCCGTGTATTCCTCTTCCATGGCACTACGCCATTGAGGATGATCAAGTGCCTTAGAAAGAGTTCATGGTTCACCTGTGGAGGCAAGAAGACCATATTGTATAGTACCATCAGTATGAATTTTTGGTTGTCATATACCTTGCTGTAGACGAGTGCGAACAGTGGGCAGAGGAGGTGTTGCAGCTGGCGTGGTCGGAGGAGAGCCGACAAGAGTTGTCGGTGTGGATGCTGATCCCGAGGAGGATTCAGGGGAAGAATCCTCGTTAGCCTCGTGCGCCGCGCCGACGCGGTCCAGGGAGCAGGTGGGCTCCAGCGAGCGGGGCTCCACCTGGGGCATGACACGTGGTGGCGCAGGAGGGGAGGCGGGCGTCGATGGGCGGGAGTCCACCGAGGCGCCGACGCGTGGCGACGTGGTAGTGGATGTAGGCGGCAACGGCGCGCCGTGCGATGTAGGAGACAAGGGCGCACGATCCGAGACTGATGGAGGATCAGTGTTGGATGGCGTGCCGCTATCATTATTAGAATGTTCTTCAGCTTGGTCATTGAAAATTGTTGCATCATCATTGTGCGAGGAATCTGCGCCACTTGACTCAGAATTCAGAGAAGCAGCCGGTGATGTTTCCTGCTCATTGTTAGTCACAATTGGTATAATAGGCAAAGGCATGCGATCATTAGTTTGTCCATCCCCAATAGTAGATGTGTCAGGAGGTGTATCATGTGGTAGTAAAAGAATATCATGGCGAAGGTGACGACCTGTATTAGGACGTAGGTCGGTAAAGGGAAAACATGCTCATCAAAGACAACATCACGGGAGACATAAACACGACCAGTAGACACATCAAGACATTTGACTCCTTTGTGAACGAGACAATATCCAAGAAACACGCATCGAGTCGATCGAAAAGCAAGTTTACGTTTGTTGTATGCTCAAAGGTTTGGCCAACGGGCACAACCAAAAATGCGAAGGGATTCATAATTCGGTTTAGTATGCATGAGACATTCTATTGGAGTATGAAAATTGATGACTTTGCTTGGGAGAAGATTTATGAGAATGGTGGCTGTAAGAAAAGCTTTATCCCAAAATTTTAGAGGCATAGACGCATTTGCAAGAAGAGACAAGCCAACCTCAACAATGTGACGATATTTTATTTCAGCGGAGCCATTTTGTTGATGAGCATGGGGATAAGACACATGATGAGTTATCCCAACTTTTTGAAAAAAGCTATTGAGTTTTTCATATTCACCACCCCAGTCAGTTTGCATGATTTTGATCTTTCTTTCAAACTTGCGTTCAACAAATTGCTAGAAATTAAGAAAGACTTGATACACTTCAGATCGTTTCTTGAGCAAATATATCCAAGTTAATTTACTAAAATCATCGATAAAGCTTACATAGTATGCATGTTTGCCCACAGAAAGAGGAGCAGGACCCCAAACATGAGAGAAAATTTGTTCTAGAGGAGCAGTAGAAACACTAGTAGAAACTGGATAGGGTAACTGATGACTCTTTGCTAACTAACAAGCATCACAAACATATGGATTTATTTCTGGCGAATACGAGAGTTCATTTTTTCTAATTATTTGCTGCACCACAAAGAAGGAGGGGTGGCCTAGACGACGATGCCATGTGGAGGATGAGTGCTTTATGGTGATGAATGCTTCCTTGCGTGACCCACTGGAAGTAGGAATGAGAGGATAAAGACCATCATGGCACAGACCCTTAAACAGAACCTCCATGGTTGCCTGATCCTTAATCAAAAAGAAGAAGGGGTGAAACTCAAGAAAAACGCCGTTGTCAAGGGTGAGTTTATGAACGGATAGTAAGTTTTTGGATGCACTAGGTACATGTAATATGTTGTTTAGATGAAAGGAACTATGTGGGGTATGCAAAACTGAATGACCAACATGGGAGATTTGCATACCATGACCATTTGCCATGTGGACGTGATCGTGACCAGTGTACTTCTCATAGACGGAGAGTTTGCTCAGTTCACTAGCAACATGATTGGTAGCACCAGTGTCAGGGTACCAATTTGTGCCGACTCCATAGGAGGCAACATGCACAGCCTTGTCCTTGCGATCTCTATCATCATCAGAATCTTCCTTGTCCTTGTCCTGGTACCTCCACCAGCAATCACTCACGGGGTGCCCATGAATCTTGCAGATTTGGAAGTGAATATCCACAAATCGTGTCAGAGCACGATCGCGGCGGCGGCCGCCGTCGCGCTTGCCACCATCACGGCGGACGCTGTCATCACGCCGACGGTAGTCGTCGTGGCACACATCATCCCGGCGGTGCACGTAGCCGCCATCGTCACGGCGATCATCACCGCGTGGATGAGGTGCCCGGTCATCGTCGCGGCGGTAGCCGCGGTTGTCATCGTGGCGGTAGCCGCGGTCATCGTCACGGCGGTTGCTGCGATCATAATCGCGTCGGGGAAGCCGGTCATCGCGGGGTCGAGGTGGCGGTTGACGGCGCGGAGGGTTGACAGAAGATGTGAAGGAATCACCAGTGTCCTGTAACATAGTTTGACGAAGACCATGAGCAGAAATTTGATCATAGAGATCATGAAGAGTTGTGTTTGGGTTTCCATTGACAGTGGTGACGACGTCGTTGTAGGAGCCGTCGAGTCCGTTCAGAACGTAGCTAATCAGCTAACTCTCATCGAGAGTTTTGCCGAGAGCCACCAGTTCAGAGGCGAACCCCTTCATCTTGGCGAAGTATTGCGTGGTGGTGAGGGAGTGCTTCTTGGTGTTGTTGAGGGAACCGCGGATGGCATTGATCTTGGACAGATACTGAGTCGAGAACATGCGGTTGATAGCTGCCCAGACAGCCGCAGACGTCTCGAGGCCGAACACATGGGGCAGCAACTCTGGCGACAGGGAGTTCAGCAGATAGCCGAGGACTGCATGGTCGCGCGCCACCCAGGCGGCATAGGCGATGTTTACGACCGTGGATTTCTTCTAGGCTTCATCGACCACCTCCATGACCTGAGGAGGCGCCGCATCAGTGCCATCCAGGAGCCCGAGGGCGAGGGTGCCACGGATAGGAGGAAGGACTAGCGTCTTCCAGAACAGGAAGTTCGAGCGGGTGAGTTTCGTCATCGGTGGAGCACCCAGAGCGCTGCCGATGGGAACCATCGAGGCATCAACGGATGAGGAGGTGATGACGGTGGTGAGAGCCATCGTCGAGGTGATGTAGCGGTGGCCATAGACGAGCTAGGGCAGCGACGATGTAGTGATCCGGCGGCAGGATAGTTCTGCGCCGGGAGGTTTTGTGGCGGCGGCCGAAGGCGAGCTAGGGCGGCGGTGATTTTGATGTAGGTCGTAGCGGCGGCCGAAGACAGACTAGGGCGGCGGCGATTTTTGTTGTGGTTGTTGTCGTGGCGGCGGCCGAAGTGAAGAACTAGGGCGGCGGCGTGGTTGTATTTGTTGTGGTGGCGGCGGCCGAAGGCGAGCTAGGGCGGCGGCGATGTGTTTTTGTAGTGGCGGCGGCGGCCAGATGGTTTGGCAGCGGTGGCGGCGGGTGTAGATGGTTTCGGCGGCTAGGGTTGGAAGAGAGTTGGCTCTGATACCATATTGAATGGGCGGAAACGATAACCCTTTGGGGTCTCGTGTTACGTGTTTATATAGGGTAGAAAGAGCCTCTACCGTGGCATATACATGTAGAAATACATCGTATAGGAGTGGTGTACTACACCATATCGATACGTGTACAACTTGTCTAACAGTGATATGTCCATCATTTTTTTTGACGTGGAGATATGTCCATCATTTGTTATGATGTTTGAAGTGCAAGGAGTGAGTCAGTTTGAAATGCAATTATGAAAAGGGTTGGTGTTATCCTATTCAGTAAATATGTATATGCCCCTGAAGTACCGACTTGTTGTGAATATTTCATCGCGGTGTGGTTTATTCATATGCAATGTCACATTTGCTTCATAATCTGTGATGTTAGAATATGTATATCAGTTGTATATGTGTAGCTTAGGTTCATTATATAGAGTAAGTCCATGTGGCCCATGTATTGTAGATATATGCCTCTGAATTAAGAAATAGAAAATGTGTTGGATAATTGACATGGTATCAGAGCAAGGTCTGGTCGTGACCTAGCTCCTGGCTGCCACCGTCGCCAAGTCGCCGGCAGCCGATCCCGTCGTCTCCGCACGAGTCCAGGTCGGACTTGTACCATCTCTCGTCGCGCTGCTCGCTAAGTTCAGGTCGGATTTGGTGTCGACGCCGCCATCTTCCGTCGCTCCGACCACACGAGTCCAGATCGGACTTGTGTCCTGCTGTGCCTCTACTTCTTGCTATTGTAGGAGCCTGTTTGCTGCTGGATTTGGTCTTTTCTGTTGGCCAGCAACAAGCTACTGCAAAGTAGGCTGCTCTGCTTGATCCATCAGCTGTGAGTCTTTGTTCTGCTATCTGCTGCTGCTGTAGCCTATTCTGCCCGTTTGCTAAGCTTTTTAGCTGTTTTAACCACTGTATTTTAGCATGTTCTGCTCCAAAACTGCTGCCAGAAGTGCTTGCTTGCTACAATGGCCAAGGATGGGTCTATTTTCTCTAGTGACATCAAGCTTGATGGCTCAAATTACAGAGAGTGGGCATTCTCGGTCAGAACTATTGTGAGGGCTGCTGGTTATGCTGAGCATTTGACTGAAGATCCTCCGGGTGTGAAGGAGGATGAGGCCACAAGGAAGGCTTGGGGAAAAATAGATGCTAAAGTCATGGGTGATTTAATTCTTAATGTTACTCCTTCACTGGGTATGAGTCTTGAGAATCATTCAACTGCAAAAGAAATATGAAAGTATTTGGAGCAGCGGTATCTTCAGCCAAGTGGGGCACTTCGTTATTCTTTGCTGCGGAATTTGCAAAATCTGCAGCAACAAAGATGTTCATAGAGGAGTATCATGCAGCTTTCACTCGCATCAGTAGTCAGCTTATGTCTATGATTCCAAAGAGTCGATCTGGGTGTGAGGCTTGTGTGGCCAAGGAAAATGTGAAGCTGAGTTTTTCATGTTTCAGTTTGTGATGAGGCTCAGGCAGGAATTTGAGAACAATCGCACTCAACTACTTGGTCATACTACTGCACCACCTTCTTTGGATGAAGCACTTTCTAGTTTGATTGCTGAGGAGACATGTCTTTGCTCTCTTTCCTCATCAGCTGCTCCTATTACTCATACTAGTGTTCTTGCTTCCCCTCGTGGTCCTTTCAGAGGTTCTTCTTCAGGAAAATTCTGCTCTCACTGCAATAAGTCTAGGCACACAATTGATAGCTGTTTTGTCCTTCACCTAGAGTTGTTGGCTGAGTATCAAAGGAAGTTCCCTGTTCAACAGTATCAGCGTCACCCATCTACTAGGAAGTCTTCAGCTATTGTGACCGGTGAATCACAACAGCCAGGAATGATTGCCTCTGTGTCTGCTGCTTCTCAGCCTGCTTCTCGTGTCACTTAGCCTTGGGTTCTTGATTCGGGAGCCTCTTTTCACGTTACCTCTGATCGTTCGCAGCTCGTCTCATGTCAGCCAGTAAAGGATGGTGCCTCTGTTCATACAGCTGATGGTACACCTTGTTCTGTCACTCATCAGGGTTTTCTTTGCACATCTGATTCTTCAGTCCCCAACATTTCTTTTTTCCCAGAATTTTCCATGAGTCTCATGTCAGTTGGTCAAATTGCTGATATGAACTAATTTGTTGGTTTTGACAAAACCTCTTGTTATGTGCAGGATCTTTAGAGCAAGAGGATCATTGGAACTGGCCGTCGCCGTAGAGGATCCACGTCCCTCTACGAACTTGACACTCTACACCTTTCTTTAGCTTCCGCATCATCTGCTTCCTCTACCTCCTTATCGAGACCCACTTCATCGTTTTCTTTTGCCCAGTGGCATCATCATTTAGGTCATCTATGTGGCTCTCATCTATCTAGTCTTATTGGACAAGGTGCTTTGGGTTGTGTTCATGTGGATGCTGGTTTCCATTGTGAGGGTTGTAAGCTAGGGAAACAGATACAACTTCCATATCCTTCCAGCACCACTTGTCCTAGTCGTCCCTTTGATTTAGTGCACTCTGATGTATGGGGTCCCTCCCCTTTTGTCTCAAAGGGTGGTCACAAACATTATGTCATATTTGTTGATGACCACTCTCTCTACACTTGGATTTATTTTACGAAAAATCGTTCGGAGTAGAATTCTATATATCAGGCCTTTACTCGAATGGTTCATACTCAATTTTCTAGTGCTATTCGTGTTTTTCTCTCTAACTCAGGGGGGGATATCTATCTGCAACTTTTCGTGATTTTCTTTCTTTAGAAGGTACTCTTCCTCAGCTTTCTTGCCCCGGTGCTCATGCTCAAAATGGAGTTGCTGAGCGTAAACATTGCCATATTATTGAGACAGCTCATACTCTTATGATTTCCTCCTTTGTTCCTACTCATTTCTGGGGTGAAGCCATTTCCACAGCTGTGTATCTCATAAATATACAACCTTCTTCTCGCCTTCATGGCAAGTGTTCTGGTGAGGTTTTGTTTGGTAATCCTCCCACATATGATCATCTTCGTGTTTTTGGTTGTACATGCTATGTTCTTCTAGCACCTCGTGAACGTACCAAATTGACTCCTAAGTCTGTTCAATGTGTTTTTCTCGGATATAGTCCTGAGCATAAAGGTTATCGTTGCTATGATCCTTTCACTCGCCACATTCGCTTCTCTCGTGATGTTACCTTTAATGAAAATCAACCATATTTTTACTCTGACTCCACTAAGTCATCCTCTTCCATGTCTTTAGAGTCCACATCTTTTCTTTCTCTTCCACCTATCTTCTCTTTAGATGAGCCAGTCTCCGATCAAACACCATCTTCCTCGCCACCAGATTCACCTTCCTCACCAGCTCCATAGTCTGCTCCTTCCTCACCACCATCTCCAACAACTCTACCATCTTTTCCTTTATATTATAGTCGTCGTCCTAGAATTTCATCTGATGACCAATCGTCCATTCCTTTGTCCTCTGTTCCTCCGGCCAGTACTGCTGATCCTTGTGCTCATGAATCCTCTTAAACAAACAGGTATACTCTTCGTGATCGCTCTTCCCTTGAGCTTCCAAGTAGATATAGAAATAATTTCTGTGCAGGGGCATCTTGTGAGCCTAGTACTGATAGGTCCATTTTGCATCACTATTCTATATCATAATTCACTGTTATTCATTGATATATTTCATATTAAGAGATGATACTTATGTTATTTCATCTGTTTTTGCATGGTTGATGAATTTTGGAGCATGGACCGCTGGAGTCAGGATTCTGATGGAAAAGGTGCTGTTTGGAGGCAAAATTCGTGAAGATCAGAAAATACGGGAAAATAGACGGAAAATCCTATTTTTCCAGAAGACGAAGGAAGCCAGAAGGAGGAGTGGAGATGGGCCACAGGGGGCCCACACCACCCCCTAGCGCGGGCCAGCCTAGGCCACGCCACCAGGTGGTGTGGCCGCCCTGGCCTACCTCTGGCTCTCCCCTCTAGCGTACATAATCCTCCCGAAACCCTAATACTCGGGGAGCAACCACAGAAAGATTCCACCGGCTCTATGGGGTGGAAAAGACCGAGAGAGAAAGATCTCTCCGGCAGACAGATTTCTGCCAGGGGAATTCCTTCCCGGAGAGGGGAGATCGTCGCCATCAACACCACCATCAAGCTAGACTTCATCGGGATCATCATCATCTTCATCACCACCATCATCACCATCAGCACCCTCATCATCATCTCCATATTGCTGTAACAATTGGGTTGAATCTTGCATAGTTCTTAGGGGAAACTTTCCCGGTGTTGATTACTCTTCGTAGTTGATGCTATTGAGTGAACCGTTGAATTATTATTTATGTTCAGATTGTTATACATCATTACTCCATCTCTGATCATGATCCATATGATGTCTTGTGAGTAGTTCGTTTTATTCTTGAGGACATGGGAGAAGTCATGTTGTTAGTAGTGGACTTGTGTTGAGAAAGATTCAATAGTTTGATATTTAAGTTGTGGTGTACTTATTCTAGTGGTGTCATGTGAACGTCGACTACATGACACTTCACCTATATGGGCCTAGGGGAATGCATTGTGTATTTGGATACTAATCGTAGGGGTTGCCGGAGTGACAGAAACCTGAACCCCTTTTAGGAAACCATTGCACAAGGGAGTAAGGGTCTTAGAGTTTAAAGCTGTGGTTAGGTTTCTACCTTAATTACTTTCTTGTACTTACGGATGTTTGCAAGGGGTATAATCACAAGTATGTATTAGTCCTAGGAAGGTCGGTACATTAGCACAGGTTCACCCACACAACACTTAGAAAGCTAAAGAAGATTAATCAACTATATGAAGCGAAAGCACTTGACAGTCTTCCCGTGTGTCCTCGAGAACGTTTGGTCATCTTAAGTAATACAACCAGCTTGTCCTTTGCTACATAAAGGATTGGGCCACTTGCTGCATTTATTCCTACTGTCTTTTATTTACTCGTACTTTATTTACTTGCTTTATCAAAAACCCCTAAAAATCCGTTTGCTAAGTATTTGCAGAGAATTCCTGATCCATACCACTAGCCAGCACCTTTTGCTCCTCGTTGGGTTCGACACTCTTACTTATCGAAAATACTGCGATACACCCCCTATACTTGTGGGTTATCAAGACTATTTTCTGGCGCCGTTGCCGAGGAGTGAAGTGCTATTGGAGAGTGGAACTGGGAAAGGAAACTTCTACTGTGAGTATTGTTTACTTCTGTTAGTTGCTTTATTTTTGTTATGGATAATTCCCTGAGTTTCTTATTTCATAATGCTACTACCACTGCTAAGGTAGTAGATGAACCACCACCTGCTGAGAATGATACTTTTAAAATACCTACAAGAATTATTGATCGTGTTATGGATAACTACTATGTTGGAGATGGAACGGTCCATACCGGTGATCATTTGCTCTTTATACACGAATTATGCGGGTTAGTCAAGTGTGCAGGTATTACTATAGATCCAGTTAAGAAGAAGTTAGTCTCATTATCACTGAAAGGAAGAGCTGAGAATGGTATAAGCTGCTGAAGAATGGTCAAGCTCTTCAATGGGAGGAAATAGTGCCTCTCTTTTATTCAAAGTTTTATCCTCCTAGTGAGATTCATAAAGATCGGAATCAAATATACAACTTTTGGCCTCTTGATGGAGAGAGTACAGCTCAAGCTTGGGGGAGATTTAAGTTACTTATGCTCAAATGTCCCATTCATGAGCTCCCCAACAATATTATTATCAATAACTTTTATGCAAGGCTTTCTCTTCATGATAAGGATTTATTGGATGCTTCTTGTGCTGGATCATTCACTCGCATGGAAGAAGAAGCTAAATGGGATCTTCTCGACCGTCTTCAAGACAATGCTGAAGCTTGGGAGAATGACAAAGGTATAAAGTCAGGTATAAATTATGATTATGAATGCATTGAATCTTTTATGGGAACTGATGACTTTCGAAATATTAATAATACTTATGGTCTTGATTTACAAGTTATTACAAATTGCTTTAAGGATTTTGCTTCTTATATTGAAATCCCAAAAAGGGGATGGAGCAAGTACCATGCGCCTTATAAAGATACTGTTGACTGTGTTCCTGTTGGGAATACTGAGTTTTACACTATTGATCACATCTTACCTGAACATTATATCGAGAAACCCTTCCCGGATAAGGTAAAGGACCATCCTATGATAACTAGTGTAATCACTAAAAGTGCAAAGAGAAATGTAAAACCTGATGAACAAATAAACATTGAACCTGTTGTAGCAATTGTGAAAGACCTTGTCACTAAAAGCATAGAAGATGGACACATAATCTTTTGTGAGGATGCTTCTAATATTGTTTTGCATCCTAATACAACTAAAAAAGCTAGTGTCCCTGTGCTTTCCATTAGAATTGGTGATCATTGCTATTATGGTTTATGTGATATCGGTGCAAGTTCTAGTGTTATTCCTTATGAGCTTTACAGAGAAATTATGCATGAAATCAGTCCCTACGAATTGGAAGAGATTGATGTGGTTATTCACCTTCTTGAGTACTTGTGGAGCTATTATAGATTGCAAAAGGGAGAAAATCTTGACTATGTTTGATGGGGAATCTTATGAGTTTAATTTTTCGAAATTTACTAAAGAACCTTGTGAAGAGGAAACCCATAATGTTGATTTTAGAGTTGAACAACTTGCTTCTATTTCTCTTGCTCCTAACAATGCTTTGCAGCAATTTATGGAAGATCATGAAAGTGAAATCTTTATGGAAGAAAGGAATGAGATTGACGAGATTCTCCGTAATGAGCCTAAGATGCTTAAGCATAACTTGCCTGTAGAAGACTTGGGTACCACATTGCCACCTAAAAAGGATCTATTCTTCGATCTAAAACCCTTACCCGATGATCTTAAATATGCTTACATTGATGATAATAAGATATATCCTTTTATTATTAACTCTAAACTTTCAGGGAAGGAAGAAGAAAGGCTATAGGATGTGTATCGATTTCAGAAAGGTTAACAAAGTTACTAAGAAAGATCATTACCCACTTCCTTTTATTGATCAAATGTTAGAAAGGTTGTCTAAAAAGACTCATTTTTGTTCTCTTGATGGATACTCTGGGTTTTCTCAAATTGCTATTAAAAAACAAGATCAAGAAAAAACTACCTTTACATGCCCTTATGGAACCTATGCTTATAGACGTATGCCTTTTGGTTTATGTAATGCTCCTGCTACTTTTCAAAGATGCATGTCTGCTATCTTTCATGGTTTTTGTGAGGAAATTGTGGAAGTGTTCATGGATGACTTCTCTGTCTATGGAACTTCTTTTGATAATTGTCTGCACAACCTTGATAAAGTTTTGCAGAGGTGTGAAGAAATTAATCTTGTTCTTAATTGGGAGAAATGCCACTTCATGGTTAATGAAGGGATTGTCCTTGGGCATAAGGTTTTCGAAAGAGGCATAGAAGTGGATAGGGCTAAAGTCGAGGCAATTGATAAAATGCCCTGCCCAAGAGACATAAAAGGTATTCGTAGTATCCTTGGTCATGCTGGTTTCTATAGAAGGTTTATTAAAGATTTCTCTAAGATATCAAAACCCCTCACTAATATTCTTCAAAAAGATGTACCCTTTGTTTTTGATGATGATTGTAAGGAATATTTTGAAACTCTTAAGAAGGCTTTAACTACAGCTCCTATCGTTCAACCACCTGATTGGAGCTTACCCTTTGAAATAATGTGTGATTGTCGGGGGGATGACCCCCGGATACCCCAACCGGACAAGAGAGGGTCGGTCGGCGTCGGCTTGGCTGAGGTCTGGCCCGGACAAGGCATGCCAGGCCGGCTATTACGAGGTAGCCGGAGCGACGAGAAGCAGCCGACTACAGCAGCGTAGCCAGAACCAATCAAAGAGACAAGGCGACGTGCGGAACAGTGCGCGGTACGCCCTGTATGACGACAAGACTGGCAACTACTCGGCCATACCGAAGACTTTGCGGGGATGACGCGGGAACAGTGGCCTGATCTGACGACAGGCTCGCACGTTGTTCACTGTGCCCACGACAGCCATACCACTCGTACTTTGATGGGACATGGTTGTACCGGTTACTGTAGATGACCAGTCGGCTAGGACCCACTTGTGGGGGCCACCAGTTGGATTGGACAGTGAGACCATTGCCTCTGCCTATATAAGGAGAGGCAAGGCCTCAGTAGAAAGGGTTGGTCTTAGTGCATTTAAGGCGGTAGCTAGAGAATACAACTCGAGGAGCACTTGTAGCTTGTATATCGCTCATAGCCAGATCGGCAGGAGTAGGAGTTTTACCTCACCACGAGGGCTCCGAACCTGGGTACTTCTTGCGTCCAGCTATGCTTGCTTGTGTCCGATCCCGCCTGTGCATGTCGTCTATAGCTTCCCTTCTAGTCCCTACACCTCCATCTAACCTTCTTAGGTACTGTCGTTCCCAACACAACGACAGTTGGCGCCCACCGTGGGGCAGATGGCTTCAACCGGAGTCACGTTCCGCACGGGACCCCGCACTTCAGCCGGTGAGCGCGTGGCCTCCGGCCTGGTGCTCACGCTTGGCAAATTCGACTGTGTCATCGACAACGCTTCCTGCTTCGCCGGAACCACCTTCTCGGCGAACGGCTCCATCCTACAAATCTTGTAGAGGAGGCCATTGATCGGCTCCTGACGCCGGTTAACCTCGAGGACAACCCAGAGGAGGCGGAAGCCAACTTCGTCATGGGGAGACAGATCCTCCTCCAGGAGGCCATGGAGCTGGCGGCAACCCGCAAGCAACTCGAGATCACCCGGCGCGAGTATGACCGTGCGCACGGCTTCACTCCGGCTACCGCGGAGCCGAGCCAACGTGGCCAGGTGCGATGCCGCGGTGGCGAGCTGGGCAGAAGGATGGAAAAGGACGGGGAACCGGATCCCGTGCCCTCCGTCATCCGGCCCACCTACAGCACGCCCATCAAGAACCTGCGCGCGGCACGAGCCGCGGCAGAAGAGCTGCCCAACTTGGAGGGCAAGGAGTGAGCTCGCCAGCACGCTCGCGTGCAGGAGCTCCTTCGAATCGCGGATGAGCAGGCCGACGCCAACCGGCAGATGCAAGAGGACCCCAGCTACTCCAGGGGGAGCAAGCCGTCTATCAATAGCAAGGGCACGCTGTGTGACACCCAACAGGCGTCCTCCCCTCACCCAGCTAAGGTCTGAAGCAAGCGTCGTAGCTCTGGCAACAAGGGCTAGCCGCGCCAGGAGCAAACGGTGAATAGCAACCCACCGCCTCCCCCTCCACCAACCGGAGCTCCAAGACCTGCCGGTTCCCATCTCTCGGGCCGGGTGGGAGCGCCCAACCCGGATCGTCCGGATGCCCATGACCGCATCGAGCTCCTCGCTCAAGCGCATGTCACGGAGGAAGAAGACTCCACCGGACTAGTTTGTTTCGGACCCCGCATCCAGAACAAGACGTTTCCGGATAATTTCACCATGCCCAGGGACACCCCCAAGTATGATAGCAGCATGAAGCCGGAAGATTGGCTGACCGAATACGCTATAGCATTCGGCATAGCCCATGGGAACAAGCGCACAACTGTGCGCTACGTCCCCCTCATGCTAACCGGGTCGGTAAGGACATTGCTCAACAGCCTTGCACCCAGCAACATCAACGCCTGGCCAGACTTCGAGAAGGTGTTCATCCGCAACTTCAATGGCATGTACAAGCGCCCGGGACGCCCACGCGACCTGGCCTTGTGCGTCCAGGGCGACCGCGAGACTGATCGCGAGTACCTCGCCAAGTGGATGGAGCTGCGCAACACTTGCGAGGGCATCCTAGAGAGCCAGGCCATCAGCTTCTTCATCGAGGGATGCCGAGAAGGCACCATGCTTCGCCACCGGCTACTGTGCGACAAACCGAAAACCATGGCAGAGCTCATGACGGTTGCGGACCAGTACGCCACGGCGGATGCCGCCATGAAGAAACCCCTCCGGGTAAATGCTGACGGGCGTCCGACTCCTACGGAGCCGGCTCGCGATCGTCCGAGCAATCCGGCTGGATAAGCCGAATCCTCCAGACGCCATGGCAACGACAACCGGTTCCATGGGGACCGCCAAGCCGGACAACAGAAGCCCCGCTACCACGCGTGGCAGGTTAATGCCGTGGAGGGTGCGCCCGATGCACCGGCTAACGATGCAAGGAGGCAGAAGCCATGGCTCACCTTCGACCAGATGTTTGACAGTCCGTGCAAATGGCACAGCGGTCCCTTCAAACCGGCTACGCACATCACCCGGAATTGCAGCTGGACTCGCCAGCTAAAAGACCAGGGCAGCCAGCCACGTCTCCCCCCGCCCCCTCCCGGTGGACCACCACCACCTGCCAGGGGAGCCGGCAATGATGGCAACGGCGGCAAAAACAACAATGGCTACCCCCAGCCACATGCCTCCTACCACATCTTCGAGACAAAGCTAAACGACAAGCACAGCCGCAGGCGACGCTCCAAGGAGATCAACGCCATCGTCTCTCCGGTCCCCCAGTACCTGAACTGGTCGGAAAACCCCATCACCTGGAGCCAAGAAGACCAGCCGAAGCAGCTGCCGACTCCCGGGGGATACGCCATGGTACTCAATCCCCTCATCGTCTCCAACTTGTGCACCTGCCATTTATCTCGCATCCTCATTGACGGAGGCAACAACCTCAACCTCCTCTACCGGTCTTCGCTGGATAAGCTGGGCATTCGCGAATGCGACCTGCGCCCGACCACCACAACATTCCATGGCATGCTTCCCGGGCTGGCATGCGCCCCGCTGGGAAAAATCTAGCTAGACGTCATCTTCGGGACCGAGGAGAACTTCCACCACGAACCGATCTGGTTCGAGGTGGTAAACCTGACGAGCTCCTACCACGCTCTCCTCGGGCGCCCCGCCCTCGCCAAGTTCATGGCCGTCTCCCACTATGCATACCTCAAGACGAAGATGCCGGGACCCAATGGCGTGATCACCGTCGCCGGCTGCTTCAGGCGGTCAATGGAGTGCGCCTCAGCCGGTTCCAAATTGGCAGAGTGAAGGGAATATGCCTGAGAGGCAATAATAAAGTGGTTATTATCTTATTCCATGTTTATGATAAATGTTTATTTTACATGCTAGAATTGTATTGATTCAGAAACATCAATACATGTGTGTTTAATAAACAAAAAGGGTTCCTAGTCATGCCTCTCTTATAGACTAGCTTGTTGATTAACAAGATGATCAAGGTTTCCTGATCATGGACATTGGATGTTGTTAATAACAAGGTCACACCATTGGTGGAATGATGTGATGAACATTCATCCAAAGTATAGCATTACGATCAAGTCATTATGTTTATATTGCTATAACATCATACGAAGTAATCTTTATCCTTAGACCATGAGATCATGTTAATTTCTAACACCGGAAGAGTATCTTGATAACATCAAATGTCACACCGTAACAGGGTGACTATAAAGATGGGTTCAGTACTACGAAGGTGTTATGTTGAGGCTCATGGATCAAGAGTGGAATTTGTCAATCCAGATGACGGATAGATATTCTCTGGGCCCTCTCGGTGATATCACATTGAAATAGCTTGCAAGCAAGTGATGTGATCACTAGAATGTTATATAACGGGAACGAGAAAAGAGTACATGTTGGTAACGAGATCAAACTAGGTATGGAGATACCGATGATCGAATCTCAGACATGTAATATATCACGGGACAAAGGGATTTAGTTACTAGCATTAAATGTTCTCACAATCATAGAAGTCATCGTTGAATGTGTAGGAGTCAGTATGGATCTCCAGGTCCCGCTGCTGATTATTGATCGGAGAGGGGTCTCGATCATGTCTGCATTATTCGCGAACCATAGGGTGACACAATTAAGGTATACCGACACCATTTGGAGCAAATATGTTTCAGATAAAGATTTAAGAAAGCGCTGGAATTATTTCAATAGACACCGAAACTGTTTCGGGTGAAATTGCTCAAATTGGTTCTGCATGTAATATTGAAATGTTGCAGGGGGTTTTATGTGAATGTTTGTTAATTAAAGTAATTAACAAAATTCTGAATAAAACTAATAAAAGAGTTTTATTAAATGAGAGAGCATTAAATTTGGAGAAATTTAATGCATTTAAAGTGGAGACTTTAATGGAGAATGTGAAGAGGCAAATTTATGTGGAGGGGGTTACCACCACATGAATGGGGGAGGTGAAGGGTCACCTCCATGGGGCGCCGGCCATGGGAGGGGTACCCTCCCCTCCTCCTATAAAAGGCCCCCCTCTCCTCACTTCTCACTCACATCTCCTTGTGAAGGATCTCTCTCCCCCTCTAGTATTATTTCCCCATGGTCTCGGATTAGCGAGATACATGTTCCCGGTGGCTTTATCTGGAAAGGAGTTGCTGCTTCCGCTGCTTTGCTAGAGCGAGGGACGGAGGTTGTCGGGGTACCGGACGTGTGTGCGATCACGGATGCACCGCTGCTTTGCGGTGCTCGACTTGGTGGTGCTGGAGCCGGACCTGCTGGACTTCATCACGATCTTGAGATCGGCAAGTGTACGACTGCATCAACCAGGAGTTCCTACTCGTTAACAAAGCTCGTTGTCTACGAGGATAAGTTCTCGTTTCCACCCGTTGCTTTGTACCTAGTAGATAGATCTTGGCGTGTAGTTCACACCGTAGGAAATTTTTTGTTTTCTATGTTGCGGACCCAACAGTGGTATCAGAGCCTGATCTATGCGTAGGTGCTTAGCACGGGTAGTACACATGTTGATATGTGGGCGATGATGATCATGTTATTGCATCTTCTATGTATTTTGGATATTGGTGGCATAGTGGGATGAAGCGGCCCGGACCAACCTTACATGTCATCGTACATGAGACCGGTTCCACGACTGACATGCAACTTGTTTTGCATAAGTGGCTGGCGGGTGTCTGTCTCTCCTACTATAGTCAATATCTGATTTACAATGAGTTGCTAATAGCTTAGTTATCCTCGTTGTCGTTCATGTTTGTAGGTAAGAACGGTTCTATCTCCGATAGCCCTAAGCCACGTAAAACTTGCAATTGATAAATTAGAGGCGTCTAGTTTAGATCGTTGCTGGGCTAGTGTATTGATATGGTATTGTTGTAAGTAGATGTATGATAGATACTCTTACAACACACTCAACGTGTAAGTTCCATAGACCTTGGCCTTACACACAAAGGAATGATAGAGATCATACCACGATTTAAATGATAGAGATCAAATGCATGGACCATATCATCTCACTTTACACATTAGATGTTAGCATCTTATACTGCTAGTTTGGCGCTTTCTGTAGCATTGTAAGATGATCCCTCATTTAAATATCAAGATAAAATGTGTTCTTCCTTAAGTATGCACCGTTCTATGGATCGTGTTTCGAGACATCACGTGATGATCGGATGTTCTCAACTCTACGCTTTCATGCAATGGGTGTAAGATAGTTTTACACACGTGAATACTAAGGTTCTTACTTGGCGAGCCTAGCATGTACAGACATGACCTTGGAACACGGACCGAAAGGTTAAGCATGAGTCATATAGTTGATGTGATGACCATATTGATGCTCGCCTTTGAAGCTACACTGTCTCACGTGATGATCGGACTTGGTGTAGTGGATTTGGTTCATGTAATCACCAAAAAGGCACGAGGGATGTCGTTTTTGAGTGGGAGTTCATTTCTAATTTGGATTAGTCGAACCAAATTTGTCATAAATTAAATCAAAGTGAATTTGCATAGTTTGTTGTAGTCATTGGCATTCGTTTTCTACCTTATGCTTAGTTTTTATTTGAGATAATAGAACTATAGAATTCTGGATATTTACGTTACGAACTGGTATCGTATTGTTATGAATGTCAATTTAAAGTTTATAAGTCCTATTGCAAACTTTCAGCAAACTCTATTTACTCCATGAATTTTAGTAAGTAGTATTAAATCAAGAGTAAGAATTCCAATGTTAGTATCTAAAGTATCATGTTTTCCTCCATGATTATTGATATCCAAAAAGTTGTTTTAATATCAAGATTATATTGGAGCTAGAAATTGTTTCAGAAACCATCATGTGTGAAAGATATTGTGATATCTGAAACAATGTTTTTGGTTGCATTATGATAGAGTATAATTTAGCAAAATATATGTTCTCATATTGTATGAGAATTTGTGAAGGATGGAGATGCTAGGCATCCAAATCTACCAAAAAGGTTTTGGGAACTGATATTATACTCGCGATTCTTCCTTATAGGCTATAGTAGCTTGATCATGAAAGTTGTCATGATAAGGATGAATAGAAGATGTAAGTAAAATGTTTACTACAATAATAGATTACTAAAGAATGGATTTTTGAAAGAATGCCAAACATTTGATGATGGTGATCCACTTCAAAGTGCAAGTCCAAAGGTATTAGTATTTGACTATATATGCTTTGTACTATGTGTCATGTGAACGACACCACTATTGATGTTGAATGATTCTTTTAAAAGAAAAAGGAATTGCTGAAAGAGAATCTATAAAATATTTGGCAGAAAATATAAGGTTGGAGATGTCCAACTTGGGTATATAGAAGATATACATGTTATGGTTGTATTCCTTGCTTGTTAAAAAAATGTGGTTCTTAGGTATTGGATACCGGTATTGGATACCGAATTGGTTGGTATGAAGTGTCATACATGACAACGCAATTCATGAACTACAATGGCCTAAGTAACTAGCAAGAGAATGAGTGATGATGTTCATCGAAAACAAATAAAGTGTTATTGTGTTTTTCGTTGTCATCAAACCAAGCCTTCAAGATTTGTTTAAATAATTGTTATTTTGTTCCGGTATTATGAGAACAATGGCTGTTCAAATAATTACCGTATTCCATAAAGGATGGATGAACTTTTACAAGTCTAGTTGGAGAAATCACATCCATAAACACTATTGCTAAAATGTCGCAAGACAAATGATTGAAAGATCACTTATGAAGTGACATCGCTATTTGAATTATATTTGAAAGAAAACATGAAGAAACTCCATGTTGATGGAATTTTGGAGTCCTTGATTTTGATCAATTGACGCATGTGAGACTTTCCTCGAGATAATTGAAACTCCGTTCATAGGCCAAAGAGGAACGGATGACTAGCTTATTGGAAATTGTGCATGTTGTTATGCATAAGTCCATTATGTGTAGCCATATGCGATGGATCTTTTTGCTTCATATGCTTTCTTCAAGAATTTGAGTGAATATATCTGTATATTTACTTAATAAGGAATAAGTATGAAACATTTGAAAGTTGTTCAAAGACTTTCAAGATGAAGTGAAAAATCATTGTAACAAGAAAATAAAGAGTTTATGATTCGATCATAAAGGAAGATATTTGAGTTACATGTTTAGCAAAAACACCTAAGACTTGAGGAATTGTTCCATGATTTGTGTTTCCCGATAAACCATAGGAGTATGGCATATTCGAGAGATGAAATCAAACCATGTTTGACATGGTAAGATCAAAGGTATCATTTATAAAACTGCCATTATGTTTTAAGGATTGAAGCGTTAGAGACTACCGCTTTTACACTGAAAAGAGCACCATCGTGATCCGTTGAAATGACACCATATGAGTTATGATTTGGGATAAAACCCGAATTGTCTTTTCTTAAATTTTGGTATGCTATGCATAAGTAAAATGTTTACAACCAAAGTCGAATAAGCACGTCTTTGTAGGTTATCCCAAATAATTTGTTGGGAATTTCTCCATAACACCAAGGACAAAAGAGTTTGTTACTTGGAACGTCAAGTTTCTTGAGAAGGAATTTTTCGTGAAAAGTTAAGTGGGAGGACAATAGAACTTTGATAAGGTTGTTGAACCTTTGCTATATGTGCTAAGTAGCGTAGCGCCGGAAAGTGTCCCGGTGGCGGCCACAATGCTCATGGCTCTCGTGATTACAAAAGGTGTGATCTCGGAGATTAGAGTTCCTATAGAACCGTGTGGGTCGGTAAGAATCAAATATTAAGATTTGATAAGCAAGTCGTTATTGTTTTGACAATGATGAACCGACTACATGCAAAAAAGCGATGATGGGCCCTGACTCCATAAAATGACTAGAAGTCATAGAATCTGTGATAGTATCCATACACGATAAATCAAGTTTCTGAACTTGGAAGACCCTCCGGAAAGGCGTGAAGCCTATCGGTCGTGTTTGGATCTATAAAGAAATAGACATGGATGTTTGACATCTACGAAATAGTCGACATGTCGGAAAGAAGTTCACGGCAATGTTCAAGGAGTTGACTATGACAAGATATAATCTCACATAGCAATATATAGTCTTGACGGATTAATGTAGCAACCACTACATATAATTTGGCATATGGTAGTTGAATAAACAAAACAAGGTTCTTCTAATAGAACGGTAACCTAGGACATGTACATGACATGGTCCGAAGGGTTTTGTTAATTCAAAGGGTGCTAAAAGGGCATGTAAACTTCAGTAGTTGAAGTAAGCATAGCGGAGTTGGAATCTTCACCATGATGAAACTTGTAAAAGAGTTTAAATTCATCGGAGATGATGAAGATGCTTGCATTTGCAAGAAATTAAGTGGGAGCGCTGAGACATATTTCTAATACATTATGTAGAGGACATATTGTTGATTGGAAATGATGTATCTTGAATTGACACAAGTTAAGGATTTCATTAAAATAAGATTTCGATGAAAGACTTGGGCAAACCCAGAATATTAGGCATCAATATCTATATGGATAGATTAAGGCGCTAATATGGTTGTGCCAGACATACATATATAAGATATTGAAAGGTTTCAATATGAGATATTGAAAGGGTTCAATATGGAAACAACAAGAAAGGTTCTTGCTGCATGGAAAGGATTGTATCAAGATTCAAGTGTTTCAACACTTGGTGAGTAAAATCACATGAAAATTTTGATCGATTATACCATGATATGTATATATCTAGAATGTCCTATGCTCTAAATGTTATGAGCATATACCAGAATGATTCATAAGATGATCATTGGACAATAGTGAAGATATTCTTATGAGCTTTGGAAGAACTAAGAATATATCATGTATAAGTGACAAATAGTTAAAGGTAGTTCATTGTAAAGTGTTACATTGATACTAGTTTTTTCACAAGATACAAATTAAATTTAACTCAATTTAGACTATGGGTGGCACAATATAATGGAAAGGATGTTCCATGATGGATTTGGATGAGTTCCAATGTTGAGATATTGTGACGGATACTACAACAAAAGGCTAAGTATATAGCTGCTATAGTAGAAGCAAAGGAGGGCATTTGTGTTAAGTAGTTTGTTATCAAACTAGGTGTGGTTCAAAGTGGGCTAATACTATGAAGATATATTGTGTGACAATAATATCAACATATTTTGAGCCGAGCGAACTAAAGGTCTCACCAGAGGACCAAATTTATACAATGCCATCTCATTTGAGAATGAGTGATGCATAGAGACGCAAAGACATGCAAATACACACGGATCTGAAACTGTCACATCTGTAGATTATGTTAACCACTAGCAATAGCGTATATGCAACACCAGAAAGCCATGGGAGTTCAATGCGCAAAGTTTTTCAAACTAGATTATTGACTCTAGTGCAAGTGGGAGACTGAAGGGAATATGCCCGAGAGGCAATAATAAAGTGGTTATTATCTTATTCCATGTTTATGATAAATGTTTATTTTACATGCTAGAATTGTATTGATTCAGAAACATCAATACATGTGTGTTTAATAAACAAAAAGGGTTCCTAGTCATGCCTCTCTTATAGACTATCTTGTTGATTAACAAGATGATCAAGGTTTCCTGATCATGGACATTGGATGTTGTTAATAACAAGGTCACACCATTGGTGGAATGATGTGATGAACATTCATCCGAAGTATAGCATTACGATCAAGTCATTATGTTTATATTGCTATAACATCATACGAAGTAATCTTTATCCTTAGACCATGAGATCATGTTAATTGCTAACACCGGAAGAGTATCTTGATAACATCAAACGTCACACCGTAACAGGGTGACTATAAAGATGGGTTCAGTACTACGAAGGTGTTATGTTGAGGCTCATGGATCAAGAGTGGAATTTGTCAATCCAGATGACAGATAGATATTCTCTGGGCCCTCTCAGTGATATCACATTGAAGTAGCTTGCAAGCAAGTGATGTGATCACTAGAATGTTATATCATGGGAACGAGAAAAGAGTACATGTCGGTAACGAGATCAAACTAGGTATGGAGATACCGATGATCTAATCTCGGACATGTAATATATCGCGGGACAAAGGGATTTAGTTACTAGCGTTAAAGGTTCTCACGATCACATAAGTCATCGTTGAATGTGTAGGAGTCAGTATGGATCTCCAGGTCCCGTTGCTGATTATTGATCGGAGAGGGGTCTCGATCATGTCTGCATTATTCGCGAACCATAGGGTGACACACTTAAGGGATACCGACACCATTTGGAGCAAATATTTTTCAGATAAAGATTTAAGAAAGCGCTAGAAATTATTTCAATAGACACCGAAACTGTTTCGGGTGAAATTGCTGAAATTGGTTCTGCATGTTATATTGAAATGTTGCAGGGGGTTTTATGTGAATGTTTGTTAATTAAAGTAATTAACAAAATTCTGAATAAAACTAATAAAAGAGTTTTATTAATTGAGAGAGCATTAAATTTGGAGAAATTTAATGCATTTAAAGAGGAGACTTTAATGGAGAATGTGAAGAGGCAAATTTATGTGGAGGGGCTTACCACCACATGAATGGGGGAGGTGAAGGGTCACCTCCATGGGGCGCCGGCCATGGGAGGGGTACCCTCCCATCCTCCTATAAAAGGCCCCCCTCTCCTCACTTCTCACTCACACCTCCTTGTGAAGGATCTCTCTCCCCCTCTAGTATTATTTCCCCATGGTCTCGGATTAGCGAGATACATGTTCCCGGTGGCTTTATCTGGAAATGAGTTGCTGCTTCCGCTGCTTTGCTGGAGCGAGGGACGGAGGTTGTCGGGGTATCGGACGTGTGTGCGATCACGGATGCACCGCTGCTTTGCGGTGCTGGACTTGGTGGTGCTGGAGCCGGACCTGCTGGACTTCATCACGATCTTGAGATCGGCAAGTGTACGACTACATCAACCACGAGTTCCTACTCGTTAACAAAGCTCGTTGTCTACGAGGGTAAGTTCTCGTTTCCACCCGTTGCTTTGTACCTAGTAGATATATCTTGGCGTGTAGTTCACACCGTAGGAATTTTTTTGTTTTCTATGCTGCGGACCCAACACAGAGGCCCTCATCATAGCCGAAGAGAAGCACATGATCATGCGCAATGTGGCCATGGCCCAACAAAACATACCGGCTAGCAGCAAGCCGGCTGGAGAAGGAGCCTTCCAGCCGGCAAAGGAGACGAAGAGGATCCTGCTCGACCCCTCCGACCTGACCAAATTCATCACCATTGGTGCCAACTTGGACAGCAAATAGGAAGGCGCGCTCGTCGACTTCCTCCGTGAGAATCGGGACATCTTTGCATGGTCACCCAAGGACATGCCAGGTGTACCGAGGGAGTTCGCCGAGCACTCACTTCATGTGCGGCAGGATGCCAAGCCAGTTAAGCAACCTCTGCGCCAGTTCGCAGAGGAGAAGAGGAAGATTATCGGTGTCGAGATCACCCGGCTCCTTGCAGCTGGGTTCATCATGGAAGTGTACCACCCGGACTGGCTAGCGAACCTAGTCCTGGTGCTGAAGAAGAACAAGACCTGGCGCATGTGTATTGACTACACCAGCCTGAACAAGGCATGCCCGAAAGATCCATTTGCATTGCCCCGTATTGATCAAGTCATCGATTCTACGGCCGGCTGCGATTTGTTGTCTTTTTTAGATTGCTATTATGGTTACAATCAGATCCGGTTAAACCCAGCTGATCAGATTAAGACATCATTTATCACCCCCTACGGGGCTTTCTGCTATGTAACCATGCCTTTCAGTCTGAAGAATGCAGGCGCTACCTATCAGCGCTGCATGTAGAAGTGCTTGCACTCGCAGATAGGCCGAAACGTGCACTCCTATGTGGACGATGTGGTCATCAAGACCAAGGAGAAGTGCACCCTCCTCGAAGATCTGGGAGAGACATTTGGCAACCTCCGGCAGTACCAGATGAAGCTGAACCCAGAGAAGTGCGTCTTCGGAGTCCCATCCAGCCAGCTACTCGGTTTCCTCGTATCGCAACGAGGTATCGAGGCGAATCCGAAGAAGATCGCGGCCATCAAAAGGATGCAGCCGCCCAGGAGCCTGCTTGGGGTCCAGAAGTTCACCGGATGCCTGGCCTCCCTCAGTCGTTTCGTCAGCCGGCTGGGGGAGAAGGCACTCCTGTTGTACCAACTGATGAAGAAGACGGACAAGTTCTCCTGGACTTCGCAAGCCGTCGCCGCCTTTCACGACCTCAAGCGCATGCTATCCACAGTGCCGGTTCTAGCCACGCCGGCTAGCAAGGAGCCGATGTTGCTCTATATAGCAGCCATCAGCCGGGTCATCAGCGTCGTCCTGGTGGTGGAGCGCCCCGAAGAAGGCAAGGCTCAGCCGGTTCAGAGGCCCGTCTACTACCTCAGCGAGGTTCTCTCTCTCTCCAAGCAGAACTACCCCCACTACCAGAAGATGTGCTACGGGGTGTACCTGGCATGCAAGAAGCTCAAGCACTATTTCCAGGAACATCCGATTAAGGTCGTGTGCACCGCACCCCTTTCAGAAATCATCGGCAATAAAGATGCCACCGGCCGAGTCGCCAAGTGGGCTATCGAGCTCGCCGCCTACTCCATCCAGTACGAGACCCGACTCACGATCAATTCCCAGGCGCTGGCGGACTTCCTCGTCGACTGGGCCGAGACCCAGTACCTCCCACCGGTTCCGGATTCGGACCACTAGAGGATGCACTTCGACGGGTCGAAAATGCTCGGGGGCTCGGGAGCCGACATCGTGCTCACCTCGCCCAAGGGAGACCAGCTGGAGTACGTTATGCAGATCCACTTCAAGGCCTCCAACAACATAGCCGAATACGAGGCACTGGCGGATGGCCTCTGGTTAGCCAGAGAGATTGGTGTCAACCGGATCCTTTGCTTCGGCGATTCGGATCTGGTGGTGCAGCAAGTATCCGGTGAATGGGAAGCCCGCGATGCAAACATGGCCCTCTACCGGTTCCACATACAGAAGCTCAGTGCCTCTTTCGACGGATGTGAATTTCATAACTTCCCTCGCGCCAACAACGAGGCAGCCGATTCGCTCGCCCGAATCGGATCCACCAGGCAGGCGATCCCACCCGGGGTCTCCTTGGAGCACCTGCGCAAGCCCTCCATCAACCCATCCCCCGAGTCGGATTCCATCATATGGGCAGGGAGCGCTCCGGCTGACTGGGCGGCAGAGGCAGAACCGGGAGAACCTCCAAAGAAGAAGGCCCGCACCAACTCCGGCAAGTCACATCTCCAGCTGCAAGACCCGGGGCTGCCGGCTCGTTGCCGGGGCTGCCATCCCAGAGAATATCATTTTGCGGCCCGAAAGTTGGGGTGTATAGGCAACGCGGTACCCAAGTTCCCTGAAATCAGCCGGGATGACTACATTTGGTGTGCCAAATACTCAGAGGGTATTTTTCGGCACGAATTCAACTTTACGTTTCAATACAAAAATTCAGGCTAACGGGCGTCAAGTTGGGCCCCCCTGTCAGTTCTCGCCATTATGTCGCTCCCGTCGCTTAGGCAGGGTGGCTGTCACATAGGCTTGCAGCGTTGGCACAGTGGATAGGACAACACCCCCTACCCAGTGTATTGACGTGACAAAATAGGGCACATGTATCGGCATTATAATTATTTTTTTGTTTACTCAGAAGCTGGAACGGCCACCGCCACGTGTCTCTCCTTGGACTTCCGTCCCAATCATTAACCACTACCTTAAAAGCGCATTGACGGTTCTACCGTTCCCCTGCCTCGCAGAAACCACTCTTCTTCTTCCTGTCATCTACTATCTTTTTCCCGTCTTCTCCTTGCCACCATGGAAGATCTACGCACTCTAGAGACAAGCTTCACTACCCATGACAATAAGAAGATAGACGTTGTCTACACCAACGAGGAGGAGACAGTGGTGCGTGTCATGAGGATGTACGAGGGTTGGCTTGGGATAGACGAGGACAAGTTTGTGGGATTGGACCTCGAGTACACCCCGGAGCACCCATATGAAGGGAGTGAAGTCGCCGTCGTTCAACTGGCCATGCAGAAACATGTCCTCGTCTACCACCTCTCTCGGTTTGTAGATCTTCTCTCTGTAGCTAACCGCTTTTAGGGTTTTCTCCTCTTGTTCTTTATCCACTTGCTCATCTTGCAACTACTGGATTTTATTTAGGACCAAATAAATTAGGTTTTGCCTATGTCTCAATCGACTGAGATTTTCTTTAGTCTCAATCACCTAAGAAAAGTGCAATCGTAGTTAAAAGAAATGTGTAACTCGTTCAGTCGACTGAGAAATAGCAAAACCGAATAAATTATGACAATACAATGTTGAGAGTCTTGATCTTGCATTTACTAAACTTTTCAAAATTATATTGAGATGATGATCTTGCATTGACAAAATATTTGTAGTTACAAATTTTGGTGATGACAAACTAAATACTTTCAGATCGACAGAAATGTTCAAGCGCCAGTTCCTTGTAGAAAAGGGAATTGTTTTCTGCACTGTCGATAAAAGAACTGATTTTTTGAAATTGTATCAAGAGGAAATTATAATTCCTGCGCACAAGTGGATCGATATTCAGAGTCTTGTCAAGATTCTAGGGGGCTCCAGGAAGGATGGAATGGCATCACTTGCAACTAGAATCCTCGATGAGTCGTACGACAAAATGAAGGAAGATTTCCCTACGGATAGGCACGATTTCTGGGACGAGTGGCCGTTGTCTGATATAAACCTGAAGTATGCAGCCATAGATGCTTATGTGACCTACCAGCTGTACAAGAAGATCCATTTTTTTCTATGTTACCTCGTGTTTTGCCCTATTTGCAAGAGGGAAGACGAGCTTAGGGGAGCCCTTTGTTGAAAATGCGGAATAGCTGAGTTTGAAGCTGCATATGCAAAGAAATTGGCTGCATCTGAAGCAGCTGACAAAGAGGCTGCAGAAGCAGCTGAAAGAGAGCTTGCAGCTGAAGAAGTAGCTGACAGAGAGGCTGCATCTGAAGCGGCAAACAAAGAGGCAACATCTTCTAGCGGCAACAATCAGGCCTGTGATGCACTATTAATTGTGTCGTAGGATGCTGAAGATAGGGAAGCCAAGTCAGATGCCAGGTGGGACAAAGCAGTTCGTGTGATGTGGAGTACTTGGAATGGTCGCAGTTCGTCGCCTAGGAACGATGGCAAGCGCCTCAAGTGGTCTGATGAGGAGTGAATTAAATTTTACTTGTGAGTGTTATGTTTCTATTTTGTGGAACTCAGTTAGCTGGCCAAGATGTCTAGTGCCTCAAGTGATACTAGTAAAATAAATTTAACCCTCGTTGTGTTATTTTATGTATGTGTCTTGTAGCTTGTCAAGATGGTAGCTTCTTAACTGGCAGTTTGAAAGAGTGCCCTTTTCCTCTCTTGCTAAACAGATATTTTTCATTTTGCCCAAACTGGTAGCAAATCTAGAGAAGATTCTCACTTCGATATTTCGTTCCCTTTTGGACCTCTTTTTTCCTCCGATCAGGTAGCAAATCTAGAGCAGCAAATCACACCAGGCAGAATACATTCATTCAGAAAACAAAACAAATGTAGATATAGTTGTGCGCAGCTAAATAGGATATAGCTATAGAAAGTAGGTTACTTAACGAGGTTCAATACATTTAGCCAGAAATAGGATATAGCCAGGAGACGGGGGCCTCCCCGCCGGCGGCCACGAAGCAGATGATGGCCACCTTATCCTCCTCGGCCATCGCCGGCACAGACGGGGTATTCTCGGGAGTTTGCGGATGCTGGTGGGACAATGGAGAGGGTTGCGTGGGGTTAGTGAGCTCAATAGTTAAGGTGGATAGAAGAAAGGCACGTTTCGTTGCAACGCGCTGCGATCTCATCGCACTGCGTGCACCGCGACACGCGCACGGTACGTCACGTTTTTTCCCGGGCCATGCATGGCAATTCTGTATTAAGCCACATGCAAAGGGCGCATACACAATTTCTATGTACGGAGTTTGACATGTCCCTAAAATTAGCGATAGTTAAAAGTGGAAATGTAGAGGGGAAGGTAGGTGGCTGTATGGCGAGATTTGTGGGGTTGTGCTAGATCAGGTAGAGGGATGTGTTGATGAAGGCGAAGACGTTAGGTCTCGTCGAGCTCAGCTCTTCGGTCTCCGGCTAGTGCGTGCAATCTTCTTACGGTCGGACCCAGTTGGAAGTGAGATTGAGAGCCGCTGCGTAAAAAATGGGATATGTCTTATTAAAATCAAGTGGCAATAAATTGCAGCTGTCCATCGATGACCGTGCACTCGATGACACATGCGTTGTGGCGTAGTAGTAGCAGTAGTAGGCTTTTTAGACTTGGTTAAACATGACATGACCGCTCGATGACTTTTTCCATGGACGACATCGTGTTCCTTCTTGTAGAAGTCTCGCTGAGGGAGACGTCCGTGCTGTCTCACGCTGGGGCCACGCTGTACTATGAAGGGCACGATGTGTGCAACGATCATCGTTGGATCGCACAGAATCAACGGTTGGTGCACACGATCCGCGTGACAACTGTGATAACCAATCAGGGAGTAGCAGACAGGGTGAGCACAGGTTTGTGCTTCTAAGAAAGATAGAGAGGGGGGGCAAAACTGAGTAGTACCACATAAAACCAAGGGCGATACTGAGTAGTATAAAAATGGAAAGTGAGTGTCTTGTACAATGAAATACATCGTGGCATACATCAAATTATGCCAAGATAGTTCTTCCCATGAACCACCCATGGATCCACCAGTCTCATCGCATGTCTGCTCTTTTCATGAACCACAGCTAGAGTCATTGCATGTGTGTTCTTTTCACAGACCACATATCACCAGTGTCATTGCATGTGTGTTCTTCCCACAGACCACACATGGATCCACCAGTGTCATTGCATGTGTGTTCTTCCCATGAACCACACATGGATCCACCAGTGTCATTACATGTGTGTTATTTTCACAGACCACATATGGATCCACCAGTGTCATTGCATGTGTGTTATTCTCACAAACCACGTAAGGATCCACCGGTGTCATTGCATGTGTGCTCCTCTCATAGACCACACTTGGATCCACCAGTGGCATCGCATGTCTGCTCTTTTCATGAACCACAGTTAAAGTCATCGCATGTCTGCTCTTTTCATGAACCACAGCTAGAGTCATTGCATGTGTGATCTTCTCACAAACCATATGATGAACCACACCCAGTGTCATTGCATGTGTGTTCTTCTCATTAACCACACATGGATCCACCAGTGCCATTGCATGTCTGCTCTTCTCATTAACCACAGCTAGAGTCATTGCATGTCTGTTCTTTTCACAAACCACATATCACTAGTGTCATTGTATGTGTGTTCTTCCCACAGACCACACATGGATCCACCAGTGTCATTGCACGTGTGTTCTTTTCACAGACCACATATGGATCCACCAGTGTCATTGCATGTGTGTTATTCTCACAAACCACGTAAGGATCCACCGGTGTCATTGCATGTGTGTTCCTCTCATAGACCACACTTGAATCCAACGGTCGCATCGCATGTCTGCTCTTTTCATGAACCACAGTTAGAGTCATCGCATGTTTGCTCTTTTCATGAACCACAGCTAGAGTCATTGCATGTGTGTTCTTCTCACAAAGCATATCAAGAACCACACCCAGTGCCATTGAATCTGTGTTCTTCTCATTAACCACACATGGATCCACCAGTGTCATTGCATGTGTGCTCTTCTCATTAACCACAGCTAGAGTCATTGCATGTCTGTTCTTTTTACAAACCACATATCACCAGTGTCATTGCATGTGTGTTCTTCCCACAGACCATATCATGAAACACACCCAGTGTCATTGCATGTGTGTTCTTCCCATGAACCACACATGAATCCACCAGTGTAATCGCATGTCTGCTCTTTTCATGAACCACGCCTAGAGTCATTGCATGTGTGTTCTTCTCACAGACCACATATCACCAGTGTCATTGCATGTGTGTTCTTCCCACAGACGACACATGGATCCACCAGTGTCATTGCATGTGTGTTCTTACCATGAACCACACATGGATCCACCAGTGTCATTGCATGTGTGTTCTTTTCACAGACCAACACTAGTGGAAAACGGGCCTCCAGTCTCGTTCCGTAACGGGCTTTAGTCTCAGTCCTGGTAACTGGGACTAGAGGGGCGGGACTAAAGGCCCACCCATTAGTCCCGACCCTCTTACCAGCCGGGACCAATGGGCATCCATGTGGCTGTCTCTGCGGGCGCTGGGTGCCCCACCATTAGTCTCGGTTCGTATTACGAACCGGGACAAATGGTTCTCTGCCGCGGCAGCATTTTAGGCACTTTCTCTTCCGCGGCAGAGAATTTAATTTGTATTCTTTTTTTTCATTTCAAAATAGTTTTCTACGCTACCATATACCATACATGTTCGTGCATACATAAGATAACTTCTCTTAAGATCGAGCATACAAATATATACATGATAGTTACACATGGAGATCACAATTATCGGGACTAGAGCCCGTCTATTCAATTACACGGTCGGGGATCATCGGCGCCTATTCACACTAAATTCTCCGGCGTCATCTATCATCTCGTTCATCAAGAATCCTGCCAGTTCTTCAGCAATTGCTACTACGCGTTGCTGTGGTAGGAGCTGATCCCGCATTTTCTCGAACTATATAAGAAAAGCAGATCAATATGAATATCAATCATGATAACAAAAAGATACGGTAATAAAAATAATGTTATGAATGTATTGCTTACATCGACTCTATAATCATTCAGCTCACTGGTAAACGTGCGAATGACGTAGAATCCACATAGATTCGTCCCCTGTGGCTGCCTCGTGCACTTCACAAGAATAGAATTCAATCAAAATAATAATCATGCATCATAATTGGATTGAAACTAGAAGTAAAGAGATGCGCCTACTACTTACCGAGACCGGCTTATACGCCGATTCTCAAGAAAGTCACCGTAATCGCACTCTTGAACTGGTTCCAAACCCTACCCGGTAAAGAAAATGAATGAGTTATTTATTACGTGATATCTCAGGAAATCAACGAAAGAGACCGTCGTAGCGCAAAAATTACCTCTGGAGCATGTCCTGCATGTCACTAAACTGTTCCAGGGGTCTCTTTAATGGGTCCATGACTTCAACTCTTCCCTTATCAAGTTGAATGTCCATGAGAATCCAGTGGAAACTGTACACGTTTATATATACATCAGTAACTCATCAATTACACTTAACATCGAGTAAGCAAAAGAGAATGTGTACAATAGAGTAAGACACTCACGTGAAATTGTAAGGAAACAGTATGTGGTCACAGAAATTTTGCTCCGTTAGAAACCTTAGAAGGTTTTCCTGTGTTTCCTCGGGTTTTTCCTTTAGCGTCCGACAATGTATTTTATCTGGGTCAATGAACCCAACACTGAAGATTGACCTTCTTTTACATTCCATGATCTTCATTCTGCATAATAATAGAGTACAAAAGGATATAATTAGGATAATTACATGCAATGAACTGAACAACTGAAAAAAAATGAATAGCTTATATATAGACAATGAATTCAACAACTTACAGACAATAGCAACTCATGAGACTTTTGTCGATGGCGTCGAAAGTGTATAACTGGAAGAGTTCTGGAAACTCAACATGGACCTCTTCTTCTCGGAAGTAGTAGTCATGTGGGACTTTCGCCACGATCATTATTCTCTCCTCCTTTACGGCATTCAAGTACCATTTATGTAAACTCCGCATTTGTGTTGGCAGTTGTTGGAACTGCTCAAAGCTGACCAGAGGCTTCCCTGGGACATATGTAGGGACTACCTGAGCCTTGGGTAACTTGTCGTCCTGGGAACCTAGCAATTCCTCAACAGTCACATTCATAGCGGCCGCAAGCTTCTTAGCTTCTTCCATATCCTGCTGGGGAGTGTCATAGGATACCACCTTGAGGGGTGGGGTCGATTTTTTGGCCTGTTCCCTGAGCTGGGGGACGTCCTTTCTTTTCCCGGTTGCGCTTTGACTTGATGATTTGCTCCCGCTTGCAGTTCTACTTGATTTGCTCTTCTTCACTTCCTTCTGAAGTGTGCGTCGATAGTCATCTGGCTTATGGTGCAAGTCATATTGCAATTTTGTGTTCAGAAAAGAAAGTGCATTCGCTTTTTTCTTCTCGGTGTATACCGGGGCGGGCTCGGGTTTCTTCTTTTGAAGCTGCGCAACACATTCGGCCTTTACGATCATGTCGGTTTCCTCATCAGTATGATCATAAAGTCTGATAGAAAGATTCTTATGAGGTACTCTTGGGAGGGGCGACATTTGTCGTTTTGGGCTCCTGTGTCGTTTAGTACTAATCGGAGGCTGCGGCAGAGATCGAGATGGACTCGGGCTGTGGTGGTCGTAGTCATGGGGTGGGCTTCTTGGAGGTGATGGAGGTGAAGGTGACATGCGACCACTCGAAGGCGGTGTTGGCTTTGGCATCCAGCCTGGAAGCTTGATGTTGTTCTTGTCCCATAGAATGATACCACCCAATACTTCTCCGAGTGTCCTCTCACCTTCAGGTCCAGGGATGTCAAGCTCCATTGAGTCCCACCCCATTGTGATTTCATCCACACCAACTTTAGCATAGCCAGCTGGAATCTCACGGCCATGCCAGCGTGCGCCAGGTGGACAAGGTAAAGCACATCCAACCGCCACCTTGATGGATAGGTTCTTCACCTTCTGATGGAGCTCACAAGATGCCTGCTCCTTGATTCCATCCACGGGGTAGCCGGGACCGCCATATACCATACGTGCATCGTTAGAAGGGACCTCCGATTCAGCCACGCTGCTTTTATGCTGAGATGGGACAGCGGTAATATTGAGTACAGGATCTTGCAGGCGCGCTGCTCCTCGAAGTTCGTCAATCTGTTGCTAATGCATTCGAAGTGTTCCTATTAACTCGGTGAACTTTTCTCCCTCCTCCTCTTGCCGTCGCCTCTTTGCTCTCTCTCGGCTCCTATAAGTATCTCTGTCTTTGGGAAACCCCATCTCCCACGTATAACTAGGGCCAAGGCCTCGTACACGTCCTCCGCGTTCATCATTCCCGAGGACCTTTGTCAGCAAGTCTTTCTCTCTATCGGGACGGAACTTTGTTGTCCCCGCTTTAATCTCCTTCACCACTTTCTGCCATGTATCCCGGGGTATCCTAATCCTGTCACTGCAAATAAGGTCCCTCAGATTGGCCATACTCACTCCCATGCCCAAGGAACCAATTCCTTGCCCTCAGATCCCATTCTTCGCGTATTGGTTCTGGAGTGATCCCTTTAGCAAGCAACTCATTCACTTTAGCATCCCACTTTGGCATGGCAGCCGCGTAGCCCGCTGGCCCCAGGTGATGGTGATATTTCTTCATCGCGGCATTTTTCTTGTTTTTTTCGACATTTCCATAGCAGGTTGTGACTCCTTGTACTTCACAAATGCATCCCAGTTAGCCTGCTGCTTCGTTAGATAGCATTCAAATTTAGGAGCCTTCTTCATCTTCTGATACTTTTGCCATAATGCTTTCTTCCAGTTCTTGAATAGTTCGGCCATCTTCGTAAGAGTCCACTGCTTGACTTTCTTCCTCAATGCAGCTGTGTCAGCATCATCCTCACATTCTGGCAGGGTGAAATGTGTCATGAGGTCATTCCAAAGACCCTCTTTGCACCTGTTGGAGACATACCCTCTTTCGCCCCTTTGGTATTATTCCACTCTCGAACGGTGATCGGGATGCGATCCCTAACCATAACTCCGCATTGTTGTTTAAATACAGTTTTAGCCTTTTCGGGTTCCACCGGTTCACCCCGTGGTGATACCCGTGTAATTGTATAACGCGTAGATGCGTCTAACTTTTTGGCCGGGCCTTGTTTGGAATATTTTTTGCTCAATGTGGAGGCCTAAGAGAAGAAACATTCGTCAATTTATATATATATATACAACTCAGTTAATGCATCTACTGATCACCAGACTTCATATATATACCTCGCTGTCGGCTTCTCCACCACCGGAGCCGTCGGCTTCTCCTTGATCATTTCGGTCGACCTCCTCTCCCTCACCAGAGGGGTTCAGATAAGTCGACGGAGATTCAGGTGGATCAACATGGGGGGTGTCGTTGATCATATCCTCGAGAATTTCTTCCTGTGCTAGGTCTCTCTGGATTGGATCCATAGTTTTCTACAAAATGCACAGAATAACATTTTTCATTCAATATTGCTGCATAAAATAACACTAAACAATAATATGAACACGCAATTTGCTACAATAATACTAAACAATAGCAAAATTCTAGTGATGCCCTAACCCTAACCCTAAGTCCGGGCAGCCCGCAAGCACCACCACCCTAACCCTATCTCCGGGGGCCCACGACCACCACCACTCTAACCCTAAGTCCGGGGCCCACGAGCACTACCACCCTAACCCTAAGTCTGGGCGGCCCACGAGCACCACCACCCTAACCCTAAGTCTGGGGGCCCGCGAGCACTACCACATTAACCCTAAGTCCAGGTGCCCGCGAGCACTACCATCCTAACCCTAAGTCCGGGCGGCCCGCGAGCACCACCACCCTAACCCTAAGTCCGGGGGCCCGCGAGCACTACCACATTAACCCTAAGTCCGGGTGCCCGCGAGCACTACCACCCTAACCCTAAGTCAAAGTACCATGAGCACCACCGGACTTAGGGTAGTTATTTCTTTAGCTTATCTTTATTTAGCACTGATGCTTGTCTGTCTCAATCGACACTATAATACTACATACTATATAATACACTACTATATATATTATTACTAGTAATAAATATATATACACAAACATATATATACTATATTTATATACTAGTAATAAATATTACAATATAAAAAAGATACAAGAAATACTAGTAATAATTCTATCTATCTATTACAAAAAACATACTAGTAATACAAGTAATAATTCTATCTATCTATTACTAAAACAAATACACTAGAAATACTAGTAATACAAAAAATATAAAAAAAAGTAATAATTCTATCTATCTATTACTAATAATTCTATCTATCTATTACGAAAAAAAATACACTAGAAATACTAGTAATACAAAAAATATAAAAAAAACAAGTAATAATTCTATCTATCTATTACCAATAATTCTATCTATCTATTACAAAAAAAATACACTAGAAATACTAGTAATACAAAAAATATAAAAAAACAAGTAATAATTCTATCTATCTATTACTAATAATTCTATCTATCTATTACAAAAAAAATACACTACAAATACTAGTAATACAAAAAATATAAAAAACAAAATGGTCATGCCGGGAAGGCTCCTTGCCGGCGGGGCGCCCGCCTGCTTTGAGGAGCCTTGGTCCCAAGGCACCCCGCCCGCCTGCTGCTCCCTCTGATGTCGGCGTAGCCATTGTCAGCCATCACAGAGTCACTTGGACGGGAGCGAAGGAGGCGCGGTACCTCAAGGGGTGAGTGTGGCAGCTGGAGTGTCGGTGGTGGTTGGGGGCGGGCGTGGCGGTTGGGGTGGTGGCCGGAGAATCAGTCACGGCTGCGTCTCAGTCGCCCTTCGCGTGGGGGTGCTAGCGTGGGAGAAGAAGAGGCGGCGCGCCAAATGTATAGTGGGGGATCTTTAGTCCGGTCCGTATAACGAACCGGGACTAAAGGGTCTTTAGTCCCGGTGCGTTATACGGACCGGGACTAAAGGTCCCCCCCTTTAGTCCCGGTGCGTTCCACCCACCGGGACTAAAGGGTTTTCGATCCAGCCCAAAAGGCGCACGCCAACGCCACACCTTTAGTCCCGGTGTGTAGCACGCACCGGGACTAAAGGTCCCTTTTTCAAAAAAAATCACCCTGATGCGCGCCTGTTTAAAAAAAATTCAATTAGCATATTATTTAAACATTTGAATTTTACAGTTTTTGCATACTTATGAATTTGAGAAAAAATTCAACATGAAAAGTTCTTGAATTTGAATAACTAATCCAAATCTATTTTCTCATTTATAACATAATTATTCTAACTAGTGAAACTAATAACCATTTTGCCATTTTCAATTTAAAAATGCATTAAATATTATATTTTGCATATTTTTAAATAAGTGATTCAAATCAATTTTCTGTTTTATAAAATAATATTCTAACTAGTCAAACTATTAACCATTTTTCCATTTTCATGTAATTCCGACGCTCCGGTGGTCTTCCTCCAGCGAAACCCTAGACCGGATCGTCTACCCCGCCTTATTTTTTCCTGCCCGTTCTCTTCCGGATCGTAGCCCCTTTAGGGTTTAGGGTTTAGGGTTTTTGGTTTAGAGTTTAGGGTTTAGGGTTTTTGGTTTTGGTTTAGGGTTTAGGGTTTAGGGTTTTTAGTTTAGGGTTTAGGGTTCCCTCCTCTGACTTAGGGTTTAGGGTTTAGGGTTTAGACTCATATCTGCCGCCTCTCTCCACTCTATCCCATAGCTTCCACCATACCTCTAACCCTAGGGAGGCGGAGATGCCATAGGGCGTGTGCACCAAGGGCATCTTCGAGAAGTTCCGCCACGGGAGATTTCCCAACCCTTTCCTCCATCCATGGGGATGAAACTCTCCATCCATGTTGGCTTGGTCGTTGCCATAGCACATCTAGACTCATATCTGCCGCCTCTCTCCACTCTATCCCATGGATTCCACCATACCTCTAACCCCAGGGAGGCGGAGATGGAGTCTTTCACGGGCTAGCAGGAATATATTTTTCGAGGCGGAACTTCGGAAGATGCCATAGGGCGTGTGCACCAAGGGCATCTTCGAGAATTTCCGCCACAGGAGATTTCCCATCCCTTTCCTCCATCCATGGGGATGAAACTCTCCATCCATGTTGGCTTGGTCATTGCCATAGCACATCTAGACTCATATCTGCTGCCTCTCTCCACTCTATTCCATGGCTTCCACCATACCTCTAACCCCAGGGAGGCGGAGATGGAGTCTTTCACGGGCTAGCAGGAATATATTTTCCGTGGCGGAACTTCTGAAGATGCCATAGGGCGTGTGCACAAAGGGCATCTTCGAGAAGTTCCGCCACGGGAGATTTCCCAACCCTTTCCTCCATCCATGGGGATGAGGCTATCCATCCATGTTGGCTTGGTCGTTGCCATAGCACATCTAGACTCATATCTGCCGCCTCTCTCCACTCTATCCCATGGCTTCCACCATACCTCTAACCCCAGGGAGGCGGAGATGGAGTCTTTCACGGGCTAGCAGGAATATATTTTCCGAGGCGGAACTTCCGAAGATGCCATAGGGCGTGTGCACCAAGGGCATCTTCGAGAAGTTCTGCCACGGGTGATTTCCCAACCCTTTCCTCCATCCATGGGGATGAAACTCTCCATCCATGTTGGATTGTTGAGTTACTTGCCATGGTGTATCGATGCTCCTTTTATAGGCACGGCGCCGCTTCTACTTTGTCTTCTTCCTCCGACAGGGCGCCGTGCGCTACATGCTTTATCTCATCGAGCAGTGCGTCCACCCATGTGTCCTTATCCTACCGACAGCTTTAGTCCCGGTTTGAGCCCCCACCCGGTACTAAAGGTTACCCATGCGTCCTTATCCCACCGACAGTTTTGTTAGATGACACAAAAACCACCTTTAGTCCCGGTTGCACCCACCAGCCGGTACTAAAGGTTAGCCACCCCCAGATAAGGCTCTCCCAGATAAGCCTCCCCCAGATAAGGCCCCCATCTTTTGTCCCGGTTTGAGCCCCCACCCGGGATGAAAGTTTCCCGCGCCACTATGTTCCCGCGCTTTCCACCGGTTCCCACCTCTGTCTTCCCGCCATTTTTTCAGTATATATATGTACGCTTGGCCATGGCTTCCATCGTATCTCTAACCACCCGGGAGGCGGAGGCGCTTTGCGCCTCGAACTACCCCTGCCCACCGGGTTACCGCGTCCACCGGGCCGGATGTCGAGCGCCGAGGCGTGCCGGTCCCTCCTGTCCCTCTAGGTGTGGAGCGCCGGATGGCCATCACGAACCACTACTACCTCGAGCTCAAGCCAGAGCAACGGAGGAATCCCAACTGGCATCCCAACTATTTCTCGACTTGGGAAGCCTTCTTCATCAATCGGCGTGAGAGGGTGCTCGCCAGGCACGAGGAGGATGGCCCACCTCCTTCGAACTTCAACGAGGCCGGCCGTCGGCTGTGGTGGCGCGGACGGACTCTCTAGAGTGTCATGGCCTACAACACGACCGGCAATAACCCCGCCTGTGGTACCCTCAAATCCAGCCCACGCGTGCCCAACCTTCAAGGTTCGACTACGGTGACCCCGACGACGACAGCGACGACGGCGCCGGCGACTACGACGACTACAGTGGCGCGTATTACAGGGCTAGGCAGGAGCATGACTGAATCACTCCAACCATTAGGCATGTTTCTTAATTTTCAGTTGTGCTATGTATCCTTAGTGTTTGTGGGTTCCTTCTCTTGTGATGGTTCCTTCTCTTTGTGTGATCACCTACCGCGGCTCAGAACGTCTAGTTTGATTGAGCAAGATGTATTACATGAAAGGGGACCTTTATGTCTCAAATAAAAGGTTTAATACATTACATAGATTTATGTCTCAAATAAAAGGTTTAATTACATAGATTTATGTCTCAAATAAAAGGTTTAATACATTATTACACATCACCAACATCTAGTGTTGTGGTTTTCTTCTGCACCATAGCCATGGAGAATCTTCATCATTTAACAGGATGCTTGGGTCAGTTTTCACTTTGAAGGGCGGAATTTCATGAAACTTATTGTAATCTTCTGACATGTCTGTCTTGTCATCCACTCCCATGATGTTTCTTTTCCCTGAAAGAACTATGTGGCGCTTTGGCTCATCGTATTTTGTACTCTTTTGCTTATCTTTCCTTTTTCTCGGTTTGGTAGACATGTCCTTCACATAGAAAACCTAATCCACATCATTGGCTAGGACGAATGGTTCATCCATGTACGCAAGATTGTTGAGATCCATTGTTGTCATGCCGTACTTTTCGTCTACATGTACCTCGCCTCCTGTCAGCTTGACCCATTTGCACCGAAACAAAGGGACCTTAAAAGTAGGTCCATAGTCAAGTTCCCATATCTCCTCTATGTACCCATAATATGTGTCAATCTGCCCATTGTCATCTGGTGCATCAAAGCGGACACCACTGTTTTGGTTGGTGCTCTTTTTATCTTGGGCGATCGTGTAAAATGTATTCCCATTTATCTCGTACCCTTGGAAAGTACATATAGTCGAAGATGGTAACTCCCAACGAGTACAACTCATCTCCAATGGTGTTATTCATGAGATGTGTCTACAACCAATTGCCAAAATTCTTCGTGTTCCCTTTAATCAAGGTTTGGGCTTCCCCGGGTTTTCGGAGCGTAGAATATTCTTGTGTTTCTCGATATACGGAGCCACCAGGGTGGAATTGTGTAGAACTGTGTAGTGTGCTTGAGTGAAAGAATGCCCGTCCCTACATACCATTGATTTACTTCCTAGTGTGCCTTTTCCAGTCATCCTCCCCTCATACCGAGATTCAGGAACACCAATCGGCTTAAGGTCAGGAAGAAAGTCAACACAAAACTCAATGACCTCCTCTGTTCCATAGCCCTTGGAGATGCTTCCTTCTGGCCTAGCATGGTTATGAACATATTTCTTTAAGACTCCCATGAACCTCTCGAAGGGGAACATATTGTGTAGAAACACAGGACCGAGAATTCTAATCTCTTCGACTAGGTGAACTAGGAGGTGCCTCATAATATTGAAGAAGGATGGCGGGAACAACAACTCGAAGGTGACCAGACATTGGACCACATCAATCAGAACTCGATAGACTTTCTCGATCGATTACCTTCTGAGAAATTGCATTGAGGAATGCACATACCTTCACAATGGCTAGTCGAACATTTTCTGGTAGAATTCCCCTCAATGCAACCGGAAGCAATTGCGTCATAAGCACATGGCAGTCATGAGACTTTAGGTTTTGAATTTTTTTTCTCTTTCATATTTACTATTCCCTTTATATTCGACGAGAAGCCAGACGGGACCTTGCTACTGAAAAGGACTTCAAAAAAGATTTCCTTCTCTTCTTTGGTAAGAGCGTAGCTGGCAAGCCCTTGAAACTGCCCTGGATGCTTGCCGTCTCCTCCTTTATGATGTTGCTTTGGTCCTCCGTCTTGCCGGGGTATCTTTTGACTTCCCATACAAGCCCAGGAAGCCTAGAATATTCACGCAAAGATTCTTCGTCAGGTGCATCACGTCGATTGCAGAGCGGACCTCATGCACTTTCCAATAGGGTAGCTCCCAAAATATAGATTTCTTCTTCCACATGGGTGTGTGTCCGGTAATGGGGTCTTTTGGAATAGGTTGTCCTCCAGGACCCTTTCCAAAGATTACATCCAAATCCTTGACCATACCAAATACATCAGCACCACTACGGGGGACAGGCTTCGTCCGGGTTTCTACCTTGCCATTGAAATGCTTGCCTTTCTTCTTTAAGGGATGATCAAGGAAGAAAAGCGATTTATTGTCACATTCTTTCTACATTTATCCAGATATATACTTTCAGTCTCATCTAAACAGTGCGTGCATGCATTGTATCCTTTGTTTGTCTGTCCTGAAATGTTACTAAGAGCAGGCCAATCATTGATGGTTACGAACAGCAACGCTTGTAGGTAAAATTCCTGCTGTTTGTGCTCATCCCACACACGTACACCTGGTTTGGCCCACAACTGTAGAAGTTCATCAACTAATGGCCTTAGGTACACATCAATGTCGTTGCCGGGTTGCTTCGGGCCTTGGATGAGCACTGGCATCATAATGAACTTCCGCTTCATGCACAACCAAGGAGGAAGGTTGTAGATACATAGAGTCACGGGCCAGTCTTGTGACTGCAGTTCTGCTCCCCAAAAGGATTCATGCCATCGGTACTTAGACCAAACCATAAGTTCCTTGCGTCACCAGCAAAGTCCGAGAAGTCTCTCTCGATTTTTCTCCACTGCCGACCATCAGCAGGGTGCCTCAACATCCCGTCTTTCTTACGGTCTTCCATGTGCCATCGCAACAACTTGGCATGCTCTTTATTTCTGAACAAACGTTTCAACCGTGGTATTATAGGAGCATACCACATCACCTTGGCAGGAATCCTCTTCCTGGGTTACTCGCCCTCAACATCACCAGGGTCATCTTTTCTGATCTTATACCGCAATGCAGCGCATACCGGGCATTTATCCATATTCTCGTACTTCTCACCGCGGTAGAGGATGCAGTCATTAGGGCATGCATGTATCTTCTGCACGTCTAATCCTAGAGGGCAGACAAGTTTCTTTGCTTCGTACGTACTGGAGGGCAATTGGTTATTTCTTGGAAGCAGCTTCTTCATTATTACCAGCAACTTTTCAAATCCCGAGTCAGTCATACCGGTCTCTGCCTTCCACTTCAACAATTCCAGTGTGCTACCCAGCTTCTTCTGGCCATCTTCACAAGTTGGATACATCAATGTGTTGTGGTCCTGTAACATCTGCTCGAACTGCAACCTCTCCTTTTCTGTGTCGCAGTCTCGCCTTGCATCACTAATGACCTGACCAAAATCATCAACGGGCTCATCTGGTTCCCGTTCTTCACCCCCTTCTTTTTCATTATCTTCAACTGCGGTATCATTGTATTCAGGGAACATAGATCGGTAGTTGCCATCATCGTTCTCTTCTTCATCGCCGTCTTCCATCATAACCCCTCTTTCTTCGTGCTTGGTCCAAACATTATATCCGGACATGAAACCGGACCACAGCAGGTGGCTCTGAATGACTCTTGAGGAGGTGTAAGCCCGCTCATTCCAACATTCAATACATGGACAACACATAAAACCATCCCGCCACTTGTTCGCCTCGGCCACAAGGCGAAAAGAACGCACGCCTTCTCTGTAAGCATTAGAGCGTCGGTCACCGTACATCCATGGGTGGCTCATCTGCATCATACAACCATGCATATATATCAAACGCAATCACGATGCTTAAATTAGTACCTTGCATCAAACGAGAAAATAGTTGCTAACCTTTTAGGACACTTCAAAACAAAGAGGAGAAACCTTAAGTGTCGCTCTGACACCTTATATCATATTTTGTCTTGTGTAAACTCAAGTAGCATCGCTCTAATAGGCATTTCACCGAACACCTCTAGTGCATATGAAGAAAAAAAGTTAGCACAAAGTTATACCCACCTCTCACATAGGAAAAAAACAGGAGAGAGTGGAGGGCTGGGTGCATATATATAGGGCCAGGCCATTAGTACTGGTTTGAGATACAAACCGGGACTAAAGGTTCTGCCAGGAGCACGCGCGCCGGCCCAGACCCATTTTTCCCGGTTTGTATCTCAAACCGGGACTAATGGTTCCTTACGGACGTTCTTTTCACAAACCACATATCACCAGAGTCATTGCATGTGTGTTCTTCCCACGGACCATATCATGAACCACACCCAGTGTCATTACATGTGTGTTCTTCCCATGAACCACACATGGATCCACCAGTGTCATCGCATGTCTGCTCTTTTCATGAACCACAGCTAGAGTCATTGCACGTGTGTTCTTCTCACAGACCACCTATCACCAATGTCATTGCATGTGTGTTCTTCCCACAGACCACACATGGATCCACCAGTGTCATTGCATGTGTGTTCTTCCCATGAACCACACATGGATCCACCAGTGTCATTGCATGTGTGTTCTTTTCACAGACCACATATGGATCCACCAGTGTCATTGCATGTGTGTTATTCTCACAAACCATGTAAGGATCCACCGGTGTCATTGCATGTGTGTTCTCTCATAGACCACACATGGATCCACAGGTGGCATCACATGTCTGCTCTTTTCATGAACCACAGTTAGAGTCATCCCATATCTGCTCTTTTCATGAACCACGGCTAGAGTCATTGCATGTGTGTTCTTCTCACAAACCATATCATGAACCACACCCAGTGTCATTGCATGTGTGTTCTTCACATTAACCACACATGGATCCACCAGTGTCATTGCATGTCTTCTCTATTCAATAACCACAACTAGAGTCATTGCATGTCTGTTTTTTCACAAACCACATATCACCAGAGTCATTGCATGTTTTTCTTCCCACAGACCACATATGAACCACACCCAGTGTCATTGCATGTGTGTTCTTCTTACAGACCACATATCACCAGTGTCATTGCATGTGTGTTCTTCCCACAGACCACACATGGATCCACTAGTGTCATTGCATGTGTGTTATTCCCATGAACCACACATGGATCCACCAGTGTCATTGCATGTGTGTTCTTTTCACAGACCACATATGGATCCACCAGTGTCATTGCATTTGTGTTATTCTCACAAACCCGGTAAGGATCCACCAGTGTCATTGCATGTGTGTTCCTCTCATAGACCACACATGGATCCACCAGTGGCATCGCATGTCTGCTCTTTTCATGAACCACAGTTAGAGTCATCGCATGTCTGCTCTTTTTATGAACCACAGCTAGAGTCATTGCATGTGTGTTCTTCTTACAAACCATATCATGAACCACACCCAATGTCATTGCATGTGTGTTCTTCTCATTAACCACACATGGATCCACTAGTGTCATTGCATGTCTGCTCTTCTCATTAACCACAACTAGAGTCATTGCATGTCTGTTCTTTTCACAAACCACATATCACCAGAGTCATTTCATGTGTGTTCTTCCCATAGACCATATCATGAACCACACCCAGTGTCATTGCATGTGTGTTCTTCCCATGAACCACACATGGATACACCAGTGTCATCGCATGTCTGCTCTTTTCATGGACCACAACTAGAGTCATTGCACTTGTGTTCTTCTCACAGACCACATATCACTAGTGTCATTGCATGTGTGTTCTTCCCACAAACCACACATGGATCCACCAGTGTCATTGCATGTGTGCTCTTCCCATGAACCACACATGGATCCACCACTGTCATTGCATGTGTGTTCTTTTCACAGACCACATATGGACCCACCAGTGTCATTGCATGTGTGTTATTCTCACAAACCACGTAAGGATCCACCGGTGTCATTGCATGTGTGTTCCTCTCATAGACCACACATGGATCCACCGGTGGCATCGCATGTCTGCTCTTTTCATGAACCATAGTTAGAGTCATCGCATGTCTGCTCTTTTCATGAACCACATCTAGAATCATTGCATGTGTGTTCTTCTCACAAACCATATCATGAACCACACCCAGTGTCATTGCATGTGTGTTCTTCTCATTAACCACACATGGATCCACCAGTGCCATTGCATGTCTGCTCTTCTCATTAACCACAGCTAAAGTCATTGCATGTCTGTTCTTTTCACAAACCACATATCACCAGTGTCATTGCATGTGTGTTCTTCCCACATACCACACATGGATCCACCAGTGTCATTGCATGTGTGTTCTTCCCATGAACCACACATGGATCCACCAGTGTCATCGCATGTCTGCTCTTTTCATGAACCACAACTAGAGTCATTGCATGTGTGTTCTTCTCACAGACCACATATCACCAATGTCATTGCATGTGTGTTCTTCCCACAGACCACACATGGATCCACCAATGTCATTGCATGTGTGTTCTTCCCATGAACCACACGTGGATCCACCAGTGTCATTGCATGTGTGTTCTTTTCACAGACCACATATGGATCCACCAGTGTCATTGCATGTGTGTTATTCTCACAAACCACGTAAGGATCCACCAGTGTCATTGCATGTGTGTTCCTCTCATAGACCACACATGGATCCACCGGTGGCATCCCATGTCTGCTCTTTTCATGAACCACAGTTAGAGTCATCGCATGTCTGCTCTTTTCATGAACCACAGCTAGAGTCATTGCATGTGTGTTCTTCTCACAAACCATATCATGAACCACACCCAGTGCCATTGCATGTGTGTTCTTCTCATTAACCACACATGGATCCACCAGTGTCATTGCATGTCTGCTCTATTCATTAACCACAGCTAGAGTCATTGCATGTCTGTTCTTTTCACAAACCACATATCACCAGAGTCATTGCATGTGTGTTCTTCCCACAGACCGCACATGAACCACGCCCAGTGTCATTGCATGTGTGTTCTTCCCATGAACCACACATGGATCCACCAGTGTCATCGCATGTCTTCTCTTTTCATGAACCACAACTAGAATCATTGCATGTGTGTTCTTCTCACAGACCACATATCACTAGTGTCATTGCATGTGTGTTCTTCCCACATACCACACATGGATCCACGAGTGTCATTGCATGTGTGTTCTTTTCACAGATCCATCAGTGTCATTGGATGCATGTTCTTTTCATAAACCGCATATGGATACTAATTAACCTTACGAGAGCCCTAACCTTAGCGTTAGACCGAGTCTTCTAGAAGGAACGCCCTAACACAGTTGTTCTGCTTGACGATTGTTACATACCGTTCGATCGAGGCGCTTGGATTATTGGGATGGTTTTCATGAGATCGATCCGCGAGTAGTCTGTTCTGCGGCATGATTGGCCATGCTTGCTCTGGAAAAACTAGCAACACGGGGGGCTCCCCTGTTGCGAGTGTCACGACTCACGAGTTGAGCGGGCCATATCCCAGTGTCACGTCCACATTACTTCTCTTCCTCCCCGTACTTCTCTTCCTTCCCCTCGAAGCCACATTCCCCACTTCACTCCCATCCTGCCGTAGATGCAAGCCGACGGCGCCTCCATCCCAATCCCCTCTTCGGAAGCCACCCCCTCCCCTCTCGCCATGGGTTCAAGGGGAGATGGCGAGAAAACGCGTCGTGACGACAGGGATGGTGATTTCGATGTGAGTTGTCTCATCTCTATCTCTATCGTCCGTGTCCAGTTATCTATTTTTTGAGCCAGATCTACTCCGTTTACTCATGTGCGTATGATGTGTTAGGCCAACCAGACGATGTATGATGCTAACTAGCACGGTTTAGCGGATGAAGACAGTCCTCTGCTATGTAAACATGGATATGTGCCCGCTAAATTTGTAGCGTTCGAAGGACGAAACGCAGGCAGGAGGTTTCTACGGTGTCAAGGACATCGTGCAATGATGCGAGGCGGAAGTTGCGGTGTTGTCAAATGGGTAGATCCAGAGTGGCCCAAATCGATGCAGAAAACACTGGACAAACTATGGGAAATGACTGTTGAGTTGAAAGAATCCGCATTCAGCTCACTTCTTGATAGTGTTGAGATGAAGCTATGGGAACCAGTTGACACGACCAAGCATACGCGAGATATCATGGGGGTGGAAGACAATGTTAGCAAAGTCGAGAAGGAGAGGGACGCGACGTTGGCCCTGAAGGCTAAAGCAGAGCAAGAACTGACTCAAGCAAGGAAGGATATTCACCAGGCCAAAGTCCTGCAGTTCACAACTACGAGTATTGACAAGTGCATGAGGAAAGATGCAGAGAAACAATTGAAGTTGTGCAAGGAAGATGCTAAAAGGAAGGAGCAGACGATTCGATCCTTGCTCTCGCAGGAAGATGCGCATAGGGCTAAGATTAGGAAGATCAAGGAGATGTGTGATAACTAGTTCTATTTAGCTTAAGCTCCGTGCCTTTTTTAAGTTGTAATAGTTGTACTTGTTGACCTAGCGGTCTGAACTATTGGCCCCGGAGTCCTAGGAGTAAAAAAATTGGTCGCTCGTTAATCTGTCTTAACCCTGCATTACTTCCTTTTGTCTGACCAATGCCCCTTGGATATTCCGCCCGTCGCTTCGTCTTCCTCGTGTACAAATAGGAGGCGCCACAGCACGTCGCTTCATCGCCCATCCCCTCGCCCTCTCCAATCTACACTGCGCCGTCGCTTTGTCGTCCACCCCCTCGCTCCCTCTCCAATCTCCACCACGCCACCATGGAGATGCCCTTGCTGAACTTCTACGAGGTGGTGATGTTCGTGCACTTCAACATCCTTGTGCCTCCGGCCGTGACGGTGCCCCATGGATGGCGCATCAGCTATGTGGGGGTGCCGGTGGCTCTGCTCCTCATCCCCGGCGGAGCCGTGATGGAGAGCGAAATCACAGCGTGCCGCCGCCAGATGCCCGCGTGGAAGAGGGCGCTGCCCCGGTACACGGCGGCCAGCCAGTACTGGCCGACGCTGTTTAAGAAGGAGCAGAAGGCCAAGATTGGTAGCCGCATCGTTTACGGGCACGTGGTGCACCGGGATCTCCGCAACCGAGAAGGGCGGGAGAGGTTCTGGTCCGTCCCTGGACGGACCAAGTTCATCGTCATCGCCGCCACTCGCCGCAAAGAGGTGCTCCATCTCGCGTACAATGCAAAAATCATGGAGGTTCCGTCCGACGAAGACGAGGAAGCCGGCGGCTCGGAGGACAGCGGCAGCAGAAGTGAAATTGTTGACTAGTGGTTGAATTAATGTAGGATGTGAAATCACACCTTTGTTTGGAAGAATTTGTTGTTGAATTAATGAAATGCCTCGATTTAGATCTCTGTATCAATTAATTTGTGGAAGAATTTGTGATTTAGATCAATTTCTGCCTCGATTTAGATCTCTGTCCCGGATTGGGAATGTGACCGTGGACCAAAGACCCCTTTTCTACTAGTGTATTCTGACATTGGTGGTTTGTTTAAACGTAATCTACGTGGATTTGGCCGCATGCAAATGGCACAAGCACAATTTATAAAGTGGAAGCACGTACACCCAGTTACTGGAGATCCGGGAGATTCACCAGATGCAGGGGATGCAGGAGCAGAGAGGCAGTGAGATAGACGGGCTCAAGATTAGGCCAGAAAGTGGTACCCATTTCCTCCTCATCTGGGAATTATCGGTGAGAACATTGTTGTTTATGTTGCCACGTCGTTGTGTAGCATCTGAAATAATTTGCTGCTTCATGGAGTGTGGTAGCTTAAATAATTTATTTCTGTGCCACTTACATTCCGTCGTATTTGGAGACCTCCTACCCCTCAGCAATCGTGGAACTGGTGGATCCTTGTTTTCAGATAGGAGTGGCACAATCACAATTTCGATTCAACTACTGACTCAGGCTATTCCAAACCCTAAGTCGCGGTACATTTTACTCGGAGAACGTGGGTAGATTGTTTTGCCCAGCAACATGCCACACACAGAGCTCCAGAATTTAACAGAATTACATATATAGGTTCATGTTCAACACATTACTATGCATCTTCATTGCCAGCAGCCTTGTTCCGCAGCCTGGGTGCCAAGCCTTCACGTCCACTGGCTTCTTCATTTCCTGCCTTCTTCCTCTTCCTCGGTGCCAATTTTCTTAGCTTCACGTACTCTGCATCGCCGGGACAATGGGCACCAGAATTGTGTCCAGCATCATCTTTCCACTCGTTTTTAATTTCTTCGGGCAGCAAAATGACTGACCCAGCAATCATGTTTCTAACATTATGGCGCTTCCTATCAAAGAAACAAGATTGTTGCATAACTGCCCAATATCTACAGAGTAAATAAAACAAAAATTACAATTCAGCACAAACATGCGAAACCCAAGCGACCTTTGCTTACCAGGAGCTAATTGGGTTCGAGCAACCACCCTGTCCAAGAATAGAAGGGCGACTCCCAGTTGCAGCAGCTTCCACATCTAGTACATGACATTTGAGGTCAAACATGGCAGCCGAAGCATAACTTTTCATCAACCCAATACTTGACTGTCACACGTTATAGGAACCATGATGCCACGTTCATCCATGAAGCTGAACTTTGCAGTCTGCTTCGGACATAATTCAACATGATTACACAGAACAGCAACCATACCAGATATAGTGCAGATCTGCGCAGGCGCTTCTTCCATCGTGAAACAATGGCTTCCATACCACTTGCCCTTAGAGTCGTACCTATAGAGGACTACTATAACCAGGTAAGGGGGTCCGCGCAGATCCTACTTGACAAAAACTGTGGACAAAATATGTTTGTCAGCGTTGGGCTAGCAAACAATCTGAGGTTTAGTAGCCAGCTAGCAGTTGTAATTAGCGCGAATAACAAAGAGAAGGGTAGCTCACCCGCTTGTAGCCAGAACTTCTTCTTCCTTGATAGTAGGATCTGCCATCCTCCGAACTGCTCGGCTTGTCGGCGGCGGAGGTGGGCTAGAGCCTTGCAACGGCGGCTACAGCATGCACCATTGGAGCTCGGTATCAATGACTGGGCGCAGCAACTTGGCCCCGGAAGTCAAATGTCCGAAGGGATCGTCCTGCCTGGAGGGTGGATTCTGTAACTACCTCGGTGAATTACGCTCTTAGTAACAAGCCTGGATGATCGGAAATGGTTAAAATAGTACGGTGGGGCCAAATGCCACTCACAGGTAGACCTTTCGACCGTCCTAACCATTTCCAAACATCGGGACAAGAACGAGCGGCGTAATCGGCAGGCGAAGGGATCAACTACATACACAAATGAGTATGTATGCAAGCCACCATACAACAGTCCTCAGAGCCATTCCATCTAAAAGAAATAGAAATATTGCAACACCATACGGCAAGATCCAAAAATCCTAGATAGATATAATAGTTTAGGATATCTCCTCATACATCAAACATCAGAGTATCAGGCGGAAGCGGCAAACAAGATCCGAGTACGGATAAGAAGCAAATCGGCATAAGATGCCCCTTAAATACACACATCCCGCCCACAGATCTCACGGATCCCCGTTCCCGAATCTCTACACCGAGTGTTCGTTGCCCACATCGTCCGTCTCCTCCACCCAGTATCCATCTTGCGAGTTTACCTGTTCATCTGAATCAAACAATTTATCGTGTGAGACCCTAGAATTTTCGGCAAGTCTTTATGCCTCTAAAGGGGACAAAACCTGGGGTGACGCAATTGCAGCAAAAGATAATACGTAACAATTCTATAGATACTCGCTAACCATCCGCCTAACCAAAGATAGACGGATGTCCGTGAAATGATAACAACAGTTATAACAGTAATATTAACAGATCCATCCTCCTCCTCGCTTACCAACGAGGAAGCGGACGAACAGCCCCCCATCCGTTGGCAGTTTTATTATCCATTCCATGAGGGTTGCACTATTTACTAGTCAGGTACTTAGTCAAATTAAAAGTGGTACTTTAGTTATACTTGTCTATGATCGAGAAACTGTGCTCCAAGTCGTCCATAACCGCGGACACGGCTTTTAGAAAGATTTACCTAGGGTGCACAAATAACAACACACTCGATCAACCTCGGAAAAACCAAATCAAAACCAACGAGGCATTGACGACAAAGCGATCACAGGATTCAGAAATATTTCAGGGGCCACCCCATTAAGCTACCATAGCGAAGTTGGCGGCTCGAGCGGACTCAAGGTTTGTGTGGGCGGTAAAGCATCGGGAACCCGAAAATGTGACTGGGCTTGTCGATACAGCGAAAACGTGTCACGGTCCTAAACAGTACAGGTGCTCCACGCACAATCTTAAATAAAGCATGGCATAAGTACAGGATAGTAATAAAGCCCCAAACTACTTTGTGGCCCCAAGAAATAAGAATGAATCAAGCTCTGGCTCAGGGGGGTTCATAAGCCTCCCGGATGTGGATAGCGCGAATATTCAAGGAACAGGAATCAAGTACTCGGGGTCCTACAGGACACAAGTGAGCATGAAAAACCAAATAGCAGATATTGCTCACCGGTGCCACTTTCATTAGTTATCCCATTACTACTCAGGTTAAGTTGTATAGGTACCTCGTTATCCATCAGACACTCACATACCCTACACATGTTGTTCTACGACCCGCATGGCTCAAACAACTCCTGTAGTAATGGCTCATGGGATGGAGGAACAAGCTTCGGTGGGGTTTAAAAGTAAAGGCTATGCAGTACTTGGGATTCAGATTAATGCAATCGCGACTCAATGATGCAAGAATAAGATAGAGGCAATAGGTACTATATGTATGCAAGCATGTGATAGTGCTTTTGGCAGCTCGATTGAAGCGAGAGAAGGATCCGGTAGTGCTCCGGGTTTCTTGATATATCCCACCTTTCGTCTATTCAAGAAGAACCAAACAAACAAGGGCCAACATAAATAAAGTGCACAAGCATATGAATAAAATGCGACAAGCAAACAATCATGCCATGATGAATGATGCACAATTTGCATGGCAATAAAGTAGCATGGCATGGGTGAGGTGTGGAATACAAGGATAAAGCATTTTATGGAGTTTTAGTCACCTTTTATACTCAAATAAGTTGTTGTATATTTTATATTTATATGATGCATGCTGCAATTCAGAACATGGAATGCATAAACAGAAAGGTCTCGTCGAGATGATCATTTTAGACATATCATTTGTCAAATTTGGAGTTATAAAACCAAAGTTATTAATTAATTAAGAAAAAGGGCTTTTTATTGTAATTTTGATCAACTCGAAATTTAAAGTGTTCAAAATATATTTTGAAGGGCATATTTGATATCCTCACATTTTTCTGATCTCAAAACATATATTACATGTTTAATTTGGAATTATATTTTAGAAGATATTTGAAAACAGATTTAAATTTGAATTTAAAACAAATTTGAAAAGTTTAAATTAAAACAGAAAAACAGAAAACCTTTTGTCACTCAGCCCAGACCTAGCCACAGACATTGACAAATGGGGCCAGGGCTGACTGGGACACACGCGCACAGAGAGGGTTTTCTCACCGCGGTCTTTCCTAGCCTCTGTGAATGACATGTGGGGCCAGCTGGCTAGGGCCAGTGCTGGGTGACCCGGCGAGGTCGAGTGGGAAGCGTCTGGAGTGCGGGTTAAGTTCTGAAACTGAGTCCTTTGTAAAAAGTACACAGCTGGCAGGTGGGCTCACGAGTACCGCGGGTTGAGCGAGAGTTAAAAAGAGGGGCTATATGTAAATCGTCCACGGCCCGTCTTTGGTCTTCTCTCTCTCGGAAGCAAGACGCCATGCAGGCGGGCGAGACAGGACTTCGATCCGCTGACGCCTTGAGCGACGGATCCAGTGCGGTAGGCTAGGGGAGTTGATGGGGAGGAGGGCGCGGGCTAGATAAGGCTCTATCGCAGACGCGCCATGCGCATAACGGCAACGAGCAGCCACGGTGGGCGTTCGGCAAACGATCAGCGGATCTAGACGGCGACAGCGAGAGCGAGGATGTCAGCGAGGATTAGGGGCTCACTGAGGAGAGGATGGTGGTGTCAGATCAGCTTGGGGAGCAGCAGGGCGTCGACGAGGCAGGCGAACGGCGGGCTAGGGTTTTCGTCGGGGCGTCTCGGAACTGGCGCGCCTGGGGCTTCTCCTCCTCGCTAGCGGGTCCAGGGCGAAGCAGAGGGTGGTCCTCGTCCTTCCTCGACAACCACAGCTCCTCGCCACCTGCTGCAAGAGGGGGGGACGGTGGAGACCGACGGATCGCCGGCCGGTGGAGAGAAAAGGCGAGGGGGAGGAGAGAAGGCTGCGGCGCGAGGCCAGGGGTGGATCTGGGGACGCAACAGGCGAGAGAGAGGGAGTATATATGGACGAGAGGGAGGGTAGATGGCGTGGGGGCTCGGGGTGGAAAAGGTGGTCGGGTGGACACCTTTCCTTCTCGCCCTCACGTGCTCGAGCTGGCTCGGTTTGAGCAGAGCAGTGAGGCCGGGGAGGCAAAGCGGACTCGGGCTGGTGGGGTCGCTGTGAGGAGAGGGAGAGGGAGGCTCGGTTAGAGCTAGGGTTAGAGGGAGGGGGTAGATAACTAGGTTAGGATGGAGAGGCTCGGGTTAGGGTTTTTGGTTAGGGTTGGGGTGGAAGGTAGCTAGGTGGGGCCTGCATGGCAGGGAGAGGGGAGCCTAGGCATGGTGCAAGGAGGGAGGTGAGATGGGGTTAAGGGTTGGGGTTTAGGCTAGAACTAGGGTTAGAGGAAAGTAGAGAGGTGTTAGGGTTTTGTAAATAGTGTTTACTAGGTATGGTGATTAGATTAGAGAGGGAGATGGAGAGAGGTGTTAGGGTAAGGGATGGTTTGGTGGTTAGGGTTTACTCAAGCCCCCAAGCAAGATCATGCATGAACAGGAGGGGAGTAGGGTGTGATGTAGATATGGAGATGTGAGAGAGGCTTGATGGGACCCGCATGGTAGAGAGAGGAGAGATGAGAGAGAGAGAGACTTAGGGTTTTAGATTCTTGCATGCATCAAGCTAGATCATACAAGAATGGGTGGAAGAGGTGTAGGGTTTTTAGCAAGATCAAACAAAAAGGAGTGGTAGAGAGGGATAAAGGTGATGGATGGATATGGCCCCATAAAGAGAAAACCCATCAAAACCAAGAGAGAAACAAATGGCTAAAGGTGGTGGTACTCTTGCATGGCCCATGCAAAATAATAAATGCCTTGGTTAAATTCTTGTGAAAAAAAAATAATAGCATGGCATTATTCTTATGCATTCCCAAGAAGTGGAATAAAGGCCAGGCAAAAGAATTTATAGAATTGGATCCACCCTATCTCCCATGAGCTAGATTAAATACCAAAAGAAAATAAAATACAAGCTCATGGATAATGGGATGGTGGAATTATAAGGTGGTGAAAAGAAAGGGTGGTGGAGTAGAATAAAAGATATGCCCCCAACTCATCTTGGGCATTTAAACAATATATCAATAACCAAATACAATATCAAGAGGCAAATACAATTAATGATGCATATGAGAGAAGATCCAAATTGAAAAGGGTTTTATATGATGCTCAAATGCAAGGTGGCATGATGACATGAGCATGATATAATTATGATGCAACAATTATATATAGGAAGTAGCATATATATAGACTAGGCTAGTAGCATTGCAATTGTTAGACAATTGGGATGCTACAACTCTCCCCTACTAAACAAGAATCTCGCCCCGAGATTCCTAGGAAAAAGAAAAACAACGCAAGGAGAGACGGGTGTTCGAACGAAGGTGACCCTCACGTTCCCAAGTTGATGAACCATGGAATGGTGCAACCACTACACCTTGCAAAAATTGCTAGACTTGTTGCGAGTCTTGCGTTTTGCTTCAAGAACAACGGATTAGAAGAATTGAAGGATTGTCGTGAGACAAGAAGGATAGGATGGACATAGCTCCGGTTTTCTCAAGAAACAAGATAAGAGAATAGAACCACTATGACAATAGCATCGTATCTGCTCTCAGATTTGAGAAATGAAGTACGGAAACAATATTGCCTTCAAACAATAGAGTCCCTTGATATCAACAAAAAGATTTAGTTAGACATCGTCGGATTAGATTCTTGTTGCAACGGTAAGAACCAAAGGATCACGCAATTGAGGTGCGCCGATATAACTTCCAGAGACGGATGTGAAGCCAGATCATGGTGGAATCCCGAGAAGCAAAGAATATGGAGGATCTGGAGTTTATTGTAGAGATACTTATTGCTTTCTTTAGCCTTGAGGCTAACGCAATAGATTTGTGGCTGATGGCATCAACCATAATTGGCTTTACCACAGAAAAAGAATTGATGAAACAAAGAGAGATAGTTTCCTTTCATCTTGTTTGGGGATGCCGAGCATCGGTAGAATGACGAGGACAGAAAAGAGTTTGCGTTTGTTTCCACCAGATAATTGAAGATTTTGCTCCATCTAGAATAGACAGACCACCAACAAGAGATTATTGATTACTTCCTTCGAGAGAGCACTCCGGAAAACAAGGACGGAAGTAAAAGTATCAAGGGATAAAGGCCACTTCTAACTTCCATGGAATGAGTGAAATCACATTAATTCACCAATTCAATGTACAAGAGCGAATGATAACAGTAGTGGTATGGTAGCTACTCCATCCCGCACTCAAAGTATTACTCCGCACATGAATAAGAAAACCATGCAACCCAACTACCGAAATAGACTGAAGGTATTGACAGGAAGAGCTCATGGAACTCCATAAGAAAACAAAGATTGATGCAAACGATTCACCGGATCGAAGAAAGATAAGGGTGATGATGTTGTCGTCATATCGTAAGTAACCAGCCACCGGAAAGATATGAAGGAAGATCACGGAGACAACTGCAAGATTCCACAGATAAAGAAAAAGATAGCACCACTTGCACATAAGGATTACAAAAGATCTGAAAAATCTTCATGGCCTCCGGTGGATGGAGCATAGACGATAGAGCGAGAGGGTTTCAAGAGATTACTTAACGAGATAGAGGTGAAAAGAACTCCATGTTGTTCTTGAAAAGATTGAGAGAGGTTTAGCAGTTTTGAGGAAATCTACGGCGGAACGACGATGATAACTCGCCAACAAGGAAAACACCGGGTTTGATTGAAGATGGAAGATGGAATTAACAATGAACTTGCTGATTCCAGAATTGAAGCGATCTATTTAGCAGAAGGACGTGGCCGAGATAGGTGACTTCAAAAAGTCAGAATTTTCACTTTGAGACTTTGCACACAGGCAGTGCTCACGAAGCTTGAGAGAAAGAGACACAGATGATCTTCCATGTCCTTCCATTGATATCGAATAGGCAAGCATATTATCAACATATACCACCATGGGTTAACAGGATATTCCCAGAATATCAAGTTCAAGAGGCGGAAGAAACGTACAAATGCTCGAACACTTCCTGAGCTCAACGCTCTTAGAAAGATCAATATTAAGAGCACGGGTTCGTGTTGAAGAAGATGCACTGGAAGAATAGATTATCTGGTCCTTCGGAAGAAAAGAGATGTCACCTGGTTCACATTGTCGATTGGATCACCGGTTACAAGATAAAGAGATCTTGGATAAAGAACCGATGATAGCTCATACCTCAAGCAAAGCTATCAGAGACGAAAAGATGCAATTCCCTCGTATCAAAGAGAATTTTGCAGATATGGAGTTCAAAAAGATGTGCAGCATGATGGACAGATGATAGATCGCCGTAGTGCCTTGAGAAACTCCGGATTGCCAAAGATGCTTGAATATGCATAGATATGATCACGGTGTACTCAAAATCACAGGAGATAACCGTCACCATTTGGAGGATAGTGTTGATAGCATTTTCCATATTCCACTCATGATAAGTGTCCTATAGCTATGCTGAGAACCAAATTACAATCACCAACATCGGATCGACACATGTTATGTAATTAGCCCAAGAGAATTGGAGATGAAATGAAACTCTAGGATTAAGCGCCGGTGACAAAAGAATGAGTTAGCATGGACATGCTGATAAAACGGAGATAGATAATGTTTCACACACGACTAGAAAGGAGTGTGGAAACACAGATGTATCAAAGAAAATTTTTCCGCATTTTTCGGCATTAAAATACCAATAGATGTGCAAAATCACTTATCAGGTAGAGATTAGCAACTCCACATTCTGTGAAAGCATGCTGGAAGGAAGAACACCCTTAAGAAGATGGCACCGGTTAACAAGGAGTCAGATAGATCGCGCCGGTTTTCAAAAGCCTGTCAGTATGGAATGTACCAACAGTTGATAACCAAAGGCAGATTGTGATAACAAATTGGATGCAACAGATAGACAAGGAATTACACACACACACACACTTTCTATGGTACTACGGAAACCCAGAACACGTGAATCCTAGTTTGAATTTTAAGAAGAGGATTGAAAACGTTACACTTCCTTACCAGAAAAGGGTGGTGGGTGGGTAAGAAGAAAAGTGGAAGTAGTCCTACTCTCACGTTTTGTTTTTCCCTAGTATACATAGCTACCAAAAATATTTGCTAGACTGACAACGACCATTTGGCTGAGACCCTGAAGGGCGGGATGGCTCTGATACCAATTGTAACTACCTCGGTGAATTACGCTCTTAGTAACAAGCCTGGATGATCGGAAATGGTTAAAATAGTACGGTGGGGCCAAATGCCACTCACAGGTAGACCTTTCGGCCGTCCTAACCATTTCCAAACATCGGGACAAGAACGAGCGGCGTGTCGGCCGAAGGACCAACTACATACACAAATGAGTATGTATGCAAGCCACCATACAACAGTCCTCAGAGCCATTCCATCTAAAAGAAATAGAAATATTGCAACGCCATACGGCAAGATCCAAAAATCCTAGATAGATATAATAGTTTAGGATATCTCCTCATACATCAAACATCAGAGTATCAGGCGGAAGTGGCAAACAAGATCCGAGTACGGATAAGAAGCAAATCGGCATAAGATGCCCCTTAAATACACACATCCCGCCCACAGATCTCACGGATCCCCGTTCTTGGAATCTCTACAACGAGTGGTCGTTGCCCACATCGTCCGTCTCCTCCACCCAGTATCCATCATGCGAGTTTACCTGTTCATCTGAATCAAACAATTTATCGTGTGAGACCCTAGGGGTACTCAGCAAGTCTTTATGCCTCTAAAGGGGACAAAACCTGGGGTGACGCAATTGCAGCAAAAGATAATAGCTAACAATTCTATAAATACTCGCTAACCATCCGCCTAACCAAAGATAGACGGATGTCCGTGAAATGATAACAACAGTTATAACAGTAATATTAACAGATCCATCCTCCTCCTCGCTTACCAACGAGGAAGCGGACGAACAGCCCCCCATCCGTTGGCAGTTTTATTATCCATTCCATGAGGGTTGCACTATTTACTAGTCAGGTACTTAGTCAAATTAAAAGCGGTACTTTAGTTATACTTTTCTATGATCGAGAAACTGTGCTCCAAGTCGTCCATAACCGCGGACACGGCTTTCAGAAAGATTTACCCTGCAGGGGTGCACAAATAGCAACACACACTCGATCAATCTCGGAAAAACCAAATGAAAACCCAACGAGGCATTCACGACAAAGCGATCACAGGATTCAGAAATATTTCAGGGGGCCACCCCATTAAGCTACCCGCAAGTTGGCGGCTCGAGACGGACTCAAGGTTTGTGTGGACGGTCAGTAACGCTGGGAACCCGAAAGTGTGACTGGGCTTGTCGATACAAAAACGTGTCACGGTCCTAAATAAAGCAGTGCTCCACGCACAATCTTAAATAAAGCGGTAAAGCATGGCATAAGTACAGGATAGTAATAAAGCCCCAAACTACTTTGTGGCCCCAAGAAATAAGAATGAATCAAGCTCTAGCTCGGGGGTTCATAATCCTCCGGATGTGGATAGCGAATATTCAAGGAACAGGGATCAAGTACTCAGGGTCCTGCGGGACACAAGTGAGCATGAAAAACCAAATAGCAGATATTGCTCACCGGTGCCACTTTCATTAGTTATCCCATTACTACTCAGGTTAAGTTGTATAGGTACCTCGTTATCCATCAGACACTCACATACCCTACACATGTTGTTCTACGACCCGCATGGCTCAAACAACTCCTGTAGTAATGGCTCATGGGATGGAGGAACAAGCTTCGGTGGGGTTTAAAAGTAAAGGCTATGCAGTACTTGGGATTCAGTTTAATGCAATCGCGACTCAATGATGCAAGAATAAGATAGAGGCAATAGGTACTATATGTATGCAAGCATGTGGTAGTGCTTGCCTGGCAGCTCAGTTGAAGCGAGAGAAGGATCTGGGTAGTGCTCCTAGGTTTCTTGATATATCCCCTGCTCAGCGTCTATTCGAAGAAGAACCAAACAAACAAGGGCCAACATAAATAAAGTGCACAAGCATATGAATAAAATGCGACAAGCAAACAATCATGCCATGATGAATGATGCACAATTTGCATGGCAATAAAGTAGCATGGCATGGGTGAGGTGTGGAATACAAGGATAAAGCATTTTATGGAGTTTTAGTCACCTTTTATACTCAAATAAGTTGTTGTATACTTTATATTTATATGATGCATGCTGCAATTCAGAACATGGAATGCATAAACAGAAAGGTCTCGTCGAGCTGATCATTTTAGACATATCTTTTGTCAAATTTGGAGTTATAAAACCAAAGTTATTAATTAATTAAGAAATAGGGCATTTTATTGTAATTTTGATCAACTCGAAATTTAAAGTGTTCAAAATATATTTTGAAGGGCATATTTGAAATCCTCACATTTTTCTGATCTCAAAACATATATTACATGTTTAATTTGGAATTATATTTTAGAAGATATTTGAAAACAGATTTAAATTTGAATTTAAAACAAATTTGAAAAGTTTAAATTAAAACAGAAAAACAGAAAACCTTTTGTCACTCAGCCCAGACCTAGCCACAGACATTGACAAATGGGGCCAGGGCTGACTGGGACACACGCGCACAGAAAGGGTTTTCTCACCGCGGTCTTTCCTAGCCTCTGTGAATGACATGTGGGGCCAGCTGGCTAGGGCCCAGGTGCCAGTGGGTGACCCGGCAGAGGCTGACAGGTGGGAAGCGTGCTGGAGTGCGGGTTAAGTTTACGAAAACTGGAGTCCCTTTTTGTAAAAAGTACACAGCGGCTGGCAGGTGGGCTCGCGAGTACCGCGGGTTGAGCGAGAGTTAAAAAGAGGGGCTATATGTAAATCGTCCACGGCCCGGTACTGTTGTTCTTCTCTCTCTGACGGAAAAGCAGCACGCCATGCAGAGCGGCGAGACAGGGACTCGATCCCGCGACGCGGAGCGCGCGCGCAGAGTGACGGATCTAGTGCGGTAGGCTAGGGGAGTTGATGGGGAGGAGGGCGCGGGCTAGATAAGGCTCTATGCGGCGCGTACGCCATGCAGACAACAGCGAACGACGCGCACGGTGGGCTTTCGACGAAACGATCGGCGGATCTAGATGGCGACAGCGAGAGCGAGGATTAGGGGCTCACCGTGGAGAGGATGGTGGTGTCAGATCAGCTTGGGGAGCAGCAGGGCGTCGACGAGGCAGGCGAACGGCAGGCTAGGGTTTTTGTCGGGGCGTCTTGGTACTGGCGCACCTGGGGCTTCTCCTCCTCGCTGGCAGGTCCAGGGCAAAGCAGAGGGTGGTCCTCATCCTTCCTCGACAACCACAGCTCCTCGCCACCGGCTGCAAGAGGAGGGACGGTGGAGACCGACGGATCGCCGGCCGGTGGAGAGAAAAGTCGAGGGGGAGGAGAGAAGGCTGCATGAGGCCGGTGGATCTGGGACGCAAAGTAGAGAGAGGGAGTATATAGGGACGAGAGGGAGGGTAGATGGCGTGGGGGCTCGGGTGGAAAAGGTGGTCGGGTAGACACCTTTCCTTCTCGCCCTCATGTGCTCGGGCTGGCTCGGTTTGAGCAGGTGAGCAGAGGCCAGGAGGCAAGGCAGTGGAGGCAAGGCAGCACTGGTGGGGTTGCAGGGAGAGAGGGAGAGGGAGGCTCGGTTAGAGCTAGGGTTAGAGGGAGGGGGTAGATAGCTAGGTTAGGATGGAGAGGCTCGGGTTAGGGTTTTTGGTTAGGGTTGGGGTGGAAGGTAGCTAGGTGGGGCCTGCATGGCAGGGAGAGGGGAGCCTAGGCATGGTGCGAGGAGGGAGGTGAGGTGGGGTTAAGGGTTGGGGTTTAGGCTAGAACTAGGGTTAGAGGAAAGTAGAGAGGTGTTAGGGTTTTGTAAATAGTGTTTACTAGGTATGGTGATTAGATTAGAGAGGGAGATGGAGAGAGGTGTTAGGGTAAGGGATGGTTTGGTGGTTAGGGTTTACTCAAGCCCCCAAGCAAGATCATGCATGAACAGGAGGGGAGTAGGGTGTGATGTAGATATGGAGATGTGAGAGAGGCTTGATGGGACCCGCATGGTAGAGAGAGGAGAGATGAGAGAGAGAGACTTAGGGTTTTAGATTCTTGCATGCATCAAGCTAGATCATACAAGAATGGGTGGAAGAGGTGTAGGGTTTTTAGCAAGCTCAAGCAAGATCAAACAAAAAGGAGTGGTAGAGAGGGATAGAGGTGATGGATGGATATGGCCCCATAAAGAGAAAACCCATCAAAACCAAGAGAGAAACAAATGGCTAAAGGTGGTGGTACTCTTGCATGGCCCATGCAAAATAATAAATGCCTTGGTTAAATTCTTGTGAAAACAAAAATAATAGCATGGCATTATTCTTATGCATTCCCAAGAAGTGGAATAAAGGCCAGGCAAAAGAATTTATAGAATTGGATCCACCCTATCTGATGGATATGAGAGAAGATCCAAATTGAAAAGGGTTTTATATGATGCTCAAATGCAAGGTGGCATGATGACATGAGCATGATATAATTATGATGCAACAATTATATATAGGAAGTAGCATATATATAGACTAGGCTAGTAGCATTGCAATTGTTAGACAATTGGGATGCTACAGATTCCGACACCGCCGGTGCTAGGGGAAAGCTGTGAATGGATTTGTGAAATTGGCCTAAGAGGTTGCCGCGTTGGCGCCCGCGTCACGGACAGATGACGGACATGTGGGTCCCAACCGTCTACTTCACGGGGCGGTTTAACGGAATGTTTGTATTTGGCAGGGGTGAGATGAGTTTGCCTCGAAATGGCCCCTCTCAGTAGTTGGCGGCCCAACTTTTCGAAACGCGGTAATTTTAGGCAACTTAGGTACCGCCATGCGCTGGCCTGCGAACTTTGGTACCGTAGACGAACAAGCCTGCCGTCCCGGGTACCCCATCAGGACAACCACCCGACGACCATCATCCGGAGAGCGGGATCATCCTCATCATCCGGGAAATACCATCCTGGGCACATCCCTTCATGAACTACATCGCCAACGGGGAGCTTCCGGATGACGAGGTGGAGGCCAGGCAAATCCGGCGCCACGCGCACACGTACAACATCATCAACAAAGAACTGTACAAGCGCAGCGTATCCGGCATCTTCCAAAGGTGTGTCGATGTGGACACAGGCTACCGGCTACTCAAGGACATCCACCAGGGCGAGTGCGGGCACCACGCTTCGTCAAGGGCGATAGTCGCCAAGGTGTTTCGCCATGGTTTCTATTGGCCCACCGCCCTCGAGGACGCTGAACAGCTAGTCTGCGCGTGCAATGGGTGCCAGTGCTTCGGGCAGCTTAGGCACATGCCGACTTCGGTGCTCAAGACCATACCGATTACCTAGCCCTTCGCTATTTGGGGCCTCGACATGGTCGGCCCCTTCAAGCGGGCGCGTGTAGGCATGACCCATTTGCTGGTGGCGGTGGACAAATTTACAAAGTGGATCAAGGCCAAGCCCATCCGGAAGCTAGACGGGGCGACAGTCGTCACCTTCTTCACCGACGTCATCAACCGGTTCGGCTACTCCAACAACATTATCACTGAAAACGGCACGAACTTCGCCAAGGGGGCCTTCGCCCGATTTTGCAGCAACAAGGGCATCCGGCTGGACCTTGCCTCTGTCATGCACCTGCAGTCCAACGGGCAAGTCGAAAGGGCAAACGGCTTAGTGCTAGCCAGCATGAAGCCGCGCCTCATCGAGCCTTTGGAGCGGTCACCCAGATGCTGGATCGAGGAGCTTCCGGCTGTGCTATGGAGCCTTTGCACCACGCCGAACAGATCAACCGGCTACACCCCATTCTTCCTAGTCTACGGATCGAAAGCCGTCCTCTCCGTGGATATCGAATTCGACTCTCCGCGCAAGCTCCTCTACAATGAAAAGGCCAACCAGAAGGCACGGGAAGATGGTGTGGACCTCCTCGAGGAGGCCCGCGAGCTGGCACTGTCCAGATCGGCCTTGTACCAGCAACGACTACGCCGCTACCATTCGGCCGATCTGCCCAGTCGCGTTCCGTGAGGGCGACCTGGTTCTCCGGCTGGTGCAGGACACGAAGGGCATGCACAAGCTGTCGCCACCCTGGGAGGGCCCCTTCATCGTCAGCCGGGTGCTGCCTAATGACTCCTACTACCTCATCGATGCGCAGCAGCCGCACAAGAACAAGATGCACAAATGAGACTAGGAGACCGAGCGTCCCTGGAACGCGGCCCTGCTGCGCCCGTTTTGCACCTAGTAACCCGAAAGTGTATGTATCCCACAAACCCTATGAATGAAAATGCGGACCCCCACGAGATGCTCGAGGGCTCCTTGCTAGAAATGTGTATGCATCTGTTTTTCGGTTCAGATTTTTCGGCTCCGGCAACCCCTAACTGGGGGCTTGCCGGCTGGCCCGACCTGCTAAGTCAACAAACTGGCTGAGTAGTGTGCGACGATGTCAGAGGCCCACTCTTCGTCTCAGCTACAGACCGCAACCCGGCTGTCCGGCTAGCAAGAGCAAAAGCCTGAGGCATCCCACATGAAAAACGGAGAGGAGACGCGATAGATCGGGCGTCCCAGCCTTGCTACTAGCTTAAGACAATCTGGCTGCTAAGACGTTATACCGTGCATGATGTACTATCAGCTCCCTTCGATTCCGGCTGCAGACCGCAACCCGGCTGCCTGGCAAGGACGCAGCGAAAACAGCAGAGCACACGGGAAAACGACCAAGTGTCGAGAAAGGCGCAAGCTAGTTTTCAAAAAACGAATCCGCCTTCTGGCTACAGTTTAGCAGACTAACCTATTAATAAGTGAGAATGTATGTGTATGTATATTTTGTACGACTACTTCGAGTCAGAATTCAGGAAGAAAAGAGAAGAAGATTCGAAGTCCTTGCCTTCGTCAAGCGCTCCGAATCTCGGGGGCTACACCCACTGGGTGCGCTCGCGCGCCCCTAGTGGAATCTTGTAGTTTCCCGACCAGCTAAGGGTGTTTAGCCGGAAATTTGGAGCCCAGGTGAGGATGAGGGCAGGAGAAAGAGAAGAAGAAGAAGATTCGAAGTACCTGGCTACCCCAGCTACTCTGAATCTCGGGGGCTACACCTATTGGGTGCGCTCGCGCACCCCCACTGGAATGTTAGTTCCCCAGGGTACAGGCGTTCAGCCAGCGGAAGTAACTGACTAAGATGCGTCTAGTCGGATAAAATTAGAGGACTTGAGAAAAGAAAGAAAAATCGAAGTACCCGGCTACGCCAGCCACTCTGAATCTCGGGGGCTACACCCAGTGGGTGCGCTAGCTCGCCATCGAATTAGTTCCCCGCTAAAGGCGTTTAGCGAAATCGCCGCAGACAAAGTCAATCAGCGAAATATTTAAAGGAGCATACAGAACACACAAGTTGAAAGCAAACCAAACTAGTTCAAACTGACATCAAAAGGAAAGGGGAGACGAAGCTCCCATAAGTTTACCGGTGCGAGAAGCAGCCGGTACAGACGGATAAGTTTCAAAACAAGACAAGATAAACAAGTACACCCAGCATCCCGGGGCGATAGCTAAACAGCAGGGCCCTTGCCGTGCGGAGCGCTGTGGCTGGCAGCGGCCTCAGGCGAAGGAGGAGCCGCGGCGGACAACCCGGTTCCGGCATCCCTAGCCGGCCGTATCGAAGCTTCCGCATCCGGAGTGCCGACGGACTCCGAGTCGGTGAGCACCTCGTTGGGATCCACGTAATCGGCGATCTTGATGGCGGAACCCCGGAGCTCCGGATGAGCCTGGCGGATGGCGGCAAGATCGGCGCTAGCGCGGAAGCCTCCATCGATCTTCTCGACATGGGCATCCTTGTACCACGAGAGCATGAGGGCCAGAGCCATCTCCGCTCTGGCTCGCGCCTCCAAGTCATATAGCCGGTCCACCACAGCTGGTACCTCCCCCACCTTCGCGGCTAGTTCCGCCATCGTCTCCGGGACCGGAGCGTCCGGCCACAGAAACGAGAAGATGGCCTGCGCCACTTTGCGAAGCTTGGGGCTTCCTCACCGAGAAGAACGACAAGCTCCTGGGCTGTCGGCTGCACTCCGGGCCAGTTCTCCTGCAGCCGGTTATACGCCTGCAGGTCTATGCCGGGATAAAACGCTATCAGAAAAAAGATAGTCAGATCTGGCTACCGGATCCGGAAAGACAAAGGAGACGGAAAAGGGGAACTTACTCTTAGCCGTATGACCGACTTGCATCAGCTCCTCCACTAGGGCCTTCTCCTTCATCACCAACCGCTTGATTTCCTTCTCTTGGTCCTTGTTCTAGGCCTCGAGAAGGTTGAAGGCGTCGATCCGGCTGGCGAGGGAGGCGTCGCGCTCCTTGATGGTGGCCTCCAAACCGTCTACCTTTGCGTGCCAATCCTTGTTCTGCAGCCGCAACAGGGAGTTGGACTTGCTCAGCCGATCGTTCGCCTTCTTCAAGCGATTGATCTCGCGCTGAGCGCACACAAGGATAGCTGCAACAAAACCGGTTATCGTAAAAAAAAAAATCCGGACGAAGCAAACTTACTCTGGGAGGTTCTGTTGGCAGCAGTGAGCTTCTGCTCCAAGGACCGGTTCCTGCCGGCTGCGGCCTCCAGCAACCAGATCTCCTTCACCGCCAGTTCGAGGGTGGTGGCGAGATCCGTCAGCGAGGCGGCCGAGGAGGCATCGTCATCCACGGCGTTGGCAGCCAAGGACTCCTTCGCGGCGACCACCGTTGTCCTCCACTCCTCCCTCGGCTCGTCCTCGGAGTTGTCGTCGCCAACAACCACGAGCTCCTTGCCAGTTACCGCCCTCCGCGTTCCCGCAGAAGAGCCATCCCTGCCCTGCGAGGCGGCCTCAACCGTTTCCGGCTGGACCACCACGTCCGGCTGGGGACCCTCCGCTCTGGCTGAGGCAGCCGGTTCAACTCGAGGCGGCGGCGGAGGCGGTGCCTCGGAGGAAGGAGGGGCGAAGACAAACGTGGCTGGGGCGCGAGGTGGCAACCCGGTCGGCGCTCGCGCCAGGCTCGCAGCTCCAAAGGAGACCAGCGTGCTAAGAAGACAGAAGAAGAGAAGAAGGAAAAAGAAGCAAGTAAGCCAAAGGCAAACGAAAGAAGCAAAAAATAGTAAGGGCGCCCAGAGAAGAACTTACCCCTATACCACCGGGGGCGGCCCTTTCATCCGGCCAAGGCGGATCGGGGGAAGGGCGCCGGTCCGGCTCCTCTTGGGAGCCGGCTCCTCCATGGCAGGCCGGCTGGCGCTGGAACGGCTGGAGCCGCTCCTGCCCGCGCTAAACCGGCTGGAGTCGCTGTCCGACGCGAGGCGCCGTGCCGGATCAGGGGCCAGCGCGGCCTCCTCCTCCTCGTCGGCCTCCACGTGGGGATCGGCGGCTGGCTCGTCGTTCTGGCTAGGGAAGGTGTCCCCATCCTTGTCCGACTCCTCACCAGACCGCCGAGCGCGTGGCTTGGGCAAGTCGGGCGCGAACGTCTGAAGAGGAGCGTTGCCCTCCTCGCGAAGGATGCAGGAGAAGATCTGCCGAGTACGAGAGATTAGCCGAATAAACAAAAAAGAAGGGCAAGAGATACAAAAGAAATTTCAGCTAGAAGAACTTACCCAGGGCGCGCGGTTGTCTCGACTATAGGGCGCCAGCCCGAAGGCCCAGCCTTCTGGCAGCCACTCCTTGGTAATCGTCCACACCCACTCCTTCAGATTGTGGTAGCGGGGGTCGCGGCGAGACAGCCGGGTCGGGTCCGGCCGGCCGGAGTAAAAGCACATCTTGTGCGCTCGCTGCTGCAGCGGCATCATCAGACGGGACATCCAACTGAGGGTGATGTCCAGGCCGGTTAGTCCGGCAGTGACGAGGGTGCGCATGCGTTTCAACATCTCGTCCGACTCCGCCTTCTCGCCGTAGATCTTCAGCTCCCAGTGCTACCGACTGGACTCCACGTCCTGGAACGCCGGAATGTTGATCCGATCGACGGCCGTGAGGTTCTTGATGTAGAAGTACGATTGCTGCCATAGTCGTACCGTGTCATGCAGCCGGAACTTCGGGTAGCCGGTCTGCGCGCGGGAGTAGATGGAGGCGCCGCCACAGACGACCAGCGGCCCCTTCATAAATTGGACAGAAGAGCCCGAGATGCGGCTGGATCCCGAGGTAGCTCTCGCAGAACGCGATGAAGTGCGCCAGCGTGCCAATTGCGTTGGCGCCGAGGTGGTGGAGGTGGAGGTCAAAGAAGGCGAGGAAGGTGAGGAAGAACAGGTGCACCGGCAGCGCGAACCCGCACGCCAGGTGCGAGAGGAAGACCACCTGTTCTCCCTCCGCCAGATGCGGCGACTCCTCTCCCGCCGGCGCAAGCCGCACCGCCACTTCCTCCTCCGACGGAAGGACGCGGGTGGCGTGGTACTTCTGGATGTGGTCCTCCGTGATGGAGGAGCCACACCACGCTCCTCGCTCAGTGGCCATCTCCGGTTCGTTGGAGGGCGCGCTGGCGGACGAATGACGGTGGCCCGTACCGACAACGACGACAAACGGGCGGCACAGCGGGCTACAGCGACAGCAGCAGCGAAGTGCAGAAAGCGGGAGCGCAGAGGAAGAAGAAGGCAAATGGGAGCGGGGGAAACGAAGGAAAGGAACGGCCTTCCCCCGGACGCCCCTTTAAAGGCCCGGGAGGGCAACCGTCCGCAGCGCCACACGGCGTCCATCGAGGCGTTTCCCGCCCAACCGCCGCCCCAGATCCCGTGTGCAGACACGGGGTGCGTAGAAGATCCCGGAGCAAGAACCGAAGCGTCAGGTGGCAGTTTCCTGAGGCGGCGTGCGACATGACGTTACACTGCCCGCCGCAGAGTAATAATGGCACGTGCACGCGTGGCCGGCGTCAGCACTGACATCACGGGTAGCGCAACCGCCAGGTGTAACCGGTCAGAAATTCAAAAACAAAGAGGGAGCACGCGCACATTTCACCTAAGGGCGAAATCCACACGCGCTCAGGGGCTAGTGTCGGGGGGATGACCCCCGGATACCCCAACCGGACAAGAAACAGGGCAGTCGGTTCGCGTCCGGCTGGTCAAGTGTAGCCGGACAAGGCAAGCCAGGCCAGCTATTGCGAGGTAGTCGGAGCGGCGAGAAGCAGCCGGCTACAGCAGCGTAGCCAGAACCACTCAAAGAGACAAGGCGACATGCGGAAAAGTGCGCGGTACGCCCTGTACGACGGCAAGACAGGCAACTACTCGGCCATACCGAAGACTTTGCGGGGATGACGCGGGAACAGTGGCCCGATGCTGACGACAGGCTCACACGGCGTTCACTGTGCCCACGACAACCATACCGCTCGTACTCTGATGGGACATGGTTGTACCGGTTACTGTAGATGACCAGTCGGCTGGGACCCACTTGTGGGGGCCACCAGTCGGATTGGCCAGTGAGACTGTTGCATCTCTGCCTGTATAAGGAGAGGCAAGGCCTTAGTAGAAAGGGTTGGTCTCAATGCATTTAAGGCAGTAGCTAGAGAATACAACTCGAGAAGCACTTGTAGCTTGTATATCGCTCATAGTCAGATCGGCAGGAGTAGGAGTTGTACCTCACCATGAGGGCTCCGAACCTAGGTACTTCTTGCGTCCAGCTACACTTGCTTGTGTCCGATCCCGCCTGTGGACGCCGTCGATAGCTTCCCTGCTAGTCCCCACACCTCTATCTAACCTTCTTAGGTACTGCCGTTCCCAACACAACGACAGTGATGCTAGTGATTTTGCTGTAGGTATTGTCCTTGGGCAACGTATTGATAAAAAGTTGAACATTATTCATTATGCTAGTAAGACTCTTGATACTGCTCAAAGGAATTATGCAACTACTGAAAAAGAATTCCTAGCTGTCGTTTTTGCTTATGATAAGTTTAGACCTTATATCGTGGACTCAAAAGTCACCATTCATACTGATCATGCTGCTATTAAGTACCTTATGACGAAGAAGGATGCTAAGCCTAGGCTTATTAGATGGGTGCTGCTTTTACAAGAGTTTGATCTACATATTGTAGATAGGAAAGGTGCTAAAAACCTTGTAGCTGATAATTTATCTCGATTGGAAAACATCTCTTTTGACCCTATGCCTGTTAATGATAGTTTCCTAAATGAATAGTTGGCTGCGGTAGGGGTAAGCTCGCGAGGGAGCCCTTGGTACGCTGATTATGCTAACTTTATTGTCTCCAAGTATTTGCCTCCAATTTTTATAGCTCAGCAAAGAAGAAAGTTCTTTTATGATTTGAGGCATTATTTTTGGGATGACCCACACTTATATAAAGAAGGAGTGGATGGTATTATGCGAAGATGTGTCCCAGAATATGAACAAAAGGAGATATTGCATAAATGTCATGGTAATGCTTATGGAGGATATCATGCAGGAGATAGAACTGTGCAAATGGTGCTACAATCAGGTTTCTACTGGCCTTCCTTTTTTAAAGATGCAAGAATTTTTTTTTATCTTGTGATGAATGTCAGCGTGTTGGTAATATTTCTAGATGCAATGAAATGCCTATGAACTACTCTCTAGTTATTGAACCCTTTGATTTCTGGGGATTTGACTTTATGGGTCCTTTCCTCCCTCGAAAGGTTATACTCATATTCTTGTTGCCATTGATTATGTTACTAAGTGGGTAGAAGCCATCCCTACGAAGAGTGCTGACGGGGATACTTCTCTAAAAATGCTTAAGGATGTTATATTTCCTAGGTTTGGAGTGCCTAGGTATCTCATGACTGATGGAGGTTCTCATTTTATTCATGGTGGTTTTAGAAAGACCCTTGCTAAATATGATGTTAATCATAGAATTGCTTCAGCTTATCACCCCCAAACTAGTGGGCAAGTAGAGTTGTCAAATAGAGAAATTAAATCCATCTTGTAAAAGACTGTTAATAGATCTAGAAAAAACTGGGCTAAAAAGTTGAATGATGCTTTATGGGATTATAGGACTGCCTACAAAAACCCTATGGGGATGTCTCCTTATAAAATGGTTTATGGGAAAGCTTGTCACCTACCTTTCGAATTAGAACACAAAGCTTACTGGGCAGTTAAAGAACTCAATAGAGATTGTAAGCTTACTGGTGAAAAAAGATTATTTGCCTTAAGTTCCTTAGATGAATGGAGGAGTGAAGCATATGAGAATGCTAGGATCTTTAAGGAAAAAGTTAAAAGATGGCATGACAAGCGAATACTTAAGAGAGAATTCCATGTTGGTGAGAAGGTTCTATTGTATAGGTCTCGTCTCAGATTTTTTGTAGGAAAACTACTGTCAAAATGGGAAGGACCTTTCGTTATTGAAGAAGTGTACCGCTCAGGAGCAATAAAGATTTCTTATTTAAAAGATAACACTACACAAGTAGTGAATGGGCAGCGACTTAAGCACTATATTGCTAGAGATTCTTACAATGAAGATGTTGATGCCTTTCAAGTTATAACTCCGGAAAAATTTATCAAGGACCAAATTCAGAGACCTGCAGAGTCTGTTTTCAAATAGGTAACAGGTCTGGTAAGAAAAGTTCCACAAAAATACTATCCAACTATATTTTTGCAGTTTTTAGTCAATAAGGAAAGCTACGAAGCGAAAGAGGGACGGAAACAGAGTCAGGGTGGCTCACACCACCCTATGGCGCGGGCCCACCCCTGGCCACGCCACTAGGTGGTGTGGCCACTCCGGACTCCGTCTCTGACCCGTTTTCTCCCAGTACCGCCCTTTTGGTGTGAAACTTCATAATATATAATCCCCCGGATCTCCCGAGGTTCGTATATCGTGTTTTCGTCGTGTTTTCGTTTCGATCTGTTTCTGACAGGTAGAGTCCCAGATTTGGAGCCACAATGTCTTCCTCTGGATCAACCAAGGAAGATTTCTTTGAGGATATCATCAAACCATACATGAGAGAGTTGAAGATTCATCCCAAGGAGTTATTGCTTGAAGACGGGGAGGTCCGGATAAAAGAGGTTCAAGGCCCTAAAGGTGAAGGAAGTCTGGAGAACATGATGGAAGCACTGGATCAAGAAGTCTTTAGGTACAAGAATATGGCGGAACGCGAAGTGGATATCATCCATAAGATTTGTTCCAAACTCATCATCGAGCACCAAGAGGAGACTGCTGAGCTCAAGGATGAAGTCCTCTCACTCCGCCAAACAACCAACAAACTGCAAGCATGGCTCTACGATGTTCAAAATCAAAACTATGAGTATGAGGTTAGATTCAAACGCACAAGTGTTGCTGCAAGTTTCAGGATGCTGGAGACCATGATGTCCTTTGTTGATGGGAAGCCCTTACCCTGGAAGTCGGACGATGACGAGAGAATACCACCACCACCGAAGGAGTAATTCGTCATCAGGTTTTGGCATCCCCTTGGTTTGTTCCAAGCTTCGGGGAGTCCCGCGGTATCACATCACTATCTTCTATCTTTTTACCTTTTTAGTCGAGTCATATCATGAATAGAGAAGTTATTATGTAGGGTGGTTTGCATTATGAAAGTGTCCCCTCTCTCGTTAGATATGTATCCCTTGGTGTGAGTTGTCATTATGGAATATTAATGAGAAGTTCTATCATTTACTCTTTTGCATATCTTATATTAGTTTTCAATTCATGGTTATATGATTGATCTTGTTGTTAGTATTGGTATCGCTTTGGGATCATTGAGTTAATTTAGTTGGTTTTGGAAAACCTGGCTCGATCAGCAGCAACACTATTTTTGAGAGTTGAATGAAAAAGATAAAAGTACTCTTAAAGAAATATAATTTCATCATCTTTCTTTCTTGATTTGCTCATAAGTCTAGTATTCTTTAGTTAAGATCTTGTGTGCTACCAAGGAAGATTGCATGTTTGTTTTTATCACATGTATGTTTGTTTGTTTCCTTCAACTCTTATACTTGCTACCTAGCCTTGCTAGCCAAAAACCCGTACTGAGAGGGAATTCTTCTCGTGCATCCACTTCCTTAAACCAAAACCCATGCCATTTGTGTCCACCATACCTACCTATTAGCACTATTGGTATTCCAAGTAAATTCTTGTTTTATCTACCTTCCAAATTAAACTTGTTATGAGAAAATTAGTGATTAAATCTCTCACGAACTTGATGGCACACTTTATTTTCTTGCACTTAATAAACTTGAACCATTGGGTCCTTCTTTGTTGCGTATATGCTTGCGCTTTATGAGTTGAAGTTAGCAGAACCATGTATCATGGGGAACGATTTCAACACTGCCATGGTACTTTATACCTAGTTGATATCATGATTATTTTGCCTATGGATCCCGGCAGTGTGAAATAAAAGGGGAACTTGTAAGATCATGGAGTTTATATGTGTGTTAGATAAACGCCTGGGCCGCTAGCCTAAGCCATGCCTAATCATGGTGGAAACTTGCAGCATAACTATAGTGAGAATTCTATGAAGCATCCTCAATAAAAACCTATGCAAATAGTAAATAAAAAGATCGCTGAGATGCTCATTGTCTGCTTGCCTTGTCATTTTGATTATGGGATAGCTCCTATGTCATGTGCAAGGGGTACCCCGTTGGCGGTTCTCAATGATACACATGTATTTACAATGACAAGGGCTTACTCGTGACTGAAGTTGAGTAGCATGAGGTTCGGTCTTTGTAAGTAAGGGGCATGAGACTTCAATTTATAACTTGTCAAGCATATCCTCTTAAGTTGTGTCACTTTAACCTTAATCACCTGAAGATGCCTATGATAGGGGCAATGAGAGCTGAAAGCTAATAAGTATCATAATTTTTGGGAGCTATTTATGAAACTTGAAATCCCTGCTTCCCTCTGCGAAGGGCCTTTCTTTTACTTTTAGTTAAGTCAGTAAACCTCTTCCCTTCTATCTCAGCAAGTATTTTGAGTTGTTGTGTTTCATTCATTCATATGATGATTTATTCAATCGTGTTTCTTATGTTCCTTGTTTTGCATATTGATCTTATCTTGGTGTTTACTACTTTGAAAGCTATCATTGAAAATCAGTTATTTGTGAACTATAGTAAATTATCAACTATTCTTCGACCAAGAGCTAAGTCTGCCATTACCAATTATGATTTACTTTATGTATCTTTATTGTGTTTCCTTTACTCATTGCAAGTTGAGTTATATAATAGTGAGTTGTCTTCTACTATGATCTATGTATTGATGAATGTGATGCTTCTTGTCCGTATTCTTTTATCAACTCTTCCCTCCATAAACCTGAGGTCATGTTTATTGAGCTCAGTTCCGCTTGGGGACAAGCGAAGTCTAAGCTTGGGGGGAGTTGATACGTCCATTTTGCATCACTATTCTATATCATAATTCACTGTTATTCATTGATATATTTCATATTAAGAGATGATACTTATGTTATTTCATCTGCTTTTGCATGGTTGATGACTTTTGGAGCATGGACCGCTGCAGTCAGGATTCTGATGGAAAAGGTGCTGTTTGGAGGAAAAATTCGCGAAGATCAGAAAATCCGGGTGACATGGGTATACCCTACAGGTACTCGAGCTTGGTATATACGGCATGAATACAGCGGAAGCCCATGGTGTCACCAAGGCCCAAATAGATAACTCGAGTAACCTACAGACTCTCGATTGCTTGCGGAACAAGAAGAAGCTAAAGATAGAAAGTTTAAAGGGAAACCCTAACTCAGAATCAATCGACTCACTACCCGAGACCTACCTATCTATATAAAGGCTAGGAGGGGGCAGCGAGGAGGACACACGCAACCCTAGTTTCCACAACCCTCGCCAGATTGCATCTGTGCACCATTGTAATCTTCGATTCCTCTGTTAATTCCACGAGCAGACAAGCAGGAGTAGGGACCTCTATGAGGCCTGAACCTGGGTAAATCTTCGAGTCCCCTGTGTGCTTGTTTGCTAGCCGATTGATGCTTCTAGCGCTCCCTTCTTCTCCAAAACCCAAGTCCATAACAATGGGCATTGATGAGTTAAACCCTCGTCACCGGGAAAATATACGGAAAATCCTATTTTTCCAGAAGACGAAGGAAGCCAGAAGGAGGAGTGGAGATGGGCCACAGGGGGCCCACACCACCCCCTGGCGGGGGCCAGCCTAGGCCACGCCACCAGGTGGTGTGGCCGCCCTAGCCCACCTCTGGCTCTCCCCTCTGGCGTATATATTCCTCCCGAAACCCTAATACTTGGGGAGCGACCACAAAAAGATTCCGCCACCTCTGCGGGGCGAAAAAGACCGAGAGAGAAAGATCTCTCCGGCAGACAGATTTCTGCCGGGGGAATTCCTTCTCGGAGAGGGGAGATCGTCGCCATCAACACCACCATCAGGCTGGACTTCATCGGGATCATCATCATCTTCATCACCACCATCATCACCATCAGCACCCTCATCATCATCTCCATATTGCTGTAATAATTGGGTTGAATCTTGCATAGTTCTTAGGGGAAACTTTCTCGGTGTTGATTACTCTTCGTAGTTGATGCTATTGAGTGAACCGTTAAATTATTGTTTATGTTCAGATTGTTATACATCATTATTCCATCTCTAATCATGATCCATATGATGTCTTGTGAGTAGTTCGTTTTGTTCTTGAGGACATGGGAGAAGTCATGCTGTTAGTAGTGGAGTTGTGTTGAGAAAGATTCAATAGTTTGATATTTAAGTTGTGGTGTACTTCTTCTAGTGGTGTCATGTGAATGTCGACTACATGACACTTCACCTATATGGGCCTAGGGGAATGCATTCTGTATTTGGATACTAATCGTAGGGGTTGCCGGAGTGACAGAAACCTGAACCCCTGTTAGGAAACCATTGCACAAGGGAGTAAGGGTCTTAGAGTTTAAAGCTATGGTTAGGTTTCTACCTTAATTACTTTCTTGTACTTACGGATGTTTGCAAGGGGTATAATCACAAGTATGTCTTAGTCCTAGGAAGGTCGGTACATTAGCACAGGTTCACCCACACAACACTTAGCAAGCTAAAGAAGATTAATCAACTATATGAAGCGAAAGCACTTGACAGTCTTCCCGTGTGTCCTCAAGAACGTTTGGTCATCTTAAGTAATACAACCAGCTTGTCCTTTGCTACATAAAGGATTGGTCCACTTGCTGCATTTATTCCTACTGTCTTTTATTTACTCATACTTTATTTACTTGCTTTATCAAAAACCCCTAAAAATCCGTTTGCTAAGTATTTGCAGAGAATTCCTGATCCATACCACTAGCCAGCACCTTCTGCTCCTCGTTGGGTTCGACACTCTTACTTATCGAAAATACTGCGATACACCCCCTATACTTGTGGGTCATCAAGTACTTATGAGGAGGCAACCACATTGCCAGAGTGGCAGTTGGCTATGTCTGAGGAGCTTGCAGCCCTAGAGAGTACCGGTACATGGGATCTTGTACCATTACCTCCACGGTTTGTCCCCATCACCTACAAATGGGTATACAAGGTAAAAACCAAGTCAGATGGTTTTGTGGAGCGCTATAAGGCTCGACTCGTTGCTAGAGGTTTCCAGCAGGCTCATGGGAGAGACTATGATGAGACCTTTGCTCTAGTTGCTCATATGACTTTGGTGCGCACTTTGATTGCTGTGGCTGCAGTCTGGTCATGGAAAATATCACAATTAGATGTGAAACATGCTTTCCTTCATGGCGATTTACACGAGGAAGTCTATATGCAGCCACCTCTGGGTGTTGAGGCCCCCTGTGGTCATGTATGCCGCCTTCAAAAGGCTCTTTATGGTCTTAAGCAAGCCCATCGTGCTTGTTTGAACGGTTTCGTTCTGTGGTCCAAGCTGCTGGTTTTACTTCTAGTGAGCATGATCTGGCTCTCTTCATTCATTCCTCTGCACACGGTCGTACTTTGCTTCTGCTCTATGTGGATGATATGTTGATCACGGGAGATGATCAGAAGTACATTGCTTTTGTTAAGAAAAGGTTGGCTGAGAAATTCAAGATGTCAGATTTGAGGTCTCTGAGTTACTTTTTGGGAATTGAGGTTGATCATACCGATGATGGTTATTATCTCTCTCAGCATCAGTATACTCAGGATTTGATCAGCCGCTCGGGTCTCACTGATGCACGTACTACTGCTACACCCATGGAATTGCAACTACAGCTGCGTCAAGTGATGGTATTCGTCTCGAGGACCCCTCTCGTTATCGTCACCTTGTGGGAAGTATGGTATATCTCACTGTGACAAGACCTGACATTGATCATGTAGTTCACATCCTTAGTCAGTTCGTTAGTGCTCCTACGTCAGTTCATTATGGTCACTTGCTCCGTGTTCTTTGGTACTTGCGGGGTACAATACCTCGACGGTTGTTCTATGCTCACAATAATCAGCTTCAACTTCATGCTTACTCTGACTCCACTTGAGTGAGTGATCCTGCTGATCGTTGTTCAGTTACAGGCTACTGTCTCTTTCTTGGCACTTCTCTCATTGCGTGGAAGTCTAAGAAACAGACGGCAGTGTCACGTTCTAGTGCCGAGGCCGAGCTTCGTGCACTTGCTACTACTACACCAGAGATTGTTTGGCTTCGTTGGTTATTGGCTGATCTTGGTGTCTCTTGTGATGCTCCCACGTCCATTCTTTGTGACAGCACTGCTGCTATTCAGATAGCAAATGATCCAGTCAAGCATGAGTTAACCAAGCATATTGGTGTTGATGCTTTCTTCACACGGTCTCACTGCCAACAATCAACCATTCACCTTGAATATGTTCCATCAGAGCTTCAACTTGCTGATTTCTTCACAAAAGCTCAAACTAGAGAACAACATAATATAAGCTTCATATCCTCAAACTCAATGTATCAGATCCACCTTGAGTTTGAAGGGGGGTGTTAGAATATGTATATCAGTTGTATATGTGTAGCTTAGACCCATTATATAGAGTAAGCCCATGTGGCCCATGTGTTGTAGATATATGCCTCTGAATCAAGAAATAGAAAATGTGTTGGATAATTGACATGTGCAAGCAATTATCAACAGAGAACTTAGTTACCAGTTAGCACCTTGTGTCAACCAAATGATCAGTGGAGACATTGTGGTGGTTAGTTCCGATTATTCTGTTCTATCTCAGATTTGTTATGATGTCTGAAGTGCAAGGAGCGGGTCAGTTTGAAATGCAATTATGAAAAGGGTAGGTGTTATCCTATTCAGTAAATATGTATATGCCCCTAAAGTACCGACTTGTTGTGAATATTTCATCGTGGTGTGGTTTATTCATATGCAATGTCACATTTGCTTCATAGTGCAAGCAATTATCAACAGAGAACTTAGTTACCAGTTAGCACCTTGTGTCAACCAAATGATCAGTGGAGCCATTGTGGTGGTTAGTTCCGATTATTCTGTTCTATCTCAGATTGCATATTTGCATTATCTTATGTTATAAACGTAATGAGCCCTTCGTTGTTACACAGGGTTGTACGTTATGGTGAACTTTACCCGGCATGTGCTAGCACATATTACAGATATGGACGGGCTTTGCTATACAAAGCTCAGAAAGCGACCAGACTTATGGGCAATGTTCGCAAGAAGGGTACAAACAGAAATGCTGATACTGAAGGGGGTATATCTTTTATCTCTTTTTCACAAGACGGTCATGTATAAGACATGTTATTCTTTATACTGCTATGATTAGTTACAATCTCCTGATTGTTAGAGTATTAGGTATATACGGTTGTTATGATAGTTTAGATAGACTTATGATCTATTTATATACAGTCCTAACTTGACTCGTACTTCAAGATAATCCTCTGTACGCCTATATATACTCGTCCATTTAGACTCAATATATATCAATCATATTCCGCCAAACTCATACTCTTTTATGGTATCAGCCTAATCGGTCCAAACTCTACCCGCACGCTTCCGCCGCGCTGCCCCTGGGGGATCGATCTCCATGATCTCCGCTGGAGGCCGCGCGATCCGTACATAGGGTTCGTCCGCCGATCCGTGATCGACTGCCCTGTAAGTCTTTTTTTCGATCTCTTAATCGGTTTTCTTTTTTGGTTTACCAATCTTAGATCGGATTGAGTCGCCCGCCGCCGTCGCCGTCACCACGCCTCTACTCCGACCATCGGCATCGACGATCTACACCGCGCTCGTGCGCCTGCCCTCTCCGCTGTCGCGCCTGCCTCGACAGGCTGCTGCGGTCTCTCGGCAGGCTGCAGCGCACCGCGGACGGCTGCTACGCCTTTCTAGGAAGGCTGCTGCGCCCCCCCCCCCCCCCGCGGACCGTCTTCGCCGTCATCGTCCGGGACTTCACCAACTACGCCGCCATCGACTACGATCTACGCGTCGTCCACGCCCTGGCGCATACGGCGTACCGTCGGTCTAATCAACCGATCTCGCGCCTGTCTACGCCAAGCACGCGCCTACCACCGATCGAGCTACGGGCTGCCGCTGCGTCGCCCCTTCGGGCCGCAGGGCCGCCGCCTTTGGTCCACTCTACCGGTCGCCTTTGGTCCACTCTACGCCTTCCTTGGCTTGTACGTCGCTGGTGGTCTCCCAGCCGCTGCACCAACTTGCGCCCTGCAGCAATGCCGCCCCCTCGGGTCGTAGCGTGGTTGCACGCAGTCTACTTCGCCATCCTCGTGCATCGATGGCCTCGGCTTTCACCGCGCCATCTCCTACGGCGTGGATCGCCGCCGTCTGCACATGGTCTTCGTCATGTCACCGGGTCTTCCTCGCCTACTTCAAACACCGCCACCGCGCTTCACAAGGTAACCTGTAGGACACCCTCTCGCCATCGTTGGTCCTGCCGACTACCCCATCACCACTCTAGGCATCCAGCATGACTAACCCAGGCCACCGCTGGTTTCGCCGCCTTCTACGTCTTCGTCCACTACAACTTCGCCGTCAGCGTCATCGCCTCATTCCCGACTACAACATCTGCTACTCTACTCTGACAACCGCGGACAGCACCAGCATCTCTCCCTTCGCCGCTCTGCGTGTCGCAATCGCTCTGGAGGCTTTCTCTGCTAGTCTTTCCGACATGGCGGCAAGTTCATGATGGTCCCTGCCCCCGCACGTCTGGTACTGGCAACACCGGGAGTGCCTTCGTCCCCGACGCGTTCCCGAGTCTGGCAAGCTCGAATCGGCGCCTCGTCTTCATCGGCTTCAACAACGTCTTCTTTGGTATCGACCCCTCTACGACTGCCTCGACCGCGTCACCGACAAGTTCTTCTTTGCATACTCAGTTCTGGCAAAATCGGAGTGTGCGTTCGTCCCTGACGTGCGCCTAGTTCTGGCGAAACTATGGCCGCACCTCGTCCTCGACGGCTCGGACTGCATCGGCTTCGGCATCGACACCCTCGACGACTGCCTTGACACGTCTCTGTCATCCTACTCGCACACTATGCGCATGCGGCTTCACGTGCGGCTACCTCGACATTGGCATCCCCGACCACGACATCGACCACGGCGACCACTCGCACGGCTACTTCGACCACGACACCGCCCAACACTCTCGGCTCCCTCGACATCGGCACAAGGGCTACCACTGACGGGTTCCGTAGCAAAAAACAAAAAAATTCTATCTACTCGAACACTAATACCAGGATCTATACTATGTAGACATAAGTAACGGAGAAGGAATACAGTATCCATACCTTTGCAGAGAGAGGCACGCCTTACGCAGGAAGGCGTATATTGATGAAGACGAGCAGCACCCCAAGTGTGGTGCCTCCGAAGTTCGTCACACGTCCGGTGTAGGGGACGTCAACCGGGCTCTGATCTAGCCGAGCAATGGAAGAAGCAGATGCCGGATCGCCGATCACTCGACGATAGTGTGAAGGTGGAGAACTCAACCACGAGGTCCTCCCTAATATTACGGGGAAGTCCTCAGTAGATGAGAGAGAGAGAATAAGAGGAATGGGTGTTCTCCAAGGGGAGGGGGGACCCCTTTATATAGTAGGAGGGGGGCACCACCCAGGGGCCAGGCGGTGTGGGACTAATGCCCACACCCGCCGGCCACCTTGGGGCAGCCGCCGGCCCGAGGTGGGCCCCAGTCGGGTGGCCCACTAGCCCTAGGCCCGCTGGCCCCCACCCCTAGGCGCCTTGCCCACTTGGGCCTCCCTTCGGGTGAGGCCCATTAGCAATATAGTGCCTTCAAAAATAAAATAAAATATATATTTAATATTAATTCTCCAATTAACATTCAAATACACATATTATATTATTCCTTCACTCCGGAACATCTTCCGGACCCCTTTCCGATCTTCACCGGATGTTGCCGAAACTATTCCGGTCTCTCTCTCTCTATTTCTCATACGATACCTCATCTACCCTAAGCGTCCCTACCCTTAAGCGTGACATCCTTCGGTTCGGAAACACTCCAGACATGATAGAGACCACTCTCATATCAATGATCAACAGAGGGACCTGGATGGCCATGTGACCCCCGTGCGTTTCACGAATACAATCGCTCGAACCGTGAGATAGTCGTTCCCCATTCCCTTTGTCACTCGATACCTAATTCATCCGAGATTTGATCTTTGGTATCTACATACCTTAGTTCGATCTCGTTACTGATGAACTTGTTTTCTCGTTCTCATGTCATTGCATTCCGTGACCCAGTCACATGCTTGCAAGCTTCATCAATGCAATGTCACCGAGATGGCCACATGTATCTGTCTGCCATATACGTACTAGACAAATCCTGGTCTTGATATGTACTCCTCTACACATCCCTTCGGAAAACCTGAGTAGCACCTTTTGGTCACCCTGTTACGAGATGACTCTAGATAACCATCTAAGCTTCTTTCGGAATGGTGATTTGCATTACCTCACAGTCAAAGGATCGGGTTACGAGGTTCTCTGTGTTTTATCATCAATGGTGAACTTTGTAACTAGATCTCATGAAGATATAACGGTCGGATGTTTGTCTATCATGTTATTCAACTAATAACATGGCCTCATTGTCAGTTGGCATAAATGCCCATGGTCTTGAAACATAGACCATCCTCATGACCAATGAACTAGTTCACTAGAGGTAACTAGAGACATGGTTTGTTTACATACCACACGTGTATTAACGTTTCGTATTAACACAGTTATAGCACAGTATGAAACGTATTATGAACACACAGGAGATATATCAAATAATACACTTTATTATTTGCCTCTAGGGCATAACTCCTTCAGTCTCCCACTTGCACTAGAGTATATCAAACTAGTTTACAATAGGCAGGAACCTAACACCAATGGAATCTCGATGTTGTTCATGCTTTTCTAAGTGGAGAGCTTTCGTCAACGGATCTGCTACATTCAGTTCCGTATCTACTTTGCAAATCTTGACTTCACCTTCGTCAACGTTTTGTCGGATGACGTGAAATCTAAGCTTGATGTGTTTGGCTGTGGAATGAGTTCTTGGATCCCTTGCATTTGCAATAGCTCCCGTGTTATCACAATAGATCGTCACGGGGTCTTGCGCATTGGGAAAAACTCCTAGTTCGATGACAAAATTCCTTAGCCAAACAGCTTCCTTTGCTGCATCAGCTGCAGCAATGTATTCAGACTCCATTAAAGATTGTGCCACCACCGGTTACTTCTTGCTTTTTCAGCTTACCGCCCCACCACTCACCAAGAAAATAAATCCTGTTTGAGACTTCGAGTCATCATGATCTGAATTCCAGCTCGCGTCTACGTAACATGTTACATTTAGAGCTTCATCATTTCCTCCATAGATCAGGAACATATCCTTTGTTCTCCTTAGATACTTTAGGATATTTTTCACAGTTGTCCAGTGATCTTGTCCTGGATTACTCTGATATCGGCTCATCAAACTAAGAGCCAATGCCACATCAGGTCGGGTACTAAGCATTGCATACATGATAGATCCTATTGCTGAGGCATAGAGGATGTAAGACATATTTTCTCTATCATTGTCCGTTACAGGACATTGAGTCATACTCAAGTTGCAATTCTTCATCATAGGCGTAAAACCCCTCTTGTGTTTTCCATTTTGAACCTCTTCAAAATCTTATCTATGTAAGTACTCTGACTTAATGCTATTAGGTTTCTCGATCTATCTCTATAGATCTTGATTCCTAATATGTATGCAGCTTCACCTAGATCCTTCATGAAAAATTGGTTGCTCAAATATACTTTCACGCTATTCATAAGATCCACATCGTTTCCCATGAGTAATATGTCATCCACATATACTACTAAGAAAACTACCGAGCTCCCACTCGCTTTCTTGTAAACACAGAACTCTTGTTGGTTTTGGACAAATCCAAAACTTTTGATCACTTGATCAAAACGTTGGTTCCAGCTCCGAGATGCTTGCTTCAGTCCATAAATGGACCGTTGAAGTTTGCATACCTTTCCAGCATCCTTAGGATTGACAAAACCTTCTGGTTGCATCATATATAACTCTTCATCAATGTGACCATTGAGGAATGCGGTCTTGACATCCATCTACCAAATTTCATAGTCGAAATGTGCAGCAATTGCTATTAAAATCCTGACAGCCTTAAGCATCACTACGAGAGAGTAAGTCTCGTCGTAGTCAACTCCTTGAATCTGTCAAAACCCCTTTGCAACAAGTCGAGCTTTGTGAATGGTCACATTACCATTCACATCTGTCTTTTTCTTGAAGATCCATTTATTTTCCACGGCCTTGAGAACCTCTAGAAGATCCACCAAGGTCCAAACTTGGTTTTCATGCATGGATCCTATTTCGGATTTCATGGCTTCTAGCCATTTCTCGGAGTCAGCACTATCCATAGCTTCTTTGTAGTTTGCAGGTTCTTCCTGATCATCTAAGATGACAGACATTACAAGGATACTGTACCAATCTGGAGTGGCACGAACCCTTGTAGACCTGCGAACCTCAGGAGTCTCGATGTCATTGTTTTGATCAGCATCAATGGGCTCTTCCTCCATGTTGGAGAGCGGTTTCGGAATAGTTTCCGTTGCGCTACATGGAATACGGAGAGAAGGGTCAACAATTTCATATAACTCTATTTTCCTTCCACTCACTCCCTTTGCAAGAAACTCCTTTTCGAGAAAGGTGCCATTTTTAGCGACAAACGTTTTGCCTTCGGCTTGGTTGTAGAAGGTATACCCAACGGTTTCCCTCGGATATCCTACAAAGATACATTTTTCCGATTTGGGTTCGAGTTTGTCAGGCTGTAGTTTCTTAACGTAAGCCTCACAACCCCAAACTTTTAGAAATGACAACAATGGCTTCTTGCCATGCCACGTCTCATATGGGGTTGTCTTCACGGATTTGGATGGTGCTCGGTTTAAAATAAAAGCGGCGGTTTCTAACGCGTATCCCCAAAAAGACACAGACAAATCAGTTAAAGACATCATGGACCGTACGCTATCCAATAGGGTTCGGTTACGACGTTCCGACACACCATTACGTTGTGGTGTTCCGGCTGGCGTAAGCTGTGGTACAATCCCAGAGTCCTTTAAGTGCATGTTAAACTCATAACTCAAATACTCGCCTCCTCGATCCGATCGAAGGTGCTTGATTTTCTTGTTAAGTTGATTCTCTACCTCTTTCTGAAATTCCTTGAACTTTTCAAAGGTTTCAGACTTGTGCTTCATCAAGTAGATATATCCATATCTGCTTAAGTCGTCAGTAAAGGTAACAAAGTAACGATAACCATTGCGGGTTGAGACACTCATTGGTCCACATACATCCGTATGTATGATCCCAAGTAGGTCTACGGCTCTCTCCATTATGCCGGAGAATGGTGTCCTGGTCATCTTGCCCATGAGACATGGCTCACATGTATCAAGGGATTCAAAGTCCAATGATCCAAGAAGCCCTTCTGAATGAAGCTTCTTCATGCGCTTTACACCAACATGACCAAGACGACAATGCTATATGTACATGGAATTATCGTCAATGTGCTTACAACGTTTAGCATCAACACTATGGATGTGTGTATCACAATCAAGATCAAGTAAGAATAAACCACCACATATAGGTGCATGAACATAGAAAACATCATTCATATAAATTGAACAACCATTTGTTCCTGATTTAAACGAATAATGGTCTTGCAACAAGCAAGACCCACTCACAATATTCATACTCAGTGCGGGTACATAATAGCATTTATTCAAAATCAACAATAATCCTGACGGTAGACGTAGATGCAGGGTGCCGACAACCATCACTTCGACTTTCGAGCCATTGCCGACGCGCATCGTCACCTCGTCCTTCCTCAGGCGCCTCCTACTCTACAGATCCTGCTGAGAGTTAAATGTGAGCAACAGATCCGGTATCAAATACCCAGGTGTTACTCCTGGCGCTTGTAAGGAATACATCAATAACATTTATATCATATATACCTTTGTCCGGAACGTCTATCTTGCCAGCTCGCTTGTCTTCAAGGTATTTGGGGCGCTATGCTTCCAAAGGCCCATCCCTTTGGCAAGAGAAGCACGGCGTGGGCTTAGGGCCAGACTTGGCAGCCTTTGAGGTGGTGGGAACAAACTTGCCATCCCTCTTAGGCTTCTTGCTCTTGCCTTTTCCCTTTTGCCCCGGTTTCTTAAAGTTGGTGGCCTTGTTGACCATCAGCACCGTGTGTTCCTTCTTGATTTCAACCTCAGCAGTTTTGAGCATGGCGAACACCTCAGCAAGGGTCTTAGTCATCCCTTGCATGTTGTAGTTCATCACAAAACCCTTATAGCTAGGGGGCGCCGAATGCAGCACCCTATCTATAGCGAGTTCCTCCGGGATTTTGCAATCCAGGGCGTTTAAGCATTTAACGCAGCCAGACATTTTGACCACGTGCTCACTAATACTGTTGTGCTCTTCCATTTTAGCAGAGAAGAAGAGCTCAGAAGCATCATACCTCTCTGCACGAGCCTGTGGAGCAAAGACAACCTTGAGATCCTCAATGATCTCAAAAGCATTCATCTTCTCAAAACGCTTTTGAAGCTCTGGCTCCATGGCATAGAGCATTCCACTCTGGATGAGGGAGAAATCATCCACCTTGGACTGCCAGACATTCTTTTCGTCCTCAGAGGCGGAATCTGCAGGCTTAGCCGGAAGCTCAGCCTCAATGACATAAGTCAACTTGTAGGGGACTAGGAGGATCCTAAGATTGCGGAACCATGCGGTGAAGTTGGTTCCATCAGTTTTCAGCTTGTCCTTCTCGAGGAAAGTGCTAAGGTTGAAGGTGGGTGGGCGAGACATCTACAAAGGAATTTGCAAAGTATTTAGACTATGTTCATAACAATGAGTTCGAGTTTTAACTAAAAGAACTCCCACTTAAACGAACATCCCTCTACTCGTTCAGTGATCACATGATCCCTATCCTCTGCATCTCCCCCGATCGTCACGGCCATCAGTGCAGTATCAAAGGTGGACATTCCCTAATGTCGATCACATCAACCATGTGATTCATGCTCGACCTTTTGGTCTCTTGTATTCCGAGGCCACGCTTCTCTAGCGTGCTAGGCTCGCCAGTACTAACTCGTGTGTATTTGCAGTGCAACATGGCTTACACCCACTGTATGTGAACGTAGATATGTTTGACACCCAGGCCTGTCACCCTGGATCGCCTCATACCGAAGAACTTTCTTGGTGGTGCACACACAAGGGGAATACGATAACTGGAATACTATGAGGGATTATCTTATTATGCTACCGTCTAGTAAGTATACTAGCACAACAAGTAATACTTCTAAAGTAAAGTGTTATGACATGGTTATAGCTTTATGATCATCATCAATAGCTTCAATGAGAGTTTCACAAACTTGTCATTGCCATGTTATAATACTTGCCCCTATGCAATAATAAAAATAGACGCTTCTATATTGACTATTGCATATTTTACGCGGCTTTAGGGCTTTCGCAGTAGAACCCTTTCCCACCTACGAACGTCGAGCCACAACATGGATTCAATGATTGTCGTTCTTCTTCCCTTTTCAGGGCCCTCTAATGTTAATGCCATATCAACTACTGTAGAGAGACAGACACCCCCCTAAGCCACTTTGATTTGTGGACTAGTCTCGTGAATCACCACGTGAGGTCGGTTGGGGGCCGCTTCATCAAACATTGCCGCGATATGAATAATAACACTAAAGAGGGTAGCAACTAGAGAATCAATGCCCACATATTGCCATGTGTTCTATCCGTACGACATGTCTACCCATAGACCCGCTCTGATACCACTGAAGGGTTCCAGAGCGTAAAAACAAAAAATTCTATCTACTCGAACACTAATACCAGGATCTATACTATGTAGACATAAGTAACGGAGAAGGAATACAGTATCCATACCTTTGCAGAGAGAGGCACGCCTTACGCAGGAAGGCGTATATTGATGAAGACGAGCAGCACCCCAAGTGTGGTGCCTCCGAAGTTCGTCACACGTCCGGTGTAGGGGACGTCAACCGGGCTCCGATCTAGCCGAGCAGCGGAAGAAGCAGATGCCGGATCGCCGATCACACGACGATAGTGTGAAGGTGGAGAACTCAACCACGAGGTCCTCCCCAATATTACGGGGAAGTCCTCAGTAGATGAGAGAGAGAATAAGAGGAATGGGTGTTCTCCAAGGGGAGGGGGGGCCCCTTTATATAGCAGGAGGGGGGCACCACCCAGGGGCCAGGCGGTGTGGGACTAATGCCCACACCCGCCGGCCACCTTGGGGCAGCCGCCGGCCCGAGGTGGGCCCCAGTCGGGTGGCCCACTAGCCCTAGGTCGGCTGGCCCCCACCCCCTAGGCGCCTTGCCCACTTGGGCCTCCCTTCGGGTGAGGCCCATTAGCAATATAGTGCCTTCAAAAATAAAATAAAATATATATTTAATATTAATTCTCCAATTAACATTCAAATACACATATTATATTATTCCTTCACTCCGGAACATCTTCCGGACCCCTTTCCGATCTCCACCGGATGTTGCCGAAACTATTCTGGTCTCTCTCTCTCTCTATTTCTCATACGATACCTCATCTACCCTAAGCGTCCCTACCCTTAAGCGTGACATCCTTCGGTTCGGAAACACTCCGGACATGATAGAGACCACTCTCATATCAATGATCAACAGAGGGACCTGGATGGCCATGTGACCCCCGTGCGTTTCACGAATACAATCGCTCGAACCGTGAGATAGTCGTTCCCCATTCCCTTTGTCACTCGATACCTAATTCATCCGAGATTTGATCTTTGGTATCTACATAGCTTAGTTCGATCTCGTTACTGATGAACTTGTTTTCTCGTTCTCATGTCATTGCATTCCGTGACCCAGTCACATGCTTGCAAGCTTCATCAATGCAATGTCACCGAGATGGCCACATGTATCTGTCCGTTACACAGACTAGACAAATCCTGGTCTTGATATGTACTCCTCTACACATCCCTTCGGAAAACCTCAGTAGCACCTTTTGGTCACCCTGTTACGAGATGACTCTAGATAACCATCTAAGCTTCTTTCGGAATGGTGATTTGCATTACCTCACAGTCAAAGGATCGGGTTACGAGGTTCTCTGTGTTTTATCATCAATGGTGAACTTTGTAACTAGATCTCATGAAGATATAACGGTCGGATGTTTGTCTATCATGTTATTCAACTAATAACATGGCCTCATTGTCAGTTGGCATAAATGCCCATGGTCTTGAAACATAGACCATCCTCATGACCAATGAACTAGTTCACTAGAGGTAGCTAGAGACATGGTTTGTTTACATACCACACGTGTATTAACGTTTCGTATTAACATAGTTATAGCACATTATGAAACGTATTATGAACACACAGGAGATATATATCAAATAATACACTTTATTATTTGCCTCTAGGGCATAACTCCTTCAACCACCTCACTTGAGCATCACCAGCTTCCTCTACAGTCCAAGCAACCGCGACGCGATACCGTCCACAACGTTCCCGCTATGACTGTGGGGGGATGTTAGTCTACTGGATGCTATTTCGGTTTATCTCCAGTTTGACCAACCGCGACGTTCCAGTTATTCACGACGCTACCGCTACGACTGCGGGGGATGTTAGAGTATTAGGTATATGGTTGTTATGGTAGTTTAGATAGAGTTAGGATCTGTTTACGTACAGTCCTAACTTGACTCGTACTCCAAGATAATCCTCTGTACGGCTATATATACTCGCCCATGAGGCTTAATAATATATCCATCATATTCTGCCAAACTCATACTCTTTCACTGATCACAAGCTCTTCTCTTCATGCCAAATACCATGCATAATAAACTACCACTGAATGGCCAATTGGCAATGCCAGCTTAAACTGATCTAGATACTTGAAGCACTCGCTTCATTCAGTTCTTTCGCAATTAGTTCTCTGACTAGTGTACTACCTGTTAACTTTTACAACTTAGAAGTTCTATCTATTTGCAGTTATATGTTACTACACAAGTAATGCAATAATGATATGACATGAATATTTCTTGTCTCACATTTCAATCAGAATTTTGACTAATTTATTTTTAGATGCACTAATGTGTTGATCAATGATGATCGTGTCATACTGATTAAGTTCCATCATTTACACATATGTATGCATCTTGTTGTTTTCTGTTTCTTGTTTTACGGCTATAATTTATCTTCTTGCTCAATGTGCTTTTCTTCCCGCTGTTGTTTATACTGATATACTTGTTGATTAGGGAACAACTCAAATGGCAAAGATCAGGATAGGAACGGTGACAGTGACAAGGAGATGGCAGGCGATGGAGATGATTCTGATGTGGAGCTTGCCAGGAAAATGTTGGATATTGCAAGGGTAATTACTGAAAATAGAACAGAGAACACCGTGGACAGTCTAGAGACATCTAAAATCCTTTCTGCTCTCACTGAAGTCTCCATCGAAGAGAGAAAGAGGTAGTTTCTGTTGTCTTGGTTACTCGTGCATTCAATTGGGTAACGGTTTTGATACTAATGGCACCAATTTGATGTGCAAAGGAATTAAAAAACTTGGTCGGTGACTCTTTCAAAGCTTCTGCCATATTGGAGCATTTGCCAAACTTTGAAAGATCCAGTTGCGGTACTAATATGCTGGTTGTCTGTGATAGGGTAGTAGTGCTTGCATCCTTCTAGGGGTGGATCCTCTGGGTTTTAGGCATACTAGAATGACAGTTAGCTAATACTGGTATCTTGTAGATTTGGTTGTTTTTCCTTGTCTAATTCTCTGAATTCAGTCCTAGGAACTCTGGTCTTGGAATTGCCTTTTTTGCGTAAAATCACCTACCAGAACCAGAAAATGGGTAATGAAGAGCTTTGATGAGTGATAAAAGTGACCATGCATCTGCCGTCAATGGAGGCTCAGGAAATCCCAGTCTAGGAGATGAGATAAAGATCACTACCGGCATATTGGCTGAATTTGAGAAGATGGCCAGTGATGGCAAGTGAACTAGATACTATTCATGTTACCAACATGGTTTTCGGCATGAACCTATTGATGTATGAATGAAGCAGATTTTCATTTCTTATATGACACAAGGGCATCTCTGAATTGTTTTGATTCAGGTTGAAGACCTGGAGTAAGGCATGCCAACCCCAAGCAGTGCCATAGATGATATCATGTTTTTGTTTTTTGATTCAGCATATATATTCACCATATCTACAAGGTTACAGCCTTACAGGAGCTAGATAAAAGTTCTGAAATTGACAAGATGTGTCTGTAACATTGTGTCAGGATGTACCAAATCTCTGCTCTTGATCCCTCGGTACTCACTTATATCCAACAAGCTATATAGAAGTTGCTGACGCTATTGGCCATTGGCAGAAAGGTATATGATTGTCAGGTAGTTTCAGCATTAGCATACGAATAGTTTTTTCTTTCGAGCAACCTTTTAGCATACAAATGGTTACTAACTTTTTTTCATCTAGTAGTACTTATCTGACGATCCACGGTCATCAATGACTCACTGCAGGTAAATACTCTTCACGCACAAACTTGACCCCACAGGATTTAAAGGCGCTCCATATTGTTGGGAAACCTTCGGTAGTTATGTATCAGTTCCATAGAAATGGGCCTCAAATCAAATTCTTGATTCCAGTGTCATCCAAATACTATTAATTTATGACCTAGTTCCAATTTCTGATTTAGAAGGCAAACTCATCCAAACGGCGTGTATTGATTCTGCCAGTAATAGTCAAGAAGAAACTCAACACATGGTTTTCTGTGTGATTCTATCTTTCCCAGCTTACTGTATTTCTCAGTTTATCGTGTTTTAGTCGTACTATTTCAAAACTCAAATCCATTTATCTCTAGCAGCGTCGCTCAGGCTCTTAAAGCTTCAAAATTGCATTTCATAGTTACCAAACACCTATTGTTTGGCTATCCAACACATTCTGTATCCCTGCAATGTGGCTATGTGCGATCAAACCTTATTAAATCATAGATGATGCACTGCGTTTTACCAGGTTTCATCCTATGCATAGCAACAGCCCTCTCTCGAACCAAAGAAGATGTGTTGTCTGTCTGATTTGCATCCAACAGTTATAGTTGTATGGGCTTTTTATTTGTAATCTGTCTATGAGACTAGCCCATAATACTAGTGGAAATTACAAAAACAAACATTTAGCCAAAAGCACAAACATAAACAAATACTGAAACAAAATTTAACTTGGATATAATTTCTGGAGTAGTTTTACCCTGGTAGAAACAAATAGAAAAAAATAAAACATAATCTAAAGGACAAAACAAAATAAAACCCAAAAATATACTTTACAAAAGTTGCACTCGCAGTACACAAAACTTGCACTATCTAGTCACATGCAACAATAGGCGTAAGGAAGTGCAACTTTCATTAAAAAAATACATTTGTTTTCAAATGTTAAACTTGCGAAGTGGGTAGAGAACAAGCTACTTAACACCAATAACTGCTGCAGTCCATGGTTGTGCTTCTAAGTTAACAAACTTTTTTTTGAACAGGATAAGGCCCGAAGGCTCTGGAAACCGCATTAAAGCGGTGGACAGATTACAACGAGGACCCAAATAGAAAATGAAATCACAACACAGCCCTCGAACTTTGCAAGCAAGACCCTAGCAAATAACTCAGAAAAGCAATCCGGTCCCTTGTCCTCACCGTGGCACCGACGAGACCTCCAGACGCAGGCACCTGCAACGCCACCAGGGACGAACCACTTGGGGCGGAGTCGGCAAGCACTCCCGCATCAAGGTCGAATAAGATCCTCCTTGGCCTAGAGGAAGAAAGAGCTCGGCATCTCGCGTCCGAGCGCGGACTGGCCCCTGTGGCCATGGATAACTTCGGCAGGTCAAGGCCTCCGTTATGTTCTCCGCCAAAGGACACAACTTCCATGAACATCCCTTGGATCTCCAGAGCATACCGCCTCCCTTCACCTTCTGCCTCCACGATGACGAGATGAAGGTTGAGCATCTTAACTGAAAGCTCCCTTCGTTTGCTCTTGCTTGAATCAAACTCAAGGGAGGGGCACACCCAATTCGAGCAAAAATGTTGCATGAGGGTGGGTATCGGGATTCGAGGTGCATTGAGAGGTTCAGGTCGATGGGAGAAGGGGAGAATCAAGATGACATTGCATTTGAGGTTCCAGCCATTAGTCAAGCACTTCTCCCTCCGAGGGATATTTGACTTTGTCTTGTCACTTACTCGAGCCATTTGCTGAACTCCTTCATCCCTCTCCTAACATAGGAGTAGTTTGCACTCCACGAGATGACCGACCTATTAAAAAGTGTCCATGTGCTAATTTTGTAGGTGTATACGACCTTCACATAAGACATATGTACACACTCTTCTAGTATTGCATTGTGTTTACTAACCAAGAGACACCCAACAATTATGTGTTCACCACAATGACAACACTAATCACCTCCCATGATGATCCAAACGCGGTTGTAACCACTACAGTGCACCAATGTAACATTGAGGTGCACCATTTTCATGGATAGATCTTAAGGTGTGTGAACACATTTATCCCTTATGAGCTTAGAAGATGAGGCAATGGAGCAGGGACAAAGAAAGCCTAAAATCTAGGAGGAGGTGGAGACGATTTGTGAGTTGGGAGTGACTCAAAATCATGAGTGGCCTATAATTTTATTATGTTGAAACTATATAATAAATATAAGGACATTCAAACTATAAAATAAGGGATTAATTTATTATCTTACACTACCATTAGGGACAAAGACATAAAATTATTTTTCTAATCGTGATTTTAAATTTCGAGTCACATACAATAGCAAGCCAAACTAAGTTAATGGTTCTAAGTTCTGAATCACATATGCGGTAATTGATAAACTAAAAATTCTACAAAAACAAAGGCACATATGCTAATTATGCACTAGTTTAGTATACATTTCCCATAGTAAGTTTAAATACAAAATTCAAGTAACACACAAAACTGATGAGTAAAGGCCTTCTCTAAATACAACTAAGATCGAAAGGAAACCAAAACTTTGGTGTGAAACATGAAAAAAGCCTGCATGCTTCAACTTTATGATTTAGTTGCACACAAACATACACAAGTTAATATTTGGGGGTTTTATCCATGCAAACTTGTTTTTGTTTTTCAGTTAACAACTCTTTACTAGAAATAAATAAATTATTTCTGTGATTAGAAACTTGTTTCTCTTACATAATCTAACTTACTAAAAAACTTATATGCAACCTGCTAGAACTGTAGATTAAGTTAAAATAAAAAATCTCTACATCTTTATACTAAATTCTTTTACTTGCGACTATATACATTTTATTTATAATTGATACACTCTCAAGAACACCAACATTTATACAATATTCTCGATAATTATTATTATTATTTCAATTATAAACTAGGTAATATGCTTGCTATGTCTTAAGCTGCAATTCTCTTTACATAATAATTTTAAGACCTACAACTACAATAACACTTTCGTGATTTAGATGCTTTGAAGAGTTTGTCACTAAAATATATTTCCCACTGAATATAAGAAAATAGAATGGAAAAAAAATGTTTTTTTACAACTTGATCCATGCCCACTAGACGTACAATAATGTGCATATTTGTTATTCATTTTGATGGGTTCGTAGCATGGAAAACAAAAAAAATCTACCGCAAGAACGAACAAAGCCCAGATCTAATCTAGATAAAAGCCAAGATCTAATCTATTAGACAAGTGCAACGAGATAGATCTGTACTAACCCTTGTAGTTTCCAAAGCCTTGTTCGAGATCGGATCTCGTTGTTGATGTAGTCGATCACTTGCCGATCTCAAGATCGAGTAGATGATCCTTCCGCCAAGCGCTTCCGCAGCAGACGGTCACACGTGCGGAGTCGAAGCAGACCTTCCTCTCCCCGTTCCAGCGAGCAGCGGAGGTAGTAGATCTTCTCCACGCAATCCCAGCAGCACGACGGCGTGGTGGTGGTGGAGTAGAGAATTCTGCAGGGCTTCGCCTAAGCCGGAGCAGATGGAAGGAGGAAGAGAGAGGCGGCTAAGGTTTGGAGTGGGAGGGGGCAAGGAGGGGTGGCGCCTCCACCCCTCTATATATAGAGGGAGGGGTGCGGCCTAGGGTTCCCACCCCTAGGCCCACCCCTTAGGCCGGGCAAGACTAGGAGCTTGGGGAGAGTCCTTCCCCCCCCCAAGTTTCCCTTTAAACTCCCTTATCTTATCTTATCTCGGTTTTCAAATAAACTTAAGATATCTTCTAGAACCTTCCTAACATTCAAACCTTCTAGAATCCCCATACAAACACTCTGGAACATTTCCTACCTTAGAAAATGATCCCCATTATATGAATCTTATTCTCCGGACAATTCCGGATCTCCTCGTGATGTCTTGGATCCAATCTGAGACTCCGAACAACATTCGGTCTCCAACGCACATTCAATATCTACTTAAAACAACTTCGAACCTTAAGTGTGTCACCCTACGGTTCGTGAATATGTAGACATGATGAAGACACCTCTCCGATCAATAACCATCACGGATCCGAGATCCATAACGGCTCCCACATACTCGACGATGACTTCGTGATCGATAGAACCATTAACATACGAAACCAATTCCCTTTGTCACGCGATACTCTACTTATCCGAGGTTTGATCGTCGGTATCTCCATACCTAGTTCTACCTTGTTACTGATAAGCACTCTTTACTCGTTTCGTGTCATGCCATCCCTTGTGACCTAGTCGCATGCTTGCAAGCTAACTAGATGACATTCCACCGAGAGGGCCCAGAGCATATCTATCCGTCATATGGATGGACAAATCCCAATCTTGGTCCATGCGCTTCAACACATACTTTCAGAATACCCAATGACACCTTTATAACCACCCAGTTATGAAGTGGTGTTTGATGTCATCAAAGTACCCATCCGGTGATGCTGATTAACACAACCTCATGGTCGAAGGATTAGGTTACTATGTATTTGAAAGCTTGTAGCAATATGAACTTAATGACTTGATCTTATTCTATGCTTACTATGGGTGTGTGTGTCCATTACATCATTCTCCTAATGATATAACCTTGTTACTAATGACATCCAATGTCCATGATCAGGAAACCATGATCATCAATTAATCAACAAGCTAGTTTAACAAGAGGCTTACTAGGGACTCTTTTATGTTTACAAAACACACATGTATTAGTGTTTCCTTATAATACAATTATAGCATGGGATGCAAACATTCATCATAAACACAAAGATATAATAATAACCACTTTTATTATTGCCTCTTGGGCATATCTCCAACAGTCTCTCACTTGCACTAGAGTCAATAATCTAGATTACATGGTAATATACCTAACACCCATGGCGTTCTGGTGTTGGTCATGCTTTGCTCTAGGGAGAGGTTTAGTCAACGGATCTGCCACATTCAGATCAGTGTGTACTTTGCAAATCTTTATGTCACCATCTCGGACATACTCGCGAATAGCATGGAAACGTAGCTTGATGTGCTTCAGCTTGCTATGTGACCTTGGCTTCTGTGCATTAGATATGGCACCTGTGTTGTCACAGTAGATGGCCATCGGGTCCAACGCACTAGGAACCAAGCCAAGTTCAGTAATGAACTCCTTCATCCATATGGCTTCTTGTGCAGCCTCCAAAGCAGCTATGTATTCCGATTCAGTTGAAGATTTCGCCACAATACTTTGCTTGGCACTCCTCCAGCTCACTGCAGCACCATTCAAAATAAATACGTATCCAGACTGTGACTTCGAGTCATCTGGATCGGTGTTCCAACTAGCATCAGTGTAACTGTTTACAACAAGTGTTCATCACCTCCATAAGAAAGAACCATATCCTTAGTCCTATTCAGGTACTTAAGGATATTCTTGACCGCTGTCCAGTGCTCCATTCCAGGATCACTTTGATATCTGCTAGTCAAACTAATAGCATGTGCTATATCCGGTCTTGTACACAACATGACATACATGATAGAACCTATGGCTGAGGCATAGGGAACATTATTCATCTTCTCTATCTTCTCGTCAGAGCTGGACTTTGAGTCTTACTCAAAGTCTTACCTGACAACATGGGCACGAACCCTTTCCTGCTCTCTTCCATTCTAAACTTCTTTAGAACTTTGTCCAAGTATGTACTTTGTGAAAGCGCTAGTAGGCGTCTTGATCTATCTCTATAAATCTTGATGCCTAGAATATATGCCGCTTCGCCAAGATCCTTCAATGAAAAACTATTATTCAAATAGGCTTTGACGCTATTAAGAAGTTCTATATCATTCCCAATCAACAATATGTCATCTACATATAGTACTAGGAATGCTACAGAGCTCCCACTCACTTTCTTGTAAATACAAGCTTCTCCATAAGTTTGTATAAATCCAAAGTTTTTGATTACTTTATCAAAACGTTGATTCCAACTCCGGATGCTTGCTTCACCATAAATGGAGCGCTGAAGTTTGCATACCTTGTCACTTTACTAGGATCGACAAAACCCTTGGGTTGTACCATGTACAACTCTTCCTCAATGTCACCATTAAGGAACGCTGCTTTTGACATCCATCCGCCATATCTCATAATCGAAATATGCAGCAATTGCTAACAAAATCCTCACAGACTTTAGCTTCGCCATGGTGAGAAAGTCTCATCATAGTCAACACCTTGAATTTGTCGAACCCTTTCGCGACAAGTCGAGCTTTATAGACGAATATTACCATCATCATCTGCTTTTTCTTTGAAAATCCATTTGTTCTCGACAACCTTACGGCCATCCGGTAAGTCCACCAAAGTCCATACTTGGTTTTCGTACATGGATCCCATTTCGATTTCATGGCTTCTAGCCATTTGTCGAACTGGCTCACCATAGCTTCTTCATACGTCGTAGGTCATCAATGTTGTCCACCAACATGACGTTCAAGGCGTAGTCATACCACTCAGAGTGGTACGAACCCTCGTTGACCTGCGAGGTTCAAAGAAGAACTTTGTTCAAGTTTCATGATCACCATCATTAGCTTCCTCTCCAGTTGGTGCAAAGCGGCACAAAACATCTTCCGTGCTGCGCTACTCTCAACCCCGAGAGAAGGTTCAATAACCTCCGAAGTTCTACTTTCCTTCCAGTCACTTCTTTCGAGAGAAACTCCTTCTCAAGAAAGGATCCATTCTTGGCAACGAAAACTTTGCCTTCGGATCTATGATAGAAGGTATACCCAATTGTTTCTTTAGGGTATCCTATGAAGACACATTTCTCCGCTTTGGGTTCTAGCTTATCAGGTTGTAACTTCTTTACATACGCTTCGCAACCCCAAACTTTAAGGAACGACAACTTAGGTTTCTTTCCAAACCACAATTCGTACGGTGTCATTTCAACGGATTTAGATGGTGCCCTATTTAAATTGAATGCGGCTGTCTCTAATGCATAGCCCCAAAAAGATAGCGGTAAATCTGTAAGAGACATCATAGACCGAACCATATCTAAGAGAGTTCGACACGACGCTCGACACACCATTACGCTGTGGTGTTCCTGGCGGTGTCAACCGCGAAAGTATTCCACATTTCTTTAAATGCATGCCAAACTCATAACTTAGATATTCACCTCCGCGGTCAGAACGCAGAAACTCAATCTTCTTGTTACGCTGATTTTCCACTTCACTTTGAAATTCCTTAAACTTTTCGAAAGTTTCGGACTTATGTTTCATAAAGTAGACATACCCATATCTACTTAAGTCATCCGTGAAAGTGAGAACATAACGATATCCACCACGCGATGCTACACTCATTGGACCGCACACATCGGTATGTATTATTTCCAATAAGTCTGTAGCTCGCTCCATTATTCCAGAGAATGGAGTCTTAGTCATTTTTCCCATTAGACATGCTTCGCATCTTTCAAGTGATTCAAAATCAAGTGATTCAAGAAGTCCATCAGAATGGAGTTTCTTCATACGCTTCACTCCAATGTGACCAAGATGACAGTGCCACATGTATGTAGAATTATCATTCAATTTCGTTTGTTTAGCATCTATGTTGTGAACATGTGTATCACTACTATCGAGATTCAGTAAGAATAAACCATTCATCTCAGGTGCATTACCATAAAAGATATTACTCATATAAATCGAATAACCTTTATTCTCGGACTTAAAAGAGTAACCGTCTCGCAATAAACAAGATCCAGATATAATGTTCATGCTTAACGCAGGCACCAAATAACAATTATTTAAATTTAAAACTAATCCTCAAGGTAGATGTAGAGGGAGCGTCGACGGCATCACATCAACCTTGGAGCCATTTCCAACGCCAAGATCGTCACCTCGCCTCTTCGCTTATTCCGTAGTCTGCTTCGAAGTTACAAATATGAGCAACCGAACCAGATCAAATACCCGTGCACTACTACGACATTAGTAAGATACACATCAATAACATGTATATCGAATATACCTTTCTTCTTGATGTTGCCGCTCTTCAGATCTGCCAGTACTTGGGGCGCTTACGCCCAAAGGACCAGCACCCTTGCAGAGAAGCATTTAGTTTGTGCTTAGGACTAGCCTTGGGCTTCTTAGCAGTGGCAGCTTTCTTGCCGTCCTTCTTCTTGAAGTTGCCCTTGTACTTAGGCTTGCCCTGCTTTCTTGAAATTGGTGGTCTTATTGACCATCAACACTTGGTGCTCCTTCTTGATCTCCACTTCAGCAGCTTTCAGCATGGACGATAGTTCGTGCAATGTCTTGTTCATGCAAAGGCATATTGTAGTTCATCACAAAGTTCTTATAACTCGGTGGCAGTGATTGGAGGACACGGTGAATCCCTAACTCATTAGGAATCGTTATCCCCAACTCTTGGAGCTTGTTTGCATGCCAGACATGGTGAACACGTGCTCGCTAACGGAGCTTCCCTCTTCCATCATGCAGGTAAAGAACTTTTCGGAGGCCTCATAGCTCTCCACGGCCGCGTGAGTCTCAAAAATGAGCTTGAGCTCCTTAATGATCTCGAACGGGTCGTGGTGCTCAAAGCGCTCAAGCTCCGCTTTCTAGACCGTGCATGGATGGCACACCGAATCGTGGAGTAATGATTTTTCCGAGTGGCGTAAACATTTTTTACGTCATCGGTGGCATCTTCTGCAGGTGGGTCACCTAGCGGTGCATCGAGCACATAGGTCATCTGACCAGCCCTGAGGACAATCTTCAGACCACGGAGCCAGTCCATGAAGTTGCTTCCATTGTTCTTAAGTTTTTCTTTCTCTAGGAACGCATTGAAATTGATGGAGAGGTTCGCCATAATCTACAACAAATTTGCAAGTAGTTTAGACTAAGTTTATGATAAATTGAGTTCAATTTTAATTCTTAAATTAACTAGGTGAACTCCCACTCAAAACAACATCCCTCATATTGTCTTAGTGATTACACGAACCAAGTCCACTACACCAAGTCTGATCTTCACGAGAGAAGATGTAGTTTCATCGGCGAACAATCTCCATGTTCATCATATCATTCGTATGACTCGTGCTCTACCTTTCGGTATTCCGTGTCCCGAGACCATGTCTGTACATGCTAGGCTCGTCAAGATTAACCTTAGTTTCCACATGTGCAAATCTGGCTTGCACCCGTTGTATGCACACGTAAAATCTATCACACCCGATCATCACGAGATGCTTCGAAACGACGAGTCTTAGCAACGGTGCCAACTAAGGACGAACACTTTTATTACTTGATATTTAGTGAGAGGGATCATCTTATAATGCTACCGTCGCGATCTAAGCAATACAAGATGCATAAAGGATTAACATCACAGGCAATTCATAATTAATGTGACATGATATGGCCCTTCTTTCTTGTGCCTTTGATCTCTCCAAAGCACGGACATGATCTCCATCATCACCAGCATTGCGTCAAGGTCAGTGGCGCCGCTTCATGGTTGTCCATCATCACAAACAACTATTACAACTACTTGGAATAAAGCTATTACAAGATGAATAGACACGCAGGTCTTAACAGAATTAAAGACAACCATTAGGCTCCTGCCGGTTGCCATATTACAACAAGGATCATTGCATACATCAAATATAATCACAATCACATGATGACCATATCACATCACAAAACCACTGCAAAAACAAGTTAGACGCCTCTAATTTTCTTTGCAAGTTTTACGTGGTTTGGGGCTTTCAAATAAGAACGGATCTTACCTACAAAACTGAACCACAACGTTGATACAAGTGCTATCAAGTGCAAAGTGTAGATTTGATCTATACTATGATGGGAGAGACAGACACCCGCAAAGCCACTTGTGCAAAGCAAGTTGCACGTCAAGCGTGGAGCAAGTCTCATGTGCGATGACATGTAATGTTAGCCCGAGCCGCTTCATCCCACCATACCGCAAGATGCAAAGTACACACAGCAAAAGACGGCACGAGCACCAACGCCCACAACACCATTGTGTTCTACTCGTGCAACAGATCTACGCATAGACAAGGCTCTGATACCACTGATGGGTTCGTAGCATGGAAAACAAAAAATTTCTACCGCAAGAACGAACAAAGCCCAGATCTAATCTAGATAAAAGCCAAGATCTAATCTATTAGACAAGTGCAACGAGATAGATCTGTACTAATCCTTGTAGTTTCCAAAGCCTTGTTCGAGATCGGATCTCGTTGTTGATGTAGTCGATCACTTGCCGATCTCAAGATCGAGTAGATGATCCTTCCGGTAGCCAAGCGGCGCTTCACAGACGGTCACACGTGCGGAGTCGAAGCAGACCTTCCTCTCCCCGTTCCAGCGAGCAGCGGAGGTAGTAGATCTTCTCCACGCAATCCCAGCAACACGACGGCGTGGTGGTGGTGGTGGACTAGAGAATTCTGCAGGGCTTCGCCTAAGCCGGAGCAGATGGAAGGAGGAAGAGAGAGGCGGCTAAGGTTTGGAGTGGGAGGGGGCAAGGAGGGGTGGCGCCTCCACCCCTCTATATATAGAGGGAGGGGTGCGGCCTAGGGTTCCCACCCCTAGGCCCACCCCTTAGGGTCAAGACTAGGGAGCTTGGGGGGAGAGTCCTTCCCCCCCAAGTTTCCCCTTTAAACTCCCCTTATCTTATCTTATCTTATCTTATCTTATCTCGGTTTTCAAATAAACTTCAAGATATCTTCTAGAACCTTCCGGAACATTCTGAAACCTTCTAGAATCCCCATACAAACACTCTGGAACATTTCCTAACTTAGAAAATGATCCCCATTATATGAATCTTATTCTCCGGACAATTCCGGATCTCCTCGTGATGTCTCGGATCCAATCCAAGACTCCGAACAACATTCGGTCTCCAACGCACATTCAATATCTACTTAAAACAACTTCGAACCTTAAGTGTGTCACCCTACGGTTCGTGAATATGTAGACATGATGAAGACACCTCTCCGATCAATAACCATCAGCGGGATCTGGAGATCCATAACGGCTCCCACATACTCGACGATGACTTCGTGATCGATAGAACCATTAACATACGAAACCAATTCCCTTTGTCACGCGATACTCTACTTATCCGAGGTTTGATCGTCGGTATCTCCATACCTAGTTCTACATTGTTACTGATAAGCACTCTTTACTCGTTTCGTGTCATGCCATCCCTTGTGACCTAGTCGCATGCTTGCAAGCTAACTAGATGACATTCCACCGAGAGGGCCCGGAGCATATCTATCCGTCATATGGATGGACAAATCCCAATCTTGGTCCATGCGCTTCAACACATACTTTCAGAATACCCAATGACACCTTTATAACCACCCAGTTACGAAGTGGTGTTTGATGTCATCAAAGTACCCATCCGGTGATGGTGATTAACACAACTTCATGGTCGAAGGATTAGGTTACTATGTATTTGAAAGCTTGTAGCAATATGAACTTAATGACTTGATCTTATGCTATACTTACTATGGGTGTGTGTGTCCATTACATCATTCTTCTAATGATATAACCTTGTTACTAATGACATCCAATGTCCATGATCAGGAAACCATGATCATCAATTAATCAACAAGCTAGTTTAACAAGAGGCTTACTAGGGACTCTTTTATGTTTACAAAACACACATGTATTAGTGTTTCCTTATAATACAATTATAGCATGGGATGCAAACATTCATCATAAATACAAAGATATAATAATAACCACTTTTATTATTGCCTCTTGGGCATATCTCCAACACATTTTACTATCTTTATAAATATTTTCACACAGGGGTTCTAGAGCACAGTAATATTATTTAAAAAATCGAACAAGTACTTGAGATTATGAAGTGAAAGCCCACAAGTGGTGTATATATCCTGGGAGTCACCTCCACCGTCTCTTGCTTGTTACCACTGTTCGCTTTTTTGTATGCCTTTCTTTTCTCAGGGTTCAGTTAAGCGGCCAGCCACATAATGCGTGCTTGGTAGAGCTCGACCTCCATGGATGTGTGCCCTCCTACTCACGTTTGCCATCATATCCTCCTACTTGAACCACATACGCACCAGCTTCGGAGAATTCAAATGTTAAAATTAGATTGTTTCACCGATCTATGAAATCCACACTCTTAAACTCTTTCCGGCGGGGTGTTTGTAATGCATCATCTTCTCCTAGGGAAATGGTGGTCGCTCCTCTATGGCAATAAATAACATGCTTCCGAAAGACAGAAAAACAGATATTTGTTGGCTACTACTACTACTACTTCAAAAGCTTAGCATTCATGAAAAACATTGCAAGAAACACAACTCAGAACAGCAGAATGTGACATACATGACTCGTTTCTTAATTAACAAGAGAGAGAAAAGGAAGTTCGAAACCAAAGAAGCTAACCCAAACTTTGAGTCTTATTTATATAATATATGGTACTGTATGATTCCTCTCGCGCTCATTTCATGGCGGCAAGGCGATCGACGAATATGCCGAAGGCTTCATCGGTGTCCACCATGCTGACCCTGACCACCTTCGGATCAGCTCCGAACCTCGTCCCACTGCGGGTTATGATCTTGTGCTCGCGCAAGAAGCCCTCCAGATCATCCACTCCTTCCTTGTCACATCGCAGCCACGCAAATGCTGCGGATCAAGAAGCATTAATAAATCATTAAGGAAATAGTACATTCAGAGAATCAAGATATACTAGATTTAGCTAGGAAGGAATCAAAATGTACTAGATATAGAATGTTTTCTCTGGCTAATTAAGATGGCAATGCAGCCTACATACCAGGATTTGCGGTGACGGTGTCCTTGGCGAAGGTGCAGAAACCGGGGACCTCATCGGGCAGGCTGAAGATGCCCGACGCGGTCACAGCGGCACGGAGCGCACGCCAGCGTTGCATCATCTGTCGCTGCGCGTAATGGAAGAGGAGACTCGCGTCCCCACTAGCACCGGCGGGCTGGCGCTCATAGCCGTCAGCGACCGCCTCGAGTATCTTGGCGGCACGCAGCTGTGAGTCCTTGGAGACGCCAATTGTGTTTAGCTCCAGGTACTTATTCATCTTCTGTGCCACCTCCCTGTCCTTCACCAACGCCCACCTGCATGCATGCAAGGAACCATATGAAAAATAACTGTGGTTTTCATTGTACATTTTCACAGCATTCAGAACTGTCACATGACCAATTGACCATAGATTGTATAGATATCATGCATGGATTCGTTGGATCTTGGATGTTTTCAGATCGATTACCCAATTCTGGTGCCGGCGTGGCCGGTGCACTTGGAGACGGTGAAGAGCATGATGTCGTGGGCGAGCATGTGGGTGATGGGAGTGTACTGCGGCCAGTAGTAGGCCAGGTCATGGATGGCCTTGCCGGACTTGGACTTGAGGACGGCCTCGCGGATCCCGCCGTCGGGGTTGCTGGGCGAGCAGACTAGCTCGATGTACTCGTCGCCCTCGAACGTGTTGGCGTCGCCGGCCCACCGGTACAGCCCGGACTTGAGGAAGTCCGTCACCGCCGGGTACGACTGCACGCGCAATAGGTATTTAACAGTTAAATCCAGCCAGATCTCGATTCTCTCCGACAGATTCGATCATGACACAATAGATATCTACTAAGTACGAATCAGAAATCAATGAATGCTTACGGAGTAGAACGGGGTGGGAGACACGATGCTTATGGGCGCGGCGTCAGCGGGCGGGGCCAGCGCGTAGAGCGCGGCCTGGAAGAGCTGCATGGATCCGGTGCCGACGAGGACGTGGTAGCCCTCGGCGGCGGCGTTGCCGACGAGGCGGTGCAGGCGGCGCACCTCGCGCTCGAAGCCGGGCTCGAGGAACCAGCAGAGGTTACTGACGTCCGAGAAGTAGCTCATCGTCTGCCATCCCGGGATCACCACCGTCGCGCGCTCGCCCATCGGCCCGCGCCAGAACGCCTCGAACATGGTCGGATCGCCGCTGCGAACAGGAACAACAACGTCGTCGGAAAATAAACGCGAATTTCGTGGATCGGCCGTGGACAGATGAATTCACGGAGGATTTATGGATTTTTGCGGCCGGGAATTAACATGGACGAGATCCCACTTACTGATCCAAGTTGATTGTCGACTCGGCGGACACGGGAGGCTTGCCCGAAGAGGGGGCTACGGCCGCGGCCTTCTTCACCTTCTTGCCGGCCTCCTTCTCGGCGGCGCCGGCGCCGGCACCGAAGAAGCGGCCGCGAAGGTAGAACCCGAGCACGGCCAGGTTGAGAACGACGGACGTGACCACGCCGACTCGCCCCGCGACCGCCACCAGCCCGTCGCCATGATCCCTTCCCATCGCGATCGCCGCAATCCGATCTTAAACCCAACGGCAGTACTCCCGCAGTACTCTGTCAAGGGTATATTTATAGCTGGGAATTTTCTCCTCCCTTATAGGAGGATATAGATAGATATGGAATGCTTGAGATAATTACGAGGCTAATTCGGCAAGTACTTCAGCGAGCAATGGCGGGGGTAGGGCGTAACACGTTGTTTTTCTGGACCTCCAGCCAGCAATAAACGTGACCCAAAAAAAAAAAAGCATAATAACGCACGAGCGTTTCCGGAGGAGCGTTTGGGAGGATGTGGAGCAAGCCCCGTCCTGGGTTCAGGTACCAACTCAACTATTTACATCAACATTGGGGTTAGTAACTAGGAAAGGGGAAGCAATGGCTAGGGCTGCGACGACCACCGGCGGTTGGGGCAGGACGGGGTGGCGAGGCTGTGCCATCAGTCATGGGTTGTGGGAGGCGGCCGGTTGGGCTAGTGCCTGCCGGTGGTCGTCAGCAAGTTGTTGCTGCATCTAAATCGGGAGGTGAAAAAATTCCTCGTTAATTCAGACAATTAATGTATAGACACCCCTATCTTTAAGGCTTAACTTTGACCAAAGATACAGTAAGGGCGATCCATCAAATTTATACCATTTGAAAAACTTCTCTTTTCATATGGTTTCAATAATACAATTCTGCGCAGTAAAATAGACAAGCTAAACATGGAGATCTTGTCTCCTACTAAACCCTAGACACCGCCTCGTGCAACCGCCTGTCTCCTTTGTCCCTGGTCGGCAATTGGCGTGTCCCCACTCCCTCTTCTTGTCGCTCCAGCGGCAAGAGTGTGGGGACCTCAAACCTGCAATACTCGTCGTTGTAATTAGATCCCTGAAATTAGGGTTAGGTCAACTCGCAGCGACGCTATGGTGATGATGTGCAGACAAGTATAAAGTTTCCCCATACCCATACACCTCATTGACAGCGGTCTCGCCAATTAGGAGGAGGGGGGGATCGTCTGGTCAACTGCTCCTTTGGACTAGTGGATATCGTTTTGGGTATGGGTGTTCCATGTCTATCTCGTTGGCATTGTCCCATAGAGGGATGTCATGGTTATACGTATTGGTCCTCTAGTTCTAGTTTCGACCGATGATGGTTAGCCAGCCTCGCCCTTGTCAGGTAGCATTATGTCCCCGGGTTCCATCTGGAAGGATATAGGGTGTCGTTTAGGCCCTTTTCGGTGTTTTATTCTTCAGGGCAATGAGTTTGTTCACAGATTGCAACCATTCGAATCTCCTGGTTTGCATCAGCAACTTCTTGACCTCTACTAGAATGTTCCTCACTCTGGTGGTGTTATAGAGGTCTAGAGACGCCACCGACTGTGGCTCACGACGTGCCGCCGATCGATGCATCATGAACAAGGGATCTATAGCCCCAAAGTGCTTGGACGTTAATTTTAGTTTATTTAAGGGTGTTTTGCAAGGGTTTGTTCTACTTAATATATAGCCATTGGCCTTTTCGCAAAAATGGGGATCTCAAAGGTTTGTCTGTAAATATCTTGCATGCATGGGAGTAACATATAGACATCACACATGAGAGGTAAGCACTTAAACTATATCATACACGCATATTTCTTGGATTTCAGAGAGGTGCATGCATGGGTGAGATAGGTAAGGATAGTTATGTAGGGGTTGGGCATGGAACGAAACTATAACAGAATCGTACATACAACAAATTAAATATGTCGGCATTGCACACATGTACATACCTGAGACGTCAACATAGTGGAATTGGATGAAAGCAACAAAAGTATACATGCAATCATGCATTTAACCAATATATAACAATTATGAAATGTTACAGGATGGTTATATATATAAAATACTCCTAGTAGAATCATGTAGGTAGGAGAAGTACAAACGGACATAGAACCATTAACATGTTATATTACTAAAAACATGCACAATCACTACAAGGTAGTAAAATTCATATTGAGACACTAGAGATATTGTATTATGGACATTGTTTAGTACACCAGATTAGAAATCAGACCTAATTCTGTTTAGATACAAAAATTTCTTGCCATATCCTACACCACGAGGAACGAGGAAGGTAAATAGTTTTTTTTTGTAATAAGCAATCTCGGCCTGGCAAAAATAAATAAGTAAGTGTACTCACTTATTTCCCAAAATATAGAGCACATGCATATTCCCAATATCTAAGTTTTACCAAAGATAAATGGGTTGTTTATAAATGTGTACCATTGCAACAATCTTTCTTTTAAATGAAAACTTAGGGATTTAATTTGGTGCCATATAATCCACCCACCAGAGGTCTATAATTCATGGTCAAATTGAAATCTAAAATAGGTAGATGCTTTCAATTTTGAGAGAAACACGAAATATATATTTCGATAAAACCTTATGTACAAACAAGCTATCACAGGGATCACCTATCTAGCACGCATGGTAGTGATGTATACGTATCACAAATGTGAGATCAACAAGTACTCAAACTGATGGGAATATGCCCTGAGAGGCAATAATAAAGTTGTTATTATCGTATTCCAAGTATATGATAGATGTTTATTTTGCATGCTATAATTGTATTGATTGGAAACATCAATACATGTGTGTTTAATAAACAAATAAAGGGTTCCTAGTTATGCCTTTCTTATAAACTAGCTCGTTGATTAACAAGATGATCAAAGTTTCCTGATCATGGACATTGGATGTTGTTAATAACGAGGTCACGACATTGGTGAATGATGTGATGAACATTCATCTGAAGTATAGCATTACGATCAAAGTCATTGTGTTTATATTGCTATAACATCATACGAAGTAATCATATTCCTTAGACCATGAGATCATGTTAATTGCTAACACTGTAAGAGTAACTTGATAACATCAAACGTCACACCGTAAAAGGGTGACTACAAAGGTGGGTTGAGATACTCCGAAGGTGTTATGTTGAGGCTCATGGATCAAGAGTGGAATTTGCCCATCCCGATGATAGATAGATATACTCTGGACCCTCTCGATGATATCATATTGAGATAGCTTGCAAGCAAGTGATGTGATCACTAGAATGTTATATCACGGGAACGAGAAAAGAGTGCATGTCGGTAACGAGATCAAACTAGGTATTGAGATACCGATGATCGAATCTCGAACATGTAATATGTCGCGAGATAAAGGGATCTAGTTACTAGCGTTAAAGGTTCTCACGATCACAGAAGTCATCGTTGAATGTGTGGGAGTCAGTATGGATCTCTAGGTCCCGCTACTGATTATTGATCAGAGAAGGGTCTCGATCATGCCTGCATTATTCGTGAACCGTAGGGTGACACACTTAAGGGATACCGACACCATTTGGAGCAAATGTGTTCCAGTGAAAATATTTACAATGCGCTAGAATTATTTCAATGGACACCGAAATTGTTTCAGGTAAAATTGCTGAAATTGGTTCTGCATGTAATATGAAATATTGCAAGGAGTTTTACGGAATGTTTATTAATTAAAGTAATTAACAAAATTCTGAATAAAATAAATAAAGGAGTTTTATTAAATGAGAGTTGCATTAAATTTGGTGGAAATTTAATGCATGTGAGTGGCATTTTTAGTGGAGGCATGTTTATGTGAGTGGAGCTTCCACCCACATGAATGAGAGGAGGTGGAGGGGCACCTCCATGGCCGCTGGCCATGGGAGGTGGCTGCCCCCTCCCCTATAAAAGGCCTCCCTCTCCTCCCTCACAAAGCACACCTTCTCATGAAGGATCTCTCTCCCCCTCTAGGATTATTTCCCATGGTCTCAAATTAGCGAGATACATGTTCCCGATTGCTTTTTGTCTGGAAGGAGTTGTTGCTTTCGCTGCATCTCTAGAGAAAGTAGGCGGAGGTTGTTCGGTGGACCGGACGTGTGTGCGAGCACGGATGCGCTGCTGATTTGGGGCGCTAGGACTTCCTCTCGATCTTGAGATCAACAAGCGATCGGCTACTGAAGGAAATATACCCTGAGAGGCAATAATAAAGTTGTTATTATGTATTCCTTGTATATGATAGATGTTTATTTTGCATGCTATAATTGTATTGATCGGAAACATCAATACACGTGTGTTTAATAAACAAAAAGGGTTCCTAGTTATGCCTCTCTTATAGACTAGCTTGTTGATTAACAAGATAATCAAGGTTTCCTGATCATGGACATTGGATGTTGTTAATAACAAGGTCACATCATTTGTGAAATGATATGATGAACATTCATCTGAAGTATAGCATTACAATCAAGTCATTATGTTTATATTGCTATAACATCATACGAAGTAATCTTTATACTTAGACTGTCGTGGTGGTGTCACGGCAGATGCCATGGATAGGCTAAAGGTGGGGACTAATAGCACTAGGGGAATCCAGGGAGGGATAGTGAGGTGATTCCCCACGCGGAAGCTTTGTATTCGATTCAGTTCACAGATTACAAGTGCTCCTAGAGCTGTATAGGCGAGAGGAGGAAGAAGGAGCTCTCTTACTCTCACCTACAGTTAACCCGTACAAGACCCTTAGAACCTAGAACCTTTCAGAATAGAGGAACCCCTTCTACAGAGGCCCTAGCCCTCCTTATATAGGAGTGGCTAGGTCTCCACTTAGGGCATACGTGAATGCATATTCCAGGGAATATGCCTCCTCCTAAAATAGCAAACCGACCGGGGTACTTTTCCCCCGTGTCACCCATGTAGAGGCTACGTGAGCCTCTGCGGCACCTGCGTCAGCCGACACGGGCGTCGTCATCTCTGTCGGCCACGCCTCGGTGGTCCTGCCTTCTTTTGCTTCGCTCATGCAGTGCGTACCGGGGCTTCTTTTGACCAGCGAGATTCCTTCCTTCTCCTAGAAGCTAGGTATGACCCGGATCACATTTGATCCGGCCACACCCGTTCCTGTATACAAGTTAAATAGGCCATTCCGACTTACGACTTAAGTCGGTTGAGACCAAGTTAGGTGGATGCCCCCTGGTCCGGGTTACTCCGTGATTCGGCCTGCCTTGAGGTGACTCGGCCAGCATCCGCTTTAGCCTTGCCGACCCTCGGCTAACTCGGCCTGTATACCCCGGCGTGACCCTACCCGGGGGTATCCCCCCAACATTAGTCCCCGAAGCTGGTGCGGTCTTAGCTGCCATAGCCGCTAAGGCCACAACAGGTTCAATCCCACCGAGCTTATTGCTCCTTCTCCGGGTTCCCTCCTTGTCTCAGATTCTCTGGATTTACTTTCCCTTGGCACGTTCCAAGCTCTCACTTGCTGGCCGGGTTACCACCCTAACTCAGACCTCATGGTTTTACTTTCCCGTGGCACATTCCAAGTTTTCACTTGCTGGCCGGGTTACCACGGTCTCATCCGGGTCTTCTTTCCTTCTCTCGTACGCTAGCCCACGTGGAGGCTAATCATTAGATTGCCTCATTTTAAGGGCCAGCCACAGTAACTGCTGCAGTAATTGTTAGTTGTCACTGTGGCGCACGTCACGTCTGGCCTGCCTCCTCGTTAACCGCATCAGTACATCACGTCATGGGATCTGTTACACCCTGTGGCCCTCCGTGTGGCTTGCTGCTGATTGGTCGACGCGGGCAATACACGGCCACACCATGCGGCGTACTCGTTTGACACGATCCCACTACCCCCTCGAGGCAGTGGTTAAATAGGGGAGGGGCGCACCCCTTAGGTGTTTCCCCCTTCCGCGCCCCTCTGCCTCTAGCACTTCCTCTTCGTCTTCCCCGCGACAGCGCCGCCGCCACTGCTTCCAAGTAGCTGCGCCGCTGCCGCACTGCTTCCCCATGCCTCTGCATCACCGCCACCGCTACGTGCCTCCTCCGCCATGGGTCGTTGCCAATCTAGGCCGCTGCCCCCCACCGTGGCTAGCGACAGTGAGGGAAACGATCTAGAGATGACAGAGGAGGAGCTCGCCGTCGCCGAGAAAGAGATGGAGGAAGACACCGCCACGGCGAACCGTGGTGCGTGGGCCGGGTCCTGGGTCTGCCAGGACGACCTGGACTGGCTCTACCGCACCAGACGCATTCCCGCCGGAGTCATCGTGCGCCTTGCCTCCACCGAACTCGCCCCCTCACCCAATCCGGGTGAGTACGTTGTGTTCTTGTCTCACTTCCAACGGGGGTTTGGTTTGCCGGTCAGCGATTTCTTCCATGACTGGTTAAGCACATACGAACTCCAGCCGCACCATCTTCCTGCCAACGCAATCACTTCCCTTTCTGCTTTTGCCTCTACGATCGAGGGCTACGCCGGATTATGGCCCACGAAGGAGCTATGGATCTGGTTTTTCGGCCTTCGTCGCAATCTCATTCCGACTATTCAACTCGTTCCGGAGGACAAGAAGCTCACTCAATTCGGAGCTGCGTCCATCTCACCCCGGAGGCTATCCGTTTTTCCCCGAGTCACCGGGCTGGACTCCTACAAAGGATGGGCCCAGACTTTCTTTTATGTCTGGAACGAGGGCACTAAAGACTTGATCCGGCTGCTTCCCTATGCTCCGGGTCCACCTAACCCGGAGTTGTGGGACGTTGTCCCCAAGAAGCCCACAGTATTGGCCAACCAGGTCAACAAAAGGTTCAAGGAGATGAAGCATCTCGGGTTGCGCAACAAGGACGCCATGATCACATTTGTCCGCAACCGGATCTCCCCTCTCCAGAAGCGCACTCACAAGGTGTGCCACATGAGCTGGGGTCGCGACCCCAACTGGACCTCGTCCTTCGAGCTTAGCAACACCGAAATCTACCGCCGGGTCAAGGCGCTCTTCACCACCCACAAGAACTTCTCCTTCGAGTGGACGTGGGGAGTTGATCATTATTGCCGGGATAGGTTTCCTCCCGTGGTAAGCTTCGTGCCACCAACTCTCTCCGGATTAGATCTTATGTCGGTTGCCGTCTTATTTTTAACTCTGTTGTCTTTTTTCTCATTTAGCAATTCCTTCAGCAGACAATTGAGGATGGCCCCGACCCTACCCTCAAATGCGCGCCTGACCGGGAGAGCTCGGACGAGGAAGAACCGGACCAGGAGATGTTCCTCCCAATGTCCGACGCGACCAAGCGACCCACCGGTAAACTCTCTTCTATTAGAGATTGGCCCGACGATGAGGATGACTCGGATATTGAGGTGATGGAAGCTGTTGACGCTGTCCCCCTTTCTTATGTTTTTCTAGCATTAGCTAACCCCGGTGGGCAGATCCACGAGGAACCTCCCCTTGCCACGGGTTAACCTGTTCCGGCAGCGCGAAAGAAGAGGCGTGGAGCTGCATCAAGTTCCTCCTCCGGACCATCTCAGCCCTCCAAAAGGCGAAAGAAGTCCGGAGACAAAACTGCTTCCAAGCCAGCAGGCAAGGCCCCGGCACGAAGGGCTCGGAAACCCAAGGAGCCCCTGACCTCGGATGCGTAAGCCTCTTTTCCCTCTGCAACTTATTCTTCCTTGCATTGTTTTAGTCTCTCTTCTGACATTATTTGATTTGGCAGTGCTGCGGAGGATGTTCCCCAGAGTGGATCTAGCATCTCTTCACCGCTCCGACCTAGCCCTTCTCCCTCTCGTGACGACGAGTCACGCCTGCTGAGCCCTATCCTAGAGGGTTCTGCGGCTGCTCTGGGTTCCAGCCCACCTCGTCAAGAGGGGGGCAACCCTGGAGCGGGGGAGACGGACCCAGCCGAGGCAGCGGCATCCACCACTTCGGCTCCGCCGCAACCAGCAACTACCGAGACTACCTCTACACCAACACCAGCACCAGCACCAATTCCGACACTAGCACCAACCCCAGCAGCAAGGACTTCAGCAGCAGCACCAGCTCCAGCAACAAGGGCACCAGCGCCAGGCTCCTCCGCCTCGTCCGAGTCTTCTCAGCCTCGGCGAGGAAGTACTTAGGCAGCTCCTAAGGGGAAATCTGCCGCAACCACTTCCTCATCTCAGCAAGCCAAAGGGAAGAAAGCCCCTGACGTCACCAGGGCAGCGTCCACCGGGTCTGGACAGCGCACCCTCGCGTCCATGCTTGCCCAGAAGGCTCCAGCAGCGAAGGACGCCCCTGCCGAGCCAACTAGTGCGCAGCAACTTGTTCTGCACACCAGTCCGGCCCTTGCTTAGGTTGAGAGGAGAGAGGCACATGCGAAGGGCTTGGTGGCGCCCCACATGCTCAGCAGTGAGCGATATCCTCCTACCTTGATTGAGTTTATGAATAACTGGAACAAGGCGGAGTTCGTCTACAACGACGATCTCCCAGAGAAGTTCGGTCCCGCCGAGTTCGCTGATCAGATGAACACAGCCGCTAAGGCGATTAACCTCGCGGGCCGGATGATGGAGGTACATAACTTCACCTTTTCCTTAGCATGCACTAGCGATATAACCATTAGTCCCCGAGCCTCCGGGGGAGTAACTTGTTACTCGGTCGGATGCTCCTTAGAAAACTAACGTAGCTCCCTTACAACTTCAAATACGCGCATACCTAGAGCCGGGTTAAGTTCCACTTGGCCCGGATCTTGTACACTTCGAATATGCACACACCTAGAGCCGGGTTAAGTTCCACTTGACCCGGATCTTGTACACTTCGAATATGCACACACCTAGAGTCGGGTTAAGTTCCACTTGGCCCGGATCTTGTACACTTCGAATATGCACACACCTAGAGCCAGGTTAAGTTCCACTTGGCCCGGATCTTGTACACTTCGAATATGCACACACCTAGAGCCGGGTTAAGTTCCACTTGGCCCGGATCTTGTACACTTCGAATATGCACACACCTAGAGCCGGGTTAAGTTCCACTTGGCCTGGATCTTGTACACTTCGAATATGCACACACCTAGAGCCGGGTTAAGTTCCACTTGGCCCGGATCTTGTACACTTCGAATATGCACAAGGCTTAAGCCAAATTTTTGTACTCTTTTAAGATGACCACCAACCGTTGGAGTGCTGAGTTCCAGCGTCTCCTGGATACCCACAGGATGCTGCTCACAAAGCACAATGCACATCTCGCTGAGCATGAGAAAAGGGGTAAGTTCCCTTCTTCCCATTTTTCTGTTTTCCTTCATATTTTTCTGCAGAACTAATCCGTCATTCGGTTTTCGCAGCTGGGGTGGAGGCTGAGAATAAGCTCATGAGGAAAAATCTGGATCAGATTAAGGGTAAGCTACTTTTGTCCGACCCTGCTTTGCCTTCCATCTCCTTTTCTTCTTGGCTCTGCAAACATTCATACCTCGGCTCTGCCGGGTCAACACGCTATTTCAGCATCTCTTGAAGATAGTGTGCCCGTCTCTGACATGATGCTACATTTTCTCGAACAAGCAGGGCAACATCAGGCCGAGCTCAAAAAGAAAGACGATGAGCTTGCCCTCCTCCGAACCAAGAATGACGAGATTGCCAAGTTAAAGGTAGAAATGAAGAAGATGAAGGCGCAACACCAAACTGAGCTTGAAAAGGCTGTCCAGGACTACACCGAAGAGCGCGAGCGCCTCAATCTCCAAATTGCTAAGGATCGCGAACTTCTCCAGGAGGCCGACGTCAAACTCGAGTCGGTGAACGCTGAACTGGTGCAGCTCCGCCAAAGACGCGATAATTGCATCAATGAGTTGACCCGGATCCACAGCCACATTTTACGTAAGTTTCTTTTCCTTCTCTGGCATATTTCTCCGGGTTATCTCACATGTCTTTTCATTACTTGCTTCTCTTTTCCTGTTTTTAGGAAAATTTCCAGAGGGTACTCCCATTGCGAGCGCCGCTGTTGCTAATTTCCGCCGAGAGAGGGGTACTCCCGTCACTCCTGACGGTGAGGACATTCCCTATGACATGGAGGACATGTTGGTCAGCCTGTCATCTCGCATGGAAATCATCAAGAACTACGGCAAAGATCTCCTCGACGTTTCAGTCCGGGTCTTCAACACGTTCTGGCCTGGCGAGGACACTCCGGAGAGAATCGCAATCCTTGCTGAAAAGCTGACGGAGATCGAGACCTAGCTCGACCTTTGGAGAGAGTTCGCTGGACGTGCTGCAGCTGAGACCGTTCTTCACCACATACTCACGTGGTATGAGAAGATCGATCTCATCCTCCTCACGCGCCTGCGCACCGGATCCAAGTGGACCAATGACCCGGAATGGGTAGCTCGGCGCCAGGCTTGCGCCCACAGTCTCATTGAATATGCTCCCATTCATGAATGGACTGAGGGTCCGAACTTCCTGGAAGCCGCTGGTGACGAAGAGGTCGAAAATGTTGAAGATGGTTCGGACGAGGATGGAGAGGACGATGCCTCGGATATCAAAGAAGGCGAAGATGACGCCTAACTTCCTCCTCCTGCCGCTCCTTAAGTAAAAACACTTGAAAACTTATCAGATCCCCGGTATGCCGGGTGGAATTGTATCCCGCACTCATGTGATATTTTTCTACTAAGTTTGTATGCCGGATTAACTTGGGCGTAGTCCCCGAGTTTCACTTTCTTGTTCGTCCAATCTTCTGGCTCGGTTCGTGTCTACCTTGATTCGGTTTTACGACTTACGAATCCGAGCTTCAAAAATTGTTTTAACAATACTTAGAAACTTTTAGGCTTAGCTCAAAATAATTCAGCATAATAATTTGAGAGTAAATACAAGGTTTGTCCGAAAAAAAAACGTCGGCTCGATTAAGTTCTTTTCCTTAGTCGTTTTTCATGTGCTACGCAATTCCAAACTTGTTCTCTTGCTTGCCATGAAGCCAATTCTTGTTGGACAGCAGCAAGTCGAAGAGTTGGGTTTTTGGTGCTCACACATTACTAATCCGAGTTAAGTAGAACAACTTACTCCAGCTGACGTATAAATGATAAAAGACAACAAATATTATTAAGGCAGTCCCCGAGTTACTGCCTGAGGTGCCAACATTTCATTGATAAGCTCATTGCCGGCATACATACCGACATATGAGAAGACTCGGATACATACACTTCTCTTCTAAGTGTAGAAAGGACGAAGTAGAGCTACATTTCATGGACGCTTGGATTCCTCGCCGGACCTGTCCGCCTTGTTCTTTTCCTGTGGTTTTGCATCGATAAGATAATAAGAATCATTGTGCAATGCTTTGCTCACAATGAATGGCCCTTCCCATGGGGGGGGATAATTTGTGCATACCAGCAGTACATTGTACCAACCAGAGCACCAGATCGCCTTCCCGAAAGACTCGGGGGTTTACTTTCCGGCTATGGTAGCGTCGGAGATTTTGCTGATATATGGCGGATCTGGACAAGGCCAATTCTCTCGCTTCTTCCAGCAGATCCACATCATTTTGCCGGGCTTCTTGCACTTCGGCTTCTGTGTATTGGGTGACCCTAGGCGAATCATGCGCTATGTCGGCTGGTAATACAGCTTCTGCCCCATATACCAGAAAAAATGGCATATAGCCTGTTGATCGATTCGGAGTTGTTCTTAAACTCCACAGTACTGCTGGTAGTTCTTCTATCCAGCACCCCGCTGATCTTTGCATCGGCTCAGTGAGCCGGGGTTTTATCCCAGATAACACTAATCCGTTGGATCTTTCCACCTGTCCGTTCGATGCGGGGTGGGCTACCAAGGCAACGTCCAGCCGGATCTTCTTATCCCGGTAGAATCGCGCAAATGCTCCTTCAGCAAAATTTGTGCCATTATCAGTTATGATACTGTGAGGATAACCATATCTCAAGATAATGTCTTTGAGAAATGTTACGGCCGTAGCTCCATCACATTTTCTTATAGGCTTCACTTCAATCCATTTTGTAAACTTATCCACCATGACCAAGATGTGAGTCATATTTCCCCTTGCTGGTTTAAATGGGCCAACCATATCCAAGCACCATACGGCAAATGGCCATGTAATTGGTATGGTCTTGAGTTCCAACATTAGCGTATGTGTCTTGGTAGCATACCTCTGACAACCATTGCATTTTCTCACCAGATCTTCTGCTTGTTCTGAGGCACTTGGCCAGTAGAATCCATGCCGGAATGCTTTTGTCACCAAGGCTCGGGATGAGGCATGATGCCCGCACTCCCCTTGATGTATATCTCGGAGGATGTCAAGCCCTTCTTCCGGGTCAACGCATCACTGGAGGACATTGGTCACACTCCGTTTGTACAGCTCGGAATTGATAATTGTGTATGCCTTTGCTCTCCTCTGAGTTTGCCTGGATAACACCTCCTCAATGGGTAATGTTCCATCTTTCGGGAATTGAAATATAGGCAGTGCCCAAGCTGGTATTGCTCGCACAGGGAACACATCCTCATCAATTTCCATCTGATCCACCGGCATAACTTCAACCGGATCACGCTGAGCAGTCCCCGGGTCCTGCGAGGCAGTCCTCGGGTTCGCTGAGGCAGTCCTCGGGTTTGCTGATGCAGTCCCCGGGTTTCGCGCACCACCTCCCATGTCAATGTCCATGAGCTCAGCTCCAGATTCTGTATTTTCCGGGACATAGATTGAGTTGGTTCCTGGGGACGGCCTGATAGATGGTTTTCTGAGGTGTTCCAATGGTACACCCGGTGGAATTGCCTGTCGGGTTGATCCGAGCTTCGACAGCATATCGGCAGCCTCATTTTCCACCCGGGGTACATGGTGAAATTCACATCCCTCAAAGTAACCAGATATCTTCTGCACATGAAATCTGTACAGAGCCATGTTTGGATCAAGGGCGTCCCACAACCCCGACACTTGCTGTATTACCAAATCCGAGTCGCCAAAGCATAATATCCGACGTATCCCAATCTCTTTTGCCACTTTGAGCCCATGCACAGGTGCTTCATGCTCAGCGACATTGTTCGATGCCGCGAAATGGATTTGCAACACATATTTCAGCTGGTCCTTCTTTGGCGAGGTAAGCACAACTCCGGCGCCTAGCCCGGTTTTTGTTTTTGACCCGTCAAAATGCATCCTCCAGTAGTTCGGATCTGGTGGCGGTGGTTCGTATTGTACCTCGGCCCAGTCCACAAAAAAGTCCGCCACAACTTGAGACTTTATTGCTTCTCTTCTGTCATATTGTGGCGCATAAGGAGCTAGTTCGATTGCCCATTTTGCGATTCGACCACTTGCATCCTTGTTACCCATTATCTCGGATATGGGAGCTTCACATATTACTTTGATGGGGTGCTCTTCAAAGTAATGCTTTAACTTCTTAGCTGCCATATAGACACCATATGCCACCTTTTGAAAGTGTGGGTAGTTCTACTTTGAGGCAGATAATACTTCGCTCAAGTAATACACTGGCCTCTGCACCGACTTACCCTCTTCGTCGCGCTCTACCACAATCACTGCACTTACAACTCGGTTGGTTGCGGCTATGTAGAGCAACATTGGCTCCTTTGATAGTGGAGAGGCTAACACTGGTGCAGTGGCTAACATCTTATTTAAGTGGGCAAAGGCTTCATCGGCCTGTGGCGTCCAAACGAACTTATCCGACGTTTTCATGAGTTGGTAGAGAGGCAATGCCTTTTCTCCCAACCGACATACAAACCGACTTAACGATGCCAGGCACCCAGTGAACTTCTGGACATCGTTAAGACACTTCGGCAGCTCCATTCGTTCAATGGCCCGGATCTTAGTTGGATTAATTTTGATACCTCGGCTGGAGACGAGAAATCCGAGTAATTTTCCAGCCGGGACACCGAAGGTGCATTTGTCCGGGTTAAGCTTCATCCGGAACCTTCTTAAGTTCGCGAATGTCTGCCTGATGTCGTCAAGGAGCGTTTTGCTTTCCTTGGTCTTGATAACCACATCATCCACATACACTTGTACATTTTGACCTATTTGGTCGTGCAAACATTTTTGCATACATCTTTGGTATGTTGCACCTGCATTACGTAAACCAAACTGCATGGTGCGATAGCAATAAGCCCCATACGGGGTGATAAATGCGGTCTTTATTTGATCATCCAGATTCAGAGGTATCTGGTGGAAACCAGAATATGCGTCAATGAATGACAACAGTTCACATCCCGTGGTTGAGTCTATGACCTGATCTATCCTCGGCAATGAAAATGGATATTTTGGACACGCCTTGTTCAGGTTCGTGTAATCGATACACATACGCCAAACCACTGCCACGTTCGGGTCATCCTTCTTCTTCTCCACCAGCACTGGATTAGAGAGCCAATCCGGATAGAGTACTTCCATGATAAACCCTGCTGCTAGCAACCGAGCTATCTCGTCTCCAATGACTTTTCTCCTATCCTCGGCGAAGCGGCGGAGAGGTTGCTTCACCGGCCTTGCTCCGGGTCTCACGTTCAAAGAGTGCTTGGCCAACTCCCTCGGAACACCTTGCAAGTCCTGCGTAGACCAAGCAAAAATATCCCGATTCTCACGGAGGAAGTTGACGAGCTCGCTTTCCTATTTATCATTCAACCCGGCACCAATGGTTACAGTGCACTCTGGGAACATATCATCAATAGGCACTTTCTTGGTATCCTTTGTGGCTTGGAACGAAACGCTACCATGCGGGTTACTCAACGCCGGCATATACTGCTGCGCGGATTGAGCTAATGCTGCCACCTCTTGGATTTTTCTTTTCTCTCGTGCAATCACGAGTGACTCGGCTAGGTTAGACCCGGCTGAGGCACACTCAACGGAACATCGGAAATCTCCAGCAATGGTAATCACTCCATTTGGCCTAGGCAACTTCATCTTCAGATAACTGATGTGGCAGCTTGCCATGACCTTGTTCAATGCTGGTCTTCCGAGTAACGCGTGATACGCGCTTTCCAAGTTGACCACTTCAAACTCTAGATTCTCAGTTTGGCAATTATCTCTCGTGCCGAATAACATGTCAACCCAGACTTTGCCTATGGGCTCACAAGAAATGCCTGGTACAATACCATGGAAAGTTGTCCTTGTAGCCTGGAGCATGTTCTCCGAGATACTCAACTTGCGCATTGTATCCGCATACATGATGTTAATACTACTGCCATTGTCAATCAATACCTTGGAGAACCTCACATTGATGTTAGGCCCAATGAATGTCGGGTCCAGTACTAACGCATACGAACCAGGACTCGGCATAAGCTTGGGATGATCTTTGATGTTCCAAGCGATTTCTTGGTCCGACCAAGGCATATACCTCGTCACCGCTGGCATTACCGCGTTGACCTCCATATGTCGGTGCTGCAAACTCTTCCTATCCGTTTCCTCGGTGGTAAACACACAGTAACTCTGATGATGCTCCCTGTACTCATTCCTCCCCTCATTTCCAGGGTACCTCTGATCCGGCTGATGCTGGTTTTCTACTTGATGCACTACATCCCTTCTCTCATGGTTATCATACCTCGGCGGAGGGAGAGGGAACAGTAGCTGTTGCGTGTTCGCTCCGGAGAGCAATTGCTGCCGGGGTAACTCCTACCGAGGTTGATTATTTCGGGGTGCCTGAGCATTTCCCGAACCACCTTGTTCTATCTTACGCATCCATTCACATTGCCTTGTTGTATGACCCGCCGGGTTACTCGGATTTGGTGTGTGAAACTTAAACGGCTGATCCAACATCGACTCGTAAGTATATGTCGGACGATCCTTCTTTTCTTGCCATCGCTTTTCCGCTGCTCAAGGCCCAAGTTTTCTTGCCATCATTCCTTGGTGTCCATTGTTGCCCTCTAGTTTTCTGACGTTGATTGCTCCCTGTTCCTGGCTGATCTTGATTCATAGCTGCAACTTGTTGCGAACTATACCAGTGATCCTGTCTATCATCTCTCCTTTTACCTCTGTAATCGTTCCTCCGGGATGATCAGGCTCCATCTCTCTGGTAGTACTCCTCATTCGACTCGTTGGATATGAGCCTAGGCTGAGTTGGATCACCCAAAGCATACGAATCAGCAATCCAGATCATCTCTGCCAACGTAGTTGGCATTTTCCTTTGCAACTTTTGACACAGCTCGCTTGCATATCTGCATCCTTGCGCAAACCATGCTATGGCCTGTGACTCTATCACACCCTCACATGAGTTTCGCACGGTACACCACCAGGTCAAAAACTCCCGGTCCGTCTCATTCGGTCTTTGCTTGCACATAGCTAGGGTCTATGGCCTATTTGGCCTCTGATACGTACTCAAGAAATTGCTGATGAACATTTCCTCAAAATCGATCCAACAGTTAATACTTCCGGGTGGCAAATTGTTCAACCATACCCTTGCTGGCCCCTCCAGCATCTGGGGTACGTATCTCACAGCCCATCACAAGTTACCTGTAGCGATTTTCACTGCCGTAGCATAATTTATCAACCAATCCTCCGGCTTAGTGCTGCCGTCATACGTCTTCATGCCTTTGGGTAATGTGAAGTTAGGTACCGGTGGCCCTTTCATGATCCGGGGTCCAAAACACGCAGGACCCGGAGGACGTTGACTTTCATTCTGCTCCGACCTATACAGTCGATCCAGTTTCAACCTGGCATCATCCGACATCAAATCCCTGCTTCCCAATCTCGACCCTATCACATGATAGTCCGGCCTTGGGTATCCTGCATTCGCCATTTCCGAATCTCCATCGTTATACCGGTCTCGCTCTTGTGGCGCATCTCTCTGTTGCATACCTCGGCCAGCACTTTGCTCTTGCCTTGGTATATTCCGCTGCTGCGGTTGTTCTGCAGAGTTGCGCTGTCCGGCGTTGCCATTAACAGTGTTTCCTTGACCGGCATATTGCCTTGGTCACGGTTACCTTGGCCAGCTTCACCTCGGCTTACACTCCATCGATCGTCGTTTCTTTGTAACTCTTTTGCTTTTCCTGCCCTTGTCGGGTCATACGGAACAATCTACTTGTTTCTCCTGGCCGAGGTTACTACCTCCTCTCTCCTTGGACCACCATGAGGAGACGATGCGGCTCCAGCAGATTTCTCCGGGTTACCCACTACCGAATGAACTATCTTGGAGGCCCCAACTCTCTCCGGGTTTGCCTTAAGCAGTTCCTCATTTTGCCTATTCGCGATCTGAACCAACTCATTAACCCGATCTTGCTGTCTCTAACGGGCTTCACCCATCAGACCCTCCAGCTCGGATGTAGCCGCATCCGCTGCTCTGAGGTTTTTCGCCGGGGTACTGTACTTCGGCAGCCCCACGGACAAACAGTTTTCTGACTCCTCAATCCGAGTGTCACCCTCTTTATTCATTTCACTCATGAGATTTCTCCCCTTCACTTTTACAGCATCTACTTTATTTGCCTTCGCGTACTCACGCAGCGTCATGTTCAACGACTGCTGAGCCGCAGCAATCTTTTTCGCTCCCTCTAGAATTTTCTGCCTAGTTTCCTCTAGCTCGGCCTGTGCCTGAGCCGGATCTACCACTGCTGCTACCGGGTTTGCCAAGCTATCCATAGCTTCTCTCAGTACATTTTCAGGCCTCTCTAGTGGAGGTCCTCTACCTTTCCTCGGTGCCTTAGGTGTTACCTCCGGATCCGGTGCTGGATCCTTGCTTGCGCCTGCACCTGGCGCAGTCATCATCACCTCAGCACGGTCCGGGGAGCGAGTGATATGTGCCCCGTGAACCACGCTAAGGGGTGGCTCCCCTGCCTCGACGACGTGCCGCGGATGAACGCATGATACGTCCACAGCAACATAGACCTTGTGCGCACCCAACTTGACAAAGAGGCCGTTGCGTGGAAGTGGGCGCGTGCCGAAGCAGCCAGCGTTGTCGCTGACGAAGTCCAGCGCTCCAAAGCGCTGAACGAGCCCGGAGACGATGCGTTCACCGGTGCCGATGAGGTTTCCCGTCCGGATCTTCACCCCTGCTAGCGCCGCTAGCCCCACGGTGGGCGCCAACTGTCATGGTGGTGTCACGGCAGATGCCATGGATAGGCTAAAGGTGGGGACTAATAGCACTAGGGGAATCCAGGGAGGGATAGTGAGGTGATTCCCCACGCGGAAGCTTTGTATTCGATTCAGTTCACAGATTACAAGTGCTCCTAGAGCTGTATAGGCGAGAGGAGGAAGAAGGAGCTCTCTTACTCTCACCTACAGTTAACCCGTACAAGACCTTTAGAACCTAGAACCTTTCAGAATAGAGGAACCCCTTCTACAGAGGCCCTAGCCCTCCTTATATAGGAGTGGCTAGGTCTCCACTTAGGGCATACGTGGAGGCATATTCCAGGGAATATGCCTCCTCCTAAAATAGCAAACCGACCGGGGTACTTTTCCCCCGCGTCACCCATGCAGAGGCTAAGTGAGCCTCTGCGACGCCTGCATCAGCCGACACGGGCGTCATCATCTCTGTCGGCCACGCCTCGGTGGTCCTGCCTTCTTTTGCTTCGCTCATGCAGTGCGTACCGGGGCTTCTTTTGACCATCGAGATTCCTTCCTTCTCCTAGAATCTAGGTATGACCCAGATCAAAGTTGATCCGGCCACACCCGTTCCTGCATACAAGTTAAATATGCCATTCCGACTTACGGTTTAAGTCGGTTGAGACCAATTTAGGTGGACGCCCCCTGGTCCGGGTTACCCCGTGATTCGGCCTGCCTTGAGGTGACTAGGCCAGCATCCGCTTTAGCCTTGCCGACCCTCGGCTAACTCGGCCTTTATACCCCGGCGTGACCGTACCCGGGGGTATCCCCCCAACATACACCATGAGATCATGTTAATTGCTAACACCTGAAGAGTATCTTGATAACATCAAACGTCACACCGTAACAGGGTGACTATAAAGATGGGTTCAGTGCTACGAAGGTGTTATGTTGAGGCTCATGGATCAAGATTGGAATTTGTCAATCCCGATGACGGATAGATATATTCTGGGCCCTCTCGGTGATATCACATTAAGATAACTTGCAAGCAAGTGATGTGATCACTAGAATGTTATATCACGAGAACAAGAAAAGAGTGCATGTCGGTAACGAAATCAAACTAGGTATTTGGATACCGATGATCGAATCTCGGACATGTATTATATCATGAGACAAAGGGATTAAGTTACAAGCATTAAAGGTTCTCACAATCACAAAAGTCATCGTTGAATATGCAGGAGTTAGTATAGATCTCCAGGTCCCGCTTCTGATTATTGATCTAAGAGGAGTCTCAATCATGTCTGCATTATTCGCGAACCGTAGGGTGACACACTTAAGAGTTACCGGACACCATTTTGGAGCACATATGTTTCAGACGAAAGAATTGCAAAGCGCAAGAATTGTTTCGATAGAAACCAGAATTGTTTCGGGTGAAATTGCAGAAAGTGGTTCTGCATGTGATATTGAAATATTGCAAGGGGTTATATGTGAATGTTTGTTAATTAAAGTAATTAACAAAATTTTGAATAAATTTAATAAAAGAGTTTTATTAAATGAGAGAGCATTAAACTTAGAGAATTTTAATGCATTTAAAGTGGAGACTTTAAAAGGGAATGTGAAGAGGCATTTTAATCTGGAGGGAGTTAGCACCACATGAATGGAGGAGGTGAGGGGTCATCTCCATGAGGCGCCGGCCATGGAGGGGGTACCCCCCTCCTCCTATAAAAGGCCCCCCTCTTCCTCCTTCTTCCACACACCTCCTCGTGAAGGATCTCTCTCCCTCTCTAGAATTATTTCCACATAGTCTCGGATTAGCGAGATACATGTTCCCGGTGGCTTTTTGTCTGGAAGGAGTTGCTGCTTCCGCTGGATCGCTGGAGCGAGGAGGTGGAGGTTGTCCGGTGTCTTGAACATGTGTGCGAGGACGGATGCGCTGCTGATTTGCGGCGCTCGGACTTCCACACGATCTTGAGACCGGCAAGTGTACGACTACATCAACCACGAGTTCCTACTCGTTAACAAAACTCGTTGTCTTTGAGGGTAAGTTCTCGATGGATGTATGTCCACCCGTTGCTCTGTACCTAGTAGATAGATCTTGGCGTATAGTTCTCATTGTAGGAATTTTTTGTTTTCTATGCTACGGACCCAACAGTGGTATCAGAGCCTGATCTATGCGTAGGTGCTTTGCACGGGTAGTACACATATGTTTATATGTGGGTGATGATGATCATGTTATTGTATCTTCTATGTATTTTGGATATTAGTGGCATAGTGGGATGAAGCGGCCTAAACCAACCTTACATGTCATCGTACATGAGACTGGTTCCACGACTGACATGCAACTAGTTTTGCATAAGTGGCTGGAGGGTGTCTGTCTCTCCTACTATAGTCAATATCTGATTTGCAACGATTTGCTAATAACTTGGTTATCCTCGTTGTGGTTCATGTTCGTAGGTAAGACCGGTTCTATCTCTGAAAGCCCTAAGCCACGTAAAACTTGCAATTGATAAATTAGAGGCGTCTAGTTTAGATCGTTGCTGGGCTAGTGTATTGATATGGTATTGTTGTAAGTAGATGTATGATAGATACTCTTACAACACATTCAACGTGTAAGTTCCATAGACCTTGGCCTTACACACAAAGGAATGATAGAGATCATACCACGATGCAAATGATAGAGATCAAATGCATGGACCATATCATCTCACATTACACATTAGATGTTATCATCTTATACTGTTAGTTTGGCGCTTTTGGTAGCATTGTAAGATGATCCCTCATTTAGATATCAAGATAAAATGTGTTCTTCCTTAAGTATGCACCGTTCTATGGATCGTGTTTTGAGACATCACGTGATGATCGGGTGTACTCGACTCTACGCTTTCATACAACGGGTGTAAGACAGTTTTACACACGAGAGTACTAAGGTTATTACTTGGCGAGCCTAGAATATACAGACATGGCCTCGGAACACGGACCGAAAGGTTAATCATGAGTCATATAGTTGATATGATGCCCATATAGATGCTTGCCTTTGAAGCTACACCGACTCACGTGATGATCGGACTTGGTGTAGTGGATTTGGTTCATGTAATCACCAAAAAGACACGAGGGATGTCGTTTTTGAGTGGGAGTTCATTAGTAATTTGGATTAGTTGAACTCACTCTATCATAAACTTAGTCTAAATAAACTTTACAAATTCTGTTGTAGATGGCACCACCTGCTTTTAATTTCAATGTCTTCATGGAGAAAGAGAAACTTGCTACAAATGGTAGCAACTTCACCAACTGGGCTATGAATTTGAGGATTCTCCTCACTGCTGCACAAAAGCAATATGTGCTAGAGGCGTCGCTAGGCCCCCCACCAGCTCCTAATGCCCCCGACGAGGAAAAGAATGTCTATATGACTTGTCAGGAGGACCACAACTTAGTTCATTGCGGCATACTGTATGGGCTAAAGCTAGAACTTCGAAAACATTTTGAAAATGGCAATGCCTTTGATACCACGGGAGAATTGAAAATGATTTTCGATACCCATGCTACCGTAGAGAGTTATAATGCTTCTGAAAAGTTCTTTAGCTGCATGATGGAGGAGAACAACTCTGTTAGTGAGCACGTACTCAAAATGTCTGGGTACGCCGATAAGCTTGTGTCCTTGGGAATAACAATTCCCATTGACTTAGGCATACATCGTGTTCTCCAATCTCTGCCACCTAGCTACAAGAGCTTCGTGATGAACTATAAAATGCAGGGCATGAAAAGTCTCTTCCCGAGCTTCTGTCAATGCTTAAGACTGCAAAAGTGGAGATTAGGAAAGAACATCAAGTGTTGATGATCAATAAGACCACCGGTTTCAAGAAGGACAAGAAAGGCAAGCACAAGGGAAAGAAGGGTGGCAAATCTGTTGCCGCACCTAAAAGGAAACCCCGTGCAGGCCCTAAGTCTGACACCGAGTGTTACTATTGCAAGGGGACTGGCCATTGGAAGCGCAATTGTCCCAAGTATTTAGCGGACAAGAAGGCCGGCAAGGCAAACAAAGGTATATGTGATATACATGTTATTGATGTGTACTTGACTAGTACTCGCAGTAGCACCTAGGTATTTGATACGGGATCGGTTGCTAATATATGTAACTCGATTTAGGGGCTGCAGAACAAGCGACAATTAGCAAGGGATGAGGTCACGATGCGGGTCGGCAATGGATCAAGAGTTGATGTGATCGCCGTCGGAACGCTGCCTCTCCATATGCCATCGGGATTAGTGATAAATCTAAATAATTGTTATTTGGTGCCTGCACTGAGCATGAACGTTGTATCCGGATCATGTTTGATGCAAAGTGGTTATTCGTTTAAGTATGAAAACAATGGTTGTTGGATTTATATGGATAATATCTTTTATGGTCATGCACCTGTGTTGAATGGTTTATTTCTGTTGGATCTCGATAGTAATATGACGCATATTCATAATGTTGATGCTAAAAGTATTAAACTTGATGATGATATATCTACATATTGGCACTGCCGTCTAGGTCATATTGGCGCTAAATGCATGAAGAAACTCCATTCTGATGGGCTTTTGGAATCACTTGATTTTGAATCATTTGATACATGTGAGCCATGCCTTATGGGCAAGATGACTAGGACGCCGTTTTCCGGTTCAATGGAACGGGCGACAGATTTATTGGAAGTCATACATACTGATGTGTGTGGACCAATGAGTGTGCCGGCGCGAGGTGGATATCGTTATTTTGTTACTTTCACGGATGATTTGAGTAGATACGGGTATATCTATTTGATGGAACATAAATCTGAAACCTTTGAAAAGTTCAAGGAATTTCAGAATGAAGTGGAAAATCATCGTAACAGAAAGATCAAATTTCTGTGGTCCGACCGTGGAGGTGAGTATCTAAGTTACAAGTTTAGCACACACATGAAAGAGTGTGGAATAGTTTCTCAACTCACGCCTGCCGGAACACCACAACATAATGGTGTGTTGGAACGTCATAATAGTACTTTATTGGATATGGTTTGATCTATGATGTCTCTGACTGACTTGCCACTGTCATTTTGGGGTTATGCACTGGAAACCGCTGCATTCACTTTAAATCGGGCACCATCTAAATCTATTGAAACGACACCGTATGAATTATGGTTTGGAAACAAACCTAACTTGTCATTTCTTAAAGTTTGGGGATGCAATGTTTATGTGAAGAAACTTCACCCGGATAAACTCGAACCCAAAGCGGAAAAATGCGTCTTCATAGGATACCCTAAGGAAATGATTGGGTATACCTTCTATCACAGATCCGAGGGCAAGGTTTTTGTTACCAAGAATGGATCCTTTCTTGAGAAGGAGTTTCTCGCGAAAGGTGTGAGTAGTCAGAAGGTAGAACTCGAAGAGGTTATTGAACCTTCTCTTCATGAAATGGCGAGTAGCGCAACACCGGAAATTGTTTCGGAGTTGACTTCACCTAATGATGAGAGAGCTAATGATATTGATCATGAAACTCCGAAAGAGGACACTACCGAACCTCGTAGGTCAAGTGGGACACGTGCAACTCCTAAAATGTACGGTAATCCTATTGTGAATTTCATGGTTGATTAAATGGATGACCCTGCGACATATGAAGAAGCGATGATGAGCCCGGATTCCAACAAATGGCTAGAATTCATGAAATCCAAGATGGAATCCATGTACGAGAACCAGGTTTGGACCTTGGTGGACTTACCTCATGATCGAAAGGCCGTTGAGAATAAATGGATTTTCAAAAGAAAAACTAATGTTGATGGTAATGTGACCATCTATAAGGCTTGACTTGTCGCAAAGGGGGTTAGACAAATTCAAGGAGTTGACTACGATGAGACATTCTCTCCTGTAGCGATGCTTAAGTCGGTTAGGATTATTTAGCAATTGCTGCATATTTCGATTATGAAATATGGCAGATGGATGTCAAAACTGCGTTCCTCAATGGTAATATTGAAGAAGAGTTGTATATGATACAACCTAAGGGTTTTGTCGATCCTAAGGATGCTAATAAGGTATGCAAACTTTAGCGATCCATCTATGGACTGAAGCAAGCATCCCGAAGTTGGAATCTCCGCTTTGATGAGGTGATCAAAGAGTTTGGATTTGTCCAAACTTATGGAGAGGCTTGTATTTACAAGAAAGTGAGTGGGAGCAATGTGGCATTTCTGATATTATATGTGGATGACATATTATTGATTGGAAATGATATAGATCTTTTAAACAGTGTTAAAAGTTATCTAAACAACAAATTTTCGATGAAAGACCTTGGTGAAGCGTCATATATATTAGGCATTAAAATCTATAGAGATAGATCAAGGCGCCTAATTGGGCTATCGCAGAGTACATACCTTGATAAGATATTAAAGAAGTTTAATATAGACGGAAGTAAGAAGGGGTTCTTACCTATGTTGCAAGGCAAGACATTGAGCAAGACTCAAATTCCGGCTACGGCGGAAGAAAGAGAGATAATGGATAAGATCCCCTATGCCTCGGCCATAGGATCTATTATGTATGCCATGCTATGTACAAGACCGGATGTGGCACATGCTATTAGTTTGACTAGTAGGTACCAATCTGATCTAGGTTCAGAACACTGGATAGCGGTCAAGAATATCCTTAAGTACTTGAGAAGAACTAGGGATATGTTTCTTATATACAGAGGTGAAGAAGAGCTAGTCGCTAAGTGTTATGTCGATGCTAGCTTTGACACCGATCAAGATGACTCTAAGTCTCAATCTGAATACGTATTTCTCTTGAATGGAGCAGCAGTTAGTTGGAGGAGTTCCAAACAACCTGTGGTGGCTGGATCAACGACGGAGGCAGAATATGTTGCTGCTTTAGAAGCGGCGCAGGAAGCGGTTTGGATGAAAGAGTTCATTACGGAACTAGCCGTGGTTCCTAGTGCATTGGACCCAATGGTGATCTATTGTGACAACAATGGAGCCATAGCCAATGCCAAGGAACCGGGGTCTCACAAGAATTCCAAGCATATTAAGCGCCGGTTTCACTCCATCCGCGAGCATGTCAAGGATGGAGATATAAAGATTTGTAAAGTACACACGAACCTAAATGTAGCAGATCCGTTGACTAAAGCTCTCCCTAGGGCAAAACATCATCAACACCAGAACTCCATGGGTGTTAGATTTATCACTATGTGAACTAGATTATTGTCTCTAGTGCAAGTGGGAGGCTGAAGGAAATATGCCCTGAGAGGCAATAATAAAGTTGTTATTATGTATTCCTTGTATATGATACATGTTTATTTTGCATGCTATAATTGTATTGATCGGAAACATCAATACATGTGTGTTTAATAAACAAAAAGGGTTCCTAGTTATGCCTCTCTTATAGACTAGCTTGTTGATTAACACGATGATCAAGGTTTCCTAATCATAGACATTGGATGTTGTTAATAACAAGGTCACAACATTTGTGAAATGATGTGATGAACATTCATTCGAAGTATAGCATTATGATCAAGTCATTATGTTTATATTGCTATAACATCATACGAAGTAATCTTTATCCTTAGACCATGAGATCATGTTAATTGCTAACACCTGAAGAGTATCTTGATAACATCAAACGTCACACCGTAACAGGGTGACTATAAAGATGGGTTCGATACTGAAGGTGTTATGTTGAGGCTCATGGATCAAGAGTGGAATTTGTCAATCCTGATGACGGATAGATATACTCTGGGCCCTCTCGGTGATATCACATTAAGATAGCTTGCAAGCAAGTGATGTGATCACTAGAATGTTATATCACGGGAACGAGAAAGAGTGCATGTCGACGAGATCAAACTAGGTATGGAGATACCGATGATCGAATCTCGGACATGTAATATATCGAGAGACAAAGGGATTTAGTTACAAGCGTTAAAGGTTCTCACGATCACAGAGTCATCGTTGAATGTAGGAGTCAAGATGATGCGGATCTCCGTGTCCGCTGATTATTGATCGGAGAAGGGTCTCGATCATGTCTGCATTACTCGCGAACCGTAGGGTGGCACACTTAAGAGTTACCGGACACCATTTTGGAGCACTTATGTTTCAGACAAAAGAATTGCAAAGCGCATGAATTGTTTCGATAGAAACCAGAATTGTTTCGGGTGAAATTGCAGAAAGTGGTTCTGCATGTGATATTGAAATATTGCAAGGGGTTATATGTGAATGTTTGTTAATTAAAGTAATTAACAAAATTCTGAATAAATTTAATAAAAGAGTTTTATTACATGAGAGAGCATTAAACTTATATAATTTTAATGCATTTAAAGTCGAGACTTTAAAAGGGAATGTGAAGAGGCATTTTAATGTGGAGGGAGTTACCACCACATGAATGGAGGAGGTGAGGGGTCACCTCCATGAGGCGCCGGCCATGGAGGGGGTACCCCCTCCTCCTATAAAAGGCCCCCCTCTTCCTCCTTCTTCCACACACCTCCTCGTGAAGGATCTCTCTCCCCCTCTAGAATTATTTCCCCATGGTCTCGGATTAGCGGGATACATGTTCCCAGTGGCTTTTCGTCTGGAAGGAGTTGTTGTTTCCGCTGGATCGCTGGAGCGAGGAGGTGGAGGTTGTACGGTGGCTTGAACGTGTGTGCGAGGATGGATGCGCTGCTGATTTGGGGCGCTCGGACTTCCACATGATCTTGAGATCGGCAAGTGTACGACTACATCAACCACGAGCTCCTATTCATTAACAAAACTCGTTGTCTTCGAGTGTAAGTTCTCGATGGATGTATGTCCACCCGTTGCTCTATACCTAATAGATAGATCTTGGCGTATAGTTCTCATCGTAGGAATTTTTTTGTTTTCTATGCTGCAGACCCAACAACTACATCATCCACGAGTCAAATCTCGTTACACTTTGTTGGTCTTCAAGAGTATAATATCTATGGATGTATATCTACCCGTTGCTTGTATCTAGTAGATAGATCTTGGTGCTTAGTAGTTCCCATCGTAGGACTTTTTTGTTTTCTATGCTGTGAACCCAATAGTGGTATCAGAGCATGCTCTATGCGTAGATGCTTTGCAAGGGTAGTACATATATGAGTATGTGGGCAATGATGATCATGTTATTGCATATCATATGTATTTAGGATATTGGTGGCACAATGGGATGAAGCGGCCCAGACTAACTTTACATGTCCTCGCACATGAGACATGTTCCACGCTTGACATGCAACTAGTTTTGCATAAGTGGATATCGGGTGTCTATCTCTCCTACTATAGTCAATATCTGATTTACAACGAGTTGCTAATAATTTGTTTATCATCGGTGTGGTTCCATATTTGTAGGTAAGACCGGTTCTACCTTCAAAAGCCCTAAGCCACGTAAAACTTGCAATTGATAAATTAGAGGCGTCTAGTTTAGATTGTTCCTGGGCTAGTGTCATGATATGGTAATCTTGTAAGTTGAAGTATAGTTGATACTCTTATAACATACCTAACGTGTAAGTTCCATAGACCTTGGCCTTACACACAAAGGAATGATAAAGATCATACCACGATACACATGATAGTGATCAAGTGCAAGAACCATATCATTTCACTTTATGCATATGATGTTTACATCTTATATTGCTTGTTTGGCATTTTAGTAGCATTATAAGATGATCCCTCATTTAGATATCAATAAAAAATGTGTTCTTCCTTATTATGCACCGTTCTGTGGATCATTGTTTCAAGGCATCACGTGATGATTGATGACCCACAAGTATAGGGGGTGTATCGCAGTATTTTCGAGGGAAGTGAAACCCAATTTATTGATTCGACACAAGGGGAGACAAAGAATATTTATAAGCCTTAACAACTGAGTTGTCAATTCAGCTGCACCTAGAAACAATCTTGCTCACAGCAGTTTATCAGTAGCAACAGTTTTGTAGTAGGAATAGCAGCAGCAGTAGTAAAGCAAAGACAGTAGTAACAAAAGCAGTAAACAGTGGGATTCGAGTGCGGTAGGCATAGGGATGGATGGACGGGCGTTGCGTGGACAAGACAATTCACATAGCAATCATAACGTAGGACAATTGCAGATAAATAAGATAAAGCACCCAAGTACTAGACAATCCTAGGCATGTGTTCCATATATAGTCATACGTGCTCGCAATGAGAACTTGCACAACATCTTTTGTCCTGCCAGCCCGTTTGCAGCGGGGCCTCTAGGGAACTACTGGCAATTAAGGTGCTCCTTTTAATAGAGCACCGGAGCAAAGCATTAACACTCCGTGAACACATGTGATCCTCACATCAAAGCCTTTCCCTTCCGGTTATCCCAATTTCTGTCACTTCGGGGCCATAGGTTCCGGACAACAACGTGTGTATACAACTTGTAGATAAGACCAAGAACAATACTATCATAATGAATCAATAACATGTTCAGATCTGAAATCATGGCACTCGGGCCCTAGTGACAATCATTAAGCACAACAAGTCGCAACAAAGTCATAAAGCACTAATAAAAGATACTAGGCACCATGCCCTAACAATCTGATGCCATTACATGAACGATCTCATCCAATCCCTACCATCCCCATAGCCTACAGCGGGGGATTACTCACTCATAGATGGGGGAAACATGGATGGTCGATGGAGAAGCGATGGTGATGATGATGGCGATGATCTCCTCCAATTCCCCGTCCCGGTAGGGTGCCAGAACGAAGTTTCTGGTGCTGTTTCGTGGAATCTGGTGGTGGCGGCGGAGCGGAACTCCTTCTGGAAAAACGTTGACCCCCCCGGAGTTTTTAGGTCAGAAGGCTTCTTATAGGCGAAGAGGGAGACCGAGGGGGTGTCTGGGGCCACCACACCATGCCCTGGCGCGGCCAGGCCCAGCCCGCGTCTGGGGGTGGTGTGGCCAGCCCCTGGCCCTCCTCCGTCTCGTACTCTGGCTCCTGGAGTCTTCTAGAAAAATAGGCACTTTGGCTTTTGTCCCGTCCAATTCCGAGAATATTCATTTTCTGACTTTCCTGGAACCAAAAACAGCAGAAAATAGGCAGCTGGCACTGTGGCGCTTGTTAATAGGTTAGTCCAACAAATCATATGAAAAGTACTCCAAAGTGTGGACAAAACACAAGAAAGTGGATAAAACCAAGCATGGAGCATCAAAAATTATAGATACATTTGCAATGTATCAACATCCCCAAGCTTAACTCCTGCTCGTCCTCTAGTAGGTAAGTGATAAAAAGAAAGAATAATTTTTGAGGTGACATGCACCATCAAAGACTTGATCGAAGTATTTGTAAAACATTCAAAGCTGGGATCATAGTACTTCAATCATAACATGAAAGACAAAGTTCTAGCAATAAGACAAAGAAACTATGATGCAACAGGAAAAGGCACAAACAAAAGATTCATGAATAACATTGCCTTGCAAGACGTTTGTTTGTTTCACATAAAGAAAACATAGCATAGTGGCATTCAGCTTGTCCCTCATAGAGTAGCAAACATAAATGCATAGGACACCTTCAAAGTTCACAAGAGTGACTAGATACAAATAGTTTAAAACAAGCAATATCAAGGTATGCATCAATCAACAAGTCTTGGGACAATGCACATAGAACTAAGAATGGCCACTATGCTCTCAAGAAATTGCTCATAGAATGTGTGGAGACTCAACAAGGAAATGGACATGTTTCGAAAAGTTTGAAAGGCTTCCAAATGCTAAAAGTATGGTACTCATTAGCTTTGAGCTCTCATTGCCCTTATCATAAGCATCTTTAATGTGGTTAAAGTGAAAGTGAGGTCCAATCTGAGTTATATGCTTGACAGACTATAAACTGAAAATCCCAAGTCCCTTGAGTACGAGGGCCGCTCCTCATGCTACTCAACTTTAGTTACCAGTAAGTTCAAGTCATCGTAAGTATGTGCGTATCATAGAGAACCGCCAACGAGGTACCCCTTGCCCGATGATACGGAAGAATCCCCATATCAAAATGACAAGGCAAGCAGACAATGAGTATCTCAACATTCTTCTTATTTACCATGGGAAAATGGTGCATTTTTCTCTCTTTCCTATTTTCATAGAACTCTTTTTTTTCTTTTTCTCAATAGCTATCTCTCTCTTTTCTTTATAAGAAGAATGCTTCATAGATATCATTATGGTTACGCTACAGGTTTCCACCATGTCAGCATGGATTGGACCAGCGGCCCAGGCGTTCCTCTAACACACATACATAACTCCATGGACTTACAAGCTCCCCTTTTATTTCACACCGACGACATCCGCAAACAAAAGAGCAAGGTATCAACTAGGTATATATTTACAAGTGTTGAAAGCATTCCCCGTGACAGCACGGTTCTGCTAATCCCCAGCCTATAATTAGCAAGCATATAACTTTCATGGAGAGTTCACAATGGTTCAGGTTTATTAAGTGCAGGAAATAAAGTGTGCCATCAAGTTCGTGAGAGCTTTACTAACTAACTTTTTCATAACAAGCAAACATTTTATTCGGAAGAAAGCAAGGCATATTGAATATGCACGGAAGTAGCAAATGATGCTAATAGGTAGGTATGGTGGACACTTTGGTAATATTTGGTTTAAGGGAGTTGGAAACATGAGTAAAATACTCAGTGGAAGTGAAGGCTAGCAATAGTAAGGGAGCGACAAACGAGAGAGCAATAATGGCCATAATCATGCAGAGCGACAAAACATCATTAATCAAAGCATAAAGTGATACTACAAGTTGAAAACTAAAGGATCATAAAGGCTTATGGTGACTTGGGATAGTCATAACATGGTGTGAACATGTGCCAAGTCAACCCAAATAAAGCATCAAAGGAGAATACCACTATACTATGCTTTAATATGCTAAAACAACGCATGATTCATCCAAGGCACATTAAGAAATCTCAATTGTTTATAACAAGTCATACTACAGCAAAGAATACTAAGCATAAAGCCAAAACAATATCAAGCATGGCATGACAAAGCATAGGCCATAGTCAAAAACAAGCTCTCTTTACCACTTAAGCATGAGCTTTCCTACTCTTTTCCAAACCAAACCAAACCAAACTATTTGAACACCAATGCATGAAAGAGGAGGTCCAACCAATTTATTCAGCAAACTAAACAAACCAAAGAAAACGAAAAACCAAAACAAAAACGAAAAAGAAGACGCTCCAAGAACAACACAACTGTGCATGAAACAATAAAAATGAAGTGTTTGGAAGAAACCTGGGATTTTTATTGATGAAGAAGGGGATGCCTTGGGCATCCCCAAGCTTTGACGCTTGTACTTCTTGGATATTTCTTGGGTGACACGCGTGGCATCCCCAAGCTTGTGCTTTTAGCCCATCCTTCATCTCATTACTCATTCCTTCCATACACCTGAAATTTTTTCTTCATACAAAACTTCACCCAATCTTTATTAGCAACATTAGTGCACTAAAGATAAATAAGTCTTAAGGTTCAGTTCTAACACAAAATAAACTTCCATTAAAACACTAGCTACTGTAGCACTTCCCTCAAAAATCTCAATTCCCCAAAAGAACTCAAAAAGGAACCAACAAGAAGCAAATGCAGAAAATGGCAGAAATCTGTCAAAACAGACCAGCAGGTAAAGACGATTTTTTTTGAAGACCTTCTGTTGCTCAAATCAAAAAGTGTTGAACTAATGAAAGTTAGATAACAACCTGGGGCAGAAGCACAAAAATTCACGCCTCAAAAAGACGTTCAGAGATTTTACACGAAATTTTACGGTGAAGCACATAAATCTGTTTCGGGACAGCAACTTTCCCAATCATTACTTCTCTCTCATTAGAGGTTACTATTGGCACAAAAAGCAAATAAAAAGGATAAGGAGCGGTTATTACTGAGGTAATAACTTCCAAGACTCATCTAAAACTTTTGGGTTATCTCCCAATAAGTACTTTTCTTTAACGCCTTTAAGTTAGGCATAAGGAAAAGCTAAAATGGATAGAATAGAAGTAAGCGGAGATAATCATAGTGAAAACATTGTTTTGTTCAATGAAATCCTTTTGTTAACAAGGTTGATCAGGTCTTGTTACCAAAACAATTTCATATGAGACAAAACTTTGTATTCCGCTAATGATTGTGTTACCTCAACCTTGATAGCAATGGTCCCAATCATAATAGTTTCAAATTTTTCTCTTGGTATGTGACAATATATTTCTCCAACTTGAATGCCCTCAACATGTTCAATTGAATTCAAACCATAAGTCCTTTCAATCTTCTTGGGGAAATAGACAATATGTTCCTTATCATTAACATTGAAGGTCACCTTTCCTTGATTACAATTAATAACAGCTCCTGCAGTATTTAAGAAAAGGTCTCCCAAGAATAATAGACATATTATCATCTTCAGGCATAAAAGTTTAAGAGAATGCTCTCATAAGAAATATGAGTTGAGGTAAAAGATAGCATCAAGAAGCGAATTCAAAACACATTTAAGTCTAACCCACTTCCTATGCATAGGAATCGTGTATGCAAATAAATTCGCAAAGAACAAAGTGACAGGCATAGGAAGATAAAACAAGAGTGACTTCAAAACTTTCAGCACATAGAGAGGTGTTTCTATACTAGGAAAACTTCTACCACCATATTTTCCTCTCTCAAAATAATTTTCAGTAGCCTCATGAATAAACTCAACAATATAACTATCACATAAAGCATGCTTTTCATGATCTACAAGCACTTGAGCTTTATCATATACATCTTCAAAAGAATCCTCAGGAACATAACATTCATCCTCCTTTAGTAAGCATGGAGGATAATCAAATAATGTAAGGGATAAAGAGTTACTCTCATTAGAAGGTAGGCATGGGTAGCTAATCCATTCTTCTCCTTTTGTTCATCACTCTCCTCCTCTTTTTCATCTAATGAGATTTCAGGTTCATCAATTTCTTCTTCCATAGGATCCTGCAAGGCATTACTCTCTTCCATTTGTGGAAAGCATCTATTAAAATATTTAAGGATATAGCCATTTTCATCCTTGTAATTATCAAAGCAGAATTTATGTATACCATAAACCTCATCTTTGTAAGGTGAATCATCAATATTTTCAAGCAAACTAGCAAGTTCAAAAGCACCCTTTCAAGCAATAAATTCTTCAATTTGTTCCGCATCATAAAAGTCATAAATTCCTTTAGCATAGGAAGATATGGTATCATTATCACTATACTCACATTGAAAAAGGAGGTGTTTATACCTCTTTCTGCAACAAGACTCATCACAGCAATAAGTAACATTATAAGTAGAGCACACGTTTCTAGCAATGGTATACAATCTATCAATTTGTTCCCATAAGTGTTTCCCTTTTTGTGACAAGCGGTGTTCCTTATAATAATATTTTTGATCTTCCGTGAACCCACCTTGCCAATAAGCTTCAGTTTCAAAGAAACCAACCATTGACAACAAGCATGATAAGGCAAGACAATAACAGACCAACGAGAATAACAACTAGAGTAGGAACCATTTTTTTTGTATTTTTGATGAAGGAACAAGCAAACAAGGAATAAATAAACTTAGCTTGAACAATAGTGATTCCAAGTGGACTTGATAAATAAAGCTATGCTCCCTGGCAACGGCGCCAGAAAATAGTCTTGATGACCCACAAGTATAGGGGGTGTATCGCAGTATTTTTGAGGGAAGTGAAACCCAATTTATTGATTCGACACAAGGGGAGCCAAAGAATATTTATAAGCCTTAACAACTAAGTTGTCAATTCAGCTGCACCTGGAAACAATCTTGCTCACAGCAGTTTATCAGTAGCAACAGTTTTGTAGTAGGAATAGTAAAGCAACAGCAGTAGTAAAGCCAAGACAGTAGTAACAAAAGCAGTAAACAATGGGATTCGAGTGCGGTAGGCATAGGGATGGATGGACGGGCGTTGCATGGACAAGACAATTCACATAGCAATCAGAATGTAGGGCAATTGCAGATAAATAAGATAAAGCACCCAAGTACTAGACAATCTTAGGCATGTGTTCCATATATAGTCATACGTGCTCGCAATGAGAACTTGCACAACATCTTTTGTCCTGCCAGCCCGTTCGCAGCGGGGCCTCTAGGGAACTACTGGAAATTAAGGTGCTCCTTTTAATAGAGCACCAGAGCAAAGCATTAACACTCCGTGAACACATGTGATCCTCACATCAAAGCCTTTCCCTTCCGGTTATCCCGATTTACATCGCCGGGGCCATAGGTTCCGGACAACAACGTGTGAATACAACTTGTAGATAAGACCAAGAACAATATTATCATAATGAATCAATAACATGTTCAGATCTGAAATCATGGCACTCGGGCCCTAGTGACAAGCATTAAGCACAACAAGTCGCAACAAAGTCATAAAGCACTAATAAAAGATACTAGGCACCATGCCCTAACAATCTGATGCCATTACATGAACGATCTCATCCAATCCCTACCATCCCCATAGCCTACAGCGAGGGATTACTCACTCATAAATGGGGGAAACATGGATGGTCGATGGAGAAGCGATGGTGATGATGATGGCGATGATCTCCTCCAATTCCCTGTCCCGGTAGGGTGCCAGAACGGAGTTTCTGGTGCTGTTTCGTGGAATCTGGTGGTGGCGGCGGAGCAAAACTCCTTCTGGAAAAACGTCGAACCCCCGGAGTTTTTAGGTCAGAAGGCTTCTTATAGGCGAAGAGGGAGACCGAGGGGGTGCCTGGGGCCACCACACCATGCCCTGGCGCGGCCAGGCCCAGCCCGCACCTGGGGGTGGTGTGGCCAGCCCCTGGCCCTCCTCCGTCTCTGGCTCACCTCTGAGTCTTCTGGAAAAATAGGCACTTTGGCTTTTGTCCGTCCAATTCGAGAATATTCATTTTCGACTTTCCTGGAACCAAAACAGCAGAAAAGCAGGCAGTTGTGGCTCTTGTTAATAGGTTAGTCCAAGAAATCATATGAAAAGTACTCCAAAGTGTGGACAAAACACAAGAAAGTGGATAAAACCAAGCATGGAGCATCAAAAATTATAGATACATTTGCAATGTATCAATGATCGGGTGGTTTTTATTCTACGCTTTCATACAACAGGTGTAAGACAGTTTTACACATGCGAGTACTAAGGTTCTTACTTGGCGAGCCTAGCATGTACATACATGGCCTTGGAACACAGACCGAAAGGTTAAGCATGAGTCATATAGTTGATATGATGCCTATATAGATGCTCGCCTTTGATACTACACCGACTCACGTGATGATAGGACTTGGTGTAGTGGATTTGGTTCATGTAATCGCCAAAAAGACACGCGGAATGTTGTTTTTGAGTGGGAGTTCATTCGTAATTTGGATTAGTTGAACTCGATATATTATAAACTTAGTCTAAATAAACTTTACAAATTCTGTTGTAGATGGCACCACCTGCTTTTAATTTCAATGTTTTCTTTGATAAAGAGAAACTTGCGGCGAATGGTAGCAACTTTACCAACTGGGCCATGAATTTGAGGATTCTCCTCACTGCTGCACAAAAGCAATATGTGCTAGAAGCCCCGCTAGGCCCCCCACCAGCTCCTGATGCCCGTAACGAGGAAAAGAATGTCGATTTTACTTGTCAGGAGGACCACAACTTAATTCATTGCAGCATACTATATGGGCTAGAGCCAGAACTCTAAAAGCGTTTCGAGAATGGCAATGCCTTTGATGCAATGGGTGAATTGAAAATAATTATTGATACCCATGCTACCGTAGAGAGTTATAATGCTTCTGAAAAGTTCTTTAGCTGCATGATGGAAGAAAATAGCTCCGTTAGTGAGCACGTACTCAAAATGTCTGGGTATGCCGATAAGCTTGTTCCCATTGACTTAGGCATACATCATGTTCTGTAATCTCTGCCACCTAGCTACAAGAGCTTCATGATGAACTATAACATGCAGGGCATGAAGAAGTCTCTCTCCGAGCTTCTGTCAATGCTTAAGACTAGAAGTGGAGATCAAGAATGAACATCAAGTGTTGATGATCAATAAGACCACCGGTTTCAAGAAATAGAAGAAGGGTAAACAGAAGGGAAAGAAGGGCGAAAAATCTATTATTGCGCCTAAAAAGAAATCCCGAGCTGGCCCTAAGTCTGAAACCAAGTGCTACTACTGCAAGGGGCTGGCCATTGGAAGCGCAACTGCCCCAAGTATTTGGTGGACAAGAAGGCCGGCAAGGCAAACAAGGTATATGTGATATACATGTTATTGATGTGTACTTGACTAGTACTCGCAGTAGCACCTGGGTATTTGATACTGGATTGGTTGCTAATATATGTAAATCGATTCAGGGGCGATGGAACAAGCGATAAGTAGCAAGAGATGAGGTCACGATGCGTGTCGGCAATGGATCAAGAGTTGATGTGATCACCGTCGGGACGCTACATCTCCATATGCCGTCGGGATTAGTGATAAATCTAAATAATTGTTATTTGGTGCCTGCACTGAGCATGAACATCGTATACGGATCGTGTTTATTGAAAAGTGGTTATTCGTTTAAATCCGAAAACAATGGTTGTTTGATTTATATGGATAATGTCTTTTATGGTTGACAAGGGGTAACCTCGGCAATGCCCATGGTGATGGACTTGGGGTTTCACAAAAAAGAGAACGCTGGGGATTTCGTCAGATGTCAGGGAAACAATGGAATCAAAGTTGCCTGAATATCGAGTAATTGCACTATTACAAGTTGTATTCTAGATTTCGGTACCCTCGCTTGGGCTTCTCACGTCCTATATATAGTAGTCCGGGTCTCAAAGTTGTATGCGGATAGGTTTCATACACGCGTGATTACAATACCAACACAATGTCGGTTTATGGTCTCTTTCCTAATATAATAAAAGCTTTTGTCGGTTGCTTCCTTGGGCTATCGTCTAGAATCTTCATGGGTCGTAAGCCTTTTACCCAATATAGGGCAGCGAATCATAAGCATCCAAGTAATCATACCTATGTCAGTAGCCCTCGAGACTCTACTTGAACCGCAGTTTCAGGTTGAGTCTCAAAGTTTCTTTTTCCTTTTTTTATCTTTGTAGGGATTTTGGTACAATGAGTCTGATGCTTCCGACGGACCGGGAACCAGTTAATTGCTCCTAGGCAAAAACAAGGTTGTCCTACATCAAATTCAAGTCCCTAGGCTTGAATCCGGAATTTGCTACTGGCATAATTCAGTTTGAGTCACTGAGGTCTTATCGAATACTGAATTCTAGTTTTCTATTTTTATCGGGTACCCAACGCGTCTGTCGGGATTTTTCATCGTATCATTGATACGGATATTTTACTGGCAGAGCGCATTCTTATGCGATTACCAGGCCACACAAGACGAATCCTGGGGTATTACCTTCATGCCTCTGAACATGGCATTCAGATTTTTATCGCATTGGGTGTGATCCAAGAGTTTTTTGTTTTGCAGCGGCTGAATAACACTTTTTTGCTTTTTGCAACTAATCCCGATAGTAGTATCTTGTTAATGAATGTTTTCTTTGTTTTTCTTTATCAGGTGCGCGCCCGTGCTCTTATAGGAATAGCCTTCGAGGCTATTTTTAGATATATGTATCAAAACATAGGCTTGAAAACTTATGTCTATGGTGCCAGTGCTTCTGTAATTTTTGTCGGGTGCACGACCAGTGCTCCTGATAGTATTAGCCCCCAAGGCTACAATCGTAATATTGTATATTCGGTTGTAGTCTCAGATCTTTTCTTGGAGGAATTTACTTCGACTCCAATTTTTGTTTTTTTAGGTCATATTTTCAATGGTGAGCTGCAGTTTCTGCAACTCCTCCTCTGTGACGTCAGTGAAAACGTATCTTATGATGTTGATTTTCAGAATAACACGCCCTGACGGGACGTGTCGAACATGGGCCCATGCAGCAGTAATGATGATGCGTGATAGCGTATTCAGCGGAGATTTTTGACTGCACGCCCCCTCTCCGCACGAAAATCGAGGCGTGGCGCACTGTCCTCCGTATTTACCGCATCCATAACTTCTTAAATTTTTTGTTTTACGGAATCTTTGTAACATGTGTCACTATCGTGCCACCTTCTGTCGGTTCGATTTTGCATCGAACGGTTCAGACCTCACGTCTTTGCTCTTTAAAACGGAGAGGAGGTGTGTTTTACTATTTTACCTCACCTTCCTCGGCTTCATCTTCTTCCTTGCGCTCTTGCCCCCTTTTGAACTCCTCCTCTTGCTCCCTTGCAAAACCCCGGTTCTTGTGCTCGTATTCCCTTTTTGCCACCATGGGCAAAAACAAGGCTGCTAGAACTTCTGCTGCCGCCACGAAGGCCACCAGGAAAATGGCCGCCGGATGGGTTCCCACCAAGTGCACAACGCGGGAACTCTGGCCATCTGACGGAGGGTTCCTTCAAGCTCCCTGGAGACTAGGCTGCTCCCATCCCCGAGCCTGGTTGGAGGGTAATGTTCCTCCCTTTCCTCTTCCGCGGTCTTTCTCTTCCTGTCCACGAATTTCTTCGTGGCTTTTTGTTTGTTTATGGCGTGCAGCTGTATCAGCTCACGCCCAACTCTACTCTCCACGTCGCTTGTTTCGTCACTCTTTGTTAGTGTTTTCTTGGGATTCATCCCCATTGGGGCCTTTGGAAGCACTTCTTCTATGTTCGTCGTAACACCACTGACACCATTGTCCATGATGTTGGTGGCGCCATTTTTTTTGTCCGATCCGATGTTGATTACTTGGACTTCAAAATCACTGATTCTATCCAAGGTTGGAAGTCCAAGTGGGTTTATGTCAAGGATCAGCCACTCGAAGGCCAATCTTTCGGGTTAGACCCCTTTGATCCTAGGAAAACCTGCCATAAATTTGACTCCTGGGATCAGTGTCCTTCTGCCAAAGAAATGGTGGAAATCCAGCCCTTTGTCGATCGTATTTCAAAGATGCGGCATGAGGTTGGTAAGGAACTGTTGGGTCTCCAGGTCCTAGCATACTTCTTGCGGATTCGCGTCCAGCCGCTTCAAGCCCGGCTTTCTGGCATATGGGCGTACACCGGGAGGAAGGACCCGATGAGGATTTTCTCGGAAGACCTTGCCCTCAAGGTGTATGAGAAGAGGATCCGGAGCTTCACCACTTTGACCAAGAAAAGCCCGGTTCCTTCAACCTATCTTGTCGAGCCTTTTGGCAAGAAAAACCAGCTCCCTGAGGTAAACTTCCTTTACCTTCATCTTGTCTTTTCTTCTATTTGCAGATGTGCTTTTCCTTTCTTCATGTCTTCCTCTTTGTGTAGGATTTTGATCATCTCAGCTCCCTTCCTCCTCTTCCTGGAAGTGGTGAGCCCCATGTCCATCCCTCTGCATCCGACGATCTCCATGTGACTAGGACTGCTGCGGATGAGGAGGGGGAGTTCTCTGCATCCGATTCTTATTCAAAGATGCAATCTCTTCCTTTGGCTGGCTCCGGAGATTTCCGTGTGGAGCTTGATAGCAAAAAGAGGAAGCGCCCTTATGCTGTGGAAAGGGTCGAGGACTCGGATGACTCGACTGCTTCCAAGCTTTTTGGTGCTTCTCCCATCGCGGCTGCTCCCGCCCAGGTGAATTTGTTCTGCCTTGCGCAGGATATGTCTTCGTAAGTATTCGCTTGCTTCTTTTTCCATTTGACCAGGTGGTTTTACTGCTGATGCTTGTTCCACTTGTGTTGTTCTTTTGTAGTGATGATGAAGATCCTCCCGCATCTCCTCTTCGCACATCTGTGGGCTTCTATGCAAAGAAATCTCCTCCGCCATCGGCGGAGCCGAAAGAAAAGCTCTTGTCTGCTGTGGAGAAGGTCATCCAGAAAGATGCTGCCACTTCATCCAAGCTGCCACCGCAAAAAAGGAAGAAAACAACGGGTAAAGGGGTGGTGATATCTGAAGAGCCTGTTGATGTGGATATGAAGGATGTAAGTCACTTTTTATTTCAGAATATTTCTTCCTATAGCCTCTTTTTTTTCCTTCATATCCTTTTGCTGTGATGTTTTCTTTGTGTAGCCTTTGATGCGCGAGATGGTCGGTATGGCCTCTCATTTTACAAGAATCCGTGATGAAGCCGAAGAACTGAAGGGTATGTGCTGGTCATCTTCATAATCTCTTTATGAAAAGTTCTTCCTAATTTTTTCATGATTTATTCACATAGTCACTGCCAAGCAATCTGGAGTTATTTGGGATGAGGTGATTGTTGACTCGTGTATTAACGAGCTCGTTGGGGAACCCCAAGAGGAAGGTATGATGAGCACAGCAGTAAGTTTTCCCTCAGTTATGAAACCAAGGTTATCAATCTAGTAGGAGCAAGGAAACACCCCAAAGGTGTAGTTAGCTGAACTTTGGCAGGGTGCACTACCGGTGCCAGCAGCAACGTGGAGAACTGCACAACAGAACCACAGAACTATGTCCCCAACTTGCGATGAGGTTGTCAATCTCACCGGTTTTGCTGAAAACAAAGGATTAAACGTATCGAGAGGAAGAAAGTAATAGTTTGCAGAAGGTAAACACAAAGCAGTAAACAGTTGATTGTAGATTGATAGTAAAAGAAAGGACTGGGGTCCATAGTTCACTAGTGGTGGCTCTCCTTAAGATAGATAACATGTTGGGTGAACAAATTACAGCGGGGCAATTGACAAACATCGATAAAGCATACAAGCATATACTACTCATCTTGACTCCTTTGAGATTCGATTGGGCATTACAACATTATACATAGACCGCCATCCAACTGCATCTATGACTAATAATCCACCTTTAGGTTATCATCCGAACCCCCTCCAGTATTAAGTTGCAAGCAACGGATAATTGCATTACGAATTGCGTGTAAAGTAAACAATACGATTGTTCTATGAACAAAGGATTGTTGTTTTCTCCCTAGTAGCACCAACACATCTAGTACCTTAGATATTCCTGTCACTTCCCAAGATTACCAGAGGCATGAACCCACTATCGAGCATAAATACTAACTCTTGGAGTTGCTAGCATCTACTTGGCCAAGATAGCTACTAACAACGGAAAGCATGCAAGATCACAAATAACAAAGACATGATAGAATCAATAATCAATCTGAAATAGCATCTCAATATCTATCGGATCCCCGCAAACACAACATGCAGAATTACAAATAGATGATCTTGATCATGAACGGAGCTCACAAGATCTAAACATGATAGCACAAAGGAGGAGAACCAGCCATCTAGCTACTACATGAACCCGTATTCCAGAGATGAACTATTCACGCATCACACCGAAGGCTTGCATGATGATGAAGAAGGCCTCCAGGGTGAATTCCCCTCTCCGGCAGGGTGCCGGGCAGAGCTTCAGATCCCTCCCGATCTAGGGATGGAGATGACGGCGGCGTCTATAGACTCTTTCATGTAATTTTGATCGGGTACTTAGGGTTTCTGTATCGGAGGCAATATATAGGCGGAAGCGGAGGCCGAGGGGGTGCCTAGGGCGGCTAGACCAAACCCTGGCACGGGCCAGGCCTGGCCGCGCGGCCAGGTGGTGTGGCTGGGCCCTATCCCCTCTCCGTCTCGTATTCTGGCTCCAGGTGCCCCTCGGTGACAAATTGACTTTGGCTTTTGTCCTGTCCAATTCCGAGAATATTCATTTTCTGACTTTCCTGGAACCAAAAATAGTAGCAAACAAGCAGCTGGCACTATGGCTCTTATTAATAGGTTAGTCCAAGAAATCATATGAAAAGCACTCCAAAGTGTGGGCAAAACATAATAAAGTAGATAAAACCAAGCATGGAACATCAAAAATTATGGATACGTTAGCAACGTATCAACATCCCCAAGCTTAACTCCTGCTCATCCTCGAGTATGTAAGTGATAAAAAGAAAGAATAATTTTTGAGGTGACATGCACCATCATAAGCTTGATCAAAGTATTTGTAAAACATTCAAAGCTGGGATCATAGTATTTCAATCATAACATGAAAGACAAAGTTTGAGCAATAAGGCAAAGAAACTATGTTGCAACATGAAAAGGCACAAACAAAAGATTAATGAATAACGATGCTTTGCAAGACGTTTGTTTGTTTCACATAAAGAAAACATAGCATAGTGACATTCAGCTTGACCCTCTTAGAGTACCAAACATAAATGCCATAGGACACATTCAAAGTTCATAAAAGTGACTAGATACAAATAGTTTAAAACAAGCAATATCAAAGCTATGCATCAATCAACAAGTCTTGGGACAATGTACATAGAACTAAGAATGGCCACTCGTCTCTCAAAGTAGGTGCATAAAGGTAGAAGGTGGAGACTTAACATAAAAGTAAGCGAAAGGCCTTCATAGAAGGAAGTAGGGATTCAAGTTTCATAAAGAGCTTCCAAAAATTATGGTACTTAATAGCTTTCAGCTCTCATTGCTCCTATCATAAGCATCTTGAAGTGATTAAGGTTAAAGTGAACAAACTATGGAGTATATGCTTGATGAAGTATAAGTTGGAAATCTCATGTCCCTTGAATACGAGGGCCGCTCCTCATGGTACTCAAGTTTAGTCACCCGTAAGTTATTGTCATCGTAAGTACATGTGTACCATAGAGAACCGCCAACGGGGTACCCCGTGCCCGATGATACGGAAGAATACCCATATCAAAATGACAAGGCAAGCAGACAACGAGCATCTCAGAAATATTCTTATTTACCATGGGAATATGGTGCCTTTTCTCTCTTTCCTCTTTTCATAGTCTTTTTTTCTTTCTTTTTTCTCTTTTTTTCTCAATATCTGACTCTTTTTTTTATAAGAAGAATGCTTCATAGACAACTCATTATGGTTACGCAGCAGGTTTCCACCATGATAACATGGATTAGACCAGCGGCCCAGGCGTTTCTCTAACACATATACATAACTCCATGGACTTACAAGCTCCCCTTTCATTTCACACCGACGACATCCATAGACAAAAGAGCATGATATCAACTAGGTACAAAGTACAAGTGCAATGTTGAAAGCGTTCCCCATGACAACATGGTTCTGCTATTCCCCAACAAATAAGTGCAAGCATATACAACATAGACGACACAATGGTTCAAGTTTATTAAGGGCAAGAAAAGTAAAGTGTGCCATCAAGTTTGTGAGAGCTTTAATCACTACTTTTCTCATAACAAGTTTAATTCGGAAGGTAGACAAAACATGAATATACTTGGAATAGCATATGCTAGTAGGTAGGTATGGTGGACTCTTTGGAATAACTTGGTTTAAGGAGTTGGATGCATGAGTGGAACTCATACTTGGTTGTGGAGGCTAGCAAAAGACTGCGAGCGACAAACTAGGAGAGCAATAATGGCCATAATCATGCAGAGCGACAAAACATCATTGATCAAAGCATAAAGTGATACTACAAGTTGAAAACTAAAGGATCATAAAGGCTTATGGTGACTTGGGATAGTCATAACATGGTGTGAGCATGCGCCAAGTCAACCCAAATAAAGCATCAAAGGAGAATACCACAATACTATGCTTTAATATGCGAAAACAACGCATGATCCTTCCCAGGCACATTAAGCAATCTCAATTGTTTATAACAAGTCATGCTACAAAAAAGAATACTAAGCATAAAGCCAAAACAATATCAAGCATGGAATGACAAAGCATAGGCCACAGTCAAAAACAAGCTCTCCTTACCAGTTAAGCATGAACTTTCCTACTCTTTTCCAATCCAAACCAAACTATTTGAAAACCAATGTATGAAAGAGGGGGTACAACCAATTTATTCAGCAAACTAAGAAAACCAAGCAAACGAAAACCAAAACAAAAAACGAAAAATCATACGCTCCAAGAACAACACAACTGTGCATGAAACAATAAAAATGAAGCGTTTGGAAGAAACCTGGGATTTTTATTGATGAAGAAGGGGATGCCTTGGGCATCCCCAAGCTTTGACGCTGTACTTCTTAGATATTTCTTGGGGTGATACGCGTGGCATCCCCAAGCTTGAGCTTTAGTCCATCCTTCATCTCATTACTCATTCCTTCCATACACCTGAAATTTTTCCTTCATACAAAACTTCACACAATCTTATTAGAAACATTAGTGCACTCAAGATAATAAGTCTTTAGATTCAGTTATAACACCAAGAAAACTTCCATTAAAACACTAGCTACTGTAGCACTTCCCTCAAAAAGCTCAATTCCCCATCAGAACTCAAAAAGGAACCAACAAGAAGCAAATGCAAATATTGGCGGAAATCTGTCAAAACAGACCAGCAGGCAAAGACGCATTTTTTAGAAGACCTTCTGTTGCTCAAATCGAAAAGTGTTGAACTAACGAAAGTTAGATAACAACCTGGGGCAGAAGCACAAAAAATCACGCCTCAAAAGAACATACAGAGATTTTACACGAATTTGTACGGTGAAGTATAGAAATCTGTTTCAGGACAACAACTTTCCCAATCATTACTTCTCTCTCATTAGAGGTTACCCTTGGCACAAAAAGCAAATAAAAAGGATAAGGAGCGGTTATTACAGAAGTAATAACTTCCAAGACTCACCTAAAACTTTTGGATTATCTCCCAATAAGTACTTTTTTTAACGCCTTTAAGTTAGGCATAAGAAGCAAGAAAAAGGATCAAGTGTTCTCAAATCAAGGAACATTAAGATTAATACCAGAAATATCTTCAACAAGGCAAGGTATCTCATCCAAATAAGTTCTAGAGGATCCTCTCGCAATGCTTTTGGGTTCACTACTTTCATCAAATGGGTTTTCAGGAACAATCCAATCAAGATTCTTTTCTATGGCTTCATGTATTGCTGCAAGTTTAAAGGGTATTGGTATCTTAGTTTCCTCCCCATTAGGTTCGGTTTTGGTCATCTTGTCTCGTGTACCAATAACATATACACATGAGCCTAGCATATTAAAACGATCAAACACTTTTCTAGCTTCCTTAACAACATCATAGAATTCCTTAAACAAAGTTTCTAGAATAAAATCCCTCTTTTCAGGGTCCTCAATTTCCTTAAGTTTAAGAAACATTACTTGCATTAAGGGGTTAAGGTTAACAAACCTAGCCTCCAACATGTGAACTAAAGAAGCTGCAGCAATTTCATAGTTTGGAGCAAGTTCTGCAAGGGATCTATCCTTAATATCCTCATGCTTACTAACATGATTAAAGAATTCTTCAATGTTATCTTTTCCAATTATAGAGCCACTACCTATTGAAAGGTCTTTTAGGGAGAATTTAGGGATCAACATGGTGAGCTAAGGAAGAGGTAACAACTATAGAAAGACTTATTTTTTGTGTGTTTTTAAATAAAGAAAGCAAACTTGTAAAACTAATTTTTTTATTTTTGATAAAGAAAGAAGCAAACAAAGAAAAAAGTAAACTAAGCAAAACAAAAATAACAAAGTAAAGAGATTGGCTATGAGGGACTCCCCTTGTGAAGATGTCCTCGACTTCCCGGCAACGGCGCCAGAAAAAGTACTTGCTGACTCGTGTATTAACGAGCTCGTTGGGGAACCCCAAGAGGAAGGTATGATGAGCACAATAGTAAGTTTTCCCTCAGTTATAAAACCAAGGTTATCAATCTAGTAGGAGCAATGAAACACCGCAAAGGTGTAGGTAGCTGAACTTTGGCAGGGTGCACTATCGGTGCCAGCAGCAACGTGTGGACCTACACAACACAACCACAGAACTCCGTCCCCAACTTGCGATGAGGTTGTCAATCTCACCGGTTTTGCTAGAAACAAAGGATTAAACGTATCAAGTAGAAGAAAGTAATAGTTTGCAGAAAGTAAACACAAAGCAGTAAACAGTTGATTGTAGATTGATAGTAAAAGAAAGGACCGGGGTCCATAGTTCACTAGTGGTGGCTCTCCTTAAGATAGATAACATGTTGGGTGAACAAATTACAGCGGGGCAATTGACAAACATCGAGAAAGCATACAAGCATATACCACTCATATTGACTCCTTTGAGATTAGAGTAGGCATTACAACATTATACATAGACCGCCATCCAACTACATCTATGACTAATAATCCACCTTCAGGTTATCATCCGAACCCCCTCCAGTATTAAGTTGCAATCAACGGATAATTGCATTCCGAATTGCGTGTAAACTAAACAATATGATTGTTCTATGAACAAAGGATTATTGTTTTCTCCCTAGTAGCAACAACACATCTAGTACCTTAGATATTTCTGTCACTTCCCCAGATTACCAGAAGCATGAACCCACTATGGAGCATAAATACTAACTCTTGGAGTTGCTAGCATCTACTTGGCCAAGATAGCTACTAACAACGGAAAGCATGCAAGATCACAAATAACAAAGACATGATAGAATCAATAATCAATCTGAAATAGCATCTCAATATCCATCGGATCCCCGCAAACACAACATGCAGAATTACAAATAGATGATCTTGATCATGAATGGAGCTCACAAGATCTAAACATGATAGCACAAAGGAGAACCAGCCATCTAGCTACTACATGAACCCGTATTCCAGAGATGAACTATTCACGCATCACACCGAAGGCTTGCATGATGATGAAGAAGGCCTCCAGGGTGAATTCCCCTCTCTGGCAGGGTGCCGAGAAGAGCTTCAGATCCCTCCCGATCTAGGGATGGAGATGACGGTGGCTCTGAACTCTTCGTGGAATTTTATCGGGTGCTTAGGGTTTCATGTCAGAGGCAATACATAGGCGAGCGGAGGCCGAGGGGTGCACTGGCGCGGACCACCTGGCGGGCCGAGCCTAGGCCTGCAGCCAGGTGGTGTGGCTGGGCCCCAACCCCTCTCCGTCTCGTATTCTGGCTCTAGGTGTCCCTCGCTGAAAAACTGACTTTGGCTTTTGTCCCGTCCAATTCCAAGAATATTCATTTTCCAACTTTCCAAGAACAAAAAACAGCAGAAAACATGCAGCTGGCACTGTGGCTCTTGTTAATAGGTTAGTCCAAGAAATCATATGAAAAGCACTCCAAAGTGTGGGTAAAACATAAGAAAGTAGATAAAACCAAGCATGGAACATCAAAAATTATGGATACGTTAGCAACGTATCAGTGATGAAGCGCGCCGATGATCTTGAGGTTAGACTTCGAGCCGCTGAAGATGCTTTGGAGGAGGCCAATCGGAAGGCGGAAGCTGATGTCGAAGAAGTGGCCAAGCAAGCTGCTGTTCGAGATGCAAATCTACAACAGCGTCTGGAGTTCCTCAATGATTCGTTGACCCGTAAGTTTTTGTCTTGTGCATCTTCATTTTATTTCTTTCCTTTGGTTACCAATCCTTTCTTCCCTTTTTGTTTTTAGAACTGGCTTGCTAGAACGTGACACGATAAGAAGGTTGATCCATTGCCGGATGCTGTTAGCACCTTGGAGGCCAACAACGTTTGTTGGTGCAACCTTCTTATCCGCTCCCGCCGTGCCTTCAAGAATCTTCATGCCAAAATATTTCCAACCAAGGATGTGCAGAACTACCTGAATGATCTTGTCGTCGTCTTCAGTGCTAACCCTGCCCCCCTTGTTGGTTATAGTTTGACGCAGTCGAGGAGTGTTGTCGAAACTTCGATGGCTCTGGCGATGGCGTAGGACGAGAAGGTTGACTGGGAGAAGGTTAGCTCCTTTGTCCCAGTCACCCCCAATGGCCAAGCTGTTGACCTGAACCCGTATATTAAGAGGGCTAGAAAATATTCTCGGCTGCTCCTAGGTCTGGGCTCGGGTTCAGAGAACCTGGTTGCCCCTTCCTCGGCTGCCCCTGCTACGACGGGAGCTCCTTCTTTGGCTACCCCTGCTGCTCATGTAGCTAGTGCCCCTTCCACTAGTGCCACCCTTTCTTTGAAGGACGCGACTTCGTAGGCTTTGTCTTGTAACCTTTATCATGTCTCCCTTGTTGTTATTGTAATAAAGCTTGAATTTACCCAGCTCTCCCTTGCTTCTTTTTACAAGAAGGCAACTTTTGAATATATGTGTATGAGCTTGCTTTTGCACGCTGAATGTTTCATATCTTTTTGCTTTGCCAGATTTTGAATGATCCACCGGCTCCTTTTGGCTCCACGCAACTGTTAGATGCTGCTCCATTCTCCTCTATAATAGTTGTGGCCAGTTCCACCATCGTGCGTACTGTGGATCCGCCATTGTATGCTGAAAAGATAGAGCAGGTGAAAAAACTTGAAGGAAAACTTCGGGTTGTTCAATCTATGGTGGATGTTTCCCAATCGAAAACACGCCAATCCCTCAACCACGAGGCTTTTCTCTTGGAGGAAGTTTCCAGGGCGAGCGAAAAGTTATTATGTGAGTGTTTCTCCTCTTTCCTCAGTTCCTTTTTATGATTTGCAGGAAATTGACATAGTCTTCCCGTCTTTGTAGGGATTCGATTGTGCGAGAGGGAGGAGAGCCAACGTCTGCGCAAACGAATGCACGCCCTTGTGTCCGCCTCTCGAAATTCTGACACAGACTTCTGGACTGATCATCATCGCACCTATACTGTGGCGTTGCTTCAGGATCACCTATCAGAGTTGGAGCAGTTCGTCGAGTGCTGCCGCAGATCTTTGGACATTGTTTACAATGCCATGTTTCCTCAAGATCCTCAGCCTCAGACCTTGGTGGAGTTGGTTGCAAAGTTTTGACAAGGTGAAAGGATTTACCATTAAGTGAAGCTTCAACTTGTGGCGGGTGCCAAGCTTGCGCTTTCGTGGGTGCATGCGCATCATCCAATGTTAGATCTAGATGTTATATCTTTAGGTCTGCCTCCTCCTCCCGATGGCGGCCTTGTTTATATGGCGCCTCATTACGCCCTCGCTCGTAGACCCGCCATTAGGATTGTGCGTAGATGCATAGAAGCAGACGAAGAATTTTTTGTCAACTTTGAGATTTGACTGCCTGTTTGTGCAACCTTGTATTGTATAATCGAAATATTGTAAAGACATTTATCAAAAAAGGTCGTATGTTTTATAAGATATTTTGATTGCATGATGTGTTCTTTTGATTTGAAGACCCGATGACCTAATGTTCGTGTGCCATAGAAGTTTGTATGTCGCGGAGTACTTTCCATATTTATTGATAATCATGGATAGAAGTACATTGCGAGGGCATGATCGTCTGGCTGTTGGCCTTTATTGAATATAAAGTATGTCTAAATAGAGGTTTTTTGAAGGAACTTCGGCTTCTGTTCTTGGGGATCTTCATCATGTTTCACGTCGTGGTGCTCTTGTCTTGTCGATCAGTGGGTGTTCTTATGCGGGACCTATGTTGGAGTCCACATATGTTGCTTTTGCAAGATCGTTGCATGCTTGCTCTTCCGCTGTTTTCTTTTTGAGAGTGTGTCCTTCGTGTATCGGCTCCTCGTCCGGTATTTTCAGCTGTCCAAGTCCTGCCTCCATGATGTGTTCGTCGTTCGATGTTGAGCTCGTTGGGAACCCCAAGAGGAAGGTATGATGAGCACTGATGTCTACGCACTTCTATTCTTGTAGACAGTTGTTGAGCCTCCAAATGCAGAGGTTTGTAGAACAACAGCAAGTTTTCCCTTAAGTGGATCACACAAGGTTTATCGAACTCAGGGAGGAAGTGGTCAAAGGTATCCCCTCTCAAGCAACCCTGCAATCTAGATACAAGAAGTCTCTTGTGTCCCCAACACACCCAATACACTTGTCAGGTGTATAGGTGCACTAGTTCAGCGAAGAGATAGTGAAATACAAGTGGTATGGATAATTATAAGTGGTAACGGTGATAGAAAATAGCTTGCTGGCGTGTGGTTGACGTGGGAAAAGACTAAAGGCAAACTGAAATAAAGATGGAATCAAGCGAACATGTAACAGATCTAATTGCAAACGGTGTTTTAATGCTTAGAAACAAGGCCTATGGATCATACTTTCACTAGTGAACTCTCTCATATAAATATATTATCTTCATGATACTACTCTTAACTACTCTCCGGTTGGACACTCTAATCCAAGGTAGGGCTATAACAACACACCTCAAAGTAAGCCTTTCCCATCTAGAAAACCCCACACTATCACCTTGAGCACTAGATGGTTCCAACAAACACCACAATTTCATAAAGACATCCAACTGCAAATATAACTCATAACAAGTATTTGTAATCTCTAGCCTAAGTGCCACCATGGTGTGCATGCTGTCACTTTCACACACATGGGGAGAGCAGAGATCTATTAAAGCACTTGAGTAGCAAGGTAGATCTATAGATTACAAGCTCATGATCTCAATAAGATCATGCATAGAGAGAGAGAGGAACACATAGCTACCGGTAGAACCCTTAGCCTCGAGAGAGAACTACTCCCTCCTCATCATGGGAATCAGCAATGGTGATGGAGATGGTGGTGGAGATCGATGGAGATGGCTCCGGGGGCACTTCCCCATCCCGACAGGGGGCCGAAACAGAGACTTTCTGTCTCTCGAATCTCCTCTTCGGTGGCAGCAGCGCAGTGGAACTTTTTGTGGATTTCTGATCGGGTATCTAGGGTTTATGCATCGAGAGGCTTCTTATAGGCGAAGAGGCAAGGTTGGTGGGCGGCTAGGGGGCCCACACCATTCCCTGGTGCGACCTAGGGTTGCCCGCGCCTAGGGGTGGTGTGGCCACCCTGTGGCCCCTCTCCGACTCTCCTTCTGGCTCCGTGAGTCTTCCGGGAAAATAGTAACTTTGGCTTTTGTCCCGTCGATTTCCGAGAATATTCATTTTCTGACTTCCTGGAACCAAAAACAGCAGAAAACAGGCAACTGGCACTGTGGCACCTTGTTAATAGGTTAGTCCAAGAAATCACATGAAAAGTACTCCAAAGTGTGGACAAAACACAAGAAAGTAGATAAAAGCAAGCATGGAACATCAAAAACTATAGATACATTTGCAATGTATCAACATCCCCAAGCTTAACTCCTGCTCGTCCTCGAGTAGGTAAGTGATAAAAAGAAAGAATAATTTTTGAGGTGACATGCACCATCAAAGACTTGATCAAAGTATTTTTTTAAACATTCAAGGCTGGGATCATAGTACTTCAATCATAACATAAAAGACAAAGTTCTAGCAATAAGACAAAGAAACTATGTTGCAACATGAAAAGGCACAAACAAAAGATTCATGAATATCAATTCTTTGCAAGACATTTGTTTGTTTCACATAAAGAAAACATAGCGTAAAAGTATTCAGCTTGTCCCTCAATAGAGTAGGAAATATAAATGCATAGGACACCTTCAAAGTTCATAGAGTGACTACATACAATAGTTTAAAACAAGCAATATCAAAGTATGCATTAATCAACTAGTCTTGGGACAATGCACATAGAACTAAGAATGGCCATTATGCTCTCAAAATAGGTGCATAAAGATAGAAGGAGGAGACTCAATATAATGGTGGAAGAAAGGCCTTCATAGAAGGAAGTAGGGATTCAAGTCTCATAAAGAGCTTCCAAAAATTATGGTACTTATAGCTTTCAGCTCTCATTGCCCCTATCATAAGCATCTTGAAGTGATTAAGGTTAAAGTGAACAAACTATGGTGTACATGCTTGACGAAGTATAAGTCAGAAATCTCATGTCCCTTGTATACGAGGGCCGCTCCTCATGCTACTCAAGTTTAGTCACCGGTAAGTTCTTTTCATTGTAAGTACATGTGTATCATTGAGAACCGCCAACGGGGTACCCCTTGCCCGATGATACGGAAGAATCCCCATACCAAAATGACAAGGCAAGCAGACAACAAGCATCTCAACATTCTTCTTATTTACCATGGGAATATGGTGCTTTTTTCTCTCTTTCCTCTTTTCATAGTATCTCTTTTTTTCTTTTTCTCTTTTTTCTCAATATAGGACTCTCTTTTTTTTATAAGAAGAATGCTTCATAGACAGCTCATTATGGTTACGCTGCAGGTTTCCACCATGTCAGCATGGATTAGACCAGCGGCCCAGGCGTTTCTCTAACACATATACATAACTCCATGGACTTACAAGCTCCCCTTTCATTTCACACCGACGACATCCATATACAAAAGAGCATGATATCAACTAGGTACAAGTACCAAGTGCAATGTTGAAAGCGTTCCCCATGAAAGCATGGTTCTGCTAATTCCCAGCAAATAAGTGCAAGTATATACAACATAGAAGACACAATGGTTCAAGTTTATTAAGGGCAAGTAAAGTAAAGTGTGCCATCAAGTTCGTGAGAGCTTTAATCACTAGTTTTCTCATAACAAGTTTAATTTGGAAAGTAAACAAAAGCATGAATATACTTAAAATATCATAAGCTAGTAGGTAGGTATGGCGGAATCTTTGGAATAACTTGGTTTAAGGAGTTGGATGCATGAGTGGAACTCATACTTGGTTGTGGAGGCTAGCAAAAGACTGGGAGCGACAAACTAAGAGAGCAATAATGGCCATAATCATGCAGATCGACAAAACATCATTGATCAAAGCATAAAGTGATACTAAAAGTTGAAAACTAAAGGATCATAAAGGCTTATGGTGACTTGAGATAGTCATAACATGGTGTGAGTATGTGCCAAGTCAACCCAAATAAAGCATCAAAGGAGAATACCACTATACTATGCTTTAATATGCTAAAACAATGCATGATTCATCCAAGGCACATTAATCAATATGAATTGTTTATAACAAGTCATGCTACAACAAAGAATACTAAGCATAAAGCCAAAACAATATCAAGCATGGCATGACAGAGCATAGGCCACAGTCAAAAACAAGCTCTTTTTACCACATAAGCATGAACTTTCCTACTCTTTTCCAATCCAAACCAAACTATTTGCAGACCAATGTATGAAAGAGGCGGTCCAACCAATTTATTCAGAAAACTAAGAAAACCAAGCAAACGAAAACCAAAATGAAAACGAAAAAGAAGACGTTCCAAGAACAACACAACTGTGCATGAAGCAATAAAAATGAAGCGTTTGGAAGAAACCTGGGATTTTTATTGATGAAGAAGGGGATGCCTTGGGCATCCCCAAGATTTGATGCTTGTACTTCTTGGATGTTTCTTGGGGTGACACGCATGGCATCCCCAAGCTTGAGCTTTAGTCCATCCTTCATCTCATTACTCATTCCTTCCATACACCTGAAAATTTTCCTTCATACAAAACTTCACACAATCTTTATTAGCAACATTAGTGCACTCAAGATAATAACTCTTACGGTTCAGTTCTCACAACAAATAAACTTCTATTAGAACACTAACTACTGAAGCACTTCCCTCAAAAAGCTCAATTCCCCAAAATAATTCAAAAAGGAACCAACAAGAAGCAAATGCAGAAAATGGTAGAAATATGTCAAAACAGACCAGCAGGTAAAGACGAATTTTTTCGAAGAGCTTCTGTTGCTCGAATCAAAAAGTGTTGAACTAACTAAAGTTAGATAACAACATGGGGCAGAAGCACAAAAATTCACGCCTCAAAAAGACGTTCAGAGATTTTACACGAATTTTTACGGTGAAGCACAGAAATCTGTTTCGGGACAGCGACTTTCCCAATCATTACTTCTCTCTCATTAGAGGTTACTCTTGGCACAAAAAGTAAATAAAAAGGATAAGGAGTGGTTATTACTGAAGTAATAACTTCCAAGACTCATCTAAAACTCTTGGGTTATCTCCCAACAAGTACTTTTGTTTAACGCCTTTAATTTAGGCATGATAGTTTGAGAAGATGCTCACATAGGAAATATGAATTGAAGTAAAAGAGAGCATCAAGAAGAAAATTCAAAGCACATTTAAGTCTAACCCACTTCCTATGCATAGGAATATTGTAAATAAACAAGTCATGAAAGCACAAAGCAACAAGCATAGGAAAGCAAAACAAGTGCAAGTTCAAAATTTTCAACATAAAGAGGGGAAACTTAATAATGTTGAGATACATAAGACCATGTTTCCCTCTCTCATAATAACTTTCAGTAGCAACATGAATAAAATTAACAATATAACTATCACATAAAACATTCTTATCACGAGCCACATGCACAAAAGAATTAATACTCTCCACATAAACATAGTCATTCTTATTATTTATAGTGGGAGCAAATTCAACAAAATAGCTATCATTATTATTCTCATCACCATAATCATCAAATATAGGAGGCATATTGTAATCATAATTAATTTTCTCCTTAATAGTAGGTGGACTAAAAATATCATATTCATCATTGTAATCATCATGTATTGGAGGTTTGGTATCATCATAAGAAATAGAATAGCTATCTTCCAAAGCTGGGGAACTAAAAAGATCATTTTCATAAAAACTAGCTTCCCCAAGCTTAGACTTTTCCATAGCATTAGCAATAATGGTGTCCAAAGAATTTATACTCATAACATTGCTATTAGCATGCAAATAAAGTTCCATAGGTTTTTTTAATTTTCCCTTTAAACACTTCATGTCCTAACTCAAGATAAATACTATAAAGATCTCTAATTTTTTTGTTGTTTTCCATTAAGCCTAACTAGTGAAAACAAGAAACAAAAAGACAAAATTGCAGAATCTAAAGGAAATAACTTCAAGCACTCACACCATAGGATGTGAGTACCTTTTACCTTACCTCCCCGTCAACGGCGCCAAAAAATAGGCGTTTGCCGTGGGATGTTCTTCTTCTTTAATCTTCCGGTGTGAATACCTTTTACCTTACCTCCCCGGCAACGGAGCCAGAAAATAGCTTGATGTCTACGCACTTCTATTCTTGTAGACAGTTGTTGGGCCTCATGGTGTAGAGGTTTGTAGAACAGCAGCAAGTTTTCCCTTAAGTGGATCACCCAAGGTTTATCGAACTCAGGGAGGAAGTGGTCAAAGGTATCCCCTCTCAAGCAACCCTGCAATCAAGATACAAGAAGTCTCTTGTGTCCCCAACACACCCAATACACTTGTCAGGTGTATAGGTGCACTAGTTCGGTGAAGAGATAGTTAAATACAAGTGGTATGGATAATTATAAGTGGTAACGGTGATAGAAAATAGCTTGCTCGCGTGTGGTTGACATGGGAAAAGACTAAAGGCAAACTGAAATAAAGATGGAATCAAGCGAACATGTAACAGATCTAATTGCAAATGGTGTTTTAATGCTTAGAAACAAGGCCTAGGGATCATACTTTCACTAGTGAACTCTGTCATATAAATATATTATCTTCATGATACTACTCTTAACTACTCTCCGGTTGGACACTCTAATCCATGGTAGGGCTATAACAACACACCTCAAAGTAAGCCTTTCCCATCTAGAAAGCCCCACACTGTCACCTTGAGTACTAGATGGTTCCAACAAACACCACAATTTCATAAAGACATCCAACTCCAAATATAACTCATAACATGTATTTGTAATCTCTAGCCTAAGTGCCACCATGGTGTGCACGCTGTCACTTTCACACACATGGGGAGAACAGAGATCTATTAAAGCACTTGAGTAGCAAAGTAGATCTATAGATTACAAGCTCATGATCTCAATAAGATCATGCATAGAGAGAGAGATGAACACATAGCTACTGGTAGAACCCTTAGCCTCGAGAGAGAACTACTCCGTCCTCATCATGGGAATCAGCAATGGTGATGGAGATGGTGGTGGAGATCGATGGAGATGGCTCCGGGGGCACTTCCCCGTCCCAGCAGGGTGCCGAAACAGAGACTTTCTGTCCCCTGAATCTCCCCTTCGGTGGCGGCGGCGCAGCGGAACTTTTTGTGGATTTCTGATCGGGTATCTAGGGTTTATGCATCGGGAGGCTTCTTATAGGCGAAGAGGCAATGTCGGTTGGCGGACAGGGGGCCCACACCATGTCGTGGCGTGGCCTAGGGTTGCTCGCGCCCAGGGGTGGTGTGGCCACCCTGTGGCTCCTCTCCAACTCTCCTTCTGGCTCCGTGAGTCTTCCGGAAAAATAGTAACTTTGGCTTTTGTCCCGTCCAATTCTGAGAATATTCATTTTCTGACTTCCTGGAACCAAAAACAGCGTAAAACAGTAACCTGCATCGTGGCATCTTGTTAATAGGTTAGTCCAAGAAATCATATGAAAAGTACTCCAAAGTGTGGACAAAACACAAGAAAGTAGATAAAAGCAAGCATGGAACATCAAAAATTATTGATACATTTGCAATGTATCAAGCACAGCAGCAAGTTTTCCCTCAGTTATGAAACCAAGGTTTAATCGAACCAGTAGGAGCAAGGAAACACCCCAAAGGTGTTACTAGGTGAGCTTTGGCAGGGCGCACTACCGGTGCTAGTAGCAACGTGGAGACCTTCACAACACAACCATAGAACTTTGTCCCCAACTTGCGATGAGGTTGTCAATCTCACCGTGTTTTGCGGAAAACAAAGTATTAAACGTATCAAATGGAAAGAAGTAAAAGTTTGCAGAAAGTAAACACAAAGTAGTAAAATATTCTAGATTGTATGTAAAGAGAAAGTACCGGGATCCATAGTTCACTAGAGGTGGCTCTCCTTAGATAGATAACATGCTGGGTGAACAAATTACAACGGGGCAATTGACACACCTCGAGAAAGCAATACATGCATATACTAATCATCTTGACTCCTTTGAGACTTGATTGGGCAATACAACATAATACATAGACCGCCATCCAACTGCATCTATGACTAATAATCCACCTTTAGGTTATCATCCGAACCCCCTCCAGTATTAAGTTGCAAGCAACAGATTATTGCTTTACGAACTGCGTGTAAAGTAAACAATACGATTGTTCTATGAACAAAGGATTGTTGCTTTCTCCCTAGTAGCAACATCACATCTAGTACCTTAGAGATTTCTGTCACTTCCCCAGATTACCAGAGGCATGAACCCATTATCGAGCATAAATACTAACTCTTGGAGTTGCTAGCATCTACTTGGCCAAGATAGCTACTAACAACGGAAAGCATGCAAGATCACAAATAACAAAGACATGATAGAATCAATAATCAATCTGAAATAGCATCTCAATATCCATCGGATCCCCGCAAACACAACATGTATGAATTACAAATAGATGATCTTGATCATGAGCAGACTCACAAGATCTAAACATGAAAGCACAAAGGAGAACCAGCCATCTAGCTACTACATGGATCTGTAGTCCAAGGATGAACTACTCACGCATCACACGGAGGCTTGCATGGTGATGAACAAGGCCTCTGTGGTGAATTCCCCTCTTGAGGTGCCGGGAAGAGCTTCAGATCCTCTCGATCTAGGGATGGAGATGACGTGACTCTGAGACTCTTTCGTGGATTTTTGATCGGGTACTTAGGGTTTTCGTCCGAGGGCAATATATAGGTGGAAGGAGAGGCCGAGGGTGCAGGCGGAGCGGACCACCTGGCGCGGGCCAGTGGCCTGGCAAGATTGTGTGGTGGCTCCCTGGCCCTTCTCCGTCTCGTATTCTGGCACTTGATCACTTCCGGAAAAATAGGCACTTTGGCTTTTGTCCCGTCCAATTCCGAGAATATTTATTTTCTGACTTTCCTGGAACCAAAAACAGCAGAAAATAGGCATCTGGCACTGTGGCTCTTATTAATAGGTTAGTCAAAGAAATCATATGAAAAGTACTCCAAAGTTGGAACAAAACACAAGAAAGTAGATAAAACCAAGCATGGAACATCAAAAATTATAGATACATTTGCAATGTATCACTCCATCCCGAAAGATTCCGAGATTTTGTTGAATTCCCGATCGGAGCTGTTCGCGTGACTGAAACTTCCTTTGACTTTTATGACTCCATTGGGGGTGGCATTTTTAGCACTAGATATGCGTAGTGAGGTACTACCATGAACCTAGCGAAAGCTGGTCGTCCCAGGGTCGCGTGGTATTGTGATGGCCAGTCCATGACTTCAAATTCTAGCTTTTCTCGTTTGAAGTTATTTTTTGACCCGAAGACTACGTCGAGATGGACTTTACCCAATGGAATTTCGGCTTTCCCTAGGACTATCCCGTGGAAAGTCGTGTCTATGGATGCTAGATTCATCATCGACCAATTCATGGCTGTAGAGTTTTAGCATAAATCAGGTTTATGTTGCTTCCTGCATCCAAAAAAACCTTGCTCATGTCGAACCCGCCGATTTGCGCTTCAACTATTAGTTCCTATTGTCCTGGTTGGGGGACCCGCAATGGATGATCATCTCTGCTGAAGGTAATTTCTTTTCTGACCACTAGAGGTACTCCGATGTGGGAGGTTGCTTTGTTACTGCCATGTTACTTGCCTAGTAATCAGCTTCTACGTTCTGTTAGAGGGTGGTCCCTCCTGGATCATGGACATTGCTCCTTTCGACCTGGGATATTCATTGTCTTGGTGCATTGTACTTTGCGGCTGCCCTGCTTGCGGATGCCCCTGTGGTGGCGGTGGCGCGCCGATGGCTAAAGCGCCAGGTGCGGTGGCGTAGCCTCGGTTTGCTGCTTCGGCTGCCCTTGCGTTGCATAGTGCTTGTGTTTTCAAGAAAGTTTGGTAGTCCTTTAAGAGATGATTTGATTGCCTTTTCCCCGTTGAGTCGACGTAGTAGTGCATATTGTAGGGTCCTTCCAGCATTTGTCCCGTTGACATAGGTGGTCTCGATTTGCCGTCTGATATCGTTGTTGCGACTGGCTTCCACTGACGCTGTCCCTATTGCTGCGGTATCCATTGTTGTAATCGTTACTTCGTCGATTGTCCCCTCCAGAGAAGCTTGCTGCAACATAGCTAGGTGTATTATATCCATCATTGGTTCGTCATCTACAATCTTTATTGCATCTATCTCTGTTGTCTTTGGGTGAGCGGGCTCTTTTGCTGTGTACTGCGTCCTCCCCATCAGCCCATCAATTGGCTATGGCGATCAGCTGCAAAATTGTCTTTGGCTTGATCCGTCCAAGTTCTTCAATGAACTCCTGTCGATGGAGTCCATCGTTGAAGGCATCGATTGCTCTTTCATCGGATATGGCTTCAGCCGAATTTTTTAAGATGTTCCACCGTTGGACGAAAGCCCGTATTGACTCCCCCAATTTTGCTTGCAGGCCCGTAATTGCTCCAAAAATGCGGGTCGCTTGAATGTGGAATGGAAATTCCTAATAAACTTATCCTCAAGATCGTTCCAGCTGGTGATAGACTCTTCGGGTAGTTGTTTTAGCCAGGAGCATGCCGCACCAGTTAGGTGCAGCTGCAAGCTTTGCATTGCCATAGCGTTGGATCCATGATGACCCACAAGCATAGGGGGTGTATCGCAGTATTTCGATAAGTAAGAGTGTCGAACCCAATGAGGAGCACAAGGTGCCGGCTAATGGTATGGATCAGGAATTCTCTGCAAATACTTAGCAAACGGATTTTTAGGGGTTTTTGATAAAGCAAGTAAACAAAGTACGAGTAAATAAAAGATAGTAGGAATAAATGCATCAAGTGGCCCAATCCTTTATGCAGCAAAGGACAAGCCGGTTGTATTACTTAAGATGACCAAACGTTCTCGAGGACACATGGAAGACTGTCAAGTGTTTTCGCTTCATATAGTTGATTAATCTTCTTTAGCTTGCTAAGTGTTGTGTGGGTGAACCTGTGCTAATGTACCGCCCCATCCAAGACTAATACATACTTGTGATTATACCCCTTGCAAACATCCGTAAGCACAAGAAAGTAATTAAGGTAGAAACCTAAGCACAGCTTTAAACTCTAAGACCCTTACGTCCCTTGTGCAATGGTTTCCTAACGGGGGTTCAGGTTTCTGTCACTCCGGCAACCCCTACGATTAGTAGCCAAATACACAATGCATTCCCCTAGGCCCATATAGGTGAAGTTTCATGTAGTTGACGTTCACATGACACCACTAGAAGAAGTACACCACAACTTAAATAACAATCTATTGAATCTCTCTCAACACAACTCCACTACTAACAACATGACTTTCCCATGTCCTCAAGAACAAAACGAACTACTCACAAGACATCATATGGATCATGATAAGAGATGGAATAATGATGTATAACAATCTGAACATAAAAAATAATTCAACGGTTCACTCAATAGCATCAACTACAAAGAGTAATCAACACCGGGAAAGTTTCCCCTATGAACTATGCAAGATTCAACACAATTGTTACAACAATATGGAGATGGTGATGAGGGTGCTAATGGTGATGATGGTGGTGATGATGATGATGATGATCCCGATGAAGTCCAGCTTGATGGTGGTGTTGATGGCGACGATCTCCCCTCTCCGGGAAGGAATTCCCCCGGCAGAAATCTGTCTGCCAGAGAGATCTTTCTCTCTTGGTGTTTTCCACCCCGCAGAGGCGGCGGAATATTTCTATGGTTGCTCCCCGAGTCTTAGGGTTTCGGGAGGATGATATACGCCAGAGGGGAGAGGCTGGAGTGGGGCAGGGTGGCCACACCACCTCCTGGCGTGGCCTAGGGCTGCCCGCGCCAGGGGGTGGTGTGGGCCCCCTGTGGCCCATCTCCACTCCGTCTTCTGGCATCCTTAGTCTTCTAGAAAAATAGGATTTTCCGTATATTTTCCCGGATTTTCTGATCTTCGTGAATTTTGCCTCCAAACAGCACCTTTTCCATCAGAATCCTGACTTCAGCGGTCCATGCTCCAAAAGTCATCAACCATGCAAAAACAGATGAAATAACATAAGTATCACCTCTCAATATGAAATATATCAATGAATAATAGTGAATTAATACATAGAATAGTGATGCAAAATGGACATATCAACTCCCCCCAAACTTAGATTTTGCTTGTCCCCAAGCGAAACTGAGCTCAATAAACATGGCCTCAGGTTTATGGAGTGAAAAGTCGATAAAATAATATGGACAGGAAGCATCACATCCATCAAATGCATAGATAAAAATAAAAGACAACTCACTATTATATAAATCAACTTGTAATGAGTAAAGGAAACACAATAAAGATACATAAAGTGAATCATAATTGGTAATGGCAAACTTAGCTCTTGGTCGAAGAATAGTTGATAATTTGCTGGAGTTCACAAATAACTGGTTTTCAATGATAGCTTTCAAAGTAGTAAACATCAAGACAAGAGCAATGTGCAAAGCAAGGAACATAAGAAACATGGTTGAGAAAGAAGGGAATAGGTTTACTGACTCAACTACAAAGTAAAAGAAAGGCCCTTCGCAGAGGGAAGCAGGGATTGCAAGTCTCATAAAGAGCTTCCAAAAATGATGATACTTACTAGCTTTCAGCTCTCATTGCCCCTATCATAGGCATCTTTTTGGTGGTTAAGGTAAAAGTGACACAACTAAGAGGATATGCTTGACAAGTTATAAATTGGAGTCCCATGCCTCTTACTTATGAGTACCGAACCTCATGCTACTCAACTTCAGTCACGAGCAAGCTCTTGTCATTGTAAATACGTGTGTATCATTAAGAACTGCCAACGGGGTACCCCTTGCACATGACACAGGAACTATCCCATAATCAAAATGATAAGGCAAGAAGATAGTGACCATCTCAGCGATCTTTTTATTTGCTATTTGCATAGTTTTTTATTGAGGATGCTTCATAGAGTGCTCGCTACAGTTATGCTGCATGTTTCCACCATGATTAGGCATGGCTTAGGCTAGCGGCCCAGGCGTTTCTCTAACAGACATATAAATTCCATGATCTTACAAGTTCCACTTTTATTTCACACCGCCGGGATCCGTAAGCAAAAGAACATGATATCAACGGGGTACAAAGTACCAAATGAAGTGTTGAAAGCGGTCCCCATGATACATGGTTCTGCTAACTTCAACTCATAAAGCGCAAGCATATACGCAACAAAGAAGGACCCAATGGTTCAAGTTATTAAATGCAAGAAAGTAAAGTGTGCCATCAAGTTCGTGAGAGCTTTAATCACTAATTTTCACATAACAAGTTTAATTTGGGAGGTAGATAAAACAAGAATTTACTTGGAATAGCAATAATGCTACTAGGTAGGTATGGTGGACACAAATGGCAAAAGTTTTGGTTTAAAGGAGTGGATGCACGAGAAGAATTCCCACTCAGTACAGGTTTTTGGCTAGCAAGGCTGGGTAGCAAGTATAAGAATTGAAGGTAACAAACAAACATACAAGTGATAAAGATAAACATGCAATCTTCCTTGGAAGGACAAAAGAACTTAACTAGGGAATACTAAACTTATGAGCAAATCAAGAAAGAAAGATGATGAAATTATTTTTCTCTAGAGTACTTCTATCTTTTTCATTCAACTCTCAAAAATAGTGTGCTACTGACCGAGCTAGGTTTGCCAAAACCAACTAAATTAACTCAATGATCCCAAAGTGCTACCAATACTAACAACAAGAACAATCATATAACCACGAATTGAAAACTAATATAAGCTATGCAAAAGAGTAAATGATAGAACTTCTCATTAGTATTCCATAACGGCAACTCACACCAAGGGATACATATCTAACGAGAGAGAGGACACTTCCATAATGCAAACCATACTACATAATAACTCCTCTATTCATGATATGACTCTACTAAAAAGGTAAAAAGATAGAAGATAGTGATGTGATACCGCGACACTCCCACAAGCTTGGAATAAACCAAGGGGATGCCAAACCTGATGATGAATTACTCCTTAGGTGATGGTGGTATCCTCTCGATGAGCGTCTTGACCAATTTCCCAAAGTCCTCAATCTCGAAGGTGAGAGTACGAATGAACTCCGAGTTGTGCTCAATACGGCTCATAATCATTTCAGTTTGTGGATCCCAGCTCTTATGATTCTTTTTCCATTCTTCCCTCTTGGAGTCTTCTTTTCCTGCATGGTTATGGAAAAAGGTATGGAAAGGATTCTTGGTGTGTGGAGGAAGTGACCGTGGAGCCAAACTGTCACGAGGAGCTTTTCCCCCAGTTTGCATCCACGCAGTCCTTCTAAGCCTGGCAGGTTTTGTCACCACTCGAATGCTTGCAACGGTAGTGCCGGTGTGCTTTGCCTCCTATTCGCCTTCACTCTTGATCCCCTTCTCCTTCCCGGTGTCTTGGAGGTCTTCCTCCATAGGCTCCTTCCCTTTATCCTTGGCGGACACCATTGTGCATCTAAACTTTCAAAGAGTATGTCCTGGCAGAAATAGATCGAAACAAAAACACGATATACGAACCTCGGGAGATCCGGGGGGTTATATATTATGAAGTTTCATATCAAAAGGAAGGTACTGGGAGAAAACGAGTCCGAGGCGGAGTCCGGGGTGGACTCACCACCTGGTGGCGCGGCCAGGGGTGGGCCTGCGCCACAGGGTGGTGTGAGCCACAGCTCCGTTCAAATCCTTTTCGCTTTGTAGCTTTCCTTATTGACTGAAAACTGCAAAAATATAGTTGGATTCTATTTTCACGGAACTTTTCTTACCAGAACCATTACCTATTTGAACATGGACTCTGCAGGTCTCTGAATTTGGTATTTAGTGGATTCTTCCGGAGTCTCCACTTGAATAATCATCAGTATCTTCATCTTTGTACACTTATTACTTGAGTCATAAAACCCTTCTCTTTCTTATTACACCATTATCTCCGCTTCCTGGAAATTTCTTTCACACAAAACTTCACACAGTTCTCAATAGCAACATTAGTATAAGTGAAGTGATAAAACCTTTTGTGTCCAATTTCAACTGAAAACCATCAAAACATAAGATACTGTAGCAAATCCTTCCGAAAACCCAAAAATAATTCAAAAAGGAAATCGAATAAAGAAGAAAATGCAAGAGTGGCAAACTCTGTCAAAACAGACTAGCAGGTACATATCAATTTTTTCGAAAACCTTCTGTTGCTCAAATCAAAAAGTGCAAAACTAACAAAAGTTAAATAACAACCTGGGGCAGAAGAACAAAACATTACAGCTCATTCTGACATATAGAGATCTCTCACGAATTTTTACGGTGAAGCACAAAAAATCTGTTTCGGGACAACAACTTCCCCAATTCTTACTTCTCTCTCATTAGAGGTTGATCTTGACACAAAAACCAAACAAAATGGATAAAGAGCGGTTATTACCAAAGTAATAAATTCCAAGACTCAAAGAAACAAAAACAAAATGAAAGCAAAAACAAATTGGGTTGTCTCCCAAAAAGCTCTTTCTTTATAGCCATTAAGATGGGCATGATAATTTTGAAGATGCTCAGATAAGAATATGAATTGAAGTGAAAGAGAGCATTAATAGGCAAAAACACACACACACATTTAAGTCTAACCCACTTCCTATGCAAGGGAATTTTGTAAACAAACAAGTTGTTGAAACCAGAGGCAACTTGCATAAGAAGGCAAAAGAAGTGTAACATAAAAACTTTCAGCATAAAACGAGGAAACTTGATATTATTGAGATGCATAAGAACACTTTTCCCTCTCTCATAGTAAATTTCAGTATCACGCATAAACTTAAAAATATAGCTATCACAAGGGCCATCATAGCAATGATCACTTATTCTAACAGAAAACACAGGAATACTAGCTCTTAGAACACTACTATGTGAAACAATATTAGAGGTATCCTTACAAAGGATAGTGTGTCCCTCTTTTTCATATTTAGTGACAAAGTCTTTCACATTTTCTATTATAGGTTCATCAACCATTTGTTTATCAGGTTCAATAGCTTTACTTGTACTTTCATTAACCATACTAGCTATCATAGAATGTTCCTTTACCTTAACTGGAACCAGCATTTTCTCAATATAAGGTTCAGGTAAAACATGATTAGCAGTATAAACTTCAGTATTTCTTGCAGGAACACTTTTAGCAATATCTTTATAAGGTTCATGATACTTATTCCACTTCTTTTTAGGCACTTTAATGTAAGAAGCAAAAGCCTTAAAATAAGAAGCAATAGCTTCAGAGTCTAGACCATAAGCATTTTTAATATTTTGAAAGTCATCAATTCCCATAAAAGATTCAATGCATTCATAATTTATACCTGACTTTCTACCTTTTTCATTCTCCCAAGCTTCAGCATTACCTTGAATACGGTCCAGGAGATCCCATTTAGCTTCTTCTTCCATACGAGTGAATGATCCAGCACAAGAAGCATCCAATAAATCCTTGTCATGTAGAGGGAGCCTTGCATAAAAGTTATTGATAACAATATTGTTGGGGAGCTCATGAATGGGACATTTGAGCATTAGTGACTTCAATCTCCCCCAAGCTCGAGCTGTACTCTCTCCATTAAGAGGCCAAAAGTTGTATATTTGATTGCGATCTTTATGAATCTCACTAGGAGGATAAAACTTTGAATAAAAGAGAGGCACTATTTCCCCCCATTCCAGAGCTTGACGATTCTTCAGCAGTTTATACCATTCCTCAGCTCTTCCTTTCAGTGATAATGAGAATAACTTCTTCTTAACTTGATCTGTTGTAATACCTGCACACTTGAACAACCCGCATAATTCGTGTATAAAGAGTAAATGATCACCGGGATGGACAGTTCCATCCCCAACATAGTAGTTATCCCTAACACGATCAATAATTCTTGTAGGTATTTTGAAAACATCATTCTCAGTAGGTGGTGTCTTATCTACTACCTTAGCAGTGGTAGTACCATTACTAAATAAGAAACTCGGCGAATTATCCATAACGAAAATAAAGCAACTAACAGAAGTAAACAATACTCACAGTAGAAGTTTCCTTTACCAGTTCCACTCTCCAATAGCGCTTCACTCCACGGCAACGGTGCCAGAAAATAGTCTTGATGACCCACAAGTATAGGGGGTGTATCACAGTATTTTCGATAAGTAAGAGTGTTGAACCCAACAAGGAGCAGAAGGTGCTGGCTAGTGGTATGGATCAGGAATTCTCTACAAATACTTAGCAAACGGATTTTTAGGGGTTTTCGATAAAGCAAGTAAACAAAGTACGAGTAAATAAAAGACAGTAGGAATAAATGCAGCAAGTGTCCCAATCCTTTATGCAGCAAAGGACAAGCCGGTTGTATTACTTAAGATGACCAAACGTTATCGAGGACACATGGGAAGACTGTCAAGTGCTTTCGCTTCATATAGTTGATTAATCTTCTTTAGCTTGCTAAGTGTTGTGTGGGTGAACCTGTGCTAATGTACCGCCCCATCCAAGACTAATACATACTTGTGATTATACCCCTTGCAAACAACCATAAGTACAAGAAAGTAATTAAGGTAGAAACCTAACCACAGCTTTAAACTCTAAGACCCTTACGTCCCTTGTGCAATGGTTTCCTAACGGGGGTTCATGTTTCTGTCACTCCGGCAACCCCTACGATTAGTAGACAAATACACAATGCATTCCCCTAGGCCCATATAGCTGAAGTGTCATGTAGTCGACGTTCACCTGACACCACTAGAAGAAGTACACCACAACTTAAATAACAATCTATTGAATCTCTCTCAACACAACTCCACTACTAACAACATGACTTCTCCCATGTCCTCAAGAACAAAACGAACTACTCACAATACATCATATGGACCATGATCAGAGATGGAATAATGATGTATAACAATCTGAACATAAACAATAATTCAACGGTTCACTCAATAGCATCAACTACAAAGAGTAATCAACACCGGGAAAGTTTCCCCTATGAACTATGAAAGATTCAACGCAATTGTTATAGCAATATGGATATGGTGATGAGGGTGCTGATGGTTATGATGGTGGTGATGATGATGATGATGATCCCGATGAAGTCTAGCTTGATGGTGGTGTTGATGGCGACGATCTCCCCTCTCCGGGAAGGAATTCCCCTGGCAGAAATCTGTCTGCCGGAGAGATCTTTCTCTCTCGGTGTTTTCCGCCCCGCAGAGGTGGCGGAATCTTTCTGTGGTCGCTCCCCGACTCTTAGGGTTTCGGGAGGATGATATACACCAGAGGGGAGAGGCTCGAGTGGGCCAGGGTGGCCACACCACCTCTTGGCGCGGCCTAGGGCTGGCCGTGCTAGGGGGTGGTGTGGGCCCCCTATGGCCCATCTCCACTCCGTCTTCTGGCATCCTTAGTCTTCTATAAAAATAGGATTTTACGTATATTTTCCCGTATTTTCTGATCTTCGTGAATTTTGCCTCCAAACAGCACCTTTTCCATCAGAATCCTGACTGCAGTGGTCCATGCTCCAAAAATCATCAACCATGCAAAAACAAATGAAATAACATAAGTATCACCTCCCAATACGAAATATATCAATGAATAATTGTGAATTAAGACATATAATAGTGATGCAAAATGGACGTATCAATCCACCTTGTAGTCTGACGGTTGCTAGGTAATCTGTCAGCCAAACTTTGGGTTCTTGAAGACCATCGTACTTTTGGCGATCTTGGGGTAACTTAAAATCTTTTGGTACCGAAGTTTTGCGAACCCGTCGGGTAAAGCATCTAGCTCCACATAATTCTTGTTCTTCCTCGCTTTCACTGTTATGGTATCTTCGAGTGCTGCGTTATTCTCTGGATTGGTTGATCCGTCGCTGGGTGATGTCATTTCTTGCGTTGTTTCGCGGTTTTGATTCTGGAAAGTGGACCCAATGTGGTTATCGTGATCGTCGGGTATGACCTCCGTGCCAAGGGCTGCCGCGATAGCGTCGGGATCTGTCGGGTTGTCACGTGGTTACTTTATTTGCTTGCACGAGAGACTCACCTACCATGCCGAGATTCATCAGGGGGGAGCGGTGAAGGGTCGCGCGAGGATCGTCGGGTGCGGGCTGCATTGTAATTAGATATGTTTGCGTAGCTATAATGGTTGCCGGAGCTGTTTTTGCCTTAATATTTCCAGCTTGGTCTATGGACATGAATGGCATATTAAGGTCTCAGATTAGTCTTCTCCTCTCTTCTTCGAGGATACCCCGCAACCTGGATGTCCCTCTCCTTGGTGATGCTCCTCCTGTTATGCTCCTTGATCCTCGGGTGGAGCTTAACTGCGCTCGCCGTATGCTAGATTCGTCGGCGACCCTTTTCCTTTTGTCGAGGTGCTTCTATATCCTGAGTAAATCTCTCTTTTTGCAATGAAGCAGATATTGGTATGCCAATAGGTCTTCGTGGGTAGCATCTGTTGTCATTGGAACCGCACCCGAAATTGCTGCTCTTGCTTTCTCCCATGCACTGGCTGGTATGCTGAGGGTTTGCCTCTCGCCTCCGTGCGGTTGCTCTTCCTCTCAGTTTGCATGGTTAACTATTGGGTCTCCCCCGTTTCCTTGGCTTCCTTCATTGTCGTGACTTCCTGCATTATGGGTTGAAAGTATATCACCGGGATTAAAAATTGGGTCACCGTTGGAGTCTTGCTGGGTCATGGCATCTCCGATGATCAGGCATATTTGGTGTTGAGTGGCATATGGACTGGTAACGTCATCTTTTGAACCGATGGAGACACTATCGGATGAGCCAGTGAAGTCCATCAGTTTTTGTTCTGGATAGGTTTCCGCCATCCGAATTCCGAAGTCGATGCTTTTGCTGCTTTCTTCGGGTTCTGAATTTGCTGGGCTTGCATCGAGTGGTGGGGTTAAATGTGGCTCTAATCCGAAGGAGATATTGTCATGAAGACCATCAAGATCCCCCAGATTCATCTTGATTCGCTCGCTTTCATCGCCTACTTTGATCTGTGCTTCGACTTCCATTGAGGATCCGACGGCAGGTTCCAGTACTTCTGCCGGTGTAGCTTTATGGGTGGGCAGGTGTGGATCTGCTTTCATCGAGTTGATGCTTGGTGGAGAGCGTTCCGCCGAATCCATGTTTCCAGCGTTCAGGTTTCCCACAGACAGCGCCAATTGACGAGGGGTAACCTCAGCAATGCCCATGGTGATGGACTTGGGGTTTCGCGGAAGAGAGAACGATGGGGATTTCGTCGGATGTCAGGGAAACAATGGAATCAAAGTCGCTTGAATATTGAGTAATTGCACTATTACAAGTTGTCTTCTAGATTTCGGTACCCTCGCTTGGGCTTCTCCCGTCTTATATAAAATAGGTCGGGTCTCGAAGCTATATGTGGATAGATTTCATACACGAGTGATTACAGTACCAACACAATGTCGGTTTATGGTCTCTTTCCTAATACAATAAAAGCTTTTGTCGGTTGCTTCCTTGGGCTGTCGTCTGGAATCTTCATGGGTCGTAAGCCTTTTACCCAATATAGGGTAGCGAATCATCAGCATCCAAGTAATCACACCTATGTCAATGGTCATGCACCTATGATGAATGGTTTATTTCTGTTGAATCTTGATAGTACTGATAGACATATTCATAATGTTGATGCTAAAAGGATTAAACTTGATGATGATATATCTGCATATATATGGCACTACTGTCTAGGTCATATTTGTGTTAAACGCATGAAGAAACTCCATTCTGATGGACTTTTGGAATCACTTGATTTTGAATCATTTGATACATGTTAGCCATGCCTTATGGGCAATATGACTAGAACCCCGTTTTCCGGTACAATGGAACGAGCGGCAGATTTATTGGAAATCATACATACTGATGTATGTGGTCAAATGAGTGTGTCGATGCGAGGTAGATATTGTTATTTTGTTATTTTCACGGATGAGTTAAGTAGATATGTGCATATCTATTTGATGAAACACAAGTCTGAAACCTTTGAAAATTTCAAGGAATTTCAGAGTGAAGTGGAAAATCATCATAATAGAAAGATCAATTTTTTGTGGTCCGACCGTGGAGGTGAGTATCTAAGTTAAGAGTTTAGCGCACATATGAGAGAGTGTGGAATAGTTTCACAACTCACACCAGCCAGAACACCACAACATAATGGTGTGTCGGAACATCGTAATCGTACTTTATTGTATATGGTTCGATCTATGATGTTGATATCTGCAAGTGCATAGATCGTTTGTAACTAGTTTCGAAGTATAGATATCGATCCCATAGGGAGCCCAAAAGTAAGTGTTTATGGTGAAGTCTCTCTCACACCCAAACTTGTCACAGGTCTTCGAGTGAGTTGACTGCAAGTTTAAAATGAGAATGGAATTTGGATTAAACTGGTTGTATTAAATAAAACTAAAATGTAAACTTCAGAAATAAAAACCATAAAAGTAAAGAACGATTCGGTTGTTTGTTGTTTTCTGCAAATGGCGAAAGAGGCATGGGGAGATCCAGTTCATGGTGATAGTGACTATGCCAGATGGACGAATAATGAGTGTAATAATTATAATCTTATAAGTATATGTGTAGGAAAGCAACCCATAATTAGCCGGAACTCCTCTTGGTAGATTTCATCCCAACTTCACTAATCCTACTAGTTTGTTACCAAAACCATGGTCAGACAATAGAAGATTAAGAACTTTCAGGTCGCTTAGCGATTAAGCTCCTTGGATCGGACTAATGCAATAAGCACGGTGGTTCCTCATTATCCTCGAGTCTACTAGTTTTCCATTGATATCCCCGTGTCACTCGGGGTTCGCCGGTCTGCTAGCGAACAAGATCCTATCTATGTAGAACCAAGCATCATGTTGTCTGGGCCCTTAATTGGAGAACAAGCATTAGGCATACCACAGATAGTCAAGCACACATAATATAGTAATTAGAATAAATCACAAACTAATGGAAAATATATAGAGGCACATCACATCTCACCAATCCCTTACATCTCCCATGTCTAAGGAACTTACTCACACATGAGAGAAGAAAGCATCATCAATATAATTAAATAAAGGGAGTTCTTCTCGATATTACCGTGGAGATCCACAATAAGAATAGAAAAGTAATCCAACACAATTCAAGATGGGAAGAAACAATCTCAAACCCTAGTCTTGCAAGGTGAATATCTCTATCTCTCTCAAGTACAAGTAATGGCTATGCGGGTGTATTGGCTAGGAGGTTGAAGTTCGTGGAGCAAGATGAAGAACGCCTTCCCCTTCTTCTCCGGATCTCTTCTTTCTCCCTTATGGATGGGATGGCGGCTACTGTGTTGTGTTTTTGTCCTTGGCCTCTTCACGGAAGTTGTCCCTTTTGACAAGACGGAGGCGGCGGCAGCTATACGGCGGGAACTATACGGCCAGAAAAATTGTTCCCGCCATATAGTTGCTCGTTAAAGCCTCTATACGCTTCCCTCGATTTCTTCCAAAGAGAGACTTGCTTTTTTTCGCCTGAATATTGTGTTTCTCTAGTTAAAACCCTTTGTTGACGTTCAGAACCTGAAACACACATTAAAAACCAAGTTTTCTTTGCTACCGAAGTATTAGCGTTAGGTAAAGATAGAAAACGATCAAATCCGAGAGAAAACCATCAAAAATGTATCGAATCTCACAGCTATCAACTCCCCCAAGCTTAGATGTTGCTCGCCCTTGAGTGACAAGAAAATAAAGAAGAATAGCAGAGATTCGAGACTGAAATAAAAGAACTTACAAGCTTGGATGGGTGTCAAATTCTTTTCTTCACAATCCCTGCAACCTTAAACATGATCATACAAGTATTTACAAGATTGAACTGAGTCCACTTCCTCACCATGCATATATTGCTAGCAAATAAATCATCTGCCCGAGCAAGTGTCAAAAGTTTAGCTAGGAAAGTGAGACAAATTATTTTGGTATCTCTCTTTGTTGAGAGATGAAAACGTTTTTCTCTTGTTTCTTTAATCAATTAAGAGTTCTCAAGTTGGCACCAAAATATTCAATTTAAGAACAACTCATCTATTCCCATGTCAAAATTTCAAGACTCTCAAAGCACGTTTTTTCCTTCCTTTGCCTTTCAAAAACTTTAGCTCTTTCATAGAGAAATCATGCCACTGTTTTTAACATGTTAATTGGGACTATGTTGTGCACTCGTGACCATGTCAATGAATATGTTGAGCAATAATGGGTCAGAGGAGTAATACAACTTCACTTGGAACGTGAAACCATGAGGAGACTAAAATTTTACTCAACATAGCATTGCTGCTACAGACGTTTACATAACTCAATAGCCGAATCAAGTGGTTTCCTACATTTAGCTCGTTCGTTGGCCAACGGAGTTAATAGTTCTCCCTGGAGTATGATAGTATTGTAATGACACGCGTAAAGCAATATCTTACGGTAATTATTAGAAAAAGCAGTGGCATAATCTCTACTACTTCGAAGCATCCATTTTATCAAACAATTTCATTCAATGGTACTATCGAGTCTATTTATATTAAGCTCAAACGGGATGGAGTAGTTCTAAAATCAAATTCTTTGGGCTAAACATGGACTCAAGTCATCTTTTGGATTTTTTTTCTTGTTGTAAAAATGTAGAAATATTTTAACCAGTTCATTGCTCATTGTTTCAAAGCTAAAAAAGGAGACACTAGCAAAGGAATATAATTTATAGTGTAACAAGCTAAGTGGGGAGTGACTCCAGTGCAAGAGAGTAAATAATTGTAGGATCAATTTAAGGTTACAGAAAAGGTGATGAAAGGAATGTGATACCTCCTCTTTCTTGCTTTGTTCTCGTATTTGAGTCGAACTCCCTCTGTATTTCCATATTGCCAAGACACCTAAAATGGAGCAATCTCTGAGAGAAACAAAGAAACGAACTTTCAATAAAAGTTATAACTAATTTTTTTGTATTTTTGTTTTAGGAATGCAAACTGAAAGTAAACTAAATCAAAAGAAGAAATGAAAATATGAATGCAAGTTTTGGAGGTTTTCAAACCTCCCCCAAGCTTAGGCTATTGCCAGACTCAGTTGTTGTCGTCATTCGGCGGCTGGTGAGGATACTGATGGTAGTAGTCAGGGAAGTGGGTCATGAAGTGACTGAAGTTGTGAGTTAAGGCACTCACATCTTCATTCACTCCTTGAAGAGTGTGGTCAATCTCCCCAATGCGCTAGTTGAGCTGCTGGAATTCTTGATAGGGGACATAGTTGTACCCCTGTTGTGGCTTGTTGGGCCACGGGTCCCAAGCTCCTCCTTGCTGTTGCTGTTGTCCCTCCCAAGAAGGGTTGTCGGGGGGATGATCCCCAGATACCCCAACCGGACAAGAAGGGTTGCCAGGCCGGCTACCTCATGGTAGCCGGATCAACAAGAAGCAACCGACTACGGCGACGTAGCTGGAACCAATCAAGGAGACAGGGCGACATGCGTATCAGTGCACGGTACGCCCTGTACGATGACAAGACCGGCCACTACTCGGCCATACCGAAGACTTTGCGGGTATGACACGGGAACAGTGGCCCGATGCTGACGACATGCTCACATGGCGTCCACTGTGCCTGCGACAGCCATACCGCTCGTACTCCGATGCGACATACCATACCGGATATTGTAGATGACCAGCCGGCTGGGACCCGCCTGTGGGGCCCGCCTGTCGGACTGGCCAGTGAGACCGTTGCCTCTCTCCCTATATAAGGAGAGGAAAGGCCTCAGTAGAAAGGGTTGGTATCATTTGCATTTAAGGCAGTAGCTAGAGAATACATCTCGAGGAGCACTTGTAGTTCGTATATCCCACATAGTCAGATCCGGCAGGAGTAGGAGCTTTACCTCATCACGAGGGCTCCGAACCTAGGTACTTCCTGCGTCCAGCTACGCTTGCTTGTATCCAATCCCGCCTGCGGACGCCGTCGATAGCTTCCCTGCTAGTCCCCACACCTCTATCTAACATCCTTAGGTACTGCTGTTCCCAATACAACAACAGTTGGCGCCCACCCTAGGGCTTGATGGCTTCGACCGGAGTCACGTTCCGCACGGGACCCCGCACTTCAGCCGGTGAGCGTGTGGCCTCCGGCCTGGTGCTCACGCTCGGCAAGTTCGACCGCGTCATCGACAATGCTTCCTGCTTCACCGGAACCTCCTTCCCGATGAACGGCACCGTCCTGCTATTCGGCGACCTCCCCGTCTACGTCGCCACCGTTCCGGAGCGTTTCCGTAGGGAAATCGTCTCTGTCGCGGAGCTGCCGCATCCGGGCGGTAGCGCCTCCGTCGCGTCCTGTGGCATGGAGGTCATGATGGCTGGCTCCGGCTCTCATCCCCGCCAGCCGCGGGAGCGAGGCGCGGACGAGGTCGGAACTTCCGCCCCTCCGCAGCCCCGGAACCTGGTGGAGGATGCCATTGATCGGCTCCTGATGCCGGTTAACCTCAAGGATAACCCGGAGGAGGCGGAGGCCAACTTCGCCACGGAGAGATAGATCCTCCTCCAGGAGGCCACGGAGCTGGCGGCAACCCGCAAGCAACTCGAGATCACCCGGCGCGAGTACGACCGCGTGCATGGCTTCACCCCGGCTACCGTGGAGCCGAGCCGGCGCGGCCAGGTACGGCGCCGGGACGGCGAGCTAGGTGGTAGGATGGAAAAGGATGGGGAGCCAGATCCCGCGCCCGCCCTCATCCGGCCCACCTACAACACGCCCATGAAGAACCTGCACGCGGCGCGAGCCACGATAGAAGAACTGCCCATTCTGGAGGGCGAGGAGCGAGCCCGCAGCACGCTCGCGTGCAGGAGCTCCTCCACATCACGGACGAGCATGCCGATGCCAACCGACAGATGCAGGAGGACCTCAGCTACTCCAGGGGGAGCAAGCTGCTTGCCAACAGCAGGGGCGCGCCGCGCGACACGCAGCAGGCGTCCTCCCCTCAGCCGGCTAAGGCCTGCAGCAGGCGTTGCAGTTCTGGCAACAAGGGCCAGCCGCGCCAGGAGCAGATGGTGAACATCAACCCGCCACCTCCCCCTCCACCAACCAGAGCACCTAGAACCGCCGGTTCCCGTCTCTCGGGCTAGGTGGGAGCGCCCAACCTGGATTGTCCGGATGCCCGTGACCGCATCGAGTCCTCGCTCAAGCGCGCGTCATGAAGGAAGAAGATTCTACCGGTCCGGTTTGTTTCAGACCCCGCATCCGGAACGAGCCGTTTCCGAATAAGTTCTCCCTGCCCAGGGACACCCCCAAGTACGACAGCAGCATGAAGCCGGAAGATTGGCTGACCGACTATGCTACGGCAGTCGGCATTGCCCATGGGAACAAGCGCACTGCCATGCGCTATGTCCCCCTCATGCTAACCGGGTCGGCAAGGACGTGGCTCAACAGCCTTGCGCCCAATAGCATCAACGCCTGGCCAGACTTCGAGAAGGTGTTCGTCCGCAACTTCAACGGCACGTACAAGTGTCCGGGGTGCCCACGCGACCTGGCCTTGTGCTTCCAGGGTGACCGCGACCGCGAGTACCTCGCCAAGTGGACGAAGCTGCGCAACACCTGCGAGGGCATCTTGGAGAGCCAGGCCATCAGTTTCTTCATCGAGGCTTGCCGAGAAGGCACCATGCTTCGCCACCGGCTACTGTGTGACGAGCCGAAAACCATGGCGGAGGTCATGACGGTTGTGGACCAGTACGCCATGGCGGATGCCGCCATGAAGAAGCCCCTCCGACTAAATGCTGACGGGCGTCCGACTCCTACGGAGCCAGCTCGTGACCGTCCGAGCAATCTGGCTGACGAAGCCGGATCCTCCAGGCACCACGACAATGACAACCGGTTCCATGGAGACTGCCAAGCCGGGCAGCAGAAGCCCGCTACCACGCGCGGCAGGTCAATGCTATGGAGGGTGCGCCCGACGCACCGGCTAATGATGCAAGGAGGCAGAAGCCACGGCTCATCTTCGACCAGATGTTTGACGGCCCGTGCAAGTGGCACAACGGTCCCTTCAAACCGGCTACGCACACCACTCGGAATTGCAGCTGGACCCGCCAGCTAAAAGACCAGGGTAACCAGCCCCGTCTCCCCCGCCCCCTCCTGGTGGACCACCACCACCAGCTAGGGGAGCCGGCAATGATGGTAATGGAGGCAATAGCGGCAACAAAAACAACGGCTACCCCTAGCCGCACGCCGCCTACCACATCTTCGAGACGGAGCTGGACGACAATCACAGCCGCAGGCTACGCCATGGTGCTCGACCCCCTCATCGTCTCCAACGCGCGTACCTGCCGATTCTCGTGCGTCCTCATCGATGGAGGCAGCAGCCTCAACCTCCTCTACCAGTCCTCGCTGTAGAAGCTGGGCATTCGCAAAAGCGACCTGCGCTCGACTACCACAACGTTCCATGGCGTACTGTCGGGGCCAGCCTGCGCCCCGCTGGGGAAAATCCAGCTAGACGTCATCTTCGGGACCGAGGAGAACTTTCGCCACGAACCAATCTGGTTCGAGGTGGTAAACCTGACGAGCTCCTACCATGCTCTCCTCGGGCGCCCCGCCCTCGCCAAGTTCATGGCCGTCCCCCACTACGCGTACCTCAAGATGAAGATGCCGGGACGCCACGGCGTGATCACCGTCGTCGGCTGCTTTAGGCGGTCGATGGAGTGCGTCTCAGCCGGTTCCAAACTGGCAGAGGCCCTCATCATAGCCAAAGAGAAGCGCGTGATTGATGACCCACAAGTATAGGGGGTGTATCACAGTATTTTCGATAAGTAAGAGTGTGGAACCCAACGAGGAGCAGAGGGTGCTGGCTAGTGGTATGGATCAGGAATTCTCTGCAAATACTTGCAAACGGATTTTTAGGGGTTTTCGATAAAGCAAGTAAACAAAGTACGAGTAAATAAAAGACAGTAGGAATAAATGCATCAAGTGGCCCAATCCTTTATGCAGCAAAGGACAAGCCGGTTGTATTACTTAAGATGACCAAACGTTCTCGACGACACATGGGAAGATTATCAAGTGCTTTCGCTTCATATAGTCGATTAATCTTCTCTAGCTTGCTAAGTGTTGTGTGGGTGAACCTGTGCTAATGTACCGCCCCATCCAAGACTAATACATACTTGTGATTATACCCCTTGCAAACATCCGTAAGTACAAGAAAGTAATTAAGGTAGAAACCTAACCACAGCTTTAAACTCTAAGACCCTTACGTCCCTTGTGCAATGGTTTCCTAACGGGGGTTCAGGTTTCTGTCACTCCGGCAACCCCTACGATTAGTAGCCAAATACATAATGCATTCTCCTAGGCCCATATAGGTGAAGTGTCATGTAGTCGACGTTCACATGACACCACTAGAAGAAGTACACCACAACTTAAATAACAATCTATTGAATCTTTCTCAACGCAACTCCACTACTAACAACAAGACTTCTCCCATGTCCTCAAGAACAAAACGAACTACTCAAAAGACATCATATGGATCATGATCAGAGATGGAATAATGATGTATAACAATCTGAACATAAACAATAATTCAATGGTTCACTCAATAGCATCAACTACAGAGAGTAATCAACACCGGGAAAGTTTCCTGTATGAACTATGCAAGATTCAACTCAATTGTTACAGCAATATGGAGATGGTGATGAGGGTGCTGATGGTGATGATGGTGGTGGTGGTGATGATGATGATCCCGATGAAGTCCAGCTTGATGGTGGTGTTGATGGCGACGATCTCCCCTCTCCGGGAAGGAATTCCCCTGGCAGAAATCTGTCTGCCGGAGAGATCTTTCTCTCTCGGTGTTTTCCGCCCCGCAGAGGTGGCGGAATCTTTCTGTGGTCGCTCCTCGAGTCTTAGGGTTTCGGGAGGATGATATACGCCAGAGGGGAGAGGCTGGAGTGGGCCAGGGTGGCCACACCATGTCCTGGCATGGCCTAGGGCTGTCCGCGCCAGGGGTGGTGTGGGCCCCTTGTGGCCCATCTCCACTCCGTCTTCTGGCATTCTTAGTCTTCTAGAAAAATAGGATTTTCCGTATATTTTCCAAGATTTTCTGATCTTCGCGAATTTTGCCTCCAAACAACACATTTTCTATCTGAATCCTGACTGCAGCGGTCCATGCTCCAAAAGTCATCAACCATGCAAAAATAGATGAAATAACATAAGTATCACCTCTCAATACGAAATATATTAATGAATAATAGTGAATTAAGACATATAATAGTGATACAAAATGGACGTATCAGTGATCATGCGCAATGTGGCCATGCCCCAGCAGGACATGCCGGCTAGCAGCAAACTGGCTGGAGAAGGAGTTTTCCAGCTAGCAAGGGAGACGAAGAGGATCCTGCTCGACCCGTCCGACCTGACTAAGTTTGTCACCATTGGTGCCGGCTTGGACAGCAAATAGGAAGGCGTGCTTGTCGACTTCCTTCGTGAGAATCGGGACATCTTTGCATGGTCCCCCAGGACATGCCGGGTGTGCCGAGGGAGTTCGCCTAGCACTCACTTCATGTGCGGCCGGATGCCAAGCCAGTCAAGCAACCTCTACGCCGGTTCGCAGAGGAGAAGAGGAAGATAATCGGTGACGAGATCACCCGGCTACTTGCAGCCGGGTTCATCATGGAAGTATACCACCCGAATTGGCTGGCGAACCCAGTCCTGGTGTTGAAGAAGAACAAGACCTAGCACATGTGTATCGACTACACCAGCCTAAATAAGGCGTGCCCGAAAGACCCCTCTGCCTTGCCCCGTATCGATCAAGTTATCAATTCCACGGCCGGCTGTGATTTGTTATCTTTTCATTCCTATTCCGGTTATAATTAGATCCAGTTAAACCCGGCTGATCAGATTAAGACATCATTTATCACCCCCTTCGGGGCTTTCTACTACGTAACCATGCCTTTCGGTCTAAAGAATGCAGACGCTACCTATCAGCGCTGCATGCAGAAGTGCTTGCACTTGCAGATAGGATGAAACATGCATGCTTATGTGGATGATGTGGTCATTAAGACCAAGGAGAAGCGCACCCTCCTCGAATATCTGGGAGAGACATTTGGCAACCTCCGTCAGTACCAGATGAAGCTGAACCCGGAGAAGTTCGTCTTCAGAGTGCCATCCGGTCAGCTCCTCGGCTTCCTCGTATCACAACGAGGCATCAAGGCAAATCCGGAGAAGATTGTGGCCATCGAGAGGATGCAGCCGCCTAGGAGCCTGCTTGGAGTCCAAAAGTTCACCGGATGCCTGGCTTCCCTCAGCCGTTTCGTCAGCCGGCTGGGGGAGAAGGCACTCTCGTTGTACCAGCTGATGAAGAAGACGGACAAGTTCTCCTGGACTTCGCAAGCGCATGCTATCCATAGCGCCGGTTCTAGCCACGCCGGCTAGCAAGGAGCCGATGTTGCTCTATATAGCAGCCATCAGCCGGGTCGTCAGCGTCGTCCTGGTGGTGGAGCGCCCCGAGGAAGGCAAGGCTCAGCCGGTTCAGAGGCCCGTCTACTACCTCAGAGGTTCTCTCCTCTCCAAGCAGAACTACCCCACTACCGTAAGATGTACGACGTACCGGCATGCAAGAAGCTCAATCACTACTTCCAGGAGCATCCGATTAAGGTCATGTGCACCGCACCCCTTTCGGAAATCATCGGCAACAAGGACGCCACCGGCTGAGTCGCCAAATGCGCCATCGAGCTCGCCGCCTATTCCATCCAGTACGAGCCCCGGCTCACGATCAAGTCACAGGCGCTGGCAGACTTCCTCGTCGACTGGGCTGAGACCCAGTATCTTCCACCGGTTCCGGATTCGGACCATTGGAAGATGCACTTTGACGGGTCGAAGATGCCCGGGGGCTTGGGAGCCGGCATCGTGCTCACCTTGCCCAAGGGAGACCGGTTCGAGTACGTGCTGCAGATCCACTTCAAGGCCTCCAACAATGTAGCCGAATATGAGGCACTAGCGCACGGACTAGCTAGCCAAGGAGATCGGTGTCAACCGGATCCTGTGCTTCGGTGATTCGGATCTGGTGGTGCAGGAAGTGTCCGGAGAATGGGACGCCAGAGACGCAAACATGGCCCTCTACCGGTTCCACATCTAGAAGCTCAGCGCCTCCTTCGACGGATGCGAATTCCATCATGTCCCCCATGCCAACAACGAGGCAGCCGATTCGCTCGCCCGAATTGGATCCACCCGGCAGGCGATCCCACCAGGGGTTTCCTTGGAGCACCTGTGCAAACCCTCCATCAACTCGTCGCCGGAGTCAGACTCCATCATCTGGGCAGGGAGCGCTCCGGCTGACGGAGTGGCAGAAGCGGGGCAGGCAGAGCCTCAAAAAAGAAGACCCGCACCAACTCCGGCAAGGCAGCGCCCTCCGGCTCGCAAGACCCGGGGGCTGCCGGTTCGCCAAGTAGCTCGGGGGCTACCGTCCCAGGTACGTCACCCGGACGAACCCCCGACATCCATCAACCAGAAAACGGGAGCATCCTTGTCATTCAGGAAGTGCCGTCCTGGGCACAGCCCTTCATGAACTACATTGCCAACGGAGAACTTCTAGATGACGAGGTGGAGGCCAGGCAAATCCGGCGCGCGCACACGTACACCATCATCAACGGCGAACTGTACAAGCGCAGCGTATCCGGCATTTTCCAAAGATGTGTCGATGTAGACACGGGCTACCGGCTACTCAAGGACATCCACCAAGGCAAGTGCGGGCACCACGCTTCGTCAAGGGCGATAGTCGCCAAGGCGTTTCGTCATGGTTTCTATTGGCCCACCGCCCTCGAGGACGCTGAGCAGCTGGTCCGCGCGTGCAATGGGTGCTAGCGCTTCGGGCAGCTCAGGCACATGCCAACTTCGATACTCAAGGCCATACCGATCACCTGGCCCTTCGCGGTTTGGGGCCTCGACATGGTCGGTGCCTTCAAGTGAGCACGCGCGGGTATGACCCATCTGCTGGTGGCGGTGGATAAATTCACGAAGTGGATCGAGGCCAAGCCTATCTGAAAGCTGGACGAGGCGACAGTCGTCACCTTCTTCACCGACATCATCAACCGGTTCGGCTACCCCAACAGCATCATCACCGACAACGGCACGAACTTCGCCAAGGGGGCCTTCGCCCGGTTCTGCAGCAACAAGGGCATCCGGCTGGACCTTGCCTCCGTCGCGCACCCGCAGTCCAACGGGCAAGTCGAAAGAGCAAACGGCTTGGTGCTAGCCGGCATCAAGCCGCGTCTCATTGAGCCACTGGAGCAGTCACCCAGATGCTGGATCGAGGAGCTTCAGGCTGTGCTATGGAGCCCCCGCACCACGCCGAATAGGTCAACCGGCTACACCCCGTTGTTCCTGGTCTATGGATCAGAAGCCGTCCTCTCCACGAACATCGAGTTCGACTCACTGCGCAAGCTCCTATACGACGAAATGGCCAACCAGGAGGCGCAGGAGGACGGAGTGGACCTCCTGGAGGAGGCCCGCGAGCTGGCTCTGTCCAGATCAGCCCTGTACCAGCAACGACTACGCCGCTACCATTCAGGCTGGATCCGGCCAATCGTGTTCCGCGAGGGCAACCTGGTCCTCCGGCTGGTGCAAGACACGAAGGGCATGCACAAGCTATCGCCACCCTGGGAGGGCCCCTTCATCATCAGCCGGGCGCTGCCCAACGACTCCTACTACCTCATTGACGCGCAGCAGCCGCGCAAGAACAAGACGGACAAGTCAGACGAGGAAACAGAGCGTCCCTGGAATGTGGCCTTGCTGCGCCAGTTTTACACCTAGTCGCCAGACAGTGTATGTATCCCGCAAACCCTATGAATGAAAATGCGGACCCCTACGAGATGCTCGGGGGCTCCTTGCTAGAAATGTGTTTTCGCATCTGTTTTTCGGTTCTGATTTTCTGGCTCCGGCAACCCCTACCCGGGGGCTCGCCGGCTGGCCCGGCCTGCTAAGTCAACAAACCGACTGAGTAGTGTGCGACGATGTCAGAGGCCTACTCTTCGTCTCAGCTATAGACCACAACCCGACTGTCCGGCTAGCAAGAGCAAAAGCCCGAGGCATCCCACACGAAAAACAGGGAGGAGGCGCGACAGACCGGGCGTCCCAGCCTTGCAACTAGCTTAAGCCAATCCGGTTACTAAGCCGTTAGTACCGTGCACAATGTATTGTCAGCTCCCTTCGATTCTGACAAGGATGCAGCCTGACAAGGATGAAACTGCAGGAAAGCGACCGAAAGCTTACCAAGTGTCTAGAGAAGCGCAAGTTAGTTTTCGGAAAAAAAATCCGTTTTCTGGCTAAAATTTGGCAGACTAACCTACTAACTGGTGAGGATGCATGCGTATGTATATTCTTGTCTGACTACCTTGAGTCGGAATTCAGGAAGAAAGGGAGAAGAAGATTCGAAGTCCTTGCCTTCATCAAGCGCTCCGAATCTGGTTACACCACTGGTGCGCCGCACGCCCCTGGTGGAATCTTAGAATTCCGACGCTAAAGGCGTTAGTGCCGCTCGAGCCCGTGTGAGGGCAAGGGCAGGAGCAAGAGAAGAAAGCAAGCACACAGCTTAGCTACTCCGAATCTGGTTACACCAGTGGAGGCCACGCCCCAATCGGAATGTTAGTTCCCCCGGCTAAAGGTGTTCAGCCACCGAAAGTAACCGACTAAGACTAGTCTAGTCGGGCAAAGTTAGAAGATTGGGGGAAAAGAAGAAAAGATTCGAAGGACCCGACTACGCTGGCTACTACGAATCTCGGGGGCTACACCCAGTGGGTGCGCTGAGCGCGCCCCCACTGGAGGTGTAGTTCTCCTGGCTAAAGGTGTGTAGCCGGATAAAGTCAACCGGTGAAATGTTGAAAGAAAAGTCGAAGCACAAGTTGAAGGGAACTCAAGCCAATTCAAAATTAACAAGCAAAGAAAAAAGGAGGCGAACCTCCCATAAGTTTACCCGGTGTTAGAGACAGCCGGTACAGATGGACAAGTTTCAAGCAAAACTAAAGCAAGACAAATACACCCGGCATCCCGGGGCAGTGACTAGGCGGCAGGACCCTTGCCGTGAGGAGCATCTTGGCCGGTGATGTCTACGCACTTCTATTCTTGTAGACAGTTGTTGGGCCTCCAAGTGCAGAGGTTTGTAGAACAGCAGCAAGTTTTCCCTTAAGTGGATTACCCAAGGTTTATCGAACTCAGGAAGGAAGTGGTCAAAGGTATCCCCTCTCAAGCAACCCTGCAATCAAGATACAAGAAGTCTCTTGTGTCCCCAACACACCCAATACACTTGTCAGGTGTATAGGTGCACTAGTTCAGCGAAGAGATAGTGAAATACAAGTGGTATGGATATAAGACAACGGTGCTAGATGATAACTTGATGGCGTGGAAGAGACTAAAAGCAAACTAAAATAAAGATGGAAGCAAGCAAACATGTAACAGATCTAGTAGCAAACGGTGTTTCAATGCTAAGAAACAAGGCCTAGGGATCATACTTTCACTACTGAACACTCTCATATAAATATCTTCTCTTTATGATACTACTCTTAACTACTCTCCGGTTGAACACTCTAATCGATGGTAGGGCTATAACAGCACACCTCAAAGTAAGTCTTTTCCATCTAGAAAACCCCACATTGTCACCTTGAGTACTAGATGAGTCCAACAAACACCAAAATTTCATAAAGACATCCAACTCCAAATATAACTCATAACAAGTATTTGTAATCTCTAGCCTAAGTGCCACCATGGTGAGCACGCTGTCACTTTCACACACATGGGGAGAGCAGAGATCTATTAAAGCACTTGAGTAGCAAGGTAGATCTATAGATTACAAGCTCATGATCTCAATAAGATCATGCATAGAGAGAGAGATGAACACATAGCGGTAGAACCCTTAGCCTCGAGAGAGAACTACTCCCTCCTCATCATGGGAATCAGCAATGGTGATGGAGATGGCAGTGGAGATCGATGGAGATGGCTCCGGGGGCACTTCCCCGTCCCGGCATGGTGCCGGAATAGAGACTTTCTGTCCTCCGAATCTCCCCTTCGGTGGAGGCGGCGCTATGGAACTTTTCATGGCTGGAGGCTTGATGATTTAGGGTTTACGCATCGGGAGGCTTCTTATAGGCCAGAGGGCAAGGTCGGTGGGCGGCCAGGGGGCCCACACCATGCCCTGGCACGCCCTAGGTGGACCCACGCCTAGGGGTGGTGTGGCTACCATGTGGCCCCCCTCCAGCTCTCCTTCTGGCTCTGTGAGTCTTCCGAGAAAATACTAACTTTGGCTTTTGTCCCGTCCAATTCCGAGAATATTCATTTTCTGACTTCCTGGAACCAAAAATAGCAGAAAACAGGCAACTGGCACTGTGGCATCTTGTTAATAGGTTAGTCCAAGAAATCACATGAAAAGTACTCCAAAGATGGAACAAAACACAAGAAAGTAGATAAAACCAAGCATGGAACATCAAAAATTATAGATACATTTGCAATGTATCAACATCCCCAAGCTTAACTCCTGCTCGTCCTCGAGTAGGTAAGTGATAAAAACAAAGAATAATTTTTGAGGTGACATGCACCATCATAAACTTGATCAAAGTATTTGTAAAACATTGATAGCTGGGATCATAGTACTTCAATCATAACACGAAAGACAAAGTTCTAGCAATAAGACAAAGAAACTATGATGCAACATGAAAAGGCACAAACCAAAGATTCATGAATAACAATGCTTTGCAAGACGTTTGTTTGTTTCACATAAAGAAAACATAGCATAATAGTATTCAGCTTGTCCCTTAATAGAGTAGAAAATATAAATGCATAGGACACCCTCAAAGTTCATAAGAGTGACTAGATACAAATAGTTTAAAACGAGCAGTATCAAAGTATGCATCAACCAACTAGTCTTGGGACAATGCACATAGAACTAAGAATGGCCACTATGCTCTCAAAGTAGGTGCATAAAGATAGAAGGTGGAGACTCAATATAATGGTGGAAGAAAGGACTTTTGTAAAAGGAAGTAGGGATTCAAGTCTCATAAAGAGCTTCCAAAAATTATGGTACTTATAGCTTTCAGCTCTCATTGCCCCTATCATAAGAATCTTGAAGTGATTAAGGTTAAAGTGAACAAACTATGGTGTACATGCTTAACGAAGTATAAGTCAGAAATCTCATGTCCCTTGTATACGAGGGCCGCTCCTCATGCTACTCAAGTTTAGTCACCGGTAAGTTCTTGTCATCGTAAGTACATGTGTATCATAGAGAACCGCCAACGGGGTACCCCTTGCCCGATGATACAGAAGAATCCCCATATCAAAATGACAAGGCAAGCAGACAACGAGCATCTCAGCATTCTTCTTATTTACCATGGGAATATGGTGTTTTTTTCTCTCTTTCCTCTTTTCATAGTATCTCTTTTTTTCTTTTCTCTTTTTTCTCAATATAGGACTCTTTTTTATATAAGAAGAATGCTTCATAGACAGCTCATTATGGTTACGCTATTGGTTTCCACCATGTCAGCATGGATTAGACCAGCCCAGTGCTTTCTAACACATATACATAACTCCATGGACTTACAAGCTCCCCTTTCATTTCACATCGACGACATCCATATACAAAAGAGCATGATATCAACTAGGTACAAGTACCAAGTGCAATGTTGAAAGTGTTCCCCATGAAAGCATGGTTCTACTAATTCCCAGCAAATAAGTGCAAGCATATACAACATAGACGACACAATGGTTCAGGTTTATTAAGGGCAAGTAAAGTAAAGTGTGCCATCAAGTTCGTGAGAGCTTTAATCACTAGTTTTCTCATAACAAGTGGAAGGTAAACAAAAGCATGAATATACTTGGAATAGCATAAGCTAGTAGGTAGGTATGGTGGACTCTTTGGAATAACTTGGTTTAGGGAGTTGGATGCATGAGTGGAACTCATACTTTGTTGTGGAGGCTAGCAAAAGACTGGGAGCGACAAACTAAGAGAGCAATAATGGCCATAATCATGCGGAGCGACAAAACATCATTGATCAAAGCATAAAGTGATACTACAAGTTGAAAACTAAAGGATCATAAAGGCTATGGTGACTTGAGATAGTCATAACATGGTGTGAGCATGCGCCAAGTCAACCCAAATAAAGCATCAAAGGAGAATACCACTATACTATGCTTTAATATGCTAAAACAACGCATGATTCATCCAAGGCACATTAGGCAATCTCAATTGTTTATAACAAGTCATGCTACAGCAAAGAATACTAAGCATAAAGCCAAAACAATATCAAGCATGGCATGACAAAGCATAGGCCACAGTCAAAAACGAGCTTTTTTTACCACATAAGCATGAGCTTTCCTACTCTTTCCAAACCAAACCAAACTATTTGCAAACCAATGTATGAAAGAGGGGGTCCAACCAATTTATTCAGCAAACTAAGCAAACCAAGCAAACGATAAACCAAAACGAAAACGAAAAATAAGACGCTCCAAGAACAACACAACTGTGCATGAAACAATAAAAATGAAGCGTTTGGAAGAAACCTGGGATTTTTATTGATGAAGAAGGGGGATGCCTTGGGAATCCCCAAGCTTTGACGCTTGTACTTCTTGGATATTTCTTGGGGTGACATGCGTGGCATCCCCAAGCTTGAGCTTTAGTCCATCCTTCATCTCATTACTCATTCCTTCCATACACCTGGAATTTTTCCTTCATACAAAACTTCACACAATCTTTATTAGCAACATTAGTGCACTCAAGATAAATAAGTCTTAAGGTTCAGTTCTAACACCAAATAAACTTCCATTAGAACACTAGATACTGTAGCACTTCCCTCAAAAAGCTCAATTCCCCAAAAGAACTCAAAAAGGAACCAACAAGAAGCAAATGCAGAAAATGGCAGAAATCTATCAAAACAGACCAGCAGGTAAAGACGAATTTTTTCGAAGACCCTATGTTGCTCAAATAAAAAAGTGTTGAACTAACGAAAGTTAGATAACAACCCGGGGCTACAGCTCAATCCGACATACAGAGCTCTCTCACGAATTTTTACGGTGAAGCACAAAAATCTGTTTCGGGACAGCAACTTTCCCAATCATTACTTCTCTCTCATTAGAGGTTACTCTTGGCACAAAAAGCAAATAAAAAGGATAAGGAGCGGTTATTACTGAAGTAATAACTTCCAAGACTCATCTAAAACTTTTGGGTTATCTCCCAATAAGTACTTTTCTTTAACGCCTTTAAGTTAGGCATGATAGTTTGAGAAGATGCTCACATAAGAAATATGAATTGAAGTAAAAGAGAGCATCAAGAAGCAAATTCAAAGCACATTTAAGTCTAACCCACTTCCTATGAATAGGAATCTTGTAAAGAAACAAGTCATGAAAGCACAAATCAACAAGCATAGTAAAGCAAAACAAGTGCAACTTCAAGAATTTCAACATAAAGATGGGAAACTTAATATTATTGAGATGCATGAAACCATGTTTCCCTCTCTCATAATAACTTTCAGTAGCCTCCTGAATAAAATTTACAATATAACTATCACAAGAAACATTCTTATCATGACCAACATACATAAAAGAATTAATACTCCCCACATAAACATAGTCATTCTTATTGATTGTAGTGGGAGCAAATTCAACAAAATAGCTATCATTATTATTCTCATCACCATAATCATCAAATATAGGAGGCATATTGTAGTCATAATTAATTTCCTCCTCAGTAGTAGGTGGACTGGAAATACCATATTCATCATTGTAATCATCATATATTGGAGGTTTGGTATGGTCATAAGCAATAGAATAGCTATCTTCCAAAGCTAGGGAACTAAAAAGATCATTTTCATAAAAACTAGATTCCCCAAGCTTAGAATTTTCCATAGCATTAGCAATAATGGTGTCCAAAGAATTCATACTAACAACATTGCTATTAGCATGCAAATAAAGTCCCATAGGTTTTTTAATTTTCTCTTCAAACACTTCATGTCCTAACTCAAGATAAATACTATAAAGCTCTCTAATTTTTTTGTTGTTTTCCATTAAGCCTAACTAGTTAAAACAAGAAACAAAAAGACAAAATTGCAGAATCTAAAGGAAATAACTTCGAGCACTCACACTGGAGGATGTGAGTACCTTTTACTTTACCTCCCTAACAACGGCGCCAGAAAATAGGCGTTTGCCGTGGGAGGTTCTTCTTCTTTAATCCTCCGGTGTGAATACCTTTTACCTTACCTCCCTGGCAACGGCGCCAGAAAATAGCTTGATGTCTACGCACTTCTATTCATGTAGACAGTTGTTGGGCCTCCAAGTGCAGAGGTTTGTAGAACAGCAGCAAGTTTTCCCTTAAGTGGATTACCCAAGGTTTATCGAACTCAGGGAGGAAGTGGTCAAAGGTATCCCCTCTCAAGCAACCCTGCAATCAAGATACAAGAAGTATCTTATGTCCCCAACACACCCAATACACTTGTCAGGTGTATAGGTGCACTAGTTCGGCGAAGAGATAGTGAAATACAAGTGGTATGGATATAAGACAACGGTGCTAGAAGATAACTTGATGGCATGGAAGAGACTAAAAGCAAACTAAAATAAAGATGGAAGCAAGCAAACATGTAACAGATCTAGTAGCAAAAGGTGTTTCAAAGCTAAGAAACAAAGCCTAGGGATCATACTTTCACTAGTGAACACTCTCATATAAATATCTTCTCTTTATGATACTACTCTTAACTACTCTCCGGTTGAACACTCTAATCGATGGTAGGGCTATAACAGCACACCTCAAAGTAAGTCTTTCCCATCTAGAAAACCCCACACTGTCACCTTGAGTACTAGATGAGTCCAACAAACACCACAATTTCATAAAGACATCCAACTCCAAATATAACTCATAACAAGTATTTTTAATCTCTAGCCTAAGTGCCACCATGGTGAGCACACTGTCACTTTCACACACATGGGGAGAGCAGAGATCTATTAAAGCACTTGAGTAGCAAGGTAGATCTATAGATTACATGCTCATGATCTCAATAAGATCATGCATAGAGAGAGAGATGAACACATAGCTACCGGTAGAACCCTTAGCCTCGAGAGAGAACTACTCCCTCCTCATCATGGGAATCAGCAATGGTGATTGAGATGGCAGTGGAGATCGATGGAGATGGCTCCGGGGGAACTTCCCTGTCCCGACAGGGTGCTGGAACAGAGACTTTCTGTCCCCCGAATCTCCCCTTCAGTGGCGGCGGTGCTGCGGAACTTTTCATGGCTGGAGGCTTGATGATTTAGGGTTTACGCATCGGGAGGCTTCTTATAGGCCAGAGGGCAAGGTCGGTGGGTGGCCAGGGGGCCCACACCATGCCCTGGCACGGCCTAGGTGGACCCGCGCCTAGGGGTGGTGTGGCCACCTGCGTGGCCCCCTCCGCCTCCTTCTGGCTCCATGAGTCTTCTGGGAAAATAGTAACTTTGGCTTTTGTCCCGTCCAATTCCGAGAATATTAATTTTCTGAATTCCTGGAACCAAAAATAGCAAAAAACAGGCAACTGGCACTGTGGCATCTTGTTAATAGGTTAGTCCAAGAAATCACATGAAAAGTACTCCAAAGTTGGAACAAAACACAAGAAAGTAGATAAAACCAAGCATGGAACATCAAATATTATAGATACATTTGCAATGTATCAGCCGGTAGAAGCTTCAGGCGGAGGAGGAGGCGCGGCGCTCGATCCGGTTCCGGCGCCCACAGGCGGCTGCGTCGAGCCTTCCACATCAGGAGTACCGACGGACTCCGAGTCGGTGAGCACCTCGTCAGGGTCCACGTAGTCGGCAATCTTGATGGCGGAGCCTCGGAGCTCCGGATGGGCCTGGCGGATGGCGGCAAGGTCGGCGCCAGCGCGGAAGCCTCCATCGATCTTCTCTACGCGGGCGTCCTTATACCAAGAGAGCATGAGGGCCAGGGCCATCTCCGCTCCGGTTCGCGCCGCCAAGTCCCGCAGCCGGTGCCTCCCCCACCTTCGCAGCCAGCTGCGCCATTGTCTCCGGAACCGGAGCATCCGGCCATAGGAAGGAGAAGACGTCTCGTGCCGCTTGACGATGCTTGGCAGCTTCTTCGCCAAGAAGGACGACAAGCTCCTGGGTCGTCGGCTGCGCTCCCGGCCAGTTCTCCTGTAGCCGGTTGTAGTCCAGCAGGTCTATGTCGGGATAAAATGCTGTCAGAAAAGAGAGTCAGATCCGGCTACCGGATCCGGAAAGAAAGGAAGGCAGAAAAGAGGAACTCACCCTTAGCCGTGTGGCCAACCTACATCAGCTCCTCCACCAGAGCCTTCTCCTTCGTCGCCAGCCGTTTAATCTCTTTCTCTTGGTCCTTGTTCTGGGCCTCGAGAAGGTTGAAAGCTTCGGTCCGGCTGGCGAGCGAGGCGTCGCGCTCCTTGATGGTGGCCTCCAGGCCGTCTACCCTCGCGTGTCAATCCTTGTTCTGCAGCCGCAGAGTAGAGTTGTACTTGCTCAGCCGGTCGTTCACTTTCTTCAAGCGATCGATCTCGCGCTGAGCGCACACGAGGATGGCTGCGGCAAAACCGGCTATCAGCAAAAAAACAAAAAAAAAGGCAAGCCGGATGAAGCAAACTTACTCTGGGAGGTTCCGTTGGCGGCAGCAAGCTTCTGCTCCAAGGACCGGTTCCCGCCGGCTGCGGCCTCCAGCAGTCGGATCTCCTTCACCGCCAGTTCGAGGGTGGCGGAAAGGTCCGTCAACGAGGCAGCGGAGGAGGCGTCGTTGTCCACGGCATTGGCGGCCAAGGATTCCTTCGCGGCAACCACCGCCATCCTCCACTCCTCTCTCGGCTCCTCGTCAGAGTTGTCGTTGCCGACAACTACGAGCTCCTTGCCGGTACCGGCCTCCCGCGCGCCCGCGGAAGAGCCACCCAGCTGAGAGCCCTCTGCCTCCGGCTGGGGACCCTCCGACCCGGCTGGGGCAGCCGGTTCAGCTCGAGGTGGAGGCGAAGGCGGTGCCTCGGAAGAAGGAGGGGCGCTGGCAGGCGCAATCGGAGCGCGAGGCGGCGACCGGGTTGGCGCTCGCACCGAGCTCGCGCCTCCAAAGGAGACCAGCGTGCTAAGAAAACAGAAGACAGGAGGAAGGAAACAAAAAGCAAATAAGCCAAGGGCAGAAAGGCAGGAAAAGAAACAGGCGGATGATGATGAAAGAAGAAGAGGAAAGGCGTACCCCTACACAACCGGAGGCGGCCCCTTCTTCCGGCCCAAGCGACTCGGTGGAAGGGCGCCGGTCCGGCTCCTCTTGGGGGTCGGCTCCTCCGCAGAAGGCTGGCGGGAGCTGGAACGGCTGGAGCCGCTCCCGCCAGCTTCGCCGTTCGTCACAGGGGGTCGGCGCGGCCTCCTCCTCCTCATGAACCTCCGTATGGGGGTCGGCAGCCGGTTCATCGTTGCGACTGGGGAATGCATCACCATCCCCGTCCGACTCCTCGCCGGACCGCCGAGCACGCGGCTCGGGCAAGTCAGGCGTGAAAACCTCGAGAGGAGCCTCACCCTCCTCGCGAAGGATGCAGGTGAAGATCTGCCGAATACAAGAAGTCAGCCTGACAAAACAAGAAAGAAATGCAAGAAATACGAAAGAAAACTCCGGCTAAAAGGACCTACCCGGGGGCACGCGGTTGTCCCGGTTGTAGGGCGCCAGGCTGAAGGTCCAGCCCTCCGGCGGCCGCTCCTTCGTGATCGTCCACACCCACTCCTTCAGGTTGTGGTAGCGGGGATCACGGCGCGACAGCCGGGTCGGGTCCAGCCGGCCGGAGTAGTAGCACATTTTGTTCGCTCGCTGCTACAGCGGCATCATCAGCCGGGACATCCAGCTGAGGGTGATGTCCAGGCCGGTTAGCCGGCAGGTGACGAGGGAGCGCATACGCTGCAGCATTGCGTCTGACTCCGCCAAGTCGCCATGAATCTTCAGCTCCCAGTTCTGCCGGCTGGACTCGACATCCTGGAAAGCCGGAAGGTTGATCCGGTCGACGTTGGTGACGTTCTTGACGTAGAAGTACGACTGCTGCCACAGTCGTACCGTGTCGTGGAGCAAGAACCTTGGGTAGCCGGACTGAGCGCGGGAGTAAATGGAGGTGCCACCGCAGACAACTAGCGGCCCCTTCATGTACTGCACCTGCGGCCAGACTCGGAAGAGCCGGCAGAAGAGCCCGAGATCCGGCTGGATCCCGAGGTAGCTCTCGCAGAAGGCCATGAAGTGCGCCAATGTTCTGATCACGTTGGCGCCGAGATGGTGGAGACGGAGATCGAAGAACGCCAGGAAGGTGAGGAAGAAGGGATGCACCGGCAACGCGAACCCGCACGCCAGATGCGAGAGGAAGATGACGCGCTCCCCCTCCGCCGGGTGCAGCGACACGTCTCCCTCCGACACCAACCGCACCGCCACTTCCTCCTCTGGTGGAAGGACGCGGGTTGCACGGTACTTCTGGATGTGGTCCTCCGTGATGGAGGAGCCACACCAGCCTCCGTGTTCGGCTGCCATCACCGGCTGACAAGGAGGCGTGGCGGTGGAGGTAGCGGCTACAGCGGGCAAAGCAGCAAGCAAGGCGCAGAGGGCTGGAGCATGCAAGGGAAGAGGAAAACTGGAGCGGGGGAGCGAAGGAAGGGAACTGCTCCCCACGCGGCGTCCCTTTAAAGGACCGGAAGCGCAACCGTCCACGGCGCCACGTGGCGCGCATCCAGGCGACCCTCACCCCAACCGCCGCCCAGATCCCGTCCCGACGTGGGATGCGCAGAAGACCCGGGAGCAAGAACCAAAGCATCGGGGAGCAGTTTCCCGAGGCGACGAGCGGCGGGACGTTATGCTGCCCGCCGTAGTGCAATGATGGAGCATGCGTGCGTGGCCGGCATCAACACTGACATCATGGGTAGCGCAACTGCCAGGCGTAGCCGGACGCAAATTCAAAATCAGGAGGGAGAACGCGCACATTTCGCCTAAGGGCGGAATCCACACGCGCTCGGGGGCTAGTGTCAGGGGGATGATCCCCAGATACCCCAACCGGACAAGAAACTGTACAGTCAGATCGCGTCCGGCTGACCAGATGCAGTCGGACAAGGCAGGCCAGGTCGGCTACCTCATGGTAGCCGGATCAACAAGAAGAAACCGGCTACGGCGACGTAGCCGGAACCAATCAAGGAGACGGCGACGGCATCGATGCGATGCACGGTACGATGACAAGACCGCCACTACACGCCATACCAAGGCTTTATGGGGATGACACGGAACAAAGGGCTCAAAGGTCTTTACATGCTCGCACGGAGTCCACTGTGCCTACGACAGCCATACCGCTCGTACTCTGATGCAACATACCAGACCGGATATCAGATGGCCAATGGCCGGGACCACTGGAGTCCCACCACGGATGGCTGTTGAGACCGTTGCCTCCCTGCCTATATAAGGAGAGGCAAGGCCGCAGTAGAAAGGGTTGGTATCATTTGCATTTAAGGTAGTAGCTAGAGAATATAGCTCGAGGAGCACTTGTAGTTCGTATATCCCACATAGTCAGATCCGGCAGGAGTAGGAGCTTTACCTCATCATGAGGGCTCCGAACCTGGGTACTTCTTGCGTCCAGCTACGCTTGCTTGTATCAAATCCCTCATGCGGACGCCGTCGATAGCTTCCCTGCTAGTCCCCACACCACTATCTAACCTCCTTAGGTACTGCCGTTCCCAATACAACGACAAGGGTTGTATCCTTGATCATCCTCATGCTCCTGCTCATCCTCATCTTGCTGCTCTCCTTCTTAATCTTCCTCTTGATCAGGCTAGAGTTCAGCCATGATCTCCATCACTTAGTCCTTGGTGAGGATCCAAGTGTCCTTATCCACAATCGAGAAGGCTTCGGGACAGGGCAACCGAACCTGCTCACCCTGTGCATCACCAAGATAACTAAACTAATATGCTCGGAGCCTCCGGTTAGCTTGGTAAACACCAAGGAAGCCACAAGCAGTCAAATACTTTACGTCCATAAGTTTGGAGCCGTCAACAGATTGCATAATAGGTAATGTAATATTTAATGCATGGGCAAGGTGGGTTCCCAATCTACCAATGCGAATATCACCTTTTGCCTTGTTGCTTTGGTGGTGAAAGTGCTGGATGAGTAGAGTTGCAGGATTGGGGTTTTGCGGTGCAGTGGGAAAGAGAGCCTTCGTCATCATTGCCATGTCCGCACTAGCCATGGAACCGGTATCACCTCTTCCAAATAGTGTGTGGCGAGGAACAAGGCATAGTAGCGATTTGTTGGGTTCTGAATGGTGGCCATCTTCTTCTGATAGAATTCGGTGCCACCATTAACATAAATAGCCTCCCAAGTTTCTCCACTTGTGACGCTATAGAGGTTAGTAACAGTTGACTCCCCAATGTGAGGGAAGCCGAAAGCATCACAAAATTGTTCAAAAGTTATTTCATAAGGCTACTGGTTCATGGTGAAGCTTATCGTGCATGCATTAAACTTTCTCCCTATGGTCGTCGTAGAAGGAGGCAAGAAACTCATGGGTAAGCTCAGTGTAGGTGTCATGGCTTCCAAAGCCGAGTATTGTCAGCCCGGCCTTGTTACACATGAGGTTGAAGTCCGCCTTCAACCCCGCCGTGGTGAGAAAGCTATGGTCGGCCCAACGTGTGGGAAGCATCCTCCTTGATGAAACTATGGCCAACTTGGGGTTGTGCTCGGCTTGGGACCCCGAGCTCTCGCCACGTTGGCGCTTCCTCTTACGAAAAATGTTACCAATTTTGTTCATCTTGATGCACTAAAAAAATCACCATAAAACCTTAGGAATATAGTTTCTACATGATATACGAATGATCCTACGTATAAAAATTCAATCCTAACATGAGAAATCAATAGGTAAAGTTAAACAAGCTTGAGTTCATCCACTAGATCAATGTGAGAGTTTCAACCATGAAAATCTGAAAATAAAGCATTGATAGGGAGAGAAACATACCGATATGTTGATTCCCCCACTCAAACGAACGAAATCCACAAAGAATCAAGAGTTCTAGGGTGGTTTTGAGAGGTTTGGAGAGTGAATATGAGAGAAATAATGAGGAAGGAGAAGAAACCTAGCCGCCCCGGTTCGATTTTGTGGTCGCGCCGAACTATACGAGCGGGATATGTAGTTCCGCCCGTATAGTTGCGGCGGCGCCACCAACTAGGGTTTCTTTATGCAGAACACAGCTATACGGACCCAACTATACGGCCGGATCATAATGATCCCGCCGTATAGTTGGTCGTTAAACTGTCTGTACCCTCGAGATAAATTCTCAAAAACAGGCATCAATATTTATACGATCGGAACTATACGGCTGGAATTTTTATTCCCGCCATATAGTTGGTCGTTAAACATTCAGTACCTTTGAGAAGAAATTGTACAAAGGCATCAATATCTATACGACCGGAGCTATACGGCCGGAATATTTATTCCCACCGTATAGTTACTCGTTAAATTCTCTATTCCTTCGAAAGAAAACTTATCAATGGCAAAGATATCTATACGGCCAAACTATATGGCTAGAATTTTTATTCCCGCCGTATAGTTGGTAGTTAAACCATCAGTAGTCATCAAAAAATTTCTATTTCTTCGAGAATACCTTCTTATCCCGAAACTTAATGAAATACCTTATTTTTGATAGAAAAAATTGACAGTAGAAACTGTCGATCAACATCCACATGTAAAGAGCAGAATTTTAACCTTTGTAGATAAAACTCAACCTTTTTTATACTTATTCTACATTCGTTCAATCGATGTTTCTACTAGTTTTTGACAGCTGCATCTTCACGGGCGCGCTTCTGCAAGAATGTCTATGAAAAAGTTGGAGGAATGTGATGAACTTTTTATTCTTTAGTTTATTTTGTTGATGTGATGGGTTGACTCCCATTAAGCATTTTATTAAGAATTGTTGAATAACTCAACCTCTTCTCTGTTCTCGAATTCTTACCTTGGGTTGCCCCTTATCAAAGGCACTTACCACATGAACTCGTTTTGCCGGTGGAATATATCTTTCTCCTGCTTCTAACTTCTTTGGAAAATACCGGATGATTTCAGCATCATAAACATTCAAGATTATTTTCCCCTCAGCACAATCAACTGATGCTCCTGCAGTAATGATGTCTACGCACTTCTAATCTTGTAGACAGTTGTTGGGCCTCCAAGTGCAGAGGTTTGTAGAACAGCAGCAAGTTTTCCCTTAAGTGGATCACCCAAGGTTTATCGAACTCAGGGAGGAAGTGGTCAAAGATATCCCCTCTCAAGCAACCCTGCAATCAAGATACAAGAAGTCTCTTGTGTCCCCAACACACCCAATACACTTGTCAGGTGTATAGGTGCACTAGTTCGGTGAAGAGATAGTAAAATACAAGTGGTATGGATAATTATAAGTGGTAACGGTGCTAGAAAATAGCTTGCTGGCGTGTAGTTGACGTGGGAAAAGACTAAAGGCAAACAGAAATAAAGATGGAAGCAGGCAAACATGTAACAGATCTAATTGCAAACGGTGTATCAATGCTTGGAAACAAGGCCTAGGGATCATACTTTCACTAGTGAACACTCTCATATAAATATATTCTCTTTATGATACTACTCTTAACTACTCTCTGGTTGAACACTCTAATCCATGGTAGGGCTATAACAGCACTCCTCAAAGTTCGATTTCGCCATCTAGATAACCCCACACTGTCACCTTGAGCACTAGATGGTTCAAACAAACACCAAAATTTCATAGAGACATCCAACTCTAAATATAACTCATAACAAGTATTTGTAATCTCTAGCCTAAGTGCCACCATGGTGTGCACGCTGTCACTTTCACACACATGGGGAGAGCAGAGATCTATTAAAGCACTTGAGTAGCAAGGTAGATCTATAGATTACAAGCTCATGATCTCAATAAGATCATGCATAGAGAGAGAGATGAACACATAGCTACCGGTAGAACCCTTAGCCTCAAGAGAGAACTACTCCCTCATCATCATGGGAATCAGCAACGTTGATGGAGATGGTGGTGGAGATCGATGGACATGGCTCCAGGGGCACTTCCCCGTCCTAGCAGGGTGTCGGAACAGAGACTTTCTGTCCCCCGAATCTCCCCTTCGGTGGCGATGGCACTGCAAAACTTTTCGTGGCTGGAGGCTTGATGATTTAGGGTTTTTGCATCGGGAGGCATCTTATAGGCGAAGAGGCAAGGTCGGTGGGCGGCCAGGGGGCCCACACCACCTGGTGGCGTGGCTAGGGCTGACCTTCGCCACCACATGGTGTGGCCCCCTTGTGGCCCCTCTCCGTCTCGTCTTCTGGCTCCGTGAGTCTTCCGGTAAAATATCGACTTTGGCTTTTGTCCGGTCCAATTGTGAGAATATTCATTTTCTGACTTTTTGGAACCAAAAACAGCAAAAAACAGGCAACTAGCACAGTGGCTCTTGTTAATAGGTTAGTCCAAGAAATCATATGAAAAGTACTCCAAAGTGTGGACAAAACATAAGAAAGTAGATATAAACCAAGCATGGAACATCAAAAATTATAGATACGTTAGCAATGTATCAACATCCCCAAGCTTAACTCCTGCTCGTCCTCGAGTAGGTAAGTGAGAAAATGAAAGAATAATTTTTGAGGTGACATGCACCATCATAAACTTGATCAAAGTATTTGTAAAACATTGATAGCTGGGATCATAGTACTTCAACATAGCATGAAAGATAAAGTTCTAACAATAAGACATAGCAACTATGTTGTAACATGAAAAGGCACAAACAAAAGATTCATGAATAACAATGCTTTGCAAGATGTTTGTTTGTTTCACATAAAGAAAACATAGCATAGTAGCATTTAGCTTTTCCCTCATAGAGTAGCAAACATAAATGCATAGGACACCTTCAAAGTTCATAAGAGTGACTAGATACAAATAGTTTAAAACAAGCAATATCAAAGCTATGCATCAATCAACAAGTCTTGGGACAATGCACATAGAACTAAGAATGGCCATTATGCTCTCAAAGTAGGTGCATAAAGATAGAAGGTGGAGACTCAACATAAAAGTAGAAGAAAGGCCTTCATAGAAGGAAGTAGGGATTCAAGTCTCATAAAGAGCTTCCAAAAATTATGGTACTTAATAGCTTTTAGCTCTCATTGCCCCTATCATAAGCATCTTGAAGTGATTAAGGTTAAAGTGAACAAACTACCGTGTATATGCTTGACGAAGTATAAGTTGGAAATCTCATGTCCCTTGAATACGAGGGTCGCTCCTCATGCTACTCAAGTTTAGTTACCGGTAAGTTCTTGTCATCGTAAGTACATGTGTATCATAGAGAACCGCCAACAGGGTACCCCTTGCCCGATGATACAGAAGAATCCCCATATCAAAATGACAAGGCAAGGCATAACGAGCATCTCAGCAATCTTCTTATTTACCATGGGAATATGGTGCTTTTTTCTCTCTTTCCTCTTTTCTCATATCTCTTTTTTCTTTTTTCTCTTTTTTCTCAATATCTGACTCTTTTTTTATAAGAAGAATGCTTTATAGACAGCTCATTATGGTTACGCTGGAGGTTTCCACCATGACAACATGGATTAGACCAGCGGCACATGTGTTTCTCTAACACACATACATAACTCCATGTACTTACAAGCTCCCCTTTCATTTCACACTAACCACATCCATAGACAAAAGAGCATGATATCAACTAGGTACAATGCACAAGTGCAATGTTGGAAGCGTTCCCCATAACAGCATGATTCTACTAATCCCCAACAAATAAGTGCAAGCATATACAACATAGATGACACAATGGTTCAAGTTTATTAAGGGCATGAAAATTAAAGTGTGCCATCAAGTTCGTGAGAGATTTATTCACTAGTTTTCTCATAACAAGTTTAATTCGGAAGGTAGATAAAAACATGAATATACTTGGAATAGCATATGCTAGTAGGTAGGTATGGTGGACTCTTTGGAATAACTTGGTTTTATTTGGAGTTGGATGCATGAGTGGAACTCACACTTGGTTATGGAGGCTAGCAAAAGACTGGGAGCGACCAACTAAGAGAGCAATAATGGCCATAATCATGCAAAGCGACAAGACATCATTGATCAAAGCATAAAGTGATACTACAAGTTGAAAACTAAAGGATCATAAAGGCTATGGTGACTTGGGATAGTCATACATGGTGTTAGCATGTGCCAAGTCAACCCAAATAAAGCATCAAAGGAGAATACCACAATACTATGCTTTAATATGCTAAAACAACGCATGATCCTTCCAAGCCACATTAAGCAATCTCAATTGTTTACAACAAGTCATGCTACAGCAAAGAATACTAAGCATAAAGCCAAAACAATATCAAGCATGGCATGACAAATCATAGGCCATAGTCATAACAAGCTCCCTTTACTACTTAAGCATGAACTTTCCTACTCTTTTCCAATCCAAACCAAACTATTTGAAACAACTCACAAAGATAATAATAAATAAAGATCAGTGATCTTGTCTCACAAATCCACAAAGAAGAACTAAAAAGTTCTAAGCTGAAAGCACAAGAAAACTAAGGCTAAATACAGTGCTAGCAAAAGAGAACACTCACAAAATAATAAGAATGAAAACTAGAGTGTTCTAGGCAATGAAAACAGAGCATGTCTCTCTACAAAAGAAGTGTGTTGGGATCCAACCAACTTATTTAAGCAAACCAAACAAAAGAAAACTAAAAACAAAAACGAAGACACTCCAAGAACAACACAACTGTGCATGAAACAATAAAAATGAAGTGTTTGGAAGAAACCTGAGATTTTTATTGATGAAGAAGGGGATGCCTTGGGCATCCCCAAGCTTTGACGCTTGTACTTCTTGAATATTTCTTGGGGTAACATGGGTGGCATCCCCAAGCTTGAGTTTTAGTCCATTCTTCATCTCATTAAATCATTCTCTCCATACACCTGAAATTTTTCCTTCATACAAAACGTCACACAATCTTTATTAGCAACATTAGTGTATTCAAGATAGTAAGTCTTTGGGTTCAGTTTTAAAACCAATAAAACTTCCGTTAAAACACAAGCTACTGTAGCACTTCCCTCAAAAAGCTGAATTCCCCAAAAGAACTCAAAAGGAACCAACAAGAAGCAAATGCAAATAATGGCAGAAATCTGTCAAAACAGACCAGCAGGTAAATATGAATTTTTTCGAAGATCTTTTGTTACTCAAATCGAAAATTCTTGAACTAACGAAAGTTAGATAACAACCTGGGGCAGAAGCACAAAAATGCATGCCTCAAAAGTACGTACAGCGATTTTACACGAATTTTTATGATGAAGTACAGAAATCTGTTTCGGGACAGCAACTTTCTCAATCATTACTTCTCTCTCATTAGAGCTTACTCTTGGCACAAAAAGCAAATAAAAAGGATAATAAGCGGTTATTACAGAGGTAATAACTTCCAAGACTCATCTAAAACTTTTGGGTTATCTCCCAATAAGTACTTTCTTTAACGCCTTTAAGGTAGGCATGATAGTTTGAGAAGATGCTCACATAGGAAATATGAATTGAAGTAAAAGAGAGCATCAGGAAGCAAATTCAAAGCACATTTAAGTCTAACTCACTTCCTATGCAAAATAATCCTGTAAAGAAATAAGTCATGAAAGCACAAATCAACAAGCGTAGGAAATCAAAACAAGTGCAACTTCAAAATTTTCAACATAAAGAGGGGAAACTTAATATTGTTGATATGCATAAACCCATGTTTCCCTCTCTCATAATAACTTTCAATAGCATCATGAATAAAAATAACAATATAACAATCACATGAAACATTCTTATAATGAGCCACATGCATAAAAGAATTAATACTTCCCACATAAACATAGTCATTCTTATTAATTGTAGTGGGAGAAAATGCAACAAAATAACAATCATTATTATTCTCATCACCATAATCATCAAATATAGGAAGCATATTGTAGTCATAATTAATTGCCTCATCAATAGTAGGTGTACTGAAAATATCATATTCATCATTGTAATCATCATATATTGGAGGTTTTGTATCATTATAAGCAATAGAATAGCTATCTTCCAAAGCTGGGGAACTGAAAAGATCATTTTCATAAAAACTAGCTTCCCCAAGCTTAGACTTTTCCATAGCATTAGCAATAATGGTGTCCAAAGAATTCATACTAACAACATTTCTATTAGCATGCAAATAAAGGTCCATAGGTTTTTTAATTTTCTCTTCAAACACGTCATGTCATAACTCAAGATAAAGACTATAAAGCTCTCTGATTTTTTTGTTGTTTTCCATTAAGCCTAACTAGTGAAAACAAGAAACAAAAAGAAAAAATTGCAGAATCTAAAGGAAATAACTTGGAGCACTCACACACACCAGCAACCGTACTAGAACATAGCTTAGTAGCTAGAGGATGTGAGTACCTTTTACCTTACCTCCCCGGCAATGGTGCCAGAAAATAGCTTGATGTCTACGCACTTCTATTCTTATAAATAGTTGTTGGGCCTCCAAGTGCAGAGGTTTGTAGAACAGCAGCAAGTTTTCCCTTAAGTGGATCACCCAAGGTTTATTGAACTCAGGGAGGAAGTGGTCAAAGGTATCCCCTCTCAAGCAACCCTGCAATCAAGATATAAGAAGTCTCTTGTGTCCCCAACACACCCAATACACTTGTCAGGTGTATAGGTGCACTAGTTCGGCGAAGAGATAGTAAAATACAAGTGGTATGGATAATTATAAGTGGTAACGATGCTAGAAAATAGCTTGCTGGCGTGTGGTTGACGTGGAAAAAGACTAAAGGCAAACTGAAATAAAGATGGAAGTAGGCAAACATGTAACAGATCTAATTGCAAATGGTGTATCAATGCTTAGAAACAAAGCCTAGGGATCATATTTTCACTAGTGAACACTCTCATATAAATATATTCTCTTTATGATACTACTCTTAACTACTCTCCGGTTGAACACTCTAATCCATGGTAGGGCTATAACAACACTCCTCAAAGTTCGATTTCCCCATCTAGATAACCCCACACTGTCACCTTGAGCACTAGATGGTTCAAACAAACACCACAATTTCATAGAGACATCCAACTCCAAATATAACTCATAACAAGTATTTGTAATCTCTAGCCTAAGTGCCACCATGGTGTGCACGCTGTCACTTTCACACACATGGGGAGAGCAAAGATCTATTAAAGCACTTGAGTAGCAAGGTAGATCTATAGATTACAAGCTCATGATCTCAATAAGATCGTGCATAGAGAGAGATGGACACATAGCTACTAGTAGAACTCTTAGCCTCGAGAGAGAACTACTCCGTCATCATCATGGGAATCAACAACGGTGATAGAGATGGTGGTGGAGATCGATGGAGATGGCTCCAGGGCTCACGTCCCCCACAGGGTGCCTAACAGAGGGCACTTTCTGTCCCCAAATCTCCCTTCGGGTGGCGCAACAGTAGAACTTTTCGTGGCTGGAGGCTGGACGATTTAGGGTTTTTGCATTGGGAGGCATCTTATAGGCGAAGAAGCAAGGTCGTTAGGGGGCCACACCACGGTGGCGTGGCTGTGGCGACCGCGCCACCACATGGTGTGGCCGCCTGTGGCCCCTCTCCGTCTGCTCCGGCTCCGTGAGTCTTCCGGTAAAATATCGACTTTGGCTTTTGTCCGGTCCAATTCCGAGAATATTCATTTTCTGACTTTCTGGAACCAAAAATAGCAGAAAACAAGCAACTGGCACTGTGGCTCTTGTTAATAGGTTAGCCCAAGAAATCATATGAAAAGTACTCCAAAGTGTGGACAAAACATAAGAAAGTAGATATAAACCAAGCATGGAACATCAAAAATTATAGATACGTTAGCAACGTATCAAGTACTAAGGAAAGGTCTTCCAAGTATTATAGATAATTTTTCATCTTCTGGCATCTCAAGAATAATAAAATTAGTGGGAATAACATGCTCATATATTCTAAGTAGGACATCCTCAATCATACCAATGGGTTATTTAGTGGACTTGTCAGCCATCTGTAAAGTGATGGAAGTAGGAGAATACTCCCTAATCCTAACCTTTTATAGAGGGAGTATGGCATTACACTAACTCTTGCACCTAAATCACACAAGGCATTGTGAATATCAGTTTTGCCTATTGAGCATGAAATAGTTGGTATTCTGGGATCTCCTCATTTAGACAATAGCTTCCCATTAGCAGGATAACTAGTGACCATGGCAACGGTTTCAGTTATTTCTTTCTTTCTACTAAGAATATCACGGAGGAATTTAGAATAGGTGGGAACTTTGATTGCATCCGCAAATGGAATTACTAGACGAAGGTCACCAAGTGCTTTCGTAAAAGAATCATAGATTACCTGATCTGGTGCTTTCTTTTTTCGATCTGGATAAGGAAGATTTTTCTCACCTTTCTTATTCTTGTCTTTTACCTTTTGTGGGGGGTCAGGCTCTTTTGTTGCTTTCTTTTGTTGTTGCTTATTGCTTTTCTTCTTTTCTACTACAACAACTTCATCTTCATTGCTTATTTCTTTTTTCTCTTGGATCAACCGTCTCTGCATCAGAGTCATAATGGTCATCATGTGCATCATCTTGGCCCTCCTTGGTTTGATCTTGTGTTTCTTAAGCAGTTTCATCTTAAGGATCCACCAGTGTATCATCTTCTTGGCTTGCTTCGAGCAAGGCTTTTTCCTTTTGCTCTTTTTAGCTTCATATTCTAGTGGTCCTAATGGTCCTGTAACAACTGCACCTCTTCTTGTAACAACATTAGTAGAAACAGGAATATCTATATCATCTCAAAGAAAAATTTGATAACCAAATGTTATTCGTTCACATTGGGTTTCAATCATACTAAGATACTTGTGAAATAATTTTATTTCTTGGCCGATCTCATCATAATTTTCCATGAGTTCCGCCAAAATCTTTTTATGTTTTGGAAAGTGCTTATGCAAGTTATTATGATATTTTTCTTGTTGATGTTTTAATTCTTGAAAAACTTTCCTAGTTTCATCTTCTTCAGTTAAAACTTGTAACAAGTCTATTTTGTTTTCCTTAACAAGTTCAGAAGGTATACCTTTTACTTTCATTGTTTTGCATACTTCAGGCATAAGATCAGGAGTGTCAAAATCAGGATTATATAAAGAATCATTCTTAGCCCTAGTAGACATCAATTCTAAACATTCTTTAATAGTTAAAGTATTTACCGATCCTCCTGCTGAGAAGTCAAGAACTCTCTACATTGAGTATTAAGACCGTGGTAAAATAAATGGCAAATAGTTGATTCAGAATAGCCATGATTAGGAATACTATTGATCATTGCAAAAAATCTATCCTAGGCTTGTGGGTAGTTTTCTCCCACATTCTGACTAAAGTTGCCTATATTCTTTCTTAGTTCAGTTACCTTTTTAAAAGGATTGAACCTATTTATGAATTTGACAATGCAATTTTCTCAACATTTAATGTAGTGGCGAGGGAGAGAATATAACCAGTCTAGAGCCTTACTTTTAAGAGACCAATGAAATAATTTTAGACGAGAGAAGTCTCTTGGCAAACCTTTTGGTCCAAGCGATGTTACCACATCGTCAAACTCTCTAAGATGTGTTCCTGAGTCTTCATCTTCCCTTCCACTGAAAGCTTTTTCCTGCAAAATTTTAATAATTCCACCATCAAATTGATATTCTCTAACTCCGGGATTAGGGAATTCTATTGGTTTTTAAGAAATCCAGAACTTGGAGCACTGTATTCTCTAAGAGTTTTCTCAGGTTTCTTGGGAGTTGTCCTGTAAATAGACATGATTTCCATTTTATCACTCACGTTTTCAACTTCAACTTTATTCGATCTTAAAAGTTTTTCAATAATTTCCTCACGTCTCTGAGGAGGCACGCGATCAATATAATCTGGTAAATAGGTCCTACCAGAGCGTGTAGACCCTTTGTCTCCTAGGGGAACATTTTGTAGTAGTAACACCTAAAATGTCAAGAGACAAACACTTAGTGCTTAGCTCCCCGGCAACGGCGCCAGAAAATAGCTTGATGTCTGCAAGTGCACAGATTGTTTGTACCTAGTTTCGAAGTATAGATATCGATCCCACAGGGAGCCCAAAGGTACGTGTTTATGGCGAAGTCTCTATCACACCCAAAGTTGTCACAGGTATTCGAGTAAGTTGACTGCAAGTGTAAAAATGAGAATGGAATTTGGATTAAATTGGTTGTATTAAATAAAACTAAAATGTAAACTTCAGAAATAAGAAGCATAAAAGTAAAGAATGATTCGGTTGTTTGTTGTTTCCTACAGATGGCAAAAGAGGCGCGGGGAGATCCAGTTCATGGTGATAGTGATTGTGCTAGATGGACGAATAATGAGTGTAACAATTATAATCTTATAAGTATATGTGTAGGAGAGCAACCCATAATTAGTCGGAACTCCTCTTGGTAGATTTCATCCCAACTTCAATAATCATACTAGTCCGTTACCAAAACCATGGTCAGACACTAGACGATTAAGACCCTTCAGGTCGCTTAGTGCTTAAGCTCCTTGGATCGGACTAATGCAATAAGCACAGTGGTTCCTCGTTATCCTCGAGTCTGTGTTTTCCATTGATATCCCTGTGTCACTCGGGGGGTCATCGGTCTGCTAGCGAACAAGATCCTATCTATGTAGAACAAAGCATCATGTTGTTTGGGCCCTTAATTGGACAACAAGCATTAGGCATCCCACAGATAGTCAATCACACATAATATAGTAATTAGAATAAATCACAAACTAATGGAAAATATATAGAGGCACATCACATCTCACCAATCCCTTACATCTCCCACGCCCAAGGAACTTACTCACACATGAGAGAAGAAAGCATCATCAATATAATTAAATAAAGGGAGTTCTTCTTGATATTACCATTGAGATCCACAATAAGAATAGAAAAGTAATCCAACACAATTTAAGATGGGAAGAACAATCTCAAACCCTAGTCTTGCAAGGTGAAGATCTCTCTCTCGCTCTCAAGTACAAGTAATGTCTATGGGGGTGTATTGGCTAGGAGGTCGAAGATCGTGGAGCGAGATGAAGAACGTCTTCCCCTTCTTCTCTAGATCTCTTCTTTCTCCCTTCTAGATGGGATGACGACTGATGTGTTGTGTTTTCTTCCTTGGCCTCTTCACGGAAGTTGTCCCTTTTGACAAGACGAAGGCGGCGGCAGCTATACGGCGGGACTATATGGCCGGAAAAATTGTTCCCGCCATATAGTTGCTCGTTAAAGCCTCTGTACGCTTCCCTCGATTTCTTCCAAAGAGAGACTTGCTTGTTTTCGCCTGAATATTGTGTTTCTCTAGTTAAAACCCTCAGTTGACGTTCAGAACCTGAAACATCAAACACGCATTAAAAACAAAGTTTTCTTCGCAACCGAAGTATTAGCGTTAGGTAAAGCTAGAAAATGATCAAATCCGAGAGAAAACCATCAATAAAAACCATCAAAATGTGTTGAATCTCACAGCTATCAGATGTCTCTGACTGACTTACCACTATCATTTTGGGGTTATGCACTAGAAACCGCTACATTCACTTTAAATTGGGCACCATCTAAATCCGTTGAAACGACACCGTATGAATTGTGGTTTGGAAACAAACCTAAGATGTCCTTTCTTAAAGTTTGGATATGCGATGTTTATGTGAAGAAACTTTAGCCTAATAAACTCAAACCCAAAGCGGAAAAATATGTATTCATAGGATACCCTAAAGAAACAATTGGGTATTCCTTCTATCATAGATCCGAGGGTAAGGTTTTCGTTGCCAAGAATGGATCCTTTCTAGAGAAAGAGTTTCTCGCGAAAGGTGTGAGTAGTCGAAAGGTAGAACTGGAAGAGGTTATCAAACCTTCTCTTCATGAAATGGCGAGTGGCGCAGCACCGGAAGTTGTTCCAGAGTTGACTTCGCCGAATGAAGAAGAAACTAATGATAATGATCATGAAACTCCGAAAGAGGACACTACCAGACCTCGTAAGTCAAGTAGGACACATGCAACTCCTGAATTGTACGGAAATCCTGTCGTGAATTTCATGGTAGATGGAACTGATGACCCTGCGACGTATGAAGAAGCGATGATGAGCCCGGATTCCAACAAATGGATAGAAGACATGAAATACGAGATGGAACCCATGTACGAAAACCAAGTTTGGACGTTGGTGGACTTACGTCATGACCGAAAGGCCGTTGAGAATAAATGGATTTTCAAAAGAAAAACTGATGTTGATGGTAATGTGAACTTTTCGCAAAGGGGTTTCGACAAATTCAAAGAGTTGACTACGATGAGACATTCTCTCCCGTAGTGATGCTAAAGTTGGTTAGGATTATGTTAGCATTTGATGCATATTTCGATTATGAAATATGGCAGATGGATGTCAAAACTGCGTTCCTTAATGGTAATATTGAAGAAGAGTTGTATATGATACAACCTAAGGGTTTTGTCGATCCTAAGGTATGCAAGCTTCAGCGATCCATCTATGGACTGAAGCAAGCATCCCGAAGTTGGAATATCCGCTTTAATGAGGTGATCAAAGAGTTTGGATTTGTCCAAACTTATGGAGAGGCTTGTATTTACAAGAAAGTGAGTGAGAGCAATGTGGCATTTCTGATATTATATGTGGATGACATATTATTGACTGGAAATGACATAGATCTTTTAAACAGTGTTAAAAGTTATCTAAATAGCAAATTTTTGATGAAGGACCTTGGTGAAGCATCATATATATTAGGCATTAAGATCTATAGAGATGGGTCAAGATGCCTAATTGGTATATCGCAAAGTACATACCTTGATAAGATATTAAAGAAGTTTAATATGTACGGAAGTAATAAGGGGTTCTTACCTATGTTGCAAGGCAAGACATTGAGTAAGACTCAAAGTCCGGCTACGGCAAAAGAAAGATAGATAATGGATAAGATCCCCTATGCTTCAGCCATAGGCTCTATAATGTATTCCATGATATGTACAAGACCAGATGTGGCACATGTTATTAGTTTGACTAGTAGGTACCAATCTGATCCAGGTTCGGAACACTAGATAGTGGTCAAGAATATCCTTAAGTACTTAAGAAGAACTAAGGAAATGTTTCTTGTATACGGAGGTGAAGAAGAGCTGGTCGCTAAGTGTTATGTTGATGCTAGCTTTGACACCGATCTGGATGAATCTAAATCTCAATCCGGATACGTATTTATCTTAAACGGAGCAACATTTAGTTGGAGGAGTGCCAAACAATCTGTGGTGGCTGGATCAACAACGAAGGCAGGATATGTTGCTGCTTCAGAAGCGGCACCGGAAGCAGTTTGGATGAAGGAGTTCATAACTAAACTAAGTGTGGTCCCTAGTGCGTTGGACCCAATGGTGATCTATTGTGACAACAATGGAGCCATAGCCAACGCCAAGGAACCAAGGTCTCGCAAGAATTCCAAGTATATTAAGCGTCGGTTTCACTCCATCCACGAGCATGTCAAGGATGGAGATATAAAGATTTGTAAAGTTCACACGGACCTTTATGTAGCAGATCCGTTGACTAAAGTTCTCCCTAGGGAGAAACATGATCAACACCAAAACTCCATGGGTGTTAGATTTATCACTGTGTAAACTAGATTTTTGTCTCTAGTGCAAGTGGGAGGCTGGAGGGAATATGCCCTGAGAGGCAATAATAAAGTTGTTATTATCGTATTCCAAGTATATGATAGATGTTTATTTTGCATGCTATAATTGTATTGATTGGAAACATCAATACATGTGTGTTTAATAAAAAATAAAGGGTTCCTAGTTATGCCTCTCTTATAAACTAGCTCGTTGATTAACAAGATGATCAAGGTTTCCTGATCATGGACATTGGATGTGTTAATAATGAGGTCACAACATTGGTGCATGATGTGATGAACATTCATCTGAAGTACATCATTACGATTAAAGTCATTGTGTTTATATTGCTATAACATCATACAAAGTAATCATAGTCCTTAGACCATGAGATCATGTTAATTGCTAACACTGGAAGAGTAACTTGATAACATCAAACGTCACATCGTAAAAGGGTGACTATAAAGGTGGGTTGAGATACTCCGAAGGTGTTATGTTGAGGATCATGGATCAAGAGTGGGATTTGTCCATCCCAATGACAGATAGATATACTCTGGGCCCTCTTAGTGATATCATATTGAGATAGCTTGCAAGCAAGTGATGTGATCACTAGAATGTTATATCATGGGAATGAGAAAAGAGTGCATGTCGGTAACAAGATCAAACTAGGTATTGAGATACCGATGATCGAATCTCGAATATGTAATATATCACGAGATAGAGGGATTTAGTTATTAGCGTTAAAGGTTCTCATGATCACAGAAGTCATCGTTGAATGTGTGGGAGTCAGTATGGATCTCCAAGTCCCGCTACTGACTATTGATCGGAGAAGGGTCTTGATCATGTCTGCATTATTCGCGAACCGTAGGGTGACACTTTTAAGTGATACCTACACCATTTGGAGAAAATGTGTTCCAGCGAAAATATTTACAAAGCGCTAGAATTATTTCAATAGACACCAAAATTGTTTTGGGTGAAATTACTGAAATTGGATATGCATGTGATATTGAAATATTACAGGGGGTTTTATGGAATGTTTGTTAAGTAAAGTAATTAACAAAATTCAGAATAAAATAAATAAAAGAGTTTTATTAAATGAGAGTTGCATTAAATTTGGTGGAAATTTAATGCATGTGAGTGGAATTTTGAGTGAAGGCATGTTTATGTGAGTGGAGCTTCCACCCACATGAATGAGAGGAGGTGGAGGGGCACCTCCATGGCCGCCGGCCATGGGAGGGGGCTTCCCCCTCCCCTATACAAGGCCTCCCTCTCCTCCCTCACAAAGCACATGTGCTCATGAAGGATCTCTCTCCCCCTCTAGAATTATTTCCCCATGGTCTCGGATTAGCGAGATACATGTTTCCGGTGGCTTTTCGTCTAGAAGGAGTTGTTGCTTCCGCTGCATTGCTGGAGTGAGGAGTCGGAGGTTGTTCGGTGGACCGGACATGTGTGTGAGCACGGATGCGCTGCTGATTTGCGGCGCTAGGACTTTCTCTCGATCTTGAGATCGGCAAGCGATCGACTATATCATCCACGTGTCAAATCTCGTTACACTTTGACGGTCTTCAAGGGTATGATATCTATGGATGTATATCTACCCGTTGTTTGTATCTAGTAGATAGATCTTCGTTCTTAGTAGTTTCCATCCTAGGAGTTTTTTGTTTTCTATGCTGCGAACCCAACACAAACTATATCATGCCCAATGTAGTATTTATTAGATTCGAAAGCGATGCAGACATACGTCAATTCTGTGTAGGAACACTTAATTCAGAGTTTGACATGGCACATGAACATAAAGGAATCATATAAAACAAAAAATGTACAAGCAATGGTCATAGTTATGGATCATTGCACATCAACATCATAGATTTGTATTCGAATTTAGCAAAATCTATACATGAATTTTAAAAACTCCATTAGCAAAAACTAGACACAAAATACAAGGTGACCATGTATAGATGAAAGGAGGAAGTACATAACAATTAACATGGTGTAATAAGACACCAAATATGCATACTCACAAAAATATAGTGAAAATTCACGTAAACATTAGCAAGCAATCACACCATCTTATAATCTGAATACCCTAAATTTCCAATAATTATCTTGACCTGCAATGCAGAACAGAAAGACAATGCACTCTCGGTGCACTATCCTGTGCACTGCGATCGAATACAGTGCAACACAGGCCAAAAAGGCTCGTGCACTGCGACCAAATGTAGTGCAACACAGACCAAAAATTCAGTGCACTACCAATGCATCTTCCCATGCACTTCAACTCAAGGCAATCCAATATAGAACAGAAAGACAACACTCGGGCAGTGCACTACCAGTGTACCGCCTCGTGCACAACAACCCAAAGTGGTGAAAAAAATAGACAAGCAGTGCACGGGCAATGCACTGCTAATGCACCGTCCCGTGCACTATGACCCAGGGTAGTGAACGCATATCAGGAAGGCAATGCATGGATAGTGAACTGCTTGTGCAGTGTTCCATACACTACAGACCATAAGGAATTAAAACCTACGAAGACAGTGCAAAAATATAATTCGTCAGAACCTATCAGCATGGGAGCTAGATTTTAAGATCTCAACGTGACTATCATGTGAAAACGAATATTGATTTGGATGCTTGGTTTGAAAGATATTTTTTCTATACAAATCTAAAAAAAGAAAAACCAGTCAGCAAACACTCCCCAATCGACACGTGAAGAGCAGGAAAAGGGAGTGGGGATGCATAAAGCTTTAGGGCGCACCACCTTTCGAGCAGGGAAGCAACTCCAGATGTGCTTCTAGGGAGGGCGCTCTTTTCCTAGCAAAAGTGATTATCAAAGGAGCATGAGAAGAAAAAAAGTTCCAAAATTTATTTTGCACTAGAGGTCCAGAAAATGCAACTAAACACCTAACCATGTATTCAAACGATCTAATAAAATTATCCAAGAAAAGCCTTTAATTTTGGCCATAATTAGATCTACAAATGTAGACAAATGAAGCTATGGGTGGAGATATAAGTCCAAAGCAAAATTTGTAATAATTTTTAGGCATGTTTGAGGTGCCCAACTATAAGTCTATTTATCTTGTTGAATATTAGGGGAAATTAAGCAAGATGTGATGGTTTACACTTGAATCCATTTCTCAAAGGCTTCAGGTGATAGAGGAAGGCAGTTGCATCCTAGGAGGGGCTTAAGTCTAAAACCAGAATGTCTTCACTCTTCACATAAGATTATAGAGGGGTTTTTTTTGCATGAACTAATTATTCCATTATTTTTTCCTAAAGAGAACTCAAGTCCCCTAACTAGTTCTGCATGATGTTACCGCTAAAATTGAGGATAGCTTCAAGGGTATTGATACTCAAAAGTAGAGGGTGTTTGACGCACCTCCCCATAAAAAAGAGCGTCGAACCCAGCGAGCAGCAAAAATAAATTGGTCTATGAATTTGGTATAGAGATAACCCAAATTGCAGGAAATAGCGATTGACTAGTATTTGATTTGTAGATACTTTGAAATAAGTAATAGTAAGTAAAACATATGAATTCATGCAAATTAGACCAAATTTACACATACATTTCTAAAATTACTTGCAAATACAATAAGTACACAATAACTTAAAATATCGAAAATGGTAAAAATGTTATAAACAATTTGGAACTCATGCACAATAATTAGAATAATACAAAATAAACTAATATTTATCAGATCAATAAAACTCTTGCAAAAGTGGATCTAAATTCATGTTTGCTAGTAAAATGCTAAACAAGTTATGGACAAACTCAAAAAAAGTGGAAATGTAAATTCATGTTTGCTAATAAAATGTTAAAGGAAGGTGTGGACAAACTTTAAAGTGTCATTGATTACTTACAATGTTTAGATGAGTGCAAAATTTTACATATGTGTTGAAGTTTATGAAGCATCCTCAAAGATGTGTCATTCGGGAACAATGTATAGTCCAAATTTTGCATAATTTTTTGAGTTTTATGCCTAACCTTGGTGCTCTAATATAACTACATGCCTAGTTTTATTTTTTTGGACCACATTTACATATTATATTTTTTATTGAAAATGACTTGCAAATATGGTTTTGAAATTTTCTATTAAACATTTACCTTTTCATATATGTCTTGGATAATGTCTAAACTTGTACACAGGTAGTGACATATATTTTTGGTTAGAGTTTTGAACATTATGTGGGATATAACTATACTTCAACTTGTCATTAATTGCAATAAGCACATAAACTTTTCATCCAAACTATTGAAAATAGTAAAATAGTTCTATATTATATTGAATCTTCCACACAATAACATGTATGTAGGTAGAATAATACAGAAAACAACATGTTTTCTACCAAAAAATACAAATAATGGATAGTGTAGTTGTTTTGATAATTTCACACATACACTTCACTTTACAGGTAGGTTGGTTTTCTCTTCATAACATATTATTATGATGTGTCCAGCGTACAAGGCCAAAAACTAACCTTGTCTATTCCTAGGGGGGTGTCATGTGTTGAACTGCCAAGCATGAACAAAAAATAAGACTAGATTGTATATAAACCATGCTTGATTTTCAATCAAGTGTATATGTGTGCTTCCAGGAAGTTGATAGGAATATAGTTAATATGGGTTTACCTTTACATTTTCTTGCCTGAAATTTTTTTTGTGTCTTATGTTGGTTGATAAGATCGGATAATCTCTTTGTCAACAAAAAATTTAATACTAGACTATACCATGCTTATGTGTAGTGCTTAGTATAGTTAACAATTATTTACATATTTTTTTTAGCTATTTTATTTAATGAGATAATTGGTAAAACATATGCTATACATGCATAATCTAGTTTGTTTGTCCCAATTGTTCGTGTTTCGCAATGTGAAGTTGGTAAGATGCACTTTATTTTTCTTATAATGATCGAAACATGTATATTATTTTGGTGTGTAACTAAACTAATGGAGGCGACATACTCCATCCTATCCAAATTAATAGACTAATTCCATCTCTCAAAGTATATGCTTCAGCCATAAATGGATCTTGTTGGGGTTCCACGCCTGAAAACAATATTTTTTCCTACGCCAAGAACCCTAATGCGGGGTCTATCTATTAGTAATGCAGTAACGGGAGGGACTTTTCAAAAACTTACTGTTATGAAAATCTTTGTCACTCAGGAGAGTGTTGACGAGGTAGTCGTACCGACGCTGATCTCAGGGTCGTTCTGAACTCCGACGGCTTCGGCGGCTCTAACAACTCCTAGCTCCGCAAGTATAGCACCTCCGAGGGAGTCACACACACACGTCCGGTGCTTGACGATGACTCCTGCTCCTCCGATCCAGTAGAGATTGCGGAAGTAGATCTTCTGGATCCCGAACCCCGTAGCGTGACGGCGCTCGGCGGTGAAGAAGTTCCCATTCGCGTAGTCCAGACTTGGGACCACGGTCTCAGGAGAGAGGGAGGCGGCTGGAAGCTTTCCTCAAATATTTTCTGATCATTTAATTATCTCCATATGTCTCTTATTATATAATAGGGGGAAGGGGACCCCAAAATCCCTTGGCCTAGCCATGTGAGAATAAACAAAGGAGAGGAAAGGGGGAGGCTTGGCCGCCGGCCAAGGCCCTTATGGGCCCGCGCGGGTTCCCTAGGGCCTAGCCGGCCACCTTCACCCTCTCCTCCCTTTTGTTTTTTCCCTCATGGGCCCTTTCCCCTTAGGGAATTGGCACAATAGAGAATTTAACCATTTTAATTCATTTTATTTTATTAAATAAATATAAATAAATAATTAAATCAATATTTAATATCTATTCACATATTATTTTATTCCTGTGGCTATGGAACTCCTTCCATTCCACTCCGGACATCCTCCGGACCTTCTCGGAACCCTTCCGATTTCTCCCTCTCTTTTCTTCAATGATTTCAACGATACCAAAACAATCGCCGAGCTTCGTCAAACCCTTAAGCGTGCTACCCTACGGTTCGGGAACACTCCAGACATGGTCGAGACACCTCTCGGACCATGATCATCAGCGGGACCTGGATGCCCATAATGACCCCTCTGCATTCCCCGAAATCTTTGTCGTTGAACCATCAACGCTATGTCCTATTCATTTTGCCTCTGCAATACTTGCATTGTCAGTGATCTCATCAATGACATCACCATTTCGACAAGTGATATCCCCGTGACCTAGTCACACACTGCGCAGCTTATGGATATAACATCTCCGACTAGGCCCATAGTATCTTTCTGTCACGCAGATGGACAAATCCCGCTCTTGACACATACGCCTCTACATGCCCCCTTTGATTTATCTGAACACACCTTTATGGTCACCGAGTGACGTTTGATGTGAACAAGGCACTCTCAGGTGACAGTGATTAAATATAATCTCACGGTCCGAGGAACAAGATACCATATTTTCTAATTATCACAACTTGAACTTTGCGACATGATCGTGTTACGATGCTTAGATTGGGTATGCTCATCATCTCCTTCTCCCAATGAGGTGACTCCATTGTCAACTAGCATAAATGTCACATACTTGATCATTTGTTAACCAATGAACCAGTGACTAGAGATTCACTGGGAACTCCTGATTGTTTACATATCACACGTGTATTGACGTTTCCTTTTAATACAGTTATAGCACGATATAAAATATAATTATAAACATTGTGAAATATGATAATAATCCATATTATTATTTGTCTCTAGGGCATATTTCCAATAGATCCACCACAAAATGAATATCCTTGCAACCAGCAGTCATGAATGTTCCATTGTGATCCCTACCTATTGTCCCCATACCTCATTTACCTTTGTCAGCAACATCGACATTAATTTTTGTAGTACCCTCCGGTGGACAATACTAACTTTCCTTATTTCTCTCTCTTGGTTTCTTCTTTGATCTCTAGTAATTAGTAACAAGAACATCGATAGACATCACACTTCTATGCATGGGTTGGCGGTCTTCGTCATGAGTAAATTGTCTCCTTTCCCACCAGATATAGATAATTTCCACCAATCCAATTCCACCCAATGGTGACCAAGAGCCAAGGTTTAGAATCATATCTTCTAGTACTAGAGGACCCGATCTACCCTGCAGTACATCATAAATTATATTACCAACTCCAAGATTTGCTCACCCTTGTTTACCTGGGGCATGTGAACAAGGTGTGCAAAATATTGTCGCATTCGATATTACATACTGGGCATTGTCCAAATGTAGAAATATGTCTATTTGCTAGCACTCCCAAGCATGGTACCAGACCAGGTAGTGTTCTCCAACCAAAAACCTTAATCTTGGACGATATTTGCAACCCCCATAAACTCTTTCCATATCAGATTTCCTTGTGAGCCACCAATGTCCATCACACTAGGATTGTGTCTTCCGAATCTGCTACTCCCATTTAGCCTAATATGCCTATCAGATTGAAGACCTATTTCTGTATGATGCCAAGCTACGAAATCTTCCATTCCCTATGGAGCTATTCCCAAATATTTATTTGATTGCCATCACCAACTCTCCATATGAATCTACGATTAAAAGTTTGAATTCCATATACCAGTATTACCACACTCTGCCATGTAAACGAGCTACCACTCTTGAGTTTTGCATTCAGAAGGTTACCATCTATATGATATTTAGCATGCAACACTCTTGTGCATAAAGACTCCGGTTCCTCTATCAATCTCCAACATTGTTTTGATATTGCACTATTTAATGTGTGTAAATCACGAAAACCCATACCTCCTCTCTCCATTGGAATAAACATATTCCACCATGGTAGCCAATGCATCTTCCTATGGTCATCATCATCACCCCGCCATAATTGTGAGATAGCATCCATTGTTCCGCCCTTACAAATTTTATTTGGGATATTGAATACTGTCATCACAAATACTAGTATGGCTTGAGCAACCGCTTTAATAAGCATATCCTTCCCTCCCATGGATAACGTCTTCTCCTTCCAACGATTGATAAGTGTGTGCACCCTTTCAGTCAGATAGTTAAAATTATCAGACATGTCTGCACCCTTTCACTCGGATAGTTAAAATGATAGAATCATCCGCAAACAAAAGGTGATATATCATAGGAAAACGGTTCACATGAAAAAAGGTTTAATGATTTTCCCCCCTTTGGATCCCGACATGGGTGACGGCAATTCATGCGACGGAGGCTCTCCGTTGATAACGAGGGTTGTAACTCATGTCCATAGGGTCATTGTATACTAGTGAAGCCTCAAGTCCACCCGTGTAGTGGCGATCTCGGAGATCATATGTGCATAACACATGGAAACACGGTGTCATGTAGATGGACGTGAGGAACACTATTGCGTGTGTGATCAAAGTGTACCTCGTGGTTCTTGGAATCTGATCAAAGGTGTGCGTTACATGATGGTTGATGCATGCATGCAAGCAACACCTTGTGCATGCGTGAGGGTTTGGTGCTCGGAAAGACTACTAGAAAACAGGACCGCCGCATGGATATCGCCTGGTTGGATAGGCCTTTGCCGCCTGTAAAGTCCGAGGATCGAGTGTGTCGGTGGAAAGAGTTAACTCGATCGGACGCGGCCAGATCAGCTATTATTAGCCTGTTATTATACAGTTTGCGTTCGATTCTGGAATTGTTTCACGTGTGTCCTGGGATGGTTGCAGTAGCAAGAGGAGGAATAACACAACTGTATGTATCCACACATGACACATGCATATGCGTGCGAATAACGGGTATGAGACGGAAAATGATCGACTACATATATACGAGATGGCTTACGACGCAATCTTTCTGTGAAAAAACGTACGTGCTGCATGCGCGTACACGTGTGAAGTCGTGCATAGAAAGCTCGGGTGGTTGCCTTGTTTTTTTCACGTCGCCAGAGCGGATTTGCTTTATCTTTTCGAGCGGCAGTTCGCGCAGCTGCTTCTTGTTGCTATGCGACTGAAAAATGTCGAAATAGTTAGAACCTTTTTTTTGTTAAGAGATTATTAGTCTACAAAAGGTTCCATGATAAATATGCAGCATACTGCTAGCTTGACGATTAATAACAAAATAGAGATGTCACTTTGTACGCAATAGGAAAGTAGCATATATATGTACTGTACCATCTCTTTTGCGACACAAGGTAATAAACAAAAACTTGTCATCTTATTAATTAGGAATGCCAAAATTGTCCGATTCATTAAAAAATGTCGTCATGGAATATGAAAGCCCCACGGGGCACGACGAGGCGACATAGCTACCAACAAAGACTTCACACCATAACCGATAAGAAAATATCCATCGAGGTTGCCTACAAAAGTAGTCGTCATCACTCACCACCGTCGACACAATGACCCTGGCTTCAGGGTAATGCGACCACGAACAAAGCCGATCTTCCTTACACCTATAAGTCACCAAAATCTACCAATAATTTCCGTTACATATAATAGAAGAAAGCTAGGGCCTTCAGCTAAATTATTGTGACTTAGGTGTTGGTCAGGAAGAAAGTGGAGTCGTCCTCATACCTCAGTGTTGCCCATCATGACATAGTCGAAGTAGTCGTTTCCACAGCATGTAAGTAGTCAATGAATTGAGCATCCGTGTCGAGACTCTTCTCAATAACCTTATCATCCCTCAACATGTGTAGCATCCGAGGAAGGACAGGGTTCCGAAGGCATGCACTAGGTCGTCGGGATGAACAAGCCTTCGAGTAGCCAAGAAAATGGAACTTCAGAGAGACGGACATAGAGAGATCCATGTTTTTGGAGTTTTTCCTCCGCTCTAACTCCATATAGCCTTTCGGCAAGCTGTGCTTATTGTATAGTGTGTTTTTGTAGAAAAATCTCACGGCACGTCACCGGACAAAACTGGTCGCTCCCGTGGAGTGGTGTTGGTTTTATCTATTTATAGATGGTTTTCTTGTTTCCTAGTTTTACAAGTTTTACATTGTTCTTGCTTTTCTGTTTATTGTGTTCTCTATTAAGTACACATAATAACATGTGAAAATACACACTCACTCTGATATGATAAGTACACATGCACTAATTTTTGACGTGAAATACACATTGAACACAGGAGCCCTAACAGGAGGCACGCATGCACTAAACAATGGAGGTATATGTGCACCAACAGGTCAAGTACACACACAATAATACGTCGTAAAAGTACACAAGCAACACAAAGGGAAGTAATAATACGCCCTGATATGAGAAGTTTGGGCGCGTACTGCCGCGGGAAATACACGTACAGGACATGGTACATACCTCTGGTAGCAAAATGCAGAAAAGTCATAGCCTATGTGGCTATGTCGTCTCCGCAAAAATTAGGAGCTCTAGATCTCTCCCTCCCCTCGTGTCTACTCTTAATCGCCCAACTGACAGGCAAAGAGGGGTTACTCTTCTCTAATCTTTGTGTAATAATATTGTTCCAATGATTTAATCAAAATCGTGTGTACCTTATAGCTAAAGAGCGCTTTGATATTTTCTGACATAGGTCCATTAATTCTAGCAAAACAGAGGGGATTGCATAGGTGCAATTGAAAATCAGGAGTATGGGGAGTTTATAGGAGAGAAAATTAAAACCAAGCGCGGTTGATACAAACGAGTAGCAGAACATAAAAAAATTCTGTATACGCCCATTTCACTAGAGAAATAACGATCAATCGTTGGGATTGTTGTGTGCCTTCTAGACAGCTGGTCCATAATGGCCAAATGTGGGCCATCAGAGTCCAGGCCAATTCCCTATAATAGACCACGTATAACTGGGGCAAGCGGCCCATGGAATCAATGGCCTGTTAAAAAAAAGTTAAGTGAATTGCACAAAAGCCCAACTTGAAGAGGACCTTTAACAGTTTATTATCACATCCTTTGAGCATTGTTTTTACTCAAAACCACAACTTGTGGTCTTAGAGCATCTCCACTCGGCCGCCTAAGGACGCTCTCAAAGGCCCAAATTTGACTTTGGATGGCAAAATTTCACCAGCCACGCCTCCAGGAGTCTGAAATTTGCCGGATTGGACCCAAAATATGTCTGGCGAACTCAGTACGAACTTAGCGCCCCGGGGTTCGCCTGGGGGCGTCGGATGAAGAGGAAGTGGCGGGAAGCAGCCGACCTGCCAAGAGGGACCAAGATGTCAGCGAGAGAGGTCGTTCATCCTCATCGCCTCAACTCCCGCGCGAATCAATGGCACCGGCGGTCAGACTTTCCCCAGGAGTGGCAGGCCGACGCGTCCAATCGCCGTCCACACGGCGCAGTTACGGCGAGCCAACACATCGTCCTCTCCCGCCAGTTTTCCCCGCACGTGCTACACCCCTCTCGCGTTCCTGCTGCCGACAAATGCGCCCCTCACCTCGCTAACAGTTTCACTGCGAAAGTCTCTCACCCATCTCCCCAACTCCACAAGAACCGGTGAAACCTCGGCAGCAATGGTGGAGCGCTATCCCGGTGACGACGAACGGCTTCGCCCGCCGCTCGCTCGACGCGTGGGAGGGACGCCTCCTGTATGAGGCTAACCACCCGGCACCGTCAGACTTCCACGCGCCGCCAGGCTGGGCAATGAACGTCGACGGCGTGCCGACCCCCTCCTCCCTAGGGCATCGCCATGATAGGCAAGATCCAGGCGGTGCTCGCCAGGATGACCGAGACCGCGCGAACCCGTTCTACTTTCCCAACAACCATTTACATCTCTGATACATCTTCTGGAAGAGCCAGACTCAACAGCTAAGCATGGCTAAGTAGGACACATATAAAAGCTCTGGCTACGCTCACAAGCCAAACTTAGTTATGCTAGGAGCAGTGAATCAAGTAATATAGGCTTCAAAATGGAGTAACTTAATAGATAAGATACTCTATATATCGATAAAAGACCACCATAAAATCGTATGCATGCTTCCCCTCCCTCTTTAATGGGAGATGCAAAAAAGTGAAGTAAGGGTGCCCTATGGCTATGGGTATTTGATCTTGCTTCCTCCCCTTTTTTTCATGGAAAAAGGAAATATGAATTTATCCATTCATTTCATTAAACCCTAGTTCGGGACTGACGGGGCTGGAACCCGCAGCTTCCGCCTTGACAGGGTGGTGCTCTGACCAATTAAACTATAATCCCTGCAGGATGTATGGCATACATATTCTTAAGTAGAACCATTCAAATGCTACATACCTACATATTATATGCGGGTATGGCAAGAATTGAAATGTTTTGAAATCATATGATTGTATAATGGCGAGGCTTTGCTTTCATTTTCCCTTTGGTAACAAATAAATAGATCTTTGGAAACTTTGTACTTGACTTGATCATGGTTGGTAAAGTATTGATCCTTGATCTTCGATGATGTTGATCTCTGACTTCGATCTCAGACTCGGTTCTTGAATTCTACTGGGAAGAACCAAAATAACAGAAAGAAAGGGAAACAATCAACACATGGCATCGATGCAATGCTCAAGCAAGTATGATGAGATGACAATTTAAATAGTACTAAAATTAAACCCTAGTGCATGATTGAGAATTTAAACTGGTCTGATTGGTACAAACCCTAATACTGGAGAAACCCTAGAAGCACCCTTGAGGGGTCATTTTGTTCTTCTAATAAACTTGTTAATTTATGCAAGATTTTGATGCTAAAGTATCGATCTCATTTTTTTATAATTTTAATATATTATTTGTATTTTTATGATAAATATATTAAAATATATGAATTTTACAATATTTATTCAATTTCTAAAAATCGTAAAAACAATTAAAAAACTATTACTACGTCCGGCTGACATTAGCACAGCACAGGTATTTAAAACTGACATTAGCATAGGTATTTAAAACTTTTTACACCATGACTCGACCTGGCCATGGCCACTAACAAGTAGGGCCTAGGGGACAGGTCAGCGGACACATTGACAAACCTTGCCAGCGTCCACGTAGATAACACGTCAGCGCCATGCAGAGCCACGTCGGTGCCATGTGGATGCCACATCCGCTTGACGGGAAGGTTGTCAGGTGGTCGCAAGCGACAGCGAGGGAGAGCGCGCACGAGTGGGTGAAATAGCGCGTTCGAACCATGACTTCCATATGAACCTAAAGAGAGCGGCGCCGCTACCTAGAGGTCACCGGAGCACCTACTATGGCAAGTTATTGCGGTGACACACGGGGATTTGCGATACAGAGAAGATCTAGGAAGCAAACAAGAGAAAGAAGGGGTGCTGGAGCATCAATAGGTCAAAGGGATTCTAATGGAAGTGACGGCGAGGATGCTCGGGGTCGGACAGTGTAGGTATCATCCTTGATTTGCAGCAGTCGGAGTTGGGGAAGAGGGCATGATTTTCTCGACTAGGGATGCGCCGGCTTGCGCGAGTCGAAGAAAAAGGAAGAGAACACGATGGTTCTAGCGGTAGACTCGGCTAAGCTTAGGGTTGCCGGAGATAGCAGGGACGGCGGGGATCTTTGAAGCTAGGGTTAGGGTTTCCCACGACCGAGAGAGGGGAGGGAGAGGGGAAACTGAGCACGGCTAGGGCTTCTTCGTGATGGCAACAAGCTTTTGTAGACATCTAGGGGTGACGACGAGGATCGCGATGCTCGGTGATGGCTGCCGCACGGCCAGCAAGCTACTTCGGAGCCGGCGCGAAGTAGACGATGGTGATAAACTAGAAAAAATGGTACGGGCCGATGGGCCACAGATGGGTCGGCTGCGGGCTACAAGAAAGGTCGAGGAGATGAAGAAGTTGGCCGGACTGCGGCCTTTTCTCTCTCTACCTTCTTTTTTTCCCTGGAATCCTTTTATCCTTTTCTTTTATCCATTCCATTTAAAACCCATTTCAAAACTGATTTTGAAGATTTCAAAATACCATAGAATTTTTCAAATTATCTGAATCATTATAGGGGCCCTCTTAATCAATTTAGGCTCCACATTTTTTGTAATTTTAAAATATTAAAACCATCTAAAAGAGTTTACAAGAGAGGGCAAAGTTAGGGTTTAGGATTTTTGTACAGTGTTTGCTTGTTTGAAATTTTTTCTTAGCAAAATATACATGATACTCATGATTATGCACACAATAAACCCTAATTAGCACTTAATAGAACTAGGGGCATTACAGCTCTATCCCCCTTACGAGAATCTTGACCCGAGATTCCTAATAGACTAAAAGATGAGGAACATGGTTACTCTAAGGATAAGAGGGAACAAACCGAACAACACACCGAGTATCTCATGGTGAACTCATGAAGGGAGTGTGCGAAACAACTCTGAGATGACGATATGAAACACGTCAAGGCGGCGGAGGAAACAAAAGAAGAAGGTTTCAAGTTGCTAGATGAATGGTCTTCATAAGAATTAAAACCATGGAATTTACAGAAGAGTTTAAACTTTTTAGAAAGAAAGATTTGCAATAGATAGATGGAACATGACCACAGACTTGGAGAGCTTAGCACACGCTGTACTACTATAGACAATCGCTCGTAGTGTTTTCGTTGAGCAACCATCCGAGACCTAGCGGTTGTGGTCTAATCACTTTTATAAATTTTGTTTAATTCACTTTTTGTTTTGTTTTTTTACCCAATTTATGGTAAGCAAGACAAGGAATAATCATTCATAGTAAGAATATCATATTTTTTTGAGGCGGGGGTACCATGTATTGGTCTAGAATATGATGATCCAACTTATGCTCGTGGATCTTATTTATATTCTAAGGACATGATTCTTAGTAATGGCCGGCGGAGTCGTTTGGAACGTGGCCGATTTCCTTGGCCTTCTCCCGGACAAGCTCCCACGCGTCTCGGACATGGCGCATCTCTGTCATGGCCCCGCCCACGGCCATACGTATAACAAACTTGTTGTCCACCACAAAGTGCGTCATGAAGGCCCGCCCGCTTGCGTTTATCGCTACGAGGAGCTTGCGGTTCAATTCCTCGACGGCCTCGTCGCCCTCGTCGTACCTTGGACGGAGGCGGAAGCATACGAGGGAGAACTTCCTGGGCGCTGCCACCTCGAACCTCTCATCAGCCTGCAGCGCCTGCTCAAACCACTTGGCCATCTCGACGTGCCTCCGTATGTATGCCCTCATGCCCGCCGCGCCGTAGCGGCGCAAGACCACCCACAGCTTTATGGCACGGAAGGGGCGTGACAGTGCGATCTGCCAGTCCTTGTAGTCCACCGCCGCCGGCCCAGCGGCTGCACGTTCTTGGCTGATATTGTTGAGGTATTCTGGGTTGGAAGACAGTGCGGAAGTAAGCACGTCTGGGCTCGCCACCCAGAGGCAGCAGCAGTCCATGTTGGTGAGGAACCACTTGTGCGGGTTCATGCTCACCGAATCCGCGAGCTCGGCGCCGTCCATGTAATCCTGGAACTCGGGGCATATCATCGCGCCACCGGCGTACGCGGCGTCGACGTGCAGCCATATGCCGTGCCTTCGCGCCAGCTCCCCGAGATCGCGCACCGGGTCCACCGCGCCGACCCCAGTCGTGCCAACCGTGGCGCACACGTACATGGGCACAAGCCCGCTGGCCACGTCGGCCTCCACCGCCTCGCGGACACTCTCTGCGGTGAGGCCGTAGGTCGACGCCGCCCACGTACGGATGACGCGGAAGTTGGACGACGGGATTCCTACGATCCTCGCCCCCTTTTGGAAGGTGGAGTGGCTCTGATCCGAGGCGTACACCACCAGCCTTGTGATGGCTTCGTGGCCGCCGAGCCGTCTCAACGCGCGATCACGCGCGGCCGCGAGCGTGCAAACCACGGCTTCGCAGGTGCTTCCTTGCAGCACGCCGCCACCGCCGCCGGAGAAGAGGAAGCTAGCCGGGAGGCCTATCAGCTTGCCCATCCAGTCCACGACCACGTTCTCAAGCTCGGTTGCCGCCGGTGAGGCGACCCACGAGAACGGTACAATGTTAAGCCCGGCGGAGAGCATCTCGCCGGCGAACCCAGCTGCACTCGCGTTGACCGGGTAGTAGGCGAAGAAATTGGGGCTCTGCCAGTGTGTCAGTCCCGGGACGATGTGCCGCCGTACATGCTCCAGTATCAAGTCCATGGGCTCGCCGTTTTCGGGCGCCGCGTCGGGTAGAAGCGTACGGAGGCACCCTGGCACAGCGTCGGACTTGACTGGATACTTCTCCACATCGCGGTAGTAGCCGGCGATTAAGTTAATCACGGCGCGCGACTCCCGAGCCAAAGTCTCGGGGTCTAGCGACAATAGAGCGTCAGGTGGTGCGCTACCCGTCGCCATGGTGTGTACCTACGCAACAGGGCAACGTGATTGGGCTTAGGCTTTCTGGCTCGGGCTTTTTGCCAATGTCACTAGTGTGCGCATCGATCGTGTGTATATATATAGAAGAAAAATCTGTTATAGTAGTAGAGCGGATAATAAAAATAGGTCGTCGAACAGCCATCCTCGCCCCTCTATACCGGAGCCAGCAAAGATTATCCTAGTAGAACTTATTATAATAAATAAACGGGAAGTCGTCATGCAAGGCCACAAACGACTAGCGCATCGTCAACGATGACATCCGTAGATCGGATGAGACTGGCCTGAAAACAAACCGACGAACACAAAAGCGGACAGATCCGAGGTGATCCGTCGGACAAACAACTTTGCACGCCCTCCGTCGGCGCTAGATGCACCACCAGAGCGAGGATAGAGCGGGAAGTATCTTATTCTGACTTCAGGACGTAGCCATCGCCTCAACATTCCAAACAAGACATTAAAAAACAGGCGAAACAAAAAAGGAAAACATCCTACCGGTGAGAGGCCGTGGTCTGCCACACCTCCAAGACCCTAGGGCAGAGACGGAGCGGACCAGCGGGTGCGGAACCCTAGATGCACTGATGAGAGGCCGTGGTCCGTCACACCTCCAAGACCCTAGGGCCAACGAGGACGGAGCGGACTGGCACGGTAGATGTGTTTTCTCTCCTCCCGTCGCCTCTCCCTGGCGGCGTACATAGTACCGGTTCAATAGCCCAGTGCATAATTATACTTAACATGTATTCCTTCTTCGGCAGGTAATACTATACTAGAAGCTTGTATTATGGAACAGAGGGAGCAGTGGCGGAGGCGGACGTAGCGCCCCTTAGCGCCCGGCCTTCCGGCCGTCGGCACTAGCTATTTTGGTTGAAATTTGACTAAAACTTGTATATTTAGCCATCAAATTTATAGTTTGTTCGGGTTTCAAAATCAGTCTGGGTGCGATACTGAGTGGGAGTAATATGTACTGTATGCCAAGCAGTCAAGCACGTAAAAACACAGGTTCGCCGAGAACGCAACAAGCACACAGCACGTGAAAACACAAAATTTGCATACCGCATATGTGCGGTTGCCTTAGTCCCGCATTTACCATATCCCAAGCAGCAGATCATCGCTACAAAACAAAAAAAGCCTCCACACGCATGAAGAAACTCGACGGCGAACAAACAAACACGACACAGCAGCACAAAGAAAGTTAGCACACCCTCTGCCATGCAACGTCTCGTACAGACGTGACAAACTCAAACACACTGCGCGTGCAATGCATATGCAACGCGTCTCTCATCGAGACGTGGCAACTTGTGCACCTAGCTACTGTAGTTGACAGTTTGACACATGTGCGCGTTCACGGGACGGTTGATTAAGTTCAACACTCAATCATGCAAAGGAAATTGTGGGTTTAGCTTTCGCAAAACAACCACCAAGCGGCAAGCTTGCCAAGCTTATCTCACTGGTGGAAATATAACCTCTAGTTCCGGTTTATAAGGGCTATTGGTCTCGGTTTCTAAACCGGGACCAATCACTCGGGACTAATGCTGGTCCCGATTCGCGCACGAACCGGGACCAATGGGTCTCGACGTGGGTGGACGCGCGAAGGGAGGGTGGATCATTGGTCCCAGTTCGTGAAACAAATCGGACCAATGGGTCTCCACGTGGCAGCGCCAGAGACGGACGGGTGGATCATTGGTCCCGGTTCTTGGCACGAACCGGGATCGTTGGTCTCTGTGCCGCGGCAGGATTTTCGGGCTATTTTTCTGCCGCGGCAGAATTTTCGGGCTAGTTTTTTCCGCGGCAGGATTTTTTTATCAATTTAATGGTACTACATATATACAGCAATAATGAAATCACGATATATATTACACATCATGCATGATCACAAATATATACACCGTCTCATCCATCTTCTTGGTCGAAACATATTATAATTACAAACGATACTCGCACATAAATTTGATCTAATTTACATCTTCTTTTTTACACTTCACCCTTCCAAATGAAGCGGGTAATAGTATTCTTCTTTTGGATTTATGACATGTTCTAACAAGAATCCGGCAATTTCCTCTTGAATTGCTTGCACGCGTTCTTGTGATAGAAGACCGTCCCGCGTCCGTTCGATCTAATATAAAGAAGGGGATCAATATATATGAATGAAACTAAACACAATTGATGGTAATAAAATAAAGTTGTGATTATTGTTTATCGTACTTCAATTTTTTTGATGTTCCGGTATGCGCCCTTCTCTTTGGTCGTCTGGCGAATGAACTCGCAGACATAGTATCCACATAAGTTATTTTTGGCTTCCTGCCTCAAGCACTTTACGAGAACGGAGTTCAATCAAAATAATAATCAAGCATGATAATGATGGTATTGAAATTAGAATCAAAGAGATGCGTGGATCTAGCAAGTAGTACTTACAGTCAATGGTTGAAATATAAGCTCTGGCTTCCAAACACCCCTAGTTTTGGCTGTGAACCGTTTCCAAGCCTTCTGGAGGCATTCCTGCATGTCCGCCCACTTTTCTAATGGTGTGCGTTTCGAGTCCAGGACTTTTACTACTCCGGTGTCAACATCAATGATTAACAGAATATAGTGGAAGCTGGACACACTAACAAAATATAACACAAGTCAATTATACGCTTAACATCGAGTAAGCAAAAATAGAATGTATACAAGACAGTAACACTCATCGAGCGTTGTAAGGAAATAGTATTTCCCTTCTGTTGCTGAAATTCTTCAACGCTTGGAACAAGTTATTATCTGTCTCTTTGAATTTTGTTTCTAGAGTAACTTCATGAACGAAATTACAGTCAATAAACCCAAGGTCATAGATTCGTCCTTTGTTGGATTCTTGAATCTTCATTCTGCATATATAATTAGTATAGTGATTAGTAAGATTATACAAGCAATAAATGAGCTGATCTAGAAAGACTTAATTACAGAAATTAATAATACTTACAAACAATAGGCACTGACGAAAGTTTTGTCGAGGCCGTCTTGTTGGTAAAACTGAAATAATTCTGGAAATTCGATCAGTAGGAAGCCATCTCCATGACCGTAATGGTGGTGTTTATATGCATCATAGATCCAGTTTTTGGAATCAGCATAGGCTTGGATGTACCAGTTATGCAATCTTCGCATTTTTGTTGGTAGATCTTTGACTAACTCGGGTTTGACGAGAGAAGCCCCGTACTGGTACACATATGCTGTTTCTTGGTACCCCTCGAACTCATCCATACGGCTCATGTACTTAGTAATAGACAGTCCATATAATTGGGCATTTTCTCCGTACAGTCGAACAAACTCCGGATCAATGTTCGGATCATGCCGCTCCTGGGCACTCCACTCATTGGTATCGTACACTTTGAGCGGTTCGATCGATTGATTTTTCTGTTGTCCGAGCTGGACAACTTCTTTTCCGACTCTCCGCTCTTTTGCCTCAGCCGACTTGGTAATAGAGCGATTATAGTCTGATGTGAGCGCTATGGGTTGGTGAAGCTGAATCTTAAGCGCGGCTGCTTTGGCTTTATCTTCTGCGGTGACCGGGAAATATGCCTCTATCGGCTTTTTCTTGTTAGCCATGTCAATCTTCCACTTTTAATAATGGGCAGCTGCGGCCGCATTAGTTTCCTTATCTGTCTTCTCACAAGGTAGCTTCTTCATATTCTGATGAGGTACTTTTGGGAGGGGCGATAGCTTACGTTTCGGTGATCGGAACATGCTCTTGCTGCTGCTGGTGGTGCTACCGCCCTTAGTATACTTTCGCTTTTGTCTCTGAGGCTCAGGGGATGGAGACGGCTGACGCGGCGGCGGAGACGGCTGAGGCGGTGATGGAGACGGTTGCGCTGAGTGGTGAGGCGGTGAAGGCGACAGTTGTGCTGGAGAATGGTGAGGTGGCGGCGAAGGTGGATTGCTGCTCTGAGGAGTGGGTGGTCTTGGCGGCACATAATTTGGAAGCATGATGCGCTCGTTTGGCCATATAATAGTCCCCCCTTTGGCTTCTCCTAGTTGAGTCAGCTCCATATCTTCCCCTGCAGGGTGGTCTAGCTTCTGCTCCTCAAAATCTTCCTTCACCTCATCCACCGTGACGACAGTGTACCTTTTTGGAATCGGTCTGCAATGCTAAGTTGGGTTAGGCGCAATTGGTACCGCCATGCCGACCGCCGCCGTCACCCTTAAGTTCATAACCTACACCTTTAGCTCACAAGCTGTGGTCTCCGTGATATCATCCACTGGGTAGCATTTAGGAGGATATGTCGTCGGTGCATCATCATCAACATCATGGAGCTGCATGGAAGCGACGCTGCTTTTCTTATTCGATAGGGCGCCGGTACCCTCGAATGCATCTTCTACCACGTGCCGCTGAGATTGGCCGCTAGTACCTTGCTGGCTAAGTCTGTCAAGTTGATCCTGGTGTTGGAGATATACCCAAGAGGCAATAATAAAGTAGGTTATTATCATATCTTCATACTTATGATAAATGTTTACATTCATGCTATAATAGTATTAAACAAGGAAACCATTAATACTTGTGTGATTTGTAAACTTAATTTGAAGTCCCTAGTATAGCCTCTATACTTCACTAGCTTGTTGGTTGATTGATGATTGTGGTTTCCATATCATGAACATTGAGATGTTATCAACAACAAGATCATATCGTTAGGAGAATGATATGGTGGACATACTCCTATAGATAAGCGTAGCATAAAGATCAAGTCATTTCAATAGTTCAATTGCTATATGCTTTCTGATACATAGTAACCTAATTCCTTCGACCATGAGATCATGCATATCACCTTTACTGGATGGATGCTTTGATGTCATCAAACACCACACCGTAACAGGGTGGCTATAAAGGTGGCATTGAGTGTTCGGAAAGTATTGGTTGAAACACATGGATCAAGAGTGGGATTTGTCCATCCACATGACAGATAGATATTCTCTGGGCCCTCTCGGTGAAATGTCATCCAATTAGCTTGCAAGCATGTGACTGGGTCACAAGGGATCACATATCACGGGAACGAGAAAAGAGTACTTATCAGTAACGAGGTTGAACTAGGTATGCAGAGATACCGACGATCATAACCTCGGATAAGTAACATATCGTGAGACAAAGGGAAATTGGTATCGTATGTAAGTGGTTCATTCGATCGCAATGTAATCGTAGAAATATGTGGGAGCCATATGAATTTCCAGATTCCTCTATTGGTTATTGTTCGGAGAAGTGTCTCGATCATGTCCGCATAATTCACGAACCGTAGGGAGACACACTTAAGGATTCGACGTTGTTTGAGTAGTTATGGTATTATGAGAAAGAGACCGAATGTTGTTCGAGTCTCGATGGGATCCGGATATCACGAGGAGATCCGGAATGGTCCGGAGAATAAGATTCATATAAGGAAAGTCCCATTTCGGAGTTGGGGAATGGTTCGGTGTTTTCATCGGGAATGTTCTAGAAGGTCCCGGAATGTCCGCACCGAGGGGGAAGGGTACATGAATGTGTCATTACATATTGGAATGATTGCATCATGTACTAGGTGTTCTTGCTGTCCAAAATAAAGGGTTTATTTAAATCCTAAATTGAAAAGTCAAACGGCTAGTTTGAAAGTCAAACGGCAAGTTTTTGGAAGTGGGAAAAGAGGAGGAAGTGGAAACCGAGTTGGGGAGGGATTCCCTCCTCCCCAAGCCGGGCGCCCACCTCAAGGCCGAGTTGGGAGGGACTCCACTCCTCCCTTGGCCGGCCAGCCCTCCCACCTATATAAGGAGGGGCAGGGCTCCCCTCCTAACACACACAAGTTCCTATCCTCTAAACTAAACCCTAGATCTAAACCCCGGTTTAGAGCTATTTGGTTTAGAGCCTTCTAATTGGTTTAGAGCCTTCTAATTGGTGTGTCTAATTACTAGACCACTAATAGCCTCTCTCATAAGCTCCACCATACTGCACTGGCTTAAGCGAAGCCCCTGATTTCCCTCTACCTCCGGCATCACGCCACAGTCAGCCGAGGAATCGCGAGGAGAGTGCTACAACCTCCGCCTGCTGGAACAAGGGAGGAAGGTCTTCGCCGAGTACCGAACGTGTGACCGATCGGGAGCGCTGCTGAACGTGGCGCTGAAGGATCGCCCACGCGATCTTGAGATCGGAAAGAGTAACTACATCACCCACGAATCGCTCGTTAACCGCTTTGGAATCTTCGAGGGTGAGTTCCACTATCGACTCGTTGCTACAATCTAGTAGATAGATCTTGGCTTGTTTGTTTGTATGCGATAGAAAATTTTTGTTTTCCATGCTACGAACCCCTACAGTGGTATCAGAGCCGTGTCTATATGTAGATCTGTTGCACGAGTAGAACACAATGGTCATTGTGGGCATTGATGCTTTTATTGTCGATTGCCTTTTGTGTACTTTGCATCTAGCGGTATGTTGGGATGAAGCGGCCCGGGCTAACCTTACATGACATCGTTCATGAGACTTGCTCCACGCTTGACATGCAACTTGTATTGCATAAGTGGCTTTGCGGGTGTCTGTTTCTCCTAGCATAGTAAAGATCCAATTTACAACGGGTGATCAACAATGCTAGTATCAATGTTGTGGTTCTTGTTCGTAAGTTAGAACGACACTTATGGAAAGCCCCAAACCACGTAAAATATGCAAAGAAAGTAGAAGCGTCTAACTTTGTTTTGCAGGGGTGTGCAGTGATGTGATATGGCCATGATTGTGATTATATTTGATGTATGCAATGTTCCTTATTGTAAGTTGGCAACCGGCAGGAGCCATATGGTTGTCTTTAATTTCTGTTAAGACCTGCGTGTCTATTCAAAATAGTTGTAATAGTTGAAGCTGGTGGACGACAACCATGAAGAAGCATCATTGACCTTGATGCTATGCCGGTGATGATGGAGATCATGTTCGTGCTTGAAGATGGAGATCGGAAGCACAAAGAAGAAAGGCCATATCATATCACATGTTATGAATTGCATGTGATGTTAATCCTTTATGCATCTTGTATTGCTTAGTAGACGACGGTAGCATTATAAGATGATCCCTCATGCACATAAATTTCAAGTTCTAAAGTGTTCACCCTTAGTATGCACTGCTACAAAGCTTGTCGCTCAAGCACCACGTGATGATCGGGTGTCTTTGATTCCGGGTGAATACAACGTAAGCAAGCCAGATTTGCTTATGCGGTAGCTAAGGTTTGATCTTGACGAGCCTAGCATGTACGGACATGGCCTCAGAACACGGATTGCGAAAGGCGAGCATGAGTCATATAGTAGATATGATGAACATGTTGATTGTTCGCCATTGAAGCTACATCAACTCACGTGATGATCGGTTTTGATGTGGTGGATTTGGTTCGTGTGATCACTAAAACAATGTGAGGGATATTGTTTTGAGTGGAGTTCACCTAGATTAATTTAATTATTAATTAGAACTCAATTTATCATAAACTAAATCAAAGTGAATTTGCATAGTTGTTGTAGTCATTGGCATCCGTTTACCACCTTGCGCTTAGTTATAATTGAGATGGTAGAACTATAGAATTCTGGTTAGTTACTTTACGAACTGGTATCGTATTGTTTTGAAGTGTTAATCTAAAGTTTAAAAGTCCTATTGCAAACTTTCAGTAAGTTCCGGTTACTCCATGAAGTTTAATAATTGGTATTAAAACAAGAGTGACAATTCCAAAGTGTTAGTATATGAGTATCATGTTTGTCTCCATGATTCTTGATATTCAAAAGATTATCTTAATATCAAGGTTATCTAGGATCTGAAAGAGTTGTTTCAGAAACCATGATGTGTGGAAGATATTGTGATATCTGAAACGAAGTTTTGGTTACAACATGATAGAGTATAATATGGCAAAAGTCATGTTCTCATATTTGATGAGAATTTGCAAAAGATTGGAGACACTAGTTGTCCTAATCTTCCAAAAGGTTTTGGAGAGCAACATTATACTCGCGATTCACCATTACAAGCTAAAAGTAGCTAGATCATGGATAAGTCCATGATGAGGGTGAATATTTGATGTAGGTAAAATGTTTACTACACCAAGAGATTACTAAAGAAAGGAATTTGAAAGAACACCAAATATTTGATAATGGTGATCTACTTCAAAGTGCAAGTTCAAAGACATTGGTATTTAACTATACACGCTTTGGACTATGTGTCATATGTATGACTCCACTATTGATGTTGATAGATTCTTTCAAATGTAAAAGGAAATACTGAAAGAGAATCTCATAAGTATATGGCAGAAAAGAAAAGACTAGAATTGTTCAGTTTAAGTATATAGATGATATACGTGTTATGGCTATATTCTTTGCTTATTAAACAATGTGGTTCTTAAGTATTTGATACTGAATTTGTTGGTGTGAATCGTCATACGAAACAACACAATTCATGAACTACAATGGCCTAAGTAACTAGCAAAAGAATATGTGATGATGTTCATCGAAAACAAATAAAGGGTTATTGTGTTGCTCGTTAAACATCAAATCTTGCCTTCGATTTGTTTTATCGTATTATGAGAACAAAAGGGTTGTTCAAATAATTGCCGTAATCCATAAAAGATGGATGATTCACAAATCTCGTTGGATAAATCACATCCATAAAACTAGTGCTAAAATTGTCGAAAGACAAATTGATTGAAAGATCACTTAGGAAGTGACATCGCCGTTTAAATTATATTGGAAAGAAAACATGAAGAAACTCCATGTGGATGGAATTTTGGAGTCTTTTGATTTTGATCAAATGACGTTTGTGAAACTTTCCTAGAGATAATTAAAACTTCGTTCATAGGCCAAAAGGGAACGAAAGACTAGCTTATTGGAACTTGTGCATATTGTTGTACGAACTCCATTATGTGTAGTCAAGAGCGATGGATTTCAACTTCATATGCTTTCTCCGAAAATTTTAGTGAATATATGAATATTTACTTAATAAGGATGAAGTATGAAATATTTGAAAAGTTCAAAAGACTTTCAAGATGAAGTGCAAAATCATTGTAACAAGAATATGAATAGTTTATGATAAGATCATAAAGGAAGATATTTGAATTACAAGTTTAGCATAATACCTAAGATTTAAGGAATCGTTCTGTGGATTTGCATTTCCCAAAACACCATAAGAGTATGGAGCGTTCGAGATATGTAATTGAACCTTGTTTGACATGGTAAGATCGAAAGTATAATTCATAAAACTGCTATTATATTTTAAAGATTAAAAGCTTTAGAGACTACCGGTTTTCCACTAAAAGAGCTCCATCATAATCCGCTGAAATGACACCATATAAGGTTATGGTTTGGGATAAAACCCAAGTAGTCCTTTCTTAAACATTGGTATGCTATGCATAAGAAAGATGTTTGCAACCAAAGTCGGATAAACCTGTCTTTGTATTACTGTTAAGTATTTCTCCATAAACACCGGAGACAAAAGTGTTTGTCGCTTAGAACGTCAAGTTTCTTTGAGAAGGAATTTTTCGTGAAAAGTTAAAGTGGGAGGACAATAGAACTTTGATAAGGTTAAAAGAACCTTAGCTATATGTGCAAAGTTGCGCAGCACCGAAAAGTGTTCCGGAGGCAGCAACAATGCTCATGGCTCACGTGCCTCAAAGGTTGTGGTCACGGAGGTCTAAGTTTCTATTGAAACAAGTAGGTCGGATGAACAATCAAATACCAAGATTTGAGGGTTGAATCATTATTTAAGAATAATGAACCTACTACATGCAAAGAAGCGATGATGGGCCCTGACTCCGTCAAATGGCTTGAAGCCATATAATCCGTAATAGTTCCATACACGAGAAATCAAGTTTTGAACTTGAAGGACCCTCGAAAAAGGTGTAAGACCTTGCAAGTTGTGTTTGGATCTATAAAGAAGTAGACATGGATGTTTCACATCTATGAAATAGTCGACATGTTGGGAAAGAGTTCACAACAAATGTTCAAAGGTTATGACAAGATTTGATCTTTCATAGCGATTTTTAGTCTAGACGGATTAATGTAGCAACCACTACATATAAATTTGTTATATGGTAGTTGAATAAACAAAACAAGTTCTTCTAATAGAGTCGTTACCTAGGACATGTGCATAACACGGTCCATAGGGTTTTGTTAATTCAAAGGATGCTAAAAGCATATGCAAACTTCAATGGTTGAAGTAAGCATAGCGGAGTTGGAATCTTCACTATGATGAAACTGTTAAAAGAGTTTAATTTCATCGGAGACAATGAAGATGCTTGCATTTGCAAGAAATTAAGTGGGAGCGCTAAGACATGTTTCTAATACATTATGTGGAAGACATATTGTTGATTGGAAATAATGTATCTTTTATTAACACATATTAAGAATTTCATCCCGATGAAAGACTTAGGCAAAACCCAAATATTTGGCATCAATAGACGCTAATATGGTTGTGCCAGAAGTACATAGACGAGATATTGAATGAGTTCAATATAGAAACTACAAGAAAAGGTTCTTGTCGCACAGAAAGGATTGAATGAGTTCAATGTTGATGATATATTCAAGTGTATTGGCACTTGGTAAGTGAAACAAAGATTCAAGTATAGATTGATACTTGATGTATGAAATCACAAAGAGTATTTATATCAATCATATTGTGATATGTACAAATCCAGATATGTCCTATGCTATAAATATTATGAGCATATACCAGAATGATTCATAAGATGATCATTGGACGATAGTAAGGATATTCTTATGATCTTTTGGAAGAACTAAGAGTATATTATTTGTAGAAGTGACAAATAGATGGTTAGTTCATTGTAAAAGTACTACATTGATACTAGTTTTGTCACAAAGTACAAATTAAGTTTATCTCAATCTAAATTAAGGGTGGCACAATATAATGGAAAGTGAGTTCCATAATGGATTTGGATGAGTTCCAAAGATTAAGACATTGTGACAGATACTACAACAAAAGGCTAAGTATATGACTGCTATTATAGCAGCAAAAGAGGGCATTTGTGTCAAGTAGTTTGTTATCAAACTAGGTGTAGTTCACAGCGGGATAATACTATGAAGATATATTGTGCGACAATATTATCAACATGTTTTAAACCCCAAAGAACTAAAGGTCACACCGAAAGACCAAATCATACAAAGCCATCTCATTAGAGAATGAGTGATGCGTAGAGACGCAAAGACATGCAATTACACACGGACCTGGAAGTGTCAGATCCGGAGATCATTTGACCACTAGCAATCGTGTACATACAAACACCAGAAAGCCATAGGTGTTGAAAACACAAAGGTTTGAAAACTAGATTATTGACTCTAGTGCAAGTGGGAGACTGTTGGAGATATACCCAAGAGGCAATAATAAAGTAGGTTATTATCATATCTTCATACTTATGATAAATGTTTACATTCATGCTATAATAGTATTAAACAAGGAAACCATTAATACTTGTGTGATTTGTAAACTTAATTTGAAGTCCCTAGTATAGCCTCTATACTTCACTAGCTTGTTGGTTGATTGATGATTGTGGTTTCCATATCATGAACATTGAGATGTTATCAACAACAAGATCATATCGTTAGGAGAATGATATGGTGGACATACTCCTATAGATAAGCGTAGCATAAAGATCAAGTCATTTCAATAGTTCAATTGCTATATGCTTTCTGATACATAGTAACCTAATTCCTTCGACCATGAGATCATGCATATCACCTTTACTGGATGGATGCTTTGATGTCATCAAACACCACACCGTAATGGTGGCTATAAAGGTGGCATTGAGTGTTGGAAAGTATTGGTTGAAACACATGGATCAAGAGTGGGATTTGTCCATCCACATGACGGATAGATATTCTCTGGCCCTCTCGGTGAAATGTCATCCAATTAGCTTGCAAGCATGTGACTGGGTCACAAGGGATCACATATCACGGAACGAGAAAAGAGTACTTATCAAGAACGAGGTTGAACTAGGTATGCGGAGATACCGATCATAACCTCGGATAAGTAACATATCGTGAGACAAAGGGAAATTGGTATCGTATGTAAGTGGTTCATTCGATCGCAATGTAATCGTAGAAATATGTGGGAGCCATATGAATTTCCAGATTCCTCTATTGGTTATTGTTCGGAGAAGTGTCTCGATCATGTCCGCATAATTCACGAACCGTAGGGAGACACACTTAAGGATTCGACGTTGTTTGAGTAGTTATGGTATTATGAGAAAGAGACCGAATGTTGTTCGGAGTCTCGGATGGGATCCGGGATATCACGAGGAGATCCGGAATGGTCCGGAGAATAAGATTCATATAAGGAAAGTCCCATTTCGGAGTTGGGGAATGGTTCCGGTGTTTTCATCGGGAATGTTCTAGAAGGTCCCGGAATGTCCGGCACTCCGGAGGGGGAAGGGTACATGAATGTGTCATTACATATTGGAATGATTGCATCATGTACTAGGTGTTCTTGCTGTCCAAAATAAAGGGTTTATTTAAATCCTAAATTGAAAAGTCAAACGGCTAGTTTGAAAGTCAAACGGCAAGTTTTGGAAAGTGGAAAAGAGGAGGAAGTGGAAACCGAGTTGGGGAGGGATTCCCTCCTCCCCAAGCCGGCGCCCCACCTCAAGGCCGAGTTGGGGAGGGACTCCACTCCCTCCCCTTGGCCGGCCAGCCCTCCCACCTATATAAGGAGGGGCAGGGCTCCCCTCCTAACACACACAAGTTCCTATCCTCTAAACTAAACCCTAGATCTAAACCCCGGTTTAGAGCTATTTGGTTTAGAGCCTTCTAATTGGTTTAGAGCCTTCTAATTGGTGTGTCTAATTACTAGACCACTAATAGCCTCTCTCATAAGCTCCACCATACTCGCACCGGCTTAAGGCGAAGCCTGCGATTCCCTCTACCTCGGTACCACGCCGTTGTCTTTGCGAATCGCGAGGAGAGTGCTACAACCTCCGCTTGCTGGAACAAGGAGAGGAAGGTCTTCGTCGAAAACCGAACGTGTGACCGATCTGGAGCGCTGCTGGAACGTGGCGCTGGAAGGATCGTCTACGCGATCTTGAGATCGGAAAGAGTACGACTACATCACCCACGAGAATCTGCTCTCGTTAACCGCTTTGGAATCTTCGAGGGTGAGTTCCACTATCGACTCGTTGCTACAATCTAGTAGATAGATCTTGGCTTGTTTGTTTGTATGCGATAGAAAATTTTTGTTTTCCATGCTACGAACCCCTACACCTGGTGCCGCTTTAATGCTTCTTCTACATTACGCAGCCGGTCTGCAACGGCCGCTTTCTCAGCTGCCTCCCTTTCCTTTCTCCTTTGATGGTTTTTATCGGGATATCTCTTCATTTCCGGGGGGAAGGCAACCTTCCACGACTTGGAGCCTGGTGTGCCTCGTGCTCGTCTGTCGTGTTCAGGATTTTTAAGGGCGCGTGTGAGCTCGTCGTTCTCTCTATCGGGAACGAACCGTCCCACTACAACATCATCTACTGCATTTCTAATATCATTGATGGGCAGTAGGGGATCATCTTTGTGTTTCTGATTATATATTGCCCTCCCTTCTTTGTCCAACGTGCCCCCATGGCCGTAAAACCAGTTTCTCGCCTGTGGTGTCCATGTTGCGGGCTCTAGTCTGATCCCGGCATCTATGTAATTGACCTCAAGTGCATCCCACTTAGGCATGCAACCGGCGTAGCCAGCAGGCCCCATGTTATGATGGTACAATTTCTTAGCAGCGTTCTCCGTATTTATTCTAGACCTTTCCTTAGCTTTCTCCGATGTCTTGTACTTCACAAAATCTTCCCACTGGTGTCTTAACTTAGCATAGCCGCCTTGAGTGAAATCCGGAGTCTTCTCTACTTTGACAAAGTTATTGTAAAGTTTCTTCTTCTAGTTCTTGAATGCATTGGCCATCTTGCTGAGAGCAAACTTCTTGACTCTTTGCACAAGCTCCATTTTTGCTCTCTCCTCCTCATCTGGATTCACATCTGGCATCGGCAGGAGGAAATTAGTCATGACCTTGTCAAAAAGCTTATCTTTGGCGGCGTCGCCGACATACGGAACTTCACCGCCGCTTGGCCGATTCCATTCTTGAACGGTGATCGAGATGTAGTCCTTCGCAAGAACTCCGCATTGCTTGACAAATTTTCTTGCAACATCGACGGGAGCTTGCGGTTCGCCATCTACACCGACCACGTCGATCCTATACCTCACAGTGTCATCCAACTTTTTTGTTGGGCCTCGTTTCGTTCTTACAGAAGAAGTTCCCGGTCCGGAGGGCTAAAAGAAGAAAGAGTGTTAATATATGCATGTATATATATAGACAACAGCATTTTAATTAAAAAAAAAATACATATATACACCTCGCTGGTGTTTGCGAGATTTAAGGTTCCGCTGGAGCCGTCGCCTTCTTCCTCATTGGCCTCTCCCCTGTCCCAGGCTTCGGCTTCTACCTCACCGGAGCTGTCTCCTCGGTTGAGAGACTCATCTCCCTGACCGGAATCGTTCAGAAACTCACTAGTGACATCGATATCGATATCTTCATTTTCGCAGATCATTCCTTGGAGGATGTTTTCCTGATGTGTTGGATCCATAGTATCTGCAAAGATGATGTTCTGGAATTACATATTAAGTTTATGACAAGAAAGGGGAAACAACAATCAACACATGGCATCGATGATGATATGACAAGTTAAACAGAGTTGAAATTTAACCCTAAGGCATGCTTGGCAATTTAAGTGGGATCCGAAGGGTCCAAACCCTAGTATAGGAGAGACCCCGAAATCACCCACGAGGGGTTGATTTCATTCTCTTATTAAACTTGTAATTAAAGTTGTTGAACAATGCATGATTATGAGTCTATTGTGTAGATCTCATTTTTCTGAATATTTTGATATATTATACATATTTTTCTGACTTAAAAATAATTAGTTATTGAATTTATAAGATTAAACTCTTTTCTGAAATTATTTAAACAAGTATTAAACTTTTACTACGTCATTATGACGTCAGCTCGGGGTGGGTTTTTTTTCTCCATGGCTAAACTAGCCACAGAGACTGACGCGAGGGGCCCAAGCAACCTCAGATGCCACGCTTGGCGGGCTTGGTCACGCATACGTCGAGCACGCGACGCCACGTCGACGCCATAGTGGCGCCACGTAGGCTCGCAGGCGAACTGCCAGGCGGTGGTGGAAGACGGCAGAGAGAAGCACGCGGGGTGACGCGACTAGGACAGTTCGAACCAGCATGATGCGGGCTACCTAAAACGGGCGGCGCCGCTACGGGAGGTGCACCGGAGCAAGGTGTTTGACGGTGGTCGGCGGCCGGTGGCGGCAGGTGCTCGTGGGGAGGACGATAAAGTGAGGGAGGGAGATGTAGGAGAGGTGCTGGAGCACCAGTGGCTCACCAGGAGGCCGATGGAGGGTGCGGCGATGCCGGAGGAGGCCAGGCGCTGCCGGAATCAGTGGAGAACGCGGCAGCCGGAGTCGGAAACGGTGGAGTCGATTGCAGCGAGACGGAGCTTCCTTGCCTGCTCGCGGCAGATGATGGGCGCTGGCGGCGTGACGGCGGCGACGAGCGCCGCTGGATTTGGATTTGGGCTGCTGCCGTGATTTTGCTCCGCCGCAAATTTTCCTTAGCCGCACGTCGATGTGCTCTACAAGTACATGATATAATGCTTGTAAATTTTTTAAAAAATCATTTATAGGTTCACAACATGCTATTTCATCAGATGTCCACTTCAAGTTCAGGGAGGCTCAGCCCCGGGCTAAGAAGGTTCATGCCCGCCGTTTTGAATATAGTTTGAAACGGGCATAAGAAATTCAAAAATGATCCAAACAATGTGAAACCTTCGCGTGGTGTCATATTATGTGTCACACTTGCAAGGAAAAATATTGAACTTGAAAAATTGCAAACATCATAAAAAATCCTACACAAAATGACTTATCATGTTCGAGGTTTCTTGGCATTTAGGTCAAACCACCAATGTTATGGCTAGAATCAGGGCATAGTTTGTGATAATGTGCCCATATTGTGCACACATGTGCATCTTGGGATGGCTTACGATGTTGCAGGAGGAAGTTTTCCTTTTCGACGCACGAAAAAGCCAATTTCCATTTTTGAGGTGCCAAAATCGGGGTGTTCTGTGAAGCAACCACCAAATTAAAGTTTGGCATTGGTACCAACCCATTTTTCAAAAATACTAGACCACCTTATATGGACAATTTCCCAACCGGTGTATCTGGAATCTTTCTGTCCATCCCTCATGAAAAAGACAAATTCCTGCCGAATCGGTAGGAGGTTGCCAAGATTTGAACTACAAGTACATGATATAATCCTTGTGAATTTTTAAAAAAATCATTTATAGGTTCACAACATGCTATTTCATTAGAGATCCACTTCAAGTTCAGCAAGGCTCAGCCCCGGGCTAAGAAGCTTCATGCCCGCCGTTTTGAATATAGTTTGAAACGGGCATAAGAAATTCAAAAATAATCCAAATAATGTGAAACCTTCGCGTGGTATCATATTATGTGTCACAGTTGCAAGGAAAATATTGAACTTGAAAATTGCAAACATCATAAAAAATGCTTCACAAAATGACCTATCATGTTCGAGGTTTCATGGCATTTAGGTCAAACCACCAATGTTATGGCTAGAATCAGGGCATAGTTTGTGATAATGTGCCCATATTATGCACACATGTGCATCCTGGGATGGCCTACAATGTTGTAGGAGGAAGTTTTCCTTTTCGACGCACGAAAAAGCCAATTTTAATTTTTGAGGTGCCGAAATCGGGGTGTTCTGTGAAGTAACCACCAAATTAAAGTTTGGCATTGGTACCAACCCATTTTTCAAAAATACTAGACCACCTTATATGGAAAATTTCCCAACCGGTGTATCTGGAACATTTCTGTCCATCCCTCATGAAAAAGACAAATTCCTGCCGAATCGGTAGGAGGTTGGCAAGATTTGAACTACAAGTACATGATATAATGCTTGTGAATTTTTAAAAAAATCATTTATAGGTTCACAACATGCTATTTCATCAGATGTCCACTTCAAGTTCAGGGAGGCTCAGCCCCGGTCTAAGAAGGTTCATGCCCGCCGTTTTGAATATAGTTTGAAACGGGCATAAGAAATTCAAAAATGATCCAAACAATGTGAAACCTTCGCGTGGTGTCATATTATGTGTCACACTTGCAAGGAAAAATATTGAACTTGAAAAATTGCAAACATCATAAAAAATCCTACACAAAATGACTTATCATGTTCGAGGTTTCTTGGCATTTAGGTCAAACCACCAATGTTATGGCTAGAATCAGGGCATAGTTTGTGATAATGTGCCCATATTGTGCACACATGTGCATCTTGGGATGGCTTACGATGTTGCAGGAGGAAGTTTTCCTTTTCGACGCACGAAAAAGCCAATTTCCATTTTTGAGGTGCCAAAATCGGGGTGTTCTGTGAAGCAACCACCAAATTAAAGTTTGGCATTGGTACCAACCCATTTTTCAAAAATACTAGACCACCTTATATGGACAATTTCCCAACCGGTGTATCTGGAATCTTTCTGTCCATCCCTCATGAAAAAGACAAATTCCTGCCGAATCGGTAGGAGGTTGCCAAGATTTGAACTACAAGTACATGATATAATCCTTGTGAATTTTTTAAAAAATCATTTATAGGTTCACAACATGCTATTTCATTAGAGATCCACTTCAAGTTCAGCAAGGCTCAGCCCCGGGCTAAGAAGCTTCATGCCCGCCGTTTTGAATATAGTTTGAAACGGGCATAAGAAATTCAAAAATAATCCAAATAATGTGAAACCTTCGCGTGGTATCATATTATGTGTCACAGTTGCAAGGAAAATATTGAACTTGAAAATTGCAAACATCATAAAAAATGCTTCACAAAATGACCTATCATGTTCGAGGTTTCATGGCATTTAGGTCAAACCACCAATGTTATGGCTAGAATCAGGGCATAGTTTGTGATAATGTGCCCATATTATGCACACATGTGCATCCTGGGATGGCCTACAATGTTGTAGGAGGAAGTTTTCCTTTTCGACGCACGAAAAAGCCAATTTTAATTTTTGAGGTGCCGAAATCGGGGTGTTCTGTGAAGTAACCACCAAATTAAAGTTTGGCATTGGTACCAACCCATTTTTCAAAAATACTAGACCACCTTATATGGAAAATTTCCCAACCGGTGTATCTGGAACATTTCTGTCCATCCCTCATGAAAAAGACAAATTCCTGCCGAATCGGTAGGAGGTTGGCAAGATTTGAACTACAAGTACATGATATAATGCTTGTGAATTTTTAAAAAAATCATTTATAGGTTCACAACATGCTATTTCATCAGATGTCCACTTCAAGTTCAGCGAGGCTCATTTCGTCTAAGAAGGTTCATGCCCGCCGTTTTGAATATAGTTTGAAACGGGCATAAGAAATTCAAAAATGATCCAAACAATGTGAAACCTTCGCGTGGTGTCATATTATGTGTCACACTTGCAAGGAAAAATATTGAACTTGAAAAATTGCAAACATCATAAAAAATCCTACACAAAATGACTTATCATGTTCGAGGTTTCTTGGCATTTAGGTCAAACCACCAATGTTATGGCTAGAATCAGGGCATAGTTTGTGATAATGTGCCCATATTGTGCACACATGTGCATCTTGGGATGGCTTACGATGTTGCAGGAGGAAGTTTTCCTTTTCGACGCACGAAAAAGCCAATTTCCATTTTTGAGGTGCCAAAATCGGGGTGTTCTGTGAAGCAACCACCAAATTAAAGTTTGGCATTGGTACCAACCCATTTTTCAAAAATACTAGACCACCTTATATGGACAATTTCCCAACCGGTGTATCTGGAATCTTTCTGTCCATCCCTCATGAAAAAGACAAATTCCTGCCGAATCGGTAGGAGGTTGCCAAGATTTGAACTACAAGTACATGATATAATGCTTGTGAATTTTTTAAAAAATCATTTATAGGTTCACAACATGCTATTTCATCAGAGATCCACTTCAAGTTCAGCGAGGCTCAGCACCGGGCTAAGAAGCTTCATGCCCGCCGTTTTGAATATAGTTTGAAATGGGCATAAGAAATTCAAAAATGATCCGAACAATGTGAAACCTTCGCGTGGTGTCATATTATGTGGCACATTTGCAAGGAAAAATATTGAACTTGAAAAATTGCAAACATCATAAAAAATCTTTCACAAAATGACCTATCATGTTCGAGGTTTCATGGCATTTAGGTCAAACCACCAATGTTATGGCTAGAATCAGGGCATAGTTTGTGATAATGGGCCTATATTGTGCACACATGTGCATCTTGGGATGGCTTACGATGTTGCAGGAGGAAGTTTTCCTTTTCGACGCACGAAAAAGCCAATTTCCATTTTTGAGGTGCCGAAATCGGTGTGTTCTGTGAAGCAACCACAAAATTAAAGTTTGGCATTGGTACCAACCCATTTTTAAAAATACTAGACCACCTTATATGGACAATTTCCCAACCGGTGTATTTGGAACCTTTCTGTCCATCCCTCATGAGAAAGACAAATTTCTACCGAATCGGTAGGATTTGCCAAGATTTGAACTACAAGTACATGATATAATGCTTGTGAATTTTTACAAAAATCATTTATAGGTTCACAACATGCTATTTCATCAGAGATCCACTTCAAGTTCAGCGAGGCTTAGCCACGGGCTAAAGTGCTTCATGCCCGCCGTTTTGAATATAGTTTGAAACAGGCATAAGAAATTCTAAAATGATCTAAACAATGTGAAACCTTCGCGTGGTGTCATATTATGTGTCACAGTTGCAAGGAAAAATATTGAACTTGAAAAATTGCAAACATCATAAAAAATCCTTCACAAAATGACCTATCATGTTCGAGGTTTCATGGCATTTAGGTCAAACCACCAGTGTTATGGCTAGGATCAGGGCATAGTTTGTGATAATGTGCCCATATTGTGCACACATGTGCATCTTGGGATGGCTTACAATGTTGTAGGAGGAAGTTTTCCTTTTGACGCACGAAAAAGCCAATTTCCATTTTTCGTGCGTGGGTGCAACCGAGACTAAAGCTTTAGTCCCGGCTGGTGGGTGCAACCGAGACTAAAGCTGTCAGTGGGATAAGGACGCGTGGGTAACCTTTAGTCCCGGCTGGTTGGTGCAACCGAGACTAAAGCTATCGGTGGGATAAGGATGCGTGGGTAACCTTTAGTCCCGGCTGGTGGGTGCAACCGAGACTAAAGCTGTCGGTGGGATAAGGACGCGTGGGTAACCTTTAGTCCCGGCTGGTGGGTGCAACCGAGACTAAAGCTATCGGTGGGATAAGGACGCGTGGGTAACCTTTAGTCCCGGCTGGTGGGTGCAACCGAGATTAAAGCTGTCGGTGGGATAAGGACGTGTGGGTAACCTTTAGTCCCGGCTGGTGGGTGCAACCGAGACTAAAGCTGTCGGTGGAATAAGGATGCATGGGTAACCTTTAGTCCTGGCTGGTGGGTGCAACCGAGACTAAAGCTATCGGTGGGATAAGGACGCGTGGGTAACCTTTAGTCTCGGCTGGTGGGTGCAACCGAGACTAAAGCTGTCGGCGGGATAAGGACGTGTGGGTGGACGCACTTCTCGATGAGATAAAGCATGTAGCGCACGACGCCCTGTCAGAGGAACAAGACAAAGTAGAAGCGGCGCCGTGCCTATAAAAGGACGATCGATACGCCATGGCAAGCAGCTCAACAAGCCAACATAGGTAGAGAGAGTTTCATCCCCATGGATGGAGGGTTGGGAAATCTCCTGTGGCAGAGCTTCTCGAAGATGTCGTTGGTGCACACGCCCTACGGCATCTTCGGAAGCTCCACCTCGAAAAAATTTCCCTGTAAGCCTGTGAAAGACTCCATCTCCTCTAACAGTGTTGGGTAAAGGGTTGAGAAATCTCCCGTGGCAGAGCTTCTCAAAGATGTCGTTGGTGCACGCCTCGACATCTTGAGCTCCGCTCGGAAAAATTTCCCTGCAAGCCCGTGAAAGACTCCATCTCCTCTAACAGTGTTGAGGAAAGGGTTGGGAAATCTCCCGTGGCGGAGCTTCTCGAAGATGTCGTTGGTGCACACGCCCTACGGCATCTTTGGAAGCTCCGCCTCAGAAAAATTTCCCTGCAAGCCCATGAAAGACTCCATTACATAAAGTTTCGATACATCACATAAAGTTTCCATACATCACATAAAGTTTCCATACATTACATAGATTTACATAGGGTTTAGGATATATCCTTCGTCGCGTATGTCGATCCCTTGCCTATGATTGCTTCGTAGGCCGTAACCATGGAGCATCTTCTTTGCTTAACGGGATGCTTGGGTCAGTTTTCACAGTGAAGGGCAGAATTTCATCAAACTTATCATAATCTGCTGACATGTGTGTCTTGTCCTCGACTCCCGTGATGTTTCTTTTCCCTGAAAGAACTATGTGACGCCTGGTCTCATCGTCTGATGTATTCGTTTCCTTATTTTTTCTTTTTCTTCGGTCTAGAGGACATGTCCTTCACATAAAAAACCTGAGCCACATCATTGGCTAGGACGAATGGTTCATCTCTGTAACCAAGATTCTTGAGATCCACTGTTGTCATTCCATACAGCTGGTCTACCTTTACCCCTTCTCCATTCATGTTGACCCAACTACACCGAAACAAAGGGACCTTAAAAGTAGGTCCATAGTCAAGTTCCCATATCTCCTCTATGTAACCATAGTATGTGTCCTTTTTCCCATTCTCGCATGTTGCATCAAAGTGGAGACCACTGTTTTGGTTGGTGCTCTTTTTATCTTGGGCAATCGTGTAAAATGTATTTCCATTTATCTCGTACCCTTGGAAAGTCAATACAGTTGCAGATGGTGTCGCGGCCAACAAGTAGAGCTGATCTCCAATAGTGGTGTTATTCATGAGATGTAATTGCAACCAAGTGCCGAAAGTCTCCATGTGATTTTCTTTAATCTAGTAGTCATCCTTCCCCGGGAACTTGGAGCGTACAACATTCATGTGTTCCTCGATATACGGAGCCACGAAGGTAGAACTTTGGAGAAGTATGTAGTGTGCTTGATTCAAAGAATGTCCGTCCCTAAATATAATTGCCTTCTTTCCTAGCGTGCCTTTTCCACTCAGTCTCCCCTCATACCGTGATTCAGGAACACCAATCGGCTTAAGGTCAGGAAGAAAGTCTACACATAACCCAATGACCTCCTCTGTTCCATAGCCCTTGGAGATGATTCCTTCTGGCCTAGCATGGTTACGAACATATTTCTTTAAGACTCGCATGAACCTCTCAAAGGGGAACATATTGTGCAGAAATACAGGACCCAGAATGGAAATCTCTTCGACTAGGTGAACTAAGAGATGCGTCATAATATTGAAGAAGGACGGGGGGAACACCAACTCAAAACTGACAAGACATTGGACCACATCCTTCTGTAGCCTTTCCAGACTTTCTCGATCAATTACCTTCTGAGATATTGCATTGAGGAATGCACATAGCTTCACAATGGCTAATCGAACATTTTCCGGTAGAAGCCCCCTCAATGCAACCGGAAGCAACTGTGTCATAATCACGTGGCAATCATGAGACTTCAGGTTCTGAAATTTTTTCTCTACCATATTTATTATTCCCTTTATATTTGACGAGAAGCCAGCCGGGACCTTGATACTGTAAAGGACTTCAAAAAAGATTTCCTTCTCTGCTTTGGTAAGAGCGTAGCTGCTTAAGTATTCACGTCCTTTATCGGTATGCTTGTTGTATGGGTCTTTGATACGTTGCTGGTCCTCCCGTGCTTCTGGTGTATCTTTTGTCTTCCCATACACGCTAGGAAGCCTAGCAGGTTCACGCAAAGATTCTTCGTCACGTGCATCACGTCGATTGAAGAACGGACCTCTAGGTCTTTCCAATACTCAAGCTCCCAAAATATAGATTTCTTTTTCCACATGGCCGTGTGTCCGGTAATGGGGTCTTTTGGAACAGATTGACCGCCAGGACCCTTTCCAAAGATTACTTCTAGGTCCTTCACCATACCAAATACATAATCTTCCTCACCGTTGAAATGCTTGCCTTTCTTTCTTACTTGATGATTGGTCGGAAGAAATTTATGACACCCTAGGTACACAACCTTCTTACATTTATCCAAATATGTACCTTTAGTCTTATCTAAACAGTGCGTGCATGCATTGTATCCCTTGTTTGACTATCCTGAAATGTTACTAAGAGCAGGCCAATCATTGATGGTTACGAACAACAATGCTCGTAGGTCAAATGGCTCCTGTTTGTGCTCATCCCACACCTTTACACCTGGTTCTGCCCACAACTGCAAAAGTTCATCGACTAATGGCCTTAGGTACACATCAATGTCGTTGCCGGGTTGCTTCGGTCCTTGGATGAGCACTGGCATCATAATGAACTTACGCTTCATGCACAACCAAGGAGGAAGGTTGTAGATACATAGAGTCACTGGCCAGGTGCTGTGACTACAGCTCTGCTCCCCAAAAGGATTCATGCCGTCTGTACTTAGACCAAACCATAAGTTCCTCGCGTCACCTGCAAAGTTCGAGTAATTTCTCTCGAGGTTTCTCCACTGTGACCCATCGGCGGGGTGTCTCAGTTTCCCGTCTTTCTTACGCTCTTCTTTGTGCCATCGCAACAACCTGTCATGCTCTTTATTTCTGAACAGACGTTTCAACCGTGGTATTACAGGAGCATACCACATAACCTTAGCAGGAACCCTCTTCCTGGAGGGCTCGTCATCGCTCTCAACATCACTAGGGTCATCTTGTTTGATCTTGTATCGACATGCAGTGCATACCAGGCATTTATCCATATTCTCGTACTTCTCACATGATGCATGGATGCACGATCATTAATGCATGCATGTATCTTCTCTACATCTAATCCTAGAGGGCACGTAGTCTTGTTTGCTTCGTACGTTGTCTCGGGCAGCTCGTTATCCTTTGGAAGCTTTGGCTTCATTATTTTCAGTAACTTCTCAAATCCCTTGTCATATAAGCCAGTCTCTGCCTTCCATTTCAGCAGTTCAAGTGTGGTACCGAGCTTTGTGCTACCATCTTTGCAATTTGGGTACAACAACTTTTTGTGATCCTTTTGCATGGCCTCCAACTTAAGCTTCTCCCTTTCTGTATCACATTGTTGCTTTGCATCAGAAATGACCCGACCAAGACCATCAGCGGGCTCATCCGATACCCGTTGTTCTTCTTCATTGCCACCTTCCTCTTCTTCATTGTCTTCCATTGCAGTATCACCGTATTCTTCAGGGGACATAGGATAGCTGTCATCATCCTCCTCTTCTTCATTTTCTTCCAGCCTAACCCCTCTTTCTCCGTGCATGGCCCAACAATAATATCCGGGCATGAAACCTCTCCGAAGCAGATGGCTTTGAAGGATTCTCGGGCGAGTGCTCCGCCATCGTTCCGAAAATGACGCAGGACAAGGCATAAAATTATCCACTTTGTTTGCCTTAGCCAAATCGATAAATTTATGCAGGCCTGCAATAAAATCGAATGGCGCTTCGCCATACATCCATCGCATCCGTGCATCGATCTGCGTCATAATAATTAACCATTACAATAACATCGTGAATAGTAAAATGACCACCCTACATGGACACATGCAATATTTTTGTATCAGTTACAGATAAAGAAGATAAGGTTGCTAACCTCAGCCGAGGATACCATGTTGTGTGAACTAAAGTGTGGATTGTACATTTCGTCTAACATCTTGTGTGCAATCAAAGAAAAAAAGCTAGCACCCACACCTCACACACAATCCAGCAAAATTTGGTGGGCAAAGGGCCGGGCTTATATATAGCCAGGGGAGGGTTTTTGGTCCTGGTTATTACCACAAACCGGGACCAAAGCCCCTCCCGCGTGACACGTGGCCGCCCAGCAGCTCGCACCCCACCCAGGTCATTGGTCCCGGTTAATGGCACGACCCGGGACCAATGACCTGGGTGGGGGGCACGCTGCTGGGCCGCCACGTGTCGCGCGGGAGGGGCTTTGGTCCTGGTTCGTGTCAATAACCGGGACCAATGCCCATCGTCGCTTTGTCGTCCCCGTGTATAAATATGAGGCCACAACGCTCGCTTTCGCCATCGCCTCGGCCTCTCTAGAGTCCATCTCCACCCCACCCCTTTTGCCATCGCCTCTCCACCGCGCCGTCGTCTCGCCTCCCCTCCCTCTCCAATCTCCACCGCGTCGCCATGGAGTTGCCCACGCTCAACCACTACGAGGCGGCGATGTTTGCGTACTACGGCATCCTCGCGCTGCCGCGCGCGACCGTGCCCACCGGATTTCGCATCAGCGAGGCGGGTGTGCCGGTGGCTCCGCGCCTCAACCCCCGCGGATACGAGATGGAGTGTGTCATCGCGGAGCGTCGCTGCCAGCTGCCCGCGTGGATTAGGGCGTTGCCCCGGTACGCGGTGGCCAACGAGTATTGGCCCCGGCTATTCAAGAAGGAGCGGAAGGCCAAGCTTGGCAACCGCATCGTGGACGGGCGTGTGGTGCACCCGGATCTCCACAACCGAGAAGGGCGGGAGATGTTCTGGTCCGTCCCTGGACAGACCATCTACACCGCCATCAACACCACTAGCCGCGCAGAGGAGCTCTGTCTCCTGAACAACGCCGAAATCGTGGAGATTTCGTCCGACGATGACGAGGAAGCCGACGGCTCGGAGGACAGCGACAGCGGAAGTGTTGTCGACTAGGAAAATTTGTGAAGTTGCATCTTTGTATAGAAAAATTTGTGGTCGAATAATAAAATGTCTCAATTTAGATCTTTGTCTCGATTAATTTGTGAATGATTTTTTCAAAAATACTGATCAATTCAATTTCTACCTCGAATTAATTTCTGCCCCGAATTAATTTACATTAATTGTCCTGGACTGCTGACCGTCGCGGGGTTTTTAGTCCTGGTTCATGGCATGAACCGGGACCAATGCCCCGCAGAGCGCCACGTGTGCGTCGCGGGGGCATTGGTCCCGGTTCATGCCACGAACCGGGACCAATGCTTAGAGATGAACCGGGACCAATGCCCAGGCGGCATGAACCGGGACCGGTGCCTGGCATTGGTCCCGATTATGGAAACGAACCGGGATCTATGGAATTTGGGCGCTGGACCAAAGGCCCTCTTTCTACCAGTGTCTCCTTAAACAATGTGTACCAAGTCACCAACAGGTCAAGTACACACACACAACAATACGCAGTAAAAGTACACGAGCAACACAAAGGGAAGTAACACGCCCTGATATGATAAGTTTGGGCGTACTGCCGTGGGAAATTAACGAGTACGACATGGTGCATACCTTTGGCGCAGGGACAACCACTACATGAAATGCGCAAGACGCTGACGGCCATATGCTACGCCGTCGACGGCCAAAGATTGGGGCTATCGGCGTAGCGGCACGAGCTGGGCTGGCCAGCAAACAACCTCGGTCCAGGAAAGCCGTCGGCTTATGTAACATCCCAAAACTTTATTCCAAGGTTATCAAGATCAAATCATCCAAAAATAGGGTTAACAAAAAAACTTTTCCAAATTTAAAATGAAAGCATTCATATATGTATGCATTTAAAATAGGAGTTGTTTGAATTGCCATGATTGATTGATCCAATGCTTGTAAAATGTTTCTTAGGTGATTTAAACATCATCTACATCATTCCCAAACTTTTCCTAAAGAAAATCAAATCAAAAAGAATTAAAAAGAAGGAATGGTCATTTTGGCAAATTTAACTCTCATGCCTACTTTGGCTATTCCTAGTACTCAATTCTTAACAGAAACAATTCTTGATCTTTGCACCCCTTGCTAGTACACATAATGAGGTACCAAGGCCCACCTTTTGATCTGCTAAAAACATTTTGTTAACTATTTTAAATGACAGTTTAAAATTGAATCTAATGCATATGCATAGACCACCCCTATTTCAAAAACCATCTATTTGAGCTCCATTTTCAAAACCCTTGCAACCAGAGACTACCTATCACTAGTGGAGATCACTCAAAATTTTTGAAACCAAAACTCAAAACTTCCTTTCATGCGGCCATTTCATCAAACACTTGGCATGCATAATCTCTACTCTAATCCTAGCTCACTGTTTACTACAGAGTTTTGCCCCCAATTGATCCCCATTTAATCCCCTTGTACCCTCTTGATCTAACCAGAGCCTAACCAGCCTCTTCCCTACCCCCTAGCTGCACTGTCATGCCATGCCGAGCACCACCTCGCCGGCCGACAATGCACTCGCAGCAGCAGCCCTCTCCAGCCCCTCTCCTCATGTCTAGCAGCTTGCCAGTGGTCCACCTCCACCACCCAACCAGCCCTAGGCCAGAGACAGAGAGCAGAGCAGCCAGGAACCGCCGCGCCCGAAGCCGGTCGAGCATGCCGACGCCGCCCCTAGAGCACGCCCTGTCCCTGCTCGCACAGACCATCCCTTGGCACCAGCCCGCATCCGCCGCTCCACCTCGACCTGGAGAACACCCTAGACATCCCCGTTCGCCGCCCAAAGCCTCACAGCCACCGCTCGCCGTGGACACCACCGCTTTGGCCACGTAGAGCGCCACCTCGCCTAGACCGTGTGCCACTGCCCCTACGACCGCATTCAATTCCTAGAGCACCACCAGGGAACCGCCCATTGTCGCCACCCCCAGCCATGCCTCTACCCCGCCGTAGCCTTGTCGCTGGAGTCGCCTGCCCATCACGCTCGGTCTCACCGTCGGGCCTATAAAAGGAGCCCTCCCTAGCCTCTTCTCTCCACACCATTCCACTCCCCTCACCTCTCTGAACCTCACCCACCTCTAGCCGGAGCAAGGCAAGCTCTGCCTCGCCGGAATTGGAGCCGGAGCAGCCGCGACAGGAGGAGAAGGGCGCCGTTGATTGCGACCACCCCAAGCTCCACCGCAACCGCGCCTCGCCTCGCTGTCGTCTTCCACGTTGTTTGCCCGCCTCACCGACCCCGCTGGAGCCCTAGTACGCCCCCAGTAGACCCCCACCGAGCCGCTAGGGTTCGAGCTCGCCGGCGACCTGTTCGTCGTCGACGATGACCCTCAGCCATTGATCTCGCTTCTAATCCTACGGCCCACAGCGCGCGTACCGTTTCACGTTTTAAGTGTCGCTGACACGTGGGACCCCCTGTCAGCTGAGCCCCGCGCCGCGGAGCGCCACTGGGCCGGCCCAAGTCCTTTCCCGCGCTAGCCCATCGATTCAAATCTGGATTTTTCTTTTTAGTTAAATCTAGTTTCTATCCACTAGTTTGAAAATCAATTCAGAGAGTTTTAGAAATCCAAATTGCATGAAACCAATTTTGTCTGAAAGGTATTAAAATGATCTATCCAAGCCCGTTGGATTAAATTCAGTTAGAGTTATAGATCTCTCCTAATAAAAATAACAAAACAGAAGCTTTTGCAACTTGCAACATTTTTATAAAATCAACCAAGTTAGCTTTTGAGTTGGTTCCAACTCTCAAAGATCACATTTCATCATATCTATCTAAATATGTAATAATATTAAAGTTTACATGCAGTTACTTTGGACTAGTACCAAAATAATGCTATATAGGCATTTCTAGTCACTTTAAATCATTAAATAATGAACTTAAACCAAAGTAATATTGATCCAACCCTTAAATATCATTCCCACATGTTAGAATATGTGGTGATGACATGTGTCAACATGATCCCATGTTTTAAGTGGTGAATATTAAATGTTAGTTAATTTTTCAATGAGTGGAAATTACTTTTCTAAAATAAAAAGGTTGAAACTATTGAATTAAACTTGTGATGTTTGTGATGATAATAGATCATCAAATGTGTGTTTTAGAATGCTACTTAGCCTAGTTAAGTATTGTTTGGTGATTGTCTACTCCCTATGTATTTATAGACGCTAGTACCGACCAAGCTTTCGAGGAGGAGGAGTTCTACCAAGAAGAAGAAGGAGAAGAAAACTTCAACCACTGCACCAACCAAGGCAAGCTATTGTTAGCAGACTAGAATTAAGCTAGATGAATGAGCAAGGATGCTTTAGGCATGCTTTGATCACACCCCTTTTAACTATTAGTACCCCAAGTCTTACCTACAAGTTTTACTCCCCTTAGTATGCAAAGTTCCTTACTTATTTTGAAGGTAGCATAAAAAGTATAGAACTTGACCTACTTAGAAACCTTTAGATGTCATTATATGGCATGAGATTGATCCCATCTTTCCCCTTTAGTGAACACTCTTAACTTAGTATTTTAGAGTAGATCAAAAACTTGAGTCACTTTAGTTGGGAGCACTTGGTGAAAATGAATTGTGAAAACCTTGGAATGATGAGTCATTATATTGAGATGTTTTGACATGTGTTGAGAGACACAACTCGTTTATGATGATGAAAATGATGAGGCATGAGCCTTAACCCTTTTATAAAACTGATGGTTGGATTCGGATGCGATACCAAAATTTACCGTACAACCACACTACCTGAATTGGGTAAGGCTTAGCTGGAAATTTATATGCATTAGTATTAGTTCCCTCACGGGAGAGGTTTGAGATGAGGCTACCTCTCAATGTTGTCCACCTATGCAGTGCCCAAGATGACTGATGGTCATGGTTGGGAGGCCATGCTCATAGGAGAGGTGCTTGTACTAGGGTGTGTAAAGGGAAGGTTATGTTTGATTATCTGCATACTAAGTATGATGATTCAGGGTTATCCCTGACAGATGTACCGAATCTTGTGGTGAAAGTGTACCACCTCTGCAGAGTGTCAAACTATTCAAATAGCCGCGTCCACGGTTATGGACAGTTGGAATGGCCATACTGTTTCGTTGTCAGATGTTTTCTAAATAACTTGAAATGAATGATGAACTTTGACTTGACGACAACAGGGAGGTGTTGATGATAATAGCTTCCCAACTTAAGTGATTCTAGAACTTTACCTTATCTTTCTTTGCTTCTGAACTCAGCTTAGGTTTCCAACTTAACTTGGTAGTTAAATTAGATTCAGGACTTTAACTTAGAATTATAGTACTTGTTAATAGTAGTTTGCGAGTACTTGAAGAGTACTCATGGCTTTTGTTCCTGGCTATTATCATGGCCAGACTATGAAGGAGATTATCAAGATGATGGTCAGCAGGACGGCTATGATAACTAGGACTATCTGCCTTCGTCAGCATTGCCTGTGCCCCTGAAGATGGACCCCACCGCTACGCTTATCTTTTATTTCCGCTGCTTGTTGTATTAAAGACTGGATCATGAGATCCTTATTTGTGTAAAACCTTATGTATGGTTTGTAATGGATGATGTACTGTGATATCCAATCCGTTATGTCTCGCAAAAATGGTAATCCTGGGATTGCGAGGTAGGGCATAACAGGCATCTAGGATTAAAAATCCGGGTGTTGACAACTTAGGCTCAGACGGTAGCCGTCGGCATAGTGTGGTTGTCGGCGTAAGGTCGCCTCGTGTGGGTCCAAGTGCCCAGTCCCGTGACGGCGCGGCAACAGCGTCTGATATATGTCGACGGCTTGCCCGTCGGCCCAGTCTGAAAGGGTATGCCGACGGCTCGGCCATCGGCATTGCTATTTTCTTCCCACAATAAACCTAGAAAAATCATAACTAAATCATTATAAATTAGAAAAATATATAAAATATATCAAAATTTGCAGAAAAATAAGATCCGTCTATCTAAATTTAAATGTTACATATTTTTGTTGAATAAATAAACTTGTAAAGAAAGCTAGGGGCTAGACCGGCGGTGCCCTCAGATTAGGGTTTCGTCGGAGAAGGACCGTCTGATGTCCGGAATTGCACGACAACAGGCGTGTGACTCTAGCATACATGCACAAGTTTGGTGGAATGCTCCTATATGGAAAACCTAGCTCCCGGGTAAGACCATCTATAGTGCATGCGATAACACTTAGAGAGGTGTGCTAGACCTGCAGGAGGAAACTCCCGCTGCGGTTCAAACAGAGTGAAACCGGTGGAACCTTGGTCCTAACCTTTAATGTTGAGGGTGCATGATATAGGTAATTACTTTATTTGTAGCATCCAGAAGCAATAGCATCATACCAGTAGCACAATATGATATATTAAAATCATATTCGGCATCCACAATCAAGAAATTAGTTATCTTATTCAAGTTCTCGACATAGTTCTACTACAAATTCGATAATATCACTAATACATCTCGCTAAATCAAACTGGACGTCGACTTCCGAGTACTGAGCCGCGGGCGGTGAACACTCAAAGAGAAGGAACCATCACACGAGCTTAGCTCGGGGGAGATCCCTGAACAACCTGCCAAGTATTGGAGAACCTGACCTCCAACGCATACATATTGTGACGGACGTGCTCGTCCTCCTTTCTGACACAATTCTGTACCACCTCCTCGGGGGTCGGCTCCCTCTACACTGATAGTGGACCACTCGACTGCCACCAAAGAAGCTCCGGGTCGACGACAGGACCTAGATTCCTCACCAAGCTCCGGTTTCCGGAAGGTAGCACCTCCTAGTGCCAGCCTAGTGGAGCCCAATCTCGGACATGCCCGTGGAGCGCAGCAGTCCTTCGTCGTTGTCACCGAGTTGACGATAAGGGTGCGGGTTGGGCATCCTAAAGTATTCATTTGATCGAAATAATAAATTCCTTAGTGTGCGGTTGTGTAACATCCCAGCATTAGAGCTTAGAAATAAGCTGAGATAAGGTGTGTGCATTGCATTCATGTATAGAAAATCCGGGGAATTTTTGCGCCAAAATAAAAGAGTAGAGTAATCAGAGTTCTCTCACTCCGATGAATTAGGTTTAGGTCATCTGAGTTGAGTGAGGTGAATTTTGACATGATCTCTAGTGTTTTTATGATTTATGAGGGAAGAAGTTTGAGTTTTGAATACGAATAAACAATTTATATAACTAAAAGGAAATAAATATTAAAAATAGATTTCAAATGAATAAAGAATATTTATATTACATGTAATAAATAAAATAAATTGAATACAAATAAGAAAGTAGTATTCTTTAATTTTAATCCATATAAATATGGGATTAAGGAATTGTTTATAATAATCCAATTACAAGTATAAAACAAATTGAAATACAAGGAAAGATTAATTTTATTAATTGAAACAAGTATTACAACATTATTTTACAATAAAAGAATAGAGGTAAACAGTAAGGAAATGTAATTAAGAAATGAAACAAAGAAAATAATTCTTATTTACAAGAATATATCTATTACATTGTTTTCTACAAATAAGTAAATGAATAAAGAAAGTTACAAAAGAATAAAAGAAAGTCCTAGACTATTTCTCTGAGTTAAGCCGTAAGCCATTCTTTAATTTCTCAGAATGATCTGGGTTCCTACAAAATACAAACAATAGATAAAATAAGAGAAAGGGGGTTAGTGTGTTAGCTGTATTCTCAGATTGGGCATAGAGGTGCTATGCCAATATCATCATTGAGTATAAATAAAAGGGGCTAATTGTAGCAGTATATGTTCTTATCTAGATTTTTGCCTCAATTCAACATCATAGGCCTTCAGGGGCAAGTTCCACCAACATAGTAAACAAGTAAAAGTAAAACTGTAACAACAGCCAGAAAAGATCTTCATAGTTGAGCTTATCCACAAGTGAAGGGTCCCACTAGCAAGCAGCATACACGGCACATGCACAAGGATGTGATGTCAACACATTAGAGAGAGGGAAATTGCCATTTGAGGTAACACAGTCGTAGCAAGGGTGCTAGCCAGCACCATATCCCTCCTTATACACGAGAACATCACCTCTAGAAAACCACTTAATCTTCCCAGCTCATCACCAAGAACATTCACCATCACTCCACCATTAAGATCACCTAGGGCAAGATCTTAGGTAAACAGTAAGGAGAAGGTAGTAATAAGATAGGAGGAGTCACTGGAGCTATACCAGACAGAGTGGCAGCAGCTCATGAAGGAGCATGCCAGCATCATCAACAAGGAGCACAGTGGAATAGATCGAGCTACAAAGGAATAAGCTACTCCAATAACAGTAGTACCATTAGGTTAGATTCTCATCTCGCTTGAGGATCTAATATTTTTCCAAGCATGAGCACCATTAATACAGATTATGTTAGGCAAGGATTTACCCTGTGCACACTCATGTAAGGTACCACATGTATAAATCTAGCCTAGCAGAAATGCATTGGGCACAGATGCGGGTAAATAAATAAGCACCCAGCAGTTAATGAGCTTATTGCACACTCCCAACCTTAGCCTCTGTTTTTAATCATGTATCTAGGAAATGGTTTAAAAGTTAAAGATCTCAGATCCACATAGTGATGCTTGCTGACTCGTGTATTAACGAGCTCGTTGGGGAACCCCAAGAGGAAGGTATGATGAGCACAACAGTAAGTTTCCCTTAGTTATGAAACCAAGGTTATCAATCCAGTAGGAGCAAGGAAACACCCTAAAGGTGTAGCTAGCTGAACGTTGGCAGGGCACACTACCAGTGCCAGCAGAAATGTGGAGTCCTGCACAACACAACCACAGAACTCTGTCCCCAACTTGCGATGAGGTTGTCAATCTCACCGGTTTTTCTGAAAACAAAGGATTAAACGTATCGAATGGAAGGAAGTAATAGTTTGCAGAAAGTAAACACAAAGCAGTAAACAGTTGATTGTAGATTGAAAGTAAATGAAAGGACCGGGGTCCATAGTTCACTAGAGGTGGCTCTCCTTAAGATAGATAACATGTTGGGTGAACAAATTACAGCGTTGCAATTGACAAACATCGAGAAAGCATACAAGCATATACTACTCATCTTGACTCCTTTGAGATTCGATTGGGCATTACAACATTATACATAGACCGCCATCCAACTACATCTATGACTAATAATCCACCTTCAGGTTATCATCCGAACCCCCTCCAGTATTAAGTTGCAAGCAACACATAATTGCATTATGAATTGCGTGTAATGTAAACAATATGATTGTTCTATGAACAAAGGATTGTTGTTTTCTCCCTAGTAGCAACATCACATCTAGTACCTTAGAGATTTCTGTCACTTCCCCAGATTACCAGAGGCATGAACCCACTGTCGAGCATAAATACTAACTCTTGGAGTTGCTAGCATCTACTTGGCCAAGATAGCTACTAACAATGGAAATCATGCAAGATCACAAATAACAAAGACATGATATAATCAATAATCAATCTGAAATAGCATCTCAATATCCATCGGATCCCAACAACATGCAGAATTACAAATAGATGATCTTGATCATGAACAGAGCTCACAAGATCTAGACATGAAAGCACAAAGGAGGTGAACCAGCCATCTAGCTACTACATGGACCCGTAGTCCAGAGATGAACTACTCACGCATCACACCGGAGGCTTGCATGATGATGAAGAAGGCCTCTAGGGTGAATTCCCCTCTCCGGCAGTGTCGGAAGAGCTTGATCCTCCGATCTAGGGATGGAGATGACGGCGGCTATAGACTCTTTCGTGGATTTTTGATCGGGTACTTAGGGTTTCCGTATCAGAGGCAATATATAGGCGGAAGGTGAGGCCGAGGGGGTGTCTGGGGCGGCCAGACCACCCCTGGCGCGGGCCAGGCCTGGCATGCTGCCAGTGGTGTGGCTGGCCCCAGCCCTCCCGTCTCGTATTCGCTCTGTGTCCCCCGGTAAAATAATGACTTTGGCTTTTGTCCTGTCCAATTCCGTGAATATTCATTTTCTGACTTTCCTAGAACCAAAAACAACATGGAACATCAAATATTACTCCAAAGTGTGGACAAAACATATGAAAAGTACTCCAAAGTGTGGACAAAACATAAGAAAGTAGATAAAACCAAGCATGTAACATCAAAAAATATAGATACAATTGCAATGTATCAACATCCCCAAGCTTAACTCATGCTCGTCCTCGAGTAGGTAAGTGATAAAAAGAATGAATAATTTTTGAGGTGACATGCACCATCATAAACTCGATCAAAGTATTTGTAAAACATTCAAAGCTAGGATCATAGTACTTCAATCATAACATGAAAGACAAAGTTCTAGCAATAAGACAAAGAAACTATGATGCAACATGAAAATGCACAAACAAAAGATTCATGAATAACAATGCTTTGCAAGACGTTTGTTTGTTTCACATAAAGAAAACATAGCATAGTGGTATTCAGCTTGTCCCTTATAGAGTAGCAAATATAAATGCATAGGACACCTTCAAAGTTTATAAGAGTGACTAGATACAAATAGTTTAAAACAAGCAATATCAAGGTATACATCAATCAACAAGTCTTGGGACAATGCACATAGAACTAAGAATGGCCACTATGCTCTCAAAGTAGGTGCATAAAGGTAGAAGGTGGAGACTCAATAAGTGGAGGAAAGGCCTTCATAGAAGGAAGTAGGAATTCAAGTTTCATAAAGAGCTTCCAAAAATTATGGTACTTAATAGCTTTCAGCTCTCATTGCCCCTATCATGAGCATGTTGAAGTGATTAAGGTTAAAGTGAACAAACTATGGTGTACATCCTTGACGAAGTATAAGTTAGAAATCTCATGTCCCTTGAATATGAGGGCCGCTCCTCATGCTACTCAAGTTTAGTCACTGGTAAGTCCTTGTCATCGTAAGTACATGTGTATCATAGAGAACCACCAACGGGGTACCTTTGCCCGATGATACGAAAGAATCCCCATATCAAAATGACAAGGCAAGCAGACAACGAGCATCTCAGCAATCTTCTTATTGACCATGGGAATATGGTGCTTTTTTCTCTCTTTCCTCTTTTCATAATCTTTTTTTCTTTTTCTCTTTTTTTTTCTCAACATCGGACTCTTTTTTTATAAGAAGAATGCTTCATAGACAGCTCATTATGGTTACGCTGTAGGTTTCCACCATGTCAGCATGGATTAGACCAGCTGCCCAGGCGTTTCTCTAACACACATACATAACTCCATGGACTTACAAGCTCCCCTTTCATTTCATACCGACGACATCCATAGACAAAAGAGCATGATATCAACTAGGTACAAAGTACCCGTGCAATGTTGAAAGCGTTCCCCATGACAGCATGGTTCTGCTAATCCCCAACAAATAAGTGCAAGCATATACAACATAGACGACACAATGGTTCAAGTTTATTAAGGGCAAGAAAAGTAAAGTGTGCCATCAAGTTCGTGAGAGCTTTAATCACTAGTTTTCTCATAACAAGTTTTATTTGGAAGGTAAACAAAAACATGAATATACTTGGAATAGCATATGCTAATAGGTAGGTATGGTGGACTCTTTGTAATAACTTGGTTTAGGGAGTTGGATGCATGAGTGGAACTCATACTTGGTTGCGGAGGCTAGCAAAAGACTGGGAGCGACAAACTAAGAGAGCAATAATGGTCATAATCAGGCAGAGCGACAAAACATCATTGATCAAAGCATAAGTTGATACTACAAGTTTAAAACTAAAGGATCATAAAGGCTATGGTGACTTGGGATAGTCATAACATGGTGTGAGCATGCGCCAAGTCAACCCAAATAAAGAATCAAAGGAGAATATCACAATACTATGCTTTAATATGCTAAAACAATGTATGATCCTTCCAAGGCACATTAAGCTATCTCAATTATTTATAACAAGTCATGCTACATCAAAGAATACTAAGCATAAAGCCAAAACAATATCAATCATGGCATGACAAAGCATAGGCCACAGTAAAAAACAAGCTCTCTTTACCACTTAAGCATGAACTTTTCCTACTCTTTTCCAAACCAAACCAAACTATTTGAAAACTAATGTATGAAAGAGGGGGTCCAACCAATTTGCTCAGCAAACTAAGAAAACAAATCAAACGAAAAACCAAAACAAAAACGAAAAAAAGATGCTCCAAGAACAACACAATTGTGCATGAAACAATAAAAATGAAGCATTTGGAAGAAACCTAGGATTTTTATTGATGCAGAAGGGGATGCCTTGGGCATCCCTAGGCTTTGACGCTTGTACTTCTTGGATATTTCTTGGGGTGACATGCGTGGCATCCCCAAGATTGAGCTTTAGTACATCCTTCATCTCATTACTCATTTCTTCCATACACCTAAAATTTTTCCTTCATACAAAACTTCACACAGTCTTTATTAGCAACATTAGTGCACTCAAGATAATAGGTCCTTGGGTTCAGTTCTAACACCAATAAAACTTCCATTAAAACACTAGCTACTGTAGCACTTCCCTCAAAAAGCTCAATTCCCCAAAAGAACTCAAAAAGGAACCAACAAGAAGCAAATGCAAAAAATGGCAGAAATCTGTCAAAACAGACCAGCAGGTAAAGACGAATTTGTTAGAAGACCTTCTGTTGCTCAAATCAAAAAGTGTTGAACTAACGAAAGTTAGATAACAACCTGGGGCAGAAGAAAAAAAATTCACGCCTCAAAAGGACGTATAGAGTTTTTACACCAATTTTTACAGTGAAGCACAGAAATTTATTTTGGGACAGCAACTTTCCCAATCATTACTTCTCTCTCATTAGAGGTTACTCTTGACACAAAAATCAAATAAAAAGGATAAGGAGTGGTTATTTATGAAGTAATAACTTCCAAGACTCATCTAAAACTTTTGGGTTATCTCCCAATAAGTACTTTTCTTTAACGCCTTTAAGTTAGGCATAAGAAGCAAGAAAGAATCAAGTGTTCTCAAAAGAAGAAGCATTAAAACCAAATTTCTTCCCCTTACCTCTGTTACTTTTATTATTACCCTTGGGGAACTTGTGAATGCTTGGTGGAGAAAAAAAGCGCATGGTGCCCTTTTCCACATCTATTATTGCTCCAAGGAGTTTTAATAGGGATCTTCCAAGTGTGATTTGTCCTTTTCCTACACATTCAATAACAAGATAATCAGTAGAGACCATTTTCCCTAGGATCTTTGTAAACACTCCTTCAGCTATTCCAATGGGTAATATTGTGGCATTATTAGCAAGAAAATTTTCTTCTCCTCCTTCAGAAAGCCCCCAAAGATTCAAGGATTCATAAATATCTTTGGGCATAAGACAAAATTCAGACATGATATCACAACGAGCATGAAAAGTTTCATTGTTTATAGCAATCTTTACTATGGGAAGCCATTCTAAGGGTTCAGAATTTATTGGAACATAGTTGTGATGCTCCCTAAGCGTATTATAGCAATCTTTCAAACTAGCAATGTTGGTCTCAAGAGTGTTCAATCTAGCAAATATGTTTGTGAAAGAAATATCAGTTTTGCTAGGCAAGTTGTAAGTAAAGACCAACTTATTTATGGCATTAACAGCATCATCCTCATTGCATTGGAGGAAGTCTCCTCCCACAACGGCATCTAAAGCATATCTATAGCAAAGAGCAATTCCAAGGTAAAAGCTGCTAAGGAACAAGTTTTGAGTCATTTTAGGCTCGGTTTTTTTAAGTAGATCAGAGATTCTAGACCAAGCTTCTTTAAAACTCTCTTCAATTCCTTGTTTAAAAGTGAAAATCATTTCCTCGGGTGACATAGTGATTGGAGCAATGCTTGACATAAAGGCAACTTAAGATAGGAACTAATTGTTTTGTGTTTTTAATAAAGAAAGCAAACTAGTAAAACTAAATTTTGTGTGTTTTTGATAAAGAAACAAGCAAACAAAGCAAAAAGAAAACAAGAAAAACAAAAATAACAAAGTAAAGAGATTGGTTATTAGGGACTCCCCTTGTGAAGATGTCCTTGACTCCCCGACAATGGTGCCAGAAAAATACTTTGATGGCGCATGGTTGACGTGGGAGCTTCTTCTTCTTCAATTCCCCGGCAACGGCGCCAGAAAAATACTTGCTGACTCGTGTATTAATGAGCTCGTTGGGGAACCCCAAGAGGAAGGTATGATGAGCACAGCAATAAGTTTCACTCAGTTATGAAACCAAGGTTATCAATCCAGTAGGAGCAAGGAAACACCCCAAAGGTGTAGCTAGCTGAACATTGGCAGGGCGCACTACCGGTGCCAGCAGCAACATGGAGACCTGCACAACACAACCACAGAACTCTGTCCCCAACTTGCGATGAGGTTGTCAATCTCACCGGTTTTACTGAAAACAAAGGATTAAACGTATCGAATGGAAGGAAGTAATAGTTTGCAGAAAGTAAACACAAAGCAGTAAACAGTTGATTGTAGATTGAAAGTAAATGAAAGGACCGGGGTCCATAGTTCACTAGAGGTGGCTCTCCTTAAGATAGATAACATGTTGGGTGAACAAATTACAGCGGGGCAATTGACAAACATCGAGAAAGCATACAAGCATATACTACTCATCTTGACTCCTTTGAGATTCGATTGGGCATTACAACATTATACATAGACCGCCATCCAACTGCATCTATGACTAATAATCCTCCTTCAGGTTATCATCCGAACCCCCTCAGTATTAAGTTGCAAGCAGCGGATAATTGCATTATGAATTGCGTGTAATGTAAACAATACGATTGTTCTATGAACAAAGGATTGTTGTTTTCTCCCTAGTAGCAACATCACATCTAGTACCTTAGAGGTTTACATCACTTCCCAGTTACGGAGGCATGAACCCACTATCGAGCATAAATACTAACTCTTGGAGTTGCTAGCATCTACTTGGCCAAGATAGCTACTAACAATGGAAAGCATGCAAGATCACAAATAACAAAGACATGATAGAATCAATAATCAATCTGAAATAGCATCTCAATATCCATCGAATCCCCGCAAACACAACATGCAGAATTACAAATAGATGATCTTGATCACGAACGGAGCTCACAAGATCTAGACATGAAAGCACAAAGGAGGAGAACCAGCCATCTAGCTACTACATGGATCCGTAGTCCAAGGATGAACTACTCACGCATCACACTGGAGGCTTGCATGGTGATGAAGAAGGCTTCTAGGGTGAATTCCCCTCTCCGGCAGGGTGCCGAGAAGAGCTTCAGATCCCTCCCGATCTAGGGATGGAGATGACGGTGGCTACAGACTCTTTCGTGGATTTTTGATTGGGTACTTAGGGTTTCCGTATCAGAGGCAATATATAGGCGAAAGGAGAGGCCGAGGGGGTGCCTGTTGGGTCCGCAGCATAGAAAACAAAAAATTTCCTACAGTGTGAACTACACGCCAAGATCTATCTACTAGGTACAAAGCAAACGAGTGGACATACATCCATAGAGAACTTACCCTCAAAGACAACGAGCTGTGTTAACAAGTAGGAACTCGTGGTTGATGTAGTCGTACACTTGCCGATCTCAAGGTCGTGAGGAAGTTCGAGCGCCGCAACTCAGCAGCGCATCACTTTTCGCACCTGCGTTCAAGCCACCGAACAACCTCCACCTCCTCGCTCCATGATCCAGTGAGCGAAACTCCTTCGAGCGAAATGCCACCGGGAACATGTATCTTGCTAATCCGAGACCATGGGGGAATAATTCTAGAGGGGGAGAGAGATCCTTCACAAGGAGGTGTGAGGATGAAGGAGGGAATGGGTGGCCTTTTATAGGAGGACGGGGGTGCCCCCTCTCTCCATGGCCGGCGCATGGGGGGGTGACCCCTCACCTCCCCCATTCATGTGGTGGTAACTCCTCCACATTAAAATGCCTCTTCACATTCCCTTTTAAAGTCTCCACTTTAAATGCATTAAGTTTCCCCAAATTTAATGCTCTCTCATTTAATAAAACTCTTTTATTAAATTTATTCAGAATTTTGTTAATTACTTTAATTAACAAACATTCACATATAGCCCCTTGCAATATTTCAATATCACATGCAGAACCACCTTCTGCAATTTCACCCAAAGCAATTTCCGGTTTCTATTGAAACAATTCCTGTGCTTTGCAATTCTTTCGTCTGAAACATATGTGCTCCAAAATGGTGTCAGTAACTCTTAAGTGTGCCACCCCAGTTCATGAGTAATGCAGACATGATCGAGACCCTTCTCTGATCAATAATCAGCAGCGGTACCTGGAGATCCGTACTGACTCCTACACATTCAACGATGACTTCTGTGATCGTGAGAACCTTTAACGCTTGTAACTAAATCCCTTTGTCTCGATATATTACATGTCCGAGATTCGATCATCGGTATCTCCATACCTAGTTTGATCTCGTTACCGACATGCACTCTTTTCTCGTTCCCGTGATATAACATTCTAGTGATCACATCACTTGCTTGCAAGCTATCCTAATGTGATATCACCGAGAGGGCCAGAGTATATCTATCCGTCATCTGGATTGACAAATTCCACTCTTGATCCATGAGCCTCAACATAACAACCGTTACTTGAACCCATCTTTATAGTCACCACATTACGGTGTGACGTTTGATGTTATCAAGATACTCTTCTGGTGTTAGCAATTAACATGATCTCATGGTCTAAGGATAAAGATTACTTCGTATGATGTTATAGCAATATAAACACAATGACTTGATCGTAATGCTATACTTTGGATGAATGTTCATCACATCATTCCACCAATGGTGTGACCTTGTTATTAACAACATCCAATGTCCATGATCAGGAAACCTTGATCATCCTGTTAATCAACAAGCTAGTCTATAAGAGAGGCATGACTAGGAACCCTTTTTGTTTATTAAACACACATGTATTGATGTTTCCTATCAATACAATTATAGCATGCAAAATAAACATCTATCATATACAAGGAATACATAATAACAACTTTATTATTGCCTCTCAGGGCATATTTCCTTTAGAGTCCCACTTGCACTAGAGACAATAATCTAGTTCACATAGTGATAAATCTAACACCCATGGAATTCTGGTGTTGATCATGTTTTGCCCTAGGGAGTACTTTAGTCAACGGATCTGCTACATTTAGGTTCGTGTGCACTTTACAAATCTTTATATCTCCATCCTTGACATGCTCGCGGATGGAGTGAAACCGGCGCTTAATATGCTTGGAATTCTTGTGAGACCTTGGTTCCTTTGCGTTGGCTATGGCTCCATTGTTGTCACAATATATCACCATCGGGTCCAACGCACTGGGAACCACACCCAGTTCCGTAATGAACTCTTTCATCCAAACTGCTTCTGTCGCTTACAAGCGACAGCGTATTCCGCCTCCGTTGTTGATCCAGCCACCACAGGTTGTTTGGAACTCCTCCAAATAACTGTTGCTCCGTTCAAGAGAAATACGTATCCGGATTGAGACTTAGAGTCATCCGGATCAGTGTCAAAGCTAGCATCGACATAACACTTAGCGACTAGCTCTTCTTCACCTCCGTATATGAGAAACATATCCTTAGTTCTTCTCAAGTACTTGAGGATGTTCTTTACCGCTATCCAGTGTTCCGAACCTGGATCAGATTGGTACCTACTAGTCAAACTAATAGCGTGTGCCACATCTGGTCTTGTACATAGCATGGCATACATTATAGAGCCTATGGCTGAGGCATAGGGGATCTTATCCATTATCTCTCTTTTTTCCGCCATAGCCGGACTTTGAGTCTTACACAATGTCTTGCCTTGCAACATAGGTAAGAACCCCTTCTTACTCCCGTCCATATTAAACTTCTTTAATATCTTATCAAGGTATGTACTCTGCGATAGCCCAATTAGGCGTCTTGATCTATCTCTATAGATTTTAATGCCTAATATATATGAAGCTTCACCAAGGTCCTTCATCAAAAATTTGCTGTTTAGATAACTTTTAAGACTGTTTAAAAGATCTATATCATTTCCAATCAATAATATGTCATCCACATATAATATCAGAAATGCCACATTGCTCCCACTCACTTTCTTGTAAATACAAGCCTCTCCATAAGTTTGGACAAATCCAAACTCTTTGATCACCTCATCAAAGCGGAGATTCCAACTTCGTGATGCTTGATTCAGTCCATAGATGGATCGCTGAAGTTTGCACACCTTATTAGCATCCTTAGGATCGACAAAACCCTTAGGTTGTATCATATACAACTCTTCTTCAATATTACCATTGAGGAACGTAGTTTTGACATCCATCTGCCATATTTCATAATCGAAATATGCAGCAATTGCTAACATAATCCTAACCGACTTAAGCATCGCTACGGGAGAGAATGTCTCATCGTAGTCAACTCCTTGAATTTGTCGAAACCCCTTTGCGACAAGTCGAGCCTTATAGATGGTCACATTACCATCAGCATCAGTTTTCCTTTTGAAAATCTATTTATTCTCAACGGCCTTTCGGTCGTGAGGTAAGTCCACCAAGGTCCAAACCTGGTTTTCGTACATGGATTCCATCTCGGATTTCATGGCTTCTAGCCATTTGTTGGAATCCGGGCTCATCATCGCTTCTTCATACGTCGCAGGGTCATCTATTTCATCAACCATGAAATTCACAACAGGATTGCCGTACAGTTCAGGAGCTGCACGTGTCCTGCTTAACCTGCGAGGTTCGGTAGTGTCCTCTTTCGGAATTTCATGATCAATATCATTAGCTCTCTCTTCATTAGGTGAAGTCAACTCCGAAACAACTTCCGGTGCTGCGCCACTCGCCATTCCATGAAGAGAAGGTTCAATAACCTCTTCGAGTTCTACCTTCCGACTACTCACACCTTTCGCGAGGAACTCCTTCTCAAGAAAGGATCCATTCTTGGCAACAAAAACCTTGCCCTCGGATCTGTGATAGAAGGTATACCCAATCGTTTCCTTAGGGTATCCTATGGAGACGCATTTTTCCGCTTTGGGTTCGAGTTTATCCGGTTGAAGTTTCTTCATATAAACATCGCATCCCCAAACCTTAAGAAATGACAGCTTAGGTTTGTTTCCAAACCATAATTCATACGGTGTCGTTTCAACGGATTTAGATGGTGCCCGATTTAAAGTGAATGCAGCTGTTTCCAGTGCATAACCCCAAAATGACAATGGCAAGTCAGTCAGAGACATCATAGATCGAACCATATCCAATAAAGTACGATGACGACGTTCTGACACACCATTACGTTCTGGTGTTCCTGCAGGCGTGAGTTGTGAAACTATTCCACAGTCTTTCATATGTGTGCTAAACTCGTAACTAAGATACTCTCCTCCACGGTCGGACCGCAGAAATTTGATCTTTCTGTTACGATGATTTTCCACTTCATTCTGAAATTCTTTGAACTTTTCAAAAGTTTCAGACTTGTGTTTCAACAAATAGATATACCCATATCTACTCAAATCATCCGTGAAAGTAACAAAATAACGATATCCACCTCGCGCCGACACACTCATTGGTCCACACACATCAGTATGTATGATTTCCAATAGATCTGTCGCCCGTTCCATTGAACCGGAAAACGGCGTTCTAGTCATCTTGCCCATAAGGCATGGCTCACATGTATCAAATGATTCAAAATCAAGTTATTCCAAAAGTCCATCAGAATGGAGTTTCTTCATGCGTTTAACGCCAATATGACCTAGACGGCAGTGCCACATATATGTAGATATATCATTATCAAGTTTAATCCTTTTAGCATCAACATTATGAATATTCGTAATACTACTATCGAGATCCAACAGAAACAAACCATTCAACATAGGTGCATGACCATAAAATATATTATTCATATAAATCGAACAACCATTGTTTTCAGACTTAAATGAATAACCACTTTGCATCAAACACGATCCGGATACAATGTTCATGCTCAGTGCATGCACCAAATAACAATTATTTAGGTTTATAACTAATCCCGATGGCATATGGAGAGGCAGCGTTCCGACGGCGATCACATCAACTCTTGATCCATTGCCGACCCGCATCGTGACCTCATCCCTTGCTAGTTGTCGCTTGTTCCGTAGCCCCTGAACTGAGTTACATATATTAGCATCCGATCCCGTATCAAATACCCAGGTGCTACTGTGAGTACTAGTCAAGTACACATCAATAACATGTATATCACATATACCTTTGTTTGCCTTGCCGGACTTCTTGTCCGCCAAATACTTGGGGCAGTTATGCTTCCAATGACTAGTCCCCTTGCAATAGTAGCACTTGGTGTCAGACTTAGGGCCAGCTCGGGGTTTCTTTTCAGGCGTGGCAACAGACTTGCCACCCTTCTTTCCCTTGTGCTTGCCTTTCTTGTCCTTCTTGAAACCGGTGGTCCTATTGATCATCAACACTTGATGTTCTTTCCTAATCTCCACTTGCGGTCTTAAGCATTGTGAAGCTCGGGAAGAGACTTCTTCATGCCCTGCATATTATAGTTCATCATGAAGCTCTTGTAGCTAGGTGGCAGAGATTGGAGAAGACGATGTATGCCTAAGTCAATGGGAATCGTTATTCCCAAGGACACAAGCTTATCGGCGTACCCAGACATTTTGAGTACATGCTCACTAACGGAGCTGTTTTCCTCCATCATGCAGCTAAAGAACTTTTATGTAGCATTATAACTCTCTATGGCAGCATGGGTATCGAAAATCATTTTCAATTCTCCCATGGTATCAAAGGCATTGCCATTTTTGAAACGCTTTTGAAGTTCTGGCTCTAGCCCATACAGTATGCCGCAATGAACTAAGTTGTGGTCCTCCTGACGAGTTATATAGACGTTCTTTTCCTCGTCAGGGGCATCAGGAGCTGGTGGGAGGCCTAGCGGCGCATCTAGCACATATTGCTTTTGTGCGTGAAGGAGGAGAATCCTCAAATTCATAGCCCAGTTGGTGAAGTTGCTACCATTCGCAGCAAGTTTCTCTTTCTCCATGAACACATTGAAATTAAAAGCAGGTGGTGCCATCTACAACAGAATTTGTAAAGTATATTTAGACTAAGTTTATTATAGATTGATTTCAACTAATCCAAATTACTAATGAACTCCCACTCAAAAACGACATCCCTCGTGTCTTTTTGGTGATTACATGAACCAAATCCACTACACCAAGTCCGATCATCACGTGAGTCGGTGTAGCTTCAAAGGCGAGCATCTATATGGGCATCATATCAACTATATGACTCATGCTTAACCTTTCGGTCCGTGTTCTGAGGCCATGTCTGTACATGCTAGGCTCGTCAAGTAAGAACCTTAGTATTTGCGTGTGTAAAACTGTCTTACACCCGTTGTATGAAAGCGTAGAGTTGAAAACACCCGATCATCACGTGATGCCTCAAAACACGATCCACAAAACGGTGCATACTGTCACATCCCAAGATTTTCCAAATCTTGTAATGTGAAAATAAATTAAACAAAATAAACTTTTGTTGAAAATCAGGGTGAAAAGAAACTTTTGTTTCTAAAAGGAGACTTAAAATCCCATCTTGAACAAACTTTGGCAGAAGTTTGAATTCAACAAAAATCCAAATCAAGGGAAATGCATTCCTCAATGAATGTATCTGGAAATTTGAACTTTTGGAAAGAAACCCAAAACCCTAAACCCTAATGGAAGGAAATCATTTTCCAAAGTATCTCCAAATCCATGGATTTGATCCATACCAAATTTGATCAACAAATTTTCACAAAGGATCAAGAAAGACCTTAGAGATTAGTTTCACTTAAATTGGAACCAAAGACAAAATCTTGTGAATATAATAAGATAAGGAAATTGAATTTCCAAAGTCAATAAAGCCCTTACCAAAAGCCATACCAAATGGTGAACAAATAATCCTAAAGGGATTTATTTGGATAAACATTTATCAAAGGAAAAATAAATTGTTTTGGAAATACAAATTTAGATCTTTTAATAAAAGACTTTGGTTTCAAATGAAAATATAAGCCAAATTAATTTTGGCCAAGCTTTTGAAATAAAATATTTTGTTTTGATAAAATGAGTAAAGGTTTATTTAAATAAAATAAAGGATTTAAATATCCAATTTTATTTAAGTAAAGGCTTTTCCCATTTTAAATAAACACCAAGTATTTTATTACTACTTTGAAATCTTTTATTAAAAGGTTTTGCTTTGATTAAAATGAGCAAAGGATTATTTAAATAAAATAATAAGGATTTAAATATCCAATTTTATTTAAGTAAAGGCTTTCCCATTTTAATTAAAACACCAAAACTTATTTATTTATTTAAATAAGTTTCCAAGTATTCTTTTATTTTTCAAATTAAACCTTCTGGTTTGGTTTTGAAAATAATTGGAATTCAATGGAAATATTATTAAATAAATCAAACCCTAATAACTAAAGATCCATTTTATTTAATTATTAAAGGGATCTTAAATTAAATAAAAATAATATTTCATTTTGAGATTTGGATTATGTTGCCAAACAGAACCAAATTCAAATGAAAAGATTCTTTGTTTGAATGTTTTGAGAGTTGTTTGAAATTGTGTGAATATTTGTTTGAAATTGAAAACAGAAAGAATTAGAAAAGAAAAGAGAGCAGATGAAAAAATAAGAAAACATACCCAGCCCAGCAGCCCAATAGGCCCAATTCCAGCCAGCTTCCTCCCCAGGCGTTACTTTTCTCACCTTGAAACAGCCACGGTGTGACAACCCCGTGGACCCGTTCCTTCTCCTTTTCCCACCGTTGGTAGGCCCACTCTCTCTGTTCTTCTCTCTCACCCGCTGACCGTTTCTTCCCCCTCAACGGCGCGATTTACTCCGGCGTTGAATTCGCGTTAATACTGCGTTAATCCCTCGCCGCGATGACGTCTACTTAAACGCCTCCCTCTCCTCTGTCATTTCCCCCAGACCACTCCCTCTCTCGCAGCAGTGACTCCATTTCTCTCTGACCGCAGCTCCGACCACCGTCTCCGAGCAATTCCAGTGAAACCAGACCTCCCTTACCTCGCCGACCTAGCACCCTTACTCCACGCATCCAGACGCATCCGTACTCTCCGTTCATCGCGGGTGCCCTAGAACCTCGACTCCGTAAATCGCGATGGCGCCACCGTCATCTTCAGCTCCGTGAAGCCCCAGGTAGATTCGTGCGCCCCTCTTCTCCTCGTTCACGCACACAGCACCTCCGTGACCTCCTGCGTCTAACCCAACCCTCGGTTGTTCTTCTCGTGATCTGTAGCGACGACTCCAACAAGCACAGAGTGTCGCCTTCTTCTTCTCCGCAGCGTTCCGGTAAGCCTAGACCGCCCGACCCTCTTGTTCACGCACATGACTCGGCTCGATCTTGCGCATCTAACCGTATAGTCATTTCGCCGAGGTGATCTCGGACGCCAGCGGCGACCACGAGAACCCCGCCGCTCGCAGCAACTCCGGCGAGCAATCAAGCTCACCCCCGTGCGCCCCTCGCCCGACCAACACCTCCCCGAGCATCGCCGTAACCTCCTGAGCCCGGTGAGCATCTCCTCTTTCTTTCTCGCTTTCTGCATCGCCGGCACCGTCATCGACCGACGACTCCGCCGCCGTTAGCCACCGCAGCGCCGCCAGTTGATGGCCTGAGTGATTGCAGCCGTTAGATGCAGATCCATCAGCTACGATAGTTTCACTTAACGCCGAAGAGGTACGCTACCTAAGCCGCACGATCTAACTTAGATCTAACGCATCGCCTCGATCCGCCGAACGGTGTCGACCAGTAAAGAACACGGCGTGGCGATGATAGATCTGAATTAGAATTTGAAAACAGAATTTCTTGCTAACTTCAAACCTTTGTATCTTTTGATCCACACGTCCAAATTTTACAAATTTGATGTCGTTGGAATCAGCAAGACAAGCTCTAACCAAGCCTGCCCTTAGTTTAGCAAATAGTATCTGTTAACTTGTTTAACTTTGCAGATTCATTTGAATGCTTGCTAACATTAGAAAAATCATTTAAAAATGATATTTAGGTTAAAACCTTTGCCAATTAGTTTGTTGTGACCTTGCTGACCATAGGAACCAACCCATAGTTTGGAAAGTGATTTTGGAAAAGAATAGAATGGATTAATTAGTTTAGTCCATTTCTAGCTAACTAAAACTATTTGTTTTGTTTATGAAAATGCTTTCATAAAGAAAACCTTGAGAAAATGTTTGGACCAAACCTACTGACCCAAAACACCAAGTTTTGCAATAGCAACTCATTTGGTGAACCCTATAGACTAAAACCCTAGTAGACATATTTCTTCACCACATAAAATGACCAAATAGGTGCCTTGTTTTGAAATTGGTTTTTGAGGTGAAACCTTTTGCTAACAACTTTGCCACTTTGGTAAATGACCAATTTGGATCTTACAAAGTTTTAGGAATCTAATAGAAACCCTTTTGCAAATGACTTTGCCATTTTGGTAAATGACCAATTTGGAACTTACAAAGTTTAGAAGCCTAGTGAGGACCATCCCTACATTAGAACCAACCTTTGCATGCCTATGCATGACTTTGCCACTTTACAAAATGACCATTAGGTGTACCCAAATGTCTATGACCCACTAGGAACCACTTTTGCAAACAAAGCAAAGCTTGGCATGCTTGCATGCATTTCTTTGACTTTGTTATTTTATGTGTGTTGATTTGCTTGATTGGTAGATTAAGTTGGTGCCTTGCTTGATTGATTGTAGTAACTTGAAGAGTGTGAGTGTTGCAAGGACAAGGGTGAACTTATACCCTCTACCAAAAGGCAAGTGATGCTTCATATCTTATGTCCCATTATTTTCACTATGCATTAGTGTTTTTGCTCGATAAAACTTGCATGGTTTTATTTTTGCTAAGTATAGACCTTGCTATAGGAAATCTAGTAGATGAATCCTTAGTAGGATTTTCCTAAGATAAGAATCCTATTACTACCAAGCTTAGCCTAGCTAATAGAAAACTTGGGTGGGATATATATTCACACTATGAAAAATATTCTAAGTCTAAGGACTTGTGTTTTGTTTAAATAAAACAACTAAGATTAATGAATCTCCTGGGTGGATTGGGATTGCATGGTGGTTTTTGGTTGAGTGGTTCACAAGGCCATGGGACTTGGCTTGTGTATCTCACTTGTGGATGGCCACCCAGGAAACAAAGAGATTTGAGATGTCAAATGTTGAGAAACTTCAAGTGCAACCACTTGGCATTATGGGCTCTGCCATGATCTTAGGATGCTGGAACTTAGTCTTTTGGACAGTGGGTGGTAGTGATTGATAGGTTGGAACGCGTCCATTTGACTAAGGAAAGGCTACTGAAGGATCATTCTTGGGAAACCAAGACTTGTGGGGAAAGTGCACCACCTCTGCAGAGTGTAAAACCTAAGTACTTAGCCATGTCCCTGGTAAAGGACAATTTGAGCATCAAGACATGGAAGCAATCAAGAATCTCATCATTCCAATTTCTAAATTAAAACTTGTGGGTGAACAAGGGTTGTGTGAAATTCTTCAATCTTTGATGGAGAGATGGCTTGGTACAAGGATCTCAAAATCTTAGATTGGGAAATTGTTTTTGCCAAGTAAATCTTCAGTCTTTGATTGGTAGATGCCCTGAGTGGATCTTCAGTCTTTGATTGATAGATGCCTTGGAATTTGTTTTTGCCAAACAAAACTTATTTTCAAATGATAGGGAAAAATCTATTGTGAGCAATGCAAAGCCTCAACTCCACTTAGCCAAATGCATATAGATGATAGACTCCACTATACTACCAAAGTATCACTTGCCAATACAATTCAAATGTATTGACCCTTGTGGCTGTAACCTATTATGTTGCAGGTTTAATTGTTTTAGTGAAGATTGATTGATTAGGATTACAAAGTCTACAACATCTGTGGCACTTTGAAGATGAAGGACCCAATGCTATTAGTTATTCCGCTGCAATGTAATGTAAATAGCCAATGAGCTATGTTTGATGTAATAAAATTATGATATTCCTGGTTATAAAGTGGTATTATGACCTTTGTTTCTCGATATTACATCTGAACTGTGGATGCTAGCTATTGATCCAGGGACTAGCATTGTAAACACAGGGGACTCAATCTTATTAAAGGTTGGGGACGCTACAAAATGGTATCAGAGCATTGTGTTGCCTGTAGGATTTGTAACCCTAGGATTGGACAAAAACCCTTAGACAATAGGAGTTGTCTCATTCCAAAACTTATTTACAAAAACAATCTTGTAAACTCTTTCCTCAATCATTTTGGTTTCAACTCTACTTCTCTTCTACTTCAAACTTAATGGAAAGCCTACCCCATGACCAAAGACTTCATCATGAGCAAAGGACTACTTCAACATCATCAACTCTAATGACTTCAACTTCTTCAACTCCAATGACTTCAGCATTTTTAGCATGTTCACCAAGGACTTCCAACTTGGATACCACTAAGGACTACAAGAGAGACAAGAAATTTTGCTCAAGAATTGAAGACTAAGGAAACACAACTTAGAAGGAGCCATCAACATCTTTGAAGTATTTGTGACCAAGAGACAAGAATTCTCCAAGGAAACAAAGATCTCAATCAAGAAGAATCAAACAAGAAGAATGGAAAGATCACAAGTAAACCATATAGATGGACCACCATATTTTAGTTAAGTCAAACCCACCAACTTATGTGGTGTAATAAAAATATTTTGTTGCCTAAGAATGTGCTTGAAACTGTTGTTTCAGTGGAGTGTTTGTTTGTGATTGCTTGCACATTGCTTGTGTGAATTGTGATGTGTGTGATTAGGATTGATTCCCTTAGAAATCTTTTGCCTATTCTAACCCATATCCAACCCCAAACAGATGACTTCTCCAAGAAACTCCAACATCAAGGATGGTGACAACAACAACCAAGAGGTCAACATGAGAGAACTTATAGCAACCCAACACCAATTGAGCCAACTAACAGCTCAGTTCATAGCCAACAATAGTGATAAAGACCCTACCTTGCAAAAGTTTTTGGAAGAACAATCCCAACTGATGCTTAAGGTGACTAATCAAATGATCAGCATGGAAGAAAACTATCCCAAAAGAGTGTATGACAACAAGGATGACAAGAACATTATGCTAGATGGAGCACCAGCTTGCAATATTTGTGGAGACAAGGATCATACTTCCAAGGAGCATGAAGATCAATGCCCCAATTGTGAAGAGGAACATCCAGTTGGCCAATGCCCCACATCTCAAGTTACTTGTTACCTTTGTGAAGGAAATGACCATGTTCCTATCCGATGCCCCATCTATGCCATTGTTGAACAAAAGAAACAAGAAGGATCCAAGTACGCCAAGAATGTTGATGACAAAGGAAAAGGACCACTCATACCTCCAAACAAGACAACCCAATTCAAAGGATCAAAGAAGCCCAAGAAACCAAAACAGGACATGAGCCTTGTGCAATGTCGTAAATGTAAGGAAATGGGACACTACCCCAGTGGATGCCCAGAGAACCCGAAGAATAAAGAGATCGGCCAAGTAGTATGCAACAACTGCAAAGAGCCAGGCCACTATGTAGCAGTTTGTCCACAAGAGCAACGTAAAGAACTCCAAGATATCCACTGTTTCAATTGCAAGGAACCAGGACACTATGTAAGCAATTGTCCAGAAAAGATGAAGAACAAGATGAACAAGCCAAAGGAGAAACCCAACCTTAGCCCATGAGTCAAGTATGGGAATAATGGACACTATGCAGAAGTTTTCCAAGAAGAAGCTTTCCAAGATTCCAGGCAAGCCAAGATGTAGTTTAGTTGGAAAATTTTCAAGGGTGGTAGTACCCTAGTTGTTTTGAGCCAACTTGTAACCCTAGCCTTCCCAAATCTCGGGGACGAGATTTCTTTTAAGGGTGGTAGCCTGTCACATCCCAAGATTTTCCAAATCTTGTAATGTGAAAATAAATTAAACAAAATAAACTTTTGTTGAAAATCAGGGTGAAAAGAAACTTTTGTTTCTAAAAGGAGACTTAAAATCCCATCTTGAACAAACTTTGGCAGAAGTTTGAATTCAACAAAAATCCAAATCAAGGGAAATGCATTCCTCAATGAATGTATCTGGAAATTTGAACATTTGGAAAGAAACCCAAAACCCTAAACCCTAATGGAAGGAAATCATTTTCCAAAGTATCTCCAAATCCATGGATTTGATCCATACCAAATTTGATCAACAAATTTTCACAAAGGATCAAGAAAGACCTTAGAGATTAGTTTCACTTAAATTGGAACCAAAGACAAAATCTTGTGAATATAATAAGATAAGGAAATTGAATTTCCAAAGTCAATAAAGCCCTTACCAAAAGCCATACCAAATGGTGAACAAATAATCCTAAAGGGATTTATTTGGATAAACATTTATCAAAGGAAAAATAAATTGTTTTGGAAATACAAATTTAGATCTTTTAATAAAAGACTTTGGTTTCAAATGAAAAGATAAGCCAAATTAATTTTGGCCAAGCTTTTGAAATAAAATATTTTGTTTTGATAAAATGAGTAAAGGTTTATTTAAATAAAATAAAGGATTTAAATATCCAATTTTATTTAAGTAAAGGCTTTTCCCATTTTAAATAAACACCAAGTATTTTATTACTACTTTGAAATATTTTATTAAAAGGTTTTGCTTTGATTAAAATGAGCAAAGGATTATTTAAATAAAATAATAAGGATTTAAATATCCAATTTTATTTAAGTAAAGGCTTTCCCATTTTAATTAAAACACCAAAACTTATTTATTTATTTAAATAAGTTTCCAAGTATTTTTTTATTTTTCAAATTAAACCTTCTGGTTTGGTTTTGAAAATAATTGGAATTCAATGGAAATATTATTAAATAAATCAAACCCTAATAACTAAAGATCCATTTTATTTAATTATTAAATGGATCCTAAAAATAAATAAAAATAATATTTCATTTTGAGATTTGGATTATGTTGCCAAACAGAACCAAATTCAAATGAAAAGATTGCTGTTTGAATGTTTTGAGAGTTGTTTGAAATTGTGTGAATATTTGTTTGAAATTGAAAACAGAAAAAGAATTAGAAAAAGAAAAAGAGAGCAGACAGAAAAAAATAAGAAAACATACCCAGCCCAGCCAGCAGCCCAATAGGCCCAATTCCAGCCCAGCTTCCTCCCCCGAAGCGTTACTTTTCTCACCGCCAAAACAGCCCACAGTGACACTGACCCGTGGACCCCGTTCCTTCTCCTTTTCCCACTGACTGGTAGGCCCACTCTCTACTGTTCTTCTCTCTCACCCGCGCCAGCCGTTTCTTCCCCCTCAACGGCGCTCTGCCGATTTACTCCGGCGTTGAATTCGCGTTAATACTGCGTTAATCCCTCGCCGCGATGACGTCTACTTAAACGCCTCCCTCTCCTCTGTCATTTCCCCCAGACCACTCCCTCTCTCTGCCAACAGGCTGACTCCATTTCTCTCTGCCGCGCAGCTCGACCACCGTCTCCAGCAATTCCGTGAAACCAGACCTCCTTACCTCGCCGACCTAGCACCCTTACTCCACGCATCCAGGCGCATCTGTCTGTACTCTCCGTTCATCCGGGTGCCCTAGAACCTCGACTCCAAGCCGACGTGAGCGCCACTGCATCTTCAGCTCCGGTGAAGCCCCACAGGTAGATTCCGGTCGCCCCTCTTCTCCTCGTTCACGCACACAGCACCTCCGTGACCTCCTGCGTCTAACCCAACCCTCGGTTGTTCTTCTCGTGATCTGTAGCGACGACTCCGACAAGCACAGAGCGCCGCCGTGTCTGCTTCTTCTCCGGCAACGTTTCCCGGTAAGCCTAGACCGCCCCGACCCCTCTTGTTCACGCACATGACTCCGGCTCGATCTTGCGCATCTAACCGTATAGTCATTTCGCTTCGAGGTGATCTCCAGCGACGCCAACGACGACCACCCGAGAACCCCGCCGCTCGCAGCAACTCCGGCGAGCAATCAAGCTCACCCCCGTGCGCCCCTCGCCCGACCAACACCTCCCCGAGCATCGCCGTAACCTCCTGAGCCCGGTGAGCTTCTCCTCTTTATTTCTCGCTTTCTGCATCGCCGGCACCGTCATCGACCGACGACTCCGCCGCCGTTAGCCACCGCAGCGCCGCCAGTTGATGGCCTGAGTGATTGCAGCCGTTAGATGCAGATCCATCAGCTACGATAGTTTCACTTAACGCCGAAGAGGTACGCTACCTAAGCCGCACGATCTAACTTAGATCTAACGCACCGCAGCACTCGATCCGGCCGAACCGGTATCGACCAGTAAGAACACGCCGCGTGGCCAGTATTAGATCTGAATTAGAATTTGAAAACAGAATTTCTTGCTAACTTCAAACCTTTGTATCTTTTGATCCACACGTCCAAATTTTACAAATTTGATGTCGTTGGAATCAGCAAGACAAGCTCTAACCAACCCTGCCCTTAGTTTAGGAAATAGTATCTGTTAACTTGTTTAACTTTGCAGATTCATTTGAATGCTTGCTAACATTAGAAAAATCATTTAAAAATGATATTTAGGTTAAAAACTTTGCCAATTAGTTTGTTGTGACCTTGCTGACCATAGGAACCAACCCATAGTTTGGAAAGTGATTTTGGAAAAGAATAGAATGGATTAATTAGTTTAGTCCATTTCTAGCTAACTAAAACTATTTGTTTTGTTTATGAAAATGCTTTCATAAAGAAAACCTTGAGAAAATGTTTGGACCAAACCTACTGACCCAAAACACCAAGTTTTGCAATAGCAACTCATTTGGTGAACCCTATAGACTAAAACCCTAGTAGACATATTTCTTCACCACATAAAATGACCAAATAGGTGCCTTGTTTTGAAATTGGTTTTTGAGGTGAAACCTTTTGCTAACAACTTTGCCACTTTGGTAAATGACCAATTTGGATCTTACAAAGTTTTAGGAATCTAATAGAAACCCTTTTGCAAATGACTTTGCCATTTTTGGTAAATGACCAATTTGGAACTTACAAAGTTTAGAAGCCTAGTGAGGACCATCCCTACATTAGAACCAACCTTTGCATGCCTATGCATGACTTTGCCACTTTACAAAAATGACCATTAGGTGTACCCAAATGTCTATGACCCACTAGGAACCACTTTTGCAAACAAAGCAAAGCTTGGCATGCTTGCATGCATTTCTTTGACTTTGTTATTTTATGTGTGTTGATTTGCTTGATTGGTAGATTAAGTTGGTGCCTTGCTTGATTGATTGTAGTAACTTGAAGAGTGTGAGTGTTGCAAGGACAAGGAGTGAACTTATACCCTCTACCAAAAAGGCAAGTGATGCTTCATATCTTATGTCCCATTATTTTCACTATGCATTAGTGTTTTTGCTCAGTAAAACTTGCATGGTTTTTATTTTGCTAAGTATAGACCTTGCTATAGGAAATCTAGTAGATGAATCCTTAGTAGGATTTTCCTAAGATAAGAATCCTATTACTACCAAGCTTAGCCTAGCTAATAGAAAACTTGGGTGGGATATATATTCACACTATGAAAAATATTCTAAGTCTGAGGACTTGTGTTTTGTTTAAATAAAAACAACTAAGATTAATGAATCTCCTGGGTGGATTGGGATTGCATGGTGGTTTTTGGTTGAGTGGTTCACAAGGCCATGGGACTTGGCTTGTGTATCTCACTTGTGGATGGCCACCCAGGAAACAAAGAGATTTGAGATGTCAAATGTTGAGAAACTTCAAGTGCAACCACTTGGCATTATGGGCTCTGCCATGATCTTAGGATGCTGGAACTTAGTCTTTTGGACAGTGGGTGGTAGTGATTGATAGGTTGGAACGCGTCCATTTGACTAAGGAAAGGCTACTGAAGGATCATTCTTGGGAAACCAAGACTTGTGGGGAAAGTGCACCACCTCTGCAGAGTGTAAAACCTAAGTACTTAGCCATGTCCCTGGTAAAGGACAATTTGAGCATCAAGACATGGAAGCAATCAAGAATCTCATCATTCCAATTTCTAAATTAAAACTTGTGGGTGAACAAGGGTTGTGTGAAATTCTTCAATCTTTGATGGAGAGATGGCTTGGTACAAGGATCTCAAAATCTTAGATTGGGAAATTGTTTTTGCCAAGTAAATCTTCAGTCTCTGATTGGTAGATGCCCTGAGTGGATCTTCAGTCTTTGATTGATAGATGCCTTGGAATTTGTTTTTGCCAAACAAAACTTATTTTCAAATGATAGGGAAAAATCTATTGTGAGCAATGCAAAGCCTCAACTCCACTTAGCCAAATGCATATAGATGATAGACTCCACTATACTACCAAAGTATCACTTGCCAATACAATTCAAATGTATTGACCCTTGTGGCTGTAACCTATTATGTTGCAGGTTTAATTGTTTTAGTGAAGATTGATTGATTAGGATTACAAAGTCTACAACCAACATCTGCCTGTGGCACTTTGAAGATGAAGGACCCAATGCTATTAGTTATTCCGCTGCAATGTAATGTAAATAGCCAATGAGCTATGTTTGATGTAATAAAATTATGATATTCCTGGTTATAAAGTGGTATTATGACCTTTGTTTCTCGATATTACATCTGAACTGTGGATGCTAGCTATTGATCCAGGGACTAGCATTGTAAACACAGGGGACTCAATCTTATTAAAGGTTGGGGACGCTACACATACTTAAGGAAGAACACATTTTATCTTGATATCTAAATGAGGGATCATCTTATAATGCTACCAAACGCGCCAAACTAGCAGTATAAGATGCTAACATCTAATGTGTGAAGTGAGGTGATATGGTCCATGCATTTGATCTCTATCATTTGCATCGTGGTATGATCTCTATCATTCCTTTGTGTGTAAGGCCAAGGTCTATGGAACTTACACGTTAAGTGAGTTGTAAGAGTATCTATCATACATCTACTTACAACAATACCATATCAAAACACTAGCCCAGCAACGATCTAAACTAGACGCCTCTAATTTATCAATTGCAAGTTTTACGTGGCTTTAGGGCTTTCAGAGATAGAACCTGTCTAACCTACGAACATGAACCACAACGAGGATAACCAAGTTATTATCAACTCGTTGTAAATCAGATATAGACTATAGTAGGAGAGACAGACATCCGCCAGCCACTTATGCAAAACAAGTTGCATGTCAGTCGTGGAACCGGTCTCATGTACGATAACATGTAAGGTTGGTCCGGGCCGCTTCATCGCACTATGCCACCAATATCCAAAGTATATAGAAGATGCAATAACATGATCATCATCGCCCACATATAAACATATGTGTACTACCCGTGCAAAGCACCTACACATAGATCAGGCTCTGATACCACTGTTGGGTCTCATGTACGATGACATGTAAGGTTGGTCCGGGCCGCTTCATCCCACTATGCCACCAATATCCAAAGTATATAGAAGATGCAATAACATGATCATCATCGCCCACATATAAACATATGTGTACTAACCGTGCAAAGCACCTACGCATAGATCAGGCTCTGATACCACTGTTGGGTCCGCAACATAGAAAACAAAAAATTTCCTATGGTGTGAACTACACGCCAAGATCTATCTACTAGGTACAAAGAAAACGAGTGGACATACATCCATAGAGAACTTACCCTCAAAGAAAACGAGCTTTGTTAACGAGTAGGAACTCGTGGTTGATGTAGTCGTACACTTGCCGATCTCAAGATCGTGAGGAAGTCCGAGCGCCGCAACTCAGCAGCGCATCCGCACTCACACACACATTCAAGCCACCGGACAACCTCCACCTCCTCGCTCCAGCGATCCAGTGAGCAACAACTCCTTCAGACGAAATGCCACCGGAACATGTATCTCGCTAATCCAAGACCATGGGGAATAATTCTAGAGGAGAGAGATCCTTCACAAGGAGGTGTGAGGATGAAGGAAGCGAATGGGACCTTTATAGGAGGAGGGGGTGCCCCTCTCTCCATGGTCGGCGCATGGGGGTGACCCTCACCTCCCCATTCATGTGGTGGTAACTCCTCCACATTAAAATGCCTCTTCACATTCCCTTTTAAAGTCTCCACTTTAAATGCATTAAGTTTCTCCAAATTTAATGCTCTCTCATTTAATAAAACTCTTTTATTAAATTTATTCAGAATTTTGTTAATTACTTTAATTAACAAACATTCACATATAGCCCCTTGCAATATTTCAATATCACATGCAGAACCACCTTCTACAATTTCACCTGAAACAATTTCCGGTTTCTATTGAAACAATTCCTGCCCTTTGCAATTCTTTCATCTGAAACATATGTGCTCCAAAATGGTGTCCGGTAACTCTTAAGTGTGCCACCCTACGGTTCGCGAGTAATGCAGACATGATCGAGACCCTTCTCCGATCAATAATCAGCAGCGGGACCTGGAGATCCGTACTGACTCCTACACATTCAACGATGACTCCTGTGATCGTGAGAACCTTTAACGCTTGTAACAAAATCCCTTTGTCTCTCGATATATTACATGTCCGAGATTCGATCATCAGTATCTCCATACCTAGTTTGATCTCGTTACCGACATGCACTCTTTTCTCGTTCCCGTGATATAACATTCTAGTGATCACATCACTTGCTTGCAAGCTATGCTAATGTGATATCACCGAGAGGGCCCAGATTATATCTATCCGTCATCTGGATTGACAAATTCCACTCTTGATCCATGAGCCTCAACATAACACCTTCGTAGCACTGAACCCATCTTTATAGTCACCGCTACATTACGATTGATGTTATCAAGATACTCTTCCGGTGTTAGCAATTAACATGATCTCATGGTCTAAGGATAAAGATTACTTCGTATGATGTTATAGCAATATAAACACAATGACTTGATCGTAATGCTATACTTCGGATGAATGTTCATCACATCATTCCACCAATGGTGTGACTTTGTTATTAACAACATCCAATGTCCATGATCAGGAAACCTTGATCATCCTGTTAATCAACAAGCTAGTCTATAAGAGAGGCATGACTAGGAACCCTTTTTGTTTATTAAACACACATGTATTAATGTTTACTATCAATACAATTATATCATGCAAAATAAACATCTATCATATACAAGGAATACATAATAACAACTTTATTATTGCCTCTCAGGGCATATTTCCTTTAGTGCCTGGGGCGGCCAGACCACCCCCTGGCGCCGGCCAGGCCTGGCTGCGCGGCCAGGTGGTGTGGCCGGACCCTAGCCCCTCTCCGTCTCGTATTCTGGCTCCAGGTGTCCCCCGATAAAATAATGACTTTGGCTTTTGTCCCGTCCAATTCCGAGAATATTCATTTTCTGACTTTCCTGGAACCAAAAACAGCAGAAAACATGGCAACTTCCACTATGGCTCTTTTTAATAGGTTAGTCCAAGAAACCATATGAAAAGTACTCTAAAGTGTGGACAAAACATAAGAAAGTAGATAAAACCAAGCATGGAACATCAAAAATTATAGACTATGACGAGTTCATCATGGAGCTAAAAGGGGAAGTCAAAGGAAACATCTGTTCTTATCCATTAAATTGAGCCTCAGACCAAGCATCATTAGTAGAGGAGATTTATAACAGAAAATCATGCTACTCTCAGATGTCCACTGTGCACACTCTAAAGAGGCACCACAGTAGAACAACCAGACCAACAAAATCCACTATTTGAATCAGCAGTTAATAAACTTTGAGATCAAACAAAACTCTCAAATTATTTTCCTAGTTTATAAACTAGGAATCATTTTAAAGAGATACAAATATACTCCATGGGGGGTGTCAACACCTGGATTTTTAATCCCAGATGCCTGTTATGTCATACATCGCAATCCCAAGATTACCATTTTTGCGAGACATAACAGATTGGATATCACCATACATCATCCATTACAAACCATAAATAAGGTCTTACACCAATAAGGATCTCATGATCCAGTCTTAATACAACAAGCAGCGGAATAAATAGTAAGCGTAGCGGTGGGGTCCATCTTCAGGGGCATAGAGCAATGCTGACAAAGGCAGATAGTTCTAGTTATCATAGCCGTCCTGCTGACCATCATCTTGGTAGTCTCCTTCATAGTTTGGCTACTAGAATAGCTAGGGACAAAAGCCATGAGTACGTGCTCGCAAACTACCACTAACAAGTAGTATAATTCTAATGTAAAGTGCTAACTCTAAGTTTAACTTTAAAGTTAAGTTTGAAACCTAAGCTAAGTTCAGAAACAAAAAAAGATAAAATAAAGTTCTAGAATAACTTAATTTGGGAGGCTAGTGTCTTAGTCACAACCCTATTATGGTCAAGTCAAGATTCATCATTCATTTCCTAAGTCATTTTGAAAACATCTGACAACAAAACAGTATGGCCACTCCAACTGTCCATAACCGTAGACGCGGCTATTCGAATAGTTTGACACTCTGCAAAGGTGGTACACTTTCACCACAAGATTCGATACATCTGTCAGGGATAACCCTGAATCATCATACTTAGTATGCAGATAATCAAACATAACCTTTCCTTTACACACCCTAGTATAAGCACCTCTCCTATGAGCATGGCCTCCCAACCATGACCATCTGTCATCTTGGGCACTGCATAGGTGGACAACATTGAGAGGTAGCCTCAGCTCAAACCTATCCTGTGAGGGAACTAATACTAATGCATATAAACTTCCGGCTAAGCCTTACCCAATTTAGGTATTGTGGTTGTACGATAAATTTGGAATGGTATCACATCCGAATCCAACCATCAGTTTTTGTAAAAGGGCTGAGGCTCATGCCTCAACATTTTCCTCCTCATAAATCATTTGTGTTTATCAACACATGTCAAAACATCTCAATAGAATGACTCCTCATTCCAAGGTTTTCACAATTCATTTTCACCAAGTGTTCCCATCTAAAGTGACTCATGTTTTTATCTACTCTAAACTACTAAGTTAAGAGTGTTCACTAAGGTGGAAATATGGGATCAATCTCATGCCATAGAATGACATCTAAAGTTATATAGATAGGTCAAGTTTTATACTCTTTATGCTACCTTCAAAACAAGTAAAGGACTTTGGTAATTTAAAGGAAGTAAAGCTTGGAAAATAATACTTGGGGGTAAGTAATAGTCAAAGTGGTATAACCAAAGCATGCCTAAAGCATCTTTGCTCAAATCATCTAGATTAATTCTAGATTGCTAAGCATTATAATTGCAAGGGCTAGCTTGCATTGTTAATGGTGGCTTGCCTTGGTTGGTGCAGTGGTTGAAGTTTTCTTCCTCCTCTTGATAGTACTCCTCCTCCTCGAAAGCTTGGTCGGTACTATCGTCTATAAATATATACGGAGTATACAATCACCAAACAATACTTAACTAGGCTACTTAGCATTCTAAGGCACACACTGGATGATCTATTATCATCATAAGCATCACAAGGTTTTATTAACTAGTTTCATTCTTTTTATTTAATAAAAGTAATTTCTACTCATTGAAAATAACTAAGATTTAATATTCACCACTTAAAATATGGGATCATGTGGACACATGTCATCACCACATATTCTAACATGTGGGAATGTGATTTAAGGGTTGGATCACATTTACTTAAGTTTAAGTTTATTATTTAATGATTTAAAGTGACTAGAAATGCCTATATAGCATTATTTTGGTACTAGTCCAAAGTCACTGCATGTAAACCTTAATATTATTACATATTTAGATAGGTATGGTTAAATGTGATTTTTGAGAGTTGGAATCAACTCAAAAGCTATTTTGGTTGATTTTATAAAAATGTTTGAGTGTGCAAAAGCTTCTGTTTTATTATTTTTACTAGGAGAGATCTCTAACTCTAAAAGAATTAAATCCAATGGTCTTGGATAGATCTTTTCAGTACCTTTCTAACACAATTTGAATCACTCCATTTGGATTTGTAAATCTCTCTGATATGATTTTCAAAATAGGGGACAAAACTGAGTTCAAACTAAATTAGAAAAACCTAAGTTTGAATTTGTGGGCTAGCGCGGGAACGAAAATGGGCCGGCCCGGTGGTACTCTGCGGTGCAGAGAACAACTGACAGGGGGGTCCAAATGTCAGCGGCTCTTTAAACGCGAAGCGGTACGGGGCGATGTGGGCCATTAGATTAGAAGTGAGATCTACGGCTGTGACTTGTCATCGACGACGGACAGGTCACCGGCGAGGTGGAACCCTAGAGGCTCGGTGGGGGTCTGTGGCAGCTTACCGGGGCTCCGGCGAGGGTCGGCGAGGCAGGCACACGAACAAGTTGAGGATGGCGGTTCTCCTGGTACCAGTGGCGTCCTGAGAGGTGGCCTTGATCAACAGCGCCCTTCTCCTTCCTCCGTGGCAGACTCCAGCCAAATTCCGGCGCTGCGGACGGCGGCTTGCTCCGGTGGTGCTCTGGGAGATTTGTGAGAGAGTGGGGATGAGTGTGGTGTGAGGAAACGATGCTGAGGTGGCCTCTATTTATAGGCTCAGCGAAGCGGCAGAGAGAGGGCGATGCTTCGGCGGCAAATGACTAGAGGCGGTGGGAGGTGCCCTGGCGAGTGTCATGGCGGTGAGTGTGTAGTGGTTTGTAGTCAGGGGAAGTGAATGGCGCAGCGTGCACTAAGTCTCTGCCAACGGCAAGTTTCACGGCGGCCGGTGACTACGGGGCATGGTCGGGGGAATGGGCGTGTCCGTTAGCTTCCTAGGCCGGTGGGGATCATGTAGGCGGGCGGCTGGAGCGAGGCGAGGTCTGGTCGAGTAGGGACCGTGCATGCTCTGCGGGCGGCGTCGGCATGGCCGATAGTCTCCGGGCGCGGCGGTTCCTGGCTGCTCCGGTCGCTGTCCTCACGCTGGGGCTGGTTGGGCGGTGGAGGTGGACCACAAGCAACCTCCTGGACATGGTGGACGATGCTGGCGGCGGCAGTGGCGTGCAGTCGCCGTTGGGGGTGCCCAAATTGTGCTCGGCCTTAATGGCCATGACCATTTGGTCGTGGTACAGTGGGTGGCTGGGCTAGAGAGGGGTAGGGGAATGCACTGGGTGGCTGTGGTTTCAAAATGGGAGACCAATTTGGTTCAAACACTGCTCCAAATAGTGTTTTATGTTTTGTTTGAATTCTGCCCACAATGTGTTTGTAAAAATGGCCGCAAGAACTCAAGTTTTGAATTTTCGGATGATTTTTGGTGGAGTTGCTAGACACATGCTTAAGCCTCTGTGGTTGCTTGGGATTTGAATATGGAGCTCGTTTGAGTGGTTTTTGAATAAGTGGGATCTTCTCATATGAACTACATTCAATTTTCAAATGCCATTTAAAATTAGTGTTTGAAAGTTTTTGGCAGATCACAAAGTGGGCCTTGGTACATCACTACTTGTACTAGCAAGGGGTGCAAAGATCCACATTTTTTTCTGTTAGGTTTTGAGTTCTAGGAATAGCCAAAGTAGGCATGGTAGTTAAAATGGCACAAATGACCATTTCTTTCTTTTATTCATTTTGATTTGTTTTTCTTTGGGATTTGTTTGGGAATGATCTAGATGATGTTTATTTCACCTAAGAATCATTTTACAAGCAATGGATTACTTAATCATGGCAATTCAAATCAACTCCTATTTAAATGCACACACATATGAATTCTTTAATATTTTTAAATTGAAAAGTTTTTGTTAACTCTAAATTTGATGATTTGGATCTTGATCACTTGGATTAAAGTTTTGGGATATTACAAACCTTCCCCCCTTAAACAAAATCTCGTCCCGAGATTTATGAAAGAAAACTAGGAACTAAAGAGATATGGGAACTCTATCCTAATATAATCTTCTCGCTCCCAAGTGGCTTCCTCTTCGGTATGGTTGCTCCATTGAATCTTGAGAAACTTGATACTCCTGGTTCTGGTGGTTCTATAAGGTTCCTCCAAGATACGGATGGGCACTTCACGATATGTCAGGTCATTGTTGATCTCAATAGCTCGGTGATCGATGTTCTTGAAAACTTCAGTCTTCTCCGGCACTTCTAGGCATTTGCGAAGTAACGAGATATGGAACACGTTGTGGATGGATGACATCTCTTCAGGCAATTCCAGTTGATACGAAACTTCTCCTCGACGGTTCAGAATTTTGAAGGGTCCAATATATCTGGGGGCTAACTTTCCTTTCAGACTGAAGCGTTGGGTTCCTTTTAATGGCGAAACCTTGAGATATACAAAATCTCCAACATTGAAAGTCAGGTCTCTCCTTCTCTTGTCAGCATAACTCTTCTGTCTGGATTGGGCGGTCTTGAGGTGCTCACGGACTTGTGAACCTTCTCTTCGGCTTCTCGGAGAATGTCGGGTCCGAAGATCTGACTCTCTCCTACTTAAGACCAATTCAAAGGGGTACGGCACTTTCTTCCGTATAGGAACTCAAATGGTGCCATCTGCAAACTAGCTTGATAACTGTTCTTATATGATAATTCTGCGAAAGGCAGGCAGTCTTCCCATTTTGATCCGTATTCTAACATACAAGCTCTAAGCATATCCTCTAGGATCTGGTTGACTCTCTCAGTCTGTCCATCAATTTGTGGGTGATACGCGGTACTGAAGTTCAACTTGGTTCCTAATCCTTCCTGGACTTTCTGCCAAAATCTCGAGGTAAACTGGGTTCTATGCAGACTAACAATCCTAGCAATATACAGATCAGCTAGCTTCGAACTCTGGTAGGTGGTCTTGATAGGTATGAAGTGAGCTACCTTGGACAGTCTATCAACTATGACCCAGATTGAGTCATTTCCCCTACTAGAAGTAGGCAAACCGGTGATAAAGTCCATTCCGACGGAATCCCATTTCCATGTCGGAATCTGCAAAGGTTGTAATAGTCCCGTGGGTCTCTCATGCTTTGCTTTGACCCTCTGACAGATGTCACACTTGGCGATGTAGCTTCCGATTTCTCTCTTCATCTTGTGCCACCAAAATTGCTCTTTCAAATCTTGATACATCTTCGTTCCTCCGGGGTGGATAGAATAAAGAGTATCATGAGCTTCCTGCATGATAACTTGCTTCAGCTCCGAATCTGCTGGCACATAGATACGTCCTTTGTACCATAGAACTCCTTCTTCATCTTCAGTGAATCTAGGTACCTTTCCTGTACCAATACGATGTTTGATTTCGTCGATACTTTCATTTCCCTTCTGGGCTTCCTTGATTTGGCTGATTAATGTGGGTTGAAGTTCAATGCTAGCTTGGAATCCTTTGCTAACAAGCTCAGCTTTGAACTGCTCCAACTCCTCATACAAACTTGGTTGATTCTCCTTGATCATGGTGTTTAGCCTACATGGCAATCTGCTAAGAGCATCCGCTACCACATTGGCTTTGTCGGGGTGATAGTGAATGTCAAGGTCATAATCCTTGATTAACTCTATCCATCTCCTTTGCCTCATATTCAGCTCCTTATGAGTGAAAATATACTTCAAGCTTTTGTGATCCAAGTAAATCTCACAGTGATTACCCATCTGATAGTGACGCCATGTCTTCAATGCCAAAACTACGACTGCTAACTCAAGATCATGGGTCGGATAGTTCTGCTCATCTTTGCTTGATTATCGAGATAGGCGATGACTTTGCCTTCTTGCATCAATACACATCCGAGACCAATCTTGGATGCATCACAATATACATCAAACGGTTTCTTGATATGTGGCATGATCAGTATTGGGGCTGATATCAATCTCTTCTTTAGCTCCTGGAAACTAGCTTCACATTTGTCGGTCCATTCAAACTTCTTGTCCTTCTTCAACAGTTAGGTCATGGGTCTGGCGATGCTTGAAAATCCTTCTACGAACTTGTGGTAATATCCCGCTAATCCGAGAAATGCACGGACTTGGGTTTGAGTGGTTGGGGCTTCCCATTCTTCTACATCTTTGATCTTGGCGGGATCAACAGAGACTCCTCCGGTAGACACAATATGTCCTAGGAATCCTACTTCCTTTAGCCAAAACTCACACTTGCTGAACTTGGCATACAGTCGATGCTCTCTCAGGGTTTCTAGGATGATTCTCAGATGTTGCTCATGCTCTTCTTCAGACTTGGAGTATATAAGGATATCATCGATAAACACAACGACAAAATTATCTAGGAAATTCATAAAGATCTTATTCATGAGATTCATGAAATAAGCAGGGGCATTGCTTAATCCAAAAGACATAACCGTATACTCGTATAAACCATAGCGAGTAGTAAATGCGGTCTTCGGAATATCCGTTGCACGAATCTTAAGTTGGTGATAACCAATCCTAAGATCTATCTTTGAGAATACCTGAGCTCTAGTCAACTAATCAAATAGATCCTCTATCTTTGGCAAAGGGTACTTGTTTTTGATGGTGACATCATTCAACTTTCTGTAATCGGTGCACAGACGGTTGCCTCCATCCTTCTTGTCGATGAATAGCACTGGTGATCTCCATGGCGAAGCGCTTGGTTGAATCAGGCCTATTGCCAACATGAATCCAACTACTTCTTCAATTCTACTAACTCTGAGGGGTTCATGCTATAGGGTCTCTGGGCTATGGGTCCGGTTTCGAGGATTAGTTCGATAATGAACTCAATATCCCTATTCGGGGGCATACCTGGCAATTCATCTGGGAATACGTCGGGGTATTCACAGACTACTCGAACTTGGTCAATGGTGGGTAGGGCTAGACTCTTGTTGCACTTGAATTGACGGGGTAAGGTTTCAGATATATGCTCTACTGTGACTGCAGAGCTACTGGTCATGGTGATGGCTTTCTTAGCACAGTCAATCAGTCCTTTATGCCTTGACATCCAGTCCATACCTAGTACTACTTCCAATCCTTTGGTTCCCGGTACTATTAGGTTGGCATAAAAATCTATCCCATGTATTCTGATAGGCACAGCTTTGCAATTTCTTCTAGCTTTTGTAGTTGATTCGGGGATTTGAACTATCATGACATTCTTCAAGTTGGTTGGGTGGATCTTACTAGTGCATGCAAATTCTTCGGTGACAAATGAATGCGATGCTCCTGAATTAAACAATACTCTTGCTAAAACTGAGTTGATAGAAAACATACCCAGCACTACGTCTGGCGCTTCTTGGGCTTCTTCGGCGTTCATGTGGAAGAGACGACCGTTGCGGTTGTGAGGGTTCCCTGGGGAAAATATTCTCCTAGGTTGAACACGACGCTGATGTTGAGATGGGGCATTCACATTGGCGGTGGCTGCAATCTTCTTGGGACACTCATTGGAATAGTGGCCCTTAACTCCACACTCGAAACAAGTTATCTGAGACTTGTCTTTTGCTGCGACAGGCACAACATTGCTGCCAGTTCTGGGTGCAGTGTTGTTGTTGTTCTTGGGAGGGGCACAGTTGAAATTGCTGGTGTTGCCGGAGTTGTGATTGTTTCCTCCAGACTTCACATTGCCTCTGCTACGGTTGGGGTAGCTTGGGCGAGACATTGGGGGTCGATTGTTCCTTGGTTCATATCCTGGTGAGGGGTTGGGACGGTACTTCTGGTGACTGCTGGATCCAGTTTGCTGCATCATACGATGTTTGTGATTGTCGTTTGCCTGGTTAATCTTCCCTTCCATCTGAATGGCAGATTCGACTAGCTCTTCGAGATCGTCGAAGCGGATGTTGACGAGGACAGTCTGCATCTCATCATGCAGTCTGTTCAAGAATCTCTCCTTCTTCTTGGCCTACGTGTTGATCTCATCAGGTGCATACCTTACAAGTGACAGGAATCTATCACGGTACTCTACCACAGTCATTCTGCCTTGCTTCAACTCTCTAAATCCATCCCTCATTCGGATGACTAAGCCCTACGGCACATGGGTGCGACTGAACTTGATTTTGAAGGCTCCCCATGTCATCACTTGACCATGGTTCATCAGGCAGATGCTGTTCCACCATGCTCTTGCATCTCCTTCCAAGTAGTGGGTGGCAAAGAGAACTTTCTCGTTGTCATCAACTCTGGCTACTTCTAAATTGTTATCCATTGTCTGCAACCAGTCATCTGCATCTAAGGGGTTCTCTGAGTGCTAAAGATTGGGGGAATGGTATTCTGGAAGTTCTTCAGCTGGGATCCTTGATGATCCTGATTTCCATGCCCTTGGTTATTGAGAGCCATCTGGGCGATCTGTTGCAGTGTTGCTAGATTAGCTTGGCGCTCTACCCTGCTTGCTTCTCTGTCTGCACTGAGATTCTGCAAGATCTGCAGCATTGGGTCTTGCGACGAGCTGCTCCCTCCTTGGTTTCCACGAGTCATATGAAGATTGAGGTAGATAAAGGGGTAAGAGGGAAAGTTCTAAGGTTCATGGTTTTGGTTTCAAAGCTAAAACTTTGAGTTTGACTCAAGTTTTGCAACTAACTTATTTTCATTCATTCAAGCAAAGCACACGATACAAACACACACACACCACAACAAGGAAACAGATGGTTTTAAGAACCATTCTGCAAGCTACGATACAGTGGGACCGATACATCTCATGCTACAATAGTGCTCTAGTGCATCTACTCATCGTTGATGAAGTCGGAGTCCTCATTGTCAGTGTAGAAGTCCACAGCATCCTCCTCCAGAAAGTCATCATCATTGCTGAGGTAAGAATCCATGTCTCCCTGGATGTCTTCACCCTCTTCTTCTGTCTCCTTTGCTGCAAGCTGGGCTTCCTGCTCCTTGACGGTCTTCTCGAGGTCGGCCACCTTCTTACAAAGACGAGCGATGGTGCGATCCTTCTTTTCGCGTTGGAGGCGAAGAGACTGATGGTCCTTGACGAGCAGTGAGAAAGTCTGGGCCTTCTGGGCGGCAATGGCACAGTTGTGGTTGGTGAACTCCCTAGCATTGTCCAATTCCTTCTAGCGATCGTACAGCAGGAAGTCAAGGTTCTCCACTTGACGCTTCAGCTCCGGGTGACCCGGCATCTCCATCGGCATTCCCATGAAGTCATGTCTTGCATAGTGAGCAAAACAAGTTCCTTGGATTTGGTTGACACTAAGGGCACATAGACATGCGAGAGCTTCATGCATTGCCCTGGCTAATCCATCTAGCCAGTTGTTCTCTCTCAGGAGAACTGGATTCTCCGGGATGTTGGTGCTTCTATGCTCCCTCGAAGATCAGCGGTGACTAGCCACTGTAAATCTCCTCCTGGGGGTCCTAGAAGTTGAGCTCCAAGAAACTCCAGATGTGGGCGTCCCAGTAACTCCGACAGTGAATCTAGGTCCCTCTCGAAGATCAGCTGACCTCCATTTCCCAACTGGTAGAACTTGCTAAACTAAGTCTCCATCTACAAGAATTAAGGATGAGGAAATTAGTGAAGTGATCAAGTGTGTCAAATTTTATGTAGTAATGTAAGAATTGGAGGAACATGAATTTTTGAGAAAGAATGAATTCCCAAAGATAAGAGAGGAAATAGTTTTTCATAAATACTCACTTTGGTTTTGAAATTAAGTTTTTGTTCGGACGTTCATTCTAACTAGGGTCTCCTATGGTCAGGATGGCTCTGATACCAACTTGTCAACACCCGGATTTTTAATCCCAGATGCCTGTTATGTCATACATCGCAATCCCAGGATTACCATTTTTGCGAGACATAACAGATTGGATATCACCATACATCATCCATTACAAACCATAAATAAGGTCTTACACCAATAAGGATCTCATGATCCAGTCTTAATACAACAAGCAGCAGAATAAATAGTAAGCGTAGCGGTGGGGTCCATCTTCAGGGCACAGCAATCTTGTGGCGAGATAGTCCTAGTTATCATAGCCGTCCTGTTGACCATCATCTTGGTAGTCTCGTTCATAGTCTGGCCATGAGAATAGCCAGGGAAAAAGTCCATGAATACTCTTTAAGTACTCGCAAACTACCACTAACAAGTAGTATAATTCTAATGTAAAGTGCTAACTCTAAGTTTAACTATAAAGTTAAGTTTGAAACCTAAGCTGAGTTCAGAAACAAAGAAAGATAAAATAAAGTTCTAGAATCACTTAATTTGGGAGGCTAGTGTCATAGTCACAACCCTGTTGTGGTCAAGTCAAGATTCATCATTCATTTCCTAAGTCATTTTGGAAACTTCTGACAACGAAACAGTATGGCCACTCCAACTGTCCATAACCGCGGACGCGGCTATTCGAATAGTTTGACACTCTGTAGAGGTGGTACACTTTCACCACAAGATTCGATACATCTGTCAGGGATAACCCTGAATCATCATACTTAGTATGCAGATAATCAAACATAACCTTTCCTTTACACACCCTAGTATAAGCACCTCTCCTATGAGCATGGCCTCCCAACCATGACCATCTGTCAACTTGGGCACTGCATAGGTGGACAACACTGAGAGGTAACCTCAGCTCAAACCTCTCCCGCGAGGGAACTAATACTAATTCATATAAACTTCCGGCTAAGCCTTACCCAATTCAGGTATTGTGGTTGTATGGTAAATTTGGAATGGTATCGCATCCGAATCCAACCATCAATTTTTGTAAAAGGGCTAAGGCTCATGCCTCAACATTTTCCTCCTCGTAAATCATTTGTGTTTCTCAACACATGTCAAAACATCTCAATAGAATGACTCCTGATTCCAAGGTTTTCACAATTCATTTTCACCAAGTGTTCCCATCTAAAGTGACTCAAGTTTTTATCTACTCTAAACTACTAAGTTAAGAGTGTTCACTAAGGTGGAAAGATGGGTCAATCTCATGCCATAGAATGACATCTAAAGTTATATAGATAGGTCAAGTTTTATACTCTTTATGCTACCTTCAAAACAAGTAAAGGACTTTGGTAATTTAAAGGAAGTAAAGCTTGGAAAATAATACTTTGGGGTAAGTAGTAGTCAAAGTGGTATAACCAAAGCATGCCTAAAGCATCTTTGCTCAAATCATCTAGCTTAATTCTAGATTGCTAAGCATTATACTTGCAAGGGCTAGCTTGCATTGTTAATGGTGGCTTGCCTTGGTTGGTGCAGTGGTTGAAGTTTTCTTCATCCTCTTGATAGCACTCCTCCTCCTCGAAAGCTTGGTCGGTACTATCGTCTATAAATACATACAAAGTATACAATCACCAAACAATACTTAACTAGGCTACTTAGCATTCAAAGGCACACAATGGATGATCTATTATCATCATAAGCATCACAAGGTTTTATTAACTAGTTTCATTCTTTTTATTTAAGAAAAGTAATTTCTACTCATTGAAAATAACTACGTGTCGTGGTGGTGTCACGGCAGATGCCATGGGTAGGCTAAAGGTGGGGACTAAATGCACTAGGGGAATCTAGGGAGGGATAGTGTGGTGATTCCACACACAGTAGCTTTGTATTCGATTCACTTCCAGAGATTACAAGTGCTCCGTGAGCTGTATTGGGGAGAGGAGGAGGAAGGAACTCTCTTACTCTCACCACTAGGTAGCCCTCAAGAACTCTGTAAAACTCAGCCTTCTCGCTCGATATCAACCCTTTATACAGAGGTCCTAGCCCTCCTTATATAGGGGTAGCTAGGTCTCCAATTAGGGCATACGTGGAGGTATATTCCAAGGAATATGCCTCCTCCCAAAATAGTAAGCCGACCGGGTCACGTTAGCCCAGCGTCATCCATGCAGAGGCTACGTAAGCCTCTGCGGCGCCCTCGTCATCCGACATAGGTATCGTCACCTCTGTCGGCCACGCCTCGGTGGTCTTGGCCTCTGTCCGCTTCGCTCACGCTCTGCGTACAGTGGTCACCTTTGACCAGCGAGATACCTTCCTTCTCCTACAAGCTTGATATAACCCGGATCGTACCTAGTTTATCCGGCCACACCTGCTCCTGCATATAAGTTAGATTCATCTCACCGACTTATGATATAAGTCGGCTGAGACTCAGTTAGGTGGACATCCCCTGGTCCGGGTTACTCCGTGATTTGGCTCGCCTTGAGGTGACTCAGCCAGCATTCGCTTTGACCTTGCCATACCTCGGCTAACTCGGCCTTTATACCCTGGCGTGACCCTGCCCGGGGGTATCCCCCCAACATTAGTCCCCGAAGTTGGTGCGGTCTTAGCTGCCTTAGCCGCTAAGGCCACAGCAGGTTCAATTTTATCGAGCCTCTGGTTTTCTTTCCGAGTTACCTCATAGTCCGTATTTTCATAGGTTTACTTTCCCTTGGCACATTCCGAGTCTTCACTCACTGGCCGGGTCACCTCATACTCATCCGGATCACTCTTCCTTCTCTTGTACGCTTCCCCACGTGGAGGTTAATCATCATGTTTGCCTCATTTTAAGGGCCAGCAACAGGAACCGCCGTAGTTATTGTCAGAAGTTACTGTTGCATACGTCACGTCGTGCCTGCCTCCTCGTTAACTGCACCATAACGTCACGTCATGGGATCCGCTACGCCCTGTGGCCCTTCTTGTGGCTTGCTGCTGATTGGTTGATTCGGGTTGTACACGCTCACACCGTGTGGCCCGCCCGCACAACGCGATCCCACTACCCCTCAAGGGAGTGGTTAAATAGGGGAGGGGTGCGCCCCTTGGGTTCTTTCCCCACTTATGCGCCCCTCTAGCTCTGCTTCTTCTTCTTCCTCTTCAGCGATAGCACTGCTGCCACCGCATCGGATTAGCAGCACCGCCACCACACTGCTTCCACACATACCAGCATCGCCGCCACCTGCCCGCATCTCTTCCGCCATGGGTCCTTGCCTATCCAAGCCTCTATCACCCACCACCGCCAGCGCCAGGGAGGGCAGTGATCTCAAGATGACTGAGGAGGATCTCGTTGTCACAGAGCAAGAAATGGAGGAAGATGCGGCGAACGCCGACCGCGGCGCGTGGGCAGGCTCTTGGGTTTGCCAGGATGACCTGGACTGGCTGTATCGCACCAGGCGCATCCCGGAGGGCGTCACCGCACGCCTTGCTGCCTCCGAGCTTTCCCTCTCACCCAATCCGGGTGAGTATGTGGTGTTTCTATCTCACTTCCAACGCGGGTTCGGTCTCCCAGTTATTGATTTTTGCACGACTGGCTCAATACGTATGAGCTTCAGCCGCACCATCTTCTGGCTAACGCCATCATGTCTCTATCTGCCTTTGCTTCCACCATCGAGGGCTATGCCGGACTATGGCCCACGAAGGAGCTCTAGATCCGGTTCTTTGGCCTTTGCTGGAACGTGATTCGGAACATCTAGCTTGACCCGGAGGACAAGCAGCTCACACAGTTCGGCATTGCATCTATCTCTCCCTGGAAGCAGTCCATCTTCCCCTGAGTCACGGGGCTTGACTCTTGCAAGGGATGTGCCCGGACCTTTTTCTACGTCTGGAACAGCACAACTGAGGATCTGATCCGGCTGCGCCCGTACGTTCCGGGTCCTCCTAATCCGGATCTGTGGGACATTGTCCCCAAGAAGCCCACCGTCCTGGCGAACCAAGTCAACAAAAGGTTCCAGGAGCTGAAGGACCTGGGATTGCGCAATGAGGACGCGATGATCACATTCATCCGCAACCGGATCTCCCCCCTCCAGAAATGTACACATAAAGTTTGCCACATGAGCTGGGGTCGTGACCCCAACCGGACCTCTTCATTTGAGTTGAGAAACACCGAGATCTTCCGCCGGGTCAAGTACCTCTTCACCACTAAGAAGGACTTCTCCGCTGAGTGGACGTGGGGGGATCTAACACTTCTGCCGAGATAGGCTTCCCCCTGCGGTAAGTCCCGTGCCCCAAACCCTTTCCGAATTATACGTCGGTTTCTGTTGTAGGTTTAGTCCCTTTGCCTTTTCTTTCCCTTAGGTGTTTCTTCAGCAAACCATTGAGGATGGCGCCGAGCCTTCTCTCAAATGGGCACCTGACCGAGACACCTCGGATGAGGAGGAGCCGGATCAGGAGATGTTCTTACCGATGGAGGACGCGACCAAGCGACCCACCAGTAAACTCTCTTCCATTAGAGATTGGCCCGACGATGAAGATGATTTGGATGTTGAGGTGATGGAAGCATTTGACGCTATCCTCCTTTCTTATGCTTTTTCGGCATCAGCTAACCCCGGTGGGCAGATCCATGAAGACCCTCCCCTTGCCGTGGGTGAGCCTATCCCGATCGCGCCAAAGAAGAAAAGGGGAGCTGCCTCTGCATCCTCCTCCGGACCTTCTCAGCGAGCTAAAAGGCGGAAGAAGTCTGGGGACAAAACTTCCACCAAGCCCACAACCAAGGCCACAGCCTCGAGGGCTCAGAAGCCCAAAGAGCCCCTGACCTCGGATGAGTAAGTCGTTTCTCCCTTTGCCATTCACTTGTTCTTTTTCTGTTATAGTTTCTCATCATACATTATTTGATTCGACAGGGCCGCGGTGGAGGTTCCCAGAGTGGATCCGGCATTGCCTCACCGCTCCGACACAGCCCTTCTCCCCCTCGTGGTGATGACTCACGCCCGTTAAGCCCCATTCCGGAGGGTTCAGCGGCTGCTCCGGGTTCCAGCCCACCTCGTCAAGAGGAGGGCAACCTTGGAGCGGGGGGAAGCGGTTCTGCCGAGGTAGCGGCAACCACTACTTCGGCTCCACCACGACCATCTACCACCAAGGTTCCCTCAGCACCTCCGCCGAAGCAGAAATCAGCATCAGCATCAGCGCCAACACCAACTCCAGCACCAGCAGCAACAGCAAAGGCAACAGCAGTAGCACCAAGCCCTTCTGCCTCGTCCGAGTCTTCCAAGGCTCGGCGAGAAGATACCAGCAGCACCAAGGCTAGCACCAAGGCGGCTCCCAAGGGCAAATCTGCTGCAGCAACCTCAACTTCTCAGCAGCAGCCCAAGGGCAAAAAGGCTCCTGACGCCACCAGGGCAGTGTCCATCAAGGCTGGACAGCGCACACTTGCGTCCATGCTTTCGAAAAAGACTCCACCTCCGAAGGACGCCCCTGCCGAGCCAGCTGATGTGCAACTTGTCTTGCACACTAGCCCCGCTGCTGCCCAGGTTGAGAGACAGGAAGCACATGCCAAGGGCCTAGTGGCGCCCCACATGCTCAGCGGCGAGCGATACCCTCCGACCTTGATCGAGTTTGTGAACAAATGGAACAAGGCGGAGTTCATCCACAACGACGATCTCCTGGAGAAGTTCGGTCCCGCCGAATTTGCTACGCAGATGAATACTGGTGCCAAGGCAATTAATCTTGCGGGTCGGATGATGGAGGTATGTTACTTCGTCTTTTCCTTAACATGTTGTAGATATTATTGATATAGCCATTAGTCCCCGAGCCTCCGGTGGAGTAACTTGTTACTCGGCCGGATGCTCCTTAGAGAACTAACGTAACTCCTTAATAACCTCTAATATGCACACACCTAGAGCCGGGTTAAGTTCCACTTGGCCCGGATCTTGTACACTTCGAATATGCACACACCTAGAGCCAGGTTCAGTTCCACTTGGCCCGGATCTTGTACACTTGGAATATGCACATACCTAGAGCCGGGTTAAGTTCTACTTGGCCCGGATCTTGTACACTTCGAATATGCACAAACCTAGAGCCGGGTTGAGTTCCACTTGGCCCGGTTCTTGTACACTTCGAATATGCACACACCTAGAGCCGGGTTAAGTTCCACTTGGCCCGGATCTTGTACACTTCGAATATGCACACACCTAGAGCCGGGTTAAGTTCCACTTGGCCCGGATCTTGTACACTTCGAATATGGACACACCTAGAGCCGGGTTAAATTCCACTTGGCCTGGATTTTGTACACTTTGAATATGCACACACCTAGAGCCGGGTTAAGTTCCACTTGGCCTAGATTTTGTACACTTCAAATATGCACAAGACTAAGCTATCTTTTTGTACTCTTTTCAGGTGACCACCAACCACCGGAGTGCCGAGTTTCAGCGTCTCCTGGATACTCACAAAATGCTGCGTGCGAAACATACTGTGCTTATCGCCAAAAACGATAAACGGGGTAAGTTTCTTCCTTGGCATTTTTCCGTTTTTCTTTATCTTTTTTCGCTGAACTGATCCCTCATTCGGATTTCGCAGCTGGTGTGGAGGCTGAGAATATCCTCATGAGGAAAAACTTAGACCAGATAAAGGGTAAGTCATTTTTGCTCAACCTTGCTATGCTTTCTATCTCCTTTTCTCCTTGGCTCGGCAAACATTCATACCTCGGCTTTGCCAGGTCAACAAACTATTTCAGCCTCTCTTGAAGATAGTGTGCCCGTGCCTGATATGATGCTGCATTTTCTCGAACAAGCAGGGCAGCATCAGGCCGAACTAAAAAAGAAAGATGATGAGCTCACCGTCCTCCGAACCAAAGATGATGTAATTGCCAAGCTCAAGGCAGACATGAAGAAGCTGAAAGCGCAGCACCAATCCGAACTTCAAAAAGCTGGCCAGGACTTCACTGAAGAGCGCGAGCGCCTCAACCTCCAGATTGCGAAGGACCAAGAATTACTTAAGGAGGCCAACGTCAAGCTTGAGTCGGCGAATGCCGAACTTGTGCAACTCCGAGAGATGCGTGACAACTGCACCAAGGAGCTGACCTGGGTTCACAGCCATATTTCTGGTAAGTTCTTTTTCTCTTCAACTGTCATGAGTCTCTCCGGGTCAACTCTTCTCACTTATTCCACCTGTCTTATTTTCTCAGGCAAATTCCCAGAGAGCAATGTTATTGCATCCAAGGCTGTTGCCAAGTTCCGCCAGAAGAGGGGTACCCCAATTGCCCCTAGCACTGGAGAAATTCCATATGACATGGAGGACTTGCTGGTTAGCTTGTCCTCTCGTGTCGAGATTGTGAAGAACTATGGCAAGGACGTCTTGGAAGTAGTAGTCCGGATCTTCAATGCCTTTTGGTCAGGAGAAGATACTCCGGAGGGTGCCCCTGCTCTTTTTGCCAGGCTCATGGAGTGCGAGACTCAGCTTGATCTCTGGAGAGAACGCTGGGCGCGCCGGAGCTGAGATCGGTCTTCACTACGTGCTTACATGGTACGAGAAGATTGACCTCAAACTCCTTGAGCGGATGCGCACCGGATCAAGGTGGTCTACTGACCCGGATTGGGTAGCTCGGTGCAAGGCTTGCGCTCATAGCTTCATCCAATATGCACCCATTCATCAATGGAACGAGGGACCAAGTTTCCTAGATGCCACCGACAATGAAAAAGCTGAAAACACTGAAGATGATTCGGATGAGAACAAAGAGGACAAAGCCTCAGACGTCACGGAAGACGCGGATGACTCTGAAGCCAAGGCTGGGGCTACACCTGCTGGCACCGAATTACCTCCTCCTGTTGCTCCTTGATTATAAACACTTTAAATTTCATCAGATCCCCTGTATGCCGGGTGCAATTGTATCAAGCACACAAGTGATATTTTGCTACTAACTTTTTATGCTGTATTGACTTGGGCGTAGTCCCCGAGTTTCATTTTCTCGTTCTTCCAATTTCTTGGCTCGGCTCGTGTCTACCTTGGTTTGGTTTTATGACTTACGAGTCCGAGCTTCAAAAATTGTCTTAACAATACTTGGAAACTTTAGGATTATCTCAAAATAATTCAGCATAATAAATCGAAAGTAAACATAAGGTTAGTCCAAAAAACAAACGTCGGCTCGATTAAGTTCCTTTCCTTAGTCGTTTTTCATGTGCTACGCAATTCCAAACTTGTTCTCTTGCTTGCCATGAAGCCAAATCTTGTTGGACAACAGCAAGTCGAAGAGTTGGGTTCTTGGTGCTCACACACTACTAATCCGGCTTAAGTAGAAAAACTTACGCCAGCCGACGTATAAATAATAAATACAGAAGACAACAAACATTTTCAAGGCAGTCCCTGAGTTACTGCTCGAGGTGCCCACATTTCATTGATAGACTCATTGCCGGCATACACACCGACATATGAGAGACTCGGATACATACACTTCTCTGCTAACTGTAGAAAGGACGAAGTAGAGCTACATTCCATGGACGCTTAGATTCCTCACCGGACCTATCCGCCTTGTTCTTTTCCTGTGGTTTCGCATCGATAAGATAATAAGAATCATTGTAATGCTTTGCTCACAATGAATGGCCCTTCCCATGGGGGGATAACTTATGCATGCCAGCAGTACGTTGTACCAACCGGAGTACCAGATCACCTTCTCGGAAGACTCGGGGGTTTACTTTCCGGCTATGATAGCGTCGGAGATTTTGTTGATATATGGTGGATCTGGACAATGCCAATTCTCTCGCTTCTTCCAGCAGATCAACCTCATTTTGCCGTGCTTCTTGCACTTCGGCTTCTGTGTATTGGGTGACCCTAGGCGAGTCGTGCTCTATGTTGGCTGGTAATACAACTTCTGCCCCATATACCAGAAAGAATGGCGTGTAGCCTGTTGATCGATTCGGAGTTGTTCTTAAACTCCACAATACCGCTGGTAGTTCTTCTATCCAGCACCTCGCTGATCTTTGCAGCAGCTCAATGAGCCGGGGTTTTATCCCGGATAATACTAATCCGTTGGATCTTTCCACTTGTTCGTTCGATGCGGGGTGGGCTACCGAGGCAACGTCCAACCGGATCTTCTTATCTTGGCAGAATCGCGCAAATGCTCCTTCAGCAAAATTTGTGCCATTATCTGTTATGATACTGTGAGGATAACCGTATCTCAAGATGATGTCTTTGAGAAATGTCACGACCGTAGCTCCATCACATTTTCTTATTGGCTTTACTTCAATCCACTTTGTAAATTTATCAACCATGGCCAAAATGTGAGTCATATTTCCCCTCACTGGTTTGAACGGGCCAACCATGTCCAAACACCATACGGCAAATGGCCAGGTGATTGGTATGGTCTTGAGCTCCGACATTGGCATACGTGTCTTGGTAGCATACCTCTGACAACCGTTGCATTTTCTTACCAAGTCCTCTGCTTGTTCTAAGGCACTTGGCCAGTAGAATCCATGTCGGAAAGCTTTTGCAACCAAGGCTCTGGACGAGGCATGATGCCCACATTCCCCTTGATGTATATCCCGAAGGATGTCAAGCCCTTCTTCCGGGTCAACACATCGCTGGAGGACATTGGTCACACTCCTTTTGTATGGCTCAGAGTTGATGATCGTGTATGCCTTTGCTCTCCTCTGAGTTTGCCTGGATAGCACCTCCTCAGCGGGTAAAGTTCCATCTTTCAGGAATTGAAATATAGGTAGTGCCCAAGCTGGTATTGCTCATACAGGGAACACATCCTCATCAATTTCCATCTGATCCACCGGCATAACCTCAACCGGATCACGGTATGAAGCGATCCCCGGTTGCCGAGAGCAGTCCCAGGTTCGGTGAGGCAGTCCCCGGGTTTCGCGTACCATCTCCCATGTCGATGTCCATGGGTGCAGCTCCAGATTCCGGATCCTCCGGAACGTAAATTGAGTCGGTTTCTGGGGACGGCCTGATAGATGGTTTTTTGAGGTGTTCTAATGCTACACCCGGTGGAATTGCTTGTCAGGTTGATCCGAGCTTCGACAATACGTCGGCAGCCTCATTTTCCACCCGGGGTACATGGCGAAATTCGCATCCCTCAAAGTAACCAGATATCTTTTACACATGGAATCTATACAGTGCCATGTTTGGATCAAGAGCGTCCCACAACCTCGACACTTGCTGAACTACCAAATCCGAGTCACCAAAGCATTAGATCCGATGTATCCCAATTTCTTTTGCCACTTTGAGCCCATGCACAAGTGCTTCATATTCGGCGACATTGTTTGATGCTGCAAAATGGATCTGTAGCACATACTTCAACTGGTCATTCTTTGGCGAGGTAAGCACAACTCCGGCGCCTAACCTAGTTTTTGTTTTTGACCCGTCAAAGTGCATTCTCCAATAGTTCGGATCTGGTAATGGTGGTTCATATTGCACCTCGGCCCGGTCCACAAAAAAGCAGGCCACAGCCTGAGACTTGATTGCTTCTCTTCTGTCATATTGTGGTGCATATGGAGCTAGCTCAATTGCCCATTTCGCAATCCTGCCACTTGCATCCTTGTTACTCATTATCTCGGATATGGGAGCTTCACATATTACTTTGATGGGATGCTCCTCAAAATAGTGTTTTAGCTTCTTAGCCCACATGTACACACCATATGCCACTTTCTTATAATGTGGATAATTTTGCTTTCAGGCGGATAATACCTCGCTTAGGTAATATACTAGCCTCTGTACTGACTTACCCTCTTCGTCGCGCTCTACCACAATTACTGCACTTACAACTCGGTTGGTTGCGGCTATATAGAGCAACATTGGCTCCTTTGATAGTGGAGAGGCTAACATTGGTGCAGTGGCTAATATCTTATTTAATTGAATAAAGGCTTCATTGGCCTGCGGCGTCCAAATGAACTTGTCCGAATTTTTCATGAGTTGATAGAGAGGCAGTGCCTTTTCTCCCAACCGACATACAAACCGACTTAACTATGCCAGGCAACCAGTGAACTTCTGGACATCGTTAAGACACTTCGGCAGTTCCTTTCGCTCTATGGCCCAGATTTTAGTTGGATTGACTTCGATACCTCGGCTGGAGACAAGAAATCCGAGTAACTTTCCAGTCGGGACACCGGAAGTACATTTTTCCGGGTTAAGCTTCATTCGGAACCTCCTTAGGTTCGCGAATGTCTGCCTGATATCGTCAAGGAGCGTTTTGCTTTCCTTGGTCTTGATAACCACATCATCCACATACACCTGTACATTTTGACCAATTTGGTCATGCAAACATTTCTGCATACATCTCTGGTACATTTCCCCTACATTACGTAAACCAAATGGCATGGTGCGATAGCAATAAGCCCCATACGGGGTGATAAATGCAGTTTTTTTTGATCATCCGGATTCAGGGGTATCTGGTGGAAACCAGAATATGCATCAATGAATGACAATAGTTCACATCCAGCAGTTGAATCTATGACCTGATCTATCCTTGGCAGTGGAAATGGATATTTCGGACACGCCTTATTCAGGTTTGTGTAATCGATACACATACGCCAAACCACTGCCACATTCGGATCATCCTTCTTCTTCTCCACCAGCACCGGATTAGATAACCAATCCGGGTATAGAACTTCCATGATAAATCCAGCTACTAGTAACGAGCTATCTCATCTCCGATGACTTTTCTCCTATCTTCGGTGAAGCGGCGGAGAGGTTGCTTCACCGGCCTTGCTCCGGGTCTCACATTCAAAGAGTGCTCGGCCAACTCCCTCGGAACACCTTGCAAGTCCTGTGTGGACCAAACAAAAATATCCCGATTCTCACGGAGGAAGTTGACGAGCTCGCTTTCCTATTTATCATTTAACCCGACACCAATTATTACGGCACGCTCTGGGAACATATCATCAACAGGTACCTTCTTGGTATCTTTTGTCGCTTGGAACGAAACACTACCATGCGGGTTACTCAGTGCCGACATATACTGTTGTGCGGACTGAGCCAATGCCGCCACCTCTGGTATCTTTCTTTTCTCTTGCGCAATCACGAGTGACTCGGCTAGGTTAGACCCGGCTGACGCACACTCAATGGAATGTCGGAAATCTCTAGCTATGGTAATCACTCCATTTGGCCCAGGCAACTTCATCTTCTGATAATTGATGTGGCAACTTGCCATGAACTTGTTCAGTGCTGGTCTTCTGAGTTACGCGTGATACGCACTTTCTAAGTTCACCACTTCGAACTCCAAATTCTCAGTTCGCTTATCTTGCGTGCTTAACGATGCGTTAACCGGACCTTGCCTATGGGCTCACAAGAAATGCCTGGCACAATGCCATGGAAAGTGGTCCTTGTAGCCTGGAGCATGTTCTCCGAGATACCCAACTTGCGCATTGTATTCGCATACATGATGTTGATGCTACTGCCATTATCTATCAGCACCTTGGAGAATCTCACATTGATGTTAGGCCCAATGAATGTCGGATCTAGCACTAGCGCATACGAACCAGGACTTGGCATAAGCTTGGGATGATCTTTGATGCTCCAGGTAATTTCCTGGTCTGACCAAGGCATATACCTCGTCACTGCTGGCATTACCGCATTCACCTCCATGTGTTGGTGATGCAAGCTCTTTCTATCTGTTTCCTCTATGGTAAACACATAGTAACTCTGATGATGCTCTCTGTACTCATTCCTCCCCTTGTTTCCGGGGTACCTCTGATCCGGTTGATGCTGGTTTTCCACTTGATGCACTGCATCCCTTCTCTCATGGTTGTCATACCTCGGCGGAGGGGGAGGCAACATTAGCTGTTGCGTGGTCGCTCCGGAGAGCAATTGTTGTCGGGGCAACTCCTGTCGAGGTTGATCATTCCAAGGTGCCTGAGCATTCCCCGAACCACCTTGTTCTATCTTACACATCCACTCACACTGCCTTGTTGTATGACCCGCTGGGTTACTCGGATTTGGCGTGTGAAATTTACACGGCTGATCCAGCATTGACTCGTAAGTATACCTCGGACGATCCTTCTTTTCCTGCCACTATTTCTTTTGCTCTGGCGTCCAAGTTTTCTTGCCATCGTTTCTTGGTGTCCATTGTTGCCCTCCAGTTTTCTGACATTGATTGCCCCTGCTCCGGGTTGATCTTGATTCACCACAGCAACTTGTTGTGAACTGTACCGGTAATCCGGTTTGTCATCTCTTCTTTTACCCCGGTAGTCATTTCTCCGGGAAGACCCGACTCCATCTCTCTGGTAGTACTCCTCATTTGACTCGTTTGACACGAGCCTGGGTTGAGTCGGATCACCCAAAGCATATGAATCAGCAATCCGGATTGTCTCTGCCAATGTGGTTGGCATATCCCTTTGCAATCTTTGCCACAACATGCTTGCATATTCGCACCTTGCAAAACCATGCTATGGCCTGTGACTCAATCACACCCTCACATGAGTTTCGCACGGTACACCACCGGGTTAAGAACTCCCGGTCCGTCTCATTCGGTCTCTGCTTGCACATTGCTAGGGTCTATGGCCTATTCGGCCTCTGATACGTACTTGAGAAATTGCTGACAAACATTTCCTCAAAATCGATCCAACAGTTGATACTTCCGTGCGGCAAATTGTTCAGCCATACCCTCGCTGGCCCCTCCAACATCTGGGGTACGTATCTCACAGCCCATCTCAAGTTGCCTGTAGCAATCTTTATAGCTGTAGCATAGTGGATCAACCAATCCTCCGGCTTTCTGCTGCCATCGTATCTCTTAGTGCCTCTAGGTTGTTGGAAGTTAGGTACCAGAGGTTCCTTCATGATCCGGGGCCCAAAACACGCAGGACCCGGGGGACCTTGACATTCAATCTGCTCCGACCTATACAGCCGATCCAGTTTTAATCTGGCATCATCAGGCATCAAATCCCTGCTTCCCAATCTTGACCCTATCACATGATAGTCCGGCCTTGGGTATCCTGCATTCACCATTTCCGAATCACCATCATTATATCGGCCTTGCTCTCGTGGAGCACCTCTCTATTGCATACCTCGGCCGGCACTTTGCTCTTGCCTTGGTATATTCTGCTGCTGCGGTTGTCTTGCTCCTGCCGAGTTACGCTGTCCGGCATTGCCATTTACAGCATTTCCTTGACCGGCATTGCCTTAGTTGCGGTTACCTCGGCCAGCTTCACCTCGGCTCACACTTCACCGATCCTCATTTCTCTGCACTTCTTTTCCTTCCCTGCCCTTGCCGGGTCATATGGGACTATCTGTTTGTTCCTCCTGACCGAGGTTACTACCTCTTCTCTCCTAGGACCACCATGAGGAGACGATGCAGCTCCAACGGATTTCTCTGGGTTACCCACCACCGAATGAACGATCTTGGAGGCTCCTGCTCTCTCTGGGTTAGCCCTGAGCATTTCCTCATTTTGCCTGTTCGCGATCCGAACCAACTCATTGAACCTATCTTGCTGTCTCTAACGGGCTTCACCTGTTAGACCCTCTAACTCGGACGCAGTTGCATCTGCTGCTCTGAGGTTTTTCGCCGGGGTACTATACTTTGGCAGCCCCACGGATAAACAGTTCTCTGACTCCTCAATCCTAGTATCTCCCTCTTTGTTCATTTCACTCATGAGGTTTCTTCCCTTCACTTTTACAGCATCTACTTTATTTGCCATTTGCGTACTCACGCAGTGTCATGTTCAACGACTGCTGAGCCGCGGCTATCTTTTTTGCACCCTCTAGTATTTTTTGCCTAGTTTCCTCTAGCTCGGCCTGTGCCTGAGCCGGATCTACCGCTGCTGCTACTTGGTTTGCCAAGCTATCCATCGCTTGCTACAGCACATTCTCTAGCCTCTCTAGTAGAGGACCTCTACTTTTGCTCGGTGCCTTTGGCGTTACCTCTAGATCTGGTGCTGGATCCTTGCTTACACCTGCACCTGGTGCAGTCATCATCACCTCGGCACGGTCCGGGGAGCGAGTGATACACACCCCGTGAACCACGCTAAGGGGTGGCTCGCCTCCTTCGACGATGTGCCGCGGATGAACAAATGACACATCGACAGCAACGTAGACCTTGTGCGCGCCGAGCTTGACGAAGAGGCCGTTGCGCGGGAGAGGACGCTTGCCGAAGCAGCCAGCGTTGTCGCTGACAAAGTCCAGCGCTCCAAAGCACTGAACGAGCCCGGAGACGATGCGTTCGCCCGTGCCGATGAGGTTTCCCGTCCGGATCTTCACCCCTGCTAGCGCCGCTAGCCCCACGGTGGGCGCCAACTGTCATGGTGGTGTCACGACAGATGCCATGGATATACTAAAGGTGGGGACTAAATGCACTAGGGGAATCCAAGGAGGGATAGTGTGGTGATTCCACACACAGTAGCTTTGTATTTGATTCACTTCCAGAGATTACAAGTTCTCCTTGAGCTGTATTGGGGAGAGGAGGAAGAAGGAACTCTCTTACTCTCACCACTAGCTAGCCCTCAGGAACTCTGTAAAACTCAACCTTCTCGCTCGAGATCAACCCTTTCTACAGAGGCCCTAGCCCTCCTTATATAGGGGTAGCTAGGTCTCCAATTAGGGCACACGTGGAGGTATATTCCAAGGAATATGCCTCCTCCCAAAATAGTAAGCCGACCGGGTCACTTTAGCCCAGCGTCATCCATGCAGAGGCTATGTAAGCCTCTGCGGCGCCCGCGTCATCCGACATAGGTATCGTCACCTCTGTCGGCCACGCCTCGGTGGTCCTGGCCTCTGTCCGCTTTGCTCACGCTCTGCGTACAGTGGTCACCTTTGACCAGCAAGATACCTTCCTTCTCCTACAAGCTTGATATAACCCGGATCGTACCTAGTTGATCCAGCCACACCTGTTCCTGCATATAAGTTAGATTCATCTCACCGACTTACGATATAAGTCAGCTAAGACTCAGTTAGGTGGACATCCCCTGTTCTGGGTTACTCCGTGATTCGGCCCGCCTTGAGGTGACTCGGCCAGCATTCGCTTTGACCTTGCCGTACCTCGGCTAACTCGGCCTTATACCCCGGCGTGACCCTACCCGGGGTATCCCCCCAACACTAAGATTTAATATTCACCACTTAAAATATGGGATCATGTGGACACATGTCATCACCACATATTCTAACATGTGGGAATGTGATTTAAGGGTTGGATCATATTTACTTAAGTTTAAGTTTATTATTTAATGATTTAAAGTGACTAGAAATGCCTATATATCATTATTTTGGTACTAGTCCAAAGTCACTGCATGTAAACCTTAATATTATTACATATTCAGATAGGTATGGTTAAATGTGATTTTTGAGAGTTGGAATCAACTCAAAAGCTATTTTGGTTGATTTTATAAAAATGTTTGAGTGTGCAAAAGCTTCTGTTTTGTTATTTTTACTAGGTGAGATCTCTAAATCTAAAGGAATTAAATCCAACAGGCTTGGATAGATCTTTTCAGTAGCTTTCTAACACAATTTGAATCACTCCATTTGGATTTGTAAACCTCTCTTAAATGATTTTCAAACTAGGGGACAGAACTGAGTTCAAACTAAATTATAAAAACCTAAGTTTGAATTCGTGGGCTAGCGTGGGAACGGAAATGGGACGGCCCAGTGGTACTCCAAATAGTGTTTTATGTTTTGTTTGAATTCTGCCCACAATGTGTTTGTAAAAATGGCCGCAAGAACTCAAGTTTTGAATTTTTGGATGATTTTTGGTGGAGTTGCTAGACACATGCTTAAGCCTCTGTGGTTGCTTGGGATTTGAATATGGAGCTCGTTTGAGTGGTTTTTGAATAAGCGGGATCTTCTCATATGAACTACATTCAATTTTCAAATGCCATTTAAAATTAGTGTTTGAAAGTTTTTGGCAGATCACAAAGTGGGCCTTGGTACATCACTACTTGTACTAGCAAGGGGTGCAAAGATCCACCTTTGTTTCTGTTAGGTTTTGAGTTCTAGGAATAGCCAAAGTAGGCATGGTAGTTAAAATGGCACAAATGACCATTTCTTTCTTTTATTCATTTTGATTTGTTTTTCTTTGGTATTTGTTTGGGAATGATCTAGATGATGTTTATTTCACCTAAGAATCATTTTACAAGCAATGGATCTCTTAATCATGGCAATTCAAATCAACTCCTATTTAAATGCACACACATATGAATGCTTTAATATTTTTAAATGGAAAAGTTTTTCTTCACTCTAAATTTGATGATTTGGATCTTGATCACTTGGATTAAAGTTTTGGGATGTTACATGGGGCTATGATAATTTCTGTACCATAGGTTCATACTACCATGTATATCTCACCCAGAAAATCAAATCCATCATGTATCATCTGCAAGTCACCAGTAGTTGAATTAAATCATCTTCCTAGAAAATCTGCTCTAGGAATCATATATCTAGATATCAAGATATTAAGTAGATAAAAAGAATCTACTTTGCATATTCCAATTTATATTTGTCCAAGGTCATGCTTGTGCATGATCTGATCATTAATAGCTCATTCAAAAACCATCTGCATGCAACTAAAGAAGATTCCAAATCATTTCCCTAGCCATCTTTCGCTAGGAATCATTTAAAGGGATGCAATTGTAGACCAAAATCATCACTGAACCATAGGTTCAGTTCACCAAATATATCTCATATATGAATATAGCACAGCCAGCTAATAGGGATAGCAAATCTTCATGTAGTGGAATTTACACTTCCAGAAAAACACCACCATAGTGGATACCAAAAATAACAAAGCTATGAACCATTCCACCTATATCCAAAATTTCACTTAAATATAATGTTATTCAAGCATCCACTATCAACTAGAAGTAATAAGATTATTATTCCAGTTAACAACACCTAGCTCAGCTAAGTAAATCATCTTCTTGAATATATACTCCTAGTAAGCCAAATCCAGTTTCCATGATCCGAATAGCAAAAGCTATTATCCCAAACGAATGAATCAACCACAAGTTTGTTTACTAAGATCTGACCAGAAGTATGGAAAACCTTCATAGGCTAGAAAATTGTATATCTAATAGCAAACTTCATCCTCAGTATTGGAAAGTGAGGTTTAATTAACCACTCAATAAAGATAATTTGTTCAGGAATAGAATCACAGCAAACCACACATTTCTGGGATGAGAAATTCCTTCATACCGAGAGAGAGGGGGAGATCGTGACGGGAACTTACATGATTTTCCTTGCACAGCAAGGACAGGAAGCAGACGGAGGCAACACAGAGGTGTTGGGGGCCAGGGCAGCGGCACGGGGAGCACCTAGGGGCGCTGCAACCCACACCTAGGCCGCAATTACGACAGCTAGAGGAGAAACACGGTGGGGAGGGACATCATCACACCGCCAAAACACTGGCATAGCAACCGGAGAGGTATCGATGCAAGCCATCACCTGAGAGACACAAACCCTAGCCGCCAGAGAGGAGATAGTATGACCAGGGGAAGGCTCGAGCGGCGAATCGAATTGGACCAGTCGGGGTTGCGTCGTCGACTACGTCGGCAACCTTGACGATGTCGGTTGGGAACGTCGAGCTCGCCAGAATTGTACGGAAAAGGCGGCGGGTCATCACCGTCGTGGAGAAGGAGGAGGTCGTGAGAGAGAAGGGATCGAGGGATTGGGTTGACTGACTCAGTCGACCAGGTCCAGTAGTTTAGCCCAACTGGGTATTGGGCTGGGCTAGGTATTGGGCTAGGCTGGCCCAAGAACCAAGCCCAGTGTGTTAAAAGAGAAAAATAAAATTAAGCTAAATATTAAATGACCAAAATACCCTCTGAACATTTTAAGCTCTAGAAAGAAATTCTAAAAATACATAGAACATATTGAAATTATCACAAAAATAATATCTACCTAAGAAAAATATAATTTTATTTATTTAAGTTAAATAAAATACAAATAAATGTTAACATCACTAAATTCTAAGTAATGTTTCATAAATTAAGGAAAAGTCCTAAAAATGAATAAAAATCATTTTTGCATTTAAAAATAAATCAACTATTTTACAAAAATACCAACTTAATTTTTACAAATAAAATTTTGAACAAATAGTCAAGGACATTTAATCCTTTGTGGAATTTTATAAAAATAAGACTAATACTTCAAAATAAAAATCATTTTTAAGATCTAAAATAAATATAATTTATTAGAATTATACCAAATATAATATCCCATAAGTTCTCAAGATTTTAAAGTAAATAAATTCCTATCTATTTTATAAATACCACTTTATAAATTCTTTAGAAACATGTCTTAAATAAGAAATAATCACAATTTGGTACTAAACCTAAACTCTCTGATATTCAAGTACTAGTTCCAAAGTCATAACTTGGATAAACTTTAAGGGTAAGATAATAACTTAAAGGAGAACCTTTTAAAACCTTAACTACAAGATAAACCAACAATTTGAATAAATTTTAAACATCATTCACTTATAATAAAAGTGAATGTTATCCAATTCTTAATCATGCTTAACATGGTTTTAAACCTTAACACTTTAATGAGATCATTTAAATTTGCTTTCATTAATAAGTCAAAGCATTTCCATAATAGCAAATCACCCTTGAAGTTATCATTCACTTAAATTAGAAGTGAATGAATTCACATTCTTAACCATCTTTGCATTAACCCTAGAATTCAATAATGATCTAGATACATCAGAACCCTAAGTCTATTTATGTTCCTTTTAAAGTTAGTTTTGCTCTACCAAAGTTATAAAGCATAAGGACCAAATTATATTATGTTTTTATAGTTAACTTTTGTCTATTCCAAATTAAGTCATAAGGCACCTCAAATCCAAACTTATCGAACAAACGCAAATGACATCGATCACATTTTGATTCACCACAAGGTTGTTTCAACTCTATCAAAGAAATCTTTTCTTCCAATGTTATTCGTTTTGCCACTTCAAACAACTTAACATAATAATTACCATCATAGTTACCCGATAGCAATTCACCTCAATCTTAGAATATTATTATACTTCACTTTTATACTTTGCATGTTAAAACTTAGATGCTTTTACTTTGTAAAGTAATATTTTCCTCAAGAGTTATTCTTTTAAGAAACATTAAAAGTAATCCTTGAACAATTCTCTAAAAGCTCTAATTAAATATTAATCTTGTTTAAGAAATATTTCAGATACCATGCTCCATTTGAATGCTTTAGTATTGCGTGTTACTTGTTGTGTTTACATATTGTTTCACACACTTTCACAAGCCTTAATAAGAAGCACAAGTGTGAAACTGATATAAAAGTGCAACACATTCATAAGAACTCATCACCAGTTCCAAACCCTAGATCAGATACGGTTAGTCCGGGGATTCGCGTTTATCAAATTGCGTTACATTACTTATGCATCTTTCTTCTTTAAACATTAGTCCTTACCGGACCAATGATGTTGTTTACAGAATTTGGATCTTCTATTGTCTTGAAGACCGTGAGAGCATAATCTTGCAATCACAACAGGCAAGTTCACAACTTGCTCATGTCCTTTGATTATTTTCTATGCTTGTAACTCAACTGTGTCATCACCTGCATTTCAAAAAGGTCGAAAACACTATTTTCACAATTAACTGAAAATATCGGTTACTGATCCAGGGTGATCAGCTAATCTATCATAACTGGCAGTGGAAACGCCATTGTATAGTAATGTATCATCTAGGACTTAACAACCAATGTCGTCAGTGATTCTAGCACCGTATATTACGCGTCAACCATGAGATTTGGAATGGGACGGAGAAGTCAGCTGGATCTTCTTCCTTTCGCATGGACGGATGACCTTATCATGAAGCTGATGATTTCTCGTGGAGTTCCAGAGAATCCAGCACATGGGTGGGACCCCTTAGTTCCCCACGAGCTAGGTGTCTAGATTATCTGTGCATGTCTGTATGGGTCTGAGTTCACCATAGCTGTTGGTGACCGCCAGGCACAGCTGCGTACGGAGTCTCCGAGAGGCTACCCAAAGAGTAATCGTGGTAGTTGTCTTGGGGGATCATGTCTTCATGCGGGGTCGCGGAGAGGGGCAGCGATTGGCTTGGATCTTAGACTGGGCCCCACACCAAGGAAGTGTGGACGAGAATACAACTCGGTTGTGCAACAAAGCTAAGGTCTCTTGTGGAAAAAGTGACGCACCTCTACAGAGTGTAAGAATTGTGACATGTTACTCCCTGTTCCGGGAAGGAGCTACGAACGTGGCAGGAAAGGAACCCCATGAAGGTTCTGGTCAACCTGTGAAGGCTGTCGGACATAGTTTTCAGAATAAAAGCAACCTTTGAAGAAATGTTTACGAAAACCTACATTGCCTACGACCTTTGGTCTATGGCTATAGACATAGTGCATCATACACTCCTTTTTAGTGGACTTGCTGAGTATGCTCGTACTCAACCGTACCTTCTTAACCCTCGCTAGGTTCTAACTATTGAAGAGAATGTCAACATCAATGTCTGCTCAAGAAACCATCATCGACAACTCAAGTCCATCAATAAAGTAAATGAAGTCAACATATTCATCAGCTGAAGTGAAGATAAAGTGTCAGTTTAGATAAGAGTAGATTCTCTAGCCATAAAACCTATTTATGTAGAGCATTGCAATAGCATCAATGGCAAGCCAAATAGTTTAGATGCTAGTATTAGTTACTAGATGTTTCTGAGCTATTATTTCTGGTTCTTCTTTGTAAGAAGTTCTTTCTCTCTCTTAAACCTAGAGTGTTCTCTGGATCTTTTATAAAGAGTCGAGTTGTAATCTATAGTCATGTCTTGGACCTGCTGTGTTTCTGTTGTACCACTCTAAGGGATGTAATACTAGTGAACGGTATTTCATTGGTGTTATGTCAACGACTATAGTGTACTACATCATGCAGTGGTATGCTGGGTCACCACAGCTTGCTCCAAATTGATGTCAAAAAGTCGAAATAAAATCAAATTCTGATTACAAAAAGAGGGCTTGAGATTACCTGCAGGCGTGTGGCGAGAATCCGGGTGGCGAGGCTTGAGCGGCGGTGGCGGTGGCAGGGGCGGCGGTGGCTTTGGGCAGGAGGAGGAGGTGGTTGGCGGGAGAAGGAGGAGGCATGGGTGGGAGAAGAGTGGCAGCGGCGAGCAGAGTAGAATGAGAGAGGAGGCGAGGGTATTTAACCTGAACAACCCTAAACCACCATATATACTTGGGCTGAGCCTTGGTTTCTTGGGCTGAGCCTTACTTTCTTGGGCTGAGCTGCGGTTCAAATAGAGTGAAACCGGTGGAACCTTGGGCCTAGCCTTGGTTTTCCATGTAGTTATGGCCTAAGAAAACCTAAACCACCATAAAAGTACATTGGTCAACCCTCGTATGGAGAATGCTACGGGGGTAGACCTATGGGGCCCTCGGATTAGGGTTTCACCGGAAAAGGACCGCCGGAGCATCGGGATGCCACGAGAACATGCATGTGGACCTAGCATAAATGGACAAGTGTGGTGGATTGCTCCGAGATGGAAAACCTAGCTCCCGGGTGTGACTGAATACGGTGCATGCGATAACACTTAGAGAAGTGTGCTGGACCTGCACGAGGAAACTCCTGCTGTGGGTCAAATAGAGTGAAACCGGTGGAACCTTGGGCCTAGCCTTCGTTTTACATGTAGTTATGACCTAAGAAAACTTAAACCACCATAAAAGTACATTGGTCAGCCCTCAAACAGAGAATACTACGGGGGTAGACCTACGGGCCCTCGGATTAAGGTTTCACCAAAAAAGGACCACCCAAGCGCCGGGATGCCACAAGAACATGCATGTGTCCCTAGCATACATGCAAAAGTGTGGTGGATTGCTCCTAGATGTAAAACCTAGCTCCCGGGTGTGACCGTCTACGGTGCATGCGATAACACTTAGTGAAGTGTGCTGGACCTGTAGGAGGAAACTCCCGTTGTGGGTCAAACGGAGTGAAACATGTGGAAACTTGGGCCTAGCCTTGGTCTTACATATAGTTATGACCTAACAAAATCTAAACCACCAGAAAAGTACATTGGTTAACCCTCATACGGGGAATGCTACTTGGGTAGACCTGTGGGGCCCTCAGATTAGGGTTTCACCAGAAAAGGACTGCCCGAGTGTCGGGCTGCCAGAAGAACATGCATGCCGCCCTAGCATACATGAACAAGTGTGGTGGATTGCTCCAATATGGAAAACCTAGCTCCAGGGTGTGACCATCTATGGTGCATGCGATAACACTTAGAGAAGTGTGCTGGCCATGAAGGAGGAAACTATCGCTACGGGTCAAACAGAGTGAAACCGGTGTAACCTTGGGCCTAGCCTTTGTTTTCCATGTATTTATGACCTAAGCTAACCTAAACCACCATAAAAGTACATTGGTTAGCCCTTGTACAAAGAATGCTATGGGGGTAGATCTGAGGGGCCCTCGAATTAGGGTTTTGCCGGAAAAGGACCGCCCGAGTACCGGGATGCCACAAGAACATGCATGTGGCCCTAGAATATATGCACGAGTGTGGTGGATTGCTCCTATAGGGAAAACCTAGCTCCTGAGTGTGACCATCTTCGGTGCATGCGATAACACCTATAGTTCCAGGAATCTACTAAGTATTATCGCATGGGTGTGAAAACGGTGATACCAAGGAGCTAGCCATTGTATCTATGAACCATCTACCACACTTTTGTACACATGGCATGGCCACATGAAAGTTTTTGTGGGATTTCGATGCTCCGGCGACCGTCTCCCATCAAAGCCCTAGTCTTGGTGGGCCCGGGGAATCTACCCTCTAGCTCTCTCCATACGAGGTTCCGCCAATGTACTTTTTTGTTTGTTTAGGCATGTTTAGTCCATATCTACATATAAAACCAAGGTTGGGCCCAATTTTCCACCGGTTTCCCCCTGTTGGACCCATCGCGGGAGTTTCCCAGCGACACGTCCAACACTTCTCTCAGTGTTATCGCATGCACGTGCAGACGGTGACACCCGTGAGCTATGGGATGAGCATCTCTAAAATTTTATTGGATCTCTTAAGAAACATCATATTGTGAGTCTAAAAATGATTTTTTTCAAAAAATCATGAGCATTAGATCATGTACCTGTAGTTCAAATCAGACCCACTTCCTTCCGATTCGGCAGACATTTGTATTTTTCACTAGGGGTGGAAAGAAAGGTTTTAAAATCCCTGGTTAGGACATTGTTCATGTAAGGTGGTCTAGTATTTTTGAAAAATGGGTGGTAGCTTTTTTATTTAATATTTGGTGTTGCTTCACAAAACACCCCGATTTTGGCACTCAGAAAATAGAAAATGGCTTTTCCATGCGACGAAAAGGAAAACTTCCTCCTGCAACATTGTTCACCATCCGAATATGCACATGCGTCTACAATATGGGCACATTATCATAAAATATATTACGATTCTGGCCATAACATTGGTCCTTTGGCTTGAAAGTCATGAAACCTCGAACATGATAGGTCATTTATGTGAACGTTTTTTTGAGATGCAATCCATATACCAAGTTTGATATTTTTCCTTGCAAACATGTCACATAATATAACACCACACAAAGTATTTATGTTGTTTGGACTATTTTTGACTTTCTTATGCATGTTTCAAACTATGATCGAAAGGACTAAAAACACCCATCTACGGGCCCCGGGAAAGTGTACCCCTAGCTCTCTCCGCACGAGGTTCCACCAATGTACTTTTTGGTTTTTTAAGGTATGTTTAGGTCATATATATAAGGAAAACCAAGGTTGGGACCTTGTGGGACGTTCTAGCCCCCGGTATACCCGTGACAGGACATTTCCACCTAGAGTTCCATGAATCTGCTAAGTGTTATCGCCCGAATATGAAGAAGGTCACACAGGGGAACTATGTCTTAAATATATGGGACTTTAACAAGTATCCTCGGCGGATTGCACCTAGATGGAAAACCTAGCTCCTGGGTGTGACCGTCTACGATGCATGCGATAACACTTAGAGAAGTGTGATGGACCTGAAGGAGGAAACTCCTGCTACGAGTCAAACGGAGGCAAACGGGTAGAACCTTGGGCCTAGCCTTGGTTTTCCATGTAGTTATGACCTAAGCAAACATAAACCACCAAAAAAGTACATTGGTAAGCCCTCGTACGAGGAATACTACGGGGGTAGACCTGCGGGGCCCTCGGATTAGGGTTTCACCAAAAAAGGATTGCCTGAGCGCTGGGATGCCACGATAACATGCATGTGGCCCTAGCATACATGCACAAGTGTGGTGTATTGCTCCTAGATGGAAAACCTAGCTCCTGATTATGACCATCTATGGTGCATGCGATAACACTTAGAGAAGTTTGGTGGACCTACAGCAGGAAACTACCGCTACGGGTCAAACAAAGTGAAACCGGTGGAACCTTGGGCCTAGCCTTGGTTTTACATGTAGTTATGACCTAAGATTACCCTAAATCACCAGAAAAGTACATTGGTAAGCCCTCGTACGGAGAAGCTACGGGGGTAGACCTACGGGGCCCTCGGATTAGGGTTTCACCGGAAAAGGACTGCCTGAGCGCTGGGATGCCACGAGAACATTCATGTGGCACTATAATACATGCACACGTGTTGTGGATTGCTCCTAGATGCAAAACCTAGCTCACGGGTGTGACCATCTACGGTGCATGCGATAACACTTAGAGAAGTGTGCTAGACATGAAGGAGGAAACTACCGCTGCGGGTCAAACAGAGTGAAACAGGTGGAACCTTGGGCCTAGCCTTGGTTTTCTATGTATTTGTGACCTAAGAAAACCTAAACCACAAGAAAAGTACATTGGTCAGCCCTTGTACGAAGAATGCTATGGGGGTAGATCTGAGGGGCCCTCGAATTAAGGTTTCGCCGGAAAAGGACCGCCCAAGTACCAGGATGCCACGAGAACATGCATGTGGCCCTAGCATATATGCACAAGTGTGGTGGATTGATCCTATATGGAAAACCTAGCTCCCGGGTGTGACCATCTTCGGTGCATGCCATAACACCTAGAGTTCCAGGAATCTGCTAAGTGTTATCACATGCGCGTGAAGACAGTGACACCCAGGAGCTAGCCATTGCATATATGGACCTTCTACCACACTTATGTACACATGGCATGGCCACATGCAAGTCTTGGTGGGATTCCGACGATCCGGCGGCCGTCTCCCATTGAAGCCCTAGTCTCGGTGGGCCCGGGGAATCTACCCTCTAGCTCTCTCCGTACAAGGTTCCGCCAATGTAATTTTTTGTTTGTTTAGGCATGTTTAGTCCATATCTACATACAAAACCAAGGTTCGGCCCAATATTCCACTGGTTTCCCCTCGTTGGACCCGTCGCGGGAGTTTCCCAGCGACACGTCCAACACTTCTCTAAGTGTTATCGCATGCACGTGAAGACAGTGACACCCGGGAGCTATGGGATGAGCATCTCTAAACTTATATTGGATCTCTGAAGAAACATCATATTGTGAGTATAAAAATGTTTTTTTTCAAAAAATCATGAGCATTAGATCATGTACCTATAGTTTAAACCGGACCCACTTTCTTCCCATTCGGCACACATTTGTCTTTTTCACTAGGGGTGGACGGAAAGGTTTTAAAATCCCCGGTTAGTACATTGTTCATGTAAGGTGGTCTAGTATTTTTGAAAAATGGGGTGGTAGCATTTTTATTTAACGTTGCGTGTTGCTTCACAAAACGCCCCAATTTGGGCACTCGGAAAATAGAAAATGGCTTTTCCATGCGACGAAAAGGAAAACTTTCTCCTGCAACATTGTTCGCCATCCCAATATGGACATGCATGCACAATATGGACACATTATCAAAAACTATATCATGATTCTGGCCATAACATTGGTCCTTTGGCTTGAAAGCCATAAAACCTCGAACATGATAGGTCATTTATGTGAAGGTTTTTTGAGATGCAATCAATATACCAAGTTTGATATTTTTCCTTGCAAACATGTCACATAATATGATACCACGCGAAGGATTTACATTGTTCGGACTGTTTTTGAATTTCTTATGCCCGTTTCAAACTATGGTCGAAAGCACCAAAAACACCCGTCTATGGGCCCCGAGAAGGTCTACCCCCTAGCTCTCTCCGCACGAGGTTTCACCAATGTAATTTTTGGTTTTTTAAGGTATGTTTAGGCCATATATATAATGAAAACCAATATTGGGACCTTGTGGGACACTCTAGCCCCCGGTATACCCGCGGCGGGACATTTCCACCTAGAGTTCTAGGAATCTGCTAAGTGTTATCGCCCGAATGTGAAGAAGGTCACACCGGGAGCTATGTCTTGAATCTATGGGACTTTAACATGTATCCTAAGTGGATTTCACCTATATGTAAAACCTAGATCCTGGGTGTGACCATCTACGATGCATGTGATAACACTTAGAGAAATGTGCTGGACCTGTAGGAGGAAACTCCCGCTGCGGGTCAAACGGAGGCAAACCGGTGGAACCTTGGGCCTAGCCTTGGTTTTCCATGTAGTTATGACCTAAGCAAACCTAAACTACTAGAAAAGTACATTGTTAAGCCCTCGTATGGAGAATGCTATGGGGGTAGACCTGCGGGGGATTAGGGTTTCACCAGAAAAGGACTGCCTGAGTGCCAGGATGCCACAAGAACATGCATGTGGCCCTAGAATACATGCACAAGTGTGGTGGATTGATCCTAGATGGAAAACCTAGCTCCCGGGTGTGACCGTCTATGGTGCATGCGGTAACACTTAGAGAAGTGTGCTGGATCTACAGGAGGAAACTACCGCTGCGGGTCAACCGGAGTGAAACTGGTGGAACCTTGGGCCTAGCCTTGGTTTTAAATGTATTTATGGACTAAGAAAACCTAAAACACCAGAAAATTACATTGGTAAGCCCTCGTACGGAGAATTCTACGGGGGTAGACCTACGGGGCCCTCGGATTAGGGTTTCACCAGAAAAGGACTACTTGAGCATCGGGATGCCACGAGAACATGCATGTGGCCCTAGCATACATGCACAAGTGTGGTGGATTACTCCCAGATGGAAAACCTAGATCACGGGTGTGACCGTCTACGGTGCATGCGATAACACTTAGAGAAGTGTGCTGGACCTACAGAAGGAAACTACCGCTGCGGATCAAATAGAGTGAAAACGGTGGAAACTTGGGCATAGCCTTGGTTTTCCATGTTGTTATGACCTAAGAAAACCTAAACCACTAGAAAAGTACATTGGTCAACCCTCGTACGGAGAATGCTACGGGGGTAGACCTACGGGGTCCTCGGATTAGGGTTTCGCTGGAAAAGGACCGCCCGAGCGCCGGGATGCCACGAGAACATGCATGTGGCCCTAGAATACATGCACAAGTGTGGTGGATTGCTCCTAGATGTAAAACCTAGTTCCCGGGTGTGATCGTCTACGGTGCATGCAATAACACTTAGAGAAGTGTGATGGACCTGTAGGAGGAAACTCCCACTGCGGGTCAAACAGAGTGAAACCGGTGGAACCTTGGGCCTAGCCTTGGTTTTCCATGTAGTTATGACCTAAGAAAACCTAAATCACCAGAAAAGTACATTGGTCAACCCTCATACGGAAAATGCTATGGAGGTAGACCATGCGGGGCCCACAGGCTAGGGTTTCATTGGAAAATGACCGCCCGAGCGTCGGAATCTCACCGAAGTGCTAGACCGTTGAAGGATACTCCCTCTACGGAAAAATATTAATAATGAAAAACCCATGAGCAACGTCTTTTTATATGGCCCTAGCATATATTGTAGTATAATAGTCAATTGGGTGGATATAAACACGTATCTTATACCAAAGAAATGAAAAAGAGAAATTAAAACTGTAATGAAATGTTTTTGAACCACAAAAATTAAATAATATACTAAAAATATAATATAGGGATTATTAAATTGGAAAATTAAAAACTAACTAGGCCGACGGCTTTGCCGTCGTCGTAGTTCAGCCTCGACCGGGCCCAATAGGCCCGCCTTGCATTCGTCCTCCTCCTCTCACCCATTCATGTCTGAAGCTGCCACCGCCACTCCCTACTCGTCTCCCTCCCCACAGCCACCGTGGCCACTCCCTGCTTACCTCCCTCCCCACAGCCTCCATAGCCGCCTCTTCTGCGTCCCCGACCCTCCCTCCCCACAACTGCTTCGCCACCCGCCCGCACCCCCGCGAGGCCTGATACGTCGTAAACGTATCTATAATTTTTGATGTTCCATGCTTGTTTAGTATCTAGTTTGCTTTGCTTTGTCAACAGTTTGAGGTATTTTTATTCTTTCTAGACTAACCTATTAACAAGATGCCACAGTGACAGTTGCATGTTTTCTTCTGTTTTTGGTTCCAAAAAAGCTAGAAAATGAATATTCTTGGAATTGGATGGGACAAAATCCAAAGTAAATATTTCACCGAGGGGAACATGGAGCCAGAAGATGATACAGAGAAGGGCCTCGAGGGGGCCACACCCAATGGACGTGCGGCTTGGCCTAGCCCGCGCCTGGGGGTGCAGCCGCCTCGGGCACCCCCTCGGCCTCCCCATTCACCTATAAGAAGCCTCCGATGCAGAAACCCTAAATCATTCAGGAGAAAGCCACGAAAGCCTCCACAGCGCCGCCGCCACCGAAGAGGAGATTCGGGGGACAGAAGTCTCTATTCCGGCACCCTGCCGGGATGTGAAGTGCCCCCAGAGCCATCTCCATCGACTCCGCCACCATCTCCATCGTCGTTGCTGACTCCCATGATGAGGAGGGAGTAGTTTTTCTTCGAGGCTAATGGATCTACAAGTAGCTATGTGTTCATCTCTCTCTCTCTATGCGTGATCTTATTGAGATCATGAGCTTTGTAATCTAGATCTAGTCTTCTACTCAAGTGCTTTAATTAATCTTTGCTTATCCCCACGTGTGTGAAGTTGATAGTGTGCACACCGTGTGGCACTTTGGCTAAGGTTACATAATTTATCATGAGTATAATTTGAGTTGGATGTCTCTATGAGATTGTGGTGTTTGTTGGAACCATCTAGCGTTCAAGGTGATAGTGAGGGGTTATCTAGATGGGGAATGCGAACTTTAAGGTGTGTTGTTATAGCCCTACATCGTCCAACCGGAGAGTAGTTCAGGGTAGCATCATGAAGAGAAGATATTTATATGAGAGTGTCCACTAGTGAAAGTATGATCCCTATGCCTTGTTTTTAAGCATTGAAACACCGTTTACAATTAGTCATGTTACATGTTTGCTTGCTGCCACTCTTATTTCAGATTGCAATTACCACTTATAATCATCCATATTACTTGTATTTCACTATCTCTTCGCCGAACTAGTGCACCTATACACCTGACAAGTGTATTGGGTGTGTTGGGGACACAAGAGACTTCTTATATCTTGATTGCAAGGTTGCTTGAGAGGGATACCTTTGACCACTTCCTCCCTGAGTTCGATAAATCTTGGGTGATCCACTTAAGGGAAACTTGTTGCTGTTCTACAAACCTCTGCACTTGGAGGCCCAACAACTGTCTACAAGAATAGAAGTGCGTAGACATCAAGGCCGCACCCTCCTCCCCTTCCTCCCTCTCCGCAGTCTCATCCCGCTGCCACACCCGCAGGCCGAGCCGGCACCGCTAGACCCCACCTAAGCTCCATCCGGAGGAGCGCCCCTCCTTCGATCCCGGCCGGAGGAGCGCCTCCCCTTGCGGCCGCCTCTTCTCCCTCCCCTTGCAGCAGCTCACACAGGGAGAAGTCTGCAGCTCGGTGGTAAGAGCATTTTGCTTCTATTTTAATTTAGGAATTTTGTTGTAATTGTTTCAGTAGATACTAGATGTTTGAATGTTGTTAGTAGTTGGTATAAATGTTTCAATGTTTGAATGTGATCTTGACAAGAGAGATGCGGTGAGGGAATTTGTGAATTCAGTACACATGAGTCTAGTGTGCTTGCAGGAGACTAAATTGGAGGTGATTGATAGTTACACTGTCATCCAGTTTGGATTAGGCGCGAGTTTTGATTGAATTTTTAGTTGTTTAGCTAATTTGTGAACCGGGACTTATGAATTTGGGTATGTACATGAAAGAACCTTGCATTGTACATGACCTAATTGACAATTAAACTTTCCTAATAGTGGAGCCTTGCATTATGTGTATCTAGTATATGGGTATCAAATATGAGTGAATCTACGGAAGGCGGGATATGGGTGTATCAAATCAAACTAAAACTAAAACCTGAAATATCATGCAGGGATATGCGTCGAGTTTGAGAGTGGGGACGCCGACGGAGGGCGGTTTACAGGAGCGTTGGTGATATTCTTCGCCGTCGGTCACACTTCGAGGGTAAGAAATCCGTTCGCCTCTCTTGCAAGTACCTATGGTTTTATTTAAGTTTCTAGATCACAAAGTCTGTCACATCACCTAGGCATCTTTTCCCATCCGTAAGTGTTACGCGGATAAATATGCAGATAGGGTTATTTAAGTGTCTAGATCATAGAGTATGTCGTGTCACCTAGGCGTCTTTTCCCATCCGTAAGCGTTACGCGGATAAATATGCACATAGGGTTAGATTTGCATATTATGAAGCATAATTCTTATGCCATTTACGGGACAGTCAGCAAATGCATAGTTGGGTACGTTCTCTATGCTCTACCCTGGTCCGAGTCAGGATTTTGGTAGCGCTTCCCCGTTGTTTTCCGGATGCACATCCTCTCGGCTTTTTGCCGAGACGTGTATCGGGAGAACAGCGGGAAGATGCTGCCGAAATTCTGTCTTGGAGTGGGGTAGAGCATGGAGAACATACTCAATCTATGGATCTAGTGGATGCTAGGACCCTCTATACCTATTAGAGATGTAGGTCGATGCATTTGTTTCGCCCGGTAGAAAATAAAAATATGATGCATTTAATTTCATGCTATTATTTGATATGAAATGTTATATTTGTTGTTTCTCTCCCAATAAAGCAGAGGATGGCTGATAATGGGTGGATATATAGTGGTCGTATTAGTGGGACTGAAAGAACAAATGAGTGGATGTGGAAGACCAATTTATTAGTGAAGGAGTTAGCGTGTGGTTAAAAGGCGGGTGTTCGTCCAAATTGCCCTTGCGCTCATTGCAAGAGGCATCATCGTCAGGGAAAGGATGTAATGACTAAACACCTTTGGCTTCATGGGTATATGCCTAACTTCATCATGTCGGTCGACTTTTCTCAGTACGATCGTGATAGAGGTGAGGTGATGCGGCAGTGGATCGATGGTAATGAGTATGATGGGATTAACTACTTGCTAGATGATATCCACGATGCTGACATGCCAGATCCGCCACCTCCATGGGAGGAACCGGAGCCAACCGCGAAGGCCTTCCTTGATATGATGGCCTCGTCTAAGAGGCCTCTATGCGAGGGTGCATAAATTTCTCAGATCGATGCCATCTTGCAAGTACTAGCTGAGAAGGCCCAGTATGATGACACCCGAGCAGCATTTGAAGCTCATCTAAAAACATTTCGATAACATGTTGCCTAAAGGGCATTGTCTGCCTAAAAGCATGTACGAAGCAAAGAAAATCATGAGAGCACTCAGCATGGACTATGAAAAGATAGATTGTTATCCAAAAGGTTGCATTTTGTTTTGAAAACAGTTTGCGGATGGCAAGTACTGTAGCAAGTGTCATTCCTATAGGTATCATGAGGTAAAGGGAGCTGATGGTTAGATGAGGCAGACTAAAGTTGCCACGAAGATTCTTTGTTATATCCCATTCATAAAAAGAATCCATCAGCTTTACATGACCGAGGAGTCTACCAAACAAATGGCATGGCACAAGAGGGGGAAGAGATACGCGGACGAGCACGAACGGGTAAAGATGGGACATCCATCTTATGGTAAGGCATGGAAGAACTTTGATGCAAAACACCTCGAGAAGGCAAAAGAAGCTCAGAATGTTAGAATTGCGATAGCAACCGATGGATTCAATCCATATGGTATGTCGACTACCTCGTACAGCTACTGGCCCGTGTTTGTTAACCCGCTAAATCTCCCACCCGGAGTCATAATGCAAAGGAAAAAGATATTCTTGTCGCTGATCATTCCAGGGCCTAGATACCCGGGGAAGAATTTGAGTGCCTACATGCAACCTCTTGTGGATGATTTGAACCACTCTTGGCACCACGGGACATTGAAATACGACCGAGCATCAAAGAGAAACTTCCTCATGAAAGTTTAGTTCCACTATTCCATGCATGACCTACCCGTGTACGCCCTATTTTGCGGATGGTGTACAACTAGTAAGTGGCCATGCCCAGTGTGCAGGCACTGACTGAAGTGCCTTCGGCTACAGTCAGGTCGCAAGTATGTAGACTTTGAAACGAACCGACCTTTCCTCAAAAGAGGGCATCGGTTTAGAGAAGACAAAAAGAACTTCATGAAGGGCAAAGTTGTGCACAAAGAAAAAGAGATACCAACGTTCGGTGGTGCAGTTGTTGATGCCGAGCTACGTGCTCTCGTGCCTACTGGGGTAGATGGCCCACAATTTGCGAGATATGGTTTAACACACAACTGGACTCACGTGGCAGGCTTAACGAAGCTCGAATATTACAAGGACCTCGAACTTCCTCATAACATTGATGTGATGCACACCACCGAAAAGAATGTCGCAGAGTCCCTCTTTCACATTGTCCTGATCATTTCTAAGAAGTCAAAGGATAATGTGAAGGCTAGAGTTGATGTTGAGAAGCTATGTGATAGGAAGAGACTACACATGGAGCCTCCTAACCGCAATCGAAAGAATTGGTTCAAGTTGCATGCCAACTTCTGCCTTGATGGTCTCCAAAAGAAGGAGTCATTCAAGTGGCTCAAATACGTTGTGATGTTCCCTGATGCTTGATACGTCGTAAATGTATCTATAATTTTTGATGCTCCGTGCTTGTTTTATATCAACTTTCTTATGTTTTGTTTACACTTTGAGATATTTTTATACATTTTCTGGAACTAACCTATTAACAAGATGCCGCAGTGCCAGTTGAATGTTTTCTGCTGTTTCTGGTTTCAGAAAAGCTAATAAGTAAATATTCTCGGAATTGGACGGGACAAAAGCCAAAGTCAATATTTTACCAGAATGAACACGGAGTCCGAAGGACAGCCGAAGTGGGGCCACGAGGTGGCCACACCATAGGGTGGCGTGGCCCCCCAGGCACGCCACCATGTGCTATGGGCCCCTCGGGCGGCCACCAACCTCGCCCCTTCACCTATAAAAGTACCCCGAGATGAAAACCCTAGACACCTGATCAAAAATCCACGAAAGAGTCTGTAGCCGCCGCCATCTCCATCCCTAGATCGAGGGGATCCAAAGCTCTTCCTGGCACCCTGCCGGAGGGGAGAGATCATCCCGGAGGCCTTCTTCATCACCATGCCAGCCTCCGGAGTGATGCGTGAGTAGTTCACGCTTGGACTATGGGTCCATAGAATAGCTAGATGGTTGGTTCTCCTCCTTTGTGCTATCATGTTTAGATCTTGTGAGCTCCGTTCATGATCAAGATCATCTATTTGTAATCCTATATATTGTGTTTGCGGGGATCCGATGGATATGGAGATACTATGTCAGATTGATTATTTATTCTATCATGTCTATGTTATTTGTGATCTTGCATGCTCTCCGTTGTTAGTAGCTATCTTGGCCAAGTAGATGCTTGCAACTCCAAGAGGGAGTATTTATGCTCGATAGTAGGTTCATTCCTCTAGCAATCTGGGGAAGTGACAGAAATATCTAAGGTTGTAGATGTGTTGTTGCTACTAGGGAGAAAACAACAATCCTTTGTACATGGGGCAATTGTATTGTTTACTTTATACACTTTGCTTAATGCAATTATCTGTTGCTTGCAACTTAATACTAGAAGGGATTCAGATGATAACCTGAAGGTGGATTATTAGTCATAGATGCAGTTGGATTACGATCTATGTATTATGTTGTAATGCCCAATCAAATCTCATAGGAGTCCAGATTTCTATTATATGCATTGTTATGATTTCTCAATCTGTCAATTGCCCCGCTATAATTTTTTTACCCAACATGTTATTTATCTTAAGGAGAAACACCTCTAGTGAACTATGGACCCCAGTCCATACCTTTACCATTAATATACCATCTATTGTTTACCGTTTACTATTTACTTTCTGCAAGCAATTACTATCTTCCACACTATACGTTTAATCATTTGTTTTCAGCAAAACCAGTGAGATTGGCAACCTCACTATAAGTTGGGGAAAAGTTCTGTGGTTGTGCTGTGCAGAATTCCAAGTTGTTAGCAACACCTTGGAGTTGTTTCCTTACTCCTACTAGTTCGATAACCTTGGTTTCATAACTGAGGGAAACTTGTTGCTGTGCTCATCATACCTTCCTCTTGGGGTTCCCAACGAGCTCTACATGTCTTGAGCCATCAATGATTATTGTTCGAATATGAGTAAGGGAGTAAATCTTTTAATAGGAAAAATCCACAGGCTCAAGAGTCACGACTATCATATATGGATTGAGCGGCTGATGTTAGTGATGGTTCGAGGGTATCTCCCCGAGCATGTCTGGCGAGTGCATGCGAAGTTGAGCCATTTCTCCTGCACACTCTGTGCTAAGCAGATATGTCCCATGGTGATCGAGAATCTGCATGATCTAGTGCCAGAGTTGCTATGCAAGTTAGAGATGATCTTTCGCTAGGCTTCTTTACTCTGATGTTACATCTCATTGTGCATTTCGTGAACGAGGCACTCTTGGCTGGACCGGTGTAGTATCGTTGGCAGTTTTGTATTGAGAGAGAGTTTAAGTATATTCAAAACAAGTGTGGAAACAAAGCTAAGATTGAAGCATGCATAGTTGAGGCAACTATCCTCGAGGAGATGGCAGATGCCACGACAACGTACTATGTAGATGATGTTTCCACTCTACATAACCCGGTCTCTCGGTACAATATCGATGAGCCCAAGCATGACCCCAAGCTCCTCCTGTTCCAATGTCCTGGTGGAAAGGCCGGTTCCCCCAAAAGGCACATCTTGCAGAAGGAAGAGAAGGATTGCATAACGCTCTATGTGCTTATGAACATAAAGGAAGTGGTCGGTTTCATCAGGTAAAATGGTGAACAAATTTATTTAAAACTAGCTAGGAACTCGGGTTCGGGCTAATACGTATTTTCTCTTTATAGCCAATTCATGGATGAACAGTGGTCGGGAATGACAGACCCCGATGGACACTCTTCTGAAAGAGGGTGCCCCCAGAAATAAAAAATTCACGAGTTGGTTGAGTTGGTTTAGGGAAAAAGTAATTTCTAACATGCCCCTCCTACCTTGCAATCCATGACTTGTCTCTCTTATTACACATAACTAATGCACACAACAAGTTGAACTGAACTTGTAGGGAGTTGATCCCAATGTTGAGATGACGGATGAGTTGAGATGTGTTTCCCATGGTTGTAACCATAAAGTGATGATGTATGAGAAGGATGATGTGAGTGGGTATCGCTTCCATACGGAGTTTTACTAGAATAATCGGCATAATACAAAAACTGTAAATACTAGGTCTTCACTAGTGGGGTCGATAACGTTGATTACTACGGAAGGTTAGAGAACGTATACGAGCTGACGTTCAATCTTTCGAACCTAGAATTGAAAATCGTTGTGTTCAAATGCCACTGGTTCGACCCACACGATGGATAGAGAAGTACCCCTTATATTGGGTTAGTTGAAGTTAGGCCTTCAACTACCTATAGCGGAGCCGATGTCTTTGTTGTTGCCCACCAAGCCAAGCAAGTTTATTATTTGCCCTACCCATGCCAGAAAGGGGAACTCAGGGTTGGGAAGTCGTGTTCCAGGTATCGCCACATGGTAAGCTACCCATGCCCTCCGACGACGATTACAATAACATTGACCTTGTATCATACAAGGGAATTTTCTATAAAGGGGAAGAGGACTTGGGGAACTTTGATTTACAAATGGGTGGTTTTGAGGACCTCGAGAATGATGCACAAACTCGTGGTGAGGCAGTTGTGAATTTAAAGCACATAGAGATGCTAACCAAGTTACATGTGGAAAATGGCAATGATGATGAGCCTGCACCGTGCAATGAGCCTCCAAGTTACTACTCACGTGATAGTGATAGTGATAGCGAAAATGAAAACCCAATACTTAATTATGAGAGTAATGATTCGAGGTGAGGGTCTGCTATGTATTTATGCTTAGTATTATTATTTGCTTGTATCTTTATGTTTAGTATTATTCTTTGCTTGTATCTTTATGCTTAGTATTATACTTTGCTTATATCTTTATGCTTAGTATTATTCTTTACTTGTATATTTATGCTTAGTATTTATTTTTCAACATGCTTCTTAATTTCATTACATCTTTATGCTTATTGTCTACATTTTATTATGTATTTATGGTTAATTGTTTACTCTCTCCCAATGTAGGTGATGGACCAATATGATCCAATGCAAGGAATCATTGGCCTCCTTGCTTAACTCAATGCGGCAAGAGAAGGTTAGGAGAAGTGACAGAGCACGAGTTCCCATGACACGTAACCGGGACCTGGGAGTAGGGGGTGGACGAGGACAAGGACGAGGTGTAGGGGGAGGACGAGGACGAGGTGCAAGGGAAGGACCAGGACGACGTGCGGAGGATATAGAGTCACCTCCCCTGTGGCGTGTATCTCTTCTGTCTGACATACCCTCCGCTTCTAGCACCGTGGCTTCCTAGTTCACTCGGTCAGAGTCTACTGATGTGGAGGGGGAGGCGGAGGCGGAGTCTAGAGACTTGCGAATCGAGTCTAGGAAGGAGGAGACGGAGAGGGAGGCGGCAAATAAGGTGTTGCTGATTCATGGGGAAGCGGGTGTCCCTCCTGCAGAAAAGGGAGAATATCATTTTGCGGCCCGAAAGTTGAGGCGCCCAGGCAATGCGGTACCCAAGTTGATTTTAATCACCACGATTCGAAAAGTTGGGGCACGAATTGCTGAGAGGGGTGTTTCGAGTGAATGATGGCCAAACCCAATATTTTCAAATCGTGCCCGTTAAGTTAGGATATTCTGTTACACTAGTTCCTATTGTGCCCCTTCTTTGCCGGTCACTCTTTTTAGCCACCCTGCACGTGTCGTAGGGGCAAATCCATTACTGCACTTTCCTAACTCTTAACACTGAATCTAGCTGTGGTGGTGGCGGTCCTTTTTCTTCCCTTCCCCGACCCTGAATCTACCGGCGGCGGAGGACCTTTTTTCTCCCTCCCCCGACACTGAATCCAATGGTGGCGGCCCAGCATGTTTTGCAAGGCGAAGGTTGTAGTGAGGGGAATATGCTCGAGAGGCAATAATAAAGTGGTTATTATCTTATTCCATGTTTATGATAAATGTTTATTTTACATGCTAGAATTGTATTGATCGGAAACATCAATACATGTGTGTTTAATAAACAAAAAGGGTTCCTAGTTATGCCTCTCTTATAGACTAGCTTGTTGATTAACAAGATGATCAAGGTTTCCTGATCATGGACATTGGATGTTGTTAATAACAAGGTCACACCATTGGTGGAATGATGTGATGAACATTCATCCGAAGTATAGCATTACGATCAAAGTCATTATGTTTATATTGCTATAACATCATACGAAGTAATCTTTATCCTTAGACCATGAGATCATGTTAACTGCTAACACCAGAAGAGTATCTTGGTAACATCAAACGTCACACCATAACAGGGTGACTATAAAGGTGGGTTCAGTGCTACGAAGGTGTTATGTTGAGGCTCATGGATCAAGAGTGGGATTTGTCCATCCCGATGAAATATAGATATACTCTGGGCCCTCTCGGTGATATCACATTGAAATAGCTTGCAAGCAAGTGATGTGATCACTAGAATGTTATATCACGGGAACGAGAAAAGAGTGCATGTCGGTAACGAGATCAAACTAGGTATGGAGATACCGATGATCGAATCTCGGACATGTAATATATCGCGGGACAAAGGGATTTAGTTACTAGCGTAAAGGTTCTCACGATCACAGAAGTCATTATTGAATGTGTAGGAGTCAGTATGGATCTCTAGGTCCCGCTGCTGATTATTGATTGGAGAGGGGTCTCGATCATGTCTGCATTATTCGCGAACCGTAGGGTGACACACTTAAGGGATACCGACACCATTTGGAGCAAATATGTTTCCGATAAAGATTTAAGAAAGCGCTGGAATTATTTCAATAGACACCGAAACTGTTTCGGGTGAAATTGCTGAAATTGGTTCTGCATGTAATATTGAAATGTTGCAGGGGGTTTTATGTGAATGTTTGTTAATTAAAGTAACTAACAAAATTCTGAATAAAAATAATAAAAGAGTTTTATTAAATGAGAGAGCATTAAATTTGGAGAAATTTAATGCATTTAAAGTGGAGACTTTAAAAGAGAATGTGAAGGGGCATTTTAATGTGGAGGGGTTACCACCACATGAATCGAGGAGGTGAAGGGTCACCCCCTCCATGCGCCGACCATGAAGGAGGGGCACCCCCCTCGTCCTATAAAAGGCCAACCCCTCCTCACTTCTCACTCACACCTCCTTGTGAAGGATCTCTCTCCCCCTCTAGTATTATTCCCCCATGGTCTCGGATTAGCGAGATACATGTTCCCGGTGGCTTTATCTGGAAAGGAGCTGCTGCTTCCGCTGCTTTGCTGGAGCGAGGGACGGAGGTTGTCGGGGTACCAGACGTGTGTGCGATCACAGATGCACCGCTGCTTTGCGGTGCTGGACTTGGTGGTGCTGGAGCTGGATCTGATGGACGTGCTGGAGCCGGACCTGCTGGACTTCATCACGATCTTGAGATCGGCAAGTGTACGACTACATCAACCACGAGTTCCTACTCATTAACAAAGCTCGTTGTCTACGAGGGTAAGTTCTCGTTGGATGTATGTCCACCCGTTGCTTTGTACCTAGTAGATAGATCTTGGCGTGTAGTTCACACCGTAGGAAATTTTTTGTTTTCTATGCTGCGGACCCAACAGTGGTATCAGAGCCTGATCTATGCGTAGGTGCTTAGCACGGGTAGTACACATATGTTGATATGTGGGCGATGATGATCATGTTATTGCATCTTCTATGCATTTTGGATATTGGTGGCATAGTGGGATGAAGCGGCCCGGACCAACCTTACATGTCATCGTACATGAGACCGGTTGCACGACTGACATGCAACTTGTTTTGCATAAGTGGCTGGAGGGTGTCTGTCTCTCCTACTATAGTCAATATCTGATTTCCAACGAGTTGCTAATAACTTAGTTATCCTCATTGTGATTCATGTTCGTCGGTAAGAACGGTTCTAAGCCACGTAAAACTTGCAATTGATAAATTAGAGGCGTCTAGTTTAGATCGTTGCTGGGCTAGTGTATTGATATGGTATTGTTGTAAGTAGATGTATGATAGATACTCTTATAACACACTCAACGTGTAAGTTCCATAGACCTTGGCCTTACACACAAGGAATGATAGAGATCATACCACGATGCAAGTGATAGAGATCAAATGCATGGACCATATCATCTCACTTTACACATTAGATGTTAGCATCTTATACTGCTAGTTTAGCGTTTTCTGTAGCATTGTAAGATGATCCCTCTTTTAGATATCAAGATAAAAATGTGTTCTTCCTTAAGTATGCACCGTTTTGTGGATCGTATTTTGAGACATCACGTGATGATCGGGTGTACTCGACTCTACGCTTTCATACAAACGGGTGTAAGACAGTTTTACACATGCGAGTACTAAGGTTCTTACTTGGAGAGCCTAGCATGTATAGACATGGCCTCGGAACACGGACCGAAAGGTTAAGCATGTGTCATATAGTTGATATGATGCCCATATAGATGCTCGCCTTTGAAGCTACATCAACTCACGTGATGATCGGACTTGGTGTAGTGGATTTGGTTCATGTAATCACCAAAAAGGCACGAGGGATGTCGTTTTTGAGTGGGAGTTCATTTCTAATTTGGATTAGTCGAACCAAATTTGTCATAAATTAAATCAAAGTGAATTTTCATAGTTTGTTGTAGTCATTGGCATTCGTTTTCTACTTTATGCTTAGTTTTTATTTGAGATAATAGAACTATAGAATTCTGGATATTTACTTTACAAACTGGTATCGTATTGTTTCAAATGTCAATTTAAAGTTTATAAGTCCTATTGCAAACTTTCAGCAAACTCTATTTACTCCATGAAGTTTAATAAGTAGTATTAAATCAAGAGTAAGAATTCCAATGTTAGTATCTAAAGTATCATGTTTGCCTCCATGATTATTGATATTCAAAAAGTTGTTTTAATATCAAGATTATATTGGAGCTAAAAATTGTTTCAGAAACCATCATGTGTGAAAGATATTGTGATATCTGAAACAATTTTTTTTGGTTGCATTATGATAGAGTATAATTTAGCAAAATACATGTTCTCATATTGTATGAGAATTTGTGAAGGATGGAGATGCTAGGCATCCGAATCTACCAAAAAGGTTTTGGGAACTGATATTATACTCGCGATTCTTCCTTATAGGCTATAGTAGCTTGATCATGAAAGTTTTCATGATAAGGATGAATAGAAGATGTAAGTAAAATGTTTACTACACTAATAGATTACTAAAGAATGGATTTTTGAAAGAACACCAAACATTTGATGATGGTGATCCACTTCAAAGTGCAAGTCCAAAGGTATTACTATTTGACTATATACGCTTTGTACCATGTGTCATGTTGATGACACCACTATTGATGTTGATAGATTCTTTTAAAAGAAAAGGAATTGCTGAAAGAGAATCTATAAAATATTTGGCAGAAAATAAAAGGTTGGAGATGTCCAACTTAGGTATATAGAAGATATACATGTTATGGCTATATTCCTTGCTTGTTAAACAATGTGGTTCTTAGGTATTGGATACCGGTATTGGATACCGAATTGGTTGGTATGAAGTGTCATACAGGACAACACAATTCATGAACTACAATGGCCTAAGTAACCAGCAAGAGAATGAGTGATGATGTTCATCGAAAACAAATAAAGTGTTATTGTGTTTTTCGTTGTCATCAAACCAAGCCTTCAAGATTTGTTTAAATAATTGTTATTTTGTTCCGGTATCATGAGAACAATGGCTGTTCAAATAATTACCGTATTCCATAAAGGATGGATGGACTTTTACAAGTCTAGTTGGAGAAATCACATCCATAAACACTATTGCTAAAATGTCGCAAGACAAATGATTGAAAGATCACTTATGAAGTGACATCGCTGTTTAAATTATATTTGAAAGAAAACATGAAGAAACTCCATGTTGATGGATTTTTGGAGTCTTTGATTTTGATCAATTGACGCATGTGAGACTTTTCTCGAGATAATTGAAACTCCGTCCATAGGTCAGAGAGGAACAGATGACTAGCTTATTGGAAATTGTGCATGCTGATGTTCATAGTCCATTATGTATAGCCATATGCGATGGATCTTTTTGCTTCATATGCTTTCTCCGAAAATTTGAGTGAATATATCTGTATATTTACTTAATAAGGAAGAAGTATGAAACATTTGAAAATTGTTCAAAGACTTTCAAGATGAAGTGGAAAATCATTGTAACAAGAAAATAAAGAGTTTATGATTCGATCATAAAGGAAGATATTTGAGTTACATGTTTAGCAAAAACACCTAAGACTTGAGCAATTGTTCCATGATTTGTGTTTCCCGATAAACCATAGGAGTATGGCATATTCGAGAGATAAAATCAAACCATTTTGACATGGTAAGATCAAGGGTGTCATTTATAAAACTGTCATTATGTTTTAAGGATTGAAGCTTTACAGACTACCACTTTTACACTGAAAAGAGCACCATCGTGATCCATTGAAATGACACCATATGAGTTATGGTTTGGGATAAAACCCGAATTGTCTTTTCTTAAATTTTGGTATGTTATGCATAAGTAAAATGTTTACAACCAAAGTCGGATAAGAACGTCTTTGTAGGTTATCCCAAAGAATTTGTTGGGAATTTCTCCATAACACCGAGGATAAAAGAGTTTGTTACTTGGAACGTCAAGTTTCTTGAGAAGGAATTTTTCATGAAAAGTTAAGTGGGAGGACAATATTACTTTGATAAGGCTGTTGAACCTTAGCTATATGTGCTAAGTAGAGCAGTGCCGGAAAGTTTCCCGATGGCGGCCACAATGCTCATGGCTCTCGTGATTACAAAAGGTGTGATCTCGGAGATTAGAGTTCCTATAGAACCGTGTGGGTCGGTAAGAATCAAATAGTAAGATTTGATAAGAAAGTCATTATTGTTTTGACAATGATGAACCGACTACATGCAAAAAAGCGATGATGGGCCCTAACTCCATAAAATGACTACAAGTCATAGAATCCGTGATAGTATCCATACACGAGAAAACAAGTTTCTGAACTTGGAAGACCCTCCGGAAAGGCGTGAAGCCTATCGGTCGTGTTTGGATCTATAAAGAAATAAGACATGGATGTTTAACATCTATGAAATAGTCGACATGTCGGAAAGAAGTTTACGACAATGTTCAAGGAGTTGACTATGGCAAGATTTGATCTTTCATAGCGATATATAGTCTTGACGGATTAATGTAGCAACCACTACATATATTTTGGTATATGGTAGTTGAATAAACAAAACAAGGTTCTTCTAATAGAACAGTAACCTAGGACATGTACATGACATGGTCCGAAGGGGTTTGTTAATTCAAAGGGTGCTAAAAGGGCATGTAAACTTCAATAGTTGAAGTAAGCATAGCGGAGTTGGAATCTTCACCATGATGAAACTGTTAAAAGAGTTTAAATTCATCAGAGATGATGAAGATGCTTGCATTTGCAAGAAAATAAGTGGGAGCGCTGAGACATATTTCTAATACATTATGTAGAGGACATATTGTTGATTGGAAATGATGTATCTTGTATTGACACAAGTTAAGAATTTCATTAAAATAAGATTTCGATGAAAGACTTGGGCAAACCCGGAATATTAGGCATCAATATCTATATGGATAGATTAAGGCGCTAATATGGTTGTGCCAGACATACATATATGAGATATTGAAAGGGTTCAATATGGAAACAACAAGAAAGGTTCTTGCTGCATGGAAAGGATTGTATCAAAATTCGAGTGTTTCAACACTTGGTGAGTAAAATCACATGAAGATTTTGATCGATTATACCATGATATGTATATATCCAGAATGTCCTATGCTCTAAATGTTATGAGCATATACCTGAATGATTCATAAGATGATCATTGGACAATAGTAAAGATATTCTTATGAGCTTTGGAAGAACTAAGAATATATAATGTATAAGTGACAAATAGTTAAAGGTAGTCCATTGTAAAGTGTTACATTGATACCAGTTTTGTCACAAGATACAAATTAAATTTATCTCAATTTAGACTATGGGTGGCACAATGTAATGGAAAGGATGTTCCATGATGGATTTGGATGAGTTCCAAAGTTGAGACATTGTGACGGATACTACAACAAAAGGCTAAGTATATGACTGCTATAGTAGCAGCAAAGGAGGGCATTTGTGTTGAGTAGTTTGTTATCAAACTAGGTGTGGTTCAAAGTGGGCTAATACTATGAAGATATATTGTGTGACAATAATATCAACATATTTTGAGCCGAACGAACTAAAGGTCTCACCAAAGGACCAAATCTATACAATGCCATCTCATTTGAGAATGAGTGATGTGTAGAGACATAGAGACATGCAAATACACACGGACCTGAAACTGTCAGATCCAGAGATTATGTTAACCACTAGCAATAGCGTATATGCAACACCAGAAAGCCATAGGTGTTCAATACGCAAAGTTTTTCAAACTAGATTATTGACTCGAGTGCAAGTGGGAGACTGAAGGGAATATGCCCGAGAGGCAATAATAAAGTGGCTATTATCTTATTCCATGTTTATGATAAATGTTTATTTTACATGCTAGAATTGTATTGATCGGAAACATCAATACATGTGTGTTTAATAAACAAAAAGGGTTCCTAGTTATGCCTCTCTTATAGACTAGCTTGTTGATTAACAAGATGATCAAGGTTTCCTGATCATGGACATTGGATGTTGTTAATAACAAGGTCACACCATTGGTGGAATGATGTGATGAACATTCATCCGAATTATAGCATTACGATCAAAGTCATTATGTTTATATTGCTATAACATCATACGAAGTAATCTTTATCCTTACACCATGAGATCATGTTAATTGCTAACACCGGAAGAGTATCTTGATAACATCAAACGTCACACCGTAACAGGGTGACTATAAAGGTGGGTTCAGTGCTACGAAGGTGTTATGTTGAGGCTCATGGATCAAGAGTGGGATTTGTCCATCCCGATGACGGATAGATATACTCTAGGCCCTCTCGGTGATATCACATTGAAATAGCTTGCAAGCAAGTGATGTGATCACTAGAATGTTATATCATGGGAACGAGAAAAGAGTGCATGTCGGTAACGAGATCAAACTAGGTATGGAGATACCGATGATCGAATCTTGGACATGTAATATATCGTGGGACAAAGGGATTTAGTTACTAGCGTTAAAGGTTCTCACGATCACAGAAGTCATTGTTGAATGTGTAGGAGTCAGTATGGATCTCCAGGTCCCGCTGCTGATTATTGATCAGAGAGGGGTCTCGATCATGTCTGCATTATTCGTGAACCATAGGGTGACACACTTAAGGGATACGGACACCATTTGGAGCAAATATGTTTTAGATAAAGATTTAAGAAAGCGCTGGAATTATTTCAATAGACACCGAAACTGTTTCGGGTGAAATTGCTAAAATTGGTTCTGCATGTAATATTGAAATGTTGCAGGGGGTTTTATGTGAATGTTTGTTAATTAAAGTAATTAACAAAATTCTGAATAAAAATAATAAAAGAGTTTTATTAAATGAGAGAGCATTAAATTTGGAGAAATTTAATGCATTTAGAGTGGAGACTTTAAAAGAGAATGTGAAGGGGCATTTTAATGTGGAGGGGTTACCACCACATGAATGGAGGAGGTGAAGGGTCACCCCTCCATGCGCTGGCCATGAAGGAGGGGCACCCCCCTCCTCCTATTAAAGGCCACCCGCTCCTCACTTCTCAATCACACCTCCTTGTGAAGGATCTCTCTCCCCCTCTAGTATTATTCCCCCATGGTCTCGGATTAGCGAGATACATGTTCCCGGTGGCTTTATCTGGAAAGGAGTTGCTTCTTCCGCTGCTTTGCTGGAGCGAGGGACGGAGGTTGTCGGCGTACCGGACGTGTGTGCGATCACGGATGCACCGCTACTTTGCGGTGCTGGACTTGGTGGTGCTGGAGCTGGATCTGATGGACGTGTTGGAGCCGTACCTGCTGGACTTCATCACGATCTTGAGATCGGCAAGTGTACGAATACATCAACCACGAGTTCCTACTCGTTAACAAAGCTCGTTGTCTACGAGGGTAAGTTCTCGTTGGATGTATGTCCACCCGTTGCTTTGTACCTAGTAGATAGATCTTGGCGTGTAGTTCACACCGTAGGAAATTTTTTGTTTTCTATGTTGCGGACCCAACATGTAGCTACGTCGCCGAGTGATTCGGGTCCGTCGGGGCCAGAGTCTGGGCTCAACGCGAAGCAGCGGCGAGGTCTTCAGCCCCGGTTAGCGAGGAGGTTAGCAAGGATTCTGCTCTCAAGGTACCTACGAGCAGCGGGTTGAAGAGAAAAGCAAGGCTGGTGGCGGATTGTTCGGCTCTGGTGGGCAGATGCGGCACCCAGATCTCGAAGAAAAAAACCCAGGAGAAGAGCGAGAGGTGAATTTTTCTTATTTGTGCCTTATCTTACAAGTAGATTTGTTACAGCATAATAGAATCGAATGAACTGAAAATTTCACCTTTTTAATCAAGTTAGGCACAACTTTGATACAAGGGACCTATATGAGTTCACAGTTCATGTTCGCCAGTACACTTCAAAACTTGATTTTGGTTGCGAGAGGGTTGTGTTCGGGTAAGATGTGCATTTGCTTGTGAATTGCAAAGAGGTTGTGTCTGTTTCGCAGCTGGTAGATATGCTTGCCGCTAGGATTCCCTGGGGGTCTAGACAGAGGACAAAATCGGTGTGGCACAACATGAATGATACCTATCAGCAAATTGAGCACTCCCATGAGCTCCAGATGGTTTGGGAGTGTTGTGCAGCTGATCATAAGGTGAAAGTTGAAGCGATGATTGATGATATGTATGCAGATGCTAGAGATCTTGTTGCCAGGGCTTCGGTCCTAGAGACTACGGACCAATAGATGTTGATCTAGATAAGTTCAGTATATGCTTAGAGGTGGATTCATACATGGAAAAACTTGATGAGGGAGTTAATAAGCAAGTTTCGTCATGTACTGTGGAGATCACTATCGATTCTGAAAACATAACTCTTGATGAAATGAGAGAGATAATCGGTAAGGAAATCAGTATTGGCCCTAAGCAGATGGCACAAATCCGGTGGTGGCATCATATGAAGCACCAATTCATAGATGTGTTGGATACTGAAGATCTTATGCAGATTATGCGACGAAAGAAGCGAACCAGGAAGGTGTTCTTCCTTGGTACCATTTCTGATGTTGTTGAACAGGTTGTAGTGGATGTAGAGGCCCCTGTAGTGGCTGAACAGAATGAGGTGGTCGACGTTGATGAGATCTAATGAGAGCTGCTGCCCTAGGCTTGTCATATGGACCGTGGGGTTCCCCTGCCTGTATTTGTAACATTGACTGCTGTTGCATTTAGACCGTGTTTCTGTGATTATGTTTGTTGAGATTGGATATAATGTTGTGCGAGCTAGTGAGATTTTCGGACATGTCACTCACTGAAACCATCATTGTTGTAATAAGACATAACTACATTATAGTTGACATGATTATGTTTCTTGAGATGACGTACTGTACTTGTTTCAGTTATTATGTTTGTTGGGATATTGTAATGTAATGTTTTGTGAAACCATGACTAGACACGTGATGCATAAATACATTGTAGTTAACATGATTATGTTTCTTGAGATGATGTACTGTACTTGTTTCTGTTATTTTGTTTGTTGAGAGATTGTAATGTAATGTTTTGTGAAACCATGACTGGATAAGTGATGCGTAAGTACCTTGTAGTCGACATGATTTTGTTTCTTGAGTTGATGTAATATACTTGTTTCTGTGATTATGTTTGTTGAGAGATTGTAATGTAATGTTTTGTGAAACCATGACTGAACAAGTGATGCATAAGTACCTTGGAATTGATACGTCCATTTTGCATCACTATTCTATGTCATAATTCACTATTATTCATTGATATATTTCGTATTGAGAGGTGATACTTATGTTATTTCATCTGTTTTTGCATGGTTGATGACGTTTGGAGCATGGATCGCTGCAGTCAGGATTCTGATGGAAAAGGTGTTGTTTGGAGGCAAAATTCGCGAAGATCAGAAAATCCGAGAAAATATACGGAAAATCCTATTTTTCCAGAAGACGAAGGAAGCCAGAAGGCGTGCTGGAGATGGGCCACATGGGGCCCACACCAACCCCTGGCGCGGGCCAGCCTAGGCCGCGCCACCAGGTGGTGTGGCCGCCCTTGTCCACCCCTGGCACTCCCCTCTGCCGTATATTATCCTCCCGAAACCCTAAGACTCGGGGAGTGATGACCCACAAGTATAGGGGGTGTATCGTAGTATTTTCGATAAGTAAGAGTGTCGAACCCAACGAGGAGCAGAAGGTGCTGGCTAGTGGTATGGATCAGGAATTCTCTGCAAATACTTAGCAAACGGATTTTTAGGGGTTTTTGATAAAGCAAGTAAACAAAGTATGAGTAAATAAAAGATAGTAGGAATAAATGCAGCAAGTGGCCCAATCCTTTATGCAGCAAAGGACAAGCCGGTTGTATTACCTAAGATGACCAAACGTTCTTGAGGACACATGGGAAGACTGTCAAGTGCTTTCGCTTCATATAGTTGATTAATCTTCTTTAGCTTGCTAAGTGTTGTGTGGGTGAACCTGTGCTAATGTACCTCCCCATCCAATACTAATACATACTTGTGATTATACCCCTTGCAAACATCCGTAAGTACAAGAAAGTAATTAAGGTAGAAACTAACCACAGCTTTAAACTCTAAGACCCTTACGTCCCTTGTGCAATGGTTTCCTAACGGGGGTTCAGGTTTCTGTCACTCCGGCAACCCCTACGATTAGTAGCCAAATACACAATGCATTCCCCTAGGCCCATATAGGTGAAGTGTCATGTAGTCGACGTTCACATGACACCACTAGAAGAAGTACACCACAACTTAAATAACAATCTATTGAATCTTTCTCAACACAACTCCACTACTAACAACAAGACTTCTCCCATGTCCTCAAGAACAAAACGAACTACTCACAAGACATCATATGGATCATGATCAGAGATGGAATAATGATGTATAACAATCTGAACATAAACAATAATTCAATGGTTCACTCAATAGCATCAACTACAAAGAGTAATCAACACCGGGAAAGTTTCCCCTATGAACTAATGCAAGATTCAACTCAATTGTTACAGCAATATAGAGATAGTGATGAGGGTGCTGATGGTGGTGATGATGATGATGATCCCGATAAAGTCCAGCTTGATGGTGGTGTTGATGGCGACGATCTCCCCTCTCCGGGAAGGAATTCCCCCGGCAGAAATCTGTCTGCTAGAGAGATCTTTCTCTCTCGGTGTTTTCCGCCCTGCAGAGGTGACGGAATTTTTCTGTGGTCGCTCCCTGAGTCTTAGGGTTTTGGGAGGATGATATACGCCAGAGGGGAGATGCTGGAGTGGGCCAGGGTGGCCACACCACCTCCAGGCGCCTAGGGTCGCCAAGGCCAGAGGTGGTGTGGGCCCCCTGTGGCCCATCTCCACTCCGTCTTCTGGCATCCTTAGTCTTCTGGAAAAATAGGATTTTCCATATATTTTCCCGGATTTTCTGATCTTCGCGAATTTTGCCTCCAAATAGCACCTTTTCCATCAGAATCCTGACTGCAGCGGTCCATGCTCCAAAAGTCATCAACCACGCAAAAACAAATGAAATAACATAAGTATCACCTCTCAATAAGAAATATATCAATGAATAATAGTGAATTAAGTCATAGAATAGTGATGCAAAATGGACGTATCAACTCCCCCCAAGCTTGGACTTCGCTTGTCCCCAAGCGAAATTGAGCTCAATAAACATGGCCTCAGGTTTATAGAGTGAAGAGTCGATAAAAGAATACGGACAAGAAGCATCACATTCATCAAATACATAGATCATAATAGAAGACAACTCACTATTATATAACTCAACTTGTAATGAGTAAATGAAACACAATAAAGATACATAAAGTGAATCATAATTGGTAATGGCAAACTTAGCTCTTGGTCGAAGAATAGTTGATAATTTGCTGGAGTTCACAAATAGCTGGTTTTTCAATGATAGCTTTCAAAGTAGTAAACAACAAGATAAGAGCAATGTGCAAAGCAAGGAACATAAGAAACATGAGTGAATAAATCATCATATGAATGAATGAAACACAACAACTCAAAATACTTGCTGAGATAGAAGGGAGTAGGTTTACTGACTCAACTAAAAAGTAAAAGAAAGGCCCTTCGCGGAGGGAAGCGGGGATTGCAAGTCTCATAAAGAGCTCCCAAAAATTATGATACTTACTAGCTTTCAGCTCTCATTGCCCCTATCATAGGCATCTTTAGGTGATTAAGATTAAAGTGATCAAATATGAGGATATGCATTGACAAGTTGTAAGTTGAGAATCTCATGTCCCTTGAATATGAGGGCCGCTCCTCATGCTACTCAAGTTTAGTCACTGGTAAGTTCTTGTCATCGTAAGCATATGTGTATCATTGGGGACCACCAACGGGGTACCCCTTGCCCAATGATACGGAAGAATCCCCATATCAAAATGACAAGGCAAGCAGACAACAAGCATCTCAGCAATCTTTTTATTTACCATGGGAATATGGTGCTTTTTTCTCTCTTTGCTCTTTTCATAATATCTCTTCTTTTTTCTTTTCTCTTTTTCTCAATCTCTATCTCTTTTTTATAAGAAGAATGCTTCATAGATACTCGTTATGGTTACGCTGTAGGTTTCCACCATGTTAGCATGGATTAGACCAGCGGCCCAGGCGTTTCTCTAACACATATGCATAACTCCATGGACTTACAAGCTCCCCTTTCATTTCACACCGACGACATCCATAGACAAAAGAACATGATATCAACTAGGTACGAAGTACCAGTGCAATGTTGAAAGCGTTCCCCATGACAACATGGTTTTGCTAATCCACAACTTACAAAGCGCAAGCATATACGCAACATAGGTGAGCACAATGGTCCAAGTTTATTAAATGCAAGAAAGTAAAGTGTGCCATCAAGTTCGTGAGAGATTTAATCACTAATTTTCACATAACAAGTTTAATTTGGGAGGTAGATAAAACAAGAATTTACTTGGAATAGCAATAATGCTACTAGGTAGGTATGGTGGACACAAATGGCAAAGGTTTTGGTTTAAAGGAGTGGATGCACAAGAAGAATTCCCTCTCAGTACAGGTTTTTGGCTAGCAATGCTGGGTAGCAAGTATAAGAGTTGAAGGAAACAAACAAACATACAAGTGATAAAGACAAACATGCAATCTTCCTTGGAAGCACAAAAGATCTTAACTAGAGAATACTAGACTTATGAGCAAATCAAGAAAGAAAGATGATGAAATTATTTTTCTTTAGAGTACTTTTATATTTTCATTCAACTCTCAAAAATAGTGTTGCTACTGATCGAGCCAGGTTTGCCAAAACCAACTAAATTAACTCAATGATCCCAAAGTGATACCAATACTAACAACAAGATCAATCATATAACCACGAATTGAAAACTAATATAAGCTATGCAAAAGAGTGAATGATATAACTTCTCATTAATATTCCATAACGGAAAACTCACACCAAGGAATACATATCTAACGAGAGAGGGGACACTTCCATAATGCAAACCATCCTACATAATAACTCCTCTATTCATGATATGACTCTACTAATAAGGTAAACAGATAGAAGATAGTGATGTGATACCATGACACTCCCCCAAGCTGGGAACAAACCAAGGGGATGCCAAACCTGATGACGAATTACTCCTTTGGTGGTGGTGGTATCCTCTCAATGGGTGTCTTGACCAATTTCCCCAAGTCCTCAATCTCGAAGGTGAGAGTACGAATCAACTCCGAGTTGTGCTCAATACGGCTCATAATCATGCCGTGTTGAGAATTCCAGCTCTTGCTGTTCTTTCCCCACTCTTCCTCCTTGAAGTCTTCTTTTCCTGCATGGCTAGAACGAGGCAAATCCCAATTGGAGGGTAATTTCCCTTTGGGCATATTCTGGTATTGATGCTCATGGATAAGGGTATGGAAAGGATTCTTAGTGCATGGAGGAAGTGACCAGGGATCTGAACGGTGATGAGGAGGCTTCCCTCCAATGGCTGGGTTTGCCACCACTCCAATGCTTGCAATGGTATTGTCGCTATGCTTTGCCTCCTCTTCACCTTCACTCTTGATCTCCTTCTCCTTCCCGGGGTCTCGGAGGTCTTCCTCCATAGGCTCTTTCCTTTATCCTTGGCGGACACCATTGTGCTTCTAAATTTTCAAAGAGTATGTCCTGGCAGAAACAGATCGAAACGAAAACATGACAAAAACACAATATACGAACCTAGGAAGATCCGAGGGGTTATATATTACGAAGTTTCATATCAAAAGGAAGGTACTGGGAGAAAACGGGTCGGAGGCGGAGTCTGAGGTGGCCTAACCACCTGGTGGCGCAGCTAGGGGTGGGCCCGTGCCACAGGGTGGTGTGAGCCACCCTGGCTCCGGTTCCGTCCCTTTTTCGCTTCATAACTTTCCTTATTGACTGAAAACTGCAAAAATATAGTTGGATAGTATTTTCGTGGAACTTTTCTTACCAGAACCGTTACCTATTTGAAAACAGACTCTGCAGGTTTCTGAATTTGGTATCTAGTAGATTCTTCTGGAGTCATCACTTGAATAACATCAATATCTTCATCTTCATACACTTATTACTTGCGTCATAAAACCCTTCTCTTCCTTATTACACCATTGTCTCCACTTCTTGGAAATTTCTCTCACACAAAACTTCACACCGTTCTCATTAGCAACATTAGTATAAGTGAACTGGTAAAACCTTTTCTGTCCAAATTCAACTGAAAACCAACAAAACATAAGCTACTGTAGCAACTCCTTCCGAAAACCCAAAAAGAATTCAAAAAGGAAATCGAATAAAGAAGCAAATGCAAGAGTGGCAAAAATCTGTCAAAACAGACCAGCAGGTAAAGATCAATTTTTTCGAAAATCTTCTGTTGCTCAAATCAAAAAGTGAAAAACTAACGAAACTTAAATAACAACTTGGGGCAGAAGCACAAAAAATTACAGCTCAATCCTACATACAGATATCTCTCACAAATTTTTACGGTGAAGCACAAAAATCTGTTTCGGGACAGCAATTTCCCCAAATATTACTTCTCTCTCATTAGAGGTTGATCTTGACACAAAAACCAAACAAAACGGATAAGGAGCGGTTATTACCGAAGTAATAACTTCCAAGACTCAAATAAACAAAAACAAACTGAAAGGAAAAACAAATTGGGTTGTCTCCCATAAAGCTCTTTCTTTATTGCCATTAAGATGGGCATGATAATTTTGAAGGAGCTCTCATAGGGATATGAATTGAAGTGAAAGAGAGAATTAAGGAGCAAAAACACACACACATTTAAGTCTAACCCACTTCCTATGCAAGGGAATTTTGTAAACAATCAAGTTGTTGAAACCAAAGGCTACTTGCATAAGAAGGCAAAAGAAGTGCAACATAAAAACTTTCAGCATAAAACGAGGAAACTTGAGATTATTGAGATGCATAAGAACACTTTCCCTCTTTAATAGTAACTTTAAGTATCATGCATAAACTTAACAATATAGCTATCACAAGGACCATCATAGCAATGATCACTTATTCTAACTGAAAACACAGGAATACTAGCTCTCATAACACTACTTTGTGAAACAATATTAGAGGTGTCCTTACAAAGGATAGTGTGTCCCTATTTTTCATATTTAGCAACAAAGTCTTTCACATTTGCTATTATAGGTTCATCAACCTTTTGTTTATCAGGTTCAACAGCTTTATTCATACTTTCATCTACCATACTAGCTATCATAGAATGTTCCTTTATCTTAACTGGGAAAGGCATTTTCTCAATGTAAGGTTCAGGTAAAACATGATTAGCAGTATAAACTTCAGTATTTCTTGCAGGAACACTCTTAGCAACATCTTTATAAGGTTCATGATACTTATTCCACTTCTTTTTAGGCACTTCAATATAGGAAGCAAAAGCCTTAAAATAAGAAGCAATAGCTTGAGAGTCTAGACCATAAGAATTTTTAATATTATGAAAGTCATCAGTTCCCATAAAAGATTCAATGCATTCATAATCATAATTTATACCTGACTTTCTACCTTTGTAATTCTCCCAAGCTTCAGCATTGTCTTGAATACAGTCTAGAAGATCCCATTTAGCTTCTTCTTTCATGCGAGTGAATGATCCAGCACAAGAAGCATCCAATAAATCCTTGTCATGTAGAGGGAGCCTTGCATAGAAGTTATTGATAATAATATTGTTGGGGAGCTCATGAATGGGACATTTGAGAATTAGTAACTTCAATCTCCCCCAAGCTTGGCATGTACTCTCTCCATCAAGAGGCCAAAAGTTGTATATTTGATTCCGATCTTCATGAATCTCACTAGGAGGATAAAACTTTGAATAAAAGAGAGGCACTATTTCCTCCCATTCTAGAGCTTAACCATTCTTCAGCAGCTTATACCATTCCTCAGCTCTTCCTTTCAGTGATAATGAGAATAATTTCTTCTTGACTTGATCTATAGTAATACCTGTACACTTGAACAACCCGCATAATTCGTGTATAAAGAGTAAATGATCACCAGGATGGACAGTTCCATCCCCAACATAGTAGTTATCCATAACACGATCAATAATTCTTGTAGGTATTTTGAAAACATCATTCTCAGCAGGTGGTGGCTTATCTACTACCTTAGCAGTGGTAGTAGCATTACCAAATAACAAACTCAGCGAATTATCCATAACAAAAATAAAGCAACTAACAGAAGTAAACAATACTCACAGTAGAAGTTTCCTTTAGCAGTTCCACTCTCCAATAGGGGGTGTATCGCAGTATTTTCGATAAGTAAGAGTGTCGAACCCAACGAGGAGCAGAAGGTGCTGGCTAGTGGTATGGATGAGGAATTCTCTGCAAATACTTAGCAAACAGATTTTTAGGGGGTTTTGATAAAGCAAGTAAACAAAGTACGAGTAAATAAAAGAGAATAGGAATAAATGCAGCAAGTGGACCAATCCTTTATGCAGCAAAGGACAAGTCGGTTGTATTACTTAAGATGACCAAACGTTCTTGAGGACACATGGGAAGACTGTCAAGTGCTTTCCCTTCATATAGTTGATTAATCTTCTTTAGTTTGCTAACTGTTGTGTGGGTGAACCTGTGCTAATGTACCGCGCCATCCAAGACTAATACATACTTGTGATTATACCCCTTGCAAACATCCGTAAGTACAAGAAAGTAATTAAGGTAGAACCTAAGCACAGCTTTAAACTCTAAGACCCTTACGTCCCTTGTGCAATGGTTTCCTAACGAGGTTTCAGGTTTCTGTCACTTTGGCAACCCCTACGATTAGTAGCCAAATACACAATGCATTCCCCTAGGCCCATATAGGTGAAGTGTCATGTAGTCGACGTTCACATGACACCACTAGAAGAAGTACACCACAACTTAAATAACAATCTATTGAATCTTTTTCAACACAACTCCACTACTAACAACAAGACTTCTCCCATGTCCTCCAGAACAAAAAGAACTACTCACAAGACATCATATGGATCATGATAAGAGATGGAATAATGATCTATAACAATCTGAACATAAACAATAATTCAATGGTTCACTCAATAGCAGCAACTACAAAGAGTAATCAACACCGGGAAAGTTTCCCCTATGAACTAATGCAAGATTCAACTCAATTGTTACAGCAATATGGAGATGGTGATGATGGTGCTGATGGTGATGATGGTGATGATGATGATGATCCCGATGAAGTCCAGCTTGATGGTGGTGTTGATGGCGACGATCTTCCCTCCCCGGGAAGGAATTCCCCCGGCAGAAATCCTATCTGCCGGAGAGATCTTTCTCTCTCGGTGTTTTCTACCCCGCAGAGGCAGCGGAATTTTTCTGTGGTCGCTCCCTGAGTCTTAGGGTTTAGGGAGGATGATATACGCCAGAGGGGAGAGGATGGAGTAGGCCAGGGTGGCCACACCACCTCCAGGCGCGGCCTAGGGCTGCCCGCGCTAGGGGCTGGTGTGGGCCCCCTGTGGCCCATCTCCACTCCGTCTTCTGGCATCCTTAGTCTTCTGGAAAAATAGGATTTTCCGTATATTTTCCTAGATTTTCTGATCTTCGCGAATTTTGCCTCCAAACAACACCTTTTCCATCAGAATCCTGACTGTAGTGGTCCATGCTCCAAAAGTCATCAACCATGCAAAAACAAATGAAATAACATAAGTATCACCTCTCAATAAGAAATATATCAATGAATAATAGTGAATTAACACATAGAATAGTGATGCAAAATGGACGTATCAGGGAGCAACCATAGAAAGATTCCGCCTCCTCTACAGGGCAGAAAACACCGAGAGAGAAAGATCTCTCTGGCAGATAGATTTCTACCGGGGGGATTCCTTCCCAGAGAGGGGAGATCATCACCATCAACACCACCATCAAGATGGACTTCATCGGTATCATCATCACCATCATCATCATCAGCACCCTCACCACCATCTCCATATTGTTGTAACAATTGTGTTGAATCTTGCATAGTTCATAGGGGAAACTTTCCCGGTGTTGATTACTCTTTGTAGTTGATGCTATTGATTGAACCATTGAATTATTGTTTATGTTCAGATTTTTATACATCATTATTACATCTCTGATCATGATCCATATGATGTCTTGTGAGTAGTTCGTTTTGTTCTTGAGGACATGGGAGAAGTCATGTTGTTAGTAGTGGAATTATGTTGAGAAAGATTCAATAGTTTGATATTTAAGTTGTGGTGTACTTCTTCTAGTGGTGTCATGTGAACGTCACTACATGACACTTCACCTATATGGGCCTAGGGGAATGCATTGTGTATTTGGCTACTAATCGTAGGGGTTGCCAGAGTGACAGAAACCTGAACCCCCGTTAGGAAACCATTGCACAAGGGACGTAAGGGTCTTAGAGTTTAAAGCTGTGGTTAGTTTCTACCTTAATTACTTTCTTGTACTTACGGATGTTTGCAAGGGGTATAATCACAATTATGTAATAGTCCTAGGAAGGTCGGTACATTAGCACAGGTTCACCCACACAACACTTAGCAAGCTAAAGAAGATTAATCAACTATATGAAGCGAAAGCACTTGACAGTCTTCCCATTTGTCCTCGAGAACGTTTGGTCATCTTAAGTAATACAACCGGCTTGTCCTTTGCTACATGAAGGATTGGGACACTTGCTGCATTTATTCCTACTGTCTTTTATTTACTCGTACTTTATTTACTTGCTTTATCAAAACCCCCTAAAAATTAGATTGATAAGTATTTGCAGAGAATTCCTGATCCCTACCACTAGCCAGCACCTTCTGCTCCTTGTTGGGTTCAACACTCTTACTTATCGAAAATACTGCAATACACCCCTATACTTGTGGGTCATCAAGACTATTTTCTGGCGCCGTTGCCAGGGAGTGAAGCGCTATTGGAGAGTGGAACTGGTAAAGGAAACTTCTACTGTGAGTATTGTTTACTTCTACTAGTTGCTTTATTTTCGTTATGGATAATTCGATGAGTTTCTTATTTGGTAATGCTACTACCACTGCTAAGGTAGTAGATAAGCCACCACCTGCTGAGAATGATGATTTCAAAATATCTACAAGAATTATTGATCGTGTTATGGATAACTACTATGTTGGGGATGGAACTATCCATCCCGGTGATTATTTGCTCTTTATACACGAATTATGCGGGTTGTTCAAGTGTGTAGGTATTACTACATATCAAGTTAAGAAGAAGTTATTATCATTATCGCTGAAAGGAAGAGCTGAGGAATGGTATAAGCTGCTAAAGAATGGTCAAGCTCTGGAATGGGAGGAAATAGTGCCTCTCATTTATTCAAAGTTTTATCCTCCTAGTGAGATTCATAAAGACCGGAATCCAATATACAACTTTTGGCCTCTTGATGGAGAGAGTACGGCTCAAGCTTGGGGGAGACTGAAGTTACTAATGCTCAAATGTCCCATTCATGAGCTCCCCAACAATATTATTATCAACAACTTTTATGCAAGGCTCCCTCTACATGACAAGGATTTAATGGATGCTTCTTGTGCTGGATCATTCACTCGCATGGAAGAAGAAGCTAAGTGGGATCTTCTGGACCGTATTCAAGACAATGCTGAAGCTTGGGAGAATGACAAAGGTAGAAAGTCAGGTATAAATTATGATTATGAATGCATTGGATCTTTTATGGGAACTGATGACTTTCAAAATATTAAAAAAGCTTATGGTCTTGATTTACAAGTTATTACGAATTTCTTTAGGGCTTTTGCTTCTTATATTGAAATTCCAAAAAGGGGATGGAACAAGTACCATGAACCTTATAAAGATATTGTTGACTGTGTTCCTGTTGGGAGTGCTGAGTATTGCACTATTGATCCTATCTTACATAAACCTTATATCGAGAAGATTCCCTACCCAGATAAGGTAAAGGATCGTCCTATGATAAGTAATGTAATTACCAAAAGTGAAAAGAGAACTGTAAAACCTGATGAACAAATAAATGTTGAACCTGTGGTAGCAATTGTGAAAGACCATGTGACTAAAAGCATAGAAGATGGACACATAGTCTTTTGTGAGGATGCTTCTAATATTGTTTCACACCCCAATAGAACTAAAAAAGCTAGTGTCCCTATGCTTTCTGTTAGAACTGGTGATCATTTCTATTATGGTTTATGTGACATTGGTGCAAGTTCCAGTGCTATTCCTTATGACCTTTATAGAGAAATTATGCATGAAATCAGTCCCTGCGAATTGAAAGAGATTGATGTGGTTATTCACCTTGCTAATAGAGAGACCATCTCCCCAATTGGTATTGTACGAGACGTGGAAGTTCTTTGTGGTAAGATTAAGTACCCTGCTGATTTTCTAGTACTCGGTTCAGCTGGTAGTAAAACTTATCCTATTATTTTTGGTAGACCTTTCTTGAGTACTTGTGGAGCTATTATAGATTGCAAAAGGGAGAAAATCTTGACTAAGTTTGATGGGGAATCTTATGAGTTTAATTTCTCGAAATTTGCTAAAGAACCTTGTGAAGAGGAAACCCATAATGAGGATTTTAGAGTTGAACAACTTGCTTCTATTTCTCTTGCTCCTAACAATGCTTTGCAGCAATTTATGGAAGATCATGAAAGTGAAATCTTCATGGAAGAAAGGAATGAGATTGACAATATTCTCCGTGATCATCCTAAGATGCTTAAGCATAATTTGCCTGTAGAAGACTTGGGTACCATGTTGCCACCTAAAAAGGATCTGGTCTTCGATCTAAAACCTCTCCCTGATGATTTTAAATATGGTTATATTGATGATAAAAAAATATATCATGTTATTATTAGCGCTAAACTTTCAGGAAAGGAAGAAGAAAGGTTATTGGAGGTTTTGAGGAAACACCGAGGAGTTATGGGTTATACTCTGGATGATTTAAAAGGGATTTCACCTACAATATGTCAGCATTCTATCAACATAGAACCAGATGCAAAGCCAGTAGTAGAGCACCAACAACGTTTAAATCCTAAGATGAAGGAAGTGGTAAGGAATGAGGTATTGAAACTCCTTGATGCTGGTATTATTTACCCTATTGCTGATAGTGAATGGGTTAGTCATGTTCATTGTGTTCCTAAAAAGGAGGTATTACCATTGTTCCTAATGATAATGATGAGCTTATTCCTCAAAGAATAGTAGTAGGCTATAGGATGTGCAATGATTTTAGAAAAATCAATAAATTTACTAAAAAAGATCATTACCCACTTCCTTTTATTGATCAAATGTTGGAAAGGTTGTCTAAAAAGACCCATTTTTGTTTTCTTGATGGTTATTCTGGTTTCTCTCAAATTGCTGTTAAACAACAAGATCAAGAAAAAACTACTTTTACTTGCCCTTATGGAACTTATGCTTAAAGACGTATGCCTTTTGGTTTATGTAATCCTCCTGCTACTTTTCAAAGGTGCATGTCTGCTATCTTTCATGGTTTTTGTGAGGAAATTGTAGAAGTGTTCATGGATGACTTTTCTGTCTATGGAACTTCTTTTGATAATTGTCTGCACAACCTTGATAAAGTTTTGCAAAGATGTGAAGAAACTAATCTTCTTCTTAATTGGGAGAAATGCCACTTCATGGTTAATGAAGGGATTGTCCTTGGGCATAAAGTTTCTGAAAGAGGCATAGAAGTTGATAGAGCTAAGGTTGAGGCAATTGAGAAGATGCCATGCCCAAGAGACATCAAAGGTATTCGTAGTATCCTTGGTCATGCTGGTTTCTACAGAAGGTTTATTAAAGACTTTTCTAAGATATCAAAACCCCTCACTAATCTTCTTCAAAAAGATGTACCCTTCGTTTTTGATGATGATTGTAAGGGAGCTTTTGAAACTCTTAAGAAGGCTTTAACTACGGCCCCTATTGTTCAACCACCTGATTAGAGTTTACCCTTTGAAATAATGTGTGATGCTAGTGATTTTGCTGTAGGTGATGTCCTTGGGCAGCGTATTGATAAAAAGTTGAACGTTATTCATTATGCTAGTAAGACTCTTGATACTGCTCAAAGGAATTATGCAACTACTGAAAAAGAATTCCTAGCTGTCGTTTTTGCTTGTGATAAGTTTAGACCTTATATTGTGGACTCAAAAGTCACCATTCATACTGATCATGCTGCTATTAAGTACCTTATGACGAAGAAGGATGCTAAGCCTAGGCTTATTAGATGGGTGTTGCTTTTGCAAGAGTTTGATCTACATATTGTAGATAGGAAAGTTGCTGAAAACCCTGTAGCTGATAATTTATCTCGATTGGAAAACATCTCTTTTGACCCTATGCCTGTTAATGACAGTCTCCCAAATGAGCAGTTAGCCGCAGTAGGGGTAAGCTCGCGAGGGAGCCCTTGGTACGCTGATTATGCTAACTTTATTGTCTCTAAGTATTTGCCTCCAACTTTTACAGCTCAGCAAAGAAGAAAGTTCTTTTATGATTTGAGGCATTATTTTTGGGATGACCCACACTTATATAAAGAAGGAGTGGATGGTATTATGCGAAGATGTGTCCCAGAATATGAACAAAAGGAGATATTGCGTAAATTTCATGGTAGTGCTTATGGAGGACATCATGCAGGAGATAGAACTGCGCAAATGGTGCTACAATCAGGTTTCTACTAGCCTTCCCTTTTTAAAGATGCAAGAAAAATTGTTTTATCTTGTGATGAATGTCAGCGTGTTGGTAATATTTCTAGACGCAATGAAATGCCTATGAACTACTCTCTAGTTATTGAACCCTTTGGTTGCTGGGGATTTGACTTTGTGGGTCCTTTCCCTCCCTCGAAAGGTTATACTCATATTATTGTTGCCGTTGATTATGTTACTAAGTGGGTAGAAGCCATTCCTACGAAGAGTGCTGATGGGGAAACTTCTCTAAAAATGCTTAAGGATGTTATCTTTCCTAGGTTTGGAGTGCCTAGGTACCTCATGACTGATGGGGGTTCTCATTTCATTCATGGTGGTTTTAGAAAGACCCTTGCTCAATATGATGTTAATCATAGAATTGCTTCAGCCTATCACCCCCAAACTAGCCGGCATGTAGAGTTATCAAATAGAGGAATTAAATCCATCTTGCAAAAGACTGTTAATAGATCTAGAAAAAACTGGGCTAAAAAGTTGAATGATGCTTTATGGGCTTATAGAACTGTCTACAAAAATCCTATGGGGATGTCTCCTTATAAAATGGTTTATGGGAAAGCTTGTCACCTACCTTTAGAATTAGAACATAAAGCTTACTGGGCAGTTAAAGAACTAAATAAAGATTGTAAGCTCGCTGGTGAGAAAAGATTATTTCACTTAAGTTCTTTAGATGAATGGAGGAGTGAAGCCTATGAAAATGCTAGGCTCTTTAAGGAGAAAGTTAAAAGATGGCATGGCAAGCGAATACTTAAGAGAGAATTTCATGTTGGTGAGAAAGTTCTATTATATAGGTCTTGTCTCAGATTTTTTGCAGGAAAACTACTGTCATTATGGGAAGGACCTTTCATTATTGAAGAAGTATACCGTTCAGGAGCAATAAAAATTTCTTCTTTAAAAGATAATACTACACAAGTAGTGAATGGGAAGCGACTCAAACACTATATTGTCAGATTCTTATAATGAAGATGTTGATGCCTTTCAAGTTATAACTCCGGAAAAATTTATCAAGGACCAAATTCAGAGACCTGCAGAGTCCGCTTTCAAATAGGTAACAGTTCTGGTAAGAAAAGTTCCACGAAAATACTATCCAACTATATTTTTGCAGTTTTTAGTCAATAAGGAAAGCTACAAAGCAAAAAAGGGACGGAAACGGATCCAGGGTGGCTCACACCACCCTATGGCGTGGGCCCACCCCTAGCCGCGCCACCAGGTAGTGTGGCCACCCCAGACTCCGTCTCTGACCCATTTTCTCCCACTACCTTCCTTTCGTCATGAAACTTCGTAATATATAATCCCCCGGATCTCCCGAGGTTCGTATATCGTGTTTTCGTCGTGTTTTCGTTTCGATCTATTTCTGACAGGTAGAGTCCCATATTTGGAGCTACAATGTCTTCCTCTGGACCAGCCAAGGAAGATTTCTTAGAGGATATCATCAACCCATACATGAGAGAGTTGAAGATTCATCCCAAGGAGTTGTTGACTGAAGATGGGGAACTCCGGATAAAAGAGGTTCGAGGCCCTAAAGGTGAAGGAAGTCTGGAGGACAGGATGGAAGCACTGGAGCAAGAAGTCTTTAGTTACAAGACGATGGTGGAGCACGAAGTGGATATCATCCATAAGATTTGTTCTGAACTCATCGCCAAGCACCAAAAGGAGACTACTGAACTCAAGGATGAAGTCCTCTCACTCTGCCAAACAACCAACGAACTGCAAGCACAGTTCTATGACGTTCAAAATCAAAATTGTGAGTATGAGGTTAGGTTTAAACGCATAAGTGCTGCTGCAAGTTTCAAGATGCTGGAAACCACGATGTCCTTTGTTGATGGAAAGCCCTTACCCTGGAAGTCGGACGAATATGAGAGGATACCACCACCACCAAAGGAGTAATTCGTCATCAGGTTTGGCATCCCCTTGGTTTGTTCCAAGCTTGGGGGAGTGTCGCGGTATCACATCACTATCTTCTATCTTTTTACCTTTTTAGTAGAAGTCATATCATGAATAGAGAACTTATTATGTAGTATGGTTTGCATTTTGGAAGTGTCCCCTCTCTCGTTAGATATGTATGCCTTGGTGTGAGTTGCTGTTATGGAATATTAATGAGAAGTTTTATCATTCACTCTTTTTCATAGCTTATTTTAGTTTTCAATTCGTGGTTATATGATTGATCTTGTTGTTAGTATTGGTATCACTTTGGGATCATTGAGTTAATTTAGTTGGTTTTGGCAAACCTGGCCCGGTTAGTAGCAACACTATTTTTGAGAGTTGAATGAAAAGACAAAAGTACTCTAAAGAAAATAATTTCATCGTCTTTCTTGATTTGCTCATAAGTTTAGTATTCTCTAGTTAAGATCTTTTGTCCTTCCAAGGAAGATTGCATGTTTGTCTTTATCACTTGTATGTTTGTTTGTTTCCTTCAACTCTTTTACTTGCTACCCAGCTTTGCTAGCCAAAATCCTGGACTGAGAGGGAATTCTTCTCGTGCATCCACTCCTTTAAACCAAAACCTTTGCCATTTGTGTCCACCATACCTACCTATTAGCATTATTGCTATTCCAAGTAAATTCTTGTTTTATCTACCTCCCAAATTAAACTTGTTATGTGAAAATTAGTGATTAAAGCTCTCATGAACTTGATGGCACACTTTACTTTCTTGCACTTAATATACTTGAACCATTGTGCTCACATATGTTACGTATATGCTTGCGCTTTGTAAGTTGTGAATTAGCAGAACCATGTTGTCATGGGGAACGCTTTCAACATTGCACTGGTACTTTGTACCTAGTTGATATCATGTTCTTTTGTCTATGGATGTCATCGGTGTGAAATGAAAGGGGAGCTTGTAAGTCCATGGAGTTATGCATGTGAGTTATAGAAACGCCCGGGCCGCTGGTCTAATCCATGCTGACATGGTGGAAACCTGCAGTGTAACCATAACGAGCATCTATGAAGCATTCTTCTTATAAAAAAAGAGATAGAGATTGAGAAATAGAGAAAAGAAAAAAGAAGAGATATTATGAAAAGAGGAAATAGAGAAAAAGAAACATATTCCCATGGTAAATAAAAAGATTGCTGAGATGCTTGTTGTCTGCTTGCCTTGTCATTTTGATATGGGGATTCTTCCGTATCATCGGGCAAGGGGTACCCCATTGGTGGTTCTCTATGATATACATATGCTTACGATGACAAGAACTTACTGGTGACTAAACTTGAGTAGCATGAGGAGCGACCCTCGTATTCAAGGGACATGAGATACTCAATTTACAACTTGTCAATGCATATCCTCATATTTGATCACTTTAACCTTAATCACCTAAAGATACCTATGATAGGGGCAATGAGAGCTGAAAGCTAGTAAGTATCATAATTTTTGGGAGCTCTTTATGAGACTTGCAATCCCTGCTTCCTTATGCGAAGGGCCTTTCTTTTACTTTGTAGTTGAGTCAATAAACCTACTCCATTCTATCTCAGCAAGTATTTTGAGTTGTTGTGTTTCATTCATTCATATGATGATTTATTCAATCATGTTTCTTTTGTTCCTTGTTTTGCACATTGCTCTTATCTTGATGTTTTTACTACTTTGAAAGCTTTCATTGAAAACCTGTTATTTGTGAACTCCAGCAAATTATCAACTATTCTTCAACCAAGAGCAAAGTTTGCCATTACCAATTATGATTTACTTTATGTATCTTTATTGTGTTTCCTTTACTCATTGCAAGTTGAGTTATATAATAGTGAGTTGTCTTCTATTATGATCTATGTATTATTGAATGTGATGCTTCTTGTCCGTATTCTTTTATCAACTCTTCACTCCATAAACCTGAGGCCATGTTTATTGAGCTCAGTTTCGCTTGGGGACAAGCGAAGTCTAAGCTTGGGGGGAGTTGATACGTCCATTTTGCATCACTATTCTATGTCATAATTCACTATTATTCATTGATATATTTCGTATTGAGAGGTGATACTTATGTTATTTCATTTGTTTTTGCATGGTTGATGACTTTTGGAGCATGGACCGCTGTAGTCAGGATTATGATGGAAAAGGTGTTGTTTGGAGGCAAAATTCGTGAAGATCAGAAAATCTGGGAAAATATACGGAAAATCCTATTTTTCAGTAAGGCGAAAGGAAGCGAAGGGGGTTGGAGATGGGCCATAGGGGCCCACACCACCGGGCTGGGCCAGCCTAGGCCGCGCCACCAGGTGGTGTGGCCACCCTGGTCCACCCCTAGCACTCCCCTCTGGTGTATATTATCCTCTCGAAACCCTAAGACTCGGGGAGCAACCACAGAAAGATTTCGCCGCCTCTGCGGGGCGGGAAACACCGAGAGAGAAAGATCTCTCCGGCAGACAGATTTCTGCCGGGGGGATTCCTTCCCGGAGAGGGAAGATCGTCGCCATCAACACCACCATCAAGCTGGACTTCATCGGGATCATCATCACCATCATCAGCAGCAGCACCCTCACCACCATATCCATATTGTTGTAACAATTGCGTTGAATCTTGCATAGTTCATAGGGGAAACTTTCCCGGTGTTGATTACTCTTTATAGTTGATGCTATTGAGTGAACATTGAATTATTATTTATGTTCAGATTGTTATACATCATTATTCCATCTCTGATCATGATCCATATGATGTCTTGTGAGTAGTTCGTTTTGTTCGTGAGGACATGGGAGAAGTCATGTTGTTAGTAGTGGAATTGTGTCGAGAAAGATTCAATAGTTTGATATTTAAGTTGTGGTGTACTTCTTCTAGTGGTGTCATGTGAACGTCGACTACATGACACTTCACCTATATGGGCCTAGGGGAATGCATTGTGTATTTGGCTACTAATCGTAGGGGTTGCCGGAGTGACAGAAACCTGAACCCCCGTTAGGAAACCATTGCACAAGGGACGTAAGGGTCTTAGAGTTTAAAGTTGTGGTTAGGTTTCTACCTTAATTACTTTCTTGTACTTATGAATGTTTTCAAGGGGTATAATCACAAGTATGTATTAGTCCTAGGAAGGTCGGTACATTAGCACAGGTTCACCCACACAACACTTAGCAAGCTAAAGAAGATTAATCAACTATATGAAGTGAAAGCACTTGACAGTCTTCCCATGTGTCCTCGAGAACGTTTGGTCATCTTAAGTAATACAACCGGCTTGTCCTTTGCTGCATAAAGGATTGATCCACTTGCTGCATTTATGCCTACTGTCTTTTATTTACTCGTACTTTATTTACTTGCTTTATCAAAAACCCCTAAAAATCCGATTGCTAAGTATTTGCAGAGAATTCCTGATCCATACCACTAGCCAGCACCTTCTGCTCCTTGTTGGGTTTGACACTCTTACTTATCGAAAATACTACGATACACTCCCTATACTTGTGGGTCATCAGTACTCAACATGATTTTGTTTCTTTAGATGATGTAATATACTTGTTTCTGTGATTATGTTTGTTGAGAGATTGTAATGTAATGTTTTGTGAAACCATGACTGAACAAGTGATGCATAAGTACCTTATAGTTGACATGATTTTGTTTCTTTAGATGATGTAATATACTTGGTTCTGTGATTATGTTTGTTGAGAGATTGTAATGTAATGTTTTGTGAAACCATGACTGAACAAATGGTGCATAAGTACCATGTAGTTGACATGGTTTTGTTTCTTTAGATGATGTAATATACTTGGTTCTGTGATTATTTTGTTGACAGATTGTAATGTAATGTTTTGTGAAACCATGACTGAACAAGTGATGCATAAGTACCTTGTAGTTGACATGATTTTGTTTCTTTAGATGATGTAATATACTTGGTTCTGTGATTATGTTTGTTGAGAGATTGTAATGTAATGTTTTGTGAAACCATGACTGAACAAATGGTGCATAAGTACCTTGTAGTTGACATGATTTTGTTTCTTTAGATGATGTAATATACTTGGTTCTGTGATTATGTTTATTGAGAGATTGTAATGTAATGTTTTGTGAAACCATGACTGAACAAGTGATGCATAAGTCACTTGTAGTTGACTTGATTTTGTTTCTTTAGATGATGTAATATACTTGGTTCTATGATTATGTTTGTTGAGAGATTGTAATGTAATGTTTTGTGAAACCATGACTGAACAAGTGATGCATAAGTACCTTGTAGTTGACTTGATTTTATTTCTTTAGATGATGTAATATACTAGTATGTTTTCCTTAGGCAATGAAATTGGGATGGAGGGAGTACAGGTTTAATATTTGAAATAAGAATGTATGAAGAGAAACCATATTAGGCAGGAGACAGTAATCCAGGGAACGGGCATGGTATCCATTAAACTATTGTAACATGCCAATTTAGTCATTGTTGCAGCGGTATAAGGGCTTCTCTCTCTCTCTCTCTCTCTCTCCCCTCACCGACGCTGACGTTGTCACCGGCGATGACGCATTCGCCATGCTGTCCTGGAATGACCAGGACGACCAGTCGAGCAGCGACAGCCTTCTCTCCGACATCGAGTATTCCTTCCATGATGTGAGTTCCTCTGTTTTCTCGTCTAGGGTTAGGCATTGGTAAATCCCTCGATCTGAGCTCCATATGTGCATGCAATCATGTGCAATTCCAGCTTTGCGTTTACCTATAGGTACCACGGACGATCTACGACTCCGAATGGGAGGGCCTATATCTTGATGGAGAAGTACCATGTGACCATGGGCTAAAACTTAGGAGATATGTTGCATTCGAAGGCAGTAACACTAGGAGAAGGTTTTTGGGTTGTACAAATCAGGTTTGTTTACATTATGTGCAACGGTGACATGAAGAAAAATGTATCGTGTATGTTCATAACACTATAGTGTTTGTTTTTTAGGTTGGCCCGGTGTGTAAAGTAGTAGAGTGGGTGGATCTTGAGTGGCCAGATGCACTTAAGAAATGTTTGGCATAATTATGGGAGATGTATGAGTTGGAAAGGTCGGGGAGATTTACCGATGCTTGTGATGCAGCTAAAAAAATTACAAGCTATCGGTACGAAATAAGGAGCTGGAACAAGAAATCGAGAATTTGCAGTCAGAACTAAGTGACAGAATCAATGGGAGCTTGGTTGTTGGAATTGCAAAGAAGCTTCAGGATAGTCACAGGTTGCTGATTCATAATGCAGAAAAGGAGAGGGGTCACCTCAGGGAAGACAAGAAGAAGCTAGAGTACTACATTGCGGATCTGTTGAAGGAACTGAAGAAGGCGCGCGAGGGTGAACAAGGTCAGACTACAGAGGATAAAGGAAATTTGAGATGAATAATTTATGTTGTGCCAATGCCTGAAACTAGTTAACTGTAAGACTTGTAGTTGTGCTTTCTTAACTAAGCCAAACTCTATCCTCGAGCAAATTAATTTCAGACAAACACACATATCATGCATAGAGTTAAGTTCACATTTACAAAATCACCACTTCAGAGGATAAACCAGGCAGTTCAGTACTAGATAGACATATGTTGGGTTCAAGCGAGCCTGGCCCGGAGCTACTTGTTTTCCTCCCTAAGATCAGCCAGCTCCTTCAGTACTTTGTCATGCGCCAGCTGCAAGTTCCAGCGGTCTATCACAGATTCAAGAAGTTGGTCCATAGCCATACGATTTTCCTTCAAGATCCCTTTCATGATCTCCGTCTGCTTCCTAGACGAGGTGCGATCTTCCCTGTGAAGCTTCACCCAGCCCGCGTTTACCTCCTTTAGTTCCTGGCACTTGCTAAAAAGGACCACGACTTTAGCGCGCAGGTGGTCAAAGGCCAGTTTCTCGGAATTCTTCTTCTCCCTTTGGATGGCTATCTTGTCATTTAGCCAGGTCGCTAGGTCCTGGTTGAGCTTTCGCCTCTTTCCCTCCAACAAAAATACATAGTATTGTTTGTTCAGTTCACTAGGACAAGTTGGTTAGTTTCCATAATTAACTGAATCGACTAGTGGCACTATCATAATTTCAAGGAAGAAGCAATCTAAGACTAATCAACATTTTATGAATCGACTAGTGGCACTATCATAATTTCAATTTCAAAGACAGATAAGGTTTATCTGCAGTTTAGTGTGTTGTGGGTTTTTTACAATGTCACCAAATAGTAGTGGTCTAGTGGCAAACTCATAATGCAGAAACCCATGTCCAGATACATAATGGAAAGAGCGCATGGTGGCCATTCATGAACATGAACACCTACACATGTCCAGATAGATAAGTAGTTGCCCTAGGATTCTTATTGCATCCTATAATGAGAAGCATACTTGGGAATTGCTCCCTGAAGCCTAAATATTACAAAAGGAGTGGAGCAAGAACTGATACTCGTGCCCCCTCTAACGTGAATCAGACTTGGGCATTGCTCCGATACGCCTCTAGACAAGCCCTTATCTCCTCGTTCTCTTTCCGAACACCCTCGAGTACGGTGATCCCTCTGCTCATGTCCTCCTTCATCTCTTTCACTCCATCCAGGCAACGGTTCCTGTCATGGTAGGCTCGGATGGCATCCTTGGTTTCCTCGAGCGTCCTCTGAGTGCCTCGGTGACTTCGTCCTGCAGGAGGGTGCACCTTTCCACGAGATTCTTCTTCTCCTCCATGAGCCCGTTGATTATCTTGATGGCCTGTTCTTGCTTGTTTAAGTTACGGTCGAGCACTTTCTGCAGCCTCGCGACGTCACGTGCAAAATCTAGTGAGAACTCCTTCTACACAGATAATTGCTTGCGTAGGCTCTCATTAGCTTGGGTGAGGGAGCGTGCAAGCTCATGTTGGTTTTCAATCTTGCCACTGATTGCGGCCACCTTGTCACAGTACTCGGCCTTCAATCATTGCATTGTTCATGTTAATTGAAATAGAAATTCTATAACTACACTCCAGGTTCTAGGTGAATACTAATACAGATCAAAAAATCCCCGTTGAATCTATGGACAGCAGTGTTAAAAAATGGACCTAGAGATCTATTCATAACCACGATAAACTAATCCTAATCACAAACAATCCATATTGAATCTATGAACCGCGGTATTAAGGAAAGACTAGGAGATCCAGTCATAATCATGAAAACTAATACAACTCGCAAAAGAAGAAGAAAAACCAATGCAGGGCGGACACGATCTAAGAAATCCACATCACAACTCAGAGAAATAACAGTGTGGAGATTTGCTACCTCGCTGAGACGTGGAACGGGACCAAACGGGTCCTCCGGCGCCTCCATCGTGGTGGATTCTGGCTCCATGGCTGGCCTGTAATACATAGAAGAGGAAGAGTAAGAAGAAGAAGAAGAAAAACAAGAAGAAGCTGAATAAGATCATGATGGAGAGGGAGATGGAGAAGAAGTAGAACAAGAAGACCATACCGGGAGGAGCCCTCGCCTGCTAGAACATTCGGCGCCATTGTCAGGAGAGATTGGGCCTCAGTGAGAGGGGGCGCTTGAGGGGCTGGTAGAGCAAGAACTGACTCGCGGCGAGCTCTCTCCCTATTCTCTACGAGGATTGTCGACCGGCCTCTCCTCAAGGGAGCCATGGCTTGCAGGGGGGAGGGAGGTGGCGGTAGGAGGAAGAAGATAGTGCTTAGTGTGGGAGCAGAGTCAAAGAGTACAGGCCGTGGTCCAGTAGTACTACTACTATTATACAAGACCACTGTGTATGGTTTACCTTCTCAAAGAAGCCAGGGAGGCAGGGATAGGGAATCGATGGGACTTGTCTTTATTGCGATGGACAGTTTAATGGTCTTCGGTGCCTCCTAAAATCCAGTATATAATAAGAGGAGTGCGAGTCGGGTGGTAATCACGGGCATTGGCATGCACATCCCACGTGTGTGTATCACGTGTTGATGGGGTAAATGATGCGTGCAACTGCTGCATGATCACGTTGGCACGTCGAACTCCATTGAACTCCACGTCAACAGGCACACACGGGATATTTACGAGTCTAGAATATGCTGTCCCACTTTTGTTGTGATTAAATTATGTTCAGTAAGCGAGATATTACATTTTTTTATAATCGACAAATGCATGTGTGTACACGACGCACGAACCGTTGCTCGTCCTTGATCAGATCGGCACCCAACTCTGTGTACCCGGCATCGACCATTCCGAAAAACTTCCTCGAGCACGATGCCCCCTCGCCGTGGCAATGGTAGGTCCAAGCTGTCCACTGACCGTCCTGCGTCCCCGGCTCTTCGCTGCATCGTTCACGCTCGCGAGTCGCCTACTGAGGAAGGACGCCGTGGCCGACCGTACCAGGATCCATCGACATCGTCACTCGAGGACACCGTGATGTTGAACCTCGCAGCGATTGAACGAGCACAAAGCAGCAGCCAGGACGGGGGCGTGTTGCACCGGCGAGTACGGACAAGAAGAGGGACAATATGGATCGCATATGGATCCAATAGAGTTCATTGCATGTATGTTATTTTCACAAACCACATATGGATCCACCAGAGTTCTCCGCATGTGTGTTCTATTCACAAACCACCTATGGATCCACCAGAGTTCATTGCATGTATGTTCTTTTCATTAACCACAGCTAGAGTCATTGCATGTGTGTTCTTTTCATTAACCACATATGGATTCACCAGTGTCATTGCATGTGTGTTCTTTTCATTAACCACAACTAGAGTCATTGCATGTCTGTTCTTTTCACAAACCACATATGGATCCACCAGAATCATTGCATGTGTGTTCTTTTCATTAACCACACATGGATCCACCAGTGTCATTGCATGTGTGTTATTTTCACAAACCACCTATGGATCCACCAGTGTCATTGCATGTGTGTTATTTTCACAAACCACCTATGGATCCACAAGTGTCATTGCATGTGTGTTCGTTTCATAGACCACATCTGGATCCACCAGAGTTCATTGCATGTGTGTTCTTTTCGCAAACCACCTATGGATCCACTAGTGTCATTGCATGTGTGTTCTTTTCAGAGACCACAGCTAGAGTCATTGCATGTATGTTCTTTTCACAAACCACATATCGATCCACCAGAGTCATTGCATGTCTGTTCTTTTCACAAACCACGCTAGAGTCATTGCATATGTGTTATTTTCACAAACCACACATGGATCCACCAGTGTCATTGCATGTGTGTTATTTTCACAAACCACACATGGATCCACTAGTGTCATTGCATGTGTGTTCTTTTCATAGACCACATATGGATCCACCAGAGTTCATTGCATGTCTGTTCTTTTCACAGACCACATATGGATCCATCAGAGTTCATTGCACGTGTGTTCTTTTCACAAACCACCTATGGATCCACGAGTGTCATTGCAAGTGTGTTATTTTCATAGACCACAGCTAGAGTCATTGCATGTGTGTTCTTTTCACAAACCACATATGGATCCACCAGTGTTCATTGCATGTCTATTCTTTTCACAAACCACAGCTAGAGTCATTGCATGTGTATTATTTTCACATACCACATATGGATCCACCATAGTTCATTACATGTGTGTTCTTTTCACAAACCACATATCGATTGACCAGATTCATTGCATGTCTGTTCTTTTCACAAACCACGCTAGAGTCATGCATGTGTGTTATTTTCACAAACCACACATGGATCCACCAGTGTCATTGCATGTGTGTTATTTTCACAAACCACACATGGATCCACTAGTGTCATGGCATGTGTGTTCTTTTCACATACCACATATGGATCCACTAGAGTTCATTGCATGTCTATTCTTTTCACAAACCACATATGGATCCATCAGAGTTCATTGCATGTGTGTTCTTTTCACAAACCACCTATGGATCCACGAGTGTCATTGCATGTGTGTTATTTTCATAGACCACAGCTAGAGTCATTGCATGTCTATTCTTTTCACAAACCACATATGGATCCATCAGAGTTCATTGCATGTGTGTTCTTTTCACAAACCACCTATGGATCCACGAGTGTCATTGCATGTGTGTTATTTTCATAGACCACAGCTAGAGTCATTGCATGTGTGTTCTTTTCACAAACCACCTATGGATCCACAAGTGTTCATTGCATGTCTATTCTTTTCACAAACCACAGCTAGAGTCATTGCATGTGTGTTATTTTCACATACCACATATGGATCCACCATAGTTTGTTACATGTGTGTTCTTTTCACAAACCACCTATGGATCCACCAGTTTCATTGCATGTGTGTTCTTTTCACAAACCACCTATGGATCCAGCAGTGTCATTGCATGTCTGTTCTTTTCACAAACCACAACTATAGTCATTGAATGTGTGTTCTTTTCACAGACCACATATGGATCCACCAGAGTTCATTGCATGTTTGTTTTATTCATAGACCACCTATGGATCCACCAGTGTCATTGCATGTGTGCTCTTTTCACAGACGACATATGGGTCCACCAAAGTCATTGCATGTGTGTTCTTTTCATAGACCACATATGGATCCACCAGAGTTCATTGCATGTGTGTTCTTTTCATAGACCACCTATGGATCCACCGGTGTCATTGCATGTGTGTTCTTTTCACATACCACATATGGATCCACCAGAGTTCATTACATGTATGTTATTTTCACAAAGCACATATGGATCCACCAGAGTCAGTGCATGTCTATTCTTTTCACAAACCACAGCTAGAGTCATTGCATGTGTGTTATTTTCACAAACCACCTATGGATCCACCAGAGTCATTGCATGTGTGTTCTTTTCACAAACCTCATATGGATCCACCAGAGTTCATTGCATGTCTATTCTTTTCGCAAACCACATATGGATCCACTAGAGTCATTGCATATATGTTCTTTTCACAAACCACATACGGATCCACCAGAGTTCATTGCATGTGTGTTATTTTCACAAGCCACACATGGATCCACCAGTGTCATTGCATGTGTGTTCTTTCCATAGACCACGTATGGATCTACCAGAGTTCATTGGGTGTGTGTTCTTTTCACAAACCACCTATGGATACGTCAGTGTCATTGCATGTGTGTTCTTTTCAATAACTACAGCTAGAGTCATTGCTTGTGTGTTCTTTTCATTAACCACATATGGATCCCCTAGTGTCATTTCATGTGTGTTCTTTTAATTAACCACAACTAGAGTCATTGCATGTATGTTCTTTTCACCAGCCACATATGGATCCACAAGAGCCATTGCATATCTGTTCTTTTCATTAACCACAGCTAGAGTCATTGCATGTGTTTTTTTCACGAACCACCTATGGATCCACCAGTGTCATTGCATGTGTGTTCTTTTCATTAACCACAACTAGAGTCATTGCATGTATGTCCTTTTCACAAACCACATATGGATCCACCAGTGTCATTGCATGTGTGTTCTTTTCACAGACCACAGCTAGAGTCATTGCATGTGTGTTCTTTTCACAAACCACATATGGATCCACAAGAGTTCATTGCATGTCTTTTCTTTTCTCAGACCACATATGGATCCACTAGAGTTCATTGCATGTGTGTTGTTTTCACAGACAACAGCTAGAGTCATTGCATGTGTGTTCTTTTCACAAACCACATATCGATCGACCAGATTCATTGCATGTCTGTTCTTTTCACAAACCATGCTAGAGTCATGCATGTGTGTTATTTTCACAAACCACACATGGATCCACTACTGTCATGGCATGTGTGTTCTTTTCACATACCACATATGGATCCACTAGAGTTCATTGCAAGTCTGTTCTGTTCACAGACCACATATGGATCCATCAGAGTTCATTGCATGTGTGTTCTTTTCACAAACCACCTATGGATCCACGAGTGTCATTGCATGTGTGTTATTTTCATAGACCACAGCTAGAGTCATTGCATGTGTGTTCTTTTCACAAACCACCTATGGATCCACCAGTGTTCATTGCATGTCTATTCTTTTCACAAACCACAGCTAGAGTCATTGCATGTGTGTTATTTTCACATACCACATATGGATCCACCATAATTTATTACATGTGTGTTCTTTTCACAAACCACCTATGGATCCACCAGTGTCATTGCATGTGTGTTCTTTTCACAAACCACCTGTGGATCCACCAGTGTCATTGCATATTTGTTCTTTTCACAAACCACAGCTATAGTCATTGCATGTGTGTTCTTTTCACAGACCACATATGGATCCACCAGAGTTCATTGCATGTTTGTTCTATTCACAAACCACCTATGCATCCACCAGTGTCATTGCATGTGTGCTCTTTTCAGAGACCACATATGGATCCACCAGAGTCATTGCATGTGTGTTCTTTTCATATACCACATATGGATCCACCAGAGTTCATTGCATGTGTGTTCTTTTCATAGACCACCTATGGATCCACCAGTGTCATTGCATGTGTGTTCTTTTCACATACCACATATGGATCCACCAGAGTTCATTACATGTATGTTATTTTCACAAAGGACATATGGATCCACCAGAGTCATTGCATGTCTATTCTTTTCACAAACCACAGCTAGAGTCATTGCATGTGTGTTATTTTCACAAAACACCTATGGATCCACCAGAGTCATTGCATGTGTGTTCTTTTCACAAACCTCATATGGATCCACCAGAGTTCATTGCATGTCTGTTCTTTTCACAAACCACATACGGATCCACCAGAGTTCATTGCATGTGTGTTATTTTCACAAACCACACATGGATCCACCAGTGTCATTGCATGTGTGTTCTTTTCATAGACCACGTATGGATCTACCAGAGTTTATTGCGTGTGTGTTCTTTTCACAAACCACCTAAGGATCCACCAGTATCATTTCATGTGTGTTCATTTCAATAACTACAGCTAGAGTCATTGCTTGTGTGTTCTTTTCATTAACCACATATAGATCCCCTAGTGTCATTGCATGTGTGTTCTTTTAATTAACCACAACTAGAGTCATTGCATGTATGTTCTTTTCACCAGCCACATATGGATCCACCAGAGCCATTGCATGTCTGTTCTTTTCATTAACCACAGCTAGAGTCATTGCATGTGTTTTTTTCATGAACCACCTATGGATCCACCAGTGTCATTGCATGTGTGTTCTTTTCATTAACCACAACTAGAGTCATTGCATGTATGTTCTTTTCACAAACCACATATGGATCCACCAGAGTTCATTGCATGTGTGTTATTTTCACAAACCACACATGGATCCACCAGTGTCATTGCATGTGTGTTCTTTTCACAGACCACAGCTAGAGTCATTGCATGTGTGTTCTTTTCACAAACCACATATGGATCCACCAGAGTTCATTGCATGTATGTTCTTTTCATAGACCACATATGGATCCACCAGAGTTCATTGCATGTGTGTTATTTTCACAAACCACACATGGATCCATGATGACCCACAAGTATATGGGGTGTATCGCGGTATTTTCGAGGGAAGTGAAACCCAATTTATTAATTCGACACAAGGGGAGCCAAAGAATACTTAACAGTCTTAACAACTGATTTGTCAATTCAGCTGCACCTGGAAAAAATCTTGCTCACTTCAGTTTATCAGTAGCAACAGTTTTGTAGTAGGAATAGTAAAGCAGCAACAGTAGTAAAGCAAAGACAATAGTAACAAAAGCAGTAAACAGTGGGATTCGAGTGCGGTAGGCATAGGGATGGATGGACGGGCGTTGCATGGATAAGACAATTCACATAGCAATCAGAACATAGGGCAATTGTAGATAAATAAGATAAAGCATCCAAGTACTAGACAATCCTAGGCATGTGTCCCGTATATAGTCATACGTGCTCGCAATGAGAACTTGCACAACATCTTTTGTCCTGCTAGCCCGTTTGTAGCGGGGCCTCTAGGGAGCTACTGGAAATTAAGGTGCTCCTTTTAATAGAGAACCGGAGCAAAGCATTAACACTCCATGAACACACGTGATCCTCACATCAAAGCCTTTCCCTTCTGGCTACCCCGATTTCTATCACTTCGGGACCATAGGTTCCGGACAACGACGTGTGTAAATAACTTGTAGATAAGACCCAAAACAATACTATCATGATGAATCAATAATAAGTTCAGATCTGAAATCATGGCACTTGGGCCCTAGTGACAAGCATTAAGCACAACAAGGTTGCAACAAAGTCATAAAGCACTAATAGAGATACTAGGCACTATGCCCTAACAATCTGATGCCATTACATGAATGATCTCATCCAATCCCTACCATCCCCATAGCCTACAGCGGGGGATTACTCACTCATAGATGGGGGAGACATGGATGGTCGATGGATAAGCGATGGTGATGATGATAGCGATGATCTCCTCCAATTCCCCGTCCCGGCAGGGTGCCAGAACGGAGTTTCTGGTGCTGTTTTGTGGAATCTGGTGGTGGCGGCGGAGCGGAACTCCTTCTGGAGAAACGTCGAACCCCCTGAAGTTTTTAGGTCAGAAGGCTCTTTATAGGCGAAGAGAGAGACCAAGGGGGTGCCTGGGGGGCCCACACCACCCCCTGGCGCGGCCTGGCCTGGCCCGTGCCAGCAGGTGGTGTGGCCACCCCAGGGCTCTTCTCCGTCTCGTATTCTGGCTCCTGGAGTCTTCGGGTGAAATAGGATTTTTGGCATATTTTCCGGGATTTTTCCTGATAGTTGATTTTCTACACAAAAAGTAGACACCAAGGCAATGTTGAAAAAAAGTGATCGCATTAGTTGCATCCAAATCACACAAGTATAGAGGAGAAACAATAGCAAAAGTGTTCGGGAAAGTAGATACGTTTTGGACATATCAACTCCCCCCAAGCTTAGCTTATTGCTTGTCCTTAAGCAATTCAGTTGAAAACTGAGTGCGATAAAAGAACTTTCACGAACACATTTGCTTCAGATGATGTAAATATTCTCAGAAATGTGATCAACTATCTAGACAATTCATAATAAAGAGTATGCAACTGAGTCTACTTAATAGTCATTGCAAGCTATGAAGAGATTCCAACTCAAGAATAGTAAGTCGCATGAAGCACAAACATAAGCAACATTACAATGCTCATAGAAAGGTATGATAGAGTGGTATCTCGCTTGCCTTTGATTATGAATGCCAAGGCACCTCTGAAGTTCAAGTGATGACTAGAAGTAAAGATATCAAAGATACAAGCATCAAAGTCATAACACAAGTAATCAAGTAATGGAACAAACACAAAAAATGACAACTAATGCTCTCAAGAAGGTGCTCAAAGAATATGTGGAGACTCAACAAGTAGAAGAAAAAGGTTTTGAATAATTTTGAAAGGCTTCCAAATGCTGAAAGTATGGTACTTGTTAGCTTTGAGCTCTCATTGCCCCTATCATAAGAATCTTTAATGTGGTTAAGGTGAAAGTGACACAACTAAGAGGATATGCTTGACAAGTTATAAATTGAAGTCTCATGCCCCTTACTTACGAAGACCGATCCTCATGCTACTCAACTTCAGTCACAAGTAAGCTCTTGTCATTGTAAGTATATACGTATCATAGAGAACCGCCAACGGGGTACCCCTTGCATATGATACAGGAGCTATCCCATAATCAAAATGACAAGGCGAGCAGACAATGAGCAATCTCAACGATCTTTTTATTTACTATGTGCATAGATTTTTATGGAGGATGCTTCATAGAATGCTCATTACGGTTATGCTGCAAGTTTCCACCATGATTAGGCATGGCTTAGGCTAGCGGCCTAGGCGTTTCTCTAACATACATACAAACTCCATGATCTTACATGTTCCACTTTTATTTCACACCGCCGGGATCCATAAGCAAAAGAACATGATATCAACTAGGTACAAAGTACCTATGAAGCGCTGAAAGCGGTCCCCATGATACATGGTTCTGCTAACTTCAACTCATAAAGCGCAAGCATATGCGCAACAAAGAAGGACGCAATGGTTCAGGTTTATTAAGTGCAGAAAATAAAGTGTGTCATCAAGTTCATGAGAGCTTTACTAACTAACTTTCTCATAACAAGCAAACATTTTATTCAGAAGAAAACAAGGCATATTGAATATGCACGGAAGTAGCAAATGATGCTAATGGGTAGGTATGGTGGACACTTTGGAAATATTTGGTTTAGGGAATTGGAAACATGAGTAAGACACTCAGTGGAAGTGAAGGCTAGCAAAAGTAAGGGAGCAACCAACGAGAGAGCAATAGCTGTCATTATCATGCTTGCAACAAAACAAGACTACTCATGGTATGAAAATGATTCAAGATCCTCAAGGAAAAATAATTCGTCAAGGCTTAACTGATTATTACAGTCATGTGCATGCGTGAGCATGTGCCAAATCGATCAAATGAAACATTCAGAGGAGGATACCAAAGTGTCATACCAATTTATGAATAGAGTAATGCAAGCAAACATTCATGAGACATGCTACAAACTATTAGCGGGATGGAGCTAATCACAAGAAAGCAAGAATTTACTAAGCATTCAAAGATAACATACACCCTACATGAACGGACTAAGCAAGCTCACAAAGATGAGTATATGTACAAAAATGAAGACAAATAGAGTTCGTTACCAGCATCTTACCACGCCTCAAGTTGTCATTAATCCTCATTATTGCTCTTTATTGTATGGCTTGAATAATAATATGAAACCAATAATCCACTGAGAACTGCCGAACCCTGTAGCAAACTCGCAAAAACCAAAGAAGAACGACAAATATTTTTGGTGTTTTCGATTTTTAAATAAGAACCAAAAGAGAAAAACAAGCAAAGCAAAATCTTTTTGGGTTTTTCGAATAGTTCAAACAAAGCAAAAAGGGAAAAACAAACCAAGGCAAAAAGAAGAAGCAAACCAAAGAGAAACAACAAAAATATTTTTGGTCTTTTTGTGTTTTAGAAAGCAAAAGCAAAGAAGAACGAAAAATAAAAACAGAACGAAAGCATGAATATACAAAGAACCGACGCAACATGATATGGAGATGAGTGCGATGTCGGTGTACCTCCCCCCCCAAGCTTAGGCTTCTGGCCTAAGTGGGTATCAATCCCAGGCTGGCCAAGATGAAGTGTCACCGGGGTACGACGAGGAGGTACCCTCGTCCTGGTGCGAGCCAGAGTACATCCCTCTGTAATGTGCGGAATACTCATAGGAGGGCACATCCTCCTTGTGCTGCTCGTGGAAACCCAACAAGCGAAGCTGCTCATCCACCTCCTCCTTGGAGTGTGACCACGGTCTCCTGTCAACACTGAACAAAGCAGGCTGGGGCAAAAGGATCTCCCTTTCATCCCCGTCAGTGAAAAGCATCCTATATACTAGATTGTTCAAATCAGAGGTAGTAGTGACAAAGTGATGAGTTTTCATGGCAACAAGGTCGAGCCTCTGTGGTGCTAGCATAACATCATCAGGAGCCACAGAAAGATCTAATGCATCAACTACACGCGAAGCAATGATGCCCCCATAGATAGGCCCCCTAGCAGCTAGGCGGCGAGCAATAAGAGAGCCAAGATTGTACCGAGTATCATTGTTGAGCGCAACAGCAAGGAAAGCTAAGTGATAGTTGGAGATATTACTAGTGTTCTCCCTACCCAAAACACTAGTGGCAAGGTAGTATGCAAAGTATCTAAGAGCAGGGAGTTGGATATTTCTTATCTTTCCGCATTGCTCCACGCGGTCATCATCATTGGTCACCCCTCGGTAAAGCTCCAACAAATCAGCGGGCCGCCCTTGAATTTTCTTCATGGTCCCTGTCATACGCACACCTACAATATTGCAAAATCTCTCCAAAGGCATGGTGAAGGGCATATCATAGATTTTAAATGAGACAGTAGAATGATAGGATGTGTTAGAAAATGAGAAGCTCTCACCAAAAGTTTTGGTGAGCATAGTGTATTGTGCACTCTCATCTTGCATATAAGAGGTCAAGCCAACCATCTCAATCAGAAGCAAGAAATCATCAAGAATACTTGCAGCTTGCAAGAAAGTAAAACAAGGAAAAGAGGATGGGTGAGCATCTCCATCATCTCTTTCACTGCCAATACGTGATGCAATGAGGTCTTCATTATATGATGGCCTAGCTTGAAAGGCTGTTCTTGAGGGCCTTGACCTCCTAGGTGCATCACTCTCAAATATCTCTCCAAAAGTGTGGTTGTTCATGCTTGGTATTCTAAAATTTAAGCACCTATTAAACAAGTGATTGCAAAGTAAATATAATGAAGGATTCTACTCATAGGGACTAGCAAGAGGCCTAAACATGCATCAAAACTATATATCTAAGCATCAAACAAGCTTACAAGCTCTCAAAACCAGTCACCTACAGCAGCAAAATACTCAACATACAATCCACTAAACACAAATCTACTTGGACAAGGGGGGGAGTCACATACCAAGGAACAATTGCTCCAAATTTCAGCAAGAAAGATGGCATGAGCAAAGAGATCGAAGAAATCGAGGGCAAGCACAGAGAGAACGCGATTTCGAGCTATGAACTAGAGCTTACTCGGGGGAGAGAAGAAAGTGGCAGGTGAGAGAGGTAGTGGAGGGCCAGGGGTGGCCCACACTAGGGCATGGCGCCACCCAGGTCTGGCCGCGCCACCATGTGGTGTGCCTGCCTGGTGGGCCCCCCTGGAACCTACCAGGTACTCCTCTGCCCCTTTTTTCACGTAAAAATTTAATATGAATTTTCTGGAATTTTTCAGGACACTTTATTTTTGGGCATTTTTCAGAAATAGAAGAATGATTTTTCTGACAGACAGATTTTTTTCTTTTTGGAAACATGATGCAAGGACAAAAACAAGGCTAGAACTACAGAAGTTCTAGCATGCAAGCAACTAACAACACAAAGAAAACTAAACGAAAGCAATAACAAAAATACAAAGGATAGAAATAAACAGAGATAATCATAATGAAAACATTGTTTTGTTCAATGGAATCCTTTTGTTAGCAAGGTTGATCAAGTCTTGCTACCAAAACAATTGCATATGAGACAAAACTTTGTACTCCACTAATGATTATGTTACCTTAACCTTGATAGCGATTGTCCCAATCATAATAGTTTCAAATTTTTCTCTTGGTATGGGACAATATATTTCTCCAACTTGAATGCCTTCAACATGTTCAATTGAATTTAAACCATAAGTCCTTTCAATCTTCTTGGGGAAATAGACAGTATGTTCCTTGTCATTGACATTGAAGGTCACCTTTCCTTGATTACAATTAATAACAGCTCCTGCAGTATTAAGAAAAGGTCTCCCAAGAATAATAGACATATTATCATCTTCAGGCATTTTAAGCACAACAAAATCAGTTAATATCAAGCAATTATGAGCCACCTGGACAGGTACATCCTCACATATACCCACAAGAATAGTGGTAGACTTATCAGCCATTTGCAAAGATATATCAGTTGGTATCAATTTTTCAAGCTAAAGCCTCTTATAGAGAGAGAAAGGCATAACACTAAATCCAGCTCCCAAATCACACAAAGCAGTTCTAACATAACTGTTCTTAATAGAGCAAGGGATAGTTGGAATCCCTGGGTCTCCAAGTTTCTTAGGAACCTTACCATTGAAGGAATAATTAGCAAGCAAAGTAGAGATTTCTTCGTTAGTGATTTTTCTTTTATTCGAGACAATGTCCTTCATATAATTTGAGTAAGGAGGCAATTTAATAGCATCAGTCAAAGGAATTTGCAAGAATAAAGGTTTCATCCACTCACAAGACTTATTATAGTGTTCATCTTCTTTTGACTTGTGTTTCTTATCAGGGAAAGGCATAGGTTTTTGGACCCAAGGTTCTCTTTCACTACCATGTTTCTTAGCAATAAAATCTTCTTTAGTGTATTTAGTATTCTTAGTGTGGTTTTCAGGTTCTTCTTCAACTTTTTCTTCATTAGGAACTTCATTTTCTTCATTACCACTTTCAGTTTCAGCAATAGAGATAGATATACTATTAGGATCTATAGCAGGTTCAGAGGGTTCTACAATAGTTTTATGTTTCTTTTTCCTTTTCTTACGAGTAGAACCACTATTTTTAGCTTGTTGAGAATCCTGCTCAATTCTTTTGGGATGCCCCTCAGGATATAGAGGATCCTGGGTAGCAGCACCACTTCTAGTTCTAATTTCATAAGCATGTTTTTCTTTAGCAGCATTAACTAGCAAGTCGTTTTGCACTTCAACGAGTTGATCTATTTGAGTTTGAACCATTTGAAAGTGTTTAACAATCATTTTAACATCATTAGAGGTTCTTTCCACAATATCTTTCAACTCAACAATAGCTCTAGTGTTTTCCATTAGATGATTTTGCACCCTTTTATTAAAGTTATCTTGCTTAACAATAAAGATATCAAATTCTTCTAAGCACTGATCAGGAGGTTTCAAGTAAGGGCTATCACCTTCATTAAAGTGCTGGAGAGAGTGTACCTCAATAGTGGATGAATAGGGAATAGGCTTGCATAATTCTTCTATAGGAGGTAAATTCTTGACATCTGCAGCTTTAATTCCCTTCTCCTTAAGACATTTCTTAGCTTCCTTCATCACTTCATCATTTAATTCAATAACTCCCCTCTTCTTTGATGTTGGAATAGGCACAGGAATAGATGGTTCAGGTACAATTACTTCAGGTATAGCTTGTTTAGGAGGAGCCCAATCTTCATAATTCTTGCTTATTTTAGCCATTAATTCCTCAGCTTCCTTGGGAGTCCTATTCCTGAAAACACAATCAGCACAACTATCTAGGTATGTCCTAGATTCTTCGGTTAGTCCATTATAAAATATATCAAGTAGTTCATTCTTAGGTAATGGACTTCCAGCCTGTGCATGAATCAAAGCACAAAACCTTGCCCAAGATTCGGGCAATACCTCTTTTTCTCCCTGTTTAAAATCAAAAAGTTCCTGCAAAACAGCATGTCTAGCACTAGGAGGAAAATATTTCTGCAGGAAAGTATTAAAGAAGCACTCAGAGCTATCAATAGATCCAGGAGGTAAATTACCAAACCAAGTTTTAGCCTCTCCTTTCAGTGAAAAAGGGAAAATCTTAGCAACAAAGTAAGTACGCATTTTAATATCATCAGAAAACAAGCCATTCATGGTAGAAAGTTCATTCTCGACAATAGCTATGTAAGATAGATCGAGAGAGAAATCATAATCTTTATCTTTTTTGTCTATGGGAGAAGTAGCCAACTTAGCAGCAGGAGATAATTGGGGTCTAATAGTACGCCTCTCAAGGAGATTCTTAGCAGCGCTCCTATCATGGGTGTTCCTACATTCTTCAATAAACTCATCAGTCATCTCAACATAATCTTCTTCAGCATCATAACTCTCACTAGACTCAGGTGAGCTAACAGGTGTAGCAGTGTGTTCATTAGGAGTTTCGGTATTTCCAACTATAGTTCTAGCAATCGTAGCATCTAGGAAAGGACCTAATGAACCACTCTTATCAAGCAGAGAAGCAAAGATCGGAAGTTTCAGATTCAGCAGTAGTAGCAGTATGTGTAGCATGTGTATGTGGTGGTGTAAGGAACTTACTCAGAACAGACAGTGAATCAAGAGCGGTAGAGGTGTTCAGAACCGTACCTCTTCTTTTAGTGGATGGTAAAATAGGAACCTTGCCATCATGAGACTTACCCATGATGGATGGAAAGCAGCAAACAATAGAGAATCCAAGTGAACTTGATAAATAAAGCTATGCTCCCCGACAACGGCGCCACAAAATAGTCTTGATGACCCACAAGTATAGGGGCTGTATCGCAGTATTTTCGAGGGAAGTGAAACCCAATTTATTGATTCGACACAAGGGGAGCCAAAGAATACTTATCAGCCTTAATAACTGAGTTGTCAATTCATTTGCACCTGGAAACAATCTTGCTCACAGCAGTTTACCAGTAGCAACAGTTTTGTAGTAGGAATAGTAAAGCAGCAACAGTAGTAAAGCAAAGACAATAGTAACAAAAGCAGTAAACAGTGGGATTCGAGTGCGGTAGGCATAGGGATGGATGGACGGGCGTTGCATGGATAAGACAATTCACATATCAATCAGAACATAGGGCAATTGCAGATAAATAAGATAAAGCATCCAAGTACTAGACAATCCTAGGCATGTGTCCCATATATAGTCATACGTGCTCGCAATGAGAACTTGCAAAACATCTTTTGTCCTGCCATCCCGTTTGCAGCGGGGCCTCTAGGGAACTACTGGCAATTAAGGTGCTCCTTTTAATAGAGCACCAGAGCAAAGCATTAACACTCCATGAACACACGTGATCCTCACATCAAAGCCTTTCCCTTCCGGCTACCCCGATTTCTATCACTTCGGGACCATAGGTTCCGGACAACGACGTGTGTAAACAACTTTTAGATAAGACCCAAAACAATACTATCATGATGAATCAATAATAAGTTCAGATCTGAAATCATGGCACTCGGGCCCTAGTGACAAGCATTAAGCACAACAAGGTTGCAACAAAGTCATAAAGCACTAATAGAGATACTAGGCACTATGCCCTAACAATCTGATGCCATTACATGAACGATCCCATCCAATCCCTACCATCCCCATAGCCTACAGCGGGGGATTACTCACTCATAGATGGGGGAAACATGGATGGTCGATGGAGAAGCGATGGTGATGATGATGGCGATGATCTCCTCCAATTCCTGTCCCGGTAGGGTGCCAAAACAGAGTTTCTAATGTTGTTTCGTGGAATCTGGTGGTGGCGGCGGAGCGGAACTCCTTCTGGAAAAACGTCGACCCCCCCCCCCGAAGTTTTTATGTCAGAAGGCTCCTTATAGCCGGAGAGAGAGACCGAGGGGGTTCCTGGGGGGCCCACACCACCCCCTGGCGCGGCCTGGCCGCGCCAGGCCAGTGGTGTGTGGCCACCCCAGGGCTCTTCTCCGTCTCCTATTCTGGCTCCTGGAGTCTTCGGGTGAAATAGGATTTTCGGAATATTTTCTGGGATTTTTCCTGATAGTTGATTTTCTGCACACAAAAAGTAGACACCAAGGCAATTCTGCTGAAAACAGCGTCAGTTCGCATTAGTTGCATCCAAATCACACAAGTACAGAGGAGAAACAATAGCAAAAGTGTTCGGGAAAGTAGATACGTTTTGGACGTATCAATCCACCAGTGTCATTGCATGTGTGTTATTTTCACAAACCACACATGGATCCACTAGTGTCATTGCATGTGTGTTATTTTCACAAACCACAAATGGATCCACCAGTGTCATTGCATGTATGTTCTTTTCACAGACCACGTATGGATCCAACAGAGTTCATTGCATGTGTGTTCTTTTCACCGGTCACATATGGATCCACCAGAGTTCATTACATGTCTTTTATTTTCACAAACCACAACAAGTCATTGCATGTGTGTTCTTTTCACAAACCACCTATGGATCCACCAGTGTCATTGCATGTGTGTTATTTTCACAAACCACACATGGATCCACCAGTGTCATTGCATGTGTGTTATTTTCACAAACCACACATGGATCCACCAGTGTCATTGCATGTTTGTTATTTTCACAGACCACATATGGATCCACCAGAATTCATTGCATGTGTGTTCTTTTCACAGACAACATATGGATCCACCAGAGTTCATTGCATGTGTGTTCTTATCAAAACCACCTATGGATCCACTAGTGTCATTGCATGTGTGTTCTTTTCACGGACCACATATGGATCCACCAGAGTTCATTGCATGTGTGGTATTTTCACAAACAACCTATGGATCCACCAGTGTCACTGCATGTGTGTTATTTTCACAAACCACCTATGGATCCACCAGTGTCATTGCATGTGTGTTCTTTTCACAGACCACAGCTGGATCCACCAGAGTTCATTGCATGTGAGTTCTTTTCACAAACCACCTATGGATCCACTAGTGTCATTGCATGTGTGTTCTTTTCACAGACCACAACTAGAGTCATTGCATGTGTGTTATTTTCACAAACCACATATCGATCCACCAGAGTCATTACATGTCCGTTCTTTTCACAAACCACGCTAGAGTCATGCATGTGTGTTATTTTCACAAACCACACATGGATCCACCAGTGTCATTGCATGTGTGTTATTTTCACCAACCACAAATGGATCCACTAGTGCCATTGCATGTGTGTTCTTTTCACAGACCACATATGGATCCACCAGAGTTCATTGTATGTTTGTTCTTTTCACAGACCACATATGGATCATCAGAGTTCATTGCATGTGTGTTCTTTTCACAAACCACCTATGGATCCACTAGTGTCATAACATGTGTGTTATTTTCATAGACCACAGCTAGAGTCATAGCATGTGTGTTCTTTTCACAAACCACCTATGGATCCACCAGTGTTCATTGCATTTCTATTCTGTTCGCAAACAATAGCTAGAGTCATTGCATGTGTGTTATTTTAACATACGACATATGGATCCACCATAGTTCATTACATGTGTGTTCTTTTCACAAACCACCTATGGATCCACCAGTGTCATTGCATGTGTGTTCTTTTCACAAACCACCTATGGATCCACCAGTGTCATTGCATGTCTGTTCTTTTCACAAACCACAGCTATAGTCATTGCATGTGTGTTCTTTTCACAGACCACATATGGATCCACCAGAGTTCATTGCATGTTTGTTCTATTTACAGACCACCTATGGATCCACCAGTGGCATTGCATGTGTGCTCTTTTCACAGACCACATATGGATCCACCAGAGTCATTGCATGTGTGTTCTTTTCACAGACCACATATGGATCCACCAGAGTTCATTGCATGTGTGTCCTTTTCACAGACCACCTATGGATCCACCAGTGTCATTGCACGTGTGTTCTTTTCACATACCACATATGGATCCACCAGAGTTCATTGCATGTATGTTATTTTCACAAACCACATATGGATCCACCAGAGTCATTGCATGTCTATTCTTTTCACAAACCACAGCTAGAGTCATTGCATGTGTTTTATTTTGACAAACCACCTATGGATCCAGCAGAGTCATTGCATGTGTGTTCTTTTCACAAACCTCATATGGATCCACTAGAGTCATTGCATATCTGTTCTTTTCACAAACCACATACGGATCCACCAGACTTCATTACATGTGTGTTATTTTCACAAACCACACATGGATCCACCAGTGTCATTGCATGTGTGTTCTTATCATAGACCATGTATGGTTCTACCAGAGTTCATTGCGTGTGTGTTCTTTTCACAAACCACCTATGGATCCACCAGTATCATTTCATGTGTGTTCTTTTCAATAACTATAGCTAGAGTCATTGCATGTGTGTTCTTTTCATTAACCACATATGGATCCCCTAGTGTCATTGCATGTGTGTTCTTTTAATTAAACACAACTAGAGTCATTGCATGTCTGTTCTTTTCACCAGCCACATATGGATCCACCAGAGCCATTGCATGTCTGTTCTTTTCATTAACCACAGCTAGAGTCATTCTATGTGTTTTTTTCACAAACCACCTATGGATCCACCAGTGTCATTGCATGTGTGTTCTTTTCATTAACCACAACTAGACTCATTGCATGTATGTTCTTTTCACAAACCACATATGGATCCACCAGAGTTCATTGTATGTGTGTTATTTTCACAAACCACACATGGATCCACCAGTGTCAATGCATGTGTGTTCTTTTCACAGACCACGTCTAGAGTTATTGTATGTGTGTTCTTTTCACATACCACATATGGATCCACGAGAGTTCATTGCATGTCTGCTCTTTTCATAGACCTCATATGGATCCACCAGTGTCATTGCATGTGTGTTATATTCACAAACCACACATGGATCCACCAGTGTCATTGCATGTCTGTTCTTTTCACAGACCACGTATGGATCCACTAGAGTTCATTGCATGTGTGTTCTTTTCACCGACCACATATGGATCCGTCAGAGTTCATTGCATGTGTCTTCTTTTCACAAACCACATATGGATCCACCGGTGTCATTGCATGTGTGTTATTTTCACAAACCACATATGGATGCACCAGAGTTCATTGCAAGTGTGTTCTTTTTCTAAACCACCTATCGATCCACCAGTGTCATTGCATGTGTGTTCTTTTAACAACCCACCTATGGATCCACCAGTGTCATTGCATGTCCGTTCTGTTCACAAACCACAGTTAGAGTCATTGCATGTGTGTTCTTTTCACAGACCACATATGGATCCACCAGAAAACATTGCATGTGTTTTCTTTTCACAGACCACCTATGGATCCACCAGTGTCATTGCATGTGCGTTCTTTTCACATACCACATATGGATCCACCAGAGTCATTGCATGTGTATTCTTTTCTTAGACCACATATGGAGCCACCAAAGTTCATTGCATGTGTGTTCTGTTCATAGACCACATATGGGTCCACCACAGTTCATTGCATGTCTGTTCTTTTCACAGAGCATATGGAGCCACGAGAGTTCATTGCATGTATGTTATTTTCACAAACCACATGTGGATCCACCAGAGTCATTGCATGTCTATTCTTTTCACAAACCACAGCTAGAGTCATTGGATGTGTGTTATTTTCACAAACCACCTATGGATCCACCAGAGTCATTGCATGTGTGCTCTTTTCACAAACCACATATGGATCCACCAGAGTTCATTGTATGTCTGTTCTATTCACAAACCACATATGGATCCAATAGAGTCATTGCATGTATGTTCTTTTCACAAACAACATATGGATCCACCAGAGTTCATTGCATGTGTGTTATTTTCACAAAGCACACATGGATCCAACAGTGTCATTGCATGTGTATTCTTTTCACAGACCACAGCTAGAGTCATTGCATGTATGCTCTTTTCACAGACCACATATGGATCCACCAGAGTTCATTGCGTGTCTGTTCTTTTCACAGACCACATATGGATCCACCAGAGTTCATTGCATGTGTGTTATTTTCACAAACTACACAGGGATCCACCAGTGTCATTGCATGTGTGTTATTTTCACAAACCACACATGGATCCACAGTGTCATTGCATGTCTGTTCTTTTCACAGACCACGTATGGATCCACCAGAGTTCATTGCATGTGTGTTCTTTTCACCGACCACAAATGGATCCACCAGAGTTCATTGCATGTGTGTTCTTTTCACAAACCACCTATGGATCCACAAGTGTCATTGCATGTGTGTTGTTTTCACAGACCACATATGGATCCACCAGAGTTCATTGCATGTGTTTTCTTTTCGAAACCACCTATCGATCCACGAGTGTTATTGCATGTGTGTTATTTTAACAAACCACCTATAGATCCACGAGTGTCATTGCATGTCCGTTCTTTTCACAAACCATAGTTAGAGTCATTGCATGTGTGTTCTTTTCACATACCACATATGGATCCACCAGAGTACATTGCATGTGTGTTCTTTTCACAGACCACCTATGGATCCACTAGTGTCATTGCATGTGCGTTCTTTTCACAGACCACATAAGGATCCACCAGAGTCATTGCATGTGTGTTCTTTTCTTAGACCACATATGGAGCCACCAAAGTTCATTGCATGTGTGTTCTGTTCACAGACCACATATGGGTCCACCACAGTTCATTGCATGTCTGTTATTTTAATAGACCACATATGGAGCCACGAGAGTTCATTGCATGTATGTTATTTTCACAAACCACATGTGGATCCACCAGAGCCATTGCATGTCTATTCGTTTCACAAACCACAGCTAGAGTCATTGCATGTGTGTTATTTTCACAAACCACCTATGGATCCACCAGAGTCATTGCATGTGTGTTCTTTTCACAAACCACATATGGATCCACCAGAGTTCATTACATGTCTGTTCTTTTCACAAACCACGTATGGATCCACCAGAGTCATTGCATGTCTGTTATTTTCTAAAACCACATATGGATTCAGCAGAGTTCATTGCATGTGTGTTATTTTCACAAACCACACATGGATCTACTAGTGTCATTGCATGTGTGTTCTTTTCATAGACCACGTATGGATCCACCATAGTTCATTGCATGTGTGTTCTTTGCACAAACCACCTATGGATCAACTAGTGTCATTGCATGTGTGTTCTTTTCACAAACCACCTATGGATCAACTAGTGTCATTGCATGTGTGTTATTTGCATTAACCACAGCTAGAGTCATTGCATGTCTGTTCTTTTCACAAACCACATATGGATCCACCAGAGTTCATTGCATGTGTGTTGTTTTCACAAACCACACATGGATCCACCAGTTTCATTGCATGTGTGGTATTTTCACAAACCACACATGGATCCACCAATGTCATTGCATGTGTGTTCTTTTCACAGACCACATATGGATCCACCAGAGTTCATTGTATGTGTATTCTTTTCACAAACCATAGCTAGAGTCATTGCATGTGTGTTCTTTTCACAGACCACCTATGGATCCACCAGTGTCATTGCATGTGTGTTCTTTTCATAGACCACATATGGATCCAGGAGTGTCATTGCATGTGTTTATTTTCACAGAACACAGCTATTGTCATTGCATGTGTGTTCTTTTCACAAACCACATATGGATCCACCAGAGTTCATTGCATGTCTGTTCTTTTCACAAACCACAGCTAGAGTCATTGCATGTGCGTCCATTTCACAGACTACATATGGATCCACCAAAGTTCATTACATGTGTGTTCCTTTCACAAACCACAGCTAGAGTCATTGCATCTCTGTTCTTTTCACAAACCACATATGGATCCACTAGAGTCATTACACGTTTGTTCTTTTCACAAACCATAGCTAGAGTCATTGCATGTGTGTTCTTTTCACAGGCCACCTATGGATCCACCAGTGTCATTGCATGTATGTTCTTTGCATTAACCACATATGGACCACCAGTGTTATTGCATGTGTTTATTTTCACAGACCACAGCTAGAGTCATTGCATGTGTGTTCTTTTCACAAACCACATATGGATCCACCAGAGTTCATTGCATGTCTATTCTTTTCACAAACCCCAGCTAGAGTCATTGCATGTGTGTCCATTTCACAGACCACATATGGATCCACCAAAGTTCATTACATGAGTGTTCTTTTCACAAACCATAGTTAGAGTCATTGCATGTGTGTTCTTTTCACAGACCACATATGGATCCACCAGAGTACATTGCATGTGTGTTCTTTTCACAAACCACATATGGATCCACCATTATCATTGCATGTGCGTTGTTTTCACAGACCAGATATGGATCCACCAGAGTCAATGCATGTGTGTTCTTTTCTTAGACGACATATGGATCCACCAAAGTTCATTGCATGTGTGTTCTGTTCACAGACCACATATGGATCCACCAAAGTTCATTGCATGTCTGTTCTTTTCACAGAAAACATATGGATCCACGAGAGTTCATTGCATGTATTTTTTTTCACAAACCACATGTGGATCCACTAGAGTCATTGCATGTCTATTCTTTACACAAACCACAGCTAGAGTCATTGCATATGTGTTATTTTCACAAACCACCTATGGATCCACCAGAGTCATTGCATGTGTGTTCTTTTCACAAACCACATATGGATCCACCAGAGTTCATTGCATATCTGTTCTTTTCACAAACCACATATGGATCCACCAGAGTCATTGCATGTCTGTTGTTTTCACAAACCACATATGGATCCACCAGAGTTCATTGCATGTGTGTTATTTTCACAAACCACACATGGATCCACTAGTGTCATTGCATGTGTGTTCTTTTCATAGACCACGTATGGATCCACTATAGTTCATTGCATGTGTGTTCTTTTCACAAACCACCTATGGATACACCAGAGTTCATTGCATGTCTGTTCTTTTCACAAACCACATATGGATCCAATAGAGTCATTGCAGGTTTGTTCTTTTCACAAACCACATATGGATCCACCAGAGTTCATTGCATGTGTGTTATTTTCACAAACCACACATGGATCCACCAGTGTCATTGCATGTGTGTTATTTTCACAAACCACACATGGATCCACCAGTGTCATTGCATGAGTGTTTGTTTCACAGACCACATATGGATCAAACAGAGTTCATTGCATCTCTGTTCTTTTCACTGACCACATATGAATCCACCTGAGTTCATTGCATGTGTATTATTTTCACAAACCACCTATGGATCTACCAGTGTCATTGCATGTGTGTTATTTTCACAGACCAAAGCTAGAGTCATTGCATGTCTGTTCTTTTCACAAACCACATATGGATCCACCAGAGTCATTGCACGTCTGTTCTTTTCACAAACCACATCTAGATTCATTGCATGTGTGTTCTTTTCACAGACCACCTATGGATCCACCAGTGTCATTGCATGTGTGTTCTTTTCATTAACCACATATGGGTCCACCAGTGTCATTGCATGTGTTTATTTTCACAGACCACAGCTAGAGTCATTGCATGTGTTTTCTTTTCACAAACCACATATGGATCCACCAGAGTTCATTGCATGTCTGTTCTTTTCACAAACCACAGCTATAGGCATTGCATGTGTGTCCATTTCACAGACCAGATATGGGTCCACCAAAGTTCATTACATGTGTGTTGTTTTCACAAACCACACCTAGAGTCATTGCATGTATGTTCTTTTCACAAACCACATATGGATCCACCAGAGTTCATTGCATGTGTGTTCTTTTCACAAACCACATATGGATCCTCCAAATTTCATTGCATGTATTTTATTTTCACAAAGCACCTATGGATCCACCAGTGGCATTGCATGTGTGTTCTTTTCATTAACCACAACTAGAGTTCATTGCATGTCTGTTCTATTCACAGACCACCTATGGATCCACCAGTGTCATTGCATGTGTGTTCTTTTCATTATCCACAGCTAGAGTCATTGCATGTGTGTTCTTTTCATTAACCAAATATGGATCCCCTAGTGCCATTGCATGTGTGTTCTTTTCATTAACCACATATGGATCCCCTAGTGCCATTGCATGTATGTTCTTTTCACAAGCCACATATGGATCCACCAAAGTCATAGCATGTCTGTTCTTTCCATTAACCACAGCTAGAGTCATTGCATGTCTCTTCTTTTCACAAACCACCTATGGATCCACCAGTGTCATTGCATGTGTGTTCATTTCATTAACCAGAACTAGACTCATTACATGTATGTTCATTTCACAAACCACATATGGATCCACTAGAGTTCATTGCATGTGTGTTATTTTCACAAACCACACATGGATCCACCAGTGTCATTGCATGCGTGTTCTTTTCACAGACCACAGCTAGATTCATTGCATGTGTGTTCTTTTCACTAACCATATATGGATCCACCAAAGTTCATTGCATGTATGTTCTTTTCATAGACCACTTATGGATCCACCAGAGTTTATTGCATGTGTGTTATTTTCACAAACCACACATGGATCCACCAGTGTCATTGCATGTGTGTTATTTTCAGAAACCACAGCTAGAGTCATTGCATGTGTGTTCTTTTCACAGACCACATATGGATCCACCAGAGTTCATTGCATCTCTGTTCTTTTCATAGACCACATATGGATCCACCAGAGTTCATTGCATGTGTGTTCTTTTCACAAACCACCTATGGATCCACTAGTGTCATTGCATGTGTGTTCTTTTCACAGACCATAGCTAGAGTCATTACATGTGTGTTCTTTTCACAAACCACATATGGATCCACCATAGTCATTGCATGTGTGTTCTTTTCACAAACCACAGAAAGAGTCATTGCATGTATGTTCTTTTTACAAACCACCTATGGATCCACAAGTGTCATTGCATGTGTGTTATTTTCACAAACCACACATGGATCCAGGAGTGTCATTGCATATCTGTTCTTTTCACAGACCATGTATGCATCCACCAGAGTTCATTGCATGTGTGTTCTTTTCACACACCACATATGGATCCACTAGAGGTCATTGCATGTGTGTTCTTTTCACAAACCACATATGGATCCACTAGAGGTCATTGCATGTGTGTTCTTTTCACAAACCACATATGGATCCACTAGTGTCATTGCATGTGTGTTCTTTTCAAAAACCACCTATGGATCCAACAGTGTCATTGCATGTGTGTTCTTTTCACAAACCACCTATGGATCCACCAGTGTCATTGCATGTCTATTCTTTTCACAAACCATAGCTAGAGTCATTGCATCTGTGTTCTTTTCATAAACCACATATGGATCCACCAGAGTTCATTGCATGTGTGTTGTTTTCACAGACCACCTATGGATCCACCAGTGTCATTGCATGTGTGTTCTTTTCATAGACCACATATGGATCCACCAGAGTCATTGCCTGTCTGTTCTTCTCACAAACCACATATGGACCCACCAGAGTTCATTGGATGTGTGTTCTTTTCACAGACCACATATGGATCCACCAGAGTTCATTGCATGTCTGTTCTTTTCAGAGACCACATATGGATCCACCAGAGGTCATTTCATGTATGTTATTTTCACCAACCACCTATGGATCCACCAGAGTCATTGCATGTGTGTTCTTTTCACAAACCACATATGGATCCACCCGAGTTCATTGCATGTCTATTCTTTTCACAAACCACATATGGATCCACCAGAGTCATTGCATGTCTGTTCTTTTCACAAACCACATATGGATCCACCAGAGTTCATTGCATTTGTGTTATTTTCGCAAACCACACGTGGATCCATCAGTGTCATTGCATGTGTGTTCTTTTCATAGACCACGTATGGATCCAGCAGAGTTCATTGCATGTGCGTTCTTTTCACAAACCACCTATGGATCGACTAGTGTCATTGCATGTGTGTATTTTTCATTATCCACAACTAGGGTCATTGCATGTGTGTTCTTTTTATTAACCACATATGGATCCTCTATTGTCATTACATGTGTGTTCTTTTCATTAACTACAGCTAGAGTCATTGCATGGTTGTTCTTTTCACAAGCCACATATGGATCCACTAGAGTCATTGCATGTCTGTTCTTTTCACAAACTAGAGCTAGAGTCATTGCATGTGTGTTCTTTTCACAAACCACCAATGGATCCACCAGTGTCATTGCATGTGTGTTCTTTTCATTAACCACAACTAGAGTCATTGCATGTATGTTTCTTTCACAAACCACATATGGATCCACCAGAGTTCATTGCATGTGTGTTATTTTCAAAAACCACACATGGATCCATGAGTCTCATTGCATGTGTGTTCTTTTCAAAGACCACAGCTAGAGTCATTGCATGTGTCTTCTTTTCATAGACCACATATGGATCTACCAGAGTTCATTGCATGTTTGTTCTTTTCACAGACCACATATGGATCCAACAGAGTTCATTGCATGTGTGTTCTTTTCAAAAACCACCTATGGATCCACCAGTGTCATTGCATGTCTGTTCTTTTCACAGACCATAGCTAGAGTCATTGCATGTGTGTTCTTTTCAGAAACCACATATGGATCTACCATAGTCATTGCATGTTTGTTCTTTTCACAAACCACAGGTAGAGTGATTTCATGTGTGTTCTTTTCACAAACCACCTATGGATCCACCAGTGTCATTCCGTGTGTGTTCTTTTCATAGACCACAGCTTGAGTCATTGCATGTGTGTTCTTTTCACAAACCACATATGGATCCACCATAGTCACTTCATGTCTCTTCTTTTCACAAACCACAGCTAGAGTCATTGCATGTGTGTTCTCTTCACAAACCATCTATGGATCCACCAATGTCATTGGATGTGCGTTATCTTCACAAACAACACATGGATCCACCAGTGTCATTACATGTGTGTTATTTTCGCAGACCACACATGGATCCACTAGTGTCATTGGATGTATGTTCTTTTCAAAGACCACATATGGATCCACAGATTTCATTGCATGTGTGTTCTTTTTGCAGACCACATATGGATCCATCAGAGTTCATTGCATGTGTATTCTTTTCACAAACCACCTATGGATCCACCAGTGTCATTGAATGTGTGTTCTTTTCACAGACCACATATGGATCCACCAGAGTTCATTGCATGTGTGTTCTTTTCACAAACCACATATGGATCCACCAGTGTCATTGCATGTCTGTTCTTTTCACAAACCACATATGGATCCACGCATGTGTGTTCTTTTCATTAACCACAACGAGAGTCATTGGATGTGTGTTCTTTTCACAAATCACATGGATCCACCAGAGTTCATTGCATGTATGTTCTTTTCACATACCACATATGGATCTAGCTAGATTCATTGCGTGTGTGTTATTTTCATAAACCACCGATATATCCACCAGTGTCATTGCATGTGTGTTATTTTCATTAACCACAGGTAGAGTTCATTGCATGTCTATTCTTTTCACAGACCACCTATGGATCCACCAGTGTCATTGCATGTGTATTCTTTTCATTATCCACTGCTAGAGTCATGGCATGTGTGTTCTTTTCATTAACCACATATGGATCCCCTAGTGTCATTACATGTGTGTTCTTTTCATTAACCACAACTAGAGTCATTATATGTTTGTTCTTTTCACAAACAACATATGGATCCACCAGACTCATTGCATGTCTATTCTTTTCACAAACCACAGCTAGAGTCATTGCATGTGTGTTCTTTTCACAAACCACCTATGGATCCACCAGTGTAATTGCATGTGTGTTCTTTTCATTAACCACAACTAGAGTCATTGCATGTATGTTCTTTTCAGAAACAACATATGGATCCACCAGAGTTCATTGCATGTGTGTTATTTTCAAAAACCACACATGGATCCACCAGTGTCATTGCATGTGTGTTCTTTTCATAGACCACAGCTAGAGTCATTGCATGTGTCTTCTTTTCATAGACCACATATGGATCCACCAGACTTCATTGCATGTCTGTTCTTTTCACAGACCACATATGGATCCACTAGAGTTCATTGCATGTGTGTTATTTTCACAAACCACACATGGATCCACCAGTCTCATTGCATGTGTGTTATTTGCAGAAACCACAGCTAGAGTCATTGCATGTGTGTTCTTTTCACAGACCACATATGGATCCACCAGAGTTCATTGCATCTCTATTCTTTTCATAGACCACATATGGATCCACCAGAGTTCATTGCATGTGTGTTCTTTTCACAAACCACCTATGGATCCACTAGTGTCATTGCATGTGTTATCTTTTCACAGACCATAGCTAGAGTCATTGCATGTGTTTTATTTTAACAAACCACATATGGATCCACCATAGTCATTGCATGTGTGTTCTTTTCACATGCCACAGAAAGAGTCATTGCATGTGTGTTCTTTTTACAAACCACCTATGGATCCACCAGTGTCATTACATGTGTGTTATTTTCACAAACCACACATGGATCCACCAGTGTCATTGCATGTGTGTTATTTTCATAGACCACGCATGGATCCAGGAGTGTCATTGCATGTCTGTTCTTTTCACAAACCATGTATGGATCCACCAGAGTTCATTGCATGTGTGTTCTTTTCACACACCACATATGGATCCACTAGAGGTCATTGCATGTGTGTTTTTTTCACAAACCACATATGGATCCACTAGTGTCATTGCATGTGTGTTCTTTTCACATACCACATATGGATCCAGCAGAGTTTATTGCATGTGTGTTCTTTTCACAAACCACCTATGGATCCACCAGTGTGATTGCATGTGTGTTATTTTCACAAACCACCTATGGATCCACCAGTGTCATTGCATGTCTGTTCTTTTCACAAACCATAGCTAGAGTCATTGCATCTTCTTTTCATAGACCACATATGGATCCACCAGAGTTCATTGCATGTGTGTTGTTTTCATAGACCACCTATGGATCCACCAGTGTCATTGCATGTGTGTTCTTTTCACAGACCACATATGGATCCACCAGAGTCATTGCCTGTATGTTCTTCTCACAAACCACATATGGACCCACCAGAGTTCATTTGATGTGTGTTCTTTTCACAGACCACATATGGATCCACCAGAGTTCATTGCATGTCTGTTATTTTCAGAGACCACATATGGATCAACCAGAGTTCATTTCAGGTATGTTATTTTCACCAACCACCTATGGATCCACCAGAGTCATTGCATGTGTGTTCTTTTCACAAACCACATATGGATCCAGCAGAGTTCATTGCATGTCTATTCTTTTCACAAACCACATATGGATCCACCAGAGTCATTGCATGTCTGTTCTTTTCACAAACCACATATGGATCCACCAGAGTTCATTGCATTTGTGTTATTTTCGCAAACCACACGTGGATCCATCAGTGTCATTGCATGTGTGTTCTTTTCATAGACCACGTATGGATCCAGCAGAGTTCATTGCATGTGCGTTCTTTTCACAAACCACCTATGGATCCACCAGTGTCATTGCATGTGTGTACTTCTCATTATCCACAGCTAGGGTCATTGCATGAGTGTTCTTTTCATTAACCACATATGGATCCTCTATTGTCATTACATGTGTGTTCTTTTCATTAACCACAACTAGAGTCATTGCATGGCTATTCTTTTCACAAGCCACATATGGATCCACTAGAGTCATTGCATGTCTGTTCTTTTCACAAACTAGAGCTAGAGTCATTGCATGTGTGTTCTTTTCACAAACCACCAATGGATCCACCAGTGTCATTGCATGTGTGTTCTTTTCATTAACCACAACTAGAGTCATTGCATGTATGTTTCTTTCACAAACCACATATGGATCCACCAGAGTTCATTGCATGTGTGTTATTTTCACAAACCACACATGGATCCATGAGTCTCATTGCATGTGTGTTCTTTTCAAAGACCACATATGGATCTACCAGAGTTCATTGCATGTCTGTTCTTTTCACAGACCACATATGGATCCACCAGAGTTCATTACATGTGTGTTCTTTTCAAAAACCACCTATAGATCCACCAGTGTCATTACATGTCTGTTCTTTTCACAGACCATAGCTAGAGTCATTGCATGTGTGTTCTTTTCACAAACCACATATCGATCTACCATAGTCATTGCATGCTTGTTCTTTCCACAAACCACAGGTAGAGTCATTTCATGTGTGTTCTTTTCACAAGCCACCTATGGATCCAGCAGTGTCATTGCATGTGTGTTCTTTTCATAGACCACAGCTTGAGTCATTGCATGTGTGTTCTTTTCACAAACCACATATGGATCCACCATAGTCATTGCATGTGTGTTCTTTTCACAAACCACAGAAAGAGTCATTGCATGTGTTTTATTTTTACAAACCACCTATGGATCCACCAGTGTCATTGCATGTGTGTTATTTTCACAAACCATACATGGATCCACCAGTGTCATTGCACGTGTGTTATTTTCACAGACCACGCATGGATTCAGGAGTGTCATTGCATGTCTGTTCTTTTCACAGACCATGTATGGATCCACCAGAGTTCATTGCATGTGTGTTCTTTTCACACACCACATATGGATCCACTAGAGGTCATTGCATGTGTGTTCTTTTCACAAACCACATATGGATCCACTAGTGTCATTGCATGTGTGTTCTTTTCACATACCACATATGGATCCAACGAAGTTTATTGCATGTGTGTTCTTTTCACAAACCACCTATGGATCCACCTGTGTCATTGCATGTGTGTTCTTTTCACAAACCACCTATGGATCCACCAGTGTCATTGCATGTCTGTTCTTTTCACAAACCATAGCTAGAGTCATTGCATCTGTGTTCTTTCCATAGACAACATATGGATCCACCAGAGTTCATTGCATGTGTGTTGTTTTCATAGACCACCTATGGATCCACTAGTGTCATTGCATGTGTGTTCTTTTCACAGACCACATATGGATCCACCAGAGTCATTGCTTGTATGTTCTTCTCACAAACCACATATGGACCCACCAGAGTTCATTGCATGTGTGTTCTTTTCACAAACCACATATGGATCCACCAGAGTTCATTGCATGTCTGTTCTTTTTAGAGACGACATATGGATCCACCAGAGTTCATTTCATGTATGTTATTTTCACCAACCACCTATGGATCCACCAGTGTCATTGCATGTGTGTTCTTTTCACAAACCACATATGGATCCAGCAGAGTTCATTGCATGTCTATTCTTTTCACAAACCACATATGGATCCACCAGAGTCATTGCATGTCTATTCTTTTCACAAACCACATATGGAACCACCAGAGTTCATTACATTTGTGTTATTTTCGCAAACCACACGTGGATCCATCAGTGTCATTGCATGTGTGTTCTTTTCATAGACCACGTATGGATCCAGCAGAGTTCATTGCATGTGCGTTCTTTTCACAAACCACCTATGGATCCACCAGTGTCAATGCATGTGTGTACTTATCATTATCCACAGCTAGGGTCATTGCATGAGTGTTCTTTTCATTAACCACATATGGATCCTCTATTGTCATTACATGTGTGTTCTTTTCATTAACCACAACTAGAGTTATTGCATGGCTATTCTTTTCACAAGCCACATATGGATCCACTAGAGTCATTGCATGTTTGTTCTTTTCATAAACTAGAGCTAGAGTCATTGCATGTGTGTTCTTTTCACAAACCACCAATGGATCCACCAGTGTCATTGCATGTGTGTTCTTTTCATTAACCACAACTAGAGTCATTGCATGTATGTTTCTTTCACAAACCACATATGGATCCACCAGAGTTCATTGCATGTGTGTTATTTTCGCAAACCACACATGGATCCATGAGTCTCATTGCATGTGTGTTCTTTTCAAAGACCACATATGGATCTACCAGAGTTCATTGCATGTCTGTTCTTTTCTTTCACCACATATGGATCCACCAGAGTTCATTGCATGTGTGTTCTTTTCAAAAACCACCTATGGATCCACCAGTGTCATAACATGTCTGTTCTTTTCACAGACCATAGCTAGAGTCATTGCATGTGTGTTCTTTTCACAAACGACATATGGATCTACCATAGTCATTGCATGCTTGTTCTTTTCACAAACCACAGGTAGAGTCATTTCATGTGTGTTCTTTTCACAAGCCACCTATGGATCCACCAGTGTCATTGCATGTGTGTTCTTTTCACAGACCACAGCTTGAGTCATTGCATGTGTGTTCTTTTCACAAACCACATATGGATCCACCATAGTCACTTCATGTCTCTTATTTTCACAAACCACAGCTAGAGTCATTGCATGTGTGTTCTCTTCACAAACCATCTATGGATCCACCAATGTCATTGCATGTGTGTTATCTTCACAAACCACACATGGATCCACCAGTGTCATTACATGTGTGTTATTTTGGCAGACCACACATGGATCCACTAGTGTCATTGGATGTATGTTCTTTTCACAGACCACGTATGGATCCACCAGAGTTCATTGCATGTGTGTTCTTTTGACAGACCACATATGGATCCATCAGAGTTCATTGCATGTGTGTTCTTTTCACAAACCACCTATGGATCCAACAGTGTCATTGAATGTGTGTTCTTTTCACAAACCACATATGGATCCACCAGTGTCATTGCATGTCTGTTCTTTTCACAAACCACATATAGATCCACTAGAGTCATTGCATGTGTGTTCTTTTCATTAACCACAACGAGAGTCATTGCATGTGTGTTCTTTTCACAAACCACATGGATCCACCAGAGTTCATTGCATGTCTGTTCTTTTCACAGACCACATATGGATCAAGCTAGATTCATTGCATGTGTGTTATTTTCATAAACCACCTATAGATCCACCAGTGTCATTGCATGTGTAATATTTTCATTAACCACAGCTAGAGTTCATTGCATGTTTATTCTTTTCACAGACCACCTATGGATCCACCAGTGTCATTGCATGTGTGTTCTTTTCATTATCCACTGCTAGAGTCATGGCATGTGTGTTCTTTTCATTAACCACATAAGGATCCCCTAGTGTCATTATATGTGTGTTATTTTCATTAACCACAACTAGAGTCATTGTATGTTTGTTCTTTTCACAAACAACATATGGATCCACCAGAGTAATTGCATGTCTATTCTTTTCACAAACCACAGCTAGAGTCATTGCATGTGTGTTCTTTTCACAAACCACCTATGGATCCACCAGTGTCATTGCATGTGTGTTCTTTTCATTAACCACAACTAGAGTCATTGCATGTATGTTCTTTTCAGAAACCACATATGGATCCACCAGAGTTCATTGCATGTGTGTTATTTTCAAAAACCACACATGGATCCACCAGTGTCATTGCATGTGTGTTCTTTTCATAGACCACAGCTAGAGTCATTGCATGTGTCTTCTTTTCACAGACCACATATGGATCCACCAGAGTTCATTGCATGTATGTTCTTTTCACAAACCACATATGGATCCACCAGAGTTCATTGCATGTGTGTTATTTTCACAAACCACACATGGATCCACCAATGTCTTTGCATGTGTGTTCTTTTCACAGACCACAGCTAGAGTGAATGCATGTGTTGTTTTTCACAGACCACATCTGGATCCACGAGTTCATTGCATGTATGTTCTTTTCACAAACCAGCTATGGATCCACCATAGTCATTGCATGTCAGTTGTTTTCACAAACCCCAAAGAAGAGTCATTGCATGTGTTCTTTTTACAAAGCACCTATGGATCCACCAGTGTCATTGCATGTGCGTTATTTTCACAAACCATACATGGATCCACTAGTGTCATTGCATGTGTGTTATTTTGACAGACCACACATGGATCCACCAGTGTCATTGCATGTCTGTTCTTTTCATAGACCATGTATGGATCCACCAGAGTTCATTGCATGTGTGTTCTTTTCACACACCATATATGGATCCACCATATTTCATTGCATGTGTGTTCTTTTCACAAACCACCTATGGATCCACTAGTGTCATTGCATGTGTGTTATTTTCACAGACCACATATGGATCCAACAGAGTTCATTGCATGTGTGTTCTTTTCACAAACCACCTATGGATCCACCAGTGTCATTGCATGTGTGTTCTTTTCACAAACCACCTACGGATCCACTAGTGTTATTGCATCTGTGTTCTTTTCATTAACCACAACTAGAGTCATTACATGTATGTTCTTTTCACAAACCACATATGGATCCACCAGAGTTCATTGCATGTGTGTTATTTTTAAAAACCACACATGGATCCACCAATGTCATTGCCTGTGTGTTCTTTTCACAGACCACAGCTAGAGTCATTGCATGTGTGTTCTTTTCACTGACCATGTATGGATCTACCAAAGTTCATTGCATGTATGTTCCTTTCACAGACCACATATGGATCCACCAGTGTCATTGCATGTGTGTTATTTTCACAAACCACAAATGGATCCACCAGTGTCATTGCATGTGTGTTCTTTTCACAAACCACAGCTAGGGTCATTGCATGTGTGTTCTTTTCACAGACAACATATGGATCCACCAGTGTCATTACATGTCAGTTCTTTTCACAAACCATATATGGATCCACAAGAGTTCATTGCATCTCCGTTCTTTTCACAAACCACATATGGATCCACCAGTGTCATTGCATGTGTGTTCTTTTTATTAACCACAGCTAGAGTTTATTGCATGTCTGTTTTTTTCACAAACCACATATGGATCCACCATAGTCATTGCATGTCTGTTCTTTTCACAAACACCAGCAAGAGTCATTGCATGTGTGTTCTTTTTACAAAGCACCTATGGATCCACCAGTGTCATTGTATATGTGTTATTTTCACAAACCACATATGGATCCACCAGTGTCATTGCATGTGTGTTATTTTGATAGACCACACATGGATCCACCAGTGTCATTGCATGTCTGTTCTTTTCACAGACCATGTTTGGATCCACCACAGTTCATTGCATGTGTGTTCTTTTCACACACCATATATGGATCCACTAAAGTTCATTGCATGTGTGTTCTTTTCACAAACCACCTATGGATCCAGTAGTGTCATTGCATGTGTGTTCTTTTCACAGACCACATATAGATCCAACAGAGTTCATTTCATGTGTGTTTTTTCACAAACCACCTATGGATCCACCAGTGTCATTGGATGTGTGTTCTTTTCACAAACCACCTATGGATCCACTAGTGTCATTGCAAGTCTGTTATTTTGACAAACCATAGCTAGAGTCATTGCCTCTGTGTTCTTTTCATAGACCACATATGGATCCATCAGAGTTCATTGCATGTGTGTTCTTTTCACATACCACCTATGGATCCACCAGTGTCATTGCATGTGTGTTCTTTTCACAGACCACATATGGATCCACCAGAGTTCATTGCATGTGTGTTATATTCACAAACCACACATGGATCCACCAATGTCATTGCATGTGTGTTCTTTTCACAGACCACAGCTAGAGTCAATGCATGTTTGTTCTTTTCACAGACCACATACGGATCCACCAGAGTTCATTGCATGTATGTTCTTTTCACAAACCAGCTATGGATCCACTAGTATCATTGCATGTGTGTTCTTTTAACAGACCATAGCTAGAGTCATTGCATGTGTGTTCTTTTCACAAACCACATATGGATCCACCATAGTCATTGCATGTGTGTTCTTTTCACAAACCCCAAAGAGTCATTGCATGTGTGTTCTTTTTACAAACCACCTATGGATCCACCAAAGTGTCATTGCATGTGTGTTCTTTTCACAAAACCATATATGGATCCACTAGTGTTCATTGCATGTGTGTTCTTTTCACAAACCACATATGGATCCACCAGTGTCATTGCATGTGTGTTCTTTTCATCACACCATATGGATCCACAGAGTTCATTGCATGTGTGTTCTTTCACAAACCACGTATGGATCCACCAGTGTCATTGCATGTGTGTTCTTTTGACATACCACATATGGATCCACTAGAGTCATTGCATGTGTTCTTTTCACAAACCACCTATGGATCCACAGTGTCATTGTATGTGTGTTCTTTTCACAAACCACATATGGATCCACCATGTCATTGCATGTGTGTTATTTTGATAGACCACACATGGATCCACTAGTGTCATTGCATGTATGTTCTTTTTCAAGCACATGTTTGGATCCACCAGAGTCATTGCATGTGTGTTCTTTTCACACACCATATATGGATCCACTAAAGTTCATTGCATGTGTGTTCTTTTCACAAACCACCTATGGATCCAGTAGTGTCATTGCATGTGTGTTCTTTTCACAGACCACATATGGATCCATGAGTTCATTTCATGTGTGTTTTTCACAAACCACCTATGGATCCACCAGTGTCATTGGATGTGTGTTCTTTTCACAAACCACCTATGGATCCACTAGTGTCATTGCAAGTCTGTTATTTTCAAAAACCATAGCTAGAGTCATTGCCTCCGTGTTCTTTTCATAGACCACATATGGATCCATCAGAGTTCATTGCATGTGTGTTCTTTTCACATACCACCTATGGATCCACCAGTGTCATTGCTTGTGTGTTCTTTTCACAGACCACATATGGATCCACCAGAGTCATTGCATGTGTGTTCTTTTCACAAACCACATATGGATCCACGAGTTTATTACATGTGTGTTCTTTTCACATACCACATATGGATCCACCAGTTCATTACATGTCTATTCTTTTCACAGACCACATATGGATCCACTAGAGTTTATTGCATGTATGTTATTTTCACAAACCACATATGGATCCACCAGAGTCATTGCATATGTGTTATTTTCACAAACCACCTATGGATCTAGCAGAGTCATTGCATGTGTGTTATTTTCACAAACAACATATGGATCCACAAGAGTTCATTGCATGTCTATTATTTTCACAAACCACACCTGGATCAACCAGAGTCATTGCATGTCTGTTCTTTTCACAAACCACATATGGATCCACCAGTGTTCATTGCATGTGTGTTATTTTCACAAACCACACATGGATCCACCAGTGTCATTGAATGTGTGTTCTTTTCATAGACCACATATGGATCCACCAGAGTTCATTGCATGCGTTCTTTTCACAAACCACCCATGGATCCACCAGTGTCATTGCATGTGTGTCCTATTCATTATCCACAGCTAGAGTCATTGCATGTGAGTTCTTTTGCTTAACCACATATGGATCCCCTAGTGTCATTACATGTGTGTTCTTTTCATTAACCACAACTAGAGTCATTGCATGGTTGTTCTTTTCACAAGCCACATATGGATCCACCAGAGTCATTGCATGTATGTTCTTTTCACAAACCACAACTAGAGTCATTGCATGTGTGTTCTTTTCACATACCACCTATGGATCCACCAGTGTCATTGCATGTGTGTTCTTTTCATTAACCACAACTAGAGTCATTGCATGTATGTTTCTTTTCACAAACCACATATGGATCCACCAGAGTTCATTGCATGTGTGTTATTTTCACAAACCACACATGGATCCATCAGTCTCATTGCATGTGTGTTCTTTTCACAGACCACAGCTTGAGTCACTAGTGTTCATTGCATGTCTGTTCTTTTCACACACCACATATGGATCCACCAGAGTTCATTGCATGTGTGTTCTTTTCACAAACCACCTATGGATCTACTAGTATCATTGCATGTGTGTTCTTTTCACAGACCATAGGTAGAGTCATTGCATGTGTATTCTTTTCACAAACCACATATGGATCCACCATATTCATTGCATGTCTGTTCTTTTCACAAACCATAGTTAGAGTCATTGCATGTGTGTTCATTTGACAAACCACCTATGGATCCACCAATGCCATAGCTTGTGTATTCTTTTAACAGACCACAGCTAGAGTCATTGCATGTGTGTTCTTTTCACAAACCACCTATGGATCCACCAGAGTTCATTGCATGTGTGTTCTTTTCACAGACCACAGCTTGAGTCATTGCATGTGTGTTCTTTTCACAAACCACATATGGATCCACCATAGTCACTTCATGTCTCTTCTTTTCACAAACCACAGCTAGAGTCATTGCATGTGTGTTCTCTTCACAAACCATCTATGGATCCACCAATGTCATTGCATGTGTGTTATCTTCACAAACCACACATGGATCCACCAGTGTCATTACATGTGTGTTATTTTGGCAGACCACACATGGATCCACTAGTGTCATTGGATGTATGTTCTTTTCACAGACCACGTATGGATCCACCAGAGTTCATTGCATGTGTGTTCTTTTGACAGACCACATATGGATCCATCAGAGTTCATTGCATGTGTGTTCTTTTCACAAACCACCTATGGATCCAACAGTGTCATTGAATGTGTTCTTTTCACAAACCACATATGGATCCACCAGTGTCATTGCATGTCTGTTCTTTTCACAAACCACATATAGATCCACTAGAGTCATTGCATGTGTGTTATTTTCATTAACCACAACGAGAGTCATTGCATGTGTGTTCTTTTCACAAACCACATGGATCCACCAGAGTTCATTGCATGTCTGTTCTTTTCACAGACCACATATGGATCAAGCTAGATTCATTGCGTGTGTGTTATTTTCATAAACCACCTATAGATCCACCAGTGTCATTGCATGTGTAATATTTTCATTAACCACAGCTAGAGTTCATTGCATGTGTGTTATTTTCACAAACCACACATGGATCCACTAATGTCATTGCATGTGTGTTCTTTTCACAGACCACAGCTAGAGTCAATGCATGTTTGTTCTTTTCACAGACCACATACGGATCCACCAGAGTTCATTGCATGTATGTTCTTTTCACAAACCAGCTATGGATCCACCATAGTCATTGCATGTCAGTTCTTTTCACAAACCCCAGCAAGAGTCATTGCATGTGTGTTCTTTTTACAAAGCACCTATGGATCCACCAGTGTCATTGCATGTGCGTTATTTTCACAAACCATACATGGATCCACTAGTGTCATTGCATGTGTGTTATTTTGACAGACCACACATGGATCCACCAGTGTCATTGCATATACATTCTTTTCACAGACCATGTATGGATCCACCAGAGTTCATTGCATGTGTGTTCTTTTCACACACCATATATGGATCCACCAGATTTCATTGCATGTGTGTTCTTTTCACAAACCACCTATGGATCCACTAGTGTCATTGCATGTGTGTTCTTTTCACAGACCACATATGGATCCAACAGAGTTCATTGCATGTGTGTTCTTTTCACAAACCACCTATGGATCCACCAGTGTCATTGCATGTGTGTTCTTTTCACAAACCACCTACGGATCCACTAGTGTTATTGCATCTGTGTTCTTTTCATTAACCACAACTAGAGTCATTACATGTATGTTCTTTTCACAAACCACATATGGATCCGCCAGAGTTCATTGCATGTGTGTTATTTTTAAAACCACATGGATCCACCAATGTCATTGCCTGTGTGTTCTTTTCACAGACCACAGCTAGAGTCATTGCATGTGTGTTCTTTTCACTGACCATGTATGGATCTACCAAAGTTCATTGCATGTATGTTCCTTTCACAGACCACATATGGATCCACCAGATTTCAGTGCATGCGTGTTATTTTCACAAACCACAAATGGATCCACCAGTGTCATTGCATGTGTGTTCTTTTCACAAACCACAGCTAGGGTCATTGCATGTGTGTTCTTTTCACATACCACATATGGATCCACCAGTGTCATTACATGTCAGTTCTTTTCACAAACCATATATGGATCCACTAGAGTTCATTGCATCTCCGTTCTTTTCACAAACCACATATGGATCCACCAGTGTCATTGCATGTGTGTTCTTTTTATTAACCACAGCTAGAGTTTATTGCATGTCTGTTTTTTTCACAAACCACATATGGATCCACCATAGTCATTGCATGTCTCTTCTTTTCACAAACACCAGCAAGAGTCATTGCATGTGTGTTCTTTTTACAAAGCACCTATGGATCCACCAGTGTCATTGTATATGTGTTATTTTCACAAACCACATATGGATCCACCAGTGTCATTGCATGTGTGTTATTTTGATAGACCACACATGGATCCACCAGTGTCATTGCATGTCTGTTCTTTTCACAGACCATGTTTGGATCCACCACAGTTCATTGCATGTGTGTTCTTTTCACACACCATATATGGATCCACTAAAGTTCATTGCATGTGTGTTCTTTTCACAAACCACCTATGGATCCAGTAGTGTCATTGCATGTGTGTTCTTTTCACAGACCACATATGGATCCAACAGAGTTCATTTCATGTGTGTTTTTTCACAAACCACCTATGGATCCACCAGTGTCATTGTATGTGTGTTCTTTTCACAAACCACCTATGGATCCACTAGTGTCATTGCAAGTCTGTTATTTTGACAAACCATAGCTAGAGTCATTGCCTCTGTGTTCTTTTCATAGACCACATATGGATCCATCAGAGTTCATTGCATGTGTGTTCTTTTCACATACCACCTATGGATCCACCAGTGTCATTGCATGTGTGTTCTTTTCACAGACCACATATGGATCCACCAGAGTTCATTGCATGTGTGTTATTTTCACAAACCACACATGGATCCACCAATGTCATTGCATGTGTGTTCTTTTCACAGACCACAGCTAGAGTCAATGCATGTTTGTTCTTTTCACAGACCACATACGGATCCACCAGAGTTCATTGCATGTATGTTCTTTTCACAAACCAGCTATGGATCCACTAGTATCATTGCATGTGTGTTCTTTTAACAGACCATAGCTAGAGTCATTGCATGTGTGTTCTTTTCACAAACCACATATGGATCCACCATAGTCATTGCATGTCAGTTCTTTTCACAAACCCCAGCAAGAGTCATTGCATGTGTGTTCTTTTTACAAAGCACCTATGGATCCACCAGTGTCATTGCATGTGTGTTATTTTCACAAACCATACATGGATCCACTAGTGTCATTGCACGTGTGTTATTTTGACAGACCACAGATGGATCCACCAGTGTCATTGCATGTCTGTTCTTTTCACATACCATGTATGGATCCACCAGAGTTCATTGCATGTGTGTTCTTTTCACACACCATATATGGATCCACCAGATTTCATTGCATGTGTGTTCTTTTCACAAACCACCTATGGATCCACTAGTGTCATTGCATGTGTGTTCTTTTCACAGACCACATATGGATCCAACAGAGTTAATTGCATGTGTGTTCTTTTCACAAACCACCTATGGATCCACCAGTGTCATTGCATGTGTGTTCTTTTCACAAACCACATATGGATCCACTAGTGTTATTGCATCTGTGTTCTTTTCATTAACCACAACTAGAGTCATTACATGTATGTTCTTTTCACAAACCACATATGGATCCACCAGAGTTCATTGCATGTGTGTTATTTTTAAAAACCACACATGGATCCACCAATGTCATTGCCTGTGTGTTCTTTTCACAGACCATAGCTAGAGTCATTGCATGTGTGTTCTTTTCACTGACCATGTATGGATCTACCAAAGTTCATTGCATGTATGTTCCTTTCGCAGACCACATATGGATCCACCAGATTTCAGTGCATGTGTGTTATTTTCACAAACCACAAATGGATCCACCAGTTTCATTGCATGTGTGTTCTTTTCACAAACCACACATGGATCCACCAGTGTCATTGCATGTGTGTTCTTTTCACATACCACATATGGATCCACCAGTGTCATTACATGTCAGTTCTTTTCACAAACCATATATGGATCCACTAGAGTTCATTGCATCTCCGTTCTTTTCACAAACCACATATGGATCCACCAGTGTCATTGCATGTGTGTTCTTTTTATCAACCAGCTAGAGTTTATTGCATGTCTGTTTTTTTCACAAACCACATATGGATCCACCATAGTCATTGCATGTCTCTTCTTTTCACAAACACCAGCAAGAGTCATTGCATGTGTGTTCTTTTTACAAAGCACCTATGGATCCACCAGTGTCATTGTATATGTGTTATTTTCACAAACCACATATGGATCCACCAGTGTCATTGCATGTGTGTTATTTTGATAGACCACACATGGATCCACCAGTGTCATTGCATGTCTGTTCTTTTCACAGACCATGTTTGGATCCACCACAGTTCATTGCATGTGTGTTCTTTTCACACACCATATATGGATCCACTAAAGTTCATTGCATGTGTGTTCTTTTCACAAACCACCTATGGATCCAGTAGTGTCATTGCATGTGTGTTCTTTTCACAGACCACATATGGATCCAACAGAGTTCATTTCATGTGTGTTTTTTCACAAACCACCTATGGATCCACCAGTGTCATTGGATGTGTGTTCTTTTCACAAACCACCTATGGATCCACTAGTGTCATTGCAAGTCTGTTATTTTCACAAACCATAGCTAGAGTCATTGCCTCTATGTTCTTTTCATAGACCACATATGGATCCATCAGAGTTCGTTGCATGTGTGTTCTTTTCACATACCACCTATGTATCAACCGTTTTCATTGCATGTGTGTTCTTTTCACAGACCACATATGGATCCACCAGAGTCATTGCATGTGTGTTCTTTTCACAAACCACATATGGATCCACCAGAGTTCATTGCATGTGTGTTCTTTTCACATACCACATATGGATCCACCAGAGTTCATTACATGTCTATTCTTTTCACAGACCACATATGGATCCACTAGAGTTTATTGCATGTATGTTATTTTCACAAACCACATATGGATCCACCAGAGTCATTGCATATGTGTTATTTTCACAAACCACCTATGGATCTACCAGAGTCATTGCATGTGTGTTATTTTCACAAACAACATATGGATCCACAAGAGTTCATTGCATGTCTATTATTTTCACAAACCACATATGGATCAACCAGAGTCATTGCATGTCTGTTCTTTTCACATACCACATATGGATCCACCAGTGTTCATTGCATGTGTGTTATTTTCACAAACCACACATGGATCCACCAGTGTCATTGAATGTGTGTTCTTTTCATAGACCACATATGGATCCACCAGAGTTCATTGCATGTGCGTTCTTTTCACAAACCACCCATGGATCCACCAGTGTCATTGCATGTGTGTCCTATTCATTATCCACAGCTAGAGTCATTGCATGTGAGTTCTTTTGCTTAACCACATATGGATCCCCTAGTGTCATTACATGTGTGTTCTTTTCATTAACCACAACAAGAGTCATTGCATGGTTGTTCTTTTCACAAGCCACATATGGATCCACCAGAGTCATTGCATGTATGTTCTTTTCACAAACCACAACTAGAGTCATTGCATGTGTGTTCTTTTCACATACCACCTATGGATCCACCAGTGTCATTGCATGTGTGTTCTTTTCATTAACCACAACTAGAGTCATTGCATGTATGTTTCTTTTCACAAACCACATATGGATCCACCAGATTTCATTGCATGTGTGTTATTTTCACAAACCACACATGGATCCATCAGTCTCATTGCATGTGTGTTCTTTTCATGCACACGCCTTGAGTCACTAGTGTTCATTGCATGTCTGTTCTTTTCACACACCACATATGGATCCACCAGAGTTCATTGCATGTGTGTTCTTTTCACAAACCACCTATGGATCTACTAGTATCATTGCATGTGTGTTCTTTTCACAGACCATAGGTAGAGTCATTGCATGTGTATTCTTTTCACAAACCACATATGGATCCACCATATTCATTGCATGTCTGTTCTTTTCACAAACCATAGTTAGAGTCATTGCATGTGTGTTCATTTGACAAACCACCTATGGATCCACCAATGCCATAGCATGTGTATTCTTTTAACAGACCACAGCTAGAGTCATTGCATGTGTGTTCTTTTCACAAACCACCTATGGATCCACTAGAGTTCATTGCATGTGTGTTCTTTTCACAGACCACAGCTTGAGTCATTGCATGTGTGTTCTTTTCACAAACCACATATGGATCCACCATAGTCACTTCATGTCTCTTCTTTTCACAAACCACAGCTAGAGTCATTGCATGTGTGTTCTCTTCACAAACCATCTATGGATCCACCAATGTCATTGCATGTGTGTTATCTTCACAAACCACATGGATCCACCATGTCATTACATGTGTGTTATTTTGGCACACATGGATCCACTAGTGTCATTGGATGTATGTTCTTTTCACAGACCACGTATGGATCCAGAGTTCCTTGCATGTGTGTTCTTTTGACAGACCACATATGGATCCATCAGAGTTCATTGCATGTGTGTTCTTTTCACAAACCACCTATGGATCCAACAGTGTCATTGAATGTGTTCTTTTCACAAACCACATATGGATCCACCAGTGTCATTGCATGTCTGTTCTTTTCACAAACCACATATAGATCCACTAGAGTCATTGCATGTGTGTTCTTTTCATTAACCACAACGAGTCATTGCATGTGTGTTCTTTTCACAAACCACATGGATCCACCAGAGTTCATTGCATGTCTGTTCTTTTCACAGACCACATATGGATCAAGCTAGATTCATTGCGTGTGTGTTATTTTCATAAACCACCTATAGATCCACCAGTGTCATTGCATGTGTAATATTTTCATTAACCACAGCTAGAGTTCATTGCATGTTTATTCTTTTCACAGACCACCTATGGATCCACCAGTGTCATTGCATGTGTGTTCTTTTCATTATCCACTGCTAGAGTCATGGCATGTGAGTTCTTTTGATTAACCACATATGGATCCCCTAGTGTCATTACATGTGTGTTATTTTCATTAACCACAACTAGAGTCATTGTATGTTTGTTCTTTTCACAAACAACATATGGATCCACCAGAGTCATTGCATGTCTATTCTTTTCAAAAACCACAGCGAGAGTCATTGCATGTGTGTTCTTTTCACAAACCACCTATGGATCCACCAGTGTCATTGCATGTGTGTTCTTTTCATTAACCACAACTAGAGTCATTGCATGTATGTTCTTTTCAGAAACCACATATGGATCCACCAGAGTTCATTGCATGTGTGTTATTTTCAAAAACCACACATGGATCCACCAGTGTCATTGCATGTGTGTTCTTTTCATAGACCACAGCTAGAGTCATTACATGTGTCTTCTTTTCACAGACCACATATGGATCCACCAGAGTTCATTGCATGTATGTTCTTTTCACAAACCACATATGGATCCACCAGAGTTCATTGCATGTGTGTTATTTTCACAAACCACACATGGATCCACTAATGTCATTGCATGTGTGTTCTTTTCACAGACCACAGCTAGAGTCAATGCATGTTTGTTCTTTTCACAGACCACATACGGATCCACCAGAGTTCATTGCATGTATGTTCTTTTCACAAACCAGCTATGGATCCACCATAGTCATTGCATGTCAGTTCTTTTCACAAACCCCAGCAAGAGTCATTGCATGTGTGTTCTTTTTACAAAGCACCTATGGATCCACCAGTGTCATTGCATGTGCGTTATTTTCACAAACCATACATGGATCCACTAGTGTCATTGCATGTGTGTTATTTTGACAGACCACACATGGATCCACCAGTGTCATTGCATGTCTGTTCTTTTCACAGACCATGTATGGATCCACCAGAGTTCATTGCATGTGTGTTCTTTTCACACACCATATATGGATCCACCAGATTTCATTGCATGTGTGTTCTTTTCACAAACCACCTATGGATCCACTAGTGTCATTGCATGTGTGTTCTTTTCACAGACCACATATGGATCCAACAGAGTTCATTGCATGTGTGTTCTTTTCACAAACCACCTATGGATCCACCAGTGTCATTGCATGTGTGTTCTTTTCACAAACCACCTACGGATCCACTAGTGTTATTGCATCTGTGTTCTTTTCATTAACCACAACTAGAGTCATTACATGTATGTTCTTTTCACAAACCACATATGGATCCACCAGAGTTCATTGCATGTGTGTTATTTTTAAAAACCACACATGGATCCACCAATGTCATTGCCTGTGTGTTCTTTTCACAGACCACAGCTAGAGTCATTGCATGTGTGTTCTTTTCACTGACCATGTATGGATCTACCAAAGTTCATTGCATGTATGTTCCTTTCACAGACCACATATGGATCCACCAGATTTCAGTGCATGCGTGTTATTTTCACAAACCACAAATGGATCCACCAGTGTCATTGCATGTGTGTTCTTTTCACAAACCACAGCTAGGGTCATTGCATGTGTGTTCTTTTCACATACCACATATGGATCCACCAGTGTCATTACATGTCAGTTCTTTTCACAAACCATATATGGATCCACTAGAGTTCATTGCATCTCCGTTCTTTTCACAAACCACATATGGATCCACCAGTGTCATTGCATGTGTGTTCTTTTTATTAACCACAGCTAGAGTTTATTGCATGTCTGTTTTTTTCACAAACCACATATGGATCCACCATAGTCATTGCATGTCTCTTCTTTTCACAAACCCCAGCTAGCGTCATTGCATGTGTGTTCTTTTTACAAAGCACCTATGGATCCACCAGTGTCATTGTATATGTGTTATTTTCACAAACCACATATGGATCCACCAGTGTCATTGCATGTGTGTTATTTTGATAGACCACACATGGATCCACCAGTGTCATTGCATGTCTGTTCTTTTCACAGACCATGTTTGGATCCACCACAGTTCATTGCATGTGTGTTCTTTTCACACACCATATATGGATCCACTAAAGTTCATTGCATGTGTGTTCTTTTCACAAACCACCTATGGATCCAGTAGTGTCATTGCATGTGTGTTCTTTTCACAGACCACATATGGATCCAACAGAGTTCATTTCATGTGTGTTTTTTCACAAACCACCTATGGATCCACCAGTGTCATTGTATGTGTGTTCTTTTCACAAACCACCTATGGATCCACTAGTGTCATTGCAAGTCTGTTATTTTGACAAACCATAGCTAGAGTCATTGCCTCTGTGTTCTTTTCATAGACCACATATGGATCCATCAGAGTTCATTGCATGTGTGTTCTTTTCACATACCACCTATGGATCCACCAGTGTCATTGCATGTGTGTTCTTTTCACAGACCACATATGGATCCACCAGAGTTCATTGCATGTGTGTTATTTTCACAAACCACACATGGATCCACCAATGTCATTGCATGTGTGTTCTTTTCACAGACCACAGCTAGAGTCAATGCATGTTTGTTCTTTTCACAGACCACATACGGATCCACCAGAGTTCATTGCATGTATGTTCTTTTCACAAACCAGCTATGGATCCACTAGTATCATTGCATGTGTGTTCTTTTAACAGACCATAGCTAGAGTCATTGCATGTGTGTTCTTTTCACAAACCACATATGGATCCACCATAGTCATTGCATGTCAGTTCTTTTCACAAACCCCAGCAAGAGTCATTGCATGTGTGTTCTTTTTACAAAGCACCTATGGATCCACCAGTGTCATTGCATGTGTGTTCTTTTCACAAACCATACATGGATCCACTAGTGTCATTGCACGTGTGTTATTTTGACAGACCACAGATGGATCCACCAGTGTCATTGCATGTCTGTTCTTTTCACATACCATGTATGGATCCACCAGAGTTCATTGCATGTGTGTTCTTTTCACACACCATATATGGATCCACCAGATTTCATTGCATGTGTGTTCTTTTCACAAACCACCTATGGATCCACTAGTGTCATTGCATGTGTGTTCTTTTCACAGACCACATATGGATCCAACAGAGTTAATTGCATGTGTGTTCTTTTCACAAACCACCTATGGATCCACCAGTGTCATTGCATGTGTGTTCTTTTCACAAACCACATATGGATCCACTAGTGTTATTGCATCTGTGTTCTTTTCATTAACCACAACTAGAGTCATTACATGTATGTTCTTTTCACAAACCACATATGGATCCACCAGAGTTCATTGCATGTGTGTTATTTTTAAAAACCACACATGGATCCACCAATGTCATTGCCTGTGTTTTCTTTTCACAGACCATAGCTAGAGTCATTGCATGTGTGTTCTTTTCACTCACCATGTATGGATCTACCAAAGTTCATTGCATGTATGTTCCTTTCGCAGACCACATATGGATCCACCAGATTTCAGTGCATGTGTGTTATTTTCACAAACCACAAATGGATCCACCAGTTTCATTGCATGTGTGTTCTTTTCACAAACCACAGCTAGGGTCATTGCATGTGTGTTCTTTTCACAGACCACATATGGATCCACCAGTGTCATTACATGTCAGTTCTTTTCACAAACCATATATGGATCCACTAGAGTTCATTGCATCTCCGTTCTTTTCACAAACCACATATGGATCCACCAGTGTCATTGCATGTGTGTTCTTTTTATCAACCACAGCTAGAGTTTATTGCATGTCTGTTTTTTTTCACAAACCACATATGGATCCACCATAGTCATTGCATGTCTGTTCTTTTCACAAACACCAGCAATAGTCATTGCATGTGTGTTCTTTTTACAAAGCACCTATGGATCCACCAGTGTCATTGTATATGTGTTATTTTCACAAACCACATATGGATCCACCAGTGTCATTGCATGTGTGTTATTTTGATAGACCACACATGGATCCACCAGTGTCATTGCATGTCTGTTCTTTTCACAGACCATGTTTGGATCCACCACAGTTCATTGCATGTGTGTTCTTTTCACACACACCATATGGATCCACTAAAGTTCATTGCATGTGTGTTCTTTTCACAAACCACCTATGGATCCAGTAGTGTCATTGCATGTGTGTTCTTTTCACAGACCACATATGGATCCAACAGAGTTCATTTCATGTGTGTTTTTTCACAAACCACCTATGGATCCACCAGTGTCATTGGATGTGTGTTCTTTTCACAAACCACCTATGGATCCACTAGTGTCATTGCAAGTCTGTTATTTTCACAAACCATAACTAGAGTCATTGCCTCTATGTTCTTTTCATAGACCACATATGGATCCATCAGAGTTCGTTGCATGTGTGTTCTTTTCACATACCACCTATGGATCCACCAGTGTCATTGCATGTGTGTTCTTTCACAGACCACATATGGATCCACCAGTCATTGCATGTGTGTTCTTTTCACAAACCACATATGGATCCACGAGTTCATTGCATGTGTGTTCTTTTCACATACCACATATGGATCCACCGAGTTCATTACATGTCTATTCTTTTCATGCACCACATATGGATCCACTAGAGTTTATTGCATGTATGTTATTTTCACAAACCACATATGGATCCACCAGAGTCATTGCATATGTGTTATTTTCACAAACCACCTATGGATCTACCAGAGTCATTGCATGTGTGTTATTTTCACAAACAACATATGGATCCACAAGAGTTCATTGCATGTCTATTATTTTCACAAACCACATATGGATCAACCAGAGTCATTGCATGTCTGTTCTTTTCACATACCACATATGGATCCACCAGTGTTCATTGCATGTGTGTTATTTTCACAAACCACACATGGATCCACCAGTGTCATTGAATGTGTGTTCTTTTCATAGACCACATATGGATCCACCAGAGTTCATTGCATGTGCGTTCTTTTCACAAACCACCCATGGATCCACCAGTGTCATTGCATGTGTGTCCTATTCATTATCCACAGCTAGAGTCATTGCATGTGAGTTCTTTTGCTTAACCACATATGGATCCCCTAGTGTCATTACATGTGTGTTCTTTTCATTAACCACAACTAGAGTCATTGCATGGTTGTTCTTTTCACAAGCCACATATGGATCCACCAGAGTCATTGCATGTATGTTCTTTTCACAAACCACAACTAGAGTCATTGCATGTGTGTTCTTTTCACATACCACCTATGGATCCACCAGTGTCATTGCATGTGTGTTCTTTTCATTAACCACAACTAGAGTCATTGCATGTATGTTTCTTTTCACAAACCACATATGGATCCACCAGAGTTCATTGCATGTGTGTTATTTTCACAAACCACACATGGATCCATCAGTCTCATTGCATGTGTGTTCTTTTCATGACCAGCTTGAGTCACTAGTGTTCATTGCATGTCTGTTCTTTTCACACACCACATATGGATCCACCAGAGTTCATTGCATGTGTGTTCTTTTCACAAACCACCTATGGATCTACTAGTATCATTGCATGTGTGTTCTTTTCACAGACCATAGGTAGAGTCATTGCATGTGTATTCTTTTCACAAACCACATATGGATCCACCATATTCATTGCATGTCTGTTCTTTTCACAAACCATAGTTAGAGTCATTGCATGTGTGTTCATTTGACAAACCACCTATGGATCCACCAATGCCATAGCATGTGTGTTCTTTTCACAGACCACATATGGATCCACCAGAGTCATTGCCTGTATGTTCTTCTCACAAACCACATATGGACCCACCAGAGTTCATTTGATGTGTGTTCTTTTCACAGACCACATATGGATCCACCAGAGTTCATTGCATGTCTGTTATTTTCAGAGACCACATATGGATCAACCAGAGTTCATTTCAGGTATGTTATTTTCACCAACCACCTATGGATCCACCAGAGTCATTGCATGTGTGTTCTTTTCACAAACCACATATGGATCCAGCAGAGTTCATTGCATGTCTATTCTTTTCACAAACCACATATGGATCCACCAGAGTCATTGCATGTCTGTTCTTTTCACAAACCACATATGGATCCACCAGAGTTCATTGCATTTGTGTTATTTTCGCAAACCACACGTGGATCCATCAGTGTCATTGCATGTGTGTTCTTTTCATAGACCACGATGGATCCAGCAGAGTTCATTGCATGTGCGTTCTTTTCACAAACCACCTATGGATCCACCAGTGTCATTGCATGTGTGTACTTCTCATTATCCACAGCTAGGGTCATTGCATGAGTGTTCTTTTCATTAACCACATATGGATCCTCTATTGTCATTACATGTGTGTTCTTTTCATTAACCACAACTAGAGTCATTGCATGGCTATTCTTTTCACAAGCCACATATGGATCCACTAGAGTCATTGCATGTCTGTTCTTTTCACAAACTAGAGCTAGAGTCATTGCATGTGTGTTCTTTTCACAAACCACCAATGGATCCACCAGTGTCATTGCATGTGTGTTCTTTTCACAAACCACATGGATCCATGAGTCTCATTGCATGTGTGTTTCTTTCAAAGACCACATATGGATCTACCAGAGTTCATTGCATGTCTGTTCTTTTCACAGACCACATATGGATCCACCAGAGTTCATTACATGTGTGTTCTTTTCAAAAACCACCTATAGATCCACCAGTGTCATTACATGTCTGTTCTTTTCACAGACCATAGCTAGAGTCATTGCATGTGTGTTCTTTTCACAAACCACATATCGATCTACCATAGTCATTGCATGCTTGTTCTTTCCACAAACCACAGGTAGAGTCATTTCATGTGTGTCCTTTTCACATGCCACCTATGGATCCAGCAGTGTCATTGCATGTGTGTTCTTTTCATGCACTACGCCTTGAGTCATTGCATGTGTGTTCTTTTCACAAACCACATATGGATCCACCATAGTCATTGCATGTGTGTTCTTTTCACAAACCATAGAAAGAGTCATTGCATGTGTTTTATTTTTACAAACCACCTATGGATCCACCAGTGTCATTGCATGTGTGTTATTTTCACAAACCATACATGGATCCACCAGTGTCATTGCACGTGTGTTATTTTCACAGACCACGCATGGATTCAGGAGTGTCATTGCATGTCTGTTCTTTTCACAGACCATGTATGGATCCACCAGAGTTCATTGCATGTGTGTTCTTTTCACACACCACATATGGATCCACTAGAGGTCATTGCATGTGTGTTCTTTTCACAAACCACATATGGATCCACTAGTGTCATTGCATGTGTGTTCTTTTCACATACCACATATGGATCCAACGAAGTTTATTGCATGTGTGTTCTTTTCACAAACCACCTATGGATCCACCTGTGTCATTGCATGTGTGTTCTTTTCACAAACCACCTATGGATCCACCAGTGTCATTGCATGTCTGTTCTTTTCACAAACCATAGCTAGAGTCATTGCATCTGTGTTCTTTTCATAGACAACATATGGATCCACCAGAGTTCATTGCATGTGTGTTGTTTTCATAGACCACCTATGGATCCACTAGTGTCATTGCATGTGTGTTCTTTTCAGACCACATATGGATCCACCAGAGTCATTGCTTGTATGTTCTTCTCACAAACCACATATGGACCCACCAGAGTTCATTGCATGTGTGTTCTTTTCACAAACCACATATGGATCCACCAGAGTTCATTGCATGTCTGTTCTTTTTAGAGACGACATATGGATCCACCAGAGTTCATTTCATGTATGTTATTTTCACCAACCACCTATGGATCCACCAGTGTCATTGCATGTGTGTTCTTTTCACAAACCACATATGGATCCAGCAGAGTTCATTGCATGTCTATTCTTTTCACAAACCACATATGGATCCACCAGAGTCATTGCATGTCTATTCTTTTCACAAACCACATATGGAACCACCAGAGTTCATTACATTTGTGTTATTTTAAAACCACACGTGGATCCATCAGTGTCATTGCATGTGTGTTCTTTTCATAGACCACGTATGGATCCAGCAGAGTTCATTGCATGTGCGTTCTTTTCACAAACCACCTATGGATCCACCAGTGTCAATGCATGTGTGTACTTATCATTATCCACAGCTAGGGTCATTGCATGAGTGTTCTTTTCATTAACCACATATGGATCCTTTATTGTCATTACATGTGTGTTCTTTTCATTAACCACAACTAGAGTTATTGCATGGCTATTCTTTTCACAAGCCACATATGGATCCACTAGAGTCATTGCATGTTTGTTCTTTTCATAAACTAGAGCTAGAGTCATTGCATGTGTGTTCTTTTCACAAACCACCAATGGATCCACCAGTGTCATTGCATGTGTGTTCTTTTCATTAACCACAACTAGAGTCATTGCATGTATGTTTCTTTCACAAACCACATATGGATCCACCAGAGTTCATTGCATGTGTGTTATTTTCGCAAACCACACATGGATCCATGAGTCTCATTGCATGTGTGTTCTTTTCAAAGACCACATATGGATCTACCAGAGTTCATTGCATGTCTGTTCTTTTCACAGACCACATATGGATCCACCAGAGTTCATTGCATGTGTGTTCTTTTCAAAAACCACCTATGGATCCACCAGTGGCATAACATGTCTGTTCTTTTCACAGACCATAGCTAGAGTCATTGCATGTGTGTTCTTTTCACAAACGACATATGGATCTACCATAGTCATTGCATGCTTGTTCTATTCACAAACCACAGGTAGAGTCATTTCATGTGTGTTCTTTTCACAAGCCACCTATGGATCCACCAGTGTCATTGCATGTGTGTTCTTTTCACAGACCACAGCTTGAGTCATTGCATGTGTGTTCTTTTCACAAACCACATATGGATCCACCATAGTCACTTCATGTCTCTTCTTTTCACAAACCACAGCTAGAGTCATTGCATGTGTGTTCTCTTCACAAACCATCTATGGATCCACCAATGTCATTGCATGTGTGTTATCTTCACAAACCACACATGGATCCACAAGAGTCATTACATGTGTTATTTTGGCAGACCACACATGGATCCACTAGTGTCATTGGATGTATGTTCTTTTCACAGACCACGTATGGATCCACCAGAGTTCATTGCATGTGTGTTCTTTTGACAGACCACATATGGATCCATCAGAGTTCATTGCATGTGTGTTCTTTTCACAAACCACCTATGGATCCAACAGTGTCATTGAATGTGTGTTCTTTTCACAAACCACATATGGATCCACCAGTGTCATTGCATGTCTGTTCTTTTCACAAACCACATATAGATCCACTAGAGTCATTGCATGTGTGTTCTTTTCATTAACCACAACGAGTCATTGCATGTGTGTTCTTTTCACAAACCACATGGATCCACGTAGTTCATTGCATGTCTGTACTTTTCACAGACCACATATGGATCAAGCTAGATTCATTGCGTGTGTGTTATTTTCATAAACCACCTATAGATCCACCAGTGTCATTGCATGTGTAATATTTTCATTAACCACAGCTAGAGTTCATTGCATGTTTATTCTTTTCACAGACCACCTATGGATCCACCAGTGTCATTGCATGTGTGTTCTTTTCATTATCCACTGCTAGAGTCATGGCATGTGTGTTCTTTTCATTAACCACATAAGGATCCCCTAGTGTCATTATATGTGTGTTATTTTCATTAACCACAACTAGAGTCATTGTATGTTTGTTCTTTTCACAAACAACATATGGATCCACCAGAGTAATTGCATGTCTATTCTTTTCACAAACCACAGCTAGAGTCATTGCATGTGTGTTCTTTTCACAAACCACCTATGGATCCACCAGTGTCATTGCATGTGTGTTCTTTTCATTAACCACAACTAGAGTCATTGCATGTATGTTCTTTTCAGAAACCACATATGGATCCACCAGAGTTCATTGCATGTGTGTTATTTTCAAAAACCACACATGGATCCACCAGTGTCATTGCATGTGTGTTCTTTTCATAGACCACAGCTAGAGTCATTGCATGTGTCTTCTTTTCACAGACCACATATGGATCCACCAGAGTTCATTGCATGTATGTTCTTTTCACAAACCACATATGGATCCACCAGAGTTCATTGCATGTGTGTTATTTTCACAAACCACACATGGATCCACCAATGTCTTTGCATGTGTGTTCTTTTAACAGACCATAGCTAGAGTCAATGCATGTTTGTTCTTTTCACAGACCACATACGGATCCACCAGAGTTCATTGCATGTATGTTCTTTTCACAAACCAGCTATGGATCCACCATAGTCATTGCATGTCAGTTCTTTTCACAAACCCCAGCAAGAGTCATTGCATGTGTGTTCTTTTTACAAAGCACCTATGGATCCACCAGTGTCATTGCATGTGCGTTATTTTCACAAACCATACATGGATCCACTAGTGTCATTGCATGTGTGTTATTTTGACAGACCACACATGGATCCACCAGTGTCATTGCATGTCTGTTCTTTTCACAGACCATGTATGGATCCACCAGAGTTCATTGCATGTGTGTTCTTTTCACACACCATATATGGATCCACCAGATTTCATTGCATGTGTGTTCTTTTCACAAACCACCTATGGATCCACTAGTGTCATTGCATGTGTGTTCTTTTCACAGACCACATATGGATCCAACAGAGTTAATTGCATGTGTGTTCTTTTCAGAAACCACCTATGGATCCACCAGTGTCATTGCATGTGTGTTCTTTTCACAAACCACATATGGATCCACTAGTGTTATTGCATCTGTGTTCTTTTCATTAACCACAACTAGAGTCATTACATGTATGTTCTTTTCACAAACCACATATGGATCCACCAGAGTTCATTGCATGTGTGTTATTTTTAAAAACCACACATGGATCCACCAATGTCATTGCCTGTGTGTTCTTTTCACAGACCATAGCTAGAGTCATTGCATGTGTGTTCTTTTCACTGACCATGTATGGATCTACCAAAGTTCATTGCATGTATGTTCCTTTCGCAGACCACATGTGGATCCACCAGATTTCAGTGCATGTGTGTTATTTTCACAAACCACAAATGGATCCACCAGTTTCATTGCATGTGTGTTCTTTTCACAAACCACAGCTAGGGTCATTGCATGTGTGTTCTTTTCACAGACCACATATGGATCCACCAGTGTCATTACATGTCAGTTCTTTTCACAAACCATATATGGATCCACTAGAGTTCATTGCATCTCCGTTCTTTTCACAAACCACATATGGATCCACCAGTGTCATTGCATGTGTGTTCTTTTTATCAACCACAGCTAGAGTTTATTGCATGTCTGTTTTTTTTCACAAACCACATATGGATCCACCATAGTCATTGCATGTCTGTTCTTTTCACAAACACCAGCAAGAGTCATTGTATGTGTGTTCTTTTTACAAAGCACCTATGGATCCACCAGTGTCATTGTATATGTGTTATTTTCACAAACCACATATGGATCCACCATGTCATTGCATGTGTGTTATTTTGATAGACCACACATGGATCCACCAGTGTCATTGCATGTCTGTTCTTTTCACAGACCATGTTTGGATCCACCACGGTTCATTGCATGTGTGTTCTTTTCACACACCATATATGGATCCACTAAAGTTCATTGCATGTGTGTTCTTTTCACAAACCACCTATGGATCCAGTAGTGTCATTGCATGTGTGTTCTTTTCACAGACCACATATGGATCCAACAGAGTTCATTTCATGTGTGTTTTTTCACAAACCACCTATGGATCCACCAGTGTCATTGGATGTGTGTTCTTTTCACAAACCACCTATGGATCCACTAGTGTCATTGCAAGTCTGTTATTTTCAAAAACCATAGCTAGAGTCATTGCCTCTGTGTTCTTTTCATAGACCACATATGGATCCATCAGAGTTCATTGCATGTGTGTTCTTTTCACATACCACCTATGGATCCACCAGTGTCATTGCTTGTGTGTTCTTTTCACAGACCACATATGGATCCACCAGAGTCATTGCATGTGTGTTCTTTTCACAAACCACATATGGATCCACCAGAGTTTATTACATGTGTGTTCTTTTCACATACCACATATGGATCCACCAGAGTTCATTACATGTCTATTCTTTTCACAGACCACATATGGATCCACTAGAGTTTATTGCATGTATGTTATTTTCACAAACCACATATGGATCCACCAGAGTCATTGCATATGTGTTATTTTCACAAACCACCTATGGATCTAGCAGAGTCATTGCATGTGTGTTATTTTCACAAACAACATATGGATCCACAAGAGTTCATTGCATGTCTATTATTTTCACAAACCACATCTGGATCAACCAGAGTCATTGCATGTCTGTTCTTTTCACAAACCACATATGGATCCACCAGTGTTCATTGCATGTGTGTTATTTTCACAAACCACACATGGATCCACCAGTGTCATTGAATGTGTGTTCTTTTCATAGACCACATATGGATCCACCAGAGTTCATTGCATGTGCGTTCTTTTCACAAACCACCCATGGATCCACCAGTGTCATTGCATGTGTGTCCTATTCATTATCCACAGCTAGAGTCATTGCATGTGAGTTCTTTTGCTTAACCACATATGGATCCCCTAGTGTCATTACATGTGTGTTCTTTTCATTAACCACAACTAGAGTCATTGCATGGTTGTTCTTTTCACAAGCCACATATGGATCCACCAGAGTCATTGCATGTATGTTCTTTTCACAAACCACAACTAGAGTCATTGCATGTGTGTTCATTTGACATACCACCTATGGATCCACCACTGCCATAGCATGTGTGTTCTTTTAACAGACCACATATGGATCCACCAGAGTTCATTGCATGTGTGTTATTTTCACAAACCACACATGGATCCATCAGAATCATTGCATGTGTGTTCTTTTCACACACCACATATGGATCCACCAGAGTTCATTGCATGTGTGTTCTTTTCACAAACCACCTATGGATCTACTAGTATCATTGCATGTGTGTTCTTTTCACAGACCATAGGTAGAGTCATTGCATGTGTATTCTTTTCACAAACCACATATGGATCCACCATATTCATTGCATGTCTGTTCTTTTCACAAACCATAGTTAGAGTCATTGCATGTGTGTTCATTTGACAAACCACCTATGGATCCACCAATGCCATAGCATGTGTATTCTTTTAACAGACCACAGCTAGAGTCATTGCATGTGTGTTCTTTTCACAAACCACCTATGGATCCACCAGAGTTCATTGCATGTGTGTTCTTTTCACAGACCACAGCTTGAGTCATTGCATGTGTGTTCTTTTCACAAACCACATATGGATCCACCATAGTCACTTCATGTCTCTTCTTTTCACAAACCACAGCTAGAGTCATTGCATGTGTGTTCTCTTCACAAACCATCTATGGATCCACCAATGTCATTGCATGTGTGTTATCTTCACAAACCACACATGGATCCACCAGTGTCATTACATGTGTGTTATTTTGGCAGACCACACATGGATCCACTAGTGTCATTGGATGTATGTTCTTTTCACAGACCACGTATGGATCCACCAGAGTTCATTGCATGTGTGTTCTTTTGACAGACCACATATGGATCCATCAGAGTTCATTGCATGTGTGTTCTTTTCACAAACCACCTATGGATCCAACAGTGTCATTGAATGTGTTCTTTTCACGAACCACATATGGATCCACCAGTGTCATTGCATGTCTGTTCTTTTCACAAACCACATATAGATCCACTAGAGTCATTGCATGTGTGTTCTTTTCATTAACCACAACGAGAGTCATTGCATGTGTGTTCTTTTCACAAACCACATGGATCCACCAGAGTTCATTGCATGTCTGTTCTTTTCACAGACCACATATGGATCAAGCTAGATTCATTGCGTGTGTGTTATTTTCATAAACCACCTATAGATCCACCAGTGTCATTGCATGTGTAATATTTTCATTAACCACAGCTAGAGTTCATTGCATGTTTATTCTTTTCACAGACCACCTATGGATCCACCAGTGTCATTGCATGTGTGTTCTTTTCATTATCCACTGCTAGAGTCATGGCATGTGAGTTCTTTTGATTAACCACATATGGATCCCCTAGTGTCATTACATGTGTGTTATTTTCATTAACCACAACTAGAGTCATTGTATGTTTGTTCTTTTCACAAACAACATATGGATCCACCAGAGTCATTGCATGTCTATTCTTTTCAAAAACCACAGCGAGAGTCATTGCATGTGTGTTCTTTTCACAAACCACCTATGGATCCACCAGTGTCATTGCATGTGTGTTCTTTTCATTAACCACAACTAGAGTCATTGCATGTATGTTCTTTTCAGAAACCACATATGGATCCACGAGTTCATTGCATGTGTGTTATTTTCAAAAACCACACATGGATCCACCAGTGTCATTGCATGTGTGTTCTTTTCATAGACCACTAGAGTCATTACATGTGTCTTCTTTTCACAGACCACATATGGATCCACCAGAGTTCATTGCATGTATGTTCTTTTCACAAACCACATATGGATCCACCAGAGTTCATTGCATGTGTGTTATTTTCACAAACCACACATGGATCCACTAATGTCATTGCATGTGTGTTCTTTTCACAGACCACAGCTAGAGTCAATGCATGTTTGTTCTTTTCACAGACCACATACGGATCCACCAGAGTTCATTGCATGTATGTTCTTTTCACAAACCAGCTATGGATCCACCATAGTCATTGCATGTCAGTTCTTTTCACAAACCCCAGCAAGAGTCATTGCATGTGTGTTCTTTTTACAAAGCACCTATGGATCCACCGGTGTCATTGCATGTGTTATTTTCACAAACCATACATGGATCCACTAGTGTCATTGCATGTGTGTTATTTTGAGACCACATGGATCCACCTGTCATTGCATGTCCTGTTCTTTTCACAGACCATGTATGGATCCACCAGAGTTCATTGCATGTGTGTTCTTTTCACACACACCATATATGGATCCACCAGATTTCATTGCATGTGTGTTCTTTTCACAAACCACCTATGGATCCACTAGTGTCATTGCATGTGTGTTCTTTTCACAGACCACATATGGATCCAACAGAGTTCATTGCATGTGTGTTCTTTTCACAAACCACCTATGGATCCACCAGTGTCATTGCATGTGTGTTCTTTTCACAAACCACCTACGGATCCACTAGTGTTATTGCATCTGTGTTCTTTTCATTAACCACAACTAGAGTCATTACATGTATGTTCTTTTCACAAACCACATATGGATCCACCAGAGTTCATTGCATGTGTGTTATTTTTAAAAACCACACATGGATCCACCAATGTCATTGCCTGTGTGTTCTTTTCACAGACCACAGCTAGAGTCATTGCATGTGTGTTCTTTTCACTGACCATGTATGGATCTACCAAAGTTCATTGCATGTATGTTCCTTTCACAGACCACATATGGATCCACCAGATTTCAGTGCATGCGTGTTATTTTCACAAACCACAAATGGATCCACCAGTGTCATTGCATGTGTGTTCTTTTCACAAACCACAGCTAGGGTCATTGCATGTGTGTTCTTTTCACATACCACATATGGATCCACCAGTGTCATTACATGTCAGTTCTTTTCACAAACCATATATGGATCCACTAGAGTTCATTGCATCTCCGTTCTTTTCACAAACCACATATGGATCCACCAGTGTCATTGCATGTGTGTTCTTTTTATTAACCACAGCTAGAGTTTATTGCATGTCTGTTTTTTTCACAAACCACATATGGATCCACCATAGTCATTGCATGTCTCTTCTTTTCACAAACACCAGCAAGAGTCATTGCATGTGTGTTCTTTTTACAAAGCACCTATGGATCCACCAGTGTCATTGTATATGTGTTATTTTCACAAACCACATATGGATCCACCAGTGTCATTGCATGTGTGTTATTTTGATAGACCACACATGGATCCACCAGTGTCATTGCATGTCTGTTCTTTTCACAGACCATGTTTGGATCCACCACAGTTCATTGCATGTGTGTTCTTTTCACACACCATATATGGATCCACTAAAGTTCATTGCATGTGTGTTCTTTTCACAAACCACCTATGGATCCAGTAGTGTCATTGCATGTGTGTTCTTTTCAGACCACATATGGATCCAACAGAGTTCATTTCATGTGTGTTTTTTCACAAACCACCTATGGATCCACCAGTGTCATTGTATGTGTGTTCTTTTCACAAACCACCTATGGATCCACTAGTGTCATTGCAAGTCTGTTATTTTGACAAACCATAGCTAGAGTCATTGCCTCTGTGTTCTTTTCATAGACCACATATGGATCCATCAGAGTTCATTGCATGTGTGTTCTTTTCACATACCACCTATGGATCCACCAGTGTCATTGCATGTGTGTTCTTTTCACAGACCACATATGGATCCACCAGAGTTCATTGCATGTGTGTTATTTTCACAAACCACACATGGATCCACCAATGTCATTGCATGTGTGTTCTTTTCACAGACCACAGCTAGAGTCAATGCATGTTTGTTCTTTTCACATACCACATACGGATCCACCAGAGTTCATTGCATGTATGTTCTTTTCACAAACCAGCTATGGATCCACTAGTATCATTGCATGTGTGTTCTTTTAACAGACCATAGCTAGAGTCATTGCATGTGTGTTCTTTTCACAAACCACATATGGATCCACCATAGTCATTGCATGTCAGTTCTTTTCACAAACCCCAGCAAGAGTCATTGCATGTGTGTTCTTTTTACAAAGCACCTATGGATCCACCAGTGTCATTGCATGTGTGTTATTTTCACAAACCATACATGGATCCACTAGTGTCATTGCACGTGTGTTATTTTGACAGACCACAGATGGATCCACCAGTGTCATTGCATGTCTGTTCTTTTCACATACCATGTATGGATCCACCAGAGTTCATTGCATGTGTGTTCTTTTCACACACCATATATGGATCCACCAGATTTCATTGCATGTGTGTTCTTTTCACAAACCACCTATGGATCCACTAGTGTCATTGCATGTGTGTTCTTTTCACACCACATATGGATCCAACAGAGTTAATTGCATGTGTGTTCTTTTCACAAACCACCTATGGATCCACCAGTGTCATTGCATGTGTGTTCTTTTCACAAACCACATATGGATCCACTAGTGTTATTGCATCTGTGTTCTTTTCATTAACCACAACTAGAGTCATTACATGTATGTTCTTTTCACAAACCACATATGGATCCACCAGAGTTCATTGCATGTGTGTTATTTTTAAAAACCACACATGGATCCACCAATGTCATTGCCTGTGTGTTCTTTTCACAGACCATAGCTAGAGTCATTGCATGTGTGTTCTTTTCACTGACCATGTATGGATCTACCAAAGTTCATTGCATGTATGTTCCTTTCACAGACCACATATGGATCCACCAGATTTCAGTGCATGTGTGTTATTTTCACAAACCACAAATGGATCCACCAGTTTCATTGCATGTGTGTTCTTTTCACAAACCACAGCTAGGGTCATTGCATGTGTGTTCTTTTCACAGACCACATATGGATCCACCAGTGTCATTACATGTCAGTTCTTTTCACAAACCATATATGGATCCACTAGAGTTCATTGCATCTCCGTTCTTTTCACAAACCACATATGGATCCACCAGTGTCATTGCATGTGTGTTCTTTTTATTAACCACAGCTAGAGTTTATTGCATGTCTGTTTTTTTCACAAACCACATATGGATCCACCATAGTCATTGCATGTCTGTTCTTTTCACAAACACCAGCAAGAGTCATTGCATGTGTGTTCTTTTTACAAAGCACCTATGGATCCACCAGTGTCATTGTATATGTGTTATTTTCACAAACCACATATGGATCCACCAGTGTCATTGCATGTGTGTTATTTTGATAGACCACACATGGATCCACCAGTGTCATTGCATGTCTGTTCTTTTCACAGACCATGTTTGGATCCACCACAGTTCATTGCATGTGTGTTCTTTTCACACACCATATATGGATCCACTAAAGTTCATTGCATGTGTGTTCTTTTCACAAACCACCTATGGATCCAGTAGTGTCATTGCATGTGTGTTCTTTTCACAGACCACATATGGATCCAACAGAGTTCATTTCATGTGTGTTTTTTCACAAACCACCTATGGATCCACCAGTGTCATTGGATGTGTGTTCTTTTCACAAACCACCTATGGATCCACTAGTGTCATTGCAAGTCTGTTATTTTCACAAACCATAGCTAGAGTCATTGCCTCTATGTTCTTTTCATAGACCACATATGGATCCATCAGAGTTCGTTGCATGTGTGTTCTTTTCACATACCACCTATGGATCCACCAGTGTCATTGCATGTGTGTTCTTTTCACAGACCACATATGGATCCACCAGAGTCATTGCATGTGTGTTCTTTTCACAAACCACATATGGATCCACCAGAGTTCATTGCATGTGTGTTCTTTTCACATACCACATATGGATCCACCAGAGTTCATTACATGTCTATTCTTTTCACAGACCACATATGGATCCACTAGAGTTTATTGCATGTATGTTATTTTCACAAACCACATATGGATCCACCAGAGTCATTGCATATGTGTTATTTTCACAAACCACCTATGGATCTACCAGAGTCATTGCATGTGTGTTATTTTCACAAACAACATATGGATCCACAAGAGTTCATTGCATGTCTATTATTTTCACAAACCACATATGGATCAACCAGAGTCATTGCATGTCTGTTCTTTTCACATACCACATATGGATCCACCAGTGTTCATTGCATGTGTGTTATTTTCACAAACCACACATGGATCCACCAGTGTCATTGAATGTGTGTTCTTTTCATAGACCACATATGGATCCACCAGAGTTCATTGCATGTGCGTTCTTTTCACAAACCACCCATGGATCCACCAGTGTCATTGCATGTGTGTCCTATTCATTATCCACAGCTAGAGTCATTGCATGTGAGTTCTTTTGCTTAACCACATATGGATCCCCTAGTGTCATTACATGTGTGTTCTTTTCATTAACCACAACTAGAGTCATTGCATGGTTGTTCTTTTCACAAGCCACATATGGATCCACCAGAGTCATTGCATGTATGTTCTTTTCACAAACCACAACTAGAGTCATTGCATGTGTGTTCTTTTCACATACCACCTATGGATCCACCAGTGTCATTGCATGTGTGTTCTTTTCATTAACCACAACTAGAGTCATTGCATGTATGTTTCTTTTCACAAACCACATATGGATCCACCAGAGTTCATTGCATGTGTGTTATTTTCACAAACCACACATGGATCCATCAGTCTCATTGCATGTGTGTTCTTTTCACAGACCACAGCTTGAGTCACTAGTGTTCATTGCATGTCTGTTCTTTTCACACACCACATATGGATCCACCAGAGTTCATTGCATGTGTGTTCTTTTCACAAACCACCTATGGATCTACTAGTATCATTGCATGTGTGTTCTTTTCACAGACCATAGGTAGAGTCATTGCATGTGTATTCTTTTCACAAACCACATATGGATCCACCATATTCATTGCATGTCTGTTCTTTTCACAAACCATAGTTAGAGTCATTGCATGTGTGTTCATTTGACAAACCACCTATGGATCCACCAATGCCATAGCATGTGTGTTCTTTTAACAGACCACAGCTAGAGTCATTGCATGTGTGTTCTTTTCACAAACCACATATGGATCCACCAGAGTTCATTGCATGTGTGTTCTTTTCAAAAACCACCTATGGATCCACCAGTGTCATTGCATGTGTGTTATTTTCACAAACCACACATGGATCCACCAGTGTCATTGCATGTGTGTTATTTTCACAGACCAGACATGGATCCACCAGTGTCATTGCATGTTTGTTATTTTCACAGACCACATATGGATCCACCAGAGCTCATTGCATATGTGTTCGTTTCATAGACCACATATGGATCCACCAGAGTTCATTGCATGTGTGTTCTTTTGAAAACCACCTATGGATCCACGAGTGTCATTGCATGTGTGTTCTTTTCACGGACCACATATGGATCCACCAGAGTTCATTGCATGTCTGTTCTTTTCACAAACCACCTATGGATCCACCAGTGTCATTGCATGTGTGTTCTTTTCAAAAACCACATATGGATCCACCAGAGTCATTGCATGTGTTTTTTTTTCATTAACCACAACTAGAGTCATTGCATGTGTGTTCTTTTCACAAACCACATGGATCCACCAGTGTCATTGCATGTTTGTTCTTTTCACAAACCATATATGGATCCACCAGAGTTCATTGCATCTCTGTTCTTTTCACAGACCACATATGGATCCCCCAACGTCATTGCATGTGTGTTCTTTTTATTAACCACAGCTAGAGTTTATTGCATGTCTGTTTTTTATTCACAAACCAGCTATGGATCCATTTGTTCTTTTCATTCTCCATAGCTAGAGTCATTGCATGTGTGTTCTTTTCATTAACCACATATGGATCCCCTAGTGTCATTACATGTGTGTTCTTTTCATTAACCACAACCAGAGTCATTGCATGTTTGTTCTTTTCACAAACCACATATGGATCCACCAGAGTCATTGCATGTTTATTGTTTTCACAAACCACGGCTAGAGTCATTGCATGTGTGTTCTTTTCACAAACCACCTATGGATCCACCAGTGTCATTGCACGTGTGTTCTTTTCATTAACCACAACCAGAGTCATTGCATGTGTGTTCTTTTCACAAACCTCATATGGATCCACCAGAGTTCATTGCATGTCAGTTCTTTTCACAAACCACACATGGATCCAATAGTGTTATTGCATGTGTGTTCTTCTCACAAACCACAGCTAGAGTCCTTACATGTGTGTTATTTTCACAAACCACCTATGGATCCACCACTGTCATTGCATGTCTGTTCTTTTCATTAACCACAACTAGAGTCATTGCATGTATGTTCTTTTCACAAACCACATATGGATCCACCAGCGTTCATTGCATGTCTGTTCTTTTCACAGACCACATATGGATCCACCAGAGTTCATTGCATGTATGTTATTTTCACAAACCACCTATGGATCGACCAATGTCATTGCATGTGTGTTCTTTTCATTATCCACAGCTAGAGTCATTGCATGTGTGTTCTTTTCATTAACCACATATGGATCCCTAGTGTCATTGCATGTGTGTTCTTTTCATTAACCACAACTAGAGTCATTGCATGTCTGTTCTTTTCACAAGCCACATATGGATCCACCAGAGTCATTGCATGTCTATTATTTTCATTAACCATAGATAGAGTCATTTCATGTGTGCTCTTTTCACAAACCACCTATGGATCCACCAGTGTCATTGCATGTGTGTGTTTTTCATTAACCACAACTAGAGTCATTACATGTATGTTCTTTTCACAAACCACATATGGATCCACCAGAGTTCATTGCATCTGTGTTATTTTCACAAACCACATATGGATCCACCAATGTCATTCCATGTGTATTCGTTTCACAGACCACAACTAGAGTCATTGCATGTGTGTTCTTTTCACTGACCACATATGGATCCACCAAAGTTCATTGCATGTATGTTCCTTTCGCAGACCACATATGGATCCACAAGAGTTCATTGCATGTGTGTTATTTTCACAAACCACACATGGATCCACCAGTTTCATTGCATGTGTGTTCTTTTCATAGACCACAGCTAGAGTCATTGCATGTGTGTTCTTTTCACAGACCCCATATGGATCCACTAGAGTTCAATGAATATTTGTTCTTTTCACAGACCACATATGGATCCACCAGAGTTCATTGCAGGTGTGTTCTTTTCACAGACCACTTATGGATCCACCAGTGTGATTGCATGTGTGTTCTTTTCACACACCATAGCTAGAGTCATTGCATGTGTATTCTTTTCACAAACCACATATGGATCCACCATAGTCATTGCATCTTTGTTCTTTTCACAAACCACAGCAAGAGTCATTGCATGTGTGTTCTTTTTACAAAGCACCTATGGATCCACAAGTGTCATTGCATGTGTGTTATTTTCACAAACCACACATGGATCCACCAGTGTCATTGCATCTGTGTTATTTTCACAGACCACACATGGATCCACTAGTGTCATTGCATGTTTGTTCTTTTCACAGACCATGTATGGATCCACCAGAGTTCATTGCATGTGTGTTATTTTCACAAACCACACATGGATCCACCAGTGTCATTGCATGTTTGTTTTCTTTTCACAGACCATGTATGGATCCACCAGTGTCATTGCATGTGTGTTATTTTCACAAACCACACATGGATCCACCAGTGTCATTGCATGTGTGTTATTTTCACAGACCACACATGGATCCACCAGTGTCATTGCATGTTTGTTATTTTCACAGACCACACATGGATCCACCAGTGTCATTGCATGTGTGTTCTTTTCACAAACCACATATGGATCCACCATAGTCATTGCATGTCTTTTCTTTTCACAAGCCACAACAAGAGTCATTACATCTATGTTCTTTTCACAAACCACCTATGGATCCACCAGTGTCATTGCATGTGTGTTAATTTCACAAACCACACATGGATCCACCGGTGTCATTATATGTGTGTTATTTTCCCAAACCACACATGGATCCACCAGTGTCATTGCATGTTTGTTATTTTCACAGACCACATATGGATCCACTAGAGTTCATTGCATGTGCGTTCTTTTCACAAACCACATATGGATCCACCAGAGTTCATTGCGTGTGTGTTCTTTTCAAAACCACCTATGGATCCACCAGTGTCATTGCATGTGCCTTCTTTTCACGGACCACATATGGATCCACCAGAGTTCATCGCATGTGTGTTCTTTTCACAAACCACCTATGGATCCACCAGTGTCATTGCATGTGTGTTCTTTTCACAAACCACATATGGATCCACCAGAGTCATTGCATGTGTGTTCTTTTCATTAACCACAACTAGAGTCATTGCATGTGTGTTCTTTTCACAAACCACATGGATCCACCGGTGTCATTGCATGTCTGTTCTTTTCACAAACCATATATGGATCCACCAGAGTTCATTGCATCTCTATTCTTTTCACAGACCACATATGGATCCACCAATGTCATTGCATGTGTGTTCTTTTTATTAACCACAGCTAGAGTTTATTGCATGTCTGTTTTTTTTCACAAACCACCTATGGATCCACCAGTGTCATTGCATGTTTGTTCTTTTCATTCTCCATAGCTAGAGTCATTGCATGTGTGTTCTTTTCATTAACCACATATGGATCCCCTAGTGTCATTACATGTGTGTTCTTTTCATTAACCACAACCAGAGTCATTGCATGTCTGTTCTTTTCATAAACCACATATGGATCCACCAGAGTCATTGCATGTTTATTCTTTTCACAAACCACAGCTAGAGTCATTGCATGTGTGTTCTTTTCACAAACCACCTATGGATCCACCAGTGTCATTGCACGTGTATTCTTTTCATTAACCACAACCAGAGTCATTGCATGTGTGCTCCTTTCACAAACCACATACAGATCCACCAGAGTTCATTGCATGTCTGTTCTTTTCATAGACCACATATGGATCCACCAGAGTTCATTGCATGTATGTTATTTTCACAAACCACCTATGGATCCACCAGTGTCATTGCATGTGTGTTCTTTTCATTAACCACAGCTAGAGTTCATTGCATGTCTGTTGTTTTGACATACCACATATGGATCCACCAATGTCATTGCATGTGTGTTCTTTTCATTATCCATAGCTAGAGTCATTGCATGTGTGTTCTTTTCATTAACCACATATGGATCCCTAGTGTCATTGCATGTGTGTTCTTTTCATTAACCACAACTAGAGTTATTGCATGTCTATTCTTTTCACAAGCCACATATGGATCCACCAGAGTCATTGCATGTCTATTATTTTCATACCATAGCTAGAGTCATTGCATGTGTGCTCTGCTCACAAACCACCTATGGATCCACCAGTGTCATTGCATGTGTGTTCTTTTCACTAACCACAACTAGAGTCATTACAAGTATGTTCTTTTCACAAACAACATATGGATCCACCAGAGTTCATTGCATGTGTGTTATTTTCACGAACCACACCTGGATCCACCAATGTCATTGCATGTGTGTTCTTTTCACAGACCACATCTAGAGTTATTTCATGTGTGTTCTTTTCACAGACCACATATGGATCCACCAGAGTCATTGCATGTGTGTTCTTTTCACAAACCACATATGGATCCACCAGAGTTCATTGCATGTGTGTTCTTTTCACATACCACATATGGATCCACCAGAGTTCATTACATGTCTATTCTTTTCACAGACCACATATGGATCCACTAGAGTTCATTGCATGTATGTTATTTTCACAAACCACATATGGATCCACCAGAGTCATTGCATGTCTATTCTTTTCACAAACCACGGCTAGAGTCATTGCATATGTGTTATTTTCACAAACCACCTATGGATCTACCAGAGTCATTGCATGTGTGTTATTTTCACAAACAACATATGGATCCACAAGAGTTCATTGCATGTCTATTATTTTCACAAACCACATATGGATCAACCAGAGTCATTGCATGTCTGTTCTTTTCACAAACCACATATGGATCCACCAGAGTTCATTGCATGTGTGTTATTTTCACAAACCACACATGGATCCACCAGTGTCATTGAATGTGTGTTCTTTTCATAGACCACGTATGGATCCACCAGAGTTCATTGCATGTGCATTCTTTTCACAAACCACCTATGGATCCACCAGTGTCATTGCATGTGTGTTCTATTCGTTATCCACAGCTAGAGTCATTGCATGTGAGTTCTTTTGATTAACCACATATGGATCCCCTAGTGTCATTACATGTGTATTCTTTTCATTAACCACAACTAGAGTCATTGCATGGTTGTTCTTTTCACAAGCCACATATGGATCTACCAGAGTCATTGCATGTATGTTCTTTTCACAAACCACAACTAGAGTCATTGCATGTGTGTTCTTTTCACATACCACCTATGGATCCACCAGTGTCATTGCATGTGTGTTCTTTTCATTAACCACAACTAGAGTCATTGCATGTATGTTTCTTTTCACAAACCACATATGGATCCACCAGAGTTCATTGCATGTGTGTTATTTTCACAAACCACACATGGATCCATCAGTCTCATTGCATGTGTGTTCTTTTCACAGACCACAGCTTGAGTCACTAGAGTTCATTGCATGTCTGTTCTTTTCACACACCACATATGGATCCACCAGAGTTCATTGCATGTGTGTTCTTTTCACAAACGACCTATGGATCTACTAGTATCATTGCATGTGTGTTCTTTTCACAGACCATAGCTAGAGTCATTGCATGTGTATTTTTTTCACAAACCACATATGGATCCACCATATTCATTGCATGTCTGTTCTTTTCACAAACCATAGCTAGAGTCATTGCATGTGTGTTCATTGGACAAACCACCTATGGATCCACCAGTGCCATAGCATGTGTGTTCTTTTCACAGACCACAGCTAGAGTCATTGCGTGTGTGTTCTTTTCACAAACCACGTATGGATCCACCATAGTCATTGCATGTCTTCTCTTTTTACAAACCAGAACAAGAGTCATTGCATGTGTGTTCTTTTCACAAACCACCTATGGATCCACCAGTGTCATTGCATGTGTGTTATTTTCACAAACCACACATGGATCCACCAGTGTCATTGCATGTTTGTTATTTTCACAGACCAGACATGGATCCACTAGTGTCATTGCATGTTTGTTATTTTCACAGACCACATATGGATCCACCAGAGGTCATTGCATGTGTGTTCCTTTCATAGACCACATATGGATCCACCAGAGTTCATTGCATGTGTGTTCTTTTGAAAACTACCTATGGATCCACCTGAGTTCATTGCATGTGTGTTCTTTTCACGGACCACATATGGATCCACCAGAGTTCATTGCATGTCTGTTCTTTTCACAAACCACCTATGGATCCACCAGTGTCATTGCATGTGTGTTCTTTTCACAAACCACCTATGGATCCACCAGTGTCATTGCATGTGTGTTCTTTTCACAAACCACCTATGGATCCACCAGTGTCATTGCATGTCTGTTATTTTCACAAACCACATATGGATCAACCAGAGTTGATTGCATGTGTGTTCTTTTCACAGACCACATATGGATCCACCAGATTTCATTGCATGTGTGTTCTTTTCACAGACCACAGATGGATCCATCAGAGTTCATTGCTTGTGTGTTCTTTTCACAAACCACCTATGGGTCCACCAGTGTCATTGCATGTCTATTCTTTTCACAAATCACATATGGATCCACCAGAGTCATTGAAATGTGTATTCTTTCATTAGCCACATCTAGACTCATTTCATGTGTGTTCTTTTCACAAACCACATATGGATCCACCAGTGTCATTACATATGTGTTCTTCTCACAAACCACATATGAATCCACCAGAGTTTAGTGCATGTGTTTTCTTTTCACAAACCACATATGGATCCACCAGAGTCATTTGCACGCGTGTTCTTTTCAATGACAGTCGTTGGCCATAAACAATTGGGACGCAGATCTAACCAGGAACCGCTCTGGGCTTCTAGAAGACCCGATCATCGATTGTTAGGCGGCGTTGGATCAGGGTGCATGGATGATAAGGATGTCCTTCATGAGGGCAATCCGCGAGAAGTCTGTTATGTGAACTAATTGGCAGTGGCATCAATGATTGGGCCTACGTCCTTGCCCTTATCCCCTTAACCTTGGGGCCGAATCTCAGATCGTGTTCCTTCATCGCCATAATGAGGGAGAGGCCCAAACTCAGCTTGCATGAGGCTCATATGTTCGCCCACTACGACATACTCGCACCGTTGTTCGCGAGTCTTGAACCCGCTTTGAGCTCAGCTACGTTGGGGTTCCTGTTGCTCCGCTCTTGCGCGACAACGCGTTAGCGAGGCAGATTGAGGAGCGCCACCGCCAGCTACCGGAGCGGAAGAGGGAAATGGCACGGTACTCACGCACGGGCGCGTACTGGCAAAAGCTATTCAAGAAGGAGCGGGCTATGTTGATTGAGCTGTGCGGAACCCACCGATGGGAGATCCACCGGGATCTGCGTAACCCCGAAGGGAGGCAGCATTTCTGGGTAGTGCCTGGGTGTACGACCTCCACCGTTATCGATGCGGCGCACCGTGAAGAATCCATGAGGAGGAGGAACACTGTCGGGAACGTCGGCATCGATTCTGACGCGGAGGAGGATGACGGCGACGCGGACAACATCGTCGATGATGGAGACTGCAGGAGCATCATCGTCGATTAGGTCCACTTGAGCATAAATTAATTCTATGTACGGTATCTTAATGCCCTCTTTGGATCCGGGTCACTTGAGTCATAGTTGATTATCATCACAATCTATATATGTTAGCCATGTTTTAGGTGTATTTGTCTTTGAAACTAGTCGAACCTCGTCCGATCCTGAAAATAAAGTTCGCGCATTCCTGGCATATCGGATGGGACAATACGCTGACTCTGCTCCCAGCACTTGATGGCACAACCATAATTTGGAGTGCGCCAGAGGAGAAGGGGACGAGCGTGTTGTAATAATGTACTACTTCTATCCATATATAACTGACTTGGTTTTTTTAGATATTTAAATGTATCTATACCCAAAACATGTCTACATACATACGAATCTACACAAATTCAAGTCACTTAGTTCTAGACGGAGGGAGTATTAATATTTTTTAGGAATAGTTTCTGATGGCATATATTGGCCATGTTTTAGGTTTCTCTGTCTTTCAAACTAATCAAAATTCGTCAAATTCTAAACAAACAAAGTCATTGCATTCACATCTAATGGGACAATACGCTGACTCTGCTACCAGCACTTGATGGCACAGCCATAATTCTGGAGTGCGTCAGAGGAGATGGGAATCCAAGGGAGATGGGAACTAGTAGCTATGTCCATACGCAGGTAAAAAATTAATGTATAATATTTAAAAAATTGTAATTTGGTCCACATGACCCCATCACAGACCACACATGCACGCGCCAGATATAAATAAAGACGACACGTCTAGTTTAGTTCCAATGATATAATTCAACATACGATGTTATTGTGCCCACATCTTTCTGCTCCTCTTATTAGTCTGCTAGCCCACGCTGCATTAAGCAACAGTTGATGAGGATGAAAAAAATGATAAAATGGCAAATACAAAATATTTAAGCTTACCTTTCATATGGAGAATCGTACAAAGATGAAATTGGCAGGGATTTATTATTTCTCCTGCAGTTAGCCGAAAGATCCTCAAGAACATCCTCAATCACCCCTGCAACTTCTTCATATTCTAATACACCTTCATTATTTGCCCTTTCCTCCTTGTTCCGCTTACCCCTTTGTTTCTCTTCACACCCTTTTATCGCCGGCACCTCCACTTCTTCATAAATTTGTTGCTTACCTATGTTTTCCTCCGAGTGCTCATCGCCATTTTCCTCCACCTGCTGCACTTCCTCAAGTTCTTCGTCTTCGCGCTGCTCTTCCTCCACTTCTGGCTGAGAAGCCTCATTTTCTGCCACCGAGTCTGAATAGGGACAAGATCATGTGTAACTGGGTTTTTTCACAACCTCTTGATATGGCTGAATCCTCCACTACGTTTGCATTTCCTTTTCCTAGCTCTGAACCTTGAACCTTTATCGGTGGAGGCTTCGATCCTTAGCTTTCTAGGCCTCCTAGGTGGCCTCCTAAGAACTGGTGGTTGAAGTTTGAACCCTGGATCGACAATCTCCCAATCATTTTCATCAGCCATAGGTGGTACATTTTCTGCATAAGTTGCAGCAAACTTGTCCATGGAGCAATAGTTGTCAACATAGTTCTCTATTTCAGCTCCGCTACCTCTAAGCTTTAAGATGAAGTACATTGCATAGTGACATGGGAGACCAGTAATCTTCCACTGTCTGCATGAACAAGTCTTGTTTCCAATGTCTACAGTGTACCTCCATTCACTTCCACGCTTGTATTCTGCATAAACCTCAGCCAATGTTCTGGAACTTCTGACCATCCTCATCTTTATTGTTCTCATTTCCCTGGTTCTTGCATTCAGTAACATAACCACCTTTGGAACTATTTTATGGCCTAAACATTTTCTTGAACAAATTCTTTGCCTTAAATCTATCTTCACCATTATGCACTGTCTTATTGCATCCAACAAAATAACAATTCCAAGTGTCTTCATGCCCGAAATCTTATCATTGAAACTCTCTGCCAAATTATTGCAAACAAAATCCACCTTGCTTAACTCATCAAACTTGCTTCTGGCCCATAGCTTGGTGTGATGTTCTTCAAGGTATTTTTTCACCTTTGGCACTACATACATGTTCTGCAAGTAAGTAGCATGTGTTCTTGGGGTGTATGTGTATGCTGATCGCCACAAGTCCTCTTCAAAGATCTTTCCTTTGAAATTCTTCGTGAAGTTAGTAGCGAGGTGCCGCATGCATTTCCTATGCTCAACCCCAAGAAACACAGCATCAACAGCATTCTCAAGACCCTTGCATGCACCAGTGTGTATCACCAAGCCTTCAGGGTGACCAATTACTGCCCGTAGTCTTTGCATGAACCATGTCCAGCTTTCATTTGATTCACCCTCAAGAACAACATAAGCTATGGGTAGAAGCCAATTATGCGCGTCCAATGCACAAGCAGAAGCAACATGTCCCTTGAACTTCCCTGTTAAAGGAGTTGTGCCTATTGCCAAGTATGGCCTCCAGCCGTCTAGGAACCCCTTCCAGCATGCCTTCAGGCAGACAAAACATCTCCTGAAGCATTTCTTATCTACCTACTTATACCTGACCCCCCTCGAGACCTTTTCTCTTCCTTTCACAACCTCGTAATCGATGTCAACAACACTACCAGGTGATGTTTTCTCTACCTGAGCTTTGAAACTATACAACATGTGAAAACTGTCATTCCACTTGCCTTGAATGAAGTCTAGAGCCATCTCCTTCCCATCAAAGACTCTGTGGTAAGGAATTAGAACATTAAACTTTTTGCTAATCTTTGCTCTGAGTTCAGCAGGTCCAATGTTATGATCCTGCCTCACCTAGTCAAGTACAGTAGCAGCAATCCACTTGGTAGTCGTCAGTCTAATTTTACCGCTTAAAGAAGTATTAGGGCAGTTGTGTTTCTTCGTGTTCACTTTGATATGCATCTGATAAGAATCCAAATAATTCAGAGCTAATTATCAGCAAAATAAATATGAGAAAGACTGGAACTAAATGTAGCTATTGCAACCTGAAATGGGTGTCCACCCTGCATTGGAGATGCATGTAATCTCCATTTACACACATTACTTTCCCTACAATGCACCCTAAATCTCTTTTGGTTGCTCTTTTCAATGATAAATTCAAATCCAACTCTAATTGCATAGGTTGCAACTGCATATCTACAGTCCTCCACATTCTCAAAGACAGTCCCCTCATCAATTGTAGGATTTTCCCTGTCAAAGTGTATCACTGGCCTGTCCTTGTTTTCTTCGTGGTATCTACATCCCATCTCCACATCTTCACATTCCTCTTCCTCATCAGTCCCATAGTTAGGCTCAAAGTTCGAATCAACCAAATATTCCCTACTCTCCATCCTATCAGGGTCAGCAGCCATATCTGGAAATGCTTTCTCATCATCATCCGCACCGCCATGCATTTCAGTGTCTTCATGCTCGCTTGACAAAGCATCATGCTCAAGGATAAGCTGTACAGACGTCATGCGGTTACCAACACATATCCTTGCCATCACCACGGGACTAGAAAAGCCAATTGGGGTATACATAAAAGGAATCATAGTTCTTATCCTTCAATGGGGACGTACGGGACCTTCTCCAGGCTCCATACCTCCAAAGCTCTGCACCCCGCTTCCTCTTCCCCTGTTTCGTTCTCCTCTGTGCTCTCCAGACTTGAAGGAGATTCTGTGCTCTCCAGCCGCGCAGGACCCATCTCCGTGTTCTTAAGCCTCGTAGGATCCATCCCCGAGCGGGATACGGATCACCAGCGTCGTTGGGCGCCTAACCCAATGGCTGACTCTCGGTTTTCGTTTTTAGACGCACCTGGGCGGTGGACGACGGCAAGGAGATAGGGCAGGGAGGGGAGGGGATGGGACGTGAGGGGATGGCAGGGAGGGGATGGCAGGGAGGGGAGGGTAGGAGGACGACGGCCCAAGGGGAGGACGAGAGCGGTGCATGACTGAATGGAGTGGCGGCGGTAGGAATAGAGGAGCGGAGCGGAGCTGGTTGTGACAAAACATGGAAAATTGCACAATAATGTGTTGGTGGGTGGCACTAGCCCTTGAACCTGGGATGCGTGCCATCGCAAGTGGAGGAGACGGGCCCTCCAGTCAGAAAACATGCCCCGTCGCCTTCCCCTGTTTCTGACGCCCTTTAAAAAAAATGCCACGTCGTGATCCCCTATTTCTGATGGTGTTGCTACAATTCGACGATACATAGTGGCATAGAAATAATATCGTATAAACATAAGGGCACAGTCATACATTTCTAAAATGAAACCCGGTCTCCTACCTGACCTGGTACATTGCCCGATGAGGTGGATAGCCACGACCGATCTTTTTAATACGTTCGCACTCTTATGCTGAGAAGGGAAATAAAGATTGAGCAGTTAATGCAACGAGTGTCAAATTATTACCCTTTAAGGAAATGGGAGATGATTATTTTCACGCGTGCCCGTAGTCCAAACCTACTGTCAGTCTATCACTCCCCTTCTTCGACAAACCACAGTTCACCTTGCACACCTCCTCCACGCTGCACCACCTAGGGTAACATGGCCCCGCCTAAGCAGCGGTCGCCATCGCCGTCGCGACAGCCGCCAAAACTGGGGTATTTAGCCCCTCTAAGGCAGGCCATGAAGCTCTACTTCAAGGCCGGTCTCCCATTACCCTGCAAGGCGGATGATTTCACCAAATGTGGCGAATCGGCCGCGGCGGAGGCGCCGGCGTTGTCGATGCCGGATCCGGCAAGTAGGGCCAAGAGAGCGATATGGAGAAATCGTGCGGCGGCATTATGGCATGCTCTAGGCATGTGGAACAAGGTACGTATCAAATTGTTCATGAGAGCATGCCGCCGAGGGTACACACCCTCGAACAGGGCAGCACCAAGGTCTAGGAACTCTCGCGTCCATGCTTCAGCGCGGGCTACCTTACCGCAATGGGGGAGGCTGGGAACACGCCGTCTCCGGCAAAGACGCTCCATCCAACGCACCATCGGAGGCCGTACCGCGGCGGCGACCAAGCGTCTACACTTAGCATGTTGGATTGTTCGACAGCTGGAGCCGGCAGAGGGCATCAGCTCAGCGCTGGAATTCAGGTTCCAGTTCACACAGACCTATGATCCCAAAAAGAAGATGCCGAATTTCAGTTTCGAAGAAATTGTTGCAGCGGCGCGGATGGTCCTACTAAACCGGGACTGGCGCACACAAAGCAATCGTGCATGAATGATGCAGATTTCTTGTAGTTTGGCAGGAAGGCAATAGATCAGTTTGGGTTAAATGATCAAAGAACTGATGTCCTCTCAAGGCAATTGGCCAGCCAACTATTCTGGTGGAGATCTACAGTTTTTTCAGTGTAGAATAGTTAAGTTCAGACTGAAGAATGCTTTTGTAGATGAAATATTGTCGAATTGTTCTATAATCTAGTAGGAAGTTTAGCCCACTTTTTTGAAGGTATAAGACCCTTTTGTATGGAAGTACTACTGTTGTAAACAAATACTATCAAGTATCTATTTCCTTCAATCCAGTTAACTGGCATTTTTTATCGCAGACATATAAAATTTAGACGACAGTTTATGTACAGATTTTGCGTCAGTTGTCTGTGTTGTAAACCATTTTTACTTTGTCTTGTGATGTCTGCAAATGGTCCGGCAGTTCAATGTGTTACAAATCTAGCTACCTTGTACATGAAGAGGAGATGTACTACATTTTCATGGCACCCACAGAATTGATATTGCTCATTGCCAGACCACCCTCTTTTCATGAGGTTGTCCTTGGTTATTCACAGAAATTATAAAGCACGGTGTTCAACTACATCGATTCAAACTATTACACACACACAACATCAAATCATTACCCACACATACTACATCGATTCAAACTATTACACACATATACTACTTCAAATTCATTACCCACACATACTACATCGATTCAAACCATTACACATTTTTAGTCGATGCTAACTTCCTACTACACTCTCCATACTACAAATTCATTAGCCACACATACTACAACGATTCACTAGAGCTCTGTCTTCACTCGAGGGAAATCAGAACCACTATCTTGTCCAAGCCTAGTTCCCCCACCGAAACGGTGTGCACCGTCGCGAAACGGTGGTGGTCCTGTGCCATCGATCCTTCCAGGCCAACACTACAGGGGACGAGGATGCTTTATGGCCGCCTCTTCGGGGCCCTGAATGCCATATACCGATTCCAAAACCTCCTCCATGTGGATGATGACCGGGTGCTTCCAGAAAAGTTGTCGCCTTGCCCTGCCTAGAATCTGCACCTCGTACATCTTAGGAACGGCGTCAGAATCTTTCAGCCACGCCTTTACCTCGATGACCCATCTGTCGCTCGGTGGCACGATTTCCACCAGCTCGCCACCAAGGCTACTGACGACCTTCTTGAGGGCCTCCGGCTCCCAAGCATCCAATGGGAGGCCGTCAAAGCCGAGTTTGGAGAAGAAACGTGTTGGGTCCGCAGCATAGAAAACAAAAAATTTCCTACGGTGTGAACTACACGCCAAGATCTATCTACTAGGTACAAAGCAACGGGTGGACATACATCCAAAGAGAACTTACCCTCGTAGACAACGAGCTTTGTTAACGAGTAGGAACTCGTTGTTGATGTAGTCGTACACTTGTCGATCTCAAGATCGTGATGAAGTCCAGCAGTCCGCCCAAAGACGTCCATCGATCCAGCTCAAAGACCACCAAGTCCAGCACCACAAAGCAGCGGTGCATCCGTGATCGCACACACGCCCTGTACCTCGACAACCTCCGCCCTCGCTCCAAAGAAAGAAGCGGAAGCAAAGAACTCCTTTCTAGATAAAGCCACGGGAACATGTATCTCGCTAATCCGAGACCATGGGGAATAATACTAGAGGGGAGAGAGATCCTTCACAAGGAGGTGTGAGTATGAAGGTGAGAGGGGGCCTTTATAGGAGGAGGAGGGTACCTCCCATGGTCGGGCCCCAAGAGGTGACCCCTCACCTTCTCATTCATGTGGTGGTAACTCCCTCCACATAAATTTGCCCCTTCACATTCTCTTTTAAAGTCCCCACTTTAAATGCATTAAATTTCTCCAAATTTAATGCTCTCTCATTTAATAAAACTCTTTTATTATTTTTATTCAGAATTTTGTTAATTACTTTAATTAACAAACATTCACATAAAACCCCCTGCAACATTTCAATATTACATGCAGAACCAATTTCAGCAATTTCACCCGAAATAGTTTTGGTGTCTATTGAAATAATTCCAGCGCTTTCTTAAATATTTATCTGAAACATATTTGCTCCAAATGGTGTCGGTATCCCTTAAGTGTGTCACCCTACGGTTCGCGAATAATGCAGACATGATCGAGACCCCTCTCCGATCAATAATCAGCATCGGGACCTAGAGATCCATACTGACTCCTACACATTCAATGATGACTTCTGTGATCGTGAGAACCTTTAATGCTAGTAACTAAATCCCTTTGTCCCGCGATATATTACATGTCCGAGATTCGATCATCGGTATCTCCATACCTAGTTTGATCTCGTTACCGACATGCACTCTTTTCTTGTTCCCGTGATATAACATTCTAGTGATCACATCACTTGCTTCCAAGCTATTTCAATGTGATATCACCGAGAGGGCCCAGAGTATATCTATCCATCATCGGGATGGACAAATCCCACTCTTGATCCATGAGCCTCAACATAACACCTTCGTAGCACTGAACCCACCTTTATAGTCACCCCATTACGTGTGACGTTTGATGTTATCAAGATACTCTTCCGGTGTTAGCAATTAACATGATCTCATGGTCTAAGGACTAAGATTACTTCGTATGATGTTATAGCAATATAAACATAATGACTTTGATCGTAATGCTATACTTCGGATGAATGTTCATCACATCATTCCACCAATGGTGTGACCTTGTTATTAACAACATCCAATGTCCATGATCAGGAAACCTTGATCATCTTGTTAATCAACAAGCTAGTCTATAAGATAGGCATAACTAGGAACCCTTTTTGTTTATTAAACACACATGTATTGATGTTTCCGATCAATACAATTATAGCATGCAAAATAAACATTTATCATAAACATGGAATAAGATAATAACCACTTTATTATTGCCTCTGCATATTCCTTCATCCCCACTTACACTAGAGTCAATAATCTAGTTTGAAAAACTTTGCATTGAACACCTATGGCTTTCGGTGTTGCATATATACGCAATTGCTAGTGGTTAACATAATCTCCGGATCTGACAGTTTCAGGTCCGTGTGTATTTGCATGTCTTTGCGTCTCTACGCATCACTCATTCTCAAATGAGATGGCATTGTTGGTCCTCTGGTGAGACCTTTAGTTCGTTCGGGTTTAAATATGTTGATCTTATTGTCACACAATATATCTTCATAGTATTATCCCACTTTCAACCACACCTAGTTTGATAACAAACTACTTAACACAAATGCCCTCCTATGTTACTACTATAGCAGTCATATACTTAGCCTTTTTGTTGTAGTATCCTTCACAATATCTCAACTTTGGAACTCATCCAAATCCATCATGGAACATTCTTTCCATTATATTGTGCCACGCATAGTCTAAATTGAGATAAATTTAATTTGTATCTTGTGACAAAACTAGTATCAATGTAACACTTTACAATGAACTACCTTTAACTATTTGTCACTTATACATGATATATTCTTAGTTCTTCCAAAGCTCATAAGAATATCTTTACTATTGTCCAATGATCATCTTATGAATCATTCTGGTATATGCTCATAACATTTAGAGCATAGGACATTCTGGATATATACATATCATGGTATAATCGATCAAAAAATTTATGTGATTTTACTCACCAAGTGTTGAAACACTTGAATCTTGATACAATCCTTTCCATGCAGCAAGAACCTTTCTTGTTGTTTCCATATTGAACCCTTTCAATATCTTATATATGTATGTCTGGCACAACCATATTAGCGCCTTAATCTATCCATATAGATATTGATGCCTAATATTCTAGGTTTGCCCAAGTCTTTCATCGAAATCTTATTTTAATGAAATCCTTAACTTGTGTCAATTCAAGGTACATCATTTCCAATCAACAATATGTCCTCTACATAATGTATTAGAAATATGTCTCATCGCTCCCACTTAATTTCTTGCAAATGCAAGCATCTTCATCATCTCCGATGAATTTAAACTCTTTTAACAGTTTCATCATGGTGAAGATTCCAACTCCGCTATGCTTACTTCAACTATTGAAGTTTACATGCCCTTTTAGCACCCTTTGAATTAACAAAACCCTTCGGACCATGTCATGTACATGTCCTAGGTTACCGTTCTATTAGAAGAACCTTGTTTTGTTTATTCAACTACCATATACCAAATTATATGTAGTGGTTGCTACATTAATCCGTCAAGACTATATATCGCTATGAAAGATCATATCTTGTCATAGTCAACTCCTTGAACATTGCCGTAAACTTCTTTCCGACATGTCGACTATTTCATAGATGTTAAACATCCATGTCTTATTTCTTTATAGATCCAAACACGACCGATAGGCTTCACGCCTTTCCGGAGGGTCTTCCAAGTTCAGAAACTTGTTTTCTCGTGTATGGATACTATCACGGATTCTATGACTTCTAGTCATTTTATGGAGTCAGGGCCCATCATCGCTTCTTTGCATGTAGTCGGTTCATCATTGTCAAAACAATAACGACTTGCTTATCAAATCTTACTATTTGATTCTTACCGACCCACACGGTTCTATAGGAACTCTAATCTCCGAGATCACACCTTTTGTAATCACGAGAGCCATGAGCATTGTGGCCGCCACCAGGACACTTTCTGGCACTGTGCTACTTAGCACATATAGCTAAGGTTTAACAACCTTATCAAAGTTCTATTGTCCTCCCACTTAACTTTTCACGAAAAATTCCTTCTCAAGAAACTTGACGTTCCAAGCGACAAACTCTTTTGTCCTCGGTGTTATGGAGAAATTCCCAACAAATTCTTTGGGATAACCTACAAAGACGTGCTTATCCGACTTTGGTTGTAAACATTTTACTTATGCATAGCATACCAAAATTTAAGAAAAGACAATTCGGGTTTTATCCCAAACCATAACTCATATGGTGTCATTTCAACGGATCACGATGGTGCTCTTTTCAGTGTAAAAGCGGTAGTCTCTAAAGCTTCAATCCTTAAAACATAATGGCAATTTTATAAATGACACCCTTGATCTTATCATGTCAAACATGGTTTGATTTCATCTCTCGGATATGCCATACTCCTATGGATTATCGGGAAACACAAATCATGGAACAATTCCTCAAATCTTAGGTGTTTTGCTAAACATGTAACTCAAATATCTTCCTTTACGATCGAATCATAAACTCTTTATTTTCTTGTTACAATGATTTTCAACTTCATCTTGAAAGTCTTTGAACAACTTTCAAATGTTTCATACTTCCTCCTTATTAAGTAATATACAGATATATTCACTCAAATTTTCGGAGAAAGCATATGAAGCAGAAAGATCCATCGCATATGGCTACACATAATGGACTATGCACATCAGCGTGCACAATTTCCAATAAGCTAGTCATCCGTTCCTCTCTGGCCTATGGACGGAGTTTCAATTATCTCGAGAAAAGTCTCACATGCGTCAATTGATCAAAATCAAAGACTCCAAAAATCCATCAACATGGAGTTTCTTCATGTTTTCTTTTCAATATAATTTAAACAGCGATGTCACTTCATAAGTGATCTTTCAATCATTTGTCTTGCGACATTTTAGCAATAGTGTTTATGGATGTGATTTCTCCAACTAGACTTGTAAAAGTTCATCCATCCTTTATGGAATACAGTAATTATTTGAACAGCCATTGATCTCATGATACCGGAACAAAATAACAATTATTTAAACAAATCTTGAAGGCTTGGTTTGATGACAACGAAAAACACAATAACACTTTATTTGTTTTCGATGAACATCATCACTCATTCTCTTGCTGGTTACTTAGGACATTGTAGTTCATGAATTGCGTTGTCCTGTATGACACTTCATACCAACCAATTCGGTATCCAATACCTAAGAACCACATTGTTTAACAAGCAAGGAATATAGCCATAACATGTATATCTTCTATATACCTAAGTTGGACATCTCCAACCTTTTATTTTCTGCCAAATATTTTATAGATTCTCTTTCAGCAATTCCTTTTCTTTTAAAAGAATCTATCAACATCAATAGTGGTGTCATCAACATGACACATGGTACAAAGCGTATATAGTCAAATACTAATACCTTTGGACTTGCACTTTTAAGTGGATCACCATCATCAAATGTTTGGTGTTCTTTCAAAAATCCATTCTTTAGTAATCTATTAGTGTAGTAAACATTTTACTTACATCTTCTATTCATCCTTATCATGACAACTTTCATGATCAAGCTACTATAGCCTATAAGGAAGAATCATGAGTATAATATCAGTTCCCAAAACCTTTTGGTAGATTCGGATGCCTAACATCTCCATCCTTCACAAATTCTCATACAATATGAGAACATGTATTTTGCTAAATTATACTCTATCATAATGCAACCAAAAACATTGTTTCAGATATCACAATATCTTTCACACATGATGGTTTCTGAAACAATTTCCAGCTCCAATATAATCTTGATATTAAAACAACTTTTGAATATCAATAATCATGGAGGCAAACATGATACTTTAGATACTAACATTGGAATTCTTACTCTCTATTTAATACTACTTATTAAACTTCATGGAGTAAATAGAGTTTGCTGAAAGTTTGCAATAGGACTTATAAACTTTATATTGACATTTAAAACAATATGATACCAGTCAGAAAGTAAATATCCAGAATTCTATAGTTCTATTATCTCAATTAAAACTAAGCATAAGGTAGTGAACAGATGCCAATGACTACAACAAATTATGCAAATTCACTTTGATTTAGTTTATGAAAAATTGAGTTCGACTAATCCAAATTAGAAATGAACTCCCACTCAAAAACGACATCCCTCGTGCCTTTTTGGTGATTACATGAACCAAATCCACTACACCAAGTCCGATCATCACGTGAGTCGGTGTAGCTTCAAAGGCGAGCATCAATATGGTCATCACATCAACTATATGACTCATGCTTAACCTTTCGGTCCGTGTTCCGAGGCCATGTCTGTACATGCTAGGCTCGCCAAGTAAGAACCTTAGTATTCAAGGTGTAAACCGTCTTTACACCTGCTCCTATGAAAGCGTAGATTCGAGTACACCCGATCATCACGTGATGTCTCAAACACGATCCATAGAACGGTACATACCAAGGAAGAACACATTTTTATCTTGATATCTAAAGAGGGATCATCTTATAATGCTATCAAACGCCAAACTAGCAAAGATAAGATGCTAACATCTAATGTGTAAAGTGAGATGATATGGTCCATGCATTTGATCTCTATCACTTGCATCATGGTATGATATCTATCATTCCTTTGTGTGTAAGGCCAAGGTCTATGGAACTTACACGTTGAGTGTGTTGTAAGAGTATCCACCATACATCTACTTACAACAATACCATATCAACACACTAGCCCAGCAACGATCTAAACTAGACGCCTCTAATTTATCAATTGCAAGTTTTACGTGGCTTAGGGCTTTCGGAGATAGAACCGTTCTTACCTACGAACATGAACCACAACGAGGATAACTAAGTTATTAGCAACTCGTTGTAAATCAGATATTGACTATAGTAGGAGAGACAGACACCCGCCAGCCACTTATGCAAAACAAGTTGCATGTCGGTCGTGGAACCGGTCTCATGTGCGATGACATGTAAGGTTGGTCCGGGCCGCTTCATCCCACTATGCCACCAATATCCAAAGTACATAGAAGATGCAATAACATGATCATCATCGCCCACATATAAACATATGTGTACTACCCGTGCAAAGCACCTACGCATAGATCAGGCTCTGATACCACTGTTGGGTCCGCAACATAGAAACCAAAAAATTTCCTACGGTGTGAACTACACGCCAAGATCTATCTACTAGGTACAAAGCAACGGGTGGACATACATCCAAAGAGAACTTACCCTCGTAGACAACGAGCTTTGTTAACGAGTAGGAACTTGTGGTACACTTGCCGATCTCAAGATCGTGATGAAGTCCAGCAGGTCCGGCTCCAACACGTCCATCAGATCCAGCTCCAGCACCACCAAGTCCAGCACCGCAAAGCAGCGGTGCATCCGTGATCGCACACACGTCCGGTACCCCGACAACCTCCGTCCCTTGCTCCAGCAAAGCAGCGGAAGCAGCAACTCCTTTCCAGATAAAGCCACCAGAAACATGTATCTCGCTAATCCGAGACCATGGGGGAATAATACTAGAGGGGGAGAGAGATCCTTCACAAGGAGGTGTGAGTATGAAGGTGTGAGAGGGGGGCCTTTTATAGGAGGAGGGGAGGGTACCCCTCCCCATGGCCGGCACCCCAAGAGGTGACCCCTCACCTTCTCATTCATGTGGTGGTAACTCCCTCCACATAAATTTGCCCCTTCACATTCTCTTTTAAAGTCCCCACTTTAAATGCATTAAATTTCTCCAAATTTAATGCTCTCTCATTTAATAAAACTCTTTTATTATTTTTATTCAGAATTTTGTTAATTACTTTAATTAACAAACATTCACATAAAACCCCCTGCAACATTTCAATATTACATGCAGAACCAATTTCAGCAATTTCACCCGAAACAGTTTTGGTGTCTATTGAAATAATGCCAGCACTTTCTTAAATATTTATCTGAAACATATTTGCTCCAAATGGTGTCGGTATCCCTTAAGTGTGTCACCCTACGGTTCGTGAATAATGCAGACATGATCGAGACCCCTCTCCGATCAATAATCAGCAGGGGGACCTGGATATCCATACTGACTCCTACACATTCAACGATGACTTCTGTGATCGTGAGAACCTTTAATGTTAGTAACTAAATCCCTTTGTCCCGCGATATATTACATGTCCGAGATTCGATCATCGGTATCTCCATACCTAGTTTGATCTCGTTACCGACATGCACTCCCGTGATATAACATTCTAGTGATCACATCACTTGCTTGCAAGCTATTTCAATGTGATATCACCGAGAGGGCCCAGAGTATATCTATCCGTCATCGGGATGGACAAATCCCACTCTTGATCCATGAGCCTCAACATAACACCTTCAGAGTAATCGAACCCACCTTTATAGTCACCCTGTTACGGTGTGACGTTTGATGTTATCAAGATACTCTTCCGGTGTTAGCAATTAACATGATCGCATGGTCTAAGGACTAAGATTACTTCGTATGATGTTATAGCACTATAAACATAATGACTTTGATCGTAATGCTATACTTCGGATGAATGTTCATCACATCATTCCACCAATGGTGTGACCTTGTTATTAACAACATCCAATGTCCATGATCAGGAAACCTTGATCATCTTGTTAATCAACAAGCTAGTCTATAAGAGAGGCATAACTAGGAACCCTTTTTGTTTATTAAACACACATGTATTGATGTTTCCGATCAATACAATTATAGCATGCAAAATAAACATTTATCATAAACATGGAATAAGATAATAACCACTTTATTATTGCCTCTCGGGCATATTCCCTTCAAAACAAAGCTGCCCCAAGCGATCTTCCCACCCACAGGCACGATGCCAACGCATGAAGCTCATTTTCTCCCTACAGCACTCGAAAGAACAGGAAGAATGTAGAACGCGCTAGGTGTCTGAGTTGTGCCCGAACCGGACGAAAAAATCGAATGACGATGCGCATACCTCAATCTTGACATCATTTCGTCTGATCCCAAAACAAGACCTGAAAGCCGATAGCAACTCTGCTGGCAACACTGCGGGATGGACGCCTAGCACAGTGGCCATGAGAGTGTGGTCGTCAAACTGTTGTGCCAGGGCTACCATGCCTGGGGTGCGCGGTAGCACGCAACTTCCCAAGGCCGGTCGCCGGCCAGGATCGCCCGACGGGACGCGCTCCGTCGTGCGAGAAGGACTAGCCAGAGGCGAGATATTAGTCCGGGGACGCGAAGCTCCGATACGGCGGATGATGCGACAGCGACGGCTGCGAGCTTCGATTAGAGGCATGGGAGGTTGAGCGTACATGGCGAGGACACAAATTAGAGCAAGTGCGAGCTCCGATCTGAGACGAGCAGCCGAAGGTGAGCAAAGGTTATGGGGAGGGGAGCAGGGGAGAAGAGCATAGCAGAGCAAAGAAATAGATATGGTCCACCCACGGGGTAAACTAGTCCACGACCGCAAAAGATAACGAGAAATACTGACAGGGCAGGCCAAGAAGAGTTGACCTAACGGCGGTATCTGAGTTCAACCGTTTCTCGTCTGGTTCAAATGACCGTTTGGCCGTTAGATTTGTATTCACCCCCATTTGGCCCTTTTAGACAATTGGCGATTCTACTACGGCCCCTCCGCAAGATTGATGACAACTCGGGTACCGGGATGCACTCGCCCGGGAACTTTGGTACCGCAAACCAACAATCCCGCAGAAAAGGAACCTAGAACCGAGGAGGAGAAAACCCTCATTAAGCCTAATGGCATTGAGTAAGTGGCTATACTAATTTTGAACATGTAATTTTATTTTTGGTCATAACAATTTGGTATGTACTAATGTTTAATTATTTTGCAGCAATTGGACATATCCTAAGGGGTGGCGTATGCCTAATAGCTTGGTTGGCGAGCTGATTAGGAATTTTTGGCCGGGCATGTACACTGTGGTTCCCGGTGGCGAGAGGAAGCTAGCCCTCTGTTGGGTGGACTATGAGGCTGCCGAGTGCCCGCCATTCGGAAAATCTTCTGATGCTGTGATCACCAAGTTTTGGGTAAGGGTGATCTCGATTTTCATTCACAGTTGATGACCTCACCGTGCTAACTAATGACTCATATTTTTTTATGAATGATTGAAGACCCATTACAGGGTGCTTCCGGAGGATGAGGCTAAGGCGGAGACGACTTTGCCGAGGCTTGCCAGAAGTTGATACAGCAGCAGTGGTACAATGAGAAACATACGGCCATTAAACACTTCAAGGCTGAGCAAGGCGAGAGGACCAAGAGGGAAGCCAATATCAAGGACCCGCCTAAGATAATGCTGGCTAATTACATGTCGGTAAGTAAATTGTCAATGAGATTCTATGTTGCTGCTAAGTTGCAATTGCATTATGGGTTTTTCAAGTGCGTATTGGTTTTGCAGGTTATGCCCCAATGGGTCGATGAGAAAGAAGACACATGGGAGGCGTTGGCTATGAGGTGGCTCGGAAGACACCGAGTTCAAGGCCGTGAGCAAGCGGAACAAGGCCAACCGCGGGAGCGAGGGACACACGGTGCGGGAAACCTCAACCATGGTCGCTTCAAGGAAAATCTGGTAAATATATACATGAAACAACCTGCATTTATTTCGCCTCACGTTCTTACTTGATATGCATAACATTTCTTTGGCGATGCAGTAGGTTGATCTAGAGTAGCCTGTTTCTAACATTCGAACGTGGCAGATGATGCACCAGAAGAGGGTCAATCTAAATGAGCATCAACCCTTGCTCCCCTCGTACTTCGATCGCACGGAAGATGACTTGAGCAAATACTGCTCGACGCTCCAGGCTTTTCACCTGGAAATGTATGACCCCATTAACAAGGAGATCGACGAGGTTTCACTGATCGTGGCGGGGCACGGCAGGAAGCATCGTCATCTCCACATTTTTAATGCGGTGACCAGGCCTACCACGAACCTCACGCGTGGCAAGGCTACCCTCACCGCCGACGGTCCTCTATCCAGCCTCCTCTACGGCCGCATCGATCCACCGATGTAAGTTTTTCGCATTTTCATCTTATTTCTGACATTCGTTCCTGAATGGCTAAGTTGATGATATTCACTATTTTTGAAATTGTAGCCTGAGTTGGACGCGGCCTACGATGCACATCACGTGGAATATAAGGTGGTCATTCAGGAGTGGCAGCAAAGGAATGATGCATACGAGGTGTACCTAGAAACCATGACTGAGGTAAGTCCCACTTCCCCTAGATAGCTAGTTTGAACCTTTATTTATGCAACAGCTGGCATCGAAACCATCTTGCAGTCATTCAAGAGGTTTATGATCACTAGAGAGTGGGATTCAACACCGATACCAGAACGAGTACCTAGGCCGGGGCCGTTCCTAGTGATGCCATCGAAGGAAGAATTCTCTTGCACCTACTACACAAGGCCCCCGGTAAGATCTTTTGCCTGACCACTTGTTACCTACTACTCTCAAGGCCAACGTGCCTAGCAGGTTGCTAACTCTTGCTCAAACATGTAGGAAACGGGATGTTCCGGGAGCCAACACTTTGGTCATGCTTCTCCAACGTCGGGTTCGTCGCGCGAGATCACATAGCTACATATCGGTGACCATTCTCCTGGTGCTTCTCTCGGTGCTTCTCCTCGTGTCACGCCTAGCCCTCCTTCCGTTGGTGATCATCGGGAGCCTAGACGTAGGACGCCTAACTGCACGTGGGGAGATCTCGGGTTATCGAGCTCTTCACGCCGTTAGATATGGGTGTAGGGTTCCATGGCGGACACTCTATATGTATGATGATGATACATATATGTATTGTGTATGCACTTGATGTCGGGGCGCTTTTGGATGATATATATGTATTGTGTATGCACTATATATGTACTGTGTATGCATGTTATAGATGCACTATATATTGTGATTTTGGTGTGCAGGGAAAGCTGGAAAATAAATATAAAAAAATCCTGGAGGGCTCTATGTCGACGGGAATTGCCGTCGACGTAGCCATGACCATTTGGCACATTGGTAGGTCTGTGCCGATGGTTTGACCGTCGGCGTACTTTGAAGGCTAGGCCGATGGCTTAGCCGTCGGCGTACCAGGAGGCCAGCCCAACCCCAGGTCCTGCCACATGCACGCTAGGACAACGGTTTGGTCGTCGGCGTGGTACTTCAGCCGCTAACGGCCGTCACGGGGTGAAGCGGGGCCCACGCGGTCTTTGTCGATGGTTTTCGTACACTGGCAGTGCTAGCTGGCCGTCGGCACATGCTACGCCGACAGTTTTCTTACCTGTGCAGATGCCTTGAAACACCGACGGAACTACGCCGATGGCTATTTGGCGTATGCCGACGGTTTATTGCCGTCGGCTATTTGGTCTATGCCGACGGGATATTGCCGTTGGCGTAGTGGTTGTTTCCTGTAGTGAGTGAGCGCTAGGGATATTCCTAGGTATTTAAGTGAATACCATAGATTTAAAAAAACAGTTAAAATATAGGAAAAGCAGTGATGATTTTAGCAAAACGAATACCGAGAGGCAAATTCACGGCGCCGCCACCGATTTGGCAGAAAAATCATGGCCTATGTCGTCTCCGCAAAAATTAGCAGCTCTAGATCTCTCGCTCCCCTCCTGTCTTCTCTAACCTTTGTGTAATATATTGTTCCAATGATTGAATACGAAAATTCGTGCGTATGTTTACAGCTAAAGAGGCTTGGATATATTCCGATATAGGTCCATAAATTCTAGCAAAACTGAGGGGATTGCGTAGGTGCAAAAACAAATATTGACCTGCCTAAAAATCAGGACTATGGGGAGTTTACAGGAGAGAAAATTAATAACCAAGTGCGGGTTATTACTTTTGGGTCTTTTTTCACTACTGTTGATGATTTTTAATAGATCGGCTGAATTTCGAAAAAAAAACGAGTAGAACGTAAGAAAATTCTATATAGGCATTTCGCTTGGAGAAATAAGGATCGATCGTTGGGCTTGTTGTGTGCCTTCTGGACTGCTGGTCCAATGTGGTCCATCAGAGTCCAGGCCACTTCTCTATAATAGACCTCGTGTAACTGGAGCAAGCGCCCATAGAATCAATGGCCTGTTAAAGAAAAAGTTAAGTGAATTGCACAAAAAACCAACTTGAAGAGGACCTTTAACAGTTTATTATCACATCCTTTGAGCATTGTTTTTACTCAAAACCACAACTTGTGGTCTTAGAGGATCTCCACTCGCTCCCCTAAGGACCCTGGGACCCTCTCAGAGACGCAAATTCGACTTCGGATGACGAAATTTTACTAGCCACGCCTCCAGGAATCGGAAATTCGCCTGATTGGGTCCAAAATACATCCGGCGAACTCAGGACGAACTTAGCGCCCTAGGGTTCGGCTGGGGACGCCGGATGAAGAGGAAGTGGCGGGAAGCAGCCGACCTGCCAAGAGGGGCCAAGATGTCGGCGAGAGAGGTCGTTCATCCTCATCGCCTCGACTCCCGCGCGAATCAATGGAGCCAGCGGTCAGACTTTCCCCAGGCGCGTCCAATCGCTGTCCACGCGGCGCAGTTACGGCGAGCTAACGCCTCGGCTTCTCGCGCCAGTTTTCCCTGCACGTGTTACACCCCTCCTACGCTCTCGCCGCCGATAAATACGCCCCTCTCCTCGCCGATAGTTTTGCTACGAAAATCTCTCAACCCTCTCCCTCCTCTCAGCGGGAGGGCCGCCTCCTGTATGAGGCCAACTACCCGGCGCCGTCGGACTTCCGCGCATTGCTAGCTGAGCGCTGATCGGCGGCGTGTCGATCTCCCTCCTCCCCAGGGCATCGCCATGATAGGCGAGATCCACTAGGTGCTCGCCGGGATGACCGACGAGGACCGCACGGACCCGCGCTACTTTCCCGACAACCACGCGGCATGGACAGAGTACTTTCGCGAGCGCCACGAGCAAGAGATGGCGGCCTACGAGGGGTCGGCGTTGGCACCGACTAGGAGGAATGCCATAGGCCTATGCGAATGGTGGGGCGTGGCAGGGCACACGCTCACCGCCGTCCTTGAGCACATCGAGGCCGGTAACTCGTTGTGCCTCATGTACTCGGTGAGGACGGCGGCGGCCGTCTCCCGCCAGCATGAAAGCTCCTGGATGCCGAGGATGGGAGTCGTGTCCTCGTCGTCCTCGGCCTCGGCCTCCCTCTCTTCTGGCGAGGCGCGGGCTACACGCGGCATGCCACCGCTCCTGCCGGTGAACGCAGACCATCTTCGGCGACCACCCCGACACACCAACAGCCCCTTCGGGGTTCGTGCGGCATTACCATCGGCACGTCGCCACCGCCCCAAGCCTCCCCACCTTTCGGTGCCTCCACCTTGTCTGGCCAAAGAAAGAGCTGGTGGGTTCGCCGAAAGACGAGCAAGACAACTACATCCTCAGGATGGTCTTAGAGGCCTCCCTTAACTATGTGTCGCCGATGCGGCTCGCCGACGCTCTCGCCTGGTCCAAGGTGGAGTATGAGCGGGCGGAGGCCGCCCGCTAGCAGGTACTCCTGCACACAGCCAATCGCCGGATACGCCGCCGCGACAACATCATCGTGTTGGACGACACCGACTCCAATGAAGCCGGGCCGAGCAGCAGGCCTACACGACTCAGCGATATGGGCCAAGGAAGCAGCCGCCAACCGCTGAACGGCGACTATGACACGCAGTTCTACTGGAGCCTCGGCATGAACTAGGCCGTACCAGGTGCCAGAGAGCTGCGTTTTAGTTATTTTTACCCTGTTTTAGTTAGATTTCGGTCTAAATAGCCTATGTAATGAACCAATTTCGCCTCATATTCTATATATCACCAGATTAGTATGAATTTCACACATATTTACTCCTTTTTTTTGCCTAATTTTGATTTAAATTCTGTAATTCAAGTGCAGTCACCCGGACGAGAAGGAAGTTTTAGGCCCCCAGATCGAAAATTTTATCCATCCACCAAAAAATTCTCCGGATTTCGGCCTAGGGCCTCCAACGAGTGGAGATGCTCTTACCTACTCACGGTACAGGGAAATAAAAAAATTACTCACAATTTACAAAAATGAACAGTTCTCAACAATTAAAGGCATCTGACATATTCAGTATTTTTTGCCAAATCTGCCCAACCGGACAACTTCAACCGAATCTGATCCCTGAGAGAAACTAATTCGGAATCTGACCCCTCACGTCAGCGCCATTTCAAACGGCGCCGATGTAACACAGGTCGGCGATGGCGCCGAGGTAGAGACGAGGGGGTGCCCGGTTGCTGACGTGGACGCCACATCGACGCCACTTGAAATGGCGCCGAGGTCGGCTCCCTTTGAAATGGCGCTGAACCTAGGGTTAAAGTGACATCGTCAACATATGTTTTCCCGATCCAGTCACTCCTCACCCCTACCATGACGCACCCTCTCCGCCTCTGGATGCCGCTCCTCCGCCTCCCTCTTCGCCTCCGGCCACCGCTCCTCCACCGCCCTCTCCACCAGTGGACGGCCGCTCCTCCTCCACCCGCATGATGGTGGAGGGTGGGCTGGTCTTCCTCCCGCCGTCTCCCCGTCCCCTCCCTCTGCCCTCCGGCTGCACCTCCTCTGCAGGTACCTGTCCCTTCCCCCTCCCCTCTCTCAAATCCCCTCCCCCAAATTCAAAAATAATATGTCCATTGTGAAATTTTTATATTATACAAAGAGGAGACCGAAAATTGATGTAAAATTGTCCATTTAGATGAAGCACTTCAACATCTGATTGTGAAATTGTACTTGGTATACAAGTGTTAGTTATGTAATTATTTCACTTAGAAGATATTGGTAAATGTCACATGTGCTATCTTACATAAATGTTCAGTGTGGACGTATGAGCGATGTAAGTTTGTCATATGCACTAGCTTACATAGTTCTTGAGCTTGTAGGAGTAGGATACATTGTGATTTTTTTTTTGCTACATTGATTGGTGTTTGTATTTTCGATTGGTATTATTGTGTTGAAAGCATGTGCAACATCTATGAGTGATATTGGCTAGTTTGTGTGTATGAATTGATATGTCGGTGCAAAATGTGTAGGTTAGAGCAATGGTATTTTAGAGTGATATTGGCTACACTTTATTCAAATAAATATTAGTTACAAAGAGATCTTGATAACATATCCATAATCTTCTAGCCATTCAACAAAATAGAGATGAATGAGATTAAATTTGACATTCTAATAGGTGGATTCAAAGGGGATTTGAGAGAGATTACCTCTAAAAAGACTTCCCATGGTCTCAATTCAAGAAATCAGTGAGTTTCAACAAGATTTGAAGAAAGGGGCGAAAAAGAGGAGAGAGAGAGAGAGAGAGAGCTCGTGGCGGCTGGGAGTAGGAAATGGAAGGGCTGGGAAAGAGAAGCTGCTCGAATGGTTATAACCCTAGGTTCGGCGCCATTTCAAAGGGAGCCGACCTCGGCGCCGTTTCAAGTGGTGCCGACGTGGCGTCCACGTCAGCAACCGGGCACCCCCCCCCCCCCCCACTTCGTCTCTACCTCAGCGCCATCATCGACCTGCGTTACGTCAGCGCTGTTTGAAGTGGCGCCGACGTAAGGGGTCAGATTTTGAATTAGTTTCTCCCAGGGGTCAGACTTGGTTGAAGTTGTCCAGTTTGGGCAGATTTGGAAAAAAATACACATATTCATATGCTTAGAGCCAAGGTGTATTCTGACATGGATCCGATGATGAAGTGGACTCTCACCCCTATTGTCAGTCTTCTCTACCACTTTTCTCTTCTCTTTCCTTCCAGCATAAGCAAACTAGACGGATATGCGAGCTTCGCCTTGCTGCATATATTGCATCTTGCGTGATAGCCTTACAAGTATGGTAGGTTTGCAGGTGTTTTCATACGTGTCAATATCCCTTGTAACACTTTTAGTTTTCTTGTTTTGCTGAAATACTGTCACAAACTTTTCTGTTTTTCTTTAATACCACCAGAAAAAAGAATATTAGACTTTTTAGTGTACCGGTGAAATCCAAGTTGTACAAAGTTCGCGCTTCGCACATGGTCACAGTTTGCAACACCATATGGAATTAGGTTGACACATAGTGGACACAGTTTGCAACACCATATGGAATTAGGTTGACACATAATGGGCACTGTAATATTGGCATGTTTAGTTGGCAACAATATGTAGTACATACAATGCACCGGTTCAACCTTCACCATGACAACACACAAGAGATTCATATCATTTCATAAATTTTATTATGCCAAACAGATGGTAAGAAGAATGAGACAGAAGCAGACATTTCACTGCAAAGTACATCAAGGTGACAGAATCACCAAAGGGAACATAGAATAAATACTTGATGAACAACATGAACATTGGTGTCAAGTAAAACCGGTAGTCATTGGTCAAACTAAAAAGGGCGCAGTAGATCGAGATATAAAAACACCGACTATGCAGCGACCACTATGACTCCAGTAACATGACATGCGGGACTAAGAGTATCTCCACTCATTGGTGCCCCTAGGCTATTTTCCTGCACAACATCGGATGGAGGAAATTTCGTCCTGAGGGTGCGCCGAGTCCCACGGACGCAGAGGCGAACTAATTTCAATACATTGAAATACACACAAATTTGGCAAAATTTAGTCGAAATTTATATATATTAGGGGGAATTCGATATACATAGTTAAAGTTCGGTGATATTTAAAAAAAATAAAAAACAGTAGAAGCCTCCTAGATCATGCCTAGGCGGCGGTAGAACTCCTCCTGGTAGTCGCCGCCGTCTTCATTGTCGCTCGGCGGCTCGTCCTTCGGGGCGCGACTGCTGCAGCTCTGCCTGGGGTCACCGCGGCCGCGAATGGCTCGGCCTGGTCTCGTCCTCATCTGTATCATCGAGGATGGCGACGTCATACGCACGGCATCAGCGAGTGGCGCACTCCAGAACACGGCGATGGCACTCCAAAAGACGGCGCTGGTGCTCGGCCTCCTCCCGCTTGAACTCCACCCGTGACCAGGCGAGCGCGTCTAGGAGGGACATCGGAGGGACATCGTTGAGCGATGCCTCCATAGCCCTCTTGAGGCCGTAGCAGCCATCGGGGTTGTCCAACGCCTGCAGCTTGAGGGTCGTCTCGACGTAGTAGCGCGGTGCGACCACTCCGGCGTGGGCTCCTTCTTCGTCCGGACCATGTGGAGGTGGCCGCGCGTTGCTTCCGGCACGCTGCTGCTGCCGCATGAACGCGTGCGCAGAGGCGATGGCGGTTCAGGCTTCACCTGGAGGAGGAGCCGTCGCGAGGAGCTTGGTGGGGTGAAGCGTGTCGGGGTGGAGGGCATCGCCGAGCTAGAGGAGCATGAGGCCGATGCCGATGAAGATGATGAAGGGGCCGCCATCCTCCTCGGTAGCCACGAGTTGCCATGGTGACGGGAGAGGAAGGATGGTCTAGCCGTCGGGTACTGGAGGCGCGGGTTGTTGTCGTCCTCGATGTGCTCGAGGACGACAGGGAGGGTACGCCCCGACACACTCCACCAGAGCCGGCGTCCGGCGACATTGTTCCGCGGCAGCGCCAGCAGCGGCCCTTTGTACGATGCCATCTCCCGAGCATGGAGCTCGTGGAAGTACTCCCGCCAGCTTGCGTGGTTGTCGGGATGCCAATGCAGGTCCTCCCTGTACTCGTCGGACATGCCGGCGAGGACAACCTGGATCTCGGTGACCATGGAGATGCCCTCCGGTGGTGGGATGGGCACCGCACCAGCGCTGAGCCTCCAGGTCATCGACGTGCGGAAGTGATGGCCCACCTAGTGTTCCCGCGCTTTTCATTTCATCCGGGGTCCCCGGGCGAATCTCAGTGCGCTTAGTTCGGCATGTGTTCACGGATGGATTTTGGGCCAAATTTGGCGAAAAGGGCTTCTAGGGGCGTGATTGGGAAGATTTTGTCCATCCGGCGGCTGAAATGACTTCCTGAGAACCTTTCCAGGAGCCCGAGTGGAGATGCTCTAACTTCAGAGGGACACCAAATAAACAGGTCAAACGCCGACACACAAACCCGACCATACAACCGAAAATACCAACGCGTGGGCACACCAGGTCCACACTATGTCCGCAAAAATTCGTCAAGGGTGCGACAAGTGCACTCACAGCAATTGTAGCTTACCAAACTTAAGCTATTAGATAATAGTACGATTAATAATGGGTTTAGGAAAGTTAAATTACTAAGATTATTTGGTTTATTGTCATGAATTTTTTAGAATATACTCTGAAAAATGTATTAATCTCGTATAGAAGAAGATGCCAAGATGGCCGGTACAACACAAAAAAGGAAACACAATACAAATACGATGCCACCTGACCAATCCATATTTCAATTTTCAGATGCAGCAACGGGGATACAACTAATGTTGCTGGCCAGTAAATAGTATCGTCGTCAAACCATTCCATGTTATTCTGTAACCATGGAATAAGCTGCATGCTCACATGGCATACTAAATTTGGAAGAGTGTTTCAAAGGAAGAAGCCAAAGTGACCTCTATGTTTTTGCCGATGCATTAACAGTAGGGACGGAGAATGTGCACCAATATCCCATCTCGATGCAGTCGCCATATCCTCGAAACCTTTGGAGACATCCAGGCCGCACAAAAATGTGACGCATGGCCCTGGCCGTCCCTATTTTCCCCGCAGCTAGGATTTTTTTTCAAAAAAAACATATTTTTATTTAATTAAAGTGACAATATTACAAGATAGATCTTGCACTACAAGATTGAAATCAAGTAAAACAAGCAAACAAAAAGTACCACTACAAGGTGGATCTTGGTCCACTAGTTCTACAACTCAATAACCCCAGATCGGCGGCGCTATTCATGGCCGCCAGAGCTCAAGCCCTCGGATATCGAGGTAGCGGAAGGCAGCGCTATTCATCATCGCTGGAGCGCACTTCTCAGAGGCCGAGGGAGCGGAAGACGGCCTCATCCCACGGGTTCGGCGGTCCAACGAGGCCCCACTCCTCCTCGAGGGAGCGGTAGACCGCCTTCTGTGTGTCGAGCTCCAGCCGAGCTTGTTCGAGGCGGGCACGCGCGGCCACATCGTCGGGGTTCACGCGCACCTCACGGAGGCACTCCAAGTGAGTGCCTGCGAGATCATGCAGGCGGAGATGCTCCGGCAGGAAGACCTCGTTGAGGATGTCCCACCCAAAGGGGCGGCCGGTAGTCCGGGAGACACGTCCTTGATGCCGCCGTGCCGGCCTCCGGGAGGGACCATTCTCATGACCCCCATCCATGGATCTAGGGTTTGACGGGTGGCGGCTGGGTGAGAGTGGAGGGGCGAGGTGCGGATTCGTGGTGTGGTTGGTATGTGTCTGGCTAAAGGGCTCGAACCGGACATATATAACCTGCCCCAGATGCACGTCCAGTCCGCTGGACCGCAAAGCCAGCCCAAATTTGGGCCGAGAATGCACAAAACGGACCGGTTTGTGCGTCCTGGTCCGTTTGTGGGGCGCTGTTGGGTCTTGCTCCCTGTCCGGTTGGACAGATTCATATGGTCCAAGTCCGTTTTCTGGGGTGCCCTGGTCAAGTAATGCATGAGCTTGGGTGTTCACGACCATCAGGCGACGCACCGATATGATCAACCGCTGATGACGCCTTAGTTGAAACACTTGCGGATGTCAATACAGAGGAGATGATCAAATTACTGTTAATGGCATAAAAATCGTTATAAACATAATTTCTTAGGTGTATTTTCAAAAAGCATGCAGAGAGAGAGGGGTATCTATGAATATCGAAGGCAGCGACTCCTTACAACAAAATCAAGTGATGGGTTCTCGGTGTTTCTTTTTTTCCTATTGTCAAAGATTACCATCTCCTTAGAAAAAATATCTAGAAGGCAACTTAATTAAGAAAAGTGTAGAGAGTAAAGCATCTAAACCAATTTTCATATCGATAAAAGTTGCGTCTAAGTACCCGAAGAAACCGCCTAGAAGGCAACTTAATTAAGAAAAGTGTAGAGAGTAAAGCATCTAAACCAATTTTCATATAATATCATAATCGATAAAAGTTGCGTCTAAGTACCCGAAGAAACCGCAAGCCCAAGCATCAATATCAGCATCTGGATGGTATACATACTGTTTGAGAACTTTGACATTGGTGATGCTGGTTAGGACTAATGGGAATCTAAGGGATTGTCCCGATCATTGTAGTACTATATACAAAATGCCTAAATATAATTATTGGTATAAATTAATGGTACTTATTATATATTAAGTAATGCCAAATTAAGCATAATCTGGTGATGAATCATGTGCTAATTACTGTAAAAATTCACTGTCGCAGCACACTTTAAGTTAGTAAAAAAATAATTTTAGTAGACGGTGATTGGTGCTTGTTATAGATATCATGACAAGCTTGTGCAATTACTCTATTATTGGTAGCAAATTTACTACATTATAGAAGGGCATCTACAATCATAAAGTTAGTAGTCTTCCGAAGGTGGGAAAAAAGATCAAACTGATTATGCATAAAAATTAGGGTTTGAAACTTAGGTAAGAAACTTATTCTGCTTAACTCAAAAACAAATTTGATCGATTTTTGAGAAATTGAATTCCTCTCCCGCTCGTCGCTACTAGTGGGGTCTCGGTTGATTTTCCTTACTTCAACTACTCAAATGTTTTAGTTCGCTAAGTTTGAAAAGTCCAAAGAGCGTAGACTAGCCACGGATCTTGGATACGGTTTCTAGCCAAGAGGTGGTTTCTGACATGAACAGCTAGAGTGAAATTCTTGTTAGGATTGGCATGTCAAGTTGCTTTCTCGGACCCTAACATAAACCACCTTATCCTCACTCAGGTTGATATTTTGGACTGAGCAGAAGCCCAACAAAAATATGCTTTTTTATGGAATCTTTGGTGTCAGCCTATAGACTTTCTAGTTTTTCGAATTTCTTCTTTGAGCGAATGTGAAAGATTACCCAGATGGGAAATTAGTTGCAGATTATCAAACTGAAGTAACAACTTCTCGAGTTATTAGAATCAATAGTAAAATTCAGTCCTTGGTTCTTCGAGTTAGATGAAATAGCAATAGTTTGGTTCATTGGTATACTACATAATCCAATCTGATTCAAATGGACGAGATTACCTCCGTACGTAACCCCTCCCTCCCATGGTGACCCCAGGCGCCGCCAGAGGGCTTCCAAGTCGCCGCCGACCTCCCTCCTCCTCCAGATCGCCTCCCTCCGCCGCTGCTGTCGGCGTCGGCCGCGGTGGCGGCAGCCCCCTAGTACCTAAGGTGCTAGGGGTGGTGGTTGCGGCAGTCTTCATTGATGGGGTGGCTGGGGCTGCGTCGTTTCATGAGGGCCCCGGCGGTGGTCGGGACGACGCTTCCTGGCCAGGCGGCGGCTACAGCCGGAATCTCATCCCTCAGCGGTTGCGGTTGTTGGTGTTATGGCCGCGTGTCTAGGGTTCCTCCTAGATCCGCCGTCCTCGTGGCGGCGCCGTGGGACTTGGAGCGAGCAGGTGGAGGGCGAGGGGCTTGGGGACTAGGCGCCGTCTGGTAGCGCGATCGGCGAAGCTAGCACGCCGGTGTCGCTATGCGACAGCTTTATGATCTGTCGTCTTCTCCATATGCTCGGCTTGAGTAAAAGGCGGTGGTCCTAGGGTTCCAACTCATCGCCATGGTGAAGATATGTTGGTTGCCTGTCGTCATTGATCTAGCTGAAGCGTCGTGTTCCAGAAGGCTCCGCCGGCGAACTCCACAGTGCGCATATGCCGAGAGATCGCTGGATCGGGTGGGATTCGGTCGTGCGCACCCATGTTTTTATTCTGGCCGTTTTGGTTCAGAGGGAGTATTTCGAAGCTCTGTTGGCTGTTAATATCATGGGGCATGTTCTCGGTTCATGGTACTGACGGAGAATGTCATGAAGGCCGAGATCTGAGGACTGATAATGGTGGGTCAAGACCGAGTGGTGATGAGGAATTGGCTTGGTGACTCGTGACTTGAAGCAGTGGTATGCAAGCGGGGGCGACAGTATAGGAGAAGCTCATGGTCCTATCTTTCAGGGTGAAAACCCAGGGTCTGGCCTTAATTGGTTGTGCCTGGCAATGACCTTGTTAAAGGTATTGTTTTGAGAGCGTGGAATTTCTTCAGAGTGAAAACCTAGATATTTGATCGGGCAATGACAGTGTTTGTGTACTGTTTCCTTCTTGGAGGCATCATTTTTGGAAAAGATGGACTTCTAGTGTTGTCTTAGTACTGTTGTTTCAATGAATGAGGAACCGTAGCGGGATTTTGCTTTCTTTTTGTAATTCTTCTTTCTTTTTTTGGCTGTGCGCATCCGTATGACCGCTAGGGCAATGTGTTGTTACAGAGGCTGGGTATAATTGGTATCCTTAGATATTAATATATGCTCCTTTTCAAAACAATACAACAATAAATCTAATTCAAATATGGAATGTCTCTCCTTGTTCGCTGAGAGTCGATAACAAATGAATTTATATAATAGAGTTTCATCGAGTCGGCATCAAATGTAATGATCTACAATGGCAATGAGTCTGACTCTTAATATTGTATGTTTGGTCTGTTTTGAGCCAATTTTCACAAAATCATATGCATATAAATTGAGGTTTCATCGAGTATAGCACAAGCCTTACAAGAGTTCTGTCATGATTGATCAATGTGTTGTTTCGCTTAGTTTGTTCCGTAGTAGTTCGAAAAATTCCACCCTACTTTTGGACATGATATATGGCTGTGATTTAACGGGCATTTCGATAAACTTGTAGAGATGTTTCATTCTGTTTCACCCAAGTCGACTCACGCTCTCTTATGCTTTGAAGACATGCGTAAATGTTTTTCAGGAATAAGCGGAAGAAGAGTATGATACGATATCTACTTGTCACCGGACATGAGAAATGAGTGGTTGGAGTGGTTGATCCGCACTAAATCAAAACTTCCGCACCGTGTTCATCGTTCTCACTTCTCAGAAGTACCAATCACTGATTTACTCTATCTCTCGCATGACAGATTATGCCGTCACTGTCTTGATGAGAGAACTCCCTGAAGAATCGTGAAGATCAAGTGTGCCCTTGGTCATAGGGTCATCTACCTTGAAAGTGAAAGATGAAATACTGCAAATGCATAAGACAAATATAGAGGTTGGTGTTTTGATATATATGCCCCCTTATAGGGACTTTATTATGTTATACAGACTGACACGTACTCAAAATGGACGCTTCTATGTTTTCTCTCAACAAGAAATCGGGATTTTGCATAGCTTGTACCCTCGGATGACAAACCTTGGGAACTGTCAGGGAAAACCACTAGAAGTCTAGAATTAACATTGGATCTCCGCACTAGTGAAGCCGATGTTGAGGTTCAGAAAATAATACTAGATTGCAAATCTGTAGTGAATCAAATATCTGATCATTTCATTCATTGGAAGAGTGTGACAAAGTTGCATGCATTGGCAACCCCTGATCCTGTCCTTGCTTGGATAAAGTGTAGCACTAAATGGACAATGTGGTCCCAAAACCGAAAGATTTGATTATTGTTAGCAACGCAACACCAAAAGATATATCAACAAAAATAAACCCTAAATATGTGGAACACCTGGAACTAATTCGGAAGGAATAACATGTCGCTGAATACCGGCTTCTCCTAAACAGTTGGATATGTGGAATGCCGCATGAGAGAACACGATTCCTATATACATGTTAGGATTGGTGAAATGATATATGTACATATAGTTACAGAGAATGACATGATCTCCATGAAGCTCAAGTGCTTGGTATTCTGGAACGGGACCTGGTGGGTTTCACAAAACGGAAGAATTCATCAAGCACCATCTCCCCACCATTTACAGGGTCAAAGCTGCACCTGTAGAAACTGAACACGCACACAAAAAAACCCGAAGCGATTAATGAAAATCAAATCCCAGCATAAGCAAATGTAATATGGTGCAATAGACAACAAAGATTAAGTCACTGGAATAGATCTACGGGAGAACTTATGTTGTTGCACAAAGTATTTACCCACCAGCCAGCCTAAATGAGATACAATGTCCCTGATCTAACCACTTAATACTACAACATTTTATGATCATAAACCAAAGAAGGAATGAGAACAAAAAAAATGTAGTAATGACTTAACTTGGATATCTTAGCTTATTTCTTTCCCTTGTAGTCATGGTTTTTCAGAAATGAGCAATGCAGCTAATAGAAAAGAGAGGCAGGGACATGAATCTCATTTGGTTACTAATATTGGTGGAATTGCTAATATTATTGCAGTGCTTCGTTGAACATTTTTGTAAAAAATAGAGTACCTGCCATCCAGACCGATCATCATCACAGTGGTTTGATCTCCAAATGCTGTAATATAGCGTGTGACTTCCGGTAAACGGAACTGGGCAAATGACCATTCTGAACTGAAATATTTTGGCAGAATCCCTGGATATGCATAAGTTGAATGGTCGAGATAAGATGGAAGAAAGCAAAATATTCTCAATTTCCATGCTGAAGAAAATTTTCACAGGCTATCATGCAGAGTTATGCTAATATGCACAAGCTGTGCAGTTGTTCCCCCCTACTTCAAGCCCTCACATTTTAGTATCAGTTAAATAAAATGGATTAATTTCTACAGTAACATACTAACAAAACACAATGTATGCCTGCCAGACCATGTTGGTAAGACAACAAAGGCAGAACAAAACTGACTCCACCTAAGCATAGAATGTTGAGAGTTGAAACAACAAGACAATTGTGCCTTTACTATGCTTGTTTGTCATCGTTAATTCTTTAAATGGGAAATATTAATAGCTATGGATTTCAATACCAGTCCAAACAAATGGGGTCATCAGCTGGGACAGCATACTTCAAGACAGGTGAACTTTAGAAGAAACCCGTCAATCTAAGAACAATGAAAACGGAACAGAAAATTATATTACAGGCAGCACCGCGCCTCTGCCACAACAATCTGATATAAGCACCTTTCTTACCGCATATAACAATCAGCTAGACTCAAACAACAGGTGTCCTGACAACTGCCACAACATTTTGATGGTATCGAGGTCTTAGAAAATGAGAAGAGATGTACCACTTTACCAACTAAAATCTAGAATCATACTAAGTGGGCACAAAATAACAGATCGCCTTTGCTATTAGGTAAATAAATGCATAGTCCCAGCCTTTTGAAAATAACAGAAGTGCAATTTTATACTCCCTCCGACCCATATTAGTTGAGATACATCCGAATCTAGATAAATCCAAGTCAACTAATATGGGTCGGAGGGAGTAGATGTTTCACAAAAGGCTAGTGAAAATAATCAATGAAAAATGTGATACAAATATGCATTTTCAAAGTTGTTTAAATGTTGAGAGAATCTAATACTCCAGAAAAATGAATCCAAGATCAACTAGTGGATGGTTGACTACAAGAAGCATAGTATCCTCACCTTTCATGAAAGACAAGGATGAGCTCACATTGGATCCAATGTTTGTTAGTAAAACTGGATCAACAGAACCAGATGAGTAACTGCGACCCATTTGTCGACCGACCATTGCAGATTTCCCATTACTTGCATCTTCCCTTCCAGCTCCCACTCTCAAGCTAAAAATATGCATTGTTCCTTTGTCGCTAGACACTGCCAACCACTGCAGATTTGGTGATAGTGCAATGCTATGTATCTCGGCTTTGTCTACTCCTCTGCGCACCTAAATATTAAGAGAACTAAATTGTTACTATTGTATTTCTAGAACTTATAAAGGATATAGCTTATAAACAGAACAGAGATAAAATTCAAGAGAGCGCTAAGAGAAACTAAGGAAATTTGTAAGAGATCATTTCATAATCTCACCTCCTGCAAACAAGTACCATCAACCGTGTTGAATATTCTGATCAAAGTACCCTTAACACTGGCTGTTGCCAAGAGGAATCCATCCACGGTCATTGCCATGCATGAGATATTCGAGTGGTGAGCTGTAATCAACTTGGTCACCTTCAACCCAAAATGCTCAACCCGAACAAGTCCTTGGTTCATCCCAGGGCAGGCCATCACTGAAGTGTCTGTATGATACGATAGGCAGCACAGTCCGTTCGGGTTCGATGTGGTCTCGATCTGATGGATGAGCTTATGATCCACAAAACTGTAAACAGATATCTCGTGCTCGAGAACGACCACAAAGTATTTGTTCGACAATTTGATTGCTCGGATTTCGGACCTGAACGAGAACTCGCCGATGAAACGGCTCTTGTTGTCATCACAGATTGTCAATTTGTTTTGCGGATGCTGCTTGTCTGATCCCTCACCCACAACACCGAATATGTTGGTCCGGAACAGCATCTCGACGATTCCAAACCCTCCGTTCCCCTGAACCCTCCTTAAGGTCTCCTTGAACGGTTTGCAATTGAAGATCCTGAAGCCATTGGTTGTGGCAGCAGCGAAGCAGCTACGGTCTTGGTTCCAACTGACAGACAGCAGCTCGACATCCTCCTCCTCGACGTCGATGCCGCATGCGCCAGCTTGGGTCACAGGGCAAGATGACGTCCGTGATGGTGGCGACCGAAATAACCCGAGCCTCCCCCGGGGGGTCCGACCCTGTGATGTTGATGCCTGAGATGCCATGATGATGTGCAGGTGCCTTTCTTCAGAATAGCCCGGTTTAACACCTGCAGCAGTAGTTTGGTTCTTTCAGCACCTCAAAATGGATGACCAGCATGAACTGGATTCTAAAAGGGAAACGAGCAAGAGAACACTAGGAATATTCTGTTTGTGGATGCAACAATCATCTGAAAGCATTTCTTACTGCGACTGCAAGTTGAAAGTATAGAGTATTACTGGAATTAGTAAGAAAGGATCCCCTGACTGAGTAAATTCCAAAGCGCAGCACAACGGTCGGCAGAGTATGCTACTTTGCTAGTATGAGTTACGAACAGTGAAAACCCACGGTGGCCTCCCTATCTTCGCATCAACTACACGTGACCAGGAAAAACAGCGCGAATTTTCAGAATCTGTTCGTAGGTATGTCAAGCTGGGAGTTTAAATTCAGGGCCTGGTCGAAAAGGCTCGAGCTTTCCGTGTCCACTGCCTAAACCGCTAGAGCAGGGCCGAAAAAAAAAACTCACCACGCAGCCGCCGCGCCGAAATTTAACCAGCACAGTCCGCGGCTAGATCCACCCAAGTCGGACAAACAACCCGGGCAGCGGCGACGCCTGGAGTCGACAGATAACCGCGCGAGAGAGGAATACCCAAGCAAGCCACCACAGCGGGGGAGAGAGAGGGACGGGGCGAAGAGGGGATGGGGGGAGGAAGAGAGTACCTCCCGGCTCCGACCACCGTGGAACGAGAGGGAAGGCGACGCCGGTGTGTTCCGGGGCGAAGAAGGAGAAAGCAACGACGGAGTTCGTGCAGAGGCCGGAGGTGGGTTTGCGCACGTATCGGGTCGCTTCCGGGCTTGGGATTCCGCTCGGATTCGGGTCGCGCCCTCCCCTGCCGTTGCCCGTTTATCGACCGAGTCCGAGCCCGTTTTTCCTTCATTTCCTTTTTCTTTTTTATTAGATCGACAGCGATCATCACCTATTTTCTTCTTTTAAAATAAGATGCAAAAGATTTGCCTTATTTCGTTTGAAATAAATGGCCAAATTTTTGTCTCATTTCATTGAACAAGTGTATGGCACCTGCCATTCTCCATAGGGAGATGCACAAACAGGGTTTACACTCCGCCATCTTCCTTCTCCTCCTATCCCCCTCCTGATTTTGAGAGTCGCTCCCCCTTCGTTGGCCTCTCTTCCCTTACTATTTAGCAGCCTCGTCGACCGGAGTAGGGATGGGGGAGAGGGATGGTGTGCCTCTGCACCTAGTAGTTTTAGAACTAGGTATAGGGGCAAGGTCTATGGTTGCCTATATGGTGTTATGCCGATATGGTGCATCCTTTGTGTGCTTGCAGTGGTGTGCGGTGGTTCCCTGTTTCTCTTCCTCCCGGAGGAAAATTTGTTGAGGGTGCGTCGAATAAGCTCGTTGATCTTGTGGATATGGAGGTTCACTTTTGACCATCTCTTCCTCTTGATGTTGTCACGGAGACGGGGTGGAGGTGCTCATCCATGGTGATGATTGAGATGGAGCTACGACGTGTGTCATCGTCTCCACCCTCTCGATGGTTGGGCTATGTTGGTCGTTTGTCGCTCTTCGCGCCACTAGATCCTCTACCAAAGCATGAGCAGACCAAGAACGCTCCAGCTCGGGCGGCCATCCAGGCTTACCGACGATGTCGCAACTTGCACCATAGACATGTTTTCCAAGGCTTTAAAAAGTTTCGGTCTGCCACTAGACCAATGTACAGTCGAATTAAATTTTCCTGCCAACCTAGAGATGGCGTGAAGGGAGGTGTCTAGCTACATCTTGACGACCACACCCGTCTTCGTCCTCGAGGTGCTGGAGGTGGAGGCATGGCATCTGCGCGACCCCAAGTAGCTTTAGTCCAACGGCGGCATGGATCCATGTTACAACTGGACCCAGTCATAATTTAACTTTTCACATTTGGGGTGCTCTATTGTTAAATCTAGGGACTGGCCTATAATTTCCTTTTCCTTTCCCTTGGTGGCCTGCGGTGTGTACTTTGACCATATCTAAAGCAGCATGGGTCCTTTATTTCGATCCTCCTTTTGTTTACGCAAAAATCCCACAAAAGGTTCAAATTCTATAGGCCTCGTCTCTTTCAGGCAATGTCCGGGCAGGTCATCTCCCGTGGGCTCCGCACAGGATATTATTCTGGTGCACCTTCCTGTGATGTTAGACTTGTACGCACACCGACAGCACGGAACTTACACACGCAGATTAACGCTGTCAGGATTTAAGGCATGTTTGCTTGGTATCCAAAATCAACTCTCCCGGCTGGTCATTGCCAAAATCTTGATCCTTCTTAGAACGGCTGCCAAACCTTTTAGCACGCACATACATACTTGCAGTATTTCTGGGACATTCTGGGACATACATACTTACCATAATTTCAGCTAAATTTTCCGCATAAGAGGCTAAGCTCAGCCCATGAAGACCTAAATTCATAGCATCACAAGAGTTTCAAATAGGCAAGAAATACTGCATGGTATCAATGTCCCCACCCCCCGCCTAAGCGTCCAACCCAACTCTGAACTCTTCCTCAAAATTCTGAAGACATTACTATGTCACAGGAATGATGATGCGAGGTCCTGTGACACAAGCAGAAAACAGAAATATATGTTCATCTCATTGTACGATCAACAAGTTAAGAGTTATCATTGTGATCTTGTATAAGGTCAATTCTGAACTTAGCAAATGTGGCAGCACCCGCCCGGCCACACACTATGGAAACTTGTCTCTATAGATTCAGTTATTTTGTAACAACATCCCTCTCCATTTTTTGTGGTGAAGAATCCCGCAAGGACCTATACATGGAATAATATGCACATCCGCAGTACCTACTTATCACGGAATTGTAGAAAAAAGACCTGGACAGAGAGCAGTCTCAGCACACCGCAGGCTGAAGGAGAGTAACAATGGACGATCCAACATCTGCAGGCTGAAGGTTAGCGCTTGTTGGTTTTCTAGAACAGCTGAAAGAAGAGGGTCGTTGAACCGTCACTGAATGATCGGAGATCTCCTGGCTTCACCAGAGCCCTGCACAACGGGCACGTCCGCTCCCGCTCCAACCTGCCATCCATCGTTCACCAAAGTTTCGATTTGGTTATTGTTAGATCACAACTGTTAAGGCATCAAGAACAAGATGACCGAATGTGTATACCATACCATTCCGAGGCACAGTCTTCACAAAAGATATGTTTACACTGCAGGAGGATGGGAGCATGCATCTTTTCTTGGCATATCGCGCACAGATCTCCAGCAGCAAGAACCTGCACCATAAAGTGAAATGAAAGCAAAATCTCTCAGTTATAAGCTCTAGAGGTATCGACCAAGAGTGCGTATATCACCACAACATTTCATTGATGTGCCTATAAGCCTAACACTGCATTACCTGTTCAGTTGTTGCATGCAAACCATAATGCAAGTCCTTCTGAGACAGTGCACTCACTGAAGTCAAAAGTGATCGAACCTGATAGGAAGCAACACTAGTGTCAACTATATTATAAGCCCAGCATCACTTAAGAAATTAAACAAGGGAACTAGAAGTACCTTCTCCACCATTGATGCCACCTTGAAAGTAAGGTACAATCCAGTTGTTAGAGATGAAAAAAGACCTCCATATTCCTTGTTCAGAAAAAACCGATACCACACAGGAGCCGGCAACAACGCACGGTACAGAAGTAGGGAATACTCCACAACTGTCAACATTTGACCCTAAGCAAAAAAGTTCAATCAGAGTTAGAACAAAAAAAAAGTATGTGTGTGTGCATCTCTCCATCAAAACTGGCACAGATACATAATTAGATGAATGTTAATATGTACAGAAGATTACCTGTCTACGATAGTGGCGACCTTTGCTGTTTCTGTAGTACATGAGCAGCACACACTTGACCACCATAGCAGCTTGCCGCACCATTGTGTCTGTTGAGCACAAAAACAGTGATCGGTCAGATTAGAAATTTTAAGGAGGAAAGTGGGGGCCATAAGCGCAGTGGGAACGGGCTTCCCAAAAAGCGAGCCCCAGCCCAGGTCAGCATAGTGTGTGTGTGTGTGGGGGGGGGGGGGGGGGGACAGCTACTATTTCCATAAGTAACTATTTTCCAAGTGAAACTCGGGGCAATGTTACCCGTTACAGCAGAGCACATAAAGTAGTTCATGTGTACAAGATGCATACATATTGTCAAGTTTTCCATAAATGAGGTATGGACTGAGCTTGGCTCATGAAAGGGCCTCTTCGATTCCTAGGGTTCAAAAAAATCATAAATAAGAAAGATGTGCGTCCTCTTGATATAATATAGGATCGAAAGGATGTTCGAGTGCATCATAGGAAAATCATAGCAATTTTTCACATAGGTCTCAGGCAGCGGATGTAGAGTGCAAACGGAGTGCAAAGGAACCATAAGAAGAAATTCAATCGTACAAAATCAAGTAAACAAAGTAGGAAAGAATCCTAAGTATTACGACCCACTGGAAATCCTTTTAAGCAAAGATGCCCCAAATGGAGAAATGTTCATACTGCATGAGGAAAAGGAAAATACCATTCACTGCGATGAAAAATATTGCATGCCAAAATGGTGGTATTTCTTTTGGAGGAAGCATCACCAGAGGTCTAACAAGGTCATCATTCCTGTACCACCAGTAGACTCCAAACACGTGAAAAATGAATACTACTACAATCGCGACAAGCATTGACATTTTCCTCTCCCCCTGAAATAAGAAAAGCAAAGACAAGTGATAGAGCAGCTGAGGATCTTGTTTAGATGACCATTCACATCATTAACTTAAAGCAAGGAGGAAATGGACCCGTTCATCACATGTTAGAGCAGATATCCATACCAAAACATCTCTTGTGTTTTCCAGCTCTTCTAAGCACACGAAAACAGTATGGAAGACCATGCAATGGAGTTATCTAAATAGCTGAACCAGGAGGAGGAGGAGGAGGGGAGGCAGGGCCCTCCCTGGCCCCAAGGTTAGGGATGTAAGTGGCAACGGCAGCCCGCAAACCCGCTTCATCAATCCCACGTAAAATATCTATGTGGCTAACTGCGGCTCACTGCACATTCAGTGGCATTATGCGGACGCAGAGCTCATCCCACAAAAGCCGGCGGCTGGGCTGCTCCCTTCATCACTCCAGTAATTTGTTTCACCAGGAGCAGCTAAGCCCTGACCCTCGTGTACCTAATTAAGAGTGTCGCCTTTCCTGACACCAGAGCACGAAATCAAGTCTAGCTAAAGAGGCTTCAATAGTTCAGCGAGCCGCCGATTATACATCTATGTGGTGTTCTTCGTGTGCGATTTTACAGCATAACTGCCATATGCTACTACCTACTAAATTAATTGTAAGAAGGTATGGTCTCATTGTGGATTAACTTCAGAGTGGAATAGATTGTATTACAGGCTTGAACACTATCGGTGTCATCAATTACTCTTAGTTGTACACATTTCATTCCCTAACAGATGAAAGGACAGCCGAACCAATCTGGTGTCTCTTTCAAATCAAATAATGAATGATGTGGGTTCTTGGCATTTGCCCAAAATAAATGTTACATGGGCAGCCGAACATCCCCACATAATGTCTGTTGGGCAACACATAAATGTTACATGGGCAGATGCATATTCCCACGCAAGAGCTGGTGCGATTCAGGGCCAGCTCGCGATTTGTCCACTTACCCAAGGTAGCTCGGCTGCTGACTCTATCAAAAATATTTGCATTTGTTCACTGGATATGCAGAGCAGCAATGCATCATGATATTACATATACTCCTACTAAGAAGATATTGTCACATTTCTGCTGGCAGTTGCTGCCCAGGCCTAACACGATCAGCAACACAGCATTTAAACTAACCTCTAGAATCAGAACAAGCATGTTGATGGTCTGTACGCAAGATAAGAAGCACGAACCTTGAGAGCGGTCTGCTTGCGCAAGATATCATTGGACTTGAACATCACGGCGGCAATCCAAATCATGACGAAGAACCCTAGAAAACACAAACTCGCCCGGAATGAGAAACTCGCCATCATGTGACCAGCGACGCTCCACGGGCAGCAGGACCAAATCGATGGAACCAAACGCATCGCATCGAAATTCACACGTATACCGCGTGTTCGGGCAGGCCCGGTAGAACATAGACCAAGAGAGTAGGATTACCTTGCAGGTGCTGGCGGATGAAGACGCCGAGCAGGAGCAGAGAGAAGGGCAGCGCGTGCTCCACCCACCTGGCCAGCCGCTGCACGTCGTAGCCCTGGTAGGGCGGCGAGTCGGCCCTCCCCCCGCCTCCCCCGGCAGCGGCCTCGTCCCCCCGCTGTGCCGGCGCCTCCTCGTCCGCGGCCGCCTCCGCGGCACCGGCGCCAGGAGCGCGGAGAGGCCCCGTCTCGCCGCCGTCGGGCCCGACGATCCGAATCGACACCTCCCCGTCGCCCCCCGCGTTGGGGTTGGCCTCCCCGCGCTGGGGCCCGCCAACGTTCCCCTGGGAGCGGAGGACGCCCTCGAGCAGCGCGGAGAGCGGCGCGTGGATGAAGCCGGAGGGGGAGAAGCGGGCGGCGTAGCCCCCGGCGGCCGGCTGCGGTGGGGGCGTGGCCGCGTCCATCGGGCCAGGGGTGCGATGGTGCGGCGGGGAGAAAGGGAGGAAGTTGAGGGGAACGGGCGCCGCGCTCGTAGTCGACGGAGAGAAAGAGAGGGGGAATGGGGTTTATGTGCGCCCAGCGTTGCTCTCTGGCTTGGATTTGTCTTCTTTTCTGGGTACCAATTCGATCGTGTGAGGGATGCTTCTGTTTTTGGATTTTGTTCGTCTCAGTCAGAGGACCTGACTCTTTTTTTTTTCGAGAAGATGGCCTCTCCCTGAATATTTTTGCTTGTGGGTGAAGGGATTCGGGTCGGCAGCGTAGACCAATTCGAACGTACCCACCGCAAGCAACAGAACTTGGTCATCAATTTGATTTAGGATTTTTGAAATTCAGTTCACCGGCCGTCAGTGGGATAAATAAAAAATAAATTCTTAACTACCGACAGTTTGCAGTAAAAACAAAATGCAGAGGTTACAAAGTTAGAAAGGCAATGTTAATTGCGACAAACTCGTAAGAGACAACTCTACTCAGGATGCGATATTTCGCTGAAAAAACACAAAGGGTGTCCGAAATTTTGCAAGATTTGAAGCATGGCTCCAGCCATGTGAACAGCAGGCCAAACTGATATGTTCAACGAAAGAAATTCAACAATGGCAGAAACAGATATATACAACACACATAAAGCATGCCACATCTTACAATATGCTCAGAACAACATTCAAGGCAGAACATAAATTCATGAATCCAAGAAACAATGATCCATTCAACAGGCAATTCTTAGTTACAAACACAAAATAGATAATAATATCATCCATGACAAGGTTCAACACGACGTTCAGACAAGACAACATAGCACCACAGGTAACTGAAGTCTATAAGTTCCACAAAACTAAAGTAATGCTTGATAAAACAGATAGAGATCTGCGGAGATTATGCGACGATGTCATCGGACAGGAAAGCTTGTCCAGGCTGGCGGTTGGAGAGGCGGCCATGGCATCCAAGGAGCTGCAAGGAGAAAGCATTACAAGGTCAGATGATGTTGTAGGGGCGATCTAGTTAAAACAGAATTATGTGCAGAAGCTACAGAACAATTGAACAGGTTCAGTACCTTGGCATTGACACCATCAGGCAAGATCCTGCCCTCGCTCTTGAGCCTGAGGTAGTCATTGCGGTTGAACTTAGTGAAGCCCCTGAAAACAGAAGCGAAATTAGAGGTATGGCACACAGAAATTATCTGCAGGCATATATGATGTCAGCACAAGGAACTCTTATACTACTCACCACTTCCTGCTCTCGATGATCTTTTGGCGGCCAGGGAACTTGAACTTGGCACGACGGAGAGCCTCAGTGGCATGGATAGCGTTGTTGGCCTTGCAGCGCACAGAGAGAAGGACCTGGCCAATGGCTACACGGGCGCAGACACCCTGTGGCTTACCGAAAGCACCCCTCATTCCAGTCTGGAGCCTATCAGCCCCAGCACACGAAAGCATCTTGTTGATGCGCAGCACATGGAACGGGTGAACCCGGACCCTGAGGTGGAAGGCATCCTTTCCTGCATGCTTGGTCATGTACTTGTTGCAAGCAATACGGGCAGCCTCAAGAGCCTCGCTGGAGACATTCTCCTTCTCCCATGAGACAAGGTGAACACAGTGGGAGAACTCATCCACACCCTTCTTCTTCATGCCAACATCATAGATCCTGATCTTGGGATCAGGGACACCACGGCAGTACCTTGACTTGGGGTACGGCTTGTTCTTAATCTGGCGATAGCACCTCGCAGGTCCTGAACAATGAGAAGGACAGAGAACTTTGTCAGCAACAAGAACAAAACGAAATGCAATAAAAAGTTTAGACTACGGAATTATGATCAAACATTCATACACATCCTACTTACAAGAGGTTTATACACACGGTTTTATGTAAGCATGACATACAATGATACTTACAAGAGGTAGATTAACAACATTGACAGTCTAAACAAGAGAAAACTAACATGGTTCACATAAGCATTACACAAGCTAAGCCAGTTTTAATGTACTAGTACAACTGTGCACCAACTAGACACAACCATCACTGTTTATTTAGTTCATTCAATTCACAGAGAACAAAATACCATTGATGTTAAATCCTACCACTAGACACAACCATGAGAGATTTTGAGTACGCATGACATAAAATACAAGTTACAAGAGGTAGGTTTAGCACCATTAACAGTGCAAACAAGTGGTTACTAACATGGTTCACATAAGCATCATGTGAGCTAAGGAATCCTCATCTTCGGCACAGCAGCCCAATAACAGCACACTACGTGTAAATACACCAACAGCAGGCATAAAGGCAGCGGCAGATGCTGGGTGGCCTAAAAGTGCTTTGATCCGGTTACCCACTGCAGCCTGCCTGTGCTGTATCAACACCATCGCCAGTCACAGCTAGGGTGCGGCAACGGTGATGAGGGTGTATATCAATCTTCTCAGAAGCAAGATGCAATGCTGGACCAAGCTACATAACAGTTTGACAGACGCTGATATATGTCCAGCTGAGTTAGTGCTATGTGGTCAGAGAACACCCCGATACCATGACCATATTGCTAGCTAATACTAGCTGTCCAGACTAGTTTCTTTATAGCTTTGCCAAAAATTTATTGTCGAGAGAAAACAGAAGATAGCTAATACTACGAGAGCAGACTAGTTTCTGTACAGATTTGCCAATTCAAATATAAAGTCTGCACCAGCTAGCTACCAACAATCACAATAGAATTCATTCTGTTTCAGGGAGAAGATTATACAGTTCGTGTTCAATCCTACCATCAGACCCAGCCATGAAGGATTTTCAGGAACATAGAGTTCTCAATTTCCTAGCAGATTAATGATATATTAAGGAGCGCGGGAAACATTAACATCACGGAAGCCAAACAGAATGTTTGTAGGGACTATCGTGCAAGCAGCTAACCAAATCGAAAGAACAGAGGAGGCAACCGCAACACGTATTAGTCACAAGTTCTTGCGGATCTCCGAACAGATCAACCATAGACTACAATATCATAAGTTAACGGCGAGAGAGGAAGGGGAATCGCGTGCTTACTTCTCCCCATGGCGTCGGCGGCGATAGGCGGGCAGGCGGCTGCGGTGGGAGGAGATGAAGGAACTGCGGCTAGGGCTTGGGGTGAATATACGGGGCGGCTTATATAGAGGGTCCAGGGGTTTGCGCGTGGAGTAGAGGTGGTGTTGGACTTGGACTGTCCACATTGGGTTTGCGTCATGCGTGACCGCCGGGGCTGTTAGGCCTGAGGAGGAATTGGTCCAGGCCCAGAGAATACCAGAAGGTTCGGCCTCATATCAGGTTCGGCCTCATATCATGTTCATATGTGTAGTAGTATTTTATATCGACAGAAAGAGAAAGGTGGGCTCGCTTGTACCATGTCGGTGGAAATGGTACTTCTAGGAGGTATCTCTTTACTACCCCTGAAAAAAAAAGGCAGCGCTAGGCGTCCCGGGGAATAATTCTCCCGATCCCCGGGTCGCCAGGCTGCCACGTGTCCCAAAAACAAGTTCAATCTCGTTTTTACAACGAAATTATTAATTTTTGCTATAAAATATTTCGCTTTTGAACGGGTTCGGTCCAGAAAATAGAAAAACAGACTGGATCTCGCCGGAGATTTCGCCGGAAACCTTGTCGGCGACCGTGTAGCAAAAAAGTTGTGCTAATGTAGCATATCCAACCTCGTCGGAGCCTTTCACCGGTAGACCTTACCGGAGACCGTGTATCAAAAACTTTACGCTATTGTAGCAAAAAGACAAAACGTATGTAGCAAATAAAAATTTCTATTGTAGCAAATCTGACCTCGTCGGAGACCTCGCCGGAGATTTTGTAGCAAACCATACATACTATTGTAGCAAAACAAGAAAGCCTTTGTAGCAAAAAATTTATAGCAAAAATCGACGCTACACGTAGCACCGCCGGAGGTCTCGTAGCTCCACCGTCGGCCGCATGTAGCAAAACCAACGCTGGCTTGTAGCACCACCACCGACCGCATGTAGCACACGTACTCAACCTTGGAAGCAGTGGTGATGGCCAGGGGACTCCGCCAAAGGTGCTAAGAGGCGTTGACTCTGGCAAGGCAAGCGAGGGCGGCGACAGCCACCATCACCACGAAGCATGCGCAAGATCCACAAATGAGTGGCATATGACCATGCTTTGAGGACGGCTGTGGCGATGCCCTCGTCCGCCCCTCGTCCGGCGGTGGCCTTGCAGCAGACTCCTTCGGCAAAAACTCGCCGGTGGCCATGGCTAAGGGTGAGCCCGAGGTCGAGGGACCGGATTCCATGGCGGGCGGGAGCGAGGAAGGTGTGGGGCGGGGCAGGGGTCCGACCCGGTGATGGCCCAAAATATATCGAGCTCGTTGGAGAACCCCAAGAGGAAAGTATGATGAGCACATCAGCAAGTTTTTCCTTTATGAAACCAAGGTTATCGAACTATTAGGAGCAAGGAAACACCTCTAAGGTGTTGTTGCCAACTTGGAATCCTGCACAACACAACCACAAAACTTTTCCCCCAACTTACAGTGAGGTTGTCAATCTCATCGGCTTTGCTGAAAACAAAGGATTAAACGTATTGTGTGGAAGAAAGTAAAAGCTTGCAGAAAGTAAATAGAAAGCAGTAAACAATTGTAGATTGATGGTAAAAGAAAGAACCGGGGTCCATAGTTCACTAGTGATGGTTCTCCTTAAGATAGATGACATGTTGGGTGAACAAATTACAGCGGGGCAATTGACAAACATCGAGAAAGCATACATGCATATACTAATCATCTTGATTCCTATGAGATTTGATTGGGCATACAACATTATACATAGACCGTAATCCAACTGCATCTATGACTAATGATCCACCTTCAGGTTATCAATCCGAACCCCCTCCAGTATTAAGTTGCAAGCAACAGATAACTACCGCATTGCGTGTAAAGTAAACAATACGATTGTTCTATGAACAAATGATTGTTGTTTTCTCCCTAGTAGCAACAACACATCTAGTACCTTAGAGATTTCTGTCACTTCCCCAGATTACTAGAGGCATGAACCCACTATCGAGCATAAATACTTCCTCTTGGAGTTGCTAGCATCTACTCGGCCAAGATAGTCACTAACAACAGAGAGCATGCAAGATCACAAATAACAAAGACATGATAGAATCAATAATCAATCTGAAATAGCATCTCAATATCCATCGGATCTCCGCAAATACAACATGTATGATTACAAATAGATAATCTTGATCATGAACGGAGCTTACACGATCTAGACATGGTAGCACAAATGAGAAGAACCAACCATCTAGCTACTATATGGACCTGTAGTCCAAGGATGAACTACTCACGCATCACACCGGAGTCTTGCATGGTGATGAAGAAGGCCTCCAGGGTGAATTCTCCCCTCCGGTAGGGTGACAAGAAGAGCTTCAGATCCCTCCCGATCTAGGGATAAAGATGACGACGGCTATAGACTCTTTCGTGGAATTTTGATCAGGTACTTAGGGTTTCTGTATCGGAGGCATCTTATAGGCGAAAGGGGAGGCTGAGGGGGTGACCTAGGCGGCCACACCACCCCCTGGCGTGGGTCAGGCCTGGCCGCACGGCCAAGTTGTGTGGCGGTCCTCTGGCCCCCTCTCCGTCTCGTATTCTGGCTCCGTGTCGCCTTCGGTGAAAAACTGACTTTGGCTTTTGTCCCGTCCAATTCCGAGAATATTTATTTTCTGACTTTTCTGAAACCAAAAATAGCAGAAAACAGGCAGCTGGCACTGTGACATCTTGTTAATAGGTTAGTCCAAAAAAGTGTATAAAAAATACTCCAAAGTATGAACAAAACATAAGAAAGTAGATAAAAACCAAGCATGGAACATCAAAAATTATGGATACGTTAGCAACGTATCACCCGACGGCGGGGGCTGCCTGCTCCGGCGGGCTTGATCCGGTCCGGCGGCGGGGGGATGCCTGCTCCAGCGGCTTGATCCGGTGCAGAAGAGTAGAGACACGGTGGGGAATAGTTGAGAAAGGAGACTTGCAAGTGCGGGCCTCCCAAGAGCGAACGGAGCGAGGAGTGGTATCATTTTCTGAAAAATTGGAGGTATCTCTTTACAAAAAAAATCCTACTCACGTCCAAAAAAACTACTCCCTCCGTAAAAAAACTACCCCCTCCATTTCAAAATATAAGATGAAACGGAGGGAGTAGGAGGTATCTCTCCTAGTACTTGATTTTTTTATCAAAGGGGTTTTTCCCGCTTCATTAACAAAGCAACAGTCTATAAATTTATTACATTTTCACATTACAAATTATGTGTGGTCTCCATCAAAAACACACAGAAGAGTAACCAGAAACCAAGATAAGGTAGCTACAGCAGAAGTTAAACTTCAACAAAACACCGACAATTTTACTGTCCTCGAGCGGAATCCACAAACTCGAATTTCTTATAATGTTGTGTCACTCGCAATTCTTCGATATAATGGAGAACAGCCTCTCGCTCTGTTGAATACTTCCTTGGCCATCATATTCAGGACAGCAACCCTCCTCGCGGCACCTTTTGAATGTTTGTTTTTCTGTAGTTCACTCCAATAAGTCACCCAATGACAAATAATGAAGATTATATCACAAGGATTATTAAGCATCTTATTGTCAAAGCAAGCTTTATTTCTGGTTTTCTAAATGGACCAAAAGACGACACTTAAGCAAGCTTTTTCTCCTACACTATCTTCCCTTGGAATCTATCAATCCACCTACCCACATCAGATATCTTCCTACACTGACTAGGGATGCCAAAAGAACATTGAAGCATATTCCATATAAATCTTGCAATCGGACAAATGGAAAATAAATGATCAATACTTTGATCAGAAGCACAAAACATGCAATCTTCATCCCCAGTCCACCCCTTTCTTCACATCGGCCCAAGCCTCTCGGCGATGGGTCTCGCTTCACTTTGTCGTTAGCCTTCTTATTAAATTTGGTTCACAATATTATAGTAATAATGGGGATTTTTCATGTTGATGGGAACAAGGGGCCTTGATTCCTCCCCACCATTATTAGGGATATTTAAAACTGGGACAAGACGGAGCTCCCTCATGATCTGGTCATTTTTAACCGTCGGATCGTGTCATTTGCCTATTCCTGGTGGTCAGATTTCTTTGAAGTACTGCGTGATCCGAGCATTCCGTAGGCAGCTCCTCGGCGCATCAAATTTCTGTTATGTCGTTAACATGGCTAGAATACAGCCCACGCGAAAGCTTACTATACCATCACTCCATCATAGCGCTTATCATCGCTCTGGATGCATCGTTGTTTCTAGCTCGCCTTCTCAACCTCTCATCTCCCTAAAACCTACCTTCTTCTCGAATCCCCTCCAACCTCACCTTTAGCGCCGCCCCCATCGCCGCAGTTGAACAAGACCTCAAGCGGCCGCACACCTCCCTCCGATCTCGATTTCCTGAGGCACGGCGATGAATACGGCGTAGCCAACCGACTGCACCTTCGACATGCAGTGATGTCGTGCTATTCTTAGAGGACGGTGGTAGAAATTCATAACAACCGATGATATGCGATTTATTTCTGCTACTCCCTCCGTCTCAAAATAGATGTCGAAAGTTTGTCTAAATTTGGATGAACCTAGATACTAAATAGTGTCTAGATACATCCAAATTTAGAAAAGTTTGCGACATCTATTTTGAGACGAAGGGAGTATATTTTTTCTACCTGAATTCCCTCGAATAATCATGTCGCCACAAAATCTCTTTCATTGCCTCTCCTAGAACCAAGCAGCGGCTACTGATCTTGGCGACCGCACTACGCCTCTCTAGATCCTTCCCCTTCCAAGAATGGGGCTCTCATTTATCTCCCTAGCCACCCCTCCATGTCCACGTACCGGGCCAGGGACACCCGCACATTTATGTGTCTTTGGTTCAATGGTGAGCCGCAGCCACAACATCTTTACGTTCATCAGCGGCCAACAAGGCATAGAGAGAGCACGCGCCTGTGACGAAAAGGAAAGTTACCGGTTGCCATTCCTATCCTCTCTCTCCCCTAGGGCATGTACAATGCGGTGATATTTGTCTTCCCTTAGAGTTGTCACGTCAGATTTTCGTTTAATTGGAGGAGAGAGGATTAAAAGAGAGAAGGTTGTCTTCCCTTAGCCAAGGGATGATCTTTTAGAAATAAGAGAAGGCTATTTTCTCCATTATATCGTGTGCCTTCTTATCAACACAATTTCATAATATAATTAGACAATTAACATTAATTTTTAGAGATGACAATTAGAGACGGTCCATTGTACGATTTATTGTTATTGTCTTCTCTAGACTATGTGGAGGGCTAAGAGAATACACACATTCTCTTCCATTCTACATTCCCTTATTCTTTTATGTGCAGTTATGGACTGTGGTGCTATTCACATACTAGATAGATTCAGATATTTTCGAACTTCATATTCTATAAAGATAAGTCTCATGTTCTCTGGATCATGGGATAAGTAAATAGAAACTTTGGATAGCAATTTTGATTATGGTGTCCCATAGATATTTAATTAGGTTTGCAATTTAATTGAATTATTTTCTCATATGCTAGTTGTGTTGCAAAATTGCAGAATGATATGCATGCCTTAGATGAGAACTACAAAGCCCAGAAATATCATACGGCTAAGCTTGTAATTCTTGCATTAATTTCCTATTTGTTGCCCATACTTATCATATACAATAATTTGTTTTTGTTATTCTCTACACGCCTAGCGATTCTACAAATCTACTAAAGTGATATGACCTTTTCAGATTTGACATTTGCGAGCAAGAAATAAATTGGTTTTGGAAGCATATGATCCTCGCATCAGTTTTTTGGATTGGTATTTTCTCCATATTGCAAACACTCTACTCATCAGGTTTGCAGAGCATGATGATTGCAAGATGTTGCTTTTAGATGCAGATATTGGTGATGTTCCACGATCTATGGTTGCAGAGCATGCCTCTGATGAGATTGATCTTTCAAAGAGTTGTGTATTGGTTGCCAAAGTCGTCCATTCTATTCGTTGTACACTTGTCAATGCAGAAGAAGCTATGGAACTATGTATACATTTTTCCATATGTTGGACTAAACGCCCGGTCCACATCTATTGGATACAACTATATAGAAGTGGTTGCTAGAGCAAAGCAACGGAGGAAGATATATCAAAATTTAGTATAAAAATGCATAATTACATTGGTGCACATACATACCATGATGATCCTTGATCATGCAAGTTGATAACATGGAATAGTTCTTAGAAAGGTTGTTTACATTGATTTTGTGAGACTATGGTATTCAATCTTTACCAGGTCAGCCGACTCGACCTTGTAATACTATAATAATGTAATCACCTAGATACTTTTGCGGTCATTGGATACTTTTCATAGGCTCACGAAGTAATTGTGGTCCGCTATCTCTTAGTCTCATACCCATATGATACCCATAACTGATATATAAACTAACAACAAAAGAACATTCATGTGAAAGCTTATGATCAAATTCATAATGCTCTTGCACAACTTGAGACAAGTGATTTATTGCTTTATTCTGTTGTGAGGTTATAATTTTTATAATGGGATACATTCATCTGAATATTTTTTGTTTATTTGTTCGAATCCTTCATACATAAAAGAACCTGGGAGCATCATGATCGACGACTATAACGGTGGCAGTATCGAGACTTACGCGGACGCCTTGTTATTCGGTCCACTTTCCATGGAGGTGGAGCACAAGGCTTCGGCCAAGGACGGTGGTGGACGCAGATTCTCTTGTAGCATGAAAGTTTTAGTGTGTTAGTTGCACAATTTTACTCTGGATTGACGTTCGGCTACGTTCTATTAATGATTATGGCAAACAAAAACTGAATAGAATTCATGCATCTCTCATTTTCAGTTCCCTATGGACGGTTGATTATGGCTATGAACAAAACAAAATGGAGTTGCTATTATAAATGCACATGCATATATGTGATTATCTAAGTATCAAACGAAATTTATATTTTGTGTCCTTCTAGCTTGATTCTTTAGAATTAGCTGGATTTTATATCATAGATCATAGATTATTATTGATCCAACATCATATCATGAGTGTGGATAGAAAATAGAAGATGAAGCCTAGCACCGGATATGCTAGATTTTCTGGCCGATTTCATTTGTGTTGTGTCGTCCTATGAACTGTGAAATTGAAGGAAGGTGATTATGTGTTTTTCTATGTTTGCGAATTTGGATGTGCACCTGACCGACACACTGAAGATGTCTGGTTTCTCCGATAAATGCATACGAAAAAATTCTCTCCCCTTGTAATGCATGGACATGTTTCCTATCTTCTATAAAAAAACTGAAAAAGCTGGTCAAGTAGAGACGTGCATATAATTTATCTATCTTCACTCTTCAATGATAAGTTAGAATAAGGTCCCCGCTCTATCCTCGCCCCGGTGGTGCCTTTAGCACCAGAGGAGGGAGCATAGAGTCATATGTCAGCCGATCTACTCAGATCTAGTTTGTTTTTATGTTCATTGGTGTTCTTCCAAGTCAGTCTCTTTCGATCTACCATTGTCATTATTGTCGATGGTTGTTGCTCCAGTGCGTTGGCCGTTTGGTGTCTTAGCACCATAACTTTCCGTCGGTCTAGTACAACAAACTCTATTAAGATTTTTAAGCTTTGCTCAGTTCCGGTGATGAAGGTGCGAGGACAGCTTTGCTCAGTTCCGGTGATGGAGGTGCGAGGACGCTCGCACCACTGTTTTTAGTCGTCGCTAGCTGGTTTGAGGAGTATTATTTTTTTATCTCCTCGTTGATGATTATTAAAAAATAATAAAGGCCGTGCTATCTTACAAACTCTTGGACTGAGTATACAGTAACCTGGCAGCGGAAAGCATTTCGATGCGGAAGCATCTCTCAACCTTGTGCAGCGGTCTTGTCAGCCTTGTCAACTAAACAGAATTTTGGCAAAAGCAAAAAAAGACTAACGAATAAAGATCCAGACACCGACATATACATCTAATCCATCATTTTCTGTTTGAAATTCTACCGTGGAGAATTTCGCCACGAAAGAATAATAAGGGCAATTTCCTGATGATAGATCAAGCGGCAGCCACACGGCACTAGATTACGTGCTCCTACCTGGTTCGCACACAAAAAAAAAATACTTGTGTTTAAGAGTTAAAGCGACATATGCAAAATACAAAATGATATATATGGATTTGCCATGTGTGATGATGCTATGATCGTAGCTGGGCATTTTTTTTAGAACGTAACTGAGTATCCATTTGCTCAACGGGATGTTCCAAAGTACACTACAGGAATCGCATGCTACGCCGAGAGCAAATAGCCGTGGGCGTAGCCTGCTAAACCGTCGGCTGCCGTTGACGTAGCTTCTCGGCGGAGACGACATGGCCCCCGATGTAGCTCAAAAGCTCTCGGTGTAGCCTACACCGACGGTCTCGTCGTAGCCGTCGGCGGAGAACCTTCACGCCGTCACACGACGAGGTAACGGCGCGCGCTGCTACACCGACGGCGTAGCTGGATACGTGCCAGCGCTGAGCCGCCCCAGTCACGGAGCTACGCCGACGGCCTCTCCCTCGGCGTACACCTGCCACGCGTACGCCCTGAAGCGCCCAGGCCTGGCCCTACGCCGAGGGCCCCCTGACCATTTGGTCACACGCAGAGAGCTTGGCCGTCGGCATAGTCCCAGTCCAGTTTTTTTTAATTTTTTTTGTTTAATTTCACAACAATATTATTTCATAGCAGTAATTAACTCATCCAAAGCATCAATATTTCACATCAATAATTATTAACATCATTCAAGTATCATCATATCATTCATACATCATTCGAACATCATCATATCATTCATGTATACAAGCCGACATCCATAGACATCATCCCTACTACTGTGGAGGAGACGGGGTGAACCCCTGATCTCCCCTGGTGAAAATAGGCGACGCCCGCGAGATTGCTGTCCAGTAGAAGCAGCAGAAGAACCATCAGGCGAGGGAGTTGTCGGCTGTAGCATCCCAATTGTCTAACAATTGTAATGCTACTTGGTCTAGTAATATAATGGCTACTTCATATATATAATTGTTGCATCATAATTATATCATGCTCATGTCATCATGTCACCTTGCATTTGAGCATCATGTAAAACCCTTTTTGTTTTGGTTCTTTTCTCATATGCATTGTAAATTGTATTTGCCTCTTGATATTGTATTTGGTTATTGATATATTGTTTAAATGCCCAAGTTGAGTTGGGGGCATATCTTTTATTCCACTCCACCAACCTTTCTTTCACCACCTTATAATTCCACCATCCCATTATCCATGAGCTTGTATTTGATTTTCTTTTGGTATTTGATCTAGCTCATAGGAGATAGGATGGATCTAATTCTACAAATTCTTTGCTTGGCTTTTATTCCACTTGTGGAAATGCATAAGAATAATGCCATGATAATATTATTGTTTTCACAAGAATAAACATGGCATTAATTAGTTTGCATGGGCCATGCAAGTACCACCACATTCTAGTCTTTTGGGTTTTTATTTGAATCTGTGAGTGGATCTCTCCCATCTCTCTCTCTACCTCTCTGCATGCTTGAGCTTGTTGGTTCTTGTTAAAAACCCTACACCATCCCCATCCATGCAAGCCATGTGTGAGCTTGTCCACATTTATCTCTAAAACCCTAAATCTCTCTTACCCCCCCTCTCTCTTTTCTATCTCTAAACCCTCACCACCTTTGTTCTCATCCTCTCTTTTGACTAGATCTTGTTTGAGCTTGGCATGATCTTGCTTGATCTTGTCAAAAGAAAACACACCACCTAATCTCTCTCTCAAAACCCTAAGACCTCATCTCTCCTCTCTCTAACCCGAGCCACCACCACCATGACCTACCCCATCTACCTTCCCTCTCTACCATGCCGAGGTGCCCCCTCTCCCTACCATGCAGGCCCCACCTAGCCACCTACTCCCCCTGGCCGAGCTACCCTACCCCAACTCTAGCAAAAACCCTAACCCGAGGCTACCAAACCCTAGCCCGAGCCTCCCTCCTACCCTAGCTCTCTCTCTCCCTCTCTTTTCTCTCCCTGCCGTGAGGGCCCCTCCAGCCCGAGCCACACCTGCCCGTTCCCTCGGGCCCCATCGCAGCCTGACCTCCTGGTACAGGCCGTGCCCTACCGTGAGAGAGGGAGAAAAGGGCAAGCACCACCTTTATGCCGATCCAACCCATGTGCCTCCCTCCGCTCGTTCTTATCTACCCTCCTCCCCTAGCAACCACAGAACTCCCAGTGGTGCCCATCTACTCCTCCCTCCCCACCTACCCTGCCCCTCTCTTCCATCTCCATCTACCCCATCGTCGGCATCACACCACCACCACCATAGCGAGGAGGGCGAGGTGTCAGGCGTTGGGAAGACCGAGCCGGGCACCAGCGTGCCGCCTCAGCACGGAGCCAGAAGGAGGAGCCCCAGAACGCTGCACCGCCGAGCCCGACGAAAACCTAGCCGTCATTGCATCGCCGTCGATCGCTGCCCCCAGCCCGAACCACCTCCACCGACGCCCCACGGTGAGCGCGTTTGAACCTCCTGCACAACCTCCCTCCGTTCACGTTTCTCAGACGCCACGCCACCGGACGGCGCGCTTTGCGCGCTTCGCCGTCGTTGAGGACCAACCTCGCCAGATATCGCCTTTATCTGCCACTGCCGGTTCCTAACACCAATCCCCATCCACGCGTGGTTCCGCCCTCGCGGCGATCGGTCGCGTTGCTCGAACCCCGCCGCGCCGTTCTTTGTCGTTTCCATCAGTTGCGTAAGAGAAGAAAAACAGTAGCGCCGTTCTTTTCTGTTTAGCCCCTGCCCTTTTTGCCGGCTAAACCCGCGACCCCTCCGGACCCGTCTGTCATCGGTTGTTGCCACTTTGCAAAAGAGACCGCAAGTTTCGGATCCTCAACCCGCGCTCCCCAGCTCCTACACGTGACAACCCTTATCGCCCTCTGTCGTGCGGGCCTTTCGGCCGCCCGGAGGCCCACCAGTCATCCTCTGTGGCTGGGTTTCCCCTCGGTGAGAAAAGCCCCGCGTGGACCACGTCGACCAACCTGTTGCTGAGTCAGCGCCTAGCCCACCCGTCAGCGGCTGGGGCTAGCTCTGGCTGAGTATAAAAAGATCTACCTGTTTATCTGTTTAATAAAAATAATTCTAGAAAATGTTTAAATACAAATTTAAATCTGTTTCAAATAACTTTTCAAATATGATTCCAAATAATACAAATGATATATGTTTTGAAATCAGAAAAATGTGAGGAATTCAAATCTGCCCTTCAAAATAATGTTTGAACACTTTAAATTTCAAGTTGATTAAAATTACAACAAAATGCCCTTGGCCTTAATTAATTAATAACTTTTGTTTTATAACTCCAAATTTGACAAATGATATGTCTAAAATGATCAGCTCGACGAGACCTTTTTGTTTATGCAATCCATGTTCTGAATTGCAGCATGCATCATATAAACATAAAGTATACAGCAACTTAATTGAGGATAAAATATGGTTAAAACTCCATAAAATGCTTATTTCTTGTATTCCACACCTCACCCATGCCATGCTACTTTATTGCCATGCAAATTGTGTATCATTCATCATGGCATGATTGTTTGCTCGTCGCATTTAATTCATATGCTTGTGCACTTTATTTATGTTGGCCCTTGTTTGTTTGGTTCTTCTTCGAATAGGCAATGGCGGGGATATATCAAGAGACCCAGGAGCACTACCAGATCCTTCTCTCGCTTCAATGAGCTGCCAGGCAAGCACTACCACATGCTTGCATACATACAAAGACTATTGCCTCTATCTTATTCTTGCATCATTGAGTCGCGATTGCATTAAACTGAATCCCAAGTATTGCATAGCCTTTACTTTTAAACCCCACCGAAGCTTGTTCCTCCATCCCATGAGCCATTACTACAGGAGTTGTTTGAGCCATGCGGGTCGTAGAACAACATGTGTAGGGTATGTGAGTGTCTGATGGATAACGAGGTACCTAAACAACTTAACCTGAGTAGTAATGGGATAACTAATGAAAGTGGCATCGGTGAGCAATATCTGCTATTTAGTTTTTCATGCTCACTTGTGTCCCGTAGGACCCCGAGTACTTGATTCCTGTTCCTTGAATATTCGCGCTATCCACATCCGGGAGGCTTATGAACCCCCCTGAGCCAGAGCTTGATTCATTCTTATTTCTTGGGGCCACAATTAGTTTGGGGCTTTATTACTATCCTGTACTTATGCCATGCTTTAGTGCTTTATTTAAGATTGTGCGTGGAGCACCCGTACTGTTTAGGGCCCTGACACGTTTTCGCTGTATCGACAAGCCCAGTCACACTTTCGGGTTTCTAGTCGTTTACAGCCGTCCACACAAACCTTGAGTCCGTCTCGTAGCCGGCCAGCTTCGTTGCGGGTAGCTTAATGGGGTGGCCCCCTGAAATATTTCTGAATCCTGTGATTGCTTTGTCGTGACTACCTCGTTGGGTTTTGATTTGGTTTTTCCGAGGTTGATCGAGTGTGTGTTGCTATTTGTGCACCCCTGCAGGGTAAAACTTTCTGAAAGCCGTGTCCGCGGTTATGGACGACTTGGAGCACAGTTTCTCGATCATAGACAAGTATAACTAAAGTACCGCTTTTAATCTGACTAAGTACCTGACTAGTAAATAGTGCAAATTCTCATGGAATGGATAATAAAACTGCCAACGGATGGGGGTTGTTCGTCCGCTTCCTCGTTGGTAAGCGAGGAGGAGGATGGATCTGTTGATATTACTGTTATAACTATTGTTGTTAATTCACGGACATCCGTCTATCTCTGGTTAGGCGGATGGTTAGCGAGTATCTATAGAATTGTTAGGTATTATCTTTTGCTGCAATTGCGTCACCCCAGGTTGTGTCCCCTTTAGAGGCATAAAGACTTCTTTGAGTACCCTAGGGTCTCACACGATAAATTGTTTGATTCGGATGAGCAGTAAACTCGCAAGATGGATCTTTGGGTGGAGGAGACGATGTGGGCAACGATCATTCGGTGTAGAGATTCCGGGAACGGGGATCCGTGAGATCTGTGGGCGGGATGTGTTTATTTACGGGGCATCTTATGCCGATGTGCTTCTTATCCGTACTCGGATCTTGTTTTTCGCTTCCGCCTGATACTCTGATGTTTGATGTATGAGGAGATATCCTAAACTATTATATCTATCTAGGATATTTGGATCTTGCCGTATGGCGTTGCAATATTTCTATTTCTTTTAGATGGAATGGCTCTGAGGACTGTTGTATGGTGGCTTGCATACATACTCATTTGTGTATGTAGTTGATCCCTTAGCCTGCCGATTACGCTGCCCGTTCTTGTCCCGATGTTTGGAAATGGTTAGGACGGCCGAAAGGTCTACCTGTGAGTGGCATTTGGGCCCCACCGTACTATTTTAACCATTTCTGCTCATCCAGGCTTGTAACTAGGAGCGTAATTCACCGAGGTAGTTACATCGGCGAAGCACCACCAGCAAAACGACCAGGCGAATGACCATCGGGGTGGGTGGGTGTGATCATTCGATGGCTACCCGACGAGGCATGACCAAAGTGCTCGTTCTCAGAATATCCCGTCCCCTACATGTTCCCTACATGTTAGCAACTTGCGAGGCAAAGTAAAGCGGTAACCGGTGGTTTGGCAAAGAACTTACCGGTGATGATACGTAGTATGTCCGACGGAAACTTTCCCTCGATGGCAGGAATGGCGCCGACCCTAGCATGGGAGGTATGGGCCGTAAATTAAAACTCTGTCCCGCTTGCATAGCCACAATCACCGCCTACAAGATAGTTTAGATGTCAGGCCCTAAAGCACCAAACTAAGAAAAGTGGGACTTGTATGTTTTGAAAAAGTAAAGGTTCAAACTTACATTTATGTACTACGTGTCGATCGTACTCGCCGCTTGATGCTGCTGAAAGACCACCTCATATTCGTCATGAGCGACATCGTAGGCTACCTCGAACTCAGGCTACAATTTCAAATACAATGAATTCCGTCAACACTTAACCATGCAGGAACAAAAGTCGTAAAGATGGGAAAATAAGAAAACTTACGTCATCTCTAGAGGTGGATCGACGAGGCTAGCCACAAGGCGGGATAGGGGGCCGTCAGCGGGGTGGGTAGCCTTGAGACGCGTGTAGCTCGTGCTGAGGGTAGTCTTGACCTTTTTTATTAAGAATCTTGAGACGTCCATGCTCCAATCCATGCGACGACAGGACCAACGACTCCTCATCGGTCTCCGCGTTAATGGGGTCATCCACATGCGGGTGACGAGCCTTCACCATCATGTTGTAGTTCTGCAAGTGTTCCTGGGCATTGCCGAAGAACACGGGGAGCGAGGGCTGAGGCTTCGAGAGATCGGGCTTCTTGAGCCGCATCTTCTCATAGACGACGACGTCATGAATCACCTCCCTAGGTAGTGCCTCGGCCACCTGCGTCGTGAAAAGAAGTGTTATGCGTATCAAGTAGTAATGTATCAAGTAGGAATATTACGGGAAATAAATGCAGGGCGTTCCATGTGTATACATACCATCTTCCCCTTGAAGTGATCAAAGTTGCGGTTCCCCGCGTAGTGTGTTCCACTATCGCCTCGGTTCTCCGTGTTCCGCCTCGACAAGGCTACAAACTCTTCGTCTACTTTGAGCCACCTCGTCCTAACCAGCTCCTCCCACACGTCTCGATGCGGTTCAACCCATTCAGGGACAACCTGAAAATGCAATACTCAACTCCATATAATGCAAAGGCAACTTAGCAGCAATGTAGAATCTCATGACATTTTTCTCACCGACATGTACTCTTTCGGAGTCATCGAGTAGTCGGGATTAGGATTATTACCGACAATCTCCTCCTTCTTGACCCTCATGCCCCTTTTATCCCATAAGTGACTAGCGGCCTTGACCTTTTGGTTGTACCACACCTGCGATGTCAACTTCACACAAGCCCCAAGCAAAGTCATGTTCGCCTTCTCCTGTTTCTCCTCGTCCACACGATAAAAGCACTTCAATCATGCATAAAAACAAGTGTAAGAGTCATGAGTTAGCACAGTTTTCATGTGATTCCGACGGTCTGGTGGTCTTCCTCCGGCAAAACCCTAGACCGGGGGCTCCGGATCGTCTACCCCTATAGCTATCTCCGTACGAGGGTAGCCCTGTGGACCTTTCTACCTATTTTTGGTTTGTTTAGGACATATGTACATGGAGAGCAAAGGTTGGGCCAACTTTGCCACATTCTAGGCCCCGGTTGTCCCGCGGCGGGAGTTTCTACGTACAGATCTAGGATTTTACCAAGTGTTAACGCATGTCCGAGAAGGGGGGTCACACTTGGGGCCGCATGGCACCTACCAACCTTGCACCACTCTCACACACATATGCTAGGGGCACATGCAAGTTTTCATGTGATTTCAATGCTCCGGCTATCTTCCTCCGGCGAAACCCTAGACAGGGGGTCCCGGATCGTCTACCCCTATAGCTATCTCTGTACGAGGGTAGCCCGATGGACCTTTCTACTTGTTTTGGTTTGTTTAGGACATATGTACATGGAGAGCAAAGGTTGGGCCAACTTTGCCACATTCTAGGCCCCGGTTGTCCCGCAACGGGAGTTTCCACGTACAGATCCAGGATTTTACCAAGTGTTAACGCATGTCCGAGAAGGGGGGTCACACCTGGGGCCTACACATGGCACCTACCAACCTTGTACCACTCTCACACACATATGCTCGGGTCACATGCAAGTTTTCATGTGATTCCGACGCTCCGGCGGTCTTCCTCCGGCAAAACCCTAGATGGGGGCCCCCGGATCGTCTACTCCTATAGCTATCTCCGTACGAGGGTAGTCAGGTGGACCTTTCTACTTGTTTTGGTTTGTTTAGGATATATATACATGGAGAGAAAAGGTTGGGACAACTTTGCCACATTCTAGGCCCTAGTTGCGATGCTTTGGCTCGGCCCAAGAAAACCAAGGCTCGGCCCAAGAAAACCTAGGCTCGGCCCAAGCAAACCTAGGCTCGGCCCAAGAAAACCTAGGCTCGGCCCATGAAAACCTAGGCTCGGCCCATGTATATCTGGTGGGTTAAGTTTGTCTAGCTTAAATACCCCCTCCTCTCTTATTCCACTCTGCTGCCTCCTCCTCCTGCCCAAAGCAGTCGGCACCACCCAAAGCCACCGCCCGCCCGAAGCCGCCGCCACCTGGAGCCCCTCGCCGGATCGAAGCCGCCGCCACCCGAGGCCGCCCGCCGTCCCCGCCCGCAGGTAATCTCCAAGCCCATTTTTTGGTTAATTGGATGCATTTTAGAGCAACCACACTTAGAAATTTGTTCTTTTGATCAAATGCATACTTTAGGATGCCCAACCCGCGTGCTCGTCCTCAACTCGGTGGCAACACCGGAGGATTGCTGGGCTTCGTCGGGGCCGGGGATGTCTGAGCCTGGGCTCCGTCGGGCTGGCACTGGGAGGTGCTACCTTCCGGGAACCGTAGCTTGGTGAGGAATCCGGGTCCCGTCGTCGACCCAGAGCTTCTTTGGTGGCGTTCGAATGGTCCACTATCGGTGCAGAGGGAGCCGACCCCCGAGGAGGTGGTACACAATCGTGTCAGGGGGGAGGACGAGCATGTTCATTGCTATATGTATGTGTTGGAGGTCAGGTTCTCCAATACATGGCAGGTTTTTCAGGGATCTCACCCGAGCTATGCTCGTGTGATGGTTCCTTCTCTCTGGGTGTCCACCATCTGCGACTCAGTACCCGGTCGTCGGCATCCGGTTTGATTGAGCGAGATGTATTAGTGATATTATCGAATTTGTAGTAGAAAACTATGTCGAGAACTTGAATAAGATAACTAATAGCTTGATTGTGGATGCTGAATATGAAGATTCGCAACGTCAATTCATGTGGGCGTGGAGACAGTAATTCTGAGGATACGAATCCGTCCAATTAAGAAAAATATAGACAATGTTTAAATAATTGGTTATAATAAATAAGTATAAATAAAATGCAAGTTAATAAGTAGGAATAAAAAAATAAAAATAAGCTACGCCGACAGCCACCCTCAGCGTAGGTCCAGCAGGAAAATTAGGGAAGGAGAAAGAAACGGAAGGCGCTACGTCGAGGGTGGCCGTCGGCGTAGAGCTAACGCCGTCACGGGCCGGCGGACGTGGGCCAGGCTGCGCCGGGATACGCCGAGGACGTTTGTACGCCGACGACCGCCTTCGGCGTAGCTGGGCCAACACCGACGGCATCTGTACGCCAACGGCCACCGGGCGGAGCTAGCCTGGGCGATGGCTACGCCAACGGCCCTGACATTTGGCCGTTGGCGTAGCTCGCGGCTGTCGGCGAAGCTATTCATTCCTGTAACGGTACTCCTTTCGTCGTAAAATAAGTGAACTCAGCATTGTCTAGATACGTTTGTATCTAGACATATTTTATGTTTAGATACATAAGTATTTAGAAAAAATGAGTCACTTATTCCCTACTACCTACACCCGATAATATAATATATTTTGGAAAACAAAACATCTTGTGAAAACATCTTATACTATGAGACCGAGAAAGCCATGATAGATACCCATGTATAGGCCATAGGGAGCATCACATGAAAGATATGCCTAAGACTGGCATAGTCACTTGGATAATTTGTAGCATGAAAAATAACGGGTGTCACAAAATCTCAGCTTATGTGCTCTTTTTTTTTTTGCGAATGTCAGCTTATGTGCTCATGATCGTGAAAGAGCAAGGCTAGAAAGACAAAGGCAGACAAGGAAGTTTTTATCCAATACGGGTGATGGCATAATCTTTATATGGTCATTTCTATTGATTTTTTGTGTGTAAATGGTCCAGCCCATATTTCTATTTCAATAATTACTGAAATCCTAAAGGCTCATCTGGCCCATTCATGCATAGCAAGAGGTGGGATAAATATTTAGTCTCATATTGCTAGTTCAAGAAAAGTTTCACCATCTTATAAAGGGGCTCTTCCACCACTTGGTAAAAGGATGAAAAGAAGAGAGACATACACGCGTGCTCCTCCGCCACCCGCTCGCCTCGCCACGGCGCGCGCCGCGGGTTGCGGTTTGTCACGCATTAACAGACAGAATACATACAGTCTGCGCTAGTGGAGTTTTAATAGGAACTGAGTGGTTGTTCGACTATTGTCTCTCCTTGCACAACCTATTCACCTCCTCTACTGGTGCCTATATAAGAGAGGTCGCTCCTCTCCGCTGGACACACACTCTTGCGCTCCAGTTTCAGAGCATTGCGCTTTCTACAAGATCTCCCTCATCCCGTCTTGCGGCGTGCACCGCGAGCCGAGACAATAGGTCTTCGAGCCCCGGCTACTTCGAGTCCTGTACGGGAGAAGGGCGATAAGATTTTTGGGGAGCGCTATTAGCGCGACTATTGGCTTCATCACAGACTCCTTCACGGATAGCGGCAGCGCTGGCGACTTCTTTTCCGACATCAACAACCTCTTCCTCGACGACATGGCTAACAACGGTACCAACGTTAACACGGACGGTTCCTATGCTATCATATATATCATTTTTCTCAATCTTGTTTATCTTAGTCGGATAGTCTATCATCTTATGGTTTGTAACAGGTTATCCGCTAAATCACATGATTAGTTTAATTTCTATTATTCTATTTATGTTTTATCTATCTTTTATTATGGTTAATTTCTTTGATAAATTGCTCTTTTACTCAATAATTTCTTGCTTTACTCCTATTTTTTCACTAGACTGTGATGGCCCGCGTTGCCGCGCCCGTCCATTAGGACTATAGATTGTTAGGGGTTGGTGAAATATATTTGGAATATAACCGAGAAGTTTGAAGGTAATAATAGTATGAGGTGTAACTTTTGGCGAATTTAATTACTGTCATGAAGTATTTTGGGCATTCTTTTTAAATTTTCTTATTACATGTAAGAAAAAATTGAACGGTGGTGTAGACGCTATGCATCAAACACAGGCATGATGACCATCCTTGTCATGGGACTCCCTGCTCTCATTTTGTTCTTAGGTTGTGGGTGGGGAGGGATTGCTAGGACAAGTTCTGTCAAAATATGGGGTTCATGTAGCGGCCAAGATGGTAATGGAGTTGTCGCTTCACAGAGGCATCGAGGCGAAGATAGGTGTCAGCAACATAAGACGGGATTCAGCTGCACAAAGACTTCCCTCTGGATTTGTAAACAGTTGAAATCTTTAGGGACATCGTAATAGAGTAAGAACAAGATCTTGTAAACTGAATCATGCCATTTTCATCTATATTTCATTCTCCCTAGGCTTTACCTACTTTCATTGAGTTATCAAGGTTATACAGTGACGTTTATTAGATTCAACTATTGTTTGATACAAGTCATCCGATTATATGTACATGAATACTCAACATAATCATGTATAGTCAAGACATGAGTTTCTCCGAGTAAATATAAATTAAAAGAGCAACACAGATTTCTGAAGCCTTTTCAATCCAAACTTTCCACAACAATTAGTTGTAACCACAACTAAACCAACAACACATAGCTCACATCCGGACCTAGAACTACAACCTAGCAATCTAAATCAAGATACAATTGGCAACACCAAAAAGAACTAAAACAAGCAGATAATCACTAATTTAACAGTAGCACTGTAAGATGTGGAGTTAGGAATGTTGAATTAAGGATTCACCTATTCAAAGTGGAATGATTGTGGTCTATGTGCCTTCATTGAGTCACTGGCATATGCATCCTTATCGAAATCAAGCTCTAATCGCGGGGCTAGACTGGATCTCGCGGCAAGCGGTATGTATTGATTTACCTTGAATCCCTGGATAAAAGGAATGAACAAATTTGGTAATTGAAATATAGTATACAAATCAAACTTCTAGTGACTATTCTTGAGCTGAGGTAAGAGATCTCTATCCTCATGGGTGAAGCAACGGAAGATAAAAGGTACAATACAGGTTGAGCGCAAAACAAAACAAAATTCCGCATCAAAATAATACAGAGAGACTACACTCCAACCTGATATTTTATTGGAGCAATGAGAAATTGAACACTCTATTCATTGGGATGGCAATCCAACAGTTTTGCTTTGGAACACGGTTTATACATGATACCATACAAATATTCGGAGTCCATGGAGTAGGAAAGAAATAAGCTTCTAAATCAAATGGCACAATTGATTCTGAAAAGAGATATTGGACAGATGAAGTGGCTAACACACTGCCAAATATATATAGGATGTCCATAATAGAATTTCAGAAGGTCCAGCAGAAAAAATGAAGGTGTAACAGGAGTGCGCTCCACCTCTATATTCCACTTTTTTCAGTCAGGTTTGCAATAGATATCAACCGAGAAAAAAATAGATCCTTAGAGAAATTATTTAAGACTGATAAATGCTAACAAACTGCAGTAGAGAAACTCATAGATGCACTAACTCAATCACCAAATATTGATAACCGCTAACAAATATTTAAGCTCTTTGTACTTATCATTCAATTTGTTCGATAAATACGGTAGAATGTAAATCAATAGGGAGCAGATATCATATAACAGAATTACCTCGAACATGAACGATAGGGAATGATGTTGAACACACTACTTACAAAAATGCGAATAATAGTGCCAATAGCAAGTGCTTTAGCCGGTAGAATTGACAGCCAAATCCCCTCCATGTCTTTCCTTCCGGATTTCTCTTCTCCTATCTCAGAAATGAATCAGATGCATTGGCAAGTGAATCAAAGCATACACTTGCCTATTTAGATTTATAAATCTACCTGCAAGCAAATCATCAAGCACTTCGTGAGCATAAATAAAAAATGGATATATAGTTCAATCACTCTAGAAATTATCCCAAGTACTCTCGGAATAAAATTTAACAAAATACTGGACTCCCAATCTTATATGGAACTGCTATGAATACGGAACCCAGGGTCCTCCTCGCCTTGGGTTAGAGGCGTGCTTATGGACGTTGATTCTGGTGGCCCTGCTGTCGGGCAAGCTGGAACGTGGAAGTGGACAGAGGGTTGATCCTGTGGTGTGGGGAAGATAAAGAGAACAGGAGAGCATGGCGGCGGAAACCCTAGGTCACGCGAGGTAGGCCGGAGTCGAGGGCGTGTGGCCTCCTCGCCTTGGAAGGAATTCCTGTAAATGCCCCTTTGATGGGATCCAGTTCCAGCCGCAGCCGACAATAGCACGAGGAATCGCGAGCAGGCGGGCATGGCGGCGGCAGTTGCATTGGAGATCGATGCTGAGCTCGAGGCATCGGCTCACGCTCGATCTGAGTGAGGGGTCGCGTCCACACGACCGCTACGCCTCCCTCTCCTCCCTCTGAATCATGTTGGCAATGCTTTTTTTCCATCGTTCCCTAGCTAACCGAACAAATGGGCCGCTATTGGGGCCAATTAACCATAGGAAGCCAATTTGACATCCAGAGAAGCTTCCCCAGGGATATTCAACCCAGTTCAGGATTTGAGGTGCATCTAACGCCAGAAACAGCTAGATGACGTGATCGGACGGCTAGAAATACTTAGCTCGTGAGAGAGCTTCCTTTTGCTCAAGTTTTAATATCCCTAAAAATGCGAATAATAGTGCCAATCACAAGTGCTTTAGCCGGTAGAATTGACAGCCAAATCCCCTCACTGTCTTTCCTTCCAGATTTCTCTTCTCCTATCTCAGAAATGAATCAGATGCATTGGCAAGTGAATCAAAGAATACACTTGCCTATTTAGATTTATAAATCTACCTGCAAGCAAATCATCAAGCACTTCGTGAGCATAAATAAAAAATGGATATATAGTTCAATCACTCTAGAAATTATCTCAAGTACTCTCGGAAGAAAATTTAACAAAATACTGGACTCCCAATCTTATATGGAACTGCTATGAATACGGCACCCAGGGTCCTCCTCGCCTTGGGTGAGAGGCGTGCCTATGGACGCTGATTCTGGTGGCGCTGCTATCGGGCAAGCTGGAACGTGGAAGTGGATAAGGGGTTGATCCTGTGGTGTGGGGAAGATAAAGAGAACAGGAGAGCATGGCGGCGGAAACCCTAGGTCACGCGAGGTAGGCCGGAGTCGAGGGAGTATAGCCTCCTCGCCTTGGTTAAAGGCGTTCCTGTAAATGCCACTTTGATGGGATCCAGTTCCAGCCACAGCCGACAATAGCACGAGGAATCGCGAGCAGGCGGGCATGGCGGTGGCAGTTGCATTGGAGATCGATGCCGAGCTCGAGGCATCGGCTCACGCTCGATCTGAGCGAGGGGTCGCGTCCACACGATCGCTACGCCTCCCTCTCCTCCCTCTGAATCCTGTTGGCAATGCTTTTTTCCATCGTTCCCTAGCTAACCGAACAAATGTGCCGCTATTGGGGCCAATTAACCATAGAAAGCCAATTTGACATCCAGAGAAGCTTCCCCAGGGATATTCAGCCCAGTTCAGGATTTGAGGTGCATCCAATGGCCAGAAACAGCTAGATGACGTGATCGGACGGCTAGAAATACTTAGCTCTCGTGAGAGAGCTTCATTTTACTCTAGTTTTAATATCCCTAATTATGTCACATGTTTAAGAGCTTGTTTTGAACCTTTTATTATTTTCATTGGGACCATGTGCATCTTTGTCGCTTGTGTCGTCTTCATACAAACATTTAAGTTAAAAAACACCCGTTATCGAAAATGTAGTACACACCTGGTATTAAGTCGCATGAAGGAAAATTCAATATTCTGTATTGTCCTCGTGTAACCCATCCTTGTATGTTCCATCTTTCTTGCACTATCCGAGACGTCTCTATGCCCTTATCGTATAACATCGTTTAGCGGAGACATGATGCTATGTCATATCTTTATGACCACATTGTTGAATGTTAGATTCTGATGGGGGTTTACGGAATAGTGAAATTCTTAGCCGCACTTGGTAGTTGACATTTGATGACGATCAACCTATCTCCAAAGCTGGATATGCTGCTCTCTGCTGTCACCTCTGGATCTTAAAACTTACCACTGAAGGTTGCGATCTTTATGTGGTATTTATGAACATTGATGACCGAATTTGACTCACGGCAAAAAATATTATTGCTACGAGTATGAAAAAATGCAACCCTTAAATTTTCAGTTGTCCTTCTAAAGGGTTGGTACAATAGGATAGTCTTCAAGGCGTTTAATCTCGTACCTCCGTCTAATGTCTCAAATATGTCCGGCAATTGCTTAAACTAGGTGGACATGCGCGCTTCGCCGCACCGTCTACCGTCTATTTGGCGGAGTGTGGTAGGTGTGTTGTACTCACTACTGGTAACGCATTTTATTTTATTTGTGTTACCATAAGTTAAATATATGAGCATGTGTGGGTTTAAGTGTTCTAATCGGTAGACAAATGTGTTATTTATGTGTTAGACATATCTGAAACCGAGAGATCTGACCTTAGACGCAAAAAGCGAGCTCTTATTTTATATTGAAGTTCATAAGCAACATAGGGTATCAGTGTTTCTTCAAGTAAGTAAAAAAGGTACATCGAGCAATAGACCAAGTTCAGTACCACAAGAAACTAGCATGTTATATGATCAAGATAAAAAACTAATGATGTCAAAACAAGCTAACTTATAAAGATCACACGGTAACCTTGTTTGATTGTCTCGAAATCGATGGTTGCAACTATTTAGATTGTAGACCTCCAATAAAAGGCACAACTTTATGTAACACTTATAAGTGGCTGGATCATTAAGTAATTAGTTTAGTCAATATAAACAACCAAATTACACATATACTAATTCTATGTAGAAGTTATACTTGATATATTCTAAATTATTCACTGGTCAATAAAATTTAAAAGAGAAGGTATGTCTAGAAGTTGCCACGGATCTTTACATAAAATCAAGATCTAATATGTAATTAAGTTTGATAATTTATGTATGTTAAAATGAAAAATAGAAGTTATGACATTTCTTTTGGACCCACTTAGTCTACTAAACCTGCTTGTTCATTAATCATAGAGCATGCTTCAAGTCAAGGGTACTAAAAAATTTATTAACTCGTGTAGAAATTGCATAACAACGTAGAACATGTATCAATTTACACAACCTTCTCATGTATTCTCGAGATATACTGATATATTCAAAATCAAATTCAGTTGTAGAGCCTAAGAGGGGCCAAAATTAGCTTATTTTGCTTTGTTTTAGGAATACATACATGTTAATTGTTCAAGTGACATGAAACGCGACCGTTTCTTGCAAGGCGCGACCATTTCTCGTCCTGTTAGCACTCCACGCTTTTCGTTCGGTGATTCTTCCATTCTATTACTGTAGATTCCGGGTTATGCCAATCGCTCTACGTCCCTCCATCGCATGCCACACGAGCCTTCTCCTTTTCAATTCCTTTTTTTCCGCCATCCATCTCTGATTTTTCTATTCAAAGCGGTGAAGGTGATGCGACATCTCCGCGTAGTCCCGCATAGGAGCGTCTCTACCCGTGTCGCCCCCTCTCTCTCACCCCCCATAGTCCCACGCGCTCACCTCCTTCTTATCTTCCTCACCACCGACAAAGCATGGTGGCGGACGGGTGCAGGAGGTCGGGGGCGATGCTGCATCGGTACTAGGCAGGTTCGAGGTGGGAAAGCAGAGGCGCCGACCCTGGATGCGAGAGCTAGACGGGAGGAAGTGGCCTCGTGAGTGGAGTAGGCGGAGGGAGCGGAGGTGAGATGGAGAGCTCGGGAGCGGAAGGGGCGGCGCACGTTGCTAAGGAAGACGGAGGAGGGGCTAGCATAGGCGAGAGCTCGGGACTCAGGATCTCGCGTGGAGGGAAACAAGACCAAGATGGGGGTAGGGTGGGGCCAGGAACGGGAGGGACTAGCTCATAAGACTTTGTTCAACAACTAAAACTGCACGTTTGAGATGACTCAGAGTGAAGATCAGATAGCCAGAAAGATCCGCGCGGGCAGATGGCCTCAGATGGCTCGCTTTTGCTCATGCTTAAGCTATAGTATAATGGATTAGTAAAACACTTGAGGCGGAAATCAGCGTGAGTGTGTGTGCTTTAGAGCATTTCCACTTGTTGGAGGCACCAAGCCGAGATCCGTTGAATTTTCCGCCGAGAAGTTTTCGACCTAGAGGCCTAAAACTTCACAGTCACGATCCCAGGTGACGCCAGCAATCACATTTGAATTCGCGGAATTTAAATCAAAATTAGGAGAAATACGAGTAAATTTGGGCGAAATTCATACTAATTTGGCGATTTATAGCTTATAGGTGAAATCGGTTCATTACATAGGTTATTTAGGCCGAAATTTAAACTAAAAACAGGCTAAAATAAACTAATAAAACGAAACCGGCGGCGGGAGTGCCCTAGTTCATGCTGAGGCGACGGTAGAACTAGGCGTCGTCGTCGTCATCGTCGCTAGGTGGGCAGCAACTGCTTCCCTAGCCCGCGTCGCCGATGCGAAGAGGCCTGCTGCTCGGGCCCTCGTCGGAGCCGGTGTCGTCTAGGACGATGACGTTGCCATGACAGCGATCACGGCGGTTGGATGTGCGGAGGAGCGTCCACTAGCATTTGACCTCCTCCCGCTCGTACTCCGCCTTAGACCATGCCAGAGTGTCAGCGAGACACATTGGCGGCACATCGTTGAGGGAGGCCACCATGGCCCTCTTGAGGACGTAGCTGTCACGCTCGTCCTCCGATGTGGCCACCGGCTCCTTCTTTGGCCAGACAAGGCGGAGGTGTCCGGAAGGCGGGGTTTCCTAGGGCGAGGGCGACGCGTGGGTCTCACCGATGATGATGTCGTGCAAAGCCCAAGGTGGCTGGCGGCGCGTTAGTTCCATCGCCAAAGGGGGTGGTGAAGACGTCTCGCACTTCACCGGAAGAAGTGACGGTGCGTCGCGTCGCACCTCGCCAGAGGAGTAGGAGGCGGAGGCCGAGGATGATGTGGAGAAGGCATGCATCTGCCTTGGCAGCCAGGAGCTATCCCACCGTCATGAGAGGCTCGCCAGCGTCCTCGTTGGGTACATGAGGCGGGGCGAGTTGCCGGCCTCGATTTGTTCGAGGACGACGACCAGCGTGTGCCTAGGCACGTCCCACCATAGGTGTCGCCCTTTGGCATTCTTTCGCTTTGGTGCCGGCGCCGGCCCCTCCTAGGCCGCCATCTCCTGCTCGTGCCGCTCGTGGAAGTTCTCCGTCCAGGCGATGTGGTTGTCGAGGAAGTGCTGCGGATCGACACGGTATTTGTCGTACATCCCGACGAGGATGGCCTGGATCTCGCCGATCATGTCGATGCCCTGGGAAGGAGGCGATACTGGCACACCACCAACATTCAGCGCCCATCCTGTTGGCGCGCGAAAGTCTGAGGTGCAGGGTAGTTAGCCTCATAGAGGAGGAGGCCCTCCCACTCATTGAGGAAGCGGCAGCCGAAGTCGTTCGCCACCATGCCATCATCGGGAAAGCGCTCCGCCATGGTTTGTTGATGTTCCGATGGTTCTCGAGGAGGAGGGGAGATGTGATGGATTTTTCGTTGTGCAACTAATGGCGAGGTTGGGCCTATTTATCGGTGGCGGCAAGGTAGGAGGGGTATAGACGTGTGGGGAGAAATGGCAGGAGGGGTGTAGAAGCTAAGCCGCTAGCTCGCCATAACCACGCCATGTGGATGGCGAATGGACGTCAGCCTGCCGCATCTAGGGAAAGGCTGACCGCCAGTGGAACACTGATTCACACGGGAGCCGAGGCTATAACATCCCACTTTCAGCAACCCTGATTAGTTGTCCAGAATGCAAAAAATATTGGGAATATGCCCTAGAGGCAATTATGTATGACGTAGTTCCCAATGTATTCATAAAGTAATAAAGTTGTTCTTATATGAACATCAAATATATATATCATTGAATGTGTGATTTAGTTGTGGAACTATATATTCATGTTTGTTCATACTAGTTGTCCTTGGTTATTGAGGTTGTACTGGACACACAACTTAGATCAATGTGCAAGCTGGCTGATGACACGATTCCACTTGTCATGGGCATGGTGATGCTATTCCAACTTACACGGACTCGGCTAAAGAGTTTAGCAAGCTGGACTGACCCATAGTTGAGATGAAACGAGCATGTTGTCATTTGCAGTCTCAAGTAATGGAATCCTTCGACTTGAGGTGATCGCATGATCCGAGTTGTGGATCACCAGCTTAGGTTCTATCAAACATTGTTCCGTAAATGGGCAGTTATAAAGGTAAAGTTCGGGCTGGTTGTGAAGCAAGCTGCGTGACTTGGATTACCAATATGGGATTTGCCTCTCCATAATGGAGATATATTCCCTGGGCCCTCTCATGTGATATTATTCGGAAGCATGGCCATGCGCGACTTGGTTAAGTGTTAACCAATGAGTCGGACTAAGTGTTAGTCCAATAAATCGTATATCATGAAACAAGAAGAGAGTCAAGCTATTAAAGGGATGACAACTTCTCGCCTATAGCTTGACAAGGTATATCGTGAGGCAAAGGGACCTGGACGAAAGTCACATTGAGAAAGGTTTGTCTACTAACTTTACGACGCTTGGGAGTTGGCACGTCTTGCTAGAGACCGCTACTAGCTATCAACTCGGAGTGGTAACTCGTGTCGTGTCCAGGTGTACGTGAACTTACAGGGTCGCACACTTAAGGGAAAGGATCCCATATAGATTCGGTCCATGTGGATATTAGGGCACAACCTAAATGGGCCTCAAGCGTTGAGCCCAGCTAGGAGTGTATATAAATGGAGTGACAAGGGATAGCCCCTAACCTAGCCATCACTTTATCCACTCCCATTTCGGGCTAGATAGGATCTAGTAGTCCTCTGCCTGGAGCTCCTCCCTATACGTGTGGATACCGGTAGAGGCGTTGCATGTGCGACGCTAGAGACAAGGAGGATCATGGGGATCTGGACGTGATGTACGTGGGATCGTTCGGCACGGCATCAACCGATGCGCTTCATCAATAATCCGCACCTGCGCGTCTACTGGTAAATCTTGTGGCTTATCACCTGAGCTAGATCTTGGGAGCACCGCTTAGGGAAAAAGTTTTTGTTTCTCTCTGTGCGACCCAACCGTGGTATCAGAGCGTTAGCTTCTGGTTTTAGGCTCGAGATCTCGCATATGTGATATGCGGTTGGCATTAGATTGGATGTATTTGTTGTTTTGGTGGTCGATCTATGAGATAGATCGGTTCTGTACAAGGTTGATTGGATCAACTGTATTCAGGGAGATGGATGATCTAGTTTCCGTGATCCTACTGATAAGATTGTGGAACTACATACCCCTACCGGTCGGCTTCCGCCATCGGGGTAGACTGTGGAACGTAAATCCATATGCGATGATCTAAGATCAAAAATTTTGGTCGAATCGGAGTATGGATCGGATTTGGGTAAAATTGTTTTATCCGATGAAGAAATCCATATTCGGAACCGTTGGCTTCACCCTGTCGTAGCACCTTAGATGCCGTTGCAAGTTTCACAATGCCGGTAGATATCGTATATGCATAACTTGTTTTTGCAGGATGATGTTGTGAATGGTATGGCTTATATGTATGTGATGTGTGTAATCCATAGGTGATTTGCGTATCATGGTTTTTGTCAGCCTACTGGAGCCTAGGTGCTGTCATTTTATTGTATACGACCTGCGTGTAAGATTCTCTATGTAATTTTTATTTACTTAGCTAGTATAGCTTGTTGGAGAACCCGGATGGCATGCAAGTCGATGTACGAGTCGGCAACATGGAGTAAGATGGCACGTGTCAAGAGTTGGCACGAGTCAACTTACAAGCTTCGTGGATATGGAGATCGCCATGAAGAGAGCCATACCATTTCACATTATAATTGCTTTATTTTGTGTTATGTTTATGTCTCTGTCTTATCTCTATTAGATAGCTGGTAGAAAGTAATCCCTCAAAGAAGGTCTAGTCGGTCTCCCCGTCGGTGCTGCACCATCACAAGTCGGACATTCTTGGTAGTGGGCTCATAAAATTGAGGTGCTACCAATTCTTTTCAACTAGGTGGGTTCGAGTCGGACTCTTACATCGGAAGCACTTGGTAAGCTAGACGGGTCTATCACAACGGTTCTGGGACTCGGGGAGAGGTCGGTCGGGAGCTGGGGCATGTGATGCCACCCGACCAACAGGAGTCGCATGAGATGCGATTGGCAAGGAGTTACCTACCTAGATCACTTGATGGCTAGAGGTGATGCTAAATCTCACTAGCCGGCTTTCTTATTTAGGGACCTGAATCACTAAGTAACCATCGGAGGGGTGTTGGTTCTAGTAGGAGCATAAGTATTAAAATGTTTAATATGCTTGCTCTTTTATGGATACATGTCTTAAGTGTTTTGCATATTTTCTGTTGTTAGTAGCTATCTTGGCCAAGTAGATGCTAGCAACTCCAAGAGTTAGTATTTATGCTCGATAGTGGGTGCATGCCTCTAGTAATCTGGGGAAGTGACAAAAATCTCTAAGGTACTAGATGTGCTGTTGCTACTAGGGAGAAAACAACAATCCTTTGTTCATAGAACAATCGTATTGTTTACTTTACATGCAATTCGTAATGCAATTATCCGTTGCTTGCAACTTAATGCTGGAGGGGGTTCGGATGATAACCTGAAGGTGGATTATTAGTCATAGAGGCAGTTGGATGATGGTCTATGTATAATGTTGTAATGCCCAATCGAATCTCAAAGGAGTCAAGATGATTAGTATATGCTTGTATGATTTCTTGATGTTTGTCAATTGCCCCGCTGTAATTTGTTCACCCAACATGTTATCTATCTTAAGGAGAGCCACCTCTAGTGAACTATGGACCCCGGTCCTTTCTTTTACTTTCAATCTACAATCAACTATTTACTGCTCTGTGTTTACTTTCTGCAAACTATTACTTTCTTCCACTCGATACGTTTAATCCTTTGTTTTCAGCAAAACCGGTGAGATTGACAACCTCATCGCAAGTTGGGGACAGAGTTCTGTGGTTGTGTTGTGCAGGTCTCCACGTTGCTGCTGGCACCGGTAGTGCGCCCTGCCAACGTTCAGCTATCAACACCTTTGGGTTGTTTCCTTGCTCCTACTGGTTCGATTAAACCTTGGATTCATATTGAGGGAAAACTTGCTGCTGTGCTCATCATACCTTCCTCTTGGGGTTCCCCAATGAGCTCGATATATTTTGGGCCATCAAGCTACTTTTCTGGCACCGTTGCTGGGGAGTCAAGGACATCTTCACAAGGGGAGTCCCTCATAACCAATCTCTTTACTTTGTTGTTTTTGTTTTGCTTAGTTTACTTTCTGCTTTGTTTGCTTGTTTCTTTATCAAAAATACAAAAAAAAGTTCCTACTATAGTTGTTATTTTCATTGGTCTGTTATTGTCTTGCTTTATCATGCTTTCTATCAATGGTTGGTGTCTTTGAAACTGAATCTTATTGGCAAGGTGGGTTCACGGAAAAACAAAAATATTATTATAAGGAACAGCGCTTGTCACAAAAAGGGAAACACTTATGGGAACAAATTGATAAATTGTATACCATTGCTATAAATGTGTGCTCTACTTATAATGTTACTTATTGCTTTGATAAATCTTGTTGCTGTAGGAGGTATAAACACCTCCCTTTTCAATGTGAGTATAATGATAATGATACCATATCTTCTTATGTTAAAGGGAATTATGACTTTTATGATGTGGAACAAATTGAAGAATTTATTGCTTGGAAGGGTGCATTTGAACTTGCTAGTTTGCTTGAAAATACTGATGATTCACCTTATAAATATGAGGTTTATGATATACTTAAATTTTTCTTTGATAATTACAAGGTAGAAAATGGCTATATTCTTGAATATCTTAATAGATGCTCTCCACCAATGGAAGAGACTAATGCCTTGCAGGAGCCTATGGAAGAAGAAATTGCTGAAACTAGAAGCTCATTGGATGAAAAAGAGGAGGAGTGATGATCAAGAGGAGGAAGAATGGATCTACCCATCCCTACCTTCTAATGAGAGTAACTCTTTACCCCTTACATTATTTGATTGTCCCCCATGCTTACCAAAGGAGGACGAATGTCATGTTCCTGCGGATTCTTTTGAAAATGTTTATAATAAAGCTCTAGTGTTTGTAGATCATGAAAAGCATGCTTTATGTGATAGTTATATTGTTGAGTTTATTCATGAGGCTACTGAAAATTATTATGAGAGAGGAAAATATGGTTGTAGAAGTTTTCATGGTAATGAAACACCTCTCTATGTGCTAAAAGTTTTGAAGTTTCTCTTGTTTTATCTACCCATTCTTGTTACTGTGTGCTTCTTTGATTCATTTTCTTACAAGATTCCTATGCATAGGAAGTGGGTTAGGCTTAAATGTGTTTTGAATTTCCTTGTTGATACTCTCTTTTACTTCAATTCATATTTCCTATGTGAGCATCTTCTCAAACTATCATGCCTAACTTAAAGGCGTTAAAGAAAAGTACTTGTTGGGAGATAACCCTAAAGTTTTAGATGAGTCTTGGAAGTTATTACTTCAGTAATAACCTCTCCTTATCCTTTTTATTTGCTTTTTGTGCCAAGAGTAACCTCTAATGAGAGAGAAGTAATGATTGGGAAAGTTGTTGTCCCGAAACAGATTTCTGTGCTTCACCGTAAATATCCGTGTAAAATCTCTGTACGTCCTTTTGAGGCGTGAATTTTTGTGCTTCTTCCCCAGGTAGTTATCTAACTTTCGTTAGTTCAACATTTTTTTATTTGAGCAACATAAGGTCTTCAAAAAAATTCGTCTTTACCTGCTGGTCTGTTTTGACAGATTTCTGCCATTTTGTGCATTTGCTTCTTGTTGGTTTCTTTTTGAGTTCTTTTGGGGAATTGAGATTTTTGAGGGAAGTGCTACAATAGCTAGTGTTTGAATGGAAGTTTTATTGGTGTTGGAACTGAATCTAAAAACTTATTATCTTGAGTGCACTAATGTTGCTAATAAAGATTGTGTGAAGTTTTGTATAAAGGGAAAAATTTTAGGTGTATGGAAGGAATGAGTAATGAGATGAAGAATGGACTAAAGCTCAAGCTTGGGGATACCACGTGTGTCACCCCAAGAAATATCCAAGAAGTACAAGCGTCAAATCTTGGGGATGCCCAAGGCATCCCCCTCTTCATCAATAAAAATTCCAGGTTTCTTCCAAACGCTTCATTTTTATTGTTTCATGCACAATTGTGTTGTTTTTGGAGCGTCTTCTTTTTCGTTTTTGTTTTGGTTTTTCGTTTGCTTGGTTTGTTTAGTTTGCTGAATTAATTGGTTAGACCCCCTCTTTCATACATTGGTTTTCAAATAGTTTGGTTTGGATTGGAAAAGAGTAGGAAAGTTCATGCTTAAGTGTTAAAGAGAGCTTGTTTTTGACTGTGGCCTATTCTTTGTCATGCCATGCTTGATATTGTTTTGGATTTATGCTTAGTATTCTTTGCTGTAGCATGACTTGTTATAAACAATTGAGATTGCTTAATGTGCCTTTGAAGAATCATGCGTTGTTTTAGCATATTAAAGCATAGTATTGTGGTATTCTCCTTTGATGCTTTATTTGGGTTGACTTGGCGCATGCTCACACCATGTTATGACTATCCCAAGTCACCATAAGCCTTTATGATCCTTTAGTTTTCAACTTGTAGTATCACTTTATGCTTTGATCAATGATGTTTTGTCGCTCTGCATGATTATGGCCATTATTGCTCTTTTAGTTTGTCGCTCCCAGTCTTTTGCTAGCCTCCACAACCAAGTATGAGTTCCACTCATGCATCCAACTCCTTAAACCAAGTTATTCCAAAGAGTCCACCATACCTACCTATTAGCATTTTCTATTCCAAGTATATTCATGTTTTTTATCTACCTTCTAAATTAAACTTGTTATGAGAAAGCTAGTGATTAAAGCTCTCACGAACTTGATGGCACACTTTACTTTTCTTGCCCTTAATAAACTTGAACCATTGTATCGTCTATGTTGTATATGCTTGCACTTATTTGTTGGGAATTAGCAGAACCATGCTGTCATGGGGAACACTTTCAACATTGCACTTGTACTTGTACCTAGTTGATATCATGCTCTTTTGTCTATGGATGTCGTCGGTGTGAAATGAAAGGGGAGCTTGTAAGTCCATGGAGTTATGTATATGTGTTAGAGAAACGCCTAGGCCGCTAGTCTAATCCATGCTGACATGGTGGAAACCTACAGAGTAACCATAACGAGCTGTCTATGAAGCATTCTTCTTATAAAAAAGAGTCGGATATTGAGAAAAAAGAGAAAAAAAAGAGATTATGAAAAGAGGAAAGAGAGAAAAAAGCACCATATTCCCATGGTAAATAAGAAGAATGCTGAGATGCTCGTTGTCTGCTTGCCTTGTCATTTTGATATGGGGATTCTTCTGTATCATCGGGCGAGGGGTACCCCGTTGGCGGTTCTCTATGATACACATGTACTTACGATGACAAGAACTTACCGGTGACTAAACTTGAGTAGCATGAGGAGTGGCCCTTGTATTCAAGGGACATGAGATTTCCAACTTATACTTCGTCAAGCATATACACCATAGTTTGTTCACTTTAACCTTAATCACTCCAAGATGCTTATGATAGGGCAATGAGAGCTGAAAGCTATTAAGTACATAATTTTTGGAATCTCTTTATGAGACTTGAATCCCTACTTCCTTCTATGAAGGCCTTTCTTCCACCATTATATTGAGTCTCCACCTTCTATATTTATGCACCTACTTTGAGAGCATAGTGGCCATTCTTAGTTCTATGTGCATTGTCCCAAGACTTGTTGATTGATGCATACCTTGATATTGCTTGTTTTAAACTATTTGTATCTAGTCACTCTTATAAACTTTGAAGGTGTCCTATGCATTTATGTTTGCTACTCTATGAGGGACAAGCTGAATACTACTATGCTATGTTTTCTTAATGTGAAACAAACAAACGTCTTGCAAAGCATTGTTATTCATGAATCTTTTGTTTGTGTCTTTTCATGTTGCAACTTAGTTTCTTTTTCTTATTGCTAGAACTTTGTCTTTCATGTTATGATTGAAGTACTATGATCCTAGCTTTGAATGTTTTACAAATACTTTGATCAAGTTTATGATGGTGCATGTCACCTCAAAAATTATTCTTTCTTTTTATCACTTACCTACTCGAGGACAAGCAGGAGTTAAGCATGGGGATGTTGATACATTGCAAATGTATCTATAATTTTTGATGGTCCGTGCTTGGTTTTTTTCTACTTTCTTGTGTTTTGTCCACACTTTTGAGTACTTTTCATATGATTTCTTGGCCTAACCTATTAACAAGAGCCACAGTGCCAGCTGCCTGTTTTCTGCTATTTTTGGTTCCAAGAAAGTCAGAAAATGAATATTCTCGGAATTGGACAGGACAAAAGCCAAAGTCATTATTTTACCGAGGGACACCTAGAGCTGCACACGAGGCGAGAGGGTCGGGGCCACACCACCTGCCCACGCGGCCAGGCTGGCCCGTGCTGTGGGTGGTCTGCCGCCCAGTGCACCCCCGGCCTCCTTCCGCCTATATATTGCCTCCGATACGAAACCCTAAGTACCGATCAAAATTCCACGAAGAGTCTCAGAGTCAGTCATCTCCATCCCTAGATCAGGAGGGATCTGAAGCTCTTCCCGGCACCCTGCCGGAGAGGGGAATTCACATTGGAGGCCTTCTTCATCATCATGCAAGCCTCCGGTGTGATGCGTGAGTAGTTCATCTCTGGACTACGGGTCCATGTAGTAGCTAGATGGCTGGTTCTCCTCCTTTGTGCTTTCATGTTTAGATCTTGTGAGTCTGCTCATGATCAAGATCATCTATTTGTAATTCTGCATGTTGTGTTTATGGGATCCGATGGATATTGAGATGCTATTTTAGATTGATTATTGATTCTATCATGTCTTTGTTATTTGTGATCTTGCATGCTTTCCATTGTTAGTAGCTATCTTGGGCAAGTAGATGCTAGCAACTGCAAGAGTTAGTATTTATGCTGGATAGTGGGTTCATGCCTCTGGTAATCTAGGGAAGTGACAGAAATCTCTAAGGTACTAGATGTGCTGTTGCTACTAGGGAGAAAACAACAATCCTTTGTTCATAGAACAATCGTATTGTTTACTTTACATGCAATTCGTAATGCAATTATCTGTTGCTTGCAACTTAATCTCGGAGGGGTTCGATGATAACCTGAAGGTGGATTATTAGTCATAGATGCAGTTGGATGACGGTCTATGTATAATGTTGTAATGCCCAATCGAATCTCAAAGGAGTCAAGGTGATTAGTATATGCTTGTATGCTTTCTCGATGTTTGTCAATTACCCCGCTATAATTTGTTCACCCAGCATGTTATCTATCTTAAGGAGAGCCACCTCTAGTGAACTATGGACCTCGGTCCTTTCTTTTACTTTCAATCTACAATCAACTGTTTACTGCTCTGTGTTTACTTTCTGCAAACTATTACTTTCTTCCACTCGATACGTTTAATCCTTTGTTTTCAGCAAAACCGGTGAGATTGACAACCTCATCGCAAGTTGGGGACAGAGTTACGTGGTTGTGTTGCAGGTCTCCACGCTTCAGCCGCACCGGTAGTGCGCCCTGCCAACGTTCAGCTAGCAACACCTTTGGGGTGTTTCCTTGCATGTACTGGTTCGATTAAACCTTAGTTTCATACTGAGGGAAAACTTGCTGTTGTGCTCATTATACCTTCCTCTTGGGGTTCCCCAACGAGCTCGATATATTTTGGGCCATCGGTTATGTGCCATGATAGACTGATCATGGGATCGTGGTGGTATGTATAACAGGGATTCTCAAATGATTAACCTAGGGGGCATAAAGGCTATGAGGATGAACAACCTCTCTCGCCGACAACCTGGCCCCACTTGGCGGGTCCACTGCTTCCTACCAATTCCTCTCCATCCGGCGCCCTAGGCGAACCCCAGGGCGCTGAGTTCGGGATGAGTTCATCGGCTGCATTTTGAGCCCAACACAGCAAATTTCGGGCTCCTGGGGGCGTGGCCTGGAATGTTTTAGCCAGATTTAGCCAAAAATGAGTCTGGTGGGGTGTCCGTGGGGGCTAAGTGGAGATGCTCTTATGTTGGGTTGTGTAGAATTATCGTAATAATAACATGTATAACAAAGCAAAGTTTTTAATTGTTTGTAGGTCATTTATTTGGTTACTTGGTGGCTCCGTACTCGTTCCTCGCTGAAGGATGTGCAAGTGTAGGATATTTAGGACTTCCTCTAGGTGCAGTCACTTGGAGATGGAAGTTGGGTCATTGCAACCAATATGGCTTATAGTGTAATGCTTCACCATCCAGGATGGCCAAAACGGATGTTATTGTCCTAGCCTAAGAGCATGTCCACTCCCCCCTCTCCCAAATGGGTGATGGTAGTACCATATTTTAAGTCATTTGGGAGGCGTCGGATGAAGAATCACCTATGGGGGACGGTACCTCACTAGACATCCACTCCCTAGGAAGCTACGACCACGTGAGCTTCGGCCACGCCCCACAAGATCCGGTCACGTGATGAATTGGCTCTGCCTAGCCACATGAGCTCTGTCCTGATGAACACGAGCCCATCCGAAAGAATGGGTACTATGGAATGGCACAAGGTGAGCTTATACAACACCGACGATACACCTACCAATCCCAACATCGGCGGCTCTCCTTCCCGCCACGTGCCTCGACACCGCACACATTGCCGCATCCCTCCTTCTCATGATGCTGCTACTCCGTGTCTCAATATCCATCTCTGTTGTGGCTCCTATGTGTGGAAACCGCTGCTGCTTGCCGGGGCTCTCATGTGTGGCGGTGCTGGAGCTCGAGCTCATGGAGAGAGCCTCGGGCCAGAGCAGCTTGACGGCGACAGTGGCGGGGCTTGGGCGGCGGTCTAGGGGTGGTTGTGAGCGTTGTGGTTGCCGCGTGGGAATTGGTTGTCGTAAATGATAGAAGAGAGAGATGCGGTAGGTGGAAAATAAAAAGATAAGGAGAGAAATGGGATTGGTGACTGACAATGTGCCTCCCTGCATGTGGAAAGTTTGTCGGTGCCCCGCTCGGACTGGGTTGCATTGGGGGTTGTAACATCCCGGAGAATAGAAAGGAGAAAAGGGCCAATGTTGAATTTGTGCATTACATCTCATGCAACTGAAAATGAGGGGGAATTTAAACTTTTGTGTTTTGAGTGCTAAGTGATTGAGATTTGAGTATAGTTTTGAGTTTGACCTAAGTCAACAATAGGATTTGAAATTCAAATTTCAAATTTAACCTTGACTGTATTCAAGTGAAAGTTAAACAAAAACCTAAACTAGATATAAATACATATACACTTGAATAAGTAACCTCGAGTATAAATTGAACCAGATTTGGTTACTTGATTTCGGAATGGAGGTTTGAATTAATCAAACTTGAGATCAATTTTATAAGAAATACAAAAAACTCAAAGAAATTCCTAATATAAAAATGTACACGAGTTAACATTCAAATGAACTCTTTATTCATTTCAAATGGATACAAAGTTTCAATATTACAAGGAATTAAAAGAAAATTACAAAGAAACCCTAAACAAACTACAAAGAGGAAAATCGCAAGAAACTAAAACCTAAACTACATCTTCTCATCTTCATATTTTTCTTAAATTCTTCTCATGTAAAATCCATTTCAACTTCTTATCTTGATTCTTGCTGAAACCTGCAAAGAAAGTAAACAAACAGCAAACCAAAAAATTGTTATAATGTTGGATTCATGCTAAGGTGAATCCATTCAATGTGGAATCGATAGTAGAGCAACCGAAACTTGTCTTGGAACTCATTGCTTGGTCTAGCAAACCAAAAAAATCAGAAAAGAGAATTGAACATTAATCAACAACAACATTAGAACCAAGCATCTAGCCAGCAACAAAGCCAATAGTTCGAAGTAACAATAGCATTAGGATCTAGTTCATAGCTAGTGTACCATAGACATAACACTAGCAATACCAGATTTCAGGTTAACAATAAAGTAACCCCAACAACAAGTTCCAGTAGTAATTAACTTGAGCCTTAGCAACCGTCGATAGCCATAGAATAGAAGTATGCAGTTGAGAAAAACCTAGAAAGCTTGAACACATGCCAATAATACCGGTAGTGAATATGGTAAATTAAAGAACCAGTAGTATAACACTTGAACCAATACAGTATCTAGATCAAGTAAACCACAAAATAATCTACTTCGAGAACCATTTGATCATAGAGAGTTAGTGCAAATAGAAAATACCTAGGCCATGGATTCCTTGCAAAAGTAACAAAATCCTGAAGGATGAACACTAAGTCGTTCATCACTCCAAATCAAAAATCAAATTGAATCATGAACAAAGAAATCTAAAATGATTAAAACAATTCTTAATTAAAAGAAATCCCACTTGTTTCTATACAAGACATGGACAGGAAAAAACTAAACCGACATACCTGTTGGGGATATACTTTTCGGGTATCCTCACTGTGCCTCACCAACCAGTGTGGCCCACTTCGTGTTAGAGCTTTGCTTCACGGGCGGCCCAGTCAGGGAGAAGAGACAGAGTCCAGTCCGGCTACGGGAAGGCCCAGAAGACTTACCGACATAGGCATGTAGTGTTACTTGTAGTTCAAGATGTACTCTGTAACTGACTCTTAGTCGTAGCCGGATAGGTCTCTCCTATAAACCCTAGGCCGGATATCTATATAAGCCGACCTAGGGACCAGCCTTTAGGGCACCTCACAATAGTCTACAATCTTAGCTCGCACAGGCGAAACCCTTGTAACCCATATTCTGGCTCTGCCGTATTACTAGATTGCTAGCAGGAGTAGGATCCGTCCAAAGCCGACGGATTCGAACCTGGGTAAACTTGTGTGCTCACCGTCCCAGAATACCATACGTCTCACACCCCTCTCTTCCGCACGTCTCGAGGACCCCCTCATGGCGTACTTGTCATCAATCCGACGACAGTTGGCGCCCACCGTGGGGCGAGTGAGCTTCAGATCTGGGTTCTGAGCGGAATCTCTAAGAATTAGAATCGGCGATACCATCACCATCGGTCGCTTCCTCTACGCCAGCGACGCCCCTCTCATCGTTCTCGACGAGACCTGGATTTCGGCTAGGGAGGCTGTGACTGCCTACACCATCATGTCTTTTGGTGAGAACGATGTTTACATTGGTTTCGCTGAACCTTCCCCACCCACCCCAGCGGTGATGATAGAGGCAAAAGAAGTTCTGGGGTCCACTTTATCCGCAGAGGCGGCAGAGTTTCGGATCCCGGAAAACCTTAACCCCACCCAACACGCACCCATCACGGAGATAGTGGAGAAAGCTGAGCCTGAAGCAGATCTTGTGGTGTGATGACCCACAAGTATAGGGGGTATATCGCAGTATTTTTGAGGGAAGTGAAACCCAATTTATTGATTCGACACAAGGGGACCAAAGAATATTTATAAGCCTTAACAACTGAGTTGTCAATTCAGCTGCACCTAGAAACAATCTTGTTCACAACAGTTTATCAGTAGCAATAGTTTTGTAGTAGGAATAGTAAAGTAATAGTAGTAGTAAAGTAAAGACAGTAGTAACAATAGCAGCAAATAGTAGGATTCGAGTGCGGTAGGCATAGGGATGGATGGACGGGCGTTGCATGGACAAGACAATTCACATAGCAATTAGAACAAAGGGCAATTGCAGATAAATAAGATAAAGCATCCAAGTACTAGATAATCCTAGGCATGTGTTCCATATATAGTCATACATGCTCGCAATGAGAACTTGCACAACATCTTTTGTCTTGCCAGCCCGTTTGCAGCGGGGCCTCAAGGGAACTACTGGCAATTAAGGTGCTCATTTTAATAGAGCACCGGAGCAAAGCATTAACACTCCATGAACACATGTGATCCTCACATCAAATCCATTCCCTCCGGTTATCCCGATTTCTGTCACTTCGGGGCCTTTGGTTCCGGACAACAACGTGTGTATACAACTTGCAGGTAAGACCATAAATAATACTATCATAATGAATCAATAACATGTTCAGACTGGAATCATGGCACTCGGGCCCTAGTGACAAGCATTAAGCATAACAAGTCACAACAAAGTCAAAAAGCACTAATAGTAGATACTAGGCACCATGCCCTAACAATCAGATGCCATTACATGAACGATCTCATCCAATCCTTACCATCCCCATATCCTACAACGGGGGATTACTCACTCATAGATGGGGGAAACATGGATGGTCGATGGAGAAGCGATGGTGATGATGATGGCGATGATCTCCTCCAATTCCCCGTCCTGGCAGGGTGCCAGAACGGAGTTTCTGGTTCCGAATCGTGGAATTTGGTGGTGGCGGCAGAGCGGAACTCTTTCTGGAAAAACATCGAACCCCCCCTAAGTTTTTAGGTCAGAAGGCAACTTATAGGCGAAGAGGGAGACCGAGGGGGTGTCTGGGGTGGCTAGACCACCCCCTAGCGCGGCCAGGCCCAGCCCGCGTGGCTAGGTGGTGTGGCTGGGCCCCAGCCCCACTCCGCCCTCAGATTCGCTTCGAGTCTTCCGTGAAATAGGATTTTGGCATATTTTCCGGATTTTTCCCGATAGTTGATTTTACGCACAAAAACTAGACACCAAGGCAATTACGCTAAAACAGCCAAATTCGTGTTAGTTGCATCCAAATCACACAAATTTAGAGGAAAAACAATAGCAAAAGTGTTCGGGAAAGTAGATATGTTTTGGACATATCAACTCCCCCCAAGCTTAGCTTATTGCTTGTCCTCAAGCAATTCTGTTGAAAACTGAGTGCGATAAAAGAAACTTTCACGAACACACTTGCTTCATATGATGTATATATTCTTAGTATGTGATCAACTACTTAGAAAATTCATAATAAGGAGTATGCAACTAAGTTTACTTGATAGGCATTGCAGGCTATGAAGAGATTCCAACTCAAAAATAATAAGTAGCATGAAGCATAAACATAAGCAACATTACAATGATCATAACAAGGTATGATAGAGTGGTATCTCGCTTGCCTTTGATTATGAATGCCAAGGCACCTCTGAAGTTCAGGTGAAGACTAGAAGTAAAGATATCAAAGATACAAGCATCAAAGTCATAACACAAATAATCAAGTTTTGAGACAAGCACATTACACTAAGGATGACAACTATGCTCTCAAGAAGGTGCTCATAGAATATGTGGAGACTCAACAAGGAAATGAAAAGGTTTTGAATAGTTTGAATGGCTTCCAAATGCTGAAAGTATGGTACTCATTAGCTTTGAGCTCTCATTGCCCCTATCATAAGCATCTTTAATATGGTTAAGGTGAAAGTGAGGTTCAATCTGAGTTATATGCTTGACAGACTATAAACTGGAAATCCCATGTCCCTTGAGTATGAGGGCCGCTCCTCATGCTACTCAACTTTAGTTACCGATAAGTTCTTGTCATTGTAAATACGTGCGTATCATAGAGAACCGCCAACGGGGTACCACTTGCCCGATGATACAGAAGAATCCCCATATCAAAATGACAAGGCAAGCAGACAATGAGTATCTCAGCAATCTTCTTATTTACCATGGGAAAATGGTGCTTTTTTTTCTCTCTTTCCTCTTTTCTCAAATCTTTTTTTTCTTTTTCTCAATAGCTATCTCTCTCTTTTTTTATAAGAAGAATGCTTCATAGATACTTATTATGGTTACGCTGCAGGTTTCCACCATGATAGCATGGATTAGACCGGTGGCCCCGGCGTTTCTCTAACACACATACATAACTCCATGGACTTACAAGCTCCCCTTTTATTTCACACGTACGACATCCGCAAACAAAAGAGCATGGTATCAACTGGGTATATATTTACAAGCGTTGAAAGCGTTCCCCGTGACAACACGGTTCTGCTAATCCCTAGCCTATAATTTGCAAGCATATAACTTTCATGGATAGTCACAGTGGTTCAGGTTTATTAAGTGCAAGAAATAAAGTGTGCCATCAAGTTTGTGAGAGCTTTACTAACTAAGTTTCTCATAACAAGCAAACATTTTATTCGAAAGAAAACAAGGCATATTGAATATGCGCGGAACAACAGATAATTCTAATAGGTAGGTATGGGGGACACTTTTGGCAATATTAGTTATGGGGAATTGGAAACACGAGTAGAGATCATACTTAGTGCAAGTGGAGGCTAGCAATAGTAAGGGAGCGACAAACGAGAGAGCAATAACTGTCATAATCATGCTTGCAACAAAATAGGACTAATCATGCCATGAAAGTGATTCAAGACCCTCAAGGCAAAATAATTCATCGAGGCTTAACTGATTATTTCAGTCATATGCATGCGTGAGCATGTGCCAAGTCAATTCAAATGAAACATTCAGAGGAGGATACCACGGTGTCATACCAAGTTATGAATAGAGTAATGCAAGCAAACATTCATATGACATGCTACAAACTATTAGCAAGCTGGAACTAATCATATGAAAGCAAGAACTACTAAGCATCCATGAATAACATACACCCTACATGAATAGACTAAGCATGCCCACAATGATGAGTATATGTACAAAAATAAAAACAAATAGAGTTCGTTACCAGCCTCTTACCACACCTCAAGTTGTCATTAATCCTCATTATTGCCCTTCACTTGTGTGGCTTGAATAATAATAATATGAAAGCAAATTCCACTGAGAACTGCTAAACCCTGCAACAAACTCACAAAACCAAAGAAGAACAATAAATATTTTTGGTGTTTTCAATTTTTAAAACAAGAACCAAAAAGGAAGAACAAGCAAAGCAAAATCTTTTTGGGTTTTTCGAATAGTTCAAACAAAGCAAAAAGGGAAAAGCAAACCAAGGCAAAAAGAAGAAGAAGCAAACAAAGAGAAATAACAGAAATATTTTTGGTCTTTTTGTGTTTTAGAAAGCAAAAGCAAAGAAAGAACGAAAAGTAAAAAGAGAATGAAACATGAATATACAAAGTACCGACGCAAAGTGATAAGGAGATGAGTGCGATGTCGGTGTACCTCCCCCCAAGCTTAGGCTTTTGGCCTAAGTGAGTGTCAATCCCAAGCTGGCCAGGATAGAGCGCCTCCGTAGTATGGCGAGGAGGTACCCTCGTCCTGGTGCGAGCTCGAGGATGCCCCACCGTAATGCGCAGAGTAATCGTAGGAGGGCACATCCTCCTGGTGCTGCCTGTGGAAACCCAGCAAGCGGAGCTGCTTGTCCACCTCCTCCTTGAAGCGCGACCACAGCCTCCTATGAACACTGAACAAAGTAGACTGTGGCAAAGGAATCTCCCTTTCATCCCTGTCAGTAAACAACATCCTATATACTAAACTGTCCAAATCATAATCAGCAGTGACAAAGTGATGTATTTTCATAGCAGCAAGGTCAAGCCTTTGTGGTGCCAATATAGTATCATTGGGATCCATAGAAATCTCTAATGCATTGACCATACGTGAAGCGATTATGCCCCCATAGATAGCCCCCCTAGCAGCTAGGCAGCGAGCAATAAGCGAGCCAAGGTTGTACCGAGTATCATTGTTAAGCGCAGCAGCAAGGAAAGCTAAATGATAGTTGGAGATATTACTCGTATTCTCCCTACCAAGAACGCTAGTAGCAAGATAATATGCAAAGTATCTAAGAGCAGGGAGCTAGATGTTTCTTATCTTTCCGCGCTGAGCTACGCGGTCATCATCATTGGTCACCCCTCGGTAGAGCTCCAGCAAATCAGCGGGTCGCCCTTGAATCTTCTTCACGGTCCCCTTCATGCTTACACCTACAATACTGCAAAATATTTCCAATGGCATGGTAAAGGGCAGATTATAAATTATGAAAGAGACAGTTGACTGATAGGGTGTGTTAGTAAACACGAAGCTCTCAACAAAAGTCTTGGTGAGCATAGCGTATTGCTCACTCTCATCTTGCATGTATGAGGTCAAACCAACCCTCTGAATCAGTAGCAAGAAATTATCAAGAATCCCTGCAGCTTGTAAGAAAGTAAAACAAGGAAAAGCAGATGGGTGAGCATCCCCATCATCTCCTTCATTACCAATGTGAGGTGCAATGAGATCTTCGTTGTATGATGGCCTAAACTGAGAGGCTGATCTTGAGGTCCTTGACCTCCTAGGTGCATCCCTCTCAAATATTTCTCCAAAGGTATGGTTGTTCATGTTTGATATTCTGAAATTTAAACATCTATTAAACAAGTGATTGCAAAGTGAATATATAATGAAGGGTACTACTCATAGGGACTTGTAAGAGGCCTAAAACATGCATCAAAACTATATCTCTAAGCATCAAACAAGCTTACAAGCTCTCATAACCTGTCACCTACAACAACAAAATACTCAAGATATAAACCACTAAACACAAATCTACTTGGACAAGCGGAGGAGTCACATACCGGAGAACAAATGCTCCAAATTTCAGCACCAAAGATGGACTGAGCAAGGAGATCGAAAAATCGAGGGCAAGCATAGCAAGAACGTGATTTTGAGCAATGAACTGGTGTTTACTCGGGAGAGAGAAGAAAGTGGTAAGTGAGAGAGTGAGTGGAGGGCCAGGGGTGGCCCACACCATAGGCAGGCGCGCCCCAATGCGGGCCGCGCCACCAGGTGGTGTGCTTGCCTGGTGGGCCCCCTGGTACCTTCCAGGCACTCCTCTGCCCCTTTTTTCACGTAAAAATTTAATATGAATTTTCTAGAATTTTTCGAGACGCTTTATTTTTGGGCAATTTTCAGGTAAAGATGAATGATTTTCTGACAGAAAAAGATTTTCTGGAATGATGCAATGACAAAACAAGGCTAGAACTACATGAGTTCTAAGACACTCTAACATGCAAGCAACTAACAACAGAAAAGAAAACTGAACAAAAACAAAAACTAAAATGGATGGAATAGAAGTAAGCGGAGATAATCATGGTGAAAACATTGTTTTGTTCAATGAAATCCTTTTTTAACAAGGTTGATCAGGTATTGTTACCAAAACAATTTTATGTGAAACAAAACTTTGTATTCCACTAATGATTATGTTACCTCAACCTTGATAGCAATGGTCCCAATCATAATAGTTTCAAATTTTTCTCTTGGTATGGGACAATATATCTCTCCAACTTGAATGCCCTCAACATGTTCAATTGAATTTAAACCATAAGTCCTATCAATCTTCTTGGGGAAATAGACAGTATGTTCCTTGTCATTAACATTGAATGCCACCTTTCCTTGATTACAATTAATAACAGCTCCTGCAGTATTAAGAAAAGGTCTCCCAAGAATAATAGACATATTATCATCTTCAGGCATTTCAAGCACAACAAAATCAGTTAATATCAAGCAATTATGAGCCATTTGAACATGTACATCCTCACATATACCAACAGGAATAGTGGTAGATTTATCAGCCATTTGCAAAGATATATCAGTTTGTATTAGTTTTTCAAGTTGAAGTCTCTTGTAGAGAGAGAAAGGCATGACACTGACTCCTGCTCCCAAATCACATAAAGCAGTTCTAACATAACTATTTTTAATAGAGCAAGGGATAGTTGGAATCCCTGGGTCTCCAAGTTTCTTTGGAACCTTACCATTAAAGGAATAATTAGCAAGCAAAGTAGAGATTTCTTCATTAGGGATCTTCCTTTTATTCGAGACAATATCCTTCATATACTTTGAATAGGGAGGCAATTTAATAGCATCAGTCAAAGGAATTTGCAGGAATAAAGGTTTCATCCACTCACAAAACTTATTATAGTGTTCATCTTCCTTTGACTTGTGTTTCTTATCAGGGAAAGGCATAGATTTTTGGACCCAAGGCTCTCTTTCACTACCATGTTTCTTAGCAATAAAATCTTCTTTAGTGTATTTAGTATTCTTAGTGTGCTTTTCAGGTTCTTCTTCAACTTTTTCTTTATCCGGAACATCATTTCTTCATTACCACTTTCAGTTTCAGCATCAAAGACATATATACTATTAGGATCTTTAGCAGGTTCAGAGGATTCTACAATAGTTTTATGTTTCTTTTTTCTTTTCTTACGAGTAGTACCACTATTTTCAGCTTGTTGAGAATCCTGCTCAATTCTTTTGGGATGCCCCTCAGGATATAGAGGATCCTAGGTAGCAGCACCACTTCTAGTTCTAATTTCATAAGCATGTCTTTCTTTGGCAGCATTAGCTAGCAAGTCTTTTCGCACTTTAATAAGTTGATCTATTTGAGTTTGAACCATTCGAAAATGTTTAACACTCATTTTAACATCATTAGAGGTTCTTTCCATAATATCTTTTAACTCAACAATATCTCTGGTGTTTTCCATTAGATGACTTTGCACCCTTTTATTAAAATTATCTTGTTTAACAATAAAAATATCGAATTCTTCTAAGCATTGATCAGGAGGTTTAGAGTAAGGGATATCACCTTCATCAAAGTGTTGGAGAGAGTGTACCTTAATAGTGGATGAATGTGGAATTGGCTTACATAATTCTTCTATAGGAGGTAAATTCTTGACATCTGCAACTTTAATTCCCTTCTCCTTAAGACATTTCTTAGCTTCCTTCATCACTTGATCATTCAATTCAATAACTCCCCTCTTCTTAGATGATGGTATAGGCACTGGTATAGCTGGTTCAGGTATAATTGTTTCAGGTATAGCTGGTTCAGGAGGAGTCCAATCTTCATAATTCTTGCTTATTTTAGCCATTAATTCCTCAGCTTCCTTGGGAGTCCCATTCCTGAAAACGCAATCAGCACAACTATCTAGGTATGTCCTAGATTCTTCAGTTAGTCCATTATAAAATATATCAAGAAGCTCATTCTTAGGTAATGGACTTCTAGCCTGTGCATGAATCAAAGCACAAAACCTTTCCCATGATTCAGGCAATATCTGTTTTTCTCCCTGTTTAAAATCAAAAAGTTCCTGCAAAATAGCATGTCTAGCACTAGGAGGAAAATATTTCTGCAGGAAAGTACTAATCAAGCAATCAGGGTTATCAATAGATCCAGGAGGTAAATTACTAAACCAAGTTTTAGCTTCCCCTTTCAGTGAAAAAGGGAAAATCTTAGCAACAAAGTAGGTGCACATCTTAATATCATCAGAAAACAAGCCAGTCATGGTAGAAAGCTCAGTCATATGTGTTACCACACTTTCATTCTTAGTCCCACAAAAAGGTTCTTTCTCAATAATAGCTATGTAAGATAGATCGAGAGAGAAATCATAATCTTTATCTTTAATGTTTATGGGAGAATCAGCAAACTTAGCATTAGGAGACAATTTGGGTCTAATAGTACGCCTCTCAAGGAGACTCTTAGCAGCGCTCCTATCATGGGTGTTTTTACATTCTTTAATAAATTCATCGATCATCTCAACATAACCATCTTCAATATCATAACTCTCACTAGACTCAGGTAAACTAATAGGTGTAGTAGTGTCTTCATTAGGAGTTTCAGTATTTCCAGCTATAGTTCTAGCAATCGTAGCATCTAGGAAAGGACCTAATGAACCACTCTTATCAAGCACAGTAGAAGCAACATCATAAGTATCAGAAGTTTCAGATTCAGCAGTAGTAACAATGTGTGTAGCATGTGTATGTGGTGGTGTAACGAGCTTACTCATAACAGATGGTGAATCAAGAGCAACAAAGGTGTTCAGAACCGTACGTCTTCTTGTAGTGGATGGTAAAATAGGAACCTTGCCATCACGAGACTTACCCATGATGGATGGATGGTAGCGAACAATAATGAATCCAAGTGAACTTGATAAATAAAGCTATGCTCCCCGACAATGGCGCCAGAAAATAGTCTTGATGACCCACAAGTATAGGGGGTGTATCGCAGTATTTTCGAGGGAAGTGAAACCCAATTTATTGATTCGACACAAGGGGAGCCAAAGAATATTTATAAGCCTTAACAACCGAGTTGTCAATTCAGCTACACCTAGAAACAGTCTCGCTCACAGCAGTTTATCAGTAGCAATAGTTTTGTAATAGCAATAGCAAAGTAATAGCAGTAGTAAAAGTAAAGACAGTAGTAACAATTGCAGTAAACAGTAGGATTAAAGCGCGGTAGGCATAGGGATGGATGGACGGGCGTTGCATGGACAAGACAATTCATATAGCAATCAAGACATAGGGCATTTGAAGATAAATAAGGTAAAGCATCCAAGTACTAGATAATCATAGGCATGTGTTCCATATATAGTCATACGTGCTCGCAATGAGAACTTGCACAACATCTTTTGTCCTGCCAGCCCGTTTGCAGCGGGGCCTCAAGGGAACTACTAGCAATTAAGGTGCTCCTTTTAATAGAGCACCGGAGCAAAGCATTAACCCTCCGTGAACACATGTGATCCTCACATCAAAGTCATTCCCTCCGGTTATCCTGATTATTGTCACTCCGGGGCCTTTGGGTCCGGACAACAACGTGTGTATACAACTTGCAGGTAAGACCGTAAACAATACTATCATAATGAATCAATAACATGTTCAGATCTGAAATCATGGCACTCGGGCTCTAGTGACAAGCATTAAGCATAACAAGTCGCAACAAAGTCAAAAAGCACTAATAGTAGATACTAGGCACCATGCCCTAACAATCTGATGCCATTACATGAACGATCTCATCCAATCCCTACCATCACCATAGCCTATAGCGGGGGATTACTCACCCATAGATGGGGGAAACATGGATGGTCGATGGAGAAGCGATGGTGATGATGATGGCGATGATCTCCTCCAATTCCTCGTCCCGGCAGGGTGCCAGAACGAAGTTTCTGGTTCCGAATCGTGGAATCTGGTGGTGGCGTCAGAGCGGAACTCTTTAGGGAAAAACGTTGAACCCCCTGAGTTTTTAGGTCAGAAGGCAACTTACAGGCGAAGAGGGAGACCGAGGGGGTGTCTGGGGCGGCCAGACCACCCCCTGGCGCGGCCAGGCCTAGCCCGCGCAGCCAGGTGGTGTGGCTGGGCCCCAGCCCCACTCCGTCTCGTATTCTGGCTTCGGGAGTCTTCTCGTGAAATAGGATTTTTGGCATATTTTCCGGGATTTTTCCTGATAATTGATTTTTTGCACAAAAACTAGACACCAAGGTAATTCTGCTGAAAACAGCGTCAGTCCGTGTTAGTTGCATCCAAATCACACAAGTTTAGAGGAGAAACAATAGCAAAAGTGTTCAGGAAAGTAGATACGTTTTGGATGTATCATGGTGCAAGTCGAATCTAAAGTGGATCTCCCTAGGAAGGTCGAATCCCAGATCAATCTGCCCGTCGAGGTCGAAATCTAGGAGTAAGACAACAACTTTGGTTCTGGCTCTGCCAACGCCGGAATAGATCAACCTTTCCCGAGGCATATGTTGAGGCGCATAATGTTGCAAGGCGCAAGCGTGGATGAGGTTCTCGAGACCATTAGACGTTTCGATGAAGCCCACAAGGAAAACCGCAATACCTCAGGATGCATGTGTGGCACTTTGTCGGATATGTTGGATCCGGATCTGGCTTTGCCGATGCTAGAGACAACAAAGACTCGGTGCTGGAGGAGATCGGAACAAACACTGACTTACCGACATCTTCAGATGATTCAATGACTTCGGTGGATTTCCGAAAGTTCTCCGCGGAATATGGAGAGGAGTTCAACTCCAAAGCTGCAGAAGAAGGAGAAGCCATGGATGAAGGATCCGGAGAAAACTCTCCCAAAGCACAAGATGACATGGATCACGGAGACAATCCCGACGTCCAGATGTCCGAAAGTACCGATCAGAGCTTGACTCCGGGAAATGGGCCGAAAGCCGTCTTTGCTACCAGCGCTGCAAAGAAGGCAAAGAAGAAGAAGAAGACTCTGACAAAAGAACCTCTAGTAGAGGAAGTGGTTGCCGAAGATTATGAGGAAGACTCAGATGGTGCCCTAATCCCAGATGAGCCAAAGGAAACTTCGGTGGATGGATACGTGGTTACCGCTGGTGCTCGTAAACTCATCGATGATGCGTTAACTACGCCAATCCCTACTGTTGCAGAACTTACATCTGCAGAGAAAGAAAGGGCGCAAGCCCTAGAAGCGCGTCGCCAAGTACTCCTGGATGAGGCTAATAACCTTATGGAAGAGAAGAAGCGCAGTGCATCTGCGGGGAAGTTCAACTCCCTGCACCATCAGAAGACCCGGAATGGCCCCGTGTAGGCTAAAAAAAATTCGGAAGTCCACAAGACCCTCTTTGAGGGAGATGATGCCGTCAAGGGAGAACCTCGGCTAGATAGCAAGGGAGATCTATTGTATGGAACGCCAGTGGAAAACACTACTGTATCTCGAGATATCTTGGCAAACAACCCAAACCCAGATCAAGTTTAGTTGGGTGTAAAGCTACTTACAAGGGATCTGGAGCAACAAAAGGCCGCGAAATGCGGAAGCGGAAAACTAGTCTCCAATTCTAACCAATGTCTCATGGATCTGGCTTGGGATGATATTAGGTCCCGATGGGACCCAACACAACATCACCGTCTTGATCGTCGGGAAGACAACTATTCAAGAACCAGATCTTCAAGGCAACGACACAGAACCGCACATGACTAGAGCAATGTTGCCCTAGCCACAGAGCGAGACGTAGTTACAACACTAGTTCCGAGACATCCTCCCCGGCGAGAGTCAAACAATCGTAGGGAAGACGAAAAAGAGCAACGTCAGGAGGAGGACCGACAAAGGATGCCACCTCCTAGACATACAAGCCATCCGATTGAACCTCACCACAATGGTGGAAATGACGGACGAAGGAACGACGGACACCATGCCAAGTCAAGCCGGCACGGGGCTTGTCATAACCAAGGCCTTCCCCGGAACCGGAATAATGACGCTCCGGATGGAAGCCAGCACTCAGCCGGAAACAATCCACCCACACCACCCTCTCCACCAAGTAGCCATCATACCGGTTCTCGAGGAGGCCAAGGAGGGCATCGTGGCGGAGGAGGTGGTGGCAGAAGCAGAAGTTCGGCTCCAAGGCACCGCAACCACAACGAACAACCAAGATGGTGTTCCCTGTCACCAAGTAATGTGAGACACTGGATCAACCTAACATAGAGGCACGACGCTATGAGAACGATGATATATATGTGGGTCCAAAATTCTTCGGACCACAAATTCGACAAACACACTTCCCGGAAGGATTTGCTATCTCAAGACACTTCCAATCCTATGACGGCGTGGCCCGGCCAGATACTTGGCTCCAGGAATTTTTCTAGGCTTGCTACATCGCCAAAGGCAGAAATAGCTTGGTCGTGACCCGGTATCTCCCGCTTATGCTGAGGACGATGGCATGATCCTGGATCAATGAACTTCCGAAGAACACCATTCACAACTGGTATGACATGCAAAGTGCGTTCTTTCAGAATTTCAAAGGCACGTATCGGAGGCACTATATGGTAGGAGACCTGCAGCGTTGCACCCAAAAAGCTGGAGAAACATGCCGAGATTATCTCGGACGATGGATCAACACCAAGAACTCCTATGAAGGGGTAAATGATCAAAATGCAATTGAAGCTTTCATTACAGGACTCCCAATTGGTTTACTATGTCACCGTTTAAAGTGCGATAAGGTCACTGATCTGGGAGATATGATAGAGACGACAAGCAAGTATGAAGATGCCGACGATGACGCAGAGGGACTACTGAACGTCCTGGCTGTACCACTGTCGGCAAAACAGCCGAAGCAACAAGCTTAGAAGCGGAAGAACACCTCGGAAGAAAAGCCCAATGTGGAAACTGCAGTTGTCACTACTACTTTCGGGTCTGGATGACGAGGAGGGCGCGGAGGCGGCCGCGGACACAGTCGTGGGACGTCAAGAGTCCAGGGTAGAGGAGACCAGCAACCTGGCAAAACCTACTCCTGGGCCGACATTGCCAACAATCCATGTGTGCATCACTTAGATGCCAATGGGGGCTCGTCCCACACAAACGCCGAGTGTCGTTTCAAGGATGACATCAAGAAAGATGATTCCGCTGGCTACAAGGCGAAGCGGAAGAAGGGAAAGAAGAATCCCAAAAAAGAAAAACAGAGCAAGGAAGATTCCGACATGGATGAAGTAGAGCCTTCAAATCCCAAGTCGAAGGTAAAAGAACTTTCCAACGAAGAAAGACACTTATGCCACTTTCCTTGGGTGTCAACCAGCTAAGGTCCAGAAATCAGTCTTGCATGAGCTCAATGCAACTGTTTTGGCTGTCTCTCCATTCTTGGACTGGTCGGAAGTGACAATCACCTTTGACCGTCCTGATCATCCGCCAAAGTTGCACAGGCAAGGAAAATACGCGTTAGTCATCAATCCACTTATTGACGGCTATGGTTTCTCCAAGACCCTCATGGACAGCGGTAGCAGCATCAACATCCTCTACATCAAAACACTGTGTCGGATGAGGATCTCGGAAACTCAGGTGAATCACAGCTTTGTGATCTTTCACGGAATTGTCCCAGGAAGACAAACAAATTCCCTAGGAGAGATCACTTTGGATGTTACTTTTGGAACTCCAAAGAATTACCGGACATAAGCACTTTCCTTCGAAGTGGTCCCGTTCAAGAGCGCATACCACGCTATATTCGGACGTCCAGCTTACTAGGCTTTCATGGCTCGTCCGTGTTACATTTATAACATGATGAAAATTCCAGGTCCAAAGGGAATGATCACCATCAGGGGAGACCTAAAGAAAGCACGAGAGTGCGAGGACGGAAATGCCGCCTTTGCTGAAGCCATACTGCACGCCTAGGAGTACCAGGAGATCTAGAAGACCATTAACCCGTCTGATATGCCCGTGACAAAGAAGGAGGTGACAAAGCCGACTCTAGATTTCAAGGCATCAGAGGAGACAAAGATGACGCTGTTGAAGGATGATGACCCCTCCAAGGTGACCCAGATAGGTGTAGGTTTAGATAGCGCATAGGAAAGCGCGCTCTTCAAGTTCCTCCAAGCAAAACAAGATTTCTTCGCATGGTAGCCATCTGACATGACCGGAGTACCTAGGGAACTTGCCGAGCACTCTCTAAATGTACACCCAAATGGTAAACCCGTCAAATAGTCCTTACAACGTTTCGGCGATGAAAATCAAAAAGCAATAGCTAAAGAACTAGCCTAGCTCGAGTGAGCCGGATTCATAGATGAGGTCATCCACACTGAGTGGTCGACCAATCCTGTAATGGTCCCTAAAAAGGACACCACTGATTTAAGGATGTGTGTTGATTATACCACCTTGAACAAGGCTTGTCCCAAAGATCCGTTCGCTCTGCCTAGAATTGATTAAGTCATCGATTCTACGGCAGGCTCGAAACTCCTATGTTTTCGCGACACATATTCCGGTTATCACCAAATCCGGATGAAGGAATGAAGCAAAGTCAAAACTTCATTTATAACCCCTTTCAGAACCTTCTGTTTCGTGACAATGCCTTTTGGGCTCAAAAACGCAGGAGCTACGTACCAGCGCACTATACAACATTGCCTCCACAATCAAACCGGACGCAATGTACATGCATATGTGGATTACATAGCGGTGATGTCCAAAAAGAAGGAGACCTTAATTTCTGACTTGGAGGAAACATTCGCAAATCTACAAAAATACAACATAATGCTTAACCCGAAGAAATGTTTCTTCGAAATACAAGCCGGAAAATTGTTAGGTTTCATCGTGTCTCAAAGATGCATAGAGGTGAACGGAGACAAAATCAATGCCATACTCAATATTTCCAGGCCAACTCGCTTGAAAGATGTTCAAAGACTAACTTATGCATTGTTGATGTCAGTTGGTTTGTAAGCTGGCTCGGTGAAAGAGCCACACCGCTCTATAAGATCCTGAAAAAGACCAAAACATTCATTTGGACTGATGAAGCTGAAGCTGCACTACAAGATCTGAAAGCAGTACTCTCGTCCGCTCCTATTCTTGCAGTGCCGGAACCTCATGAACCGATGTTGCTCTATCTCGCTGCAACAAATAGAGTCGTCAGTGTCGTCATGGTGGTGGAGAGACTAGAGGAAAAATAGGAACACCTGGTGCAACATCCACCTTACTACCTCAGCGAAGTCCTAACTGAATCAAAGCAGCGGTATCCGCACTATCAAAAGCTGGCTTACGGTGCGTTCTTTGCATCCCGGAAGTTACGACATTACTTTCAGGAACATCAAATTACCGTGGTGATCACAACTCCTATGAGAGACATAATCAATAACAGCGACGCTACAGGACGTGTTGCAAAATGGGGCATAGAGCTTTCAACTTTCGACATTGAGAACAAACCTCGTACAACAATCAAATCCCATATCCTCGCTGACTTTGTCGCTGATTGGATAGAGACAATAGAAAATATGACCCTCCTAGATTCGGACTACTAGACCTTGCATTTTGATGGGTCTAAAGCGCTCGGGGGCTCGGGGGATGGCGTAGTGCTCAAATCACCCCAAGGAGATAAAATTTTCTATGTGTTGTAGATCCACTTCATAGCAACAAACAACATTGCCGAATATGAAGCACTGCTGCATGGAATTCAGATTGCTAAGGATATCATCATCCGACGACTTATGTGTTATGGAGATTCGGATCTTGTTGCTCAACAAGTGTCGGATATCTGTAATGCAAATAAACACATGGCAGCATATAGGGCTGTCATGTATGAATTATCTAAATCGTTTGAAGGGTTTGAGGTTCAACACATCCCTAGAATAGAAAATGAGGAAGCAGATGCATTATCTCGAATAGGATCTGCACGGAAAAAGGTCCCGGATGGCGCTTTTTTAGAGCACCTCAAAGCTCCCTCTATAAAAGAAGTTGATGAGGAATATCCGACCAAATCCGACTCACCTTTAGTGGAAGTTCTGGCTGTAATTCCTAGCTGGAATGAACCCTACCTTGATTTCTTGGTAGATAGAAAATTACCCGAAGGCGAGGTTCTGAGCCAGCAGATCATTCGACGAGCAAAAACCTATACAATAATAAATGGTGAGCTCTATAAGCAGAGTGTATCTTGTTGGGTCTGCAGCATAGAAAACAAAAATTTTCCTACGGTGTGAACTACACGCCAAGATCTATCTACTAGGTACAAAGCAACGGGTGGACATACATCCAACGAGAACTTACCCTCGTAGACAACGAGCTTTGTTAACGAATAGGAACTCGTGGTTGATGTAGTCGTAAACTTGCCGATCTCAAGATCGTGAGGAAGTCCGAGCGCCGCAACTCAGCAGCGCATCCGCACTCGCACACACGTTCAAGCCACCGGACAACCTCCACCTTCTCGCTCCAGCGATCCAACGGAAGCAGCAACTCCTTCCAGACGAAATGCCACCGGGAACATGTATCTCGCTAATCCGAGACCATGGGGGAATAATTCTAGAGGGGGAGAGAGATCCTTCACAAGGAGGTGTGAGGATGAAGGAGGGAATGGTGGCCTTTTATAGGAGGAGGGGGGTGCCCCCTCTCTCCATGGCCGGCGCATGGGGGGTGACCCCTCACCTTCCCCATTCATGTGGTGGTAACCCCCTCCACATTAAAATGCCTCTTCACATTCCCTTTTAAAGTCTCCACTTTAAATGCATTAAATTTCTCCAAATTTAATGCTCTCTCATTTAATAAACTCTTTTTATTAAATTTATTCAGAATTTTGTTAATTACTTTAATTAACAAACATTCACATATAGCCCCTTGCTATATTTCAATATCACATGCAGAACCACCTTCTGCAATTTCACCCGAAACAATTTCCGGTTTCTATTGAAACAATTCCTGTGCTTTGTAATTCTTTCGCAAACATATGTGCTCCAAAATGGTGTCCGTAACTCTTATGTGCCACCCTACGTTCATGAATAATGCAGACATGATCGATACCTTCTCCGATCAATAATCAGCAATGGGACACGGAGATTCAGATCGACTCCTACACATTCAATGATGACTCATATGATCGTGAGAACCTTTAATGCTTGTAACTAAATCCCTTTGTCTCTCGATATATTACATGTCCGAGATTCGATCATCGGTATCTCCATACCTAGTTTGATCTCGTTACCGACATGCACTCTTTTCGCTCCGTGATATAACATTCTAGTGATCACATCACTTGCTTGCAAGCTATCCTAATGTGATATCACCGAGAGGGCCCAGAGTATATCTATCCATCATACGGATTGACAAATTCCTCTTGATCCATGAGCCTCAACATAACACCTTCGTAGTACTGAACCCATCTTTATAGTCACCCTGTTACGGTGTGACGTTTGATGTTATCAAGATACTCTTCCGGTGTCAGCAATTAATATGATCTCATGGTCTAAGGATAAAGATTACTTCGTATGATGTTATAGAAATATAAACATAATGACTTGATCGTAATGCTATACTTCGGATGAATGTTCATCACATCATGCCACCAATGGTGTGACCTTGTTATTAACAACATCCAATGTCCATGATCAGGAAACCTTGATCATCCGGTTAATCAACAAGCTAGTCTATAAGAGAGGCATGACTAGGAACCCTTTTTGTTTATTAAACACACATGTATTGATGTTTACGAATCAATACATTTCTAGCATGTAAAATAAACATCTATCATGTATAAGGAATATATAATAACAACTTTATTATTGCTTCTCAGGGCATATTTCCTTCATATCTAGGGTCTTTTAGCGCTGCGTATCTCCGGAAGAAGGAGTGGAAATCTTACGAGAGATCCACGAAGGCAAATGCGACCATCATGCTGCAACCAAATCTTTAGTGGAAAAAGCTTTTAAACACAGATTTTTCTGGCTTACAGCCAAGGCAGATGCCGAAAGGCTGGTCAAGACGTGCAAAGGCTGCCAAAAGTATGCCAAACAAGCTCATGTTTCGGCTGATTAGGTGCGAACAATACCTATAACATGGCGTTTCGCGGTCTCGGGGCTTGACATGGTAGGACCATTTAAACGGGCTCCAAGTGGATTTACTCACCTCTTAGTGATGGTGGATAAGTTCCTCAAATGGATTGAGGCTAAACCCATCAGAAGTTGTGATGGAGCAACAGCCAGAAGATTTGTCGAGGATGTTATAATCTGATACGGTTATCCACATAGTATTATCACGGACAACGGGAGCAATTTTCTATGGGAGAACTTGCCGAATTCTGCGATGAGAAAAATATCCGGCTTGACATTGCGTCAGTAACACATCCACAAGCTAATGGACAAGTTGAAAGAGCAAATGGTTTAATATTTCAAGGCCTCAAACCAAGACTCGAAGCAGCACTACGTCATGCTATGGGGGCTTGGGAAGATGAATTACCGTCTATAATATGGAGCTTGCGAACAACTCTGAACAGGTCAACCGGATACACACCTTTCTTCTTGGTCTATGGTGCAAAAGCAGTTCTTACTAGTGATTTAATTCATACTTCTCCCTGAGTTGCTGAGTATATCGAAGAGGATTGATACATTGCAAATGTATCTATAATTTTTGATGTTCCATGCTTGGTTTTATCTACTTTCTTGTATTTTGTCCAAACTTTGGAGTACTTTTAATATGATTTCTTGGACTAACCTATTAACAAGAGCCACAATGCTAGTTGCCTGTTTTCTACTGTTTTTGGTTCTAGGAAGTTAGAAAATGAATATTCTCGGAATTGGACGGGACAAAAGCCAAACTTACTATTTTCCTGGAAGACTCACGGAGCCAGAAGGAGAGTCGAAGAGGGGCCACACCCCCCCAGGCACGGGTACCCCCAGGCCGCGCCAGGGCATGGCGTGGGCCCCCTGGCTGGCCACCGACCTTGCCTCCTTCGCCTATAAGAGCCTCCTGATACCAAAACCCTAGATCGTCAATCAGAAATCCACGAAAAGTTCCGCAGCGCCGCCGCCACCGAAGGGGAGATTCGGGGGACAGAAAGTCTCTGTTCCGGCACCCTATCGGGACGGGGAAGTGCCTCCGGAGCCATCTCCATCGATCTCCACCGCCATCTCCATCACCATTGCTGATTCCCATGATGAGGAGGGAGTAGTTCTCTCTCGAGGCTAAGGGTTCTACCAGTAGCTATGTGTTCATCTCGCTCTCTCTCTATGCATGATCTTATTGAGATCATGAGCTTGTAATCTATAGATCTACCTTGCTACTCAAGTGCTTAATAGATCTCTGCTCTCCCCATGTATGTGAAGTTGATAGTGTGCACACCATGGTGGCACTTAGGCTAGAGATTACAAATACTTGTTATGAGTTATATTTGGAGTTGGATGTCTTTATGAAATTGTGGTGTTTGTTGGACTCATCTAGTACTCAAGGTGAAAGTGTGGGGTTTCTAGATGGGAAAGATGAACTTTGAGGTGTGTTGTTATAGCCCTACCAACGATTAGAGTGTCCAACTGGAGAGTAGTTCAGCGTAGTATCATAAAGAAGAATATATTTATATGAGAGTGTTCACTAGTGAAAGTATGATCCCCAGGCCTTGTTTCTAAGCACTGAAACACCGTTTGCTACTAGATCTGTTACATGTTTTCTTGCTTCTATCTTTATTTCAGTTTGCCTTTAGTCTTTTCCCACGTCAACCACATGCCACAAAGCTATTTTCTATCACCGTTGCCACTTATAGTTATCCATACCACTTGTATTTCACTATCTCTTCGCCGAACTAGTGCACCTACACACCTGACAAGTGTATTGGGTGTGTTGGGGACACAAGGGACTTCTTGTATCTTGATTGCAGGATTGCTTGAGAGGGAATACCTTTGACCACTTCCTCCCTGAGTTCGATAAACCTTGGGTAATCCACTTAAGGGAAAACTTGCTGCTGTTCTACAAACCTCTTCACTTGGAGGCCCAACAACTGTCTACAAGAATAGAAGTGCGTAGACATCAAGCTATTTTCTGGCGCCGTTGCCAGGGAGGTAAGGTAAAAGGTATTCACACCAGAGGATTAAAGAAGAAGAACCTCCCACGGCAAACGCCTATTTTCTGGCGCTGTTGCCGGGGAGGTAAGGTAAAAGGTACTCATATCCTCCGGTGTGAGTGATCGAAGTTATTTCCTTTAGATTCTGCAATTTTGACTTTTTGTTTCTTGTTTTCACTAGTTAGGATAAATGGAAAACAAAAAAAATCAAAGAGCTTTATAGTATTTATCTTGAGTTAGGACATGAAGTGTTTGAAGAGAAAATTAAAAAACCTACAGAACTTTATTTGCATGCTAATAGCAATGTTGTTAGTATGAATTCTTTGGACACCATTATTGCTAATGCTATGGAAAAGTCTAAGCTTGGGGGAGCTAGTTTTTATGAAAATGATCTTTTTAGTTCCCCAGCTTTGGAAGATAGCTATTCTATTGCTTATGATGATACCAAACCTCCAATATATGATGATTACAATGATGAATATGATATTTTCAGTCCAACTACTATTGAGGAGAAAATTAATGATTACAATATGCCTCCTATTTTTGATGACTATGGTGATGAGAATAATAATGATAGCTATTTTGTTGAATTTTCTCCCACCATAATTAATAAGAATGACTATGCTTATGTGGAGAGTAATACTCATTTTATGCATGTGGCTCATGATAAGAATGTTTTATGTGATAGTTATATTGTTAATTTTATTCATGATGCTACTAAAAGTTATTATGAGAGAGGGAAACATGGTCTTATGTATCTCAACAATATTAAGTTTCCCCTCTTTATGTTGAAAATCTTGAAGTTACACTTGTTTTGTTTTACTATGCTTATTGCTTTGTTCTTTCATGACTTGTTTCTTTACAAGATTCCTATGCATAGGAAGTGGGTTAGACTTAAATGTGCTTTGAATTTTCTTCTTGATGCTCTATTTTACTTCAATTCATATTTCTTATGTGAGCATCTTCTCAAACTATCATGCCTAACTTAAAGGCGTTAAAGAAAAGTACTTATTGGGAGATAACCCAAAAGTTTTATATGAGTCTTGGAAGTTATTAATTCAGTAATAACCGCTCCTTATCCTTTTTATTAGCTTTTTGTGCGAAGAGTAACCTCTAATGAGAGAGAAGTAATGATTGGGAAAGTTGCTGTCCCGAAACAGATTTCTGTGCTTCACCGTAAAAATTCGTGTAAAATATCTGAACGTCTTTTTGAGTCGTGAAGTTTTGTGCTTCTGCCCCAGGTTGTTATATCTTTCGTTAGTTCAACACTTTTTGATTTGAGCAACAGAAGGTCTTCAAAAAAATTCGTCTTTACCTGCTGGTCTGTTTTGACAGATTTCTGCCATTTTCTGCATTTGCTTTTTGTTGGTTCCTTTTTGAGTTCTTTTGCGGAATTGAGCTTTTTGAGGGAAGTGCTTAAGTAGCTAGTGTTCTAATGGAAGTATATTTGGTGTTAGAACTGAACCTTAAGACTTATTTATCTTGAGTTTACTAATGTTGCTAATAAAGATTGTGTGAAGTTTTGTATGAAGGAAAAATTTCAGGTGTATGAAAGGAATGAGTAATGAGATGAAGGATGGACTAAAGCTCAAGCTTGGGGATGCCACGCGTGTCACCCCAAGAAATATCCAAGAAGTACTAGCGTCAAAGCTTGGGGATGCCCAAGGCATCCCCCTCTTCATCAATAAAAATCCCAGGTTTCTTCGAAACGCTTCATTTTTATTGTTTCATGCACAGTTGTGTTGTTCTTGGAGCGTCTTCTTTTTCGTTTGCTTTTGTTTGCTTAGTTTGCTGAATAAATTGGTTGGACCCCCTCTTTCATGCATTGGTTTTCAAATAGTTTGGTTTTGATTGGAAAAGAGTAGGAAAGTTCATGCTTAAGTGGTAAAGAGAGCTTGTTTTTGACTGTGGCCTATGCTTTGTCATGCCATGCTTGATATTGTTTTGGCTCTATGCTTAGTATTCTTTGCTGTAGCATGAATTGTTATAAACAATTGATATTTCTTAATGTGCCTTGGATGAATCATACGTTGTTTTAGCATATTAAAGCATAGTATAGTGGTATTCTCATTTGATGCTTTATTTGGGTTGACTTGGCCCATGCTCACACCATGTTATGACTATCTCAAGTCACCATAGCCTTTATGATCCCTTAGTTTTCAACTTGTAGTATCACTTTATGCTTTGATCAATGATGTTTTGTCGCTCTGCATGATTATGACCATTATTGCTCTTTTAGTTTGTCGCTCCCAGTCTTTTGCTAGCCTCCACAACCAAGTATGAGTTCCACTCATGCATCCAACTCCTTAAACCAAGTTATTCCAAAGAGTCCACCATACCTACCTATTAGCATTTTCTATTCCAAGTATATTCATGTTTTTTATCTACCTTCTAAATTAAACTTGTTATGAGAAAGCTAGTGATTAAAGCTCTCACGAACTTGATGGCACACTTTACTTTTCTTGCCCTTAATAAACTTGAACCATTGTGTCGTCTATGTTGTATATGCTTGCACTTATTTGTTGGGAATTAGCAGAACCATGCTGTCATGGGGAACACTTTCAACATTGCACTGGTACTTTGTACCTAGTTGATATCATGCTCTTTTGTCTATGGATGTCATCGGTGTGAAATGAAAGGGGGGCTTGTAAGTCCATGGAGTTATGTATATGTGTTAGAGAAACGCCTAGGCCACTGGTCTAATCCATGCTGACATGGTGGAAACCTACATCGTAACCATAACGAGCTGTCTATGAAGCTTTCTTCTTATAAAAAAGAGTCAGATATTGAGAAAAAACGAGAAAAAGAAAAAAAGATATGAAAAGAGGAAAGAGAGAAAAAAGCACCATATTCCCATGGTAAATAAGAAGATTGCTGAGATGCTCGTTGTCTGCTTGCCTTGTCATTTTGATATGGGGATTCTTCCGTATCATCGGGCAAGGGGTACCCCGTTGGCGGTTCTCTATGATACACATGTACTTACAATGACAAGAACTTACCAGTGACTAAACTTGAGTAGCATGAGGAGCGGCCCTCGTATTCAAGGGACATGAGATTTCTAACTTATACTTCGTCAAGCATGTACACCATAGTTTGTTCACTTTAACCTTAATAACTTCAAGATGCTTATGATAGGGGCTATGAGAGCTGAAAGCTATAAGTACCATAATTTTTGGAAGCTCTTTATGAAACTTGAATCTCTGCTTCCTTCTATGAAGGCCTTTCTTTTACTTTTATGTTGAGTCTCCACCTTCTATCTTTATGCACCTACTTTGAGAGCATAGTGGCCATTCTTAGTTCTATGTGCATTGTCCTAAGACTTGTTGATTGATGCATACCTTGATATTGCTTGTTTTAAACTATTTGTATCTAGTCACTCTTATGAACTTTGAAGGTGTCCTATGCATTTATATTTGCTACTCTACGAGGGACAAGCTGAATACTATTATGCTATGTTTTCTTTATGTGAAACAAACAAACGTCTTGCAAATCATTGTTATTCATGAATCTTTTGTTTGTGCCTTTTCATGTTGCATCATAGTTTCTTTGTTTTATTGCTAGAACTTTATCTTTCATGATATGATTGAAGTATTATGATCCTAGCTTTGAATGTTTTGCAAATACTTTATCAAGTTTATGATGGTGCATGTCACCTCAAAAATTATTCTTTCTTTTTATCACTTACCTACTCGAGGACGAGCAGGAGTTAAGCTTGGGGATGTTGATACATTGCAAATGTATCTATAATTTTTGATGTTCCATGCTTGGTTTTATCTACTTTCTTGTGTTTTGTCCACACTTTGGAGTACTTTTAATATGATTTCTTGGACTAACCTATTAACAAGAGCCACAGTCTTGGGTTGTTTTCGCTGTTTTGGTTCCGGAAGTCGAAAATGAATATTCTCGAATTGGATGGGACAAAAGCCAAAGTTATTATTTTCGGAAGACTCATGGAGCGGAAGGAGAGTGGGAGGGGCCATAGGGTGGCCACACCCCAGTGTGGTACCCCAGTGCGCCAGGGCATGGTGTGGGCCCCCTGGCTGGCCACCGACCTTGCCTCCTTCGCCTATAAGAGCCTCCCGATACCAAAACCCTTGATCGTCAATCAGAAATCCATGAAAAGTTCCGTAGCGCCGCCACCACCAAAGGGGAGATTCGGGGGACAGAAAGTCTCTGTTCCAGCACCCTGCCGGGACGGGGAAGTGCCCCCGGAGCCATCTCCATCGATCTCCACCGCCATCTCCATCACCATTGCTGATTCCCATGATGAGGAGGGAGTAGTTCTCTCTCGAGGCTAAGGGTTCTATCGGTAGCTATGTGTTCATCTCTCTCTCTCTATGCATGATCTTATTGAGATCATGAGCTTGTAATCTATAGATCTACCTTGCTACTCAAGTGCTTAATAGATCTCTGCTCTCCCCATGTGTGTGAAGTTGACAGTGTGCACACCATGGTGGCACTTAGGCTAGAGATTACAAATACTTGTTATGAGTTATATTTGGAGTTGGATGTCTTTATGAAATTGTGGTGTTTGTTGGACTCATCTAGTACTCAAGGTGACAGTGTGGGGTTTCTAGATGGGAAAGATGAACTTTGAGGTGTGCTGTTATAACCCTACCAACGATTAGAGTGTCCAACCTGAGAGTAGTTCAGCATAGTATCATAATGAAGAATATATTTATATGAGAGTGTTCACTAGTGAAAGTATGATCCCTAGGCCTTGTTTCTAAGCACTGAAACACCGTTTGCTACTAGATCTGTTACATGTTTGCTTGCTTCTATCTTTATTTCAGTTTGCCTTTAGTCTTTTCCCATGTCAACCACACGCCACAAAGCTATTTTCTATCACCGTTACCACTTATAATTATACATACCACTTGTATTTCACTATATCTTCGCCAAGCTAGTGCACCTATACACCTGACAAGTGTATTGGGTGTGTTGGGGATACAAGAGACTTCTTGTATCTTGATTGCAGGATTGCTTGAGAGGGAATACCTTTGACCACTTCTTCCCTGAGTTTGATAAACCTTGGGTAATCCACTTAAGGGAAAACTTGCTGCTGTTCTACAAACCTCTGCACTTGGAGGCCCAACAACTGTCTACAATAATATAAGTGCGTAGACATCAAGGATGCCAAAAATTTTCGACAAAATGATCTCAATTTAATCGACGAAGTTCGCATCGTTGCTGAAATGGGATCAATAGCCTATCGGCAGAAGTTACGCAAGTATCATAGCCAGAGAGTCAGAAACCGGTCTTTCAATAAAGGCGATTTGGTTCTCCGGCTTGTGCAGAAAAGAAAGCACAAACTTACCCAGTATGGGAAGGGCCCTTTATAGTTAGCCGAGTATTACACAATGGTTCTTACTATCTAACTGATATGCGGCCAATCAAAGAAAGACCTGGTACTAAGAAGAGAAAGAGAGCTGGAGGCAGTATAGACCCAGAAGAATTAGACATATCATGGAATATTGCTCAGCTACGTCCCTTTTATTCTTAAAATTTCTTTCTTTGTAATCATATATGTGTACATGTTCAACGAGAAATAAAGTATTGGTTGTCCCATTTTTTTTGAGAAGTTTTATATTACCATCTTATTTCCGAATGATCATGTCACAGTCAAAAATCCCAGAATATACTCGAAAGTACTTTATGCTCATGTTTGTTCTGGTTAAGATTTCTGATTCTAAAAATGCTACCTTTGGGTATAAATCTAAATTTTCTAGTCTATACTTGGGTTCTTTATCTGATTGCCGGATGCGGGCATTTTCCGAGTAGTGAATTGTTGGTACTGGAAGCTGGCTTTGTTTTTGAGTTTAAACTGGTTTAGCAATTGAGCTCCGTTGCTCGGCAAAGTTTCTGTGTTGAAGGTTGGCCGGCTCACGAAAGGGACGAGGCGGGAAGCCATATGAGCGATAAGTGTAGACAAAACAAAAAGTGCTTATGTAAAATTTTTATGCATGTCAAGGTAAAGCCAAAAGTGCTAAATAGAAGCATCAAATCTTAGCACTAGCAAAAATATTATACTGCTTATTACAATCCGATTGTTTCAGAATAACTGATGGCCCAAGATATCTCGAGCTCGTTGGGGAACCCCAAGAGGAAGGTATGATGAACACAGCAGCAAGTTTCCCTCAGTTATGAAACCAAGGTTTAATCGAACCAGTAGGAGCAAGGAAACACCTCAAAGGTATTGCTAGCTGAACTTTGGCGACACGGTGCAAGAACATGGAGACCTGCACAACACAACCACAGAACTTTGCCCCCAACTTACAGTGAGGTTGTCAATCTCACCGGTTTTGCTGAAAACAAAGGATTAAACATATTGTGTGGAAGAAAGTAATAGTTTGCAGAAAGTAAACAGAAAGCAGTAAACAGTTGTAGGTTGATGATAAATCCATTCTTCCCCGGCAATGGCGCCAGAAAAAGCTTTGATGGCCCAAGATATCTCGAGCTCGTTGGGGAACCCCAAGAGGAAGGTATGATGAGCACAACAGCAAGTTTCCCTCAGTTATGAAACCAAGGTTTAATCGAACCAGTAGGAGCAAGTAAACACCTCAAAGGTGTTGCTAGCTGAACTTTGGCAGGGTGCACTACCGGTGCCAGCAGCAATGTGGAGACCTGCACAACACAACCACAGAACTCTGCCCCCAACTTACAGTGAGGTTGTCAATCTCACCGGTTTTGCTGAAAACAAAGGATTAAACATATTGTGTGGAAGAAAGTAATAGTTTGCAGAAAGTAAATAGAAAGCAGTAAACAGTTGTAGATTGATGATAAATGAAAGGATCAGGGTCCATAGTTCACTAGTGGTGGCTCTCCTTAAGATAGATGACGTGTTGGGTGAACAAATTACAGCGGGGCAATTGACAAACATCAAGAAAGCAATATGCATATACTACTCATCTTGAATCCTTTGAGATTCGATTGGGCATTACAACATTATACATAGACCGTAATCCAACTGCATCTATGGCTAATAATCCACCTTTAGGTTATCATTCGAACCCCCTCCAGTATTAAGTTGCAAGCAACAGATAATTGCATTATGCATTGCGTGTAAAGTAAATAATACGATTGTTCTATGAACAAAGGATTGGTGTTTTATCCCTAGTAGCAACAACACATCTAGTACCTTAGAGATTTCTGTCGCTTCCCCAGATTACTAGAGGCATGAACCCACTATCGAGCATAAATACTAACTCTTGGAGTTGCTAGCATCTACTTGGCTAAGATAACTACTAACAACGGAAAGCATGCAAGATCACAAATAACAAAGATATGATAGAATCAATAATCAATCTGAAATAGCATCTCAATATCCATCGGATCCCCACAAACACAACATGTAGAATTACAAATAGATGATCTTGATCATGAACGGAGCTCACAAGATCTAAACATGATAGCACAAAGGAGGAGAACCAGCCATCTAGCTACTACATGGACCCGTAGTCCAAGGATGAACTACTCACGCATCACACCGGAGGCTTGCATGATGATGAAGAAGGCCTCCAGGGTGAATTCCCCTTTTCCGGCAGAGTGCCGGGAAGAGCTTCAGATCCCTCCCGATCTAGGGATGGAGATGACGGCGGCTACAGACTCTTTCGTGGAATTTTGATTAGGTACTTAGGGTTTCTGTATCGAAGGCATCTTATAGGCGAAAGGGGAGGCATAGGGGGTACCGGAGGCAGCCAGACCACCCCCTGGCGCGGGCCAGGCTGGGCCGTGCGGCCAGGTTGTGTGGCGGCCCCCTGGCCCCTCTCCGTCTCGTATTCTGGCTCTTTGTGTCCCTCGGTGAAAAACTAACTTTGGCTTTTGTCCCGTCCAATTCCGAGAATATTAATTTTCTAACTTTCCTGGAACCAAAAACAGCAGAAAACAGGCAACTGGCACTGTGGCTGTTGTTAATAGGTTAGTCCAAGAAAATGCATAGAAAGTACTCCAAAGTTGGAGCAAAACATAAGAAAGTAGATAAAACCAAGCATGGAACATCAAAAATTATGGATACGTTAGCAACGTATCAACAACATATTGTTTTTCTGGCACTTTACGATGCAGGAAGAGAGGTAGGAGCTGCCGGCTCATTGGATACATCACCTTCGCCTTGATATCTTTCCGAGACAGGCAAATCCGATATGGTTTGCTCGTCGTCAGAAACTTCGGTTGTTTCTTTAGTAGGCGGAGGAGGCGTTTCCACACGAGTGAAGAAGGGAGTGTCGTAGCTGTTAAATCAGCCACGTGACATCCATATCCGGTGCAAGAGTCCATGATGGCCTTATCTTGCTATTTGCCATCTTCATCCACAGTCGAATAACCCCTGGTTACTTCCAGATCTCCATGCTTCCATGGTGGCTCATAACCATGGTAAGGGCATTCTATGCTGTTGTTCGCGCATAGGACATGTTCTAGTCCTGGATGATCTGGGGCATCTCCTTTGCCTTATATTGCACCTCAAAGGCGGACATTTTTTTCAATTTCCGGGACTTTAAGAGCCTCACCAATATCCTCTAGTGACTAGCAGAAATCGTGAAGCAAATCACCAACTTTTGTAAGCCGGCTGGTGCGAGACTCGGTGGAGGAGGAATCCAGCAAGTTCAGAGGACCTGCGCATATAAATAAAAGGTTAGAAAATATATCCGAACTCCTAGTATCAGAAGAACAAAAAGTCATAAGACAGGAAACATACCGAAGATGACATCGTCAACTTGGTCTTCTCTGCCCTAAGGCTCTGGAGTTCAGCCCGGAGTGCTTGGGTCATGTCCTTCTCCCTGGCCAATTCATCATTGAGTTCCGAGATTTTTTGATCCTGGATTGTGATCTTTCGATCATGCTCTTTGGTGGCCATGTTAGACGACTCAAGAACGGTAGCAATGCCGCGCTCATGATCCGTCTTCAATGCATTTAGCTCCCGCCGTATGTCGGTGTTCTCCACCTCCAGGGTCTTAAAGTTCTTGGCCTCTTCAATGATTTTACATGATTGTTTGACCAGTTCTATAAACCAAAGACAACAGTTGAATAGGAAATTCGACTATGAAAGAAAAAAATAGCAAGGTTAAGGACTGAAATGATTACCTTCAGCCTCATCCTTTGATACCTTCAATTGAGCATTTTCAAGTCGGAGAGCTCTAATCTCTCTCCGCTTATTGCAAATATTCTTTAATAATTCCTGGTTATAAGCATTAACTTTCTATAAGTCATAATAATACCCAGAGTCAGCAGTCTACTAAAGACTCAGGCTAATATTTTAACTAATATCAGCACGAGCCTTGGGGGCTACACTAGTTTGTTCTTTGGCATCCTATGAAATCATAAATCCGGATTGTCTATCCAACTTCATGCTTGGGGGCTAGAGGATATGATATGAAATAAAGAAAAAAGGTGAGTTGGAATTCCGACTTGCATGTTGTTCATGAGTAAGCTTGCTTAGGCTCATATTCACCTTAGTGGTAACCTTCTCGGCGAGAGTCAGCGGGATTATTGGTGGTGGCGGAGCCACACCGGCCTTCAGTTTCTCGTCACAAAGACGAACTTGTTCAAGAAGCTTGGAGTACTTGACGTCCTCGGCTTCTTGTTCCTCTTCCTCAGCGGTGATGTTTTGTCTCTCCAAGCATTGCTGAGCCAGCCTTTGGATCTCTTCTATAGTTTTTCGAGTAATTCCAAGTTTGGCAATACCCGGATTCCTGAGAAGGTTATCGACGAAAACCTCTACCGAGGGATCATTACCCTATACGGGTTCACCCTTATCAAGTGCCGAGTCACCCATGGAACGTAGGTCTGTGAGCCGAGGATCCCTGGCTCAGATTGTTGAGCCGGATCTTCCACAACAGACAGAGATGGAGTAATCTCCGACGTTGTAGAAGGCTGTGGGGCAGAAGTCGGAGGTGTTGTGGCAGGAGAAGTCAAATTTAACTTTGACTGACGCAGGGGCTTTGATGAGCGTCCTTTCCCCTTGCCCTTGGTGAGTTATTTAACTCTGAGGAGGTAATAGAACAAAGATCGTTACACTTCAGAAAGAATGAGAAATAAAATACAGATACCTTGTGAGGAAAGTTACCTCTTCACAATGGGCACTTCCTTTGTGCCAATGGAAACTATCGGAGTCTTACGCTTTCGGGTAAGAGTCTCTAGTAGTGGAATTAATTCTCCATCATCCTGAGATAACTCAAAAGGATATCCCTCAAGAGGAGCAAGCTCCAACTCGGGGAGGTCAGCAAGCTGAAAAGAAGCAATACCTCAGTATTGCAAAAAGACACAACAATGTATGCATGAACACATAATTCGTGTTATTGCTAGAAAACTTACTGGTGTCATGGGATCGTCAGCCATATGGATGTCCAAGGATAGTTTTGGAATCTTCCTCTCTATCCTCTCCCTTATCAACCATTTGATTTGGAACTCATAGTCCTTTTCCGAATATGGTCTGGAGCAGATCCGAAGAGAGTCTGTCTTACTCTTGGTGATTGAATGCATGAGCTGATCACCATGGTGTTGGAGAGGCTGGATTCGGCGCGCCAGCCAACAGTGGATCAAGTCGGATCCTTTCAGACCCTTGTGCTTCATCAAATATTTGATCTGCTTCTTAGCAAGAAGCAGATCATTAGTGAGAGCCGGAGGATCCGTGTCCCAAGACTCTTGGGGCATGGCGGTGCCATCAATGAAAACTAGCAAAGTAGTTGCTTTGCCGGGAGCCGGTCTGTCCTGATGATAAAAGAACATGGACAGCCACTATTTCACCAACTTGCTAGCCTTAATCCTAGGATAGACTCGCTCTCTCCTAACATAAAAGCTAAGAGTTCCGGTAATGTAAGGATTACCGATGGTGATGGAATTTCTCTGGGTATGGAAGTAATATCGGAAAAGAATAAGCCTCGGCCTAATACCGAGATGCCCCTCACACAAAGAGGCATAAGAGCTCATTTCTAAAAGAGAGTTTGGGGGGAGATGGTGGAGTTGCACTCCATAGTGATCTATAACCTTAGAAAGGAAATCTAAGGGAGGAAATCTCAAACCTCTGTCGAGGTGGGTGCCGAAGTGTACTCGCTCGTTGGTGTTGGGGGTGGGGATGGTTTGTCTGAAGCCGCTCCACCAGTCGCCGGCATGGAGGAGGCCTTCATTCCCGACGACGTGGAGCTTAATGTCATCGAGGATGCAGGGAATCCAAACCCCGTGAAACTTCTCTTTCTCCACCGTAGGAACTATCGCCGTTGTTGCCGCCATGGCATAAGATGAAGCCTCAACCATTTTCTGGGCGTTGGTGACCTAGGATATGGGCGGCCCTATGGGATTTGGGGGAGGCAGAAGAGCTTTTTCATAGGTAGCGTCGGGAGGAAGGAGAAAGCATTAGCACTGGTAAAGAGGAAGGAAGAGATCTTGGCCCCTTATATCCTTTGTCTGTGCCAAGATTCGTGCAAAATAAACAGTAACCATGCCACACGTCATGGAAGGAGCTGGGTAACCTCCTCGCGAGGATTACGCCACCTCGATCTCCGTGCACACATTAAAATGATGCCTCGGTTCTGCGAATGGCGGACCCATCAATGGTCGTGCTGACAGGAATGTCTCTCAGTGACGTGACTTGACCTTGACTAATGTCAGGTTATGTCAGAGACCAAGCTCCGGCTTAGTTTGAATTTCAAGCTAGAAACTCGAATAATGTACTTATAGGTCCGAGTAGTTTTGAGACCCGGATCCTAGCCTTTCTTTTGAAGTTTCAGGAATCCTTCAAGATTCTACAAGCTGAAGATGGATTGAGCTAGATGATGGAATCCGACTCTGGATCTTGGAGGCTTCTGGGGGCTGCTGTTGGGGATATACTTTCCGGGTATCCTCATTGTGCCTCACTAACCAGGGTGGCCCACTTTAGGTTAGAGCTTTGCTTCACGAGCGACCCAGTTAGGGAGAAGAGACGGAGTCCAGTCCGGCTACGGGAAGGCCCAGAAGACTTACCGACATAGGCATGTAGTGTTACTTTTAATTCAAGATGTACTCTGTAACCGACTCTTAGCCGTAGTCGGATAGGTCTCTCCTGTAAACCCTAGGCTGGATATCTATATAAGCCGACCTAGGGACCAGCCTTTAGGGAACCCCACAATAGTCTACAATCTCAACTCGCACAAACGAAACCCTTGTAACCCATATTTCGGCTCTGACGTATTATTGGATTGCTATTAGGAGTAGGATCCGTCCAAAGCCGGTGGATTCGAACCTGGGTAAACTTGTGTGCTCACTGTCCCGGAATATCGTACGTCTCACACCCCTCTCTTTCGCATGCCTCGAGGACCCCCTCATGGTGTACTTTCCATCAATCCGACGACAATACCCAAATAGGCATATTTAGATAGATTGCATATGCACATGAGAACACAAAACCCATATGCCAAATTTGGCAAATTCACTAAAGAGAAACACAGTATGGGATTGACCACCAAAATCAGATGTGCAACATGCACAAAGTACAACCTAGAAAGACGGTTACATACATAACAAAGCAACCCAATCATCTAATTACATGTAGGAGGTGTCAACACCTCATTGATTTGAGAATACTATAGATATTTGACCATTCCAGACCTTAGAGCTCACAACTCACTGGTCAAGTTTAGACCAAAAACACACATTTACACCTCAGAGAGAGATCCGAGGGAGAGTGGAGGCTAGAATAGGAGGAAGCACTCCAAGAAAAAGAAGAAGAAGGAAACGAATATAGTTGTAGATCTTCAACCAGCTCACCTAGGAATCTTCAAAGGTTTGGATTAGAAATTCTCCAACAAATGGGTAAAACAATTATATAGGAAAAATTATGGCTAGGGATCATCAGGATCTAGGGAAGGTAATAGTAATAGCACTAACTGTGGTGTAGTGGACGAGTAAATCATGTCACAACATGATCTTGTGAAGCAAACACAAGCAAAAGTTCATGATCAGTAACTATGTACTCTCACTTAATAGGTTTCATAGATAGATAATTATGAATTACACCTTATGCACAACCCAAATTGAAACCTTAATTGATCTATTGATCGAGCACACACAATTAAATAAGGAATTATATGTAAATGTGATGATCAATTAAACAATGTCATTATCATATACATTCACTCTCTAGGCTAATCACCAATAGGGTTCATCCTAGGGAAGAGAAGGTATACACGAACAACATTGTGGTATAATAAAATTAAATGAAGAAGACATCGTTCAGTCAAATAAATCAAATAATTGTCTACAAGAATGTAAAAGAACACTAAGAAAAAGATAATTATGAATTATCACTAAGCATGAACTCTAACAGAAAAATAAAATTGGTCACAATCAGATAAAAATGACAGAAAGCAGCAAACTATAATCCAAATTAACTTGAGTTGTATATTTTAACTAAATATGAACAAGAACAAGTAACTACACACTTAACAACCTTAGGGACTAACACGAACAATTGACCGTATCCTAGTTAAGAAACTTAAGATAACCATAGTAAGAACCTTTGCTAGGTAACTACACTAAGCCTAGACCTAAAACAATTTCCAAGTCTATTAGTATCAATGTTAGACTAGAACAGTATGAACCAAGATAGAACAGTAACTGACATAAGTGTCACTGACAAATACTACCTCTGTTTGGGATTATTAGTCCTAAGGGCCAGTTGCTAATACCAAGACACTCCATAACTCTCTCTTATTAATCTATGCATGCACCAATAGGCTTATATGCATGAGAGAAGTGAGAGGAAAAGTAGAACATGCATTGGACGAGAGAGACTAATAAATGCGATAGCCCTTATAATCTCAAACAATATAAAATAGCTCTCGGGACCTATAATCCCAAACAGGGGTAGTATCCAGTAAACTCAATATGTACCTAAACCTAGAATCTATGAACTACATAATACAAGCACCAATAGTAACCTATAGCATGCTAGAATGTTCTAGAAACATCTAGAAGCAAGTCTAGAAGCAAAATCGATAGCAATAGAGAACCAAACCCTGGAAATTGGGGAAATCCTATAGAGTAAACCAACAGTAGAAATTGTTGTAAAAAGAGTAAGAGGGAGTAGAATCATACCTTTATAAAGTGCGAGCCGAGCTCACAGTGACTCAAAAGAGGAAGAAGGCAGTGGAACAACGAAGGCGGCACAGGGAGTATCGTGGTGGGCACCTTGACCTACTCGGCCATGCCAGATATTATGGAGTCATCGGGGACGGACCTAAACACTAGATCAACGACGGGAGACGCTAGAGTTGCGCTAGGGAATGGTGGAGACGCAACACCCAGCCACATGAGTGTGAGGGAGGCAAAACTGGTTGGTGGACAGAGAGAGTGGAACGAGGGGGATCTTTTGACTGGAGGCGTGGTGGCAGGCATGGTCGAAGGAGGCCATGGCGGTCGAGCGATACTGGCAGCGACACAACCGCTAGAGAGGGACGCAAAAGCGAGCGGGTGTGTGTGTGTGAGAGAGAGAAGGTAGTGGGCCGGATCGGATTGGATCGGTTCGATCCAGTCACCAAGTGATTGGGCTGAACAGTGGACCCAAGGGCATTTTTCTAATTTCTTAATTACTCTAAAATACCAATTAACAAAAACACCCCAAAACTTTTTAAAAAATATAATTAAAATTCCTAAACATAGGTGAAATGGATCATATGGGCACCTAGAGGGGGGGTGAATAGGTGCTACTCCAAATTTTAATACTTTTTCAATTTTAGGCTCGACACAAAGGTAAATTCTCTAGATATGCAACTACAGAGAATTTCCCTATATGTAAAGCTAACTACTAAGAGAGTAAAGGCAAGTAAGAGTGAGGAGCGAGGAAACCGTAGTGGAGCACGTGGAGACACATGATTTGTTTTACCCTAGTTCCTTCCTTCTTAAGGGAAGTACGTCTGCGTTGGAGGGGTGGGCGGTACTAATACCACCACGCCACAATAGGCCTCACCTTGTTATCCGATGGATCTCGCCACCAAAGGCCTGATCCACCTTTCCACTATTGGTACCCTTCGAGGCGGAAACCGGTGCCTTTACACAACTAGAGGGGAACACATCCACAACCGAATTGGAGGCTCCCATATTGACAACAAGATACCACAAGAACAAATATTATCAAAATCGAAACAGAAGATCTAGATATTAGCAAGTAATACTATATCAATAATCCTCCAAGTAAATGGAGGGGAAGTGATGCACTTGATTCGTGATGTCGATGATTGAAGTCTCCTCCTTCGATTCCCCAAAGATCGGAGCCTTCGGGTGGTGGAAGTGAGAGATCTCGATTAGGAGATTGAAGAACAGGCTAGTACGTTTTTGAATGAATCAAGATATCTGACAGGAGGAGTGATTGGGGCATTTATACCCCCTGTTCAAACTTGGCCATTGAAGAAGTAGGGGGGCGGATTATCCAGCCCAAGTAGGGGCCGAATTATCTAGCTGGGGCAATCCTCCACCCTAGAATCGGATTTTCCAGGGGGAAATCTGCCCCTATACCGCACGACGTGCCTTGGCTCCCTTTGCAAACTTTCCTGGGGGTGGATTAAACGGCCCGGGAAAAACCTCTAGCCCTGGCCGGACAATTCGAGAGATATTCCGCCCCTTACTGCATGATGCGCCTTGCCAGCCTTTGCAAAACTTCTCAGGGGGCGGATTATCTGGCCCGGGCAAAACCTCCAGCCCTGGCCGGACAATCCGAAACATAATCTGCCCCCATACTGCATGACATGCCTTGCCTGTGTTTGTTGATTGGCCATGGCCGGATTATCCGGCCCTTGGCAGGGGCAGATAATCCGCCCCCAACTACAGATTTTGGCTTCTTTTCATATGAACAATCATCTGGAACTGCCTGAAGAGATGTCAGCCATCCACAATGTGTTCCATATCTCGTTACTTCGCAAATGCCTAGAAGTGTCGGAGAAGACTGAAGTTTTCAAGAACATCGATCACAGAGCCGTGGAGATCAACAATGACCTGACCTATTGGGAAGTGCCCATCCGTATCTTAGAAGAAGCCTACAGAACCACCAGGACTCGGAGTATCAAGTTCCTCAAGATTCAGTGGAGCAACCATACTGAAGAAGAAGCTACCTGGGAGCGAGAAGATTACATTAGGACTGAGTTCCCAGATCTCTTTAGTTCCTAGTTTTCTTTCTTAAATCTCGGGACGAGATTTTGTTTAAGGGGGAAGGTTTGTAACATCCCAAAACTTTAATCCAAGATTATCAAGATCCAAATCATCAAATTTAGGGTTAACAAAACCTTTTTCTATTTAAAGTATTTAAGCATGCATATAAAAAGGCCTTATTTTGAAATCTTGGTGAATGGTCACCATTGATTGATCCATTGGTTGTAAATGTTTTTATGGTAAATTAAACATCATCTAAATCATTCCCAAGCAAATCCCAAAGAAAATCAAATAAAAAACAATTAAAAATGAGGAATGGTCATTTTGGTCATTTTAATCCACTACACTACTTTGAGTGTTCCTAGCACTCATTTCCCAACAGAAATAATTCTGGATCTTTGGACCCCTTGCTAGTACACATAATGAGGTACCAAGGCCCACTTTGTGATCTGCTAAAAACATTCAAATACTTATTTTAAATGACAGTTTAAAATTGAATTCAATGCATATGCCTAGATCACCCCTATTTCAAAAACCATCCAATTGAACTCCATTTTCAAAACCCTTGCAACCAGAGACTACGTAGTACTAGTGGAGATCACTCAAAATTTTGAACCCAAAATTCAAATTTTTGCTTCTTGCAGCCATTATGTCGAGCAGGTGGCAGGCACAAATCTTGCAAATCTTAAAACACTATAGTGAGCAGTAGTTTTGGTCACCATTTGGGCCAAACTTGGTCCCCTGGTTCCCCAGCTAGAACCCCGGCCCTAACCCTCTCCCCCTCTCCACTGTCTGCTCCAGTAGCTCGCCACCCGAAGCCTTGCCCCAGGTCGACCACGGACCGCTCGCCCCAGCCCGTCCCGCGCTCTCCTTCGCTTGCTGGGAGATAAGCGCCATCACACCGCTTCGCCTCGACCAGCCCCCGACCAAAAACGAGTGGAAGATAAGCCTCAATTGCTCGCGCCTTTGCCGCTGTCCGCCATGCATATCACCCTGGAGCACCGCGCCCGCCAGAGCCGCACAGACCACGCCTAGCTCTAGATTTGCGTGTCAGCAGTTGAAGCAGGCCCAGCAACTGCCTAGACATCGTCGTTCGCCGCCTCGTGACCAACAGACCAGAGGAACAGCGTCAAACACCGCCGTCTGCACGCAGTTCATCGCACGCTCCTGACCAATAGAGACCTCGCCTTGCCGCGCCTTTAAGCCTCAGAGGACCGCCGGGGAATAGAGCACCCAACGCCGCCCTCGCCCATGCCGAGAGAGCCCCGCAACGTCGTCACCGATGACCTCACTGTCGCCCGTTCTGTCCCCTCGTCGACCCTATGTAAAGCGGCCACCCCAGCACCATTTCTCCCTACTACCACACTCCTCACCTCTCACTAAATCTTATCCACCTCTCGCCGAAGCCGCTCGAGCTCTGTCTCGCCGGAATTGAAGCCGAAGCCGCCGCAGCAGGAGGAGAAGGGCGTTTGTGATTTAGAGCACCCCAATCTCCGCCGCAATCGCGCCTCGCCTCGCCGTCGTCTACCAGCCCGTTTTCCCACCTCGCCGACCTTGCTAGATCCCTGGTATGCCCCCAATCGACCCCACCGCCACGGCTAGGTCACGTTCTCGATGGAGTGATCCGTCGTCGACGATGACTCACCACCGTTGGATCGTCTTTAGATCGTGTGGCTCAGGATGCTAGATTCCGTTTCGGCTAGGTTGTGCCACTGACCAGTGGTACCCGCCTGTCAGGCAGCCCGCTGCGCGTGCTGTGCATAGCTGGGCCAGCCCAATTAGTTCCCGCGCGTGTGAAAGTTTCAAATTTAGTTTTTTCTATTTAGAGTTAATCTAGTTTCTGTACACTAGTTTAAAAATCAATTCTGGGAGTTTGACAACTCCAAATTGCATGAAACCAATTTTGCCTCAAAGGTATTGGAATTATCTATCCAAGCCCGTTGGATTTAATTCAATTAGATTTATAGATCTCTCCGAGTAAAAATAATAAAATAGAAGCATTTGCACCTTGCAACATTTTTATAAAATCAACCAAGTTAGCTTTTGAGTTGATTCCAACTCTCAAAAATCACATTTCATCATACCTATCTGAATATGTAATAATATTAAGGTTTACATGCAGTGACTTTGGACTAGTACAAAAATAATGCTATATAGGCATTTCTAGTCACTTTAAATCATTAAATAATGAACTTAAACCAAAGTAATTATGATCCAACCCTTAAATTACATTCCCACATGTTAGAATATGTGGTGATGACATGTGTCCACATGATCCCATATTTTAAGTGGTGAATATTAAATTTTAGTTAATTTTTCAATGAGTAGAAATTACTTTTCTAAAATAAAAAGGAGGAAACTATTGAATAAAACTTGTGATGCTTGTGATGATAGTAGATCATCAATTGGGTGCCTTAGAGTACTAAGTAAACTAGTTAAGTATTGTTTGGTGATTGTGTACTCCGTATGTATTTATAGAAGATAGTACCGGCCAAGCTTACGAGGAGGAGGAGTTCTACCAAGAAGAAGAAGAAAACTTCAACCACTACACCAACCAAGGCAATATATTATAGGCAAGCTATTATTGGCAAGCTAACCCTTGCAAAACTTACTTTAGAAAGCCACCATTAACAATGCAAGCTAATCCTTGCAATCTAGATAACCCAAGCAAAGATGCTTTAGGCCTGCTTTGATCATACCACTTGGACTAGTATTTACCCCAAGTCTTACTTTCAAGCTTTAATTCCTTTACTTTACACAAAGTCCCTTACTTGTTTTGAAGGTAGCATAAAGAGTATAAAACTTGACCTATTTAGATAAGCTTTAGATGTCATTCTATGGCATGAGATTGAACCCATCATCTTTCCACCTTAGGGAACACTCTTAACTTAGTAGTTTAGAGTAGATGAAAACTTGAGTCACTTTAGATGGGAACACTTGGTGAAAATGAATTATGAAAACCTTGGAATGAGGAGTCATTCTATTGAGATGTTTTGGACATGTGTTGAGAAACACAAATGGTTTATGATGATGAAAATGTTGAGGCATGAGCCTTAACCTTTTTATAAAACTGATGGTTGGATTCGGATGCGATACCATTCCAAATTTACTGTACAACCACACTACCTGAATTGGGTAAAGCTTAGCCAGACGTTTATATGCATTAGTATTAGTTCCCTCGCGGGAGAGGTTTGAGCTGAGGCTACCTCTCAATGTTGTCCACCTATGCAGTGCCCAAGATGACAGATGGTCTTGGTTGGGAGGCCATGCTCATAGGAGAGGTGCTTATACTAGGGTGTGTAAAGGAAAGGTTATGTTTGATTATATGCATACTAAGTATGATGATTCAGGGTTATCCCTGATAGATGTATCGAATCTTGTGGTGAAAGTGTACCACCTCTGTAGAGTGTCAAACTATTCTAATAGCCGCGTCCGCGGTTATGGACAGTTGGAATGGCCATATTGTTTCAATGTCAGATGTTTTGAAAATAACTTATGAATGAATGATGAATCTTGACTTGACCACAACAGGGTTGTGTTTATGACACTAGTTTCCCACCTTAAGTGATTCTAGAACTTTATTTTATCTTTCTTTGCTTTAGAACTCAGCTTAGGTTTCAAACTTAACCTTATAGTTAATCTTAGATTTAACACTTTAACTTAGCACTATACTACTGGTTAGTGGTAGTTTGCGAGTACTTAAAGAGTACTCATGGCTTTTGTCCCTGGCTATTCTCATGGCCAGACTATGAAGGAGACTATCAAGATGATGGCCAGTAGGATGGCTATGATAACTAGGACTATTTGCCTTTGTCAGCATTGCCTGTGCCCCTGAAGATGGACCCCACCACTACGCTTATCTTTTATTTCCGCTGCTTGTTGTATTAAGACTGGATCATGAGATCCTTATTTGTGTGAGACCTTATGTATGGTTTGTAATGGATGATGTACTGTGATATCCAATCCGTTATGTCTCGCAAAAATGGTAATCCTGGGATTGCGAGGTATGGCATAACGGGCATCTGTGATTAAAAATCCTGGTGTTGACAAGTTGGTATCAGAGCCATCCTGACCATAGGAGACCCTAGTTAGAATGGAGGTCCGACCAAAAACTTAGTTTCAAAACCAAAAGTGAGTATTTACAAAAAACTATCTCCTCTCTTATCCTTGTGAAGTCATTCTTTCTCAAAAATTCATGTTCCTCAAAATTCTTACATTACTACTTAAAATTTGACACACTTGATCACTTCACTAATTTCCTCATCCTTAATTCTTGTAGATGGAGACTCAGTTCAGCAAGTTTTACCAGTTGGGAAACGGAGGTCAGCTGATCTTCGAGAGGGATCTGGATTCCTTATCGGAGATATTGGGACACCCGCATCCGGAGTTTCTTGGAGCTCAACTTCCAGGACCCCTAGGAGGAGACCTACAATGGCTAGTCACCACGGATCTTAGAGAAAGCATCGAAGCACCAACTTCTGGAAGAATTCAGTTCTCCGTGAGAGAGAACAACTGGCTAGATGGATTAGCCAAGGCAACTTCATGGGAATGCCGATGGAGATGCCAAGTCACCCAGAGTTGAGGCGTCAAGTGGAGAATCTTGACTTCATGCTGCACGACAGTCAGCAGGAACTGGACAATGCTAGAGAGTTAGCCAACCAGAACCATGACATTGCCGACCATAAGGCCCAAACTTTCGCACTGCTCGTCCAAGATCGCAGTCTCTTCACCGCCAGCGTGCCTAGAAGGATCGCACCATCGCCCGTCTTCGCAAGAAGGTGGCCGACCCCGAGAAGACCGTCAAGGAGCAGGAAGCTCAGCTTGCAGCAAAGGAGGAAGAAGATGAGGGTGAAGACATCCAGGAGACATGCATTCTTACCTCAGCAATGATGATGACTTTCTGGAGGAGGATGCTGTGGACTTCTACACTGACGATGAGGACTCTGACTTCATCGACGATGAGTAGATGCACTAGAGCACTGTCGTAGCATGAGATGTATCGGTCCCACTGTATCATAGCTTGCAGAATGGTTCTTCAAACCATCTATTTTACTTTGATTGTTGTGGTGTGTGTTGTATCGTGTGTTTGTTTGCATGAATGAAATGAAGTTAGTTGCAAAACCTGAGTCTAACTCAAAGTTTTAGCTTTGAAACCAAAACCATGAATCTTAGAATTTCCCTCTTACCCCTTTATCTACCTCAATCTTCAGATGACTCGTGGAAACCAAGGAGGGAGCAGCTCGTCGCAAGACCCAATGCTGCAGATCTTGCAGAATCTCATCACAGACCGTGAAGCAAGTAGGGCAGAACATAAGGCCAACTTAGCAACACTGCAGCAGATCGCCCAGATGGCTCTCAACAACCAAGGGCATGGAAATCAGGATCACCATGGATCCAAACTCAAATTTTTTCAGAATACCAATCCCCCAATCTTCAACCAATCTGAAAACCCATTAGATGCTGATGACTGGTTGTAGATGATGAAAAACAACCTAGAAGTTGCAGGAGTTGATGAAAACGAGAAAGTTCTCTTTGCTACCCACTATCTAGCGGGAGATGCAAGATCTTGGTGGACTAGTATCCGCAATATGAAACATGGTCAAGTTATGACATGGGAAGCATTCAAAGTCAAGTTCAGCCGCATCCACGTGTCGCAGGGTCTAGTCAACCGAATGAGAGGTGAGTTCCATGAATTGAAGCAAGGAAGAATGACTGTGGTGGAGTACCATGACAGATTCCTGTCACTTGCCAGATATGCACCTGATGAGATCAACATGGAGGCCAAGAAGAAGGAGAGATTCTTGAACGGACTGCATGATGAAATGTAGACTGTCCTTGTCAACATTCGTTTTCAGGATCTCGAAGAGCTAGTGGACTCTGCCATTCAGATGGAAGGGAAGATTAACTAGGCCAACGACAACCGCAAACGTCGTATGATGCAGCAATCTGGATCCAGCAGTCACTAGAAGTACCGTCCCAACCCCTCATCGGGATATGCACCAAGGAACATCCGACCCCCAATGTCTCGCACTAGCTACCCCAACCGTAGCGGAGGAAACGTGAAGTCCGGAGGAAACCATCACAACTCCGGCAATGCCAACAATTTAAACCGTGCACCTCCCAAGAGCAACAACAATAACAACAACAACAACACTGCACCCAGAACTGGCAGCAATGCTGTGCCTGTCGCAGCAAAGGACAAGTCCCAGATCACTTGTTTCGAGTGTGGAGTGAAGGGTCACTACTCTAATGAGTGTCCCAAGAAGACTGCCGCCAATGCCACTATGAATGCCCTAGCTCAACGGCAGCGTTGTGTTCAACCAAGAAGAAGGTTTGCCCTAGGGAACCCTCACAACCGCAATGGTCGTCTCTTCCACATGAACGCTGAGGAAGCCCAGGAAGCGTCAGATGTAGTGCTGGGTATGTTTTCTGTCAACTCAGTTTTAGCAAGAGTATTGTTTGATTTGGGAGCATCGCATTCATTTGTCACCGAAGAATTTGCATGCACTAGTAAGATTCACCCAACCAACTTGAAGCATGTCATGATAGTTCAAATCCCCGGATCAACTACAAAAGCTAGAAAAATTTGCAAAGCTATGCCTATCAGAATACATGGGATAGATTTTTATGCCAACCTAATAGTACTTGAAACCAAAGGATTGGAAGTAGTACTAGGTATGGACTGTATGTCAAGGCATAAATGACTGATAGACTGTGCTAAGAAAGCCATCACCATGACTAGTAGTTCTGGAGTCACAGTAGAGCATATATCTGAAACCTTACCTCACCAATTCAAGTGCAACAAGAGTCTAGCCCTACCCACCATAGACTAAGTAAGAGTAGTCTGTGAATACCCCGACGTATTCCCAGATGAATTGCCAGGTATGCCCCTGGATAGGGATATTGAGTTCATTATCGAACTAATCCCCGGAACCGGACCCATAAACTAGAGACCCTATAACATGAACCCCTCAGAGTTAGTTGAGTTGAAGAAGCAGTTAGATGCCATGTTAGCAACAGGCTTGATTCAGCCAAGCGCTTCGCCATGGAGATCATCGGTGTTATTCGTCGACAAGAAAGATGGAGGCAATCGTCTGTGTACAGATTACAGAAAGTTGAATGACGTCACCATCAAGAACAGGTACCCTTTGCCAAAGATAGAGGATCTATTTGATCAGTTGACTGGAGCCCAGGTATTCTCAAAGATTGATCTTAGGACTGGTTATCACCAACTTAAGATTCGTGCAATGGATATTCCGAAGACCGCCTTTACTACTCGCTATGGTTTATATGAGAATACGGTTATGTCTTTTGGATTAACCAATGCCCCTACTTATTGCATGAATCTCATGAATAAGATCTTTATGAATTTCCTAGATAAGTTTGTAGTTGTGTTTATCGACAACATCCTTATCTACTCCAATTCAGAAGAAGAGCATGAGCAACATCTGAGAATCATCCTAGAAACCCCGAGAGAGCATCAGTTATATGCCAAGTTCAGCAAGTGTGAGTTTTGGCTGAAAGAAGTAGGATTCCTAGGACATATTGTGTCTGCCGGAGGAATCTCTGTTGATCCCGCCAAGATCAAAGATGTCGAAGAACGGGAAGCCCCAACCACCCAAACCCAAGTCCGTGCATTTCTTGGATTAGCGGGATACTACCACAAGTTTGTCGAAGGATTCTCGAGCATTGCCAGACCCATGACCCAATTGTTGAAGAAGGACAAGAAGTTTGAATGGACAGACAAGTGTGAAGCTAGTTTCTAGGAGCTAAATAAGAGATTGATATCAGCCCCAATATTGATCATGCCAGATATCAAGAAGCCATTTGATGTATATTGTGATGCATCCAAGATTGGTCTAGGATGTGTATTGATGCAAGAAGGCAAAGTCTCGCTTATCTGTCTCGACAACTGAAGCAACATGAGCAGAACTATCCGACCCATGATCTTGAATTAGCAGCCGTAGTCCTGGCATTAAAGACATGGCGTCATTATCTGATGGGTAATCGCTGTGAGATTTACTCAGATCACAAGAGCTTGATGTATATTTTCACTCAGAAGGAGCTGAATATGAGGCAAAGGAGATGGATAGAGTTAATCAAGGATTATGACCTTGACATTCACTATCACCTCGGCAAAGCCAATGTGGTAGCGGATGTTCTTAGAAGATTGCCGTGTAGGCTAAACACCATGATCAAGGAGAAGCAGCCAAGTTTGTATGAGGAGTTGGAGCAGTTCAGGACTGAATTGGTTAGCAAAGGATTCTTAGCTAGCATTGAACTTCAACCCACTTTGATTAGCCAAATCAAGGAAGCCCAGAAGGGGAATGAAAGTATCGACGGTATCAAACGTCGTATTGGTACAGGAAAGGTACCTGGATTCACTGAAGACGAAGAAGGAGTGTTGTGGTACAAAGGACGTATCTGTGTACCAGCAGATTCGGAGCTGAAGCAAGTTATCATGAAGGTCGCTCATGATACTCTTTATTCTATCCACCCTGGAGGAACGAAGATGTATTAGGATTTGAAAGAGAAATTTTGGTGGCACAAGATGAAGAGAGAAATCGGAAGCTACATCGCCAAATGTGACATCTGTCAAAGAGTCAAAGCAGAGCATCAGAGGCCCGCAGGACTATTGCAACCATTGCAGATTCCGGAATGGAAATGGGATTCCGTCGGAATGGACTTTATCACCGGTTTGCCTACTTCCAATAGGGAAATGACTCAATCTGGGTCATAGTTGATAGACTGTCCAAGGTAGCTCACTTTATACCTGTCAAGACTACCTACCAGAGTGCGAAGCTAGCAGAGCTATACATTGCTAGGATTGTTAGTCTGCATGGAACCCCCAAGACCATAGTATCAGATCGAGGAACCTAGTATACCTCGAGATTTTGGCAGAAAGTCCAGGAAGGATTGGGAACCAAGTTGAATTTCAGCACCGCGTATCATCCGCAAACTGATGGACAGATTGAGAGAGTCAACCAGATCCTAGAGGATATGCTTAGAGCTTGTTTGTTGGAATATGGATCAAAATGGGAAGATTACCTGCCTTTCGCACAATTCTCATATAGCAACAGTTATCAAGCTAGTTTGCAGATGGCACCATTTGAGTTCCTATATGGAAGGAAGTGCTGAACCCCTTTGAATTGGTCACAAGTAGGAGAGAGTCAGATCTTTGGACCCGACATTCTTTGAGAAGCCGAAGAGAAGGTTCACAAAGTCTGTGAGCACCTCAAGACCGCCCAATCCATACAAAAGAGTTATGCTGACAAGAGAAGGAGAGACCTGACTTTCAATGTTGGAGATTTTGTATATCTCAAGGTTTCACCATTGAAGGGAACTCAACGCTTTAGTCTGAAAGGGAAGTTAGCCCCCAGATATATCGGGCCCTTCAAAATTCTGAACCGTCGAGGAGAAGTATCGTATCAACTGGAACTTCCTGAAGAGATGTCAGCCATCCACAATGTGTTCCATATCTTGTTACTTCCCAAATGCCTAGAAGTGCCGGAGAAGACTGAAGTTTTCAAGAACATCGATCACAGAGTTGTGGAGATCAACAATGACCTGACCTATCAGGAAGTGCCCATCCATATCTTAGAATAAGCCTACAGAACCACTAGGACTCGGAGTATCAAGTTTCTCAAGATTCAGTGGAGCAACCATACTAAAGAAGAAGCTACCTGGGAGCGAGAAGATTACATTAGGACTGAGTTCCTAGATCTCTTTAGTTCCTAGTTTTCTTTCTTAAATCTCGGGATGATATTTTGTTTAAGGGGGGAAGGTTTGTAACATCCCAAAACTTTAATCCAAGCTTATCAAGATCCAAATCATCAAATTTAGGGTTAACAAAAACTTTTTCTATTTAAAGTATTTAAGCATGCATATAAGAAAGGCCTTATTTTGAAATCTTGGTGAATGGTCACCATTGATTGATCCATTGGTTGTAAAATGTTTCTATGGTAAATTAAGAATCATCTAAATCATTCCCAAGCAAATCCCAAAGAAAATCAAATAAAAAACAATTAAAAATGAGGAATGGTCATTTTGGTCATTTTAATCCACTACACTACTTTGAGTGTTCCTAGCACTCATTTCCCAACAGAAATAATTCTGGATCTTTGCACCCCTTGCTAGTACACATAATGAGGTACCAAGGCCCACTTTGTGATCTGCTAAAAACATTCAAATACTTATTTTAAATGACAGTTTAAAATTGAATTCAATGCATATGCCTAGATCACCCCTATTTGAAAAACCATCCAATTGAACTCCATTTTCAAAACCCTTGCAATCAGAGACTACCTAGTACTAGTGGAGATCACTCAAAATTTTTGAACCCAAAATTCAAATTTTTGCTTCTTGCGGCCATTATGTCGAGCAGGTGGCAGGCACAAATCTTGCAAATCTTAAAACACTATAGTGAGCAGTAGTTTTGGTCACCATTTGGGCCTAACTTAGTCCCCTAGTTCCCCCAGCTAGGACCCCGGCCCTAACCCTCTCTCCCTCTCCACTGCGCTCCAAAGAGCTCGCTTCAAGCCTTGCCCCAGGTCGACCACGGACCGCTCGCCCTAGCCCGTCTCGCGCTCTCCTTTGCTTGCTGGGAGACATGCGCCATCACACCGCTTCGCCTCGACTAGCCCCCGACCAAAAACGAGCGGAAGACAAGCCTCAATTGCTCGCGCCCTTGCCGTTGTCCACCATGCCGATCACCCTGGAGCGTCGCGCCCGCCAGAGCCGCACAGACCGCACCTAGCTCTAGCTTTGCGTGTCAGCAGCTGCAGCAGGCCCATCAACCGCCCAAACATCATTGTTCGCCGCCTTGCGACCAACAAACCGGAGGAACAGCGTCGAACACCGCCGTCTGTGTGCAGTTCATCGCACGCTCCCGACCAGTAGAGACCTCACCTTGTCGCGCCTTTAAGCCCTAGAGGACCGCCGGGGAACAGAGCACCCAATGCCGCCCTCGCCCATGCTGAGAGAGCCCCGCAACGTCGTCACCGATGACCTCACCGTCGCCCGTTCTGTCCCCTCGTCGAACCTATATAAAGCGGCCACCCCAGCACCATTTCACCCCGCTCCCACACTCCTCACCTCTCGCTGAATCTTACCCACCTCTCGCCGAAGCCGCTCGAGCTCTGTCTCGCCGGAATTGAAGCCGAAGCCGCCGCAGCAGGAGGAGAAGGGCGTTTGCGATTTAGAGCACCCCAAGCTCCGCCGCAACCGCGCCTCGCCTCGCCGTCGTCTACCAGCCTGTTTGCCCGCCTCGCCGACCTTGCTGGAGCCCTGGTATGCCCCCAATCGACCCCCACCGCCGCGGCTAGGTCACGTTCTCGCCGGAGTGATCCGTCGTCGATGATGACTCACCACCGTTGGATCGTCTTTAGATCATGTGGCCCAGGATGCTAGATACCGTTTCGGTTAGGTTGTGCCGCTGACCGGTGGAGCCCGCCTGTCAGGCAGCCCACTGCGCGTGCTGTGCGTAGCTGGGCCGGCCCAGTTAGTTCCCGCGCGTGTGAAAGTTTCAAATTTAGTTTTTTCTATTTAGAGTTAATCTAGTTTCTGTCCACTAGTTTAAAAATAAATTCTGGGAGTTTGACAACTCCAAATTGCACGAAACCAATTTTGCCTGAAAGGTATTGAAATTATCTATCCAAGCCCGTTGGATTTAATTCAATTAGAATTATAGATCTCTCCTAGTAAAAATAACAAACAAAAGCATTTGCACCTTGCAACATTTTTATAAAATCAACCAAGTTAGCTTTTGAGTTGATTCCAACTCTCAAAAATCACATTTCATCATACCTATCTGAATATGTAATAATATTAAGGTTTACATGCAGTGCCTTTGGACTAGTACCAAAATAATGCTATATAGGCATTTCTAGTCACTTTAAATCATTAAATAATGAACTTAAACCAAAGTAATTATGATCCAACCCTTAAATTACATTCCCACATGTTAGAATATGTGGTGATTACATGTGTCCACATGATCCCATATTTTAAGTGGTGAATATTAAATCTTAGTTAATTTTTCAATGAGTAGAAATTAATTTTCTAAAATAAAAGGAGGAAACTATTGAATAAAACTTGTGATGCTTGTGATGATAGTAGATCATCAATTGGGTGCCTTAGAGTACTAAGTAAACTAGTTAAGTATTGTTTGGTGATTGTGTACTCCGTATGTATTTATAGAAGATAGTACCGACCAAGCTTACGAGGAGGAGGAGTTGTACCAAGAAGAAGAAGAAAACTTCAACCACTGCACCAACCAAGGCAAGCTATTATTGGCAAGATAACCCTTGCAAAACTTACTTTAGCAAGCCACCATTAACAATGCAAGCTAATCCTTGCAATCTAGATAACCCAAGCAAAGATGCTTTAGGCCTGCTTTGATCATACCACTTGGACTAGTATTTACCCCAAGTCTTACTTTCAAGCTTTACTTCCTTTACTTTACACAAAGTCCCTTACTTGTTTTGAAGGTAGCATAAAGAGTATAAAACTTGACCAATTTAGATAAGCTTTAGATGTCATTCTATGGCATGAGATTGAACCCATCATCTTTCCACCTTAGGGAACACTCTTAACTTAGTAGTTTAGAGTAGATCAAAACTTGAGTCACTTTAGATGGGAACACTTGGTGAAAATGAATTATGAAAACCTTGGAATAGGGAGTCATTCTATTGAGATGTTTTGGACATGTGTTGAGAAACACAAATGGTTTATGATGATGAAAATGTTGAGGCATGAGCCTTAACCTTTTTATAAAACTGATGGTTTGATTCGGATGTGATACCATTCCAAATTTACCGTACAACCACACTACCTGAATTGGGTAAGGCTTAGCCAGAAGTTTATATGCATTAGTATTAGTTCCCTCGGGGGAGAGGTTTGAGCTGAGGCTACCTCTCAATGTTGTCCACCTATGCAGTGCCCAAGATGACAGATGGTCATGGTTGGGAGGCCATGCTCATAGGAGAGGTGCTTATACTAGGGTGTGTAAAGGAAAGGTTATGTTTGATTATATGCATACTAAGTATGATGATTCAGGGTTATCCCTGACAGATGTATCGAATCTTGTGGTGAAAGTGTACCACCTCTACAGAGTGTCAAACTATTCGAATAGCCATGTCCGCGGTTATGGACAGTTGGAATGGCCATACTGTTTTGTTGTCAGATGTTTTCAAAATATCTTATGAATGAATGATGAATCTTGACTTGACCACAACAGGGTTGTGTTTATGACACTAGCTTCCCACCTTAAGTGATTCTAGAACTTTATTTTATCTTTCTTTGCTAAAGAACTCAGCTTAGGTTTCAAACTTAACCTTATTGTTAATCTTAGATTTAGCACTTTAACTTAGCACTATACTACTGGGTATTGGTAGTTTGCGAGTACTTAAAGAGTACTCATGGCTTTTGTCCCTGGCTATTCTCATGGCCAGACTATGAAGGAGACTATCAAGATGATGGCCAGTAGGACGGCTATGATAACTAGGACTATCTGCGTTCGTCAGCATTGCCTATGCCCCTGAAGATGGACCCCACCGCTACACTTATCTTTTATTTCCGCTGCTTGTTGATTTAAGACTGGATCATGAGATCCTTATTTGTGTAAGACCTTATGTATGGTTTGTAATGGATGATGTACTGTGATATCCAATCCGTTATGTCTCGCAAAAATGGTAATCCTAGGATTGCGAGGTATGGCATAACGGGCATCTGGGATTAAAAATCCGGGTGTTGACACCCCCCCTTTTTGGTGTTACATGACAATACTAGGATTTGCAATAGAGACCTCCTAATAACAACATTACAAGGATGAAAGATACTCCCCCTAAATGTGTGCATAATTAGAATATTTGCATTTGAATACAAATGCACACAAATAGGTACGAGGCTATTTCATTAGAATGGAAGTGACAAAATAGAACAAGACCATCATACCACCGTGAGATAAAAGTCCTCAATATAATATAAAGATAGTTAACATGATAACCATTATTGAGGCCTTACACCATGAGAAAGATAACAAAAATAGATAGCCAGTATAATAGAAGATATAGCCAATATGATAGATGGATCCATAATCACTGAGGGATAAATCCATAAGATAATTCCAGTGATAAATCCACAACTGAACCACATACATAGTCTCATACAAACTAATGAATAAAAGTTCAACACTAAATGGGCACAAGCGAGAATAAAAAGGAAATGATAAAGTGCAAATGCTTACGCCCGACCCATGCAAATCCATGATAACCTAATAGAACTACTTCTCCCCCTTTGTCATCGAAACGCCAAAAAGGAAGAAGAGCGATGCTAGCGCCCCAAGATATCACTAGTAGTCCTCATCATCTTCCTCGTCCCCGTCCTCATCATCATATTCCTCCTCCTTGTCGGGGCAGGAAACAGGTGGCGCTCGAGCTCTCCGTAGTTGAGTCCAGAGGTGTTCCACTGAGCATACAGAGTAGGAGAAGCAGGGGCTGGGGGGTTTGCCTAACGCCCTAGACACATGGTGAAGAATGAGCTGCTGAGTGTGATTCATCTCGTGGAGCTGCTTATTGAGTTGATTACATGACATGGAATAAAGTTTACTCATTTGAATCATCCATGTTAACAATAAATTTGCTACGCTATAAGGATGCATGAAACCCATATGATATGCTTGCCATTACTCTATCTATGCTGAAGTTTTTTAGTTTTATATAGTGGAGGAAACATGAGAATATCAATCATGAGTAAGATCATCATCTCGTTATTTCAGTTTAAATCATGAGTTCCTTTTTGATTTTGGTTTTCTTGCTCGAGGACGATCAAGTTTAAGCTTGGGGAGGTTGATGGCTCAAAAATATAGCCATCCACTTCCACATTTAAACTGGATATTATTCATATTTTTGATGAAATATCTCTCTAAACCCTGCCACTAATGCCTAATGATCAAAGGGTATGCAATCCTTTCTTTCTATTTTTCCTTGTGCAGATAATGATGTTTGATGATGGGAATCACTACATTAAAGTCAAAGATACGAGATTTCCAACAATCGGAAGAAACTAGGAGTCGTGGGTTGGAGGCAGACGCTTTAACGACCAACTATACGACCAGAATAAAATTCTGGCCGTATAGTTGCCATCAACGCTGCTAGGTCAAATAGAAAAACTTTCGTGAAGGGCCCCCTATATAAATAGGCCTCATGCAACGACAAAAGGGAGCTCGCGGAAAACCATCAGCCACCCCCAGATCTCCATCCACAACACCGACGAGCCACCGGAGGAATAGACTTAGATCTAATCTCTCCACCACCATAGCCATATTCCACCAGTTGTAATAGTAGATCTCTTCTTTGATTGGCGACATTGTAAGACTATTGCTATCAATCTCATGATTTTCACTACAATGTTTATGATCTTTGAGCTCATCTCTATGTGTGAGTAATTCTCCTTGGGCTAAGGGCTTCGTCCTAGCCATGTAGCTTTTGTGCATGTTATTTATCATAGATGGGATCATGTATTAGTTTGTATGACATGATGATTATTGTATCCTCTCTTGCCTCAATCTAAGGACTTGTCAGGTACACAAGACCCCAAGGATTGAGCCATGTATAGGGAGTATGAGTAATGACTAATGTGCAGGTTGGGAACCCAGTGATAGAAAGGGTAGTACAACTGTATGTGCGGGATTTACTTGGGATTAACAGTGGCATCACTATGCATATCATCAGTTCTCTTTCTTCTATGGATGATACTAGTAGGTTATTGCTATAAGTGGTTGCGGAGGCAATAGCAATTATGGATGCACTGCGCACATATGATTTATCTTTCTCTAACAATTACATGCATACTTTATTTTCATTTTTTATTCCCATCAGATGTTTTGCACAGCTACAGGTGGAACTGAACTCCCTAGGCCCTCTCCATCATTGACAACAAAAAAAGACGTAGGCTATTAGTTCGGTAAAAACACAAAAGGAATTCTAAAACTCCTGAAGGTCCGTTAAAGTAACTTCACTACGCTTGTGCTTCCCGAGGATTCGATAAACCTAGGTCTACTAGGGAAAAAGAGCTATACTACATCCATAATCCGGATCGAAGGTATCACCCTCACTCATTGAAGTAAGAACGCAGAGGAGAAGGTACCCAGATGCATAGGGAAGAAGATCCAAGGGAGGCCCGGAGAATCCGGTGGCTAGAACGGCTCCGGGGAGGGCTGGGGTGGCAGGCGGTGGCTTGGAGAGAGAGAGGGGGTCGGGGGAGAAGAACTGCTTTGTTTGAGCTCTTCCCCCCATCGCCTTGCCCTTAGTAGACAGAAACCACCAGGGGCAGATTATCTGTCCCCCACTTGTGGCGGATAATCCGGCCCATTTTCTGAAATTCTGTTGAACACAGATTCAGCCCCACGCACCCCTAGACAAACCCCCACAAGGGAAACAAAGGACATGTGTGCAAGAAAAGATGGCTCGGGGGATAGAAAAGGCTTGGGTTTAGACAACCAAACTGAGAAGGTACTACACACCCAAGATTGCAAGAACCAAATCAAATAAAAGCCAAAATTGGGTGTGTTTTCCATAAAAACATAAGATATGCAAGAAACTCCAGAAAAATCCACACAGAACCAACTCTTCTTATGGAAGAGGGCGGTGGCCGAGGCCACCATGTTGGAGTGCATGGTATGACACCGCGAATATATATCTTGGGTTCATGACCAATACTCATCAATAAGCTCACATATCACAAAATGATATTAAGAGAAATGATTTTTCTTGCTTTCGACATTATGGGGGGAGGGTTAGTGATGGCCCTGAAATATAGCCATCTACATCCACATTTAAACTGGATATTATTCATATTTTTGATGAAATATCTCTCTAAACCCTGCCACTAATGCCTAATAATCAAAGGGGTATGCAATCCTTTCTTTCTATTTTTCCTCGCACAAATAATGACGTTTGATGATGGGAATCACAACATTAAAGTCAAAGATACGAGATTTCCAACAACCCAAAGAAACCAAGGATCGTGAAGTGGAGACAGACGCTTTAACGACCAACTATATGGCGGGAATAAAATTCCGGCCATATAGTTGGCATCGACACTGCTAGGTCAAAAAAACAACTTTCGTGAAGGGACCCCTATATAAAGAGGCTTCAGGCGACGAGAAACAGTGTCGCCAGCCGCCCCTAGAAACCTGCATCCACAACACCGAAGAGCCGCCGGAGGAATAGACTTAGATCTAATCTCCAAACCCTTCTCCACCACCATAGCCATATTCCACCATTTGTAATAGTAGATTTCATCTTCGATTGGCGACATTGTAAAACTATTTGCTATAAATATCAAGATTACTATTGCAATGTTTATTATCATTGATTTCATCTCTATGCGTGAGTAATTCTCTTTGGGCTAAGGGCTTCGGCCTAGCCATGTAGCTTTTGTGCATGTTATTTATCATAGATGGTATCATGTATTAGTTTGTATGACATGATGATTATTGTATCCTCTATTTCCTCAATCCAAGGACTTGTCAGGTACCCAAGACCCCAAGGATTGAGCCAGGTATAGGGAATATGAGTAATGACTAATCTGCAGGATGTGAACCCCAGTGATAGAAGAGGTAGTACGGCTGTATGTGTGGGATTTACTTGAGATTAACGGTGACGTCACTATGCATATTATTAGTTCTCTTTCTTCTATGGATGAGACTAGTAGGTTATTGATATAAGCAGTTGTAGAGGTAATGGCAATTATGGATGCACTTCCCACATATAATTATCTTGCTCTAACAATTACATGCATACTCTATTATTATCTTTTATTCCCATCAGATGTTTTGCATAGCTACAGGTGAAACTGAAAGCCCTAGGCGCTCTCTCTCCATCATCGACAACAACAAAAGACAACAAACTCTTGGTCTGATAAAACACAAAAAGAATTCTAAACTCCTGAAGGTCCGTTAAAGTAACTTCACTATGCTTTCTGCTTCCCGAGGATTCGATAACCTAGGTCTACTAGGGAAAAAGAGCTATACTAAATCCGTAATCCGGATCGAAGGTATCAACCATTTTTGTGGCGTCGTTGTCGGGGAAGAAATAGCTAGCCTGGTGAGGTTAGTAGGAACCTTGCTAGTTTTTAATTTTGTTAGTTTGCTTTTAGTGTTTATTTGAAAGACCAAAAAAATTAGTTAGTCTTTAAATCTTGTTTTTACTATCATAAGTCTTTGTTTAAGAAAACCCCAAAACATAGGAAATATGGCTGAAAAGAATCTTGGGGAGTTTGCAACTCCCAACAATGATTATTTGCGTACTCCTATTACCCAACCAGCAATTGATGTTGATGATTATGAAATTAAGCCCCACTATTTAATTTTGGTTCAACAGAATCAATTAGGAAGCTCTGTTGTTGAGGACGCAGGTATGCACTTGAATACTTTCACTGAATTATGTGATATGATGCGCATAAAAGATGTTGACCCCAATGCGTTCAAACTGCACTTATTTCCTTTCTCTCTTAGAGGAAGAGCAAAATAATGATTGCTATCTTTGCCTAGAAATACTATTGCATCATGTATGGAGTGTACTTCTTTATTTATGACTAAATTTTTCCCACCTGAGAAGACTATGCAACTAAGATCTAATATTACTTGTTTTAGACAGGAAGAGCATGAGCCACTAGCACTTGCATGGGAGAGGATGAAAGAATGCATGAGAAACTGTCCCAGTGATGGGATGGAAGATTGGTTAATCATCCATTTATTTTACAATGCTCTTAACTCTCTGTATAAGTCTATGCTTGATACTGCAGCTAGAGGAACATTTATGGGCAAACATATTACCGAAGCAAAGCAGCTGCTAGACAATATGCAAGACAACCATGCGAAGTGGCATGTGGATAGATCAAACACGAAGAAGGTGAACTCTGTCTCACCACAAAAAAATGAAGAACTGAATGCTAAGCTAGATGAGCTCATATTAGCCATAAAAGGTAAGGAAAACCAGTAAGATATATTCTAGAATAAAATATTGAAGAAATAGACTTCATAGCTCGTAATGATTATAACCCTGCTTGGAAGAAGAATTATAATCCTAATGTTCAGAAACATTATTCTAGTCATGCAGGTAACTCTAATAATAATATGGGATCAAGTAACGGTAGTCTCTGAGAAACACTTACGTCCTTTATAGACTCACAAAATGAGCAAAACAATATCCTTGTTAAAATAACGGAGAACCATGATGCTATGCTTGGTAAATTATCTAACCAAGCTGTAAGTTTGAGGAATAGTTTGTAGGCCCTCCAAGAAAGAAAAAGATTATTGAGGCACATCTAGGTAAGATAACCAAGAATCAAAATCTCATTCTAGCTAAATTTGTAGGTAAAGCTGAGCCCAATCCTGTTGAAGATCTCAAGATTATGAGAATCCAAAGGGGGGAGCCTGAAGAACTTGACTATAGTAATGATCCTTCACCAAATTACACCATTCAATATCTTGTAAAAAGGATCAATATCAAGATTCTAGTAAGTGAAGTAAATGAGGAAGCTATGTATCAACACTTCGTTAATCAGGTAGCAATAAAGGTACGTGAGCTTGAGGAAGAATATAAGAATATTGCTGAAAATATGCCTATGAAGCTTGATGATATATTTGAGCCTACTACTAAGATTAAAATTGGGACCAATGAGATAGCTGCACGTTGTGATCTAGGTGCAAGTGTTTCAACAATTCCAAAAAGTCTTTTTAATAAGTTGAATCATGCCTTTTTTGAAATCACTGAGTTAAAATTACATCTAACATATTCTACCTACAAACAAGCTATATGGATTAAATAAAATAGTTTAGTATACATTAAAGGCTGTCGTGCTCTTATTGATTTTGTTATTGTTGACATGCCTGAAGATGCTACTGCTCCTATTATATTGGGTCGTCCATTCTTAAGAACTATTAAGGCTTTGATTAATCTACGTGAAGGAAACGTGAAGCTTCAATTGTCTTTGCGGGATCCTTTTGTTATTCATTTTCCTAGGAAGAAGAAAGCCAAGCATGATGAAAAGGAGGCCATCACTTTGAAGGCCAACTATTTTGGAGTAGGTGTTCCACTCATCTAGCCTAAGTGAGCAGCATCGAGGTCAAGTTATTGACCATAAAAGAGCGCTTCATGGGAGGCAACCCATGTGAAATAAAGGTTTGAGTAAAGTTTTAAATTTTATGCTTAATAAAGAGTGCTAGAAAGCTCCAGTTGAGGAGAAGAAGTTCGGTAGTACTAAAAATCCTGCTTTATACATGCTTATGTTGGTCAACAATTTATACTATCAAAAACAAGGTGTTTCACTAAGTTTCAGGATAAGAAAGAATTCTCGAAGAAATAGAATTTTTTTGATGACTACAGAAGGTTTAACGACCAACTATACGGCGGGAATAAAAATTCCGGGCATATAGTTCTGGCCGTATAGATATCTTTGCCATCGACGAATTTCTTTTCTAGGCGCAGAAACTTTGACGACCAACTATATGGCAGGGACAAAATATCCTGGCCGTACAGCTGCACCGCTAGGTGGAAACCCTAAATTTTTGATAGCACACCAACTGTATGGCCGGAACAAATTGTTCCGATCGTATAGTTTGGCTGTATAGTTGCGTCTGACCACAAAATCGCCACGGGAAGGTACCCCCAACACCAAAACTTCAACCCTTTTTCTCTCTTCTACCTCCAAACTCTCTCAAAACCTCAAGAGATCTTCATCTCTACTTAATTTCGTTCGATTTCCTCGCACACAAGTGATCTACGGTATGTTTCTCCTCCGATCCTCCAATTACTTTTTGCAAATTCATTTTCAATCTATTACCATTATCAATCTAGGGTGAGACCTACTACGAACTAATTGCCATGATTCTCTTTCCTAGATTATTATTTTGAGGGGACTCTTTAGTGTGCTAAGATGAGGAATATGTTATGCTTATTATTGTTGGATCAAAAGTTTTATTTTGTCTTTCCTTATTATTTTAGCTGATGAACACAAGGAGCCAAACTCGTGCTCGTGCCGCCGCTAGCGCTTCTCGGGCTGCAGCTCAAGAACGCATGGGGATACAGTTCAGGGATGAGCTCCAACGTGATCACTTCAACAGGATCAAGAACCGAGAAGTGAAGGCAACCAAGTGGGCTTGACCCATTATATTGAATCAACTCGGTATTTCTAATGACTTCAGTTTACTTTGCAATAGAGCCGGCTGCAAAACTTTGTATTCAATGATGTGCCTACTTATCGCCGGTTAACTCTTGAATTCCTAAGTTCTTTGCAAAGCACCATTAAAGCATGGCATGGAGAGGACATGATTTCTTTCCGACTTATGAATAATAATTATGCTTTATCACTAGATGAAAGGCGTGCATGTTTTTATTTTCCAAACAATAATGCTAATGACTTACGCGCATCCTTTACTGGCTTAGACCCTTCCCTGAAACAATTTTATAATGGAATGAGTTTCACTTATAGAGTAAGAAAGAAGAATATTCAACATCCTGCAATTCACTATTTGTTCTATGTTATTGCTAACACCTTGCAGGCACAAAATGAGTTCACGAGACTCAATGAGGATGACATATTAGTCCTTGCAAAAGCTGCTTTCAACAACATCAACTGGTCACTCAACTTGGGCGCAATTCTTGTGTGCTACCTAGAGTAACAATCCTCCCAAAGCCAAGGACCAATCACAGGTGGAGGCTTCATCACCATGCTTTCCATTGCTCTAGGCATCGACCTAGGTGAGTTGCAACCAGTGCTAGGTGAGCGACGTGTTGGTTTCCCTACTTTAAAAGCTTGTGGAATGCTCACTAGGAGAGGTGCTGTTTATTACTTGCATATTGCTGGAGCTGGGCGTCTCTACCCTGCTCCTTTGTCTAATGGTCTTTTATCTATCGAGGAAGGACGTTTGCTATATGACTTGCAGGTTGAGCAACACCAACCTAAGGAGGAGATTCTGGATGAGGATGAGGACCAAGAAGAGGAGCAGCCACCAACCCGGTTCGCTACATACCAAGACTTCCAAGAACTGAAGGAAATATGCCCTGAGAGGCAATAATAAAGTTGTTATTATATATTCCTTATACATGATAGATGTTTATTTTACATGCTAGAAATGTATTGATTCGGAAACATCAATACATGTGTGTTTAATAAACAAAAAGGGTTCCTAGTCATGCCTCTCTTATAGACTAGCTTGTTGATTAATAGGATGATCAAGGTTTCCTGATCATGGACATTGGATGTTGTTAATAACAAGGTCACACCATTGGTGGAATGATGTGATGAACATTCATCCGAAGTATAGCATTATGATCAAGTCATTATGTTTATATTGCTATAACATCATATGAAGTAATCTTTATCCTTAGACCATGAGATCATGTTAATTGCTGACACCGGAAGAGTATCTTGATAACATCAAACGTCACACCGTAACAGGGTGACTATAAAGATGGGTTCAGTACTACGAAGGTGTTATGTTGAGGCTCATGGATCAAGAGTGGAATTTGTCAATCCAGATGACGGATAGATATACTCTAGGGCCTCTCGGTGATATCACATTAGGATAGCTTGCAAGCAAGTGATGTGATCACTAGAATGTTATATCACGGGAACAAGAAAAGAGTGCATGTCGGTAACGAGATCAAACTAGGTATGGAGATACCGATGATCGAATCTCGGACATGTAATATATCGAGAGACAAAGGGATTTAGTTACAATCGTTAAAGGTTCTCACGATCACAGGAGTCATCGTTGAATGTGTAGAAGTCAGTACGGATCTCCAGGTCCCGCTGCTGATTATTGATCGGAGAAGGGTCTCGATCATGTCTGCATTATTCATGAACCATAGGGTGGCACACTTAAGAGTTAGCAGACACCATTTTGGAGCACATATGTTTCAGACGAAAGAATTGCAAAGCGCAGGAATTGTTTCAATAGAAACCGGAAATTGTTTCGGGTGAAATTGCAGAAGGTGGTTCTGCATGTGATATTGAAATATAGCAAGGGGCTATATGTGAATGTTTGTTAATTAAAGTAATTAACAAAATTCTGAATAAATTTAATAAAAAGAGTTTTATTAAATGAGAGATCATTAAATTTGGAGAAATTTAATGCATTTAAAGTGGAGATTTTAAAAGGGAATGTGAAGAGGCATTTTAATGTGGAGGGGGTTACCACCACATGAACGGGGGAGGTGAGGGGTCACCCCCCATGCGCCGGCCATGGAGAGAGGGGGCACCCCCCTCCTCCTATAAAAGGCCACCCATTCCCTCCTTCATCCTCACACCTCCTTGTGAAGGATCTCTCTCCCCCTCTAGAATTATTCCCCATGGTCTCGGATTAGCGAGATACATGTTCCCGGTGGCATTTCGTCTGGAAGGAGTTGCTGCTTCCGCTGGATTGCTGGAGCGAGGAGGTGGAGGTTGTCCGGTGGCTTGAACGTGTGTGCGAGTGCGGATGCGCCGCTGAGTTGCGGCGCTCGGACTTCCTCACGATCTTGAGATCGTCAAGTGTACGACTACATCAACCACGAGTTCCTACTCGTTAACAAAGCTCGTTGTCTACGAGGGTAAGTTCTCGTTGGATGTATGTCCACCCGTTACTTTGTACCTAGTAGATAGATCTTGGCGTGTAGTTCACACCGTAGGAATTTTTTTGTTTTCTATGTTGCGGACCCAACAGTGGTATCGGAGCCTGATCTATGCGTAGGTGCTTAGCACGGGTAGTACACATATGGTTGATATGTGGGCGATGATGATCATGTTATTGCATCTTCTATGTATTTTGGATATTGGTGGCATAGTGGGATGAAGAGGCCCGGACCAACCTTACATGTCATCGTACATGAGACCGGTTCCACGACTGACATGCAACTTGTTTTGCATAAGTGGTGTGGGTGTCACATCTCTCCTACTATAGTCAATATCTGATTTACAACGGGTTGCTAATAACTTAGTTATCCTCGTTGTGGTTCATGTTCGTAGGTGAGAACGGTTCTATCTCCGAAAGCCCTAAGCCACGTAAAACTTGCAATTGATAAATTAGAGGCGTCTAGTTTAGATCGTTGCTGGGCTAGTGTATTGATATGGTATTGTTGTAAGTAGATGTATGGTAGATACTCTTACAACACAGTCAACGTGTAAGTTCCATAGACCTTGGCCTTACACACAAAGGAATGATAGAGATCATACCATGATGCAAGTGATAGAGATCAAATGCATGGACCATATCATCTCACTTTACACATTAGATGTTAGCATCTTATACTGTTAGTTTGGCGCATTTGGTAGCATTATAAGATGATCCCTCATTTAGATATCAAGATAAAAATGTGTTCTTCCTTGAGTATGCACCGTTCTATGGACCGTGTTTCGAGACATCACGTGATGATCAGGTGTACTCGAATCTGCGCTTTCATAGGAACGGGTGTAAGACAGTTTTACACACGCGAATACTAAGGTTCTTACTTGGCGAGCCTAGCATGTACAGACATGGCCTCGGAACACGGACCGAAAGGTTAAGCATGAGTCATATGGTTGATATGATGCCCATATAGATGCTCGCCTTTGAAGCTATATCAACTCACGTGATGATCGGACTTGATATAGTGGATTTGGTTCATGTAATCACCAAAAGGACACGAGGGATGTCATTTTTGAGTGGGAGTTCATTAGTAATTTGGATTAGTTGAACTCAATCTATCATAAACTTAGTCTAAATAAACTTTACAAATTCTGTTGTAGATGGCACCACCTGCTTTTAATTTCAATGTGTTCATGGAAAAAGAGAAACTTGCTGCGAATGGTAGCAACTTCACTAACTGGGCTATGAATTTGAGGATTCTCCTCACTGCTGCACAAAAGCAATATGTGCTAGATGCGCCGCTAGGCCCCCCACCAGCTCCTGATGCCCCTGACGAGGAAAAGAATGTCTATGTGACTCGTCAGGAGGACCACAACTTAGTTCATTGCGGCATACTGTATGGGCTAGAGCCGAACTTCAAAGTTTGAAAATGGTAATGCCTTTGATACCATGGGAGAATTGAAAATGATTTTCGATACCCATGCTGCTGTAGAGAGTTATAATGCTACAGAAAAGTTCTTTAGCTGCATGATGGAGGAAAACAGCTCCGTTAGTGAGCACATACTCAAAATGTCTGGGTATGCTGATAAGCTTGTGTCCTTGGGAATAACGATTCCCATTTACTTAGGCATACATCGTGTTCTCCAATCTCTGCCATCTAGCTACAAGAGCTTCGTGATGAACTATAATATGCAGGGCATGAAGAAGTCTCTTCCCAAGCTTCTGTCAATGCTTAAGACTGCAGAAGTGGAGATTAGGAAAGAACATCAAGTGCTGATGATCAATAGGACCACCGGTTTCAAGAAGGATAAGAAAGGCAAGCACAAGGGAAAGAAGGGTGGCAAATCTGTTGCCACGCCTGAAAAGAAACCCCGGGATGGACCTAAGTCTAACACTGAGTGCTACTATTGCAAGGGGACTAGCCATTGGAAGCACAACTGCCCCAAGTATTTGGCGGACAAGAAGTCCAGCAAGGCAAACAAAGGTATATGTGATATACATGTTATTGATGTGTACTTGACTAGTACTCGCAGTAGCACCTGGGTATTTGATACCGGATCGGTTGCTAATATATGTAACTTGGTTCAGGGGCTACGGAACAAGCGACAACTAGCAAGGGATGAGGTCAGGATGCGGGTCGGCAATGGATCAAGAGTTTATGTGATCGCCATCGGGACGCTACCTCTCCATTTGCCATCGGGATTAGTTATAAACCTAAATAATTGTTATTTGGTGCCTACACTGAGCATGAACATTGTATCTGGATCGTGTTTGATGCAAAGTGGTCATTCCTTTAAATCTAAAAACAATGGTTGTTCGATTTATAAGAATGATATCTTTTATGGTCATGCACCTATGTTGAATGGTTTATTTCTATTGGATCTCGATAGTAATATTACACACATTCATAATGTTAATGCTAAAAAGATTAAACTTGATGATGATATGTCTACATATATGGTAATCGTCTAGGTCATATTGGCGTTAAGCATGAAGAAACTCCATTCGATGGACTTTTGGAATCACTTGATTTTGAATCATTTGATACATGTGAGCCATGCCTTATGGGCAAGATGACTAGAACGCCGTTTTCGGTTCAATGGAGCAGGCATGAGATCTATTGGAAATCATACATCTTGATGTGTGTGGACCAATGAGTGTGTTTAGCGAGGTGGATATCGTTATTTTGTTACTTTCACGGATGATTTGAGTAGATATGGGTATATCTATTTGATGAAACACAAGTCTGAAACTTTTGAAAAGTTCAAGGAATTTCAGAATGAAGTGGAAAATCATCGTAATAGAAAGATCAAATTTCTACGGTCTGACCGTGGAGGAGAGTATCTAAGTTACGAGTTTAGCACACACATGAAAGAGTGTGGAATAGTTTCACAACTCACGCCTGCCGAAACACCACAACGTAATGGTGTGTCGGAGCGTCGTAATCGTACCTTATTGGATATGGTTCGATCTATGATGTCTCTGAGTGACTTACCTCTGTCATTTTGGGGTTATGCATTGGAAACAGCTGCATTCACTTTAAATCGGGCACCATCTAAATCCGTTGAAACGACACCGTATGAATTATGGTTTGGAAACAAACCTAAGCTGTCATTTCTTAAGGTTTGGGGATGCAATGTTTATGTGAAGAAACTTCAACCAGATAAACTCAAACCCAAAGCGGAAAAATGCGTCTTCATAGGATACCCTAAGGAAACAATTGGGTATACCTTCTATCACAGATCCGAGGGCAAGGTTTTTGTTGCCAAGAATGGATCCTTTCTTGAGAAGGAGTTTCTCGCGAAAGGTGTGAGTAGTCGGAAGGTAGAACTCGAAGAGGTTATTGAACCTTCTCTTCATGGAATGGCGATGGCGCAGCACCGGAAGTTGTTTCGGAGTTGACTTCACCTGATGAAGAGAGAGCTAATGATAATGATGATGAAACTCCGAAAGAGGACACTACCGAACCTCGCAGGTCAAGCAGGACACGTGTAGCTCCTGAACTGTACGGCAATCCTGTTGTGAATTTCAGGGTTGATGAAATGGATGACCCTGCGACATATGAACAAGCGATGATGAGCCCGGATTCCAACAAATGGCTAGAAGCCATGAAATCCGAGATGGAATCCATGTACGAGAACCAAGTTTGGAACTTGGTGGACTTACCTCACGACCGAAAGGCCGTGGAGAATAAATGGATTTTCAAAAGGAAAACTAATGCTGATGGTAATGTGACCATCTATAATGCTCGACTTGTCGCAAAGGGGTTTCAACAAATTCAAGGAGTTGACTACGATGAGACATTCTCTCCCGTAGCGATGCTTAAGTCAGTTAGGATTATGTTAGCAATTGCTGCATATTTTGATTGTGAAATATGGCAGATGGATGTCAAAACTGCGTTCCTCAATGGTAAGATTGAAGAAGAGTTGTATATGATACAACCTAAGGGTTTTGTCGATCCTAAGGGTGCTAATAAGGTATGCAAACTTCAGCGATCCATCTATGGACTGAAGCAAGCATCATGAAGTTGGAATCTCCGCTTTGATGAGGTGATCAAAGAGTTTGGATTTGTCCAAACTTATGGAGAGGCTTGTATTTACAAGAAAGTGAGTGGGAGCAATGTGGCATTTCTGATATTATATGTGGATGACATATTATTGATTGGAAATGATATAGATCTTTTAAACAGTGTTAAAAGTTATCTAAACAGCAAATTTTCGATGAAAGACCTTGGTGAAGCATCATATATATTAGACATTAAAATCTATAGAGATAGATCAAGGCGCCTAATTGGGCTATCGCAGAGTACATACCTTGATAAGATATTAAAGAAGTTTAATATGGACGAAAGTAAGAAGGGGTTCTTACCTATGTTGCAAGGCAAGACATTGAGTAAGACTCAAAGTCCGGCTACGGCGGAAGAAAGAGAGATGATGGATAAGATCCCCTATGCCTCGGCCATAGGCTCTATTATGTATGCCATGCTATGTACAAGATTGGATCTGGCACATGCTATTAGTTTGACTAGTAGGTACCAATCTGATCCAGTTGAACCTTTGGATAGCGGTAAAGAACATCCTCAAGTACTTAAGAAGAACTAAGGATATGTTTCTTATATACGGAGGTGAAGAAGAGCTAGTCGCTAAGTGTTATGTCGATGGTAGCTTTGACACCGATCCGGATGACTCTAAGTCTCAATTCAGATACATATTTCTCTTGAATGGAGCAGCAGTTAGTTGGAGGAGTTCCAAACAACCTGTGGTGGCTGGATCAACAACGGAGGCGGAATATGTTGCTACTTCAGAAGCGGCGCAGTTTGGATGAAAGAGTTCATTACGGAACTGGGTGTGGTTCCCAGTGCGTTGGACCCGATGGTGATCTATTGTGACAATAATGGAGCCATAGCCAACGCAAAGGAACCAAGGTCTCACAAGAATTCCAAACATATTAAGCGCCGGTTTCACTCCATCCGCGAGCATGTCAAGGATGGAGATATAAAGATTTGTAAAGTACACATGGACCTAAATGTAGCAGATCCATTGACTAAAGTTCTCCCTAGGGAAAAACATGATCAACACCAGAACTCCATGGGTGTTAGATTTATCACTATGTGAACTAGATTATTGTCTCTAGTGCAAGTGGGAGACTGAAGGAAATATGCCCTGAGAGGCAATAATAAAGTTGTTATTATATATTCCTTATAGATGATAGATGTTTATTTTACATGCTAGAAATGTATTGATTCGGAAACATCAATACATGTGTGTTTAATAAACAAAAAGGGTTCCTAGTCATGCCTCTCTTATAGACGAGCTTGTTGATTAACAGGATGATCAAGGTTTCCTGATCATGGACATTGGATGTTGTTAATAACAAGGTCACACCATTGGTGGAATGATGTGATGAACATTCATCCGAAGTATAGCATTATGATCAAGTCATTATGTTTATATTGCTATAACATCATACGAAGTAATCTTTATCCTTAGACCATGAGATCATGTTAATTGCTGACACCGGAAGAGTATCTTGATAACATCAAACATCACACCGTAACAGGGTGACTATAAAGATGGGTTTAGTACTACGAAGGTGTTATGTTGAGGCTCATGGATCAAGAGTGGAATTTGTCAATCCAGATGACGGATAGATATACTCTGGGCCCTCTCGGTGATATCACATTAGGATAGCTTGCAAGCAAGTGATGTGATCACTAGAATGTTATATCACGAGAACGAGAAAAGAGTGCATGTCGGTAACGAGATCAAACTAGGTATGGAGATACTGATGGTCGAATCTCGGACATGTAATATATCGAGAGACAAAGGGATTTAGTTACAAGAATTAAAGGTTCTCATGATCACAGGAGTCATCGTTGAATGTGTAGGAGTCAGTACGGATCTCCAGGTCCCGCTGCCGATTATTGATCGGAGAAGGGTCTCGATCATGTCTGCATTATTCGTGAACCGTAGGGTGGCACACTTAAGAGTTACCGAACACCATTTTGGAGCACATATGTTTCAGACGAAAGAATTGCAAAGCGCAGGAATTGTTTCGATAGAAACCGGAAATTGTTTCGGGTGAAATTGCAGAAGGTAGTTCTGCATGTGATATTGAAATATAGCAAGGGGCTATATGTGAATGTTTGTTAATTAAAGTAATTAACAAAATTCTGAATAAATTTAATAAAAAGAGTTTTACTAAATGAGAGAGCATTAAATTTGGAGAAATTTAATGCATTTAAAGTGGAGACTTTAAAAGGGAATGTGAAGAGGCATTTTAATGTGGAGGGGGTTACCACCACATGAATGGGGGAGGTGAGGGGTCACCCCCCCATGCGCCGGCCATGGAGAGAGGGGGCAGCCCCCCTCCTCCTATAAAAGGCCACCCATTCCCTCCTTCATCCTCACACCTCCTTGTGAAGGATCTATCTCCCCCTCTAGAATTATTCCCCATGGTCTCGGATTAGCGAGATACATGTTCCTAGTGGCATTTCGTCTGGAAGGAGTTGCTGCTTCCACTGGATCGCTGGAGCGAGGAGGTGGAGGTTGTCCGGTGGCTTGAACGTGTGTGCTAGTGCGGATGCGCCGCTGAGTTGCGGTGCTCGGACTTCCTCACGATCTTGAGATCGGCAAGTGTATGACTACATCAACCACGAGTTCCTACTCGTTAACAAAGCTCGTTGTCTACGAGGGTAAGTTCTCGTTGGATGTATGTCCACCCGTTACTTTGTACCTAGTAGATAGATCTTGGCGTGTAGTTCACACCGCAGGAAATTTTTTGTTTTCTATGTTGCGGACCCAACAAGAACTTGGAGGAAGTGTGGAGACTATGCATAACCTCTCCTTGAACCTCCGAGAAACAACTAGTAATTTATCAACACAATTTGCGAACTGGAGTTGCGACTTTTTCCCGCCACCACAATGATTTGAAGGGCTTGCAAAAGCCTAAGCTTGGGGAAGTTTCCTCATTATCTTTATTTGGCGTTCATTTGTTTTTATTTTAAGGTTATGTTTTTAATTCGAGTTTATAAGCACTCGTGTTGGTTTCCCCAACACTTTATTTTTAGTTATTTCTATTTGTTTTCGAGATTTTCTAGCTAAGCTTTGCCACCAATTTTCTATTCTTTAATTCCCTCTCTTAAAAACAACAAAAAGATTTTTCCATTTATCTTTATTTTCCCTCTTCTTTCTTTTCTATTCTCCGTGTGGCTTTCACATATTGGCAGGAGAGTGATCGACTTCGAGTTTCCAAGAAGCAAATCAAAAGGGAAGAGAGAAGTGGAAGCAATCATGAGAGGTATGTCTTAAGACTCCCCACTTTTGAAGTTTGAGAAACCCATGCTAGTTAGTAGTAAATGTTAAGATGTTATATTGGTGGAGTGAGTCTTTATATTATAGTAAAATTTTGTTTGCATGGGTATTTAGTTGGGTAAGTTTTGTTCCAGCTCTTATAGTTAACCAAGTATTGCCTAAAAATTTGATAAACAATTGTAATAAGAAAAAGTCTCACAAATGAAGGCTTGGGTGTTGTAGTGTTTAGTCTTGAAGGATTATTTCTAGAGACACTCAACACCACAGAAAATAATGATTGACTTGATAGCTGCCTTTAAAAGGATTTGTTCAATTGAATTAATTTTTAGCGGTTTTTGTGAGCACACCAAAGTTTGACTTGTGAATCATAAGAATGATATAGCTTTATGCATGTCAAACTTCATGAGATGCCAACAACTCCGCTAGCCTACGAACGATCTTCATGGAGGAAACTCCTAGATTTCGGCTATGAGTTTATTAAACATATGTATAAGCAATTCTATAATGGGTAAGATTCTTGGCATTCTCGGGTAGCTATTGATGGCTCTAAAATATAGCCATCTACGTCCGCATTTAAACTGGATATTATTCATATTTTTTATGAAATATCTCTCTAAACCCTGCCACTAATGTCGAATATTCAGAGAGATATGCAATCCTTTATTTTATATTTTTCATGTGTAGATAATGTCGTTTGAAGATGGGAATCACTACATTAGAGTCAAAGATACGAGATTTCCAATAACCAGAAGAAACCAGGAACCGTAAAGTAGAGGCAGACACTTTAATAACCAACTATACGACCAGAGCAAAATTCCGGCCGTATAGCTCTGGTCGTATAGTTGGCACCGCCACCGTTAGGTCAAACAGAACAACTTTCGTGAAGGAACGCCTATATAAAGAAGCCTCGGGCGACGAGAAAACATGCCAGACCCTTGCCAAAAGTCTCTGCCATAGATCTCCAGCCGCCTCCAGATCTCAAAACCCTTCTCCATCTCCATAGCCATATTCCACCACTTGTAATAGTAGATCTCTTCTTTGATTGGCGACATTGTAAGACTGTTGCTATCAATTTTATGATTTTTAATACAATGTTTATGATTGTTGATCTCATCTCTATGTGTGAGTAATTCTTGTTGGGCTAAGGGCTTCGGCCTAGCCATGTAGTGTTTATGCATGTTATTTATCATAGATGGGATCATGTATTAGTTTGTATGACATGATGATTAATGTATCCTCTCTTGCCTCAATCTAAGGACTTGTCAGGTACCCAAGACCCTAAGGGTTGAGCCAGGTATAGGGAGTATGAGTAATGACTGATCTGCAGGTTGGGAACCCCAGTGACAGAAGGGGTAGTACGATTGTATGTCAGGGATTTACTTGGGATTAATGGTGCCATCACTATGCATATAATTATTTATCTTTCTTCTATGGATGAGACTAGTAGTTTATTGCTATAAGCGGTTGTGGAGGCAATATCAATTATGGATGCACTGCCCACATATAATTTATCTCACTCTAACAAGTACATGCATACTTTCTTTCTATATTTTATTCCTATTAGATGTTTTGCACAACTCTAGGTGAAACCGAACACCCTAGGCCCTCTCTCTCCATCATCGACAAAAACAAAAAGACGCAAGCTATTGGTCCGGTAAAAACACAAAAGGAATTCTTAAACTCCCGAAGGTCCGTTAAAATAACTTCACTATGCATTCGCTACCCGAGGATTCGATAACCTAGGTCTACTAGGGAAAAAGAAGCTACACTACATCTGTAATCTGGATCGAAGGTATCAACCCTTTTTCTAGCACCGTTAACGGGGAAGCAATAGCTACCCTAGTGAGGTTATTAGGAACCTTGCTAGTTTTAATTTTTTAATTTTGTTAGTTTGCTTTCAGTCTTTATTTGATAAACCAAAAAATTTAGTTAGCCTTTAAATTCTTGATTTTACTATTATAATTCTTTGTTTAAGAAAACCCAAAAACATAGTAAATATGGCTGAAAAGAAGCTTGGGGAGTTTGCTACTCCCAACAATAATTATTTGCGTACTCCTATTACTCAGCCAGCAATTGCTGCTGGTGACTATGAAATTAAGCCCCATTATTTAAGCTTGGTTCAAGGGAATCCATTTGGAGGCTTGGCTGTTGAAGACGCAGGTATGCACTTGAATACTTTCACTGAAATATGTGATATGATGCGTATAAAAGATGTTGACCCCGATGTGGTGAAATTGCGTCTATTTCCTTTCTCTCTTAGAGGAAGAGCAAAAGAATGGTTGCTATCTTTTCCTAGAAATACTATTACATCGTGGGTGGGATGTACTTCTTTATTTATGACTAAAATTTTCCCACCTGCAAAGACTATGCAACTCAGATCTAATATTACCGGCTTTAGACAGGAAGAGCGTGAGCCACTAGTGCTTGCATGGGAGAAAATGAAAGAATGCTTAAGAAACTGTCCTAGTCATGGGATGGAAGATTGGTTAATCCTCCATTTATTTTATAATGCTCTTAATCCTGTATCTAAGTCTATGCTTGATATTGCAGCTAGAGGAAATGTTTACGGGTAAACATATTACCGAAGCAAAGCAGCTGCTAGACAATATGCAAGACAACCATGCTCAATGGCATGTGGATAGATCAAACACGAAGAAGGTGAACTCCATCTCACCACAAGAAAATAAATAACTCAATGCTAATTTGGATGAGCTCATACTAGCCGTGAAAGGTAAGGAAACCCAGGTAAGAGATATCCCTGAAACAAATATTGAAGAAATAGAGTTCATAGCTTGTAATGATTATAACCCTACTTGGAAGAAGAATTATAATCCTATTTTTCAGAAACAATATTCTAATCCTGTAGGTAATCCTAATAATAATATGGGAACTAGTAATGGTAGTCTCCAAAACACTTAAGTCTTTTATAGACTCACAAAATGAACAAAATAATATTCTTGTTAAAATAACGGAGAACGATGATGCTATGCTTGGTAAATTGTCTAACCAAGCCGTTAGTTTGAGAAATGATTTGCAGGCCCTACAAGAAAGAACGAGGATCATTGAGGCATAGCTAGGTAAGATAACCAAGAGTCAAACTCTCATTCTAGCTAAATTTGCAGGTAAAGCTGAGCCCAATCCTATTGAAGAACTCAAAATGATGAGGATCCAAAGGGAGGAGCCTGAAGAGCTTGATTATAGCAATGCCCATTCACCAAGCTATACCATCGAAGACCTCGTAAAGAGGATCAACGTCAAAATTCTGGTGATTGAAGGTAAAGATGAAGCCATGTATCAACACTTTGTTGATCAAGTAGAGATTAAGGTACGCGAGCTTGAAGAGGAATACAAGAAAATCGTTGAATAGTTACCTATTAAACTAGATGATATATTTGATCCCACGATTAAAATTAAGATTGGGACTAATGAGATAGCTACACTTTGTGATCTAGGTGCAAGCGTCTCAACAATCCCCAAGAGTCTTTTTAACAAGCTAAACCTTGGCTCTTTTGAAATCACTGAACTAAAACTACATCTTGCAGATTCCACTTATAAACAAGTTGCAGGCATTAAGGAGAACACTTTAATTTACATTAAAGGTTGTCCTGCTCTAATCGACTTTGTTATTGTTGACATGCCTGAAGATACTATTGCTCCTATCATACTAGGTCATCCTTTCTTGAGAACCATAAAGGCTTTAATTAACCTCCATGAAGGGAAAATGAAGCTGCAATTGCCTTCGCAGGATCCTTTTGTTATTGATTTCCCCAGGAAAAAGAAAGCTAAACAAGACGAGAAGGAGGCCATCACTTTGAAGGCCAATTACTTTGGAGTGGGTGTCCCACTCATCTGGCCCAAGTGAGTATCATCAAGGTCAAGCTATTGACTATAAAAGAGCGCTCCATGGGAGGCAACCCATGTTAAATAAAGGTTTGAGTTAAGTTTTAAGTTTTTAGTTTAAGTTTATGTTTAATAAGGAGTGCTAGAAAACTCCATTTGAGGAGAAGAAGTTCGGTAGTACTTAAAATTCTACTATATACATGCTGTTATTGGTCGATAATTTTAACTGTCAATTTTCTGTCATAAACATGGTATATCACTAAGTTACAGGAAAAGGAGTATTTTTCAAAGAAATAGAAATTTTTTGAAGCACACAGAGAGTTTAACGACCAACTATATGGCGGGAATAAAAAATTTCAGCCGTATAGCTCCGGTCATATAGATATCGGTGCCTCCTTACAAATTCTTTTCCAATGTACTGAGAGTTTGATGACCAACTATACGGCGGGAATAAAAATTCCGGCCGTATAACCTAGGGACAAACAGCTTGACGACCAAATATATGGCTGGAACATTTTGTTCCGGTCGTATAGTTGCGCCCGTATAGCTGCGCTGCCAGGAGGAAACCTTGAAAATTTGACAGAAGGCCAACTATACGGCGGGAATGCATTGTTCTGGCCATATAGTTGCCCCTGTATAGTTGCGTCCGACCATAAAATCACACGGGAAGGTACCTCCAACTCCAAAACTTAAATCCTTTTTCTCGCTTCTACCTCAAAACTCTCTCAAAACCTCTAGAGATCTTCATCTCTACTCAATTTCATTTGATTTCTGATGGCTCAATGCACGGCGCCCAGAAAAATGCTTGATGGCGGTGTTGATGTAGAGCTCGTTGGGAACCCCAAGAGGAAGGTATGATGAGCACAACATCAAGTTTACCTTAGTTATGAAACCAAGGTTTAATCAAACCAGTAGGAGCAAGCAAACACCCCAAAGGTGTTACTAGCTGAGCTTTGGCAGGGCGCACTACCAGTGCTAGTAGCAACGTGGAGACCTTCACAACACAACCACGGAACTTTGTCCCAAACTTGCGATGAGGTTGTCAATCTCACCGTGTTTTGCGGAAAACAAAGGATTAAACGTATCGAATGGAAAGAAGTCAATGTTTTCAGAAAGTAAACACAAAGCAGTAAACAGTTTATAGATTGTATGTAAAAGACAAGGACCGGGATCCATAGTTCACTAGAGGTGGCTCTCCTTAGATAGATAACATGTTGGGTGAACAAATTACAGCGGGGCAATTGACAAACACCGAGAAAGCAATACATGCATATACTAATCATCTTGACTCCTTTCAGACTTGATTGGGCATTACAACATAATACATAGAACGCCATCCAACTGCATCTATGACTAATAATCCATCTTCAGGTTATCATCCGAACCCCCTCTAGTATTAAGTTTCCAGCTACAGATTATTGCTTTACAAACTGCGTGTAAAGTAAACAATAGAATTGTTCTAAGAACAAAGGATTGTTGTTTTCTCCCTAGTAGCAATAGCACATCTAGTACCTTAGAGATTTCGGTCACTTCCCCAGATTACCAGAGGCATGAACCCACTATCGAGCATAAATACTAACTCTTGGAGTTGCTAGCATCTACTTGGCCAAGATAGCTACTAACAACGGAAAGCATGCAAGATCACAAATAACAAAGACATGATAGAATCAATAATCAATCTGAAATAGCATCTCAATATCCATCGGATCCCCGCAAACACAACATGCAGAATTACAAATAGATGATCTTGATCATGAACGGAGCTCACAAGATCTAGACATGAAAGCACATAGGAGGAGAATCAGCCATCTAGCTACTACATGGATCCGTAGTCTAAGGATGAACTACTCACACATCACACTGGAGGCTTGCATGGTGATGAAGAAGGCCTCCAGGGTGAATTCCCCTCTCCGGCAGGGTGCCGGGAAGAGCTTCAGATCCCTCCCGATCTAGGGATGGAGATGACGGCGGCTACAGACTCTTTCATGATTTTTTTGATCAGACACTTAGGGTTTTCGTCCCGAGGGCATCTTATAGGCGGAAGGAGAGGCCGAGGGGGTGCCGGGAGCGGCCACACCACACCCTGGCGCGAGCCAGGCCTGGCCACGCGGCCAGGTGGTGTGGTGGCCCCCTGGCCCCTCTCCGTCTCGTATTCTGGCACTTGATGTCTTCTGGAAAAATAGGCACTTTGGCTTTTGTCCCGTCCAATTCCGAGAATATTCATTTTCTGACTTTCCTGGAACCAAAAACAGCAGAAAACAGGCAGCTGGCACTATGGCTCTTGTTAATAGGTTAGTCCAAGAAATCATATGAAAAGTGCTCCAAAGTGTGGACAAAACACAAGAAAGTGGATAAAACTAAGCATGGAACATCAAAAATTATAGATACACTTGCAATGTATCAATTTCCTCGCACACAAGCGATCTACGGTATGTTTCTCCTCCGATCCTCCAATTAATTTTTGCAAATTCATCTTTGATATATTGTCATTATCAATCTAGGGTAAGACATACTATGAACCTATTGCCATGATTCTCTTTCCTAGATTATTATTTTGAGGATATTCTTTAGTGTACTTTGATGAGGAATATGTTGTACTTGCTGTGGTGGAACAAAAAGTTTTATTTTTGTCTTTCTTCAATGTTTTAGATGATGAACACAAGGAGCCAAACTTGTGCTCGTGCCACCACTAGCGCTTCTCGGACCATCGCTCAAGAACGCATTGGGATACGGTTGAGGAATGAGCTCCAACGTGAGCGCTTCGACAAGATCAAGAACCACGAAGTGAAGGACACCAAGTGGGCTTGCCCCATTATATTAAACCAACTCGATATTTCTGATGACTTTAATTTACTTTGCAATAGAGCTGGCCTGCAAAACTTTGTGTACAATGATGTGCCTACTTTTCGCCGCTTAACCATTGAATTCCTAAACTCGTTGTGAAGCACCGTTAAACAATGGAAAGGAGAGGACACTATTTCTTTCCGACTTATGAACAACAACTACACTTTAACTTTAGATGAATGGAGCGCATGTTTTAATTTGCCAAACAAGGATGTTAATGCCTTACACGCATCCTTTACTAGCTTAGAACTGTAACATCCCAAAACTTTAATCCAAGCTAATCAAGATCCAAATCATCAAAAATTAGGGTTAACAAAAACTTTCCCAAATTAAAAATAAAAGCATTCATGTGTATGAGCATTTAAATTAGGAATTGATTTGAATTGCCATGGTTCTATGATTCTTTGGTTGTAAAATGTTTCTTAGGTGATTTAAACATCATATACATCATTCCCAAACTTTTCCCAAAGAAAATCAAATAAAAAACAATTAAAAAGGAGGAATGGTCATTTTGGCCATTTTAATCCACTACACTACTTTGAGTGTTCCTAGCACTCATTTCTCAACAGATATAATTCTAGGTCTTTACACCCCTTGCTAGTACACCTAATGAGGTACCAAGGCCCACCTTTTGATCTGCTAAAAACATTCAAGTACTTAATTTAAATGGCATGTGAAAATTGAATTCAATGCATATGCCTAGATCACCCCTATTTCAAAACCCTCAAATTTATCTCCACTTTCAAAACCCTTGACCCCAGAGAATACCTAGTACTAGTGGTGAACACTCAAAAATTTTGAAACCAAAATTCAAACTTTTACTTCTTGCGGCCATTTCATCAAACAGGTGGCAGACACAAATCTGGCCAAATTCAAAAAACTATAGTGAGCAGTGATTGTGGTCACCATTTGGGCCTAACTCGGTCCCCTTGTCCCCCCAGCTAAAACCCCGGCCCTAGCTCTCTCTCCCTCTCCCCTAGCTGCTCCAGTGCCAAGCCACCCGATGCCATGCGCCAGGTCGACCATGGACAGCTCGCACCAAGCCGTCCCGCGCTCTCCTTCGCCCGCTGGCAGACAGGCGCCATCACACCGCACCGCCTCGACCAGCCCCCGACCAAAATCGAGTGGAGGACAAGCCCCAGTTGCTCGCGCCCATGCCTCTGTCCGCCATGCCGATCACCTCGGAGTGCCGCGCCCGCCAGAGCAGCACCAGCCTCGCCTAGCCCTAGCCTTGCGTGGCAGCACCCGCAACAGGCCTAGCAACCGCCCAGACATCCTCATTCGCCATCTCGCGACCAGCAGCCCGGAGGAACCGCGTCGAACACCGCAGCCCGCGCTCAGTTCACTGCACGCTCCCGACCCGTAGAGCCCTCGCCTTGCCGCGCCATTAAGCCTAGAGGACTGCCGGGGGACAGAGAACCCATCGCCACCCTCGCCCATGCCGAGAGCGCTCCGCATCATCGTCACCGATGACCTCACCTGAGCCCGCTCTGCCCCCTCGTCGACCCTATATAAAGCGACCACCCCAACCTCATTTCTCCATACTCACTCACTCCCCACCTCTCACTGAACCTCACCCACCTCTCGCCGACACCGCTCGAGCTCTGCCTCGCCGGAATTGGAGCCGAAGCCGCCGCAGCAGGAGGAGAAGGGCGCCTGCGATTTAGGGCACCCCAAGGTCCGCCGCAACCGCGCCTCGCCTCGCCTTCGTCTACCAGTCTGTTTGCCCGCCTCACCGATCTTGCTGGAGCCCTGGTATGCCCCCAATCGACCCCCACCGCCGCGTCTAGGTCAGACTCTCGCCGGAGTAATCCGTCGTCGATGATGACCTCCCACCGTTGGATCGTCTTTAGATCGTGCGACCTAGAATGCTAGATACCGTTTCGGTGTTTTTGTGCCACTGACTGGTGGATCCCGCATGTCAGGTAGCCCGGTGCGTGCACTGTGCGTAGTTGGGCCGGCCCAGTTAGTTCCCGCACGAGTTAGGATTTCAAATTTAGATTTTTCTATTTAGAGTTAATCTAGTTTCTGTCCACTAGTTTAAAAATCAATTCTGGGAGTTTGACAAATCCAAATTGCATGAAACCAATTTTTCCTGAAAGGTATTGAAATGATCTATCCAAGCCCGTTGGATTTAATTCAATTAGAGTTATAGATCTCTCCTAGTAAAAATAACAAAACAGAAGCTTTTGCACCTTGCAACATTTTTCTAAAATCAACCAACATAGGTTTTGAGTTGATTCCAACTCTCACAAATCACATTTAATCATATCTATCTAAATATGTTATAATATTAAGGTTTACATGTAGTGACTTTGGACTAGTACCAAAATAATGCTATATAGGCATTTCTAGTCACTTTAAATCATTAAATAATGAACTTAAACCAAAGTAATTATGATCCAACCTTTAATTCTCATTCCCACATGTTAGAATATGTGGTGATGACATGTGTCAACATGATCCCATATTTCAAGTGGTGAATATTAAATCTTAGTTAACTTTTCAATGAGTAGAAATTACTTTTCTAAAATAAAAAGGAAGAAACTAGTGAATTAAACTTGTGATGCTTGTGATGATAATAGATCATCAAATGTGTGTCTTAGAATGCTAATTAGATTAGTTAAGTATTGTTTGGTGATTGTGTACTCCGTATGTATTTATAGAAGATAGTACCGACCAAGCTTACGAGGAGGAGGAGTGCTACCAAGAAGAAGAAGAAGAAAACTTCAACCATTGCACCAACCAAGGCAAGATAGCACTATCCAAGTTAACCCTTGCAAGTTGTACTTGCAAGCCACCATTAACAGTGCAAGCTATTGTTAGCAAGCTAGAATTAAGAGAGATGAATGAGCAAAGATGCTTTAGGCATGCTTTGGTCACACCACCTTGGCTATTACTACCCCAAGTATTACCTTACAAGCTTTAATTCCTTTAGTTTACACCAAGTCCCTTACTTGTTTTGAAGGTAGCATAAAAAGTATAAAACCTGACCTATTGAGCTAAGCTTTAGATCTCATTCTAGGGCATGAGATTGAACCCATCATCTTTCCACCTTAGTGAACACTCTTAACTTAGTAGTTTAGAGTAGATCAAAACTTGAGTCACTTTAGATGGGAACACTTGGTGAAAATGAATTGTGAAAACCTTGGAATGATGAGTCATTCTATTGAGATGTTTTGACATGTGTTTAGAAACACCAATGGTTTATGATGATGAAAATGTTGAGGCATGAGCCTTAGCCCTTTTATAAAACTGATGGTTGGATTTGTATGCGATACCATTCCAAATTTACCGTACAACCACACTACCTGAATTGGGTAAGGCTTAGCTGGAAATGTATATGCATTAGTATTAGTTCCCTCGCGGGAGAGGTTTGAGCTGCGGCTACCTCTCAATGTTGTCCACCTATGCAGTGCCCAAGATGACTGATGGTCATGGTTGGGAGGCCATGCTCATAGGAGAGGTGCTTATACTAGGGTGTGTAAAGGAAAGGTTATGTTTGATTATCTGCATACTAAGTATGATGATTCAGGGTTATCCCTGACAGATGTATCGAATCTTGTGGTGAAAGTGTACCACCTTTGCAGAGTGTTAAACTATTCTAATAGCCGAGTCCGTGGTTATGGACAGTTGGAATGGCCATACTGTTTTGTTGTCAAATGTTTTCCAAATAACTTGAAATGAAAGATGAATCTTGACTTGACCACAACAGGGTTGTGTTTATGACAATAGCTTCCCAACTTAAGTGATTCTAGAACTTTATTTTATCTTTCTTTGCTTCAGAACTCAGCTTAGGTTTCAAACTTAACTTTATAGTTAAACATAGCGTTTAGCACTTGACTTAGAACTATATTACTTGTTAGTGGTAGTTTGTGAGTACTTAAAGAGTACTCATGGCTTTTGTCCCTGGCTATTCTCATGGCCAGACTATGAAGGAGACTATCAAGATGATGGCTAGCAGGACGGCTATGATAACTAGGATTATCTACCTTCGTCAGCATTGCCTGTGCCCCTGAAGATGGACCCCACCGCTACGCTTATCTTTTATTTCCGCTGCTTGTTGTATTCAGACTGGATCATGAGATCCTTATTTGTGTAAGACCTTATGTATGGTTTGTAATGGATGATGTACTGTGATATACAATCCGTTATGTCTCGCAAAAATGGTAATCCTAGGATTGCGAGGTATGGCATAACGGGCATCTGGGATTAAAAATCCGGGTGTTAACAAGTTGGTATCAGAGACATCCTGACCATAGGAGACCCTAGTTAGAATGGACGTCCGAACAAAAACTTAGTTTCAAAACCAAAGTGAGTATTTAAGAAAAACTATCTCCTCTCTTATCCTTGGGAATTCTTTCTTTCTCAAAAATTCATGTTCCTCAAAATTCTTACATTACTACTTAAAATTTGACACACTTGATCACTTCACTAATTTCCTCATACTTAATTCTTGTAGATGGAGACTCAGTTCAGCAAGTTTTACCAGTTGGGAAACGGAGGTCAGCTGATCTTCGAGAGGGATCTGGATTCACTGTCAGAGTTCTTGGGATGCCCACATCCGGAGTTTCTTGGAGCTCAACTTCCAGGACCCCAGGAGGAGACCTACAGTGGCTAGTCACCGCGGATCTTAGAGGAAGTATCGAAGCACCAACTTCTGGGAGAATTCAGTTCTCTGTGAGAGAGAACAACTGGCTAGATGGATTAGCCAGGGCAATGCATGAAGCTCTCGCACGTCTATGTGCCCTCAGCGTCAACAAAATCCAAGGAACCCGTTTTGGTCACTATGAAAGACGTGACTTCATGGGAATGCTGATGGAGATGCCAAGTCACCCAGAGTTGAGGCGTCAAGTGGAGAATCTTGACTTCTTGCTGCATGACAGACAGCAGGAACTAGACAATGCCAGGGAGTTAGCCAACCAGAACCGTGCCATTGCCGACCAGAAGGCCTAGACTTCCGCACTGCTCGTCCAGGATTGCCAGTCTCTTTGCTACCAGCGCACAAAGAAGGATCACACCATCGCCCGTCTTCGCAAGAAGGTGAGCGACCTCGAGAAGACCGTCAAGGAGCAGGAAGCTTAGCTTGCCTCCAAGGAAGAAGAATATGAGGGTGAAGACATCCAGGGAGACATGGATTCTTACCTCAGCAACGATGATGACTTTCTGGAGGAAGATGCCGTGGACTTCTACACTGACGATGAGGACTCCGACTTCATCGACAATGAGTAGATGCACTAGAGCACTGTCGTAGCATGAGATGTATCGGCCCCACTGTATCATAGCTTGCAGAATGGTTCTTCAAACCATCTGTTTTCCTTTGTTTGTTGTGGTGTGTGTTGTATCGTGTGTTTGTCCGCGTGAATGAAATGGAGTTAGTTGAAAAAACTGAGTCTAACTCAAAGTTTTAGCTTTGAAAAAACAAGATCATGAACCTTAGAATTTCCCTCTTACCCCTATATCTATCTCAATCTTCAGATGACTCGTGGAAACCAAAGAGGGAGCAGCTCGTCGCAAGACCCAATGCTGCAGATATTGCAGAATCTCATCGCTGATCGTGAAGCAAGCAGGGTAGAATGTCAAGCCAACTTAGCAACACTACAGCAGATATCCCAGATGGCTCTCAACAACCAAGGGCATGGAAATCAGGATCACCATGGATCCAAACTCAAAAAATTTCAGAATACCAATCCCCCAATCTTCAACTAATCTGAAAACCCATTAGATGCTGATGACTGGTTACAGACAATGGAAAACAACCTCGGAGTTGCAGGAGTTGATGAAAACGAGAAAGTTATCTTTGCCACCCACTAACTGGCGGGACATGCAAGAGCTTGGTGGAATAGCATCCGCAATATGAACCATGGTCAAGTGATGACATGGGAAGCATTCAAAGTCAAGTTCAGCCGCACCCACGTGCCGCAAAGTCTCGTCAACAGGATGAGAGATGAATTCCGCGAATTGAAGCAAGTAAGAATGACTGTGGTAGAATACCGTGACCGATTCCTGTCTCTTGCCAGATATGCACCTGATGAAATCAACACGGAGGCCAAAAAGAAGGAGAGATTCTTGAACGGACTGCATGATGAGATGCAGACTGTCCTCATCAACATCCGTTTTCAGGATCTTGAAGAGCTAGTCGACTCTGCCATTCAGATGGAAGGGAAGATTAATCAGGCAAACGATAATCGCAAACGTCGTATGATGCAGCAATCAGGATCCATCAGTCACCAGAAGTACCGTCCCAACCCCTCACCAGGATATGCACCCAGGAACAACTGACCCCCAATGTCTCGCCCAAGCTACCCCAACCGGGGCGGAGGCAATGTGAAGTCCGGAGGAAACCATCCCAACTCCTGCAACACCAACAATTTCACTCGTGCCCGTCCCAAGAGCAATAACAACAACAACAACAATGCTGCACCCAGAACTGGCAGCAATGCTGTGCCTGTCGCAGTCAAGGACAAGTCCTAGATCACTTGTTTTGAGTGTGGAGTGAAGGGTCACTACTCCAATGAGTGTCCCAAGAAGACTGCAGCCAATGCCACTGTGAATGCCTAGCTCAACAGCAGCGTCGTGTTCAACCAGGAAGAAGATTTGCCTCAGGGAACCTTCACAACCGCAACGGTCGTCTCTTCCACATGAACGCAGAAGAAGCCCAGGAAGCGCCAGATGTAGTGCTAGGTATGTTTTCTGTCAACTCAGTTTTAGCAAGAGTATTGTTTGATTCAGGAGCATCGCATTCATTTGTCACCGAAGAATTTGCATGCACTAGTAAGATTCACCCAACCAACTTGAAGCATGTCATGATAGTTCAAATCCCCGGTTCAACTACAAAAGCTATAAAAATTTGCAAAGCTGGGCCTATCAGAATACATGGGATAGATTTTTATGCCAACCTAATTGTACTTGGAACCAAAGGATTGGAAGTAGTACTAGGTATGGACTGGATGTCAAGCCATAAAGGACTGATAGACTGTGCTAACAAAGCCATCACCATGACCAGTAGTTCTGGAATAACAGTAGAGCATATCTCTGAAACCTTACCCCGTCAATTCAAGTGCAACAAGAGTCTAGCCCTACCCACCATTGACCAAGTCAGGGTAGTCTGTGAATACCCCGACGTATTCCCAGATGAATTGCCAAGTATGCCCCTGGATAGGGATATTGAGTTCATCATCGAACTAATCCCCGGAACCGGACCCATAGCCCAGAGACCCTATAGCATGAACCCCTCAGAGTTAGTGGAACTGAAGAAGCAGTTAGATGCCATGTTAGCAACAGGCTTGATTCAACCAAGCGCATCGCCATGGAGATCACCAGTGTTATTCGTCGACAAGAAAGATGGAGGCAATCGTTGATGACCCACAAGTATAGGGGGTGTATCGCAGTATTTTCGATAAGTAAGAGTGTCGAACCCAACAAGGAGCAGAAGGTGCTGGCTAGTGGTATGGATCGGGAATTCTCTGCAAATACTTAGCAATAGGATTTTTAGGGGTTTTCGATAAAGCAAGTAAACAAAGTACGAGTAAATAAAAGACAGTAGGAATAAATGCAGCAAGTGGCCCAATCCTTTATGCAGCAAAGGACAAGCCGGTTGTATTTCTATAGATGACCAAACGTTCTCGAGGACACATGGGAAGACTGTCAAGTGCTTCCGCTTCATATAGTGGATTAGTCTTCTCTAGCTTGCTAAGTGTTGTGTGGGTGAACCCTGTGCTAATGTACCGCCCCATCCAAGACTAATACATACTTGTGATTATACCCCTTGCAAACATCCGTAAGTACAAGAAAGTAATTAAGGTAGAAACCTAACCACAACTTTAAACTCTAAGACCCTTACGTCCCTTGTGCAATGGTTTCCTAACGGGGGTTCAGGTTTCTGTCACTCCGGCAACCCCTACGATTAGTAGCCAAATATACAATGCATTCCCCTAGCCCCATATAGGTGAAGTGTCATGTAGTCGACATTCACATGACACCACTAGAAGAAGTACACCACAACTTAAATAACAATCTATTGAATCTTTCTCAACATAACTCCACTACTAACAACAAGACTTCTCCCATGTCCTCAAGAACAAAATGAACTACTCACAAGACATCATATGGATCATGATCAGAGATGGAATAATGATGTATAACAATCTGAACATAAACAATAATTCAATGGTTCACTCAATAGCATCAACTACAAAGAGTAATCAACACCAGGAAAGTTTCCCCTATGAACTATGCAAGATTCAACGCAATTGTTACATCAATATGGAGATGATGATGAGGGTGCTGATGGTGATGATGGTGGTGATGATGATGATCCCGATGAAGTCCAGCTTGATGGTGGTGTTGATGGCGACAATCTCCCCTCTCCAGGAAGGAATTCCCCCGGCAGAAATCTGTCTGCCGGAGAGATCTTTCTCTCTCGGTGTTTTCCGCCCCGCAGAGGCGGCGGAATCTTTCTGTGGTCGCTCCCTGAGTCTTAGGGTTTCGGGAGGTTGATATACGCCAGAGGGGAGAGGCTGGAGTGGGCCAGGGCGGCCACACCACTCCCTGGCGCGGCCTAGGCCTACCCACGCCATGGGGTGGTGTGGGCCCCCTGTGGCCCACCTCCACTCCATCTTCTGGCATCCTGAGTCTTCTGGAAAAATAGAATTTTCTGTATATTTTCCTAGATTTTCTGATCTTCGCGAATTTTGCCTCCAAACAACACCTTTTCCATCGGAATCCTGACTACAGCGGTCCATGCTCCAAAAGTCATCAACCATGCAAAAATAGATGAAATAACATAAGTATCACCTCTCAATACGAAATATATCAATGAATAATAGTGAATTAATACATAGAATAGTGATGCAAAATGGACGTATCAACTCCCCCCAAGCTTAGACTTCGCTTGTCCCCAAGCAAAACTGAGCTCAATAAACATGACCTCAAGTTTATGGAGTGAAGAGTCGATAAAAGAATACGGGCAAGAAGCATCACATTCATCTAATACATAGATCATAATAGAAGACAACTCACTATTATATAACTCAACTTGCAATGAGTAAAGGAAACACAATAAAGATACATAAAAGTGAATCATAATTGGTAATGGCAAACTTAGCTCTCGGTCGAAGAATAGTTGATAATTTGCTGGAGTTCACAAATAGCTGGTTTTTCAATGAAAGCTTTCAAAGTAGTAAACTTCAAGATAAGAGCAATGTGCAAAACAAGGAACATAAGAAACATGAATGCATAAATCATCGTATGAATGAATGAAACACATCAACTCAAAATACTTGCTGAGATAGAGGGGAGTAGGATTACTGACTCAACTACAAAGTAAAAGAAAGGCCCTTCGCAGAGGGAAGCAGGGATTGCAAGTCTCATAAAGAGCTCCCAAAAATTATGATACTTACTATCTTTCAGCTCTCATTGCCCTATCATAGGCATCTTTAGGTGGTTAAGGTTAAAGTGACACAACTAAGAGGATATGCTTGACAAGTTATAAGTTGAAATCTCAAGCCCCTTACTTATGAGTACCGATCCTCATGCTACTCAACTTCAGTCACGAGCAAGCTCTTGTCATTGTAAATATATGCGTATCATTGAGAACCGCCAACGGGGTACCCCTTGCACATGACAGAGGAGCTATCCCATAATCAAAATGACAAGGCAAGCAGACAGTGAGCATCTGAGCGATCTTTTTATTTGCTATTTGCATAGGTTTTTATTGAGGATACTTCATAGAATGCTCACTATAGTTATGCTGCAAGTTTCCACCATGATTAGGCATGGCTTAGGCTAGCGGCCCAGGCGTTTCTCTAACACACATATAAACTCCATGATCTTACAAGTTCCACTTTTATTTCACACCGCCGGGATCGATAAGCAAAAGAACATGATATCAACTAGGTACAAGTACCAACGAAGTGTTGAAAGCGGTCCCCATGATACATGGTTCTGCTAACTTCAAGTCATAAAGCGCAAGCATATACGCAACAAAGAAGGACCCAATGGTTCAAGTTTATTAAATGCAAGAAAGTAAAGTGTGCCATCAAGTTCATGAGAGCTTTAATCACTAATTTTCGCATAACAAGTTTAATTTGGGAGGTAGACAAAACAAGAATTTACTTGGAATAGCAATAATGCTACTAGGTGGGTATGGTGGACACAAATGGCAAAAGTTTTGGTTTTAAAGGAGGTGGATGCACAAGAAGAATACCCTCTCAGTATAGGTTTTTGCTAGCAAGGCTGGGTAGCAAGTACAAGAGTAGAAGGCAACAAACAAACATACAAATGATAAAGACAAACATGCAATCTTCCTTGGAAGCACAAAAGATCTTAACTAGAGAATACTAGACTTATGAGCAAATCAAGAAAGAAAGATGATGAAATTATTTTTCTCTCGAGTACTTCTATCTTTTTCTTTTCAACTCTCAAAAGGGGTGTTGCTCTTCGAGCCAGGTTTGCCAAAACCAACTAAATTAACTCAATGATCCCAAAGTGATACCAATACTAACAACAAGATCAATCATATAACCACGAATTGAAAACTATCATAAGCTATCAAAAGAGTGAATGATAGAACTTCTCATTAATATTCCATAACGGCAACTCACACCAAGGGATACATATCTAACGAGAGAGGGGACACTTCCATAATGCAAACCATACTACAAAATAACTCCTCTATTCATGATATGACTCTACTAATAAGGTAAAAAGATAGAAGATAGTGATATGATACCGTGGCACTCCCCCAAGCTTGGAACAAACCAAGGGGATGCCAAACCTGATGACGAATTACTCCTTCGGTGGTGGTGGTATCCTCTCGATGAGCCCCTTGATCAGTTTCCCCAAGTCCTCAATCTCGAAGGTGAGATTACGAATAAGCTGTGAGTTTTGCTCAATGCGGCTCATGATCATGTCGGGTTGAGAATTCTAGCTCTTGCAATTCTTTCCCCACTCTTCCTCCTTGAAGTCTTCTTTTCCTGCATGGCTAGAACGAGGCAAATCCCAATTGGAGGGTAATTTCTCCTTGGGCATATTCTGGTATTGATGCTCATGGATAAGGGTATGGAAAGGATTCCTGGGGCATGGAGGAAGTGACCGTGGAGCCAAACTGTGACGAGGAGCTTTCCCTCCAGTCTGCATCCGTGCAGTCCTTCTGATCTTGGCAGGTTTCACCACTCCAATGCTTGCAATGGTGGTGCCGGTATGCGGACGTTGGCCTTGCTCCTCTTCACCTTCACTCTTGATCTCCTTCTCCTTCCCGGGGTCTTGGAGGTCTTCCTCCATGGGCTCCTTCCCTTTATCCTTGGCGGACACCATTGTGCTTCTAAGCTTTCAAAGAGTATGTCCTGACAGAAAACAGATCGAAACAAAACATGACGAAAACACGATATACAGACCTCGGGAGATCCGAGGGGTTATATATTATGAAGTTTCATGTCAAAAGGAAGGTACTGGGAGAAAACGGGTCGGAGACGGAGTCCTGGGTGGCCTCGCCACCTAGTGGCGCGGCCAGGGGTGGGCCCGCTCAATGGGGTGGTGTGGGCCACCCCGGCTCCGTTTCCGTCCCTTTTTCACTTCATAGCTTTCCTTATTGACTGAAAACTACAAAAGTATAGTTGGATTGTATTTTCATGGAACTTTTCTTACCAGAACTGTTACCTAGTTGGAAACGGACTCTACAGGTCTCTAAATTTGGTCCTCAATGAATTTCTCTGGAGTTATAACTTGAAAGGCATCAACATCTTCATTGTAAGAATCTCCAGCAATATAGTGTTTGAGTCGCTGTCCATTCACTACTTGTGTAGTATTATCTTTTAGAGAGGAAATATTTATTGCTCCTGAACGGTATACTTCTTCAATGATAAAAGGTCCTTCCCATTTTGATAGTAGCTTACCTGCAAAAAATCTGAGACGAGACATATACAATAGAACTTTCTCACCAACATGAAACTCTCTCTTAAGTATTCGCTTATCATGCCATCTTTTAACTTTTTCCTTAAAGAGCCTAGCATTCTCATAGGCTTCACTCCTCCATTCATCTAAAGAACTTAAGTCAAATAATCTTGTCTCACCAGCGAGCTTACAATCTCTATTTAGTTCTTTAAGCCCGAAGCTTTGTGTTCTAATTCTAAGGGTAGGTGGCAAGCTTTCCCATAAATCATTTTATAAGGAGACATTCCCATAGGATTTTTGTAAGCCGTTCTATAAGCCCATAAAGCATCATTCAACTTCTTAGCCTAGTTTTTTCTAGACCTATTAACAGTCTTTTGCAAGATAGATTTAATTTCTCTATTTGATAACTCTACTTGCCTGCTAGTTTGGGGGTGATAAGCTGAAGCAATTCTATGATTAACATCATACTTAGCGAGAGTCTTTCTAAAACCGCCATGAATGAAATGAGAACCCCCATCAGTCATGAGATACTTAGGCACTCCAAACCTAGGAAAGATAACGTCCTTAAGCATTTTTAGAGAGGTTTCCCCGTCAGCACTTTTTGTAGGAATGGCTTCTACCCACTTAGTAACATAATCAACGGCAACAAGAATATGAGTGTAACCCTTCAAAGGAGGGAAAGGACCCATAAAGTCGAATCCCCAACAATCAAAAGGTTCAATAACTAGAGAGTAGTTCATAGGCATTTCATTGCGTCTATAAATATTACCAACACGCTGACATTCATCACAAGATAAAAAAAATTCTTGCATCCTTAACAAGGGTATGCCAGTAGAAACCTGATTGTAGTACCTTTTGTGCAGTTCTATCTCCTGCATGATGTCCTCCATAGGCGCTACCATGACATTTACACAATATCTCTTTTTGCTCATATTCTGGAACATATCTTCGCATAATACCATCAACTCCTTCTTTGTATAAGTGCGGGTCATCCCAAAACTAATGCCTCAAATCATAGAAGAACTTTCTTCTTTGCTGAGCTGTAAAAGTTGGAGGCAAATACTTGGAGACAATAAAGTTAGCATAATCAGCATACCAAGGGCTTCCTCGCGAGCTCACCCCCACTATAGCTAACTGTTCATTCGGGAAACTATCATTAACAGGCATAGGGTCAAAAGAGATGTTTTCCAAACGAGATAAATTATCAGCTACAGGATTTTCAGCACCCTTTCTATCTACTATATGAAGATCAAACTCTTGTAAAAGCAGTACCCATCTAATAAGCCTAGGCTTAGCGTCCTTCTTCGTCATAAGATATTTAATAGCAGCATGATCAGTATGAATGGTTACTTTTGAGTCCACAATATAGGGCCTAAACTTATCACAAGCAAAAACAACAGCTAGAAATTACTTTTCAGTAGTAGCATAATTCCTTTGAGCAGCGTCTAAAGTCTTACTAGCATAATGGATAACGTTTAGCTTTTTATCAATACGTTGCCCAAGGACAGCACCTATAGCAAAATCACTAGCATCACATATTATTTCAAAGGGTAAACTCCAATCAGGTGGTTGAACAATAGGGGCTGTAGTTAAAGCTTTCTTAAGAGTTTCAAAAGCTTCCTTACAATCATCATAAAAAACGAAGGGTACATCTTTTTGAAGAAGATTGGTAAGGGGTTTTGATATCCTAGAAAAGTCTTTAATAAACCTTCTATAGAAACCAACATGACCAAGGATACTACGAATACCTTTGATGTCTCTTGGGCATGGCATCTTCTCAATTGCCTCAACCTTAGCTCTATCAACTTCTATGCCTCTTTCAGAAACTTTATGCCCAAGAACAATCCCTTCATTAACCATGAAGTGGCATTTCTCCCAATTAAGAACAAGATTAGTTTCTTCACATCTCTGCAAAACTTTATCAAGGTTGTGCAGACAATTATCAAAAGAAGTTCTGTAGACAGAAAAGTCATCCATGAACACTTCTACAATTTCCTCACAAAAGCCATGAAAGACAGCAGACATGCACCTTTGGAAAGTAGTAGGAGCATTACATAAACCAAAAGGCATACGTCTATAAGCATAAGTTCCATAAGGGCAAGTAAAAGTAGTTTTTTCTTGATCTTGTTGTTTAACAGCAATTTGAGAGAAACCAGAATAACCATCAAGAAAACAAAAATGGGTCTTTTTAGACAACCTTTCCAACATTTGATCAATAAAAGGAAGCGGGTAGTGATCTTTGTTAGTGACTTTATTGACTTTCCTAAAATCGATGCACATCCTATAGCCTACCACTATTCTTCGAGGAATAAGCTCATCATTATCATTAGGGACAACGGTAATACCTCCCTTTTTAGGAATACAATGGACAGGACTAACCCATTCACTATCGGCAATAGGGTAAATAATACCAGCATCAAGGAGTTTCAATACCTCATTCCTTACCACTTCCTTCATCTTAGGATTTCAACGTCGTTGGTGCTCCACTACTGGCTTCGCATCTGGTTCTATGTTGATAGAATGCTGACATATAGTAGGTGAAACCCCTTTCAAATCATCCAGAGTATACCCCATAGCTCCTCGGTGTTTCTTCAAAACTTCCAATAATCTTTCTTCTTCCTCCCCTGAAACTTTAGCGCTAATATTAACAGGATATATCTTTTCATCATCAATAAAAGCATATTTAAGATCACCAGGGAGAGGTTTTAGATCGAAAACCGGATCCTTTTTAGGTGGCATCGTGGTACCCAAGTCTTCTACAGGCAAGTCGTGCTTAAGCATCATAGGTTGGTCACGGAGAATCATGTCAATCTCATTCCTTTCTTCCATGAAGATTTCACTTTCATGTTCTTCCATAAATTGCTGCAAAGCATTGTTAGGAGCAAGAGAAATAGAAGCAAGTTGTTCAACCATAAAATCCTCATTATGGGTTTCCTCTTCGCAAGGTTCTTTAGCAAATTTCGAAAAATTAAACTCATAGGATTCCCCATGAAACTTAGTCAAGATTTTCTCCCTCTTGCAATCAATAATAGCCCCACAAATACTCAAGAAAGGTCTACCAAAAATGATACGATACGTTTTACTAGCAGCTGAACCAGGTACTAGAAAATCAGCGGGGTACTTAATCTTACCGCAAAGAACTTCCACGTCTCGCACAATACCAATTGGAGAGATGGTCTCTCTATTAGCAAGGTGAATAACCACATCAATCTCTTCCAACTCGCAAGGACTGATCTCATGCATAATTTCTCTGTAAAGCTCATAAGGAATAACACTGGAACTTACACCAATATCACATAAACCATAATAGCAATGATCACCAATTCTAATAGAAAGCACAGGAACACTAGCCTTTTTAGTTCTATTGGGATGTGAAACAATATTAGAAGCATCTTCACAAAAGACTGTGTGCCCATCTTCTACGCTTTTAGTGACAAGGTCTTCACAATTGCTACCACAGGTTCAATGTTTATTTGTTCATCAGGTTTTACAGTTTTTTTATCACTTTTGGTGATAACATTAGTTATCATAGGATGGTCCTTTACCTTTTCAGGAAAGGGAATCTTCTCGATATAAGGTTCGGGTAAGATGGGATCAATAATGCAATACGCAGCACTTCCAATAGGAGCATAGTCAACAATATCTTTGTAAGGTGCATGGTATTTGTTCCATCCCCTTTTTGGAATTTCGATATAGGAAGTAAAAGCTCTAAAGCAATTCGTAATAACTTGCAAATCAAGACCATAAAGATTACTAATAATTTGAAAGTCATCAGTTCCCATAAAAGATTCAATGCATTCATAATCATAATTTATACCTGACTTTCTACCTTTGTCATTCTCCCAAGCTTCAGCGTTGTCTTGAATACGGTCCAGAAGATCCCATTTAGCTTCTTCTTCCATGCGAGTGAATGATCCAGCACAAGAAGCATCCAATAAATCCTTGTCATGTAGAGGGAGCCTTGCATAAAGGTTGTTGATAATAATATTGTTGGGGAGCTCATGAATGGGACATTTGAGCATTAGTAACTTCAATCTCCCCCAAGCTTGAGCTGTACTCTCTCCATCAAGAGGCCAAAAGTTGTATATTTGATTCCGATCTTTATGAATCTCACTAGGAGGATAAAACTTTGAATAAAAGAGAGGCACTATTTCCTCCCATTCCAAAGCTTGACCATTCTTCAGCAGCTTATACCATTCCTCAGCTCTTCCTTTCAGTGATAATGAGAATAACTTCTTCTTAACTTGATCTGTAGTAATACCTGCACACTTGAACAACCTGCATAATTCGTGTATAAAGAGTAAATGATCATCGGGATGGACAGTTCCATCCCCAACATAGTAGTTATCCATAACACGATCAATAATTCTTGTAGGTATTTTGAAAACATCTTTCTTAGCAGGTGGTGGCTTATCTACTACCTTAGCAGTGGTAGTAGCATTACCAAATAAGAAACTCAGCGAATTGTCCATAACGAAAATAAAGCAACTAGCAGAAGTAAACAATACTTACAGTAGAAGTTTCCTTTACCAGTTCCACTCTCCAATAGCGCTTCACTCCCCGGCAACGACGCCAGAAAATAGTCTTGATGACCCATAAGTATAGGGGGTGTATCGTAGTATTTTCGATAAGTAAGAGTGTCGAACCCAACGAGGAGCAGAAGGTGCTGGCTAGTGGTATGGATCAGGAATTCTCTGCAAATACTTAGCAAACGGATTTTAGGGGTTTACAATAAAGCAAGTAAAAAAAGTACGAGTAAATAAAAGACAGTAGGAATAAATGCAGCAAGTGGCCCAATCCTTTATGCAGCAAAGGACAAGCCGGTTGTATTTCTATAGATGACCAAACGTTCTCGAGGACACATGGGAAGACTGTCAAGTGCTTTCTCTTCATATAGTCGATTAATCTTCTCTAGCTTGCTAAGTGTTGTGTGGGTGAACCTATGCTAATGTACCGCCCCATCCAAGACTAATACATACTTGTGATTATACCCCTTGCAAACATCCGTAAGTACAAGAAAGTAATTAAGGTAAAAACCTAACCACAGCTTTAAACTCTAAGACCCTTACGTCCCTTGTGCAATGGTTTCCTGACGGGGGTTCAGGTTTACATCACTCGCAACCCCTACGATTAGTAGCCAAATACACAATGCATTCCCCTAGGCCCATATAGGTGAAGTGTCATGTAGTCGACGTTCACATGACACCACTAGAAGAATTACACCACAACTTAAATAACAATCTATTGAATCTTTATCAACATAACTCCACTACTAACAACAAGACTTCTCCCATGTCCTCAAGAACAAAACGAACTACTCACAAGACATCATATAGATCATGATCAGAGATGGAATAATGATGTATAACAATCTGAACATAAACAATAATTCAATGGTTCACTCAGTAGCATCAACTACGAAGAGTAATCAACACCGGGAAAGTTTCCCCTATGAACTATGCAAGATTCAACGCAATTTGCTACAACAATATGGAGATGATGATGAGGGTGCTGATGGTGATGATGGTGGTGATGATGATGATGATCCCGATGAAGTCCAGCTTGATGGTGGTGTTGATGGCGACGATCTCCCCTCTCCAGGAAGGAATTCCCCGTGAAATCATGCCGGAGAGATCTTTCTCTCTCGGTGTTTTCCGCCCCGCAGAGGCGGTGGAATCTTTCTGTGGTCGCTCCCCGAGTCTTAGGGTTTCGGGAGGTTGATATACGCCAGAGGGGAGAGGCTGGAGTGGGCCAGGGCGGCCACACCACTCCCTAGCGTGGCCTAGGCCTGCCCGCGCCATGGGGTGGTGTGGGCCCCCTATGGCCCACCTCCACTCCATCTTCTGGAATCTTGAGTCTTCTAGAAAATAGAATTTTCTGTATATTTTCCCGGATTTTCTGATCTTCGCGAATTTTGCCTCCAAACAACACCTTTTCCATCGGAATCCTGACTACAGCGGTCCATGCTCCAAAGGTCATCAACCATGCAAAAATAGATGAAATAACATAATTATCACCTCTCAATACGAAATATATCAATGAATAATAGTGAATTAAGACATAGAATAGTGATGCAAAATGGACATATCAATCATTTGTGTACAGATTACAGAAAGTTGAATGATGTCACCATAAAGAACAAGTACCCCTTGCCAAAGATAGAGGAACTATTTGATCAGTTGACCGGAGCTCAGGTATTCTCAAAGATTGATCTTAGGACTGGTTATCACCAACTTAAGATTCGTGCAACGGATATTCCGAAAACCGCCTTTACTACTCGCTATGGTTTATACGAGTATACAGTTATGTCTTTTGGATTAACCAATGCCCCTGCTTATTTCATGAATCTCATGAATAAGATCTTTATGAATTTCCTAGATAAGTTTGTAGTTGTATTTATTGACGACATCCTTATCTACTCCAAGTCAGAAGAAGAGCATGAGCAACATCTGAGAATCATCCTAGAAACCCTGAGAGAGCATCAGTTATATGCCAAGTTCAGCAAGTGTGAGTTTTGGCTGAAAGAAGTAGGATTCCTAGGACATATTGTGTCTGCTAGAGGAGTCTCTATTGATCCCGCCAAGATCAAAGATGTCGAAGAATGGGAAGCCCCAACCACTCAAACCAATGTCCGTGCATTTCTCGGATTAGTGGGATACTACCGCAAGTTCGTAGAAGGATTCTCGAGCATCGCCCGACCCATGACCCAATTATTGAAGAAGGACAAGAAGTTTGAATGGACAGACAAATGTGAAGCCAGTTTTCAGGAGTTGAAGAAGAGATTGATATCAGCCCCAATATTAATCATGCCAGACATCAAGAAGCCGTTTGATGTATATTGTGATGCATCCAAGATTGGTCTAGGATATGTATTGATGCAAGAAGGAAAAGTCATCACGTATCTGTCTCGACAACTGAAGCAGCATGAACAGAACTATCCGACCCATGATCTTGAGCTAGCAGCTGTGGTTCTAGCATTGAAGACATGGCGTCATTATCTGATGGGTAATCGCTGTGAGATTTACTCAGATCATAAGAGTTTAAAATATATTTTCACTCAGAAGGAGCTGAATATGAGGCAAAGGAGATGTATAGAGTTAATCAAGGATTATGACCTTGACATTCACTATCACCCCGGCAAAGCCAGTGTGGTAGCGGATGCTCTTAGCAGATTGCCGTTGAGGCTAAACGACATGATCAAGGAGAAGCAACCAAGTTTGTATGAGGAGTTGGAGCAGTTCAGGACTGAATTAGTTAGCAAAGGATTCTTAGGTAGCATTGAACTTCAACCCACTTTGATTAGCCAAATCAAGGAAGCCCAGAAGGGGAATAAAAGTATCGACGGAATCAAACGTCGTATTGGTACAGGAAAGGTACCTAGATTCACTGAAGACGAAGAAGGAGTACTGTGGTACAAAGGACGTATCTGTGTGCCAGCAGATTCGGAGCTAAAGGAAATTATCACGAAGGAAGCTCATGATACTCTTTATTCTATCCACCCCGGAGGAACAAAGATGTATCAAGATTTGAAAGAGCAATTTTGGTGGCACAAGATGAAGAGAGAAATCGGAAGCTACATCGCCAAGTGTGACATCTGTCAAAGAGTCAAAGCAGAGCATCAGAGACCTGCAGGATTGTTGCAACCATTGCAGATTCCAGAATGGAAATGGGATTCCATCAGAATGGACTTTATCACCGGTTTACCTACTTCCAGTAGGGGAAATGACTCAATTTGGGTCATCGTTGATAGACTGTCCAAGGTAGACCACTTCATACCTGTCAAGAGAACCTACCAGAGTGCAAAGTTAGCAAAGCTATACATTGCTAGGATTGTTAGTCTGCATGGAACCCTCGAGACCATCGTATCAGATCGAGGAACCCAGTTTACCTTGAGATTTTGGCAGAAAGTTCAGGAAGGATTAGGAACCAAGTTGAACTTCAACACCGTCTATCACCCGCAAACAGATGGACAGACTGAGAGAGTCAACCAGATCCTTGAGGATATGCTTAGAGCTTGTGTGTTGGAATACGGATCGAAATGGGAAGACTGCCTGCCTTTCATAGAATTCTCATATAACAACAGTTATCAAGATAGTTTGCAGATGGCACCATTTGAATTCCTATATGGAAGAAAATGTCGTACCCCTTTGAATTGGTCCCAAGTAGGAGAGAGTCAGATCTTTGGACCCGACATTCTGCGAGAAGCCGAAGAGAAGGTTCACAAAGTCCATGAGCACCTCAAGACCGCTCAATCCAGACAGAAGAGTTATGCTGACAAGAGAAGGAGAGACCTGACTTTCAATGTTGGAGATTTTGTATATCTCAAGGTTTCACCATTGAAGGGAACTCAACGCTTTAGTCTGAAAGGACAGTTAGCCCCCAGATACATCGGGCCATTCAAGATTCTGAACCGTCGAGGGGAAGAATCGTATCAACTGGAACTGCCTGAAGAGATGTCAGCCATCCACAATGTGTTCCATATCTCGTTACTTCGCAAATGCTTGGAAGTGCCCGAGAAGACTGAAGTTTTCAAGAACATCGATCACAGAGCCGTAGAAATCAAGAATGACCTGACCTATCGGGAAGTGCCCATCCGTATCTTAGAAGAAGCCTACAGAACCACCAGGACCAGGAGTATAAAATTTCTCAAGATTTTGTGGAGCAACCATACCGAGGAGGAAGCCACTTGGGAGTGCGAAGATTACATTAGGACAGAGTTCCCAGATCTCTTTAGTACCTAGTTTTCTTTATAAATCTCGAGACAAGATTTTGTTTAAGGGGGGAAGGTTTGTAACATGCCAAAACTTTAATCCAAGCTTATCAAGATCCAAATCATCAAAAATTAGGGTTAACAAAAACTTTCCCAAATTAAAAATAAAAGCATTCATGTGTATGAGCATTTAAATTAGGAATTGATTTGAATTGCCATGGTTCTGTGATTCTTTGGTTGTAAAATGTTTCTTAGGTGATTTAAACATCATCTACATCATTCCCAAACTTTTCCCAAAGAAAATCAAATAAAAAACAATTAAAAAGGAGGAATGGTCATTTTGGCCATTTTAATCCACTACACTACTTTGAGTGTTCCTAGCACTCATTTCTCAACAGATATAATTCTAGGTCTTTACACCCCTTGCTAGTACACCTAATGAGGTACCAACGCCCACCTTTTGATCTGCTAAAAACATTCAAATACTTAATTTAAATGGCATCTGAAAATTGAATTCAATGCATATGCCTAGATCACCCCTATTTCAAAAACCCTCAAATTTAGCTCCACTTTCAAAACCCTTGCAACCAGAGACTACCTAGTACCAGTGGAGAACACTCAAAATTTTTGAAACCAAAATTCAAACTTTTACTTCTTGCGGCCATTTCATCAAACAGGTGGCAGACACAAATCTGGCCAAATTCAAAACACTATAGTGAGCAGTGATTGTGGTCACCATTTGCGCCTAACTCAGTCCCCTTGTCCCCCCAGCTAAAACCCCGGCCCTAGCTCTCTCTCCCTCTCCCCTAGCTGCTCCAGTGCCAAGCCGCCCGACGCCATGCGCCAGGTCGACCACGGACAGCTCGCACCAAGCCGTACCGGGCTCTCCTTCGCCCGCTGGCAGACAGGCGCCATCACACCGCACCGCCTCGACCAGCCCCTGACCAAAATCGAGTGGAGGACAAGCCCCAGTTGCTCGTGCCCATGCCTCTGTCCACCATGCCGATCACCTCGGAGCGCCGCACCCGCCAGAGCAGCACCGGCCTCGCCTAGCCCTAGCCTTGCGTGGCAGCACCCGCAACAGGCCTAGCAACCGCCCAGACATCCTCATTCGTCGTCTCGCGACCAGCAGCCCGGAGGAACCGCGTCGAACACCGCCGCCCCCGCTCAGTTCACCGCACGCGCCCGACCCGTAGAGCCCTCGCCTTGCCACACCATTAAGCCCTAGAGGACCTCCGGGGGACAGAGAACCATCACCGCCCTCGCCCATGCCGAGAGCGCTCCGCATCATCGTCACCGATGACCTCACCGGAGCCTGCTCTGCCCCCTCGTCGACCCTATATAAAGCGACCACCCCAGCCTCATTTCTCCACACTCACTCACTCCCCACCTCTCACTGAACCACACCCACCTCTCGCCGACACTGCTCGAGCTCTGCCTCGCCGAAATTGGAGCTGACGCCGCCGCAGCAGGAGTTGAAGGGTGCCTGCGATTTAGGGCACCCCAAGCTCCGCCGCAACCGCGCCTCGCCTCGCCGTCGTCTACCAGTCCGTTTGCCCGCCTCACCGACCTTGCTGGAGACCTGGTACGCCCCCAATCGACCCCCACCGCCGCGTCTAGGTCAGACTCTCGCCGGAGTAATCCGTCATTGACGATGACCTCCTACCGTTGGATCGTCTTTAGATCGTGCGGCCTAGAATGTTAGATACCGTTTCGGTGTTTTGTGCCGGTTGAGTGCAGCCGCATGTCGAGCAGCCCATTAATGCGCAGCTGGGCCCGATTAGTTCCCATGAGTTAGGATTTCAAATTTAGTTTTTTCTATTTAGAGTTAATCTAGTTTCTGTCCACAAGTTTAAAAATCAATTCTGGGAGTTTGACAAATCCAAATTGCATGAAACCAATTTTTCCTGAAAGGTATTGAAATGATCTATCCAAGCCCATTGGATTTAATTCAATTAGAGTTACAGATCTCTCCTAGTAAAATTAACAAAACGGAAGCTTTTGCACCTTGCAACATTTTTATAAAATCAACCAACATAGGTTTTGAGTTGATTCCAACTCTCAAAAATCACATTTCATCATATCTATCTAAATATGTTATAATATTAAGGTTTACATGCAGTGACTTTGGACTAGTACCAAAATAATGCTATATAGGCATTTCTAGTCACTTTAAATCATTAAATAATGAACTTAAACCAAAGTAATTATGATCCAACCTTTAATTCTCATTCCCACATCTTAGAATATGTGGTGATGACATGTGTCAACATGATCCCATATTTCAAGTGGTGAATATTAAATCTTAGCTAACTTTTCAATGAGTAGAAATTACTTTTCTAAAATAAAAAGGAAGAAACTAGTGAATTAAACTTGTGATGATAATAGATCATCAAATGTGTGTCTTAGAATGCTAATTAGATTAGTTAAGTATTGTTTGGTGATTGTGTACTCCCTATGTATTTATAGAAGATAGTACCGACCAAGCTTACGAGGAGGAGGAGTGCTACCAAGAAGAAGAAGAAAACTTCAACCATTGCACCAACCAAGGCAAGATAACACTATCCAAGTTAACCCTTGCAAGTTGTACTTGCAAGCCACCATTAACAGTGCAAGCTATTGTTAGCAAGCTAGAATTAAGAGAGATGAATGAGCAAAGATGCTTTAGGCATGCTTTGGTCACACCACCTTGGCTATTACTACCCCAAGTATTACCTTACAAGCTTTAATTCCTTTAGTTTACACCAAGTCCCTTACTTGTTTTGAAGGTAGCATAAAAAGTATAAAACCTGACCTATTTAGCTAAGCTTTAGATGTCATTCTAGGGCATGAGATTGAACCCATCATCTTTCCACCTTAGTGAACACTCTTAACTTGGTAGTTTAGAGTAGATCAAAACTTGAGTCACTTTAGATGGGAACACTTGGTGAAAATGAATTGTGAAAACCTTGGAATGATGAGTCATTCTATTGAGATGTTTTGACATGTGTTCAGAAACCCCAATGGTTTATGATGATGAAAATGTTGAGGCATGAGCCTTAGCCCTTTTATAAAACTGATGGTTGGATTTAGATGCGATACCATTCCAAATTTACCGTACAACCACACTACCTGAATTGGGTAAGGCTTAGCTGGAAATGTATATGCATTAGTATTAGTTCCCTCACGGGAGAGGTTTGAGCTGCGGCTACCTCTCAATGTTGTCCACCTATGCAGTGCCCAAGATGACTGATGGTCATGGTTGGGAGGCCATGCTCATAGGAGAGGTGCTTATACTAGGGTGTGTAAAGGAAAGGTTATGTTTGATTATCTGCATACTAAGTATGATGATTCAGGGTTATCCCCATGGATGTATCGAATCTTGTGGTGAAAGTGTACCACCTCTGCAGAGTGTCAAACTATTCGAATAGCCGCGTCCACGGTTATGGACAGTTGGAATGGCCATACTGTTTCGTTGTCAGATGTTTTCCAAATAACTTGAAATGAAAGATGAATCTTGACTTGACCACAATAGGGTTGTGTTTATTTTATCTTTCTTTGCTTCAGAACTCAGCTTAGGTTTCAAACTTAACTTTATAGTTAAACATAGAGTTTAGAACTTGACTTAGAACTATATTATTTGTTAGTGGTAGTTTGCGAGTACTTAAAGAGTACTCGTGGCTTTTGTCCCTGGCTATTCTCATGGCCAGACTATGAAGGAGACTATCAAGATGATGGCCAGCAGGACGGCTATGATAACTAGGATTATCTACCTTCGTCAGCATTGCCTGTGCCCCTAAAGATGGACCCCACTGCTACGCTTATCTTTTATTTCCGCCGCTTGTTGTATTCAGACTGGATCATGAGATCCTTATTTGTGTAAGACCTTGTGTATGGTTTGTAATGGATGATGTACTGTGATATCCAATCCGTTATGTCTCGCAAAAATGGTAATCCTAGGATTGCGAGGTATGGCATAACGGGCATTTCGGATTAAAAATCCGGGTGTTGACAAGACCCTACCCCTAAACAATACTATAATGGAATGAGTTTCACTACTAGAGTGAGCAAGGGGAAGAATATTCAACATCCTACAATTCTCTATTTGTTCTATGTTATTGCTAACACCTTCAGGCATGTAATGAGTTCACGAGACTCAACGAGGAGGACATACTAGTCCTTGCAAAGGCTGCTAACATCAACTATGGCTTGTCACTCAACTTGGGTGCCATCCTTGTGCGCTACTTGGAGCACCAAGCCTCCCAAAGCCAAGGACCAATCACAGGTGGAGGCGTCATCATCGTCTTGCCACTGCCCTAGGCATCGACCTAGGTGAGTTGCAACCCGTGCTAGGTGAGCGACGTGTTGGTTTCTCCACTTTGAAATCTTGTGGAATGCTCACTAGGAGAGCTGGTCTTTATTACCTGCATATTGCTGGAGCTAGGCGTCTCTACCCTGCTCCTATGCCTAATGGTCTTTTCTCTATCGAGGAGGGACATTTGCTATATGACTTGCATGTTGAGCAATACCAACTCGAGGAGGGGATTCCGGAGGAGGATGAGGACCAATAGAAGGAGCAAGAAGTTCCTCACCAAGAGGAACAGCCACAAACCCGGTTCGCCACATACCAAGATTTCCAAGGACTTGGAGGGACTATGGAGAGGATGCATAGCCTCTCTTTGAACCTCCGAGAATCAACTAGTCACCCTCAACTCAATTCACGAACTAGAGTAACGACTTTTTCCCGCCACCACAATGATTTGAAGGGCTTGCAAAAGCCTAAGTTTGGGGAAGTTTCCTCATGTATCTTTATTTGGCATTCATTTGCTTTTATTTATTTCGAGGTTGTGTTTTTATATGAGTTTATAAGCACTCGTGTTGGTTTCCCCAACACCTTATTTTTAGTTCTTTTTATTTGCTTTCGGGATTTTCTAGCCGAGCTTTGCCGCCAATTTTCTATTCTTTAAACTCCCTCTCTTAAAAACCACAAAAATATTTCTCCATTTTCCTTATTTTCCCACTTTCTTTTCTTTCCGCCTCGAGGTTTTCATATGTTTGCAGGAGAGTGATCGACTTCGAGTTTCCAAGAAGCAAATAAAAAAGGAAGAGAGAATTGGAACCAAACATGAGAGGTATGCCTTATGACTCCCCACTTTTGAAGTTTGAGAAACTCATGCTAGTTAGTAGTAAAATGTTGAGATATTATATTGGTGGAGTGAGTCTTTCTATTGTAGTAAGATTTTCATTTGCATGGGTATTTAATTGGGTACGCTTTGTTCCAGCTCTCGTAATTAACCAAGTCTTGCCTAAAAATTGCTAAATAATTGTAATAAGAAAAAGTCTCACAATTGGAGGCTTGGGTGTTGTAGTGCTTAGTCTTGAAGGTTTATTTCTAGAGACACTCAACACCACTGAAAATGTTGATTGACTTGATAGCTCTCTTTAAAAGGATTTGTTCGATTGAATTAATGTTTAGCAGTTTTTGTGAGCATGCCAAAGTTTGACTTGTTAATCATAAGAATGATATATCTTTATGCGTATCAAACTTCATGGGATGCCAACAACTCCGCTAGCCTACGAACGATCTTCATGGAGGAAACTCGTAGATTTCAGCTATGAGTTGATTAAACACTTGTAGCAGCAATGCTACAGTGGGAAGATTCTTGGCACTCTCGGGTAGCTGTAATCATGATGGAATCACTCCTCTAGCTGTTATGAGTAATCATTATGCAAAAGGAAAAAAACCTTAGTGATGCCACAAGTGTCCATCACAGCCCGATAAACTAATAAAAATCTTTGGCATGCTCTCAATTACTTAAAAATTGAAATTCTTGAAGGACAATGAATAGAAACGTAGTGCTTGAAAAGTCTTGATTTATTTATGTGGGAGAATTGAGATACTCTAGTGTATATGCTTTTCATGACAACTCTCACACTCTCAAATTACATGATTATACTTTATTTGTTCAAAGGCAAGCCTATGAGTTGATTACATGACATGGAATAAAGTTTACTCATTTGAATCATCCATGTTAACAATAATTTTGCTGCACTATAAGGATGCATAAAACCCGTATGATATGCTTGCCATTACTCTGTCTATGCTGAAGTTTTTCAGATTTATGAAGTGAAGGAAACATGAGACTACCAATCATGAGTAAGATCACCATCTCGTTGTTTCAGTTTAAATGTTGAGTTCCTTTTTGATTTTGGTTTTCTTGCTCGGGGACGATCAAGTTTAAGCTTGGGGAGGTTATTGGCTCTGAAATATAGCCATCTACGTCCACATTTAAACAGGATATTATTCATATTTTTGATGAAATATCTCTCTAAACCCTGCCACTAATGCCTAATATTCAGAGGGGTATGCAATCCTTTCTTTTATATTTTTTCCTACACAGATAATGTCGTTTGAAGATGGGAATCACTACATTAAAGTCAAAGGTACGAGATTTTCAGCAACCAGAAGAAACCAGGAGCCGTAAAGTGGAGGCAGACGCTTTAACGACCAACTATACGACCGGAGCAAAATTCCGGCCGTATAGCTCCGGTCGTATAGTTGGCGCCGCCACCGTTAGGTCAAACAGAACAATTTTTGTGAAGGGACCCCTATATAAAGAAGCCTCAGGCAACGAGAAAATAGGCCAGACCCTTGCCAAAAGTCTTTGCCACAGATATCTAGCCGCCTCTAGATCTCAAAACCCTTCTCCATTCCATAGCCATATTCCACCACTTGTAATAGTAGATCTCTTCTTTGATTGACGACATTGTAAGACTATTGCTATCAATTTTATGATTTTCAATACAATGTTTATGATTGTTGATCTCATCTCTATGTGTGAGTAATTCTCCTTGGGCTAAGGGCTTCGGCCTAGCCATGTAGCGTTTGTGCATGTTATTTATCATAGATGGGATCGTGTATTAGTTTGTATGACATGATAATTATTGTATCCTCTCTTGCCTTAATCTAAGGACTTGTCAGGTACCCAAGACCCCGAGGGTTGAGCAAGGTATAGGGAGTGTGAGTAATGACTGATCTGCAGGTTGGGAACCCCAGTGGCAGAAGGGGTAGTATGGCTGTATCTGAGGGATTTACTTGGGATTAACGGTGACATCACTATGCATATCATTAGTTCTCTTTCTTCTATGGACGAGACTAGTAGGTTATTGCTATAAGCGGTTGCGGAGGCCATAGCAATTATGGATGCACTGCCCACATATAATTTATCCTGCTCTAACAATTGCATGCATACTTTATTTGTATCTTTTATTCCCATCAGATGTTTTGTACAGCTACGGGTGAAACCGAACGCCCTAGGCCCTCTCTCTCCATCATCGACAACAACAAAAATACGCAAGCTATTTGTCCGGAAAAAACACAAAATGAATTCTAAAACAACAAAAAGTAACTTCACTATGCATTCACTTCCTGATTATTCGATAACCTAGGTCTACTAGGCAAAAAGAAGCTACCCTATATCCATAATCCGGATCGAAGGCATCAGTTGTGTTCATGATGGAATCACTCCTCTGGCTGATATGAGTAATCATTGTGCAAAAGGAACAAAAACCTTGGTGATGCCACGAGTGTCCATCATAGCTCGATAAACTAATTAAAATCTTTGGCATGCTCTCAATTACTTAAGAACTAAAATTCTTGAAGGACAATGAATAGAAAAGTAGTGCTTCAAAAGTCTTGATTTGTTGATATGGGATAATTGAGGTACTCTAGTATATATGCTTTTCATGACAAACTCTCACACTCTCAATTTTACATGATTATACTTTATTGTTCAAAGGTAAGCCTATGAGTTGATTACATGGCATGGAATAAGGTTTACTCATTTGAATCATCCATGTTAACAATAATCCTGCTGCGCTATATAGATGCATAAAACCCCGTATGATGCCATTACTCTATCTATGCTGAAGTTTTTCAGATTAATAAAGTGGAGGAAACATGAGACTACCAATCATGAGTAAGATCATCATCTTGTTATTCTAGTTTAAATGTTGAGTTCCTTTTTGATTTTGGTTTTCTTGCTCGAGGATGATCAAGTTTAAGCTTGGGGATGTTGATGGCTATGAAATATAGCCATCTACATCCACATTTAAACAGGATATTATTCATATTTTTGATGAAATATCTCTCTAAACCCTGCCAATAATGCCTAATGATCAAAGGGGTATGCAATCTTTTCTTTCTATTTTTTCCTACGCGGATAATGATGTTTGATGATGGGAATCACAACATTAAAGTCAAAGATACGAGATTTCCAACAACCCGAAGAAACCAGGGGTCGTGAAGTGGAGACAAACGCTTTAATGACCAACTATACGGCGGGAATAAAATTCAGACTGTATAGTTGCCATCAACACCTCTAGGTCAAGTAGAAAAACTTTCATGAAGGGACCCCTATATAAAGAGGCTTCGGGCGACATGAAACAGTGTCGCCAGCCGCCCCCAGAAACCTATATCCACAACACCGAAGAGCCGCCGGAGGAATAGACTTAGATCTAATCTCCAAACCCTTCTCCACCACCATAGCCATATTCCACCACTTGTAATAGTAGATCTCATCTTCGATTTAAAAGATTGGCAAAATTGTAAGACTATTTGCTATCAATCTCATGATTTCCATTGCAATGTTTATGATCGTTGATTTCATCTCTATGCGTGAGTAATTCTCTTTGGGCTAAGGGCTTCAGCCTAGCCATGCAGCTTTTGTGCATGTTATTTATCATAGATGGGATCATGTATTAGTTTGTATGACATGACGATTATTGTATCCTCTCTTGCGTCAATCCAAGGACTTGTCAGGTACCCAAGACCCCAAGGATTGAGCTAGGTATAGGGAGTATGAGAAATGACTAATTTGCAGGATGGGAAGCCCAGTGACAAAAGGGGTAGTACGGCTGTATGTGAGGGATTTACTTGGGATTAACGGCGACATCACTATGCATATCATTAGTTCTCTTTCTTCTATGGATGAGACTAGTAGGTTATTGCTATAAGCGGTTGCGGAGGTAATATAAATTATGGATGCACTGCCCACATATAATTATCTTGCTCTAACAATTACATGCATACTTTATTATTATATTTTATTCCCATCAGATGTTTTGCACAGCTACAGGTGAAACCGAAAGCCCTAGACCCTCTCTCCCCATCACCGACAACAACAAAAGACAGCAAACTCTTGGTCTGGTAAAACATAAAAAGAATTCTAAACTCCCGAAGGTCCGTTAAAGTAACTTCACTATGCTTTCTGCTTCCCGAGGATTCGATAACCTAGGTCTACTAGGGAAAAAGAGCTATACTACATCCGTAATCCAGATCGAAGGTATCAGTTAGCCCAATCAATTACTACCACACTCTCTCTATATCCATGCTCACACCTAAACCAAATAAAGGAGGATATGTAAGTGGCTATGCATGAGTAATCAAGAGAAACTCTTTGAATCAACAATATTTAGCTCATTCCTCAAATAACAAAACCTTGATTCATCAAGTGGCTTCATGATAATATTAACAAGTTGGTTCTTCATGCTCACAAAGGATAGATCAATATCACCACGAACAACATGATCCCGAATAAAATTATTGCGAATATCAATATGCTTTGTCCTTGTATGTTGCATCGGATTGTACGCAATTTTGATTGCACTTTCATTATCACATAAAATAGGCACTCTGTCACAATTGACACCATATTCCTTTAAAGTTTGCCTCATCCATAATAATTGAGTACATGCACTTGCAATAGCCACATATTTAGCTTCGTCGGTGGAGAGAGATATACAATTTTGTTTCTTAGAAGACGAACATACCAAAGACCTTCCCAAAAATTGACAAGCTCCATAAGTTGATTTCCTATCATCCTTGTCACCAGCCCAATCTGAATCAGTATAACCACATAGAGAGAAATTGGAGCCCTTGGGATACCATAAACCAAAATTAGGGGAATGAACCAAATATCAGAAGATTCTCTTGACCGCCACTAAGTGGCTTTATTTAGGAGCTGCTTGATACCTTGCACACACACCTACACTGAACAAAATATCAGGTCTAGATGCACAAAGGTAAAGGAGAGACCTGATCATGGACCTGTATACCTTTTGGTCCACATCTTTACCATTGGGATTGAGTTCAAGATGGCATTTAGTTTGCATCGGTGTAGCGACTGCATTAAGATCCGTCATCTTGAATCTCTTGAGCATGTCTTGGATGTACTTTTCTTGATTTATGAAGGTTCCTTCTCTAAGTTGTTTGATCTCAAATCCAAGAAAGAACCGTAATTTCCCCATCATAGACATCTCAAACCTATCAGTCATAAGATTTGAAAATTCATCATCAAAATCTTTATTAGTAGTGCCAAAGATGATGTCATCTACATATAGTTGGCATACAAAGAGCTCCCCCTTAACCTTCTTAGTAAAAAGAGTGGGATCGATTTGCCCAACCTCGAAGCCACGGTCTAGCAAAAGCTCTTTAAGGTGCTCATACCATGCACATGGGGCTTGTTTAAGGCCATAGAGCACCTTATCAAGTTTGTAAACATGGTTCGGGAAGTTGGGATCCTCGAAACCTGGGGGTTGCTTTACATATACCAACTCATATAGAGGACCATTAAGAAAAGCACTCTTAACATCCATTTGCTGTAATTTAAAATTATTATGAGCTGCATAAGCAAGGAGGATACAGATGGACTCAAGACGAGCCACTGGAGCATAAGTCTCGCCGAAGTCGATGACTGCAACTTGGGAAAAGCCTTGTTCCATGAGTCTTTCCTTGTTCATTACAACAATTCCATTCTCATCTTGCTTATTCTCGAAGATCCACTTTGTGCCAATAACATTGTAACAATATTTGGGATTCTCTACTAATTTCCAGACCTTGTTGCACTCGAAATTATTTTACTCTTCATGCATAGCAGCAACCCAGTCCGGATCCTCAAGAGCTTCAAACACCTTCTTGGGTTCCACCATGGATATGTGATCTTGATGCTCACCAAAGCTTGCTAGCTCCCTTCTTGTGGACACCCTCCATCTGAGATCACCTGCAACTTTATCAAGAGTGTGTCCTCTCAATTCATGGTTTCTTTCTGCACGAGCTTTGCGACGAAGTTCAATCAACTTGTTGTTTCTAGGAGGAATTTTTCATCATTTGAGTCTTCATCGGGACCACTAGCTTGACCTTGATCAACAGCTTGTTCAGCAAGAACGGGAGATGAAGAACCTTACCCTTGATTTTGATTAGCAGCCATAACAAGAGGTTGCTGCTGTTCTGAGCCTTTAGGGCCGGATAATCTGGCTGAGGGAGTGGATGGATTATCTGGCCTGAGAGTGCTTGGTCCTTCTTGCTCATCCTGGTTGCTTTGGCACGAGTTGGAGAAGGGCCGGATAATCCGGTGTCGCTGATACATTGCAAATGTATCTATAATTTTTGAAGTTTCATGCTTGGTTTTATCTACTTTTTTGTGTTTTGTCCACACTTTGGAGTACTTTTCATATGATTTCTTGGACCAACCTATTAACAAGAGCCACAGTGCTAGCTGCCTGTTTTCTGCTGTTTTTGGTTCTAGGAAAGTCAGAAAATGAATATTCTCGGAATTGGACGGGACAAAAGCCAAAGTGCCTATTTTTCCAGAAGACTCCCGGAGCTAGAATATGAGACGGAGTGGGACTGGGGCCCAGCCACACCACCTGGCCACGCCGGCTGGGCCTGGCCGCGCCAGGGGGTGGTCTGGCCGCCCCAGACGCCCCCTCGGTCTCCCTCTTCGCCTATAAGAAGCCTTCTGACCTAAAAAATCTAGGGGTTCGACGTTTTTCTAGAAGGAGTTCCACTCCGCCGCCACCACCAGATTCCACGAAACAGCACCAGAAGCTCCGTTCTGGCACCCTGACGAGACGAGGAATTGGAGGAGATCATCGCCATCATCATCACCATCGCTTCTCCATTGACCATCCATGTTTCCCCCATCTATGAGTGAGTAATCCCCTGCTGTAGGCTATGGGGATGGTAGGGATTGGATGAGATCGTTCATGTAGTGGCATCAGATTGTTAGGGCATGGTGCCTAGTATCTTCTATTAGTGCTTTATGACTTTGTTGCGACTTGTTATGCTTAATGCTTGTCACTAGGGCCCGAGTGCCATGATTTCAGATCTGAACATGTTATTGATTCATTATGATAGTATTGTTTATGGTATTATCTGCAAGTTGTATAAACACGTTGTTGTCCAAAACCAATGGCCCTGAATTGACAGAAATCAGGATAACCGGAGGGAATGGCTTTGATGTGAGGATCACATGTGTTCACGGAGTGTTAATGCTTTGCTTCGGTGCTCTATTAAAAGGAGCACCTTAATTGCCAGTAGTTCCCTTGAGGCCCCACTGCAAACGGGCTGACAGGACAAAAGATGTTGTGCAAGTTCTCATTGCGAGCACGTATGACTATATATGGAACACATGCCTAGGATTATCTAGTACTTGGATGCTTTATCTTATCTGCAATTGCCCTATGTTCTGATTTCCATGTGAATTTTGTTGTCCATGCAACACCCGTCCATCCATCCCTATGCCTACCGCACTCGAATCCTACTTTTACTGCTATTGTTACTACTGTCTTTACTTTTACTACTGCTGTTACTTTACTATTTCTACTACAAAACTGTTGCTACTGATAAACTGTTGTGAGCAAGATTGTTTCCAGGTGCAGCTGAATTGACAACTCAGTTGTTAAGGCTTATAAATATTCTTTGGCTCCCCTTGTGTCGAATCAATAAATTGGGTTCCACTTCCCTCGAAAATACTGCGATACACCCCCTATACTTGTGGGTCATCAAGACTATTTTCTGGCGCCGTTGCCGAGGAGCATAGCTTTATTTATCAAGTCCACTTGGAATCACTATTGTTCAAGCTTAGTTTATTTCTGCCTTTTTTGCTTATTTCTTTATCAAAAATAGAAAAAAATTAGTTCCTACTCTAGTTGTTATTTTCGCTGGTCTGCTATTGTCTTGCTTTATCATACTTGTTGTCAATGGTTGGTTTCTTTGAAACTGAATCTTATTGGCAAGGTGGGTTCACGGAAGATCAAAAATATTATTATAAGGAACACCGCTTGTCACAAAAAGGGAAACACTTATGGGAACAAATTGATAAATTGTATACCATTGCTAGAAACGTGTGCTCTACTTATAATGTTACTTATTGCTTTGATAAATCTTGTTGCTGTAGGAGGTACAAACACCTCCCTTTTCAATGTGAGTATAATGATAATGTTACCATATCATCTTATGTTAAAGGGAATTATGACTTTTATGATGTGGAACAAACTGAGGAATTTATTGCTTGGAAGGGTGCATTTGAACTTGCTAGTTTGCTTGAAAATATTGATGATTCGCCTTATAAACATGAGGTTTATGATATACTTAAATTTTGCTTTGATAATTACAAGGAAGAAAATGGCTATATTCTTAAATATATTAATAGATTCTTTCCACAAATGGAAGAGACTAATGCCTTGTAGGATCCTATGGAAGAAGAAATTGATGAACCTGAAATCTCACTAGATGAAAAAGAGGAGGAGAGTGATGAACAAAAGGAGGAAGAATGGATTAGCTACCCATGCCTACCTTCTAATGAGAGTAACTCTTTATCCCTTACATTATTTGATTGTCCCCCATGCTTACTAAAGAAGGATGAATGTTATGTTCCTGAGGATTCTTTTGAAGATGTTTATAATAAAGCTCTAGTGCTTGTAGATCATGAAAAGCATGCTTTATGTGATAGTTATATTGTTGAGTTTATTCATGAGGCTACTGAAAATTATTATGAGAGAGGAAAATATGGTTGTAGAAGTTTTCATGGTATTGAAACACTTCTCTATGTGCTCAAAGTTTTGAAGTTACTCTTGTTTTATCTTCATATGCCCGTCACTTTGTTCTTTGTGAATTTATTTGCATACATGATTCCTATGCATAGGAAGTGGGTGTAACATCCCAAAACATTAATCCAAGCTTATCAAGATCCAAATCATCAAAATTTAGGGTTAACAAAAACTTTTCCAAATTAAAAACGAAAGCATTCATGTGTATGAGCATTTTATTTAGGAATTGACTTGAATTGGCATGGTTCTGTGATTCTTTGCTTGTAAAATGTTTCTCAGGTGAAATAAACATCATCTAAATCATTTCCCAAACTTTTCCCAAAGAAAAACAACTCAAAATGAATAGTTGAAGTGAATGGTCATTTTGACCAAATTAACTATCATGCCTACTTTGGCTATTCCTAGTATTCAAAACTTAATAGAAACATTTGTGGATCTTTACACCCCTTGCTAGTCCACATAATGAGGTACCAAGGCCCACTTTTTAATCTGCTAAAAACATTCAAATGCTAATTTTAAATGACAGTTTAAAATTGAATCTGTTTCATATGGGAAGATCCCACTATTTCAAAAACCACTCAAACAAGCTCAATTTTCAAAACCCAAGCAACCACAGAGTCTCAAGCTTATGCCTAGCAAACCCACCAAAAATCTTTTCAAAATTAAAAAGGTTATTTCTTGCGGCCATTTAATCAAACACTTGGTAGGCAAGGTTAAACTCTAAATCCTAGCTCACTATTTTGAACAGGGTTTTGCCCCCAAATGATCTCCATTTAATCCCCCTGTTCCCTCATGATCTAACCAGACCATTAACACCTCACCCCCTTGTCCCTAGCCACAGTGTCGAGCCACCCCAAGCACCAACTCGTCGGCCGACCATGCACTCACCCTAGCAGACCACCTCCCCCTCTCTCGCCATGTCTAGGAGGTAGCCAGGACCTTACCACCACCCTCTGTCCCTTCCCCGAGCCAAGCCCAGTAGTGGACCACCGAGCAAACCCCGCGCCCAGTGCCACCGCGCCATGCCGAGCACGCGCCAGAGCGCCGCACCCAGCACGCATGCACAAGCCGCCGCTTGACCACAGCCCGCGCCCACCGCTCTGCCACGACCTAGGGAACACGACGGACACGCCCGTTCGCCTCCCAATGCACCACACCGCCTTCGTGGACATGCCTTCTCCGTCAATAGTGCAGCCTGCCCCTCGACGAGATACCACCGCCCCTAAGCCAGCATTAAGTTCCTAGAGCACCACCAGGAGACCACCCGTCGATCGCCACCCTCAACCAGGCCGCTTAGCCATGTAGCCACTGTCGCCCATCCCTCTCGGTCTCGCCGTCGAGCCTATAAAAGGAGGGCACCCCTAGCCATTCGAAGCACACCACTCCACTCCCCTCACCTCACTAATCATCCCACACCACTAGCCGGAGCAATGGGAGCAGCAGCTCGCCGGAATTGCACTGGAGAAGGACGCCTCTTGAGGAGAAGGGCGCCGCTGATTGCGACCACCCCCGGAGCTGCCTCGACCGTCCCTGAGCTCACCATTGACCACCAGTCAGTTTGCCTGCCTCGTCGACCTTGCTGGAGCCCTGGTACGCCCCTATGCACCCCCACCGAGCCGCTAGGGTTCGACCTCGCCGATGATAGGTCCGTCGTCGACGACAAGCCACAGCTGTTGATCCCCACTCTAATCCAACGTTCCACATCGCCCCGTACCGCTTCGCGTGTTAGGATCCGCTGACCGGTGGACCCCCTGTCAGCTGAGCCCCGCGTTGCGGAGTGACACTGGGCCGGCCCGTTAGAGTTTCCCGCGCGACCCAGTGAATTCAAATTAGGATTTTTCTATTTAGTTTAAACTTGGTTCTATCCCCTAGTTTGAAAATCAATTCAGAGAGATTTACAAATCCAAATTGCATGAAACCAACTTTGTCTGAAAGGTATTGAAATGATCTATCCAAGCCCATTGGTTTTAATTCAATTAGAGTTATAGATCTCTCCTAGTAAAAATAACAAAACAGAAGCTTTTGTACCTTGCAACATTTTTATAAAATCAACCAAGTTAGCTTTTGAGTTGATTCCAACTCTCAAAAATCACATTTTGTCATGCCTATCTGAATATGTAATAATATCAAGGTTTACATGTAGTGACTTTGGACTAGTACGAAAATAATGCTATATAGGCATTTCTAGTCACTTTAAATCATTAAATAATGAACCTAAACCAAAGTAATTATGACCCAACCCTTAAATCCCATTCCCACAGGTTAGAATATGTGGTGATGACATGTGTCCACATGATCTCATATTTTAAGTGGTGAATATTAAATCTTAGTTAATTTTTCAATGAGTAGAAATTACTTTTCTAAAATAAAAAGGAGGAAACTAGTGAATAAAACTTGTGATGCTTGTGATGATAATAGATCATCAATTGTGTGCTTTAGAGTACTAATTAGACTAGTTAAGTATTGTTTGGTGATTGTGTACTCCGTATGTATTTATAGAAGATAGTACCGACCAAGCTTACGAGGAGGAGGAGTGCTACCAAGAAGAAGAAGAAGAAAACTTCAACCACTACACCAACCAAGGCAAGACACTATTAACAATGCATGCTAGCACTTGCAAACTATTGTTAGCAAGCTAGAATTAAGCTAGATGAATGAGCAAAGATACGAAGGGCATGCTTTGGTCACACCACCTTGACTATTACTACCCCAAGTATTACCTTACTAGCTTTACTTCCTTTATTTTACACAAAGTCCCTTACTTGTTTTGAAGGTAGCATAAAAAGTATAAAACTTGACCTATTTAGATAAGCTTTAGATGTCATTCTATGGCATGAGATTGAACCCATATTTTCCACCTTAGTGAACACTCTTAACTTAGTAGTTTAGAGTAGATCAAAAACTTGAGTCACTTAGATGGGAACACTTGGTGAAAATGAATTATGAAAACCTTGGAATGATGAGTCATTCTATTGAGATGTTGTGACATGTGTTGAGAAACACAAATGGTTTATGATGGTGAAAATGTTGAGGCATCAGCATTAACCCTTTTATAAAACTGATGGTTGGATTCGGATGCGATACCATTCCAAATTTACCGTACAACCACACTACCTGAATTGGGTAAGGATTAGCTAGAAATTTATATGCATTAGTATTAGTTCCCTCGCGGGAGAGGTTTGAGCTGCGGCTACCTCTCAATGTTGTCCACCTATGCAGTGCCCAAGATGACTGATGGTCATGGTTGGGAGGCCATGCTCATAGGAGAGGTGCTTGTACTAGGGTGTGTAAAGGAAAGGTTATGTTTTATTATTTGCATACTAAGTATGATGATTCAGGGTTATCCCTGACAGATGTATCGAATCTTGTGCTGAAAGTGTACCACCTCTGCAGAGTGTCAAACTATTCGAATAGCCGCGTCCGCGGTTAGGGACAGTTGGAATGGCCATACTGTTTCGTTGTCAGATGTTTTCAAAACAACTTCTGAATGAATGATGAATCTTGACTTGACCACAACAGGGTTGTGTTTATGATAATAGCTTCCCAACTTAAGTGATTCTAGAACTTTATTTTATCTTTCTTTGCTTCTGAACTCAGCTTAGGTTTCAAACTTAACTTTATAGTTAAACTTAGATTTAGCACTTTAACTTAGAATTATACTACTTGTTAGTGGTAGTTTGCGAGTACTTAAAGAGTACTCATGGCTTTTGTCCCTGGCTATTCTCATGGCCAGACTATGAAGGAGACTATCAAGATGATGGGCCAGCAGGACGGCTATGATAACTAGGACTATCTGCCTTCGTCAGCATTGCCTGTGCCCCTGAAGATGGACCCCACCACTATGCTTTATATTTATTCCGCTGCTTATTGTATTAAGACTGGATCAAGAGATCCTTATTCGTGTAAGACCTTATGTATGGTTTGTAATGGATGATGCACTGTGATATTCAATCCGTTATGTCTCGCAAAAATGGTAATCCTGGGATTGCGAGGTATGGCATAACGGGCATCTGGGATTAAAAATCTGGGTGTTGACAAGTTGGTATCAGAGCCATCTTGACCATAGGAGACCCTAGTTAGAATGGACGTCCTAACAAAAACTTAGTTTCAAAACCAAAGTGAGTATTTACGAAAAAACTATCTCCTCTCTTATCCTTGGGAATTCATTCTTTCTCAAAAATTCATGTTCCTCAAAATTCTTAGATTACTACTTAAAATTTGACACACTTGATCACTTCACTAATTTCCTCATCCTTAATTCTTGTAGATAGAGACTCAGTTTAGCAAGTTTTACCAGTTGGGAAACGGAGGTCAGCTAATCTTCGAGAGGGATCTGGATTCACTGTCGGAGTTATTGGGACGCCCACATCCGGAGTTTCTTGGAGCTCAACTTCCAGGACCCCCAGGAGGAGACCTACAGTGGCTAGTCACCGCAGATCTTAGAGGAAGCATTGAAGCACCAACTTTTGGGAGAATTCAGTTCTCCGTGAGAGAGAACAACTGGCTAGATGGATTAGCCAGGGCAATGCATGAAGCTCTCGCACGTCTATGTGCCCTCAGCATCAACAAAATCCAAGGAACCCGTTTTGCTCACTATGCAAGACGTGACTTCATGGGAATGCCGATGGAGATGCCAAGTCACCCAGAGTTGAGGCGTCAAGTGGAGAATCTTGATTTCTTGCTGCATGACCGACAACAGGAACTGGACAATGCCAGGGAGTTAGCCAACCAGAACCGTGCCATTGCTAACTGAAGGCCCAGACTTCGCCTTTGCTCGTCCGGATCGCTCTCTTTCGCCCAGCGTGCCAAGAAGGATCGCACCATCGTCCGTCTTTGCAAGAAGGTGGCCGACCTCGAGAAGACCGTCAAGGAGCAGGAAGCTCAGCTTGTCGCCAAGGAAGAAGAAGATGAGGGTGAAGACATCCAGGGAGACATGGATTCTTATCTTAGCAATGATGATGACTTTCTGGAGGAAGATGCCGTGGACTTCTACACTGACGATGAGGACTCCGACTTCATCGACGATGAATAGATGCACTAGAGCACTGTCGTAGCATGAGATGTATCGGTCCCACTGTATCGTAGCTTACAGAATGGTTCTTCAAACCATCTATTTTCTTTTGATTGTTGTGGTGTGTGTTGTATTGTGTGCTTGTTTGCATGAATGGAATGAAGTTAGTTGCACAACCTGAGTCTAACTCAAAGTTTTAGCTTTGTAACCAAAACCATGAACCTTAGAATTTCCCTCTTACCCCTATATCTATCTCAATCTTCAGATGACTCGTGGAAACCAAGGAGGGAGCAGCTCGTCGCAGGACCCAATGCTGCAGATCTTGCAGAATCTCATCGCCGACCGTGAAGCAAGCATGGTAGAACGTCAAGCCAACTTAGCAACACTATAGCAGATCGCCCAGATGGCTCTCAACAACCAAGGGCATGGAAATCAGGATCACCATGGATCCAAACTCAAAAAAAATCAGAATACCAATCCCCCAATCTTCAACCAATCTGAAAACCCATTAGATGCTGATGACTGGTTACAGAAGATGGAAAACAACCTCAAAGTTGCAGGAGTTGATGAAAATGAGAAAGTTCTCTTCGCCACCCACTATCTGGCGGGAGATGCAAGAGCTTGGTGGAATAGCATCCACAATATGAACCATGGTCAAGTGATGACATGGGAGGCATTCAAAGTCAAGTTCAGCCGCACCCACATGCCACAAGGCCTAGTCAATAGGATGAGAGATGAATTCCGCGAATTAAAGCAAGGAAGAATGACTGTGGTAGAATACCGTGATAGATTCCTGTCACTTGCCAGATATGCACTGGATTAAATCAACACGGAGGCCAAGAAGAAGGAGAGATTCTTGAACGGACTGCATGATGAGATGCAGACTGTCCTCGTCAACATCCGTTTTCAGGATCTCGAAGAGCTAGTCGACTCTTCCATTCAGATGGAAGGGAATATTAATCAGGCAAACGACAACCGCAAACGTTGTATGATGCAGCAATCAGGATCCGGTAGTCACCAGAAGTACCATCCCAACCCCTCACCAGGATATGCACCAAGGAACAACCGACCCCCAATGTCTCGCCCAAGCTACCCCAACCGTAGCGGAGGCAATGTGAAGTCCGGAGGAAACCATCACAACTCCAGCAATGCCAACAATTTCAACCATGCCCCTCCCAAGAGCAACAACAACAACAACAACACTGCACCTAGAACTGGCAGCAATGTTGTGCCTGTCGCAGCCAAGGACAAGTCCTAGATCACTTGTTTCGAGTGGGGAGTGAAGGGTCACTACTCCAATGAGTGTCCCAAGAAGACTGCCGCCAATGCCACTGTGAATGCCCCAGCTCAACATCAGCGTCGTGTTCAACCAGGAAGAAGGTTTGCCCCAAGGAACCCTCACAACCGCAACGGTCGTCTCTTCCACATGAACGCAGAAGAAGCCCAAGAAGCACCAGATGTTGTGCTGGGTATGTTTTCTGTCAACTAAGTTTTAGCAAGAGTATTGTTTGATTCAGGAGCATCGCATTCATTTGTCACCGAAGAATTTGCATGCACTAGTAAGAATCACCCAACCAACTTGAAGCATGTCATGATAGTTCAAATCCTCGGTTCAACTACAAAAGCTAGAAAAATTTGCAAAGCGGTACCTATCAGAATACATGGGATAGATTTTTATGCCAACCTAATTGTACTTGGAACCAAAGGATTGGAAGTAGTACTAGGTACGGAATGGATGTCAAGGCATAAAGGACTGATAGACGGTGCTAAGAAAGCCATCACCATGACCAGTAGTTCTGGAGTAACAGTAGAGCATATATCTGAAACCTTACCTCACCAATTCAAGTGCAACAAGAGTCTAGCCCTACCCACCATAGACCAAGTCAGAGTAGTCTGTGAATACCCCGACATATTCCCAGATGAATTGCCAGGTATGCCCCCGGATAGGGATATTGAGTTCATTATCGAACTAATCCCCGGAACCGGACCCATAGCCTAGAGACCCTATAGCATGAACCCCTCAAAGTTAGTGGAACTTAAGAAGCAGTTAGATGCCATGTTAGCAACATGCTTGATTCAACCAAGCGCATCGCCATGGAGATCACCAGTGTTATTCGTCGACAAGAAAGATGGAGGCAATCGTGCGTATACGATTACGAAAGTTGAATGACGTCACCATCAAGAACAAGTACCCATTGCCGAAGATAGAGGATCTATTTGACCAGTTGACTGGAGCCCAGGTATTCTCAAAGATTGATCTTAGGACTGGTTATCACCAACTTAAGATTCGTGCAACGGATATTCCGAAGACCGCCTTCACTACTCGCTATGGTTTATACGAGTATACGGTTATGCCTTTTGGATTAACCAATGCCCCTGCTTATTTCATGAATCTCATGAATAATATCTTTATGAATTTCCTAGATAAGTTTGTAGTGGTATTTATCGACGCCATCCTTATCTACTCCAAGTCAGAAGAAGAGCATGAGCAACATCTGAGAATCATCCTAGAAACCCTGAGAGAGCATCAGTTATATGCCAAGTTCAGCAAGTGTGAGTTTTGGCTGAAAGAAGTAGGATTCCTAGGACATATTGTGTCTGCCGGAGGAGTCTCTGTTGATCCCGCCAAGATCAAAGATGTCGAAGAATGGGAAGCCCCAACCACTCAAACACAAGTCCGTGAATTTCTCGGATTAGCGGGATACTACCGCAAGTTCATAGAAGGATTCTCGAGCATCGCCCGACCCATGACCCAATTGTTGAAGAAGGACAAGAAGTTTGAATGGATAGACAAGTGTGAAGCTAGTTTCCAGGAGCTGAAGAAGAGATTGATATCAGCCCCAATTTTTGATCATGCCAGACATCAAGAAGCCATTTGATGTATATTGTGACGCATCCAAGATTGGTTTAGGATGTGTGTTGATGCAAGAAGGCAAAGTCATCACGTATCTGTCTCGACAACTGAAGCAGCATGAGCAGAACTATCCGACACATGATCTTGAATTAGCAGCCGTAGTTTTGGCATTGAAGACATGGCGTCATTATTTGATGGGTAATCGCTGTGAGATTTACTCAGATCACAAGAGTTTAAAGTATATTTTCACTCGGAAGGAGCTGAATATGAGGCAAAGGAGATGGATAGTGTTAATCAAGGATTATGACCTTGACATTCACTATCACCCCGGCAAAGCCAATGTGGTAGCGGATGCTCTTAGCAGATTGTCGTGTAGGCTAAACACCATGATCAAGGAGAAGCAACCAAATTTGTATGAGGAGTTGGAGCAGTTCAGGACTGAATTAGGTAGCAAAGGATTCTTGGCTAGCATTGAACTTCGACCCACTTTGATTAGCCAAATCAAGGAAGCCCAGAAGGGGAATGAAAGTATCGATGGAATCAAACGCCGTATTGGTACAGGAAAGGTACCTGGATTCACCGAAGACGAAGAAGGAGTACTGTGGTACAAAGGACGTATCTGTGTGTCAACAGATTCGGAACTGAAGCAAATTATCATGAAGGAAGCTCATGATACTCTTTATTCTATCCACCCCGGAGGAACGAAGATGTATCAGGATTTGAAAGAGCAATTTTGGTGGCACAAGATGAAGAGAGAAATAGGAAGCTACATCGCCAAATGTGACATTTGTCAAAGAGTCAAAGCAGAGCACCAGAGACCTGCAGGATTGTTGCAACCATTGCAGATTCTAGAGTGGAAATGGGATTCCGTCGGAATGGACTTTATCACTGGTTTACCTACTTCCAGTAGGGGAAATGACTCAATCTAGGTCATCGTTGATAGACTGTCCAAGGTATCCCACTTCATACCTATCAAGACTACCTACCAGAGTGCGAAACTAGCAGAACTGTACATTGCTAGGATTGTGAGTCTGCATGGAACCCCCAAGACCATAGTATCAGATCGAGGGACCCAGTTTACCTCGAGATTTTGGCAGAAAGTTCAGGAAGGATTGGGAACCAAGTTGAACTTCAGCACCACGTATCACCCGCAAACCGATGGACAAACTGAGAGAGTCAACCAGATCCTGGAGGATATGCTTAGAGCTTGTGTGTTGGAATATGGATCAAAATGGGAAGACTGCCTGCCTTTCGCGGAATTCTCATATAACAACAGTTATCAAGCTAGCTTGCAGATGGCACCATTTGAATTCCTATACGGAAGAAAGTGTCGTACCCCTTTAAATTGGTCGCAAGTAAGAGAGTCAGATCTTTGGACCCGACATTCTCCGAGAAGCCAAAGAGAAGGTTCACAAAGTCCGTGAGCACCTCAAGACCACCCAATCCCGACAGAAGAGTTATGCTGACAAGAGAAGGAGAGACCTGATTTTCAATGTCGGAGATTTTGTATATCTCAAGGTTTCACCATTGAAAGGAACTCAACGCTTTAGTCTGAAAGGAAAGTTAGCCCCTAGATATATCGGACCCTTCAAGATTCTGAACCGTCGGGGAGAAGTATCGTATCAATTGGAACTGCCTGAAGAAATGTCAGCCATCCACAATGTGTTCCATATCTCATTACTTCGCAAATGCTTGGAAGTGCCCGAGAAGACTGAAGTTTTCGAGAACATCGATCACAGAGCTGTAGAGATCAACAATGACCTGACCTATCGGGAAGTGCCCATCTGTATCTTAGAAGAAGCCTACAGAACCACCAGGACCAGGAGTATCAAGTTTCTCAATATTCAGTGGAGCAACCATACCGAGGAGGAAACCACTTGGGAGCGCGAAGATTACATTAGGACAAAGTTCCCAGATCTCTTTAATTTCCTAGTTTTCTTTGTAAATCTCGGGACGAGATTTTGTTTAAGGGGGGGAGGTTTGTAACATCCCAAAACTTTAATCCAAGCTTATCAAGATCCAAATCATCAAAATTTAGGGTTAACAAAAACTTTTCCAAATTAAAAATGAAAGCATTCATGTGTATGAGCATTTAATTTAGGAATTGATTTGAATTGCCATGGTTCTGTGATTCTTTGCTTGTAAAATGTTTCTTAGGTGAAATAAACATCATCTAAATCATTTCCCAAACTTTTCCCAAAGAAAAACAACTCAAAATGAATAATTGAAGTGAATGGTCATTTTCGCCAAATTAACTATCATGCCTACTTTGGCTATTCCTAGTACTCAAAACTTAACAGAAACATTTGTGGATATTTACACCCCTTGCTAGTCCACATAATGAGGTACCAAGGTCCACTTTTTAATCTGCTAAAAGCATTCAAATGCTAATTTTAAATGACAGTTTAAAATTGAATCTGTTTCATATGGGAAGATCCCACTATTTCAAAAACCACTCAAACAAGCTCAATTTTCAAAACCCAAGTAACCACAGAGTCACAAGCTTATTCCTAGCAAACCCACCAAAAATCTTTTCAAAATTCAAAAGTTAATTCTTGCGGCCATTTAATCAAACACTTGGCAGGCAGGGTTAAACTCTAAATCCTAGCTCACTGTTTTGAACAGGGTTTTGCCCCCAAATGATCTCCATTTAATCCCCTTGTTCCCTCATGATCTAACCAGACCATTAGCACCTCACCCCCTTGTCCCTAGCCACAGTGTCGAGCCACCCCAAGCACCAACTCGTCGGCCGACCATGGACTCACCCCAGCAGACCACCTCCCTCTCTCTTGCCATGTCTAGGAGGTAGCCAGGACCTCACCGCCACCCTTTGTCCCTTCCCCGAGCCAAGCCTAGCAGTGGACCACCGAGCAATCCCCGCGCCGAGTGCCACCGCGCCATGCCGAGCACGCGTGCACAAGCCGCCGCTCGACCGCAGCCCGCGCCTACCGCTCCGCCACGACCCAGGGAACACGACGGACATGCCCGTTCGCCGCCCAACGCACCACAACCACCGCTCGCCGTGGACATTGTCGCTTCTGCCGCTTTGAGGGCCAGCTGCCCCCGACCGCATACCGCTGCCCCTAAGCCAGCATTAAGTTCCTAGAGCACCACCAAGAGACCGCCCGTCGATCGCCACCCTCAGCCATGCCGCTAGCCACCCGTAGCCATGTCGCCACCATCGCCTGCCCATCCCTCTCGGTCTCGCCGTCGAGCCTATAAAAGGAGGGCACCCCCAGCCATTCGAAGCACACCACTCCACTCCCCTCACCTTACTGATCATCCCACACCACTAGCCGGAGCAAGGGGAGCAGCACCTCGCCGGAATTGCACCGGAGCAGGCCGCCTCCAGAGGAGAAGGGCACCGCTGATTGCGACCACCCTCGGAGCTGCCTCGACCATCCCTGAGCTCGCCGTCGCCCACCAGTCTGTTTGCCCGCCTCGCCGACCTTGCTGGAGCCATGGTACACCCCCTATGCACCCCCACCAAGCCGCTAGGGTTCGAGCTCACCGGCGACAGGTCCGTCATCGACGACAAGCCACAGCCGTTGATCCCCACTCTAAATCCAACGTCCCACATCGCCCCGTACTGCTTCGCGTGTTAGGAGCCGCTGACCGGTGGACCCCCTTGTCCGCTGAGCCCCGCGCTGCGGAGTGACACTGGGCCGGCCCGTTAAAGTTTCCCGCGCGACCCAGTGAATTCAAATTAGGATTTTTCTATTTAGTTTAAACTAAGTTCTGTCCCCTAGTTTGAAAATCAATTCAGAGAGATTTACAAATCCAAATTGCATGAAACCAATTTTGTCTGAAAGGTATTGAAATGATCTATCCAAGATCGTTGGATTTAATTTAATTAGAGCTATAGATCTCTCCTAGTAAAAATAACAAACAGAAGCTTTTGTAGCTTGCAACATTTTTATAAAATCTACCAAGTTAGCTTTTGAGTTGATTCCAACTCTCAAAAATCACATTTCATCATGCCTATCTGAATATGTAATAATATCAAGGTTTACATGCAGTGACTTTGGACTAGTACCAAAATAATGCTATATAGGCATTTCTAGTCACTTTAAATCATTAAATAATGAACCTAAACCAAAGTAATTATGATCCAACCCTTAAATCCCATTCCCACAGGTTAGAATATGTGGTGATGACATGTGTCCACATGATCCCATATTTTAAGTGGTGAATATTAAATCTTAGTTAATTTTTCAATGAGTAGAAATTACCTTTCTAAAATAAAAAGGAGGAAACTAGTGAATAAAACTTGTGATGCTTGTGATGATAATAGATCATCAATTGTGTGCTTTAGAGTACTGATTAGACTAGTTAAGTATTGTTTGGTGATTGTGTACTCCGTATGTATTTATAGAAGATAGTATCGACCAAGCTTATGAGAAGGAGGAGTGCTACCAAGAAGAAGAACAAGAATAAAACTTCAACCACTGCACAAACCAAGGCAAGCCACCATTAATAATGCATGCTATCACTTGCAAGCTATTGTTAGCAAGCTAGAATTACTCTAGATGAATGAGCAAAGATGCCAAGGGCATGCTTTGGTCACACCACCTTGACTATTACTACCCCAAGTATTTCCTTACTAGCTTTACTTCCTTTATTTTACGCAAAGTCCCTTACTTGTTTTGAAGGTAGCATAAAATGTATAAAACTTGACCTATTTAGATAAGCTTTAGATGTCATTCTATGGCATGAGATTGAACCCATCTTTTCCACCTTAGTGAACACTCTTAACTTAGTAGTTTAGAGTAGATCAAAAACTTGAGTCACTTAGATGGGAACACTTGGTGAAAATGAATTATGAAAACCTTGGAATGATGAGTCATTCTATTGAGATGTTTTGACAGGTGTTGAGAAACACAAATGGTTTATGATGGTGAAAATGTTGAGGCATGAGCCTTAACCCTTTTATAAATAATGGTTGGATTCAGATGCGATACCATTCCAAATTTACCGTACAACCACACTACCTGAATTGGGTAAGGCTTAGCTGGAAATTTATATGCATTAGTATGAGTTCCCTCGCGGGAGAGGTTTGAGCTGAGGCTACCTCTTAATGTTGTCCACCTATGCAGTGCCCAAGATGACTGATGGTCATGGTTGGGAGGCCATGCTCATAGGAGAGGTGCTTGTACTAGGGTGTGTCAAGGAAAGGTTATGTTTGATTATCTGCATACTAAGTATGATGATTCAGGGTTATCCCTGACAGATGTATCGAATCTTGTATTGAAAGTGTACCACCTCTGCAGAGTGTCAAACTATTCGAATAGCCGCGTCCGCGGTTAGGGATAGTTGGAATGGTCATACTGTTTCGTTGTCAGATGTTTTCAAAAAACTTCTGAATGAATGATGAATCTTGACTTGACCACAACAGGGTTGTGTTTATGATAATAGCTTCCCAACTTAAGTGATTCTAGAACTTTATTTTATTTTTCTTTGCTTCAGAACTCAGCTTAGGTTTCAAACTTAACTTTATAGTTAAACTTAGATTTAGCACTTTAACTTAGAATTATACTACTTGTTAGTGGTAGTTTGCGAGTACTTAAAGAGTACTCATGGCTTTTGTCCCTGGCTATTCTCATGGCCAGACTATGAAGGAGACTATGAAGATGATGGCCAGCAGGACGGCTATGATAACTAGGACTATCTGCCTTCATCAGCATTGCATGTGCCCCTAAAGATGGACCCCACCGCTACGCTTTATATTTATTCCGCTGCTTGTTGTATTAAGACTGGATCATGAGATCCTTATTCGTGTAAGACCTTATGTATGGTTTGTAATGGATGATGTACTGTGATATTCAATCCGTTATGTCTCGCAAAAATGGTAATCCTGGGATTGCGAGGTATGGCATAACGGGCATCTGGGATTAAAAATCCGGGTGTTGACAGTGGGTTAGACTTAAATGTGTTTTGAATTTGCTTCTTGATGCTCTCTTTTACTTCAACTCATATTTCTTATGTGAGCATCCTCTCAAACTATCATGCCTGAAGATGATAATATGTCCATTATTTTTGGGAGACCTTTTCTTAATACTGCAGGAGCTGTTATTAATTGTAATCAAGGAAAGGTGACTTTCAATGTTAATGACAAGGAACATACTGTCTATTTCCCCAAGAAGATTGAAAGGACTTATGGTTTGAATTCAATTGAACATGTTGAGGGCATTCAAGTTGGAGAGATATATTGTCCCGTACCAAGAGAAAAGTTTGAAACTATTATGATTGGGACCATTGCTATCAAAGTTGAGGTAACATAATCACTAGTGGAATACAAAGTTTTGTCTCATATGAAATTGTTTTGGTAGCAAGACCTGATCAACTTTGTTAACAAAAGGATTTCATTGAACAAAACAATGTTTTCACCATGATTATCTCTGCTTACTTCTATTCTATCCATTTTAGTTTTTGCTTATGCCTAACTTAAAGGCGTTAAAGAAAAATACTTATTGGGAGATAACCCAATAGTTTTAGATGAGTCTTGGAAGTTATTACTTCAGTAATAACCGCTCCTTATCCTTTTTATTTGCTTTTTGTGCCAAGAGTAACCTCTAATGAGAGAGAAGTAATGATTGGGAAAGTTGCTGTCCCAAAACAGATGTATGTGCTTCATCATAAAAATTCGTGTAAAATCTCTGTACGTCCTTTTGAGGCGTGATTTTTTTTGCTTCTACCCCAGGTTGTTATCTAACTTTCGTTAGCTCAACACTTTTTGATTTGAGCAACAGAAGGTCTTCGAAAAAATTCGTCTTTACCTGCTGGTCTATTTTGACAGATTTCTGTCATTTTTTGCATTTGCTTCTTTATGGTTCCCTTTTGAGTTCTTTTGGGGAATTGAACTTTTTGAGGGAAGTGCTACAGTAGCTAGTGTTTTAATGGAAGTTTTATTGGTGTTAGAACTGAACCTAAAGACTTATTATCTTGAGTGCACTAATGTTGCTAATAAAGATTGTGTGAAGTTTTGTATGAAGGAAAATTTTCAGGTGTATGGAAGGAATGAGTAATGAGATAAAGGATGGACTAAAGCTCAAGCTTGGGGATGACACGTGTGTCACCCCTAGAAATATCCAAGAGGTACAAGCGTCAAAGCTTGGGGATGCCCAAGGCATCCCCTCTTCATCAATAAAAATCCCAGGTTTCTTCCAAACACTTTATTTTTATTGTTTCATGCACAGTTGTGTTGTTCTTGGAGCGTCTTCTTTTTCATTTTCATTTTGTTTTTTAGTTTGCATGGTTTGCTTAGTTTTCTGAATAAATTAGTTGGACCTCCTGTTTCATGCATTGGTTTTCAAATAGTTTGGTTTGGTTTGGAAAAGAGTAGGAAAGTTCATGCTTAAGTGGTAAAGAGAGCTTGTTTTTGACTGTGGCCTATGCTTTGTCATGCCATGCTTGATATTGTTTTGGATTTATGCTTAGTATTCTTTGTTGTAGCATGACTTGTTATAAACAATTGAGATTGCTTAATGTACCTTGGATGAATCATGCGTTGTTTTAGCATATTAAAGCATAGTATAGTGGTATTCTCCTTTGATGCTTTATTTGGGTTGACTTGGCGCATGCTCACACCATGTTATGACTATCCCAAGTCACCATAAGCCTTTATGATCCTTTAGTTTTCAACTTGTAGTATCACTTTATGCTTTGATCAATTATGTTTTGTCCCTCTACATGATTATGGCCATTATTGCTCTCTTAGTTTGTCGCTCCCAGTCTTTTGCTAGCCTCCACAACCAAGTATGAGTTCCACTCATGCATCCAACTCCCTAAACCAAGTTATTCCAAAGAGTCCACCATACCTACCTACTAGCATATGCTATTCCAAGTATATTCATGTTTTTGTTTACCTTCAAAATTAAACTTGTTATGAGAAAACTAGTGATTAAAGCTCTCACGAACTTGATGGCACACTTTACTTTTCTTGCCCTTAATAAACTTGAACCATTGTGTCGTCTATGTTGTATATGCTTACACTTATTTGTTGGGGATTAGCAGAACCATGTTGTCATGGGGAACGCTTTCAACATTGCACTGGTACTTTGTACCTAGTTGATATCATGCTCTTTTGTATATGTATGTCGTCGGTGTGAAATGAAAGGGGAGCTTGTAAGTCCATGGAGTTATGTATATGAGTTAGAGAAATGCCTGGGCCGCTGGTCTAATCCATGCTGACATGGTGGAAACCGGTAGCGTAACCATAATGAGCTGTCTATGAAGCATTCTTCTTATAAAAAAAGAGTCCTATATTGAGAAAAAAGAGAAAAGAAAAAAAAAGATTATGAAAAGAGGAAAGAGAAAAAAAGCACCATATTCCCATGGTAAATAAGAAGATTGTTGAGATGCTCGTTGTCTGCTTGCCTTGTCATTTTGATATGGGGATTCTTCCATATCATTGAGCAAGGGGTACCCCGTTGGCGGTTCTCTATGATACACATGTACTTACGATGAGAAGAACTTACCGGTGACTAAACTTGAGTAGCATGAGGAGCGGCCCTCGTATTCAAGGGACATGAGATTTCTAACTTATACTTCGTCAAGCATGTACACCACAGTTTGTTCACTTTAACCTTAATCACTTCAAGATGCTTATGATAGGGGCAATGAGAGCTGAAAGCTATAAGTACCATAATTTTTGGTAGCTCTTTATAAGACTTGAATCCCTACTTCCTTCTATGAAGGCCTTCCTTCCACCATTATATTGAGTCTCCACCTTCTACCTTTATGCACCTACTTTGAGAGCATAGTGACCATTCTTAGGTCTATGTGCATTGTCCCAAGACTAGTTGATTGATGCATACCTTGATATTGCTTGTTTTAAACCATTTGTATCTAGTCACACTTATAAAGTTTGAAGGTGTCCTATGCAGTTATACTTGCTACTCTATGAGGGACAAGCTGAATACCACTATGCTATGTTTTCTTTATGTGAAACAAACAAACGTCTTGCAAAGCATTGTTATTCATGAATCTTTTGTTTGTGCCTTTTCATGTTGCATCATAGTTTCTTTGTCTTATTGCTAGAACTTTGTCTTTCATGTTATGATTGAAGTACTATGATCCTAGCTTTGAATGTTTTACAAATACTTTGATCAAGTTTATGATGGTGCATGTCACCTCAAAATTATTCTTTCTTTTTATCGCTTACCTACTCGAGGACGAGCAGGAGTTCAGCTTGGGGATGTTGATACATTGCAAATGTATCTATAATTTTTTATGTTCCATGCTTGGTTTTATCCACTTTCTTGTGTTTTGTTCCAACTTTGGAGTACTTTTCATATGATTTCTTGGACTAACCTATTAACAAGAGCCACAGTGCCAGCTGCCTGTTTTCTGCTGGTTTTGGTTCCAGGAAAGTCAGAAAATGAATATTCTCGGAATTGGACGAGACAAAAGCCAAAGTGCCTATTTTTCCGGATGTCATCAAGTGCCAGAATACGAGATGGAGAGGGGCCAGGGGGCCACCACACCACCTGGCCGCGCGGCTAGTCCTGGCCCGCACCAGGGGGTGGTGTGTCCGCTCCCGGCACCCCCTCGGCCTCTCCTTTCGCCTATATATTGCCCTCAGGACGAAAACCCTAAGTACCCAATCAGAAATCCACAAAAGTTCCAGAGTGCCACGAAGGGAGATTGGGGACAGAAGTCTGTTCTACCACCAGACGCCAGACGGAAGTGCCCCCGGAGCCATCTCCATCGATCTCCACTGCCATCTCCATCACCGTTGCTGACTCCCATGATGAGGAGGGAGTAGTTCTCTCTCGAGGCTAAGGGATCTACTGGTAGCTATGTGTTCATCTCTCTCTCTATGCATGATCTTATTGAGATCATGAGCTTGTAATCTATAGATCTACCTTTCTACTCAAGTGCTTTAATAGATCTCTGATCTCCCCATGTGTGTGAAGTTGACAGTGTGCACACCATGGTGGCACTTAGGCTAGAGATTACAAATACTTGTTATGAGTTATATTTGGAGTTGGATGTATTTATGAAATTGTGGTGCTTGTTGGACTCATCTAGTACTCAAGGTGACAGTGTTGGGTTTTCTAGATGGGAAAGATGGACTTTGAGGTGTGCTGTTATAGCCCTACCATGGATTAGAGTGTCCAACCGGAGAGTAGTTAAGAGTAGTATCATAAAGAGAAGATATTTTTATGAGAGTGTTCACTAGTGAAAGTATGATCCCTAGTCCTTGTTTCTAAGCATTGATACACCATTTGCTATTAGATCTGTTACATGTTTGCTTGCTTCCTTCTTTATTTCAGTTTGCCTTTTGTCTTTTCCACGCCATCAAGCTATTCTCTATCACCATTACCACTTATAATCATCCATACCACTTGTATTTCACTATCTCTTCGCCGAACTAGTGCACCTATACACCTGACAAGTGTATTGGGTGTGTTGGGGACACAAGAGACTTCTTGTATCTTGATTGCAGGGTTGCTTGAGAGGGGATACCTTTGACCACTTCCTCCCTGAGTTTGATAAACTTTGGGTGATCCACTTAAGGGAAAACTTGCTGCTGTTCTACAAACCTCTGCACTTGGAGGCCCAACAACTGTCTCCAAGAATAGAAGTGCATAAACATCAGGGAGCAGCTCATCGCAAGACCCAATGCTGCAGATTCTACAGACTCTCATTGCAGACCGGGAAGCAAGCAAGGCAGAGCGCCAAGCTAATCTAGCAACACTGCATCAGATTGTCCAGATGGCTCACAATAACCAGAACCATGGAAATCAGGATCATCATGGACCCAAACTCAAAAAATTCTAGAATACCAATCCCCCAATCTTTAGTACTTCAGAGAACCCACTGGATGCTGATGACTGGTTGCAGACAATGGAGAACAACTTAGAAGTAGCAGGAGTGGATGCAAACGAGAAGGTACTTTTTGCCACCCACTATCTGGCAGGAGATGCAAGAGCATGGTGGAACAGCATCCGCACAATGAACCATGGTCAAGTGATGACATGGGAAGCCTTCAAAATCAAGTTCAGCCGCACCCACGTGCCGCAGGGTCTAGTCACCGAATGAGGGATGAATTCAGAGAGTTGAAGCAAGGTAGAATGATGGTAGTGGAGTACCGTGACAAATTCTTGTCCTTAGCCAGGTATGCACCTGATGAGATCAACATGGAGGCTAAGAAGAAGGAGAGATTCCTGAACGGACTGCATGATGAGATGCAGATTGTCCTCGTCAACATTCGTTTCCAGGATCTCGAAGAGCTAGTCGACTCTGCCATTCAGATGGAAGGGAAGCTTAACCAGGCAAACGACAACCGCAAACGTCGTATGATGCACCAAGCTAGATCCAACAGTCACCAGAAGTACCGTCCCAACCCTTTAGCGGGATATGCACCAAGGAACAACCGACCCCCAATGTCTCGCCCAAGCTACCCCAACCGTAGCGGAGGAAATGTGAAGTCTGGAGGAAACAACAATCACCCCGGCAACACCAGCAATTTCAACCGTGCACCCCCCAAGAGAAACAACAACAACAACACTGCACCCAGAACTAGAAGCAATGTTGTGCCTGTGGTAGCGAAAGACAAGTCTCAGATCACTTGTTTCGAATGTGGAGTGAAGGGTCACTATTCCAATGAGTGCCCGAAGAAGATTGCCGCCACTGCCAATGTGAATGCCCTAGCTCAACAGCAGCGTCATGTTCAACCAGGAAGAAGATTCGCCCTAGGGAACCCTCACAACCGCAATGGCCGTCTCTTCCAAGAAGCGCCAGATGTAGTGTTGGGTATGTTTTTTGTCAACTCAGTTTTAGCAAGAGTGTTGTTTGATTATGGAGCATCGCACTCATTTGTCACCGAAGAATTTGCATGCACTAGTAAGATTCACCCAACCAACTTGAAGCATGTCATGATAGTTCAAATCCCTGGTTCAACTACAAAAGCTAGAAAAATTTGCAAAATTGTGCCTATCAGAATACATGGGATAGATTTTTATGCCAATCTAATAGTACTTGGAACCAAAGGTCTGGAAGTAGTACTAGGAATGGATTGGATGTCAAAGGATAAAGGATTGATAGACTGTGCCAAGAAAGCCATCACCATGACTAGTATCTCTAGAGTATCAATAGAGCATATATCCGAAACCTTGCCCCGTCAATTCAAGTGTAACAAGAGTCTAGCCCTGCCCACCATTGACCAAGTCAGAGTAGTCTGTGAATACCCCGATCGATTCCCAGATGAATTGCCCGGTATGCCCCCGGATAGGGATATTGAGTTCATTATTGAACTAATCCCCGGAACCGGACCCATAGCAAGTTATCATGCAAGAAGCTCATGATACTCTTTATTCTATCCACCCCGGAGGAACTAAGATGTATCAAGATTTGAAAGATTAATTTTGGTGGTACAAAATGAAGAGAGAAATCAGAAGCTACATCGCTAAGTGTAATATCTGTCAAAGAGTCAAAGCGGAACATCTGAGACCCGCGGGACTATTGCAACCCTTGTAGATTCCGGAATGGAAATGAGATTCCGTTGGAATGGACTTTATCACCGGTTTTCCTACTTCTAGTAGGGGAAATGACTCAATCTGGGTCATCGTTTATAGACTGTCCAAGGTAGCTCATTTTATACCGGTCAAGATAACCTACCAGAGTTCGAAGCTAGCAGAGTTGTACATTGCTAGAATTGTTAGTCTGCATGGAACCCCCAGGACCATCGTATCAGATCGAGGAACCCAATTTACCTCGAGATTTTGGCAGAAAGTTCAAGAAGGATTAGGAACCAAGTTGAATTTCAGCACAACTTATCACCCGCAAACCAATGGACAGACTAAAAGAGTCAACCAAATCTTAGAATATATGTTGAGAGCTTGTGTGTTAGAATATGGATCAAAATGGGAAGACTGCCTGCCTTTCGCAGAATTCTCATACAACAACAGTTATCAAGCCAGTTTGCAAATGGCACCATTTGAGTTCTTATACGGAAGAAAGTGTCGTACCCCTTTGAATTTGTCGCAAGTAGGAGAGAGTCGGATTTTCAGACCCGACATTCTCCGAGAAGCCGAAGAGAAGGTTCACAAAGTCCGTGAGCACCTCAAGACCGCCCAATCAAGACAAAAGAGTTATGCTGACAAGAGAAGGAGAGACCTGACTTTCAATGTCAGAAATTTTATGTATCTCAAGGTTTCACCATTGAAGGGAACCCAGCGTTTTAGTCTGAAAGGAAAGTTAGCCCCCAGATATATCGGACCTTTCAAGATTCTGAACCATCGAGGAGAAGTATCTTATCAACGGGACTTTCTGAAGAGATGTCAGTCATCCACAATGTGTTCCATATCTCGTTACTTCGCAAATGCTTAGAAGTGCCGAAGGAGACCGAAGTTTTCAAGAACATCGATCACCGAGCTGTTGATATCAACAAGGACCTGACATATCATGAAGTGCCCATCCGTATATTGGAGGAAGCTTACAGAACCACCAGGACCAGGAGTATCAAGTTTCTCAAGATCCGATGGAGCAACCATACCGAAGAGGAAGCCACTTGGGAGCGAGAAGATTATATTAGGACTGAGTTCCGAGATCTCTTTAGTTCCTAGTTTTCTTTCATAAATCTCGGGACAATATTTTGTTTAAGGGGGGAAGGTTTGTAACATCCCAAAACTTTAATCCAAGTGATCAAGATCAAATCTACCCAATTTAGGGTGAACAAAAACTTTTCCATTAAAAAATCTTTAAGCATTCATATGTGAAAGCATTTAAAATAGGAGTTATTTTGAATTGCCATGATTGATTGATCTATTGATTGTAAAATTACTCTAAGGTGAATTACACATCATCTAGATCATCCTCAGGCAAATCCCAAAGAAAAATAAATCAAAATAAATAAATAAGCAAATGGTCACTTGTGCCATTTTAATCACCTAGCCTACTTTGGCTATTCCTAGCACTCAATATAAAACAGAGACAATTGTGGATCTTTGCACCCCTTGCTAGTACAAGTAGTGATGTACCAAGGCCCACTTTGTGATCTCCCAAAAACATTCAAACTCTAATTTTAATTGAGAATTGAAATTTGAATCTAGTTCATATGTCTAGATACCACTTTCTCAAAAACCACTCAACTGAGCTCCATTTAAAAATCCCAAGCAAACCTAGATGCTTAAGCATGAGATGAATCACTCCACCAAACACCTTTCAAAAATTCAAAAGCTTCTCTCATGCGGCCATTTGATCGAACACCTTGTTAGCAAAATCATTATTGCCTAACTAATACTGATTTGGAGCAAATCTTGTCGAGCCAATTGATGCACATTGATCACCTTGCTCTCTCCTAGGCCCAACCAGACCAAAATCATCCCATGCCCTAGCCCCTGGCGCCAGTGCACCGCCACCCCGACGCCATGCTCGTCGGCCAAACGTGCACAAGCCACAGGCGACCACCAACCCCTCTCCGCCGCTCCAGGGAGTGAGGCGTGACCTCACCGCCGCCCACGGTCCACCCGACGGCCCCTGCTAGCCACTAGACCACCTCAGAGTCACGCCGCCCTTTCTCTCTGCGTGCAGCCAGAGAGCGCCAGAGCGCGATCACTGCCAGCACACCACATACCGCGCCTTGACACCAAATCACGCACGCCACTCCGCCTCGACACCCACACCCCGCTAGACATGGCCGTGCACCGCCGCGTGACCCACAGTCGCCATGATCACCGTCGAGCACCGCCTCTGTCTCCCAGAGCGCGGGAAGCCCCCGACCAAATGCCACCGCCCCTAGCCGTGCGATTATGTCATAGAGGACCACCAGCAGACACCCACCATCCGCCTACCTTGCCCACGCCGGTAGCCCACTGTATCATCGTCACCGACGAGCTCCGCCCACACCCGTCGGTGCACTCGTCGAGCCTATATAAGGAGGCCACCCCCCAGCCTCATTCTGCACACCATCTCACTCCCCTCTCTCCACTGACCATTTCCCCTCTCTCGCTGGAGCCACTCGAGCAGCACATCACTGGAATTCCGCCGGAGGTAGCCGCTGCAGAGGAGGAGACGTGGTCGTCGATTTCGTCCACCTCAGCCCCTACCGCGACCTCGCCTGAGCCTGCCGTCATCGTCCAGTTTGTTTGCCTACCTCGCCGCACTAGCTGGAGCCCTGGTACGTCCCTAGTAGACCCCCACCGACCGCTCTAGAGTTCAGTCTCGCTGGCGACGAGTCTGTCGTCGACGACGAACGTGGACCATTGATCCTTGTTATAATCATAGCGCCCAGATTGCCCCATACCGCTTCGGGTTTTTAGTGCCGCTAACATGCAGGACAAGCCCGTCAGTCGCCCTCTGTGCCACGGAGCGCCACTGGGCCGGCCCATTTAGTTTCCTGTGCTGACCCAGTAATTCAAATATAGGTGTTCTATTTTAGACTTAAATCAATTTTGTCTCTTAGTTCAAAAATAAATTCAGGGAGTTTTAAAAATCCAAATTGATTGATTCCAATTTTGTTGGAAAGCTAATAAAAATATCTATCCAAGCCCGTTGGATTTAAATCTTTTAGAGTTAGAGATATCTCCTAGTTAAAATAACAAAACAGAAGCTTTTGCACATTCAAACATTTTTATAAAATCAACCTTAATAGCTTTTGAGTTGATTCCAACTCTCAAAAATCACATTTAACCATACATATCTGAATATGTAATAATATTAAGGTTTGCATGGAGTGACTTTGGACTAGTACCAAAATAATGCTATATAGGCATTTCTAGTCACTTTAAATCATTAATTATTAAACTTAAACTTATTAAAATGTGATCCAACCCTTAAATCACATTCCCATATGTTAGAATATGTGGTGATGACATGTGTCCACATGATCCCATATTTTAATTGGAGAATATTAAATCTTAGTTAATTTCAATGAGTAGAAATTACTTTTCTCAAATAAAAAGAATGAAACTAGTTCATTAAACCTTGTGATGCTTGTGATGATAATAGATCATCAAATATGTGCCTTAGTGTGCTAAGTGGACTAGTTAAGTATTTTTTGGTGATTGTGTATTCCGTATGTATTTATAGACGATAGTACCGACCAAGCTTTCGAGGAGGAGGAGTTCTACCAAGAGGAGGAGGAAGAAAACTTCAACCACTGCACTACCCAAGGCAAGCTATTACTGGCAAGATATTGTTAGCAAGCTAACACTTGCAAGTATTATACTTTGTAAGTCATATTTAGCAATGCAAGCTAACCCTTGCAAGCTAGATAACCTAAGCAAAGACATTAGGCATGCTTTGGTTATACCATTTTGACTTATACCTATTCCATGTTTTATTTCCAAGCTTTACTTTCTTTACTTTACCAAAGTCCTTTACTTGTTTAAAGGTAGCATAAAGAGTATACAACTTGACCTATCTAGTTAGACTTAGATGTCATTCTATGGCATGAGATTGAGATTAGCATCCCACCTTAGTGAACACTCTTAACTTAGTAGTGGGAACAAAACCCAAAACTTGATTCACTTTAGATGGGAATACTTGGTGAAAATGATTCGTGAAAACCTTGGAATGACGAGTCATTCTATTGAGATGTTTTGACATGTGTTGAGAAACACAAATGGTTTATGATGATGAAAATGTTGAGGCATGAGCCTTAGCCCTTTTATAAAACTGATGGTTTGGTTCGGATGCGATACCATTCCAATTTTACCGTACAACCACAATACCTGAATTGGGTAAGGCTTAGCTGTAAGTTTATATGCATTAGTATTAGTTCCCTCACGGGAGAGGTTTGAGCTGAGGCTACCTCTCGATGTTGTCCACCTATGTAGTGCCCAAGATGACAGATGGTCATGGTTGGGAGGCCATGCTCATAGGAGAGGTGCTTATACTAGGGTGTGTAAAGGAAAGGTTATGTTTGATTATCTGCATACTAAGTATGATGATTCAGGGTTATCCCTGATAGATGTATCGAATCTTGTGGTGAAAGTGTACCACCTCTGTAGAGTGTCAAACTATTCAAATATCCACGTCCGTGGTTATGGACAATTGGAGTGGCCATACTGTTCCGTTGTCAGATGTTTTCAAAACAACTTATGAAATGAATTGTGACATGACTTGACCACAATAGAGTTGTGACTATGATAACTAAGTTCCCACTTAAGTGTTTTCAAACTTCTTTTATCTTTCTTTGTTTCTGAACTCAGCTTAGGTTTCAAACTAAACTTTATAAATAAACTTAGATTTAGCATTCCTACTAGAACTATCTTACTTGTTAGTGATAGTTTGCGAGTACTTAAAGAGTACTCATGGCTTTTGTCCCTGGCTATTCCTATGGCCAGACTATGAAGGAGATTACCAAGATGAAGGACAGCAGGACGGCTATGATAACTAGGACTATCTCCCATCATCAGCATTGCCTATGACTCTGAAGATGGCCACCGCTATGTTATTTATTCCGCTACTTGATTGTACTAAGACTGGATCATGAGATCCTTATTTGTGTAATACCTTATTATGGTTTGTAATGGATGATGTACTATGATATCCAATCTGTTATGTCTCGCAAAAATGGTAATCCTGGGATTGTGATGTATGGCATAACAGGCATCTGGGATTAAAAATCCGGGTGGTGACATTGAGGTGTTGGTGCGGTGGTTTCTCCAGCGAGTGGGGCTTGTTGAGCTTGTGTCGATGAGGGCTCTACTTGAGTAGAGCATTGTCCTTCCCGATCGGCCACAAGGGGTTACTCAATGGGGCGGAAAAACCCCACACCCATTCTTCTTATGGCATCTTGGGGTATTTCAACATCTGCATCACAAACATCAACTTGCCCCAAACGGGAGCCATTATTTTCTCGGAGAGCTTATTGTAGACTCTATAAGTGTGGGATTCGGCACCATAACCAACAAAAATTCCTTCTAAAGCCTTAGACTCAAATTTAGATAAACGAACTCCTTTGATAGGAAAGAAACACTTACAACCAAATACCCGGAAGTATGTTGGGCTTGTTACCGGTAAGTTTTTCATAAGGTGTATTGTCCAAGATTTTGTGGAGGTAAAGCCGGTTGGATGAATGACATGCGGTGGAAATCGCTTTAGCCCATAAGTTATATGGTAACTTGAATTCAGCCAACATAGACCTTGCCATATCCATTAAATTCTGGTTCTTCCTCTCGGCTACACCATTTTGTTGAGGGGTGTACGCAGAAGAATATTGGTGTCTTATCCCCTCTTCACTTAGGAATTCATTCAGAGTGTAGTTCTTGAACTCGGAACCTTTATCGCTTCTAATTGCCAAAATAGGGACATTGTGTTGATGTTGGATCTCGTTGGCAAAATCAATGACCGTTTGTTGAGTCTCACTCTTCAGCTTGAAGAAGTAGACCAAAGTATATCTTGAATAATCATTGATAATAACAAGGAAATATTTCTTCCCACCGAGGCTCGCATGAGATGGACGACCAAAGAGGTCCACATGAAGGAGCTCCAAGATCCTCTTTGATGAAATAATTGTTTTTCTTCGATAGGGAGAGTCATGCATCTTCCCTTCAACACAAGCCCTGCAAACAAGATCTTTGGCAAAGGAAACATTTTATTTTAGTCCAAGAATGTGGCCACCCTTATGAAGGCTTTGCAAAGTTCTCATATTGACGTGGGCTAGACGTTGATGCCATTACCAACCCGCGCCGGCCTTTCCGAAAAGACACATCGGACCTGCAGTGGTTTCCTCGAAAAGTCCACCACATACAGGTCATGTTCGACATATCCCACGAAAGCGAACTTTAGAGACTTGCTCCACAAGAGTACCACTACATCACCATCAATAAAAATAGCAAATCCCATCTTACCAAGGGCACGAACAAAAATTAAGTTGTAACCAAGGGTCTCAACAAGCATGACGCCCACGAGGGAAGTATCATGGGCAACCACAACCTTGCCAAGACCCAATACCTCAGATTTAGACTTATCACCATAGGAGACGGTTATTTGATCATGATTTGGCCTCATCCCCGTGATGATTTCCTTGCTTCCGGTCATATGACTTGTGCACCCACTATCGAGCACCCATTTAGAACCACCGAAAGCATAGCCCTGCAAGAGAATTACTTCTTGGTTTTAGGTACCCATTTTTCAATGGGTCCTCTCATGTTAGTCATAAGGGTACTTGGAACCCAAATAGTCCAAGGAATATAATTATCAAAAGGACCAACATAAGTAGAAATAGACATCACCATAGTAATCACAAAATAATTCATAATGAGGATTGTTAGACCCTGCAAAACCATAATAATTAGTTTTGTATTTCATGACATTCTTTTTAGTGGTGCTTGTCTTTGCTTGAGCGCTCTTGGCCTTCTTCTTCTTGTTCTTTCTTTTCTTGGTCTTGGGAACATAGCCAAGTCCCTCTTTTCTATTGATTGCCCTTTGCTTACCAAGGATCTCATCTAGGACTTCCTTACCTTTGGGTTGGGATCCCTTGATAAGCTCATCTTTCAACCTAGCATTTTCTGCAATGACATCTTCATGTCTACATGATGGTATAGAGGTGCTAGGCATATCATACTTGTCCAATCGAGTTTGACTCATTTAGAGTAGATTGTTCACTCTCCAATGCCTTGTAGGCAATGTCAAGTTTCTCTAATTTCTCAGAGAGTCTAGCATGAGCATCCCCAAAGTTAATCTTTTCCTTATTTAATTTCTTTACCTTGGCAAGAGCATTATAATGTTCCTTTATGAGCTGGGATACAACCTCGTCATGTGACTCCTCAATTGACTCAAACCTCTCCTCTAGAGAGACTCGAGTATCTTCTTCCTCTTCTAGAGCATTCTTCAAAGAAGCAATCTCCACGGCATCCTCCCTTTCACTTCTGCCCTTTTCTTCGAGGAGCTCTTCAGAGTGAGCAAGTTGGCTCATGAGAGCCTCAAAATGTAGTTTGTGCTCACCTTGCAAGTTAGTGATAAAATGGTCCAAAGCAATAACTTCTTCCTTTACTCTAAGACTTGTATGATCATCCATATCAACATTCATAATAGTCTTAGGAAAAGAAGAGATAGACGATGATACCTCGGAACCTCTTGCCATAAGGCAAGTGACGTTCTTGTTGATGACATTTTCATTGGGAGAGTCGAAGAGTGATGTGGGGGTAGATGTGGTGGCTATTGCAGCCACCTCTCGAGTGTTATCCTCATCCTCTTCATCCTCACTCCCAGATGAATACTCCTCTTGTGCCACCAAAACAATCTTGGGTTGCTTCTTGTAGGGAGCATTTTTCTTGACGAATGGCTTCTTCCGAGGTGCCTTGGACTTTTCCTTGAGGATGAGCCTACGCCCATTATATTCTCTACTCATATAGGGACACTCAGCCACAAAGTGCAAATGATCTCCACAATTGTAGCAAGTCCTCAGTTTTGGGCCGTTTTCCTTTCGCCCACTTGACCCATTCTTGCGCTCAAGTTCAGATTTAGCCTTAGATGGGTCCTTTCAAAATTTTCTTGCATAGAAGGCCATGTACTCACCATGAGAGCGGTTGACCTCCTCGGGAAACTCATGGAGACGATGTAAAACCCTCTATCATCTTCATCTTGTTCAACTACATTTTCCTTTAATGCTACATTAACGCCTTTTTGCATCCCAAGTGCTCGAGCACGAGCATCTTCGGCGTTCTCAGCTACCACTATAAAATCCGCCATTTCTTGCATGACTTCATTGCAAGTCATTTGGTGGTAGTTGTGTCTACCTTGCAAAATCTTCAAGTCCGTGGGCTCAAATGGCATGAGGGCACTCACATATTTTATTTTGATCCAAGCATCATCAATATGAGTGGCACCATGCTTTCTAAATGTTGTTGCAATGCTCTTGAGCCTTCTATACATGTCTTCATGGTCCTCACCATCCAACATGTAGAATCCTTCGGCTTCATTGCTTAGAGCACCATACCTATTTCTTCACATGCTTTCATTGCCAATGAACAAGTCGGTGAGAGCATCCCACGCTTCCTTGGCGGTGTTGAGGTGTTCAATATGTGGCATGTCCTTGGGACCCACACCAAGCGGAATCATGTGAAGAGCCATTGCATTGAGTTGACTGTCCACCACTTCTCTTCTTGTCAAGTTTGTGGAGTCTCCAATGTGGAGGCCATATTCAATGATCCTCCAAAGCTCAATGGACGAACTACCCACATGAGATTTCATTAAGAATTTCCATTGATTAAACGAAGATGCAGTAAGCTTGGGTGGATCACCCCTATTATTTATATGAGGGTGAGGGATTGGTGGATCGAGAGAATACAAGTGAGGTACCTCACTATGGTCCTCCTTACCACTTCCCTTTTTGGATGAGGATCCACTATTTTTATCACCTACCACCTCATCGTCCTTGGATTTAGCATTAGCTTTGTCCTTAGAGATAGGAGTGGTGGCCTCAGAGGTAGATGGAGGTGGGGCTGTAACTAAAGAGAGACGAGCAATCATTTGATGCATCTCTTCCATTTTAGTCTCAAATGATTTCAACAAGGTTGTTTCCAACGTCTTGAGATCATCCATTGTGACCTTGTCCACAGCCTCACTCCCATCTCCCTTAGTACCCATACTTCTCTTAGGCGGTTAAGCCCGAATAAAGAGCCGAGGCTCTGATACCAATTGAAATGGATCGTCTGGGCACCTAGAGGGGGGGTGAATAGGTGCTACTCCAAATTTTAATACTTTTTCAATTTTAGGCTCTACACAAAGGTAAATTCTCTAGATATACAACTACGGAGAATTTACCTATATGTAAACCTAACTACTAAGCGAGTAAAGGCAAGTAAGAGTGAGGAGCGAGCAAACCATACTGGAGCACGTGGAGACACATGATTTCTTTTACTGCAGTTCCTTCCTTGTTAAGGGAAGTACATCTGCGTTGGAGGGGTGGGCGGTACTAAGACCACCATGCCACAATAGGCCTCACCCTGTTCTCCGATGGATCTCGCCACCAAAGGCCTGATCCACCTTTCCACTATTGGTACCCTTTGAGGCGGGAACTGGTGCCTTTACACAACTAACATGGCACACATCCATAACCGAATTGGAGGCTCCCGTATTGACAACAAGCTATCACGAGAACAAATATTATCAAAACTGAAACACAAGATCTAGATATTAGCAAGTAATACTAAAAAAAGAATCCTCCAAGTAAATGGAGGGGAAGTGATGCGCTTGATTCGTGATGTCGATGATTAAAGTCTCCTCCTTCGATTCCCCAAAGATCGGAGCCTTCGGGTGGTTGAAGTGAGAGATCTCGATTGAGACAATGTAAAAACCTCTATCATCTTCATCTTGTTCAACTACATTTGCCTTTAATGCTACATTAACGCCTTTATGCATACCAAGTGCCCAAGAACGAGCATCTTCGGTGTTCTTCGCTACCACTTTAAAATCCACCATTTCTTGCATGACTTGATTGGAAGTCATTTGGTGGTAGTTGTGTCTACCTTGCAAACTCTTCAAGTCCGTGGGCTCAAATGGCATGAGGGCACTCACATATTTTCTTTTGATCCAAGCATCATCAATATGAGTGGCACCATGCTTTCTAAATGTTGTTGCAATGCTCTTGAGCCTTCTATACATGTCTTCATGGTCCTCACAATCCAACATGTAGAATCCTTCAGCTTCATTGCTTAGAGCATCGTACCTATTTCTTCACATGCTTTCATTGCCGATGAACAAGTCGGTGAGAGCATCCCACGCTTCCTTGGAGGTGTTGAGGTGTTCAATATGTGGCATGTCCTTGGGACTCACACCAAGATGAATCATGTAAAGAGCCGTTGCATTGAGTTGACTGTCCACCACTTCTCTTCTTGTCAAGTTGGTGGAGTCTCCAATGTGGAGGCCATCTTCAATGATCCTCCAAAGCTCAATGGACGAACTGCAAAAATGAGATTTCATTAAGAATTTCCATTGATTAAACGAAGATGCAGTAAGCTTGGCTGGATCACCCCTATTGTTTATATGAGGGTGAGGGATTGGTGGATCAGAAGAATACAAGTGAGGCACCTCACTATAATCCTCCTTACCACTTCCCTTTTTGGATGAGGATCCACTATTTTTATCACCTACCACCTCATCGTCCTTGGATTTAGCATTATCTTTGTCCTTAGAGATAAGAGTGGTGGCCTTAGAGGTAGATGGAGGTGGGGATGTAACTAAAGAGAGACAAGCAATCATTTGATGCATCTCTTCCATTTTAGTCTCAAAGGATTTCAACAAGGTTGTTTCCAACATCTTGAGATCATCCATTGTGACCTTGTCCACAGCCTCACTCCCATCTCCCTTAGTACCCATACTTATCTTAGGCGGTTAAGCCTAAATAAAGAGCCGAGGCTCTGATACCAATTGAAATGGATCGTCTGGGCACCTAGAGGGGGGGTGAATAGGTGGTACTCCAAATTTTAATGCCTTTTCAATTTTAGGCTCGACACAAAGGTAAACTCTCTAGATATACAACTACGGAGAATTTACCTATATGTAAACCTAACTACTAAGCGAGTAAAGGCAGGTAAGAGTGAGGAGCAAGCAAACCGTAGTGGAGCATGTGGAGACACATGATTTGTTTTACTGCAATTCCTTCCTTGTTAAGGGAAGTACATCTACGTTGAAGGGGTGGGAGGTACTAAGACCACCATGCCACAATAGGCCTCACCCTGTTCTCCGATGGATCTCACCACCAAAGGCCTGATCCACCTTTCCACTATTGGTACCCTTCGAGGCGGGAAACGATGCCTTTACACAACTAGCATGGCACACATCCATAATCGAATTGGAGGCTCCCATATTGACAACAAGCTGTCACAAGAAGAAATATTATCAAAACCGAAACACAAGATCTAGATATTAGCAAGTAATACTAGATCAAGAATCCTCCAAGTAAATGGAGGGGAAGTGATGCGCTTGATTCGTGATATCGATGATTAAAGTCTCCTCTTTCGATTCCCCAAAGATCAGAGCCGTCGGGTGGTTGAAGTGAGAGATCTCGATTAGGAGCTTGAAGAATAGACTAGTACTTTTTCGAATGAATCAAGAGATCTGACAGGAGGAGTGATTGGGGCATTTATACCCCCGTCCAAACTTGGCCGTTGAAGAAGTTGGGGGCCAGATTATCCGGCCCAAGTGGGGGCCAGATTATCCGGCTAGGGCAATCCTCCACCCTAGAATCGGATTTTCTGGGGGGAAATTCGCCCCCTATACCGCACGACGCGCCTTGGCTCCCTTTGCAAACTTTCCTGGGGGCGGATTATCCGGCCCGGACAAAACCTCCGGCCCTGGCCGGACAATCCGAGAGATATTCCGCCTCCTTACTGCATGACACACCTTGCCAGCCTTTGCAAAACTTCTCGGGGGGCGGATTATCCGGCCCGAGCAAAACCTCCAGCCCTGGCCAGACAATCCGAAACATAATCCGCCCCTATACTGCATGACACGCCTTGCCTGCGTTTGTTGATTGGGCAAGGCCAAATTATCTGGCCCTTGGAAAGGGTGGATAATCCGCCCCCCGACAACAGGTTTTGGCTGCTTTTCATATGAACAATCATCTGCAGCACTTAGCACACATGAGATGATCCATGGTATTGTTATCTAACACATAAAACACTAGAGATCATGAAATGTTCTTTCAATAGGAAATTAAGAGTATTTTTGGTAGAGTTTTTAAAAATAGTTTTATTGTGATGAATTCAAACCAAAGAAATTGCAATTCATATTTAAATAAATACTAGATTTTTTATAAAAATTAAAATAATTCCAAAGGAGGGACATACAAGGATTTAAAATCATATTCTTATGGAGTTATTAAAAATATTTTGAGCAATGAATTTGAATGTCTTATCAAATTAATTTTAATATTCAAAAAGGTTTTAAATTCAAGTAATAAAGTTAAAAGCTCCAACTTGTGAATATGTCATTTAATCTCTTAATATGTATGAAAATTCTGAAGTGAAATCATACAAAAATTCTAAAGTGACATTCACTAAAATTTGAAAACACCTTTAATAAACATAAATCAACTAAATTTAAGGGGAGGGAACAACACATTAAAAGTAGAGCATTTCTATCTATGCACAAAAGTATGCATTTGGATCTTTAAACATTGTCCTTACCGGACAATGATGCTTCTTTTCAGAACCCGAGGTTCAGGGTATCATTGATCACTCAAATTGCAATAATTCGTTGTCACAAGGCAAGTTCACTCTTGCACATTAGAAACAAGATCATTCTTCCATATTAGTTGCAAGTTCATTCTTGCATATATCTTGTGATATCAAGAATGCATACCATGTGCAAGTGCAATCTTGCATGTCTTTTGAATTCACAAACTACTTTCAAAAGTACCACTTACCTTTGAATCCAAAAGCAAAAATGTCGTTTTCATAATGAATTTGTAGTATGAATTATCGGCTCAGGGTAGTCGGATAATCTATTGTGGTGGGTAGTGGAATCATGATTGAAATACACTTTTATAAAATCATGTGGTGGAGATTACATTATACCAGGAAATTCATACCTAGGAAAAACAATAAATATAGTCGGTAATTCTTGCATTGTATAAAAGCGTTGACCATAAATTCTGTCATGGGACGGGAAAGTCAGTCGTACCTTTTTCCTTTCGCATGTCCTCACATCCTGAGTCGGGCTATGATCCAAAGTGGAGATCCACATATGGGAGTCGGTAAGGTCCCTATCGTGTGTTGTAGGATAACAATTTAGAATATTAGAAAGGATGGTAATTGAGCATAAGTACTGTCACTGAAACTCGTTACAATAGGTGGTCTGCGGAGTCGTGGCGAATGACCGTGATTGGCTTGGATCTTTAACTAAGTCTTGAACCAAGAAAGTTTGAACGTGAAGAAATACCCCATTATGCACCCAGTCTTAAGGTTGTTTGTGGGTAAAGTAATACACCTATCGAAAATGTATAGAACATGACATGTTACTCTCTATTTTGGAAAAGAACTAAAAACACAGCAGGAAAGACACTCAATGAATATATGTACAACCAGTGAAGACTGGCTGACATAGTTTTTCTGAAAACTAAAACTTAAGTTTTCTAAAAAAACCATTTTCCAAAATAAACACAAGCTCGGCATTCTTATCCACGGTTGTAGATAGAGCATCAAACAACCACCATAGAATTTGTTAAGTACCCTCGTACTTAGTCGTACCTTCTTAAAACCCCTTCTTAGGTACAAAGAAAACTGAAGGAACGACTACATAAGACACGAAAGAGGAAGAGGTCTATTACGAGGAACTAGATCTCTCAGGAGGCATTTAAGGTGTAGATGACGGAATAGAGTTTGAAACTGAAGACGACAGCGTAGAATTAGAAATCCAACCGTTGACAAATTGACTTACTGAGCACAGCACTGAACCTACGTACTTAAAAGTGCAAAATAATGTAGCAAAAAAAAGATACATTGAGTTGTAAAAGAACAAAAGTACCCACGAGTAAAAGCGCAAGTGAGTGTCACGAAATGGCAACGGCTGATTGCGAAAGAAGTGGGCTACAGTAGGAGTAGTACTGGAGATAAGATCTTGGAAGCCAAATCTACTGCTGACCGTCCAGTAGGGGTAGTGCATGCATGTTCCATGTATGGTCTCAAATCACGCCGCGCCGAACTCTAGCTAGATCAAAAGGGAAGGGAGAAAGATGAGAAAGACAAGTCTTGCCAATTGCCACAGCTCGTGAATCTCATCATTTGGACATGCCCAATTGCCCACTACTACTAGATTGCTCTGTACCTCAACAGCAACTATGCATGCAGTTTTTTCTTTTTTTGAAATGCATTGCATGCACTAGCTATATACGAGTAAATTTAAAAGGACGATGCATTACATACTTGCACAGAGGAAATAGAAAGTGGTACATAACACCAATGTTTGGTATTCCGATCCAAATTAATGTTCTCGGATTTATCTAGATTCGAATGTATCTAGTCATGTTTTAGTGTTAGATACATCAGAATCTTGTCAAATCTGAAAACATTAATTTAGATTGGATAGAGTAACAAATTTACACAAAACACATGATCAAAATAACTTTTGCAGCCGATCCCAAGTTTTGATGTAATACCTTGCAGCTAGCCGAATTAGATATTTTTAGGGGCCCTTAGCAGTGTAGTCCCTCCGTTTTAAAATATAAGACGTTTTAGCTTTGTGAATAAAGTATATCTAGATCTCTTTTGGTGTCTAGGTTCATTTAGATTTGGAGTGAAGCTAGATACTAAAATAAATACACTACTTTCATAAAGCTAAAACACCTTATATTTTAAAACGGAGGGAGTACATGTGAGCGTAGATTTTGTACAGTATTCCACAATTATATGATTTAAAAAAACTGGTACACATAATACTAGCCTTATAAAATGTTGTTTAATTATGGTATATGGTATAAAAATAATGACCCACGTGTTAGGTATATACACTGTTAAGGGCCTTAAAACATCTATTTATACTAACTGCAATGCATTAGACCAAAATGTAGGATCAACTGCAAAAGTTGCTTTGATTATGCATTCTATACAACTATGTTAATACTACCAAACATTGGTGTTACGTCCAATTATCTCTGGAGGAAATGACACTTTTTTTTTGAAGTATCTGGAGGAAATGACACTGACTCGAGCTGAAGCCGAACCTATCCATCCTCAACTGGCGCGATCATGGGTATCTCTTTCGTCGTCGCGTCCGGCCGCTTCGATCCAATCCAGTCGTCGCCGATCGTCTCCGGCGCGCCCACACGTATCCGAATCAATGCACGCGGTGGACGCCGGTCAGAACATCGGACGGCGACGCGCTCCGATTTTAACTCGTGGCGGCGGCCCAGTGAGACGGTGGCACGAGACGCGATATTCCTTTTCCCAACGCACATGCGTGCACGCTCAAACAAGAACCAGCTCCGGGGTCAACTTCCCGTGCGTGGTGAATTTTACATCAATCAAACCGGATCAATTGACACGCTGCTAACCCTGGCTTAAAATTCCGTAATTTTTCCGGGTTTAGAGTGTTGCGAAACGAAAAAGATTCCTGCTGGGCTTACATAAACCCCGACGCCTCCGCTCCATTCGCAGACTCTGCCTCTTGACGCGTGTCGTGAAAAGAAAACAGAGGAGAGTCGTCGCAAGTGCGTGGCTGGCCTGGCAGCATGGGTGCTCGCCGGCTCCTCCCGCTCGCCGCGCTCCTCCTCCTCCTCGGCGCGGCCGCCAGCGCGAGCGGCGGGGTGACGAGCGGCTACCGGCGGAAGCCGGAGGCCACGGCGGACATGCCGCTCGACGCGGACGTCTTCCGCGTGCCGCCCGGCTACAATGCTCCCCAGCAGGTGCACATCACGCTGGGGGACCAGACGGGCGCGGCGATGACGGTGTCGTGGGTGACGGCGAGCGAGCCGGGCAACGACACCGTGGCCTACGGTCGCTCGCCGAGGAAGATGGACCGGTCGGCGCGGGGCACCCACGCGCGCTACGACTACTACAACTACACCTCCGGGTTCATCCACCACTGCACGCTCGCAAACCTCAAGGTACAAACTGAGATACTACGAGTAATAACAAATTAAGAAGAAACGAGGTGAAAGCTTCCATTGATTTTGTCTGAGTTTGTGAATTTGGGTGTGCATGCAGCACGGCGTCAAGTACTGGTACGCGATGGGGTTCGGCCACACGGTGAGGACCTTCTGGTTCACCACGCCGCCCAAGCCCGGCCCCGATGTGCCCTTCAAGTTCGGCCTCATCGGTACGATTATTTTACTCACTTTGTTCCTTGGTCAAGTATACTCTCCATCTTTTTTCTTCAGACTGAATGAGTATAATCATAAAATCTTGTAAACAGTTACCTAGTCAGTAGCACTACGGTATACAATGGAGTAGAAACACAGGATTCGGTATGATGAGAAAGGCCAACATGGCAACATCGTCACTGTTGCCGTAGCTAGCATCCAATGTATGTCCACCAATATTTGCTCATGCCTAGTTCGACCAGCGTCCTGCAAGTTGCTGACAGTGACAGGGCCACTACATTGGAGTCTCAATTTCCTGGGACAAGATCACAAGATTCCCATGCTGACCACCCCATCACTCCTGTTTACTCCAGTGACCAGTGTTATGTTAGCTGTCTAAAATGAATAAGGAAAGGAAAAAAAATACAAAACCAGTGTTGTTATAGCCGTCTAAAATGAATAAGGAAAGAAATAAAATTCAATTCAGGGAACAATTTGACTGATAGCTGTTGAGATAGCTGGACATTTATTGGAGGAATTATCGAGCTGGATCTTTTATTACATGCCCAAAATAGATTAACCAGTTGTGTTACGTGGGACAAACAATCAGGTGATCTGGGCCAGACGTTCGACTCGAACAGCACGCTGTCGCACTACGAGGCCAACGGAGGCTCGGCGGTGCTCTTCGTGGGCGACCTCTCCTACGCCGACGCCTACCCGCTCCACGACAACAACCGCTGGGACACCTGGGCGCGCTTCGTGGAGCGCAGCGTCGCCTACCAGCCGTGGCTCTGGACCGCGGGCAACCACGAGCTCGACTACGCGCCGGAGATCGGCGAGGCGACGCCCTTCAAGCCTTTCACGCGCCGCTACCCGACCCCGTTCCGCGCCTCCGGGAGCACGGAGCCCCTCTGGTACTCTGTCAAGGTCGCCTCCGCGCACGTCATCGTGCTCTCCTCCTACTCCGCGTACGGCCAGTACACGCCGCAGTGGGCGTGGTTCGACGAGGAGCTGCGCCGCCGCGTGGACAGGAGGGCCACGCCATGGCTCGTCGTGCTCATGCACTCGCCATGGTACAACAGCAACGGCTACCACTACATGGAGGGGGAGAGCATGCGGGTGCAGTTCGAGCGCTGGCTCGTCGACGCCAGGGTCGACCTCGTGCTCGCCGGACACGTCCACTCCTACGAGCGCAGCCGCCGCTTCTCCAACGTCGCCTACGACATCGTCAACGGCGAGGCCACGCCGGTGCGCGACCTGGACGCGCCCATGTACGTCAACATCGGCGACGGGGGCAACATCGAAGGCATCGCTGACAAGTATGTTACTGGTACCACGTTTGACAAAGTGTACTCTGAGTAAATGTAGGATGCTCTGTTTTGTTACTGACCAGATATATTGGCAATGCAGCTTCACCAGGCCGCAGCCGAGGTACTCGGCGTTCAGGGAGGCGAGCTTCGGGCACGCGACTTTAGAGATCAAGAACCGGACGCACGCCTACTACGAGTGGCACCGTAACCACGACGGCGCCAAGGTCGTTGCCGACTCCGTATGGCTCACAAACAGATACTGGATGCCCACCCATGACGACTCCAATTGATCATCATTCCACATGTATGCATTCATCATTGGGACGAAAGAGAAGACCTAGCCGGCCATCACAAATGCCAAAACGGCATACATCCGGCAGTTAGCTATCCTGAATCTTTCTTGTGTTTGATCCGTAGTAGACCTTGCGATCAGTTCAAGCCAAAGAGTTGTAAGCCTTGCTTCTTCAGTACCTTCATTAATTTTAATACTACAAAGGGCTTGCGATCAGTTCAAGCCAAAGAGTGCAACAAAAAAAGACAGTTCGTTCTGGGATGTAGGAAGTGTTGTGTTGATTAAAGTGTTACTGTATGTCAAGTCTGGGACGTCAAACACCACCGAGTATTTTTCTTCGAGAGAGAGTGCGCCACACACTTGTCTTTTTAGAAGGCAGAAGAAAAGGGTTACAAGAACCACAACCCTGCATCGAATGTTGTCTGTGATGTTTGTCGAACACTCTTGCCTTGCGTTGTTTTCATAGGATCCAACTGATTTGCATTACTAGAGTGTCAAAAACTGCAAATAGCAGTAATGAATGGATCCATTTTCCATAGGATCCAACTGATCTAACAGTAAAGGATGAATTACTATGCCCAAGATGGATGGATGGATGACCATGCAGCAAATGCACGGAAATAGAAGACTAGTCGCAGATGCGTCAACTGCTACAAATGGATGGATGACTATGCCCAAGATTTGGAAACCGGGGGGGTGTTTGCAGTTCTTACAACTTTGGGAGGAGATCGAAAACATAGAGAGGGGTGATCAGATGCCAGACATCTTCACTTGGAAGGGAGCGCACGCCGGCCAGTACTCAGCGACAGATATGTACCACTTACTCTGTTAGGGAGGCGTCAAGTTCAGCATGCATGAGCCGATCTAGAGGTCGAGAGCGCCGCTGAAGTGCAAAATCTTCGGTTGGCCAGCTATAGAACATAGGTTATGGACCTCATACATGCTTTTCTGACATGGGCTTCATGATCAAACTGCAGCATGCTTCACTTGTCTGCAGGAGGAAAGTAGTGTCCATATCCGAGGCTGGCCTGGTTGGGCTGTCTTCAGGAGGCAGAGCTGCATATACAGGAACCTCAAGTGGGGAACACGCTGATGCATGTAAAATACATACATAAACTTTGTAGTTCATTGTCACATATTCTAACATATTTGCATCATAGTAGTTATTACCAATGTTTTTAATGAATTCGGAGATTTTCTAAACAATCCTATCTCTTTTAGTTCTAACTCTATTTGGTAGAAAAACCTTCTCTTAGTGTTTTTTTTGAATTTTTAGGAGCTACAGGACTTCAAAAAGGACAAAGTCAGAGAGCACGCTTGGAAATTTTGAGATGCATCGATGGATGAAGGAGAGCATCAGGATCCTAATAGGATGGGAAAGAGGGCCCATGGCATGGCCCAGTACCTAGGTCGCGCCATCCCATCTCTTTCCCTCCTCGATCATCCGATTCGCCTCAATCTTACGCCCACGGACGTGATTTGACCTAAAAAGACTATATATATACTCCTAGGGGCCATCCTCGACACATACGGAGGCGGATATCGAAAACACATAAATAGAGAGTTTGCACTCCATGGACGGCAGAGGTCGGAGGGGGACCGATGCCGGAATTGCCTCTGGTTGGCTCCACCCCCCCTCCGGCATGGTCATCATCAACATTTATAGCAACACTCTCTTTATCTCCCTACTATAGTCTCTTCGAAAACATGATGTGTGATGCAATCTATTGTTTCCCAATGATCTTTTGTATCTCTATGTCTATGTTTGAGTAGTGATCTATTTATGACAATTGTGAAATAGTTCGTTATTCGTTGCATAAAAGTATGTTATCTTCTACGATGGTCTTATGTACTGATGTATGAGTGCACATATATGTTGGGAAATATGTAAGATTATTACCATTGCATGTTGGTAGGAGGAGGGATATCCCGAGGTACTTGACAGAAATCGTGTCCCAAGTCTTAAATATGCATGCTATATTAATTCATGGTTAATTAACGAGAGGATAAATTATAGAGACCTTGAAACTTACTGCGGTGGTTGTACTTTATGTCTTAATTATTCACTTGCTTGCACAGAAGCAACATTGAGATCAATCACTATGGGTGTAATTGCACGATTACACGGCTGCACCTATTTATGTCTCCTCTCCAGAAGAAACAATAGAGATTATTTATGTGTTTCACTAATTTTGACAACCAAACGAATGAAATAACAATTTGCCAGAACATTTTCTCCCTTGAGTTACTTGCTTTTAGCTTTACCTGGTTTTACTTTACATGTAGTAGTTTTACTTTTCAGTACTTTACAGTTTTCTAGTTAGAAGTAAAAGGTACCTGACACCTTCTAGTTCATTACATTGTACATGGCTTTAGAGAATAGATATTTTACCTTCATCTCCTCGTGGGTTTGACACTCAAATACTTATCGACTTATGCTACAGTGATTCTCTTCCCTTGGAGATTATCAAGTACTTTTATGGTGTTGTTGCCGGGGAGCATAGTGATAAGTTTCTATTCTTGCTTTCCTTGCATATTATTATTACTTTCAACAACTAACATATAAAACTAAAAATAAAAATTAGATAATAGAAGATGCTCTGGAGCCTTATCATAAGGCTCACAAACATGTGAATGATATGCTACTCAAATATGTTAAAAGCTTGAATATACCTTTGTGTACAAATGTTTTGAATGCAAGAAATCACGTTGGAAGTGCCTAGGAAGAAAAAAGGAGGAGTACAATGAAGAACAAGTGGACGAAGAATGGAGTAGCTACCAGTAATACACAAATTAACATGAACAACCCTTATATAATTGCAAATGATGATGATCATTTATTGCATGAGAGTTCTCTATGTGATACAATTGTGTCTAATATATGAGGGGATTAAAGCGATATAGTTGAGTTACATGGTCCATTATGCTCATTAGATGACAAGTATTGTGAGATCCTGATTCTACGCACTTCTATTCTTGTAGGCAGTTGTTGGGCCTCCAAGTGCAGAGGTTTGTAGAACAACAGCAAGTTTTCCCTTAAGTGGATTACCCAAGGTTTATCGAACTCAGGAAGAAAGTGGTCAAAGGTATCCCTCTCAAGCAACCCTTCAATCAAGATACAAGAAGTCTCTTGTGTCCCCAACACACCCAATACACTTGTCAGGTGTATAGGTGCACTAGTTCGGCGAAGAGATAGTAAAATACAAGTGGTATGGATATAGGACAACGGTGCCAGAAAATAGCTTGATGGCGTGGAAGAGACTAAAGGCAAACTGAAATAAAGATGGCAGCAAGTAAACATATAACAGATCTAGTTGCAAACGGTGTTTCAATGCTCATAAACAAGGCCTAGGGATCATACTTTCACTAGTGAACACTCTCATATAAATATCTTTTCTTTATGATACTACTCTGAACTACTCTCTGGTTGGACACTCTAATCCATGGTAGGGCTATAACGGCACTCCTCAAAGCCCGCTTTTCCCATCTAGATAACCCCACACTATCACCTTGAGCGCTAGATGGTTCCAACAAACACCACAATTTCATAGAGACATCCAACTCCAAATATAACTCATAACAAGTGTTTGTAATCTCTAGTCTAAGTGCCACCATGGTGTGCACGCTGTCACTTTTACACACATGGGGAGAGCAGAGATCTATTAAAGCACTTGAGTAGCAAGGTAGATCTACTTTATTACAAAGATCATGATCACAATATGATCATGCATAGAGAGAGAGAGAGAGAGATGAACACATAGCTACCGGTAGAACCCTTAGCCTCGAGGAAGAACTACTCCCTCCTTATCATGGGAATTAGCAACGGTGATGGAGATGGTGGTGGAGATCGATGGAGATGGCTCCGGGGGCACTTCCCCATCCCGGCAGGGTGCCAGAACAGATACTTTCCGTCTCCCGAATCTCCTCTTCGGTGGCGGCGGCGCTGCGGAACTTTTCATGGCTGGAGGCTCGATTTCCCAGGGTTTCTGGATCGGGAGGCTTCTTATAGGCGAAGAGGCGAGGTCAATGGCTGGCCAAGGGGCCCACACCATGCCCTGGCGCGGCCTAGGGCTTCCCGTGCCAAGGGGTGTGTGGCCTCCCTGTGCCCCCCCCCTTCGTCTCTCCTTCGGACTCCATGTGTCTTCCGGTAAAATATTGACTTTGGCTTTTGTCCCGTCCAATTCCAAGAATATTCATTTTCTGACTTTCCTAGAACCAAAAATAGCAGAAAACAGACAGCTGGCACTATGGCATCTTGTTAATAGGTTAGTCCAAGAAAGTGTATAAAAATACTCCAAAGTATGGACAAAACATAAGAAAGTAGATATAAAACAAGCATGGAACATCAAAAATTATAGATACGTTAGCAACGTATCAGATCCTGGTGCCTAGCTTAATAGGATTGATAGGATACTTATACCAACAAGTTGCAACTATCTTTCCGAGGCTCATCTTCAAAGAAACTCTAGGTTATGCGTTCTTGGCCTAGAGAAATTTGAGTATGGGTGACCAACCGGGAAGTTGTTGCCGGGTGCGCACGAGTGAGGACAAAGTGCACAGAAAATACAAGTGTTGGTCTATGGGGCCTGTCTAGAGATCCTAGTAAGTTGCTAGGGGTGATAGCCACCAGTCCTGGCGCATGGCTTGTGGCTATGAGTATCACATCAATCCTATTAAGCCATGCACTAAGATATCACATACACCCACCCTTAGAAGATCGATGCTCTCGTGGATCAACCACAAGCCAGAATCATCCCCTCTTGGCACACATATGTGCGTCTAGTGCTGGAACATGTGCCATGTTGTGTCCAATATGGGCCACATGCGTCATGCTCCACATGTCCATGCCACTAACCCTCACATGTCCGTGTGACCATGAAAACCTGGCTCTAGATATCAATTTGTAACACCTCGGCCTCTACGGACCAGTGGCTATCATCCCTGGTAGCTTACTAGGATCTCTAGACTATCCCTATAGACCAACAGTTGTTTTTCCGGTGTACTTTGTCCGCACTCGTACGCACCCGGGAACAACTTCCCGGTCGGTCACCCATCCTCAGATTGCTCCAGGCCAAGCACACTTAACCTGGAGTTGCTTTGAAGATGAGCCCCAAAAAGGAAGTTGCAACTTGTTGGTATAAGTATCCTATCAACCCTATTAAACCATACAACAAGATCTCACAAGTATTTATGTGGAGATTCTATTAAAAACTATGTGGTTGAGTTTACCTTTAATGCTTGCAAATATTACAAAAGAGGAAGAGATAAGAGTCCTATTTATGTTTTTAGTTTATTTAAATTGCAAGCTACTTATAATATATGCATTCAAAACTACAAAGTTGTTGCTATTTGTTCATATATAAAATGCCAATACATAGGAAGAGAGTTGTACTTAAAAGTTAATGGTTATGTTCTTTGTAGTGTGCTCCTTATGCTTTAAAATACCATTTAGTTTGAGCAGACCTTTATATCCTTTGTAACATGTAAAATAACTTTAGCTATTTTCTAACAATTAGTTTAGGATTTTAACTAATACCAAAATTTGGGAAAGTAAAATGAGAAGGATGAGCAATGGAGAAGTTGAGGTCGACCTTGAGCATGTGTTGTTCATGCCAATGGAACCATTGGAAAGTTTATATCATTAAAACCTTTCCCATACTAAAACAACATAAGGAGAGTGTTTTCTTGTACATATTTTCTTATTTAATGGTTTCCCCATAATTATTAGAGTTTACATCTTGGTTTAAACTATTATATCATTTGTTTGGAGAACTAATCATTTTGTAGGCACCAAAAGTATCATGAATATGGAAGTATTTCTTTGTTTGTGCAACATCCCAAATTTTGATTTCAGATGTTACTAGAATCATGTCATACATGGCATGCATAGCATTGCATCATACAATTTTTTTGGATAAGAGATGTTTCCTCTAGGAGGATGATGATCCTATTCCAAAGGTCCTTGGCGGAGTCAATTTCATTAACTTGATCAAGAAGATTGCGGCGAATGGCACTCCGAATATTGTCACAAGCCATCGCATTCAATTGCCGATCATAGTACTCTCGTGGAGTGAAGTTGGTTGGATCTCGTGGTTTGTAGCCATTGACCTCAAATTCCCAAAGCTCCACACTTCAGCTGCAAAGATGAGATTCCATAGAAGTTTTCCAATAGGAAAAGTGAGTTCCATCAAATTGTGGAGAAGGTCCCAAATTGTTAATATGAGGCATTACAGGATTTGTCTTAGGATATGTAAACGATAATTGATTATGGTGCTCTAAAGGCCTTGGGGATCCACTATCTATAGAGGGTTCCACAAACCCAATGTCACCGGGACCTAGTGGTCTCCCTTGAGGGATGGCTGAAGGATCACCAAGACTAGCACCATCGCCAAGGCCCTTTAGATATCTTTCTAGGAAACTTATCTCGTCATTGAGATCCAAATATGCCTTAGCCTTTTTAATGGTTTCATGGGTAAAATATTCATTGATATCTTTAATCGAATAGGTATTATCCTCCTCATCATCGAAGAAATTCATCTCGCTCTTCAGGCGGTAAAGCCCTTAGAAAGAGACAAAGACAATTGAAAGGATGGAGATGGTTAACCTAGAGGGGGTGAATCGGTTCTACAAAAAAAATCTTGCAAGTTTAGGCTTTGTGAAATATAAGTGAGCCTAATGAAAACTAGGTGAGGAAACTTACATGATGATACAAGTTACTTCAAGCTCGAAGGATATCCAAATTAAACAACACAAGTAAAGAGTTCAATTAGTAATAACCGAAGCACGTGAAGACGAAGATGTATTCCTGTGTTTCCTTCCTTGGGGGAAGGTATGTCACGTTGGAGAGGTGTGATATCACATGAAGGATTTCCAAAATGCCACAAAGCTCACCTTCTTATTCGATCATATACCATAAATGAATAGCTCACTCACTTGTGGTAGACTTTAAGGTAGCCTCCAAATCCTCACAAACTTTCCACAGGGCAAAACATAAGCCGCATACCTCTAGGCAACCGAGCATGCCTAGAGTTTTGCAACAAACCCAAGAGTGACAAGTAACTTGATGCTCGAGTGGAATGACGGAACGTCTCAATGGGAACTTAGATCTAGATCTACTCTCTTGATTTCCTAAAGGAATTTGAGTTTGGGTGGAGGAATGGGGAGATCCAAGTTTTTTGGTGGTGCTCGACAATGGACGATGTTCTTCTTTTTCACTCATAATAGTAAGTGACAGAGGTGCTACTTAATATTTTAATACCTTTTCAATTTAGGCTTGACACAAAGGTAAATTCTCTAGATATGCAACTACGGTGAATTTACCTATATACCAACCTAGATACTAAAGTAGTAAAGGCGGTGATAGGAACGAGGTAACTGAGAGTGGAGCACACGGAGACACTGGATTTGTTTTACCACAGTTTCTTCCTTTTTAGGGGAAGTACATCTGCGTTGGAGGGGTGGGCGGTACTAGCCACCACACCATAATAGGCCTCACCCTGTTCTCCGATGGATCTCGCCACAACTGGCATGATCCACCTTTCCACTATACGGTACCCTTCGAGGTGGGAACCGACGTCTTTACAACGAGATCGAGGCACACATCCACAACTGAATTGGAGGCTCCCAAGATGACAACAAGCTGCCACAATAAACAAGTTTATTAAGATACGAAACCAAGATCTTGAAATTCAAATGAAACTCTAGATTGAAGGCCCCTCAAATGAATGAGGGGGAATTGAAGATCTCTTCGGTGATGATGTAGATCAATGCCTTCTCCTTCGATTCTCCAAAGATCAAGAACGTTAGATGGTTGAATGGAGAGATCTTGTGGAAATTGGAGCTCAACTGTATAGTGCTTTTATTAGATTCGAGAGAACGTAGATTGAAGATGGGGGAGGGATATTTGTAGCACCTCCCGAGACAAAGCCGTTGTAGTCAACTGGGATAGATAATTCGCCTGAGTGGGGGCTGGATAATCCGGCTGGGAGAAAAAGTCCGGTCCGGAGAAAATACTCCGGCCCAAACGTCCGCCCGCCTACATGACGCGCGTTGGCCCTTAGCAAACATACCTGGGGGCAGATAATCCGTCCCATGGCGAGGGGCGGAATATCCGGCCAGGGCAAAAGATCCATCCTTGACCAAACATCTAGGGGTAAACTCCGCCCCCCATCTGAGTGACACACACTTGGTCCTTAGTCAATTCTTGGGAGGGGGCAGATAATTCGGGAAGAGTAGGGTCCGGATAATCCGGCCCTGGGCAATCATTCGGCATAGTGCCAAAAATCCAGCAACCCCCCCCCCCCTAGAGCGTTGCGCACCTGGTCCTTAGTCGATTTTGCCAGGTGCGGATAATTCACCCTACACTCTTTCTTCTTCTTTATTTGACCAGGAGCTCTTTTGGGGAGAATTGTCTGCAGCACTCAACACACAATTCAAATATCCTTGACATTGTTATCTAACACACAAAACACTAGGGATCATAAAATGCTCTTTCACACATGCAATTTCTATTATCTTGGAATATTCCGAACTAGTTTTGAATCAATTCCGAGTTAAGGAAAAGTGCATTCTATAGCTCCCGGAATAGACTCGGACCCAAGTAAAAAAAATCCGAGCTAGTCGAAATTCTAGATTGATTATGACTTTCACAAGAAAAGTCAAACCATAGGTTTTTTGATGAACTTTTTCGAAGATACTTTTTAGAGGATAGGAGGTGGATTCGGTAGAATGATTTTTTAGGTATGATCATCCCCTTTTGAACATCAAGTGACCCCTCTTAATAGTGTGGTATACATATTAATTAAACAAGCAAAAAAGACGATGAGAAGTATGCCGTCACTTTTCTTCTTTATGAAATGGGGGTCTTCTTCCTCACACCATTTGCACCTTGAAGGACTAAAACCCGAGCACACACTTGAAGGTAACATTAGTCCCCTAGTAACTCCAGTGTCATTGTTAACCAAAACTATTGAGGCTAAAATACCCTTAGAGATAAAATTAAACTTAAACAAACAAGAGTTAAATGAGATCTAGTACTACATGTTACACTTGCAAGATATCATAAACTCAAGAATAAAACATCACACAAAGTGTAGGACTAATCATGAGTTTCTCTTATGTAACTATTCATCCCTTTACCTTCTTTTATAGCATCCAAACTTGAATTAAATTTTATTCCAATAGCTAAAAAATAAATAACAAACTCATAAACAAGTGGTGGTGTTTTATTGAAAAAAAAGATTGCCAAACAAAACATAAAAATTGAAACTAGATAGAGACACTCCAAGTTTTTGCGAAACTTGTATGCTCGTCAAAAAATGAAGTTTAAAGGTTTGGAAAACGAGAGTTTGATAAGTCTAGTTGGAAACCTTAGACATCCCAAGATTCTGGTTTCACCATTCTTAGATATCTCTTCATTTGTTAATCCTTCATTCTCTATGAAAAACTTCAACAAAAACTTTCTCCCATTTATTTTCTGTGGGTTGACATTAGTGGCATTCTAAATTCTACCCAAACTTCAAATAAATTGGGACCTCAAATGCCTAGAGAATCTTTTATTCAAAATCAAGATTGCCAAAAATATGTCCACCGAGGCACCAAGTGAACCCCATGGCGCAGAGTATTAAGCCGCACCATGGGCCCCATACTGGGCCTCCCGCCTTTCCAAATGAGGTGGATGCGATCGAGGTCTTGATTTCGCCAAAAAACTCCAATAGAAAAAATCTCAGGTATTTTTGATTTTGCGAAGATCCCTGGAAGTCAAAATACGCAAAACGGAATTTTCTTGCCGGCAGAGTTATAACGCAAATAAAAGAGTTCTTTTAGGAAAATCCCTCAAATCATTCTAAAACATGATTATAACAACATACGTGATGCAATTATAATGGAATATGGCACAACAAACTACTCCCTCCAACCCATATTAGTTGACTCAAATTTGTCTAGATACGGAACTTTACTAGATACATTCGTATGTAAATAATCTAAGTCAACTAATATGGGTCGGAGGGAGTAGAAAAAATATATCACTTTACATGCATCACCAACTTTTGGGGCAAGTGCGGGAGCTCACGCCATCACCAAGCTTGCACGCGTGGGGTGCAGATTTCCCCCTTTTCGGATGCAGAGAGTCTTCCCTAGTGGAAACAGACGATTTGGGTGTTCCTCCGTGTGCAGGACAAAAGGTCCTTTAAGGAGTGTATTTGATAATCAATCACTCGTTTTATGACACGCCGGATCTGGGAAACGACATTGTGGGCATCCAAACATGCCCCAAACGAGTGATATCCTGAACTAAAACACCTCTGATCCATCGATCTTTCCAAAACGGAATTATGTCGCTCTTCCCTATTGTAACAAAAACTTAACTCGAGAAAGCAGAACGACAGAATTGATTATTGTGCATTACAAACCCTACCATGACCTAGACTGATATGTCCTCTTAAGCCAATCCGAATAAATTTGAATGCCACTCACTAAAATTATAGATTTAACTCCTAAACCTCCATAGCAAAATGGCTTGCACACATTCTCCCAAGACATGAGGAATTGCCTGCCAGTCACCTCCTACTTTCCCGCCCAAAATAAGTCTCGCTACAAGAACGTATGGCATATCACCGCCAATTTTTTGGATGGCACATCACAAAATGTCCCGCAAAAGTTTCTAGGTTGACATATAGTACTTTTGCAAAAAGTAGCAAGGATGGCGGTCAAGTTTGCGTGGTAAATTATATTATGGCACTGAAGTGCATCATGCTAGCTGGACAACACTACTGACGTTCATATATGCCTTGGTATACAAACTAGGGCAATAACTATTTTGCCATGTAAAAATGCGACGTTGAGTTGACCGAAACACTCGCCAAGGCTCTTCATTGGGACAATATACAATTATAAGAATACTTTCATGGGAGTGTGCTTCAACAACCCTGTGCTCTTCCAGATGTCAGTTGGCAATGAGGCATTCGCATCAGTTACATGAGTCGGGCAACAAACACTTTTTTCTCGTTGTCGTGGTTTTTTTACCCGTGTCCATTGTGTCTTCATCTGTATCCGCTTTCTGGCAAAATACTCATAACCCAGCCACTCTCAAACAAAACTTTTCACCCTTCTCGAACATGATGTTGCACTCATTTTCCTGTGATCAATAACACCACAAGTATCCCAAAAAGCTAGTGGGTGTTCATATCCAAAATGAACACACCAACTCCTTCCTTAAATTATAACATGGACCATGTTATCAATAAATTTGTAATCTACAACTCAAACTTTAATGAATAAATATCGCAACATATGATCATGTTTGCTCACATCCACACCTAGTGTTTCTACCATCTTATTTCCAGTTAACTATATTGTGCCACTATTCATTATACGAAGCGGCAACCCAAAGATCCCTACCCATGTAGGGATCAATTTGAACTCATGCTTCTCCATGGTTTTTTTTTTATCAAAACTTATAGAACCATAAGCTCTTTAACAAACCATCACGGTTCACGGTTGCTCCTAGATCATCCTTATCCCCCTATGGTTTGGCAACTATCGTTGCATGGTCTGGTTTCTCCAAAAATAATTTGTCTACTATATTTCCTTTATCTTCACCCTTCCAACCCCCAATGACCCACCTTTAGACCCTTCATCCCTTTTCTCCGACAGGCGTAACTCCTCAGAAAAATCCTCTGCATTCTCCATTTTTTACACCTAAGGGAAATATGACGTGTATCTAGGATTTCGCGGTGTAAGACCTTGCATGTAGATCGCCCCAAAGGCTTATGTCAGAGGCAAAAGACAGGTTCAGTTTGCAAACTAGAATTCCATCCATGCTTAAACATAATACATAGCTGAGGGAAGGATATCCCTAGTCTTATGCAAAAGATTACCTACCGAACGACGATGGGAAGAACTTTGGAACGCAGCGGCGATGACTGGAATATCTGTAATTGCCTACACAATTGCTATAGCTGGGATCCAACCATCACCTGCCAGAAATCTATGGCGTGTTTTCTTGCTTGGGCCTTTATTCCCCTTTTTCCCACTTAGCCCGCTGGATGGTGCATGTGGCCCGATTTGGTTTGGACCAAGTTTGGCAATTTGTTTGGTTCGTCGCATTTAGTTTTGGTGGAATTTTGACCAGTTGTTTGGTTGGCAACAAAACTAATTATGGCTAGTTTAATGCAAAAATCAGCTTGTTTGGTTGCACCTGTAGTTGAAGGGGTTCGGGAAGAAAACACAATTTTTCCTACACGAACACACCTAACTGATAGGATCTATCTAGGAGTAATGCTGTAACGGCGGAGATTCAGATACATGCCCTTGTAGTCCGAAAGCGGTTAACATTCCGAGAGGAATGTGGATGACGTAGTCGTACTCGTAGCCGAGCTCAAGGTCGCGAAGCTCCTCGCAAGTCACCCCTTGCTCCATCATGCAGCGACATCCAAGGTGCCACAAGTGGCAGCACCCTCGTGGTTTCGCACGCATACGGTGTACTATGATAACCTCCGGTTTTCTTATCCCTGCCGAGAGTGCGGAAGTAGATCCTCTGGCTGGAATCCCTGCAGCGCAACGGTGTGCTACAAGTGTGTCGTCTCTTGCGTATGCAGTCCTTCTAGGGACCGTTACATCACAAAAGGACAATGAGAGAGAGAGAGGTTTATTCCCTGAGGAAAATGCATCAGAGAATTATTGGAGGATCTACTCCCACCCCTATGCCCCTCCTTATATAGGAGAAAGTTGGGCACACCCACACAAAAAATAAAGTTGGGCACACCCACACTCAAAATCTCGAGGTGGGACTAAACAAGGAGGAGGTGGATGGAGGCGCCGTGGGGGGAGGTGGGCCAGCCAGCGAGGCTAGGTAGGCCCCTCTCCATGCGCAGCCCTAGACTGGACGGGTAGGCCTCCCTTGGCTGGCGGTCGCCTCCTTTGGGCGGCTTGGCCTGGTCCCCTTGGGTGGCTTCCGTCATGGGATCTTTTCCCTCCGGAATTTGGCCCATTAGTGGAAGTTGCCCTCCAAAATCAATTTAAATATATATTTATGATTAATTATATGAAATATATATTATAAAATCTCATTTGACCTGAAACACATTTTGGTTCACTCCAAATAACTTTGGATCCCCCTAGAACGATTCAGGTTCTCTCACGGAAAATTTCTGGTTTTCTCTTATGTCTCATCCTATGATTCCGACAACTCCATAATAATCTCCAAGTGTCATCGTACCCTTAGGCATGTTACCCCAATGGCTCGGGAATGACACAAACATGATCTCGATACACCTCTCCATATCAATGATCATTAGCGGGACCGGGATGCCCATAATGACCCCTGTTCATTCCATGATTGTTAATGTTGTTTCAATCGTAAACATCGAGTCCAATTCCATTTGTTACTTCCATACTGACTTGTCCGAGATCTAATCAACGGTATCACTATACCTAGTTCAATCTTATTATCGACAAGTGTTGTTTACTCATTCCCGTGATATTCCATCTCTGTGACCTAGTCACATACTGCAACATTATAGATGTAATCTCACCGAGTTGGCCGTGTGTATATTCCTGTCATGCGGGTGAACAAAATTATAGTCTAAATACATATGCCTCAACTATTACTCTGGAATACCATACACTGTTATAGTCACCCAGTTACGGTCATGACGCAGTCAAAGCTGCCTCGGGAGATAGTGATTAATATGACCTCACGGTCAAAGGAGAAGGATACTACACTTCTAACTACTGCAACAATGAACTATGTGACTTGATCATGTTGCAATACTTATCTTTGGGTAATGTCCATCATATCATTCTCCAATGATATAACTCCGTTGGCAACTGGCATAAATGCTCCATGATCAGGAAACCATGATCATCGGTTGCCCAACAAAATAGTATAAATAGAGGCTACTAGGGACTTGGTCTATTTCATACCACACATGTATCAATGTTTCCACTTGATACAGCTATAACACAGTACGAAACTATTACGAACTAATAGGGATATGATCATAAAACCCATTTATTATTTGCCTCTAGGACATATCTCCTTCAGTGGTCACCACTTCTTACAGGTGGTGATGTTACCACATACTTTATAAGCCAATTATGAAACAAACTGGCATCAAATTAAACTAAAAAGCAGTAGCAAACTAACATCCTAGCTACTAGCAAATAACAGATCATGATGAAGTTACCTACTGACGAGGGGTTAACTCGTCAATACCCATAGATGATAGACTTGGGTTTGAGGAAGTGGGAAGCGCTGGAGGCATCGGTCGGCTAGCAAACAAGCACATCGGGGGTACGTAGTTTACCAAGGTTCAGGTCCTTAGAAGGAACCCTACTCTTGCTTGTCAGCTCTTGGTTATTAATGAAATCGAGGATTACAATGGTGCGCAGATGCAATCTGGCGGTGTATGAACTAAGTTGCGAATATCCTCCTCGTTGCCCCTCCTAGCCTTTATATAGGGAGGCTAGGTCTCAGGGTAGCAGGCCGAGTCGGTTACAGATTATAGTTTTCCCTTTAAACTTTTTATCTATCCTTTGTCGTGTCCCCTAAGGAGTCACATCTCCCTGGGCTTGGGCCACCCGAACCTTCTTGGGCTCCATGTTCTCCATGGGCTTCTCTTGGGTTGTACTGTATAGGCTAAACCTCTAGGTGCCCGTAGGGCATACCCGTGTTAGTAGCCCCCGAGTGTCCATCCAAATCGTAGATTCAGAGGGAGACCATAAAGTCTTCGAGTGTTCATCATCCGAATGTTTTATCAGATGTCATTACTTAAGTCATAGGGATAGTTGATATGATTGCTTGACTCATCTGACAGATCAGGATCAGTTAACTGCCTTCGCACAAAACAATGCTATGTACTCGAACTAGACTCCTCAGACTTGAATTCGGAAAATTGCTAGCATAATTCGACTCATGCCGCAGAGGCCTTACAGAGTCGAATTCTAGTGTTCTATATGTGCACTAGACGCGTCCATCAAGGCTTTTTCATCGTGCCTGTAGGAATGGCATATTTCTAGTAGAGCACAACAGGTGCGTTGACAGGCCATTGGATTGCATCCACAGGTCTTATCTTCACATTACAGACGCGACATCGGAATATGTTGTCACCGTGGAGGTGATTCGGGTGTCCCAGGAGACGTTGTCTCTATGTAGGGCAATTTGCAGTTGGTTAGAGGCGAGGTCACCAAAAGCTTCGATTTCTTGTGATGAACTCATTTCAATTTGTAGGCATGGTCAATGCATTTCAATGAGAATTGTATTTCAATTTTTTGTCATTTCATAGGGTGCGCGACCAACGTTCCCTATTGAGTATCCCCCGAGTGCATATTCGAGTCGTAGACTCGAGTGGGGGCTTTGAACTTTTGCAACTACAGTCGATGGTCATAGTTTGTCGATTCTTCTTCCAGCAGTCCCTATGGGAGTAGCCCCCAACTCCGTAATCGAATTGTGGATTCGAAGAAGGAATCGATGCGTAGTAGGCTTATATCTGCATTCTAATGGTGTGACACTGGACCCATAAAACCTTCGGGTGCGTGACCAGCGCTCCTGTTAGGAGAAGCCCCTGAGTGAGTGGTCGGGTCGTAGACTCGAGCAAAAACTGAGTGAGTCAAAGAAAAGTTACTATTGTACAATTGCATCTCGAGCTGCTGACAGTGTGCATGTTGATGACATCATTACTGACGATTTAATGAGCTCATCCGCCGATGTGATCGGTGCTGATGGGACTGGACAGACGTGGGCACTGATACATTGCAAATGTATCTATAATTTTTGATGTTTCATGCTTGGTTTTATCTACTTATGTTTTATCCACACTTTGGAGTACTTTTCATATGATTTCTTGGACTAACCTATTCACAAGAGCCACAGTGCCAGCTGCCTGTTTTCTGCTGTTTTTGGTTCTAGGAAGGAAGAAAATGAATATTCTTGGAATTGGACAGGACAAAAGCCAAAGTTATTATTTTACTGAGGGACACTTGGAGCTAGAATACGAGACGGAGAAGGGCTAGAGGGCGGCCACACCACCTGGCCGTGCGGCCAGGCTTGGCCCACGCCAGGGGGTGGTGTGGCCAGCCCAGGCACCCCCTCGGCTTCTCCTTTTGCCTACATATTGCCTCTGATACAGATACCCTAAGTACTCGATCAAAATTCCATGAAGGAGTCTGTAGCCGCCGTCATCTCCATCCCTAGATCGGGAGGGATCTGAAGCTCTTCCCGGCACCCTGCCGGAGAGGGGAATTCACCATGAAGGCCTTCTTCATCATCATGCAAGCCTCCAGTGTGATGCGTGAGTAGTTCAACTCTGGACTACGGGTCCATGTAGTAGCTAGATGGCTGGTTCTCCTCCTTTGTGCTATCATGTCTAGATCTTGTGAGCTCCGTTCATGATCAAGATCATCTATTTGTAATTCTGCATGTTGTGTTTGCGGGGATCCAATGGATATTGAGATGCTATTTCAGATTGATTATTGATTCTATCATGTCTTTGTTATTTGTGATCTTGCATGCTTTCCGTTGTTAGTAGCTATCTTGGCCAAGTAGATGCTAGCAACTCCAAGAGTTAGTATTTATGCTCGATAGTGTGTTCATGCCTCTGGTAATCTGGGGAAGTGACAGAAATCTCTAAGGTACTAGATGTGTTGTTGCTACTAGGGAGAAAACAACAATCCTTTGTTCATAGAACAATCGTATTGTTTACTTTACACGCAATTCATAATGCAATAATCTGTTGCTTGCAACTTAATACTGGAGGGGGTTTAGATGATAACCTGAAGGTGGATTATTAGTCATAGATGCAGTTGGATGATGGTGTATGTATAATGTTGTAATGCCCAATCGAATCTCAAAGGAGTCAAGATGATTAGTATATGCTTGTATGCTTTCTTGATGTTTGTCAATTGCCCCGCTGTAATTTGTTCACCTAGCATGTTATCTATCTTAAGGAGAGCCACCTCTAGTGAACTATGGACCCCGGTCCTTTCTTTTACATTCAATCTACAAACTGTTTACTGCTTTGTGTTTACTTTCTACAAACTATTACTTCCTTCCATTCGATACGTTTAATCCTTTGTTTTCATCAAAACCGGTGAGATTGACAACCTCATCGCAAGTTGGGGACAGAGTTCTGTGGTTGTGTTGTGCAGGTCTCCATGTTGCTGCTGGCACCGGTAGTGCGCCCTGCCAACGTTCAGCTAGCAACACCTTTGGGGTGTTTCCTTGCTCCTACTGGATTGATAACCTTGGTTTCGTACTGAGGGAAAACTTGCTGCTGTGCTCATCATACCTTCCTCTTGGGGTTCTCCAACGAGCTCGATATATTTTGGGCCAGCAAGACTTTTTCTGGCGTCGTTGCCGAGGACTGAAGAAGAAGAAGCTCCCACGTCAACCACGTGCCAGCAAGGTATTTTCTGGCACCGTTGCCGGGGAGTCAAGGACATCTTCACAAGGGGAGTCCCTCATAACTGATCTCTTTACTTTGTTATTTAAAAAACACAAAAAATTTAAGTCTTTCTATAGTTGTTACCCCTTCCTTAGCGCACCATGTTGATCCCTAAATTCACCCTGAAAGACCTTTCAATAGGGAGTGGTTCTATAATTGGAAAAGATAATATTGAAGAATTCTTTAATCATGTTAGTAAACATGAGGATATTGAGGATAGATCCCTTGCAGAACTTGCTCCAAACTATGAGATTGCTGCAGCTTATTTAGTTCACATGTTGGAATCTAGGTTTGTTAACCTCAACCCCTTAATGCAAGTAATGTTTCTTAAACTTAAATAAATTGAAGACCCTAAAAAGAGGGATTTTATTCTAGAAACTTTGCTTAAGGAATTCTATGATGTTGCCAAGGAAGCTAGAAAAGTCTTTGAACATTTTAATATGATAGGCTCATGCGTAGATGTTATTGGTACACGAGAAAAGATGGAAAAACCGAACCTAATGGGGAGGAACCTAAGATACCGATACCTTTTAAACTCGTAGCAATGCATGAAGCCATAGAAAAAATTCTTGATTGGATTGTTCCTGAAAACCCTTTTGATGAAAATAGTGAACCCAAGAGCATTGAGAGAGGATCCTCTAGAACTTATTTGGATGATATATCTTGCCTTGTTGAAGATATTTCTGGTATTTCTCTTAATGCTTCTTCATTTGAGAACACTTGATTCTTTTTGCTTCTTATGCCTAACTTAAAGGCATTAAAGAAAAGTACTTATTGGGAGATAATCTAAAAGTTTTATATGAGTCTTGGAAGTTATTACTTCAGTAATAACCGCTCCTTATCCTTTTTATTTGCTTTTTGTGCCAAGAGTAACCTCTAATGAGAGAGAAGTAATGATTAGGAAAGTTGCTGTCCCGAAACAGATTTTTGTGCTTCACCATAAAAATTCGTGTAAAATCTTTGTACGTCCTTTTGAGGCGTCAATTTTTGTGCTTCTTCCCCAGGATGTTATCTAACTTTCGTTAGCTCCACACTTTTTGATTGGAGCAACAAAAGGTCTTTGAAAAAAATCGTCTTTACCTGCTAGTCTGTTTTGATAGATTTCTGCCATTATTTGCATTTGCTTCTTGTTGGTTCCTTTTTGAGTTCTTTTGGGGAATTGAGCTTTTTGAGGGAAGTTCTACGGTATCTAGTGTTTTAATGGAAGTTTTATTGGTGTTGGAACTGAACCTAAAGACTTATTATCTTGAGTGCACTAATGTTGCTAATAAAGATTGTGTGAAGTTTTGTATGAAGGAAAAATTTCAGGTGTATGGAAGGAATGAGTAATGAGATGGAGGATGGACTAAAGCTCAAGCTTGGGGATGCCACGCATGTCACCCCAAGAAATATCTAAGAAGTACAAGCGTCAAAGCTTGGGGATGCCCAAGGCATCCCCCTCTTCATCAATAAAAATCCCAGGTTTCTTCCAAACGCTTCATTTTTATTGTTTCATGCACAGTTGTGTTGTTCTTGGAGCGTCTTCTTTTTCGTTTTCGTTTTGGTTTTTCGTTTGGTTTGTTTGCTTAGTTTTGCTGAATAAATTGGTTGGACCCCCTCTTTCATGCATTGGTTTTCAAATAGTTTGGTTTGGATTGGAAAAGAGTAGGAAAGCTCATGCTTAAGTGGTAAAGAGAGCTTGTTTTTGACTGTGGCCTATGCTTTGGCATGCCATGCTTGATATTGTTTTGGCTTTATGCTTAGTATTCTTTGCTGTAGCATGACTTGTTATAAACAATTGAGATTTCTTAATGTGCCTTGGATGAATCATGCGTTGTTTTAGCATATTAAAGCACAGTATTGTGGTATTCTCCTTTGATGCTTTATTTGGATTGACTTGGCGCATGCTCACACCATGTTATGACTATCCAAAGTCACCATAGACTTTATGATCCTTTAGTTTTCAACTTGTAGTATCACTTTATGCTTTGATCAATGATGTTTTGTCGGTCTGCATGAGTATGGCCATTATTTCTCTCTTAGTTTGTCGCTCCCAACCTTTTGCTAGCCTCCATAATCAAGTATGAGTTCCACTCATGCATCAAACTCCCTAAACCAAGTTATTTCCAACGAGTCCACCATACCTACCTATTAGCATATGCTATTCCAAGTATATTCATGTTTTTGTTTACCTTCCAAATTAAACTTGTTATGAGAAAGCTAGTGATTAAAGCTCTCACGAACTTGATGGCACACTTTACTTTTCGTGCCCTTAATAAACTTGAACCATTGTGTCGTCTATGTTGTATATGCTTGCACTTATTTGTTGGGGATTAGCAGAACCATGCTGTCATGGGGAACGCTTTCAACATTGCACTGGTACTTTATACCTAGTTGATATCATGCTCTTTTGTCTATGGATATCGTCGTAGTGGAATGAAAGGGGAGCTTGTAAGTCCATGGAGTTATGTATATGTGTTAGAGAAACGCCTGGGCTACTGGTCTAATCCATGCTGACATGGTGGAAACCTGTAGCATAACCATAATGAGCTGTCTATGAAGCATTCTTCTTATAAAAAAAGAGTCCTATATTGAGAAAAAAAAGAGAAAAAGAGAAAAAAAAGAGATTATGAAAAGAGGAAAGAGAGAAAAAAGCACCATATTAACATGGTAAATAAGAAGATTGCTGAGATGCTCGTTGTCTGCTTGCCTTGTCATTTTGATATGGGGATTCTTCCGTATCATCGGGCAAGGGGTACCCCGTTGGCGGTTCTCTATGATACACATGTACTTACGATGACAAGAACTTACCAATGACTAAACTTGAGTAGCATGAAGAGCGGCCCTCGTATTCAAGGGACATGAGATTTCTAACTTATACTTTGTCAAGCATGTACACCATAGTTTGTTCACTTTAACCTTAATCACTTCAAGATGCTTATGATAGGGGCAATGAGAGCTGAAAGCTATTAAATACCATAATTTTTTGAAGCTCTTTATGAAACTTGAATCTCTGCTTCCTTCTATCATAGTACTCTCGTGGATTGAAGTTGGTTGGATCTCGTGGTTTGTAGCCATTGACCTCAAATTCCCAAAGCTCCACACTTCAGCTGCAAAGATGAGATTCCATAGAAGTTTTCCAATAGGAAAAGTGAGTTCCATCAAATTGTGGAGAAGGTCCCAAATTGTTAATATGAGGCATTATAGGATTTGGCTTAGGATATGTAAACGATAATTGATTATGGTGCTCTAAAGGCCTTGGGGATCCACTATCTATAGAGGGTTCCACAAACCCAATGTCACCGTGACCTAGTGGTCTCCCTTGAGGGATGGCTGAAGGATCACCAAGACTAGCACCATCGCCAAGGCCCTTTAGATATCTTTCTAGGAAACTTATCTCGTCATTGAGATCAGAATATGCCTTAGCCTTTTTAATGGTTTCATGGGTAAAATACTCATTGATATCTTTAATCGAATAGGTATTATCCTCCTCATCATCGAAGAAATTCATCTCGCTCTTCAGGCGGTAAAGCCCTTAGAAAGAGACAAAGATAATTGAAAGGATGGAGATAGTTAACCTAGAGGGGGTGAATCGATTCTACAAAAAAAATCTTGCAAGTTTAGGCTTTGCGAAATATAAGTGAGCCTAATGAAAACTAGGTGAGGAAACCTACATGATGATACAAGTTACTTCAAGCTCGAAGGATATCAAAAGTAAACACCACAAGTAAAGAGTTCAATTAGTAATAACCGAAGCACGTGAAGACGAAGATGTATTCCCGTGTTTCCTTCCTTGGGGGGAGGTATGTCACGTTGGAGAGGTGTGATATCACATGAAGGATTTCCAAAATGCCACAAAGCTCACCTTCTTATTCGATCATATACCATAAATGAATAGCTCACTCACTTGTGGTAGACTTTAAGGTAGCCTCCAAATCCTCACAAACTTTCCACAGGGCAAAACATAAGCCGAATACCTCTAGGCAACCGAGCATGCCTAGAGTTTCGCAACAAACCCAAGAGTGACAGGTAACTTGATGCTCGAGTGGAATCACAGAACGTCTCAATGGGAACTTAGATCTAGATCTACTCTCTTGATTTCCTAAAGGGATTTGAGTTTGGGTGGAGGAATGGGGAGATGCAAGTTTTTTGGTGGTGCTCGACAATGGACGATGTTCTTCTTTTTCACTCATAATAGTAAGTGACAGAGGTGCTACTTAATATTTTAATGCCTTTTCAATTTAGGCTTGACACAAAGGTAAATTCTCTAGATATGCAACTACGGTGAATTTACCTATATACCAACCTAGATACTAAAGTAGTAAAGGCGGTGATAGGAACGAGGTAATCGAGAGTGGAGCACACGGAGACACAGGATTTGATTTACCAAAGTTTCTTCCTTTTTAGGGGAAGTACATCTGCGTTGGAGGGGTGGGCAGTACTAAGACCACCACACCATAATAGGCCTCACCCTGTTCTCCGATGGATCTCGCCACAACTGGCATGATCCACCTTTCCACTATACGGTACCCTTCGAGGTGGGAACCGACGCCTTTACAATGAGATCAGGGCACACATCCACAACTGAATTGGAGGCTCCCAAGATGACAACAAGCTGCCACAATAAACAAGTTTATTAAGATACGAAATCAAGATCTTGAAATTCAAATGAAACTCTAGATTGTAGGCCCCTCAAATGAATGAGGGGGGAATTGAAGATCTCTTCGGTGATGATGTAGATCAATGCATTCTCCTTCGATTCTCCAAAGATCAAGAACTTTAGATGGTTGAATGGAGAGATCTTGTGGAAATTGGAGCTCAACTGTATCGTGCTTTTTTTAGATTCGAGAGAGCGTATATTGAAGATGGGGAGGGATATTTGTAGCCCCTCCCGAGACAAAGCCGTTGCAGTCAACTGGGCCAGATAATTCGCCTGAGTGGGGGCTGGATAATCCGGCTGGGGGCAAAAGTCCGGTCCGGAGAAATTACTCTGGCCCAAACGTCCGCCCCCCTACATGACATGCGTTGGTCCTTAGCGAACATACCTAGGGGCATATAATCCGGCCCATGGCGAGGGGCGGATTATCCGACCAGGGCAAAAGATCCATCCTTGACCAAACATCTAGGGGTAAACTCCGCCCCCCATCTGAGTGACACACACTTGGTCCTTAGTCAATTCTTGGGAGGGCGCAGATAATCCGGGAAGAGTAGGGTCCGGATAATCCGGCCCTAGGCAATCATCCGGCATAGTGCCAAAAATCCAGCAACCCTACCCTAGAGCGTTGCGCACCTGGTCCTTAGTCAATTTTGCCAGGTGCGGATAATTCGGCCTACACTCTTTCTTCTGATTTATTTGACCAGGAGCTCTTTTGGGGAGAATTGTCTGCAGCACTGAACACACAATTAAAATATCCTTGACATTGTTATCTAACACACAAAACACTAGGGATCATAAATGGCTCTTTCACACATGCAATTTCTATTATCTTGGAATATTCCGAACTAGTTCTGAATCAATTCCGAGTTAAGGAAAATTGCATTCTATAGCTCCCGGAATAGACTCAGACCCGAGTAAAAAAAATCCGAGCTAGTCGAAATTCTAGATTGATTATGACTTTCACAAGAAAAGTCAAACCATAGGTTTTTTGATGAACTTTTTTGAAGATACTTTTTAGAGGATAGGAGGTGGATTCGGTAGAATGATTTTTTAGGTATGATCATCCCCTTTTGAACATCAAGTGACCCCTCTTAATAGTGCGGTATACATATTACTCAAACAAGCAAAAAAGACGATGAGAAGTATGCCGACAATTTTCTTCTTTATGAAATGGGGGTCTGCTTCCTCACACCATTTGCACCTTGAAGGACTAAAACCCGAGTACACACTTGAAGGTAACATTAGTCCCCTAGTAACTCCAGTGTCATTCTTAACCAAAACTACTGAGGCTAAAATACCCTTAGAGATAAAATTAAACTTAAACAAACAAGAGTTAAATGAGATCTAGTACTACATGTTACACTTGCAAGATATCATAAACTCAAGAATAAAACATCACACAAAGTGTAGGACTAATCATGAGTTTCTCTTATGTAACTATTCATCCCTTTACCTTCTTTTATAGCATCCAAACTTGAATTAAATTTGATTCCAATAGCTAAAAAATAAATAACAAACTCATAAACAAGTGGTGGTGTTTTATTGAAAAAAAAGATTGCCAAACAAAACTTAAAAATTGAAACTAGATAGACACACTCCAAGTTTTTGCGAAACTTGTATGTTCGTCAAAAAATGAAGTTTAAAGGTTTGGAAAACGAGAGTTTGATAAGTCTAGTGGGAAACCTTAGACATCCCAAGATTCTGGTTTCACCATTCTTAGATATCTCTTCATTTGTTAATCCTTCATTCTCTATGAAAAACTTCAACAAAAACTTTCTCCCATTTATTTTTTGTGGGTTGACATTAGTGGCATTCTAAATTCTACCCAAACTTCAAATAAATTGGGACCTCAAATGCCTAGAGAATCTTTTATTCAAAATCAAGATTGCCAAAAATATGTCCACCGAGGCACCAAGTGAACCCCATGGCGCAGAGTATTAAGCCGCACCATGGGCCCCATACTGGGCCTCCCGCCTTTCCAAGTGAGGTGGATGTGATCGAGGTCTTGATTTCGCCAAAAAACTTCAATAGAAAAAATCTCAGGTATTTTTGATTGTGCAAAGATCCCCGGAAGTCAAAATACGCAAAACGGAATTTTCTTGTCGGCAGAGTTATAACCCAAATAAAAGGATTCTTTTAGGAAAATCCCTCAAATTATTCTAAAACATGATTATAACAACATACGTGATGCAATTATAATGGAATATGGCACAATAAACTACTCCCTCCAACCCATATTAGTTGACTCAAATTTGTCTAGATATGGAACTTTACTAGATACATTCGTATGTAGATAATCTAAGTCAACTAATATGGGTCGGAGGGAGTAGAAAAAATAGATCACTTTACATGCATCACCAACTTTTGGGCAAGTGCGGGAGCTCGCGCCATCACCAAGCTTGCAGGCGTGGGGTGCAGATTTCCCCCTTTTCGGATGCAGAGAGTCTTCCCTAGTGAAAACAGACGATTTGGGTGTTCCTCCGTGTGCAGGAAAAAAGGTCCTTTAAGGAGTGTATTTGATAATCAATCACTCGTTTTATGACAGGCCAGACCTGGGAAAGGACATTGTGGGCATCCAAACATGCCCCAAAGGAGCGATATCCTGAACTAAAACACCTCTGATCCATCGATCTTTCCAAAACGGAATTATGTCGCTCTTCCCTATTGTAACAAAAACTTAACTCGAGAAAGCAGAACGACATAATTGATTATTGTGCATTGCAAACCCTACCATGACCTACACTGATATGTCCTCTTAAGCCAATCCGAATAAATTTGAATGCTGCTCACTAAAACTATAGATTTAACTCCTAAACCTCCATAGCAAAATGGCTTGCACACATTCTCCCAAGACATGAGGAATTGCCTGCCAGTCACCTCCTACTTTCCCGCCCAAAAGAAGTCTCGCTACAAGAACGTATGGCATATCACCGCCAATTTTTTGGATGGCACATCACAAAATGTCCCGCAAAAGTTTCTAGGTTGACATATAGTACTTTTGCAAAAAGTAGCAAGGATGGCGGTCAAGTTTGCGTGGTAAATTGTATTATGGCACTGAAGTGCATCGTGCTAGCTGGACAACACTACTGACGTTCATATATGCCTTGGTATACAAACTAGGGCAATAACTATTTTGCCATGTAAAAATGCGACGTTGAGTTGACCGAAACACTCGCCAAGGCTCTTCATTGGGACAATATACAATTATAAGAAAACTTTCATGGGAGTGTGCTTCAACAACCCTGTGCTCTTTCAGATGTCAGTTGGCAATGAGGCATTCACATCAGTTACATGAGTCGGGCAACAAACACTTTTTTCTCGTTATCGTGGTTTTTTTACCCGTGTCCATTGTGTCTTCATCTGTATCCGCTTTCTGGCAAAATACTCATAACCCAGCCACTCTCAAACAAAACTTTTCACCCTTCTCGAACATGATATTGCACTCATTTTCCTGTGATCAATAACACCACAAGTATCCCAAAAAGCTAGTGGGTGTTCATATCCAAAACAAACACACCAACTCCTTCCTTAAATTATAACGTGGGCCATATTATCAATAAATTTGTAATCTACAACTCAAACTTTAATGAATAAATATCGCAACATATGATCATGTTTGCTCACATCCACACCTAGTGTTTCTACCATCTTATTTCCAGTTAACTATATTGTTCCACTATTCATTATACGAAGCGGCAACCCAAAGATCCCTACCCATGTAGGGATCAATTTGAACTCATGCTTCTCCATGGTTTTTCTTTGATCAAAACTTCTAGAACCATAAGCTCTTTAACAAACCATCACAGTTCACGGTTGCTCCTAGATCATCCTTATCCCCCTATGGTTTGGCAACTATCGTTGTATGGTCTGGTTTCTCCAAAAATAATTTGTGTACTATATTTCCTTTATCTTCACCCTTCCAACCCCCAATGACCCACCTTTAGACCCTTCATCCCTTTTCTCCGACAGGCGCAACTCCTCAGAAAAATCCTCCGCATTCTCCATTTTTTACACCTAAGGGAAATATGATGTGTATCTAGGATTTCGCGGTGTAAGACCTTGCATGTAGATCACCGCAAAGGCTTATGTCAGAGGCAAAAGACAGGTTCAGTTTGCAAACTAGAATTACATCCATGCTTAAACATAATACATAGCCGAGGGAAGGATATCCCTAGTCTTATCCAAAAGATTACCTACCGAACAACGATGGGAAGAACTTTGGAATGCAGCGGCGATGACTGGAATATCTGTAATTGCCTACACAATCGCTATAGCTGGGATCCAACCATCACCTGCCAGAAATCTATGGCGTGTTTTCTTGCTTGGGCCTTTATTCCCCTTTTTCCCACTTAGCCCGCTGGATGGTGCATGTGGCCCGATTTGGTTTGGACCAAGTTTGGCAATTTGTTTGGTTCGCCGCATTTAGTTTTGGTGGAATTTTGACCAGTTGTTTGGTTGGCAACAAAACTAATTATGGCTGGTTTAATGCAAAAATCAGCTTGTTTGGTTGCACCTGTAGTTGAAGGGGTTCGGGAAGAAAACACAATTTTTCCTACGCGAACACACCTAACTGATAGGATCTATCTAGGAGTAATGCTGTAACGGCGGAGTTTCAGATACATGCCCTTGTAGTCCGAAAGCGGTTAACATTCCGAGAGGAATGTGGATGACGTAGTCGTACTCGTAGCTGAGCTCAAGGTCGCAAAGCTCCTCGCAAGTCACCCCTTGCTCCATCATGCAGCGACATCCAAGGTGCCACAAGTGGCAGCACCCTCGTGGTTTCGCACACATACGGTGTACTATGATAACCTCCGGTTTCTTATCCCTGCCGAGAGTGCGGAAGTAGATCCTTTGGCTGGAATCCCTGCAGCGCAACGGCGTGCTACAGGTGTGTCGTCTCTTGCGTATACAGTCCTTCGAGGGACCGTTCCATCACAAAAGGACAATGAGAGAGAGAGGTTTATTCCCTGAGGAAAATGCATCAGAGAATTATTGGAGGATCTACTCCCACCCCTATGCCCCTCCTTATATAGGAGAAAGTTGAGCACACCCACAAAAAAATAAAGTTGGGCACACCCACACTCAATATCTCGAGGTGGGACTAAACAAGGAGGAGGTGGGTGGAGGCACCGTGGGGGGAGGTGGGCCAGCCGGCCAGGCTAGGTAGGGCCCACCCCGTGCGTAGCGCTAGACTGTCCGGGTAGGCCTCCCTTGGCTGGCGGTCGCCTCCTTTGGGCGGCTTGGCCTAGTCCCCTTGGGTGGCTTCCGTCATGGGACCTTTTCCCTCGGGAATTTGGCCCATTAGTGGAAGTTGCCCTCCAAAATAAATTTAAATATATATTTATGATTAATTATATGAAATATATATTATAAATTCTCATTTGACTTGAAACACATTTCGGTTCACTCCAAACAACTTTGGATCCCCCTGGAACGATTCCGGTTCTCTCACGGAAAATTTCTGGTTTTCTCTTATGTCTCATCCTATGATTCCGACAACTCCATAATTTTTGATGTTCCATGCTTGGTTTTATCTACTTTCTTATGTTTTTTCCACACTTTGGAGTACTTTTCATATGATTTCTTGGACTAACCTATTCACAAGAGCCACAGTGCCAGCTGCCTGTTTTCTGCTGTTTTTGGTTCCAGGAAGGAAGAAAATGAATATTCTCGGAATTGGACGGGACAAAAGCCAAAGTTATTATTTTACCGGGGGACACTTAGAGCCAGAATACGAGATGGAGAAGGGCAGAGGGCGGCCACACCACCTGGCCGCACGGCCAGGCTTGGCCCGCGCCAGGGGGTGGTGTGGCCAGGCCAGGCACCCCCTCGTCTTCTCCTTCCGCCTATATATTGCCTTTGATACAGATACCCTAAGTACCCGATCAAAATTCCATGAAAGAGTCTGTAGCCGCCGTCATCTCCATCCCTAGATCAGGAGGGATCTGAAGCTCATCCCGGCATCCTGCCGGAGAGGGGAATTCACCCTGGAGGCCTTCTTCATCATCATGCAAGCCTCTGGTGTGATGCGTGAGTAGTTCAACTCTGGACTACGGGTCCATGTAGTAGCTAGATGGCTGGTTCTCCTCCTTTGTGCTATCATTTCTAGATCTTGTGAGCTCTGTTCATGATCAAGATCATCTATTTGTAATTCTGCATGTTGTGTTTGCGGGGATCTAATGGATATTGAGATGCTATTTCATATTGATTATTGATTCTATCATGTCTTTGTTATTTGTGATCTTGCATGCTTTCCGTTGTTAGTAGCTATCTTGGCCAAGTAGATGCTAGCAACTCCAAGAGTTAGTATTTATGCTTGATAGTGGGTTCATGCCTCTGGTAATCTGGGGAAGTAACAAAAATCTCTAAGGTACTAGATGTGTTGTTGCTACTAGGGAGAAAACAACAATCTTTTGTTCATAGAACAATCGTATTGTTTACTTTACACGCAATTCGTAATGCAATAATCTGTTGCTTGCAACTTAATACTGGAGGGGGTTCGGATGATAACCTGAAGGTAAATTATTCGTCATAGATGCAGTTGGATGACGGTGTATGTATAATGTTGTAATGCCCAATCGAATCTCAAAGGAGTCAAGATGATTAGTATATGCTTGTATGCTTTCTCGATGTTTGTCAATTGCCCCGCTGTAATTTGTTCACCTAGCATGTTATCTATCTTAAGGAGAGCCACCTCTAGTGAACTATGGACCCCGGTCCTTTCTTTTACATTCAATCTACAAACTATTTACTGCTTTGTGTTTACTTTCTACAAACTATTACTTCCTTCCATTCGATACGTTTAATCCTTTGTTTTCAGCAAAACCGGTGAGATTGACAACCTCATCGCAAGTTGGGGACAGAGTTCTGTGGTTGTGTTGTGCAGGTCTCCATGTTGCTGCTGGCACCGGTAGTGCGCCCTGCCAAAGTTCAGCTAGCAACACCTTTGGGGTGTTTCCTTGCTCCTACTGGATTGATAACCTTGGTTTCGTATTGAGGGAAAACTTGCTGCTGTGCTCATCATACCTTCCTCTTGGGGTTCTCCAACGAGCTCGATATATTTTGGGCCAGCAAGACTTTTTCTGGCGCCGTTGCCGAGGACTGAAGAAGAAGAAGCTCCCACGTCAACCACGTGCCAGCAAGGTATTTTCTGGCGCCGTTGCCGGGGAGTCAAGGACATCTTCACAAGGGGAGTCCCTCATAACCGATCTCTTTACTTTGTTATTTTTGTTTTGCTTAGTTTACTTTTGCTTTGTTTGATTGTTTCTTTATCAAAACACAAAAAAATAGTTTTACTAGTTTGCTTTCTTATTTAAAAAACACAAAAAATTTAAGTCTTTCTATAGTTGTTACCCCTTCCTTAGCACACCATGTTGATTCCTAAATTCACCCTGAAAGACCTTTCAATAGGGAGTGGTTCTATAATTGGAAAATATAATATTGAAGAATTCTTTAATCATGTTAGTAAACATGAGGATATTAAGGATAGATCCCTTGCAGAACTTGCTCCAAACTATGAGATTGTTGTATCTTATTTAGTTCACATGTTGGAATCTAGGTTTGTTAACCTCAACGCATTAATGCAAGTAATGTTTCTTAAACTTAAAGAAATTGAAGACCCTGAAAAGAGGGATTTTATTCTAGAAACTTTGCTTAAGGAATTCTATGATGTTGCCAAGGAAGCTAGAAAAGACTTTGAACATTTTAATATGATGGGCTCATGCGTAGATGTTATTGGTACACGATAAAAGATGGACAAAACCGAACCTAATGGGGAGGAACCTAAGATACCGATACCTTTTAAACTCGTAGCAATGCATGAAGCCATAGAAAAAAATCTTGATTAGATTGTTCCTGAAAACCCTTTTGATGAAAATAGTGAACCCAAGAGCATTGAGAGAGGATCCTCTAGAACTTATTTGGATGATATACCTTGCCTTGTTGAAGATATTTCTGGTATTGCTCTTAATGCTTCTTCATTTGAGAACACTTGATTCTTTTTGCTTCTTACGCCTAACTTAAAGGCGTTAAAGAAAAGTACTTATTGGGAGATAATCTAAAAGTTTTATATGAGTCTTGGAAGTTATTACTTCAGTAATAACCGCTCCTTATCCTTTTTATTTGCTTTTTGTGCCAAGAGTAACCTCTAATGAGAGAGAAGTAATGATTGGGAAAGTTGCTGTCCCGAAATAGATTTTTGTGCTTCACCGTAAAAATTCGTGTAAATTCTCTGTACGTCCTTTTGAGGCGTGAATTTTTGTGCTTATGCCCCAGGTTGTTATCTAACTTTAGTTAGCTCAACACTTTTTGATTTGAGCAACATAAGGTCTTCGAAAAATTCGTCTTTACCTGCTGGTCTGTTTTGACAGATTTCTGCCATTATTTGCATTTGCTTCTTGTTGGTTCCTTTTTGAATTCTTTTGGGGAATTGAGATTTTTGAGGGAAGTTCTACAGTAGCTAGTGTTTTAATGGAAGTTTTATTGGTGTTGTAACTGAACCTAATGACTTATTATCTTGAGTGCACTAATGTTGCGAATAAAGATTGTGTGAAATTTTGTATGAAGGAAAAATTTCACGTGTATGGAAGGAATGAGATGAAGGATGGACTAAAGCTCAAGCTTGGGGATGCCACGCATGTCACCCCAAGAAATATCCAAGAATTACAAGCGTCAAAGTTTGGGGATGCCCAAGGCATCCCCCTCTTCATCAATAAAAATCCCAGATTTCTTCCAAACGCTTTATTTTTATTGTTTCATGCATAGTTGTGTTGTTCTTGGAGCGTCTTCTTTTTCGTTTTTGTTTTGGTTTTTCGTTTGCTTTGTTTGCTTAGTTTTGCTGAATAAATTGGTTGGACCCCCTCTTTCATGCATTGGTTTTCAAATAGTTTGGTTTGGATTGGAAAAGAGTAGGAAAGCTCATGCTTAAGTGGTAAAGAGAGCTTGTTTTTTACTGTGGCCTATGATTTGTCATGCCATGCTTGATATTGTTTTGGCTTTATGCTTAGTATTCTTTGCTGTAGCATGACTTGTTATAAACAATTGAGATTTCTTAATGTGCCTTGGATGAATCATGCGTTGTTTTAGCATATTAAAGCATAGTATTGTGGTATTCTCCTTTGATGCTTTATTTGGATTGACTTGGCGCATGCTCACACCATGTTATGACTATCCAAAGTCACCATAGCCTTTATGATCCTTTAGTTTTCAACTTGTAGTATCACTTTATGCTTTGATCAATGATGTTTTGTCGCTCTGCATGATTATGGCCATTATTGCTCTCTTAATTTGTTGCTCCCAGTCTTTTGCTAGCCTCCGTAATCAAGTATGAGTTCCACTCATGCATCCAACTCCCTAAACCAAGTTATTTCCAAAGAGTCCACCATACCTACCTATTAGCATATGCTATTCCAAGTATATTCATGTTTTTGTTTACCTTCCAAATTAAACTTGTTATGAGAAAGCTAGTGATTAAAGCCCTCACGAACTTGATGGCACACTTTACTTTTCTTGCCCTTAATAAACTTGAACCATTGTGTCGTCTATGTTGTATATGCTTGCACTTATTTGTTGGGGATTAGCAGAACCATGCTGTCATGGGGAACGCTTTTAACATTGCACTGGTACTTTGTACCTAGTTCATATCATGCTCTTTTGTCTATGGATGTCGTCGGTGTGAAATGAAAGGGGAGCTTGTAAGTCCATGGAGTTATGTATATGTGTTAGAGAAACGCCTGGTCCACTAGTCTAATCCATGATGACATGGTGGAAACCTGTAGCATAACCATAATGATCTGTCTATGAAGCATTCTTCTTATAAAAAAAGAGTCCTATATTGAGAAAAAAAGAGAAAAAGAGAAAAAAAAGAGATTATGAAAAGAGGAAAGAGATAAAAAAGCACCATATTCCCATGGTAAATAAGAAGATTGCTGAGATGCTTGTTGTCTGCTTGCCTTGTCATTTTGATATGGGGATACTTCCGTATCATCGGGCAAGGGGTACCCCGTTGGCAGTTCTCTATGATACACATGTACTTACGATGACAAGAACTTACCGGTGACTAAACTTGAGTAGCATGAGGAGCGGCCCTCGTATTCAAGGGACATGAGATTTCTAACTTATACTTCGTCAAGCATGTACACCATAGTTTGTTCACTTTAACCTTAATCACTTCAAGATGCTTATGATAGGGGCAATGAGAGCTGAAAGCTATTAAGTACCATAATTTTTGAAGCTCTTTATGAAACTTGAATCTCTGCTTCCTTCTATGAAGGCTTTTCTTCCACCATTATATTGAGTCTTCACCTTCTATCTTTATGCACCTACTTTGAGAGCATAGTGGCCATTCTTAGTTCTATGTGTATTGTCCCAAGACTAGTTGACTGATGCATACCTTGATATTGCTTGTTTTAAACTATTTGTATCTAGTCACTCTTATTAACTTTGAAGGTGTCCTATGCATTTATGTTTTCTACTCTATGAGGGACAAGCTGAATACAATTATGCTATGTTTTCTTTATGTGAAATAAACAAACGTCTTGCAAAGCATTGTTATTCATGAATCTTTTGTTTGTGCCTTTTCATGTTGCAACATAGTTTCTTTGTCTTATTGCTAGAACTTTGTCTTTCATGTTATGATTGAAGTACTATGATCCCAGCTTTGCATGTTTTACAAATACTTTGATCAAGTTTATGATGGTGCATGTCACCTAAAAAATTATTCTTTCTTTTTATCACTTACCTACTCAAGGACGAGCAGGATTAAGCTTGGGGATGTTGATACATTGCAAATTTATCTATAATTTTTGATGTTCCATGCTTGGTTTTATCTACTTTCTTATGTTTTGTCCACACTCTGGAGTACTTTTCATATGATTTCTTGGACTAACCTATTAACAAGAGACAGAGTGCCAGCTGCCTGTTTTCTGCTGTTTTTGGTTCCAGGAAGGCAGAAAATGAATATTCTCAGAATTGGACAGGACAAAGGCCAAAGTTATTATTTTACCGGGGGACACTTGGCGCCAGAATACGAGACGGGGAAGGGCCAGAGGGCGGCCACACCACCTGTCTACGCAGCTAGGCTTGGCCCGCACCAGGGGGTGGTGTGGCCAGCCCAGGCACCCCCCTCGGCCTCTCCTTCCGCCTATATATTGCCTCTAATACGGAAAACGTAAGTACCCGATCAAAATTCCACGAAAGAGTCTGTAGCCGCCATCATCTCCATCCCTAGATCGGGAGGGATCTGAAGCTCTTCCCAGCACCCTGCCAGAGAGGGGAATTCACCCTGGAGGCCTTCTTCATCATCATGCAAGCCTCCGGTGTGATGCGTGAGTAGTTCATCTCTAGACTACGGGTCCATGTAGTAGCTAGATGGCTGGTTGTAACATCCCCTGCCTTTAATAAGGTAGGGTCCCCTGTGTTTACAATGCTAGTCCCTGGATCAAATAGCTAGCATCCACAGTTTAGATGTGATATCAAGAAACAAAGGTCATAATATAACTTTATAACCAGGAATAACATAGTTTTATTACATCAATACATAGCTCATTAGGCTATTACATTACATTGCAGCGGAATAACTATAGTCATGGGTCCTTCATCTTCACAGTACCACATGCAGATGTTGGTTGTAGACTTTGTAATCCTAATCAATCAATCTTCACTAAAGACAATCAAACCTGCAACATCAAGTTACAGCCACAGAGGGTCAATACATTTGAATTGTATTGGCAAGTGATACTATGGTAGTATAGTGGAGGCTATCATCTATATGCATTTGGCTAAGTGGAGTTGAGGCTTGCATTGCTCAAAATAGATTTTTCCCTAACATTTTGAAAACACTAAGTTTTTGTTTGGACAAAATCTTTCCCAAGGCATCTACCAATCAAAGACTGAAGATCCACTCAGGGCATCTACCAATCTAAGACTGAAGATTTGCTTAGCAAAAACATTTTTCCTCAATCAAAGATTTCAAGATCCTTGTACCAAGCCATCTCTCCATCAAAGATTGAAGATTTCACACAACCCTTGTTCACCCACAAGTTTTAATTTAGAAATTGGAGTGATGAGATTCTTGATAGCTTCCATGTCTTGATGCTCAAATTGTCCTTTACCAGGGACATGGCTAAGTACTTAGGTTTTACACTCTGCAGAGGTGGTGCACTTTTCCCACAAGACTTGGTTTCCCAAGACAAGATCTTTCAGAAGCTTTCCCTTAGACCATCATGGACGCGTTCCATCCTATCAAACACTACCACCAACTGTCCATATGGCTAAGTTCTTGCAACCTATATGATCATGGCAGAGCCCATATTGCCAAGTGGTTGCACTTGAAGCTTCTCAACATTTGACATCTCAAATCTCTTTGTTCCTGGGTGGCCATCCACAAGTGAGATACACAAGCCAAGTCCATGGCCTTGTGAACCACTCAACATAAACCATTCCTTCCATTTCCACCCAGGTGATTCATTTACTTAGTTGTTTTATTAAACAAACATAAGTCCTCAGACTTAGAGATTTTTACATAGTGTGAATATATATTCCACCCAAGTTTTCTATTAGCTAGGCTAAGCTTGGTAGTAATAGGATTCTTAACTTAGGAAAATCCTACTAAGGTTTCATCTACTAGGTGCTACTATAGCAAGGTCTATACTTTAGCAAAATAAAAACCATGCAAGTTTTACTTAGAGAAAACACTAATGCATAGTGAAAATAATGGGATAGATAGTATGAAGCATCACTTGCCTTTTTGGTAGAGGATATAGGTTCACTCCTTGATCTTGCTAGTCTCACACTTCACTACAAGTCAATCAAGCAAACACAATTCAATTCACATTCCAAACCAAAGTCAATCAAACAATTTCTCACACACAAAGTAATGGGATCTAAGTCATGCATAAGCATGCAAAGGTTGGTTCTATTGCAAGGATGGTCTCCACTAGGCTTCTAAACTTTGTAAGTTCCAAATTGGTCATTTACCAAAATGGCAAAGTCATTTTCAAAAGGTTTCACTAAGGCATTAACCTATAGGGTTCACCAAGTATGTTTTCAAATCACAAACTTGGGGTTTGGGTCAGTAGGTTTGGTCTAAACCATTTTCTCCAAAGTTTTCACTCAAAAACATTTTCATAAACAAAACAATAGTTTTTTTTAATTAGCTAGAAATGGACTAAACCAATTAATCCATTCTAAACTTTTCCAAAATCATTTTCCAAAACATGGGTTGGTTCCTAGGGTCAGTAAGGTCACAACAAACCATTTTGTAAAGGTTTTAACCCAAAAAACATTTTTAAACAATTTTTTTCTAATCTTAGCAAGCAATCAAAAGTTTCTGCATAATTAACCAGTCTAACAAATACTATTTGCTAAACTAAGGGTAGGGTTGGTTAGGTCTTGTTCTCATGAATCCAACGACATAAAATTTGTAATTTTTGGACGTGTGGATCAAAAGTTACAGGGGTTTGAAAATAGCATCTAAATCTGTCTTTCAAATTCTGTTTTAAACAGATCTAGTGCCACGCGTCACTATCTTATTCGCCCGTACCGGTTCGGTGTGGATCGCGTGCTGCGGTGCATTGGATCTAAGTAAAATCGTGCGGTCCAGAGGACATACCCCTTCGGTGTTAAGTGAACTAATCGTGAGCGCCAGATCCAGATCGAACGGTTGCTATTGCCTAGCCAAGAACTGGCGGCGCTGACGGTGGCTAGCGGCGGCGGAGCTGTCGGTCGACGACGGAGGCGATGCTACAGGAGGTGAGGGAGAAGGAGGGGTTGCTCGCCGGGCTCAGGGGGTCACGGTGATGCTCAACGTGCTGATGGTCGACGAGGGGCGCTCTGGTTCAGCCGCGATTCCTCACCGGAGTTGAGAGCGGCGATGGTTGGCTCTGGTTGAGGTCGAGGACGACACTGCAGATCGCCCTAAGGCAAAACGAATGCGCGGTTAGATGCAGAAGGATGTGGCGAGTGTGGAAGTGTGAACGAGGAGGCGCGGAGCGGTCAGACACTACCTGTGGGCTTCGCCGGAGAGGAAGCAGACGGTGGCGACGGTGGTCGCTGCCGAGCTCGGCAGGGTACTCATGGCGAGTTTGATGCAATCGCGAATCGCTGAGAGTGGGGAAGCTGCTAGCGCGCTCAGAGAGGCTCAGGGTAACGTTGGCTGGCCGGAATCGCTCGCAGAGGGTCGTCGAACAGCGGCAAGAGAGAGAGAAATGGGGGCGGAGGGGAGGAGGCGCGGTGGGGGAAATGGAAGAGGGGATGCAGGCGAATAAGTATGCGTGAACGCAGGGTCGATTAACGGTGTGGTTAACGCGAATTGATGCCGCGAAATCAAAGCCTGCAACGGCAGCGAGGAGAGGGCGTGGTCGTCGCGGGGGTTGAAGACGATGAGCTGGCTGCATGGGTCTACCTGGCAGTGAGGTAGAGGGAGAGGGGAATGGGTCCACCAGTCATACTCTGCGCGGGTTTGTTTAACGGTGAAGAAAACGGTTCAGGGGCGTGGGTGAGGTAGAGAGGTGGGGTCTGTTGTCAGCGAGAGGGAGAGAGGATAAGTGGGTCCAGGCTGTCACTCTGTGTCTGCATTTGAGTGAGAAAGATACGCTTGGGAAGGGAAGAAGACTGGCTGGACTGGTTTGTTGGGCCAAAAGGCTGTTGTTCTATTTTTTTCTGTTTAAATCTTTTTCTTTTTTCTAAAACAATTTCTATTTTGAATTTTCATTCAATTATTCAAGTAATCAAACCATTCAAACAATTCAAACAAACACCCAACTTTGTACTTTGAATTTGGTTCTGTTTTGTAACATAATCCAAATCTCAAAATAAAATAATATTTTATTCATTTTTTTAGGATCCATTTAATAATTAAATAAAATGGATCTTTAGTTAATTAATAAAATAGGGTTTAATTTAATTAATAGAATTTCCCAAAATTTTATTTGGAGGTTTTATTTTATTTAAGTTGATTAAACAACTTTTATTCCACTTGGGTGAATTCCAAATATCATTTTCTCATGTATTCTTATTTAGAGATTTGTCCTTATTAAGATAGGGATAGAATGTTTATTGCCATTTTATTTTATTTGGAATATTCTTTATCCTTTTATTTTATTTGGATTGGGATTATAATCACTCCATTTACTTAATGGATTAGGCCAAGATTTGATTTGGTCTTTAAATATTCTTTATTTAATATTTTTATCTTTGTCTTATAAAAATCCATATCTTTTTAGTTATAGATCCAAACTTGGTGATTCCAATTTGTGAAATCTTATTTATTATTTGTTTAACCTTTTGATTCCTTTTAGGATCTATTGTTCACCACTTGGTATGAATTTTAGATGAGGCTTTAATGGCTTTGGAAATTCAATTTCCTTATCTTATTATAATCATAAGATTTTATTTATGGTTCCAAACTAAGTGAAACCAATCTCTATGGTCTTAATTGATCCTTTGTGAATATTTGTTGATCAATTTTGGTATGGATCAAATCCATGGATTTGGAGATAACTGGGGAAATGATTTCCTTCCATTAGGGTTTAGGGTTTTGGATTTATTTTCCAAATGTTCAAATTTCCAGATACATTCATTGAGGAATGCATTTCCCTTGATTTGGATTTTATTGAATTCAAACTTTAGCCAAAGTTTGTTCAAGATGGGATTTTAAGTTTCCTTTTAGAAACAAAAGTTTCTTTTCACCCTGATTTTCAACAAAATTTATTTTATTTAATTATTTTTCACATTACAAGATTTGGAAAATCTTGGGATGTGACAGGCTACCACCCTTAAAATAAATCTCGTCCCGAGATTTGAGGAGGCTAGGGTTACAAGCAGGCTCAAAACAACTAGGGTACTACTACCCTTAAAAATTTTCCAACTAAACTAGATGTTGGCCTTCTTGGGGTTCTGGGAAAACTTCTCTGGGCAAACATCTGCATTGGTTCCTTTGTTTCCACACTTGAAACATGTGATTAGGCTGAGATCCTTCATAGGCTTGTTCAACTTGTTCTTCATCTTCTCTGGACAGTTGCTTGCATAGTGTCCTGGGTTCTTGCAGTTGAAACAGTGGATATCTTGGAGTTCTTTACGTTGCTCTTGTGGACAAATTGCTACATAATGGCCTGGTTCTTTGCAGTTGTTGCACACCACTTGGTCCATCCTTTTATTTTTCATGGTCTCTGGGCATCCACTGGGGTAGTGTCCCATTTCCTTACATTTACGACATTGCACAAGGCTCATGTCTTGCTTTGGTTTCTTTAGTCCTTTGAATTGGGTTGTCTTGTTTGGAGGTATAAGTGGTCCTTTTTCTTTGGTAGACTTGGGTCCTTCTTGTTTCCTTTGTTCAACAATGGCATAGATGGGGCATTGGATAGGGACATGATTATTTCCTTCACATAGGAAACAAGTAGCTTGAGAGGTAGGACATTGTCCAATAGGGTGTTTCTCTTCACAGTTAGGGCATTGATCTTCATGCTCCTTGGAAGTATGATCCTTGTCTCCACAAATAATGCAAGCTGGGGCTCCATCTAGAATAACATTCTTCTCATCCTTGTTGTCATACACTCTTTTGGGATAGTTTTCTTCCATGCTGATCATTTGATTAGCCACCTTAAGCATCAGTTGGGATTGTTCTTCCAAAAACTTTTGCAGTGTTGGATCTTTATCACTATTGCTGGCTATGAACTGAGCTGTCAGTTGGTTTAACTGGTGTTGGGTTGCTATGAGTTCTCTCATGCTGGCCTCTTAGTTGTTGTTGATGTCATCAACCTTGATGTTGGAGTCTCTTGGAGAAGTCATCTGTTTGGGTTGGGTAGGGATTAGAATAGGCAAGATATTTTCTAAGGAATCAATTCTAATCACACACATCACAATTTACATGATCAATGTGCAAGCAATCACAAACAAACACTCCACTCAAACAACAAGTTTCAAGCACATATTTAGGCAACAAAATATATTTTTGTTACACCACATAAGTTGGTGAGTTTGACTTAACTAAATATGGTGGTCAATCTATATGGTTTACTTGTGATCTTTCCATCCTTCTTGGTTGATTATTCTTGAATGATATCTTTATATCCTTGGAGAATTCTTGTGTCTTGGTCACAAAACTTCAAAGGTGATGATGGCTCCTTCTAAGTTGTGTTTTCCTTAGTCTTCAATCTTGAGTAATACTTCTTGTCTCACTTGTGGTTCTTAGTAGTATCCAAGTTGGAAGTCCTTGGTGAACATGCTGAAGATGTTGAAGTCATTAGAGTTGAAAAAGTTGAAGTCATTAGAGTTGATGAAGTTGAAGAAGTCCTTTGCACATGGTGTAGTCTTTGGTCATGGGGTAGGCTTTTCCATTAAGTTTGAAGTAGAAGGGATGTAGAGTTGAAATCAAAAATGATTGAGGAAAGAGTTTACAAGATTGTTTGTAAATAAGTTTTTGGAATAAGACAACTCCTATTTTTCTAAGGGTTTTTGTCCAATCCTAGGGTTACAAATCCTACAGGCAACACAATGCTCTGATACCATGTAACATCCCCTGCCTTTAATAAGGTAGGGTCCCCTGTGTTTACAATGCTAGTCCCTGGATCAAATAGCTAGCATCCACAGTTTAGATGTGATATCAAGAAACAAAGGTCATAATATAACTTTATAACCAGGAATAACATAGTTTTATTACATCAATACATAGCTCATTAGGTTATTACATTACATTGCAGCGGAATAACTATAGTCATGGGTCCTTCATCTTCACAGTACCACAGGCAGATGTTGGTTGTAGACTTTGTAATCCTAATCAATCAATCTTCACTAAAGACAATCAAACCTGCAACATCAAGTTACAGCCACAGAGGGTCAATACATTTGAATTGTATTGGCAAGTGATACTATGGTAGTATAGTGGAGGCTATCATCTATATGCATTTGGCTAAGTGGAGTTGAGGCTTGCATTGCTCAAAATAGATTTTTCCCTAACATTTTGAAAACACTAAGTTTTTGTTTGGACAAAATCTTTCCCAAGGCATCTACCAATCAAAGACTGAAGATCCACTCAGGGCATCTACCAATCTAAGACTCAAGATTTGCTTGGCAAAAACATTTTTCCTCAATCAAAGATTTCAAGATCCTTGTACCAAGCCATCTCTCCATCAAAGATTGAAGATTTCACACAACCCTTGTTCACCCACAAGTTTTAGTTTAGAAATTGGAGTGATGAGATTCTTGATAGCTTCAATGTCTTGATGCTCAAATTGTCCTTTACCAGGGACATGGCTAAGTACTTAGGTTTTACACTCTGCAGAGGTGGTGCACTTTTCCCACAAGACTTGGTTTCCCAAGACAAGATCTTTCAGAAGCTTTCCCTTAGACCATCATGGACGCGTTCCATCCTATCAAACACTACCACCAACTGTCCATATGGCTAAGTTCTTGCAACCTATATGATCATGGCAGAGCCCATATTGCCAAGTGGTTGCACTTGAAGCTTCTCAACATTTGACATCTCAAATCTCTTTGTTCCTGGGTGGCCATCCACAAGTGAGATACACAAGCCAAGTCCATGGCCTTGTGAACCACTCAACATAAACCATTCCTTCCATTTCCACCCAGGTGATTCATTTACTTAGTTGTTTTATTAAACAAACATAAGTCCTCAGACTTAGAGATTTTTACATAGTGTGAATATATATTCCACCCAAGTTTTCTATTAGCTAGGCTAAGCTTGGTAGTAATAGGATTCTTAACTTAGGAAAATCCTACTAAGGTTTCATCTACTAGGTGCTACTATAGCAAGGTCTATACTTTAGCAAAATAAAAACCATGCAAGTTTTACTTAGAGAAAACACTAATGCATAGTGAAAATAATGGGATAGATAGTATGAAGCATCACTCGCCTTTTTGGTAGAGGATATAGGTTCACTCCTTGATCTTGCTAGTCTCACACTTCACTACAAGTCAATCAAGCAAACACAATTCAATTCACATTCCAAACCAAAGTCAATCAAACAATTTCTCACACACAAAGTAATGGGATCTAAGTCATGCATAAGCATGCAAAGGTTGGTTTTATTGCAAGGATGGTCTCCACTAGGCTTCTAAACTTTGTAAGTTCCAAATTGGTCATTTACCAAAATGGCAAAGTCATTTGCAAAAGGTTTCACTAAGGCATTAACCTATAGGGTTCACCAAGTATGTTTTCAAATCACAAACTTGGGGTTTGGGTCAGTAGGTTTGGTCTAAACCATTTTCTCCAAAGTTTTCACTCAAAAACATTTTCATAAACAAAACAATAGTTTTTTTTAATTAGCTAGAAATGGACTAAACCAATTAATCCATTCTAAACTTTTCCAAAATCATTTTCCAAAACATGGGTTGGTTCCTAGGGTCAGTAAGGTCACAACAAACCATTTTGTAAAGGTTTTAACCCAAAAAACATTTTTAAACAATTTTTTTCTAATCTTAGCAAGCAATCAAAAGTTTCTGCATAATCAACCAGTCTAACAAATACTATTTGCTAAACTAAGGGTAGGGTTGGTTAGGTCTTGTTCTCATGAATCCAACGACATAAAATTTGTAATTTTTGGACGTGTGGATCAAAAGTTACAGGGGTTTGAAAATAGCATCTAAATCTGTCTTTCAAATTCTGTTTTAAACAGATCTAGTGCCACGCGTCACTATCTTATTCGCCCGTACCGGTTCGGTGTGGATCGCGTGCTGCGGTGCGTTGGATCTAAGTTAAATCGTGCGGTCCAGAGGACATACCCCTTCGGTGTTAAGTGAACTAATCGTGGCGATCGATCGAACGGTTGCTATTCGCCAAGAACTCGGCGGCGGTGGCTAGCGGCAAGTGAGCTGTCGATCGACGACGGAGGCGACGCTACAGGAGGTGAGGGAGAAGGAGGGGTGGCTCACCGGGCTCAGGGGGTCACGGCGATGCTCAACGTGCCGATGGTTCGACGAGGGGCGCTCTGGTTCAGCCGCGATTCCTCGCCAGAGTTGAGAGCGGCGACGGTTGGCTTTGGTTGAGGTCGAGGACAACACTGCAGATCGCCCTAAGGCAAAATGAATGCGCGGTTAGATGCAGAAGGATGTGGCGAGTGTGGAAGTGTGAACGAGGAGGCGCGGAGCGGTCAGACACTACCTGTGGGCTTCGCCGGAGAGGAAGCAGACGGTGGCGACGGTGGTCGTCGTCGTTGCCGAGCCTGCAGGGTACTCGCGGGCGAGTTTGATGCACTGGCAGATGCGCCTGAGAGTGGGGAAGCTGCTAGCGCGCTCAGAGAGGCTCGGGGTAACGTTGGCTGGCCGGAATCGCTCGCGGAGGGTCGTCGGAGCAGCAGCGGTACAGAGAGAAATTGGGCGACTGGAGGCGAGAGGGAGGCGGTGCAGGGGAAATGGAAGAGGGATGCGGCGAATAAGTATGCGTGAGCAGGGGTCGATTAACGGCGTGGTTAACACGAATTGATGCCGCGAAATCAAAGCCTGCAACGGCAGCGAGGAGAGGGCGTGGTCGTCGCGGGGGTTGAAGACGATGAGCTGGCTGCGTGGGTCTACCTGGCAGTGAGGGAGAGGGAGAGGGGAATGGGTCCACCAGTCATACTCTGCGCGGGTTTGTTTAACGGTGAAGAAAACGGTTCAGGGGCGTGGGTGAGGTAGAGAGGTGGGGTCTGTTGTCAGCGAGAGGGAGAGAGGATAAGTGGGTCCAGGCTGTCACTCTCTGTGCGGGTCTGTTTCTGAGTGAGAAAAGATACGCTTCGGGGAAGGGGAAGAAGACTAGGCTTTACTAGGCTGCTGTTGGGCCAAAGCTGGGCTGTTCTATTTTTTCTGTTTAAATCTTTTTCTTTTTTCTAAACCAATTTCTGTTTTGAATTTTCATTCAATTATTCAAGCAATCAAACCATTCAAATAATTCAAACAAACACCCAAGTTTGTACTTTGAATTTGGTTCTCTTTTGTAACATAATCCAAATCTCAAAATAAAATAATATTTTATTCATTTTTTTAGGATCCATTTAATAATTAAATAAAATGGACCTTTAGTTAATTAATAAAATAGGGTTTGATTTAATTAATAGAATTTCCCAAAAATTTATTTGGAGGTTTTATTTTATTTAAGTTGATTAAACAACTTTTATTCCACTTGGGTGAATTCCAAATATCATTTTCTCATGTATTCTTATTTAGAGATTTGTCCTTATTAAGATAGGGATAGAATGTTTATTGCCATTTTATTTTATTTGGAATATTCTTTATCCTTTTATTTTATTTGGATTGGGATTATAATCACTCCATTTACTTAATGGATTAGGCCAAGATTTGATTTGGTCTTTAAATATTCTTTATTTAATATTTTTATCTTTGTCTTATAAAAATCCATATCTTTTTAGTTATAGATCCAAACTTGGTGATTCCAATTTGTGAAATCTTATTTATTATTTGTTTAACCTTTTGATTCCTTTTAGGATCTATTGTTCACCACTTGGTATGAATTTTAGATGAGGCTTTAATGGCTTTGGAAATTCAATTTCCTTATGTTATTATGATCATAAGATTTTATTTATGGTTCCAAACTAAGTGAAACCAATCTCTATGGTCTTACTTGATCCTTTATGAATATTTGTTGATCAATTTTGGTATGGATCAAATCCATGGATTTGGATATAACTGGGGAAATGATTTCCTTCCATTAGGGTTTAGGGTTTTGGATTTATTTTCCAAATGTTCAAATTTCCAGATACATTCATTGAGGAATGCATTTCCCTTGATTTGGATTTTATTGAATTCAAACTTTAGCCAAAGTTTGTTCAAGATGGGATTTTAAGTTTCCTTTTAGAAACAAAAGTTTCTTTTCACCCTGATTTTCAACAAAATTTATTTTATTTATTTATTTTTCACATTACAAGATTTGGAAAATCTTGGGATGTGACACTGGTTCTCCTCCTTTGTGCTATCATGTCTAGATCTTGTGAGCTCCGTTCATGATCAAGATCATCTATTTGTAATTCTGCATGTTGTGTTTGCAGGGATCCGATGGATATTGAGATGCTATTTTAGATTGATTATTGATTCTATCATGTCTTTGTTATTTGTGATCTTGCATGCTTTCCGTTGTTAGTAGCTATCTTGGCCAAGTAGATGCTAGCAACTCCAAGAGTTAGTATTTATGCTCGATAGTGGGTTCATGCCTCTGGTAATCTAGGGAAGTGACAGAAATCTCTAAGGTACTAGATGTGCTGTTGCTACTAGGGAGAAAACAACAATCCTTTGTTCATAGAACAATCGTATTGTTTACTTTACACGCAATTCGTAATGCAATAATCTGTTGGTTGCAACTTAATACTAGAGGGGGTTTGGATGATAACCTGAAGGTGGATTATTAGTCATAGATGCAGTTGGATGACGGTCTATGTATAATATTGTAATGCCCAATCGAATCTCAAAGGAGTCAAGATGATTAGTATATGCTTGTATGCTTTCTCGATGTTTGTCAATTGCCCCGCTGTAATTTCTTCACCCAGCATGTTATCTATCTTAAGGAGATCCACCTCTAGTGAACTATGGACCCCAGTCCTTTCTTTTACATTCAATCTACAAACTGTTTACTGCTTTGTGTTTACTTTCTGCAAACTATTACTTCCTTCCATTCGATACGTTTAATCCTTTGTTTTCAGCAAAACCGGTGAGATTGACAACCTCATCGCAAGTTGGGGACACAGTTCTGTGGTTGTGTTGTGCAGGTCTCCATGTTGCTGCTGGCACCGGTAGTGCGCCCTGCCAAAGTTCATCTAGCAACACCTTTGGGGTGTTTCCTTGCTCCTACTGTATTGATAACCTTGGTTTCGTACTGAGGGAAAACTTGCTGTTGTGCTCATCATACGTTCCTCTTGGGGTTCCCCAACGAGCTCGATATATTTTGGGCCAGCAAGACTTTTTGTGGCGCCGTTGCCGGGGACTGAAGAAGAAGAAGCTCCCATGTCAACCACGCTCTAGCAGGCACCAATGTTTGGCCAGGATTTGATCAGTCATGCGTAAAATTGGGGTTTTAACTGCGTCTCCTCGTTTTCCGCACTAAGTGGGGATCGTACGACAAAGGTTCGGTTGATCCTACCGTGTGTATGCACCAATGCACACCACACAGTAGAATTGAAGATTTCTAACCATAGGATAGTATCTTGGTGCGTAAGTATCAATCTGCGGCAGTAACTTTAACACTTTGCCTCTTCTTACTCATTGCGCCACTGCCATTGCCGATCTGCTCCCTTCCACTCTTCTTTGCATGTCCGTTGCATTGGACGTGCTTAAAGCATTTCCGAGCTACTTCCTGCAATATTTTTGTCAAAGGAAGATGGGGAAGAAGAAGTTCGCCGCTGCTGCTAGATCCGGTGCCACCACCGCTGCTCCCAAGAAGAAGGGGAATGGATCCTGTGTTACCAACGGGTCCTGGAAACACTCTACATTGAGGCCCCATGAGCTCCATCCTCTTCGCCATGCCGACTTTATTCCTGCCAAGGAGGATGATTGCCGATCCCCCGGACCGGAGGTAATCCCTGATCCTCCCATTGTATTCCGCATTATGTTCCTCGCTTTCCTCCTTCAAGGTCTCTTTGTGCCCCTCCACGACTTATTTTGTGGATTGCTTTGCTTCTATGGGCTTCAGCTTCACCACCTGACTCCCAATTATGTTCTTCATATTGTCTGCTTCATCACCCTGTGTGAGTGTTGGCTCGGTATCGAGCCACACTTCGTCCTCTTCAAAAAGCTATTCAATGTGAAGAGGCAATCAGGGTCAAAATCCATAGTGTACGACATTGGTGGATGTGGTATATCCTTAAGTCCCCATGTCCAGTACTTTAGCCTCAATTTCGTCGATTTTGCCCGAGGATGGAGGGGCAAATGGTTCTACATCCGAGACTAGAAGGTGTGGGAGTAGAGATTCAGCCTTGCCCCTTTTGACCCAAAGGCAAAGCTAAAGAGGAAGAGGTCTCGGAAGAACATCGTGATGTCAGGTGAAGTAGACGAGGTGGAGGTCGTTTACAAGAGGGTGCAGGATCTTCAGCTCATGTGAGGCAAGGAGGTCACTGGTGTGGACCTCATTCGCACCTGGCTGCGGTGTCGTGTGTGTCCACTACAAGTCAGAGGCTACTCGATGTTCCTCTAGGGTAGTTTGTCAGATCCGACGTGCATTTGTGCAGAAGACATGACATCAGTGGAGCTAGAAAAGAATATCAGGTCATTGACCAAGCTCACCGTGAAAGAGACTCTTCCTACAGAGTCGAAGACCAAGATGTTTGGTGCCACCAATCCTCCACCAGCGGTAATGTCTTGTCACACATATTCATTGCTCGTAGGGCAAGTTTGGTAGGGATCTAATGGTGTTTGACTTGTGTTGTTGTAGGAGTGGGAAATTGGGGGCTCGATGCCTCCCCAACTTGAAGGCATAGTCCCTCCTGAGACTAGAGAAGAGGACGAATCAGAATCGACTGTACCCGTTATAGTGTTGGGTTCACATCATAGAAAACAAATTTTTTCCTATGATGGGAACTATTATACGCCAAGATCTATCTATTAGATACAAGCAACTGGTGGATATACATCCATAGAGAATATACCCTCAAATACAACAAAGCTTTGTTAACAAGATGGAACTCGTGGATTGTGTAGTCGTACACTTGCCGATCTCAAGATCATGATGAAGTCCAGCAGGTCCAGCTCCAGCACGTCCATCAGATCTAGCTCCAGCAGTCTAGCACCACCAAGTCCAGCACCACAAAGCAGCAGTGCATCCGTGATTGCACACACGTCCGGTACCCCAACAACCTCCGTCCCTCGCTCCAGCAAAGCAGCAGAAGCAACAACTCCTTTCTAGATAAAGCCACCGGGAACATGTATCTCGCTAATCCGAGACCATGGAGAATAATTTTTAGAGGAGGAGAGAGATCCTTCACGAGGAGGTGTAAGATGAGAGGAGGGAGTGGGGTTCCTTTTATAGGAAGAGGGGGCAGCCCCTCACCATGGCCGGCGGCCAAAGGAGGTGCCCCTACCTCTTCCACATTCATGTGGGTGGAGCTCCCACTCACATAATTAGCCTCTCACTCCAAGTTCCACTCACCTCCATTAAATTTCCACCAAATTTAATGTAAGCTCTCATTAAATAAAACTATTTTATTTATTTTATTCAGAATTTTGTTAATTACTTTAATTAACAAACATTCACATAAAGCCCCCTGCAACATTTTAATATCACATGCAGAACTAGTTTCTGCAATTTCACCCGAAACAATTCTGGTTTCCATCGAAATGATTCCAGCACTTTCTTCAATCTTTATCTGAAACATATTTGCTCCAAATGGTGTTGTTATCCCTTAAGTGTGTCACCCTACAGTTCTCGAATAATGCAGACATGATCGAGACCCCTCTCCGATCAATAATCAGCAACGGGACCTGGAGATTCGTATTGACTCCTACACATTCAACAATGACTCTTGTGATCGTGTGAACCTTTAACATTGTAACTAAATCTCTTTGTCTCACGATATATTACATGTCCGAGATTCGATCATCAGTATCTCAATACCTAGTTTGATCTCGTTGCCGACATGCACTCTTTTCTCGTTCCCGTGATATAACATTCTAGTGATCACATCACTTGCTTGCAAGCTATTTCAATGTGATATCACCGAGAGGGCCCGGAGTATATCTATCCGTCATCGGGATGGACAAATCCCACTCTTGATCCATGAGCCTCTACATAACACTTTCGTAGCACTGAACCCACCTTTATATTCACCCTTTTACGGTGTGGCGTTTGATGTTATCAAGATACTCTTCCGGTGTTAGTGATTAACATGATATCATGATCTAAGGACTAGGATTACTTCGTATGATGTTATAGCAATATTAACATAATGACTTTGATCGTAATACTATACTTCAGATGAATGTTCATCACATCATTCCACCAATGTTGTGACCTTGTTATTAACAACATCCAATGTCCATGATCAGGAAACCTTGATCATCTTGTTAATCAACGAGCTAGTTTATATGAGAGGCATTACTAGGAACTTTGTATTTTGTTTATTAAACACACATGTATTAAAGTTTCCTATTAATACAATTATAGCATGCAAAATAAACATTTATCATAAACATGCAATAAGATAATAACCACTTTATTATTGCCTCTCGGGCATATTCCCTTCAGTCTCCCACTTGCACTAGAGTCAATAATCTAGTTTGTAAACTTGTATATACAACACCTAGGTGTTGAATATATGCGTTTGATAGTGGTTAACATAATCTCCGGGTCTGGCACTTTCAGGTCCGTGTGTATTTGCATGTATTTGCGTCTCTACGCATCACTCATTCTCTAATGAGATGGCATTGTATAAATTTAGTCCTTTGGTGAGACCTTTAGTTCCTTTGGGTTAAAACATGTCGATAGTATTGTCGTACAATATATCTTCATAGTATTATCCCACTGTGAACCACACCTAGTTTGATAACAAACTACTTGACACAAATACCCTCCTTTGCTGCTACTATGGCAGTCATATACTTAGCTTTTGTTGTATCCATCACAATGTCTTAACTTTGGAACTCATCCAAATCCATCATGGAATTTCCTTTCCATAATATTGTGCCACCCATAGTTTAAATTGAGATAAATTTAATTTGTATCTTGTGAAATATGTATCAATGTAACATATTACAATGAACTATTATCAACTATTTGTCACTTATACATGATATATTCTTAGTTATTCCAAAGCTCATAAGAATAACTTTACTATCATCCAATGATCGTCTTATGAATCATTCTGGTATATGCTCATAACATTTAGAGCATTGGACATATCTGGATATGTACATATCATGGTATTATTGATCAAAATCTTCATGTGATTTTACTCACCAAGTGTTGAAAACACTTGAATCTTGATACAATCCTTTCCAAGCAGCAAGAACCTTTCTTGTTGTTTCCATATTGAACCCTTTTCAATATCTCATATATGTACGTCTGGCACAACCATATTAGCGCCTCAATCTATCCATATAGACATTGATGCCGAATATTCCGGTTTTGCCCAAGTCTTTCATCAAAATCTAACTTTAATGAAATTATTAACCCATGTTAATAAAAGATACATCATTTCTAATCAACAATATGTACTCTGCATAATGTATTGGAAATATGTCTCAGCGCTCCCACTTAATTTCTTACAAATGCAAGCATCTTCATCGTCTTCGATGAAATTAAACTTCTTTAACATTTTCATCATGGTGAAGATTCCAACTCCTTTATGCTCACTTCAACTATTGAAGTTTGCATGCCCTTTTAGCACCCTTTGAATTAACAAAACCCTTCGGATCGTGTCTTGTACATGTCCTAGGTAACCATTCTATTAGTAGAATATTGTTTTGTTTGTTCAACTACCATATACCAAATTATATGTAGTGGTTGCTAGATTAATCCGTGAAGACTAAATATCGCTACGAAAGATCAAATCTTTTCATAGTCAACTCCTTGAAGATAGTTGTAAATTCCTTTCCGACATGTCAATTATTTCATAGATGTCAAACATCCATGTCTATTTATTTATAGATCCAAACACGACCGATAGGCTTCATGCCTTTTCGGAGGGTCTTCCAAGTTCAAAAGCTTGATTTCTCGTGTATGGAAACTATCACGGATTTTATGACTTCTAGTCATTCTATGGAGTCAGGGCCCATCATCACTTCTTTGCATGTATTCGGTTCATTATTGTCAAAATAATAATGACTTGTTTATCAAATCTCACTATTTGATTGTTACCCGATGCATATGGTTCAAATAGAAACTCTAATCTCCAAGATCACAACCTTTGTAATCACGGGAGCCATGAGCATTGTGGCCGCCACTGGAACACTTTCCGGCGCTGTGCTACTTAGCACATATAGCTAAGGTTTAATAAGCTTATCAAAGTTATATTGTCCTCCCACTAAACTTTTCGTGAAAAATTCTTTCTCAAGAAACGTAACGTTCCAAGCGATAAAGTCTTTTGTTCTCGGTGTTATGGAGGAATACCCAACAAATTCTTTGGGATAACCTACAAAGACGTGCTTATTCGACTTTGGTTGTAAACATTTACTTATGCATAGCATACAAAAATTTAAGAAGAGACAATTCATGTTTTATCCCAAACCATAACTCATATGGTGTCATTTCAACGGATCGCGTTGGTGCTCTTTTCAATGTAAAAGCGGTAGTCTCTAAAGCTTTAATCTTTAAAACATAATGGCAGTTTTATAAATGACACCTTTGATCTTACCATGTCAAACAAGGTTTGATTTGATCTCTCCAACATACCATACTCCTGTGGTTTATCGGGAAATGCAAATCCATGGAACAATTCCTGAAATCTTAGGTGGTTTGCTAAACCTGTAACTCAAATACCTTCCTTTATGATCAAATCATAAACTCTTTTATTTTCTTGTTATAATGATTTTCCACTTCATCTTGAAAGTCTTTGAATAATTTTCAAATATTTCATACTTCTTCCTTATTAAGTAAATATATAGATATATTCACTCAAATTTCCAAAGAAAACATATGAAGTCGAAAGATGCATCGCACATGGTGTGAACACCCGGATTTTTAAGTCCAGATGCCTCTTATGCCGTACATCGCAATCCCAGGATTACCATTTTTGCGAGACATAACAGAGTTGATAGCACAGTACATCATCCATTACAAACCATTATAGTCTTACAAATAGTTGATCTCATGATCAAGTCTTAGTACATATCAAAGCAGCAGAAAGTAACGTAGTAGAGGCTCCATCTTCATTGTCACAGGCAATGCTAACGATGGGAGATGATCCTAGTTATCATAGACATCCTGTTGTCCGTCTCCAGATAGTCCTCTTCATAGTCTGGCCATGGGAATAGCTAGGGACAAAGCCATGAGTAGTATTAAAGTACTCGCAAACTATCACTAATGTAAGTACGAGAATTCTAATAGGAATCCTGATCTCTAGGCTTATTTGCAATAAGCTAGTTTTATTTCAGAAGTACTTGGTAGTAAAGACCTAATTTAGTTATCTAGATTACTTAAGTGGGAACCTAGCTTCATGTCCACAACACTGTTGTGGTAAAGTCAAAGTCATCTTTCAAGTCACAAGACATTTTGAAAACATCTAACAACGGAACAGTATGGCCATCGAACTGTCCATGACCATGGACGCGGCTATTCGAATAGTTTGACACTCTACAGAGGTGGTACACGTTCACCACAAGATTCGATACATCCGTCAGGGATAACCCTGAATCAACATACTTGGTATGCGGATAATCAATCCTACCCTTTCAATTACACACCATAGTATAGGCACCTCCCCTATGAGCTTGGCCTCCCAGCCATGGCCATCCGCCATCCTGGGAACTGCATAGGTGGACAATCATATTCACGAGGTAGCCTCAACTCAGCCTTTTTCCATGAGGAAACCCATACTAAGACATATAAACTTCCAGTTAAGCCCTACGCAACTCAGGTATTGTGGTTGTACGGTAAAGTTGGAATGGTATCGCATCCGAACCCAACCATCAGTTTTTATCAAAGTCAAGGCACATGTTTCATTTAGTATCATCTTCAATTCATTGTGTTTCCCAACACATGTGAAAACATTTTAGTAAAATGACTCATCATCCCAAGGTTTTCATAATCATTTTCTCCAAGTATTCCCATCTAAAGTGATCCATATTAGTTTAGCACTAACAACTATCAATGAAGGTGTAACTATTGAGGGGTGCTAATCAATTGTAACTACCCAAACCTAGTTCTATGCTCTGGATAGCATCTATCCTATTTTTCCACTAATCACCAATTAATTATCTATTTGAGAAACTTTGGTAAAGGGGAGAAAAGATAAAGCTTGCAAGTAAAAATTGGGATTGGTACAATCAAAGTTGCATCCCAATAGAATGCATAATGTATCTTGCATATGCTAGCTTGCATATGGCTAGCTTTCATAGAATGGCTTGCCTTGGGTAGAGCAGTTGTCGAAGTTCTCTTCTTCGTCTTCGTAGAACTCCTCTTCTTCGTACCCCGGGTTGGCACTAGCGTCTATAAATAAATACGAGATACACAATCACCAACCAATACTTATCTACTTCTATTTAGCACACAAAGGTTCACACTAGATGATCTAGCATCTTCTCAATCACCACATGAATTAATGACATAATCTTCTTTATCTTATTTTAAAAATGCAATTTCTACTCATTGAAAAAGTACTTAATATTTAATATTCTCCAATTAAAATATGGGATCATGTCGACACATGTCATCACCACACATTCTAATACTTGGGAATGTGATTTAAAGTGGTTGGCATATATTACAATGTTTAATATTGCAATTTAATAATATTAAAATGACTAGAATTGACTATATAACATTCTTTTAATACTAACTCAAGACTACTTCATGTAAAGCTAAATAATTTTACATATATTCAGATAGTTCATGGCAAATGTGATTTTTGAGAGTTAGAATCAACTCAAAATCTTTTATGGTTGATTTTAGAAAAATGTTTGAAGTTGGAAAAGTCTCTGCCTAGTTATTTTTACTCAGGGTGATCTATATATTCAAATGGTTTGAATCCAATGGAAGTGGTTAGATATTTTCATTACCTTTCTAACAAAATTTGAATCATGCAATTTGGTTTACGAAATATCCTTGAATTCAATTTTGAACATAGCTACAGAATAGGGTTTTGAATAAAAAGGAAAATCTAAATTTGAATCACTAGGCTAAGCGCGGGAACGAACATGGGCCGGCCCAACTGCACGGTGCGCATGCAGCGGGCTACACTCCGGCTGGTCCCAGGCATCAGCGACTGTGTCTATGCGAAACGGTATCGGCGAATCTGGGCCACATGATTAGAACAAGATCAACAGCTGAGCGTCGTCGTCTTCGTCGTACTAGGCAGGCGACATTCTAACCCTAGCGCTATGGTGGGGGTCGTCGGCGGCTTACCAGGGCTCCAGCTAGGTTCGGCGAGGTGGGCAAACGAGCTGGTAGACGACGACGGTTCGAGGGGTGGTCGCAGCAGCTCCTGGGGCGGCTCCAATCAACGTCTCCGTTCCTCCACAGCGGCGACACGCTCCGGCCAAATTCCGGTGATGTGGTGCTCGCCTTGCTCCGGGGAAGGGTCAGGGGGTTTTTGAGGGAGAGGTGAGCCGAGTGGTGTGCCTTTGGAGGCAGGGGAGGGTCCTATTTATACACCGGCAAGAGGAGCGGGGCGACATGGCTCGGGCTCGTCGGTGACGTTGCTACAGGGCACTATCGGCATGGCTGGGGGATAGGTCGACGCGGTGCTCCCTGGCGGTCGTCATGCGCATAGTGGTATGGCGAGGGGCGGTCTTAAACGGACGAGGGATGTCCATGCTCTGCTCAGGTACTGTGGTGTTCATCATGGCGTACGGTGGTCACGGAGTGCGCGGCGACGAATGGTCATGTCTAGGAGTTTGCTGGTGACGCGGCGAATGCATTTACGCAAGGAGAGAACAAGGCGCGACTGTGCAGGGCGGCTCGGTGCTCTGGTGTGCGCTCGTCATGGCGGACATAATAACTGGGCGCGGCTGTGCTGGCTTCTCCGTTGCTTGTCGTTAGTCGAGGCGTGGACTGGGGGTGCGGTGAGGTCACGCCTGCCTCCTAGACATCGTGGGTGAGGGCGGTGTCGCTCGTGGCGTCGTGTCCCTGCTCAACCAGCATGGCACGCTTGGGTACGGGCAGACACTGGTCATTTGGGCGAGTGAGCGGTCCTAGGTACACGGGCTGGTACTGGGGGTGATCATGGGCGAGTAATTGAGGCTGAATTGAGTACAATGGTGAGCACTAGATTGATCAAAATAGTAGATAGTTGGTAGACTTATACTATACCTGCTAAGTGTTTGATTAAATGGCCACATGAACTAAACATTTGAATTTTCAAATTATATTTGGTGGGTGTGTTGGTCATATGCTTGAGTGTCTCTGGTTGCTAGGATTGGTCAAGTGGTGAAGATTTGAGTGGTTTTTGAAAAAGTGCTATCTTGATGCCTTTTGTAGATTCAATTTTGGAAATTCTCTCAAATGGATTTGAAAATGTTTCTGTAAGTTTTGAAAGTTCACTTGGGTTCATTTTTACTTGGTCCAGCAGGGTGAGAAAAGAAGTAGAATTGTTTCTATTTGAAATCATTTACTAGAGATGCCCAAAGTGGGTTAGATGTTAACTTTAGAAAAAATGACCATTAGGTCATATTCTTCACCATTTGATTTTCTTTTGATTTGATTTGGTTGGAATTTGATCTAGATGATATTGCTTTAATCCTTAAACTATTTCTCAACATTATAACAAACAAACATGGCATAAAAAGCATTCATACATCATTAATAAACACACATGCATTCATAAGGGTTTAAGATTAAAAGATTTTGTTAACCCTAATTTTAGTTGATTGGAAATTGATATTCTCATTATAATATTTTTGATGTGTTACAAACCTTCCCCCCTTAAATAGAATCTTGTCCTGAGATTCAGAAAAAATAGGAACTAAAGAGATTTGGAAACTCAGTCCTAATATAATCTTCTCGCTCCCAAGTAGCTTCTTCTTCAGTATGGTTCGTCCACTGGATCTTTAGAAACTTGATACTTCTGGTCCGGGTGGTTCTGAAGGCTTCTTCAAAAATTCGAATGGGTACTTCACGATAGGTTAAATCCTTGTTGATATCCACGGCTCTGTGGTTGATGTTTTTGAAAACTTCGGTCTTCTCTGGAACTTCTCGACATTTTTGAAGTAATGAGATATGAAACACATCATGTACGGCTGACATCTCTTCGGGCAGTTGTAGCTGATAGGATACTTCTCCTCGGCGACTTAAAATCTTGAAGGGTTCGATATATCTTGGTGCAAGCTTCCCTTTGAGTTGAAAACACTGCATTCCTTTCAAGGGTGATACTTTGAGATACACAAAATCTCTGATACTGAAGGTCAGGTCTCGACGTCATTTGTCAGTGTAACTCTTCTGTCTGGATTGAGCGGTCTTGAGGTGTTCATGGATCTTGTGAACCTTCTCTTCGGCTTCTCGTAGGATGTCGGGTCCGAAGATCTGACTCTCTCCTACTTGCGACCAATTCAGGGGGGATACAACACTTCCTTCCATACAAAAACTCAAATGGGGCCATTTGCAAACTAGCTTGATAACTGTTGTTGTATGAGAATTCTGCGAAAGGCAGACAGTCTTCCCATTTAGATCCATACTCTAACACACAGGCTCTCAGCATATCTTCTAGTATCTGGTTTACTCTTTCCGTCGATCCGTCGGTGTGTGGGTGATAAGCTGTGCTGAAGTTCAGTTTGGTTCCTTATCCTTCTTGGACTTTCTTCCAAAACCTTGAGGTAAACTGGGTTCCTCGACCTGACACAATGGTCTTGGGGGTTCCGTGCAGACTGACTATTCTAGCAATGTACAACTCTGCTATCTTCGAGCTTTGATAAGTGGTCTTGACGGGTATGAAATGAGCTACTTTGGACAGTCTATCACTATGACCCAAATAGAATCATTTCCCCTACTATATGTAGGCAGACCGGTGATGAAATCCATTCCAATAGAATCCCATTTCCATTCCGAAATTTGCAATGGCTGCAACAGTCCTGCGGGTCGCTGGTGTTCTGCTTTGACTCTCTAACAGATATCACACTTAGCGATATAGCTTCCGACTTATCTCTTCATTTTGTGCCACCAAAATTTCTCCTTCAAATCTTGATACATCTTCGTTCCTCTCGGATGAATAGAATAAAGAGTATCATGGGCTTCCTGCAAAATGACTTGCTTCAGCTCTGAATGTGCTGGCACAAAGATACGTCCTTTATACCACAAAACTCCTTCTTCATCTTCTGTGAATCCGGGTACCTTCCCTATACTAATACGATGCTTAATTCCATCAATACTGGCATTTCCTTTCTGGGCTTCCTTTATCCTACTGATCAAGGTGGGTTGAAGTTCAATACTGGCTAAAAATCCTTCACTAACTAGCTCCATTCTAAAATTCTCCATCTCCTCATGCAGACTTGGCTGAGCTTCCTTAATCATGGTGTTTAATCTACACGGCAGTCTACTAAGAGCATCCGCTACCACATTGGCCTTGCCAGGGTGGTAGTGAATGTCAAGGTCATAATCCTTGATTAACTCTATCCATCTCCTTTGCCTCATATTCAGCTCCTCCTGGGTGAAAATATACTTCAAACTCTTGTGATCCGAATAAATCTCAAAGTGGTTACCCATGAGGTAATGATGCCATGTCTTTAAGGCTAAAACTATGGCTGCCAATTCTAAGTCATGGGTAGGATAATTATGCTCATGCTGCTTTAGTTGTCTGGACATATATGATATTACTTTGCCTTCTTGCATCAACACACATCCGAGACCAATCTTGGATGCATCACAATATACATCAAAAGGCTTCTTGATATCCGGCATGATCAAATTGAGGCTGAAATCAATCTCTTCTTGAGATCTTGAAAACTTGTTTCACATTTGTCCATCCATTCAAACTTCTTGTCTTTCTTCAACAACTGGGTCATCGGCCTTGCGATGCTTGAAAATCCTTCAACAAACTTGCGGTAATACCATGCTAATCCAAGAAATGCACGGACTTCGGTTTGGGTGGTTGGGGCTTTCCATTTTTCAACATCCTTAATCTTGGAAGGATCGACAGCAACTCCTCTTACCGACATATATGGCCTAGGAAACCTACTTCCTTTAACCAGAACTCACATTTGCTAAACTTGGCATACAACTGATGCTCTCTAAGGCTTTCAAGGATGGTTCTTAGGTACTGTTCATGGTCTTCTTCTAACTTGGAGTAGATCAGAATGTCATTGATAAAAACAACAACAAACTTATCCAAGAACTTCATAAAAATCTTATTCATGAGATCCATGAAATAAGCGGGGGCATTGGTTAATCCAAATGACATGACATTGTACTCATACAATCCATATCTAGTAGTGAAGGCAGTCTTTGGGATATCCATTGCGTGGATCTTTAGTTGATGATAACCAGTTCTAAGATCAATCTTAGAAAACACTCTGGCACCATTCAGTTGATCAAACAAATCTTCTATCTTCGGAAGTGGGTATTTGTTCTTGATGGTGACGTCATTCAGCTTTCGGTAATCCATACACAAACGGGTGGCACCATCTTTCTTATCTACAAACAAAACAGGTGATCATGGCGATGCACTTGGTTGTATCAGACCTTTCCCCAACATGTCATCAAGTTGCTTCTTCAGCTCCACTAAGTCAGCGGGGTTCATAATATAGGGTCTCTGAGCTATGGGTCCAGTTCCAGGAACTAGTTCAATGATAAACTCGATATCCCGATCTGGGGGCATACCGGGTAATTCATTTGGGAACACATCGGGGTATTCACAGACTACTCTGACTTGGTCTAGGGTTGATTGGACTATACACTTGTTGCACTTGAATTGACGGGGCAGCATCTCAGACACATGCTCTACTGATACTCTGGTGCTACTGGTCATGGTTATGGCGTTCTTGGCACAGTCTATTAATCCTTGATGTTTCGACATCCAATCCATTCCTAGTACTACTTCCAAACCTTTTGTTCCAAGTACTATTAAATTGGCATAAAAATCCATTCCATGTATTCTGATAGGTACGACCTTGCAAATTTTCAAGCTTTGGTAGTTGACCCAGGTATTTGAACTATCATAACATGCTTCAAATTTGTTGGTTGAATCTTACTAGTGCATGCAAATTATTTTGTAACAAACGAGTGCGATGCTCCTGAATCAAACAACACCCTTGCAAGTACCGAGTTAACAGAAAACATACCCAACATGACATCTAGCGCTTCCTGGGCTTCTTCCGCATTCATGTGGAACAGAGGGCTGGTACGGTTGTGCGAGTTTCCTAGGACAAACCTCTTTCCAGGCTGAACATGGTCCTGCTGCTGGGCAGGTGCAGTGACATTGGGTGCGGCAGAGAGCTTCTTGGGCACTCATTGGAGTAGTGACCAGTGATTCCACATTCAAAGCATGTGATCATTGATTTGTCCTTCCCGGCAATAGGCACAACATTGCTTCCAGTCCTGGGGGCAGTATTGTTGTTGTGGTTGTTGGTGGACCTTAGCGGTGCACGGTTGAAGTTACCGGTGTTGTTGTTGTTGTTGCTGTGGCCTCTGGGCCTCGGGTTTCCTCCGCAATTATTGGGAAAGTTTGGACGGGACATAGGTGTCCTGTTGTTTCTTGGTGCAAATCCTGCAGACGAGCTGGGGCGGTACTTCAGGATATGGTGAGGTCCAGGCTGGTGCATCATACGATGCTTGCGGTTCTCACTAGCTTGATTTATCTTTCCTTCCATCTGGATTGCAGAATCCCCTAAAGCTTCAAGGTCATCAAAAGGAATGTTGACTAACACTGTCTGCATCTCCTCATGCAGGACATTCAGGAATCTCTCCTTTTTCTTTGCTTTAGTGTCGATCTCATCAGGGGCATACCTAGCCAGAGATAGAAATTTGTCACGGTATTCCACCATAGTCATTCTTCCTTGCTTCAGCTCCCTGAATTCATCCCTCGTCCTCTTGATCAAACCTGGGGGCACATGGGTCCTGCTGAACTTGATCTTGAACTCCTCCCAAGTCATCATCCGTCCTCCATTCATTGTACGGGTGCTATTCCACCATGATCTTGCATAACCTACCAGATAGTGGGTGCCAAACAGTACTTTCTCAGTAGCATCTACTCCCGCAACTTCTAAGTTGTTTTCCATTGACTATAGCCAGTCATCAGCATCTAAGGGCTCTTCTGATTTGCTAAACATCGGAAGATTGGTGTTTTGGAAGTTCTTTGAGCTTGGATCCATGGTTATCTTTGTTTTCGTAGCCTTGGTTGTTGTGGGCCATCTGGGCTATCTGCTGAAGAGTGGCAAGATTGGCTTGGCGCTCGGCTCTACCGGCTTCTCGATCAGATACTAACATTTGCAGAATCTAGACCATTGGATCCTGGGATGGGTTTCTTCCACCGGGGTTTCCGCGAGTCATCTGAAGATTGAGATAGATCATAAGATAAGAGGGAAATTTGTATGGTTTATGGGTATGTTTCAAAAGCTTTAAACTTTGAGTATTGCTAAGGTTTGAAAACTAACAACTCCTTTTCATTCATTCATTCATTCCAAACAACACATACAAACCACACACCACAAATACTAAGCAGATGGTTTTAAGAACCATTCTAGCATGCTATGATACATCAGGACCAGATACAAACTCACACCTATGACAGTGCTCTAGTGCGACTACTCATCATCAGAACTGGTGGGCACTTCGTCATCCAGGAAGTCAGCGTCATCCTCGTTAGTGTGGAACTCCATGTTGACGTCCTCTAGGTAGTCATCATCGTCACTGAGGTAGGAAGTGATATCCCCACAAATATATTCACCTTCTTCTTCCTTCTCCTCTAGCTGAATCTCCTGGTCATGGATGGTCTACTCAAGAGTGGCCACCTTCTGGTGGAGACAAGCGATGATGCAGTCCTTCTTGTCATGCTGGCGACGAAGTGACTTGCGCTCCTTAGCTAGGATGGCGAGGGTCTGGTTCTTCTCTGTTGCGACAATGTGCTTCTGGTTGGCGTAGGCACGAGCGTTGTCCAGCTCCTTCTGAGTCTCGTGCAGCATGAAGTCGAGGTGATCCACATGATGCTTCAGCTCCGGATGTCCTGGCATGGCCAAGGGCTATCCCATGGAGTCACGTCTTGCATAGTGAGCGAAGCGGGTGCCAACGATTTGGTTGATGTTCTGCGCACACAGACGAGCAAGTGCCTCCTGCATGGCTCTAGCTAGCCCATCCAGCCAGTTGTTCTCCCTCAAGCTGAATTGGATCTTCTCCGAGGTAGGTAGCTCCATTTTGCCTCTCACATCGGCAATGATCAACCAATGTAGTTCTCCTCCAGGTTGGTCGTTGAGCTGCGCTCCGAAGAACTCCGGGTGCGAGCGTCCAAGAAACTCTGCGAGCTATCCCAAATCCCTCTCAAAGATGAGCTCCCCTCTGTTCCCCAGCTGGTAGAACTTGTTGTATTTGACTTCCATCTATAAGCAATTAGGATGAGTAAGTTAGTAAGGTGATCAAGTGTGTCAAATTTTAGGTAATATTTGCAACAATTTTGAGGAACAAGTGATCTATTTTTGAAAGAATCTCAGAGTGAGCATAGATTTTCGTGAATACTCACTTCCTTTGTTTAGAAACTAAGTTTTTCAGACGTCCATTCTCACTAGGGTCTCCTATGGTCAGGATGGCTCTGATACCAACTTGTGAACACCCGAATTTTTAAGTCCAGATGCTTGTTATGCCGTACATCGCAATCCCAGGATTACCATTTTTGCGAGACATAACAGAGTTGATAGCATAGTACATCATCCATTACCTCCATAATAGTCTTACAAATAGTTGATCTCATGATCAAGTCTTAGTACACATCAAAGCAGTGGAAAGTAATGTAGTAGAGGCTCCATCTTCATTATCACAGCCAATGCTGACAATGGGAGGTGATCCTAGTTATCGTAGACATCCTGTTGTTCGTCCTACGGATAGTCCTCTTCATAGTCTGGCCATGGGAATAGCCAGGGACAAAGCCATGAGTACTCTTAAAGTACTCGCAAACTATCACTAATGTAAGTAAGACAATTCTAATAGGAATCCTAAGCTCTAGGCTTATTTGCAATAATCTAGTTTTATTTCAGAAGTACTTAGTAGTAAAGACCTAATTTAGTTATCTAGATTACTTAAGTGGGAACCTAGCTTCATGTCCACAACATTGTTGTGGTCAAGTCAAAGTCATCTTTCAAGTCACAAGTCATTTTGAAAACATCTGACAACGGAACAGTATGGCCATCCAACTGTCCATGACCGCGGACGTGGCTATTCGAATAGTTTGACACTCTGTAGAGGTGGTACACTCTCACCACAAGATTCAATACATCCATTAGGGATAACCCTGAATCATCATACTTGGTATGTGGATAATCAATCCTAACCTTTCAATTACACACCCTAGTATAGGCACCTCCCCTATGAGCTTGGCCTCCTAGCCATGGCCATCCGACATCCTGGGAACTACATAGGTGGAAAATCATATTCACGAGGTAGCCACATCTCAGCCTCTTTCCATGAGGGAACCCATACTAAGACATATAAACTTCCAGTTAAGCCCTACCCAACTTAGGTATTGTGGTTGTACGGTAAAGTTGGAATGGTATCGCATCTGAACCCAACCATCAGTTTTTATCAAAGTCAAGGCACATGTTTCATTCAGTATCATCTTCAACTCATCATCCCAAGGTTTTCATAATCATTTTCTCCAAGTATTCCCATCTAAAGTGATCCATATTAGTTTAGCACTAGCAACTATCAATGAAGGTGTCACTATTGAGGGCTGGTAATCAATTGTAACTATCCAAACCTAGTTCTAGGCTCTGGATAACATCTATCCTATTTTTTCACTAATCACAAATTAATTAGCTATTTGAGAAACTTTGGTAAAGGAAAGAAAAGATAAAGCTTGCAAGTAAAACTTGGGATTGGTATAATCAAAGTTGCATCCCAATAGAATGCATAATGTATCTTGCATATGCTAGCTTGCATATGGCTAGCTTTCATAGGATGGCTTGCCTTGGGTAGTGCAGTTGTCGAAGTTCTCTTCTTCGTCTTCGTAGAACTCCTGTTCTTCGTACCCCGGGTTGGCACTAGCGTCTATAAATAAATACGAGGTACACAATCACCAACCAATAATTATCTACTTCTATTTAGCACACAAAGGTTCACACTAGATGATCTAGCATCATCTCAATCACCACATGAATTAATGACATAATCTTCTTTATGTTATTTTAAAAATGCAATTTCTACTCATTGAAAAAGTACTTAAGATTTAATATTCTCCAACTAAAATATGGGATCATGTCGACACATGTCATCACCACACATTCTAATACTTGGGAATGTGATTTAAAGTGGTTGGCATATATTACAAAGTTTAATATTGCTATTTAATAATATTAAAATGACTAGAATTGACTATATAACATTCTTTTAATACTAACTCAAGACTACTTCATGTAAAGCTAAATATTTTTACATATTCAGATAGATCATGGCAAATGTGATTTTTGAGAGTTGGAATCAACACAAAATCTTTTATGGTTGATTTTAGAAAAATGTTTGAAGTTGGCAAAGTCTCTGCCTAGTTATTTTTTACTCTAGGTGATCTATATATTCAAATGGTTTGAATCCAACAGTAGTGGTTAGATATTTTCATTACCTTTCTAACAAAATTTGAATCATGGAATTTGGTTCAGTAAATCTCCTTGAATTCAATTTTGAACATAGCTACAGAATAGGGTTTTGAATAAAAAGGAAAATCTAAATTTGAATCACTAGGCTACGCACGGGAACGAACATGGGCCGGCCCAACTGCACGGCGCGCACGCAGCGGGCTACACTCCGGCTAGAACCACGCGTCAGCGGCTATGTCTAAGCGAAACGGTATCGACAAATCTAGGCCACGCAATTAGAACGAGATCAACGTCTGAGCGTCGTCTCCGCCGTACTGAGCACGCGAGATTCTAACCCTAGAGCTACGGTGGGGGTCGTCGGGGGCTTACCAGGGATCCAGCTAGGTCCGGCGAGGTGGGCGAACGAGCCGGTAGACGATGGCGGTTCGAGGGGTGGTCGCAGCAGCTCCTAGAGCGGCTCCAATCAACGACTCCGTTCCTTCAAAGCGGCGACACGCTCCGACCAAATTCCGGTGATGTGGTGCTCGCCTTGCTCCGGGGAAGGGTCAGGGGGTTTTTGAGGGAGAGGTGAGCCGAGTGGTGTGCCTTTGGAGGCAGGGGAGGGTCCTATTTATACACCGGCGAGAGGAGCGGGGTGGCATGGCTCGGGCTCGTCAGTGACGTTGTTACAGGGCACTATCGGCATGGCTGGGGGATAGGTCGACACGGTGCTCCCTGGCGGTCGTCATGCGCATAGTGGTATGATGAGGGGCGGTCTTAAACGGACGAGGGACGGCCATGCTCTGCTCAGGTACTGTGGTGTTCATCATGGCGTACGGTGGTCACGAGGTGCGCGGCGGCGAATGGTCGTGTCTAGGAGTTTACTGGTGACTCGGCGAATGCATTTACGCAAGGAGAGAACGAGGCGCGGTTGTGCGGGGCGGCTCGATGCTCTAGTGTGCGCTCGTCATGGCGGACAGAATAACTGGGCGCGGCTGTGCTGGCTTCTCTGTTGCTTGTCGTTGGTCGAGGCCTGGACTGGGAGGTGCGGTGAGGTCACACCTACCTCCTAGACATCATAGGCGAGGGCGCCGCGGCTCGTGGCCTCGTGTCCCTGCTCGACCGGCATGGTACGCTCGGGTACGGGCGTGTTGGGTTCACAGCATAGAAAACAAAATTTTCCTACGATGGGAACTATTATACGCCAAGATCTATCTATTAGATACAAGCAACGGGTGGATATACATGCATAGAGAACATACCCTCGAAGTCAACAAAGCTTTGCTAATGAGATGGAACTCGTGGATGATGTAGTCATACACTTGCCGATCTCAAGATCGTGATGAAGTCCAGCAGGTCCAGCTCCAGCACGCCCATCAGATCCATCTCCAGCAAGTCCAGCACCACCAAGTCCAACATCGCAAAGTAGCAGTGCATCCGTGATCGCAAACACGTCTGGTACCCCGACAACCTCTGTCCCTCGCTCCAGCAAAGCAGTGGAAGCAGCAACTCCTTTCTAGATAAAGCCACCGGGAACATGCATCTCGCTAATCCGAGACCATGGGGAAAATACTAGAGGGGGAGAGAGATCCTTCATGAGGAGGTGTGAGTGTGAAGGTGTGAGAGGGGGCCTGTTATAGGAGGGGAGGGTACCCCTCCCATGGTCGTCGCCCATGGAGGGTGTCCCTTCACCTCCCTCATTCATGTGGTGGTAACCCCCTCCACATACATATGCCCCTTCACATTGTCTATTAAAGTATCCACTTTAAATGCATTAAATTTCTCCAAATTTAATGCTCTCTCATTTAATAAAACTCTTTTATTAATTTTATTCAGAATTTTGTTAATTACTTTAATTAACAAACATTCACATAAAACCCCCTGCAACATTTCAATATTACATGCCGAACCAATTTTAGCAATTTCACCCGAAACATTTTCAATGTCTATTGAAATAATTCCAACGCTTTCTTAAATCTTTATCTGAAAACATATTTGCTCCAAACAGTGTCGGTATCCCTTAAGTGTGTCACCCTATGGTTCGCGAATAATGCAGACATGATCGAGACCCCTCTCAGATCAATAATCAGAAGCGGGACCTGGAGATCCATACTAACTCCTACACATTCAACAATGACTTTTGTGATCGTGAGAAGATTTAACGCTAGTAACTAAATCTGTTTGTCTCGCGATATATTACATGTCTGAGATTCGATCATTGGCATCTCCATACCTAGTTTGATCTCGTTACTGACATGTACTCTTTTCTTGTTCCTGTGATATAACATTCTAGTGATCTCATCACTTGCTTGCAAGCTAACCAATGTGATATCACCGAGAGGGCCCAGAGTATATCTATCCGTCATTGGGATGGACAAATCCTACTATTGATCCATGAGCCTCTACATAACACTTTCGTAGCACTGAACCCACCTTTAGAATCACCCTTTCACGGTGTGACATTTGATGTTATCAAGATACTCTTCAAGTGTTAGTGATTGACATGATCTCATGGTCTAAGGACTAGGATTAATTTGTATGATGTTATAGCAATATAAACACAATGACTTTGATCATAATGCTATACTTCGGATGAATGTTCATCACATCATTCCACTAATGTTGTGACCTCGTTATTAACAACATCCAATGTCCATGACCAGGAAACCTTGATCATCTTGTTAATCAACGAGCTAGTTTATAAGAGAGGCATAACTAGGAACTTTCCTTTTGTTTATTAAACACACATGTATTAACATTTCCAAATTAATACAATTATAGCATGCAAAATAAACATTTATCATAAACACGGAATAAGATAATAACCACTTTATTATTGCCTCTCAGGCATATTCCCTTCAGTCTCCCACTTGCACTAGAGTCAATAATCTAGTTTGAAAAACTCTGTGTATTGAACACCTATGGATTTCTGGTGTTGCATATACACGATTGCAAGTGGTTAACATAATCTCCAGATCTAACAGTTTCAGGTCCGTGTGTATTTGCATGTCTTTGCGTCTATACGCATTACTCATTCTCAAATGAGATGGCATTGTATAAATTTGGTCCTTTGGTGAGACCTTTAGTTTGTTTGGGTTAAAATATGTATTATTGTCATACAATATATCTTCATAGTATTAGCCCACTTTGAACCACACCTAGTTTGATAACAAACTACTTAACATAAATGCCCTCCTTTGCTGCTACTATAGCAGTCATATACTTAGCCTTTTGTTGTAGTATCCATCACAATGTCTCAACTTTGGAACTCATCCAAATCCATCGTGGAACATCTTTTCCATTACATTGTGCCACCCATAGTCTAAATTGAGATAAATTTAATTTGTATCTTGTGACAAAACTAGTATCAATATAACACTTTATAATGAACTAACTTTATCTATTTGTCACTTATACATGATATATTCTTAGTTCTTACAAAGCTCATAAGAATATCTTTACTATCATCCAATGATCGTCTTATGAATCATTTTGGTATGTGCTCATAAAATTTAGAGCATAGGACATATCTGGATATATACATATCACGGTATAATCGATCAAAATCTTCATGTGATTTTACTTACCAAGTGTTGAAACACTTGAATCTTGATACAATCCTTTCCATGTAGCAAGAATCTTTCTTGTTGTTTCCATATTGAACCCTTTCAATATCTCATATAATATGTAAGTCTGGCACAACCATATTAGCGCCTCAACCTATCCATATAGATATTGATGCCAAATATTTTGGTTTTTCCCAAGTCTTTCATCAAAGTCTATTTTTTATGAAATTCTTATCCTGTGTCAATAAATGATACATCATTTCTAATCAACACCATGTCCTCTACATAATGTATTAGAAATATGTCTCAGCGCAACCACTTAATTTCTTTCAAATGCAAGCATCTTCATCATCTCTGATGAATTTAAACTCTTTTAATAGTTTCATCATGGTGAAGATTCCAACTCCGCTATTCTTACTTCAACTATTGAAGTTTGCATGCCCTTTTAGCACCCTTTGAATTAACAAAACCCTTTGGACCGTGTCTTGTACACGTCCCAGGTAACCATTCTATTAGAAGAACATTGTTTTGTTTGTTCAACTACCATACACCAAATTATATGTAGTGGTTGCTACATTAATCCGTGAAGACTAAATATCGCTATGTAAGATCAAATCTTGTCATAGTCAACTCCTTGAACATTGCCATAAACTTCTTTTCGACATGTCGACTATTTCATAGATGTTAAACATCCATGTCTATTTCTTTATAGATCCAACCACGACCGATAGGCTTCACGCCTTTCCGGAGGTTCTTCCAAGTTCAGAAACTTGATTTCTCGTGTATGGATACTATCACGGATTCTATGACTTCTAGTCATTTTATGGAGTCAGGGCCCATCATCGCTTCTTTGCATGCAGTCGGTTCATCATTGTCAAAACAATAATGACTTATTTATCAAATCTCACTATTTGATTCTTACCCGATGCATACGGTTCAAATAGGAACTCTAATCTCCAAGATCACACCCTTTGTAATCACGGGAGCCATGAGCATTGTGGCCACCACCGGGACAATTTATGTCGCTGTGCTACTTAGCACATATAGATAAGGTTCAACAAACTTATCAAAGTTCTATTGTCCTCCCACTTAACTTTTCACAAAAAAATCCTTCTCAAGAAACTTGACGTTCCAAGCGACAAACTCTTTTGTCCTTGGTGTTATGGAGGAATTCCCAACAAATTCTTTGGGATAACCTACAAAGACATGCTTATCCGACTTTGGTTGTAAACATTTTACTTTTGCATAGCATACCAAAATTTAAGAAAAGAAAATTTGGGTTTTTATCCCAAACCATAACTCATATGGTGTCATTTCAACGGATCACGATGGTGCTCTTTTCAGTGTAAAAGCGGTAGTCTATAAAGCTTTAATCCTTAAATAATAATAGCAGTTTTATAAATGACACCTTTGATCTTACCATGTCAAACAAGGTTTGATTTGATCTCTCAAACATACCATACTCCCGTGGTTTATCGGGAAGTGCAAATTCATGGAACAATTCCTGAAATCTTAGGTGTTTTGCTAAACCTGTAACTCAAATATCTTCCTTTATGATCAAATCATGAACTCTTTTATTTTCTTGTTACAATGATTTTTCACTTCATCTTGAAAGTCTTTGAACAATTTTCAAATGTTTCATACTTCTTCCTTATTAAGTAAATATATAGATATATTCACTCAAATTTCTGGAGAAAGCATATGATGCAAAAAGATCCATTGCATATGGCTACACATAATGGACTATGCACATCAGCATGCACAATTTCCAATAAGCTAGTCATCCGTTCCTCTTTGGCCTATGAACGGAGTTTCAATTATCTCGAGCAAGCATCAATTGATCAACATCAAAAGACTCCAAAAATCCATCAACATGGAGTTTCTTCGTGTTTACTTTCAATATAATTCAAACAGCGATGTCACTTCATAAGTGATCTTCCAATCATTTGTCTTACGACATTTTAGCAATAATGTTTATGGATGTGATTTCTCCAACTAGACTTGTAAAAGTTCATCCATCCTTTATATAATACGGTAATTATTTGAACAACCATTGTTCTCGTAATACCGAAACAAAATAACAATTATTAAAACAAATCTTGAAGGCTAGGTTTGACGACAATGAAAAACACAATAACACTTTATTTGTTTTTGATGAACATCATCACTTATTCTCTTGCTAGTTACTTAGGACGTTGCAGTTCATGAATTGTGTTGTTCTGTATGACAATTCACACGAACCAATTTGGTATCTAATACCTAAGAACCACATTGTTTAACAAGCAAGGAATACAACCATAACATGTATATCTTCTATATACCTAAGTTGGACATCTCCAACCTTTTCTTTTCTGCCAAATATTTTATAGATTCTCTTTCAGCAATTACTTTTATTTTAAAAGAATCTATCAACATCAATAGTAGTGTCATTCACATGACACATATTACAAAGTATATATAGTCAGATACTAATACCTTTGGACTTGCACTTTGAAGTGGATCACCATCATCAAATGTTTGTTGTTCTTTCTCAAATCCATTCTTTAGTAATCTATTATGTAGTAAACATTTTACTTACATATTCTATTCATCCTTATCATGACAACTTTCACGATTAAGCTACTATACCCTATAAGGAAGAATCGCGAGTGTAACGTTAGTTCCCAAAACCTTTTTGGTAGATTAGGACGCCTAGCGTCTCCAACCTTCACAAATTATCATACAATATGAGAACGTGTATTTTGTTAAATTATACTCTATCATATTGCTACCATAAACATTGTTTCAGATATCACAATATCTTTCACACATGATGGTTTCTGAAACAATTATTTCAGCTCCTAGATAACCTCGATATTAAAACAACTTTTGAATATCAAGAATCATGGAGGCAAACATGATACTTTAGATACTAACAATGGAATTCTTACTCTTGATTTAATACTACTTATTAAACTTCATGGAGTAAATAGAGTTTGCTGACAGTTTGCAATAGGACTTCTAAACATTAAATTGACATTCAAAACAATACGATACCAGTTTGTAAAGTAAATATCCAGAATTCTATAGTTATATTATCTCAATTAAAACTAAGCATAAGGTAGTAAACAGATGCCAATGACTACAACAAATTATGCAAATTCACTTTGATTTAGTTTATGACAATTTGGTTCGACTAATCCAAATTAGAAATGAACTCCCACTCAAAAATGACATCCCTCGTGTCTTTTTGGTGATTACATGAACCAAATCCAGTAAACCAAGTCTGATCATCATGTGAGTCGGTGTAGCTTCAAAGGCGAGCATCAATATGGGCATCACATCAACTATATGACTCATGCTTAACCTTTTGGTCCGTGTTCCGAGACCATGTCTGTACATGCTAGGCTCGCCAAGTAAGAACCTTAGTACTTGCATGTGTAAAACTATCTTACACCCGTTGTATGAAAGCACAGAGTCGAGTACACCCGATCATCACGTGATGTCTTGAAATACGATCCATTGAACGGTGCATACTTAAGGAAGAACACATTTTATCTTCATATTTAAATGAGGGATCATCTTATAATGCTACTAAAAATGCCAAACTAGCAATATAAGATGCAAACATCATATGTGTAAAGTGGAATGATATGGTCCATGCATTTGATCACTATCATGTGCATCGTGGTATGATATCTATCATTTCTTTGTGTGTAAGGCCAAGGTCTATGGAACTTACACGTTAGGTGTGTTGTAAGGGTATCAACTATACATCAACTTACAACATTTCCATATCATGACACTAGCCCAGCAATGATCTAAACTAGATGCCTCTAATTTATCAATCGCAAGTTTTTACGTGGCTTAGGGCTTTCGAAGGTAGAACCAGTCTTACCTACGAACATGGAACCACAACGATGATAATTAAGTTATTAGCAACTCGTTGTAAATCAGATATTGACTATAGTAGGAGAGACAGACACCCGACAGCCACTTATGTAAAACTAGTTGCATGTCAGTCGTGGAACCGGTCTCATGTGCGATGACATGTAAAGTTGGTCCGGGCCGTTTCATCCCACTATGCCACCAATATCCTACATGAAAGAAGCAATAACATGATCATCATCGCCCACATACTATTATGTGTTCTACCCGTGCAAAGCACCTATGCATAGATCAGGCTTTGATACCACTGTTGGGTTCGCAGCATAGAAAACAAAAATTTCCTATGATGGGAACTATTATACACCAAGATCTATCTATTAGATACATGCAACGGGTGGATATACATCTATAGAGAAATACCCTCGAAGAGAAGATAGCTTTGTTAACGAGATGGAACTCGTGGATGATGTAGTCGTACACTTGCCGATCTCAAGATCGTGATGAAGTCCAGCAGGTATAGCAGGTCCAGCTCTGGCACGTCCATCAGATCTAGCTCCAGCAAGTCCAGCACCACCAAGTCCAGCACCGCAAAGGAGCGGTGCATCCGTGATCGCACACACGTCCGGTACCCCGATAACCTCTGTCCCTCGCTCCAGCAAAGCAGCGGAAGCAGCAACTCCTTTCCAGATAAAGCCACCGGGAACATGTATCTCGCTAATCCGAGACCATGGGGGGGAAATACTAGAGGGGGAGAGAGATCCTTCATGAGGAGGTGTGAGTGTGAAGGTGTGAGAGGGGGAATTTTATAGGAGGAGGGGAGGGTACCCCTCCCATGGTCGTCGCCCATGGAGGGTGTCCCTTCACCTCCCTCATTCATGTGGTGGTAACCCCCTCCATATAAATATGCCCCTTCACATTCTCTATTAAAGTCTCCACTTTAAATGCATTAAATTTCTCCAAATTTAATGCTCTCTCATTTAATAAAACTCTTTTATTAATTTTATTCAGAATTTTTTTAATTATTTTAATTAACAAACATTCACATAAAACCCCCTGCAACATTTCAATATTACATGCAGAACCAATTTTAGCAATTTCACCCGAAACATTTTCGGTGTCTATTGAAATAATTCCAGCGCTTTCTTAAATCTTTATCTGAAAACATATTTTCTCCAAATGGTGTCGGTATCCCTTAAGTGTGTCACCCTATGGTTCGCGAATAATGCAGACATGATCGAGACCCCTCTCAGATCAATGATCAGAAGCGGGACCTAGAGATCCATACTGACTCCTACACATTCAACGATGACTTCTGTGATCGTGAGAACCTTTAACGCTAGTAACTAAATCCCTTTGTCTTGCGATATATTACGTGTCCGAGATTCGATCATTGGTATCTCCATACCTAGTTTGATCTCGTTACCGACATGTACTCTTTTCTCGTTCCTGTGATATAACATTCTTGTGATCTCATCACTTGCTTGCAAGCTAACCAATGTGATATCACCGAGAGGGCCCAGAGTATATCTATCCGTCATCGGGATGGACAAATCCCACTCTTGATCCATGAGCTTCTACATAACACTTTCATAGCACTGAACCCACCTTTATGATCACCCTTTCCTGGTGTGACGTTTGATGTTATCAAGATACTCTTCCAGTGTTAGTGATTGACATGATCTCATGGTCTAAGGACTAGGATTACTTTGTATGATGTTATAGCAATATAAACACAATGACTTTGATTGTAATGCTATACTTAGGATGAATGTTCATCACATTATTCCACTAATGTTGTGACCTTGTTATTAACAACATCCAATGTCCATGATCAGGAAACCTTGATCATGTTGTTAATCAACGAGCTAGTTTATAAGAGAGGCATAACTAGGAACTTTCCTTTTGTTTATTAAATACACATGTATTAACATTTCCAAATTAATACAATTATAGCATGCAAAATAAACATTTATCATAAACAAGGAATAAGATAATAACCACTTTATTATTGTCTCTCGGGCATATTCCCTTCAGGGCGGGCACTGGTCATTTGGGCAAGTGAGCGATGCTAGCTGCACGGGCTGGTAATATGGGTGACCATGGGCGAGTAATTGAGGCTGAATTGAGTACAATGGTGATCACTAGATTGATCAAAACAATAGATAGTTGGTAGACTTCTACTATGCCTGCTAAGTGTTTGATTAAATGGCCGCATGAACTAAACATTTGAATTTTTAAATTATATTTGGTGGGCGTGTTGGTCATATGCTTGAGTGTCTCTGGTTGCTAGGATTGGTCAAGTGGTGAAGGTTTGAGTGGTTTTTTGAAAAAGTGATATCTTGATGTCTATTGTAGACTCATTTTTGGAAATTCTCTCAAATGGATTTGAAAATGTTTCTGTAAGTTTTAAAAGTTCACTTGGGTTCATTTTTACTTGGTCTAGCAAGGTGAGAAAATAAGTAGAATTGTTTCTGTTTGAAATCATTTACTAGAGATGCCCAAAGTAGGCTAGATGTTAACTTTGGCAAAAATGACCATTAGGTCATATGCTTCACCATTTGATTTTCTTTTGATTTGATTTGGTTGGGATTTGACCTAGATGATATTTCTTTGATCCTTAATCTATTTCTCAACATATATAACAAACAAACATTGTATAACAAGCATTCATACATCATTAATACACACACATGCATTCATAAGGGTTTATGATTAAAAGTTTTTGTTAACCCTAATTTTAGTCGATTGGAAATTGATATTCTCATTATAATATTTTTGAGGTGTCACACATGGCTACATATAATGGACTACGCACATCATCATGCACAATTTCCAACAAGTTAGTCATCTGTTACTCTTTAGCCTATGAATGGAGTTTCATTTATTTTCTACCAAATATTTTATAGATTCACTTTCAGCAATTCCTTTTCCTTCTAAAAGAATCTATCAACATCAATAGTGGCGCCATACATATGAACCATAGTCCAAAGCATGTATAGTGAACTACTAATACCTTTGGACTTGCACATTGAAGTAGATCACCATCATCTAATGTTTGGTGTTCTTTCAAAAATCCATCCTTTAGTAATCTTTTAAGTGTAGTAAACATTTTACTTACATCTTCTATTCATCCTCATCATGACCAATTTCATTATCAAGCTACTATGGCTTATAAGGACGAATTGTGAGTATAATGTCAGTTCCCAAAACCTTTTTTGGGAGATTAGGACGTCTAGCATCTCCAACCTTCACAAATTCTCATACAATGTGAGAACATGTATTTTGCCAAATTATACTCTATCATATTGCAACCATAAACATTGTTTCAGATATCAAAATAGCTTCCACGCATGATGGCTTCTGAAACAATTCTTTTAGATCCTAGATAACCTCGATATTAAAATTAACTTTTGAATATCAAGAATCATGGAGGTAAACATGATACTTTAGATACTAATATTGTAATTCTTACTCTCGATTTAATACTACTTATTAAACTTCATGGAGTAAATAGAGTTTGCTGAAAGTTTGCAATAGGACTTCTAAAATTGACATTCAAAACAATACAGTACTAGTTCGTAAAGTAAATATCCAGAATTCTATAGTTATATTATCTCAATTAAAACTAAGCATAAGGTAGTAAACAAATGCCAATGACTACAACAAATTATGCAAATTCACTTCGATTTAGGTTATGACAAATTGAGTTCGACTAATCCAAATTAGAAATGAACTCGCACTCAAAAACGACATCCCTCGTGTCTTTTTGGTGGTTACATCAACCAAATCCACTACACCAAGTCTGATCATCACGTGAGTCGGTGACTCAAAGGCGAGCATCTATATGGGCATCATATCTACCATATGACTCATGCTTAACCTTTTGGTCCGTGTTCCGAGGCCATGTCTGTACATGCTAGGCTCGCCAAGTAAGAACCTTAGTACTCACGTGTGTAAACTGTCTTACATCTGAAATATGATCGTGGATTCAAGTACACCCGATCATCATGTGATGTCTTGAAGCGGTGAAACATAAACGGTGCATACTTAAGGGAGAACACATTTTTATCTTGATATCTAAATGAGGGATCATCTTATAATGCTACTAAAAATGCTAAACTAGCAATATAAGATGCAAACATCATATGTTTAAAGTGGAATGATATGGTCCACGCATTTGATCACCATCACGTGCATCGTGGTATGATCTCTATCATTCCTTTGTGTGTAAGTCCAAGGTCTATGGAACTTACACGTTAGGTGTGTTCTAAGGGTATCACTACAAGAAAAGTTGGCTTTTACAACGGATGATTTTCGTGGTTGAAGGCCCGTTTTTCGTGGCTCAAAAGTCTTCTACGACGGATGCCCTCATGGTAAAGGCCCTGTCACAAAAGAATCTACCACGGTTTTTTTCTGACCGTGGCGGATCGCACCCTTCAGCCACGAAAACTTGTTCCATCATAGATCTGTTCGCCACCCGCGTTGACTGCTGACGTCATGCAAAAATGCCATGTGGCACCCGCTTTTAACGGTCGGTTACCGCCGTTAACGGTCACAGAAACCGTGGCAGAAGCCTGGCCCAAACAAGGCCTACTAATTGTTAAGTCGGCCGGCCCACAAGGAGAGCCCAATAAGATTACGACCCTTTACTCTCACGACGTGTACTGTTTGACGTGGCCCATTAATGAATCCATCCAGGGCCTGTAAGATTTCAGGCCCACTACAGTTTCGGCCTAAAGAAGGCCCACTTTGGTAGAATAATATGCGGCCCATTAGGGGCATGTGCCAGAAGGTCAGGCACTATTCAGCTCGCAGCATTCCGTTATCGCTCCTGTTCTACCCATTTACTGTTATGGCCTTTTACATTTCTGGGTTGCTAGTGTTAGGATCCTTTGTTGTTCTAGCCTTTTACTTTTTTGGCCTTCTACTGTTCTGGCCTTTTGCTGTTCAGGCCATTTACTATTCAGGCCATTTACTCTTCTGTCCGTTTACTGTGTGGTCCCTCTACTGCGCGGGATTTTTACTGTTTAGGCCTTTTACTGTTTAGGTATATCAATATTCGGGCCCATTACAGTTCGGGCCTTTATTGTTCTCGCATGTTGTTGTTCAGCCCATTACATTTTTAGGGCCTTTGCCACTTATGAGGCCCACCATTATTCTGACCTGCCACTTATGGTCTTTTAGTGTTTATTTGGCCCATCTGCTGGCCAGCATATTTGCGTATTCTATAACTATGGCGAAATTCTGGTTTTAAACAGTCCGTTAATATTTTAGCCTGCTAATGGCCACGTTATGCCCTATTACATCAACAGAGATTTTTTGAAATTTATTACAGACCAGACTTTCAACAAAAACAAGATGAAGCATTATAGAAACATCGCGAGACATGTGTTAGAATAGAGTTTCTACTACGGAGCTTACATCCCCATACAATTAACAACTGGCATACCATGACAGTTGGATAAGAGATTATCAAGTAGACGGTCCGTCAAATCTTGTCGATCTTTCAGTTCTTGTATTTGTTCACGTGTAATCGTGATTATTCCATCTATTTGTTCTGTTTCTTGTTCAATTAAATCGATAGTTTGGAGTGCAGATGTAACACCTCTTTCTGTTGGAAAAACTGAAACCGTGAGCCGATGCAAGCAATAATCACTGTCACTGCTGCTTTGTGAAATGATCTCAATACTTAATGTAGGATTCCTCCCTTCTACCCCATAGCTTCATGTGCAGCCTGAAACAGAGAAAACAAGTCAGCACACGTACCAGCTAACTGGTGGCCATCTTATATGTAAAATAATTCAAATTCATCATTGGCTAGGAACAATTAATGATGCGCCTCGTACATCTCTTTCCGGAATAACAGGAACTATCGATGTCCTAGATCGATGCGTACATGTGCTAGTATCATAGCCACTCTGGAAGAAACACTACATGTTATTTGCATGCTGAAACTAAGACATATTAAGTTATAGCAGCAAAGCAGGCGAAAAAACACCATGTTTGTTATCAAATAATTTCAAAATTGGCATTGTCCTAATATAACAAATCAAGCCATCAACATGTGTGTCTCATGCAGACTAAGTGAACTAGTGTGGTAATGAATGTAGGGAATCAAGGAAATTGACTCTTTCCCTCATAAACTAATCATATCACTATATAATGAAAATATAGAAATATAACAAAAAGAGGTGCATGAGATTCCTTCAGCTGCTTAGAACTGGTCGGGACAACAAAGCATTAACCTAAAATATAAGAATAGCGTTTAAAAATGGTCTATAGTATGAACTAGCCAAAAAAGTGACCTCCAACCACAGGTAGCATTGCTTTAATCATCAGGCAACTATGATAGTACCTTGGAAAAACAAGCAATAGACCAAGTGTCTTAAATAGACTACCAGAATCATTTCAGACAAACAAGTTATTAACCATTCCTTTTCAATAGCCAGATCATTCAAATATTTTGATCGTTGGGCCAGTAAATAAAAAAGAAGAGGTCATTTGCTGCCAAAACAATAGATGGATGCATCCAAAAAGTAGCACAAACCTTCTTTGTAATGCCTACAACTATTGTATTTCTAACTGCTGACAGTATCATTGTACATATAACCAGGCAAGAAAATCCAGTGGACAAACAAGCAAATGATACATTGTACACCTTGCAAGGTCAATGAAGTATTTAAACAATGTATGTCTAGGAACCACGTCAGAATATAGCATTGATGCAATCACAAGTCAACTAAAAATTCATAGGAACCATAACCAATTGAACCATATGGTGGCTAATATTAAACTCGCAAGATCATCTGATAATGTATAGATGAAAATCCCTTGTTTATTATTAATCAAACATTGTATTTCTCACAGAAATTGCCATCCCTAGTTTGGGACTGATGGGGCTCAAACCCGCAGCTTCGCCTTGACAGGGCGGTGCTCTGACCATTTAAGTTAAGAAAATCATTACATTGCTTTAATGATGAGCAAACTAAAGAATCAAATTGGCAATAGACTCTATATGTGCATCATGTAGAGTAGATATTGAGGTAATGAATTAGGCAATCAAACAACAGGTGCATGATAGACTTCCAGATCATATTAACATGGTCATAGTACATATATATAGTAACTTGGGATCATATTAGATGATAATAGCTATGACAATCTCACTATGAGTAGTCTAGATAGAACTCCCTCCATTTCAAAATATAAGATGTCATGGGTTTTGTGAAACGAATGTATCTAGACACCCTTTAGTGTTGGTAGAGTAACTTGGACTAGTATTGTATGCATTTTTACTAGTCCAAGTTACTCCCCACCAAGACCAAGTAATTTATACTAGTCTCATACATATAATACTAGACTATGTTACTACCTCCAGAGTGCATATAAGCTCAATCATGGTGGCGATCTCTAATATTATAATAGAATATAGATTAGCATAAAAGTGGATATACTTCAATCACCACCACCTAATCATGGTCTAGTTAACGTATATATATATAGATAGAAGATCATCAGTCAAATATAGCAAAAAGAGATCTCCACCATGATTGAGTGAGCAAATTGAATTACAAATCAAGGGATTTACGTTCGGTCTTTGTGTAGTACCGTTAAAGGTCATATTGTTCTAATAATTGGCCAACTCATGTGGTGCCGACACTAGACAATGTGACTACCTCCAGAGTGCATTCAAACTCTTAATTATAGCAGAAAAATACAATAATAGACTATAAATTAGCATAAAAGTGGATATACTTAGATTACCACCACATAATAGATAAATAGATAGATAGATAGATGAACACAAGTCACATATAAAAAGAATAGATCATCACCAAAATCAAGTGAGCACATTGAATTATAAATCGAGGGATTTACGTCTAGTTTTTGTCCAGTCTTGGTTAAGGTCAACCTTGTTGAATCATTAGCTGACTCATGTGGTACCTCATACAAACAAGCATCTGACATTGTGCACATCTCAATAAAAACAATATACTTACTATTTCTTTTTGTGCAGTCCTGTTGGAGGACATCCTGTTGTCAGTTCGTTCTTTGAAGACATCTACTTTATTGTGCAGTCCTGTTGGAGGACATCGAGTACTTGGATAGACGATCCATCTACTTTATCGTTGCTCCTCTGCATATAGGTTCAGGCCACTCATTCACATAAAACAGGTTTGCATTCAGCAATACAAAGCAACAGGTACTTACAAGATTGTAGAGGCGATTCACTATATGATTCTCCGTGTTCCCTGTGAGAGGAAATAATATCAGATAGTGGTTGTTGTTGTTTACAAAGAACTAGATAGACATTATAGTATAATCACTTGTGAACACATAGAGCAGAGAATGGCGGAATATAAACAAACATTTAAATGACATAAAGATTGCCATGGTGACAAAATAGAATGTAGTTATAGTCACTCCTTAGCACAAACAAGAGAGAAATTACAATGATTGAACTTGTGAAATAGGATTGCAAACAAATATGAGAAGTGCCATAAAAAGTGTCACCTTCTACAGAGCAGGCAGTTACTATACTAACATTTGGACGAACAAGATAGACATTACAATGGTATATCTCGTGAACTTATAGAGCAGGGAATGCTAACCCATCTGTGAAGTGACTTAAAATGCCATGAACTACATAATAGAAGGTAGATACTAGTGCTACAGAAATTATAATTGAGAAACTTGAATTTATAGAGCAGGGCATGCAGATAACCATGTTAAGTGCCTTAAAACATGCCATGTAATACTACATCCAATCCAAAGTAAATAAGGCGTATAAATTTTTCGCAAGTCAATCGACAGAAAATTGGACCAAGTTTGTAGAACATACCAGGAACATCTACCATACCAAATCAACGCCATTCGATACATAGGGGCATATATTTCATAGACACAAATGCCACAAATTAACCCTTAATATATTTTTCTATGAGCTTGGTAAAAGTCATCATTGTTTGACTTTAAAGTTGTATAGGCCTTCTTTTACGGAATGGATGTACTCCCTCCGTTTAAAAAAGTATAAGTCATCATCTATACCACTTTTAGTGTGTAGGTTCATGTATGTTTGGAGTAAACCTACTCACTAAATGGTGTCTAGATACACTCCTATCACAAAGCTAAAACATCTTATATTTTGAAACGGAGAGAGTAGTACACAATAGGCGGTAGCTACTGTCGGAGCTTAATTGAAACAAACAATAATGGCATAACTTGCAGAGGGAATGCAAAACCAACAAGTTCAATGACATAAAATTTGCGATGAATTACATAAGAGAAGGCAGTTACTGTGTTTGCTTAGAACAACCAGATTGAAATTAAAATAGCATAAATTCTGAACTTGTAGATTAGGGAATGTTAACCTACATGTTCAATGGCTTAAAACTACCAATGAACTCCAAAATTACATGCAATCAGTATTGTAGCAACAGACAAAGCAAGTGCACATTATGATGACATAACTTGTGAACTTGTTGAACAGGTAGGCAGCCTCAGATGTTCAGTGAATTAACATTTGCTATGAACTGCATAATACCAATGAACTCTAATGATGCTTGTTTTGTACTACCAAAATTGTTTATGTATATTAAGAGTAACTGTTGGTCAAAGAAAAACACGCATAACAAGGATGCCTTATACCTCGAAACAGAAGGAGTAGTTTAACGCCTGGATTTAACATAGACTACACTGAATTTATCAAGGGAGAGTGGGATATCAATTAAGCCAGTATTGAGGCAGGAATTTACCACCAATATAGAAATGTAGTTCACTATCGCGGGCTCATACCTGCTATATTGAAATGAACGAACAAGCAGATCTAGTCTACCTAGGCCACGACGTCATTTACGCATACACGACATCTTTGCGGGTGACATCAAGGACGACGAGGGTGTCCGGTAGTGGTAAGTCGGGCTGAAGCAGATAGATCTCGGCGGCATCTGTGAAGCAGATCTATGGAGGTTGTTGATGGGTCTGGCTTGCTTGACAAGATGGCCGGTGAAGGAGATCCGGTGTAGTGCACGGCGTCGTTGGTGAAGCAGATCTGTTATGACCGATTATGGATTCGAGGCGCTGCACAAGAGCGTCGGTGAAGAAGATCTGGTGTAGTGGACTATTGAGTCCGTGAAGCAGATCTAATGCAGCGCACACCAGCGTAGGTGAAGCATGTCAGGTGCTGTGGACTAGGGAGTCGGCAAAACTAACATGGTTGTATGGAAGAGGGTGTCAAGCGAACTAGGGTTCGGTAAGGTGGACGTTGGCTAATCCCGTAGACTGGTCAGGAGTATATGGTATAGAGGTATGGCATGCAGGCCGGCGAAGTGCGGTGGTGCAGGAGCCGGAGGTGGGATAGGGGGTTTGGGGCTGTGTGTGGGACGGCGAAGTGCGGCGTTCCAGTGCGGTGGTGCAGGAGCTGGAGGTATGATAGGGGGTTGGGTGGCGTGTAGGCGGGCGAAGTGCGGTGGAGATGATAACGGTGCGGTGGTGCAGGTGCTGGAGGTGAGAGGGGGTAGGACGGCGAAGCACTGTAGGGATGGGCCGGTGCGGTGGTGCAGGAGCCAAAGGTGAGAAATGGGTTAGGGTTTTTCGGAGAGCTTTGGGGGAAATGGCATCGGTGGAAGGTGGACTACCCTGCTTCAGAGCAGTGGGGCCCCACGGCCCCTCGAGGGGAGGGGGATTACGAACCATACCGATGCCCCGACATTAGTAGATAGGCCATTGTAAGGGGTAGAAAAGGAATTTCATACGTCTACAACTTGGGGCGTGTGACCACTCGAAATATTTCGGTGGAGGTGAGGCGGGAGAATTTGCCGCTCTGGGATTTTGAATTTGTCTATACAGTTCAAAAGATATAGAATAATAATATCCCATGCTATCTTAGGAGTATCTATAGTCCAATGACTAGAAAAGATAGTTTACTGTAATGTCCTAGCCTTTCTAGGTACGGAATATTTCCAGAGCCATTTCTGCAAAAATAAGGTCTCTACCTTCGGCTCAATTACGTACACACATGTAGGTACGTAGTAAGATGAACTAGACTAGTATGTTTCCCACTATGACCAGCCTAAGAGGATCTCTAGTGGCTAGTGTATCCGGTAGTCTAAGCCAAATATAGACACAATCACTTAAGTTTAACAATCAAATTTGCATTGTATGTTTGCTTACTCGACACATTCATCATATGCTATCTTACTCCACACCCGCCAACAAAAAAATAACGCCCTATACTTGAAATAGCGCTAATGCTATGATGTTTTAGCGCGATATAGCATGCTATTTAAAAAATAGCGCCATACCGAGCAAAAGCTTTAAAAAATATCGTGCACTCTCCAAATACGCTATATCACGCTACATAGCGTGAAATAGCGCACTATTTTTTTCTATGCTAGAGATGCTCTAAGACTGGTCTGAGTGGTAAGTAATTTGGAGTAGTAATATGCATACATTATGCTTAAGACTATCAAAAGTACTCCCTTTGTCCAGAAATAACTGAGTTGGTTTTGTCTAGATTCGAATATATTTAGACGCATTTTAGTGTATAGATACATTCAAATATAGACAAACCCAAGTAAGTTATTTATGGACAGAGGGAGTAGTATTTTTTAGATGCTAAAATGAAAAAGAAGATCCAACTACTGGCAATGTTGGGATTCGAGAGTCTTGATCCAACGCTAGAAATGTGTACAGATAACTTTGAATATTGACCGTTGGATCAAGACTCGTGAATCCCAACATTTCCAGCCGTTGGATCTTCTTTCCATTCTAGTATCTAGAAGATTTTATTGATAGTCTTCATCACAATAAATGGTATGCACAAAACTCAAAACACACTTCTCCATGATTCTAGAATCTTCTCCCTCGTTTCTCTAGACCATGTTACCAGAATTTTCAAGTTTTAGATAGCTAATAATATTTGACTTCTAAATGATATAAAAGTATAGGAACCAAATATACACCCATACTTTATAGATGTTGATCAAATTTATATTTTTTATGCTTTACCTATTAAAATTTTATATAGTGGTGATATGCCGGACATCTAGGTACTATTCAACACGAATCTAGCTCCTCTGAACCATTGGATCTAACAACCCAACGGTCAGGATTGGTGCTATGGATCCAATTTAAAACTGCTCCATTGTACTAGTAGAGAGAATACAGCCTACTATGCTATGAAATTTTGGGGGTGGTGACATGATGGTTCTCGAAAATGGTGGAGTTTGCTCTATGTACTATTCAACACGAATCCATGTGCTATGAACCATTGGATCTAATAGTCCAACAGTAAGGATTGGTGCTAAGGATCCAATTCAAAACTGCTCCATTATAATGGTAGAGATATAGTGGTAAGATAAGATAAGATAAGAAATAACTAGTGAGTTGCAAGTGCCTTGCATGTGAGAATCAGATAATATAAGTATGACATATCATTTTTTACATAAAATTATAGTAGTAGGTGAAACTCAAAAAATATTTATACTTTCGAGCTTCCTTCATAAAGTATCCCATGTGTTTGGTTCTTGTAATTTTTGTATAATCTAGAAATCAACCCATAGCCGTAAATAATCCACGTCCGTAAAACTGATATGTAAATAAATTATATTCTATAGGAGTATGTGGGTGGGCCCAGGGGAAACTGCATGCCCTTTCGTCTCCAGAACCGCTCATGCATGCATATCCCGATCTTCCTAGCGGTTCCTTTCTTCTCTATCCCATTCCTTTTCTGTCACCCGTCCGGACCTCTACAAAACAAAACAAGGCACCAATCACAGTCCATGGCAGCGCCGTTGGACAAGATGTAATACTTTGTGGACCCTGGCAACACCACACTATAGGTGGCGTATACCAACAGAGCATCGGTGGTGAACGATTACATCGAGAAAATACAAAAGCTCCTGGAGGAAATGGACGACAAGATTGTTGGCCTCGACATCGAGTACACCAACGAGCAATCATCATTGCAGAAGGATGCTGTCGTCCAGCTATGTGTGGGCATGGATTACCTGGTCTACCAGATCTGCCAGGCCGACCAGCCATGCTCAAAGTTAGTAGAGTTCCTCCACAACCCTAACATTTCCTTTGCAGGCGTCGACATCGGCAACAACCGTATCAGGCTTAGGCGTTCTCTAGTACCAGTGATGAACTTCGTGGACATCTAGAAGAGGTGGAAGCCTGTTGACTCCATGAATGAGAAGGATTCTTTGGCTGACTACGCGGTGGCCCTCATAGACATCCGTTACAAAGTCATGAAGAAGAAGAAGGATGTGGACCACAAGCAGTGGGGGCACATGCCCCTGACCGAAGAGTAGATCAAGTATGCAAGCCTCGACGCCTACGCGACCTATGAGGTATACATGTGGATAGTGAACATTGAGAGGGGTCAACAAACTCTCGAAATGTTCAACCAAAAAAAGAACTAATGAAGAAGGGCAAGGGCAAGGGCAAGCAGACCAAAGAAGAAGACAAAGACTCAGAATGGTACACCATGTGACCTACGAGTATATCTTTGCGTATCAGTACATCCTTACTTGGTACTACTCCTACTTGTACTATACTACTCGCAGAAGTTAATGCATGTATATACTGCAAGCATGCAAGGGGTAGAGGCAAGAATTAATGCAAGGAATCATCGTTGTTTCTTTTATTTTGACTGCAGAGTGATAGTAGGAGTAGGCATCATAGCACACGCCAACAGCCCATCCCACCTCAATGAATTGTGTTGTCAATCAACAGCCATGGCAGATTATAATTTTATAGTGGTAGAGACTTTCTTTGAGTAATTCCATTTATACTGCTTAGGCAGAGTACTGTTCAAAGACAGAGGGTGAATGGGCACCTAAAAACTGTTAGTAGCACTATAGCAGCAGAACCGCAAGATGAATATTTATCGATTGCCCGAATGTATGTTGAGTTAGTAAAGTATAAACATATATATTACTACTACCTGCTATGTACTAGTACTACTACTAGCAAAAAAACCACCGTCCCTACTGCAGAAAAAATATGATTTCTTCCAACCAAACTAGTACTATTCCAAAAATGGCTATAGTTACTTGTCGCAAAAATGGATGTATCTAGACATGTTTTAGTGCTAGATATGAGTACATCCAATCCAGTGGCAATTAATATGAATCAAAGGGGAGTACTAGTACTATCGTACTCCACTATTGTACTACTAGTAGTAGTAGTACATACTAGTACTCCCGAATGTATGTTGACCATTACTCCTACCTCTGTTTGAGATTATTAGGCCATAGAGCTTTTTAAAATTGTTAGAAATTATAATAAGAGCTATCCTCTTTATTGTCTTAATTCCCGTGACTCATTAATTTAGATATCTCTATTTTCTCTCAATCTCTCATTGCATGTTGTTTCATCTCTCATCATGTTCCCCTTTTTTTATCTAGTGTCTCATGCATGTAAAACTAGTCGTGCATGCATAAATTAATTAGAGTTCATCTACTTGGTAGTATTGCAAATTAGCCCTCTAGCCTTCCTAAACAGAGAGCCTTAATCCTATTCAGCTTACTACTCAGCAGAGTACATCCACTGATCCACCCAACCCATCGGAAGTTAAGACTTCATGAAAAATACTCAGGAGAGTACATCCACGAACTCATCTAGTACATCCATTGCACGCGCGCTCCAAAGTAAAGTTTGACTGAATAAATGGAGAAACTAAAATTTACTTATATGTGTAAAATTTATTTTGTTGAATTCGTATTGAAACAACTTTCTAATGATGCTAAATTTGTATAGTACCAACATTCTTTATATATATTTAGAGTAAATCTTGGTCAAACAAAAAACAAAAATAAGGGAGCCTTATTTGTTGGGACGGAGATAGAGTACTAGTACTACAAAATCCACCATTCCTGGTATGCAAATGATCATTCTGCAATTAAACCAATTAACAGCAGCTTACATCACCACTAAAACTCGACGCGAAAGAAGAAACACAGCTCCTTCGAGGTAGCAGGACTGACCAGACCAGGTAATGAGGCAGCGCTGCCAGGTAAGACATAAGGTCCTCAAACGTGACCTCGCCCGACTTAGCGGAGCTCGGTGCATCGAGCTCCACCGTCACGCTGTCGGTCCTCCTCCTACTATCCGTCCAGGAGAGCAGCGGCAGGCATTCCGCCCACATCCTTACCCTGTACACCGGCAAGTCACCCATCGTGGCCCTAACATAGACCACAGATATGAGGGGGACCATGCTTACCGAGCCAATCATCAGAACGAACACGGCGCCGTCCTTCTCCCCAACGACGATGAGCCGGCGGGACGGCTCGCCCGGCAGCGGCACCAGCTCCTGGAAAGCTTTGGTGGTGGCATATTGGATCTTGTGCACTTGGATCGAGTGGAACGCTTCGAGGTGGGCGACGAGCACTGGCGGCGGGGTGGTGAAGTCATAGCCGGTCTCCGTGCAAGTGCAGGGAGCGTACCGACACATGATTTCGTGCTCGTGGAGTTCGTAGTAGGGCAGCAAACTACTGCAGCCTTTGTGGGTGCACTCGACCCTAGTCGCTGATAGAATGGTGTCCATGGCGGGCTCGTGGGTGAATCCGCTGCTAGGGTGCTCTCACTTCTGGCAGGAGGTGATCTTGAGGACGCAGCGGTGATAGACTAGATGAATATCCACGCACTATAGAAACAGAAGTTCGAAAAATAAAATAGTTGCACGGACGAACCGACAAAAGAAAAAACAATGGATTGTGAGGGAGAAATGGAGAGACCTTGTAGACCCGTCGGGGCTTAAGGGCTGGGAGCAGGAGGAACAGTTGAGAACGGTGGCTTCCATATTCAGGGTGACCGTCCCAAGCATTGCGATTTGGGTAGGGGGAAATGAGGACTCTCTGATCTGGCCTCGAGTCGTGCCCTTCTTTTATATACCACAACTGATAATCAATGAAGCTCTACCTGACTACGCCTTTCCTTTCTGTACTAGGGTCCTTTTTGTATATTTTGAGGCCTTATTATTTACAAATTCCTGGTTTAGTTGGACAAGTTAGCGGCCTATTTGTATTTATGCACCACCCTTTTATTAGTAAGTTGGCACGTGAGACCCACATAATAATAAAGTATGACATATCATCACTATCTAAAATTATGCTCTGTAATAGGTAAAGCTCAAAAAAATATGAAAGAGCCACATCTATAAAAAGTAATGGTGTATATTTGTTTTCACCCAGTACACTTTGAAGGTACTGTAGTAACATGTGAAAGTTTTACTAGCCTAAATTATTTAGCACTATGAAGAGAAGCCTAATATGAAAGAGAAAGAAAACATCCAGCCAGAGCTCATTTTTGAGCAGAAGCACGAGGCAAACAGAAGGAAAGTTGGCCTAGACCACCACGGGCCCCAACCTTCTCTGCACTGTTGTGCCTGCACGGTTGTACTCTATTGCACGGAAGCTTACATGGGAAGGAAGAGATGACTGCTGCAATGCTTCCCACCTAAACAAGTGCCAGGCATAGATGCAAGAGTGGACATAGCAGATCAACGGCTTAGATTACTCAATGTTGGGAAGGTTCTAGAACTTGAAGGAAAAACCAAATTCAAAAATTGTTGTACTATATAGTGGTATAGATATAGAAAATCTCGGACCGGAGGGAGTAGGAAAGAGCTCACTTTATCAATTTGTTTTCACCTATCAACTCAATCATCTACGTAGGGCCCACGGATGGGGGAGGTCGTTGTCACCTTGGACGCACCACAAAATTATGACTGGGCCATCGAGTGCGGGAAGCAGAGTCAGTGTTCCGTCCAATCGCTTACCCTAGTCATCGTCATTGATATTTGCCACACGCATCGGCTTCATCAGCGGCACTGATTGTCCCCAAGCTTCGGTATTCTGCCACATTAATATTGGATCATCTTCTTCCTATTTATCCTCTCCCCTTCCCTGCACCACCAATTCATCTCTAATCCCCCACTTCCAGCAACCATATCCGTCCTCATATGTCATCCATGGCCACCTTCCGGCTACCACCTGCCGTACCGAAGCGCAAAGACCCCGACATCGCCGCACAGGAGGACAATTCCCTGCGCATTTGGGCCTTCTCCCCGCGGAGAACAAAGTGGCAGCTGGCGTGCGCCTTCCTCGAAGCTGGGTACGGTCGCCACAAGTACCGTATGTATCGCCTCCATGACAATCCGGATGGGACGTTGAAGGTCAAGTTTGTCAACATCAGAGACGCCCGTCTCCTCTACGGCCAGGCCTTCCACTATGGCTGCGAGATGGTGGTGTTCACCGACGGCAACATTTTCACCAACTACTGGGACCGGTTCCTGTAGCATCCCATCTATCTAACATTTGTAATGCTACTTGGTCTAATAATAAAATGCTACTTCCTACATATAATTGTTGCATCATAATTATATCATGCTCATGTCATCATGCCACCTTGCATTTGAGCATCATATAAAACCCTTTTCTTTTGGTTCTTATCTCATATGCATTTATTAATTGTATTTGCCTCTTGATACATTGTAGTTGGTTCTTGATATATTGTAATGCCCAAATTGAGTTGGGGGCATATCTTTTTCAACTCCACCACCTTAACTTGTCACCACCTTATAATTCCACCATCCTAATTATACATGAGCTGTTACATTCCTCTTTGGCATTTAAATCCAGCTCATATGTGTTGGGGTGGATCCACTTCTTTCTACATGCTTCCATACATGATACATGTTGTTCTCACAATATTGATTATGGGAAGCCTTATGTCCACTTTTGCATGACATGTGAGTAGAAATGTGGCATCTTAGTTTCTATATGGATTTTATTTGTTATATGCTCATGTATGGAGCTATATTTGGCTACAAGTGCTCTAGTGGAAAAATACACACTACCATAGTCATTTATCCTCATACATGTGCATATACTAATTATTTCCATATGTTAAGCAAGCTTCTTCTTTGAATGATTTTAGTCAAACACTTTGGCATGCATGCAAGATTATATGACCATGATTGAAGATAGTTGTTTTCACAACTAGAATTGGTGGCATTTATTACTTGTGCATGGCCCATGCAAGGCCCTCACTTGTTCTTCTATTTTGGTTTCCTTGGAATATTTTTGGGTGGTGTTTGTTTGAACTCTTTTGAACAAATGAACCCATTTAAATACTTCTCTTCCACTTGTCTTCCACCTTGCTCTCTTTTAGTGTTTTCCTCCTTGCCAAGTAAACATGGGATATATTTTGTTTTCACAAAATATGATCATGTGCATGAGGCATGCAAGATCATTGTTTTTCATCCACCTCTTTCTCTCTTTTGGGACCTTTTGGTTTTGATCTTTGTCTTCATTCAAATTCCTTTTGGTGTTCTTAGCTACTCTAATACCTAGCTCACCCATCATGTGGTTTTTCCTCTCTCTTCTTCTATCTAAACCAATCCTTCTCTCTCTCTCTATCTAACACAAACCCTAAGCTAGACCTAATCACCTACCACCCTCACCATTCCCTCCTTTTCTTTTCCTTGGTTCGGCACCACCACACCCTTTCTCTCTACCATGCCGAGCCCCCCTCTAGACTTAACTCTAGACCGAGCCACCCTACCCTAAACCCTAGCCGAACCCATCCCCTCTTCCTTTGGCTTGGTCCAGCAACCACCAGACCCCCCCCCCCCCAAGTTACTCCTCTCTGGTCCGTCTCCCCTCTCCTCTCGTTGCTACAGGACAAGAGAAAGAGGGAGGAAGGAGAACCTAGCCCGATCACCTCCTCCTCACCTTTTGCAAAAGCTACCACCCTCCCCATGTGCTCTCCCCTCCTCCCTCATCTACCCCACACCTCACCCCACCTCAGACCCTATCCAGGAGGCGCCCAGGTCCCTCTCTCCCCCTTATTCTTCCTTCCTAGCCATGGCCATGGCCTTCCTCAACCCTAGCCTCGGCCTCGGTTGCTAGCCGGTGGAGAAGTGGTGCCCAGAGGTGGGGATAGACGGGGAGAGCTTCTTCGCCGTTCTCACCGTCACCTTGCACCAGGAGATTCCCTGGAGCGTGCCGGAGAAGCCTCACCGCCGCCGTGCCCGAGCTGAACTGTCGACGCTGCCGCCAAGCCCCGTCGCGGATCATCTCCACCTCCGCCTCTAGTACCGCTCACGTGAGCCTCTGGTGAGCCCCTCTACTCGCCGGACATGCTCGCCTCCTCTCATACGCAGATCGCCACCGCCCATCGAACGCCTGCCACCGCCGCACACCGCTGTACTGCCAAGCACATGTACCCTCTGTTCTTCACGTTTTTCCCATTGCTGGACACCTCCTTCGCGAAATCCCCAAACACCAAAAACGTAGCCCTAACTTCCCTCTTCAAAACGACTACCTATACGCCCAAAACCATCCACCGTAGCTCTCGCCATCTTCTCCGGAAGATCATGGTTTTTCTCTGTCAAAATCGCCTTCAGCACGTTAACTTCCGATCTGTGTTTGGCCTCTGTTCATCACCAGATCTCGGACAACCTGGTCCACCTCTGCTAAAACCTCCTAAACGAAAGATCTAGAGCTTTGTCCCCTCTACAACTTTGGTTTTTACCGCGACGCAAAATTCCCAGCGGATTCGTCTCCACCATCGTCGGAAAACGATCGGACCCGCCGCCGGCATGGTCTCGTTTCCTTCAGTGAGCAGCAGCAGCCATTGCTGATTTTACCGCTTTTTTGCTAAGCCAACCCGCAGTCCCCCCGGTAGCCTTTGCCCCCACACGTCAGCGGCCGAGGGATTTTCACAAAAAGGCACCCCGGTAACTGCTGTTTCACGCCAGCGCCTCCCCGGATCGGCCGCGTGGCAAGCCCTGGCTGGGTCGCGCGCGCGGTGGACCCGCCGAACGCCGGTCCCATCTGTCATCCGCACCGGCTAGCTCACCCCGTGGTGACAAAAGTTCCCACGCCAATCCCACTGCGTCACCTGTGCTGAGTCAGCGGTTGGCCCACCCGTCAGCGGCTGTGGCTAGTTGTCCTCTGTGTGCGAAAAGTCGAAGATATTTTTTGTTTAATAGAATCTTTTCCAGAATTTGATTAAATGTTTTAAATCTAGAAATTAATAACTTTTTATTAATAAATCCAAATAATACATATGACATATGTTTTGGAATCAGAAAAATGTGAGGATTTTAAATCTGCCATCCAAATTAATGTTTGGCTACTTTAAATTTTCGAAATTGTTTATTTGCAATAAACATGCCTTTTCTGAATTAATTAATAACTTAAAATCTATAACTCCAAATTTGACAAATAATATGTCTAAATCGATCAGCACGATGAGCCCGTTCTGTTTATGCTTTCCATGTTCTGAATTGCAGCATGCATCATATAAATATTAAGTGGACAGCAAGTGTTATGGGAGCAAAACATGACTAAAACTTAATAAAACGCTTTATTCTTGTACCCCACACCTCACCCATGCCATGCTACATTATTGCCATGTAAATTGTGCATCATTCATCATAGCATGCTTGTTTGCTTGTCGCATTTTATTTATTTGCTTGTGCACTTATTTATGTTAGCCCTTGTTTGTTTGGTTCTTCTTTCGAATAAACGCCGAGTAGGGGAAATATCAGGAGTCCTAGGAGTACTACCCAGATCCGTCTCTCGCTTCAACTGAGCTGCCAGGCAAGCACTACCACATGCTTGCATACATATAGTACCTATTGTCTCTATCTTATTCTTGCATCATTGAGTTGCAATTGCATTAAATTGAATCTCAAGTACTGCATAGCCTTTACTTTTAAACCCCACCGAAGCTTGTTCCTCCATCCTATGAGACATTACTACAGGAGTTGTTTGAGCCATGCGAGTCGTAGAACAGCATGTGTAGGGTATGTGAGTGTATGATGGATAACGAGATACCTAAACAACTTAACCTGAGTAGTAATGGGATAACTAATGAAAGCGGCACCGGTGAGCAATATTTGTTATTTGGTTTTCATGCTCACTTGTGTCCCGTAGGACCCCGAGTACTTGATTCCTGTTCCTTGACTATTCGCACTATCCACATCCGGGAGGCCTTATGGACCCCCCTGAGCCAGAGCTTGATTCATTTCTATTTCTTGGGGCCACAAACTAGTTTGGGGTTTTATTTACTATCCTGTACTTATGCCATGTTTAACTGCTTTATTTAAGATTGTGCGTGGAGCACCTCTACTGTTTTGGATGCGAAGTGTTTTCGCGGTATCGACAAGCCCAGTCACATTTTCGGGTTCCCAGTCATTTACAGCCATTGACGCAAACCTTGGGTCCGTCTCGGAGTCAGCCAACTTCGTTGCGGGTAGCTTAACGGGGTGGCCCCCTGAAATATTTTATGAATCCTGTGATCGCTTTGTCGTGAATGCCTCGTTGGGTTTTGAGTTGGTTTTTCCGAGGTTGATCGAGTGTGTGTTGCTATTTGTGCACCCCTGTGGGGTAAATCTTTCTGAAAGCCGTGTCCGCGGTTATGGACGACTTGGAGCATATTTTCTCGATCATAGACAAGTATAACTAAAGTACCGCTTTTAGTTTGACTAAATACCTGACTAGTAAATAGTGCAATACTCATGGAATGGTTAATAAAACTGCCAACGGGTGGGTTGTTCGTCCGCTTTCTCGTTGGTAAGCGAGAAGGAGGATGGATCTGTTACTATATACTGTTATAACTGTTGTTTCTAATTAGCGGACATCCGTCTATCATTTGTTAGGAGGATGGTTAGCGAGTATCTATAGACTTGTTAGTTATTATCTTTTGCTGCAATTGCGTCACCCCAGGTATATGTCCCCTTTAGAGGCATAAAGACTTGCTGAGTACCCCTAGGGTCTCACACGATAAATTGTTTGATTCAGATGAACAGGTGTATTCGCAAGATGGATACTGGGTGGAGGAGACAGATGATGTTGGCAACGATCACTCAGTGTAGAGATTCCGGGGATGGGGATCCGCGAGATCTGTGGGCGGGATGTGCTTACTTATGTGGCATCTTATGCCGATTTGCTTCTTGTCCGTACTCGGATCTTGTTTCCCGCTTTCGCTTGATACTCTGATAGTTGATGTATGAGGAGCTATCCTAAACTATTATATCTATCTAGGATATTTGGATCTTGCCGTATGGTGTTGCAATATTTCTATTTCTTTTAGATGGAATGGCTCTAAGAACTGTTGTAAGGTAGCTTGCATACATACTCACTTGTATATGTATTTGATCTCTTCGCATGTTGCCTACGCCGCTCGCTCTTGTCCCGATGTCTTGGAAGTGGTTAGGACGGCCGACGGGTCTACACGTGGGTGGCCCCTGGGCCCCCGCTGTACTATTTTAACCACTTCCGGTTCATCCAGGCTTAAACTTAGAGCGTAGGGTCCGAGGTAGTTACAATTGGTATCAGAGCCATCCCGCCCTTCAGGGTCTCAGCCAAATGGTCGTTGTCAGTCTAGCAAATATTTTCGTAGCTATGTATACTAGGGAAAAACAAAACGTGAGAGTAGGACACTACTAGGAAAATGGCTATAGGTAATCAGCACATCCGTGGCTCACATGGTTGAAGTGCCCCACAGCTAAAACAGGCATGGCTCACCTATGGGCAGTGCCCTACTAGTAACTAGAACAACCATGGCGCACATGACCATAGTGCGCCACAGATGTGTGTGGGCCAGGGCCCTGTTGGCCGCACGCCAAACATCCGTAGCGCACATAGGGTAGGTGCGCTACGGTTGTTAGTGTCAACCGTGGCGCACATGGAGGGGGTGCGCTACGCCTAAGCGCATGCCCCTCTCTGCTGTGAAACGGCCAGACACTTCTGTGGCGCACTATGGCATGTGCGCCACAGATGTATAAACTTAGTAGTAGGGCACCTTGCCCTAGTGCCCTACGCCTAACTATCCTGCACCAACTCCACCCCCCCCCCCCCCGTGGATCGCCTTTTTAGGTTTTTCAAAAAATAAAAGAAAATGATAAACACTTCAAAAAATTAAATCTTTTCATATTTAGGTAGGTAATATGGTATAGCTTCTAGTAAAATTAACAAACATGAGTTTTGACTTTATTTGCAAAAAAAAGTCATGCCACGATAAAAAGACCGTAACTTTTGCATACGATATCGAAAAAATCGTATAATATACCAAAATGACGAGAACGAGATTTCGCATCCGCTCGCAACCACCTACGGTCGTTTAGCGATTTTTTAGATTTTCAAAATTTGAAAAGAGTAAAAAGTTACGGTCAAAAGACCGTTTTTTCCTGCAGAAAAAAAAATAGAGGGCGGCTTACCCGTAGCGCACCACCACCTAGTGCGCCACGGATAAGCTTGGGCGGGATTCAAATTTCGAATCCCCACCCCGCCCACCTTCCCTCCCCTTCTCTCCTTTTCCTTTTCCTCCCTTCTCATTTCCTTTTTCTTCTCCTCCTTCTCCTTCTCTTTCTCCTTCTCCTCCTCTTCCTCCTCCTTGCAGTGAACATGGTGATGGCGGCGGCCTCCTCCTTGCAGTTCCGACGACGAGACGGCGGGCTCCTTCTTCTCCTCCTCTTCCTCCTCCTCCTTGTAGTTCCGACGACGACAAGGCCTCCTCTTCTTCTTCTCCTCCTCCTCCTCTTCTTCTCCTTCTCCTCCTTCTCTTCCTCCTCTTCTTCTCCTTCTCCTCCTCCTCTTCTTCTCCTCCTCTTCCTCCTCCTCTTCTTCTCCTCCTCTTCCTCCTATTCTCCTCCTCCTCCTTGCAGTTCCGACGACGACGACGACGAGGTGACGACGACGAGGCGACGACGGCGACCTGCACCGACGCGCGACGACACTGACGACGAGATCCAGATCTGCTTTTTTTTGAATTTTGAAATTTATATCCGTGGCGCACAGCACCTAGTGCGCCACGGTTATCGTTTCATACGCGTGGCGCACCTGGACTACTTTCCGTGGCGATCGGCATGGCGCCACGCCTATCTCGACAACCTGGCGCACTGTAGTGCGCCACGGCTAGGAGATAGCCATAGCGTGAGGCCCGTGGCGCACTGCTAGTGCTCCACAGATGGCCTTTTCAGGTGCGCCACTAAAGGCCGTTTTCCTAGTAGTGGGACTGCTTCCATTTTTCTTCTTACCCACCCACCCACCCTTTTCTGGTAAGGAAGTGTAACGTTTTCAATCCTCTTCTAAAATTCAAACTAGGGTTCATGTGTTCTGGGTTCTATAGTACCATAGGTTGTGTGTGTGTGTAATTCCTTGTCTATCTGTTACATCCAATTGTTGTCGCTATCTGCCTTTTGGTTATCAACTGTTGGTACATTCCATACCGACAGGCTTTTGTAAACCGACGCGATCTATCCGATTCGTTGTATACCGACGCGATCTGTCTTACTCTTTGTTATCCGACGCTATCTTGTTAGGGATGTTTGTTTCCGTAGTTGCTAATCGTTAGGTTCATCTTAATAAAGAAGGAAGTTGGGATATGTGTTTTACTTATTCATGTGAGGAGTAATGATTTGAGTGCGGGATGGAGTCGCGACCATACCACTACTTTTATCATTCGCTCTTGTAATTGAATTGGTAGAGTTACTAATCTTGATTCGTTAAGTGGTTTTGCGCATATAGTGGTATTTTAATGCCGAAATTTGCGGATTTTTTTTCTTTGTTAGCTTTGTCTACCACACTCCTTGTTCAGTTGTGTGCGATATGCTTAATATCTTCTAGGTGCTTTGAACTTTGTTGATATTTTAATATCATCTTAGTAATTTGTATCCTTTAATCTTGGTTAATTCCATTTTGGTACTATTTTGGATTATTATTATTCTCCATTATGGTACTGACTTGAGTTTTATATCAATCACAGGATGGCACCACCACGCCGTTCTGAGGAGGACATACGCCTGAACTGGTGGCTGCGTTGGCAAGTATTGCTAATGCCTTGGGAGCAATGCAGCAGAACCAGCAGCGATTTGAAGAAAGTGTCAAGAGGAATGAGTTTGTTCCGCTACCTCCACCTCCCAAGCAAGGAGACATCAAGAGCTTTCTGAAGTTTAACCCGCGTCACTTTGAGGTGTCTGATCAGCCGCTGGACGCCGATGATTGGCTGCGTGAGATGTCAAGGTTGCTGATGACTGCTGATGTTCCTGAGCAAGAATGGGTAAGCTGTGCCACTCACCTTCTGAAGGGAGACGCAACTCTGTGGTGGGAGAATTACCTGAAGGCAAACCACTCTGGTTTTTAGCCTACTTGGGAGCAGTTCACTGGGGCTTTCAAAGAGCAATACCTGTCAGAAATTGTCATGGAAAGGATGAAGGAAGTGTTTCTGAACCTCAAGCAGGGCAATGACAATGTCAATACCTATATCAGAAACTTCATGAATCTTTCTCGGTATGGTGGCGATGAGATCTCTGATGATAATAAGAAGCAAAAGAGGTTCAGGCAAGGACTCAATGCATCTATCAAATATGCAATCACTCATGCATGGCCAGGGTCTTTTCTAGAACTCCAACATACAGCTCTACAGGAAGAAGCAAGTAGGCAAGTGTTTGAGGAGTCCAAGAAACACAGCCGTGACGCAGCAAGCTCTTCAGCTATGACAGCTCCTTCTAAGCGCCGCGTGTGGGTTCCTAACACCCCACCGTTGCTCCCGGCTCCACCAAGACCTTCAAGCTACGCGGCAAGGCCACCAAACTTCTTCACCGCGGCTCCTAGGGGCTACAACCACAACTACCCTGGAGCGCCTGGCGGGGTCCCTGGCTATGCTGTTCCACGTCCACCTGGTGCTTGTTACACTTGTGGGAACACTGGGCATCAACACTGGAGTTGTCCCATGAATAACAAAGCTCTTCCTCCACCACCTCCAAGACCTGCAGCAAGTTCTTCTATGGTTCGTGCACCTCCACCACGGGCTCTCAACATCAACACCAAGCCCGAGTCCACTGTTGCTCGTGCCAACTGTGTCAACGTTGCTCAAGCTGAGCATGCACCTGGAGTTGTGATGGGTATGCTTCCTGTTAACTCAGTTCCTGCACGAGTTTTGTTCGATTCTGGTGCATCGCATTCGTTTGTTTCTCACAAGTTTGCAAATGAGAATGAGTTAGCAATGGATCCTCTCCCTAAACGTTTAATGGTCCTTTCTCCTAGAGCAATAATGGCATCTTCCAAAATTAGCCATGGCAATCAAATTGAGATTGGTGGTTCTTCGTTCCCGGCTTCCTTAATTATTCTGGGCAATTCTGATATTGATGTTATCTTGGGCATGGATTGGTTGATAGCAAATGCAGCTGTGATTGATTGTGCTGAATGCTCGGTTTCTCTGAAAATTCCTGAAGGCCATATAGTTTATTCCCCAAGTCTGACTCCTGCAATTCACCTTTTCTCTTTGGCGGCTCTGAATAATGATGCTATGGATGCTATTCAGAGTGTTCTGATGGTCTGTGAGTTCCCAGATGTTTTTCCTGAAGAGTTGCCAGGTATGCCTCCTGATCGTGAGGTCGAGTTTATGATTGAGCTTGAACCTAGAACCGCTCCTATCTCCAAGCGTCCTTATAAAATGGGTCCTGCTGAGTTGGATGAACTTAAACGTCAGCTTGATGAACAAGAGAAGTTGGGTTTCATTCAGCACAGTACTTCTTCTTGGGGTAGCCCAACCATCTTTATGAAGAAGAGAGACAAGACTGATAGACGTTGTGTTGACTATCGGGCTCTCAATGCTAAAACCATCAAGAATAAATATCCCCTTCTGCGGATTAATGATCTCTTCGATCAGCTAGCTAGAGCTGTGGTATTCTCTAAGCTTGACTTGAGAAGTGGATATCATCAAATCAAGATTCGCAAGGAAGATGTTCCCAAAACAGCTTTCACCACCCGTTATGGCCTGTATGCGTACACGAACATGTCCTTCGGTCTCACCAAGGCACCTGCCACCTTCTTGAGGCTTATGAACTCAGTTTTCATGGAGTATCTTGATAAGTTCGTCATGGTGTATCTGGATGACATTCTAGTCTATTCTAAGTCAAAGGAAGAACATGAAGAACACCTTCGGTGTGTCCTAAACAAACTGCGTGAGAACCGCCTGTATGCAAAGTTCTCCAAGTGTGAGTTACGTTTCTGAAGTCACCTATCTTGGTCACGTCATCTCTGCCAAGGGCATTGCCGTCAACCCAGAAACTGTTCGGACAATTATTGACTGGCTTCCACCCAAAAATGTCAAAGAAGTCCGGAGTTTCCTTGGTTTGGCTAGTTACTGCCGCTGCTTCGTTCAGAACTTCTCGAAGATTGCGAAGCCTCTTACCGATCTCCTCAAGAAAGGCAAGAAATACCTTTGGTCTCCTGCATGTCAAGCAAGCTTTCAAACACTCAAAGCGAAGCTCACTTCCACACCAGTCTTGATTCCTCCAGATACATCAAAGCCTTTCCAGATATTCTGTGACGCCTCTTTGCAAGGATTGGGTGCGGTCCTTATGCAAGAAAAACAAGTTGTTGCTTATGCCTCTCGAAAGTTGAAGACGCATGAGATCAACTATCCTACACATGACGTCGAACTCGCAGCAGTTGTCTTTGCTTTGAAAGTATGGAGGCACTACTTGCTTGGCAACCGTTGCGAGATCTTTTCTGATCACAAGAGTTTGAAGTATATCTTCACACAACCTGATCTCAACCTTCGTCATAGGAGGTGGATTGAAGCAATTAATGATTTTGATCTGACAATCAACTACACTCCGGGCAAAGCTAATGTCATGGCCGATGCTCTCAGCCGAAAAACTTATGTCAACAACCTCATGGTGGAAGAACAACAACCTCTCTTGTGTGAGGAATTCCGCAAGCTCAACCTTGAAATTGTGGATCAAGGGTATCTTCTGAACCTTCTGGCAACACCTCTCTTGGAAGAAAAGTTCGCTCCATTCAACTTGGTGATCCTTACACTAAAAACATCATCTCCAACATTCAGCTTCTAAAGTATCAGTCCTTCCACGTCGACGACCAAGGCGCTCTCTTCTTTGAACACTGGATGTCTGTTCTGAACTACCCGGGTTTAAGAGAGCAAGTTCTCAAGGAGGCGCATGATTCTGTTCTTTCTATCCACCCTGGCAGCACTAAGATGTACATGGACTTGAAAACACAGTATTGGTGGCATGGGTTGAAACGATATTGTGCCAAGTATGTCTCGGAGTGTGATGTCTGTCACAGAGTTAAAGCTGTCCATCAGAAACCTTCCGGTCTTCTACAGCCATTGAAACCTCCGGAATGGAAATGGGAGAAAGTAGAGATGGACTTCATAACTGGTTTTCCAAGGTCGCAGAAGGGCAACAATGCAATCTTTGTTGTCATCGACAGGCTTTCTAGAGTAGCTCACTTCTTTCCCGTCAAGGAAACAATTTCTGCAATTCAATTGGCCAAGCTCTATATCGACAGAATTGTCTCTCTATATGGGGTTCCTCTTGAGATCAGCTCGGACCGTGGAAGCATCTTCACTTCCAAGTTCTGGGGAAGTTTCCAAAATGCTTTGGGAACAAAATTGAACTTCAGCACAGCTTACCACCCTCAGTCGCAAGGACAAGTTGAAAGGATCAATCAGATTCTAGAAGATATGCTCCGTGCTTGCATCATCTCTTTCGACATGAAGTGGGAAGAATGCCTTCCTTATGCTGAATTCTCTTACAACAACAGCTTCCAGAAAAGTCTAAAGATGGCACCATTTGAGGTTCTCTATGGCCGCAAATGCAGAACTCCGATTGGTTGGTCGGGCGGAGGTGAAAGAACATTGTTTGGCCCCGACATTGTAACTCAAGCGGAGGAGAAGGTTCACATCATTCTCGAAAACCTGAAGGTTGCTCAAAGTCGCCAGAAGAGCAACTATGATAGAAAGCACACGGACATGGAGTATGTCCCTGGTGATCTCGTTTACCTTCGTGCCACTCCCATGAGAGGCGCGCACCGGTTTGGTATCAAAGGAAAGTTGGCTCCTAGATACATCGGTCCTTTCAAAGTTCGTGGAAGAAGAGGAGAAGTTGCTTATGCTCTTGAGCTCCCTGAAAAACTCAAGGTCCATGATGTTTTCCATATCTCTCAACTCAAGAAGTGCTTCAAGGATCCCGGCAGGACCGTGGACCATGAGCTCATCAATCTCCAAGAAGACCTGTCTTATCAAGAACACCCCACAAAAATCCTAGAAGTCGTAGAAAGAAGGACTCGCAACAAGTCCATCAAGTTCTGCAAGGTGCAGTGGTCGCACCATTCCGTTGATGAGCCACTTGGGAATGCAAGGATGAGCTCCGTGCCAAGTATCCTACCCTCTTCGTGTCTTCTTCTTCCTAGAATCTTGGGGCGAGATTCCTGTTTAGTAGGGGAGAGTTGTAGCATCCCATCTGTCTAACATATGTAATGCTACTTGGTCTAATAATAAAATGCTACTTCCTACATATAATTATTGCATCATAATTATATCATGCTCATGTCATCATGCCACCTTGCATTTGAGCATCATATAAAACCCTTTTCTTTTGGTTCTTATCTCATATGCATTTATTAATTGTATTTGCCTCTTGATACATTGTAGTTGGTTCTTGATATATTGTAATGCCCAAATTGAGTTGGGGGCATATCTTTTTCAACTCCACCACCTTAACCTGTCACAACCTTATAATTCCACCATCCTAATTATACATGAGCTGTTACATTCCTCTTTGGCATTTAAATCCAGCTCATATGTGTTGGGGTGGATCCACTTCTTTCTACATGCTTCCATACATGATACATGTTGTTCTCACAATATTGATTATGGGAAGCCTTATGTCCAATTTTGCATGACATGTGAGTAGAAATGTGGCATCTTAGTTTCTATATGGATTTTATTTGCTATATGCTCATGTATGGAGCTATATTTGGCTACAAGTGCTCTAGTGGAAAAATACACACTACCATAGTCATTTATCCTCATACATGTGCATATACTAATTATTTCCATATGTTAAGCAAGCTTCTTCTTTGAATGATTTTAGTCAAACACTTTGGCATGCATGCAAGATTATATGACCATGATTGAAGATAGTTGTTTTCACAACTAGAATTGGTGGCATTTATTACTTGTGCATGGCCCATGCAAGGCCCTCACTTGTTCTTCTATTTTGGTTTCCTTGGAATATTTTTGGGTGGTGTTTGTTTGAACTCTTTTGAACAAATGAACCCATTTAAATACTTCTATTCAACTTGTCTTCCACCTTGCTCTCTTTTAGTGTTTTCCTCCTTGCCAAGTAAACAAGGTATATATTTTGTTTTCACAAAATATGATCATGTGCATGAGGCATGCAAGATCATTATTTTTCTTCCACCTCTTTCTCTCTTTTGGGACCTTTTGGTTTTGATCTTTGTCTTCATTCAAATTCCTTTTGGTGTTCTTAGCTACTCTAATACCTAGCTCACCCATCATGTGGTTTTGCCTATCTCTTCTTCTATCTAAACCGAGCCTTCTCTCTCTCTCTATCTCTCTCTCTCTATCTATCTAACACAAACCCTAAGCTAGACCTAATCACCTACCACCCTCACCATTCCCTCCTTTTCTTTTCCTTGGTTCGGCACCACCCCACCCTTTCTCTCTACCATGCTGAGCCCCCCTCTAGACCTAACTCTAGACCGAGCCACCCTACCCTAAACCCTAGCTGAACCCATCTCATCTTCCTTTGGCTTGGGCCAGCAACCACCAGACCCCCCCCCAAGTTACTCCTCTTTGGTCTGTCTCCCCTCTCCTCTCGTTGCTACAGGACAAGAGAAAGAGGGAGGGAGGAGAACCTAGCCCGATCACCTCCTCCTCACCTTTTGCAAAAGCTACCACCCTCCCCATGTGCTCTCCCCTCCTCCCTCATCTACCCCACACCTCACCCCACCTCAGACCCTATCCAGGAGGCGCCCAGGTCCCTCTCTCCCCCTTATTCTTCATCCCTAGCCATGGCCATGGCCTTCCTAAACCCTAGCCTCGGCCTCGGTTGCTAGCCGGTGGAGAAGTGGTGCCCAGAGGTGGGGATAGACGGGGAGAGCTTGTTCGCCGTTCTCACCGTCACCTTGCACCAGGAGATTCCCCGGAGCGTGCCGGAGAAGCCTCGCTGCCGTCGTGCCCGAGCTGAACTGTCGTCGCTGCCGCCAAGCCCTGTCGCGGATCACCTCCACCTCCGCCTCTAGTACCGCTCACGTGAGCCTCTGGTGAGCCCCTCTACTCGCCGGACATGCTCGCCTCCTCCCTCTCATACCATCGTATCGCCCATCGCATACGCTTTCATGCCGCTGCCACCGCTGCACTACAAGCGCATGTACCCTCTGTTCTTCACATTTTTCCCGTTGCTGGAGACCTCCTTCGTGAAATCCCCAAACACCAAAAATGTAGCCCTAACTCCCCTCTTCAAAACGACTACCTATACGCCCAAAACCATCCACCGTAGCTCTCGCCATCTTCTTCGGAAGATCATGGTTTTTCCCTGTCAAAACCGCCTTCAGCACGTTAACTTCCGATCTGTGTTTGGCCTCTGTTCATCACCAAATCTTGGACAACCTGGTCCACCTCTGCTGAAACCTCCTAAATGAAAGATCTAGAGCTTTGTCCCCTCTACAACTTTGGTTTTTACCGCGACGCAAAATTCCCGGCGGATTCGTCGCCACCGTTGTCGGAAAACGATCGGACCCGCCGCCGGCACGGTCTCGTTTCCTTCAGTGAGCAGCAGCAGCCAGCGCCATTTTATAGTTTCGCCCCTGCCTTTTTGCTAAGCCAACCCGCAGTCCCCCCGGTAGCCTTTGCCCCCACACGTCAGCGGCCGAGGGATTTTCACAAAAAGCCACCCCGATAACTGTTGTTTCACGCCCGCACCTCCCCGGATCGGCCGCGTGGCAAGCCCTGGCAGGGTCGCGCGTGCGGTGGACCCACCGGACGCTGGTCCCATCTGTCATCCGCACCGGCTAGCTCACCCCGTGGTGACAAAAGTTCCCGCGCCAATCCCGCCGCGTCACCTGTGCTGAGTCAGCGGTTGGCCCACCCGTCAGCGGCTGTGGCTAGTTGTCCTCTGTGTGCGAAAAGTCGGAGATATTTTCTGTTTAATAGAATCTTTTCCAGAATTTGATTAAATGTTTTAAATCCAGAAATTAATAACTTTTTATTAATAAATCCAAATAATACATATGACATATATTTTGGAATCAGAAAAATGTGAGGATTTCAAATCTGCCATCCAAATTAATGTTTGGCTATTTTAAATTTTCGAAATTGTTTATTTGCAATAAACATGCCTTTTCTTAATTAATTAATAACTTAAAATCTATAACTCCAAATTTGACAAATAATATGTCTAAATCGATCACCGCGACGATCCCGTTCTGTTTATGCTTTCCATGTTCTGAATTGCAGCATGCATCATATAAATATTAAGTGGACAGCAAGTGTTATGGGAGCAAAACATGACTAAAACTTAATAAAACGCTTTATTCTTGTACCCCACACCTTACCCATGCCATGCTACATTATTGCCATGTAAATTGTGCGTCATTCATCATAGCATGCTTGTTTGCTTGTCGCATTTTATTTATATGCTTGTGCACTTATTTATGTTAGCCCTTGTTTGTTTGGTTCTTCTTTCGAATAGACGGAAAGGTGGGAAATATTAGGAGTCCTGTGAGTACTACCTGGATCCGCCTCTCGCTTCAATCGAGCTGCCAGGCAAGCACTACCACATGCTTGCATACATATAGTACCTATTGCCTCTATCTTATTCTTGCATCATTGAGTCGCGATTGCATTAAATTGAATCCCAATCTTGCATAGCCTTTACTTTTAAACCCCACCGAAGCTTGTTCCTCCATCCTATGAGCCATTACTACAGGAGTTGTTTGAGCCATGCGAGTCGTAGAACAGCATGTGTAGGGTATGTGAGTGTCTGATGGATAACAAGGTACCTAAACAACTTAACCTGACTAGTAATAGGATAACTAATGAAAGCGGCACCGGTGAGCAATATTTGTTATTTGGTTTTCATGCTCAATTGTGTCCCATAGGACCTCGAGTACTTGATTCCTGTTACTTGACTATTCGCACTATCCATATCCGGGAGGCCTTATGGACCCCCCTGAGCCAGAGCTTGATTCATTTCTATTTCTTGGGGCCATAAACTAGTTTAGGGTGTTATTTACTATCTTGTACTTATGCCCTGTTTAACTGCTTTATTTAAGATTGTGCGTGGAGCACCTGTACTGTTTTGCATGCGGAGTGTTTTCGCGGTATCGACAAGCCCAGTCACATTTTTGGGTTCCCAGTCATTTACAGCCATTGACGCAAACCTTGGGTCCGTCTCGGAGTCGGCCAACTTCGTTGCGGGTAGCTTAATGGGGTGGCCCCCTAAAATATTTTATGAATCCTGTGATCGCTTTGTCGTGAATGCCTTGTTGGGTTTTGAGTTGGTTTTTCCAAGGTTGATCGAGTGTGTGTTGCTATTTGTGCACCCCTGCAGGGTAAATCTTTCTGAAAGCCGTGTCCGCGGTTATGGACGACTTGGAGCACAGTTTCTCGATCATAGACAAGTATAACTAAAGTACCGCTTTTAATTTGACTAAATACCTGACTAGTAAATAGTGCAATACTCATGGAATGGTTAATAAAACTGCCAACGGGTGGGTTGTTCGTCCGCTTTCTCGTTGGTAAGCAAGAAGGAGGATGGATCTGTTACTATATACTGTTATAACTGTTGTTTCTAATTAATGGGCATCCGTCTATCATTGGTTAGGCGGATGGTTAGCGAGTATCTATAGACTTGTTAGTTATTATCATTTGCTGCAATTGCTTCACCCCAGGTATATGTCCCCTTTAGAGGCATAAAGACTTGCTGAGTACCCCTAGGGTCTCACACGATAAATTGTTTGATTCAGATGAACAGGTGTATTCGCAAGATGGATACTGGGTGGAGGAGACAGATGATGTTGGCAACGATCACTCGGTGTAGAGATTCCAGGGATGGGGATCCGCGAGATCTGTGGGCGGGATGTGCTTACTTATGTGGCATCTTATGCCGATTTGCTTCTTGTCCGTACTCGGATCTTGTTTCCCGCTTCCGCTTGATACTCTGATGGTTGATGTATGAGGAGCTATCCTAAAATATTATCTCTATCTAGGATATTTGGATCTTGCCGTATGGTGTTGCAATATTTCTATTTCTTTTAGATGGAATGTCTCTGAGAACTGTTGTAAGGTAGCTTCCATACATACTCACTTGTGTATGTATTTGATCTCTTTGCCTGTTGCCTACGCCGCTCGCTCTTGTCCCGATGTCTTGGAAGTGGTTAGGACGGCCGACGGGTCTACACGTGGGTGGCCCCTGGGCCCCCGCTGTACTATTTTAACCACTTTTGGTTCATCCAGGCTTGAACTTAGAGCATAGGGTCTGAGGTAGTTACAGTTCCCCAACAATGGCAACTTCATCCACAGTGTCCTCCTGGAGCTGCCGATGTCTCCGGAGGTACCGCCACCATATCCGCAGGTGCCGCTGGTGGCTTAGGAGGTACCGCCACCTTATCTGGAGGTGCCGTCGCGTTATCTGGAGGTGCTGCTGATGGCTTAGGAGGTGCCGCCGATGGCTCAGGAGATGTCGTCGCGTTATCCGGAGGTGACGATGAGTCAGGAGCCGGCTGTGTCGCTAGAGCTTGCGTTGGTGCCGATGTCACGAGCTGCCGCTGGCGGCGCGGACTAGTGCTAGGAGGCACCGGACCTGCACTAGTTCAGCAGCGAGTCCTTTATATGTAAACTCGTGATGTTATGTTAGGGGCTGTTTGGTTTAGAGGATGGCATTTAGGATGAGGATATCCCCAACCAGCTGGTTAGGGGTAGTCTTTTTTGTTTGGTAAACTGTGATAAAAAGTGGTTAGGGATAGCTAGTCAAAATCTATTGGCCCAACTGTTTTTTTTTTCATTTTCCTCTTTCACCTTGTCTTCTTCATCCGCCTCACCACTTCCCTAGCAACAGCCACGACCGTCGGCAGCTCGCCACCCTTTTGCCCCTGTCGACCCCGTGTCAACCTGCCTGCATGCGCCCCTTCCGCCTACCCACTCTGCCCGGTGGCCTACGCCCGCGTGGGTATTCGAACACCTGCTCTGCCCGGCGGCCTACGCTATGGCCGCCCTCGTGTAGAGGCCATAGGCAAGAAAAGATGGTTATTTTGTCTCGAGAGGAAGGGTGAATGAACAAGAAAACGCTTCGGAGGAGTTATCCAAAAGTGTTGGAGCTCATCAAGCTCTTTTTGTGGGATATGCTTTACCACTATTTTGAGCCAAAAGTGGTTATCCATATCCCCTCCACCATCTAAACCAAACACTAGATAACCAAAAAAAGTGGATATCCCGTGTTATCCACTGGATAGCCACTAAACCAAACAACCCCTTAATGGTTGAATGAAGTTTCTTTTGGGACGTCCTTTCTTTTGGTACTATCGTCAAAAAAAAGTTTCTTTTGTTACTGCTCATTGTACTGTGTAGTACTAGTAGTACTGCGAATGACAATCTATTGAATATCCTTCCCCCCGATGTTTGTGAAGGAAGTGAAAATTTTGAAACTCGAAAAGTTTGAATTGCTACTCTATTGTACTCCCTCAAATTACTTACTCGAATTTGTCTAGATTCAGATGTATATAAACATGTTCTAGTGCTAGATGCATTCGAATCTGATAAATGCAAGTCAATTAATTTGGGCTGGTCGGGTTCGGCCCCTTCTCGAGAGAGCAGCTGATCAAGCCATACATTTCATACTACTTCCTCTTCGCTTGTTTTACAAATATGACCAAATCTGTCACCATTCAAATTGTTGGATATGGGACCATAAAGTTTGATGTAGAGATATGGCCTTGACCTTGTGGTCATTCGTCTTAAAATCCAAGAAAGTTCATACTCATTGACAGCTAAGCTTAAATTCGTTTAAATTTCACCACTTACTTTTAGGTTAGCATTTTACACGATCGGTGGGCGCATATTTTACATCAAAGACCAAAAAAGGGAAATTTACATGGAGGTCCATATATTTAGCCCAAATGACCGTAAAAGGATAACTTTCTGGTTCAGATCCTTCTCGAGAGATTAGCTGATCTAAGCCAAACTCTTCATACTACTTTCTCTTTGATTGTTTTCATAATATGGCCAAATCTGTTAGCATGCAAATTCTATCATATGGGGCCATCAGCATAAAGTATGATGTTGATATGGGCTTGACCTTGGTCATTCGTCTTGAAATCCAAGAATGTTCATACTCGTTGACAAGTAAGCTTAAATTCGTTTAAATTTCACCACTTACACTATTTGGTTAGAATATTACATGGATGGTGGGACTATATTTTACATCAAGGACCTAAAAAGGGAAATTTACATCGAGGTCCATACATTTAGCACAAAGGACCCTAAAACCAAACAAGGAATTAAAAACAGTCAGGTATGGCTCCTCGAGAGAGCAGTTGTTCGAAAAAATCTTCTTACCTGCTTTTCAGAAAATAAATTCATGTCACTTGGAAAATGAAATTGATTATTTTTTTGATTTTTAATATCTTCGATTATTTTCAAAAGATGGCAAAATTTGTTGTCATGCAAATTCTTGGATATGGGATCATAAGCATAAAGTACATTCTAAATAAAGTACCTAAAAAGGGAAAATTACATCAAGGTCCATACATTTTGCACAAAGGACCATAAAATTGAGCAAAGAAACAATCATGTTTGGCTCCTTCTCGAGAGAGCAGCTGGTCGAGCCATACTCTTCATACTACTTCATGTTCGATTGTTTTCAAAATATGGCCAAATCTGTCGCCCTGCAAATTCTTGAATATGGGATCATCAACATAAAGTATGAGATATGGCCTTGACCTCGTGGTCGTTCCGCTTGGAATCCAAGATTTTTTCATACCCGTTGGCAACTATGCTTAAATTCATTGAAATTTCATCACTTACTTATAAGTTAGCATTTTACACGGTTGGTGGGAGTACATTCTACATCAAGGACCTAAAAAGGGGGGAAATTACATCGAGGTCCACACATTTAGCACAAAGGACCCTAAAATTAAGCAAGAAAAATAGTCGGGTCTGGCTCCTTCTCACGAGAGTAGATGATCGAGCCATACTCTTTAGACTACTTCATCTTTAATTGTTTTCAAAATATGGCCAAATTTGTCGGCATGCAAATTCTTGGATATGGGATCATGAGCATAAAGTATGATGTAGATACGGCCTTGGTGGTTCGTCTTGAAATTGAAGAATGGTTCATACTCGTTGACAACTAAGCTTAAATTCGTTTAAATTTCACCACTTACTTTCAGGTTAGAACTTTACACGATCGATCGGAGTACATTTTACATCAGGAACCTCAAAAAAGCAAAAATTACATCAAGGACCATACATTTAGCATAAAGGACCCTAAAAGGAAAAATTTCTGGTTCGACTCCTTCTCGAGAGATCATCTGATCTGAGCCGAACTCTTAATACTACTTGCTCTTCAATTGTTTCCAAAACATGGCCAAATCTATTGCCATGCACATTCTCTAACATGGGACCATGAGCATAAAGTATGATGTTGATATGGCCTTGACGACCATGGTCGTTTGGCTTGAAATCCAAGAATGTTCATACTCGTTGACAAGTAATCTTAAAATAATCCTATAAATTTCACCACTTGCACTTTTAGACCTAAAAAGGGGGTAAATTACATCGAGGTCCATACATTTAACACAAAGGACCCTAAAATCAAGCAAGGAAAACTGTCGGGTCTGGCTCCTTCTCACGAGAGTAGCTGATTGAGCCATACTTTTCATACTACTTCCTCTTCGATTTTTTTCAAAATATGGCCAAATCTGTCGCCATGCAAATTCTTTGATATGGGATCATCAGCATAAAGTATGATGTAGAGATATGGCCTTGACCTTGTGGTCGTTCGGCTTGAAATCTAAGAAAGTTCATACTCGTTGATAACTAAGCTTAAATTCATTATAATTTCACCACTTACTTTTAGGTTAGCATTTTACACGGCCAGTGGGAGCATATTTTACATCAAGGACCTAAAAAGGGGGAAAATTACATCGATGTCCATACATTTAGCACAAAGGACCCTAAAAGGAAAACCTTTTGTTGCATTTGTTCAGCTCCTTCTTGAGAGATTATTAGCTAATCTGAGCCAAACTCTTCATACTAATTCCTCTTTGATTATTTTAAAAATAATATGGGCAAATCTGTTGCCATGCAAATTCTCTAATATGGGGTCATCAGCATAAAGTATGATGTTGATATGGCATTTACCTTGGTCGTTCGTCTTGAAATCCAAGAATTTTTCATACTCGTCGACAACTATGCTTAAATTCGTTTCAATTTGACCACTTACTTTTATGTTAGAATTTTGCATAGGCAGAGGGAGCACATTTTACATCAAGTACCTAAAAAGGGAAAATTACATTGAGGTCCATACATTTAGCACAAATGACCCTAAAACTGAGCAAAGAAAATAGTCAGGTTCGGCTCCTTCTTGAGAGAGCAGCTGATCGAGCCATACGTTTCATACTACCTCCTCTTCGACTGTTTTACAAATATGGCCAAATTTGTCGCCATGCAAATTCTTGGATATGGGATCATCAGCATAAAGTATGATGTAGAGATATGGCCTTGACCATGTGGTCGTTCAGCTTGAAATCCAAGAAAGTTCCTACTCGTTGACAATTAAGCTTAAATTCATTTAAATTTCACCATTTACTTTTAGGTTAGCATTTTACACGGTCGTGGTGGGAGCATATTTTACATCAAAGACCTAAAAAGGGAAATTTACATTGGGGTCCATACATTTAGCCCAAAGGACCGTAAAAGGAAAACTTTATGGTTCGGCTCCTTCTCGAGACATCATCTGATCTGAGCCAAACTCTTCATACTACTTCCTCTTCGATTATTTTAAAAATATATGGACATATCTGTTGGCATGCAAATTCTCTCGTATGAGGCCATCAACATAAAGTATGATGTTGATATGGCCTTGACCTTGGTCGTTTGGCTTGAAATCCAAGAATGTCCATACCCGTTGAGAAGTAAGCTTAAATTCGTTTAAATTTCACCACTTACACTTATTGGTTAGAATTTTACACGGATGGTGGGACTACATTTTAAATCAAGGACCTAAAAAAAGGGAAAACTATATCGAGGTCCATACATTTAGCACAAAGGACCCGAAAACCAAACAAGGAATTGAAAACAGTCGGGTACGAATCCTCGAGAGAGGAGCTGATCGAGCCATACTCTTCATACTGCTTCCTCTTTCCCAATTTTGGACGCATATTAGGTTTGGTCAAAGTCAATCTTTATAAAGTTCGACCAACTATATGTAAAAACATACTGACTTTTCTAATGGCAAATGCATATAATATGAAAATATAGTTCATGATGATTCTAATAACATTGAGTTGATGTTGTACATTTAGTCAAAGTTTATTAAATTTGACTCTGACCAGAAGTAATAGGCGTCCTAATTTCGGAAGGAGGGAGTACTACTTGCTTCACGGAAGAAAAAAAGGAGCGCTCCTCACTTTCGAACCAGCTTGCTGCGGGTGTGCTTGGTGCTTCCTCTTCCTAGGGTACGGAGGTGGAGTAGTGCGGAGTAGGTAGGCTGGTCAGATCATAATGGTGAGCATGTAATGCGATGGGACGTTTTTGTTTTTTTTGCTGGCCTCTTTTGAATATCCTCCCCCCGGATGTTTGTGAAGGAAGTGAAAATTCCGAAACCGAGAAAGTTTGAATTGCTACTCTATTGTACTACTGTAGTAGTAATACTTTTTCATGCCAAGGACCAAAATGGTTCCCACCGACGCAGCTAACGAACATGACAGACACAGACACGGAGCCGCCGACACAAGGCAGGTTGTCAGTCGACGCGCGTACGCAGCGCCACTTTGTGGACGAGGGAGAGATCAGTCGGCCGGGGTGTGGGGGTGGTCATGGGGGAGCGAAGGAGAGAGAAAACACATTTTGTTTTGCGTGCATATATATTGTGGTCCTAAAATTTACTCTACTCACTATACCGTGTACCTCGTGTCAGGAACCCATCCTAAAATTTACTCTACTCACTATATATTGTGGTCCTAGAATTTTACACGGATGGTGGGACTACATTTTAAATCAAGGGCCTAAAAAGGGAAAACTACATCGAGGTCCATACATTTAGCACAAAGGACCCTAAAACCAAACGAGGAATTGAAAACAGTCGGGTACGACTCCTCGAGAGAGCAGCTGATCGAGCCATACTCTTCATACTGCTTCCTCTTTCCCAATTTTGGACGCATATTAGGTTTTGTCAAAGTCAATCATTATAAAGTTTGACCAACTATATGTAAAAACATACTGACTTTTCTAATGGAAAATGCATATAATATGAAAATATAGTTCATGATGATTCTAATAACATTGAGTTGATGTCGTACATTTAGTCAAAGTTTATTAAATTTGACTCGACCGAAGTGTCTGGCCCCTAATTTGGGAAGGAGGGAGTACTACTTGCTTCATGAAAGAAAAAAAGGAGCGCTCATCACTTTCGAACCAGCTTGCTGCGTGTGTGCTTGGTGCTTCCTCTTCCTAGGGTACGGAGGTGGAGTAGTGCGGAGTAGGTAGGCTGGTCAGATCATAATGGCGAGCATCCAATGCGATGGGACGTTTTTGTTTTTTTGCTGGCCTCTTTTGAATATCCTTTCCTCCCCGGATGTTTGTGAAGGAAGTGAAAATTCCGAAACCGAGAAAGTTTGAATTGCTACTCTATTGTACTACTGTAGTAGTAACACTTTTTGCCGCCAAGGACCAAAATGGTTCCCACCGACGCAGCTGACGAGCACGCCAGACACAGACATGGAGCCGACGACACAGGGCATGTTGTCGGTCGACGCGCGTGCGCAACGCCACTTTGTGCACAAGGGTGATCTCAGCCGACCGAGGTGTGGGGGTGGTGATGGGGGAGTGAAGGTGAGATATAACACATTCTGTTTTGCGTGCATATATATTGTGGTCTAATACGTCCATTTTGCATCACTATTCTATGTCTTAATTTACTATTATTCATTGATATATTTCGTATTGAGAGGTGATACTTATGTTATTTCATCTATTTTTACATGGTTGATGACTTTTGGAGCATGGACCGCTGCAGTCAGGATTCTGATGGAAAAGGTGTTGTTTGGAGGCAAAATTCGCGAAGATCAGAAAATCTGGGAAAATATACGGAAAATCTATTTTTTAGAAGACTCAGGATGCCAGAAGATGGAGTGGAGGTGGGCCACAGGGGGCCCACACCACCCCATGGCGTGGGCAGGCCTAGGTCGCGCCTGGGAGTGGTGTGGCCACCCCGACCCATTCCAGCCTCTCCCCTCTGGCATATATCATCCCCATGAAACCCTAAGACTCGGGGAGCGTACACAGAAAGATTCCGCCGCGTCTGCGGGGCGGAAAACACCAAGAGAGAAAGATCTCTCCGGCAGACAGATTTCTGCCGGGGGAATTCCTTCCCGGAGAGGGGAGATCGTCGCCATCAACACCATCATCAAGATGGACTTCATCGGGATCATCATCATCATCACCACCATCATCACCATCTGCACCCTCATCACGATCTCCATATTGTTGTAACAATTTGGTTGAATCTTGCTATAGTTCATAGGGGAACTTTCCCGGTGTTGATTACTCTTTGTAGTTGATGCTATTGAGTGAACCATTGAATTATTGTCTATGTTCATATTGTTATACATCATTATTCCATATCTGATCATGATCCATATGATGTCTTGTGAGTAGTTCGTTTGTTCTTGAGGACATGGGAGAAGTCTTGTTGTTAGTAGTGGAGTTGCGTTGACAAAGATTCAATAGATTGTTATTTAAGTTATGGTGTACTTCTTCTAGTGGTGTCATGTGAACGTCGACTACATGACACTTCACCTATATGGGCCTAGGGGAATGCATTGTGTATTTGGCTACTAATCGTAGGGGTTGCCGGAGTGACAGAAACCTGAACCCCCGTTAGGAAACCATTGCACAAGGGACGTAAGGGTCTTAGAGTTTAAAGCTGTGGTTAGGTTTCTACCTTAATTACTTTCTTGTACTTATGGATGTTTGCAAGGGGTATAATCACAAGTATGTATTAGTCTTGGATGGGGCCATACATTAGCACGGTTCACCCACACAACACTTAGCAAGCTAAAGAAGATTAATCGACTATATGAAGCGAAAGCACTTGACAGTCTTCCCATGTGTCCTCGAGAACGTTTGGTCATCTTAAGAAATACAACTGGCTTGTCCTTTGCTGCATAAAGGATTGGGCCACTTGCTGCATTTATTCCTACTATCTTTTATTTACTCGTACTTTGTTTACTTGCTTTATTGAAAACCCCTAAAAATCCGTTTGCTAAGTATTTGCAGAGAATTCCTGATCCATACCACTAGCCAGCACCTTCTGCTCCTCGTTGGGTTCGACACTCTTACTTATCGAAAATACTGCGATACACCCCCTATACTTGTGGGTCATCATGGTCCTGAAATTTACTCTACTCACTCTACCTTGTACCTCGTGTCAGGAACCCATCCCAGCTTTGCTCTAACATCGTACTGCCTTCAAATCCTCCTCTTCGCAGCTCTCTCGTTGCCTCCTCTGTGCTCATATAGTCTATTCTCGCTCTTTATTTTTTTAACAAAAAAAGGAAATAAATTCTTCTTACTTGCTTTTCAGAAAATAAATTCCTATCACTTGGAAAAATGAAATTGATTATTTTTTGTTTTTAATATCTTCGATTGTTTTCAAAAGATGGCCAAATTTGTCGGCATGCAAATTCTTGGATATGGGATCATAAGCATAAAGTACACTCTACATAAAGGACCTACAAAGGGGAAATTACATCGAGGTCCATACATTTAGCACAAAGGACCCTAAAATTGAGAAAAGAAAATAGTTGGGTTTGGCTCCTTCTCGAGAGAGCAGTTGGTCGAGCCATACTCTTCATACTACTTAGTCTTTGATTGTTTTCAAAATATGGCCAAATCTGATGCCATGCAAATTCTTGAATATGGGATCATCAACATAAAGTATGATATAGAGATATGGCCTTGACCTCGTGGTTGTTCAGCTTCAAAATCCAAGATTTTTTCATAGTTGTTGACAACTATGCTTAAATTCATTGAAATTTTATCACTTACTTTTAGGTTAGTATTTTACACGGTCGGCGGGAGTGCATTCTACATCAAAGACCTAAAAAAGGGGGAAATTACATCGAGGTCCATACATTTAGCACAAAGGACCCTAAAATTGAGCAAAGAAAACAATCGGGTTCGGCTCCTTCTCAAGAGAGAAGTTGATCGAGCCATACTCTTCATACTACTTTCTCTTCAATTGTTTTCACAATATGGCCAAATCTATCACCATGCAATTTCTTCGATACTCGATCATCAGAATAAAGTATGATGTAGAGATATAGCCTCGACCTTGTGGTCGTTCGGCTTGAAATCAAAGAATGTTCATACTCGTTGACAACTATAAGCTGAAATTTGTTTAAATTTCACCACTTACTCTTAGCTTAGAATTTTACATGGTCGATGGGAGTACATTTTACAACAAGGACCTAAAAAGGGGAAAATTACATCGAGGTCCATACATTTAGCACAAAGGACCCTAATATTAAGCAAGCAAAACAGTAGGGTTCGGTTCCTTCTCGAGAGAGTAGCTGGTCAAGCCACACTCTCCATACTACTTCATCTTCGATTGTTTTCAAAATATGGCCAAATTTGTCGATATGCAAATTCTTGAATAAGGGATCATCATCATAAAGTATGATGTAGATATGGCCTTGACCTTGGTCATTCGTCTTGAAATACAAGAATGGTTCGTACCCGTTGACAACTAAGCTTAAATTCGTTTAAATTTCACCACTTACTTTTAGGTTAGAACTTTACACGGTCAATCGGAATACATTTTACATAAGGGACCTCAAAAAAGAAAAATTACGTCGAGGTCCATACATTTAGCATAAAGGACCCTAAAAGGAAAAGTTTCTGGTTCGGCTCCTTCTCAAGAGATCCGCTGATCTGAGCCAAACTCTTGATACTACTTCCTCTTCGATTGTTTTCAAAATATGGCCAAATTTGTTGCCATGCAAATTATCTCATATGGGATCATCAACATAAAGTATGATGGTTGATATATATGGCCTTGACCTTGGTCGTTCGGCTTGAAATCCAATAATGGTCATACTCGTTGACCAGTAAGCTAAAATATCGTCGAAATTTCACCACTTACACTTTTAGGTTAGAATTTTACATGGGCATGGAAGTACATTTTACATCAAGGACCTAAAAAGGGGAAAATTACATCGAGGTCTGATGACCCACAAGTATAGGGGGTGTATCGCAGTATTTTCGATAAGTAAGAGTGTCGAACCCAACGAGGAGCAGAAGGTGCTGGCTAGTGGTATGGATCAGGAATTCTCTGCAAATACTTAGCAAACGGATTTTTAGGGGTTTTCGATAAAGCAAGTAAACAAAGTACGAGTAAATAAAAGACAGCAGGAATAAATGCAGCAAGTGGCCCAATCCTTTATGCAGCAAAGGACAACCCGGTTGTATTTCTATAGATGACCAAACATTCTCGAGGACACATGTGAAGACTGTCAAGTGCTTTTGCTTCATATAGTTGATTAATCTTCTCTAGCTTGCTAAGTGTTGTGTGGGTGAACCTGTGCTAATGTACCGTCCCATCCAAGACTAATACATACTTGTGATTAAACCCCCTTGCAAACATCCGTAAGTACAAGAAAGTAATTAAGGTAAAACCTAACCACAACTTTAAACTCTAAGATCCTTACGTCCCTTGTGCAATGGTTTCCTAACGGGGGTTCAGGTTTCTGTCACTCCGGCAACCCCTACGATTAGTAGCCAAATACACAATGCATTCCCCTAGGCCCATATAGGTGAAGTGTCATGTAGTCGATGTTCACATGACACCACTAGAAGAAGTACACCACAACTTAAATAACAATCTATTGAATCTTTCTCAACATAACTCCACTACTAACAACAAGACTTCTCCCATGTCCTCAAGAACAAAGCGAACTACTCACAAGACATCATATGGATCATGATCAGAGATGGAATAATGATGTATAACAATCTGAACATAAACAATAATTCAATGGTTCACTCAATAGCATCAACTACAAAGAGTAATCAACACCGGGAAAGTTTCCCCTATGAACTAATGCAAGATTCAACGCAATTGTTACAGCAATATGGAGATGGTGATGAGGGTGTTGCTGATGATGATGGTGGTGATGATGATGATGATCCCGATGAAGTCCAGCTTGATGGTGGCGTTGATGGCGACGATCTCCCCTCTCCGGGAAGGAATTCCCCCAGAATCTCTGGAGAGATCTTTCTCTCGGTGTTTTCTGCCCTTGAGGCGATGGAATCTTTCGTGGTCGCTTCCAGTCTTAGGGTTTCAGGAGGAAGATATCGCCTAGGGGAGAGGTCGAGTGGGCAGGCCACACCACTCCTGGCGCCTAGGCTGCTCAGCGCCATGGGGTGGTGTGGGCCCCCTGTGTCCCACCTCCACTCCATCTTCTGGTATCTTGAGTCTTCTGGAAAAATAGAATTTTCCGCATATTTTCCCGGATTTTCTGATCTTCGCGAATTTTGCCTCCAAACAGCACCTTTTCCATCGAATCCACATCGTGCGGTCCATGCTCCAAAAGTCATCAACCATGCAAAAATAGATGAAATAACATAAGTATCACCTCTCAATACGAAATATATCAATGAATAATAGTGAATTAAGACATAGAATAGTGATGCAAAATGGACGTATCAACTCCCCCCAAGCTTAGACTTCTTGTCCCTTAAGCGGCGAGCTCAATAAACATGACCTCAAGTTTATGGAGTGAAGAGTCGATAAAAGAATACGTACAAGAAGCATCACATTCATCAAAAGCATAGATCATAATAGAAGACAACTCACTATTATATAACTAAACTTCCAATAAGTAAAGGAAACACAATAAAGATACATAAAGTGAATCATAATTGGTAATGGCAAACTTAGCTCTTGGTCGAAGAATAGTTGATAATTTGCTGGAGTTCACAAATAGTTGGTTTTTTCAATGAAAGTTTTCAAAGTAGTAAACTTCAAGATAAGAGCAATGTGCAAAACAAGGAACATAAGAAACATGATTGAATAAATCATCATATGAATGAATGAAACACATCAACTCAAAATACTTGCTGAGATAGAAGGGCAGTAGGTTTAATGACTCAACTACAAAGTAAAAGAAAGGCCCTTCAAAGAGGGAAGCAGGGATTACAAGTCTCATAAAGAGCTCCCAAAAATTATGATACTTACTAGCTTTCAGCTCTCATTGCCCCTATCATAGGCATCCTTAGGTGATTAAGGTTAAAGTGAGGTCCAATCTGAGTTATATGCTTGACAGACTATAAACTGAAAATCCCAAGTCCCTTGAGTACGAGGGTCGCTCCTCATGCTACTCAACTTTAGTTACCGGTAAGTTCTTGTCATCGTAAGTATGTGCGTATCATTGAGAACCGCCAACGGGGTACCCCTTGCCCGATGATACAGAAGAACCCCATATCAAAATGACAAGGCAAGCAGACAATGAGTATCTCAGCAATCTTCTTATTTACCATGGGAAAATGGTGCTTTTTTCTCCCTTTCCTCTTTTCATAGTACCTCTTTTTTTTCTTTTCTTTTTCTCAATAGCTATCTCTCTTTTTTTATATAAGAAGAATGCTTCATAGATATCATTATGGTTACACTGCAGGTTTCCGCCATGTCAGCATGGATTAGACCAGCGGCCCAGGCATTTCTCTAACACACCTACATAACTCCATGGACTTACAAGCTCCCCTTTTATTTCACACCGACGACATCCGCAAACAAAAGAGCAAGGTATCAACTGGGTATATATTTACAAGTGTTGAAAGCGTTCCTCGCGATAGCACGGTTCTGCTAATCCCCAGCCTATAATTTGCAAGCATATAAGTTTCATGGGGAGTTCACAATGGTTTCAGGTTTATTAAGTGCGGAAAATAAAGTGTGCCATCAAGTTCGTGAGAGCTTTAATCACTAACTTTCTCATAACAAGTTTAATTTGGGAGGTAGAAAAAATAGGAATTTACTTGGAATAGCAATAATGCTACTAGGTAGGTATGGTGGACACAAATGGCAAAGGTTTTGGTTTAAAGGAGGTGGATGCACGAGAAGAATTCCCTCTCACAACAGGTTTTTGGCTAGCAAGGCTGGGTAGAAAGTACAAGAGTTGAAGGAAACAACCAAACATACAAGTGATAAAGAGAAACATGTAATCTTCCTTGGAAGCACAAAAGATCTTAACTAGAGAATGCTAAACTTATGAGCAAATCAAGAAAGAAAGATGTTGAAATTATTTTTCTCTCAAGTACTTCTATCTTTTTCTTTTCAACTCTCAAAAAGGTGATGCTACTGACCGAGCCAGGTTTGCCAAAACCAACTAAATTAACTCAAAGATCCCAAAGTGCTACCAATACTAACAACAAGATCAATCATATAACCACGAATTGAAAACTAACATAAGCTATGCAAAAGAGTGAATGATAGAACTTCTCATTAATACTCCATAACGGATTTTTAGGGGTTTTCGATAAAGCAAGTAAACAAAGTACGAGTAATAAAAGACATCAGGAATAAATGCAGCAAGTGGCCCAATCCTTTATGCAGCAAAGGACAAGCCGGTTGTATTTCTATAGATGACCAAACGTTCTCGAGGACACATGGGAAGACTATCAAGTGCTTTCGCTTCATATATTCGATTAATCTTCTCTAGCTTGCTAAGTGTTGTGTGGGTGAACCTGTGCTAATGTACCGTCCCATCCAAGACTTAATACATACTTGTGATTAAACCCCCTTGCAAACATCCGTAAGTACAAGAAAGTAATTAAGGTAAAACCTAACCACAGCAGGAATCAAGTGCAGTAGATGGTCTTGCTTTTCTTTTGTAACTTGACCTTGTCATAAATTCATAATCTAGATAAGGCTTTGGGAATTTTGAGTTGCCTATTGAGGTCACACACAGGCATTAATGCAAGAAGGAGGCATGCACACAAAAGTAGACTTGATCTTCAGTTTTGTTTCTTCCAATGATGATATTCGGAGAAAAGGGCAAACAGAATCTATCACTTTGAAATGCTACTGAATATGTCCAAGTGACGCTGAATGTGAACTGTGAATCTGTCGATATTTTTCTTTCTTATTATGTACTGCTGCATCTTTCAAATGCTACTGAACCTATCAAAAGTTTTGTTCGATACTTGTTCAGATCGACCGGTCGAGTGCAGAATATGGTCTCGCTTTCCTTTTGAATCAGTCCTTGCTACATCTATTGAATTTCAATGTCTGCATTGCTAAATCTGTCAATTCTTTTGGTCACTGTTTGTGTACTGCCACAATTTGTCAAGTGCTGTTGAATATGAACTGGGAATCTATCTGATATTTTTATGGTCTATTCTATACTGCTGAATCTTCCAAATGCTACTGAATCTGTCAAATGTTCTGTCGTTACTATTAGTACAATATTTTGTAGAACGAACTGTGATGTATTGGTACTTCGTTAGATGAAGTGCATCAGAATGTCTTGCATTTCTTTTGAAACTTAGCATTTTTACAATTATCTGGATGAGTCTTGGGCATTTTGGGTTGCTATGGGCTTTCACAAAGGCATTGGCGTAAGGAGGAGGTACTTGTAGGGGTTCCGCGTATGAAAATAATAAAATTTTACCCTATGCCCCTGAACCCCTGAAGCTGCCAGGACCTATCTATTAGTACTACAGTAACGGGAGGGGCTTTTTGCGAACTTACCCTTGAAAACCGAAAAGCGTTGTCAATGCTCAGGAGAGCGTGGTTGATGTAGACGAGCCGAAGCCGACCTCAAGGTCGTGATGAAGTCCTTGCGCTCCTTATGGCTCCAACGACTTGAGTGCCTCAAGTGCGACATCTCGCGGGGAGTTACACACATCCGGTGCCTGACGATGACTCCCGCTTCCCCGATCCAGCAACAGTTGTGGAAGTAGAGCTCCCGGATCCGAATCCCGCAGCATGACGGTGCTCTGCGGTGAAGATGTCTCTCGCTCGCGTAGTCCAGACTTGGGACCACGGTCAAGAGGGAGAGAGGGGGAGAGAGAAAATATCAATTAGAGGTCTTCCCAAAAGTGGGGAGACCTTTATTGATTATTGGTGTATTTATCTTGGCCAAATACCCCACTATATATAGGGGGAGGAGGGGGTACACCCTCCCTCAAAGTCTCGGGGTGGGACTAATCATGGGAGAGGGGTGGGGTGGCGCGCCGGCCAGCGCCCACCATAGGCCCCACGTGGGGAAAGGCCCACTAGGGTTGTCGGCCACCCCCTAGGCCCTTCCTAGGGGTGGGATCCCCTCTTGGGCCTTTTCCCCTCCGAGAATTGGCCCATTAAGCTTTTGACCTTTTAATTGATTTTTCTCTTTATTAAATAATTATGAATAAATGATTAAATCAATATTTAACATTCATTCACATATTATTCAACCTCCGTGGTTATGGAACACCTTCCACCTCCACTCCGGACATCCTCTGGACTTACCGAAACCCTTCCGGTTTTCTCTCTTCTTTTCTTTGGTGATTCTACCGATCCCATAAACACTCTCTAAGCATCATCAAGCCCTTAAGCGTGATACCACACGGTTCGGGAACACTCCAGACATGGTCTGGAAACTCCCGCACCAATGATCTACAGAGGGACCTGGATGGCCATGTGACCCCTGTGTGTTCCACGAAGATCTTTCGTCGTTTGAACCGGGACAGTCGTGTCTTATTCCCTTTGTCACTCGATACTTGCATTGCCCAAGATCTGATCAGTGACATCACCATGTCGTGTTCAATCTCATTACTGAACAATGCTACTTGACTTGTTCCGACAAGTGATATCCCCGTGATCAAATCACACGCTGCGCAACTATTGGATATAACTTCTCCGAGTGGGCCCTTGAGTATCTTCCCGTCACATGGACGGACAAATCCCGCTCTTGACATATATTGCCTCTACGGTTTCCTCCGAATACCTGAACACACCTTTATAACCACCGTTTTACCAGATGGCGTTTGATGCTATCTAAGCACTCTCGGAGCGATGATTGATATAGCCTCACGGTCTAAGGAATAGTCTACGAGGATCCATTTCTAATCATCGTAACTTGAACTTCGTGACATGATCGGGTCACGATGTTTAGGTTGGGTATTGGTTCATCATCTCATTCTCAGAATGAGATGACCTCATTTCCAACTGGCATAAATGCCACATGATCAGGAAACTTGATCATATGTTGACCAATGAACTAGTGACTAGAGTTTCACTGGGAACCCCTAGTTGTTTGTATGTCACACGTGTATTGATGTTTCCACTCAATACAGTTATAGCATGATATAAAACTTAATCATAAACTATATGAAATATGATAATAGTCCTTACTACTATTTGTCTCTAGGGCATATTTCTAACAGTCTCCCACTTGCACTAGAGTACAAATACACTAGCTGCATTTGTTATCAATCTTTGGAACCATATACCCGGTACCCTGAACATGCTTGCTCATGGAAGAGGTTGAGTCTTGGGTCTGTACTTTACAATCCCAAATCCTTTACAACTTACTAATGTCACCTTGATTGACATTAATATTCTATCATCACATGACAGCATCTGTGTGTATGCATCGTTGCTATGGCAGCAGAACGAGGCCTGATTCCAGGAGCCTACGGTGATGTTAGATCAACCTCGAGGGCTTTCTCATGGGCATTGTGCCCTGGGGCACATCATTCTACGTTAAAAGCGAACTAGCCCCGCCATAACATTATACAACACTTTAGATGGTACCCTTATCTATTGTTATAAATGTATTCATCAAAACACTAGTGCACTATGTGCAACTTTCGATGTCTTTGTTCACCTTGCTTCCTACTTGACTTTAATTGGTATCTACAGGAGTTTCCAACATATTCCCTTATAACATAACTCTTTATGCTTTAAGATATGTCATCCTTTATGGATTTGGAAAATATGTCTGCAGTTCTCCATTAGACACTGCGGACAAAACTTAGCTCAATGTTTTGTAATTCAAACTTAATCACTTTCAAACGTTCCTTATTTGGATCACATATTATGCTAAGTTATCATCATGGTTTACTAATATAGGACATATGTCCCAACATAGTGGATGACGATCATCCTTTTCTTTCTTTCAACCACTAATGTTAAACTTAATGCTATTCCTAATTTGAGTTATTTAGGACCAGTTCCTTAATTAACTTCTATTCTGAAACCCCTTTCAGAATCCCTTAAGGAATACTACATAATATCATAATACACTTATTGTCAACTTCTACATCTTATAAATCTATATTTATAAGTATTTACGCTTTCATTCTTAACATACTTAAGAATTACTCCTATAAGCTCCCACTCAGAATATGTTCCTACATATTTGAATTTGAGACTTATATTGCTCCCACTTAAAAATATGGCAATCGCATATTGTTTCAGGAAGACTTTCATAGATCCCACTCAATTTTATGCAAATTGCATATCCTCCCAGTATTTTGAACAATTTCAAAATCCTTTGATCAAATATCAAACTTGGAGATTTACTATTAGATACTAGTATTGTTACTAGTTTTAAATCCAGTAGACATTTAGCACATTTGAATCAAATTCATTTGAATTCATCCAATACTTGACAAATTGTGCTTTTGTCATTCACCCATTTTTCCTACTATGACTTTGCAGTCATTTGGGAAAATTCAAGTAACTCCTTTTACTTGTGAGATTTAGCAACGAATTGCTTTCTAATCTCAAGGGAATTTTGTTTCTAGGATTTCTCATAATTCCAATTTACCATTATTTCCTTAGTAGTTCGTAGGTATGTCTTATTCCAAAAATCATGACAAGTGATTTACAAATGTCTCCATACAAGATATGGATTACATTTTGAATCCTACTTTATATAGTGAAAACACTAGTGGGGAAAACACAATGATCAAAATCATTGATTCTTTCCTTCTGTGAAGAGAATCATTCAGGAACGTTGTCCATTGCGCTTCCCAACACTCTGATGCAGGGTTTTGAATCCTCATCGTGTTTTTCACTATCTTCCATTTGCTCCATAATTGAGAAACATCACTAAAAGTAAGCTTTCTCAAGAATGTACCAAAATTCAAGCAATACGAATTTTGCTTTCCTTTTGGTTTCAGCTATGGGTTTCGTATTCAAAGTTTCCAATGAATACTCTACAAGGACTTATTCGCTATTGTTTTGGTTATATCGAATAACCCCAATACTTTCACGAAGTCAAATGGTTCACTGCCTTCTAATTGAGTGCTAACTATTTCTAACTAATGGTCTCTACATCTACACTACAATGATTTATTTGGTGCCTTTCTATTCAACCCCTTTGATATCTAATATCACATTGTGACGCTTTGTATTTTGACGTTTCAAAACACTTCGCATTTCACAATTACTTTTATGCCATTCTTATAAAGTTGAATTTCATTACTATTGATCAAATCATAGTAATTGGATTCTCTTTTATATTTATACCCTTTTATTGAGGAAACATTTTGATCAAATCAAATAGTTTCATATTCATGTTTCCTTTGGTAAACTACTTTACACATTTAAAGAATAATGATAATTGCCATTTTCGTTAAAACACAATACATCGGATATGTATTTACTTTTAACAATTCATTAAACACTTTGTATTCAAGTAATACACGGTGTTCAAGTTATTTTGCCGAACTTAGGAATGATTTATATGTGATAAGAAATCGAATGACTTTCACATATTATCACATAACTTTGAATTTAAACAATGGTTTTTCATTCACTAATGAACATATCATTAAGTTGGGTATTTTAAACAAGGCATTTTAATGTTTTACAAATGTTCATGTATTATCAATTAGTTTCAAACAACAAGGATAATTCACACATAATCAAACAAGATATGAACATGAATAGAAATCATTCATAAAAGCAGAACAACTGTTTGTTACAAACTCATATGAATAACCGTCTCGCGAAGTGTGAGACACACTAAAGAAGTTCACAATCTCTTGATTACACAAATCATCCTAAAATATAAACTAAGTGATAAATGTCGAGGGAGAGTGTCGTCGGCTATCATCATCATGCTCACCATCAACACGCAACGTCACCTCCTCTCCAGCAAGCACCTCTCATGCAGAAGGACCTGTTTTCAGCAAAACAGAACAAATATCAGATATACTTAACACTACAACGTGTTTGCAAGATTATAACATTTATAAAACGGTATATCAAATATATACCTTTGTCGTTGACGACCCAAGCGACGTTGGGTTCATCTACCACATTTCTGAAATATGATATGAACTCGAAGAAATCCAGTGTTTCCGTGTCACCTCTCATAATGCAGATCCTTACTTGTGCTTGGAAGCTTGGTGGAAGCGACCGCAGCACAACTCCCATCGCAAATGAGCTTGAGAACCAGTTGTCCAGGTAGTATGCCAGACTCATGTATGCATCATATATGCTCAATAAGTGCTCGTCCAGTGAGGAACCCTCCTCCATCTTTATGGAGAGGAAATCCCCCATCAGCTCATACTCCCACATGCGCACTTGTTCCACGAAATGCGATCTCAGATGTGCCATGACCACTCGGGGCTTGAGACTTCCCACCATTGGCCACAGCCCATCCTCCATTCCGAGGCGCATGGTCACTGATATAAATGTGGCCATCACACGACAAAGATAACGCAGATCCCGCTGCTCCTGGGTCTCATGAGAATAGGGTGGCTCCAAATACATATCGCAGGTCATGTAGTCAGCTACATTGTTATCCCCAAGGAGATCAAACAGGCGTATGACCCATGCACAAAAGTTGGATCCATCTAACTTGAGCTTTTCTCCATTTAACCAATCGTCGATAGAAAATGTAATTTCGGGAAGAACCATTTTCTACATTTATAATTGCAAAAGGAATTTAGACTAAGTTTATAATTAAATGAGTTAATAGTAACTCCACTCAGAAACACCAATCCCCAAAAGGGTTCCTGGTGATAACACGAACCCTATCAGCCACATCTCCCCCGATCATCACGGCCATCAATGTGGGTTCATGGGTGGACGCTAAACGTCCGTCACATCATTCATGTGACTCGTGCTCGATCTTTCGACCATCCGTGTTCCGAGGCCATGTTTGTACATGCTAGGCTCGCCAACTCAACATAGTGTTTTCACTGTGCAACATGGCTTACACCCACTGTATGCGAACGTAGATATGTCTGACACTCGGTCATCACGGCCTGCCTCATACCGAAGAACTTTCTTGGTGGTGCACACTAAGGGGGAACACAATCGTTGGTAATTTTAACAGGGACCATCTAATTAGGCTATCGTCGAGTATCTAATACTAGCACACAATAAGATATACAAACAATAACATTGAATGTAAATGCTATGTGATATGTGTTGGGTCCGCAGCATAGAAAACAAAAAAATTCCTACGATGTGAACTACACACCAAGATCTATCTACTAGGTACAAAGCAACGGGTGGACATACATCCAAAGGGAACTTACCCTCGTAGACAACAAGCTTTGTTAACGAGTAGGAACTCGTGGTTGATGTAGTCGTACACTTGCCGATCTCAAGATCGTGATGAAGTCCAAGGTCGGCTCCGGCCCAAAGACGCCCATCGATCCAGCTCCAGACCACCAAGTCCAGACCAGCAGCGGTGGTGCATCCGTGATCGCACACAGGTCCGGTACCCCGACAACCTCCGTCCCTCGCTCCAGCAAAGCAGCGGAAGCAGCAACTCCTTTCTAGATAAAGCCACCGGGAACATGTATCTCGCTAATCCGAGACCATGGGGGAATAATACTAGAGGGGGAGAGAGATCCTTCACAAGGAGGTGTGTGTATGAAGGTGTGAGAGGGGGGCCTTTTATAGGAGGAGGGGGTGCCCCTCCTTCATGGCCGGCGCATGGAGGAGGTGTCTCTTCACCTCCTCCATTCATGTGGTGGTAACTCCCTCCACATAAATTTGCCCCTTCACATTCTCTTTTAAAGTCTCCACTTTAAATGCATTAAATTTCTCCAAATTTAATGCTCTCTCATTTAATAAAACTCTTTTATTATTTTTATTCAGAATTTTGTTAATTACTTTAATTAACAAACATTCACATAAAACCCCCTGCAACATTTCAATATTACATGCAGAACCAATTTCAGCAATTTCACCTGAAACAGTTTCGGTGTCTATTGAAATAATTCCAGCGCTTTCTTAAATCTTTATAAAACATATTTGCTCCAAATGGTGTCGGTATCCCTTAAGTGTGTCACCCTACGGTTCATGAATAATGCAGACATGATCGAGACCCTTCTCGGATCAATAATCGAGCGAGACACGAGATCCATCTTGACTCCTACACATTCAACGATGACTTCTGTGATCGTGAGAACCTTTAACGCTAGTAACTAAATCCCTTTGTCTCGCGATATATTACATGTCCGAGATTCGATCATCGGTATCTCCATACCTAGTTTGATCTTGTTTCCGACATGCACTCTTTTCTTGTTCCCGTGATATAACATTCTAGTGATCACATCACTTGCTTGCAAGCTATTTCAATGTGATATCACTAAGAGGGCCCAGAGTATATCTATCCGTCATCGGGGATGGACAAATCCCACTCTTGATCCATGAGCCTCAACATAACACCTTCGTAGCACTGAACCCACCTTTATAGTCACCCTGTTACAGTGTGACGTTTGATGTTATCAAGACACTCTTCCAGTGTTAGCAATTAACATGATCTCATGGTCTAAGGATAAAGATTACTTTGTATGATGTCATAGCAATATAAACATAATGACTCTGATCGTAATGCTATACTTCGGATGAATGTTCATCACATCATTCCACCAATGGTGTGACCTTGTTATTAACAACATCCAATGTCTATGATCAGGAAACCTTGATCATCTTGTTAATCAACAAGCTAGTCTATAAGAGAGGCATGACTAGGAACCCTTTTTGTTTATTAAACACACATGTATTGATGTTTCCGATCAATACAATTATAGCATGCAAAATAAACATTTATCATAAACATGGAATAAGATAATAACCACTTTATTATTGCCTCTCGGGCATATTCCCTTCAATATGGTCCTTCACGTCGTGATCTCCATCCGCCGTCACGGGGTTCCGTCGCCAGGGTTCTGGCGCCGTAGACACCAGGGTACCGGTATCATTCCGGCATGGTAGTCCGTCACCTCCGTGACTATCTACTACGTAACAAAAGGAAATCACTTTACCTTTGCCACAACCATATCACAAAGCAACTGTAACTACCTCGGTGAATTACGCTCCTAGTACAAGCCTGGATGTTCAGAAATGGTTGAAATAGTACGGTGGGGCCCAAATGCCACTCACAGGTAGACCTTTCGGCCGTCCCAACCATTTCCAAACATCGGGACAAGAAGGCGGCGTGTCGGCGAAGGATCAACTACATACACAAATGAGTATGTATGCAAGCCACCATACAATAGTACATCAGAGCCATTCCATCTAAAAAGAAAGGAAATATAGCAACGCCATACGACAAGATCCAAATATCCTAGATAGATATAATAGTTTAGGATATCTCCTCATACATCAATCAGCAGTATCAAAGCGGAAGTCAAAATCCGAGTACGGATAAGAAGCAAATCGGCATAAGATGCCCCATAAATAAGCACATCCCGCCCACAGATCTCACGGATCCCGTTCAGAATCTCTACACCGAATGATCGTTGCCCACATCGTCTGTCTCTTCCACCCGGTATCCATCTTGCGAGTGTACATTCATCCGAACTAGTAATTTATCGTGTGAGACCCTAGGGTACTCGGCAAGTCTTTATGCCTCTAAAGGGACACAACTGGGGTGACGAATTGCAGCAAAAGATAAACCCTAACAATTCTACAGATACTCGCTAACCATCCGCCTAACCAGAGATAGACGGATGTCCGTGAATTAATAACAACAGTTGTAACAGTTATAACGGTAATCTTAACAGATCCATCCTCCTCCTCGCTTACCGACGAGGAAGCGGACGAACAACCCCCATCCGTTGGCAGTTTTAGTATCCATTCCATGAGTGTTGCACTATTTACTAGTCAGGTACCTAGTCTAGTCAAATTAAAAGCAGTACTTTAGTTATACTTGTCTATGATCGAGAAACTGTGCTCCAAGTCGTCCATAACCGCGGACACGGCTTTGAAAGTTTTACCTGCAGGGTGCACAAATAACAACACACACTCGATATGCCTTGGAAAAACCAAATCAAAATAGCGAGGCAGTCCACGACAAAGCAATTACAGGATTCAGAAATATTTCAGGGGCCACCCTTTAAGTAGATCCATAGCAACGGCCGGCTCAAAGCGGGCTTAAGGTTGTGGAGGCGGTACAACGATGGGAACCGAAAGTGTGGCTGGGCTTGTCGTCTGGTAAATCGGGCCACGATCCTAAGCGATCAGATGTGCTCCTCGCACAATTTAAATAAAGCAGTAAAGCATGGCATAAGTACAGGATAGTAAATAAAACCTCGAACTAGTTTGTGGCCCCAAGAAATAAGAATGAATCAAGCTCTGGCTCAGGGGGGTCCATAAGGCCTCCCGGATGTGGATAGCGCGAATATTCTTGGAACAGGAATCAAGTACTCGGGGTCTTACGGGACACAAGTGAGCATAAAAACCAAATAACAGATATTGCTCACCGGTGCCACTTTCATTAGTTATCCCATTACTACTCAGGTTAAGTTGTTTAGGTACCTCGTTATTCATCAGACACTCACATACCCTACACATGCTGTTCTACGACTCGCATGGCTCAAACAACTCCTGTAGTAATGGCTCATGGGATGGAGGAACAAGCTTCAGTGGGGTTTAAAAGTAAAGGCTATGCAATACTTGGGATTCAGTTTAGTGCAATCGCGACTCAATGATGCAAGAATAAGAAAGAGGCAATAGGTACTATATGTATGCAAGCATGTGGTAGTGCTTGCCTGGCAGCTCAGTTGAAGCGAGGAATGGATCTGGGTAGTGCTCCTGGTTCTCTTGATATATCCCCTGCTCAGCGTCTATTCGAAGAAGAACCAAACAAACAAGGGCCAACATAAATAAAGTGCACAAGCATATGAATAAATGCATCAAGCAAACAATCATGCCATGATGAATGATGCACAATTTGCATGGCAATAAGGTAGCATGGCATGGGTGAGGTGTGAGATACAAGATTAAATCATTTTATTGAGTTTTAGGCCCATTTTATTCACAATTAAGTTGCTGCATACAATATATTTATATGATGCATGCTTCAAAACAAACCATGGAATGCATAAACATAAAGGTCTCGTCGAGCTAATCATTCTAGACATATTATTTATTGAATTTGGACTTATAAATCAAAAGTTATTAATTATTTAAGAAAAAGGGCATTTATTGTAATTTAAATAAACTTGGAATTTTAAATGTCCAAAATATATTTTGAAGGCCATATTTGAAATCTCATACCTTTCTGATTTGAAAACATATATTATATGCATTATTTGGATTTGTATTTTAAAAGATATTTAAAAATAGAATTTAATTTGAATTTGAATTAATTTGAAAAAAAAATTGAATTTAAACAGATTCAGGAAAAACCCTTCTTATACTCAGTCTAATCTAGCCACAGACACTTACAGGTGGGGCCAGGCTGACTGGGCAACACAGGCGCACCGAAAGCTTTTTACACCGTGGCCTACTCTAGCCTAAGCGGATGACATGCGGGCCCAGAAGCCCTGCGGCCCCACACGCCAGTGGGTGGGCGCGAGGCTGCCACGCGGCACAGCGGGGGGACTGCGGGTTAGGGCTAGAATACTACAGGGGGCTCTCCGGAAAAAGGACAGGGGGCTGACTGGTGGGACCTCACGCATGCATGGTTGAGACAAGGAAACAAAAAGGGGTTATCAAGAAAGCGCCCGCATCTTGTTCCTCTTCTGTCTCGATCGATGATCGGTGTTCGGCAGAGCGGCGCTGAGGATCGAACGCGACCTGGCGCCATGAGGCGGTGCCACCGAGGTAGGTTGGGGTAGGTGTCGTGGAAGCGCGAGGCCTAGCGGGTTTTACGCGGCGTGAGCGCAGCAGCGAACGACGACGCACCGAGGGCGCTCGGGGAAACGACCGGCGAGCACAGGCAACGGCGGGGGAGACGGAGGTGTCCGGGAGGTTGGCCAGCTCACCGTGAGGATGCTGGTGGCGATGGATCGGGTCGGCGAGCAGGGCAACGAGGATCTGAGGCCCCATGAGCTAGGGTTTCGGCTCGGTGGCGCTGGCGGCTCGGCGCTCCTCCTCCTCGGCAGTACAGCGGCCTCCTAGGCGTCCTCGTTCTCCCGGCTTCTTCTCGGACGTCTGTCTTGATGGATCGAGGCGTGGTGGAGGCCGAGTGGCGGCAAGAGGGAGGTTGGCGTCGGTGGGGAGGAACGGCAGGGAGAGGGGGCGTCCTGGGGTGGATCTGGGGATGGCAGAGAGGTGGTAGGAGGAGGGTAAAGCCGAGAGGGAGAGGGAGATGTCGTGGGGGTGGAGTAGATGGAAAAGGTGGCTCGGCCACCTTTCCTCTCCTTGCTCACGTGCTAGGCGAGGCGGACCAGGCGGCGGGGGCTTCGTGGGGACGGTGAGGCCAAGGCGAGGTGGTTCGGTGTGGGGCTCACCAGGCAGAGAGAGAGAGGGAGAGGGGGTAGCCTCGGTTAGCTAGGGTAGGAGTGATAGGCTCGGGCTAGGGCTTGGGGTAGCTAGGGTTGGGGCTTAAGGAGAGAGGGTGGCCGGTGGGGCCAGCTAGGTCAGGTCATGGTGGGGTGGCTCGGCATAGAGAGACCAAGGGGAGGGTTAGGTGGTAACTAGGGTAGATGAGGGTTAGGCTAGATGGGGGGTGGTTTAGAGAGAGGGGTAGATGGTTTAGATGAGGTAGGAGGTTTAGAGAGAGAGGAAAGATGAGGTGGTGGCAATCCTTTGACAATATCAAGCAAGACCCAAAACAAGCTCAAGCAAGAAATGGCCAAAAGAGAGAAGAAAAGGAAGGTGGTGATGGGTGGATGCAGAAGATGATGGGGTTTTAGAAAAGATCCACTCAAAATGCAAATACAAACCAAAGCTTGCAAAAGATGGTTCTTGCATGGCCCATGCAATCAATTAATGCCATGCTTATTTTGTGAGAACAATAATATTAAACATGGCATTATTATCATGCATTCCCAAAATTGGATTAAGAGCCAAGCAAAAAGAATTGTAGAATAAGTTCCAAGTGGAGTAGATGGGGATGATCACATTTGATTATAGTTGGGACTTGCTAGTGTGTATATTCCACTAGATGTTTAATAGTCCCAAAAATATTCCCACATGAGCATACATCCATAATAATCCATATGGAAGCTAGGAAAAAGGGTTCCACTCACAAGGCATGCAAAGGTGGCCATGTGGCTCTCATGAACCAATATTGTGAAAACAACATGATGCTAAGATGAGAGCATGTGGTAAAAGAATTTGGATCCATCCCAACCCACATGAGCTAGAAGTAAAACAATAATTGCCAAGCTCATATTTAGTTAGATGGTGGAATTATAAGGTGGTGAAAGAAAAGGTGGTGGGGTTAAACAAGAGATATGCCCCCAACTCAACTTGGGCATTAAACAATATATCAAGAACCAGATACAATATCAAGAGGCAAATACAATTAATAATGCAGATGAGATAAGAACCAAATGGAAAAGGGTTTTATATGATGCTCAAATGCAAGGAGGCATGATGACATGAGCATGATATAATTATGATGCAACAATTATATGTTTGAAGTAGCCATTATATTACTAGACCAAGTAGCATTACAATTGTTAGACAATTGGGATGCTACAGCAACGCCCCCCTGCAAAACAAAGTTAGACGCCTCTACTTTATCTTTGCATGTTTTATGTGGCTGAATGGGCTTTCGCACAAGAACCGTTCTTACCTACGAACTTTCAGCATAACGCTGATCAAGTAGTTGAGCTCTACTACACCCCTTTAGGTGCCCTCCGTTGCAAATGGTATACCAACTAATGCGAGAGAGACAGACACCCCCCTAAGCCACTTTATACGGTACAAGTAATCATCAAGCGTGGACGATCTCGCCGAATGAGCGTAAAAGTCGGTTGGGGCCGCTTCATCAAGCATTACTTGGTATACTCAAGTACGTGGGAGGTAACAACTAAAATATCAACGCCCACGCTACATCTCATGTGTTCTACCGCACTAGCATTACTACGCATAGATCTAGCTCGATACCCGTAGGGGTTCCGCGATGAAAACAATAAAATTTTACCCTACGCCCCTGAACCCCTGAAGCTGCCAGGACCTATCTATTAGTAATACAGTAAAGGGAGGGGCTTTTCGCGAACTTACCCTTGAAGACCGAAAAGCGTTGTCAACGCTCAGGAGAGCGTGGTTGATGTAGACGAGCCGAAGCCGACCTCAAGGTCATGATGAAGTCCTTGCGCTCCTTCTGGCTCCAATGACTTGAGTGCCTCAAGTGCGACAGCTCGCGGGGAGTTACACACGTCCGGTGCCTGATGATGACTCCCGCTTTCCCGATCTAGCAGCAGTTGCGGAAGTAGAGCTCCCGGATCCGAATCCCGCAGCGCGACGGCGCTCCGCGGTGAAGATGTATCTTGCCCGCGCAGTCCAGACTTGGGACCACGGTCACGAGAGAGAGAGAGGGGGAGAGAGAAAATATCAATTAGAGGTCCTCCCAAAAGTGGGGAGACCTTTATTGATTATTGGTGTATTTATCTTGGCCAAATACCCTACTATATATAAGGGGAGGAGGGGGTACACCCTCCCTCAAAGTTCCGGGGTGGGACTAATCATGGGAGAGGGGTGGGGTGGCATGCCGGCCAGCCCCCACCATGGGCCCCACGTGGGGAAAGGCCGACTAGGGCCGCCGGCCACCCCCTAGGCCCTTCCTAGGGGTGGGATTCCCTCTTGGGCCTTTTCCCCTCCGGGAATTGGCCCATTAAGCCTTTGACCTTTTAATTGATTTTTCTCTTTATTAAATAATTATGAATAAATGATTAAATCAATATCTAACATTCATTCACATATTATTCAACCTCCGTGACTATGGAACACCTTCCACCTCCACTCCGGACATCCTCTGGACTTACCGAAACCCTTCCGGTTTTCTCTCTTCTTTTCTTTGGTGATTCTACCGATCCCATAAACACTCTCTAAGCATCATCAAGCCCTTATGCATGATACCCCACGGTTCAGGAACACTCCAGACATGGTCGGGACACTCCCGCACTAATGATCGACAGAGGGACCTGGATGGTCATGTGACTCCTGTGCGTTCCACGAAGATCTTTCGTCGTTTGAACCGAGATAGTCGTGTCTTATTCCCTTTGTCACTCGATACTTGCATTGCCCGAGATCTGATCAGTGACATCAACATGTCGTGTTCAATCTCGTTACTAAACAATGCTACTTGACTCGTTCCGACAAGTGATATCCCCGTGATCAAATCACACGCTGCGCGGCTATTGGATATAACTTCTCCGAGTGGGCCCTTGAGTATCTTCCCGTCACATGGACGGACAAATCCCGTTCTTGACATATATTGCCTCTACGGTTTCCTCCGAATACCTGAACACACCTTTATAACCACCGTTTTACCAAATGGCGTTTAATGCTATCTAAGCACTCTCGAGAGACAGTGATTGATATAGCCTCACGGTCTAAGGAATAGTCTACGAGGATCCATTTCTAATCATCATAACTTTTACTTCGTGACATGATCGGGTCACGATGTTTAGGTTGGGTATTGGTTCATCGTCTCATTCTCAGAATGAGATGACCTCATTTCCAACTGGCATAAATGTCACATGATCAGGAAACTTGATCATCTGTTGACCAATGAACTAGTGACTAGAGTTTCACTGGGAACCCCTAGTTGTTTGTATATCACACGTGTATTGATGTTTCCACTCAATACAGTTATAGCATGATATAAAACTTAATCATAAACTTTATGAAATATGATAATAGTCCTTACTACTATTTGTCTCTAGGGCATATTTCCAACAGTACTCACACAGAAGCAGACTTGATCGTCAGTTTTGCTTGCTCCAATGATTGAGTCTATTCGGAGAACAGGCAAAACTGTTACGCACACAGGGCCAAGTTTTATTAGATGGAACAAGAACTGTTTCTCTCTGTACTTCTATTGAATTTCAAGCAGGAAATCTACTGAATCTCTCAAACGTTCTGTCGTTTCTATAACTAAAGCATTTGTGCAACTAATACTAATGTATTGGTATTGTATTTCATTGTCTGCTTTGCTGCATTGGTGACTTTTGAAATGCTGTTGAATTGGTCAAGTGCTCCCGAATATTAACTTTGAATCTGTTGATAATTTTTCTACCATATTATGTTCTACTGATTTTTGACATGAATATCTGCCAAAAAAATTATCGCTTTTCCCCCGCCCTCGCTGAGGTCTTTGTTTCGAATCCGGCAGAGCACATCACAATGCAATTTTTATTAACCAGGAGAAGAAATCTAGTACTCCCTCCGATCCAAATTAATGTTCTCATGTTTGTCTAGATTCTAACATATCTAGTCATGTTTTAGTGTTAGACACATCCAAATCTAGCCAAATCCGAGAACATTAATTTGGATCAAAGGGAGTGGAGTAGCTCATTCGGCCCCTCTTTAGCCCAAAACATTTTAATTCAGTCTTTTCGGGGTCAGGTACTGCTGACCACAGGCCAGCGGAAATTTTAGAAAGGAGCCCATGGAGCATAGACGAGAACCTATTAGTTCGGCCTTTTACGGGTCAGCGGACTACTGAGCACAGGCCAGTAAAATTTGAGAATGAAGCTCATGGAGCATAGCCTATGGAATATAACCCACGTAGAGCAATAGCCAAACTCTTTTTAATTTGGCCTTTTGGCCATTGCCCCTCACCTCTCATAATAAAAAAAAACTATGCCTACCCATGTTTTTAAGAAAATACCCCATTATGTGGCATTTTATAAATTGAGATGCCAGGAGCGCTGCCATATTATATTTTAAAAGAGATAAATATAGACACAAAAAATATTTTAAGAAGACTAATACAAAAGTTGTAGTACTAATTAAAGTTTAATGATATTTTTCTCTAAATATATTTGTTGTATTTGGCACTCAGTTTACGTTTATTTGATTTGAAGGTCTTTTGTTCGAATCACCTTTGTGTGTGTGTATCTTGGGTTTATATTTTTTTCTTCTAGCAATATCGCATTACAGAGAGGCTGACATCATGGACCCACCAGCATGCAACATCCCTGGAGTTTGTTTTGTGGGTGGATTCGAAACAAAAGTTTAAATACTTGTACAGAGTGACTCGCATCAGGGACCCACCATACAGAACATATAAGGCTGCATCGGGGACCCTTAAGCCAAAACATGCCAGAGAGGCTGACATAAGGGCCCTAGCAGTAAGACCATACATGGCTGCCACGGTGAAAACAGCGGACGCGGCCGAAAAAAACACACGTTGCACTTATAAAGAAGCTGACATGTCAGACCCAGCAGGCCCAAGCATAGCCCATGAAATTAGCCTATCAGCCCCAAGCATAGCCCAATACCTTTTAATTCGGCCTTTTCGTGGTCTTGTGACCACCGACCATAGTCCATTCAATATAGGAGTGAGCCCATGGAATATAAGCCATGGCGAATAGGGCATCCGCCCCGAGTTAGCCCAGAATCTTTTTAATTCGGCCTTTCTGAGCATTTTTTTGTACTCTGAGGCTGACATATGGGACCCAAAAAAAGTCCAACATACACATGTTTCTTTCGAATAGAGGCTGTCAGCTGGGACCCAGCATAGACACGTTTCCTGCACAGAGGTGGTTGACATTTGGGACCTAGCAAGTTTCCAAGGTCAAAACAGCGGACATGGCCAAAAAAAGTACATCATACGCACGTTTCATTTACAGAGAGGCTGATATGTGGGACCCAGCAGCACTACCTTATACAGATGTCAGATCGAACGAGTTCGAAACGAGAGAGCGGCGAAAAAAAGTTCAGCATGTACACGTTTCTTTTAATGAGAGGCTGAAATGGGGACCCGATGGCGTGAGTAAGCGGCAGATTAACGCAACGCCATCTAGTTCGGAACAGGGTAGCGCTAGAGAAGAAAAATTCCATCATACCCACGATTCTTCTAATGTGAGGCTGACATAATGGACCCACCAGCCTAAATAAACGGCTGATGCAGCGAGCAAAGCTATCAAGTTTGGAACACGAAGGCGCGATAGAGGGTAAATAATTCATCATACACACATTTCTTCTAATGAGAGGATGACTTGTGGGGCTTAGGAGGTTGGTTAAACGGTAGATGCATCGAGAAGCGCTATCAACTCGGAACGGGGTAGCGCCAGCGAAGGGAAAAAATCCATCATACACATGTTTCTTCTAATGAGAGGATGACATGTGGGGCCCAGCATCGTGATTAAATGGTAGATGCATCGAACAGCGCTATCAAGTTCGGAACAGGGTAGTGCGAGCAAAGGAAAAAATCCATCATACACATGTTTCTTCTAATGAGAGGATGACATGTGGGGCTTAGGAGGTTGGTTAAACGGTAGATGTGTCGAGTAGCGCTATCAACTCGCAACGGGGTAGCGCCAGCAAAGGAAAAAAATCCATCATATACATGTTTCTTCTAATGAGAGGATGACATGTGGGTCCCATGAGGTTGATTAGATGGTAGATGCATCGAGCAGCGCTATCAACTTCGGAACAGGGCAGCGCGAACGAAGGAAAAAAATTCCATCATACACACGATCCTTCTAATGAGAGGCTGACATGTGGGACCTAGCATCCTGACTAAACGGCAGACGCCTCGAGCAACGTTATCGAGTTCAAATTAGGGAGGCGCGACCGAAAAGTATGGTCCGCTAGAGACACTGACATCCGGGACCCACATGCCTCAAAAGACTTTGGCGAGTCAACATCGCGCGAGGAAACGAAAATCTTGCTTCTGCCACGTGCCAGTCGAGCATCCTCCATGTTTTTAGCAGATCCGTCGTAGTAGAGGGCCGCGAAACCGGAAAAAAAGTTTTCCATCGGCCACGGGCGAGCCGAGAATTTCGCCGTGGAAGACGCGCCTTCTATGACGACCGTCGGGCCAATTCGTTGCGGAAGGAAACTTTTCTTGTAGTGTATCAACTAAACATAAACTTACAACATTACCATATCATGACACTAGCCCAGCAACAATCTAAACTAGACGCCTCTAATTTATCCATTGCAAGTTTTACATGGCTTAGGGCTTTCGAAGATAGAACCGATCTTACCTATGGACATGGAACCAGAACGATGATAACTAAGTTATTAGCAACTAGTTGTAAATCATATATTGACTATATTAGGAGAGACAGACACCCACTAGCCACTTATGCAAAGCTAGTTGCATGTCAGTCGTGGAACCGGTCTCATGTGCGAGGACATGTAAAGTTAGTTTGGGCCGCTTCATCCCACTATGCCACCAATATCCAAAATACATGAAAGAAGCAAAAACATGATCATCATCTCCCACATATAAACATATGTGTACTACCCGTGCAAAGCACATACACATAGATCAAGCTCTGATACCACTGTTGGGTTCGCAGCATAGAAAACAAAAAAATTCCTACGATGGGAACTATTATACGCCAAGATCTATCTATTAGATACAAGCAACGGGTGGATATACATCCATAGAGAACATACCCTCGAAGATAACAAAGCTTTGTTAACGAGATGGAACTCGTGGATGATGTAGTTGTACAATTGTCGATCTCAAGATTGTGATGAAGTCCAGTAGGTCCAGTGATACGTCCAAAACGTATCTACTTTCCCAAACACTTTTTCCATTGTTTCTTCTCTAATTTGTGTGATTTGGATACAACTAATGAAGACTAACGCTATTTTTAGCAGAATTGCCTTGGTGTCTCGTTTTTGTGCAGGAAATCAACTTTCAGGAAAAATCCCGGAAAATATCGCAAAACTCCTATTTTACCAGAAGACTCACGGAGCCAGAAGACGAGACGAAGAAGGGCCACGAGGGGCCCACACCACCTGGCCGAGCGGGCTAGTCCAGGCCATGCCAGGACGTGGTGTGGCCGCCTCGTACTCCGCATCGATCTCTCCTTCACCTATATAAGCCCCATGACCTAAAACAGAAGGGGGGTTCAACGTTTTTCCAGATAGAGTTCCGTTGCGCCACCACCACCAGATACCGTGATTCAGAACCAGAAACTCCGTTCCGGCACCCTGTCAGGATAGAGAATTGGAGGAGATCATCGCTATCATCATCACCATCGCTTCTCCATCAACCATCCGTGATTCCCCATCCATGAGTGAGTAATCCCCCGCAGTAGGCTATGGGAATGGTAGGGATTGGATGAGATCGTTCATGTAGTCTCATCAGATTGTTAGGGCATGGTGCCTAGTATCTATTGTTAGTGCTTTTTAACATTGTTGCAACTTGTTATGCTTAATGCTTGTCACTAGGGCCCGAGTTCCATGATTTCAGATCTGAACATGTTATTGATTCATGATGATATTATTGTTTATGATCTTACCTACAAGTTGTATACACATATTGTTGTTCGGAACCCGAGGCCCCGAAGTGACAAGAATCAGGACAACCGGAGGGGATGGCTATGACATGAGGATCACGTGTGTTCACGGAGTGTTAATGCTTTGCTCCGGTGCTCTATTAAAAGGAGCACCTTAATTGCTAGTAGATTCCCTTGAGGCACCGCTGCAACTGGCTAGCAGGACAAAAGATGTTGTGCAAGTTCTCATTACGAGCATGTATGACTATATATGGAACACATGCATATGATTATTTAGTACTTGGATGCTTTATCTTATTTATCTGCAAATGCCCTATGTCTTGATTGTTACATGAATTGTCTTGTCCATGCAACGCCTGTCCATCCATCCCTATGCCTACCGCGCTTTAATCCTACTGTTTACTGCAATTGTTACTGCTGTCTTTATTTTACTACTGCTATTACTTTGCTATTGCTACTACAAAACTGTTGCTACTAATAAAACTACTGCGAGCAAGGTTGTTTCCAGGTGTAGCTGAATTGACAACTCAGTTGTTAAGGCTTATAAATATTCTTTGGCTCCCCTTGTGTCGAATCAATAAATTGGGTTTTACTTCCCTCGAAGACTGTTGGGATCCCCTATACTTGTGGGTCATCAAGACTATTTTCTGGCGTCGTTGCCGGGGAGCATAGATCTATTTAGCAAGTTCACTTGGGATCATTATTGTTCATTGCTATCCATTCATCATGGGTAAAACTCGTGATGGAAAAGTTCCTATATTACCATCCACTACAAGGAGAGGTACAGTTCTGAACACCTCTGTTGCTCTTGATTCACCATCTGTGATGAGTAAGCTCCTTACACCACCACCACATACACATGCTACACATACTGCTACTTCTACTGAATCTGAAACTTCTGATACTTATGATGCCGCTTCTACTATGCTTGATAAGAGTGGTTCATTAGGTCATTTCCTAGATGCTACGATTGCTAGAACTATAGCTGGAAATACTAAAACGCCTAATGAAGATACTACTACACCTGTCAGTTCACCTGAGTCTAGAGAGAGCTATGATATTGAAGACGGATATATAGAAATGACTAATGAATTTATTAAAGAATTACAAAACACTCATGGTAGAAGTGTTATTAAGAGTCTTCTTGAGAAACATATTGTTAGATCTCTCCTAATGCTAAGTTATCTACATCTCCCATAAACATTAAAGATAAGGATTATGATTTCTCTCTTGATTTATCTTACATAACCATTGTTGAGAAAGAACCTTTTTGTGGGACTAAGAATGAAAGTGTTGTAGCACATATGACTGAGCTTTCTACCATGAGTGGCCTATTTTTTCATGATATTAAGATGCGCACCTACTTTGTTGCTAAAATTTCCCCTTTTCACTGAAAGGAGAAGCTAAAGCTTGGTTTAATAATTTAACTCCTGGATCTATTGATAGCCCTAATTGCTTGATTGATACTTTCTTTCAGAAAGATTTCCCTCCTAGTGCTAGACATGTCTTTTTGCAGGAACTTTTTGATTTTAAACAAGGAGAAAAGAAGATATTGCCTGAATCATGGGCAAGGTTTTGTGCTTCGATTCATGCACAACCTATATGCCCAATACCTAGAAATGAGCTTCTTGATATATATTATAATGGACTAACTGAAGAATCTAGGACATACCTGGATAGTTGTGTTGATTGTGTTTTCAGGAAGAGAACTCCCAAAGAAGCTAAGGAATTAATGGCTAAGATAAGCAAGAATTATGATGACTGGACTTCACCCGAGTTAACTACACCCGAGTCCACTATGCCTGAGCCAACACCAACACCAAAGAGAGGGGAGTTATTGAACTAAATGATGAAGTGATGAAGGAAGCTAAGAAATTTCTTAATGAGAAGGGTATTAAATCTGAAGATGTGAAGAATTTACCTCCTATAGAATAGTTATGTAAGCCAATCTCCCACTCATCCACTATTGCGGTACACTCTCTCCAACATTTTGATGAAGGTGATATTCCTTATTCTAAACCTCCTGATCAATGCTTAGAAGAATTTGATATCTTTGTTGTTAAGCAAGATAATTTTAATAAAAGAGTGCAGAATCATTTAATGGAAAACTCTAGAGCTATTATTGAGTTGAGGGATATTGTGGAAAGAACCTCCAATGATGTTAAAATGCTTGCTAAACATTTCCAAATGGTTCAAACTCAAATTGATCAGCTTATTAAAGTACAAAAAGATTTGCTAGTTAATGCTTCTAAAGAAAAACATGCTTATGAAATTAGAACTAGAAGTGGTGTTGCCACTCAGGATCCTCTATATCCTGAGGGGAATCCTAAAAGAATTGAGCAGGATTCTTAACAAATTGAAAATAGTGGTACTTCTCCTAAGAGAAAGAAAAAGAAACATAAAACAGTTGTAGAATCTTCTGAACCTGCTAAAGATCCTAATAGTATATCTATCTCTGATGCTGAAACTGAGAGTGGAAATGAGAAAAATGATGCTCCTGATAAAGAAGAAATTGAAGAAGAACCTAAAAGGCACACTAAGAATACCAAGTACACTAAGGAAGATTTTGTTGCTAAAAAATATGGTAGTGAAAGAGAGCCTTGGGTCCAAGAACCAATGCCTTTTCGTGATAAGAAACACAAGTCAAAGTAAGAAGAACACTATAACAAGTTTTGTGAGTGGATGAAACCTTTATTTTTGCAAATCCCTTTAACTGATGCTATTAAATTACCTCCTTATTCAAAGTATATGCAGGATATTGTCTCTAATAAAAGGAAGATCCCTAATGAGGAAATTTCTACTTTACTTGCTAATTATTCCTTTAATGGTAAGGTTCCAAAGAAACTTGGAGACCCAGGGATTCCAACTATTCCATGTTCTATTAAAAATAATTATGTTAGAACTGCCTTGTGTGATTTGGGAGCATGAGTTAGTGTTATGCCTTTTTCTCTCTACAAAAGACTTCAATTGGAGAAATTAATACCAACTGATATATCTTTGCAAATGGCTGATAAATCTACCACTATTCCTGTTGGTATATGTGAGGATGTACCTGTTCAAGTGGCTCATAATTGCTTGATATTAACTGACTTTGTTGTGCTTGAAATTCCTGAAGATGACAATATGCCTATTATTCTTGGGAGACCTTTTCTTAATACTGCATGAGCTGTCATTAATTGCAATTAAGGAAAGGTAACCTTTAATGTTAATGACAAGGAGCATACTGTCTATTTCCCCAAGAAGATTGATAGGACTTATGGTTTAAATTCAATTGAAAATATTGAGGGAATCCAAGTTGGAGAAATATATTGTCCCATACCACGAGAAAAATATGAAACTATCATGATTAGGACTATTGCTATCAGGGTTGATGTAACATAATCATTTAGTGGAATGCAAAGTTTTGTTTCATATAAAATTGTTTTGGTAACAAGACTTGATCAACCTTGTTAACAAAGGGATTTTAATGAACAAAACAATGTTTTCACTATGTATCCTTGCTTACTTTTACTTTATCCATTTTTAATTTTTTGCTTTCACTTAGTTTACTTTTCTATTTTTGCTAGTTGCTTGGATATTAGAGTGTCTTAGAACTTCTGAAGTTTTAGTTTTGTTTTGTTATTGCATCATTCCAAAGTCATCTTTCTGCCAGAAAATCATTCATCGATACCTGAAAATTGCTCAAAAATAAAGTTTCTCGAAAAATTCTACAAAATTCATATTAAATTTTTACGTCAAAAGAGGGGCAGAGAAGTACCTAGAGTGACCCAGGGGGGCCACCAGACAGGCACACCACCTGGTGGCGCGGCCACACCAGGGGCGCGCCTGGCCATGGTCTAGGCCACCCCTGGCCCTCCACTTATTCTCCTACCTGCCACTACCTTCTCTCTCCCGAGAAAACACTAGTTCATTGCTCATACCCATATTCTTGCTGTTCTTGCTCGCGATTTTCGATCTCCTTGCTCAGCCCACCTTTGTTGGTGAGATTTGGAGCATTTGTTCTCCGGTATGTGACTCCTCCGCTTGTCCAAATAGATTTGTGATTAGTGGATTATATCTTGAGTATTTTTCTACTGTAGGTGACAGGTTATGTGAGCTTGTAAGCTTGTTTGAAATATTAGAGAAGTTATTTTGATGCTTGTTTAGCCTTCTTGCAAGTCCCTATAAGTAGTTCCTCTCATTATGTAATCACCTTGCAATCATTTTTGTGGTGGATGTTTAAATTTCAGAATAGCGGAGATGAACAATCACACTTTTGGAGAAGTATTTGAGAGAGACACACTCAGGAGGGCAAGGCCTTCGAGATCAGCTTCTCAATTTAGGCCATCATATAATGAAGATATTATTGCACCACGCTTTGGCAATGAAGGAGATGAGGGAGATGCTCACCCATCTACCTTCCCTTGTTTTGCCTTTTTGCAAGCTGTAGGGATCCTCGATGATTTCTTACTCCTTGTTCAGAGGGTTGGTCTGACCACTTACATGGAAGTTGAGAGTGAGCAATATGCCTTGCTCACCAAAACCTTTGTTGAAAGTTTCACTTTCACTAACACCCCTTATAGGTCAACTGTTTCATTCAAAATCTATAATATGCCTATTACCATGCCATTGGAAAGATTTTGCAGCATTATAGGCATTGGCATGACTAGGACAGTGAAGAAGATTCAAGGTCGACCCGCTGACTTGCTGGAGCTCTACCGAAGTGTAACAAATGATTATGACCGTACATCTCAGTGCGGGAAGATAAGAAACATTCAACTCCTAGCTCTTAGATATTTTGCTTACTATCTTGCCACTAGCATTATTGCTAGGGTGAACACTAGTAATATTTCTAATTATCATTTAGCCTTTCTTGCTGCTGCACTTAATAATGATACCAAGTATAATCTTGGTTCTCTCATTGCCCGCCGCTTAGATGCTAGAGGACCAATTATGGGGGCATTATTGCCACACGCATGGTTGCTGCCTTGGAACTTTCTATTGATCCTAATGATACCATGTTGACACCACAAAGGCTTGACCTTGCTGCTACAAAAACACATCACTTTGTTATTGCTAACTCTAGTACGGAGAGTTTAGTTTACAGGATGTTGTTCACTGATGGAGATGAGAGGGAAATTCCCTTGCCACAACCTACTTTGTTCAGTATTTGCAGGATGCCATGGTCGCGCTCCAAGGAGGAGGTGGACGAGCAGCTCTGCCTGCTTGGTTTCCACGGGCAGCACCAGGGGGATGCGCCCTCTTAGGACTACTCTGCGCACTATGCTGGGGCGTCCTCGAGTTCGTATCAGGATGAAGGCACGTCTTCGCCATATTATGGAGGCGCTCATTCCTGGCCAGCTTGGGATTGATACCCACTTAGGCCAAAAACCTAAGCTTGGGGGGAGGTATACCAACATCACACTCATCTACATATCATGTTCAGTCTGTAATTTGCATATCCATGATTCGTTTTCTTTTTAGTTTTTGTCCTTGCTTTATTTCTGCTTTCCAAAACACAAAAAGACCAAAAATATTTTCGTTATTTCTCTTTGTTTGCTTCTTTGTCTTTTAGCCTTGGTTTGCTTCATCCTTTTTAGCTTTGTTTTTATTATTCGAAAAACCCAAAAAGATTTCGCTTTGCTCGTTCTTCCCTTCGGTTCTTGCCTTTAAAAATTGAAAACCCAAAAATATTTGTTGTTCTTCTCTGGTTTTGTAAAAGTTCGTTGTAGGGTTCAGCGGTTCTCAGTGACTCCTTGGAGTTTGGTTTTATCTTATTATTCAAGTCACGCGAGTGAAAGGCAATGATGATTTATGACAACTCGAGGTGTGGTAAGAGGCTGGTATGAACTCTATTTGTTTTCATTTTTGTACATATACTCATCATTATGAGCATGCTTAGTCTGTTTATGTAAGGTGTATGTTATTTAATGGATACTTAGTGGTCCTTGCCTTCTTACAATCAGTTCCAATCCATTATAGTTCATAACATGTCATATAAATGTTTCCTCGCATTGTTCTATTCATAACTTGGTATGACATTGTGGTGTCCTCCTCTGAATGTTCTATTTGAGTCGACTTGGCACATGCTCACGCATGCATATGACTAAACAAAAAGTCAGTTAAGCCTCGATGATTTATTTTGCCTCAGAGATCTTGTGTCATTTTTATGCCACTATTAATTTTGTTTTGTCGCAAGCATGATTATGACAGTTACTGCTCTCTCGATTGTCACTCCCTTACTATTGCTAGCCTTCACTTGCGCTGAGTATAATCTTTACTCATGCATCCAACTCCCTAAAACCAAAGTTGTCAAAAAGAGTCCATCATATCTACCTATTAGCATTATTGCTATTCCTTGCATATTTATTATGCTTTGTTTTCTTCCAATAAAAAGGTTTGCTTGTTATGTGAAAATTAGTTAGTAAGCTCTCACGAACTTGATGGCACACTTTACTTTTTTGCACTTAATAAACTTGAACCATTGTGCCCATCTATGTTGCGTATATGCTTGAGTTTTGTAAATTGTGAATTAGCAGAACCATGCTACCCTGGGGAATGCTTTCAACATTGCACTTTATTTAGTTGATGTCATGTTCTTTTGCTTATGGATCCTGGCAGTGTGAAATGAAAGGGGAGCTTGTAAGGCTCATGGAGTTCGTATATGTGTTAGAGAAACGCATGGGCGGCTAGTCTAAGCCATGCCTAATCATGGTGGAAATGTGCATCATAACCATAGTGAGCAATCTGTGAAGCATCCTAAAAAAAGAAAAAAAAGAAAAACCCTATGCAAATAGCATACAAAAAGATCGCTGAGATGCTCATTGTCTGCTTGCCTTGTCATTTTGATATGGGAAAGCTTCTGTATCATCGGGCAAGGGGTACCCCGTTGGAGGTTCTCTATGATACACATGTACTTACAATGACAAGATCTTACTTGTGAATAAAGTTGAGTAGCATGAGGAACGATACTCGTAAGCAAGGGGCATGAGATTTTCAGCTTATAACTTGTCAAGCATATCCTCATATTTGTTCATTTTAACCTTAATCACTTAAAGATGCTTATGATAGGGGAAATGAGAGCTCAAAGCTAATGAGTACCATACTTTCAACATTTGGAAGCCTTTCAAACTTTTCAAATATTTTCTTTCACTTTTATGTTGAGTCACCATTTATTCTTTGAGCACCTTCCTGGGAGTATAGCTGTCATTCTTAGTGTAATGTGCTTGTCCCAAAACACGGTTAATTATGACATAACTTTGACAGTTGTATCTTTGATTTTTTATTTCTAGTCTTCACTTAAACTTCAAACGTGCCTTGGCATTTATGTTTTGCTCCAAAGAAAGGCAAGCGAGACACCACTTTATCATATCTTCTTATGAGCACTACAATCCTGCATATGCTTATGTGTCATGTTGCTTATTATTAATGGGTTGGAATCTCTTCATAGCTTGCATGACAACTGGGTAAACTTATTTGCATACTCCTTATTATGAATTGCCTAAGTATTTGATCATATGCTGGGAATATATAAATCTTATGAAGCAAATGTGTTCGTGAAAGTTTCTTTTATCGCACTCAGTTTTCAACTGAATTTCTTGAGGACAAGCAATAAGCTAAGCTTAGGGGGAGTTGATACGTCCAAAACGTATCTACTTTCCCGAACACTTTTGCTATTGTTCCTTCCCTAATTTGTGTGATTTGGATACAACTAATGTGGACTAACGCTGTTTTTAGCAGAATTTCCTTGGTGTCTCGTTTTTGTGCAGGAAATCAACTTTCAGGAAAAATCTCGGAAAATATCGCAAAACTCCTATTTTACCAGAAGACTCACGGAGCCAGAAGACGAGACGAAGAAGGGCCACGAGGGGCCCACACCACCTGGCCGCACGGGCCAGGCCAGGCCATGCCAGGAGGTGGTGTGGCCGCCTCGGACTCTACCTCGATCTCTCCTTTTGCTTATATAAGCCCCCTAACCTAAAACAGAAGGGGGGGTTCGACATTTTTCCAGATAGAGCTCCGTTGCGCCGCCACCACCAGATACCGCGATTCGGAACCAGAAATTCCGTTCTGGCACCCTGCCGGGATGGGGAATTGGATGAGATCATCGCTATCATCATCACCATCGCTTCTCCATCAACCATCCATGATTCCCCCATCAATGAGTGAGTAATCCCCCGCAGTAGGCTATGGGGATGGTAGGGATTGGATGAGATCGTTCATATAATCTCATCAGATTGTTAGGGCATGGTGCCTAGTATCTGTTGTTAGTGCTTTTTGACTTTGTTGCAACTTGTTATGCTTAATGCTTGTCACTAGGGCCCGAGTGCCATGATTTCAGATCTGAACATGTTATTGATTCATGATGATATTATTGTTTATGATCTTACCTGCAAGTTGTATACACATATTGTTATCTAGAAACCGAGGCCCTGAAGTGACAAGAATTGGGACAACCGGAGGGGATGGCTATGATATGAGGATCACATGTATTCACGGAGTGTTAATGCTTTGCTTCGGTGCTCTATTAAAAGGAGCACCTTAATTGCCAGTAGATTCCCTTGAGGCCCCATTTGCAGCAGCAGTGAGGACAAAAAGATGTTGTGCAAGTTCTCATTACGAGCACGTATGACTATATATGGAACACATGCCTATGATTATTTAGTACTTGGATGCTTTATCTTATTTATCTGCAAATGCCCTATGTCTTGATTGTTACATGAATTGTCTTGTCCATGCAACGGCCGTCCATCCATCCCTATGCCTACCGCGCTTTAATCCTACTGTTTAGTGCAATTGTTACTGCTATCTTTATTTTACTACTTCTATTACTTTGATATTGCTACTACAAAACTGTTGCTACTGATAAAACTACTACGAAGATTATTTCTAGGTGCAGCTGAATTGACAACTCAGTTGTTAAGGCTTATAAATATTCTTTGGCTCCCCTTGTGTTAAATCAATAAATTGGGTTTTACTTCCCTCGAAGACTGTTGCGATCCCCTATACTTGTGGGTCATCATCCATCTCTAGCACGTCCATCAGATCCAGCTCCAGCAAGTACAGCACCACCAAGTCTAGCACCGCAAAGCAGCGGTGCATCCGTGATCGCACACACAGCTGGTACCTCGACAACCTCCATCCCTCGCTCCAGCAAAGCAGCGGAAGCATCAACTCCTTTCCAGATAAAGCCACCGGGAACATGTATCTCGCTAATCCGAGATCATGGGGAATAATTTCTAGAGGGGGAGAGAGATCCTTCACGAGGAGGTGTAAGATGAGAGGAGGGAGTGGGGGCCTTTTATAGGGAGAGGGGTCAGCCCCTCACCATGGCCGGCGGCCAAAGGAGGTGCCCCCACCTCTTCCACATTCATGTGGGTGGAGCTCCCACTCACATAACTAGCCTCCCACTCAAAATTACACTCACCTCCATTAAATTTCCACCAAATTTAATGCAAGCTCTCATTAAATAAATCTATATTATTTATTTTATTCAGAATATTGTTAATTACTTTAATTAAAAAACATTCACATAAAACCCCCTGCAACATTTCAATATCACATGCAGAACCAGTTTCTGCAATTTCACCCGAAACAATTCTGGTTTCCATCGAAATGATTCCAGCGCTTTCTTAAATCTTTATCTAAAACATATTTGCTTCAAATGGTGTCGGTATCCCTTAAGTGTGTCACCCTATGGTTCGCGAATAATGCAGACATGACCGAGACCCCTCTCCGATCAATAATCAGCAGTGGGACCTGGAGATCCGTACTGACTCCTACACATTCAACGATGACTCTTGTGATCGTGTGAACCTTTAACGTTGTAACTAAATCCCTTTGTCTAGCGATATATTACATGTCCGAGATTCGATCATCTATATCTCAATACCTAGTTTGATCTCGTTGCCGACATGCACTCTTTTCTCATTCCCGTGATATAACATTCTAGTGATCACATCACTTGCTTGCAATCTATTTCAATGTGATATCACCAAGAGGGCCCAGAGTATATCTATCCGTCATCGGGATGGAGAAATCCCACTCTTCATCCATGAGCCTCTACATAACACTTTCGTAGCACTGAACCCACCTTTATAGTCACCCTTTTATGGTGTGACGTTTGATGTTATCAATATACTCTTCCGGTGTTAGTGATTAACATGATCTCATGGTCTAAGGACTAGGATTACTCCGTATGATGTTATAGCAATATAAACATAATGACTTTGATCGTAATGCTATACTTCGGATGAATGTTCATCACATCATTCCACCAATGTTGTGACCTTGTTATTAACAACATCCAATGTCCATGATCAGGAAACCTTGATCATCTTGTTAATCAACGAGCTAGTTTATATGAGAGGCATTACTAGGAACTTTGTATTTTGTTTATTAAACACACATGTATTAACGTTTCCAATTAATACAATTATAGCATGCAAAATAAACATTTATCATAAACATGGAATAAGATAATAACCACTTTATTATTGCCTCTCGGGCATATTCCCTTCATACAGAGGTACAGGGAGCCCCCCGAGTCCAGCTAGGATGAGACTCTCAAGCGAGGGCGGAGCAAAGACTCGGACACTTCCACGTCCGAGACACCGAAGGATCTCGCTCCTGGGGCAGGTGTTGCGAGTCCAATCCCCGTGGTAACCATCCGTAGCATGCCTCCCCCAGCCTCAAAAGAAGCAGAAGCCAGATGAAATTTTTGACCTCGACAGATTTGATGGGTGAGCCTCTGCTCCTTTTGCGATGTTGAGAGTTTTACGCTCGGTGCTTTGCTTATACTTAGTTTTTTTGTATATGCTGAAGTGTTACGGTGTCGTACTCATCCAATGTTGGCTAGGACCTGGAGGATGAAGGAGTCATGGACTCCAAGGCCAAGGGCACGAAGAAACTCGAGCCCTCCCTAAAGATAGAGGCCACCTCCGACGAGAGCTCCCCGAGTTCCTCCCAGCAAGGGGCGTAGGGTTCTCGCCCGGATGACCAGAAAAGAACCTTCGGAGTCTTTGGGTGACCATGTAAGTGTGTGTAGTCATTCGAGGGAGCCCCCGAGTCCTTTGCTTCGTATGACGTGGATTCTTCTTTAGCCCTTCTTGTAGAAAATGGTTTGCCTTGGCCAAGAGCATGTGCGGCTGGATGTTGATCACTGGCATCTTGAAGGTAATTTTTTGTCCCTTTATGGGGCCCATCCGAATAAGAGGTTGGATTCTGATTGATTCACTGTTTCTTGCACCAGAGGAGAACAATCAAGTTCTTCATCGACTAAGCTCTCTTGAAAATAGTCTCAGCATGGCGGAGACCAAGAGTGACATGGGTATGACTACTTGGGTACTTATGTCTGGTAACCCCAGCTACATGAAGGCTCATGGCCCATGAAGATGAAAGAAGAAAGCCCAGCAAGCATCCGACAGAAGTCATAGTTTGATAGAATCAGAAATAGAAATCAACATTGTATTGGTGTTGTAATCATAAATACATAACCTATCCGTATATGGCCTCGGGACCCAGCCTATTATATATATAGGCTGGGAGGAGCCAGCGGAGAGGCACCGAAAATACACCCAAGCAATTTGTAACCTTATTGTCCAGCGATAATCACACGACTTCGACTCCCTTGTTTGTCTGACATCCGACGAAATCCCCAGCCTTCTCTTTTCCTCAAAACCCTAAGTCCATAACCATGGGCATTGCCGAGGTTACCCCTCAACAATTGGCATCGTCTGTGGAAAATCTGAACGCTGGAATCATGGATTTGGCAGACCCCCTCTCATCAAACAACAACCCGACAGAAGTGGTACCACACTCGCCCACCCTTGCCTCGGTTCCTGCTGACTTCAACGGCGGATCTGATCTTATCATCGGAACTTTCCACTTTCGTGTGGAGGAACACGAAGAATCACGCCTATCAGCTCCGATCTTGTTAGAACCGTTGGTCGAAAAAGTTGCGCCTATGGTGATGCATGTATCCTCCATCAGACCATCCGAAGAATTCACACCAATGCCAGCAAACGGCGAGGAAAACTGTGGGGAATCAGCATAACTGAGGGATCTTGACGGTCTCTATGATGGTCTCTCCCTTGGATTAGATTCCTAGCTAACACCACCACATGGATCAAGCCTAGTAAACACTGAACTCGAAGAAAGCAGGGAAAGTATCGACTTCGGAATTAGGATGGCCAAAATCTACCTAGAACAGAAACTACTGGACTTCACTAATCCCCCAAATAGTGTCTCCCTAGGATCCGACGACAATGTCACTAGCTCATATATAACGCACCACCAAGTGTCCGCAATCATCGGGGACACCTCAACTCAGCACGACTCCAACGGTAACCCCATCCTTGATCCCAATGATATTTTATCGGATGACAATGCAGGAAATCATGGAAATGAAGGAGATCCGACAAACAACCGCATAGTCCAAGGAAGAGGAGAACCACGAGAAGGCGAGTGGCAAACCCTTCGGTTATCACCTGGAGTGTGGCAAAAAGCAAGGGATGCAATATTGAGTGCAGTCCCAATGATAGCTGATTCCACACACGAAGAACTAATGGCCTACCAATACTTGCTCCATCACAAGAAAAGAGATCTACTAAGGATGCAGAGGTAACTCGATAAGAGAAAAAGGCTAGCCGACGAATCCAGTCTTCGGCATACTCAGCTAAGCTCTACCCGAGGATCATGAAATGTAACTAGAGGAGCACAACCAAGGAGAGGAGCCTCATGACTGCAAAACATCCCTTGAGCCGAAAGAAACAAACTGACCCCAGACCTCGATTTATCGTTTATGTCAGTAGATCCAATAGGACGTATCAAAGAAAAAGCAGCTCAAGCCACAAACATACCTTCTCACAACTCAACCCGCACTCGTAGATCCCCGTGCAGCTCTCCATCGCTCCGCTCTCATGAACCTCAGTATGGTGGGCGCATCTCTTGCACAAGCAGAACAAGGAACCACACGTCAACCCGATAGATCCCCACATCGCTGTAGCAGCCCTTGGCAGGTAGGGCACACCCTACGATCGCGGTCGCCACATCGGGTGCACTTTTCGGGCTCTAAGCCACGAAACGATGCAAGATACGACATCACGCAGCACAGAATCGACAGATCCAGGGAAGAGCACAACAACCGAAGATATTACGACGGCGAAAGCAAGGACGAGTATGAACTATGTGGAGCTAGTTGCTTTACCCAACGGGTTCGCAGGACTCCAGTATCTAAGGATTTCAAACTCCCTCATGACCGCCAAAAGTACGACGGCCTACAGGAACCCAAAGCTTGGTTAGTAGATTATCTAGCTACCGTCAAACTACAAGGTGGTTCCAAGGCCACCACAATGGAGAGCCTGCAGCTGCACCTAACCGGTGCCACCCGGTCCTGGCTAAGGCAGTTACCCGAAGATTCCATTAGTAGTTGGAACGATCTTGAGGACAAGTTCATCTGACATTTCCACTCCACATTCCAGTGACCCGCATCCTTGGAGCAATGGCAAGCGTGCAAGCAGAAACTAGGAGAATCAATATGATCCTTCATCTAGCGGTGGAACATCATTAAAAATTCGGCTGAGGCCATATCCGATGAAAGGGCAATCGACGCCTTCAATGATGGTCTTCGCAGACGAGAGTTCATAGAAGAAATGGGATAGGTCAAACCCAAAACAATTTCACAGCTAATGGATATGGAAAATCGCTGGGCTGATGGAAGACACGGTACACAATAAGCGAGCTTGTTCGCCTGAAGAAGACAGGGACAAGCGCAACAACGACAGAAGACTACGAAGCAACGATGGATACAGCGGACCAAACTATGTTGCAGCTGGTTTCTCAGGAGGGGACAATCAAAAAAATGACGATCACACCAACGGGTATCGCAACAATAGAGACAACACTGGGGGAGCCAACCAACACAGTGATACCAACCAAGATCTCGGGAGCCACCAATGTCTCTAGTGCAAATATTGGAGGGACCCTGCAATATGCACTTCTATGTCGATTCAACAGGCAAAAGGTGATCCAACCATCTCATTAAGGATTGCCGAATGTTTTTAAAAATGCAAGAGGTATGCAACACAAAGGCAACTAAAGCAGCAAACCAAGGATACACCACTACTCTTGGCACTTTAGCCATTAGCGCACCACCACAGCCGCCAATACATCCGCCAACAGGGCAGCTGCAAAGCACAACAAATCAAGCAAATAAATAGCCTAGGTCTAAGGGCGCAATGTCGATAATTTAGAAAGGGCGCCCATCCAATAGGATCCAGAAACTGATTAGACGGCAAGTCAACATGGCAAAAATGGCGCCACCAGCCACACCCGAATATCTTTATTGGTCAGAATAGTAAATCACGTTCACCGGAGCTGATCATCCACTTAGAGTCCCATGACCGGGCCACTCGGCCCTAATAGTAGAAGTGCAAGTGGGTGGATTTGATATGAGCAAAGTTTTTATGGATGCGGGGAGCAGCATTAACCTAATTTATGCAAAGACACTAAAGGTGATGAATTTCTCCTTAGCAAATTTAGTACCAACAGAAACATCCTTCCATGACATAGACCAACAAAAGCATGAATATACTTGGAATAGCATAAGCTAATAGGTAGGTATGGTGGACTCTTTGGAATAACTTGGTTTAGGGAGTTGGATGCATGAGTGGAACTCATACTTAGTTGTGGAGGCTAGCAAAAGACTGGGAGCGACAAACTAAGAGAGCAATAATGGCCATAATCATGCAGAGCGACAAAACATCATTGATCAAAGCATAAAGTGATACTACAACTTGAAAACTAAAGGATCATAAAGGCTATGGTGACTTGAGATAGTCATAGCATGGTGTGACCATGCGCCAAGTCAACCCAAATAAAGCATCAAAGGAGAATACCACTATAATATGCTTTAATATGCTAAAACAACGGGATTCATCCAAGGCACATTAAGCAATCTCAATTGTTTATAACAAGTCATGCTACAACAAAGAATACTAAGCATAAAGCCAAAACAATATCAAGCATGGCAAGACAAAGCATAGGCCACAGTCAAAAACAAGCTCGATTTACCACTTAAACATGAACTTCCCTACTCTTTTCCAAACCAAACCAAACTATTTGAAAACCAATGTATGAAAGAGGGGGCCCAGCCAATTTATTCAGCAAACTAAGCAAACAAAGCAAACTAAAAACCAAAACAAAAACGAAAAATAAGACGCTCCAAAAACAACACAACTGTGCATGAAACAATAAAAATGAAGCGTTTGGAAGAAACCTGGGATTTTTATTGATGAAGAGGGGGATGCCTTGGGCATACCCAAGCTTTGACGCTTGTACTACTTGGATATTTCTTGGGGTGACACGCGTGGCATCCCCAAGATTGAGATTTAGTCCATCTTTCATCTCATTACTCATTCCTTCCATACACCTGAAAATTTTCCTTCATACAAAACTTCACACAATCTTTATTAGCGACATTAGTGCACTCAAGATAAAAAGGTCTTAAGGTTCAGTTCCAACACCAAATAAACTTCCATTAGAACACTAGCTACTGTATCACTTCCCTCAAAAAGCTCAATTCCCCAAAAGAACTCAAAAAGGAACCAACAAGAAGCAAATGCAGAAAATGGCAGAAATCTGTCAAAACAGACCAGCAGGTAAAGACGAATTTTTTTGAAGACCTTCGGTTACTCAAATCAAAAAGTGTTGAACTAACGAAAGTTAGATAACAACCTGTTTCAGAAGCACAAAAATTCACACCTCAAAAAGAAGTTCAGAGATTTTACATGAATTTTTACGGTGAAGCACATAAATCTGTTTCGGGACAGCAACTTTTCCAATCATTACTTCTCTCTCATTAGAGGTTACTCTTGGCACAAAAAGCAAATAAAAAGGATAAGGAGCGGTTATTACTGAAGTAATAACTTCCAAGACTCATCTAAAACTTTTGGTTTATCTCCCAATAAGTACTTTTCTTTAACGCCTTTAAGTTAGGCATGATAGTTTGAGAGGATGCTCGCATAAAAAATATGAATTGAAGTAAAAGAGAGCATCAAGAAGCAAATTCAAAACACATTTAAGTCTAACCCACTTCCTATGCATATGAATCTCCTATGCAAATAAATTCACAAAGAACAAAGTGCCATGCATAGGAAGATAAAATGAGAATAACTTCAAAACTTTCAGCACATAGAGAGGTGTTTCAATACCATAAAAACTTCTACAACCATATTTTCCTCTCTCATAATAATTTTCAGTAGCCTCATGAATAAACTCAACAATTTAACTATCACATAAAGCATGATTTTCATGATCTACAAGCACTAGAGCTTTATTATAGACATTTTCAAAAGAATCCTCAGGAACATGACCTTCGTCCTCCTTTGGTAAGCATGGGGGACAATCAAATAATGTAAGGGGTAAAGAGTTACTCTCATTAGAAGGTAGGGATGGGTAGATCCATTCTTCCTCCTCTTGATAATCACTCTCCTCCTCTTTTTCATCCAATGAGCTTCCAGTTTTAGCAATTTCTTCTTCCATAGGCTCCTCCAAGGCATTAGTCTCTTCCATTGGTGGAGAGCATCTATTGAGATATTCAAGAATATAGCCATTTTCTACCTTGTAATTATCAAAGCAAAATTTAAGTATATCATAAACCTCATATTTATAAGGTGAATCATCAATATTTTCAAGCAAACTAGCAAGTTCAAATGCACCCTTCCAAGCAATAAATTCAATTTGTTCCACATCATAAAAGTCATAATTCCCTTTAACATAAGAAGATATGGTAACATTATCATTATACTCACATTGAAAAAGGGAGGTGTTTATACCTCCTACAGCAACAAGATTTATCAAAGCAATAAGAAACATTATATGTAGAGCACACGTTTATAGCAATGGTATACAATTTATCAATTTGTTCCCACAAGTGTTTCCCTTTTTATGACAAGCGGTGTTCCTTATAATAATATTTTTGTTCTTTCGTGAACCCACCTTGTCAATAAGATTCAGTTTCAAAGAAACCAATCATTGATAGAAATCATGACAAAGCAAGGCAATAACAGACCAACAACTATAGTACGAACTAATTTTTTTGTGTTTTTTGAATAAAGAAAGCAAACAAAGAAAAAAGAAACTAAGAAAAACAAAAATAACAAAGTAAAGAGATTGGTTATGAGGGACTCCCCTTGTGAAGATGTCCTTGACTCCCCGGCAACGACGCCAGAAAAATGCTTGATGGCTCAATGCATGGCGCCCAGAAAAGTGCTGATGCGTGGTTGATGTAGAGCTCGTTGGGAACCCCAAGAGGAAGGTATGATGAGCACAACAGCAAGTTTCCCTCAGTTATGAAACCAAGGTTTAATCGAACCAGTAGGAGCAAGGAAACACCCCAAAGGTGTTACTAGCTGAGCTTTGGCGATGCACTCCGGTGCTAGTAGCAACGTGGAGACCTGCACAACACAACCACATAACTGTGTCCCCAACTTGCGATGAGGTTGTCAATCTCACCGTGTTTTGTGGAAAACAAAGGATTAAACATATCGAATGGAAGGAAGTAAAAGTTTGCAGAAAGTAAACACAAAGCAGTAAACAGTTTATAGATTTTATATAAGAGACAAGGACCGGGATCCATAGTTCACTAGAGGTGGCTCTCCTTGAGATAGATAACATGCTGGGTGAACAAATTACAGCGGGGCAATTGACAAACATCGAGAAAGCAATACATGCATATACTAATCATCTTGACTCCTTTGGAATTCGATTGGGCATTACAACATAATACATAGACCGACATCCAACTGCATCTATGACTAATAATCCACCTTCAGGTTATCATTCGAACCCCCTCCAGTATTAAGTTGCAAGCAACAAATTATTGCTTTACGAACTGCGTGTAAAGTAAACAATACGATTGTTCTATGAACAAAGGATTGTTGTTTTCTCCCTAGTAGCAACAACACATCTAGTACCTTAGAGATTTCTATCACTTTCCCAGATTACCAGAGGCATGAACCCACTATCGAGCATAAATACTAACTCTTGGAGTTGCTAGCATCTACGTGGCCAAGATAGCTACTAACAACAGAAATCATGCAAGATCACAAATAACAAAGACATGATAGAATCAATAATCAATCTGAAATAGCATCTCAATATCCATCGGATCCCCGCAAACACAACATGCAGAATTACAAATAGATGATCTTGATCATGAACGGAGCTCACAAGATCTAAACATGAAAGCACAAAGGAGGAGAACCAGCCATCTAGCTACTACATGGATCCGTAGTCCAAGGATGAACTACTCACGCATCACACCGGAGGCTTGCATGGTGATGAAGAAGGCCTCTAGGGTGAATTCCCCTCTCCGGCAGGGTGCCGAGAAGAGCTTCAGATCCCTCCTGATCTAGGGATGGAGATGACGGCATCTATAGACTCTTTTGTGGATTTTTGATCAGGCACTTAGGGTTTTCGTCCTGAGGGCAATATATAGGCGGAAGGAGAGGCCGAGGGGGTGCCGGGGGCGGCCACACCACCCCCTAGCGCGGGCCAGTCCTGGCCGCGCGGCCAGGTGGTGTGGTGGCCCCTGGCTCCTCTCCGTCTCGTATTCTGGCACTTGATGACTTCTGGAAAAATAGGCACTTTGGCTTTTGTCCCGTCCACTTCCGAGAATATTCATTTTCTGACTTTCCTGGAACCAAAAACAGCAGAAAACAGGCAGCTAGCACTGTGAATTAGAATAGACTAGGATGTCATCCAGATAGACCACAACGAACTTATCAAGATACTCCATGAAAACCGAGTTCATGAGCCTCGAGAAGGTGGCAGGTGCGTTGGTGAGACCGAAAGACATGACCGTGTACTCGTACAGGCCATAGCGGGTGGTGAAAGCTGTTTTAGGAACATCTTCCTTGTGAATCTTGATTTGGTGATAACCACTTCTCAAGTCGAGCTTAGAGAATACCACAGCTCCAGCTAGCTGATCGAAGAGATCATTAATCCGTGGAAGGGGATATTTATTCTTGATGGTTTTAGCATTGAGAGCCCGATAGTCAACACAAAGTCTATCTGTCTTGTCTCGCTTCTTCACAAAGATTGTTGGGCTACCCCAAGAAGAAGTACTGTGTTGAATGAAACCCAACTTCTCTTGTTCATCAAGTTGACGTTTGAGTTCAGACAACTCAGCAGGACCCATTTTATAAGGCCGCTTGGAGATAGGAGCGGTACCAGGTTCAAGCTCAATTACAAACTCAACCTCACTATCCGGAGGCATACCTGGCAACTCTTCAGGAAAGACATCTGGGAACTCACAGACCACCGGAACACTCTGAATAGCTTCCATAGCATCATCATTCAGAGCCGCCAAAGAGAAAAGTTGGATAGCAGGAGTCAGACTTGGAGAATAGACTATATGGCCTTCAGGAATCTTCAGAGAAACCGAGCGTTCAGCACAATCAATCACAGCTGCATTTGCTGTCAACCAATCCATGCCCAAGATGACATCAATGTCAGAATTGCCCAGAACAATTAAGGACGCCGAGAACGAAGAGCCACCAATCTCAATTTGATTGCCATGGCTGATATGAGCAGCCCTCATGTTTGACCCAGGAGATTGTACCACCAGACGATGTGATAAAGGAACCATATCCAGATCCTGCTCATGCGCAAACTTATGCGAAACAAAAGAATGCGAAGCACCAAAATCAAACAAAACTCGTGCAGGGACTGAGTTAACGGGAAGCATACCCATCACAACTCCAGGTGCATGCTCAGCTTGAGCGGCGTTGACACAGTTGGCACGAGCAACAGTAGACCCGGGCTTGGTGTTGATGTTGAGAGCCTAAGGTGGTGGTGCACGAACCATAGGAGAGCTTGCCGCAGATCTTGGAGGTGGTGGAGGAAGAGCCTTGTTTTTCAACGGACAGTTCCAGTACTGATGCCCAGTGTCTCCACAAGTGTAACAAGCACCAGGTGGGCGTGGAGCAACATAGCCAGGGACTCCGCCAGGCGCTCCAGGGTAGTGGTGGTTGTAGCCCCTGGGAGCAGCAGTGAGGAAGTTTGGTGGCCTTGCCGCGAAGCTTGAAGGTTAATAGGTTAGTCCAAGAAATCATATGAAAAGTACTCCAAAGTGTGGACAAAACACAAGAAAGTGGATAAAACCAAGCATGGAACATCAAAAATTATAGTTACATTTGCAATGTATCACCCAGCCTTTGCACAATTCATGACAGTACCACATTATGTGTACCTAGTCATGAAAATGCTAGCCCCTAAAGGGGTCATAATAGTGAAGGGCAGTTTTACACATTCCGAAAGTTGCGATCGAGAATTCAGCAAAATCTTCGAATCCTTCGGGATGGCGACCGAGTTTGAGTAACTAAAAATTTCAGCAAATGCAGAACCTCTGGCAGTACCACGTATCAATCCCGATCAGGCTTTTGACACCGCAAAAGATACAAAGGAAGTCTAGATCCATCCCACCGACCCTAAGAAGACGACCTTTGTGGCCTCCAATCTTGGTCCCGCATAGAAAGGCACGCTCATCGAGTTCCTTCATGAGCACTGGGAGATTTTTGCATGGTTACCAGCCGACATGCCGAGAATTTCTAGGGAACTCGTTGAGCACGCACTAAACTTGGATTCGAAGGGAAAACCAGTAAAACAGACACTTAGCCGCTTCGCGGAACCAAAACGAAAGGCCATTAGAAGGGAGCTACATCGCCTAACTGACACCAAATTCATCAAGGAATTAAAGAAAGTAGAGTGGGTCGCAAACCCAATATGTGTCCGAAATAAAAATAAAAAATAACTACGTATGTGCATTGACTTCACTGTGTTGAACAAACACTATCCAAAAGATCACTTCCCACTACCACAAATCGATCAAATAATCGATGCAACTGCAGGGTGCGAACATCTTTCCTTTTTGGACACATATTCAGGATATCGTCAAATTTGGATGAAGGAAGAAGACCAAGATAAAACAATATTTATCACACCTTATGGTGTATTCTGCTACACAACAATACCCTTTGAACTCAAAAATGTAGGTGCAACATATCAATGGATGATGCTAAACTGCTTAGGAAATCAAATTGGACCAAACGTACAAGTTTACATCGATGATGTCATAGTTACAACAAAACAAGGGTCAACCCTTATCAATGACCTCTGAGAAACGTTCGAGAATCTCGACAAGTATTGCATCAAGCTCAACCCAACGAAGTGTTCCTTTGATGTATCTATAGGGAAATTCCTTGGATACCTTGTATCAGCAAGGGGAATAGAAGCCAATCCTGAAAAAATACAGGCAATCCTCACAATGAAAAAGCTAACAAATCTTCAGGGCGTATAATAGCTGGCCGGGCGAGTCACAACACTTAGTCGTTTCATCGCCCGTCTAGGAGAAAAATCACTACCATTCTATGCCCTTATGAGAAAATCGGATAAATTTGAATTGACGGACGAGGCTCAACGTGCTTTTGAAGACCTCAAGAAAACACTTTCGACATCCCCTCCCGTCGTGTCTCCACGAGAAAAAGAACCCCTACTTCTCTACAATGCTGCTACTAATCATGTGGTCAGCATAGTTTTGGTCATAGAGCAACCCGGAGAAGGGAAAACCCACCGTGTTCAGAGACCAGTCTATTTTATAACGTGAGGTTCTCTCTCCATCAAAGCAAAGGTATCCGCACTACTAGAAACTAACGTATGGAGTATTCATGACAACATGGAAGTTGTGCCATTATTTTTCGGAACACCCGATCATAGTGGTCAATAAAGCGCCTATTTCCAATATTCTCAACAATACAGAAGCTATATCGGACGCGTCTCTCTATGAGAATTGAGCTATCCCCTCGAGATATCATGTACGAGAAATGCAAAGCAATTAAATCACAGGTTTTTCCTGACTTTATTCCTGAATGGACAGAACTACAATGTGCAGGCCCACTAGACCTCTCTAGTGCATGGTCAATGTATTTTGACGGGTCAAAAAGAACGGAAGGAGCAGGAGCCAGAGTCATATTAGTGTTATCCCAAGGCGATAAAATGCGGTACGTACTTCGGATGAGTTTTGTGAATGCATCCAATAACGAAGCCGAGTACGAGGCTCTATTGCATGGTATGCATATGGCTAAAGTTTGCGGTGCAACTCGCTTAAAAATATTTGGTGATTCCAACCTTGTGGCACAACAAGCAATAAACAAGTGCGACGTTGTCAGCAACAACATGATCGCCTATCGTGATCTTTACAGTATCATGGAAGCCCAATTTGATAGGTGCGAAGTTTCCCACATAGGGAGAGCAAGCAACGAAGAGGCTAGCAATTTGGCAAACATCGGATCCTTATGCCAGCCAGTACCACCCAAAGTTTTTTGGGAGGAAATAATGGAATGCTCCATCAAAGCCAAGAGGGTCTCTGAAGTTATAGCGCCCAAGGCACAGAAAAGGATCAAGCCGCAAAAAGACTCGGGGGCTATGCCACCAGATGAAAACATAGAAGAAGTCCTTGAGGAAGATCCATAAGTTGATGAAGTCATGATATTGGAGCCTACATAGATGCAACCATACATAGCATATATATGCTAAGGGGAGAACTTCCTGAGGATGTGATAGAAGCTCGACGAATCACCTAACGATCAAAAGCCTTCAAGATCATCAAGGGAGAACTATATAAAAGAAGTATTTTGGGTGTATTATAGCGATGTGTTACAGCCGATGAAGGAAATGTTATACTCAAAGACATATATGAAGGAGTATGTGGTCATCACGCAAGCGGCCACGAAATTGCTGCCAAAGCATTCAGGGTAGGATTCTACTGGCTAACAACAGTACAAGATGCAAAAGATATCGTAAAAATGTGTGAAGCATGTGAGGGATTCACAACGAAACCAGGTGCACCTGCTGCCGAATTAAACCTCATACCTCTCGCCTGGCCTTTCGCTCAATGGGGACTTGATATGGTGGGTAAACTTCACAAGTCATCACCAGGAGGACACGTCTTTCTGCTAGTAGCAGTCGATAAATTCACCAAATGGATTGAAGCAATGCTTGTTACCAGCCAGGATGGAACTTTGGCTGTAAACTTCATCAAATCAATAGTATTCCGATTTGGGGTACCAAACAGCATGATCACCAACAACAGAACTAACTTCACGTCCAATGAGTTTAGAGAATACTGCCAGGAGATGGGCATAAAAGTAAGCTATGCATCAGTTGCTCACCCGCAAACCAATGGGCAGGTGGAAAAGGCAATGTTCTCATAACCGTTGGTATTAAGAAAAGTTTACTAACACCACTCAATAGAGAAAAAGGAGCATGGGTTGATGAGTTACCCTCTATTTTATGGAGCCTGCATACCACTCCAAATAATTCGACATGGGAAACACCTTTCTTTCTGGTCCACGGTGTTGAAGCCGTTCTTCCAGTCGAAGTAACTCACGAGTCTCCAAGGGTCGTTGAATATTATGAGGAAGCATCCAGGGAAGAACTTGAAGATGACATTGACACACTTGCTGAAGCTCGCGATGTTTCCTTACAAAAGGCCACTACATATCAGCAGAACTTACACAACTACCACAGCCGACGATTGCGTCCTAGGTCCTTCGTCGTCGGGGACCTAGTCCTTCGCCTCAAGTAAGATGGTCATCATAAACAGGAGTCACATTGAGAAGGTCCTTACATCGTCACAGAAGTAATCCCTGGTGGAGCGTACCGGCTTCAAGATAAGAAGACAGGGGTCAAATACTTCAATCCGTGGAACATCGCACAACTACGGCGTTTTTACGCTTAGAATTTGTTGCAATTTACATTAAAAATGGCCTGCGGCCTGGCTTCTTAGCCACAATATTATTCAATAAGGCCAACGGCCAAGCGAATACGCCAAAACATGTATCTTCGTCTTCAGGCTTTAAATAAAAGATAAGTTCTCCAAACTTAGATTTGTTTGTATACATTGTTTATCTACCCACAGTTGGCAGCTTTATTGTTAGAAGTTTTTTATTACAAGTAAAATATTCAAAAAAGTTGCAAACATTACTATGGTTAAACTAACAAAACATTATGAGCCTATGTCCCAATGCAGGCATCCGAACATAGCCTTAGGGGCTACTCCCATCGGGAGCGCTGTCGCACACCCGATAGAAAACTATGTTATGCATATAAGGTCAAAATATGACTATCCTCGCCTATGAGTATTACATATATGTATCCTCAAATGGTTACCCCCATCGGGAGTATTTACAAAACAACATCCGAGAAAAACTGATGAATTTCAGCAATTTTAGCAGCCAAACAAGGCAGTCGATAAAATTATATAAAAATCTCGGATTGCGCCCGACACAGTAAAACTCCAAATGTCGTGTCCACGACATGAAGGTGAGACCCCAAGGTTCATCCTGTGTGGCCTGGTAATGGCACAAGAATGCGCTCTGCCAGTAAAGTATCTGTATCGATGATACGATGAAAAATCCCGACGGGCGCGTTGGGTACCCGATATAATAGAACTGGAATTCAATATTCGATAAGACCTCAATGACTCGAACTGGATTACACCAGCAAAATTCCGAGTTCAAGCCTAGGGACTTGAATTTGATGTAGGTCTATAGTGTCTTTGCCTAGGAGCAATTAACTGATTTCCGATCCGTCTGATGCATTAGGCCTGTTGTACCAAATCCCTATAAGCTTAAAAGCAAAATAAGGATAAAACATCTTGTAAAACTTCAATCATAAACACTAAGAATATCTTTGAGACTCAACCCGAATCTATGATTCGGATGGAGTCTCGGGGGCTAATGACATGGGTATGACTACTCGGGTACTTATGTTTGGTAACCCTAGCTACATGAAGGCTCATGGCCCATAAAGATCAAGGAAGAAGGCCCAGGAAGCATCCGACACAAGTCATAGTTTTGCTAGAATAAGTAAATAGAAACCGACATTGTATTGGTGTTGTAATCATAAATATGTAACCTATCTGTATACGGTCTTGGGACCCAGCATATTATATATAGGCTGGGAGGAGCCAGCGGAGAGGCACCAAAAAAACACCCAAGCAATCTGTAACCTTATTGTCCATCGATAATCAGACGACTTCGAATCCCCTGTTTGTCTGACATCCGACAAAATCTCTAGCATTCTGTTTTACTCAAAACCCTAAGTCCATAACCATGGGCATTACTGAGGTTACCCCTTGACAAAGAGGAAAGATGCAGTTGAAGCCCTCGAGCGCTATAAGGTGGAGTCAAAATAGCGCGAGCAAGACCGGGCGATGGCCACAGCTAAAAGAGAGAAGGGATTCATCGAACAGCTCCTGATGGCTGCCTAGTCTCTCTCCGGTAGGTTTTCTGGTGTGATTTGCTTTTATTGTTGTGCCTTCTTCAACTCCTTTCTCCTTGGCCATTAACTGCTATGGTTTCGCAAATGCGGTCGGTATTAATTTTGACCGTCAGGTGCTGACTTGCGAGGACCTCTTGGCTAGCTCCGTTGCCGCAATCGAAGACCATAGCGTTTCCACCAAGGATTTGCTCCAAAAGGCCAAGGTCGTCTGCAAGAGGAAATGATGCCAAAGGCTAGGGACATTGAAGACGTTGACGGTCATGCTGAAACCTTCACCGAGGGCGTGCCTACGGAGTACAAGCAGGTGCAGAAAGGAGCAGGTGCTTCACTCGGGCTGGCAATGGCACATTCTTGCGGTGCTAGGCTGAACATCAGCATAGTCACATCCAAGATGTCAGTGACCGCTGAAGGCCAAGTGATAGCATTTGTGCCTTTTGCTATTCGTTGCTAGAAGTACGGGCCTCGGCTCATTGAAACGCTCGTGAAGTATTCCGCGGCAAAAAAGCGGTTGAACGCAGCGTAAGCCACGATGTCAAGGGTTGTTGCCGCAAAGGCCACGGCGCTGGAGGCTGCCACGGAGTCCGCGAAGACTGCAAATGCTTTTTCATAGGCCTTGTTATGCTCTTGCTTGTACTTTTTGTTGTATAGTCAATGTAGAATCTCATTGTATCTTCGAGTACTTTTGTGGGCATGACACATTAAGAACTATTTAAGTCATATGTACATATATTATTTGTTGGCTGCTTCTTGTGTTTCCTGGAACCGTCATCCCTTGATCAGAAGTGCTTATTCTTTGATTATTTGCCTGATTAGGGCCTTGCGAGTGCCACGAAGGACGTGTCATCTTCATGTGCATCCTTAGATCCGCCATGCTCGAGAGTGGATGAGATGTCTCAGCTCCCTCTTCTGCACGACCATGTGAAAGAGTTGGAGAGAAATGTGATGATCGTCCGCGACAATACTGACATGTGGAAGTCGAAGGCAGAGAAAACTCCTAAGCAAGAGAAGTATCTGCTTGGCAAGGTTGCTCAGATCAGCGAACAACTGTGATGTGAGCGTCATTTGACTAATTTGTATTCTGCTTGGCTTGTTGTGATGTCGACTGACATGTCTTGTCTTGTATGTGTAGTTGTAAATCTCATTCCGCTGGAAGAGAAGGAGCGCATCAGCATCCGACTGAATTTCCTGACTCAGGCGAAGCTGGAAGCTGGTGGTTCTTCTGGACCGATCAAAATCGAGCGACCGTGCTGGCGACATTGCAAGATCGTGTTGCACATGTGCTACACTTCTTGAAGAAAGTGCAATCGTCTTCAAAGCATATTTTTAGGGCGATGTTTCCTCTGGACGTAGTCCATGCAAGCCTGTTGGCATTGCTATGCAAGTTCCATGATGTTGGTGTTGTACACGAGTGCATGCACCAGCAACCTAATGCCGGTGTGAAGATTGCATTGGCATTTGTGCATATGCAACACCAGATGTAGACCTAAATGCTATCGCTGAAGGGCCACCAGCGCCTCCGGATGGTATGGCGTGGAACATAGTTCCACACTACCGAGTAGTCGCCCAGCCATCGGAAGATGTCATCCAATAGTTCCACGAGCGTACCAACATCTTGCTACATCGGTGGTAGTGTTAGCCTGTATAGGATATATAAGCGATGTAAAGCATGTATAATTTCAATTGGGCAAGGCGACCCTTATAATTTTCATGAACTTGTAAGTTTGTATATGTCAATATGCGATGCCATTTCGTTAGCCTGACGCTTACAGATCTCAGCATCTTGCCAACCTGTCAGTTGGACTGCAACTAGGTTAGAGTTTTCAAAGGTTTGATTGTAAGCGGAGTCAGCTACTCGGGCCATCGCGGTTGTGAGTTGTATGTACGACGAGGTTGTCAGGGAGGCGTTGCCCCCAAGTGAAAATGCATAGAAAAAACATAATAAGATTCATAGTTGAGGCACTTAGCTTAATTTATTGGAGAATAGCGGTAGGTACATTGTTCGGCTAAGTAGCCTGGCTGAGTAGCCTTATTTGAAAAGTAAAAACATCTAAGGGTAGAAACATCGCGACTGCGCGACGTTCCACGGGTTGAAGTATGCAACTCTAGTCTTGAGGCGATAGGCGGCACCTGGGATCACTTTGGTGACCACGTAGGGTCCTTTCCATGGAGATTCGAGATTGAGGTGCCCTTTCTGCTTCAGTCGCAGGACGAGGTCATCCTCGATGAAGGACTTTGGGCATAGGTTGTGGTAGTTGCGGAGGCTCTGTTGGTACATAGTTGACCATTCCACGGCGATTTAGCGTGCTTCGGTGAGAAGGTCGATAGAGTCCTCGAGTGCGGCCGTAGATTCGGCCTCGCTGTAAGCAGCGACCCTTGGGACTTTGTAGCACACCTCAGCTGGTACTGGTACTACCGCCTCAGCACCACATACCATGAAGAATAGTGTGTAACATGTGGTGCTGTTTGGCGTTGTGCGTAGGCTCCATAGCATGGAGGGCAGTTCGTCGGCCCAACATCCGTCCGCTCGTTTGAGAGGCCTAAGGAGTCTCTTATTCGTGCCGTTGCAGACTAGGTCGTTGGCCTTTTCGATTTGACCATTGGTCTGAGGGTGTGTCACAGATGCGTAGCTAATATTGATGCCTAGGTTTTCACAGAAATCCTAGAACTCGTTTGAGGTGAAGTTTGTCCCGTTGTCGGTGATGCTGCTGCTCGTGACCGCCGTTGGCGGGGGCTCCATTGCCAGCGTTGGTGGGAGCTCCATTGACGGTGTTGCCTTGAGTTCCTCCACCGCCGTTGGTGATGGCAGCATACATGTAGTGGTTGGGGAAGCTACTGGTCCCGCAACTTTTAGATCCGGAGCCACAGATGTCGTCCTCCGACGACAAATCACATAGATCGGAGTGGCAACTATTGATGTTGTATGTGTCATAGTTTTATGCAGGAGCGTTGATCTTGCTCAGGGTGCCAATCGGTGGTGGAAACCACGAGGCTGGTGCAATCGAAGGTGTTGGCGAGTGATTGGGAAGCCGAGCGTGCCGATCTTGCCGACCTGGAAGCGTAAGCTCCCGATCGTCATGCTGGTTCTGTCGCCCACGAACTCGAAGTTCGGGAGAGTCGCCGACGAGTGGACGGTGAAGTCGAAGGTGCCGAAGAGGAGGCTATTCTCTGTTGTAGCAGAGTTGTAGATCGCGGGTGATGGGGTCGTCAAAGCCGCAACATCAGCACTCCCATTTCCCACAGATGGTGCCGACGAGGGGTTAACTCGTCAATGCCCATAGATGATGGACTTGGGTTTGAGGAAGTGGGGATTGCTGGAGGCATCGATTGGCTAGCAAACAAGCACATCAGGGATACGCGGTTTACCTAGGTTCAGGCCCTCGGAAGGCACCCTACTCCTGCTTGTCTGCTCTTGGTTATTGATGAAATCAAGGATTACAATGGTGCACAAATGCAATCTAGCGGTGTATGAACGAAGTTGCGAATATCCTCCTCGCTACCCCTCCTAGCCTTTATATAGGGAGGCTAGGTCTCGGGGTAGCAGGATGAGTCGGTTACAGGTAAGGGTTTTCCCTTTAAACTTTCTATCTATACTTTTTCGTATCCACCAAGGAGTCACATCTTCCTGGGCTTGGGCGACCCGAACCTTCTTGGGCTCCATGTTCGCCGTGGGATTCTCTTGGGTTGTACCGTATAGGCTAAACCTAGATGCCCATGGGGCATACCCATGTCACTGACCTACTAGCAAATGATAGTTCACCACAAATATTGCCTAGATACTATGAATGGAAGTTTTACACCCACATTGGGGGTTGTTCATAGAACAATACAACACTAGTTCTTCTTCAATTCTTCTTCTTCCACTTTAGATCATGGTGTTTCCTCTGGCCACCCACATTTCGTCAGGTTGCTGCTGTATCTTGTTCCTCCAAGCACAACAATCGTTTACGAGACACCATGGCCACCATCATTGTCATTCCCGTCTAGAACTACATCCTGCTCCGCCGAGAAGAATTCATCTGTGCCAAATTGCAAGATCCAATTATTCAAAATGCAACATGTGAGAACAAGCTTAACTTGGATGGGGAAAGAATGGAATGGATTCTGATCATGGAAATATGTTCTTCAGAGCAGCGAACACCCTCTCAACCGTGACTCTAAGGCTAGAGTGTTTGAGATTGAAATGTTCGTTTGCAGTCCTAGGATAGAATCTAGTAGAGAACTCATTGAGATGGTACTTTTTTTACCTGAAGGGTGAAAGAATTCCAGGATGACAATCATATCTGACATCTACTGGGTAGAACTTACCTTTAGTGATCTTCAGGCCATCAACTTTCTCAAGAATGTCATTCAGAATTGTGGCATCATGGGCTGATCCTTCCCATCCAGCAAGCACATATGTGAACTTCATGTCGAAATCAACAGCGACAAGCACATTCTGGCTGGTGTAGTGCTTTCTCCCAAGTATGCAACTGCGTTGTATTTTGTCACTCTAGCAGTTACATGAGTACCATCAGTTGCTCCAATAAAATCTTGAAATGGAAAAAATTGTTAGGCCGAAGTGCAATACAATCCTCTCATGGAGTGTAGGCTAGAGCTACTCACCTTGAAATATGGGAACCATTGATAGCTTTCCTGTATCTTAGTTGGAGTTTGAGTTGATGGTGGCTTGACCATCTCTCCTCTGATCCTTCCAATAGCATACAACACTTGAAAATGCCGGGATATTGTCTCTAAGGATCTCCTCCATGTGCTATGATTCACTCAAAATCTCTGGTTGTGTCCTAGAACATGAAGGAACAATGTCACTTTCTCTTTGATATAAGTGTGGATGTTGTTCTTAAGCAAACGCCTAACCCTTAATATGTGCACACGTTGGTTAAAATGGGCTCTTCTCATTTGTAGCATGGCGATAGCCTCTACATCATTGTTATTGTATATGTAGTTCAGATTTGCTATCCTCTCTCTGTCGTGATGTATCATGGGAGCATATTTCACCGGTAGCCTGTTACCTCTACATATGCTCTTTTGTGGATCAAAAGCATCCACACATGAATCACAGCCAACAGGGCAGCTGCATAGATGATAACCTTCAATCGTTGGTCCTAAACGAATCGACGTTGCATAAGTACCTAACACAACGATCGTAATGTCGAGAAAACTAGCTACAAAGCTAATGTTGGGGGTGGGGGAGGGGGTGGGTCACGAAGGTGGTGCTTACATCCATGGTTGAAGAAGGCCACGAGTTGCCACAACTGGAGAAGACGAAGGCAAACACGAAGAGGATGAGTTGGTGGCCGTAGTAGTCAGTGCCGGAGAAGACGAAGTAAAGGACCAGGCGCTGGTGCATAGATCCAAATCTCTGTCGCCGCTAGAGCCCTCGCCCAAGAGGAAAATGAGGATGATTTGTCTTTCCACGGGTGGTGATAGCATAAGAGAGAGGTGGGCCTACTTTTCACGCCATACCGCGCTGCAATGTTTTCGTCCCTGCCATCTCAGCGCTTCCTCCCCGCGCACGGAATTTCTCTCCTTACACTCGCCAGAGCCTATCATCGTGGAAACGCTCGATTTCAGCTTTTGTCAGAGCCAGAATTTGGGTGTTTTAAACCCGTGCCAGCTAAAACCGTGAAACGTCACGATACATCAAACACGTTTATTTCTTCCGGCTAGGTGCGGGAAACCCTTAAAGCAAACACGCCCTAGTATTACCACTTTGCTTTGTATTTCTTCTGTCCCCGTAATATAAAATGTTATTATAACCAAATAATAACATCTTATATCGTCGGGTGGAGGGGGTATGTTATTAGTTATCGCTCTTTCGTTCCTCGTCACTTTGCTTATTTTATTTGTCAACTAGAGTTGATGTTGCCAATCGACCAAGTTACGTACTAGCCTAGTGGAGAGCCAATACCTCGTGGTCATAGAAAACTAGTCACAACCGAGCAGTCGCCGTGCCAAGACCACCAGACCAGAGCGACACATAAAAGGTTCCACGTCTCCAATCCTCCACCAAGCCAAAACAATCCATTTTTTCTCTACCAGAAAAAAGGGCATTTGCGCAGGCGCGCACGACACGAGCGGCGCCGGCCGAGCCAAGTGGTGCGACGCCGACGTGGTTAATTCACGGGCTCGCTCACGCACGCCGGCCGTCCGGCCCGTCCAATCCAATCCACCGGGTCGTCGCCGTCGCCGTCGCCCGTCGTCGTCGTCGCCTCCAGAAACACGAGACGGGCATAGCACGGCCGCAGAATATTCCACGTCCCTTCCCTTTCCGCCTCTCCGTCCTCATCCCCGGGACGGGACCCCCAGCAGCAACAGAAAAATAATAAAAAGGAAAGCGAACCAATCCTCCTCCTTCCTCTTCGTCCCGATTAATCAAACCACACGCTGCGGCGGCGGCCAGCGAGCGAGCAACCTACGACCAGGAGACCCGACACATCTACTGACCCCCACCACCGGGGAGCTCTGTCTTCTACGTTAATCCACCCGGCCCGAGTTAAGGAACCTCTTAATTGCCCGGAGATCCACCAGGCTTATCATCTTCGTCTCCTCCTCCTGCCGTGCCCCCCTCCCCGCGGCTATTGGCGCCAAAATCGCCTCCTCCAGTCTCAGGTAGATCCTCCTTGACTAATCGCTGATCCGGTCGGCTTCGATTTGTACGATTAGATGTTCTTCCTGCTTGTGTCCGTTGACGGATTCTTGATCCGCGAGCAGGCGGAGAGAATGAAATTTTTGTGCCTGCGGAAATTGGGGTTCTTGATGTCTTGTTGGGGCCAATTACTATGCTTTTAGTTATTGAGATTATATTCCTCCTCCAGCCTCAGCATCCAGAGGTGCAAACAGATACAGCTACAAGTGCAAAGCCCCATGGTGGTATTTTCTCGCATTCAGTTGGAAAGGGGCTGGCAGAAGAATCTGTTTGTTAGGCTTATCTCAAGGTGTTTTACTTGTGACCACACTGGGATGGGCGAAGTAGATGGTCTAGTAGTATTCCTTTTGATTGGGACCGAGCCATGTGTACTCCGGACTGTATATAATTGTTAGTTCAAACATGGAGCTGTACCTTGCTGAAATTTATTGTTCATGCAGTTTCCCTATGCAAACACAGCTTGTTTCTGATAGACCATGACATGTTTTTACCATTATAGGGCCTTCAGGGGGCCTTTCGATCAGTGGCGCGCGCTTGTTTTGTCGATTGAAGTTTACAATGGGAGGCTGTGTGGGCAAGGTAAGCATTCTGGGAGAATATTTGATCTTTAAGCAAGTTCCTTCCTGTTCAAGTGGTTTCTGATGTTTTCGTGTCACTCTCTTTTGGTCAGGACCGTGCCATTGTGGAAGATAAACTTGATTACAAAGATGGAAATGTGCATGTCATAACAACCAAAGAGGACTGGGACCAAAAGATCGAAGAAGCAAACAAGGATGGGAAAATTGTAAGCAAACTGGCTATTTGTTCAAGGGATTACAGAAATCCTTTGCTTCTTATAGTGTTTGGTGTATGCAGTACTTGGTGTTTACGTCTGTCACTTTGCACCATGTATACAATTTTGAATAGGTTTAAGAAGCCTGTCTCCGCACACCACTTCCACCATGCCCATTTCTGGCCTATAAAATAAGCAAAGACCCATCTATCTAAGAGAACACTTACTTTAAAAATGTGGAAATCAACTGGAGACCATTGTGAGACACAGAAGCAGATATTGTTGCCACCTGCTCATGCAGAAATTGTGCACGAAAGGTGATTAGCTGTTAGCCTGTTAGGAGCACATAATGTAGTGATTTTGTTTACATAAATACCCATTGGCTCCATGATTTAAAGTAGATGCGCACTATAGCTTGATTATTTTCTTATTCGTGCACTTGAAATCATGGACAGGTAGAGTACTAAACTATTTTCCCACAAAAGCAGTTCTGTTTGGGGGATATGTAGTTGAATTCCATAGCAGGAGGTTCCCTGTAGTAGGAACTGTTTTCAGACTGAAACCCAAAAATATACAGGAGTATGTGTAAATTTTTATGATAGAACTTGACATTTATACTCTTTAAGCCCAATATTTATGCTGACCATTTTTAGGGGGCTGAAAAGATGGCATGATATGTAAACGAATGGCTAATGATTCTGCATGTGATTTCTGGAGTTGCATCTTATGTACTCATTGCTTTCTTTTGTAGGTCGTGGCAAATTTCAGCGCTTCCTGGTGTGGGCCATGCCGTGTCATTGCACCTGTTTATGGTGATATGTCAAAGACTTATCCTCAACTCATGTTCTTGACAATTGATGTTGATGACCTAATGGTAATCTAATCTACCATTTATTTATTTAAAACACCTGCTCCTGGAAATATATTTAGTTTGAGTTTCTTTTTCTGAACCAAGGACACTGCTACATCTCTGGTATTTTCTATAGAAAGTGTTAGGACATTATTTCATATACCTGAAAGGAGCATATAACATTGTTCTAGATTTGAACCATAGTAAATTATTCATTACAGGATAACATAACTCTAAATATTGCATTTGATTCTATATTCCCTACTTAATTGCCATTAACATGAAAACCCTGAATAATGATCATAACTTTCACAACTCTATCGACTGACAAACCTTTTGGACAAACTTTTAAGGTATTTTGCTGTTTCATGTTTTGAAGAAATATGCAAGCAAATAAATGTGATACGTATGAAACTGTGTGGGAGTGTGCTGAAGTGGCATGCCATCCTAATAGGTCCATGCGTAGCATGTTTTCTTGATAACCCTGTGATGGGCGGCATGTTGCCCTGATGCTTCTAGTATTGACCCACCTTCTGATGCTCTGCAGGATTTCAGCTCAACATGGGACATCCGTGCAACCCCAACGTTCTTCTTCCTCAAGAACGGCCAGCAGATCGACAAGCTCGTCGGTGCCAACAGACCTGAGCTGGAAAAGAAAGTACAAGCTCTTGGCGAGGGCAGTTGAACTGTGCTGCAGACAATTAGAACCACAAGCCAGCTTGACATGGCTTATCCCTCTGTACCGCCATATGCTTGTGTCTCTTGTGTGCTGCATGGCAGTTTCCTGGTGTACAGTCTCCGTGTCGTTTTAGTCCGCCAAGACGAGGTTTTACAATTTTGTGCCACGCATATGGATGCATGCTTGTGAATCTTTAAAGACTAAGTTGTGCTGGATTCAGTGCCGTAAAATGCTAGTTGTGTGAGATTGTGACGTGCTGGGGAAATTGTTTTGCTAGTCGTGGTTCTGTTTTCGCGTTGAGAAGTCTGGATCTGCCTAGTGCTCTGGTTATTCCTCTTTGGCTCATAGGATCTTCAGAGATCCAATCACATTGGACTTGTTACTGTTGATATCCTGGGAATAATGGAATTCATAAGTCATCATGGTTGCCATTGCCGATATTTGAAGCGTAGAGTTCTTTGAAGATCGTGTAAGAGAGTGTTTTTGGACCGAACAGAAAGTCAATACGATGTTTTATATATTATGTATTTGCATTGCTTTATATGATTACTACTATCTTCTTAAACTACCTTCTATCTTGTGCGTACAATTGTACTGTTTTATTGAGAACCAATCATGCGATTTTTTGTACTAGGAGTGGTTGAGTTGTTTGACTGGTAGTATGGGATCACATATGAACTTTTCCTAAGAATGTTTTGGGGACCTCTTTGATTCAAAAGGATTTTCATTGCAAATTTGGAGTGTTTGCGGTGATCTAGTATACCATCGCATGTTGTAGTGTACATGTCACTGATATAATGTTCACGAGAGTCCTTACTCGTAAATATTACATCCCTCGGAGTGGCATAACAAAACATTGCGGGTACAACACTTTATTTCAACTGGAATAGCTTCCTCGGTCCAATCAACCAAAAGTGTACAAAGGTTTCGAGATTCTTCTCGGTCCAATAAGGATTCACTGCTCGATGCAACTGGAATAACTTCCTAATCAATGGTACTTAAAACCATTGGAGCTGGTAACTTACTGGAGAACTACACTATTATTTCCTCAACTACTTATATGTGCTTAGTGGATCATATATCTACATCTTCTATTTCTGCAATATTTACCTCCGTTGTCTTCTGATTGTTCTGATACCCTGTCGTGGATTTATTCGCCGATGCAGGTCTTCTAGTCCGTTGATAACCTAAGTAAGGGTTGTAAGATGGATAGATTGAGTATGAGTGTATTCAACAAGTTCTATGATGTTTGTTTGATGCTCTAGCTATAGTCGTAGATCAATGATCCAAGACTTGTGCAGGTTTTCGAAAATGTTTTTTTAGAAAAGATAAGTTTTAGATTTTAGAAGTTCTAAATCCGTCAATCTTCATGGGTTGTCTGCAGTTCGTGGAGTTTCTTTTCATGCTGCGATCGAAATTCTTTCCGAGGATAGGGGGTAACATGTCACGTTTATACACTCTCGAGATATGTGTTTTTACCCACAAACGTCCTTGGCCCTATTACTCTCTTCCATACTTCCTTAGGTATGGGTCTAGTTACCAAGTTTATTCGAATCATGTTGAGTCCCCCTCCACGACTCTGCTGCCCACCCATTATAACGAATTTTGGCTGAGAGACCTATATTCATTACCATCCCTTCAAATATACTCTATCGTTATCCTGCAGTACAATATAGGGACGTTATGAGATCCCACCTGCTAGTCTCCACTTTGGATCACAACCCGACTTAGCATACAAGCATAACATAAGGAAGAAGTTACTTCTCACTCGTTCGCCCCATAACAAGATTTGTGGTCAGCGCTGTTTTGTACGACATAAGAATGACTGACTATTGTTGTTGTTAATCCTAACTTTTCTGGTACAATGGAATGTCCACCACATGATTTTACAACCATGATTCCATCATCCACTATTTCTCAATTTACATCATTCGAAAAATAGTATTGCCTTTGAATCAAATGATAATTGATTTTTTCTTCAAATTAAGACAATAAACTTGCATGATAATTGCAAGATAATGCAATTCAAAGATTTTACTTGACCCTAGACCCCGTGTTCTGGAATAGCAATCATTGTCCGATAAAGGCAATGTTTTGGATAAATCCAATAGATGCTTTGATGAAACTACATACAATGCAATTCCTTGGTGTATTTGATTTGATTTGAATTTCTTTGTCTTTTAGTAAATTTTCCCCTTTTAGGGTTTTATAAGGATTTATTTTGGTATTTTGTTATTGTTTTTAAATCCACATAACCCAATATAAATTTCACTTTAGAATTTTCATAATCGTATGAAAATTTGTTTTACATATTAATTTATAATTTTCTTGCTATTTTGAAGATTTTTTTGAATTATAAAGACTAGAAATTGATTTTCAATTTCATAAATTCACTTCAAACAAAAGTATCTATAAATTTTTTCACAAAAATACTTTTTGGAATCCTTTTATTTTTCTACAAACAAAACAATTTTTATTTTATTTTCCAAGTTACTATGTGAGAATTATTAATTTTCCAGGGGTTTTGCCTATTTATCAAATTACTATTTTACCCCTAGGGATTGGGCCCACTAGTCAGACCATTTGGGTAAAAACCAGCCCCCCGAACTGTTCTGGTCCAACTAGACCGCAACCACTCTCTCTCGCCTTGCTTGCTCATACCCGCTCGTTCCCGCGATGGCAACTATGTGTCACCGCTACTCCGCCCTAGCCATCTCCGGCATGCTCTGCCACTTCGCTTTCGCTCAAAACACTTCCCGCGCTCCGCTATACCTTTCAACTAATAAGATTTGTCTCTCTCCTCCTCTCGTGACCTGAAGCAACCCTAACCCTATAACTAGGGTTTTGGTGTGCGTCGCCTCCCGGTCGTCGAGAAGATGCATGAGTTCATTCTAGGTTCCTCCCCTTGCTGCTATGGCTCGCGTAGGTCAATATACCCCACCTAGGGTACTTCTTGTGCTGTCGGTCATTGCGTTCAACCTCTTCTTCCTCTTCACAGTCAGTGGTGAGTTGGGATCCCACTTTCCGATGGTAAGCTCGTCTTTCCCTTTCACATTCCCCTTCTTCCTCTAGGGTTTCTACTAATATTTCTCTAGCATGAATTCTAGGGTTTTACTCTCTATCTTGGCTCATTGATGGTGTTCTAGGGTTCTTGGTAGCTTCTATATGTTTCTAGTTGTTCTATAGTGCTTAATTAGGCTTCTAGTGCTCGACATGGTCATAGATTTTAGGTTTTGGTCTCTATTGTTGTTACTGAACTTTGTGACTGATACTTATTTATTACAAGTATCAATGTTCAGTTAAGATTGCTTGTACTCTATGTCAGTGATACTCTACTATGCTTAGGTGTCTAAGATGTTAATCCTAGGGTCTTTAGTACTAATCATTGCAAGTATATGAACAATACTATCAGGTTTTTCTTACTAAGCATCTCTGTTAAGTTCTCTCTTCCAAGAAAGTGTGGTGAGCATGCCTTGTTATGTAGTTACAATGAAAGGATTAGAGGTTGAAATATAATTATTAAACTTTTAGCTTGTTTACCAGTGTAGGGGAACACTTCATAATATTCTTCCTTTGCAACAAAGAGTAAATCAGGTCCCTATATTAGCATAGAAAGATTCATACCAAGGTTCTATCTCCAGTTCATCATTAGTAATGTTCTCCGCATGAGTGTCTAGGCACGAGACCTCCGTAGATAAATTTCAATCAGTTTTAGCATTATAAGAATCATTGCTAGAGAGAGATGCATCATAAACAAAGGTAGTATTTGTAGTGTGCCAATCTTTTTCAACATCACCTTTCTATTGTTCCTCCTCTTTATCTTGTAGTTCTTGCAAATGGTTATCTTTGGGCATAATAGATCATGCCTTACTGTCTACCACAAGTGGATTATCACTAAGACGTTCTTGGAAATAACATTGTAACATTGGTAACAAGTTGGTAAGTTTCATATGAAGCATGCTATCACTACTCTTTATCATGATTGAATCTTTTGAGAGTAGATTAGACACCTTTATAAACCAAATACTCTAAGACTCCAACTGTAATGTAAGATAATAGTGATTCTTTAAGAGTAATGGAACATTGAAAACTAAGGTGGCCAACTGCCATACATTTATCATAAATCTCATGATATGAATTACAGAATGATTTTGCACAACCATCTAATAGATCATACAAGTTAAACAAACTCATACCAGCGGTAGTAGCATGTTCACTGCGGTGTACATCCTTTTCTTCTTTCTTCTGTGAGTCCTACAAAAGGTTAGTCTCTTCCACAACAGAAGTGGTCAATAATGCATTACTACTGAAGTTATCAAAACAATAAGAGTATATATGATGTACTACTCGATAGATTCTATCTAGTGCTTTATCTTCTTCATTTATATTTCTCATGCGAGCTAGCAACTCACAACAACCAGTAAAAAGCACATATTCTAAAACCTCCACATCAACAAAGCCTTCATTAATTTCATTGTAAGATGCTAATGTGGTATCAATGCTACACTCACATTGATGATTAATATGACCTATGGATTCGCAATTTTCACAAACAAATTTGTGTGAGGCACATAATGTGGATGAATAGCCGTTCAACCAATTCAACTATTCTTTTAATGTCTCTTGCCTCGTAAAATAGTATCTAAAAGTTCCAAATTTCTTCTCCTATATTGCGAGATTCATTTGTTCAAAAAGAGTAATCTAGGAAGACATAATTAGTAGCAAATGTCTTTATAGTTTTTGTTTTATAATTTTTTATGAGTTTTTGGTTTTATAATTTTTTGTTCCTTTCAAATAAGTACAAGCAAAAAAGATAAAAAGCAATAAACAGAAATAACTTGAAACTCATAAACAACTTTAGTACAACAGAAATAAATTAGCAACTAAGAACAAAGACCAAAATCGGTTAGCTCCCTGGCAACAGCGCCAGGAAATATCTTGATGACTACAAGTGCACAGATCAATTGTAGATAGTTTCTAAATAAGAGTATCGATCCCACAAAGAGCTATTGGTAGAGGTCTTTATGCCCCTAGTTACTATTCACTAGAGAGTACTTGTAGGTTATCTCTAATTCCAAGTAATGGTGTATAAAGAGTGCGTTTGAATAAGTTCTAAAGTAAACAATAACAAAGTAAATTGTTGAAGTAAACGATAAGATGTGAGTGTGCTTGTGGTGGTGACAATATGGTTAAGGAGTTCTCGGGGAGTGTATGATATGACACTGATGACCCACAAGTATAGGGGGTGTATCGCAGTATTTTCGATAAGTAAGAGTGTCGAACCCAACGAGGATCAGAAGGTGCTGGCGAGTGGCTAGGAGCAGGAATTCTCTGTAAATACTTAGCAAACAGATTTTTAGGGGTTTTTGATAATGCAAGTAAATAAAGTACGAGTAAATAAAAGACAACAAGAATAAATGCAGCAAGTGGCCCAATCCTTTCTTTAGGAAAGGACAAGCCGGTTGTATTACTTAAGATGACCAAATGTTCTCAAGGACACATGAGAATATCGTCAAGTGCTTTCGCTTCATATAGTTGATTAATCTTCTTTAGTTTGCTAAGTGTTGTGTGGGTGAACCTGTGCTAATGTACCGACCTTCCTAGGACAAATACATACTTGTGATTATACCCCTTGCAAGCATCCGCAAGTACAAGAAAGTAATTAAGGTAGAAACCTAACCACAACTTTAAACTCTAAGACCCTGACGTCCCTTGTGCAATGGTTTCCTGACGGGGGTTCAGGTTTACATCACCGCAACCCCTACGATTAGTAGCCAAATACACAATGCATTCCCCTAGGCCCATATAGGTGAAGTGTCATGTAGTCGATGTTCACATGACACCACTAGAAGAAATACACCATAACTTAAATATCAAACTATTGAATCTTTCTCAACACAATTCCACTACTAACAACATGACTTCTCCCATGTCCTCAAGGACAAAACAAACTACTCACAAGACATCATATGGATCATGATCAGAGATGATATAATGATATGTAACAATCTAAACATAAACAATAATTCAATGGTTCACTCAATAGCATCAACTACAAGGAGTAATCAACACCGGGAAAGTTTCCCCTAAGAACTATGCAAGATTCAACCCAATTGTTACAGCGGTATGAGGTGGTGATGATGGTGCTGGTGGAGATGATGGTGGTTGAAAGGACACAAATGTCGCCTAGAGGGGGGGTGAATAGGCGGTTTAAAACTTTTACGAGATGGGCTTAACAAAGGCGGAATAAAACTAGTGTTTACTTTGTCAAGCATAAAACCTATATATGCTATGGTTCACCTATGTGCACCAACAACTTAGGCTAAGCAAGAAAAGCAACTATGTGATAGCAAGATATAGACTTCAAGCACGAAGGCTATCACAAACTAATGTGCATAAGTAAAAGCTCGGGTATAGAGATAACCGAGGCACGCGGAGACGACGATGTTTTACCGAGTTCCTCCCAACAATGGAGTACGTCTCGTTTGGAGAGGGGGTGGTATCAAACCACCAACGCCACAAAAGGCCTCCCTTGTTCTCCTGTGAATCTCACCCCAACAGGATCGATCCACACTTCCACTATCGGTGCACTTGTCGGTGGCAATCCAGAACCTCTCACAAGATTGGGGCACTTCTCCACAACTCAATTGGAGGCTCCCAACTAACAAGCTTGGGGAAAGCTCCACAACTTAATTGGAGGCCCCAAGTAATCCACAAACCTGCAATACAACCAAACCGTCTAGGGTTCCAAAAACCCAAGAGTAAAAATCTTCTCACATTTCACCCAATCGAATCCTCACCGAGAACTCAAACTGATGCACCAAATGCAATGGCAAGAACACAAGAAGTTCTCAAGTTCTTCTCTCCCAAATTCCACCAAAACTACAAAAGCTTATGGGGGAATAAGAGAGGAAGAACAATGGAGGAAATCCACAAAAGACTCCAAGATCTAGATCCCAAGATGTTCCCCTCACTTAGAGAAGAGATTGATTGGTGGGGTTGTAGATCTAGATCTCCTCTTTCAAATCCCTCAAGAATATGCAAGAACCAATGGAGGGATTGAGGGATAGCAAGCTCAAGAAGGTCAACAATAGAGGGGAGAACTTGCAAGGAAGGTTAGGGAACCATTGGGGAAGAAGGGCCCCTTAAATAGGTCCCTAGAAATCCAACCGTTAGGCCCAGGAATCGCCCGGTCCGGAGTCTCCGGACTGGGACCGGAGTCTCTGGTGTACCCATGCCAAACGGGGTCAAACTGGGGGACAATCAGTACGTGGTCCGGAGATGGACTGGAGATTTAGTCCGGAATCTCCGGTCTTACAAAAACTAGCAAAAAGACCAATACGAAAACAACCATAACTTTTGCATCCGGACTCCGATTTTGATGATCTTGGGCTCGTTTTAAAGAGGACAACAAACTCTACAAGATAATGCAGAGAAGCATCATATTCCAGTAAGAGAGGATAGAACCAAATGATGAAAGGTTTGACCTCTCTCAAAAAGACGAACCGGTAAAACCTCCAACATCGAAAACGCAATAGAGAATGCATATGAAACCCGTTTTCGATGAACTTGGGCTTGTCATGAAGATTAACACAAGCTCTAAATCCTCTCATGGATAAGAATCAAATAAAGTAAGGTTTTACCAATCTGTAAAAGACAAACCGGTAAAACCTCCAATATCGAAAACACAATAGAGAATGCATATGAAATCCGTTTTCGATGAACTAGAGCTTGTTATGAATATTACCACAAGCTCAAGAACCTCACATGGATAAGATCCAAATAACAACCAACAAAGATGATGCCAAGTATGCAAAGGTTTGAGATCTCTCCGAAGGATATGATCAAGTTACTCACTCGAGAGCTCCTCTTGATAGTACGTCTATCTATCCTATAAACCGGTCTCCCCAACTAACACCACGAGACCGGTAAGAAAGAAACCCTATCAAGAACATACCTTTGCCTGAACATATTCCACTTGAGCTTGATGGTAGCGATCTTGTCCACCTCAAGATGGAACACCTTTCTTGATTGCGCTAGCTTGGTGAAGACTTGCAAATTTCTCCCCATACTCCACTATGGTAGAGCTTATCTTTTGGGCATACCATCTTCTCATATCCATGATCACCATAGGATGGCAATCTTCAAGCAAATGATCTCTTCGAGATGGCTCATCTTGAACTTGCACATCATTTCTTCTTTCTTTATTATGTTGGTGTCTTGAAGGTACATAAGAGATATCACTCCAACTTTAGTCTTGAAGACACACTTACTATAGGATCAACTCTCACTTGACCAATCTCCAGATCACTCATTGAAACCTTGGTCAACACTTAATTTTCTTCACTTTCTTCTTCTCCCAACCTTGAAGCCAACATATGGTTCAAGCATTGCCTATGGACAAATCCTACAGGTAAAACTCAATGTAAACATAAGTCCATAAAGATTGTCATTAATTACCAAAACCACACGTGGGGGCACACATGCACTTTCAATCTCCCCCATTTTGGTAATTGATGATAATCCCTTTGAGAGGGTTTATATAAGGAATTAACTAAACAAAACTTTGTGCTAACATCAAAAACTACATAAGTATGTGATGTTAGTACAACCACAATATCGAGCAAACTCCCCCACAATCTATGCACGTGTGGATGAACTTGAATTACATTGCATATATTGCAAACCATTACCGGTGGTGGAGTTTCCTCGATATATTCAACATGCAAAGCAACACGCTAAGATGCAAAGCACATGAGGTAAATGTTTAAGTACAAAACTCAAAACACAAAACCAAATTCCCTTAAAACCCTCTAAAACTTCTCCCCCCATTGGCATCGATTGCCGAAATGGGTGAAAAACTTTAGGAGGCCAATTTAGTGAGAGTTCCTCCATATGGTGTGCATTTCTCATAATATGAGTGGAATCAAATGCACGTATCTAATGATGAATACCATGAGGAAATCAAACTAAACCGAGGATCCAAAGATTGCAAAGAAATAAAATGGTGAAGAAGCATCAACAAATGAAGCAAGCAATCAAAAGATCGAAAGAAGCACTTCACAAAAGGAAGATACCAAAAGAAACATAGATATTATGACAAGGTTGAAAAGAGAGTGATCTAAATAATATGAGGAGACTCCCCAAGGTTTGTGCACAACTTATAATTTGCGTTTGAATACAATATGCACAAACATGGCATCCTCATTCCCTCTATATCATTTAAACCACGAGCACGAGCAAGTGAGAAGATATTATGATGAGAGAAAATGAGTGTTTAGATGAAAAATAGGAAGCTCCCCAAGGTTCATGCACAACAAAGTGCACAATTATGGAATCCTAACTCCCCATAATCAAACAAAACACCAAACAAGAACAAGAAAGAAAATGTGTGTTCTTAGGTAGATTAGGAAAGCTCCCCAAGGTTTATGCACCAAATATAATAATTGCTTTGAATGCAAAGTGCATAAATATGGTATCCTTGCTCCCCCAAACTTACATAACAACACAAAGGCATGAGAGATCAACTTTCGTAACACTAATGAGTGCCAGAAGATGCAAATGAAAAGGTCAAGCACTCAAAGCAAAACATTTGGAGCCACCAAAGAATAAAAAAGGAGCACAAGGTGTAGACTCCAAAGCAAAAGGATATCAACTAGAGATTCAGCCATAATTATGTGTATAAGTTTTTAGGTAGACAACAATCACCAAGATATACATCCACAAAGAAACATGTACACACAAAATGGATACTCAAGAATGAACAAGATATCCAAAAGAAAGTCATAGATAATTCTAGTAAGATTTTTGCTAGAAAGCATGGCCAAAGGCTCAAATTTATCTTATTGACCATCAATGACCTTCAAACACCAACGAATACATCACAACTATCACAAGGGAACAAGAGATAGATGGAATGCATTGGAAAAAGCAACAAGTATCATAAAGAACAAATAAACCTTGCAAATTCATCCATATTGCACATGAGAGAAATTGAGGAAACGATTGGCAATAGAATTGCTAGATTGGCATATGTGGGATTGGTGAATCATAAACATGAATTTTATATACTCCCCAAAATATGCATTCATCTCAACTTACTCATATAACAATAAGGAAGATACGATAAAATCTTGCAAGAACCACAATAAAAGCAACTGAAGGAAATCATGCCATGATGCAACCACAAAGGTTGGATGCTAGAAAAGTATGCATTAGAGGGATACTTGTTACCGAGATACCATTGGTAGGATGAAGTAGATATGAGTTTGTTGATCATCCTAGCTTGACTCCAATTATCATTTAGTCCCCACATCTTCTTATTATTGAAAAGCATCCAATGAATCTCCAATGTACCTATAACACATTCAAGTACACAATGGTCCCAAAACTCATTGGGTCCAAAATAGTTAGATAAACTACAATACATAGGAGAGACTCCACATAAATATGTGCATATTGATATGAAATTGAATTTCATGCACATCTCAGCCGATAGAATTTGGTAGAGAATCCCCTATATATTGGATCAAGAAACAAAGCATGCCATAATATAGAACATGTAGTAAATATGCATGCACAAGATTTCAAGAACCAAAAAGGAGATACAATTTGAACAAAAACACCAAGTAAACCAAGAAGTCGCACACAAGAGTGTGACACAACAAAAGGGTGTCCAAATTGTATCAAAGAGCCAAATCAACACATGAAAGGACACAAATTCAACAAATGAACAAGGCAATAGCCAAAGAGCAAAAGATAGACAAAAACACCAATGCTCAAGGATTTATCTCATCCTAAGGGATCAAACAAGTAACAAGGAATGAGACAAAACCAACTCCCAAAAAGGAAGGTTCCAACACACAAACCAAACTCTCTACACTTTTCATGATGGCACAAAGTACCAAAAGAAAAGATCAAATTTCCTGATACGTCCATTTTGCATCACTATTCTATGTCTTAAATTATTCATTGATATATTTCATATTGAGAGGTGATACTCATATTATTTCATCTATTTTTGCATGGTTGATGACTTTTGGAGCATGGACCGCTGGAGTCAGGATTCTGATGGAAAATGTGTTGTTTGGAGGCAAAATTCGCGAAGATCAGAAAATCCGGGAAAATATATGGAAAATCCTATTTTTCCAGAAGACTAAGGATGCCAGAAGACGGAGTGGAGATGGGACATAGGGGGCCCACACCACCCCATGGCGCGGGCAGCCCTAGGCCGCGCCAGGAGGTGGTGTGGCCACCCTGGCCCACTCTAGCCTCTCCCCTCTAGCGTATATCATCCTCTCGAAACCCTAAGACTCGGGGAGCGACCATATAAAGATTCCGCCACCTCTGCGGGGCGGAAAACACCGAGAGAGAAAGATCTCTCCAGCAGACAGATTTCTGCCGGGGGAATTCCTTCCCGGAGAGGGGAGATCGTCGTCATCAACACCACCATCAAGCTGGACTTCATCAGGATGATCATCATCATCATCATCATCATCATCACCACCATCATCACCATCAGCACCCTCATCACCATCTCCATATTGCTATAACAATTGCGTTGAATCTTGCATAGTTCATAGGGGAAACTTTCTCGGTGTTGATTACTCTTTGTAGTTGATGCTATTGAGTGAACCATTGAATTACTGTTTATGTTCAGATTGTTATACATCATTATTCCATCTCTGATCATGATCCATATGATGTCTTGTGAGTAGTTCGTTTTGTTCTTGAGGACATGGGAGAAGTCTTGTTGTTAGTAGTGGAGTTGTGTTGAGAAAGATTCAATAGATTGTTATTTAAGTTGTGGTGTACTTCTTCTAGTGGTGTCATGTGAACGTCGACTACATGACACTTCACCTATATGAGCCTAGGGGAATGCATTGTATATTTGGCTACTAATCGTAGGGGTTGCCGGAGTGACAGAAACCTGAACCCCCATTAGGAAACCATTGCACAAGGGACGTAAGGGTCTTAGAGTTTAAAGCTATGGTTAGGTTTCTACCTTAATTACTTTCTTGTACTTATGGATGTTTGTAAGGGGTATAATCACAAGTATGTATTAGTCTTGGATGGGACGGTACATTAGCACAGGTTCACCCACACAACACTTAACAAGCTAAAGAAGATTAATCAACTATATGAAGCGAAAGCACTTGACAGTCTTCCCATGTGTCCTCAAGAATGTTTGGTCATCTTAAGTAATACAACCGGCTTGTTCTTTGCTGCATAAAGGATTGGGCCACTTGCTGCATTATTCCTACTGTCTTTTATTTACTCGCACTTTGTTTACTTGCTATATCAAAAAACCCTAAAAATCCGTTTGCTAAGTATTTGCAGAGAATTCCTGATCCATACCACTAGCCAGCACCTTCTGCTCCTCGTTTGGTTCGACACTCTTACTTATTGAAAATACTGCGATACACCCCCTATACTTGTGGGTCATCAAGACTATTTTCTGGCGCCGTTGCCGAGGAGTGAAGCACTATTGGAGAGTGGAACTGGTAAAGGAAACTTCTACTGTGAGTATTGTTTACTTCTGCTAGTTGCTTTATTTCCATTATGGATAATTCACTGAGTTTCTTATTTGGTAATGCTACTACCACTGCTAAGGTAGTAGATAAACCACCACCTGCTGAGAATGATGTTTTCAAAATACCTACAAGAATTATTGATCGTGTTATGGATAACTACTATGTTAGGGATGGAACTGTCCATCCCGGTGATCATTTAATCTTTATACACGAATTATGCGGGTTGTTCAAGTCTGCAGGTATTACTACAGATCAAGTTAAGAAGAAGTTATTCTCATTATCACTAAAAGGAAGAGCAGATGAATGGTATAAGCTGCTGAAGAATGGTCAAGCTCTAGAATGGGAGGAAATAGTGCCTCTCTTTTATTCAAAGTTTTATCCTCCTAGTGAGATTCATAAAGATCAGAATCAAATATACAACTTTTGGCCTCTTGATAGAGAGAGTACAACTCAAGCTTGGGGGAGATTGAAGTTACTAATGCTCAAATGTCCCATTCATGAGCTCCCCAACAATATTATTATCAATAACTTTTATGCAAGGCTCCCTCTACATGATAAAGATTTATTGGATGCTTCTTGTGTTGGATCATTCACTCGCATGGAAGAAGAAGCTAAATGGGACCTTCTAGACTGTATTCAAGACAATGATGAAGCTTGGGAGAATGACAAAGGTAGAAAGTCAGGTATAAATTATGATTATGAATGCATTGAATCTTTTATGGGAACTGATGACTTTCAAAATATTAGTAATATTTATGGTCTTGATTTGCAAGTTATTACGAATTGCTTTAGAGCTTTTGCTTCCTATATCAAAATTCCAAAAAGGGGATGGAAAAAATACCATGCACCTTACAAAGATATTGTTGACTATGCTCCTATTAGAAGTGCTGAGTATTGCATTATTGACCCCATCTTACCCGAACCTTATATCGAGAAGATTCCCTTCCCCGAAAAGGTAAAGGACCATCCTATGATAACTAATGTAATCACCAAAAGTGAAAAAAGAACTGTAAAACATGATGAACAAATAAACATTGAACTGGTGGTAGCAATTGTGAAAGACCTTGTCACTAAAAGCGTAGAAGATGGGCACATAGTCTTTTGTGAGGATGCTTCTAATATTGTTTCACATCCCAATAGAACTAAAAAGGCTAGTGTTCCTGTGCTTTCTGTTAGAATTGGTGATCATTGCTATTATGGTTTATGTGATATTGGTGCAAGTTCTAGTGCTATTCCTTATGAGCTTTACAGAGAAATTATGCATGAAATCAGTCCTTGTGAGTTGGAAGAGATTGATGTGGTTATTCACCTTGCTAATAGAGAGACCATCTCTCCAATTGGTATTGTACAAGACGTGGAAGTTCTTTGTGGTAAGATTAAGTACCCTGCTGATTTTCTAGTACTTGGCTCGGCTCCTAGTAAAACCTACCCTATCATTTTTGGTAGACCTTTCTTGAGTACTTGTGGAGCTATTATTGATTGCAAGAGGGAGAAAATCTTGACTAAGTTTGATGGGGAATCTTATGAGTTTAATTTTTCGAAATTTGCTACAGAACCTTGCGAAGAGGAAACCCATAATGAGGATTTTAGGGTTGAACAACTTGCTTCTATTTCTCTTGCTCCTAACACTGCTTTGCAGCAATTTATGGAAGATCATGAAAGTGAAATCTTCATGGAAGAAAGGAATGAGCTTGACAGGATTCTCCGTGATCAACCTATGATTCTTAAGCACGACTTGCATGTAGAAGACTTGGGTACTACGATGCCATCTAAAAAGGATCCGGTTTTCGATCTAAAACCTCTCCCTGATGATCTTAAATATGCTTATATTGATGATAAAAAGATATATCATGTTATTGTTAGCGCTCAACTTTCAAGGAAGGAAGAAGAAAGGTTATTGGAAGTTTTGAGGAAACATCGAGGAGCTATGGGCTATACTCTGGATGATTTAAAAGGGATTTCACCTACTATATGTCAGCATTCTATCAACATAGAACCAGATGCGAAGCCAGTAGTGGAGCACCAACGACGTTTAAATCCTAGGATGAAGGAAGTGGTAAGGAATGAGGTATTGAAACTCCTTGATGCTGGTATTATTTACCCTATTGCTGATAGTGAATGGGTTAGTCCTGTTCATTGTGTTCCTAAAAAGGGAGGTATTACCGTTGTCCCTAATGATAATGATGAGCTTATTCCTCAAAGAATAGTGGTAGGCTATAGGATGTGCATCGATTTTAGGAAAGTCAATAAAGTTACTAAGAAAGATCACTACCCGCTTCCTTTTATTGATCAAATGTTGGAAAGGTTGTCTAAAAAGACCCATTTTTGTTTTCTTGATGGTTATTCTGGTTTCTCTCAAATTGCTGTTAAACAACAAGATCAAGAAAAAACTACTTTTACTTGCCCTTATGGAACTTATGCTTATAGACGTATGCCTTTTGGTTTATGTAATGCTCCTGCTACTTTCCAAAGGTGCATGTCTGCTATCTTTCATGGTTTTTGTGAGGAAATTGTAGAAGTGTTCATGGATGACTTTTCTGTCTATGGAACTTCTTTTGATAATTGTCTGCACAACCTTGATAAAGTTTTGCAGAGATGTGAAGAAACTAATCTTGTTCTTAATTGGGAGAAATGCCACTTCATGGTTAATGAAGGGATTGTTCTTGGGCATAAAGTTTCTGAAAGAGGCATAGAAGTTGATAGAGCTAAGGTTGAGGCAATTGAGAAGATGCCATGTCCAAGAGACATCAAAGGTATTCGTAGTATCCTTGGTCATGCTGGTTTCTATAGGAGGTTTATTAAAGACTTCTCTAGGATATCAAAACCTCTCACTAATCTTTCAAAAAGATGTACCCTTCGTTTTTGATGATGATTGTAGGGAAGCTTTTGAAACTCTTAAGAAGGCTTTAACTACAGCCCCTATTGTTCAACCACCTGATTGGAGTTTACCCTTTGAAATAATGTGTGATGCTAGTGATTTTGCTGTAGAGGCTGTCCTTGGGCAACGTATTGATAAAAAGTTAAACGTTATCCATTATGCTAGTAAGACTCTGGACGCTGCTCAAAGGAATTATGCCACTACTGAAAAGGAATTTCTAGCTGTTGTTTTTGCTTGTGATAAGTTTAGGCCCTATATTGTGGACTCAAAAGTAACCATTCATACTGATCATGCTGCTATTAAATATCTTATGACGAAGAAGGACGCTAAGCCTAGGCTTATTAGATGGGTACTGCTTTTACAAGAGTTTGATCTACATATAGTAGATAGGAAGGGTGCTGAAAAACCATGGCTGATAATTTATCTCGTTTGGAAAACATCTCTTTTGACCCTATGCCTGTTAATGATAGTTTCCCAAATGAACAGTTAGCTGCAGTAGGGGTGAGCTCGCGAGGAAGCCCTTGGTATGCTGATTATGCTAACTTTATTGTCTCCAAGTATTTGCCTCCAACTTTTACAGCTCAAAGAAAGAAGAAAGTTCTTCTATGATTTGAGGCATTATTTTTGGGATGACCCACACTTATACAAAGAAGGAGTGGACGGTATTATGCGAAGATGTGTTCCAGAATATGAACAAAAGGAGATATTGCATAAATGTCATGGTAGTGCCTATGGAGGACATCATGCAGGAGATAGAACTGCACAAACGGTACTACAATCAGGTTTCTACTGGCCCACCCTTTTTAAAGATGCAAGAAAATTTGTTTTATCTTGTGATGAATGTCAGCGTGTTGGTAATATTTCTAGATGCAATGAAATGCCTATGAACTACTCTCTAGTTATTGAACCTTTTGATTGTTGGGGATTTCACTTTATGGGTCCTTTCCCTCCTTCGAAAGGCTACACTCATATTCTTGTTGCCGTTGATTATGTTACTAAGTGGGTAGAAGCCATTCCTACAAAGAGTGCTGACAGGGAGACTTCTCTAAAAATGCTTAAGGATATTATCTTTCCTAAGTTTGGGGTGCCTAGGTATCTCATGACTGATGGGGGTTCTCATTTCATTCATGGTGGTTTTAGGAAGACCCTTGCTAAATATGATGTTAATCATAGAATTGCTTCAGCTTATCACCCCCAAACTAGCGGGCAAGTAGAGTTATCAAATAGAGAAATTAAATCTATCTTGCAAAAGACTGTTAATAGGTCTAGAAAAAACTGGGCTAAGAAGTTGAATGATGATCTATGGGCTTATAGAACTGCTTACAAAAATCCTATGGGAATGTCTCCTTATAAAATGGTTTATGGGAAAGCTTGTCACCTACCCTTAGAATTAGAACACAAAGCTTACTGGGCAGTGAAAGAACTAAATAGAGATTGTAAGCTCGCTGGTGAGAAAAGATTATTTGACTTAAGTTCTTTAGATGAATGGAGGAGTGAAGCCTATGAGAATGCTAGGCTCTTTAAGGAAAAAGTTAAAAGATGGCATGACAAGCGAATACTTAAGAGAGAATTTCATGTTGGTGAGAAAGTTCTATTGTATAGGTCTCGTCTCAGATTTTTATGTAAGCTACTATCAAAATGGGAAGGACCTTTCATCATTGAAGAAGTATACCGTTCAGGAGCAATAAAAATTTCTTCTCTAAAATATAATACTACACAAGTAGTGAATGGACAGCGACTCAAACACTATATTGCTGGAGATTCTTACAATGAAGATGTTGATGCCTTTCAAGTTATAACTCCAAAGAAATTCATCGAGGACCAAATTCAGAGACCTATAGAGTCTGTTTTCAAATAGGTAACAGTTCTGGTAAGAAAAGTTCCACGAAAATACAATACAACTATATTTTTGCAGTTTTCAGTCGATAAGGAAAGTTACGAAGCATAAAAGGGATGGAACCGGAGTCAGGGTAGCCCACACCACCTTGTGGCGCGGGCCCACCCTTGGCCGTGCCACCAGGTGGTGAGGCCACCCCAGACTCCGCCTCCGACCCGTTTTCACCCAGTACCTTCCTTTTGATACGAAACTTCGTAATATATAACCCCCCGGATCACCCGAGGTTCATATATCGTGTTTTCGTCGTGTTTTTGTTTCGATCTGTTTCTGCCAGGACATACTCTTTGAAGGTTTAGAAGCACAATGGTGACCGCCAAGGATAAAGGGAAGGATCCTATGGAGTAAGACCTCCAAGACCCCGGGAAGGAGAAGGAGATCAAAAGTGAAGATGAAGAGGAGCAAGGCCAACATCCGCTCACCGGCACTACCATTGCAATCATTGGAGTGGTGACGGAACCTGCTAGGGTTAGAAAGACTACGCGGATGCAGACTGGGGGAAAAGCTCCTCGTCACAGTTTGGCTCCACGGTCACTTCCTCCACACACCAAGAATCCTTTCCATACCCATATCCATGAGCATCAATACCAGAATATGCCCAAAGGGAAATTACCCTCCAATTGGGATTTGCCTCGTTCTAGCCATGCAGGAAAAGAAGACTTCAAGGAGGAAGAGTGGGGAAAGGATAGCAAGAGCTAGAATTCTCAACACGACATGATCATGAGCCGCATTGAGCAAAACTCATAGCTGATTCATAATCTCACTTTCGAGATTGAGGACTTGAGGAAATTGGTCAAGAAGCTCATCGAGAGGATACCACCACCACCAAAGGTGTAATTCGTCATCAGGTTTGGCATCCCCTTGGTTTGTTCCAATCTTGGGGGAGTGCCGCGGTATCACATCACTATCTTCTATCTTTTTGCCTTTTTAGTAGAGTCATATCTTGAATAGAGGAGTTATTATGTAGTATGGTTTGCATTATGGAAGTGTCCCCTCTCTCGTTAGATATGTATCCCTTGGTGAGAGTTGCCGTTATGGAATATTAATGAGAAGTTCTACCATTCACTCTTTTGCATAGCTTATATTAGTTTTCAATTCGTGGTTATATGATTGATCTTGTTGTTAGTATTGGTAGCACTCTGGGATCATTGAGTTAATTTAGTTGGTTTTGGCAAACCTGGCTCGGTCAGTAGCAACACTTTTTTTTAGAGTTGAAAGAAAAGATAAAGTACCTTTAAAGAAAAATTATTTCATGATCTTTCTTTCTTGATTTGCTAATAAGTCTAGTATTCTCTAGTTAAGATCTTTTGTGTTTCCAAGGAAGATTGCATGTTTGTCTTTATCACTAATATGTTTGTTTGTTTGTTTCCTTCAACTCTTATACTTGCTACCCAGCCTTGCTAGCCAAAAACCTATATTGAGAGGGTATTCTTCTCGTGCATCCACCTCCTTTAAACCAAAACCTTTGCCATTTGTGTCCACCATACCTACCTATTAGCATTATTGCTATTCCAAGTAAATTCTTGTTTTATCTACCTCCCAAATTAAACTTGATATGTGAAAATTAGTCATTAAAGCTCTCACAAACTTGATGGCACACTTTACTTTCTTGCATTTAATAAACTTGAACCATTGGGTCCTTCTTTGTTGCGTATATGCTTGCGCTTTATGAGTTGAAGTTAGCCGAACCATGTACCATGGGGACCGCTTTCAACACTTCATTTGGTACTTTGTACCTAGTTGATATCATGTTCTTTTGCTTATGGATCCCAACGGTGTGAAATAAAAGTGGAACTTGTAAGATCATGGAGTTTATATGTGTGTTAGAGAAATGCCTGGGCCGCTAGCCTAAGCCATGCCTAATCATGGTGGAAACTTGCAGCATAATTATAGTGAGCATTCTATGAAGCATCCTCAATAAAAACCTATGCAAATAGCAAATAGAAAGATCACTGAGATGCTCACTGTCTGCTTGCCTTGTCATTTTGATTATGGGATAGCTCCTGTGTCATGTGCAAGGGGTACCCCGTTGGCGGTTCTCAATGATACGCAAGTATTTACAATGACAAGAGCTTGCTCGTGACTGAAGTTGAGTAGCATGAGGATCGGTACTCATAAATAAGGGGCATGAGATTTCAACTTATAACTTGTCAAGCATATCCTCTTAGTTGTGTCACTTTAACCTTAATCACCTAAAGATGCCTATGATAGGGGCAATGAGAGCTGAAAGCTAGTAAGTATCATAATTTTTGGGAGCTCTTTATGAGACTTGCAATCCCTGCTTCCCTCTTTGAAGGGCCTTTCTTTTACTTTGTAGTTGAGTCAGTAAACCTACTCCCTTCTATCTCAGCAAGTATTTTGAGTTGTTGTGTTTCATTCATTCATATGTTGATTTATTCATTCATGTTTCTTATGTTCCTTGTTTTGCACATTGCTCTTATCCTGATGTTTACTACTTTGAAAGCTATCATTGAAAAACCAGTTATTTGTGAACTTCAGCAAATTATCAACTATTCTTCGACCAAGAGCTAAGTTTGCCTTTACCAATTATGATTCACTTTCTGTATCTTTATTGTGTTTCCTTTACTTATTACAAGTTGAGTTATATAATAGTGAGTTGTCTTCTATTATGATCTATGTATTTGATGAATGTGATGCTTCTTGTTTGTATTCTTTTATCGACTCTTCACTCCATAAACCTAAGGCCATGTTTATTGAGCTCAGTTTCGCTTGGGGACAAGCGAAGTCTAAGCTTGGGGGGAGTTGATACGTCCATTTTGCATCACTATTCTATGTCTTAATTCACTATTATTCATTGATATATTTCGTATTGAGAGGTGATACTTATGTTATTTCATTTATTTTTGCATGGTTGATGACTTTTGGAGCATGGACCGCTGCAGTCAGGATTCTGATGGAAAATGTGCTGTTTGGAGGCAAAATCGCGAAGATCAGAAAATCCGGGAAAATATATGGAAAATCCTATTTTTCTAGAAGACTAAGGATGCCAGAAGACGGAGTGGAGATGGGCCATAGGGGGGCCACACCACCCCATGACGCGGGCAGCCCTAGGCCACGCCAGGAGGTGGCGTGGCCACCCTGGCCCACTCCAGCCTCTCCCCTCTAGCGTATATCATCCTCTCGAAACCCTAAGACTCGGGGAGCGACCACAGAAAGATTCCGCCACCTCTGCGGGGCGGAAAACACCGAGAGAGAAAGATCTCTCCGGCAGACAGATTTCTGCCGGTGGAATTCCTTCCCGGAGAGGGGAGATCGTCATCATCAACACCACCATCAAGCTGGACTTCATCAGGATGATCATCATCATCATCACCACCATCATCACCATCAGCACCCTCATCACCATCTCCATATTGCTATAACAATTGCATTGAATCTTGCATAGTTCATAGGGGAAACTTTCCCGGTGTTGATTACTCTTTGTAGTTGATGCTATTGAGTGAACCATTGAATTACTGTTTATGTTCAGATTGTTATACATCATTATTCCATCTCTGATCATGATCCATATGATGTCTTGTGAGTAGTTCGTTTTGTTCTTGAGGACATGGGAGAAGTCTTGTTGTTAGTAGTGGAGTTGTGTTGAGAAAGATTCAATAGATTGTTATTTAAGTTGTGGTGTACTTCTTCTAGTGGTGTCATGTGAACGTCGACTACATGACACTTCACCTATATGAGCCTAGGGGAATGCATTGTGTATTTGGCTACTAATCGTAGGGGTTGCCGGAGTGACAGAAACCTGAACCCCCATTAGGAAACCATTGCACAAGGGACGTAAGGGTCTTAGAGTTTAAAGCTATGGTTAGGTTTCTACCTTAATTACTTTCTTGTACTTACGGATGTTTGTAAGGGGTATAATCACAAGTATGTATTAGTCTTGGATGGGGCGGTACATTAGCACAGGTTCACCCACACAACACTTAACAAGCTAAAGAAGATTAATCAACTATATGAAGCGAAAGCACTTGACAGTCTTCCCATGTGTCCTCAAGAATGTTTGGTCATCTTAAGTAATACAACCGGCTTGTTCTTTGCTGCATAAAGGATTGGGCCACTTGCTGCATTATTCCTACTGTCTTTTATTTACTCGCACTTTGTTTACTTGCTATATCAAAAACCCCTAAAAATCCGTTTGCTAAGTATTTGCAGAGAATTCCTGATCCATACCACTAGCCAGCACCTTCTGCTCCTCGTTGGGTTCGACACTCTTACTTATTGAAAATACTTCCAAGCACATAAAACATGATATGGAACAAAACAAGAAGCATAAATATGAGTGTTCTAAATAATATAGGAGAGCTCCCCCATGGATAGTGCATTATGTAGGATTTTCCTTTTGAATGCAAAATGCACACAAATGGGATCATCACTTGTACCTATATTAAATAAAACACACGAGGATACAAAAAATAAGAATATCCACAAGAGGCAAGGAAAGCTTGGGACAAAACACAAAACATTTTGTTGCCAAGAGGTAGAACAAAATTTAAGCAAAGGCCAAAATGAATATGATCAATAAATTCTACCATATATGGAGTACCACTTGTCCAATGACAAGAATTATGGGGAAACATTTACCAAGGTAGTTTTCAAGGATATCATGATCATATTCACAACAATAAGCATATGACGAAATATAAAAATTAAGCTTGATGCTTAGATAGAGATTCTTGATAGCTCATAAAAGATTAAAGTAACTTGAAGCAAATGGTTTCCATGGAGGATATGGAGGTCCAAATATGGGGAAATACATACCAAGAAAACTCTCACAAACAAGATCCAAAAGAGGAGCAATAAAATCAATCCAAGGGAATTGGAACTTGTTTGAGCTAAATGTGCCACTTAGGAGCTAGATAATTATCAATATCAATTCTAAGTGACACTACCTCAAATGTCCACATTTTATAGGTTTGTAATATGCACAAAGCGTATGACTCCCCCATAATGTGATAAACCAAGAATACTCAACAAGAGGTAAAAACATCCAAATAGAGATGATTAATAAACATTATGGAACTTGAATTTCTCGAGAAATACATACCACATAGAGACTAGATAAACTTGCAATATGCATACTAAGTGGTATTCCTCATGTAGACACATTTTAGGATTGTGGAATGCCCAAACATAACACTCCCCCAAAATGGGATAGTCCATTAATCTCCCGCAAGAGCCAATTAAGATATGGACAAGATGCAATAGGCTCAAACATAAAACACATACATGGTGTGCAAACCAACATACACAAGATTGATTTCTCAAGTTAAGCAAGTAGGAAGCACAACATATACAAAACACATGCAAGGTACAAAACTAACACATGCACAAGGGGCGAGTAACTTTCAATGTATATGAGTTAAGCACATGTTACCGCAAGGAGGAACATTGGATATATGATAGAAGCATGATAATCCAAATGGCTTGACATAACAAGAATAAATGATGAAGATCCCTCAATTCTTCATAATGTAGCCAAACCTCCAATGCTCTCCAAACACACATATTGATCAAGTTTTGGCTTGTTGGTCCCCAACCAAGTTGGGTCCTAAGAAGTTAGTCACAATAGGCTTGGCAACCCAAGTGGTTCTTTTCTTCAACCCACATTGAGCACCAACAAATTTGGCAAACATATTGCCAACCTCATCCTTATGAAGAGAATAAGCATCATCAATTATGATAGGGTTAGATGAGGAGTTACCAATGGTGCATGAAGAAGAAATATGCCCCTTCTCACGGCATATGTAGCAAGTTCTTCTCTTGCCATCTTTCTTCTTAGGTGAGGCCACAACTCGAGGAAGAGCTCGAGTAGTCATCTTAGGAAGAGGCCCGTCAATGACTTGAGGTGGAGCTTGAGGCCGCTTCCCTTGTTGCTTCACACTTAGAGGCTTATTCTTCAATGGGAAAGATCTAACATGATGACCTTCTTCCTTGCACTTGAAGCAAACAATGTTGGCCAGATTCTTGACTTGATCTTGTCCATTCTTCTTGTTGTCCTTGTGCTTCAAATTGATAGTGGACTTGTTCTTGACATTTGAGTTGAATCCAAGCCCACTCTTGTCATTGGGGGATTTTTGCACACTAAAGATTTTGTTGAGTGTGGCTTTCCCTTGATGACCCTTTTTCAAGTCATTCTTCAAAGAAGTGACTTGAGCCTTGAGATCTTTGATTTCCTCTACATGGTTAGTTTCGACAAAAGTACTAGAGGAAGTAGATGCTACATTGTTAGAGCAACAAGGCATGGAATGTAATTCATCACGAGATATATCATGGTTGTGAGAGGATGAATTACAAGGACTAGCACATGGAAATATAACATTTGGAGTAGATATAGTGCTATTATCCACATGAGGCCCACTAGATGTTACCTTTGACACGATGGCATCAATCATCATGAGCTAACTTTAGCCTACCACGGGAGACTAGAAGATCCTCATGCGAGCTTGAGAGCTTGACATGACTTTCTTCTAATTTCCCATAGTTGCTAGTTAGCAAAGCAAGTTGAGCCTTTAGCTCAACATTCTCCTTCAAAATAGATGCTTCACAAGAAATAGAGTTAGTAGCACAAGCATCATCATTATTAGTAAGCGGTGAGGGCAACTTGGCAAGCTCTTTAGAATATAAAGCTTTAAGTTGCTCATGCGACTAGGTGAGTTTTATGAGCTCCCTCTTAAAAACCCTAGAACCATTTTCAAGGTGCTTAAAATCCTCAACAAGTTTAGCATAAGCAACTTCAATCCCAACATTTTTACTTTTAAGATCACTTGGCACCTCAAGATCTCTATCACGAGATTCATTCACTCTAGACAACTCTAGAGCAAAAGTCTCCTCAAGAGATACCTTAGTGGTTTGTTCCTCTTCAAGAGCTTCATTTAGATGTGCAATTTGATTAGCATACTCACGCTCAAAGCTACTCATTTTATCAATGGTGTTCTCATGATCCTCAATTTTTGCTTCTAACTTATCAATGTGTTCTTTGCTCTTAATAGCAAAGTCCAAGATTTCAACGAAGTTAGAGCAAGAAATATTATCCTTAACAAGAGCATGATAAACCATCTCACCCTTTTCATATAAATCATCAACATTAGTCTCTTTTTCCTCATTATCCTCATCCTCATCATCACAAGAGGTATTGGGTTCCAAAGTAGGAGTTACCTTTGAATCCCGAGCCATAAGGCATAGGTGGGAACCATGAGATGATGATGATGATGAATAATTACTTGAAGCTCCATTCAAATTTGTGTCTTTACCTATAGAATCTTTGGTTTCCTCTACATTGTTAGACACACAACAACTATAGGAAATAGAAGCATTTATATTATGACAACAAGGCAAAGAGAGCATGTCATCATGTGATCTATTGAGGCAATTTATACATGATATGCAAGGACTATCAACACTAGCATGTAAATCATATATAGTGCTAGACGTGTTTAAGTCCAAAGATGAAGTATTGCAATGAGATAGAGAAGAAGGATCACAAAGATTAAGGTCACTATCAACATTGCAATGTTCACCACCACTCACCATATCATTACCTTGTGTCTTACCACACTTTGGTGAAGTGGAATAAAAAGAGAAATCATCTCGACCGGAAGTGGAAGTAATACAATCATCCTCAATAATGTTGGACACATTATATTTATCTTGAAGTTTTGTCCATAACTCATGAGTGCTCCTGACATGGGTATACCCTGTAGGTACTCGAGCTTGGTATATACGGTCCAAATACATACAGGCCCACGGTGTTGCCAAGGTTCGGATAGAGAGACTCGAGTAAACCTACGGACTCTCGATTGCTTGAAGGACAAGAAGAAGCTAAAGATAGAAAGTTTGAAGGGGAAAACCCTAACTTGTAACCGACTCGACCTGCTACTCGAGACCTAGCCTATCTATATAAAGGCTGGGAGGAGGCGGCGAGGAGGACACACGCAACCCTAGTTTCCACAACCCTCGCCAGATTTCGTCTGCGCACCATTGTAACTTTCGACTCCCTTGATAATTCCACGAGCAGACAAGCAGGAGTAGGGACCTCTACGAGGCCTGAACCTGGGTAAATCCTTTGTCCCCTGTGTGCTTGTTTGCTAGCCGATAGATGTCTCCAGTGCTCCCTCCTTCTCCAAAACCCAAGTCCATAACAATGGACATTGACGAGTTAAACCCTCGTCAATTGGCGCCGTCTGTGGGAATTGGGAGTGCTGATGTTGCAGCTTCTTCGGCCCCATCAAACGCGATCTACAACTCTGCAACAGCAGAGATTCGCCATCTTTTCGGCGCCTTCGACTTCACCGTCCACATGCCGGCTACTCGCCCGGCCTTCGAATCCGTGGGCGACAGAATCAGCCTGGCAATTGGGAGCTTCCGCCAAGTCGAGATGCACGCTCGCATGCCCGATCAGCCGACGACCGGCGATTGCCCCAAAGCATCATGGTTCCCTCCATCGATCGGTACCCTCAGCGAGCTCAATGCTCCAGCGGCGGTCGGGAACATGGTCAGTGACAGCAGTCGCGACTCTGATCTAAGCGATCTAGGCACTGAAGATGGAACCTACGGTTCCGGATCTGAAAGTTGTGGAAGCAACAGCTTCCCAAATCACTTCATGTGCGCCGTCATCAACGCGGGCGACACCTCCGCCAATCGCGGTAACAATGGTAACACCAGCAACGACACCGACCCGCCCAACGCCGCCAACAGCGGCAACGGTGGTGAATGGAGGAGCAGTCGAACCCCCCACCATAATCAACGAGCAAACCGGCAAACGCGTCGTGATCAGGCTCAACGAGCAAGAGTGGGAACGCTGCCGTGAAGCCCTACGAGGTACACCTCTACCCTTCGGGTCCCCGCAAGAACTGCTGATGGGCTACCACTGGCTCCTAAAGGAGGAATTCAAGCGCCAGAAACAAGCAATCGTGGAACTTGAGGCGCGTAAAAAGGCGGCAGACGAGTCAAGCCTTCGTCGCGCTGGGCTCTCCTCCTACGGAGGATCCTCCTCAAGAGGCAACGAGCAACTCGCTAGAAAGAGGCAATCACGGATGGCTCACCTCACCGAACAAGAATGCATAGACGCCGCGAAAGTCCTCGACTTCGGCTCTATGACAGTCGACACAAGAGGCAACGTGGTTCCCAGGACGCCACAAGCCGCAGTAACGGCGGCCACCATGTACCTTCTCAATAACTAGCCACCGGCTGGAGATCCGCGCACGGCCATGCACTGATCTATGATCACAGGCCTAGGACTAATCGAGGCCGCCCTCGACAAAGAACCAGTACTAGACCCAAAAAAGGGCAAAGCGTTAGCAAGACGCTACTCCTCGCCCTCGTCAAGCGATGACAGTCATGACCTGTCTCGACACCGCCGCTCACGACGACACGATCGCGACTACGATGCACGCGACGAGCTCACGCAGCGCAAGATCGACAAGTCAAGGGCACGACGTGCTCGGTCGACTGATTCGGAAGAAGAAGATGGGGAGCTCTGCGGCGCCAGATGCTTCAGCAGATCCATCAGGCAAAAGCGAATGCCTAAAGGGTTCAAACTCCCATCGGAGAACCCGAAATTTGACGGTCTGTAGGACCCCAAGATCTGGCTGGAGGATCACATCTCCTCGCCGGCGGCAAAGGCTCAAGCATCGCCATGCAATGCTTGCAGCTATAGCTGCAGGGCGCCGCCCGAGCATGGCTCAATAACCTCCCACGCGGATCCATTCGCAGCTGGGATGAGCTGGTCTACAGCTTCGTACGCAACTTTAAGGGCACGTACAAACGCCCCGCTTCAATCGAAGAACTGAGATGCTGCCAGCAAAAATCTGGCGAATCGCTGGGCTCTTACATCCAAAGATGGTCCATCATCAAGAACTCCACGGAGAACATCTCGGAAGACCGCGCGATTGATGCATTCAACGGTGGTGTCCGCCGCATGGAACTCAGGGAAGAGCTAGGCCACTCAAAACCCAAGACCATCGACCACCTGATGGAGATCGCGAATCGGTGGGCTGATGGAGAAGATTCGCTGAAGAACTGCGTTCACTCTGACGAGGAAGCAGAACTCAGACGTGACCGCCGGGGCAAACGTCATATGCGCGTCTACGACGATCGCGATGACGTCAACATGGTCGCAGCCGGCTACACCAATAGACGCGACGATAACCGCAACAGCGGATACCGCAGCGGCGGATACCGCGACTCCGGGAAAACCACACAAGTGTGGCAACGCCGCACTCGCGATGAGGCACCCGCGACTTCCATTGAGGACAAACTATCCGGGCCATGCACGGTACACTTCTACATCGACAAGCATGATGACAAGAGGAAATCCAGTCACCTCCTCAAAGACTGCCGCGAGTTCCTCAAGCTACATGAGGGGTTGGTTCGGATGAACCGCAATGCAGTCGAAAGAGGCTGCAGAACCGCTCCAGGCGCAGTGGCACATGGCGCACCACCACCACCACCTGGGCCACCCCCGAACGGAGCTGCACCGTACCAGCATCACGTAGGCGAACCATACCCACGGGCCATGGGCACCATGATGATCCAAAAGGGACGCCCCTCCAACAGGGTGCAGAAGGCCATCACTCGCCAAGTCAACTTGGCAATGCACTCGCCACCATCCACCACTGAGTACCTCAGTGGCAGTGAGTCGTGCATTACCTTCGACAAACGCGACCACCCGCCTCAAGTACCTCGCCCAGGTCATTGCCCCCTCGTACTCGAGGCGCAAATTGGAGGCTTCGACATGAGTCGCGTCTTCATGGATGGCGGAAGCGGTATCAACCTCATATTTGCGAGTACCTTGCGAGCAATGAGGATCCCTCTAACCTGCTTGGAGGCATCGGACACAATGTTCCACGGCATCGTCCCAGTAAAAGGCGTATACCCCCGGAGCAAAATCAACCTCGACGTCATATTCGGCACGCTGAAGAACTTCCAGCGCGAGCGCATCAACTTTGAAGTTGTCGACTGGCCCTCACAATACCACTGCATCCTCGGGCGCGTCGCGTTCGCTAGGTTCATGGCAGTACCTCACTACGCCTATCTCCGTATGAAAATGCCAGGTCCCAACGGCGTCATCATGATCAACGGGAGTTTCGAGTGATCTGACAGTTGCGACAGGGAATTCAACAGAATCTCCCTGTCCTTTGGCATGCAGGAGGAACTCGCGCGATTGAAGGAAATAACAGACAACAGTCTGCCCCCTCTGAGTAGGCCAAGCTCACCTGACCTCTCCTACGACTCATCTGTGCACACAAAGAAGGTGCGGGTCCATCCATCAGATGCCGCTAAAACGGCCCTCATCGCCAACAACTTGAGTCCCGCATAGGAACTCGCGCTCGTTGAATTCCTCCGTGAGCACTGGGAAATTTTCGCCTGGTGTCCTGCGGACATGCCAGGAGTTCCCAGGGAATTCGCCGAGCACGCACTCAACGTCAACCCCGACGCAAGGCCAGTCAAGCAAACAATCAGCGATCGTTCGAGCCACGAGCAGCGCAATCGGAATGGCGATCAACAGACTCTCGAGGCCAAATTCATACGCGAGATCAAGGAAAGCACTTGGCTCGCCAACACGGTGCTGGTGCCAAAAAGGACACGGATATCCCGCGGATGTGCGTGGACTTCACTCTCTTAACAAGCACCGCCTAAAGATCACTTCCGCTACCACGGATCGATCAAATCATCGACTCCATCGCTGGATGCGAGCGCCTCGCTTCCTCGACGCCTACTCAGGCTATAACCAAATTCGAATGAAGGAGGAAGACCAGAGAAGACCGTGTTTACAACGCCTTGGCGTGTTCTCACATAACACAATGCCCTTCGGGCTAAAAAACGCAGGAGCCACGTACCAGCGGTGCATGCAGGCCTGCCTCAAGGAGCAACTTGGTTGCAACATCCAAGTCTATGTCGACGACATAGTAATCAAGACCAAGGAAGAAGCCTCTCTAATCGACGACTTGCGTGAAACCTTCGCCAATCTCGATCGCTACTGGATAAAACTCAATCCGGACAAATGCGCCTTCGGCGTACCCTCTGGACAACTGCTCGGGTATCTCATCTCCGTGAGAGGGATTGAGGCAAACCCGAAAAAGATAAAGGTCATACTAGCCATGGAGAAGCCAAAGAACATAAGGGGTGTTCAGCAACTAGCTGGGCGAATCGCGGCCCTCAGTCGATTTATCAGTCGAATGGGATAAAAGGCGCTGTCGTTCTATCAGCTCCTCCGCAAAACCGACAAATTCGAGTGTACCAATGAAGCGCAAGAAGCATTCGAAGACCTCAAGCGCCTGCTATCCACCTCGCCAGTATTGGAAACTCCACGAGAAAGGGAACCACTGCTGCTGTACATCTCCGCCACCAACCAAGTGGTTAGCACAATGCTCGTCGTCGAACGGGCCGAGGAAAACAAGGTACACGGCGTACAACGCCCGGTATACTACCTCAGCGAGGTCCTCACGCCAACAAAACAGCGGTACCCGCACTATCAGAAGCTGGTGTACGGCGTCTTTATGACCGCCTACGATCGCGCCACTACTTCCAGGAACACCCAATCGTGGTAGTCAACGACGCCCCATTGGGACATATCCTCAATAACCCTGACGCCACAGGGCGAGTCGCGCTTTGGGGAATCGAACTGTCTCCACAAGACATCACATACGAAAAGCGCGGCGCAATCAAGTCGCAAGTTATCCCGGACTTCCTCATACATTGGATGGAAAACCAACTCCCGGACAAGCCAGACATGTCCTACCTCTGGACAATGCACTTCGATGGGTCCAAGAGAAAAGATGGAGCATGAGCAGGTGTCATACTGACATCGCCTCAAGGGGACAAGCTGAAGTACGTCCTGCGAATGCAGTTCATAGCCTCAAACAACGAGGCTGAATACGAGGCCCTGTTACATGGGATGAGGATGGCAAAAGCCTGCGGCGCAAAGAGGCTAATCATATATGGCGACTCCAAGCTGGTCGTAAACCAAACAATGCACGAAAAGCGACGACTAAACGACAACATGATCGCATACCGCGACCTCTACGACACACTTGAAGGAGACTTGATGGCTGCGAAGTTGGCACATAGGTCGCGAAAGCAATGAGGAGGCGGACGACTCGCCAACATAGGTTCCACTGCACCCATACCACTGGGTATTTCGAGCGCATATGTGAATGCTCCATCAAGCCAAAGGCCGCAGAGAAGAAAACAAGCGCAGCAACGGACTCTGGGGCTACGCCACCCAATGAGCCAACAACAATCGATGATTTGGAGCTCGACACAGGACTCGAGGGACCAATGAGCCTCATGATGATCGAACAATCCTGGACGCAGCCGTACATTACGTACCTCCTCAGCAAGCGCCTACCGGACGACCCGACAGATGCACGACACATCGCGCGATGCTCCAAGGCATTCGCCGTTATCAACGATTTAACAGATAAACGCAGCATCACAGGCGTGTTACAGCGATCGTCTCCCTAGCCGATGGAAGAGCGGTCCTCCTTGACATCCATGAAGGGACCTGCGGGCACCACGCCAGCCGCATTGTCGCCAAAGCTCTACGAGCTGGATTTTACTGGCCCACGGCCATGCGCGACGCCAAGGATATAGTCCAAAAGTGCAACGCCTGTCAGCGATTCGCGGACAAGCCACACGCACCAGGCGCAGAACGACGGCCTATTCCATTGGCCTGGCCCTTCGCCCAGTGGGGACTCGACATGGTCGGCAAACTTCCAAGGTCCTCGCAAGGAGGCTACGTCTACCTCTTGGTCGTAGTCGACAAGTTCACCAAGTGGATCGAGGCCATGTCAGTGACCAAGCAATCAGGGCACAGCGTAGTCAAGTTCTTCGAGTCCATCGTCTACCGCTTCGGCGTGCCACACAGCATCATCACCGACAACGGAACGAACTTTACATCCAAGGAGTTCCAAGATTTCTGTGAGAACCTGGGGATCAACATCAGCTATGCCTCAGTCACACACCCGCAGACCAACGGTCAGGTGGAAAAGGAAAACAGGCTTGTCTGCAGCGGCATCAAGAAGCAACTCCTCCGGCCACTCGAACAAGCCGCGGGCTGCTGGCCAAACGAACTGCAATCTGTACTCTGGAGCCTGCGTACAACTCCAAATAGTGCCACCGGCTACACACCATTCTTTATGGTACATGGAGCAGAGGTAGTATTACCCGCCGAGGTATGGTACAGGGCGCCACGCGTAGTGGCCTATAGCGAGAAGGAGTCATCCCTCGCACTCGAAGACTCTGTCGACCTCCTTGACGAAGCAAGAGAAATCACCGCAGAAAGATCTATGATCTACCAGCAGAACTTGCGCAACTACCATAGCAGAAGGCTTCGTCCAAGATCCTTCGTCGAAGGTGACCTGGTCCTGCGACTGAAGCAGCAGGGGCATCTCAAGCTCGAGTCCCCCTGGGAAGGACCGTACGTGATTACAGAAGTAATCCCAGGTGGCGCCTATCGCCTTCAAGATTTAGAGATAGGAGTCGCATACTCCAACCCTTGGAACGTCGCACAACTGCGACGCTTCTACCCTTAGTCGTTTCTTCTTTATTTTTGCATCGCAAATAAGGCTATTCAGCCAAGGCTACTTAGCCGCACATTGTACTACGTACTGTTATCCGAATAAATAAAAGCTAAGTGCCCCAAAACTCCGTGCTCTCTTTTCTTTTGTCAACTTTCATACTCGGGGGATGCGCCACCCTATCTACATATGTTCTTCGAACAATAACGCGACATCCTGAGTAGCTGGCACATTAATCGAACCCCTTAACACAAACACAACCCAGCTGCCACGCAGCTGACAGGTTGACAGGGGAAAGACACAAAGATGACCAGGCTAACGAAAAGGACTCGCACAAGTGCAACGCACCCTACGCTTATAAAGCTATTTGTATACATTCAATAATAAATTATCTACAAATATATATGAGCTTTACAACACCAGTACACTTATATGCAGGATACATATTTGGCTACCCTTGCAATAGAAGAACATTAGTCTGTTCCTCGAAGAAGTCGACGATTTCTACCGGACGATCCACCGCTTGATAGTGCGGCACCATGTTCCAGGAAGATCCTGCTGGTGGCACCGGTGGGCCAGATGCAATGGCGGCGACATCCACGTCAGGCCTGTGCAAACGCACCACGGAGAGCGCAGCCTTGGCACCAGCCACCCATTGCCGCTCACGCACTCGCGAACCACGGACATATCTTGAAATTTCGTCGAGGGCCAGCAGGCTTGATGGAGTATCATCCATGAGGAACATCGCCCGGTAGATGTTCTTCAAACACGATCGTGACTTCTTCGAAAGAGCAGCACTCGCGAGGCGCGATCCGCAGGTCGCTAACGCAGTCAAGACGATCATGATCTACCAGTATCCACTCTCGAAGTTGCTCTTGGGTGAGATCATGAAGGCGGATGGCAATCCTATCCTCTCTCCTCTGCGGACGCGGCCGCTAACAACTACACGAAGCAGCATCAACAACATGAGTACAACGTACCATTGCGATTAACTACAAAGGAAAAGACGAGGATGAGCAAACTAACACTTAAACTGGTCGCCCAGCTGCGTCACCTTGCCAAGCAGATATTGCTCGCGGGCGGCGGCTTTTTCAGCCTTTGACTTCCACACGTCTGCGCTACCACGGATCACAGGCAACTCACGCTCCAGCTGCTTAACGCGATCATGAAGTCGCAAAAGCAAGGAAAGCTCCTCTACTCTGGAGCAAGGTGGTGCCATTGTATCCTCAAGAGATGGCGAGTCCGGGGTTCCCCCCACAGGGCCACTTGACGTACCCTACCAAAAAATCAAGCCAGAAGCAAAATAAGGCGACCAACTCAAAAGTCAAAAGTAACAGGTGCATTCAAGATCAATAAAAGTATGTACAAACACATTCGCCAACATGCATGATCTCCAATCAAAAGAGCGAGTTCATCAGCTATTACAAGAAACTAACTATAGAGCAGCTGGCTTCTTCGACTTCGAGGACCTCGGGAGCTTCATCAAGTTCGTGGCGATGTCGAGATGCCATCGAGTTTCGCCGCCCCGAGGTCAAGTTTTCGCCGCCTTCTTTGCGCGATTGAGCTCCTCCGAATACTTGGCAACGGTGTTTATCAAGGAATGGCCATATTTGGCACAGACAGTCGCAAAGGGAGCGAACACTACCTGCTGACCATCCGCGCCAACAGGCATTATCTTCGACACCGCCGAGGGATCCACTTCGACTCTGTGGGCTTGCACCATGGCTAGCGACATGGTCGCGCCAGCGGCGCGGAGGGAGTTCTTGTACGTGGCAGGCACACCCCCAGCGAGTGACTCCGCCAGCTCCTCCACATTGTCGACCAGCTCCGCCTTCGGCATCAGCTCTCTCGGAGGCGACTCAGGGTGGCCTTGGCTTTGGACAACGTATTTTGGACAGCGGCGCTACGGTCTTCGACTGCAGATACCGCACCCGCCAGAGCGTCATCGGGACCAAGGACTCGTGGATCAAAACTCAAGCCACCAGCATCTACACCAAAAAACACACACGGGTCAAACTTCTAATGCCACTGACGCTACAGAGGAAGAGAAGAACATCAATAAAATATCCACCAAGTAAAGGTACCTGAGAGGGCCTTGGCGACTGAGAACAGTTGCTCTTCGAACAACTTCTCCCTGGCTGCAAAGGAGGCACGCAGATCCTCTTCGCGCTTTTGGGCTTCATCACAAGCCGCGATTGCCTCGTCGTGCCCCTTCACAGCTGCGGCCAGAGTCTTTTCCAACGTGGCGACATCACGCAATAAAGCATTATGCTCAGCTATAGGGCAGTCAAAAATTTGGCTGTCAGTCGATTATACCAAAATACAGAGAAGACGACAAGAGTAAGTATAGAACACTCACTCTCAACCACGCGGTGGCGCTTCTCCAGCATCGCATGTTGGCGACCTATCGCCATCACTTGCTTCGCAACCTGTGCGGCTTCCTTTACAAGGAGCTGTCGCACAAAACAAGGAGTCAGGAGAAGGCAACAAAGGGCGTTGACTGCCAAATTATAAAAAAAAGAGGGAAAGATATACTTACATGGTCCTCCAGCGACTCCGAAGAAGATTGATGAACCATCATCCGAGCTACTACTCGATGCTCCCCTACGTGAGGAGAGCTCGAAGAATTGTGCCCGGAGTGGGCCACCGCCGGAGGAGAAGGAGAACGCTCGACCTCTATCTTGTCCTTTGAGGTCGCGACTCCTGATTCCTTCAAAAATTCGACGTCACCAGAAGATGACGACGCCTCTTGACTGCAAGACAAAATCCGCACTCAGAAAAGGAAAACTCCAGGGAAAAGCCAACAAGAAGAAAACAAGTGATGAGCGAATGCACTAGCAAACTTACCAGTCAAATCTATCAAGATCAAATGTGGCCTCCGTCGACTCCGACGAAGACTCCTTGGGCAATCGCATCTTCTTGCGAGAAGACAGTGCCACAGCCCTCACAGGAACGGCAGGAATTGGTGACTCTGCACCAACAGCCACGCCTCCTGGAGTGGAAGGAGTCGACGCGTCGGAATCCTCGCTACGCAAACGCTTGCGAGTATCCAGACTCTCGGACTCGAGGGCTTCCTCTTCCACATCGGAAGGGACAGTCGACTCAGACTGGTCCTCTTCCAAAGCTTCACGAGGAATGATCCCCTCAGGAAGGGGAGGCATGCAAGGCGACACCACCCACTCCTGCATACAAAAAGTAAAATAGATAAGCAACAGAAGACGCAATCGAGAAAATACGCTACTACGTAGCACAACCATACCTTAGGAGGAGGATTCGAAGCATCGAAAGGAGGAACGACTGGCTCGTTCGGAAGCACATCCTTGAGGGTATACTTTGTGACCAGTCGCACCCTCTTATCTACCTCACTCGCGGACATGCCATCAGCACACACGCGAATGGGATCATCAGCGCCACCCCATTGGAACATGGGATGGACCCTGGCCTCGAGAGGCTGGACGCGATGACGTAGCCAAGTCCTGACAAGGGCGCAACCTCCCTCTTATGCACCTATGTGACTCTCGAGGTCGCAGACGCGCTGATATAACACGTCTGTCTCCGCGAGTTCGGAAGGCATGATCACGTTCTTCCAAGAACGCATCTTCTTGCAGGGAGTCGCGGGATCGAAGGGCGCGAGTCCAAAGTGCTCGTCCTTGGCCTTCCGGTCGCGCACATAAAACCATTTGTCCCTCCATCCCTAGACGGACTTGGTGAGCTTGATATCGAAGTAGGTGGCGGATGGGTCAACATGGATTCCGCAACCACCTACATCATAAACTAAAGAGCCAGATGCGGACTGACGCTTCAATTTAAAAATGCGTTTGAAAATACCAAAGTGCGGCTCGATTCCGAGCCCTTTCATGATGATGAAACAAGTGATGTGGAGGAGAGAATTTGGGGACAGGTGATGGAGCTGGAGCCCATAGAAACTGAAGACCCGAAGAAAGGGTGAAGAGGCAAGGAAAGACCGGGAATGATGAATGCAATAAACATAAATCGATAACCAGCGGGAGGCACAGGCAGTCTCACCGCTGGGGACGAATCGGCGATCGATAGAAATCACTCCGTCTTGGCGAAGAAGACGGAGATCCGACGCCTTGATGATAGAGGGGCGCCATGCGCCATTTGTCACGCGGGTACCCGCGACCTTCTTCTTCCCGGCAGCGGCGGCACTAGTGGCCGCAGCAGCGGAGCCACCCCTCTTCTTCGCTGCAACGAGGGTGGCCGTGGAATCAGCGACAGCGCCTCCCTTCTTCTTTCCCATTGCGCGGCGGCGATGAGAGCAAAGAAAATAGCTGGGGAACGAACGGAGCTGGTCCAGCGTCGTGGAGAAGATGGGCGCAGAGAAAAGCAGGAAAGCAAAGGGCAATGGCGATGGCAGCAAGGAAGAAAGAACACAGATGGGAAAATTACCGCCGCGGCATCGCTACTTAACCCCTAGAAGATGCAATCCAACGGCTGACAAAAACCCTATTGGACGCGTGGCACGCATCGCGTAGGACACGTGGAGAAGAGGAAGCGCGAACCGTCCCCCCACTTCTACCATTACGCGCGGAAATCGAGGAGGCACAGTTAAAAATAAGATTATGCACGCCCAATCAAATCAAAGTCAGAAAGTGGGACCCACAGCTCGTCACGTCCCATCAAAATCGCTCACGCGGGCAACTAAGGTCATACAAGCGTCAGCACTGACGTCACCAAAGGCTATGAAATGGAGAACTTCAACTATTTTTAGTCCTTGCTGGAGTCTTCGACTCCACCAAGCACTCAGGGGCTACTCCCATAGGGAGCGCTGGTCACGCCCCCTACGACTTTTCTTTTTCTTGTTGCAGGAACATGGACAATCACAAAAAGCAAACCCAACCAATCGAAACACAGTTCGATTATGAACATGGGTTACTCCTATAGGGAGCACCGGAAACAAGCAGGCAAAAGACGACAGCAGTCGCGAAAATACTTTAACTGCCTGAGTCATCGACTGAAACAAGCAAGCAAAAGACGACAGTAGTCGCGAAAGTGTTTTAGTACCTGCCTGGGTCATCAACTGAACAAGCAAGCAAAAGACGACGATGCAAAAGTTTTAGTCCTCACCGAGTCTTCGACTCAACCAGGCACTCGGGGGCTACTCCCATAGGGAGCGCTGGTCGTGCACCCTATGATTATTTGAACAAAAAACTATGTGTTGATAACATCCACACTCGAAACTCATGGCGACACCGCCTCATAATTTTTCCCCTACAAAGAGACTGCATCTCCTCGGTTACCCGAATCGTCTCCGCGATGATAAAATTCGGATGCCGCACCTACTGCGTGAAGGTAAGACCTGAATAAGGCCTGGCAACGCATTTAACTGCGCACTACCAGAAACATATCCATGCCCACAGGCACGATGAACATGCCTTGACGGACGCGTCAAGTGCTCACACCCATATAACTGGAATTCGACTCCTGTAAGACCTCCACGGCCTGAGTCGAATTACACCAGCACTTTTCCGGATTCGAGTCTGGGGACTCGAATCTGAGTAGATTGTGTTGTTTCACCCTAAGGTGGTTAACTGATACCAATACTTCGGCTATATCAGGCACGTATATCAACAATCCCTATGACACAAATAAAAGCAATCGAAAAGTACTCATTCAGGCACTCGAAGGCTTCAAAAGTCCCCAGTCGAATCTGTGATTCCACTGGACACTCGGGGGCTACTGACATGGGTATACCCTGTAGGTACTCAAGCTTGGTATATACGGTCCAAATACATATAGGCCCACGGTGTCGCCAAGGTTCGGATAGAGAGACTCGAGTAAACCTACGGACTCTCGATTGCTTGAAGGACAAGAAGAAGCTAAAGATAGAAAGTTTGAAGGGGAAAACCCTAACTTGTAACCGACTCGACCTGCTACCTGAGACCTAGCCTATCTATATAAAGGTTGGGAGGGGCGGCGAGGAGGACACACGCAACCCTAGTTTCCACAACCCTCGCCAGATTTCGTCTGCACACCATTGTAACTTTCGACTCCCTTGATAATTCCACGAGCAGACAAGCAGGAGTAGGGACCTCTACGAGGCCTGAACCTGGGTAAATCCTTTGTCCCCTATGTGCTTGTTTGCTAGCCAATAGATGTCTCCAGCGCTCCCTCCTTCTCCAAAACCCAAGTCCATAACAATGGACATTGACGAGTTAAACCCTCGTCAGCTCCAAAAAGGTATGATTGAAGAAGTAACTACATAGCTCAAAGCATTAACAAGCACATTAGAAGCTTGAGCATCAAGATATAAGTTTTTCTCATCCTCACAAGATAGATTTCGGAATTCCATTGAAGGAGAAAAACCTATATCTACAATCCGCTCCAAATTTGGGTCCATGTCCCAAAAATGGATAAGCATACGAGTTTTCCATATATCATAATTTGTGCCATCGAATATGAACATTTCATTATGCACTAATCCCCTAGCGGACATCTTTACTCTCAAGGCGGTGAAGCCTAATATGAGAGACCGGGCTCTAATACCAATTGAAAGGACACGGATGTCGCCTAGAGGGAGGGTGAATAGGCGGTTTAAAACTTTTATGAGATGGGCTTAACAAAGGCAGAATAAAACTAGTGTTTACTTTGTCAAGCACAAAACCTATATATGCTATGGTTCACCTATGTGCACCAACAACTTATGCTAAGCAAGATAAGCAACTATGTGATAGCAAGATATAGACTTCCAGCATGAAGTCTATCACAAACTAATGTGCATAAGTAAAAGCTCGGGTATAGAGATAACTGAGGCACGCGGAGACGACGATGTTTTACCGAGTTCCTCCCAACAATGGAGTACGTCTTGTTTGGAGAGGCGGTGGTATCAAACCACCAACGCCACAAAAGGCCTCCCTTGTTCTCCTGTGAATCTCACCCCAACGAGATCGATCCACACTTCCACTATCGGTGCACTTGTCGGTGGCAATCCGGAACCTCTCACAAGATTGGGGCACTTATCCACAACTCAATTGGAGGCTCCCAACTAACAAGCTTGGGGAAAGCTCCACAACTTAATTGGAGGCCCCAAGTAATCCACAAACCTGCAATACAACCAAACCGTCTAGGGTTCCAAGAACCCAAGAGTAAAAAGCTTCTCACATTTCACCCAATGGAATCCTCACCGAGAACTCAAACCGATGCACCAAATGCAATGGCAAGAACACAAGGAGTTCTCAAGTTCTTCTCTCCCAAATTCCACCAACGCTACAAAAGCTTATGGGGGAATAAAAGAGGAAGAACAATGGAGGAAATCCACAAAAGACTCCAAGATCTAGATCCCAAGATGTTCCCCTCACTTAGAGAAGAGATTGATTGGTGGGGTTGTAGATCTAGATCTCCTCTTTCAAATCCCTCAAGAATATGCAAGAATCAATGGAGGGATTGAGGGATAGCAAGCTCAAGAAGGTCAACAATGGAGGGGAGAACTTGCAAGGAAGGTTAGGGAACCATTGGGGAAGAAGGGCCCCTTAAATAGGTCCCTAGAAATCCAACCGTTAGGCCTAGGAATCGCCCGGTCTGGAGTCTCCGGACTAGGACCGGAGTCTCCGGTGTACCCAGGCCAAACGGGGTCAAACTGGGGGACAATCAGTACGCAGTCCAGAGATGGACCGGAGATTTAGTCCGGAATCTCCGGTCTAACAAAAACTGGCAGAAAGACCAATACGAAAACAACCATAACTTTTGCATCCGGACTCCGATTTTGATGATCTTGGGCTCGTTTTAAAGAGGAAAACAAACTCTACAAGATAATGCAGAGAACCATCATAGTCCAGTAAGAGAGGATAGAACCAAATGACGAAAGGTTTGACCTCTCTCAAAAAGACGAACCGGTAAAACCTCTAACATCGAAAACGCAATAGAGAATGCATATGAAACCCGTTTTCGATGAACTTGGGCTTGTCATGAAGATTAACACAAGATCTAAATCCTCTCATCGATAAGAATCAAATAAAGTAAGGTTTTACCAATCTTTAAAAGATAAACCGGTAAAACCTCCAATATCGAAAACACAATAGAGAATGCATATGAAATCTGTTTTCGATGAACTAAAGCTTGTTATGAATATTAGCACAAGATCAAGAACCTCACATGGATAAGATCCAAATAACAACCAACAAAGATGATGTCAAGTATGCAAAGGTTTGAGCTCTCTCCGAAGGATATGATCAAGTTACTCACTCGAGAGCTCCTCTTGATAGTACAGCTATCTATCCTATAAACCGGTCTCCCCAACTAACACCACGAGACCGGTAAGAAAGAAACCCTATCAAGAACATACCTTTGCCTTGAACATATTCCACTTGAGCTTGATGGTAGCGATCTTGTCCACCTCAAGATGGAACACCTTTCTTGATTGCGCTAGCTTGGTGAAGACTTGCAAATTGCTCCCCATACTCCACTATGGTAGAGCTTATCTTTTGGGCATACGGTCTTCTCATATCCATGATCACCATAGGATGGCAATCTTCAAGCAAATGACCTCTTCGAGATGGCTCATCTTGAACTTGCACATCATTTCTTCTTTCCTTATTATGTTGGTGTCTTGAAGGTACATAAGAGATATCACTCCAACTTTAGTCTTCAAGACACACTTACTATAGGATCAACTCTCACTTGACCAATCTTCGGATCACTCATTGAAACCTTGGTCAACACTTAATTGTCTTCACTTTCTTCTTCTCCTAACCTTGAAGCCAACATATGGTTCAAGCATTGCCTATGGACAAATCCTACAGGTAAAACTCAATGCAAACATAAGTCCATAAAGATTGTCATTAATTACCAAAACCACACATGGGGGCACACATGCACTTTCAGTGGCGATGATGATGATGATCCCGATGAAGTCCAACTTGATGGTGGTGTTGATGGCGACGATCTCCCCTCTCCGGAAAGGAATTCCCCCGGCAGAATTCTTTCTGCCGGAGAGATCTTTCTCCCTCGGTGTTTTTCGCCCTACAGAGGCGGCGAAATCTTTCTATGGTCGCTCCCCGAGTCTTAGGGCTTCGGGAGGATAATATACGCCAGAGGGGAGAGGCTGGAGTGGACCAGGGCGGCCACACCACCTAGTGGCGCGACCTGGGGTGGCCCGCGCCAGGGGGTGGTGTGGGCCCCCTGTGGCCCATCTCCACTCCCGTTTCTGGCTTTCTTCGTCTTCTAGAAAAATAGGATTCTCCATGTATTTATCCAGATTTTCTGATCTTCATGAATTTTGCCTCCAAATAGCACCTTTTCCATCAGAATCCTGACTGCAGCGGTTCATGCTCCAAAAGTCATCAACCATGCAAAAACAGATGAAATAACATAAGTATCATCTCTTAATATGAAATATATCGATGAATAACAGTAAATTATGATATAGAATAGTGATGCAAAATGGACGTATCAACTCCCCCCAAGCTTAGACTTCGCTTGTCCCCAAGCGAAACTGAACTCAATAAACATGACCTCGGGTTTATGTAGTGAAGAGTCGATAAAAGAATACAGACAAGAAGCATCACATTCATCAATACATAAGTCATAATAGAAGACAACTCACTATTATATAACTTAACTTGTAATAAGTAAAGGAAACACAATAAAGATACATAAAGTAAATCACAATTGGGAATGGCAAACTGAGCTCTTGGTCGAAGAATAGTTGACAATTTGCTGGAGTTCACAAATAACTGGTTTTTAATGATAGCTTTCAAAGTAGTAGACACTAAGATAAGAGCAATGTGCAAAACAAGGAACATAAGAGACATGATTGAATAAGTCATCATATGAATGAATGAAACACAGCAACTCAAAATGCTTGCTGAGGTAGAAGAGAATGGGTTTACTGACTCAACTAAAAAGTAAAGGAAAGGCCCTTCACAGAGGGAAGCAGGGATTTCAAGTTTCATAAAGAGCTTCCAAAAATTATGGTACTTATTAGCTTTCAGCTCTCATTGCCCCTATCATAAGCATCTTTAGGTGATTAAGGTTAAAGTGATCAAATATGAGGATATGCTTGACAAGTTGCAAGTTGAAAATCTCGTGTCCCTTGAATACGAGGGCCGCTCCTCATGCTACTCAAGTTTAGTCACCGGTAAGTTCTTGTCATAGTAAGTACATGTGTATCATAGAGAATCGCCAACGGGGTACCCCTTTCCCGATGATACGGAAGAATCTCCATATCAAAATGACAAGGCAAGTAGACAACAAGCATCTCAGCAATCTTCTATTTACCATGGGAATATGGTGCTTTTTTCTCTCTTTCCTCTTTTCTCATTTTTTTTCTTTTTCTCAATCTCTATCTCTTTTTTTATAAGAAGAATGCTTCATAGATGCTCATTATGGTTACGCTGCAGGTTTCCACCATGACAACATGGATTAGACCGACGGCCTAGGCGTTTCTCTAACACACATACACAACTCCATGGACTTGCAATCTCCCTTTCATTTCACACCGACGACATCCATAGACAAAAGAGCATGATATCAACTAGGTACAAAGTACCGGTGCAATGTTGAAAGTGTTCCCCATGGCAGCATGGTTCTGCTAATTCACAACTTACAAAGCGCAAGCATATACGCAACATAGATGGGCACAATGGTTCAAGTTTATTAAGTGCAAGAAAGTAAAGTGTTCCATCAAGTTCGTGAGAGCTTTAATCACTAATTTTCACATAACAAGTTTAATTCGGAAGGTAGATAAAAACATGAATTTACTTGGAATAGCAATAATGCTAATAGGTAGGTATGGTGGACACAAATGGCATAGGTTTTGGTTTAAGGATTGGATGCACGAGAAGCATTCCCTCTCAGTACAGGTTTTTGGCTAGCAAGGCTGGGTAGCAAGCATAAGAGTTGAAGGAAACAAACAAGCATACAAGTGATAAAAACAAACATGCAATCTTCCTTGGAAGCACAAAAGATCTTAACTAGAGAATACTAAACTTATGAGCAAATCAAGAAAGAAAGATGATGAAATTATATTTTTTAAGAGTACTTTATATTTTCATTCAATTCTAAAAATAGTGCTCCTACTGACCAAGCCAGATTTGCCAAAACCAACTAAATTAACTCAGTGGTCCCAAAGTGATACCAATAGTAATGACAAGATCAATCATATAACCATGAATTGAAAACTAAAATAAGATATGCAAGAGATTAAATGATAGAACTTCTCATTAATATTCCATAACGATAACTCACACCAAGGGATACATAGATATCTAACGAGAGATGGGACACTTCCATAATGCAAACCATCCTACATAACAACTTCTCTATTCATGATATGACTCTACTAAAAAGGTAAAAAGATAGAAGATAGTGATGTGATACCGCCGCACTCCCCCAAGCTTGGAACAAACCAAGGGGATGCCAAAACCTGATGACGAATTACTCCTGCGGTGGTGGTGGTATTCTCTCGTCATCGTCCGACTTCCAAGGTAAGGGCTCCCCATCAACAAAGGACATCGTGGTCTCCAACATCCTGAAACTTGCAACAACACTTATGCGTTTAAACCTAACCTCGTACTCACAGTTTTGATTTTGAATGTCGTAGAGTTGTGCTTGCGGTTGGTTGGTTGTTTGGTGGAGTGAGAGAACTTCATCCTTGAGCTCAGCAGTCTCCTTTTGGTGCTCGGCGATGAGTTCGGAACAAAACTTATGGATGATATCCACTTCGCGTTTCGCCATCATATTGTACCTAAAGACTTCTTGCTCTAGTGCTTCCATCCTGTCCTCTAGACTTCCTTCACCTTTAGGACCTTGAACCTGTTTTATCCGTACCTCCCCATATCCAAACAACAACTCCTTGGGATGAATCTTCAACTCTCTCATGTATGGGTTGATGATATCCGCTGAGGAATCTTCCTTGGTTGATCCAGAGGAAGACATTGTGGCTCCAAATCTGGGACTCCACCTGTCAAAAACAGATCAAAACAAAAAAAAATGACGAGAACACGATATACGAACCCTGAGGGATCCGGGGGATTATATATTACGAAGTTTTACAACAAAAGGAAGGTACTAGGAGAAAACAGGTCGGAGACGGAGTCCGGGGCGGCCACACCACTGGGCTTGGCCGGGGGCGCCAGGTGGTGTGAGCCACCCTAGCTCTGTTTTCGTCCCTCTTTCGCTTCATAGCTTTCCTTGTTGGATAAAAACTGCAAAAATATAACTGGATAAAATTTTCGCGGAACTTTTCTTACCAGAACTGTTACTTATTCGAAAACAGACTCTGTAGGTCTCTGAATTTGCTCTTTGATAAAATTTTCCGGAGTTACAACTTGAAAAACATCAACATCTTCATTGTAAGAATCTCCAGCAATATAGTGCTTGACTCGCTGACCATTCACCACTTGTGTAGTGTTACCTTTTAAAGAAGAATTTTTTATTGCTCCTGAACGGTACACTTCTTCAATAACAAAAGGTCCTTCCCATTTGGACAGTAGTTTCCCTGCAAAAAATCTCAGACGAGACCTATACAATAGAACTTTCTAACCAACATGGAATTCTCACTTAAGTATTCGCTTGTCATGCCATCTTTTAACTTTTTCCTTAAAGAGTCTAGCATTCTCATATGCTTCACTCCTCCATTCATCCAACGAACTTAAGTGAAATAATCTTTTTTCACCAGCAAGCTTACAATCTCTATTAAGTTCTTTAATTGCCCAATAAGCTTTGTGTTCTAATTCTAAGGGCAGGTGACAAGCTTTCCCATAAACCATTTTATAAGGAGACATCCCCATAGGGTTTTTATAGGCAGTCCTATAAGCCCATAAAGCATCGTTCAACTTTTTAGCCCAATTTTTTCTAAATCTATTAACAGTCTTTTGCAAGATGGATTTAATTTCCCTATTTGATAACTCTACTTTTTCACTAGTTTGGGGATGATAAGCTGAAGTGATTCTATGATTAACATCATATTTAGCGAGGGTCTTTCTAAAACCGCCATGAATGAAATGAGACCCTCCATCAGTCATAAGATACCTACGTACTCCAAATCTATGAAAGATAACACCCTTAAGCATTTTTAGAGAGGTCTCCCCATCAGCACTCTTCGTAGGTATGGCTTCTACCCACTTAGTGACATAATCAATGGCAACAAGAATATGAGTATAACCTTTTGAGGAAGGAAAAGGACCCATAAAGTCAAATCCCCAACAATCAAAGGGTTCAATAACTAGAGAGTAGTTCATAGGCATTTCATTGTGTCTAGAAATATTACCAACATGCTGACACTCATCACAAGATAAAACAAATTTTCTTGCATCTTTAAAAAGGGTAGGCCAGTAGAAACCTGATTGTAGCACCTTTTGCACAATTCTATCTCCTGCATGATGTCCTCCATAGGCACTACCATGACATTTCCGCAATATCTCCTTTTGCTCATATTCTGGAACACATCTTTGCATAATACCATCCACTCTTTCTTTATATAAATGTGGTTCATCCCAAAAATAATGCCTCAAATCGTAAAAGAACTTGCTTCTTTGCTGAGTTGTGAAAGTTCGAGGAAAATACTTGGAGACGATAAAGTTAGCATAATCAGCATACCAAGGGCTCCCTCACGAGCTTACCCCTACTGCAGCCAACTGTTCATTTGGGAAACTATCATTAACAAGCATAGGATCAAAAGAGATGTTTTCCAATCGAGATAAATTATCAGCTACAGGATTTTCAACACCTTTCCTATCTACAATATGTAGGTAAAACTCCTGTAAGAGTAGCACCCATCTAATAAGCCTAGGCTTAGCATCTTTCTTTGTCATAAGGTACTTAATAGCAGCATGATCAGTATGAATGGTAACTTTTGAGTCAACAATATAAGGTCTAAACTTATCACAAGCAAAGACGACGGCTAAGAATTCTTTTTTAGTGATAGCATAATTCCTTTGAGCAGCGTCAAGAGTCTTACTAGCATAATGGATAACATTTAACTTTTTATCTATTCGTTGCCCAAGGACAGCACCTACAGAAAAATCACTACCATCACACATTATTTCAAAGGGTAAGCTCCAATCAGGTGGTTGAATGATAGGATCTGTAGTTAAAGCCTTCTTTAGAGTTTCAAAAACTTCCTTACAATCATCATCAAAGACAAAGGGTACATCTTTTTGAAGAAGATTAGTGAGGGGTTTTGTTATCTTAGAGAAATCTTTAATAAACCTTCTATAGAAACCAGCATGACCAAGGATACTACAAATACCTTTGATGTCTCTTGGACAGGGCATTTTCTCAATTGCCTCAACTTTAGCTCTATCAACTTCTATGCCTCTTTCAGAAACCTTATGTCCAAGTACAATCCCCTCATTCACCATGAAGTGGCATTTCTCCCAATTAAGAACAAGATTAGTTTCTTCACATCTCTGCAAAACTTTATCGAGGTTGTGCAGACAATTATCAAAAGAAGTTCCATAGATGGAGAAGTCATCCATGAACACTTCCACAATTTCCTCACAAAAACCATGAAAGATAGCAGACATGCATCTTTGAAAAGTAGCAGGAGCATTACATAAACCAAAAGGCATACGTATATAATCATAGGTTCCGTAAGGGCATATAAAAGTAGTTTTTTCTTGATCTTGTTGTTTAATAGCAATTTGAGAGAAACCAGAATATCCATCAAGAAAACAAAAATGGGTCTTGATACATTGCAAATGTATCTATAATTTTTGATGTTCCATGCTTGGTTTTATCCACTTTCTTGTGTTTTGTTCCAACTTTGGAGTACTTTTCATATGATTTCTTGGACTAATCTATTAACAAGAGCCACAAGTACCTGCCTGCTTTTCTGTTTTTGGTTCCGGAAAGTCGAAAATGAATATTCTCGAATTGGACGGACAAAAGCCAAAGTGCCTATTTTTCCGGAAGGATCAAGTGCTGAATCACGAGACAGAGAGGGTGGGGCGGCCACACCACCTGGTCAGCGTGGCTGTGCTTAGCACTGTGGGGTGGTCTGGCCGACCCCAGCACCCCCTCGGCCTCTCCTTCCGCCTATAAGTTGTCCTCGGGACGAAAACCCTAGGTACCCGATCAAAAATCCATGGAAGAGTCTGTAGCCACCGTCATCTCCATCCCATGATCAGGAGGGATCTGAAGCTCTTCCCGGCACCCTGCCGGAGAGGGGAATTCACCCTGGAGGCCTTCTTCATCACCATGCAAGCCTCCAGTGTGATGCGTGAGTAGTTCATCCTTGGACTACGGATCCATGTAGTAGCTAGATGGTTGGTTTCTCCTCCTTTGTGCTTTCATGTTTAGATCTTGTGAGTCTGCTCATGATCAAGATCATCTATTTGTAATTCATACATGTTGTGTTTATGGGATCCGATGGATATTGAGATGCTATTTCAAATTGATTATTGATTCTATCATGTCTTTGTTATTTGAGATCTTGCATGCTTTCCGTTGTTAGTAGCTATCTTGGCCAAGTAGATGCTAGCAACTCCAAGAGTTAGTATTTATGCTCGATAGTGGGTTCATGCCTCTGGTAATCTGGGGAAGTGACAGAAATCTCTAAGGTACTAGATGTGATGTTGCTACTAGGGAGAAAACAACGATCCTTTGTTCATAGAACAATTGTATTGTTTACTTTACACGTAGTTCGTAAAGCAATAATCTGTTGCTTGCAACTTAATACTGGAGGGGGTTCAGATGATAACCTGAAGGTGGATTATTAGTCATAGATGCAGTTGGATGGCGGTCTATGTATTATGTTGTAATGCCCAATCAAGTCTCAAAGGAGTCAAGATGATTAGTATATGCATGTATTGCTTTCTCGGTGTTCGTCAATTGCCCCGCTGTAATTTGTTCACCCAGCATGTTATCTATCTAAGGAAAGCCACCTCTAGTGAATTATGGATCCTGGTCCTTGTCTTTTATATACAATCTACAATCTTTTACTGCTTTGTGTTTACTTTCTGCAAACTTTTACTTCTTTCCATTCGATACGTTTAATCCTTTGTTTTCCGCAAAACACGGTGAGATTGACAACCTCATCGCAAGTTGGGGACAAAGTTCTGTGGTTGTGTTGTGCAGGTCTCCACGTTGCTACTAGCACCGGTAGTGCGCCCTGCCAAAGCTCAGCTAGTAACACCTTTGGGGTGTTTCCTTGCTCCTACTGGTTCAATTAAACCTTGGTTTCATAACTAGGGGAAAACTTACTGCTGTGCTCATCACACCTTCCTCTTGGGGTTCCCAACGAGCTCTACATTGAAAGTCGAGTGCATCAAGATCTTTTCTGGCGCCGTTGTCAGGGAGTCAAGGACATCTTCACAAGGGGAGTCCCTCATAACCAATCTCTTTACTTTGTTGTTTTTGTTTTGCTTAGTTTCTTTTTTGCTTTGTTTGCTTGTTTTGTTCTTCAAAAACACAAAAAAATTAGTTTTACTTGTTTTGCTTTCTTATTTGAAAACACAAAAAAATTAGTTCCTATCTTGAGTTGCCACTATGTCTAGCCTTGCTCCAATCACTATGTCACCCGAGGAAATGATTCTCACTTTTAAACAAGGAATTGAGGAAAGTTTTAAGGAAGCTTGGTCTAGAATCTCTGATCTACATGAAAAGACTGAGCCTAAAATGATTCAAGGCTTGTTCCTTAGCAGTTTTTACCTTGGGATTGCTCTTTGCTATAGATATGCTTTAGATGCTATTCTAGGAGGAGATTTCCTCCAATGTAATGAGGATGATGTCATTAATGCTATAAAGAAATTGATCCTCACTTACACTATGCCTAGCCAAACTGATATTTCTTTCACAAAAATATTTGCTAGGTTGAACACTCTTGAGGCTAGCACTACTAGCTTAGAAAGTTGCTATAATACGCTTAGGGAGCATCACAATTATGTTCCAATAAATTCTGAACCATCAAAGTGGCTCCCTACAGTAAAGATTGAGATAAACACCGAAACTTTTCAAGCCCGTTGCGATATCATGTCTGAATTTTGTCTTATGCCCAAAGATATTTATGAATCTTTGAATCTTTGGGGGATTACTGAAGGAGGAAGAGAAATATCTCTTGCTAATAATGCTACCATATTACCTATTGGAATAGCTGAAGGAGTGTTTACAAAGATCCTTGGGAAAATGATTTCTACTGATTATCTTGTTATTGAATGTGCAGGAAAAGGACAAATTACACTTGGAAGGTCCCTATTAGAACTCCTTGGAGCAATAATAGATGTGGGAAAGGGAACCATGCACCTTTCTTCTCCACCAAACAATCACATTTCCCAAAGGTTAAGAATAAAAATAAGAGAGGTAAGGGCAAGAAATTTGGTCTTAATGCTTCTTCATTTGAGAACACTTGATTCTTTCTTTACTTCTTATGCCTAACTTAAAGGCGTTAAAGAAAAGTACTTGTTAGGAGATAACCCAAGAGTTTTAGACGAGTCTTGGAAGTTATTACCTCTGTAATAACCTCTCCTTATTCTTTTTATTTGCTTTTTGTGCCAAGAGTAACCTCTAATGAGAGTGAAGTAATGATTGGGAAAGTTGCTGTCCCGAAACAGATTTCTGTGCTTGACCATAAAAATTCCTGAGAGAGTTCTGTACATCGGATTGAGCTGTAATTTTTTGTGATTCTGCCCCAGGTTGTTATATAACTTTAGTTAGTTCAACAATTTTTGATTTGAGCAACAGAAGGTCTTCTAAAAAATTCGTATTTACCTACTGGTCTGTTTTGACAGATTTCTGCCATTTTCTGCATTTGCTTCTTGTTAGTTCCTCCTTGAGTTCCTTTGGGGAATTGAGCTTTTTGAGGGAAGTGCTACAGTATCTAGTGTTCTAATGGAAGTTTATTTGGTGTTATAACTGAACCTTGAGACTTATTTATCCTAAGTGCACTAATGTTGCTAATGAGATTGTGTGAAGTTTTGTATGAAGAAAAATTTTCAGGTGTATGGAAGGAATGAGTAATGAGATGAAGGATGGACTAAAGCTCAAGCTTGGAGATGCCACGCGTGTCACTCCAAGAAATATCCAAGAAGTGCAAGCGTCAAAGCTTGGGGATGCCCAAGGCATCCCCTTCTTCATCAATAAAAATTTCAGGTTTCTTCCAAACGCTTCATTTTTATTGTTTCATACACAGTTGTGTTTTTCTTGGATCGTCTTCTTTTTCGTTTTTGTTTTGGTTTTTAGTTTTCTTGGTTTGCTTATTTTTCTGAATAAGTTGGTTGGACCCCCTCTTTCATACATTGGTTTGCAATTAGTTTGGTTTGGTTTGCAAAAGAGTAGGAAAGTTCATACTTTTATGTGGTAAAAAGAGCTCGTTTTTGACTGTGGCTTATGCTTTGTCATGCCATGCTTGATATTGTTTTGGCTTTATGCTTAGTATTCTTTGCTGTAGCATGACTTGTTATAAACAATTGAGATTGCTTAATGTGCCTTGGATGAATCATGCGTTGTTTTAGCATATTAAAGCATAGTATAGTGGTATTCTCCTTTGATGCTTTATTTGGGTTGACTTGGCACATGCTTACACCATGATATGACTATCCAAACTCACCATAGCCTTTATGATCCTTTAGTTTTCAACTTGTAGTATCACTTTACGCTTTGATCAATGATGTTTTGTCGCTCTGCATGATTATGGCCATTATTGCTCTCTTAGTTTGTCGCTCCCAGTCTTTTGCTAGCCTCCACAACAAAGTATGAGTTCTACTCTTGCATCCAACTCCCTAAACCAAGTTATTCCAAAGAGTCCACCATACCTACCTACTAGATTATGCTATTCCAAGTACATTCATGCTTTTTTTACCTTCCACTTGTTATGAGAAAACTAGTGATTACTGTTGGGTCTGCAGCATAGAAAACAAAAAAATTCCTACGGTGTGAACTACACGCCAAGATCTATCTACTAGGTACAAAGCAACGGGTGGACATACATCCAACGAGAACTTACCCTCGTAGACAACGAGCTTTGTTAACGAGTAGGAACTCGTGGTTGATGTAGTCGTACACTTGTCGATCTCAAGATCGTGAGGAAGTCCGAGCACCGCAACTCAGCAGCGCATCCGCACTCGCACACACGTTCAAGCCACCGGACAGCCTCCACCTCCTCGCTCCAGCGATCCAGCGGAAGCAGCAACTCCTTCCAGACAAAATGCCGCCGGGAACATGTATCTCGCTAATCCGAGACCATGGGAGAATAATTCTAGAGGGGGAGAGAGATCCTTCACAAGGAGGTGTGAGGATGAAGGAGGGAATGGGTGGCCTTTTATAGGAGGAGGGGGGGTGCCCCCTCTCTCCATGGCCGGTGCATGGGGGTGACCCCTCACCTCCCCCATTCATGTGGTGGTAACCCTCCACATTAAAATGCCTCTTCACATTCCCTTTTAAAGTCTCCACTTTAAATGCATTAAATTTCTCCAAATTTAATGCTCTCTCATTTAATAAAACTCTTTTTATTAAATTTATTCAGAATTTTTTTAATTACTTTAATTAACAAACATTCACATATAGCCCCTTGCAATATTTCAATATCACATGCAGAACCACCTTCTGCAATTTCACCCGAAACAATTTCTGGTTTCTATTGAAACAATTCCTGCGCTTTGCAATTCTTTCGTCTGAAATAGATGTGCTCCAAAATGGTGTCCGGTAACTCTTAAGTGTGCCACCCTACGGTTCACGAATAATGCAGACATGATCGAGACCCTTCTCCGATCAATAATCAGCAGCAGACACGGAGATTCGATCGACTCCTACACATTCAACGATGACTCGTGATCGTGAGAACCTTTAACGCTTGTAACTAAATCCCTTTGTCTCGATATATTACATGTCCGAGATTCGATCATCGGTATTCCATAACTAGTTTGATCTGCAATCGACATGCACTCTTTTCTCGTTCCCGTGATATAACATTCTAGTGATCACATCACTTGCTTGCAAGCTATCCTAATGTGATATCACCGAGAGGGCCCAGAGTATATTTATCCGTCATCTGGATTGACAAATTCCACTCTTGATCCATGAGCCTCAACATAACACCTTCTTAGTACTGAACCCATCTTTATAGTCACCTTGTTACGGTGTGACGTTTGATGTTATCAAGATACTCTTCCGGTGTTAGCAATTAACATGATCTCATGGTCTAAGGATAAAGATTATTTTGTATGATGTTATAGAAATATAAACATAATGACTTGATCGTAATGCTATACTTCGGATGAATGTTCATCACATCATTCCACCAATGGTGTGACCTTGTTATTAACAACATCCAATGTCCATGATCAGGAAACCTTGATCATCCTGTTAATCAACAAGCTAGTCTATAAGAGAGGCATGACTAGGAACCCTTTTTGTTTATTAAACACACATGTATTGATGTTTCTGAATCAATACATTTCTAGCATGTAAAATAAACATCTATCATGTATAAGGAATATATAATAACAACTTTATTATTGCCTCTCAGGCATATTTCCTTCCTCCCACTTGCACTAGAGACAATAATCTAGTTCACATAGTGATAAATCTAACACCCATGGAGTTCGTGTTGATCATTTTTTGCCCTAGGGAGAACTTTAGTCAATGGATCTGCTACATTCAGGTCCGTGTGTACTTTACAAATCTTCATATCTCCATCCTTGACATTCTCGCGGATGGAGTGAAACCGGCGCTTAATATGTTTGGAATTCTTAGAGACCTTGGTTCCTTTATGTTGGCTATGGCTCCATTGTTGTCACAATAGATCACCATTGGGTCCAACGCACTTGGAACCACACCCGCCCGTAATGAACTCTTTCATCCAAATCGCTTCTCGCCGCTTCAAGCAAAGAACATATTCCGCCTCCGTTGTTGATCCAGCCACCACAGGTTGTTTGGAACTCCTCCAACTAACTGCTGTTGCTCAAGAGAAATACGATCCAGATTGAGACTTAGAGTCATCTCAGACGTGTCAAAGCTAGCATCGACATAACACTTAGCGACTATCTCTTCTTCACCTCCGTATATGAGAAACATATCCTTAGTTCTTCTCAAGTACTTGAGGATGTTCTTTACCGATATCCAGTGTTCCAAACCTGGATCAGATTGGTACCTACTAGTCAAACTAATAGCATGTGCCACATCCGGTCTTGTACATAGCATGGCATACATAATAGAGCCTATGGCCGAGGCATAGGGGATCTTATCCATCATCTCTTTCTTCCGCCATAGCTGACTTTGAGTCTTACTCAATGTCTTGCCTTGCAACATAGGTAAGAACCCCTACTTACTTCCGTCCAAATTAAACTTCTTTAATATCTTATCAAGGTATGTACTCATGATAGCCCAATTAGGCGCCTTGATCTATCTCTATATATTTTAATGCCTAATATATATGACGCTTCACCAAGGTCTTTCATCGAAAATTTGCTGTTTAGATAACTTTTAACACTGTTTAAAAGATCTATATAATTTCCAACCAATAATATGTCATCCACATATAATATCAGAAATGCCACATTGCTCCCACTCACTTTCTTGTAAATACAAGCCTCTCCATAAGTTTGGACAAATCCAAACTCTTTGATCACCTCATCAAAGCGGAGATTCCAACTTCGTGATGCTTGCTTCAGTCCATAGATGGACCGCTGAAGTTTGCACACCTTATTAGCATCCTTAGGATCGACAAAACACTTAGGTTGTATCATATACAACTCTTCTTCAATCTTACCATTGAGGAACGTAGTTTTGACATCCATCTGCCATATTTCATAATCGAAATATGCAGCAATTGTTAACATAATCCTAACCGATTTAAGCATCGCTACGGGAGAGAATGTCTCATCGTAGTCAACTCCTTGAATTTGACGAAACCCCTTTGCGACAAGTCGAGCCTTATAGATGGTCACATTACCATCAGCATCAGTTTTCCTTTTGAAAATCCATTTATTCTCAACGGCCTTTCGGTCGTGAGGTAAGTCCACCAAGTTCTAGACTTGGTTCTCGTACATGGATTCCATCTCGGATTTCATGGCTTCTAGCCATTTGTTGGAATCCGGGCTCATCATCGCTTCTTCATATGTCGCAGGGTCATCCATTTCATTAACCATGAAATTCACAACAGGATTGCCGTACAGTTCAGGAGTTGCACGTGCCCTGCTTGACCTGCGAGGTTTGGTAGTGTCCTCTTTCGGAGTTTCATGATCATTATCATTAGCTCTCTCTTCATCGGGTGAAGTCAACTCCGAAACAACTTCCGGTGCTGCGCCACTCGCCATTCCATGAAGAGAAGGTTCAATAACCTCTTCGAGTTCTACCTTCCGACTACTCACACCTTTCGCGAGAAACTCCTTCTCAAGAAAGGATCCATTCTTGGCAACAAAAACCTTGCCCTCGGATCTGTGATAGAAGGTATACCCAATTGTTTCCTTAGGGTATCCTATGAAGATGCATTTTTCTGCTTTGGGTTCGAGTTTATCCGGTTGAAGTTTCTTCACATAAACATCGCATCCCCAAACCTTAAGAATGATGCTTAGGTTTGTTTCAAACCATAATTCATACGGTGTCGCTTCAACGGATTTAGATGGTGCCCGATTTAAAGTGAATGCATGTTTCAAAGCATAACCCCAAAATGACAGAGGTAAGTCACTAGAGACATCATAGATCGAACCATATCCAATAAGGTACGACACGACGTCTGACGCACCATTACGTTGTGGTGTTCCGCAGCGTGAGTTGTGAAACTATTCCGCACTCTTTCATGTGTGTGCTAAACTCAGAACTTAGATACTCTCCTCCATGGTCAGACCGTAGAAATTTGATCTTTCTATTACGATGATTTTCCACTTCATTCTGAAATTCCTTGAACTTTTCAAAAGTTTCATACTTGTGTTTCATCAAATAGATATACCCATATCTACTCAAATCATCCATGAAAGTAACAAAATAACGATATCCACCTCGTGCCGACACACTCATTGGTCCACACACATCAGTATGTATGATCTCCAACATTTGTCGCCTGCTCCATTGAACCGAAAACGGCGTTCTAGTCATCTTGCCCATAAGGCATGGCTCACATGTATCAAATGATTCAAAATCAAGTGATTCCAAAAGTCCATCGAATGGAGTTTCTTCATGCTTAACGCTAATATGACCTAGACGGCAAAGGCTACATATATGTAGACATATCATCATCAAGTTTAATCTTTTTAGCATTAACATTATGAATGTGCGTAATATTACTATCGAGATCCAATAGAAATAAACCATTCAACATAGGTGCATGACCATAAAAGATATCATTCTTATAAATCGAACAACCATTGTTTTCAGATTTAAAGGAATGACCACTTTGCATCAAACACGATCCAGATACAATGTTCATGATCAGTGCAGGCACCAAATAACAATTATTTAGGTTTATAACTAATCTCGATGGCAAATGGAGAGGTAGCGCCGACGGCGATCACATCAACTCTTGATCCATTGTCACCCACATCCCGACCTCGTCCCCTTGCTAGTTGTCGCTTGTTCCATAGCCCCTAAACCGAGTTACATATATTAGCAACCGATCCGTATCAAATACCCAAAAGTGCATGAGTACTAGTCAAGTACACATCAATAACATGTATATCACATATACCTTTGTTTGCCTTGTGGACTTCTTGTCCGCCAAATACTTGGGGCGCTTAAGGCCCAATGGCTCCCCTTGCAATAGTAGCACTTGGTGTCAGACTTAGGGCCAGCCCGGTTTTTTTCAGTGCGGCAATGACTTGCCACCCTTCTTTCCCTTGTGCTTGCCTTTCTTGTCCTTCTTGAAACCGGTGGTCCTATTGATCATCACCACTTGATGTTCTTTCCTAATCTCCACTTCAGCCTTAAGCATCGATGTAAGCTCGAAGAGACTTCTTCATGCCCCATATTATAGTTCATCACGAAGCTCTTGTAGCTAGGTGGCGTAGATTGGAGAACACGATGTATGCCTAAGTCAATGGGAATCGTTATTCCCAAGGACACAAGCTTATCGGCATCTGCACATTTTGAGTACGTGCTCACTAACGGAGCTGTTTTCCTCCATCATGCAGCTAAAGAACTTTTCTTTAGCATTATAACTCTCTACGAAGCATGGGTATCAAAATCATTTTCAATTCTCCCATGGTATCAAAGGCATTGCCATTTTCAAACGCTTTCAAGTTCGCTCTAGCCCATACAAGATGCCGCAATGAACTGTTGTGGTCCTCCGATGAGTCACATAGACATTCTTTTCCTCGTCAGGCATCAGAGCTGGTGGGGCCTAGCGCATCTAGCACATATTGCTTTTGTGCAGTTGAGGAGAATCCTCAAATTCATAGCCCGATTGGTGAAGTTGCTACCATTCGCAAAGAAGTTTCTCTTTCTCCATGAACACATTGAAATTAAAAGCAGGTGGTGCCATCTACAACAGAATTTGTAAAGTTTATTTAGACTAAGTTTATGATAGATTGAGTTCAACTAATCCAAATTACTAATGAACTCCCACTCAAAAACGACATCCCTCGTGTCCTTTTGGTGATTACATGAACCAAATCCACTATACCAAGTCCGATCATCATGTGAGTTGATATAGCTTCAAAGGCGAGCATCTATATGGGCATCATATCAACCATATGACTCATGCTTAACCTTTTGGTTATGTTCCGAGGCCATGTCTGTACATGCTAGGCTCGCCAAGTAAGAACCTTAGTATTCGCGTGTGTAAAACTGTCTTACACCCGTTCCTATGAAAGCGTAGATTCGAGTACACCCGATCATCATGTGATGTCTCGAAACACGATCCATAGAACAGTGCATACTCAAGGAAGAACACATTTTTATCTTGATATCTAGAAGAGGGATCATCTTATAATGCTATCAAACGCGCCAAACTAGCAGTATAAGATGCTAACATCTAATGTGTAAAGTGAGATGATATGGTCCATGCATTTGATCTCTATCACTTGCATCATGGTATGATATCTATCATTCCTTTGTGTGTAAGGCCAAGGTCTATGGAACTTACACGTTGAGTGTGTTGTAAGAGTATCCACCATACATCTACTTACAACAATACCATATCAACACACTAGCCCAGCAATGATCTAAACTAGACGCCTCTAATTTATCAATTGCAAGTTTTACGTGGCTTAGGGCTTTCGGAGATAGAACCGTTCTTACCTACAAACATGAACCACAACGAGGATAACTAAGTTATTAGCAACTCGTTGTAAATCAGATATTGACTATAGTAGGAGAGACAGAAACCCGCCAGCCACTTATGCAAAACAAGTTGCATGTCAGTCGTGGAACCGGTCTCATGTACGATGACATGTAAGGTTGGTCCGGGGCGCTTCATCCCACTATGCCACCAATATCCAAAATACATAGAAGATGCAATAACATGATCATCATCGCCCACATATCAACCATATGTGTACTACCCGTGCTAAGCACCTACGCATAGATCAGGCTCTGATACCACTGTTGGGTCCGCAACATAGAAAACAAAAAAATTCCTACGGTGTGAACTACACGCCAAGATCTATCTACTAGGTACAAAGCAACGGGTGGACATACATCCAACGAGAACTTACCCTCGTAGACAACGAGCTTTGTTAACAGTAGGAACTCGTGGTTGATGTAGTCAGACACTTGCCGATCTCAAGATCGTGAGGAAGTCCGAAGGCCAAGAACTCAGCAAAGGCATCCGCACTCACACACACATTCAAGCCATCAACAACCTCCACCTCCTCGCTCCAGCGATCCAATGGAAGCAAAGAACTCCTTCTAGATGAAATGCCACCGGGAACATGTATCTCGCTAATCCGAGACCATGGGGAATAATTCTAGAGGGGAGAGATCCTTCACAAGGAGGTGTGAGGATGAAGGAGGAATGGGTGGCCTTTTATAGGAGGAGGTGGGGTGCCCCTCTCTCCATGGCGGTGCATGGGGTGACCCTCACCTCCCCATTCATGTGGTGGTAACCCCGACATTAAAATGCCTCTTCACATTCCCTTTTAAAGTCTCCATTTTAAATGCATTAAATTTCTCCAAATTTAATGCTCTCTCATTTAATAAAACTCTTTTATTAAATTTATTCAGAATTTTGTTAATTACTTTAATTAACAAACATTCACATATAGCCCCTTGCAATATTTCAATATCACATGCAGAACCACCTTCTGCAATTTCACCCGAAACAATTTCTGGTTTCTATTGAAACAATTCCTACGCTTTGCAATTCTTTCGTCTGAAACATATGTGCTCCAAAATGGTGTCCGGTAACTCTTAAGTGTGCCACCCTACGGTTCGCGAATAATGCATACATGATCGAGACCCTTCTCCGATCAATAATCAGCAGCGGGACCTCGAGATCCGTACTGACTCCTACACATTCAACGATGACTCCTGTGATCGTGAGAACCTTTAACGCTTGTAACTAAATCCCTTTGTCTATCGATATATTACATGTCCGAGATTCGATCATCGGTATCTCCATACCTAGTTTGATCTCGTTACCGACATGCACTCTTTTCTCGTTCCCGTGATATAACATTCTAGTGATCACATCACTTGCTTGCAAGCTATCCTAATGTGATATCACCGAGAGGGCCCAGAGTATATCTATCCGTCATCTGGATTGACAAATTCCACTCTTGATCCATGAGCCTCAACATAACACCTTCGTAGTACTGAACCCATCTTTATAGTCACCCTGTTATGGTGTGACGTTTGATGTTATCAAGATACTCTTCCGGTGTTAGCAATTAACATGATCCCATGGTCTAAGGATAAAGATTATTTCGTATGATGTTATAGCAATATAAACATAATGACTTGATCGTAATGCTATACTTCGGATGAATGTTCATCACATCATTCCACCAATGGTGTGACCTTGTTATTAACAACATCCAATGTCCATGATCAGGAAACCTTGATCATCCTGTTAATCAACAAGCTAGTCTATAAGAGAGGCATGACTAGGAACCCTTTTTGTTTATTAAACACACATGTATTGATGTTTCCGAACCGATCATTTCTAGCATGTAAAATAAACATCTATCATGTATAAGGAATATATAATAACAACTTTATTATTGCCTCTCAGGGCATATTTCCTTCAGTTAAAGCTCTCACGAACTTGATGGCACACTTTACTTTTTGCCTCTAATAAACTTGAACCATTGGGTCCTTCTTTGTTGCGTATATGCTTGCGCTTTATAAGTTGAAATTAGCAGAACCATGTTTCATGGGGAACGCTTTCAACATTGCACTTGTACTTTGTACCCCGTTGATATCATGTTCTTTTGCTTACGGATCCCGGCGGTGTGAAATAAAAGTGGAACTTGTAAGATCATGGAGTTTGTATGTGTGTTAGAGAAACGCCTGAGCCGCTAGCCTAAGCCATGCCTAATCATGGTGGAAACTTGCAGCATCACCATAATGAGCACTCTATGAAGCATCCTCAATAAAAATCTATGCAAATAGCAAAGAAAAAGATCGCTGAGATGCTCATTGTCTGCTTGCCTTGTCATTTTGATTATGGGAAAGCTCCCGTATCATGTGAAAGGGGTACCCCGTTGGCGGTTCTTAATGATACACATATACTTACAATGACAAGAGCTTACTCGTGACTGAAGTTGAGTAACATGAGGATCGGTCTTCGTAAGTAAGGGGCATGAGATTTCGGTTTATAACTTGTCAAGCATATCCTCTTAGTTGTGTCACTTTAACCTTAATCACTTAAAGATGCTCATGATAGGGGCAATGAGAGCTTAAATCTATAAGTACCATAATTTTTGGAAGCTCTTTATGAGACTTGAATCCCTACTTCCTTTTACAAAGGCCTTTCTTACACCATTATATTGAGTCTCACCCTTCTATCTTTATGCACCTACTTTGAGAGCATAGTGGCCATTCTTAGTTCTATGTGCATTGTCCCAAGACTAGTTGATTGATGCATAACTTGTTATTTCTTGTTTGAAACTACTGTATGTACTCACTCTTATGAACTTTGAAGGTGTCCTTTGCATTTATATTTGCTACTCTATTGAGGGACAAGCTGAATACTTTTATGCTATGTTTTCTTTATGTGAAACAAACAAACGTCTTGCAAAGCATTGTTATTCATGAATATTTTGTTTGTGCCTTTTCATGTTGCATCATAGTCTCTTTGCTTATTGCTAGAACTTTGTCTTTCATGTTATGATTGAAGTACTTTGATCCCAGCTTTGATGTTTTGCAAATACTTTGATCAAGTCTTTGATGGTGCATGTCACCTAAAAAATTATTTCTTTTTATCACTTACCTACTTAAGGACAAGCAAGAGTTAAGCTTGGGGATGTTGATACATTGCAAATGTATCTATAATTTTTGATGTTCCATGCTTGGTTTTATCCACTTTCTTGTGTTTTGTTCCAACTTTGGAGTACTTTTCATATGATTTCTTGGACTAACCTATTAACAAGAGCCACAGTGCCAGCTGCCTGTTTTCTGATGTTTTTGGTTCTAGGAAAGTCAGAAAATGAATATTCTCGGAATTGGACGGGACAAAAGCCAAAGTGCCTATTTTTTCGGAAAGGATCAAGTGCCAGAATACGAGACGGAGAGGGGCCAGGGGCAGCCACCACCTGGCAGGCGGCCGAGCTTGGCAGCGCCGGGGTGGTCTGGCCGACCCCAGCACCCCCTTAGCCTCTCCTTCCGCCTATAAGTTGCCCTCGGGACGAAAACCCTAGGTACCCGATCAAAAATCCACGAAAGAGTCTCAGCAGCGTCATCTCCATCCCTAGATCGGGAGGGATCTGAAGCTCTTCCCGGCACCCTGCCAGAGAGGGGAATTCACCCTGGAGGCCTTCTTCATCACCATGCAAGCCTCCGGTGTGATGCGTGAGTAGTTCATCCTTAGACTACGGATCCATGTAGTAGCTAGATGGTTGGTTTCTCCTCCTTTGTGCTTTCATGTTTAGATCTTGTGAGCTCCGTTCATGATCAAGATCATCTATTTGTAATTCATACATGTTGTGTTTATGGGATCCGATGGATATTGAGATGCTATTTCAGATTGATTATTGATTCTATCATGTCTTTGTTATTTGAGATCTTGCATGCTTTCCGTTGTTAGTAGCTATCTTGGCCAAGTAGATGCTAGCAACTCCAAGAGTTAGTATTTATGCTCGATAGTGGGTTCATGCCTCTGGTAACTGGGAAGTGACAGAAATCTAAGGTACTAGATGTGTTGTTGCTACTAGGAGAGAAAACAACGATCCTTTGTTCATAGAACAATTGTATTGTTTACTTTACACGCAGTTCAGAAGCAATAACTGCTGCTTGCAACTTAATACTGGAGGGGGTTCGGATGATAACCTGAAGGTGGATTATTAGTCATAGATGCAGTTGGATGGCGGTCTATGTATTATGTTGTAATGCCCAATCAAGTCTCAAAGGAGTCAAGATGATTAGTATATGCATGTATTGCTTTCTCGGTGCTTGTCAATTGCCCCACTGTAATTTGTTCACCCAGCATGTTATCTATCTAAGGAAAGCCACCTCTAGTGAACTATGGATCCCGGTCCTTCTCTTTTATATACAATCTACAATCTTTTACTGCTTTGTGTTTACTTTCTGCAAACTTTTACTTCTTTCCATTCGATACGTTTAATCCTTTGTTTTCCGCAAAACACGGTGAGATTGACAACCTCATCGCAAGTTGGGGACAAAGTTTTGTGGTTGTGTTGTGTAGGTCTTCACGTTGCTACTAGCACCGGTAGTGTGCCCTGCCAAAACTCAGCTAGTAACACCTTTGGGGTGTTTCCTTGCTCCTACTGGTTCGATTAAACCTTGGTTTCATAACTGAGGGAAAACTTACTGTTGTGCTCATCATACCTTCCTCTTGGGGTTCCCAACGAGCTCTACGTTGAAAGTCGAGTGCATCAGGTCTTTTTAGACAACCTTTCTAACATTTGATCAATAAAAGGAAGTGGGTAATGATCTTTCTTAGTAACTTTGTTAACTTACCTAAAATCAATGCACATTCTATAACCTACTACTATTCTTTGGGGAATAAGCTCATCATTATCATTAGGGACGACGGTAATTCCCCCTTTTTTAGGGACACAATGAACATGACTAACCCATTCACTATCAACAATAGGGTAAATAATACCAGCATCAAGGAGTTTCAATACCTCATTTCTTACCATTTCCTTCATTTAGGATTTAAACGCCGTTGGTGCTCTACCACTGGCTTTGCATCTGGTTCTATATTGATAGCATGCTGACATATAGTAGGAGAAATCCCTTTTAAATCATCCAGAGTATAGCCCATAGCCCCTCGGTGTTTCTTCAGTACCTCCAATAACCTTTCTTCTTCCTTCCCTGAAAGTTTAGAGTTAATAATAACAGGATATATCTTATTATCATCAATGTAGGCATATTTAAGATCGTTAGGTAAAGGTTTTAGATTGAAGACCGGATCCTTTTTAGGTGGCAATGTGGTACCCAAATCTTCTACAGGCAAGTTATGCTTAAGCATCTTAGGTTGACGACGGAGAATCTCGTCAATCTCATTTCTTTCTTCCATGAAGATTTCACTTTCACGATCTTCCATAAATTGCTGCAAAACATTGTTAGGAGCAAGAGAAATAGAAGCAAGTTGTTCAACTCTAAAATCCTCATTATGGGTTTCATTTTCACAAGGTTCTTTAGTAAATTTCGAAAAATTAAACTCATAAGATTCCCCATCAAATTTAGTCAAGATTTTCTCCCTTTTGCAGTCTATAATATCTCCACAAGTACTCAAGAAAAGTCTACCAAAAATGATGGGATAAGTTTTACTAGCAGCTGAACCAAGTACTAGAAAATCAACAGGATATTTAATCTTACCACAAAGAACTTCTACATCCCGTACAATACCAATTGGAGAGATGGTCTCTCTATTAGCAAGGTGAATAACCACATCAATCTCTTCTAGTTCGCAGGGACTGATTTCATGCATAATTTCTTTGTAAAGCTCATAAGGAATAACACTTGAACTTGCACCAATATCACATAAACCATAATAGCAATGATCATCAATTCTAACAGAAAGCACAGGGACACTAGCCTTTTTAGTTCTATTAGGATGTGAGACAATATTAGAAGCATCCTCACAAAAGACTATGTGTCCATCTTCTACACTTTTAGTGACAAGGTCTTTCACAATTGCTACAACAGGTTCAATGTTTATTTGTTCATCAGGTTTTACAGTTCTCTTTGCACTTTTATTGATTACACTAGTTATCATAGGATGCTCCTTTACCTTATTCGGGAAGGGTATTTTCTCGATATAAGGTTTAGGTAGGATGTGATCAATAGTGCAAAATTCAGTACTCCTAACAGGAACAAAGTCAACAATATCTTTACATGGTGCATGATACTTGTTCCATCCCTTTTTCGGAATTTCAATATAAGAAGCAAAAGACTTAAAACAATTTGTAATAACTTGAGAATCAAGATCATAAGCATTACTAATATTTTGAAAGTCATCAGTTCCCATAAAGGATTCAATGCATTCATAATCATAATTTATACCTGACTTTCTTCCTCTGTCATTCTCCCATGCTTCAGCATTATCTTGAATACGGTCTAGAAGATCCCATTTAGCTTCTTCTTTCATGCGAGTGAATGATCCAACACAAGAGGCATCCAATAAATCCTTATCATGAAGAGAAATCCTTGCACAAAAGTTATTGATAATAATATTGTTGGGGAGCTCATGAATGGGACATTTGAGCATTAGTAACTTCAATCTCCCCCAAGCTTGAGATGTACTCTCTCCATCAAGAGGCCAAAAGTTGTATATTTGATTTCGATCTTTATGAATCTCACTAGGAGGATAAAACTTTGAATAAAAGAGAGGTACTATTTCCTCCCATTCAAGAGCTTGACCATTCTTCAGCAGCTTATACCAATCCTCAGCTCTTCCTTTTAGTGATAATGAGAATAACTTCTTCTTGACTTGATCTGTTGTAATACCCGCACACTTGAACAACCCGCATAATTCGTGTATAAAGAGCACATGATCACCAGGATGGACAGTTCCATCTCCAACATAATAGTTATCCATAACACGATCAATAATTCTTGTAGGTATTTTAAAAGTATCATTCTCAGTAGGTGGTGGTCCGTCTACTACCTTAGCAGTGGTAGTAGCATTACGAAATAAGAAACTCAGCAAATTATCCATATTGAAAATAAAGCAACTAACAGAAGTAAACACTACTCACAGTAGAAGTTTCCTTTACTAGTTCCACTCTCCAATAGTGATTCACTCCCCGGAAACAGCGCCAGAAAATAGTCCTGATGACCCACAAGTATAGGGGGTGTATCGTAGTATTTTCGATAAGTAAGAGTGTCAAACCCAACGAGGAGCAGAAGGTGCTGGCGAGTGGCTAGGAGCAGGAATTCTCTGTAAATACTTAGCAAACGGATTTTTAGGGTTTTTTGATAATGCAAGTAAATAAAAGACAATAAGAATAAATGCAGCAAGTGGCCCAATCCTTTCTTTAGCAAAGGACAAGCCGGTTGTATTACTTAAGATGACCAAATGTTCTCGAGGACACATGGGAATATCGTCAAGTGCTTTCGCTTCATATAGTTGATTAATCTTCTTTAGTTTGCTAAGTGTTGTGTGGGTGAACCTGTGCTAATGTACCGCCCCATCCAAGACTAATACATACTTGTGATTATACCCCTTACAAACATCCGTAAGTACAAGAAAGTAATTAAGGTAGAAACCTAACCATAGCTTTAAACTCTAAGACCCTTACGTCCCTTGTGCAATGGTTTCCTAACGGGGGTTCAGGTTTCTGTCACTTCGGCAACCCCTACGATTAGTAGCCAAATACACAATGCATTCCCCTAGGCCCATATAGGTGAAGTGTCATGTAGTCGACATTCACATGACACCACTAGAAGAAGTACACCACAACTTAAATAACAATCTATTGAATCTTTCTCAACACAATTCCACTACTAACAACAAGACTTATCCCATGTCCTCAAGAACAAAACGAACTACTCACAAGACATCATATGGATCATGATCAGAGATGGAATAATGATGTATAACAATCTAAACATAAACAGTAATTCAATGGTTCACTTAATAGCATCAACTACAAAGAGTAATCAACACCGGGAAAGTTTCCCCTATGAACTATGCAAGATTCAACGCAATTGTTATAGCAATATGGAGATGGTGATGAGGGTGCTGATGGTGATGATGGTGATGATGATGATGATGATCATCCCGATGAAGTCCAGCTTGATGGTGGTGTTGATGGCGACGATCTCCCCTCTCCGGGAAGGAATTCCACCGGCAGAAATCTGTCTGCCGGAGAGATCTTTCTCTCTTGGTGTTTTCCGCCCCACAGAGGCGGCGGAATCTTTCTGTGGTTGCTCCCCGAGTCTTAGGCTTTTGGGAGGATAATATACGCCAGAGGCGAGAGGCTAGAGTGGACCAGGACGGCCACACCACCTGGTGGCGCTACTGGGTGGCTCAGCTAGGTGGTGGGCCCCCTGTGGCCCATCTCCACTTCCCCTTCTGGCTTTCTTCGTCTTCTAGAAAAATAGGATTTTCCATGTATTTTCCCAGATTTTCTGATCTTCGCAATTTTGCCTCCAAACAACACCTTTTCCATTAGAATCCTGACTGCAGCGGTCCATGCTCCAAAAGTCATCAACCATGCAAAAACAGATGAAATAACATAAGTATCATCTCTTAATATGAAATATATCAATGAATAACAGTAAATTATGATATAGAGCAGTGATGCAAAATGGACGTATCATACACTAGCATGGGACAATTACTCATAATTAGGATAACCTATTTCTTATGTCATGACATGTGTGGAGAGAGTTCCATAATAAGATGTTCACCACAAGGCTCATAGACAGTCACTTTGTTGAGCCAAGGAATGAGGTCATCTCTAAATAACCACCGCGATGTCTGAGAGAAGTCAGTCATACAGACCACCGCAATTAAGGGTCTCCCCATGGATATCGTAATTATCTTAGTGAATATCTCTTTATTCCTCCTTTGACCATGCATGTTATAAGTCAGGGCTTGTAGTCACAAATAGCTCTAGGCATACTTCCAAACACATCCAAAGGATTTCACCCTTTTATTTAGACCCGAAGGCAAATGATATGTGTCCGACTACAAATACCATCAAAAGAGAGAGATCAAACACACATCATCGATCAATAGAACATGGACATAAGTAATATATTATCTTTATTTCAATGCATAATAAAATTAGGGTTTCACCATCTGAAAGTGCATGTGTGCCCCCATGTGTGGTTTTGGTAATTAATGACAATCTTTATGGACTTATGTTTGCATTGAGTTTTACTTGTAGGATTTGTCCATAGGCAATGCTTGAACCATATGTTGGCTTCAAGGTTGGGAGAAGAAGAAAGTAGAGAAGATCAAGTGTTGACCAAGGTTTCAATGAGTGATTCGGAGATTGGTCAAGTAAGAGTTGGGCCTATAGCAAGTGTGTCTTGAAGAATAAAGTTTGAGTGATATCTCTTATGTACCTTCAAGACACCAACATAATGAAGAAAGAAGAAATGATGTGCAAGTTCAAGCTGAGTCATCTCGAAGAGATCATTTGCTTGAAGCTTGCCATCCTATGGTGTTCATGGATATGGGAAGATGATATGCCCAAAAGAGAAGCTCTACCATAGTGGAGTATGGGGAGCAATTTGCAAGTCTTCCCCAAGCTAGAGCAACTGATGGCTCTGTGTATGGCTCTGTGTATGCAAGCAACAGATTATTGCTTTACGAACTGCGTGTAAAGTAAACAATACGATTGTTCTATGAACAAAGGATTGTTGTTTTCTCCCTAGTAGCAACAGCACATCTAGTACCTTAGAGATTTCTGTCACTTCCCTAGATTACCAGAGGCATGAACCCAGTATCGAGCATAAATACTAACTCTTGGAGTTGCTAGCATCTACTTGGCCAAGATAGCTACTAACAACGGAAAGAATGCAAGATCACAAATAACAAAGACATGATAGAATCAATAATCAATCTGAAATAGCATCTCAATATCCATCGGATCCCCACAAACACAACATGTATGAATTACAAATAGATGATCTTGATCATGAACGGAGCTCACAAGATCTAAACATGAAAGCACAAAGGAGGAGAACCATCCATCTAGCTACTACATGGATCCGTAGTCCAAGGATGAACTACTCACGCATCACACCGGAGGCTTGCATGGTGATGAAGAAGGCCTGTGGTGAATTCCCTCTCGGCAGGGTGCCGGGAAGAGCTTCATATCCCTCCCGATCTAGGGATGGAGATGACAATGCCATGACTCTTCGTGGATTTTTGATCGGGCACTTAGGGTTTTCGTCCCGAGGGCATCTTATAGGCGGAAGGAGAGGCCGAGGGGGTGCCAGGGGCCACCACACCACCCCCTAGCACGGGCCTAGCCTGGCCACGTGGGCCCAGCCTGGCCACGCGGCCAGGTGGTGTGGCTGGCCTCTGGCCCTTCTCCTTCTCGTATTCTGGCACTTGATCCCTTCCGGAAAAATAGGCACTTTGGCTTTTGTCTCGTCTAATTCCGAGAATATTCATTTTCTGACTTTCCTGGAACCAAAAACAGCAGAAAACAGGCAGTTGGCACTGTGGCTCTTGTTAATAGGTTAGTCCAAGAAATCATATGAAAAGTACTCCAAAGTTGGAACCAAACACAAGAAAGTGGATAAAACCAAGCATGGAACATCAAAAATTATAGATACATTTGCAATGTATCAACATCCCCAAGCTTAACTCCTGCTCGTCCTCGAGTAGGTAAGTGATAAAAAGAAAGAATAATTTTTGAGGTGACATGCACCATCAAAGACTTGATCAAAGTATTTGCAAAACATTCAAAGCTGGGATCATAGTACTTCAATCATAACATGAAAGACAAAGTTCTAGCAATAAGCAAAGAAACTATGATGCAACATGAAAAGGCACAAACAAAAGATTCATGAATAACAATGCTTTGCAAGACGTTTGTTTGTTTCACATAAAGAAAACATAGCATAATAGCATTCAGCTTGTCCCTCAATAGAGTAGCAAATATAAATGCATAGGACACCTTCAAAGTTCATAAGAGTGACTAGATACAATAGTTTAAAACAAGCAATATCAAGTTATGCGTCAATCAACTAGTCTTGGGACAATGCACATAGAACTAAGAATGGCCACTATGCTCTCAAAGTAGGTGCATAAAGGTAGAAGGTGGAGACTCAATATAATGGTGGAAGAAAGGCCTTTGTAAAAGGAAGTAGGGATTCAAGTCTCATAAAGAGCTTCCAAAAATTATGGTACTTATAGCTTTCAGCTCTCATTGCCCCTATCATAAGCATCTTGAAGTGATTAAGGTTAAAGTGAACAAACTATGGTGTACATGCTTGACAAGTATAAGTCAAATCTCATGTCCCTTGTATACGAGGGCTCCTCATGCTACTCAAGTTTAGTCATCGGTAAGTTCTTGTCATCGTAAGTACATGTGTATCATTGAGAACCGCCAACGGGGTACCCCTTGCCCGATGATACGGAAGAATCCCCATATCAAAATGACAAGGCAAGCAGACAACGAGCATCTCAACATTCTTATTATTTACCATGGGAATATGGTGCTTTTTTCTCTTTTTCCTCTTTTCATAGTATCTCTTTTTTTCCTCAATATAGGACTCTTTTTTTATAAGAAGAATGCTTCATAGACAGCTCATTATGGTTACACTGCAGGTTTTCACCATGTCAGCATGGATTAGACCAGCGGCCCAGGCGTTTCTCTAACACATATACATAACTCCATGGACTTACAAGCTCCCCTTTTATTTCACACCGACGACATCCATATACAAAAGAGCATGATATCAACTAGGTACAAGTACCAAGTGCAATGTTGAAAGTGTTCCCCATGAAAGCATGGTTCTGCTAATTCCCAACAAATAAGTGCAAGCATATACAACATAGAAGACACAATGGTTCAAGTTTATTAAGGGCAAGTAAAGTAAAGTGTGCCATTAAGTTCGTGAGAGCTTTAATCACTAGTTTTCTCATAACAAGTTTAATTTGGAAGGTAAACAAAAGCATGAATATACTTGGAATAGCATAAGATAGTAGGTAGGTATGGTGTACTCTTTGGAATAACTTGGTTTAGGGAGTTGGATGCATGAGTGGAACTCATACTTGGTTGTGGACGCTAGCAAAAGACTAGGAGCGACAAACTAAGAGAGCAATAATGGCCATAATCATGCAGAGCGACAAAACATCATTGATCAAAGCATAAAGTGATACTACAAGTTGAAAACTAAAGGATCATAAAGGCTATGGTGACTTGTGATAGTCATAACATGGTGTGAGCATGTGCCAAGTCAACCCAAATAAAGCATCAAAGGAGAATACCACTATACTGCTTTAATATGCTAAAACAACGCATGATTCATCTAAGGCATATTAAGCAGTCTCAATTGTTTATAACAAGTCATGCTACAACAAAGAATACTAAGCATAAAGCCAAAACAATATCAAGCATGGCATGACAAAGCATAGGCCACAGTCAAAAACAAGCTCTTTTTACCACATAAGCATGAACTTTCCTACTCTTTTCCAAACCAAAGCAAACCAAAGCATTTGCAAACCAATGTATGAAAGAGGGGGTCTAACCAATTTATTCAAAAAACTAAGCAAACCAAGCAAACTAAAAAACAAAACGAAAACAAAGAAGAAGACGCTCCAAGAACAACACAACTGTGCATGAAACAATAAAAATGAAGCGTTTGGAAGAAACCTGGAATTTTTATTGATGAAGAAGGGGATGTCTTGGGCATCCCCAAGCTTTGACGCTTGTACTTCTTGGGTATTTCTTGGGGTGACACGCGTGGCATCCCCAAGCTTGAGCTTTAGTCCATCCTTCATCTCATTACTCATTCCTTCCATACACCTGAAAATTTCTCTTCATACAAAACTTCACACAATCTTTATTAGCAACATTAGTGCACTTAAGATAAATAAGTCTTAAGGTTTAGTTATAACACCAAATAAACTTCCATTAGAACACTAGCTACTGTATCACTTCCTTCAAAAAGCTCAATTCCCCAAAACAACTCAAAAAGGAACCCACAAGAAGCAAATGCAGAAAATGGCAGAAATCTGTCAAAACAGACCAGCATGTAAAGACGAATTTTTTCGAAGACCTTATGTTGCTCAAATCAAAAAGTGTTGAACTAACGAAAGTTATATAACAACCTGGGGCAGAAGCACAAAACATTACAGCTCGATTCGACATACAGAGCTCTCTCACGAATTTTTACGGTGAAGCACAAAAATCTATTTCGGGACAGCAACTTTCCCAATCATTACTTCTCTCTCATTAGAGGTTACTCTTGGCACAAAAAGCAAATAAAAAGGATAAGGAGAGGTTATTACTGAGGTAATAACTTCTAATACTCATCTAAAACTTTTGGGTTCTCTCCCAATAAGTACTTTTCTTTAACGCCTTTAAGTTAGGCATAAGAAGCAAAGAAAGAATCAAGTGTTCTCAAATGAAGAAGCATTAAAACCAAATTTTGTTTTCATAGGAGAAGCAAAAGAAATCTTTTCTCTCTTTTTAGGGAAGTGTTCTATACCTTTCTTGAGAAGGATTTGATATTTAATGGTTCCTTCTTTCATATCAATGATGGCACCAACAGTTCTAAGAAAAGGTCTTCCCAAAGTAATAGGACAAGAAGCATTGTATTCAACATCCAAAACATAGAAATCAACGGGGACACAGGAATCGTTAACCATAATAAGAACATCATTAAGACTCCCCATGAGTTTCTTTTTAGCATTATCATCAAGTGGGACATTCAAATAACAATCTTCAAGAGGAGGCAAATCAAGCATATCATAAATCCTTCTAGGCATAATAGAAACACTACTATCAAGATCACATAAAGCTTTGAAATCAAAGTCATTCACTTTCATATTAATGATGGGTTTCCAACCATCTTCTTGTTTAATAGGAATAGAAGCTTTATGTTTCATCTTTTCTTCTTTAATCTTTATGAAAGCATCAGTAATGTGTTTTGTAAAAGCCATGTTCATAGCACTAGCATTAGGACTTTTAGCAAGCTTTTGTAGGAACTTAATAACTTCAGAGATATTACAACCATCAAGATCAAAATCAAATTTATCATCTAAAGTAGTAGAACTATTACTAGCCTTAACACTAGTGGTGGTGATAGTAGAAACATTAATGTTTCTAGCAATTTCATCTCCTCTTTCCCACTTAGCATGCAATTCAGCTAATAGTCTAACATTTTCATCAATTCTTACGTGTATGGTATTAGTAGCTACAAAGGGATTCTCATTAGTTTTAGGTTTAGCAGCCATTTTATTCAAAGAAGATTGAGCTTCAGCCAAAGATGCTATATTTCTTTCAGCATTAGAGAGTTTTTCCTCAATAGTTTTGTTGAAAGCAGTTTGTTTACTAATAAACTCTTTAAGCATAACTTCAAGTTCAGAGGGACCACTCTTATTATTGTTGTAAGAATTTCCATAAGCATTACCATTGTTGGGAGAATATGGATTATAATTGTTGTTACCAAAATTGTTCCTACAAGCATTATTACCATAAGCATTGTTGCCAAAATTGTTATTTCTTATGAAGTTCACATCAACTTGCTCTTCTTGAGCAACCAAAGAGGCTAAAGGAACATTATTTGGATCAATATGGGCTTTCCCATTAACAAGCATAGACATAATAATATCAATCTTATCACTCAAGGAGGAGGTTTCCTCAACATAATTTACCTTCTTACCTTGTGGAGCTCTCTTAGTATGCCATTCAGAATAATTAACCATCATATTGTCCAGAAGTTTTGTTGCAGCACCCAAAGTGATGGTCATAAAGGTACCTCCAGCAGCAGAATCCAATAGGTTCCTTGAAGAATAGTTCAATCCTGCATAAAAAGTTTGGATGATCATCCAAGCAGTCGGTCCATGAGTGGGACAATTCTTTACCAAAGATTTCATTCTTTCCCAAGCTTGAGCAACATGCTCATTATCAAGTTGTTTAAACTTCATTATTTCACTTCTCATGGATATAATCTTAGCAGGAGGATAGTATTTTCCAATAAAAGCATCTTTGCACTTAGTCCAAGAATCAATACTATTCCTAGTTAAGGAATTCAACCACTCTTTAGCTTTTCCTCTCAAAGAGAAAGGAAACAATTTCAGCTTAATAATATCATCATCTATATCCCTATGCTTTTTCATCTCACAAAGTTCAACAAAGTTATTTAGATGGGAAGCAGCATCTTCATTACCAATACTAGAAAATTGTTCTCTCATAATAAGATTGAGCAAAGCAGGTTTTATCTCAAAGAAAGTATTTTCAGCCACAGGTGGAGCAATAGGTGTGCTCATAAAATCATTGTTGTTGGTGCTAGTGAAGTCACACAACTTAGTGTTTTCAAGAGTAGTCATTTTTTGTGTTTTTGAATAAGAAAGCAAACTAGTAAAACTAAATTTTTGTGTTTTTTGAAGAACAAAACAAGCAAACAAAGCAAAAAGAAAACTAAGCAAAACAAAAACAACAAAGTAAAGAGATTGGTTATGAGGGACTCCCCTTGTGAAGATGTCCTTGACTCCCCGGCAACGGCGCTAGAAAAATGCTTGATGGCTCTGTGTATGGCGCCTAGAAAAGTGCTGGTGAGATGATGATGTAGAGCTTGTTGGGAACCCCAAGAGGAAGGTATGATGAGCACAACAGCAAGTTTCCCTCAGTTATGAAACCAAGGTTTAATCGAACCAGTAGGAGCAAGGAAACACCCCAAAGGTGTTACTAGCTGAGCTTTGTGTATGCACTACCGGTGCTAGTAGCAACGTGGAGACCTGCACAACACAACCACAAAACTTTGTCCCCAACTTCGATGAGGTTGTCAATCTCACCGTGTTTTTGGAAAACAAAGGATTAAACGACGAATGGAAAGAAGTAAAAGTTTGCAAAGTAAACACAAAGCAAGAAATGATTGTAGATTGTATGTAAAGAAAAGGACCAGATCCATAGTTCACTAGAGGTGGCTCTCCTTAGATAGATAACATGCTGGGTGAACAAATTACAGCGGGGCAATTGACAAACACCGAGAAAGCAATACATGCATATACTAATCATCTTGACTCCTTTGAGACTTGATTGGGCATTACAACATAATACATAGACCGCCATCCAACTGCATCTATGACTAATAATCCACCTTCAGGTTATCATCCGAACCCCCTCCAGTATTAAGTTGCAAGCAACGGATTATTGCTTTATGAACTGCGTGTAAAGTAAACAATACGATTGTTCTATGAACAAAGGATTGTTGTTTTCTCCTAGTAGCAACAAAGACATCTAGTACCTTAGAGATTTCTGTCACTTCCCCAGATTACCAGAGGCATGAACCCAGTATCGAGCATAAATACTAACTCTTGGAGTTGCTAGCATCTACTTGGCCAAGATAGCTACTAACAACGGAAAGAATGCAAGATCACAAATAACAAAGACATGATAGAATCAATAATCAATCTGAAATAGCATCTCAATATCCATCGGATCCCCACAAACACAACATGTATGAATTACAAATAGATGATCTTGATCATGAACGGAGCTCACAAGATCTAAACATGAAAGCACAAAGGAGGAGAACCAGCCATCTAGCTACTACATGGATCCGTAGTCCAAGGATGAACTACTCATGCATCACACCGGAGGCTTGCATGGTGATGAAGAAGGCCTCCAGGGTGAATTCCCCTCTTCGGCAGGGTGCCGGGAAGAGCTTCAGATCCCTACCGATCTAGGGATGGAGATGACGGCGACTACAGACTCTTTCGTGGATTTTTGATCGGGCACTTAGGGTTTTCGTCTCGAGGGCATCTTATAGGCGGAAGGAGAGGCCGAGGGGGTGCCAGGGGCCACCACACCACCCCCTGGCGCGGGCCCAGCCTGGCCACGCGACCAGGTGGTGTGGCCAGCCTCTGGCCCTTCTCTGTCTCATATTCTGGCACTTGATCCCTTCTGGAAAAATAGGCACTTTGGCTTTTGTCCCGTCCAATTCCGAGAATATTCATTTTCTGACTTTCCTGGAACCAAAAACAGCAGAAAATAGGCAGCTGGCACTATGGCTCTTATTAATAGGTTAGTCCAAGAAATCATATGAAAAGTACTCCAAAGTTGGAACCAAACACAAGAAAGTGGATAAAACCAAGCATGGTACATCAAAAATTATAGATACATTTGCAATGTATCAGCAACCAATCAAGAAAGGTGTTCCATCTTGAGGTGGAGAAGATCGTCGTCATCAAGCTCAAGTGGAATATGCGCAAGGCAAAGGTATGGTCTTGATAGGGTTTACTTCTTACTGGTCTCGTGGTGCTAGTTGGAGAGACCGGTTTGTAGGATAGATAACCGTTCTATCAAAAGGGGCTCTCGAGTGAGTAACTTGATCATATCCTTCGGAGAGAGAGCTCAAACCTTTGCATTCTTAGCATCATCTTTCTTGGTTGTTATTTGGATCTTATCCATGTGAGGTCCTAGAGCTTGTGGTAATATTCATAACAAGCTTTAGTTCATCAAAAACGGATTTCCCCTTATACCTTATTGCGTTTTTGATCTTGGAGGTTTTTCTGGTTTCTCACCAAGAGAGGTATCTCACATCATAATACATGAAATGTTCTCTCTTGGTGGTATCCAACAAAATTGGTTTCGGGTAGCTCTTGTCAACCTCTTTCCAACAAAATTGGTTTCGGGTCAATCGGAGTCCGGATGCGAATGTTATGATCGTTACAGTTTTGTTGTTTCCATCAGTTTTGTCTCTGGCAGGTTTTTCAGACCGGAGTCTCCGGTGTGCATACACCGGAGTCTCCGGTGTGGTCTGGAGTTTCCCGCCCAAGTCTCCGAAGTGGATCAAAGTTGAAGACCTAGGTCAGCCAGATTGATGGTCCGGAGCAAGGTCCGGAGACTGACCAAAGTCTCCGGTCCAAGCCCCTAACCGGAGTCTCCAGTCCAAGCCCCTGACTAGAGTCTCTGGTGTGGTTAGACCGGAGTCTTCGGTCCATTTGGCCCACAGAAGGGCTGGGTCATTCTGTTTGGTGGTCCGGAGGCTGGTCCGGAGATGGGCCGGAATCTCCGGTGTAGACCGGAGTCTCCGGTGTGCAGGCCGGAGTCTCCGGTATGACTCTTCTCTAATGGTCAGAAAACGGTCAGAAATCAGTGGGCCTATAAATAGGGGACCTCTTCTTCAACCTCAAGCTGCTCGTTCCAGAAAAAGAAGAACACCATTTGAGAGCCACCAAAACTCCAAGATCTCCCTCTCCAACCACCCAAAGTCCCTGATCTTTGGGGAATCGAAGGAGGAGGCCTTGATCTACAGCTTCACCAAGAGAGATCTTCATTTCCCCCTCATTCACTTGAGGGCCCCTTGCTCTAGGGTTTCATTGGAAACCCTAAGCCTTGTTTTGGTTGATTTGATTCTTACAAGCTTGTCTTTGATTGTTTGACAGCTTGCTTGTATTCGGGAGCCTATTAAGTTGTGGATGTGTGCCCCGAACTCGTTGTAAAGGTGCTGGCTTCCACCTCGAAGGTTGTCGTATAGTGGAAGTGGTGAAACGAACCCGTTGGGGTGAGATTCATCGGAGAACAAGGGAGGCCTTTTGTGGCGTTGGTGGTTTGATACCACCCCCTCCAAACAAGACGTACTCCATTGTTGGGAGGAACTAGGTAATACATCGTCGTCTCTGCGTGCCTCGGTTATCTCTATAACCGAGCTCTTACTTATGCACTTTACTTTGTGATAGCCTTCGTGCTTGAAGTCTATATCTTGCTATCACATAGTTTCTTGTCTTGCTTAGCATAAGTTGTTGGTGGACATAGGTGAACCCTAGTTGTTATAGGTTTGTGCTTGACAAAGTAAACGCTAGTTTAATTCTGCCTTTGTTGTGCCCCTCTCATAAAAGTTTTAAATCGCCTATTCACCCTCCCTCTAGGCGACATCTGTATCCTTTCACCATCTCTCTCCAAGAACAAGGAAACTACTCATACATGAAGGGATCAACATCATGACAATAGTATGGATGAAATATTAAGGTACAGTTGAATACAAGTGCAAATCCACAATAAAGATTGGATCATAACAAAGTAAACAAATCGGGTCAAAGTTGGAGATATTGTTGATGAAGATCGATCCGTAGCCCTTCAAGATGCAAGTATCCTCTCTCCCTTGAGTGGTATGGTGGTGTAGATCTTGTGGGAGGCGACTATGGAGGCGACAGGGCTCCACCCCAATGGCATGTGTGGACTCCCTCCTCTTCTTCTAGGGTTTTCCCCTCTTTAAATAGGCATCTGGAGGTCGGTTTCGCAAACTGACGGAGCTAGGGGCCGAATATGCCCACTGGGCATTCACAAATGTTGTTCCGGTTGACAAAACAAAGACGTCGGAATGTGGTACGACCGTACGGTATGGGCGGGCTCTGCCCGTATAAGTGGTTGTTACTCCCTCTGGACTCTGAAGTGTTTTGGTCTTCATACGGACTCCGATTGGGATGTTCTTTGGCTCGTTGGATTCATATGGATGAGGGCTACAACACCATGTCCTTGGATCTTCATTTGGAGTTGATGAAAAAAAATCCACTTTTCCTCCCCTCAAATGGCTAAGTTTGGTGCCTGCAACTCCTCCATATTGAATCCTCTTGGCTCTTTTTATCCATGATTGTTCATAGCACCTAAACACAAGTCAAAGAAAAAAGGTAATAAAATCCTACTAAAATACTAATTGTGCAAAGTCCATGTGAAAATGAATGAGAACTAGTAATCATACATAATAGGCATAGTTGCAGCTAGATGTAGCATGCAATGAGTGACAATATGAATAATTTATATACTTATATATGCTTCAATTTTGGACTCATCAGTTTACCAATGATCCTATTTTTTATAACTCTACAGGACAGGAAAACCCTATTTTCTGTATTTTTGCATTTCAAGGACCTAAACGATGTAAAATGGAGCTGCGCTTCCGGGGATGTCAATATTTCATCAAGAGAAGCACCGGGAGTATTTGGACCTCACTAGAAGAGCTAGGAGGCCCAAAATAGCACTGGTGGCACGCCTAGTAAGGGTTAGCGCGTCACCCATGCTAGTTTCCTCCTCGACCATTGATTCACTTTGATATTTCGTCCATCGCCTTCGTTTGACCTAGAAACCACTATATAAAGGGCCCCTCATGAGTTCCTAGAGAGAGGCGCTGCAGGAACACCGAAACACCAAAACAGAGCTACAACCAGTGAAGATTGGAGGGGAAAACTTCGCCGGAGCCGCCGTCGGAGGGATTTCTACCTTCTCCAACGTCTCCACCATCATCACCATGATAAAGAGGGAGTGGTCCACCTCTATATTATGAGTTTGTGTTAGTAGCTTGATCTCTCTCTCTTGTTCTTCATATATCTAGTACCATATGAGCTGCCCAACATGATTATTGTCATATTTGTAATTCCTATGTGGCGGATCTTTATTCTATAATTTTATATATGAGATTGGAACCTATTATGTGTAAGATGTATTGATAGATGCAGATCATGTACCCCGTTCTTAAGTACTTGTTCTGATCCAACTTGTATGCAAGAGAATGCGCGGGGAGAAGTGTGTATTAGATAGAGTAGCACGACGGTAGTGATTGAATAGTGACAACAAATTTAAGATCTACTATGGTATTTATCTTTCTTTTGCCGCCTCACTAGGGATAAAGTGAATCTATGTGCTATAATTATCTCGTGACAGATAGATAATCTTGTTTGGTTAAGGTAACATATGTGTGGTTCAAACATCATGTCAAATTACCTAAGGCTATACTCCATTGATTTCTTAATTCAAGATTGCTTGGATTTTTTGCTTTCTTGAGGAGTATAAGAGAGATGTGTTGCCTCATCTCTATGTTAGCACGTGGTGCCCATATGAATGCTTATCAAATATATATAGAAGTTTCACCAATATTATGTCTCTGATGAATTGTTTGTGTCCATTGTAGCCCCAAAAGAGAGTACACAAGTGAACCCATTAACCCCGATCCATTTTAAACCATTAGAAAAACCTTTCCAACACCACAATCACACTTTATATTTCATGCAATTTATTATTTCGAAAATACAAAAATCCTTTCTTCACTTGCAAACACACACAAAACCTAAAAACAACTATATTTTATTGCTATTGTCTTGCCTGCCTAGTTTTATTTGTTTTACTTTACTTTATTTATTTTGTTATTTCATGCTACTAATACGAAAAATTGTGCTTAACAACAACATGGTGGAGTTTGGGACACAAGACAAAACTTTACTTTGTAGGTTGCTAGAACATGAGAGGAAGAATAAATCTGTTAGCCAATTTTCCGAGAGTTCGATATAAACCCTCGAGTCACCCTTGTGGAGAAAAGAAGGTTGTTACACCATAACAAATACCGATCTATGACTATACCAACCAGTTCATTAGGCATACTAACATAGATCTACTGAAACTACAATCAGATCTAGGAGATGCTAACAGATCGAAGCTACTTGATCAGGGGTTTGATGAAACTCACTGATATTGGAGGAGCGGAGCACGTCATCGCTCAAGATCTTGGAGAAGAACGCGTGCACCAACCGATCTACAACCACCATCGCCGCTACCGCCGCTTACCTGCTGGCTCGATAAAGATCTCCGCGTGCGATTGACAAAATTTCTCCCGCCAGCTTTTAGGGAAAAGTCGCGGCTCACGTCAGCGCCGAGCTCGCACGGACGACGCACTGTTTCCCCCGCTTTTGCACCAACGCAGCTTGTTTCTACGAAAACGCTCGATTTGGACGTTTTCTGCGGACCAAGTTCTAGGCCGCTTTAAATCTCGTGCGGTGCAAAAAAACTGTATGACCCAAAAAAAATAAACGAACTTATTTCTCCCCACCCAATGCAAAGAAACCGGAAAACAGCCAACCAAACACGCTCCTTTACCCAACAAGCCCAATTTCGTGAGGATTCGGAAAACAAATACGCTCACCAACGGCACTCCCGTATGGATCCGATGCTGCCGTCCGCCATGCGCGATCCAAGGCTTTCCTCACCCCGTCGGGTCCTACCACCCACTTTCCCCGGGGACATGCTCCGCGGCCGGCCGCTGGGCCATGCGCCCATGGTGGTCCCCCCGCAGAGCAGCAGCATCATTCATTCAGGGACGTTAATCACACTGCGTACCGGGCAGTTACCCTTTCTCCCGCGGCTCCAGCTGGAAACCCCTGACGGTCCAGGGGCATTACCGTAACCTCGCCGCTGAAAACCCCCACGCTCCGATGCGTTTCTGGGCTTTAGCGCTCCCCCAATCCGCGTAACCTCTTTTTCTCCAGCGTTTTCCCTGCTCGTGTCCTGCGTGAATCTCTCCCGGCTGCAGTGCGGAGGCTTGGCGCTGCGGATCGGGGGATCTCCGGCGAACTTCGGTAACTCCCACGTCTGCCCTGCTCTCTCTCTAGTGTCCGTCTTCTCTTCGTGATGCTGTTTGCCGCCCCTTCTCGTGGTGCTCCGTCTCTCCAGCGGAGCGGAATGGCGATACGGCGGGGGTGGGTGTGTGGTTCGTTGGAGGTCGTAGGTCCGTAGGCGGTAGCCGCACCGGAAGGCCGTGATTTCGGTTCCTCTTCGTCTCCCTCCTGCTCGTGGCCCTTAGCGGGAGATCGGTCCGTACCGTCTGCCCTTTTACCTGTACGGATGTACGTGTCTGCTGGGCAAAGATGCAATCGATCCTGTGCGTCTTGTAGCACCGATGTGATGCTGTTTCCTCAAGCGACTCGTCGTACTCTTGCTGGACGCTCGGTTCATGCCACGGATTCAGTCCCCTCAGATTCAGCGCAGCCGAATTTATCTGTTAATTTATTTATTTACGCTTCGGTTGAGTAGACAGGACGCAAATTAGCTGTGAATTGCTTCGGTTACATTTTATTATTTTGGATAGACAGTTTATCCGTTGTTTTGCTGGTTGGAACTGTCCTGATGGTGACTGAGCTCTTGATGCCGTATCGCCTTCACTTGTCGTCTATATAGGTGTGTTGCCCCTGCCATGTCTTGTGGATCCCGGATATCCAATAATGTCGAATTCATTGAGCAGTGTTCCTGATGGCCTATTACGTGAATAATGGCGTTTTTGGTTGCACGTTTGCAGCCTCATGCCTGAACCCCAAAGTAGCAATCAACGTGGGGCGGACTGTCTGTTGTCCATTCTTCTTGTCTGCCTGAAATTGATCCCCAGTTCATTGAATCAAGTTGCCTGGCCTACCTTAACAGGCACATAGCTGTAGTTGCTGTGTCTCTTGCAGTTGGACATCTGATACCCAAGTCCCAGCCATTTTATTCTCTGAATAATGTTTCCGAATAATATGCATGCTATATCTGTGATTTTGGTCTTAGGAAAATTGTTATTATAGACACAGGTTCTATCTTCTGTTGGTATTCTTCACTTATTAAATGATATTTGTTGCACATATTTATCTGATATGCCGTTTGTAAATGTTTCCTTGTGATAGCATACACCTATTCACGCATACTGAAATAGGGATGTTTTCCTTTTTCCAGAAAAAAATGTCACTGTCTTCCACTCCATGTTACTCTTCTTTAGATAGCTAGTCATTGTCAGTCATGGGCTTGCAGCAGTTCTGGTCCCCCGGGGTTTGCATCCTATCTGTCTACTCTTCCTGCCATGTGCTCATCAGTAGGATATAAGGTTTGCTTATCTGAGAAGAAGTTGTGTTTCTCCATGTTCTTTTTATATATAGTGCGCGCAAGAGCTAGTGAGCTGCTTTCTCGGCCAGATCATTGTGCATTTCTGTAGTCTTTCCTTTGCACAGGCAAGTCACTCGATTGGAGCTACATTCCAGAGCTTGTTTTGCAAGCAAGCTCGCATTTCTGCATTTTATTTCCCCCTCTGATCCTTTATTGCATTTTCATGAATTCTAAGACAAATTGCCATGAATTCTAAGACAATTGATATGTGGTTTCTACAGTAAAATTTGTTATAGATTTGCACTCCGTGTATTTTTTAGAACTTTACTTTTGTTGTGTGTACCTTGTTCTTCCCTCTCACTTGTGTATCTTTTTGAATCATTGTCAGGCCTACTTAACAGAGAGGATTTTCTTATATTCTGGTGAAGATGAAGCGAACACAAGTGGCAGAATCGAGGAAACCCCGCTCATGGTGGTGGGATGGCCACATCAGTCCAGAAAACTCCAAGTGGCTCTCTGAGAACTTACAAGGTAATGAAATTTCTTTTTTGAGGCCGGAAAGGTAATGACTTAATTTATTACTCAGCTATTCTGTTCTTTCTTACACACTGGAGTTAGATAGTTTGTCTGTTCTTTGTAGTCTCATACCAGGTTGTTTTCTGAACATAACCATTCTTCTAACTGAACAGAGATGGAGACGCAAGTGACAGAGATGCTGGGGCTTGTTGAGGAGGAAGGTGAATCCTCTGCAGAAAAGGCTGAGTTGTATTACCAAGAACGACCTGTGCTTGTTGCCCATATCAAGAATTTCTACCACAAGTATCGTGCCCTTGCTGAGCGGTACGACAATGTAACTGGAGAATTGCGCAAAAATATCCCATCATCGCTGCAGTCAAATGGCTCTTGTGGTATCTCTGAATCAGATTCTGAGATACGATCTCCCTCTCCATCTACAGAGCCTAACGCGGAAGATATGATGGCACAAAGAAAGCCCCAAAATCAATCAGATTGCTTTGATGTGTCCATGGGCTCTGCTGTGAGCTCTGACGTATCCAAGAAGGGCAGTGATGGGTCTTCTTCATCTTCAGAATCTGAGTCAGAGCTTGATGAATCCAAAGAAGAAAATGGCAATAGTATGTTATATGCCTTGAGCCAAAGAATTATTGAGCTTGAAGATGAGCTCCATGAAGCAAGAGGAAAACTTGACGCCTTAGAGGAAATGAACATGCGTTCACAAAGTAATATGTGTACTAGCTCAGAAGTGTCTGAACATGACGAAAACCTGCAGGTTTCAAATGTGGAAACCGAAAATTGTTCTGAGAAGGATCTTGAAGAAGTCAACAGTGAGAATGAAGCATTGGAAGCTGTGCTGTTGATGAACAAAAAAGAGATTGATGGTCTGAAGGAAGCAATGGCTTCAGCAGCTAAGCAGTTTGAAATTGAATTAGCTCATCGTAATCTTGAAGTTGACAAGTGCAAGCAGGATCTTAGAGAACTTTCAGCGAAGTATCTGCATGATAAATCTGCTCTTGAGGCTGAGACTGGAGAGCTTCAAGCAGTCATCACGAATTACGAAGGTGAGCTTGCAAGATTGTCACAGGAGAAGTTGCAGCTGGGGTCTCGCATTGAAGAGCTTGAACAGGCAGCATGCAGCTTGGATAATTCAACTTCCGAGCTGGTGAAGCTGCAAGACGTGATAAAGAATACAAAAGCAGAATTAGAAGAAATTTCACTCGAGAAAGCAGAAACCATCATGAACCTGGAAGCACAGCTAGAAAGAGCCATACAAGATAAATCAATACTCCAGGACCATATCAAGGAGCTGGAGAAGGTGGTATGTGATTCTTTGGATAAACATTCACTTGAGAAGTCTTCTCTTAGTGCTAAACTTTTAACATTATCAGAGGCCAATGCTTCTCTTGAGGGCAAGCTGACATCCATGGAAGCAAAGCTTGGGCAAGCTTATGCTGACAGGTCAGAAGAATATATGAACAGCGAGAAAGAAATATCTTTGCTGAATCAAGACCTTGCCAACCTTACAAGCAAGATTGAAGTGATGTTATCCGAGAAAGCCACAGTCGATAACAAGCTGGCCACTCTATTAACTGACATCACAGCACGTGATGAAAAGATAAAACAGATGGACGACCACCTTAGCCAGCTTCATCTTGAGCATGCCAAGGTAACGGCAGAGGCCACTGTCGTGCGCGAGTCCCTGTCGGAGCTTCTTGCCCGGGTTTCTGAGCTTGAGGAACTGGTGGAGAAGCAGAAGCTTGAGATTTCTGAGAGTGCCGAGGGGAAGCGCGAGGCAATCAGGCAGCTGTGCTTCTCACTTGAGCACTACCGCAGCGGGTACCAGCAGCTGCGCGAGATGCTGCAGCAGGGCCACAGGAGACCATTGGTGATGATGGAAGCCTGATTAAGTGCATCCTTCTTGGATTCCCAAGATCCTTCCATGCTATGAATTGGATTCTGTAGCTTCTTCAGTTCAGAAGAACTCCGGGATGTCTTTGTGCGACTGTACTGTAATGCAAGAATTATGTCGGTCTCCGTTGCTCTTGTTACTTCCTTACACTCTTGTCGGATATTCAACATTGTGGATTCTATGTTTTGGTCTTTGGAATGGTGATGTTAGTTTGCCAACCTGTGGCATGTTTGAGTCAGTATTGTGTCGTCCAATCTAAGATGAGTTTGTCAAGTTACATGAATGTTGGAGTAAGCAATTCAAGAGTCATAGCCTCATCAAGTCAGAGGCAAATGCTGAAGCTAACCTGGTACATCCCAGGTCATCTGTTTCTGTCATTTTTTTTGCGTAGTTCCTGAAAAATTTCTGTGAAAAACGCCCCTACCTTTTGCAGTGAAGTATTTCCTTGATTGAATTGGAGTCCCTTGATCAAGTGTGAAGCCTTTGATTCTATGTTCTGTGAGAATACCATCATACTATCCTGTGTAGTTCTATAAATACTTTATTGCTCAAGTCTGAAGCATTGGATTGTGTGGAAATATCTTGAAACTATGAACTATCCTGTGTCATGCTGAAGTATCTTCTGTAAGGATGTCTGAACATTGTCAAACTCCTTCATGTCTTGTCATTTCCACGCTCATATTTTCTTGATCATTTGCATCTTCTTGAATACTCCGTTCATGTAATGCTTCAGCTAGAAAACTCAAACCTTCAGAAGAAAAGGATAGATAGGAAGTTGTATTAGAGAAAAATTCTACTACTCTATAATAGGTGTCGCTGATTTAGTTCTCACTCCGTCTCAAAATAAATGTCGCAGATTTGTCAAATTTTGAATGAATCTAGACACTATTTAGTATATATAGATAAATCCAAATTTAGACAAGTTCTTGACATCTATTTTGAGGCGGAGGGAGTACTTATTATGCCTTGCACTGGAGAAAGGCTTTGCTGAGCGGAACTTGTGTGTTCATGATAATATCACAGATTGCCTGCCCAGCCCATCCGGCCCAAAAGTCTGGGCTCTCGGGGTGTCTAGCCCGGCCCTTGGCCAACCCAAAAACATTGCCAGGTATTACAACCAATGCAGCCAACAAAGCAAAGTGACTACTACCCAACACATTGAGAAAGCATGGGATATGCTGACACTGTATGTGCATCCAATGCATCATAGTATTATTCTTTTGATCTAAACAGGGCTGGCTATGCTTTCCACCCTGGAAAATATATGCCAAAGTTGCTTTGCTTTCCTCTAACTTCTTTCCTAGTACACGAAACTCTGTTGTTGTTGTTAGGCCAGACGTTCAATCCAGCAGTGCATGACTATGCTGGGAACTGTGCACAGGTAGGTGTCTGTCCTCTCCTTGTAGTAAAGTGCCTGTAGTTCTGTTTTGGTACCAGCTTACATGCCAAGGCACACAGGAAACTGATGAACTGGTCCTTGCCGTGGTCCATCGCCTATGTGCTGCTAGCCTGGGACAATTGGTTGTCATGTCATGCATGCACACCTGCCTGCTTGACGAAAGAGGAAGATAAGTGAAGGCGCTCCAGATCTCAGTCGGAGTGTCGGTTTCCCGTAACAGGACGGTGGTATCTTTGATTTAATTAAGGGAGTGTTAGAAATTTGGGAACATTTTAAATTCCTTCGAAATTTTCCTAGGGGAGTAGGTTTGGAGAAATTTTCCTAGGGAGTAGGTTTGGTTCGTAGGATTAAGACATTCAGAAACACATACAAGTTATTTCCATGGACCACTTTGCAAGTACTCCATCCGTTCCAAAATATATGTCTTATAGTTTGGAACGGAGAGAGTAATTACCAAGGAAAATATTCCATTGAGTCGAAACACCGTTTCTGTGTTTTTGTCAATTATATGACAACGTTTAACCCTTCAAGAAAATTCTTGCATTTTTCTTATGGTGCAAGTAAACAAATTCCATTTCGCAGTCTCATGTCTTTATGATTGAACATGGCATACAATTCGTACATTTTTCTTATCCAACGTTCCTTGAATCCAACGGATGGAGGTTTTGTGCAGCTGAGCAACATATGTTACACAATCATGTGTTCTTCATTTATGTAAAATCGATGGTGGCCATGACACAAACTGTTGGTACATTTTTATTCTATTTCAGCATATTTGGAATCTTGTGGATCAAAGACGCCCCAACGGGAAGTTTCTTGCTACTCAACAATCAAACATCCTGTTGTCAGAGCGATACATGGAACTTCCTGGCAATGGAGCAAATTGGACTTACAAAATACACAATATGTGAGAGACTTTGAGACTTTGGAAACAGCCGTGTAACCCAAATATTCCCGTTGTGTGAAAAGGGAACAAGAGTATTAGCTTCAAAGTCTCATATTTTCTATGGAAATTTGCTTGCAGCACATGGAAGCAGGCCTTTCGCCTGGTTGGACAGAGTGTACCAAGTACTACCAAAAGGCTAGTGCATATGAGAATTCCACACTACCAAACCCATTTCTACGTTGATGAGCCTAACCTCTTGTCTGAAGAAGAAAAAGAGCACAAGTACTAAAGCAAGTAATTCGATTCGGAAAAGATTCTTGATCCTTTAATTTGGTGGCCATGCTGGTAATGATAGTACTACCTGATCATTGAGATTAGTGCTTTCTGATGTGGTCTCTGAGTAGAAAAAACGGGGCAAAGTAAGCATAAAAGAACGATTAGCATCGGATCCGCGCCCAAGCCCAATAACTGCGATATAATCTTCTTTAAGACCCCCCCCCCTGTATTTCGCTGAAAACCATATTTCGACATATTTCACTGAAAATCAGGAGATGCTAGATTTGCAAAAAGTAGAACCGACCACCTTTGTGAACTTTGGATGCTCACTAAGCTTTGTGAACTTTGGACCTAAAAGCCAAATTTCTAAATAAGACAAGATATTTGATACCATGTACATGTTGCAGAATACTATAAGAGGTTTCACTAACCTCAGGCCTCTTTGATTCACTTTCTGAAATATTTCACTAAAAAACTAAGAGATGCTTGATCCACAAAGAGTAGAGACCACCTCCTCTGTCTGGGCTCGAAACATAGATGCTCTCCCAATTTTTGAACCTTTTGGACGTGAAAGTCGAAATTCCAAATATAACAAGATATTTGACACCCTAAACTCGTAAAATGCATGTTGCGGAATATGTCATTGCAAATGAGTTCTTACCAAACGTTGTTTGGATGGTTACTGGGGTGGTTATATCTCCGGCCAGTCTAGATCAAACTTTAATTTGACGGCCGGTTCAATCTTTGAATTTGGCGCTCTGTTTGTTTTCCAGCAACCGTCCCGTCCCCGTCACAAACCACGCTAATGCCAATGCCGCTTCGTTGTGATTCGAGTCATGGCATTACAGTCTTTTCTTGTTTATTTTTTAAAAAAGTTCGTCATTTCTTGAAATATGGCATATTTCTGAGGCAGTAAAATGCAACCGTGGGAATTTTTGGAAAGTTAATTTGAAATAGGAACTCTTGAGTGCATATGGCTACATTTTTTTAAAGACAAATTGCTCTGACTTCAACCACACATGTATACGGAGTACTCTATGTCCTAACCCCAAAAGTGGATATCCACCCCAGGACAGCATCTGCCTAAGTTTTCTCCCTTCTCTTTTTTTCTTACTACTAGCTAGCGCTGTCTGCTCATGGTTGGGCAGGGTGGCGGGGTCAACTAATCCACATGATCTTTTTGATTTCTTCTAGCAGCCTGTTCCCTCTCTTCCTCACCTCCCACCCACGCATGAGAGAAAGAAAAAAAGAAGTAAAGTGAGCTAACCAACCGGGCTACCTGCCAAACTTTTTGTTGGCTTGTGTTCCTCCATAATTAGACCCAACTCTCAAGCAACAGCTCTGGTCAAACTCCCACCATAAATCACCAGTTACCTTACAACAAACCATTTGCTGCCAAAACATCTCTGTAAGCATGTAACGTGTCAGCAAAACGCAATTTGCGATACTCTCTCTTTCCATTATCCTAAGTCAAACCTCCTGTTTAAGTCTTGCTAAACTTATAAAAAGTATCAACGCTTACAAATTGCAATACCACGTAAATACACTGCAAAAACATATTTATGATACATCTACTTATATTGGTTGAGTATTGTAGACAAGGATATTTATTTTCTAAAAATTTAATCAAACTGAAATAAGCTTCACTTAGCGCAAGGCTATGAATGACGGTTATGCAACTTATGAAAAATAGGCATGTTCGGTTCACCGCACCGACCACAAACACATATCTAGAAGAAACATAACTTAACTAATATTTGGTGAAGTTGTACCATGCTTTACTATCCTAAATAGACATTATGTAGTTCAACGGAGGAAGAACCATAGGTTTCCACCAAATATTTAGTCCATTTTTGTGTTTTATATATTGTTTAACTAGATTAATTTACAAAACACCTTTTAGGACTAAGTGAAGTCTCATGAAATATACACTCAAGTGCCCACATTTCTGGTAATTTTGACCAGAATAGTGGGTATAACGATATTTTCTCTTAAAAAATCTATCTCAATTTCCCATCAAGTGGCTAAAACAAAATTACAAAAACCCTTGTATAAGTAGTTATATTTGTAACCAATATGTTGTCAGATTTATACGAAGTGTACTATCTTCACGGCGTATAGAGGTTCACATGCCAGGATGTAGCGGTATGACAAATCTCCTGCATAATTAATTACAGTTGAACAATATGTGGAACCAATATCTGCAAGCAAGTTAAATCATTTCGACAAAGAGTTATTTATTCGTAGACAAAGAGTTACTATGTATCATTATAATTTAGATGTGTTTAAGATGTACATTGTCCTCTTATGGATGTATTATTACCGGTCCATTTCAAAAAGTATCAACGGAAAAAATTAGCAGGACGCCAATTAAGGCCACCACACATTACATTTCAAAAATTATCCGTAGAAATTTACGGTGCACTGGGGTCATCAAGCACTAGATCCTCGAAAACCAACCAAACCTAATTTATAACTCCATAGGCCTTTAAATTCAAATTATGGCTAAGATTATTTCCCCTTTCGAAGATGCTTTACATTCATCCATTTCCTTGTGTCAAGTTTGGGTGTTTTTTTGAAACAGCCATGATTACAAAATTAAAACTAGCAAATTTGAAAAAAAGTGTTCCCCATTAAAAAAATTAACAAGCAAAATGAGTAGTATCCACTTAAGAGTCAAGAGTCAAAAGCTCCCATATGGCATACAATATGGCCAACCATATCTAATTGCCGCTGCCTTTAATCACCAATCTCACCGACGAGGCGACCACCGATATAAAATACCTCGTCTCCCTCCCCGCCGCTGATTCGCAAGGCCACGCCAAGCCAGAGGGAGCGCCACCGCCAGTCCCATCCTCGCACCGCCACCGATCCCCTCCGCAGATCTCCCCGCCATTGCTCGCTCCCCGCTCAGATTCGCGCCCTCCTTGCGCAGATCCACCGAGGCAGCGCGCGGTAGGTTCTGACCCCTCCCGTTCGCAGGTTTCTTGGTACCCGCTTGTTGCTGCGATTGGCTGATCGAAATGGGAATCTCTCTTTCCTGCAGGTGCTGCCGGCGTCGTGGTCAGGCCGGTCTGATCAGGCGTGCTATTGTTTGGTAATAAGCAGCGGAGATGGGTGTCGGAGGGGAGAAGTTCCAGCTGGGGACGGTGGGGGCGCTGGGCCTCTCCGTGGTCTCCTCCGTCTCCATTGTCATCTGCAACAAGGCCCTCATGAGCTCCCTCGGCTTCACCTTTGGTGTGAGATCTAACCGTTTATTGCGTCCTGGTTTCTTCAATTTTTTCCTACGTGTATGCTACTGGTGTTTGGTGCTCTGCGATTTGCTAGATCTGTGCGGCTACACTCTATGGGTATTTATGTGGTAACTTTGGCCAAACAGTGCCAATTGATTTTTGGTGTGTTTGATAACCGGATATCGTGATTCGTCTCAGCATAATGTAGAAATGAGGAGAACATGAGTGTAACATGGTTGAGTGAGTGTGATCTCTCGGAACTAGCTTACTTACTACGGAAGCTTCGATTATTAGTTGTAGAGAACTTGTCGTGTAGCATCTCCTGGTTGCTTGCCGCTTAGGTTGCTTACAAATGTAGCATCTGTTGTATTTCTGTTTGTTTGTGATGCAATTAAACCGTGTCTATGGAGTATATGCACTCATCCACCGTCAAAAACCTTGTTAGCTTTGACTTGTGTTTTCTTTCTGAATGTTGCCTTATTTTTGTTTGTGACTAGTGAAACTTTGTACTGAAAAGTGCAATGGAAATTTGAGATATTACTGAATTTTATAGATTAATGCGTAGAGAAGGAGGTAACTTTTAATCGCCTCTACCGTTCGTGTGACATGGAATTGTGTTTCGCAGCCACCACCTTGACGAGCTGGCATCTCCTAGTCACGTTCTGCTCACTTCATGTAGCATTATGGATGAAGTTCTTCGAGCATAAGGCTTTTGATTCAAGAACTGTCATGGGGTTTGGAGTACTTAATGGCATCTCCATCGGGCTCCTCAATTTGAGTCTTGGTTTTAATTCTGTTGGGTTTTACCAGGTAAGCACTATGCTAGTATCTTTTTTACATTGATTATCGTACTAGTAGTCAGGATTCCTTGTTAATTCACTCCAGTTGCACTTATTACCTCTGTGGTACAACAGTGCTACTACTTTGTTTCGCGAGGTGTAACAACAGTAGTTACTTGACGAGTTAGATTTGGAATGCAGGTTGGGATATCTTCTAACTGACGTACAGTACTATCTAAGTTATTGTGCAAGAAACATTAACGAGAAGTCTTTGATTAATCATAGGAGTTGCAACATTTTGTACACGCGTTCATTGCTATTATTGTAACGCTTCCTTCAGCACTAATCAATCCACCTAACTGATGTTGAAATGCCCTTCTATATCTAGATGACAAAGCTGGCCATTATCCCCTGCACCGTCATTTTGGAGACTCTTTTCTTCAGGAAGAAGTTCAGGTTTGTTTTTTATATATTGTGTGCACTATTTCCGTACTTATCTTCATCTAAAACTTTCTGATTTGGAACTGCAGCCGGACTATCCAGATCTCCCTTTCCGTGCTCCTTTTGGGTGTTGGTGTTGCAACTGTCACTGACCTGCAACTAAATGCTGTGGGATCCATACTGTCCTTGCTGGCAATTATCACGACCTGCATCGCTCAAATCGTATCCTTTGGTGACAGCTTTTGCCTTTTCTTTCACAAATTGAAATTTCATTGCATCCTTTATTGGTCAGAGAGTGGAATTTGCATCCATGCCCAGTCAGATTCTTTAATATTATATCTGCAAAGACATAATCTGATTACTGTTGCACTGGGCAACAAAGCTTTCTTATAACTGTCTATTTTTTTCATTTAACTTCTGAATACAAGAATGGTCCACCTATTCATCTGTGCCCTACCTACAGTGGCAGTACTCTGTTACACTTGTTCAGTTGTGCATTAGTATTGTTTTTTCATGGGGTTCTGTTGTACTTAACCAACTACCAGATGACAAACACAATTCAGAAGAAATTCAAGGTTTCTTCGACCCAGCTGCTATACCAGTCTTGTCCATATCAATCACTGACACTATTTCTTATTGGTCCGTTTCTTGATGGATTTTTGACTGACCAAAATGTCTTTGCTTTCAATTACACATCTCAAGTTGTGGTAAGTTGCGAAGCAGCTTTTGCAGACTTCCTTTTGATGTTGTTTAATCTGATTCTGATTCTTCGATTTGTTCCCTGTGCAGTTTTTCATTGTATTGTCGTGTTTGATATCGGTATCAGTAAACTTCAGCACCTTTCTTGTGATCGGAAAGACATCTCCCGTTACTTACCAAGTCCTGGGCCATCTTAAAACATGCCTAGTTCTGACCTTTGGTTATGTTTTGCTTCATGATCCATTTAGCTGGAGAAATATACTTGGCATCCTAATTGCTGTAGTTGGGATGGTACTATACTCATACTTCTGCTCAAAAGAGCCAAAAAATGCTGAAGTGTCCCCGCAGCAGGTACTTTTCCTATCTGAGTCCCATGGCATGTAAAAACCTTTAGTGTCTAATTTGCAATAATTCTTTTATGACATGTACGTATTTGTATCAGATCCTGTGATTCTCTAGCTTCATGAATTTCATTCCTTCTTGTTTATAACTCCCCATCTGGTCTCTTCATCGTAGACGAAAGAAGGCGACTCGGCACCTTTGATCTCAGACTCTCTGAGCAAAGTTGAAAATGGAGGCGATGACGGCGAGCCTTTGAAGGTACCGATGTGGAGCTCAAAGTACTCGAGGGCGTGAGAGCTTCTTCTTTTAGCCGATGGATGGCATTATACAGGATTCAGTTTAGTAGGCAGATAGTAGGGTTGGAAGCCAACCCACAGTAATGAAGTGATGGACATTTCGGTTACATTTTTTGCGCTTAATCTACTAGCTGTAAAAGGATGTGATTCTTTGGAGGATTTTACCTGCGACGATTGCAGATCTACCGCGAAACTAGACAGCAGATATACTGTATTATTGTACCTGGAAATGGGCCACATCTTCTCACTGTAACTTCATGTTGGGACATTAATCCACAGACAAATAGATTCCATTCTTTCTGTACTACCGAAGATCCTGAGAACCAGTGGAGTATTTATAAGGTTCAAGTTTGCAACTGCAAGTTCAGATTTACCTTCGACCGAGTGATTGCAAGTGTTGTACATTTCAGTTGGACAAAAGAAAAGATGCCATTTTCTTTGTAGTTTTCCATGTATTTTTTCAAGATGCACCCCGAGAGGTGTATCAATTTCATAGAAGAGGCCCATATGGCGGAAAAATCGCTTTACAGCACTGGAGCCCATTTTTGAAATTTTCAAAAAGCATAAAACATTTTTGAAAAAAATACCTGCTTGTAGTCAACAATGCAAAATATCTGCAAATTTTCAATGAAAAATAGCTTGTATTTTGGACACAGCAAAAAAGACATATTTTGGACACACAAAAAAAAAGACATGATCTGTCTATTTCGAAGAAAAAGAAAATGGAGAGCTAGAAACGAAAACTGCATTTTAAAAAAAGGAACAGAAACATAATATTCTAAATGAAAACGGAAAAGCAAACGAGGAAGTCATTACGTCGAAAACAAAAATGGTAAAGAAATTCCGGATAAACAAATACGGAAACTTTCAAGAAATATAACCAGTTAGACTCATGTACGAAATAATACTTTGTGTCGGTGATTTCTCTTGCTCTTGTTGAGCCATAGAATATACGAAAAATCGACGTAATACATGCAATGGGCCTGTCGACGTAATAATCAAGTGAGTGTCTTAACGTTTATGTGAAACTACTTATATGAACTTATGTGTTTGTGAAAGTGTTACATTATGTGTGTTGCTTTATGTTCAATTGCCGCTTTTTGGAGTTGTGAGATGTTCTTTATCTGTTATACGTTATTTTTAGTGTACATTACAGCACTATTATATTCCAATAAATGTTCGTTTTCGTATCTATCCATTCCGTATTCGTCTCCGATGATTTTCGATTCCGTGTTTGTTTTCGGAGTTTTTTATTTTATTTCCGATTCCGGTCACACAAGAGGAAATGAAAACGATAACATACGTTTCTGAACTTTGGGAAAGTAGAGACCCATTCAAAATTGCATTGTTCATACCTAGATCGGAAAACTTCTTCTTTTTGCCGAGGCCAGAATACAAAGTACTTTTACATATTTTTTTGCACGCGTATATTATAAATTATTATATTATTATCTACGGCTTGCTATTTTTTTCTATTTTTTTGAATATTTATATTCGAACTTTTCAAAATAAATAAATAAGGTTCTCCATGAAGGACGGGATCCAAATTGACGCTCTCCCAAGACGGCTGGTACAACAATAAAAAAGACTATACGATATAAACATAACGTCACACGGTTTACAACACAACCTACATCACCAAACGTTAAAGGACCTGTATTGTCTTCTGTTAGGAATGGTGAGGGGTGATACACTGAGCTTCTAGGCTGCCTCACCACCGAAGATGGAAACTTGACGAGACCAACTCCAACGCATTGCCCGCCCATAAGAGCCTAAGAGTCAGTGAGTGAACGGCAGGGCCGAACCTGATCGGCGGAGGCGTTGGCCAAGAAGCACCGACGACGGTGTAGATAGCGTCCTAGAAGCCCATGCTCCAAGCGAGGGCACCTAGAGGGGGGTGAATAGGTGCTACTTCAAATTTTAATGCCTTTTCAATTTTAGGCTTGACACAAAAGGTAAATTCTCTAGATAAGCTATTAAAAAGAATTTTCCTATATGCAAACCTAACTACTAGCGAGTAAAGGCGAGTGAAATAGAGGAACGAGTAAACCGTAGCGGAGCACGCGAAGACACATGATTTATTTTACCGTAGTTCTTTCCTTGTTAAGGGGAGTACATCTGCGTTGGAGGGGTGGGCGGTACTAAGACCACCATGCCACAATAGGCCTCACCATGTTCTCCGATGGATCCCGCCACCAAAGGCATGATCCACCTTTCCACTATAGGAACCCTTCAAGGCGGGAACCGACGCCTTTACACAACTAGCGGGGCACAACTCCACAACCAAATTGGAGGCTCCCGTAATGACAACAAGCTGCCACAAGAACAAGTTATCAATAACAAAACACAAGATCTAGATATTAACGAGAATACTAGATCGGGGATTTCTCCAAGTGAATGGAGAGGAGTTGATGCGCTTGATTCGTGATGAAGATGTAGATTGTCTCCTCCTTCAATTCCACCAAAGATCGAAGCCTTCGGGTGGTTGAAGTGGGAGATCTAGAGAGAGAACACTTGCAACAGGTCTGGTCTTTTTCGAATGAATCAAGAGATCTAAATGGAGGGGATGAAGGGGCTTTTATACCCCCTGCACCCACTGAGCCGTTGGAGCCTTTTGGGGCCAGATTATCCAGCCCAAGTGAGGTCCGGATTATCCGGCCTAGGGAAAACTCCGCCCTAGACTCGGATTATCCGGCAAATAATCTGCCCCCACTCAGAGTGACGCACCGAGCCTGCCCTTGATCGTCTCCTGGGGGCGGATTATCCGTCCCCTTGCGAGGACCAGATTATCCGGCTAGGGAAGGAAAAACCGCCCCTATTCGGATTTTCCGGGAGAAAATTCGAACCCAGTCAGAGCGTCACGCCTTGCCTGCCTTTGATCGTCTTCTGGGGGCCGGATTATCTGGCCCAAGGCGAGGGCCGGATTATCCGGTCAGGGGAAGAAAATCCGCCCCTGTTCGGATTTTCCAGGAGAAAATCCGTCCCCAGAAAGAGTGACGCACCATGTTTGCCTTTGTCAAATGAGTTAGGCCAGATTATCCGGCCCTTGATGGGGGCGGATAATCCAGGCCCCCAAACACAAAATCATTCCCTGCACACTTAGCACACATGATAAAACTCCATGGTATTGTTATCTAACACTCAAAACACAGGGAACCATAAAATGTTCTTTTAATCTCCCCCTTTTTGGTGTTAGATGAAAATATTAGGATTTGCAAGATAGTTCTCAAGACAACAAAAATTAATGAATGAATAAGACTCCCCCTCAAAGTGTGCATACCAGAAAAATGCATTTGATTACAAATACACACAAGAGGGTATAAGTCTATTTCATTGAAACATATGTGAAAAGCTCATACCACTGGTAGGGAGATAGATGCATCCTCAAAACATTATAAGAATATCCAATGATAGCCATAGTGAGCGCCTCCCTCGATATAGATATCCAATAGCCATAAGAATATCCAATATGATAGATGACTCCATATGAATAGTCCACAAGATAAATCCACAGCCACATGAACATAGTATCATACGGCACAAAACACACATAAAAGTTCGACGCTAAAAGGGCACAAGCGAGAGAAAAAACAAAACGCTAAAGTGCAAGAACTTGTGCCCGACCCATGCAAATCCTCGGAGACCTAATAGAACTACTTCTCCCCCTTTGGCATCGAGATGCCAAAAAGGAAGAAGAGCGATGCTAACGCCCAAAGGGATCACTCGTAGTCCTCATCCTCGTCCTTGTCCCCATCCTCGTCCTCATCCTCAAGCTTCTCGGTGTCATCCTCCTCATCATCAGCAGTGTTTACGGAAGGAAACATGTGGCGCTCCAGCTCTCCATAGTTAAGCCCAGAAGAAGAGTTCCACCGAGCATATGGTGTGGGAGTAGTAGGAGCAGGGGGATCACCCGAAGCACCGGACACATGGTGAAGAATGAGCTGCTGAGCGTGAGACATCTCATGTCCTACTTGTAAGCCTCATACTGTCCCTTGCGAGTGTCCACGCCCATGCAAAGAATGTTCCACTGGAACCAGTTCAGCTACTTGATCTCACGAGCAATGGGAGGCACTTGAGGCCTACGAGCACTAGCACGAGCATCCCTCATGAGACCCTCAGGAGCAGAGGAGGGGCGAGAGGTCTTCCTAGCCTTGTACACAGATTCAGGCCCGCACGTCCCCAAACAAAACCCCCACAAGGTATACAAGGGACTTGTGTGCAAGAAAGGATGGCTTAGGGGTAGGGAAAGGCTTAGGATTAAGAGAACCAAACTGAGATGGTACTACACACTCAAAATTGCCAAAATCAACTAAAAGCCAAAATTGAGTGTAATTCCCATAAGAACATGAGATGAGCTAAAACCACCAAAAACATCCACAAAAATCCAACTCTTCTCATCGAAGAGGGCTGCTGACTCGTGTAGTAACGAGCTCGTTGGGGAACCCCAAGAGGAAGGTAAGATGAGCACATTAGTAAGTTTTCCCTCAGTTATGAAACCAAGGTTATCAATCCAGTAAGAGCAAGGAAACACCTCAAAGGTGTTGCTAGCTGGACTTGGGCAGGGCGCACTACCGGCGCCAGCAGCAACGTGGAAACCTGCACAACACAACCACAGAACTTTGCCCCCAACTTACAGTGAGGTTGTCAATCTCACCAGTTTTGCTGAAAACAAAGGATTAAACGTATTGTGTGGAAGAAATTAATAGTTTGTAGAAAGTAAACAGAAAGCAGTAAACAGTTGATTGTAGATTGATGATAAAAGAAAGGATCAGGGGTCCATAGTTCACTAGTGGTGGCTCTCCTTAAGATAAATGACATGTTGGGTGAACAAATTACAGCGGGGCAATTGACAAACATCGAGAAAGCATACAAGCATATACTAATCATCTTGACTCCTTTGAGATTCGATTGGGCATTACAACATTATACATAGACCGTAATCCAACTACATCTATGACTAATAATCCACCTTCAGGTTATCATCCGAACCCCCTCCAGTATTAAGTTGCAAGCAACAGATAATTGCATTACGCATTGCATGTAAAGTAAACAATACGATTGTTCTATGAACAAAGGATTGTTGTTTTATCCCTAGTAGCAACAGCACATCTAGTACCTTAGAGATTTCTATCACTTCCCCAGATTACTAGAGGCATGAACCCACTATCGAGCATAAATACTAACTCTTGGAGTTGCTAGCATCTACTTGGCCAAGATAGCTACTAACAACGGAAAGCATGCAAGATCACAAATAACAAAGACACGATAGAATCAATAATCAATCTGAAATAGCATCTCAATATCCATCGGATCCCCGCAAACACAACATGTAGGATTACAAATAGATGATCTTGATCATGAACGGAGCTCACAAGATCTAAACATGATAACACAAAGGAGAAGAACCAGCCATCTAGCTACTACATGTACCCGTAGTCCAGAGATGAACTATTCACGCATCACACCGGAGGCTTGCATGGTGATGAAGAAGGCCTCTAGGGTGAATTCCCCTCTCCGGCAGGGTGCCGGGAAGAGCTTCAGATCCCTCCCAATCTAGGGATGGAGATGACGGCGGCTATAGACTCTTTCGTGGAATTTTGATTGGGTACTTAGGGTTTCTGTATCGGAGGCATCTTATAGGCGAAAGGGGAGGCTAAGGGGGTGACCGAGGTGGCCACACCACCCCCTAGCGCGGGCTAGGCCTGGCCACGCGGCCAGGTGGTGTGGCAGCCCTCTGGCCCCTCTCCGTCTCGTATTCTGGCTCCGTGTGTCCCTCGGTGAATAACTGACTTTGGCTTTTGTCCCGTCCAATTCCGAGAATATTCATTTTCTGACTTTCCTGGAACCAAAAACAGCAGAAAACATGCAGCTAGCACCATGGCTTTTGTTAATAGGTTAGTCCAAGAAAGTGTATAGAAAGTACTCCAAAGTGTGGACAAAACATACGAAAGTAGATAAAACTAAGCATGGAACATCAAAAATTATGGATACGTTAGCAACGTATCAACATCCCCAAGCTTAACTCCTGCTCGTCCTCGAGTAGGTAAGTGATCAAAAGAAAGAATAATTTTTAGGTGACATGCACCATCATAAACTTGATCAAAGTATTTGTAAAACATTGATAGCTAGGATCATAGTACTTCAATCATAACATGAAAGACAAAGTTCTAACAATAAGACAAAGCAACTATGTTGCAACATGAAAAGGCACAAACAAAAGATTCATGAATAAGAATGCTTTGCAAGACGTTTGTTTGTTTCACATAAAGAAAACATAGCAGAGTGGCATTGAGCTTGTCCCTCGTAGAGTAGCAAACATAAATGCATAGGACACCTTCAAAGTTCATAAGAGTGACTAGATACAAATAGTTTAAAATAAGCAATATCAAAGTTATGCATCAATCAACAAGTCTTAGGACAATGGACATAGAACTAAGAATGGCCACTATGCTCTCAAAGTAGGTGCGTAAAGATAGAAGCTGGAGACTCAACATAAAAGTAAAAGAAAGGCATTCATAGAAGGAAGTAGAGATTCAAGTTTCATAAAGAGCTTCCAAAAATTATGGTACTTTTTAGCTTTCAGCTCTCATTGCCCCTACCATAAGCATCTTGAAGTGATTAAGGTTAAAGTGAACAAACTATGGAGTATATGCTTGACAAAGTATAAGTTGGAAATCTCATGTCCCTTAAATATGAGGGCCGCTCCTCATGCTACTCAAGTTTAGTTACCGGTAAGTTCTTGTCATAGTAAGTATATGTGTATCATAGAGAACCGCCAATGGGGTACCCCTTGCCCGATGATACGGAAGAATTCCCATATCAAAATGACAAGGCAAGCAGACAACAAGCATCTCAGCAATCTTCTTATTTATCATGGGAAAATGGTGTTTTTTTCTCTCTTTCCTCTTTCCTCATATCTCGTTTTTTCTTTTTCTATTTTTTTCTCAATATCTGACTCTTTTTTTATAAGAAGAATGCTTCATAGATAGCTCATTATGGTTACGCTGCAGGTTTCCACTATGACGGCATGGATTAGACTAGCGACCCAGGCGTTTCTCTAACACACATACATAACTCCATGGACTTACAAGCTCCCATTTCATTTCACACCGACGACATGCATAGACAAAAGAGCATGATATCAACTAGGTACAAAGTACAAGTGCAATGTTGAAAGTGTTCCCCATGACAACATGGTTCTGATAATCCCCAACATATAAGTGCAAGCATATACAACATAGACGACACAATGGTTGAATTTTATTAAGGGCAAGAAAAGTAAAGTGTGCCATCAAGTTTGTGAGAGCTTTAATCACTAGTTTTCTCATAACAAGTTTAATTCGTAAGGTAGATAAAAACATGAATATACTTGGAATAGCAAATGCTAATAGGTAGGTATGGTGGATTCTTTGGAATAACTTGGTTTTAGGAGTTGGATGCATGAGTGGAACTCATACTTGGTTATGGAGGCTAGCAAAAGACTGGGAGCGACCAACTAAGAGAGCAATAATGGCTATAATCATGAAGAGCGACAAAACATCATTAATCAAAGCATAAAGTGATAATACAAGTTAAAAACTAAAGGATCATAAAGGCTTATGGTGACTTGGGATAGTCATAACATGGTGTGAGCATGCGCCAAGTCAACCCAAATAAAGCATCAAAGGAGAATACCACAATACTATGCTTTAATATGCTAAAACAACGCATGATTCTTCCAAGGCACGTTAAGCAATCTCAATTGTTTATAACATGTCATGATACAACAAAGATCACTAAGAATAAATCCAAAATAATATCAAGCATGGCATGACAAAGCATAGGCCACAGTCAAAAACAAGCTCCTTTTTTCACTTAAGCATGAACTTTCCTACTCTTTTCCAAACCAAACCAAACTATTTGAAAACCAATGTATGAAAGAGGGGGTCCAACCAATTTATTCAGCAAACTAAGAAAACCAAGCAAACGAAAAACCAAAATGAAAATGAAAAAGAAGGTGCTCCAAGAACAACACAACTGTGCATGAAACAATAAAAATAAAGTGTTTGGAAGAAACCTGGGATTTTTATTGATGAAGAAGGGGATGCCTTGGGCATCCCTAAGCTTTGACGCTTGTACCTCTTGAATATTTCTTGGGGTGACACGGGGTGGAATCCCCAAGCTTGAGCTTTAGTCCATTCTTCATCTCATTACATCATTCTCTTCATACACCTAAATTTTTTCCTTCATACAAAACTTCACACAATCTTTATTAGCAACATTAGTGCACTCAAGATAATAAGTCTTTAGGTTCAGTTTCAACACCAATAAAACTTCCATTAAAACACAAGATACTGTAGCACTTCCGTCAAAAAGCTCAATTCCCCAAAAGAACTCAAAAAGGAACCAACAAGAAGCAAATGCAAATAATGGCAGAAATCTGTCAAAACAGACCAGCAGGTAAAAACCAATTTTTTCGAAGACCTTCTGTTGCTCAAATAAAAAAGTGTTGAACTAACGAAAGTTATATAACAACCTGGGCCAGAAGCACAAAAATTCACGCCTCAAAACGATGTACTGATATTTTACACGAATTTTTAAGGTGAAGCACATAAATCTGTTTCGGGATAGCAACTTTCCCAATCATTACTTCTCTCTCATTAGAGGTTACTCTCAGCACAAAAAGCAAATAAAAAGGATAAGGAGCGGTTATTACTGAAGTAATAACTTCCAAGACTCATCTAAAACTTTTGGGTTATCTCCCAATAAGTACTTTTCTTTAACGCCTTTAAGTTAGGCATGATAGTTTGAGAAAATGCTCACATAGGAAATATGAATTGAAGTAAAAGAGAGCATCAAGAAGCAAATTCAAAACACATTTAAGTCTAACCCTCTTACTACGCATATGAATCTTATACGCAAATAAATTCACAAAGAACAAAGCAACATGCATAGGACGATAAAATGAGAGTAACTTCAAAACTTTCAGCAAATAGAGAGGTGTTTCAGTACCATGAAAACTTTTACAACCATATTTTTCTCTCTCATAATAATTTTCAGTAGTCTCATGAATAAACTCAACAATATAACTATCACATAAAGCATGCTTTTCATGATCTACAAACACTAGAGCTTTAATATAAATATTTTCAAAAGAATCCTCAGGAACATGACATTCGTCCTCCTTTGGTAAGCATGGGGGACAATCAAATAATGTAAGGGGTAAAGAGTTACTCTCATTAGACGGTAGGGATGGGTAGATCCATTCTTCCTCCTATTGATCATCACTCTCCTCCTCTTTTTCATCCAATGAGCTTCCAGTTTCAACAATTTCTTCTTCCATAGGCTCCTGCAAGGCATTAGTCTCTTCCATTGGTGGAGAGCATCTATTAAGATATTCAAGAATATAGCCATTTTCTACCTTGTAATTATCAAAGAAAAATTTAAGTATATCATAAACCTCATATTTATAAGATGAATCATCAGTATTTTCAAGCAAACTAGCAAGTTCAAATGCACCCTTCCAAGCAATAAATTCTTCAATTTGTTCCACATCATAAAAGTCATAATTCCCTTTAACATAAGAAGATATGGTAACATTATCATTATACTCACATTGAAAAGGGAGGTGTTTATACCTCATATAGCAACAAGATTTATCAAAGCAATAAGTAATATTATAAGTAGAGCACACGTTTATAGTAATGGTATACAATTTATCAATTTGTTCCCATAAGTTTTTACCTTTTTGTGACAAGCGGCGTTCCTTATAATAATATTTTTGTTCTTCCGTGAACCCACCTTGCCAATAAGATTCAGTTTCAAAGAAACCAACCATTGATAGAAAGCATGATAAAGCAAGACAATAACAGACCAATGAAAATAACAACTATAGTAGGAACTAATTTTTTTTTGTATTTTTGATAAAAGAAACAAGCAAACAAAGAAAAAATAAACTAAGCAAAACAAATAAAAAAAAGTAAAGAGATTGGTTATGAGGGACTCCCCTTGTGAAGATGTCCTTGACTCCCTAAGAATGGCGCGGAAAATATACTTGGCGACTCGTATTAACGAGAGCCTGCTGGGGAACCCCAAGAGGAAGGTAAGATGAGCACAACAGTAAGTTTTCCCTCAGTTATGAAACCAAGGTTATCAATCCAGTAGGAGCAAGGAAACACCTCAAAGGTGTTGCTAGCTGGACTTTGGCAGGACACACTACCGGCGCCAGCAGCAACGTGGAAACCAGCACAACACAACCACATAACTTTGCCCCCAACTTATAGTGAGGTTGTCAATCTCACCGGTTTTGCTGAAAACAAAGGATTAAACGTATTGTGTGGAAGAAAGTAATAGTTTGCAGAAAGTAAACAGAAAGCAGTAAACAGTTGATTGTAGGTTGATGATAAAAGAAAGGACCGGGGTCCATAGTTCACTAGTGGTGGTTCTCTTTAAGATAGATGACATGTTGGGTGAACAAATTACAGCGGGGCAATTGACAAACATCAAGAAAGCATACAAGCACATACTAATCATCTTGACTCCTTTGAGATTCGATTGGGCATTACAACATTATACATAGACCGTAATCCAACTACATCTATGACTAATAATCCACCTTCAGGTTATCATCCAAACCCCCTCCAGTATTAAGTTGCAAGCAACAGATAATTGCATTACGCATTGCATGTAAAGTAAACAATACAATTGTTATATGAACAAAGGATTGTTGTTTTCTCCATAGTAGCAACAACACATCTAGTACCTTAGAGATTTCTGTCACTTCCCCAGATTACTAGAGGCATGAACCCACTATCGAGCATAAATACTAACTCTTGGAGTTGCTAGCATCTACTTGGCCAAGATAGCTACTAACAATGGAAAGCATGCAAGATCACAAATAACAAAGACATGATAGAATCAATAATCAATCTGAAATAGCATCTCAATATCCATCAGATCCTCACAAACACAACATGTAGGATTACAAATAGATGATCTTGATCATGAACGGAGCTCACAAGATCTAAACATGATAGCACAAAGGATAAGAACCAGCCATCTAGCTACTACATGGACCCGTAGTCCAGAGATGAACTACTCACGCATCACACCGGAGGCTTGCATGGTGATGAAGAAGGCCTCCAGGGTGAATTCTCCTCTCTGACAGGGTGCTGGGAAGAGCTTCAGATCCCTCCCGATCTAGGGATGGAGATGACGGCGGCTATAGAATCTTTCGTGGAATTTTGATTGGGTACTTAGGGTTTTTGTATCGGGGGCATCTTATAGGCGAAAGGGGAGGCCGAGGGGGTGCCCGAGGCGGCCACACGACCCCCTGGTGCTGGCCAGGCCTTGCCGCGCGACCAGGTGGTGTGGCGGCCCTCTGGCCCCTCTCCGTCTCGTATTCTGTCTTCGTGTGTCCCTCGGTGAAAAACTGACTTTGGCTTTTGTCCCGTCCAATTCCGAGAATATTCATTTTCTGACTTTCCTGGAAACTAAAACAGCAGAAAACAGGCAGCTAACACTGTGGCTTTTGTTAATAGGTTAGTCCAAGAAAGTGTATAGAAAGTACTCCAAAGTGTGGACAAAACATACGAAAGTAGATAAAACCAAGCATGGAACATCAAAAATTATGGATACGTTAGCAACATATCAAGGGCGATGGCCGAAGCCACCTTGTTGGAGTGTATGGTATGACACCGCGAAGATATATCTTGGGTTCATGACCAATACTCATCAGTAAGGTCACATATCACAAAATGATATTAAGAGAAATGATTTGACTTGCTTTCAACATTACAGGGGGAGGGTTAGCCCAATCAATTAGGACCACACTCCCCCTATGTCCATGCCCACATCTAGACCAAATAAGACTGAGATGTAAGAGTGAGTGCATGGGTAATCAAGACAAGCTCCTTGAATCAACGATATTTAGCTCATTCCTCAAGTAACAAAACCTTGCTTCATCAAGTGGCTTCGTGAAAATATCAGCAAGTTGGTTCTTCGTGCTCACAAAAGATAGATCAATATCGCCTCGAGCAACATGGTCCCGAATAAAATGGTTCCGAATCTCAATATGCTTTGTCCTTGTGTGCTGTACCGGATTGTACGCAATTTTGATTGCACTTTCATTATCGCATAAAAGAGACACTTTGTCACAATTGACACCATATTCCTTTAAAGTTTGCCTGATCCATAATAACTGAGTGCAGGCACTAGCAGCAGCAACATATTCAGCTTCGGAAGTGGAGAGAGATATACAATTCTGCTTTTTAGAAGACCAATAGACTAGAGACCTTCCCAAGAATTGACAAGCTCTAGAAGTTGATTTCCCATCATCCTTATCACCAGCCCAATCTGAATCAGTATAACCACATAGAGAGAAATTGGAGCCCTTGGGATACCATAGACCAAAGTTAGGGGAATGAACCAAATATCAGAAGATCCTCTTGACCACCACTAAGTGGCTTTCTTTAGGAGATGTTTGATACCTTGCACACACCCCCACACTCAACACAATATCGGGTCTAGATGCACATAGGTAAAGAAGAGAGTCGATCATGGACCGGTATACCTTTTGGTCCACATCTTTACCGTGAGGACATCGGAGTGGCGACGCCCTTCATATTCGTCATCTTGAATCTCTTGAGCATGTCTTGGATGTATTTTGCTTGATTGATGAAGGTTCCTTCTCTAAGTTGCTTGATTTTGAATCCAAGAAAGAACAGTAACTCCTCCATCATAGACATGTCAAACCTGTCAGTCATAAACTTTGAAAATTTATCATTAAAAGCTTTATTAGTAGAGCCAAAGATGATGTCATCTACATATAGTTGGCATACAAATAGCTCCCCCTTAACCTTCTTAGTAAAAAGAGTGGGATCGATTTTCCCAACTTCGAAGCCACGGTTTAACAAGAGCTCTTTAAGGTGCTCATGCCACACACATGGGGCTTGTTTAAGGCCATATAGTTCCTTATCGAGTTTGTAGACATGGTTCGGAAAGTTAGGATCTTCAAATCCCGGGGGTTGCTTTACATATACCAACTCATGTAGAGGACCATTAAGAAAAGCACTCTTAACGTCCATTTGCTGTAATTTAAAATTATTATGAGCAGCATAAGCAAGAAGGATACGAATGGACTCAAGACGAGCCATAGGAGCATAGGTCTCGCCGAAGTCAATGCCCTCAACTTGGGAATAGCCTTGTGCCACGAGTCTCACCTTGTTCCTCACAACAATGCCATTCTCATCTTGCTTGTTTTTAAATATCCATTTAGTGCCAATAACATTGCAGCAATCCTTGGGCTTCTCTACTAATTTCCAAACCTTGTTGCGTTCAAAGTTATTCAACTCTTCATGCATAGCAACAACCCAGTCCGGATCTTCAAGAGCTTCAAACACTTTCTTGGGTTCCACCATTGAGATGTGGGCTTGATGCTCACCGAAACTTGCCAACTCCCTTCTTGTGGAAACCCTTCGTCGAAGATCACCTACAACTTTGTCAAGAGTGTGACCCCTTAACTCAAGGTTCCTATCGGCACAAGCTTTGCAAGGAAGTTCAATTAGCTTGTTGTCTCTTGGGGGAATAACTTCATCATTTGAGTCTTCATTGGAATCATTAGCTTGGCCTTGATCTATAGCTTGATTAGTAGGAGTAGGAGATGATGAACCTTGCCCTTGATGTGGATCAACATCCGTAATAGGAGGCTACTGCTCTTCAGGAGTTTCAGGGCCGGATAATCCGGCAGTGGGTGGGGCCGGATAATCCGTCCTAGGAGATCTTGAAGCATCTTCACTAGCTTGACTGGAACTTGCTCGAATTGGCGAGTGGCCGGATAATCCAGGGTCTGCCAGAAAATCCGGCCTAGGACTTGCAGCTGTTTCTTTGATATGATGATCAATTTGGTCGTCAGTGGAGTGATGGCCGGATAATCCGGTGTCGACCAGATAATCTGACCTGGAGCATTCATGAGCATGTTGACTTTCAGCATTTGGTGGAGTTGGTGTAGAAGTTTCTCCCGTGGTTGGAGCATGTTGAGTCTGTGTATATGAGGGCTCTACATGAGTAGAGAATTGTCCTTCCCGATCCGCCACAAGGGGTTCCTCAATGGGGCGGAAAAATCCCACGCCCATTCTTCTTATGGCATCTTGGGGTATTTCAACATCTGCATCACAAACATCAACTTGCCCCGCACGGGAGCCATCATTTTCTTCGAACACCACACTACAAGATTCTACAACAGTTCCGAAGAGCTTATTGTAGACCCTATAAGTGTGGGATTCGGCACCATAACCAACCAAAATGCCTTCTAAAGCCTTAGACTCAAATTTAGATAAACGAACTCCTTTGATGAGAAAGAAACACTTACAACCAAATACCCGGAAGTATGAGATGTTTGGCTTGTTACCGGTAAGTATTTCATACAGAGTCTTATCCAAGATTTTATGGAGGTATAGCCGGTTGGATGAATGACAAGCGGTAGAGATTGCTTCAGCCTAGAAGTTATATGGAGACTTGAATTCAGCTAGCATAGACCTCACCATATCCATTAAGGTCCGGTTCTTCCTCTAGGCAACACCATTTTGTTGAGGATTGTACGAAGTGGAATATTGATGTCTTATCCCCTCTTCACTTAGGAATTTATTTAAGGTGTAATTCTTGAAATCGGAGCCATTATCACTTCTTATTGCCAATATAGGGAGACCGTGTTGATGTTGAACCTCGTTGGCGAAGTTGATGACTGTTTGTTGAGTCTCGCTCTTCAACTTGAAGAAATAGACCCAAGTGTATCTTGAGTAATCATCAACAATCACAAGGCAGTAGTTCTTCCCACTGAGGCTTGCATGTGAAGGAGGTCCAAAGAGGTCCACATGAAGGAGCTCCAAGATCCTGTTTGACGAAATAATAGTCTTCCTTCGATGAGGAGAGTCATGCATTTTCCCTTCAACACAAGCCCTGAAAACACTATCTTTGGCAAAGGAAACATTTTCTTTTAGTCCAAGGATGTGGCCACCCTTGTGGAGACTTTGCAAAGTTCTCATGTTGACGTGGGCTAGTCGGCGATGCCATAACCAACCCGCGTCAGCCTTTCCAAAAAGACACATCGGGCCTGTAGTGGTTTTCCCCGAGAAGTCCACCACGTACAGGTTAATTTTGACATATCCCACGAAAGCGACTTTTAGAGACTTGCTCCACAAGAGTACCAGCAAATCAGCATCAATAAAAACTGCAAAGCCCATCTTACCAAGGGCACGAACTGAAAGTAAATTGTAACCGAGGGTCTCAACAAGCATGACATCCACGAGAGAGATATCATGAGCAACCACAACTTTGCCGAGACCCAATACCTCAGTTTTTGACTTGTCACCATAGGAGATGGTTATATGATCATGATTTGTCCGCATCTCCGTGATGATCTCCTTGCTTCCGGTCATGTGACTTGTGCACTCGCTATCGAGTACCCATTTAGACCCACCGAAAGCATAGCCCTGCAAGAAAGTTACTTCTTAGTTTTAGGTACCCATTTTTCAATGGGTCCTCTCATGTTAGTGACAAGGGTCTTAGGGACCCAAATAGACCAAGGAATGTAACAATCATAAGGACCTACATAACTAGCATAAACATCACCATAATAATCACAATATAACTCATAGTTAGGATTGTTAGCCCCTGTAAAACCATCATAATTAGACTTGTCATTAGTGGTGGTGCTAGTCTTTGGTTGAGCAGTCTTGCTCTTCTTCTTCTTATTGTTGTTCTTCTTGTTCTTTGTCTTGGGAATATAACCAAGACCCTCTTTTCCATTGTTTGTCCTTTGCTTGCTAAGTATCTCATCTAGAACTTCTTTACCTTTGTGTTGAGATCCCTTTGCAAGTTCTTCTTGTCCATAAGATGGTGTGGAGGTGCTGGGCATATCATACTTCTCCAATTGAGTTTGGAGCTGGTCACGAGACTCATTTAGAGTGGAATGTTCACTCTTTAAAGCCTTGTGAGCAATGTCAAGTTTCTCAAACTTCTCCAAGAGTCTAGCATGAGCAGCCCTAAATTCAATCTTTTCCTTTTTTAGTTTCTTTACCTTAGCAAGAGCGTTGTCACGTTCTTTGATGAGCTGAGCAACAACCTCTTCATGGGACTCCTCAATTTACTCGAGTCTCTCTTCCAAGGATACTCGAGCTTCCTCTTCTTCTTCCAAGGCATTCTTCAAGGAGGCTATCTCCAAGGCATCTTCTCTTTCAATTATGCCCTTTTCTTCTAGAAGATCTTCGGATTGGGCAAGTTGACTCATAAGAGCATCAAAATGAAGTTTGTGCTCACCTTGCAAGTTAGTGAAAAAGGTGTCCAAAGCAATAACTTCTTATTTTATCTTAAGACTAGTATGATCATCCATATCCATATTTATGTTAGTCTTAGGAAATGAAGAAATAGAAGATGATACCTCGGACCCTCTCGCCATAAGGCAGGTGACATTGTTGTTGATGGTGTTTTCGTTTGGAGAGTCAAAGAGTGATGATGGAGTAGATGTGGTGACTATAGCAGCCACCTCATGAGTACTATCATCATCCTCTTCATCTTTACTTGCAGAGGAATATTCTTCTTGTGCCACCAAGACAATCTTGGGTTGCTTCTTGTAAGGGCCATTCTTTTTGATAAATGGCTTCTTTCGCGGTGCCTTGGATTTTTCTTTAAGGATGAGCCTTCCACCATTGTATTCTCTATTTTGATATGGACACTCAGCCACAAAGTGTAGCCTATCTCCACAATTGTAGCATGTTCTTAGTTTTGGGCCATTCTCTCTTCTTCCACTTGACCCATTCTTACGCTCAAGTTCCGACTTGGCTTTGGCTGGATCCTTCCAAAAGTTCCTCGCATAGAATGCCATGTACTCACCATGAGCACGCTTGACTTCCTTGAGGCAGCCCATGGGGACACCTTCGAAACCTCTTTCATCCTCATCTTGCTCAATAACATTTGCCTTTAGAGCAACATTGACCCCTTTTTGCATACCAATGGCTCGGGCACGGGCATCTTCCGCATTCTTAGCTGCAACCTTGAATGATGCCATTTCTTGTATGACTTCATTGGAAGTCATTTGATGGTAGTTGTGTCTACCTTGCAAGCTCTTCAAGTCCGTTGGCTCAAAAGGCATTAAAGCACTCACATATTTCCTTTTTATCCATGCATCATAAATGTGAGTGGCTCCATGCTTTCTAAAAGTTGTTGCAATGCCCTTGAGTCTTCTATACATATCTTCATGGTCTTCACCATCCAACATGTAGAATCCTTCAGCTTCATTGCTAAGGGCATCATACCTATTCCTCCTCATGCTTTCATTTCCAATAGATATCGGTGAGAGCATCCCAAGCTTCTTTAGCAATGTTGAAATGCTCAATGTGGGGCATGTCCTTGGGACCCACTCCGAGTTGTATCATGCGGAGAGCCGTTGCATTCAACTAACTATCCACCACTTCTCTTCTTGTCAGATTGGTGTGATCTCCAATATGAAGACCCTCTTCGAAAATCCTCCAAAGTTCAATTGACGAAGTGCATACATGTGACTTCATTAAGAATTGCCATTGATTAAAAGAAGATGCAGTAATCTTGGGTGGATCACCCCTATTGTTTATATGAGGATGAGGAATAGGTGGGTCGGGGGAATATAGGTGATGAACCTCACTATAATCCTCCTTACCACTTTCCTTCTTGGAGGCGGAACCATTATGTTTTTCACCTACCACTTCATCTTCCTTAGATCCGGTGTTAGCCTTATCCTTGGATGATGGAGTGGCAGCCTCAGAGGAAGATGGAGATGGGGCTGCGGATGATGTGAGGCGAGCAATCATTTGTTTCATCTCCTCCATCTTGGTCTCAAAGGATTTCAACAAGGTTGTCTCCAACGTCTTGAGGTTATCCATTGTGACCTTGTCCATAGCCTCATTTCCATTCTCCTTGGTACCCATACTTCTCTTAGGCGGTTAAGCCCGAATAAAGAGCCAGGAATCTGATACCAATTGTAATGGATCGTATGGGCACCTAGAGGGGGGTGGGGTGGGGTGAATAGGTGCTACTTCAAACTTTAATGCTTTTTCAATTTTAGGCTTGACACAAAAGGTAAATTCTCTAGATAAGCTATTAAGAAGAATTTCCCTATATGCAAATCTAACTACTAGCGAGTAAAGTTGAGTGAGATAGAGGAACGAGTAAACCGTAGCGGAGCATGCGGAGACACATGATTTGTTTTACCATAGTTCCTTCCTTATTAAGGGAAGTACATCTGCGTTGGAGGGGTGGGTGGTACTAAGACCACCACGCCACAATAGGCCTCACCCTGTTCTCCGATGGATCCTGCCACCAAAGGCCTGATCCACCTTTCCACTATAGGAACCCTTCGAGGCGGGAACCGACGCCTTTACACAACTAGCAGGGCACAACTCCACAACCAAATTGGAGGCTCCCGTAATGACAACAAGCTGCCACAAGAACAAGTTACAATAACAAAACACAAGATCTAGATATTAACGAGAATACTAGATCGGGGATTTCTCCAAGTGAATGGAGAGGAGTTGATGCGCTTGATTCGTGATGAAGATGTAGATTGTCTCCTCCTTCAATTCCACCGAAGATCGAAGCCTTCGGGTTGTTGAAGTGGGAGATCTAGAGAGAGAGCACTTGCAACAGGTCTGGTCTTTTTTGAATGAATCAAGAGATCTGAATGGAGGGGATGAAGGGGCTTTTATACCCCCTGCACCCACTGAGCCGTTGGAGCCTTTTGGGGCCGGATTATCCGGCCCAAGTGAGGGCCGGATTATCCGTCCTAGGGAAAACTCCGCCCTAGACTCGAATTATCCGGCAAATAATCCGCCCCCACTCAGAGCGACGCGCCGAGCCTGCCCTTGATCGTCTCCTGGGGGCCGGATTATCCGGCCCCTTGTGAGGACCGAATTATCCGGTAAGGGAAGGAAAAACTGCCCTTGTTCGGATTTTCTGGGAGAAAATCTGAACCCAGTTAGAGCGTCGCGCCTTGCCTGCCTTTGATCATCTTCTGGGGGCCGGATTATCCGGCCTAAGGCGAGGGTCGGATTATCCGGTCAGTGGAAGAAAATCCGCCCCTGTTCGGATTTTCCGGGAGAAAATCCGTCCCTAGACAAAGTGACGCGCCATGTCTGCCTTTGCCAAATGAGTTAGGCCGGATTATCCGGCCCTTGATGGGGGCAGATAATCCGCCCCCCCCAAACACAAAATCATTCCCTGCACACTTAGCACACATGAAAAAACTCCACAGTATTGTTATCTAACACTCAAAACACTGGGAACCATGAAATGTTCTTTCAATAGATAACTCCATGAACCACATAGGTGATGCCCCTAAGGAGGGAAAGACATAGCCGCGCCGCCACCACCCAATTTGAAGAGCGTATATAGGGTTTCCCTTGGCGATCGAGGTGGGGAAATGGGTAGCACCATGCGGCGTCCACGGGTGTCATCATCGTCAGCTTCACGCAGGGATTTCGCAGTGGCCCTGCCGTCGACCCCAACGCACATCAGACACGCAACAAGGGGCCGCCCGTTTGGCCTCAATGCCGAAAATAAGCGAGCTAGAGATGCCATCTGTGGAGTAGGAGGCCGGCCACCATCTCACCACCGCCAAACGAGGGTTGAGCAGTGGGGACCTAGCTCATCGCTGCCTGGTCTGCCACTGGCACCTTTCACGGTGCCTAGAAACCGACACCTTCAGGCTCCACCACACACATTGTCTTCCATTGCCAAGATATGTTGGACCGCGCAGTCCTAGATGCTCCACGAGTAGGCTCGAAGCTCCTGGTCACAGCAGCAGGGGCGCCTCCACCATGGGGAGGCTACATCCCCTCCGTCTTCGTCATGACGTGCTGGCCATCGAGACTCCACAACGACTCGCTACCAAAACGCCATCATACCACGTGCCACGGTCGTTAGAGAGAAGACCACCACCATGCGAGGGATATGCCCCTGCTGCCCTGGCTTCGCCAGACGGTCCTCCTCCTCCAGCAGTGGCGAGGGCGAGAGGGAAGGGGGCTTGGGAGCTAGCGGGGCCCCGTGTCGCCTATGGTTGGGTGACGGGGGGGGGGAGGGGGGGTTGTTTTTCCTCAAACATGTCTTGGCCTTCTAGATGAAAAAAATCTTTCCATGTATGAACACAGCCGTATTTCTTGGCGCCAACGGGAGTGACGTGTTATATTGCAAGTAAATTTCATGTCTTGCCCTTGTTTTTTTAGCGAAATTCCACCAATCTTTAATAATTATCAAGGATAATGCAGAGAGACCCAAAAGTAATAAAAAATACAAATAAATCATTGGACCACCTAGCGACAACTACAAATACTAGTGCGAGCCAAAGGCCGTCGCCATCCTCACCTCTCTATCACCGGAGCTGGGCAAAACTTATCATAGTAGAGCTTGTAGTAGTAGACAGACGGGAAGTCATCGTTCTAATGCCACAAAGAACCAACGCACTAGAGCAACAACCAATGCCAATGATGATAAACGTAGATTAGAAGAGACTGACATGAGAAGAAAATAACGAAAACGAATACGGACCAGATCCCAGGAGATTCATTGGACAAACGACTCCACGCACCATCCATCGGTACTAGATGCACCACCAGAGCGAGGATAGAGCGGGGAGGACCTTATTCTAACTTCAGGACATAGCTGTTGTCTCAACATACCGAAGAAGACACTGAAAAATAAGCTAAACAAAGAACAAAATGCCTCTCGTCGACGAGAGGCCGTGTTCCGCCACACCTCCAAGACCTCAGGGCCACTGGGGGCGGAGCGGACCGATGATGTCGCCAGCGAGGAGGACACAACCCTAGATAGGTTTTAGGAACCCCCGACCGCCTCTCTCCTAGCAGATGCATAAGGGTATCTCTAACTGATCCCCTTAATGTTATAGCCGAATTTGGCGCATTGTTCACCGATTCCTATATTTTTTGCTCCTCTAAACTTTGGCCGCCGAATTTGATCCCCTTTATTAAGACTCCTAAATTTAAACTTCGGCTAGACACTTGATCAAACACATTGCAATAAAACGAAAACACATCAAAATCAAACTAAAACACTTAGTTCATACACACATTGCATAGTTTATACATAGATTCCAACACTAGGATGGTCACCGACATTGGTGGCCGTCACAGAAACCCTAGCTACGCCACCGAGCGTCGATGGCCGGCATCGGTGTCCACCTACTTGCCGAGGCTATCGAGCCACGTGTCGAAGCTGTCGGTGGAGTCGGTGTCGGTGTCACCAGGTCGATGACTCCCTGCGCTGGCGCCGAGGAAGACGCAGCCGCCGTCGCGAGGCCCTGTCGCCTGCCATCGAGGAGGAAGAGGCGGGGCCGCGACGTGCGGCGTGCTCCTCGTAGCACGCGGCCTCCGCAGTGACGCGGTCAAGATTTTGCCGACAGAGCTCGGCCATATACCGCTCGCCGGCAACGTCAGCCTCGAGTCGCTCCTGGGCCTCCCGGTCCTCCCGAGCGATGCGCGCGGCGTGGCCGTGGCTGGGAGGGGAGAAGAGCTCCAACACCGCACTGCCAAGAGGGAAGTTCAATGGCCCATAGTCGAAGCCGTGGAGGCTGACGTTGGCAACGTCGTGCGCCCACGCCACCTGCCGCGCCGACTGGAAGGTGCCCAGCCAGTGGCGTTGGCCGGTGTTCCGGTCGGTGATCTCTGCCACCTAGGTCCCCCATTGCCACTGCCGCATGCCATGGTAGTAGCCATGTCGTGCCACCGGCAGCGGTATGTCGTGAGGCCCTGATCTACGGCCACGAGACGCGCCGCGGCCCCGAAAGGCGTTGCGGATAGGCGTCGACAACCGGCGACGGGATCCGGCCATCTTCGGCGAGTTTGGGTGGAAGGAGAGGCAATGGGAAGAAGAACGGCGCCGGGAGAGTGAGCGGCGGTGTGGGGGGATTTTTTTTCTCATCGACCGCGTGGCCGAGCAAATATAGGACAGGGATGGGAATTTGTAAGGGCCAAAATTCTATATTTGCTCCTCTAAAGCGTTTTTGGGATATGTTAGGTGGTACTTGGACCGTTAAAGGAGCAAATTAGCTCCTCTAAAGTTTTTTACCTTTGAGTTAGAGATGCTTTAAGTATCGTTTCGGTAATCTTTTTTTTCTTGTCTAACGTATGTCTTCCCTTTGTCAAGGGAAATTTGTAGCTACTTCTTGTAAATATATTCCTAATATTTCGTCAGCCTCAATGGCGGAAGCGGTAGCAATGAAAAAAGGTCTTAGTTTGGCAAACAGATTGGGCTGTCATAATCTAATTGCTGAGGGTGATTCAACGGAGATAATAGAAGCCTGTTCTTCTCAAGATACTTGGTGGAGAGGATCGGCGGCTATTTACGCGGATTGTCTTGACATTTGCTCATCAATTGGCAATGTTATTTTTAGCCATTGTTCGAGGAAGGCGAATAAGGCGGCACATGAGATAGCTAGTTTTTGCTTCAATGCCAAAATTATTTGTAATTGGGACGATGAGCCCCCTAGCTTTCTCTTAGACAAACTTATAAACGATATAATGATTGTTTAAAAGGCTGTAAGTTTTAGACGCAGTATTTTTCTTTACCAGGATACCTAAGAGGACTGGAAGGTTTTAATGAGACGGCTTGCATGCCTAATATATGATGTTTTCCTAAAAAAAAAATGCGTGAGAACAGAAAAAAGGAGAGAGACGAGTAAAGGAAAAAAGAAGGGCTTCATTCTGTCCAACACCCGCCCATATTCCAGCGCTTCCGTGAAGGCCCAAGACGAGATGTACCTAGAAGCTCACGTGCATCACGTCAACTCGCAAGCCCACGCACCGGCTCGTGTGCCCGCGCAGCAGCAGGGCAAGGATCTCTTTAGTCCCACCTCGGAACCAGAGGGAAGATTGCCGTGAGGTCTAGCTATAAGAGGAGGGGCAGGTGCAACGTTGTTCCATACTTACCTGGACGGGGTCGACGGGAGATCAAGAAGTCTCGTGGCCTAGGCCAGTGGCCCACATTGCACTTGGTGGGTGCGCTGACTTACCATCTCCTCAAGTGGGAGAGTGGACATCATAATTTGTGGTAGAGGGGTTACGGGGTTACGCGTCCGCGCGACCCCTGCCAATTCTTGAAATTAAGCTTCAGTCCCTGACCTGTGAAAGTTTCAATTTCAGTAGTCCTCTAACTGTAATTTATCTTATAGAAAGTTTTAGTTTTTTCTTCACCTACTCTGGTAATGGGGATTCCTGTTCAACATTTAGGCAGAATGTATGCCCCCGTTTAGACTGAAGGATATTTGGAGGAATTTCACATGAAAGAATCCCTGTAGCCTTTTTTTTCAAGTTCAAAATTAAATTTCAGAAAAAATTGAAACGTTTAGACTGAAGGATATTTGGAGGAATTTCACATGAAAGAATCCCTGGAGCCTTTTTTTTTCAAGTTCAAAATTAAATTTCAGAAAAATTTGAAAAAAATATAGGGACATAGGTAATCATTTATAATACACGTATACAAAAAATCATGTGAAAATATTTTATATTTTGTCATCAGTAAAAAAGTAATTTATATTCAGTCCTCGGTAAAAAAAAAGAAAATTTCAGATTTGATTGTAAACAGTCTAATTTTAAATAGGCCTCCCTTATTCCAATTTCTTTCATATTTGTCTTTTTAAATAGGCCTCCCTTATTCCAATTTCTTTCATATTTGTCTTTTTTGCTGCGCTTGAAATACAACGTATTTTTCTTTGAAAATTTGCATACATGTATATCGTATTAGTGCCTAGTGGCTACACGTTAGTATTTTTTCGAAAATATTTGATGATTTTTAAAAAATTCAAAACCAGGCTCCAGTGAGCCCACCCACTAAGTGATTTTTCGTGTTTCCTATGTCCATGTTTTGACAGGAAAACCACAGGAATCAAAAGATTGATTTCTCCGTGTTTCCTATGTACTCCCTCCGTCCAGAAGTACATTCTTTTCCTATTCTTGTGCTTTTCCTGTTCCTGCGTTTTTACTTTCCTACGTTCCAACCAGGAGATTAGAGTTCAACAACCAGAATATTGTATTCTCCCATACACATTTAGATCTCACGGGTGATATATCAAAGCTGTAATGAGCTACCAACCTCCTATACCCCAGTTTGCTTAAAGTTCTGCTAAACTGAGGAAAATTACTCCACAATTCGTCTCTCTTTCGACCTGCCATGTTATAACAGTTAATTTTGTTCAAGCATGCATAGCGACAAGTCCACTAGTTCTTCAGATGCACACCCTCGCATTGTGGCAGAAACTGCACAGCCGAGAAATTTGGTAGCGCGATTTCAGGACGTCTTTGCCCATCAGCAGACAGATTGGTTGATAAGCCAACAGCCCCTTTGGAAATATCACTCCACCTTTGCAACCCCTCCTTCAGGTAGACTGCTATCAGAAACTGCTTCTCGCACAAACCTGCAAAGCAGAATGGGTGTCAATAACACATTTCCAATGACTGGGCCATTTTCTTATATGTGGTGACTCCTCGTGGGAGATAATCAGTGGGCACGCACAAAGCTAACCAACCTATCTAGCTACGAGCGATGCTGGATGTGAAACTAGACATATTATAGAGCTAGTTAACAGTAGTGATGTGTCAAGTGCCAATTGTCAATAACACCATATAGAATGTCATTCCAATCCCTTATGTTGTTTAATTTCATTTTACCGTAAGAGCACATCATATATTATTAACCTGTATCCTGAATCTAAACAAAAGGTGAATAATCATACCTCGTCAACTTCTCTTGAGATGATTGCAAGACATAGATTGCAAGGACAAAGGAAAGAACGAGACCTGCATACCATAGTGAAAACATTCTTTTGAGCGCAAAAATATGAAAGGAATTAGAATCTGGAAAGTAACACATTTTGCTATATGAGCATAGATGGTATCGGAAAGGACATGTTCAGGCATAAGGGGAACTCCAAAGGTAATAAAACGGAAGATGGCATGACAAAACATATATACTTTGTGATCTGGCCAATTAACTCACCAGATCCAAATAACACATAGAACCCTCCAGCAACATCTATCTCTGATTGCTCTTCCCTGTACACAAGAATTATTTTGTACTGTCATGCTTCAAAGTTATCACACGCTAGTTTTTGGAAACAAAATTTTGATATTGCAAATTAAGCCAGACAATTTTTTACCATGTATAACTAACAAGGACATATTTTGGCCAGTTCTGTGGATCCCAGAAATTCTTCTTTATGTCAGGATGAAGTTCCAAAACTGCCCAAGGAAATACGGCTCAGTTAGCAACTAGGCTACCAATTTCAGGAAATTAAAGAGTGAAAAATACATTGTGAATGCACAGTTTAATGTAAATTCTTCTATCCTAGAAACATAAATAGTCTATCGCAAACGTGCCTTCCTACAAAACACACATATTAATGTGGGAGGCTGATCAATATCTTTAAATAGATTTGGAGGAAGTCATGAGTATCTTGTTGATGCTCATACACAGGCTGCTTTAATAGCACACACCACTTGATTATACCATCACAATTACCACACACTTGCACTGTGTAAACCAAACGGTCCTGAGCCGGTCTTGCAGCCCCACACATCCGTGCAGAGTTTTTCTTGATACATAATAACATTACTACAGATGCTGGGAATATGAACTACTTAAAATAATGAACAAAATGATATATCATGAGGACAGGTGATAGCATTACATACAGTGGTGAGGCATGTCCACTACTTTAGCCGTAACACCAAGTAAATCGTTTCCAGTGTACTTCTGCATAATCAAAGGTGATGCTTATAAGCATGAAGATAATATTCCACTGGATATATGCATATAATAACAGTTAAACTAGGGACTCACTAAGTGGAAATCTATCAGTGGAACTTCAGAGCTTTTGCGATTTATAACATACAGCCAAGGAACATGGAACTTTTCGTGTCCAATCTGAAATGTTCTGCATAGAAAGGATCAGGTAAGACAGACACATCTCTTGAAACATATCATTTACAAAACTTAACTATGTGCCGTATTATTTATAAATTTGGACGAGGACTGCATGCCAGCAACACTTACCAATTTCCTTATTTCATTAGCACTGTGACTAACTTCAATATGTTCTAACAAAACAAGTACAGTGATATAGCAGAAATTTTGCATACCACCAAACCTTCTGACTTGCAGAATGTCTTAAAAAAATAGAAGTATGATTTTTGTGCCTCATTTACTCTTTAATAATTCAGGTGTAGTCATAATAGTTATCACCACTTGACGAAATCATGGTGTGAATTTAACATAACAACAATTCACATTTGCCAAACCAGATGTCTCATGGCATTGTTGTATGAAATATCTGGAGCAAACTGCATTATGAAGTCTACTCATAAATTACAATAGACAGCACAGAGCAATCATCAACTCATCATTTCACTCATAGAGCATCTATAAAAATCACATTACATTACGACACACATATCATCCATTCAAACTAGAGGGGGAGGGGTGAGACATTGATCCACATTTTGTTCTTCTGCAAAATCTACAAATTCTACCATCTACGAGTAGAAAACAATTTGACTGATGCACACAAGTTCATCGAACATCCCAAATTTGACTAACTCACTCAATTTACTCAAATTGTCGTAGGGTAGTGGTGTAAGATAATTCCGAAAGACATGTTTAAGCTGGGGGATCTAAGAGAAAGATAGAAAATCTTACATCTTATACGGATCCGCGCCAGTGAACCCCGTGGGCTTGGGGATCGGCATCAGCACCTGCACGAAAGAGAGAACCAAATCACCAACACCCCCAACAAGAAAACCCCCAATGACAAGAAACCCTCACCTCCCGGTTGACCGCGAAGGCCGGGCAGTGGCGGCCGATGACGTCGAACCACACCGATCTCGACTGCAAGAAAACCAGCACGGATCAGGACGAGATGACAACGAAGGAACTCGCTCAAGAGCACGTAGCTCTGGGGAAGGGCATATGGTTCGATCTTATTACGCCGTGGTATTGGCCGGAGCGGAGCATGGGGACGATGTCGCCGGGGCGGTAGGCGGACGCGGAGGGGAGGAGGTGCGAGCAGATTATCAGGAAGGGGAGGAAGAGCAGGAGGAAGCGGTGGCGGGTGGTGGTGGCTGGGCTCCGGCGGGTGGCCATGGTGGTCGTCGGAGTCGGCAGTGGGGGTACGAATGGAGTCCGTCAGATTTGGTGATGCTTCTTGGACTTTGACTCACCGGTCAGGCCCATCGTCAGGCCCACTAACAACATGCTAAATTGGCCTTCCGACCCAGCTAAGTGCATTATATATTAAAAAAAACAAAGTACATTATATCTACTCCCTCCTTTCAGAAATATAAGACGCTTTTAGAAATATAAGACGTTTTATCTTTGTGAATCGAATTTATCTAGATATATTTTAGTGTATAGGTTCGTAAAGGTTCGGAGAACCTATACACTAAAAGACGTCTAGATACATTCATTTCACAAAACTAAAATGTCTTATATTTCTAAACGGAGGGAGTATATCTGTTTTTTATCATAATCTACTGCTTTATTAAACGAGACAGCAGTTACACTCGGACTGAATTACACCAGTCTAGGTATTACATCAAAGCTTAAAGCCTCTTTAGCACATACATATACCGCTTTATTAGCATCTCTACATATATGAAGAAGCTTGACCTTCTGAAAAGACTTGCATAAACCTTCATCTCCTTACCAATATGGGCACCAACAGAACGCTGGTCCTTCTCCTGCCATAAATTAGCTTGTTATTTACAGCCCGTTTGAACATTATCATTGCGGATCACATAGGCGCCTCCATCGAATTAGCATCAAAAGATCCGCCAGTATTAACCAAAACCCAGCCCAACGCTGGTTTCTGCCACTTTCATACCTTCTTTTGTACTACGGGCGTACTCATCGGCAACTCCAGAAGGGAGAGCTGCTCCTCGACCAGCTGCATCGAGCCCAGGGGCTGGTATTGTGTTTCCCCATGAACGAAATTATTTCTGCTGGACCAAATACACCACAAGATTGTAATAGAAATCGGAATCTGCTTCGCCGATAGAAAGGATCCCAACAGCAGGTCTTGCATCCAAGAAGCTGGGTGCAGACGAGGTAGAGAAAACCCAAAATAGTCGAGCGCAGCAATCCAAAATTGTTTGGCATGAACACATGTGATAAGATCATGAAATAACGACTCCTTCTCATACCCACAAAGTTTGCATGTCCCATGGTTCATGATATGTCACCTGGCAAGCTCGGCATAGCATGGAAGAAATCCTTTGATGGCGCGTCAACAAAAGACTCTAACTTTCGGTACCACATTGAGCTTCCAAAGTTTCTTCCATAGTTGATCAGAGGCCGATGACTCAAGTACATCACCCATATCAACTACTAGCATACGGTAAGCAGATCGTACTGTATATAAGCCGGTCTTCTCCTCATTCCAGGCCCAAAAATTAGTTCCATCATGTCTAGGGCGTGGCAAGCAAAGAGCTGCTTCCGCATACGTTGTTCCAAGAGTTTTCATCACTAAACCCTCGTTCCATTATCCCGTGGACTGATCAATGAGGTCCGCTACATAGGAAATATTTGATTCTGTGTTTGGTTCGAGACACCAACGCCCCGACACCCCTGTCAACCACGGATCATTCCAGATCAAAGTTTCGGCCCCATCTCCAACTCTACGAACAAGGCTCTTCTTCAACACTTCTCTTCCACAGATGATAGCACGCCAGACTTTAGATGCACTCTAAGGGCACCCAGCTAAGAGAATATCACCATTAGGAAAATATCTTCCTTCTAGAACTCGTGCACATAAACTACTACGATTCACAAGCAATCTCTCCACACCTGTTCCCTAGCATCGCATCATTGAATTTCTGCAGGTCTCTGAAACCAAGCCCCCTCTTCCTCTGGCAAAAGACATCTTTTCTCATGCCTGCCAATGCATGCCTCTTCGGTCAAGTGATCCATCCCACCAGTATTTGGATGAAACCGTCGTTAATTTGGAGCATAAACTTTTTGTGAGTTTGAAACAACTCATAGCATAGGTTGACAGGGATTAGAATACCGACTTAATAAGCACTTCTCTAGACGCAAAGGATGCCATCTTCTCACACCATCCCTCGGCTCGTGATCTAGATCCTTCCACAATATGGTCAAACTGTTTATCAGTTATTCTACCAGAAGAAGTTGGTAAACCCATGTATTTTTTAGACAGAGCCTCCCGATCAATCTGCATCACCTCCTTCATACTGACACAAAGAGGTTCTGGACAATTTGGGATAAAAAAACACCGATCTCTTCTGTTTGTTAACTCTCTGCCCCGAACCTTTGATGTAAATTTCCAAGATAGCATCTAGGCATTGGGCACTACAGATATCTGCTTTCACAAAAATCAGGCAATCATTAGCAAACAATAGATGCGAAATCCATGGAGCTTGGTAGCTCACTCTGACACCCCTGTCTATCCATCCACCATCATATTTTTTCAAAAGACACGATAGCCCCTCCCCACATATAAGAAAAAGGTAGGACGAGATGGGGTCTCCCTGTCGTAATCCACATGAAGGCTTGAAGGCTGGGAGAAGTTCACCGTTCACCTTTACCTCCAAGCTCACCAATGTCACACATCTCATAATAAGAGTGATCCATGCCTCATCAAAATCAAGCTTCCGAATGATGCCTTGCAAGTAGGGCCACTCCACTCGATCGTACGCCTTCATCATATCAAGTTTGGCAGCATAGAAACCGACCTTTCCTTTCTTCCTTTTCAGCGAGTGGACAGACTCGTAGGGACATATCACATTATCCCTGATTAATTGTAACATCCCAAAACTTTAATCTAAGGTTATTAAGATCAAAATCATCAAAATTAGGGTTAACAAAAACTTTGCCAATTAAAATTATTAAAGCATTCATATGTGTGTGCATTTAAATAGGACTTGTTTTGAATTGCCATGATCAAGTGATCCATTGCTTGTAAAATGATTCTTAGGTGAAATAAACATCATCTAGATCATTCCCAAACAAATCCCAAAAAAAAATCAAAATGAATAAAAGAAGAGAATGGTCGTTTGTGCCATTTTAATCAACATGCCTACTTTGGCTATTCCTAGGACTCAATTCTTAACAGAAATAAATATGGATCTTTGCACCCCTTGCTAGTACACATAATGATGTACCAAGGCCCAATTTGTGATCTGCCAAAATCTTTCAAACACTAATTTTAAATGGCATTTGAAAATTAAATCTAGTGTAGGTATCAAGATCACCCTATTTCAAAAATCACTCAAATGAGCTCCATTTTCAAAACCCAAGCAACCATAGATGATAAAGCTTATGACTAACACACCCACCAAAAATCTTTTCAAAATTCAAAACTAAATTTCTTGCGGCCATTTTCACAAACACTTGGCAGGCAGGATTTACACCTAGTATTAGCTCACTGTTTTCTACAGGGTTTTGCCACCCATTTGATCTCAATTTACTCCCTCTATCCCTTCTAGCTCTAACCAAGGCCTAAGCACCCCACCCCTTTGTCGCTAGCAGCAGTGTCGCGCCACCCCGAGGCATGCTCGCTGGCCAAACTTGCCAACGCAGCAGCAGACAACCCCTCTCTCTCTCGCCGTGTCTAGGAGCTAGACCAGACCACACCGCCACCCTCTGTCCCCTCCCCGAGCAAAGCCGAGCAGTGGACCACCCGCAGAGCACCGCGCCCAGAGCGTCTGCGCCATGCCGAACACGCTCCAGAGCGTCGCGCCCGACAAGCACGCACACGCCACGCCTCGACCGTATCCTGTGCTCACCGCGTCGCCACGACCCAGGGAACCACCCAGACATGCCCGTTCGCCGCCGCTTGACCCACAGCCACCGCACGCCGTGTCAAACGCCGCCTCTGCCGCTTAGAGCGTGAGCACCGCCCGACCGTTTGCCACCATCCCTAGCCATGCATTGAAGCCGTAGAGCACCACCAGGACGCATGCCGCCGCCCCCTACCTCAAGCCACGCCGCTAGCACGCTGCGCAGCCCTCGCCGGAATCGCCCGCCCATCACTCTCGGTCGCCTCGTTGAGCTATAAATAGAGGCCACCCTAGCACAAACCACTCACACCATTCCACTCCCCTCTCCTCACTGGTCCTTCCCCACCTCTCGCCGGAGCCACTCGAGCCTTGGTTCGCCGGAATTGCGCCGGAGGAGCCCGCTGCAGAGGAGGAGAAGGCACCGTCGATTTCGTCCACCCCAGGAGCTGCCTTGACCACCCCTGGGCTCGCCGTCGTCCACCAGTTTGTTTGCCCGCCTCGCCGTTGTCGCTGGAGCCCTGGTATGCCCTCTGAGCACCCCCACCGAGCCGCTAGGGTTAGACCTCGTCGGCGACCTGTCCGTCGTCGATGACGAGCCCCAGCCGTAGATCCTAGTTCTAATCTAACGGCCAAACATCGCCCCATACCGCTTCGCGTGTAAAGAGCCACTGACCGATGGACCCCCTGTCAGCTGTGCCCCGTGCCGCGGAGTGCCACTAGGCTAGCCCGTTAGCTTTCCTGCGCGACCCATTTTATTCAAATTAGGATTTTTCTATTTTAGTTTGAATTTAGTTCTATCCCCTAGTTTGAAAATAATTTCAGAGAGATTTACAGATCCAAATGGAGTGATTCCAATTTTGTTAGAAAGCTACTGAAAATATCTATCCAAGCCCATTGGATTTAATTCAATTAGAGTTAGAGATCTCTCCTAGTAAAAATAACAAGACAGAAGCTTTTGCACATTCAAACATTTTTATGAAATCAACCAATTTAGATTTTGAGTTGATTCCAACTCTCAAAAATCACATTTCACCCTACCTATCTGAATATGTAATAATATTAGGGTTTACATGCAGTGACTTTGGACTAGTACTAAAACAATGCTATATAGGCATTTCTAGTCACTTTAAATCATTAAATAATGAACTTAAACCAAATTAATTGTGATCCAACCCTTAAATCACATTCCCACATGATAGAATGTGTGGTGATGACATGTGTCCACATGATCCCATATTTTAAGTGGTGAATAATAAATCTTAGTTAATTTTTCAATGAGTAGAAATTACTTTTCTTAAATAAAAAGAATGAAACTAGTGAATAAAACTTGTGATGCTTGTGACGATAATAGATCATAAAAATGTGTGCCTTAGAGTTCTAATTAGACTAGGTAAGTATTGTTTGGTGATTGTGTACTCCGTATATATTTATATACGATAGTACCGACCAAGCTTTCGAGGAGGAGGAGTTCTATCAAGAGGAGGAAGAAAACTTCAACCACTGCACTGCACAAGGCAAGCCACCATTGACAATGCAAGCTAACACTTGCAAGTATAATTCTTAGCAAGCTAGAATTAAGCTAAATGATTGAGCAAAGATGCTTTAGGCATGCTTTGGGTATACTACTTTGACTATTAATTTCCCCAAGTACTATTTTCCAGTTTTACTTCCTTTACTTTATCCAAAGTCTTTTACTTGTTTTGAAGGTAGCATAAAGAGTATAAAACTTGACCTATATAGATAACTTTAGATGTCATTCTATGGCATGAGATTGATCCCATCTTCCACCTTAGTGAACACTCTTAACTTAGTAGTTAGAGTAGATAAAAACTTGAGTCACTTTAGATGGGAATACTTGGTGAAAATGAATTATGAAAACCTTGGAATGATGAGTCATTCTATTGAGATGTTTTGACATGTGTTGAGAAACACAAATGGTTTATGATGGTGAAAATGTTGAGGCATGAGCCTTAACCCTTTTACAAAACTGATGGTTGGATTCGGATGCGATACCATTCCAAATTTACCGTACAACCACAATACCTGAATTGGGTAAGGCTTAGCCGGAAATTTATATGCATTAGTATTAGTTCCCTCGCGGGAGAGGTTTGAGCTGAGGCTACCTCTCAATGTTGTCCACCTATGCAGTGCCCAAGATGAAAAATGGTCATGGTTGGGAGGCCATGCTCATAGGAGAGGTGCTTATACTAGGGTGTGTAAAGGGAAGGTTATGTTTGATTATCTGCATACCAAGTATGATGATTCAGGGTTATCCCTGACAGATGTATCGAATCTTGTGGTGAAAGTGTACCACCTCTGCAGAGTGTCAAACTATTCGAATAGCCGCGTCCGTAGTTATGGACAGTTGGAATGGCCATACTGTTTCGTTGTCAGATGTTTTCAAAATAACTTATAAAATGAATGGTGAACCTTGACTTGACCACAACAGGGTTGTGTTTATGACACTAGCTTCCCAATTGAAGTGATTCTAGAACTTTACTTTATCTTTCTTTGCTTCTGAACTCAGCTTAGGTTTCAAACTTAACCTTATAGTTAAACTTAGAGTTAGCACCTTACATTAGAACTATACTACTTGTTAGTGGTAGTTTGCGAGTACTTAAAGAGTACTCATGGCTTTTGTCCCTGGCTATTCTCATGGCCAGACTATGAAGGAGACTACCAAGATGATGGCCAGCAGGACGGCTATGATAACTAGGACTATCTGCCTTCGTCAGTATTGCTTGTGCCCCTAAAGATGGACCCCACCGCTACGCTTATTATTTATTCCGCTGCTTGTTGTATTAAGACTGGATCGTGAGATCCTTATTTGTGTAAGACCTTATGTATGGTTTGTAATGGATGATGTACTTTGATATCCAATCTGTTATGTCTCGCAAAAATAGTAATCCTGATATTGCGATGAATGACATAACAGGCATCTGGGATTAAAAATCCGGGTGTTGAAAAGTTGATATCAGAGCCATCCTGACCATAGGCGACCCTAGTTAGAATGGACGTCCGAACAAAAAAAACTTAGTTTCAAAACCAAAGTGAGTATTTATGAAAAACTATTTCCTCTCTTATCCTTGGGAATTCATTCTTTCTCAAAAATTGATGTTCCTCAAATTATTACATTACTACTTAAAATTTGACACACTTGATCACTTCACTAATTTCCTCATCCTTAATTCTTGTAGATGGAGACTCAGTTCAGCAAGTTCTACCAGTTGGGAAATGGAGGCCACTTGATCTTCGAGAGGGACCTAGATTCACTGTCGGAGTTACTGGGACGCCCACATCTGGAGTTTCTTGGAGCTAAACTTCCAGGACCCCCAGGAGGAGACTTATAGTGGCTAGTCACCGCTGATCTTAAAGGAAGCATAGAAGCACCAACGTCTAGGAGAATCCAGTTCTCTGTGAGAGATAACAACTGGCTAGATGGATTAGCTAGGGCAATGCATGAAGCTCTTGCACGTCTATGTGCCCTTAGCGTCAACCAAATCCAAGGAACCCGTTTTGCTCACTATGCAAGACGTGACTTCATGGGAATGCCGATGGAGATGCCCAGTCACGCAGAGCTGAAGCGTCAAGTGGAGAACCTTGACTTCCTGCAGTACGATCGCCAGAAGGAATTGGACAATGCTAGGGATTTTGCTAACCACAACCGTGCCATTGCCGACCAGAAGGCCCAGAATTTCTCGCTGCTAGTCAAGGATCGTCAGTCTCTTCGCCTCCAGTGCGAGAAGAAGGATCGCACCATCGCCCGTCTTCGCAAGAAGGTGGCCGACCTCGAGAAGACCGTCAAGGAGCAAGAAGCTCAGCTTGCAGCAAAGGAGGAAGAAGAGGAGGGTGAAGACATCCAGGGAGACATGGATTCTTACCTCAGCAATGATGATGACTTTCTGGAGGAGGATGCCGTGGACTTCTACACTGACGATGAGGACTCCGACTTCATCGATGATGAGTAGATGCACTAGAGCACTGTCGTAGCATGAGATGTATCGGTCCCACTGTATCATAGCTTGCAGAATGGTTCTTCAAACCATCTGTTTTCTTTTATTGTTGTGGTGTGTGTTTGTACCGTGTGCTTGTTTGAGTGAATGAAATCAAGTTAGTTGCAAAACCTGAGTCAAACTCAAAGTTTTAGCTTGAAACCAAAACCATGAACCTTAGAACTTCCCTCTTACCCCTTTATCTACCTCAATCTTCAGATGACTCGTGGAAACCAAGGAGGGAGCAACTCGTCGCAAGACCCAATGCTACAGATCTTGCAGAATCTCATCGCAGGCAGAGAAGCAAGCAGGGCAGAACGCCAAGCTAATCTAGCAACACTGCAATAGATCGCCCAGATGGCTCTCAACAACCAAGGGCATGGAAATCAGGATCACCATGGATCCAAACTCAAAAACTTTCAGAATACCAATCCCCCAATCTTTAACCAAGTTGAAAACCCACTAGATGCTGATGACTGGTTACAGACAATGGAAAACAACTTAGAAGTTGCAGGAGTTGATGACAACGAGAAAGTTCTCTTCGCCAGCCACTACCTAGCGGGAGATGCAAGAGCTTGGTGGACTAGTATCCGTAATATGAACCATGGTCAGGTGATGACATGGGAAGCCTTCAAAACCAAGTTCAGTCGCACCCACGTGCCGCAAGGTCTAGTCACCCGACTAAGGGATGAGTTTCGCGATTTGAAGCAAGGCAGAATGACTATGGTGGAATACCGTGACAGATTCCTGTCGCTTGCAAGGTACGCCCCTGATGAGATCAACACAGAGGTCAAGAAGAAAGAGAGATTCCTTAATGGACTACATGACGAGATGCAGATTGTCCTCGTCAACATCCGCTTCGAGGATCTCGAAGAGCTAGTCGACTCTACCATTCAGATGGAAGGGAAGATTAATTAGGCCAACGACAACCGCAGACGTCGTATGATGCAGAAATCTGGATGCAGCAGTCACCATAAGTACCATTCCAACCCCTCACCAGGATATGCACCAAGGAACAATCGACCCCCAATGTCTCGCCCAAGCTACCCCAACCGTAGCGGAGGCAATGTGAAGTCCAGAGGAAACAATCACAACTCCGGCAACGCCAACAACTTGAACCGTGCACCTCCCAAGAACAACAACAACAACACTGCACCCAGAACTGGAAGCAATGCTGTGCCTGTCGCAGCAAAGGACAAGTCGCAGATCACCTGTTTCGAGTGTGGAGTGAAGGGTCACTATTCCAATGAGTGTCCCAAGAAGACTGCCGCCACTGCCAATGTGAATGCCTTAGCTCAATAGCAACGTCGTGTCCAACTAGGGAGAAGGTTTGCCCCAGGGAACCCTCACAACCGCAACGGTCGTCTCTTCCACATGAACGCTGAAGAAGCCCAAGAAGCGCCAGATGTAGTGCTGGGTATGTTTTCTGTCAACTCAGTTTTAGCAAGGGTATTGTTTGATTCGGGAGCATCGCATTCATTTGTCACCGAAGAATTTGCATGCACTAGTAAGATTCACCCAACCAACTTGAAGCATGTCATGATAGTTCAAATCCCCGGTTCAACAACAAAAGCTAGAAAAATTTGCAAAGCTGTGCCTATCAGAATACATGGGATAGATTTTTATGCCAACCTAATTGTACTTGGAACCAAAGGATTGGAAGTAGTACTAGGTATGGACTAGATGTCAAGGCATAAAGGAATGATAGACTGTGCTAAGAAAGCCATCACCATGACCAGTAGCTCTGGAGTCACAATAGAGCATATCTCTGAAACCTTACCTCGCCAATTCAAGTGCAACAAGAGTCTAGCCCTGTCCACCATAGACCAAGTAAGAGTAATCTGTGAATACCTCGATGTATTCCCAGATGAATTGCCAGGTATGCCCCCGGATAGGGATATTGAGTTCATTATCGAACTAGTCCTCGGAACCAGACCCATAGCCCAGAGACCCTATAGCATGAACCCCCTCAGAGTTAGTGGAACTGAAGAAGCAGTTGGATGCCATGTCAGCAATAGGCTTGATTCAACCAAGCGCATCACCATGGAGATCACTAGTGTTATTCGTCGACAAGAAAGATGGAGGCAACCGTCTGTGCACAGATTACAGAAAGTTGAATGACATCACCATCAAGAACAAGTACCCCTTGCCAAAGATAGAGGATCTATTTGATCGATTGGTGGAGCCTGTATCCTCAAAGATTGATCTTAGGACTGGTTATCACCAACTTAAGATTACAGCGGATATTCCGAAGACCGCCTTTACTACTCGCTATGGTTTATACGAGTATACAGTTATGTCTTTTGGATTAACCAATGCCCCTGCTTATTTCATGAATCTCATGAATAAGATCTTTATGAATTTCCTAGATAAGTTTGTAGTTGTGTTTATCAATGACATCCTTATCTACTCCAAGTCAGAAGAAGAGCATGAGCAACATCTGAGAATCATCCTAGAAACCCTGAGAGAGCATCGGTTATATGCCAAGTTTAGCAAGTGTGAGTTTTGGCTGAAAGAAGTAGGATTCCTAGGACATATTGTGTCTGCCAGAGGAGTCTCTGTTGATCCCGCCAAGATCAAAGATGTCGAAGAATGGGAAGCCCCAACCACTCAAACCCAAGTCTGTGCATTTCTCGGATTAGCGGGATACTCCGCAAGTTTGTCGAAGGATTCTCTAGCATCGCCAGACCCATGACCCAATTGCTGAAGAAGGACAAGAAGTTTGAATGGACCGACAAATGTGAAGCCAGTTTTCAAGAACTGAAGAAGAGATTGATATCAGCCCCAATATTGATCATGCCAGACATCAAGAAGCTGTTTGCTGTATATTGTGATGCATCCAAGATTGGTCTCGGATGTGTGTTGATGCAAGAAGGCAAAGTCATCGGGTATCTGTCTCGACAACTGAAACAGCATGAGTAGAACTATCCGACCCATGATCTTGATCTAGCAGCCGTAGTTTTGGCATTGAAGACATGGCGTCATTATCTGATGGGTAATCGCTGTGAGATTTAATCAGATCACAAGAGCTTAAAGTATATTTTCATTCAGAAGGAGCTGAATATGAGACAAAGGAGATGGATAGAGTTAATCAAGGATCATGACCTTGACATTCACTATCACCCCGACAAAGCCAATGTGGTAGGAGATGCTCTTAGCAGATTGCCTTGCAGGCTAAACACCATGATTAAGGAGAAGCTACCAAGTTTATATGAGGAGTTGGAGCAGTTCAGAACTGAATTAGTTAGCAAAGGATTCTTAGCTAGCATTGAACTTCAACCCACGTTGATCAGCCAAATCAAGGAAGCCCATAAGGGAAATGAAAGTATCGATGGCATCAAACGTTGTATTGGTACAGGAAAGGTACCTGGATTTACTGAAGACGAAGAAGGAGTTCTGTGGTACAAAGGACGTATCTGTGTGCCAGCAGATTCGGAGCTAAAGCAAGTTATCATGCAGGAAGCTCGTGATACTCTTTATTCTATCCACCCCAGAGGAACGAAGATGTATCAAGATTTGAAAGAGCAATTTTGGTGGCACAAGATGAAGAGAGAAATCGGAAGCTACATCGCCAAGTGTGACATCTGTCAAAGAGTCAAAGCAGAGCAAGCAGAGCATCAGAGACCTGCAGGACTGTTGCAACCATTGCAGATTCCGGAATGGAAATGGGATTCCGTCGGAATGGACTTGATCACCGGTTTGCCTACTTCTAGTAGGGGAAATCACTCAATCTGGGTCATAGTTGATAGACTGTCCAAGGTAGCTCACTTCATACCTGTCAAGACTACCTACCAGAGTTCGAAGCTAGCAGAACTGTATATTGCTAGGATTGTTAGTCTGCATGGAACCCCCAAGACCATAGTATCCGATCGAGGAACCCAGTTTACCTCGAGATTTTGGCAGAAAGTCCAGGAAGGATTAGGCACCAAGTTGAATTTCAGCACAACTTATCACCCGCAAACTGATGGAAAGACTGAGAGAGTCAACCAGATCCTAGAGGATATGTTAAGAGCTTGTGTGTTAGAGTACGGATCAAAATGGGAAGACTGCCTGCCTTTCGCAGAATTCTCATATAACAACAGTTATCAAGCTAGTTTGCAAATGGCCCCATTTGAATTCCTATATGGAAGAAAGTGCCGCACCCCTTTGAATTGGTCACAAGTAGGCGAGAGTCAGATCTTTGGACCCGACATTCTCCGAGAAGCCGAAGAGAAGGTTCACAAAGTCCGTGAGCACCTCAAGACCGCCCAATCTAGACAGAAGAGTTATGCTGACAAGAGAAGGAGAGACCTGACTTTCAATGTCGGAAATTTTGTATACCTCAAGGTTTCGCCATTGAAGGGAACCCAACGCTTTACTCTGAAAGGAAAGTTAGCCCCCAGATATATCGAACCATTCAAGATTCTGAACCGTCGAGGAGAAGTATCGTATCAACTGGAACTACCTGAAGAGATGTCATCCATCCACAATGTGTTCCATATCTTGTTACTTCGCAAATGCCTAGAAGTGCCGGAGAAGACTGAAGTTTTCAAGAACATCGATCACCGAGCTGTTGAGATTAACAATGACCTGACATATCGTGAAGTACCCATCCGTATCCTAGAAGAAGCTTACCGAACCACCAGGACCAGGAGTATCAAGTTTCTCAAGATTCAATGGAGCAACCATACCAAAGAGGAAGCCACTTGGGAACGAGAAGATTACACTAGGACAGAGTTACCAGATCTCTTTAGTTCCTAGTTTTCTTTGTAAATCTCGGGACGAGATTTTGTTTAAGGGGGGAAGGTTTGTAACATCCCAAAACTTTAATCCAAGGTTATTAAGATCAAAATCATCAAAATTAGGGTTAACAAAAACTTTGCCAATTAAAATTATTAAAGCATTCATATGTGTGTGCATTTAAATAGGAGTTGTTTTGAATTGCCATGATTAAGTGATCCATTGCTTGTAAAATGATTCTTAGGTGAAATAAACATCATCTAGATCATTCCCAAACAAATCCCAAAGAAAAAAACAAATCAAAATGAATAAAAGAAGAGAATGGTCATTTGTGCCATTTTAATCAACATGCCTACTTTGGCTATTCCTAGGACTCATTTCTTAACAGAAATAAATATGGATCTTTGCACCCCTTGCTAGTACACATAATGATGTACCAAGGCCCACTTTGTGATCTGCCAAAATCTTTCAAACACTAATTTTAAATGGCATTTGAAAATTGAATCTAGTGTAGGTATCAAGATCACCCTATTTCAAAAGCCACTCAAATGCGCTCCATTTTCAAAACCCAAGCAACCATAGATGATCAAGCTTATGACTAACACACCCACCAAAAATCTTTTCAAAATTCAAAACTAAATTTCTTGCGGCCATTTTCACAAACACTTGGCAGGCAGGATTTACACCTAGTATTAGCTCACTGTTTTCTACAGGGTTTTGCCACCCATTTGATCTCAATTTACTCCCTCTATCCCTTCTAGCTCTAACCAAGGCCTAAGCACCCCACCCCTTTGTCGCTAGCAGCAGTGCCGTGCCACCCCGAGGCATGCTCGCCGGCCAAACTTGCCAACGCAGCAGCAGACAACCCCTCTCTCTCGCCATGTCTAGGAGCTAGACCAGACCACACCGCCACCCTCTGTCCCCTCACCGAGCAAAGCCGAGTAGTGGACCACCCGCAGAGCACCGCGCCCAGAGCGTCTGCACCATGCCGAGCACGCGCTAGAGCGCCGCGCCTGACAAGCATGCACACGCCGCGCCTCGATCGTAGCCCGCGCTCACCGCGTCGCCACGACCTAGGGAACCACCCAGACATGCCCGTTCGCCGACGCTTGACCCACAGCCACCGCACGCCGTGTCAAACGCCGCCTTTGCCATTCAGAGCGTGAGCACCGCCCGACCGTTTGCCACCGTCCCTAGCCACGCATTGAAGCCGTAGAGCACCACTAGGAGGCAGGCCACCGTGAAAGGACATGTGCTGTCATAATCAATTTTGATGTTCGTTAACAACTAGTAGACCCTTTTACAGTTTGCTATTGTCTACAGGGTGATATTCTACAAAGGAAAAAGGACCATTGGCATGTGGATCATTCCCTGCATTTGATCTTGTAACCTGGGGATTCCAGACCGGAGTCTCCGGTCTACACAGACCAGAGTCTTTGGTGTGGTCTGGAGTTTCCCCAGGAGTCTCCGGAGTGGCCTCTGGTTTCATGCCCAGGTCAGCCAGTAAGGTGGTCTGGAGGTTGGTCCAGAGTCTCCGGTCCACTTGGCTCCCAATTGAGCTGGGTCATTCTGTCAAGGGGCCCAGAGGCTGGTCCGGAGGTGGACCGGAGTCTCTGGTGTGGTGACCGGAGTCTCCGGTCTGCTTCTTCTCCAACGGTCAGAAAAAGCGGTTGTTGGGAGAAAGGGCTATAAATAGGGGACCTTATCCCCTTGTTCTGGCTGCTCGTCCACCTCAAGAACACCATGTCCATTTGAGCCACCAAATCAACAAGATCTCCTCATCCAACCATCCAAAGTCTTTGATCTTTGGAGAATCGAAGGAGGAGGCCTTGATCTATAGCTTCACCAAGAGAGATCTTCATTTCCCTCTCATTCACTTGAGGGCCCCCATGCTCTAGTGTTTCTTTGGAAACCCTAGGTTTTGATTTGGTTCTTACAAGCTTGTCTTTGATTGTTTGACAGCTTGCTTGTATTTGGGAGCCTCCAATTAAGTTGTGGATGTGTGCCCCGAACTCGTTGTAAAGGTGTCGGCTTCCACCTCGAAGGTTGCCGTATAGTGGAAGAGGTGAATCGAACCCGTTGGGGTGAGGTTCATCGGAGAACAAGGGAGGCCTCTCGTGGCGTTGGTGGTTTGAAACCACCCCCTCTCCAAATGTAGACGTACTTCCCCTCAAAAGGAAGGAACTACGGGAAACAAATCCTTGTGTCTCCGTGTGCTCCACTTTGGTTCCTTCTATCCTTCACTGCACTTTACTTTTCTAGTTATTGTTTAGTTTGTGCTTGTTTGTCATTTACGTAAATTCAACTTTGTTGCATAATCTAGAGAATTTACCTTTCTTGTCAAACCCTAATTTGAGAAAGAGTAAAATTTGAAGTAGCACCTATTCACCCCCTCTAGGTGCCCATACGATCCTTTCAATTGGTATTAGAGCCTCGGCTCTTTATTTGGGCTTAACCGCCTAAGAGATTATGGGCAACCCAGAGGAGGGAGAAAGTGAGGCTAGCCATTCGGTGACCATGGTAGATCTCAAGAATTTGTAAACAAGCTTGAGCTCTACCTTGGGCAACGAAATCCTACAATTACGTCAACTCGTTGAGAAACTTGTCAAGGATAAGCAAACCTCACCTGCTCCCTCTCCAGTGGAAATACCACCAAACCCAAAGGCTAATGCTCCGGCAAAGCCTTTGGAGGAAGTGGTAGGAGATGAACATAATTCCACTAACTCCGCCACCAAAAAGGGTGATGGGAAGGAAGAGTTCCATACGGTTCCCAGATGGTACTCTCCCGACCCTCCTATCCCTCATCCACATATAAACAATAGAGGAGACCCACCTAAGTTAGCTGCACATACTTTTGCTCAATGGCAAGTGTTAATGAAATCTCATGTGCGCAGCTCTTGCATTGATTTGTGGAATATTATTGAAGATGGACTCAAAATTGAGGATCCAACCAACTTGACGAGAAGAGAAGTGGTCAATAGCCAACTCAATGCGACTGCCCTGCACATGATCCAACTTGGGGTGGGGCCAAAGGATTTTCCCCACATTGAGCACTACAACACCGCCAAGGAAGCTTGGGATGCTCTCATTGACTTGTTTGTTGGCAATGAGAGTATGAGGAGAAATAGATATAATGCCTTAAGCAATGAGGCTGAAGGCTTCTTCATGAAGGATGGTGAGGATCATGAAGACATGTATCAAAGACTCAAATCCACAGCCACCACTTTTAGGAATGTTGGCACCTCTCACATTGATGACGCTTGGATCAAAAGGAAGTATGTGAGTGCTCTCATGCCCTTCGAGCCTACTGACTTGAAGAGTCTCCAAGGAAGACACAACTACCATCTCATGACCTCCAATGAAGTGATGCAAGAGATGGTAGCCTTCAAGGTTGCTGCCAAGAATGCCAAAGATGCCCGTGCTCGTGCCATTGGAATGAGTAGTGGTGTCAATCTTGCCTTGAAGGCCAAGGTTGTGGAGTATGATGAAGATGAAGGAAGTGATGAGGGACCTTCAATGAGCCACCCTGACGATGTCAAGACTTCTCATGGTGAATACATGGCCTTCTATGCAAGAAACTTTTGGAAAGACCCCGCCAAGGCCAAGATGGAAATGCAACGAAGAAGCAACCCCAATGGGAGAAGAGACAATGGGTCCAAGCTGAGAACTTGTTTCAATTGTGGTGACTGTTATCACTTCGTTGCAGCTTGTCCCTATGAGAAAAGAGAAGATAATGGGGGTAAACTTGTGTTGAAGAAGACCTCCAAAGTTCCACACAAGAAACCCTTCATCAAAAGAAACCCAACCAACAAGAAGCCGGGAGAAATTGTCTTGATCACACATGAAGAGTACTCCTCTGATGATGATGATGATGATGAGGAAGAAGATGATACACCAAGTGGTGTGGCGGCTCTTGCCACTACCTCTACTCCTTCCTTCTCACTCTTCGCCTCTCCAAATGAGAATATCTCCAACAAGAACGTCACTTGCCTTATGGCAAGAGGAGCAGTATTATCATCATCACACTCCACTTCCTTAATCAATGATGATTTTGACGATGAGTTATCTCTTGAGGTCAAAAAGGAACTAGTTGCTTTTGATGTGTTTATGAATAACTTGCAAGGGGAACACAAGAAACATGTTGTGGACCTCCTAAATCAACTTTCACACACACAAGAACTTCTAGATGAGAGATGCCAATTAGGAAGAGAGCACATGATTGAGGTAGAAGCTCTTAGTAATGCTCTAGAAGAAGAACAAGAAACTAGAATATCTCTTGAAACTAAACTAGAGGGCCTTGATGAAGCTAACGACCTCATTATTAATAAACTCATCAAGGAACGTGATCATGCTATTGCTAAATACAAAAAGGCTAAAAAGGATAAGATTGAGTTTGATGTTGTTCATAAAAAACTTGCCGAAGACTTTAGGACACTTGACAAGACTCACAAGGCCTTGGAAAGTGAACTCTTGTCCCTCACAAAGTCTCATGAAAAGCTTCAAACTCAATTGATCAATACTCCCTCACCTAGTACATTCATTCCTTATAGTTGTACAAATACTCTTGAAGAACATGCTAGGTTGAAGGGGGAGCTAGCTAAGACTTCCTTTCCCAAAGGAAACAAGTCTACTGATGACCTCTTAAACAAGCAAAGGTCAAATGGTGAAAAAAGGGGCTTAGGCTTTGTCTCTAAAGCCAAGAAGAAAGAATAACAAGAAGAAGAAGGCCAAGCCCACTCAAGAAAAGAACAAGGTCATTGTGGGAAGTAAGACCACAAGTGGCAAAACTATGTCTCATGATGATTTTGCGGGTAGTGCTAACCCTCACCATGTCTTAATGCGTGATTACTATGGTGATGTGTATGCACAATATGTTGGCCCTTTTGATGGTTATTTTGCATGGTAGATTTGGGTTCCCAAGACCCTTGTTTCTAACAAAAGAGGACCCATTCAGAAATGGGTACCTAAAACCTAGTTTGATCTTTTGTAGACCTATGCTTGCGGAGGGTCAAAATGGGTGCTCGATAGTGGATGCACAAGTCATATGACCGGAAGCGCTTCTAGTGTCAAGGAATTGAGACCAAATGTTGATCAAATATCTGTGACATATGCTGACAAATCAAAGTCTAAGGTAACGGGTTTCGGCAAAGTTGTGGTGGCACACGATATCACTCTCGTGGACGTCATGCTTGTTGAGACCCTTGGCTATAATTTACTTTTAGTCCGTGCTCTAGGAAAGATGGGTTTTGCTGTCTTCATTGATGTTGATATTGTGATCCTCTTGTGGAGCAAGACTCTAAAGGTTGCTTTTGTTGGGTATGTCGAGGATGACTTGTATGTGGTGGACTTCTCCGGGAAAACCACTACAGGTCTGATGTGCCTATTCGGAAAGGCCGATGTGGGTTGGCTATGGCACCGCCGTCTAGCCCATGTCAACATGAGAACTTTGCAAAGCCTCCACAAGGATGGTCATATTGTTGGACTAAAAGAAAATGTTTGCTTTGCCAAAGATCGTGTTTGCAGGGCATGTGTTGAAGGAAAGATGCATGATTCTCCCCACAAGCCAAAGAACTACATCAAGTCCAAGAGGATCTTGGAGCTTCTTCATGTGGATCTCTTTGGTCCCCCGTATCATGCAAGTCTTGGTGGTGAGAAATATTGTTTGGTGATTGTTGATGATTACTCTAGATACACTTGGGTATATTTCTTCAAGTTAAAAAGTGAGATCCAAGAGAACTTCATCAACTTCATCAACATGGCTCAACGTCAACATAATGTCCCAGTTTTAACAATAAGAAGTGACAATGGTACCGAGTTCAAGAACTACACATTAAATGGATTTCTTAGTGATGAGGGAATAAAACATCAATATTCCGCTGCATATACCCCTCAACAAAATGGTGTGGCTGAGAGGAAGAACCGGACTCTCATTGATATGGCTAGGACTATGTTGGCGGAATTCAAATCTCCATACAATTTTTGGGCTGAAGCTATCTCCACCGCATGCCATGCATCCAACCGTCTCTACCTCCGCAAAGAATTGATCAAGACTCCATATGAGATTCTTACCGGTAACAAGCCTAATGTCTCTTACTTCCGAGTATTCGGTTGTAAGTGCTTCTATCGCATTAAAGGCATTCATTTGTCCAAGTTTGATTCCAAAACTTTAGAGGGATTTTTTGTTGGTTATGGTCTCGAATCCCACACTTATAGAATCTATGACAAGCTCTCAAGAATTGTCATAGAATCTTGTAGTGTGGTGTTTGAAGAATATGATGGTCCCCAAGCGGGGCGTGTTGATGTTTGTGATGTAGATGATGAAATGCCTCAGGATGCCATAGGAAGAACGGGTGCGAGTTTCATCCACCCTGTTGAGGAACCCCTTATGGTGGATCGAGAAGAACTATGCTCTACTCACGTGGAGCCCTCATCTTCACAACGTCAACAAGCTTCTCTCGAGGTGGACAACGACACATGCCAAAGACAAGTTGTGGACCCTCAACCTACTGATCAAGAAGATGCCCCCAACCAAGAGGTGTTTGAATCCCCGTTTGCCAGGATGTCCAGTGGTGCTAAGGCTATTACACAAGCAAGATCTATACAAACTGCCATAAGTACAGCTGAATACCTAGCCAGTTGGGACTGATCATGACCAAGGTCAATCCTCTCCTTCTATAGAAGAGAATATTTCCAATGATGATCAAGGTCAAGTTGATGGTCAAGACGAGGACCAAAATGATGAAGTGATCCCACCAAGAAACAACAAGGAGATCAAAACTCGTCGCCAAGCTAGAATGGATAGAATATTGGAATTAAGAGACCACACTCTTGAGAATGTGGTTGGAGATCTAAGAAGAGGGATATCTACTCGAGCTCAATTGAAGAACTTTGGTGAGCACCAAGCACACATTTCCATGGTGGAACCAAAGAAAGTATGGGAAGCTCTTGAAGATTCAGATTGGTTGGATGCAATGCACAAAGAGCTCAACAACTTTGAGAGAAACAAAGTATGGAAGTTAGTGGAAAAGCCAAAATATTGCCGCAATGTTATAGGCACCAAGTGGATTTTCAAGAACAAGCAAGATGAGCATGGAATTGTGACAAGGAACAAGGCAAGATTGGTTGCACAAGGGTTCTCTCAAATTGAAGGCATTGATTATGGAGAGACTTATGCTCCCGTGGCTCGCCTTGAGTCCATCCGTATCCTTCTTGCTTATGCGGCACATCATAATTTTAAATTACAACAAATGGATGTAGAAAGTGCATTTCTCAATGGTCCATTGCATGAGTTGGTTTATGTGAAACAACCCCCAGGATTTGAGGATCCCAACTTTCCAAACCATATCTACAAACTTGATAAGGCGCTCTATGGGCTCAAGCAAGCCCCACGCACGTGGTATGAGCACCTTAGAGAGTTGTTGTTAGATCGTGGTTTTGAGGTTGGGAAAATCGATCCCACTCTTTTTACCAAGAGGGTCAATGGGGAACTTTTTGTATGCCAAATTTATGTAGATGACATTATCTTTGGCTCTTCTAACAAAGCGTTTAATGATGAATTCTCTAAGCTAATGGTGACGGAGTTCGGGATGTCTATGATGGGCGAATTGAGAGTATTTCTTGGTTTTGAGATCAAGCAAGTGAGAGGTGGTACATTCTTCAACCAAGCCAAGTATACTCAAGATATGCTCAAAAGATTTAACATGAAAGATCTCAATGGAGCTCCCACTCCCATGGCAACAAAGACTCATCTTGAACTAAACCCAAATGGTAAAGATGTGGACCAAAAGGTATACCGGTCCATGATTGGCTCTTTGCTCTACCTTTGTGCATCTAGACCCGATATTGTGTTGAGTGTAGGAGTGTGTGCAAGAAATCAAGCGGCTCCTAAAGAAAGCCATTTGATGGCAGTCAAGAGAATCTTTCGATATTTGGTTCATACCCCAAACTATGGTATTTGGTATCCTAGGGCCTCTACTTTCTCTGTTTGTGGGTACACGGATTCGGATTGGTATGGTGACAAGGATGATAGAAAATCAACCTCCAAGGCTTGCCAATTCCTTGGGAGGTCCTTGGTGTGTTGGTCTTCCAAGAAGCAAAACTGTATATCTCTTTCCACCACCGAAGCCGAGTATGTGGCAGCTGCTAGTGCTTGTACACAATTGCTATGGATGAGGCAAACTTTAAAGGAATACTGTGTCCATTGTGACAAAGTGCCTCTTCTATGTGACAATGAAAGTGCTATCAAGATTGCATATAACCTAGTGGACCATACAAGAACAAAGCATATTGAGATTCGTCATCACTTCATTAGAGATCATGTTGCCCGAGGTGATATTGAGCTTTCATATGTGTCAACCAAAGACCAACTTGCCGATATTTTCACGAAGCCACTTGATGAATGATGTCTATGCACTTCTATTCTTGTAGACAGTTGTTGGGCCTCCAAGTGCAGAGGTTTGTAGAACAACAACAAGTTTTCCCTTAAGTGGATCACCCAAGGCTTATCGAACTCAGGGAGGAAGTGGTCAAAGGTATCCCCTCTCAAGCAACCCTGCAATCAAGATACAAGAAGTCTCTTGTGTCCCCAACACACCCAATACACTTGTCAGGTGTATAGGCACACTAGTTCGGCAAAGAGATAGTGAAATACAAGTGGTATAGATAATTATAAGTGGTAACAGTGATAGAAAATAACTTGATGGCGTGGAAGAGACTAAAGACAAACTGAAATAAAGATGGATGCAAGCAAACATGTAACAGATCTAGTAGCAAACGGTGTTTCAATGCTTAGAAACAAGGCCTAGGGATCATACTTTCACTAGTGAACACTCTCATATAAATATATTATCTTCATGATACTACTCTTAACTACTCTCTGGTTGAACACTCTAATCGATGGTAGGACTATAACAGCACACCTCGAAGTAAGTCTTTCCCATCTAGATAACCCCATACTATCACCTTGAGTACTAGATGGTTCCAACAAACACCACAATTTCATAAAGACATCCAACTCCAAATATAACTCATAACAAGTATTTGTAATCTCTAGCCTAAGTGCCACCATGGTGTGCACACTGTCAACTTCACACACATGGGGATAGAAGAGATCTATTAAAGCACTTGAGTAGCAAGGTAGATCTATAGATTACAAGCTCATGATCTCAATAAGATCATGCATAGAGAGAGATGAACACATAGCTACCGGTAGAACCCTTAGCCTCGAGAGAGAACTACTCCCTCCTCATCATGGTAATCAGCAATGGTGATGGAGATGGCGGTGGAGATCGATGGAGATGGCTCCAGGGGCACTTCCCCGTCCCGGCAGGGTGCCGGAACAGAAACTTTCTATCCCCCGAATCTCCCCTTTGGTGGCGGCGGCGCAATGGAACTTTTCGTGGATTTCTGATTGACAACCTAGGGTTTTGGTATCGGGAGGCTCTTATAGGCGAAGGAGGCAAGGTCGGTGGAGTGCCAGGGCCCACCACACAGTGGCATGGCGAGGCTAGCAGCGCCACCATATGGTGTGGCCAGGCCCTGGCCCTCCTTCGTCTCTGCTTCTGGCTCCGTGAGTCTTCCGGTAAAATAGGAACTTTGGCTTTTGTCTCGTCCAATTCCGAGAATATTGATTTTCTGACTTTCCTGGAACCAAAAACAACAGAACATAGGCAACTGGCACTGTGGCTCTTGTTAATAGGTTAGTCGAAGAAATCATATGAAAAGTACTCCAAAGTGTGGACAAAACATAAGAAAGTAGATAAAACCAAGCATGGAACATAAAAAATTATAGATACATTTGCAATGTATCAACATTCCCAAGCTTAACTCCTGCTCGTCCTCGAGTAGGTAAGTGACAAAAAGAAAGAATAATTTTTGAGGTGACATGCACCATCATAAACTTGATCAAAGTATTTGTAAAACATTCGAAGATGGGATCATAGTAATTCAATCATAACATGAAAGACAAAGTTCTAGCAATAAGACAAAGCAACTATGATGCAACATGAAAAAGGCACAAACAAAAGATTCATGAATAACAATGCTTTGCAAGACGTTTGTTTGTTTCACATAAAGAAAACATAGCATAATAGCATTTAGCTTGTCCCTCATAGAGTAGCAAATATAAATGCATAGGACACCTTCAAAGTTCATAAGAGTGACTAGATACAAATAGTTTAAAACAAGCAATATCAAGTTATGCATCAAACAACAAGTCTTGGGACAATGCACATAGAACTAAGAATGGCCACTATGCTCACAAAGTAGGTGCATAAATATAGAAGGTGGAGACTCAATATATAAGTGGAAGAAAGGCCTTCATAAAAGGAAGTAGGGATTCAAGTCTTATAAAGAGCTTCCAAAAATTATGGTACTTATAGCTTTCAGCTCTCATTGCCCCTATCATAAGCATCTTGAAGTGATTAAGGTTAAAGTGAACAAACTATGGTGTACATGCTTGACGAAGTATAAGTTAGGAATCTCATGTCCCTTGAATACGAGGGTTGCTCCTCATGCTACTCAAGTTTAGTCACCGGTAAGTTCATGTCATCGTAAGTACATGTGTATCATAGAGAACCGCCAATGGGGTACCCCTTGCCCGATGATACGGAAGAATCCCCATATCAAAATGACAAGGCAAACAGACAACAAGCATCTCAGCAATCTTCTTATTTACCATGGGAATATGGTGCTTTTTTCTCTCTTTCCTCTTTTCATAATCTATTTTATTTTCTCTTTTTTCTCAATATAGGACTCTTTTTTTATAAGAAGAATGCTTCATAGACAGCTCATTATGGTTATGCTGTAGGTTTCCACCATGTCAGCATGGATTAGACCATGACCCGAGCGTTTCTCTAACACATATACATAACTCCATGGACTTACAAGCTCCCCTTTCATTTCACACCGACGACATCCATATACAAAAGAGCATGATATCAACTAGGTACAAGTACCAAGTGCAATGTTGAAAGCGTTCCCCATGAAAGCATGGTTCTGCTAATTCCCAACAAATAAGTGCAAGCATATACAACATAGAAGACACAATGGTTCAAGTTTATTAAGGGCAAGTAAAGTAAAGTGTGCCATCAAGTTCGTGAGAGCTTTAATCACTAGTTTTCTCATAACAAGTTTAATTTGGAAGGTAAACAAAAGCATGAATATACTTGGAATAGCACAAGCTAGTAGGTAGGTATGGTGGACTCTTTGGAATAACTTGGTTTAGGGAGTTGGATGCATGAGTGGAACTCATACTTGGTTGTGGAGGCTAGCAAAAGACTGGGAGCGACAAACTAAGAGAGCAATAATGGCCATAATCATGCAGAGCGACAAAACATCATTGATCAAAGCATTAAGTGATACTACAAGTTGAAAACTAAAGGATCATAAAGGCTATGGTGACTTGAGATAGTCATAACATGGTGTGAGCATGCGCCAAGTCAACCCAAATAAAGCATAAAAGGAGAATACCACAATACTATGCTTTAATATGCTAAAACAACGCATGATTCATCCAAGGCACATTAAGCAGTCTCAATTGTTTATAACAAGTCATGCTACAGCAAAGAATACTAAGCATAAAGCCAAAACAATATCAAGCATGGCATGACAGAGCATAGGCCACAGTCAAAAACAAGCTCTTTTTACCACATAAGCATGAACTTTCCTACTCTTTTTCCAATCCAAACCAAACTATTTGAAAACCAATGTATGAAAGAGGGGGTCCAACCAATTTATTCAAGCAAACTAAGAAAACCAAGCAAACGAAAACGAAGATGCTCCAAGAACAACACAACTGTGCATGAAACAATAAAAATGAAGTGTTTGGAAGAAACCTGAGATTTTTATTGATGAAGAAGGGGATGCCTTGGGCATCCCCAAGCTTTGAAGCTTGTACTTCTTGGATATTTCTTGGGGTGACACGCGTGACATCCCCAAGCTTGAGCTTTAGTCCATCCTTCATCTTATTACTCATTCCTTCCATACACCTGAATTTTTTCCTTCATACAAAACTTCACACAATCTTTATTAGCAACATTAGTGCACTCAAGATAAATAAGTCTTAAGGTTCAGTTCTAACACCAAATAAACTTCCATTAGAACACTAGCTACTGTAGCACTTCCCTCAAAAAGCTCAATTTGCCAAAAGAACTCAAAAAGGAACCAACAAGAAGCAAATGCAAATAATGGCAGAAATCTTTCAAAACAGACCAGCAGGTAAAGACGATTTTTTTCGAAGACCTTCTGTTGCTCAAATCTAAAAGTGGAACTAACGAAAGTTAGATAACAACCTAGGGCAGAAGCACAAAAATTCACGCCTCAAACGGACGTACGGAGATTTTACACGATTTTTTACGGTGAAGAACATAAATTTGTTTCGGGACAGCAACTTTCCCAATCATTAAATCTCTCTCATTAGAGGTTACTCTTGGCACAAAAAGCAAATAAAAAGTATAAGGAGCGGTTGTTACTGAAGTAATAACTTCGAACACTCATCTAAAACTTTTGGGTTATCTCCCAATAAGTACTTTTCTTTAACGCCTTTAAGTTAGGCATGATAGTTTGAGAAGATGCTCACATAAGAAATATGAATTTAAGTGAAAGAGAGCATCGAGAAGCAAATTCAAAGCACATTTAAGTCTAACCCACTTCCTATGCATACGAGTCTTGTAAAGAAACAAGTCATGAAAGCATAAAGCAACAAGCATAGGAAAGCAAAACAAGTGCGACTTCAAAATTTTCAACATAAAGAGGGGAAACCTAATATTATTGAGATGCATAAAACCATGTTTCCCTCTCTCATAATAACTTTCAGTAGCATCATGAATAAAATTAACAATATAACAATCACATAAAACATTCTTATCATGAGCCACATGCATAAAATTATTATTACTCTCCACATAAGCATAGTCATTCTTATTAATTGTGGTGGAAGCAAATTCAACAAAATAGCTATCATTATTATTATCATCACCATAATCATCAAATATAGGAGGCATATTGTAATTAATTTTCTCCTCAATAGTAGGTGGACTGAAAATATCATATTCATCATTGTAATCATCATATATTGGAGGTTTGGTATCATCATAAGCAATAGAATAGCTATCTTCCAAAGCTGGGGAAATAAAAAGATCATTTTCATAAAAACTAGATTCCCCAAGCTTAGACTTTCTCATAGCATTAGCAATAATGGTGTTCAAAGAATTCATACTAACAACATTGCTATTAGCATGCAAATAAAGTTCCATAGGTTTTTTAATTTTCTCTTCAAACACGTCATGTCCTAACTCAAGATAAATACTATAAAGCTCTCTAATTTTGTTGTTGTTTTCCATTAAGCCTAACTAGTGAAAACAAGAAACAAAAAGACAAAATTGCAGAATCTAAAGGAAATAACTTCGAGCACTCACACCGGAGGATGTGAGTACCTTTTACCTTACCTCCCCGGCAATGGCACTAGAAAATAGGCGTTTGCCATGGGAGGTTCTTCTTCTTTAATCCTCCGGTGTGAATACCTTTTACCTTACCTCCCCGGCAACGGCACCAGAAAATAGCTTGATGTCTACGCACTTCTATTCTTGTAGATAGTTGTTGGGCCTCCAAGTGTAGAGGTTTGTAGAACAGCAGCACGTTTTCCCTTAAGTGGATCACCCAAGGTTTATCGAACTCAGGGAGGAAGTGGTCAAAGGTATCCCCTCTCAAGCAACCCTGCAATCAAGATACAAGAAGTCTCTTGTGTCCCCAACACACCCAATACACTTGTCAGGTGTATAGGCACACTAGTTCGGCAAAGAGATAGTGAAATACAAGTGGTATAGATAATTATAAGTGGTAACAGTGATAGAAAATAACTTGATGGCGTGGAAGAGACTAAAGGCAAACTGAAATAAAGATGGATGCAAGCAAACATGTAACAGATCTAGTAGCAAACGGTGTTTCAATGCTTAGAAACAAGGCCTAGGAATCATACTTTCACTAGTGAACACTCTCATATAAATATATTATCTTCATGATACTACTCTTAACTACTCTCCGGTTGAACACTCTAATCGATGGTAGGACTATAACAGCACACCTCGAAGTAAGTCTTTCCCATCTAGATAACCCCACACTGTCACCTTGAGTACTAGATGGTTCCAACAAACACCACAATTTCATAAAGACATCCAACTCCAAATATAACTCATAACAAGTATTTGTAATCTCTAGCCTAAGTGCCACCATGGTGTGCACACTGTCAACTTCACACACATGGGGATATAAGAGATCTATTAAAGCACTTGAGTAGCAAGGTAGATCTATAGATTACAAGCTCATGATCTCAATAAGATCATGCATAGAGAGAGATGAACACATAGCTACCGGTAGAACCCTTAGCCTCGAGAGAGAACTACTCCCTCCTCATCATGGGAATTAGCAATGGTGATGGAGATGGCGGTGGATATCGATGGAGATGGCTCCGAGGGCACTTCCCCGTCCCGGCAGGGTGCCGGAACAGAAACTTTCTGTCCCCTGAATCTCCCCTTTGGCGGCGGCGGCGGAGCAGAACTTTTCGTGGATTTCTGATTGACAACCTAGGGTTTTGGTATCGGTAGGCTCTTATAGGCGAAGGAGGCAAGGTCGGTGGAGTGCCAGGGGGCCCACACCACCTGGTGGCGCGGCCAGGGCTAGCCCGCGCCACCATATGGTGTGGCCAGGACCTGACCCTCCTTCGTCTCTGCTTCTGGCTCCGTGAGTCTTCCGGTAAAATAGGAACTTTGGCTTTTGTCCCGTCCAATTCCGAGAATATTGATTTTCTAACTTTCCTGGAACCAAAAACAGCAGAACACATGCAACTGGCACTGTGGCTCTTGTTAATAGGTTAGTCCAAGAAATCATATGAAAATTACTCCAAAGTGTGGACAAAACATAAGAAAGTAGATAAAACCAAGCATGGAACATAAAAAATTATAGATACATTTGCAATGTATCAATGAAGCAAGGTGTTGTTATTTGAGGAATGAACTAAATATCGTGGATTCTAGGAGCTTGACTTGATTACCTTGCATATTCACCTATGTCTTGACCCATATTTGGTGTAGGTGTAGGCATGGAAATAGGGGGAGTGCGGTTCTAATTCATTGGACTATCCCTCTCCCCATAATGCCAACATTAAGAAATTCAATTCTCTTAGTATCATTCAGCGTTATGTGAGCATCATTGATGAGTAGTGGCTATGAACCCAAGGATAATTCTTCGCTGTTTCATGCCACAAACTCCTACATGGTGGCTTTGGCCACCACCCTCTCCTCATTCGAAGAATTGGCTATTAGCTCGGATTTATTTGGCACTTTGATGAACATTTGGAGAGGTTTTCGTGGTTTTCTTGAGTTTTCATAGTATGACATCTTAACCCAAGCCCTCTCTCAGTCTTGAAAACCCTCTCTATCTAATATATGTCCCCATACACACACCCTGGAAGTATTTGGTCGAGGAGACCGGAGTCTCCGGTGTGTTCACACCGGAGTCTCCGGCATGGACCAAAGTCTTCGGCGTGGACCGGAGTCTCCGGTCTAGGTGGTTTCTGTCCACTTTAAGGGAGGACGGGGTGAACAGAAACAGTAGTTTCATTCATCCACCCCTGTCCTCCCCTCTCTGCCCCCGTCGCCTCCTCTCCCAAATCTTCTCCTTGGAGGTCAAGATGCCCCCGGGATCCGCCGTGCCGCCGGCCAATCATTTCCTTTCCACCATTGGGTGATTCCCACCGGTGGAATCTCCCCCATGGACAGATCTGGTACCTCTCCTCCTCTTCTTCATCTAGGGTTCTTCCCTTACCTTGTTTTTGAGGATTGGTACTAGTTTTGACCACTGGAATTCCTTATTTGCATGCACCTGAGTACTTTATCATTGGTACCATGCCCGATCTGCTGGATTCACCCCCATTGGAGCCTCCCTGATCTTCCCCGAGTCTCTAGACTGGAGACTCCGGTCCCGTGGTCCGGAGACTCCGGTCTGAGCCAAAGACTCCGGTGTGGACCATAGAGACTCTGGTGTGGTTTTGAATCCAACACATTTTTTCATGGTCTCAATGATTCTGTGCTGCCTCGATGGGACATATATACTTACCTTCATGCTATCTCCCTCGCTGCTGTTCACAGGCTCTGGCTCTCGTCGTCCTCCTCGCACCAAGGCCAAGATGAAGAGAGGGGATCCTCGCTATAATGAGTCTGAGGGTCAGTACATTGTGCCCCCATCCAACCGTAGACAACAAGCCCGTGATGCAACCTATATGCAGCGGGAGCAGGAAAGGGCTGAGGAAGAGAAACGTGCCAAGAGGGCAAAATATGACAACATTCAGTCGTTGGCTCGCATGTCTAAGCAGGAGTATCGTGAGCTGCGGAAGACCAATTTCTATGAATTGCCTCACACTAGTGATGACCCCTGTTATTGGAGGAAGGAGCAAGCTGTCTTCATGAGAGACATTTATAGTGTGCTCAAGAGATCTCCTGTATGCCCCCAGAAGTACTTGAGTGTTGAGCAGATGAGGAAGAGCCCCTACTTCTCTGATGCTCTGTGGATTAGTGAGAAGTTGGGGCCGTTCAACTTGATGGAGATCCGTGAAGACTACAACATCACCCTCGTGCAGCAGTTCTACGCCACCGTTGTGTTTGGGACTAACCAAGCCAGGACTATGACTTGGATGACTGGCAACCACCGCTGCTCTGCCATGTTCTATGACTTCGCTGAGGCCATCTTCGAGACTTTTCAGGGGGTATCTACTCATGTTGGAGTTCGCATGCACTCAACAGCTCTTGGGGTGAACAAGAACAAGCTTGCCCCTTTATATGGTAGTGAAGGGGTTGTGGGCGGGTCCAAGGGACTCAAGCCTCTCTACAATCTGATGTTGAGGATCTTCCGCTAGACCATTTCCCCTAGTGCTGGGAATGATGATGCCATAAGATGTGGTTTGGTCAACTTGCTGTATCACACCCACAAGACTTACATGGCTGGCCCCGACGCTGATGCTGATCCTATTGATGTGATGGACTACATATTTGAGGAGATGTATCATGCCATTTTATACAGGAAGGCCCCTCCATATGCACCTCTGGTCATGAGACTCATCAACACTCAGCCACATGGTTCGCCACTTGCTATGCCTCCCAACCTTACCGAGCACACTCTCGTATCTCTGTAGTAGAAAGGGGCTATGAGTGCTCCTCCTAGACGCTCCCATGTACATGAGGAAGAGGAGATTTCAGAGACTGACCGGGCCCCCTCACCTCCTAGGGCTTGGAGGAAGAATGCTTCCAATGCACCTCTTCCACCCATGACACGTGACTATGTCCATGAGAGGGTTAAGAAGGCCACATTCTGGGAGAGGACCCTGTGTTGCATGAATGTGGACATCCGCAAGCAACAACATGATTCCTACAAGAGCAACCGCCGCATCGAGAAACTACTCAAGGAGATCAAGGCTCAGGGTGAAGCGTATGATGAGGAAGGTGAGGATGAGTGCACTGATGAGCATGGGGCTCAGCCGTCCACCGAGTCAGATCACACTCTTTCGTTTGGGGCATGGAATGCCCATCAGGATAGTGTAGCACCCTGGTAAAACCACTCCTAGAAAATCGCATGTTGCTTTTGTTTGTGCATCATCATGACAACATGCTCATGTCATCATGCCACATTGCATTTGAGCATCATCATGTCATAATGCATGGTTTGCCTAAAACTATTTTCTAAAAGCGTAGTTTTGTTTTCTAAATATCCCTGTCTTTATTTCAATCAAATCTCGGTCTTTTTCGGATCTTTTATTTGTCTAAACATTATTTACAAAATATTTTCTAAAAATAAAACAAAAAAATAAAATAAAAAGGTTTTAGTGGGGGAGGCAGCCGCCGGCCAGGCCCAAAAGCCCAGCCAGCAGCCACCTACCACCCCGGTGCCCTAACCCCAAACCCTAATCTACACCCCTAGCTAGCACCTACCCCGCCTCCACGCATGCCACCTGCCGCCGCCACACCTAACCCTACAAGGCACGCGGAGCCGGCCGCACGCACGAGCGCACCAAGCAACAACCACGCACGCGAGCCCTACCACCCGTTTACGCCTCGTCGCACACGCAACCTCCTCCCTCGATGTGACGCGTTTCACCACGTGAACCGGCCCCACTCGCCTAGTGCGACCCCCACCCCCGCACGCAAGCTCGACCCCCACCTACCCTGCTCCCTCATGTTCTTCCTCCCTCTCGATCCCCAGCCCCGCCGCCCTTCTCCTTGCTGACGCTAGCCTCGACCTCCCCGTGACGATGCCGCTCTGGTTGCGGCCTCCAGGCCACCTCCCGCGTCGCATCCCTGTCCTACTCCTCCCCACCACCGCGGCCCCGAGCCCGCGACCGCCTCGCCGTCTCCCCCTGCAGGCGCTCGCCTCTCCCTGCCGGCATGCGCCTTGCATGCCCTCGCCGTCCTGGCCTCCCTCTGTCCCGGCCTCGTCAACAAGCTCTCCGGCCCTGACCTCAAAGGAGCTCGCCGCCCTTCCATCCTCCCATCCTCCTCTCGAGCCCGAGTGTCATCGCCTCTGTCGCCATGATCTTCCGCTCGTCCTCCAGCGTCGTGCCGTGTGCTCGCCAGGAGTTCCGCCGCCGTGGCCCCTTCTCCCAGCCTCACGTGACCCAACGCCCGACGCCTGCCTCGCCACCGACCCAGAGATCCTCTACCAGCGGCTCGCCATCCATTTTCTCCTTGTAGAGCCACGTCGGCCGCGTGGTCACCCCGCCGCCTCTCTGCACCGTCCAGCAAGCCCCACCATCGGTCCTCGTCCTGCCTCCCCAGGTTCCTGAAGCCCCACCGCTGGCAGCCGACCGTCCTCGACACCGGTGCCCTCAAGCACGCCCTCGACCCGGCAATCACAAGGGCACTCCTATGCCTGTGTGATGTTGTGCCGGTCTGTTGTTACCGTGGTGACACTGAACATGTTTCCGATGTGTTGTTGGCCAAGCCTCTAGTCACGGTTTTCCTTTGCTTGTTTTAACCCCAACATCTATGTGTGTGCAAGCTCGGCCACTGACGTGACCACAATCTCTTTGACCGACATTGCAGATCTCTATAGGGAAGTCTGAGACTCAAGGTCTTCGACATAGTTGTTTTCTCTGTCAAGGTCCACCCTGACCTGGAGCCACTCGAAGACCATCGTTTGAAGATGAACCCGAGGGATTCCGAGAAGACTGGCAAGGACTGCCTCATGGAACCCGAACCTTTCAGAATGACAAGTACATCGACACGGAACCGAAGGTCGATCTGGAACACCAAGGTCTTCTTCATGGATACAGATTTAAAGACCCCGATCCCTGAGTCCGAAGATCGAGACCGAACCTCGAGACCCTTAGATCTGAACGCTAATGTGTGACCCCTATTCGAGACCCATATTTTTATAATATGTCATATATTTGTTGCATATTAAATTGTCCATGATTGCATGCATATTTTGGATGTTTGGGGTTATTTCGACGCTTCACCTAAATTAAATATGGAGGCCATATGTGGGCTATTCTAGTCTTATATTGGCCCCATTTAAATTTGTTTAGCGAACCAATGCCATGTTTTGCCTTGTTAATACAACATTTAAATTGCGGGGTAACTAAACAACATGAACCTTCTAATTAATTATCGGGACCCCAGTTCCGCTTAATATTGCCTAATTGCATTGCATCTTTGCCATGTCATGCACCATAGCTGCATCATGCCCGATCTTCTGCCGTAGTATTAAATAGTGCATCCGGTGTTTCTTCTAGTGAATTGCTTCTTCGCGGACTAGGCCGATGAGTTGATGCGAGTGTCGATTCGATCTTCGGATGAACCTTCGGCAGTGTTTCCCAGGCGAGCATTCTCCCTCCTTCTACCTATTTTGCATTTGTAGTCTTTACTCCCTCCTGTTGATCTATTGCTATCCTTATTGCGATGCTTTAGTTTCCGTGCACCATTTATATTCCCTGCAGCCTCTATATTGCCTTGGACACATCTTATTGCCTATTGTTTGATAGACAGTCAGCCTTGCGAGTCGTAGTTGCTTGCTCAGGTGCTGCTTCGTGTCGTTGTTGTTCCATCATTGTTGGAAGGTTGACACATGCTTAATGGTGGAGATGCTTAATGGTGGAGATGATCATAACTTTAAATACAACTATTAAATTGCTGGGACAACTAATGAAAGAGGCACCGGTGGGCAATATATGCTATTTGGTTTTTCATGTCCATTTGTGTCCCATAGGCCCCGAGTACTTGATACCTGTTCCTTGACTATCGCACTATCCTCATGTGGGACCATGAATCCCCTTAGCAAGAGATTGATTCATTTCTTATTTCTTGGGGCCACAAACGAGTTTGGGGTTTTATTACTATCCTATACTTATGCCATGCTTTACTGCTTTATTTACGATTGTGCGTGGAGCACCCGTACTGTTTTGGAATGCGGAATGTTTTCGCGGTATCGACAAGCCCAGTCACACTTTCGGGTTCCCAGTCGTTTACAGCCATTGTCGCGAACCCTGGGTCCGTCTCGGAGCCGGCCAACTTCGTTGCGGGTAACTTAGTGGGGTGGCCCCCTGAAATATTTTATGAATCCTGTGATTGCTTTGTCGTGAAAGCCTCGTTGGGTTTTTATTTGGTTTTTCCGAGGTTGATTGTGCGTGTGTTGCTATTTGTGCACCCCTGCAGGGTAAATCTTTCTGAAAGCCGTGTTAGCTATTATGGACGACTTGGAGCACAATATCTCGATCATAGACAAGCATAACTAAAGTAGTGTTATAAATTTGACTTTGACATGTCTAGTAATCAGATTCACTACAACAGAATGAGTAAATAAAAGTGCCAACAACTGCTGGTTTTGGGAGGTCTCATGCTATCTATATCTGACTAGTAAGTGCTGCAACTATAATGGAATGAATAAAACTACCAACTGTGTGAGTTCCTTGGTTTGACTTCCTCGTTTGGTCTCGAGGGGGAATACCAGGATGGGTGTGATTGGTGTTAGTATCAGGTTGGATTCGGATAGGCCTTTCTTACCCCTCTCTAATAGCCGACAGATGTATCGAGTCTCTATAGGTTGTTTAGTGCATGCTTCACTGCCGCTTCAGTCCACCATACCTATGTAGGCGAGAGCCACCGAATTCTAGCCTCGCCATGTACTGGCCTCAGTACTGACGCTCCTCTTTTTCCTTTGCCCTTTGTCGGCACCCCTTTTGTTTTAGCAGGTTTGAGATTGACGTTGTTAGCAGGGTTACCCTTCCGGCTTGGCCTAGGCAGGGTTATGGACGCCATTGGTTATTCTTCAGGGCTCTTAGCCCCATTTGCATCTTATCCGTACTCGGATGTGGTATCATTTTCAAGGTGATTTGGATCTTTGTATTGTATATCTGTATTCTTGACTCATGGAGTCGTTTTTGTATATATATGTTCTGTGGGTTCCATCGTGAACTATTGTGTAATGATATTGCTTTGTTTTTCCACCCGCACGCAAGTGCTTGGTGGGCATCTTTGAATCGTTTCTATGTCGGTTTGGTGGGAATCGCAAAAACTTGCATAGGGCCGATTTGAGGGTGTTACAAAGTGGTATCAGAGCTCAGCAGTCGCGATACCCCACTGGTTCAGCCTGTGGGATAACCTAGCTAACGGACGTTGTAGAGTGTCAAAACTATTTTGAAAAATCTGTTGGATATATCTGATTAGGTCTGCTTTACTCCTTACCTCTGTGCTATTCTCCTCTTACCTTCGCGTGTTTTCAATCTACTCTTATCTTCTCTTCGAGTCCAGGATTTCTCGTGGTTGGGTTTCCGTTGTACCTTTAGGGTTTCGATTCCTTTCTCTTGCAATGGTGTTTCCACATCCGGTCTTCGTGTTATCTGAGTAACCCTTCATCTGTTGTACCATTTGGTGGATCAAAATCCACTGAAATCTTTCTTTTGTATCTTCCGGTGTTTTCCCAATGCGACGATATCTTCTACATCAGATCCGATGAAACCCTGCATCACTCCTTGTTTCCGACCCTCGCTTGCCGAGATCTTCAGTCTGAATTTTGAGAGTTAGTTGCATAATTCTTTTATTCGTGTATAGAGTAATGCTTTGAGTGCGGGATGGTGTAGCTACCATACCACTAATCTTATCATTTGCTTTGTACATTGAATTGGAGGATCAATGCAATTTTCACTCCTTCCACGGAAGTTAAAGGTGGCCTTATCTTTTGAGACCTTTAACTTCGTCTTTGTTTCTCCGGAGTGTTCTCTCAACGAACGTGAATAACGACCCCTTGTTGGTGGTGTCGCCGATTCAAGACAAAGAAAGAATCTTTGTTAGTGGTGTCGCGAGGATCTACACGAAGCGAGAAGATTCCGATCATCAGTCTTCTTCCCTGTACCATAAGGCGGATCTCGAGGGCGAGATCCATTGTTAGTGGTGTCGAATTGTAGCACCCCGGTAAAACCACTCCTTCGCGTGTTGCTTTTGTTTGTGCATCATCATGACAACATGCTCATGTCATCATGCCACATTGCATTTGAGCATCATCATGTCATAATGCATGGCTTGCCTAAAACTATTTTCTAAAAGCCTAGTTTTGTTTTCTAAATATCCCTGTCTTTATTTCAAATCAAATCTCGGTATTTTCGGATCTTTTATTTGTCCAAACATTATTTACAAAAGCTTTTCTAAAAATAAAACAAATAAAATAAAATAAAAAGGTTTTAGTGGGGGAGGCAGCCGCCGACCAGGCCCAAAAGCCCAGCCAGCAGCCACCTACCACCCCGGTGCCCTAACCCCAAACCCTAATCTACACCCCCAGCTAGCACCTACCCCAACTCCACGCACGCCACCTGCCGCCGCCACACCTAACCCTACAAGGCATGCGGAGCCGGCCGAACGCACGAGCGCACCAAGCAACAACCACGCACGCGAGCCCCACCACCCGTTTCTGCCTCGTCGCGCACGCAACCTCCTCCCTCGATGTGACGCGTTTCACCATGCGAACCGGCCCCACTCGCCCAGTGCGACCCCCACCCCCGCACGCAAGCCCGACCCCCACCTACCCCGCTCCCACGCGTTCTTCCTCCCCCTCGATCCCCAGCCCTGCCGCCCTTCTCCTCGCTGACGCTGGCCTCGACCTCCCCGTGACGATGCCGCTCTGGTTGCACGCCTCCAGGCCACCTCCCGCATCGCATCCCTGTCCTACTCCTCCCCACCACCGCGACCCCGAGCCCACGACCGTCTCATCGTCTCCCCCTGTAGGTGCTCGCCTTTCCCCGCCGGCCTGTGCCTCGCGTTCCCTCGCCGTCCTGGCCTCCCTCTGTCCCGGCCTCATCAACGAGCTCTCCGGCCCTGACCTCAAAGGAGCTCGCCGCCCCTCCATCCTCCCGTCCTCCTCTCGAGCCCGAGCATCATCACCTCTATCGCCATGATCTTCCGCTCGTCCTCCGGCGTCGTGCCGTGGGCTCGCCAGGAGTTCCGCCGCCGTGGCCCCTTCTCCCGGCCTCACGTGACCCAACGCCCGACGCATGCCTCGCCACCGACCCAGAGATCCTCTACCAGCGGCTCGCCATCCATTTTCTCCTTGGAGAGCCACGTCGGCCGCGTGGTCGCCCCACCGCCTCTCTGCACCGTCCAGCAAGCCCTACCGCCGGTCCTCATCTTGCCTCCCCAAGTTCCTGAAGCCCCTCCGCTGGCAGCCGGCCGTCCTCGACGCTAGTGCCCTCAAGCACGCCCTCGACCCGGCGATCACAAGGGCACTCCTCTGCCTGTGCGATGTTGTGTCAGTCTGTTGTTACCATGGTGACACTGAACATGTTTCCGGTGTGTTGTTGGCCAAGCCTCTAGTCACGGTTTTCCTTTGCTTGTTTTAACCCCAACATCTGTGTGTGTGCAAGCTCGGCCACTGACGTGACCACAATCTCTTTGACCGACATTGCAGATCTCTGTAGGGAAGTCTGAGACTCAAGGTCTTCGACGTAGTTGTTTTCTCTGTCAAGGTCGACCCTGACCCGGAGCCACTCGAAGACCATCGTTTGAAGATGAACTCGAGGGATTCCGAGAAGACTGGCAAGGACTGCCTCATGGAGCCCGAACCTTTCAGAACGACAAGTTCATCAACACGGACCTGAAGGTCGATCCGGAACACCAAGGTCTTCTTCATGGATACAGATTTAAAGACCCCGATCCCTGAGTCCGAAGATCGAGACAGAACCCCGAGACCCTCAGATCTGAACGCCAATGTGTGACCCCTATTCGAGACCCTTATTTTTATAATATGTCGTATATTTGTTGCATATTAAATTGTCCATGATTGCATGCATATTTTGGATGTTTGGGGTTATTTCGACGCTTCACCTAAATTAAATATGGAGGCCATATGTGGGCTATTCTAGTCTTATATTGGCCCCATTTAAATTTGTGTAGCGAACCAATGCAATGTTTTGCCTTATTAATACAACATTTAAATTGTGGGGTAACTAAACAGCATGAACCTTCTAATTAATTATCGGGACCCCGGTTCCGCTTAATATTGCCTAATTGCATCGCATCTTTGCCATGTCATGCACCATACCTGCATCATGCCCGATCTTCTGCCGTAGTATTAAATAGTGTATCCGGTGTTTCTTCTAGTGAATTGCTTCTTCGCGGACTAGGCCGATGAGTTGATGCAAGTGTCAATTCGATCTTCGGATGAACCTTCGGCAGTGTTTCCCAGGCGAGCATTCTCCCCCCTTCTACCTATTTTGCATTTGTAGTCTTTACTCCCTCCTGTTGATCTATTGCTATCCTTATTGCGATGCGTTAGTTTCCGTGCACCATTTATATTCCCTGCAGCCTCTATATTGCCTTGGACACATCCTATTGCCTGTTGTTTGATAGACAGTTAGCCTTGCGAGTCGTAGTTGCTTTCTCAAGTGCTGCTTCGTGTCGTTGTTGTTCCACCGTTGTTGGAAGGTTGGCACATGCTTAATGGTGGAGATGCTTAATGGTGGAGATGATCATGACTTTAAATACAACTATTAAATTGCTGGGACAACTAAAGAAAGAGGCACCGGTGGGCAATATATGCTATTTGGTTTTTCATGTCCACTTGTGTCCCATAGGCCCCGAGTACTTGATACCTATTCCTTGACTATCGCACTATCCGCATGTGGGACCATGAATCCCCTTAGCAAGAGCTTGATTCATTTCTTATTTCTTAGGTCCACAAACGAGTTTGGGGTTTTATTACTATCCTGTACTTATGTCATGCTTTACTACTTTATTTACGATTGTGCGTGGAGCACTTGTATTGTTTTGGAATGCAGAATGTTTTCGCGGTATCGACAAGCCTAGTCACACTTTCGGGTTCCCAGTCGTTTACAACCATTGTCGCGAACCCTGGTCTGTCTCGGAGCCGGCCAACTTCGTTGCGGGTAGCTTAGTGGGGTGGCCCCCTGAAATATTTTATGAATCCTGTGATTGCTTTGTCGCGAAAGCCTCGTTGGGTTTTTATTTGGTTTTTCCGAGGTTGATCGTGCGTGTGTTGCTATTTGTGCACCCCTGCAGGGTAAATCTTTCTGAAAGACGTGTCCGCGATTATGGACGACTTGGAGCACAATATCTCGATCATAGACAAGCATAACTAAAGTAGTGTTATAAATTTGCCTTTGACATGTCTAGTAATCAGATTCACTACAACGGAATGAGTAAATAAAAGTGCCAACAACTGCTGGTTTTCGGAGGTCTCATGCTATCTATATCTGACTAGTAAGTGCTGCAACTATAATGGAATGAATAAAACTGCTAACTGTGTGAGTTCCTTGGTTTGACTTCCTCATTTGGTCTCGAGGGGGAATACCAGGATGGGTGTGATTGGTGTTAGTATCAGGTTGGATTCGGATAGGCCTTTCTTACCCCTCTCTAATAGCCGACAGATGAATCGAGTCTCTATAGGTTGTTTAGTGCATGCTTCACTGCCGCTTGAGTCCACCATACCTATGTAGGCGAGAGCCACCGAATTCTAGCCTCGCCGTGTACTGGCCTCGATCTTGGCCTCTTTTCCTTTGCCCTTTGTCGGCACCCCTTTTGTTTTAGCAGGTTTGAGATCGACGTCGTTAGCAGGGTTACCCTTCCGGCTTGGCCTAGGCAGGGTTATGGACGCCATTGGTTATTCTTCAGGGCTCTTAGCCCCATTTGCATCTTATCCGTACTCGGATGTGGTATCATTTTCAAGGTGATTTGGATCTTTGTATTGTATATCTATATTCTTGACTCATGGAGTCGTTGTTGTATATATATGTTCTATGGGTTCCATCGTGGACTATTGTGTAATGATATTACTTCGTTTTTCCACCCGCACGCAAGTGCTTGGTAGGCATCTTTGAATAGTTTCTATGCGGGTTTGGCGGGAATCGCAAAAACTTGCATAGGGCCGATTTGAGGGTGTTACAGACAGCTTGGTGGATTGTAAGACCTTCTCTGATGTCACATTGGGGTTTGGGTATCAAGGTACTTCCTCTTCTCGCCCTCACGGCAAAGGGCCTGCAGCTCCAGTTGATGATGAGGACTATGATGATGATGAGGATCAGGATCTGGATGAGGAGGACGAGGAGGATGATGACGAGGATTACTGATCCGTTGGGACGCTAGCTTAGGTCTTTTCCCTTTTTCGGTGTTTCGATGCCAAAGGGGGAGAAGACATTGTCATCGGGATTTGCATGGGTTTGGGCTACTTGATTCGTATTTGCCTTCTTGTCTCTATTTGCCTTATGTTATTGTGGGACATTGTTTGCTATTTGTGTGTGTGTGACTCTGTGGGTGCTCCAACTTTATTGTAACTCATGTGAGAACTATGTGGTTTATCCATGTTCTACTCACCCTGCCTGCTTTACTTGTTTATCTTTGTGCACATAGACAGGGGGAGCATGTCCATACTTTGTCATACATAATTACGAATTTTTGTTCATGCAAATTCACTAGTTGTCATCGAACACCAAAAAGGGGGAGATTGAAAGGACATTCACTGTCATAATCACTTTTGGTGTTCGTTAACAACTAGTAGACCCTTTTACAGTTTGCTATTGTCTATAGGGTGATATTCTACAAAGGAAAATGTACCATTGGCCTGCGGATCATTCCCTGCATTTGATCTTGTAACCTGGGGATTCCAGACCGGAGTCTCCGGTCTACATAGACCGGAGTCTCCAGTCTACACAGACCAGAGTCCCCGGTGTGGTCCGGAGTTTCCCCAGGAGTCTCCGGAGTGGCCTCTGGTTTCATGCCCAGGTCAGCCAGTAAGGTGGTCCGGAGGTTGGTCCGGAGTCTCCGGTCTCTATCTCAGGCCAGAGTCTCCGGTGTAGAGGGACCGGAGTCTCCGGTCTACTTGGCTCCCAACTGAGCTGGGTCATTCTGTCAAGGGGTCCGGAGGCTGGTCCGGAGGTGGATCGGAGTCTCCGGTGTAGACCGGAGTCTCTGGTGTGGTGACCGGAGTCTCCGTGCGCTTCTTCTCAGCAGTCGAAAAGGCGGTTCGACGGAAGGGCTAGGCTATAAATAGGGGACCTTATCCCCTTGTTCTGGCTGCTCGTCCACCTCAAGAACACCATGTCCATTTGAGCCACCAAATCAACAAGATCTCCTCATCCAACCATCCAAAGTCTTTGATCTTTGGAGAATCGAAGGAGGAGGCCTTGATCTACAGCTTCACCAAGAGAGATCTTCATTTTCCCCTCATTCACTTGAGGGCCCCCATGCTCTAGTGTTTCTTTGGAAACCCTAGGTTTTGATTTGGTTCTTACAAGCTTGTCTTTGATTGTTTGACAGCTTGCTTGTATTTGGGAGCCTCCAATTAAGTTGTGGATGTGTGCCCCGAACTCGTTGTAAAGGTGCCGGCTTCCACCTCGAAGGTTGCCGTATTGTGGAAGAGGTGAATCGAACCCATTGGGGTGAGGTTCATCGGAGAACAAGGGAGGCCTCTCGTGGCATTGGTGGTTTGAAACCACCCCCTCTCCAAACATAGACGTACTTCCCCTCAAAAGGAAGGAACTACGGGAAACAAATCCTTGTGTCTCCGTGTGCTCCACTTTGGTTCCTTCTATCCTTCACTGCACTTTACTTTTCTAGTTATTGTTTAGTTTGTGCTTGTTTGTCATTTACGTAAATTCACCTTAGTTGCATAATCTAGAGAATTTACCTTTCTTGTCAAACCCTAATTTGAGAAAGAGTAAAATTTGAAGTAGCACCTATTCACCCCCCATCTAGGTGCCCATACGATCCTTTCACACCGTCCCCTACCTCAAGCCACGCCGCTAGCACGCTGTGCAGCCCTCGCCAGAATCGCCCGCCCATCACTCTCGCTCGCCTCGTCGAGCTATAAATAGAGGCCACCCCAGCACAAACCACTCACACCATTCCACTCCCCTCTCCTCACTGGTCCTTCTCACCTCTCGCCAGAGCCACTCGAGCCTTGGTTCGCCGGAATTGCGCCGGAGGAGCCCGCTGAAGAGGAGTAGAAGGCGCCGTCGATTTCGTCCACCCCAGGAGCTGCCTCGACCACCCCTGGGCTCGCCGTTGTCCACCAGTTCGTTTGCCCGCCTCGCCATCGTCACTGGAGCCCTGGTATGCCCCCTGAGCACCCCCACCGAGCCGCTAGGGTTAGACCTCGCCGGCGACCTGTCCGTCGTCGACGACAAGCCCCAGCCGTAGATCCTAGTTCTAATCTAACGATCCATATCGCCCCGTACCGCTTCGTGTGTAAAGAGCCACTGACCGGTGGACCCCCTATCAGCTGTGCCTCGCGCCGCGGAGTGCCACTAGGCTGGCCCGTTAGCTTTCCCGCGCGACCCATTTAATTCAAATTAGGATTTTTCTATTTTAGTTTGAACTTAGTTCTGTCCCCTAGTTTGAAAATCATTTTAGAGAGATTTAGAAATCCAAATGGAGTGATTCCAATTTTGTTAGAAAGCTACTGAAAATATCTACCCAAGCCCGTTGGATTTAATTCAATTTGAGTTAGAGACCTCTCCTAGTAAAAATAACAAGACAGAAGCTTTTGCACATTCAAACATTTTTATAAAATCAACCAATTTAGCTTTTGAGTTGATTCCAACTCTCAAAAATCACATTTCACCCTACCTATCTGAATATGTAATAATATTAGGGTTTACATGCAGTGACTTTGTACTAGTACCAAAATAATGCTATATAGGCATTTCTAGTCACTTTAAATCATTAAATAATGAACTTAAACCAAAGTAATTGTGATCCAACCCTTAAATCACATTCCCACATGATAGAATATGTGGTGATGACATGTGTCCACATGATCCCATATTTTAAGTGGTGAATATTAAATCTTAGTTAATTTTTCAATGAGTAGAAATTACTTTTCTTAAATAAAAAGAATGAAACTAGTGAATAAAACTTGTGATGCTTGTGATGATAATAGATCATCAAATGTGTGCCTTAGAGTTCTAATTAGACTAGTTAAGTATTGTTTGGTGATTGTGTACTCCGTATGTATTTATAGACGATAGTACCGACCAAGCTTTCGAGGAGGAGGAGTTCTATCAAGAGGAGGAAGAAAACTTCAACCACTGCACTGCACAAGGCAAGCCACCATTGACAATGCAAGCTAACACTTGCAAGTATAATGCTTAGCAAGCTAGAATTAAGCTAAATGATTGAGCAAAGATGCTTTAGGCATGCTTTGGTTATACTACTTTGACTATTAATTTCCCCAAGTACTATTATCCAGTTTTACTTCCTTTACTTTATCCAAAGTCTTTTACTTGTTTTGAAGGTAGCATAAAGAGTATAAAACTTGACCTATATAGATAACTTTAGATGTCATTCTATGGCATGAGATTGATCCCATCTTCCACCTTAGTGAACACTCTTAACTTAGTAGTTAGAGTAGATAAAAACTTGAGTCACTTTAGATGGGAATACTTGGTGAAAATGAATTATGAAAACCTTGGAATGATGAGTCATTTTATTTAGATGTTTTGACATGTGTTGAGAAACACAAATGGTTTATGATGGTGAAAATGTTGAGGCATGAGCCTTAACCCTTTTACAAAACTGATGGTTGGATTCGGATGCGATACCATTCCAAATTTACCGTACAACCACAATACTTGAATTGGGTAAGGCTTAGCCGAAAATTTATATGCATTAGTATTAGTTCCTTCGCGGGAGAGGTTTGAGCTGAGGCTACCTCTCAATGTTGTCCACCTATGCAGTGTCCAAGATGAAAAATGGTCATGGTTGGGAGGCCATGCTCATAGGAGAGGTGCTTATACTAGGGTGTGTAAAGTGAAGGTTATGTTTGATTATCTGCATACCAAGTATGATGATTCAGGGTTATCCCTGACAGATGTATGAATCTTGTGGTGAAAGTGTACCACCTCTGCAGAGTGTCAAACTATTCAAATAGCCGCGTCCGCAGTTATGGACAGTTGGAATGGCCATACTGTTTCGTTGTCAGACGTTTTCAAAATAACTTATGAAATGAATGGTGAACCTTGACTTGACCACAAAAGAGTTGTGTTTATGACACTAGCTTCCCAATTAAAGTGATTCTAGAACTTCACTTTATCTTTCTTTGCTTCTGAGCTCAGCATAGGTTTCAAACTTAACCTTATAGTTAAACTTAGAGTTAACACCTTACATTAGAACTACTAGCATAGAACCCATGCGTTGCTACGGTGCCACATTCACATGATTTTTTTATATATTTAAATCCGTGCGTCCCAATTGGGTAAAGGCCTTGATTTATAAGCAGTAGTATTCTGTGTCTACCTTTGTCTTTGCCTTCAATCTCAAATGGCTCGAATGGGCTTCGCCCACAAAATTTCTCTGCATATGCATATATTGCAGATAACATTTAGTGTAGCTTCATGTTGCAAAAAAGTAACAATTGGATCCAACAATCTCAAAGAACCGAGTACACTTTTTGTATCATTTTGTTGCATTAATAAAGTGCATATGTATCATCTCAGAAACCAACTCAGAGATCTTTGTGTTCAACAATACTTGGTTAGTAAAATGAATACAAGGGAAGCGAGATCATATCGATTAGCACCGAGGTCCATGCTCAGGTAGGCCTTCCAAGATCTTATTTTACTGTCAAGAGGGTTAGATCAGCTTAGGACTTCGGAACACCACATGACTTGATGTCTTAGTCTTAGGGATTTAGGAAATCCGGTTGGTCTGTGACTGATCTAACACATGCCCATTAGTGATCATTCATATTGATTGGGTTCTTGGCCACTTCGATATCCTCCAAAGGTATGTAGCTGTAATTTCCATTTATCGAGTCAGGGACGAAGCCGGTGAACCCAACCATGATCCCATGGTTTGCTGAATGCGCCAATAAGGTAGAATACATATGATCAATAGCATTTGCTGGGACTGCACGAATCAGGTAGGTAGGATCGATATACTTCATGGTGAACAACTCTCCTAGGTTTTCTCTCTTCCACCATCTACCCAGCTCATATTTCAGCCAGGGGCCAACATCAAGAAACAACATGTTTCCAGACTCATCCTGCTCTAGCTTCTGCTCATCAATCCTCGGAATCAATTCCTAACCAGAACCTTCGGCAACCACACGATGATAGCATGTCATTTCTGCTTTATCCTTTTTCATACACAAACTCAAATAGGCCTCCCTTCCCTTCAACGTGGAAAGAAATCTCAGGAATCAAATAGTAGTCAACATCTCTGCTGCTCAGGGTGGCATAGAGAGCAATGTGGATTGTAATCCTGCCCATAAGTTTGACAAGGCCGGTGCCATTCATAACACCCACAACCTCCACATGTGTGTCGCCTGCTGAGAAATCTCCACTGCAGTTTGAAATCCAAATGACATGTCTATGATGCCTTTGTCGTTGTCCATAGTTTTCGGGATCCCTGCAATGGAAACTCTCAAACCACGCCGTTTAATCTCTTCAAAGATCGCCACAGCTCTCTCATGGTTCCATCCCCGCCAATCGCATACACTTGGCATGAAGGAATATAATATAGCATATAGGTTGTTGTAATATCAACACAACAAGAATAACAACAATTGGCTTGTTACCGGCACACTTGATTCCATTGCACTTTAACAATCTCATGACAGGTAAACACACAAGTTTTACTCCTAAGTAATATGGATAGACATGACCTTATTAAACTTTTCCACAATACCTTAAATCTATTTAAAGGCGTATTTTATAGGTTACATCATGGTACCTCAAATCATAATACATTGATCATCACTGAAAACTGAAGATAAGTTTAGTATAGGTTAGTGTTCGGCTGATTATAATCGTAAATCAGTTATAATGGTTAAACATTCAGTGTAGAAATCCCACACTCGTCAATTAATCAGCACATATCATCATGAGCTTGCAAGTAAAGCATCACTGTATCTAGTCAAAATCTGAAACTGCGGAGGTGGATGCTTTACATATGAACAATACACTGTATTTTGCTGCACATTGACATGCACGAGCAAGTACCGTGTGGGCCTAAGAGCCAAACAACTAAATAATCATCTTTGCTGCTGTTCATTGACATACACGAGCAATCACATGGCAGAAATCGACACTTTTGTTAGCTCACACATACATGTCCAGCATGCACCAATACACTCTACTTGCAACACTGTGTCTGTGCTTCAGGCCACATATACACCTGAACTGTAGACAGGAGGCAGTAAGAAAATCAAACCTGTTGCCGGTCGCTTAGGCCCGGTCGTGCCCTCCCAGCTGACAATGATAGTATATTTCACATCTGCTCCTAATCACCAAAAATATCACACAACAAATTAAAGCACGAGGTACAGATACTTGTGTTACCTTTTCTAGAATTGATCGCTACAGATGAAATTAACCTGCAAAAGGAATAGAAGGATTAGGATTATAAGATTTTGGTGATGTTCTAGGGTTAAATAATACGGGGAGACATGAATGGGCCTTAATGTAAGAGGACTTGGAGGGGTTGATATGGGAGGATATGGAGATAGAGCAGAGGGGAGGAGGGATCCATGGTAGCATAGAAGGAATGGCACCATGGAAGAGCACGGATGGAGAAGGATCAGCCTTCGTGATCGTGAGTGGTACCCCTTCCCAGAAACGGATTCAGAAACGAACATGCATCAGCTGGACAGGTCCTCGTCGCCCAAACCCGGATCTCATGCTTGAGGATGCGCTTGGTCTGGCTTGAGGATGAGCTCGGTCTCGAGGCGGAGCTCGTTCTGGAGGATGGAGGCGTGAAGAGGGGATCAGGAAGGAGGAGGACGGCTGTGAGCTTGTTTCTCGCGACGAGGGCGTTCTGGGGGCGGTAGACGATGGCTCGCGGGAGAGGACAGTAGGTAGCGGTGGAGCTGGGCCGCCGCTGCTGCCCGTCCCCGGAGGCCGGTACAGGTTCCTCCAGACGGCGGCATAGGATCGAGGTCGTTCTGGGGGCGGTAGACGATGGCTCGCGGGAGACGACCGTGGGTAGCGTTGGAGCTGGGCCGCCGCTGCTGCCCGTCCCCGGAGGCCGGTACCGGTTCCTCCAGACGGCGGCGTAGGATCTCGGACCCTTTAACCAAAGTTTTTTTTTTTTTGACTCGCCGGTGGTACACGGTGGGTAAATAACTCAAAACTGCAGGGATAAAATCTAACAAAAAATTACGTACCGGACCATCAAGACTGCAAGCCAGATACTACTTGTTAGTGATAGTTTGCGAGTACTTAAAGAGTACTCGTGGCTTTTGTCCCTGGCTATTCTCATGGCCAGACTATGAAGAAGACTACCAAGATGATGGCCAGCAGAACGAGTATGATAACTAGGACTATCTGCCTTCGTCAGCATTGCCTGTGTTCTTGAAGATGCACCCCACCGCTACGCTTATTATTTATTCCGCTGCTTGTTGTATTAAGACTGGATCATGAGATCCTTATTTGTGCAAGATCTTATGTATGATTTGTAATGGATGATGTACTGTGATATTCAATCTGTTATGTCTCGCAAAAATAATAATCCTAGGATTGCGATGAATGACATAATAGGTATCTGGGATTAAAAATCCGGGTGTTGACATTAATCGACCAGGCACAAAAGCACTCTGCTCTTCGAATATAATCTCATCAAGCACCACATGAAGACGGTTAACTAGTACCTTCGAACAAATCTTGTATATCACATTAAGCAATAGGCCTGTATTGAGTAATGTCGTGAGGAGATTTTACCTTGGGAATTAAAACAATTACCATATGATTTATAATTTCTGGTAAATGGTCTCCAATTTGCCGTTCCACCGTCTAATAATATAGGAAGGATTGTTTCTCCCGTTCTTACACTTTTCTAGACCAATTTGCCGTTCCACCATCATAGGAATTAACCTCACTGCCACCGATAAGTGAGAACATGAAAAAAAGGGACAACGAGCTGGACACGCGCGGGTCATGGGCGTGCTTGAGACGTCGGCTTCTTGGGCTGGAAGTTGACACCTGGGTGGGTCTGCTGCTTCGATCGTTAGTGGAATCGAGACATGATACATACAACACTTGGGGTGTGTTTGGTTGAGCTATGGATTCTGAAAAAGCAGCGGTTGACTGTGAACTGTGCAAAAGCTGTTGTTATCTGAGAACTGTGGGTTCTCTTGAAGTTGTTTGGTTGTATCAACTTTGAATTCTGGATTTTGTTGGAAATGTCTGTAATACCTCGAGGCCCGGAGAGACTGTTTACATGCTAATGTGTCTCTTGGTGTTGTGTGCGCTGCTTCTGGTAGATAATCCTCATCTATATCACACTTATCAAACTCCTCATCACCTCATCAGACAATTTGCTATCGCGGATAAAATTATGCAACATCATGCAATACTCCAAATGCACGTTCAATGGCATTGGGAAGAGAGACGAACGCAAAAAGAAAAGGAATATCTCATACTTTCATCCATGGCTAAGACGGAACTTCGGTAGATGTGTCCTCAAGGCTCAAGCTTCATTGTGTCTTGACGAAATTCCACGGGGAGATTTCCGGGTGGGAACGACCGGTAGCGAGCGGCGCAGACCGGCACGGGCTCAACTCAAACATAGACGAGTAGATATGCCGATCGACTGTGTCAGGTAAACATGCCGGACGACCGTGTCAGGCAAATGGGGCAGGCCAATGTGCCGAGCAGACAATTTTCCAGATCATGGAGAGACGTAGACCCATGGATTAAAGGCCGTCAAGATGCCAGCTCGGTGAGCGACTCGTTACATACGGCCGGCGAGACGCTCCTGCGCGGCCGGTGAGCTGCTCGTACGCATGCACAGGTACATGCATCTAGCTAAGCAAGCATGCAGTTGGATGGCCAAAGTCCTAGGCACACATGACACATGACACATGCACATCTTGGTAGGCAGAGGTGTGTTGCGGGGTGGAGTTGCTTGCAGCGGATGCTGTCCTCGTGGGAGAGGGCGCGAGGCGGCGGCGTGTGGAGTTGAGCAGCTGCACCAGCTCAGCTGGGCATCCGCGCGCTCGGTCGTGCTGCCGGCCAGCTGATGGAAGGCAGCAAGGGGCCTGCTGGGCTGTCCGCCGGACACCTGAGGGGAGCACTCCCGGCTCGATCTCCATGGCAAGCAGACGGGGCAAAACGGCGTGGCCGGCTGTGCCTTGTGCACTCGACGAGGAAACGTCTGTGGTGACGAGGAAACGCCTGTGGTGTGCCAAACACATAGCTTGTTCAAACATGGTTTTTTTTCTTTTCGGTTTTGCTAAAACGCGGCTAGCTGTGACTTAAGTTAGGTCATAGCTAGATTGTACACTGTTCATTTTCTTGCCCGGATCAAGATTTGTGCCTTGGAGTTGTGAGCGTCTGATCTCAGGCGTCTGAGAACTTGTTAAGTCACTAATGTCACTATACTATTTATGCTAATTCTCAGTTATCTAGTTGCAACTTATAAAATTTATACTAATTTTCGTCAAATTTCTAGTTACAACCTAGTTGTAACTCATGTGTAAGCTCCATGTTGCACGAATCACGAGGTGAATCCAATAACGAGAGACTTGTTTGTTGGTTCGCTCAAGTTTTTTCCTGGTTTCGTGTTTGTTTAGGTGTATTTTGGTGTCGCACGTAGCTCGTTATGACTACTAAAGGATTTGCTAATTACCTTACGGCAAGTCGAAATTGGTGCCTGCGTGAAGTCTGTGTATGGGTCCGTTGTTTTTGTGTATTGTCTCTCGCGTTGCGGCCCAGGTTATCCCGCGTGTTGTCTGGCTCCCCTTCGTGATCTGTATAGTTTGGTCTCGCCTTTTTTACGTGTTTTTGTTAGGTCTTATACTAGGCTCCATTTTTTTTTTCTTTGTTCGTTCTTGCGTTCGGGTCTAGTTTTTTTATCTTTTGTTGATGTGTAGTTGTGGGTTCGATCAAATGGTAAAGGGTTAGAAACGTTTAGTTTTTTTGAGCGGTAAGGAACGACCGTTATGTATAGACTGTCCAAAAATAGTGTCTGGTTATTGGTTTTTTAATTGTTCTAGCGTAGTTAGTTGATCCTACGACTTCTAATTTTTGTCTTTTTGCCGCCTTTCACATGTTTCTACGAAAACGACGTGTTCGAAACTGTTCTTTCGTGTCAAGATTTGATTTTTTACCTAGGTTTGAGTTTGTTTGGCCCACAAGTTTGTGTGGTCAAGATTTTTTGTCGTTGTGGGTTGTTGAGTGGTCTTACCTTTTTTTGTCTTTTCTCTCTATGGCATTGACTTCTTTTATCTAGATAGGTAGAGAGTGGCGGAGATTGGCCGACAGCGGCGAAGGCAGGTGCCGTGGGGCCGCTGATTTGAGTAGCGGCTCTTTTTCCGGCGCCGGATCCTTATTGATTTGCGTCGATGTTGGTTATTCTCTGCCGACGACGGTGGAGAGAGGTGTAGTCCCATAGATTTTGATAGGTTCTTCTCTGGCGTTAGTCTTTTTTTGTGAGCTAGAACTACTTATAAATGTAGTGTTTATGTTGCAGTCCCATTCACCTTTAGCTAAAAGTGCATCGATCAGCTTGTTGCTGTGGAGCACCATATGGCAAAAAAGCTTGTATCGCCGTATAAAACGTCACCGATACTCCAAAACGCGACCGATACTCGTATCCCTCGCATGTCCCTTTTTCCGAATTAAAAAAATAAAATAATGCCGATACGCGGCAGAGACGGCGACGATACAGTGACGACACGGGAGAGCCAAATCGATCCCGGTCGATAACTAACCCTAGCCTCGCGTCCTCTCTTCCTCTCTCCATTCCTTTCTTTGGCAGCCGCCGCCTGGAGAGGAAACGCCCGGAATCGCGCCGCCTCCACCACCTGGAGTCGCCTCCGCTCCCGCTCGTCGCCACTCGCCAGCAGCAAGGTACGCTCCTCCCGCTCATCTGCGTCTGCTTGCTGCGCGCCTGTGCGTGCTCTGCTTAGCTGCTTGCTAGGTGCCCCTACGCCTGCGCGTGCTCCGTTTGCTGGCTTGCTGCGTGTGTGTGCATAGCTACTTGTTGATTTGCTGGGGTTGGCACTCTGGCAAGGGGGTGAGATTCGGGCATGGCAACTTCTACAGGCAGTCAATCTTCGTTTGGTGCTAGTGCAAGCAACTTCTACAGGCAGTCAATCTTCGGTTGGATCATTCAGATTCAATCATCAAGGAATGGCAACAAACGGACAATATTTTATCTCATCTCATGCATTCAGTTATTCTATCTTTATATAATCTGTCATTTTATTTTTACACATATACTCGACGTTTCACCGTATTGCTGTTTTTTGACATCGCCGTATTCCGTATCGCTATCTCCGTATTGCAGTATTCGTATCGCCGTATCAGTACTTCGTAGTGGATGACAGCCTGGTTAACTTGACCGACACCATCAAAAAGATAAAAAAGAAAAAGTAACACTTTCGCATGATCTCATTTGGTGAGAGAGAAAACATGCAGTCAGAGAAAGCATCATCGAAAGATCTGCTGATTTCAGCTGGAGATTACTTACTTGGGAGAATCCTTGCCCACGCAATGGAGAACCGATACACGCCCATCCCATCTCTGCCATCATTTTTATATCCTCCTAATAAAAATAGAAACAACCATTCCAATGCGTCATGCCGGATACTACTATACATATGTCATGTAAGCACTCTTTTTTAGAAGAGCGCGGTGCTCACCTTGAAACGGTGGTACTGATCCACCACGACATGGGCAATGCTGAAGTCATTGATCTTTCCTGCACGAAGAAACAGGGAGAAACACCTCCGCGTTAGAATTCTAAACTAAGCCTCAACAGGTTTCGACTAATTTTTCATGGCTGTCTAATGCACTTAGTTTAGTTAATTCATACCCACTGTTTCAGCCTAGGATAGATGCGTGACCAAACTAACTAAACCTTTTTTTACACCTCCATAGAGACCACAACAGGTAGAGACTTGACTGAATTCTGAATCAAGCAGGGATTTATGCATACCATGCTTTCATTGATGGCAGTGGAAGAGGTCCAGTGCATCGCCGTGGCTTCCATTGGAGGCATAGCCGGAGATAATGATCGTCCCATGCCACAACGTCCCGGTCACGCATTTCGTCGAACATGGCGCAGGCTTGGAACAACGCGTCGTTGGCTCACGGGAACTTGACGAGAGTGGTCGTATGCTTCGGAGACATTTTTTTGCTCTTTTGCTCCGAAATAAAATCAAGGAAAATTAAGAATGGATCAGGAGGAGAACTAAGTAGATCAGGAGGCTCCATGAAAAGAAAATCAAGAAGGGATTTGGATCTGCTGGAGTCAGCAGCATCGTTGCATAGCACGATGCAGAATTGCAGAGCCTTGAAAAGCAGCAGAGAGGCCTCGAACCTCCCCTGTATCCCGATAGCATGTACCACGATCCCCTGCGATGGCTGCACCTTCCCATAGCACCCACTCCCCGTCACCGTTGCTGTCGGCAGTAAGGGTGCGTTTGGTTCAGTGGCTATGCCACATATGGCTGGTAGCCACTTTTTAGGTGGTTACCTCGTGTTTGGTTTATGGTCGCGGGTGGTTGTGGTTAGCCATATTCCAAGCATATTCTCTCAAAAGCTATACCACATCACAAGAATCTGGTTGCTTGAAAAGCCACCCAAGAGCTAGTTGGGAAGGAGTCTTAGAGGAAAGGTGATAGATCTAGGAGAAGAGGACCAGGAGCACAAGGTGAAGGCTTACCCGCAATATGAAGTGGAACCTGATTAAGATTCACCACAATATTCATTATAAGCACATATCCCCAAGTCACTTTTCTACTTCACACCAGCAGGTTAGTTTCTTAAATCAGTATAACATCTGTTCTTGTCCTTTTATTTCTGAGCGTGGAGTTGTGTGGGAGAGAGAGCTCTCAGACTGGGTAGTAGTGCTACTCCAGAATCATCCTAGAGCTAACAAAAGGGCAACAACAGTATATGTTCATGTGCAACAAAAGTAATGCCTCAGTCCATACATCATTGGCTCAGTTAAGTAAATCCATCATTTGGTTATAGAAAGGATTCATGCTTGCAACTAAAACCCGAGATAGTTAGCTATAGCACCAATCTGGCTAGTCAATGTTTCTAAAACATTTGTGTATCCTCAATTGAGGTGTCACAACATTAACACCATCAATAACGAGATGGTAATTGTGTAACCAAACCTAAGTAAAAGCTACCTAGCAATGAATATAATCTATATCATCAGTTTTATTCACTATGTAGCACGTGTTCCTACCCAAAGGGTTTCAGACCAGCATCATTAGCCTATTATCTAGTTTTTACTAGACAAACATAAACCACAGCTACTAGGCTACAGGGCACATCCCCAGAGGGTAGCACCTCTGTACCTAGCAGATTCAATGTTTCTTGAGTACAAGCTTGATACGTCCATTTTGCATCACTATTCTATGTCTTAATTCACTATTATTCATTAATATATTTCATATTGAGAGGTGATACTTATGTTATTTCATCTATTTTTGCATGGTTGATGACTTTTGGAGCATGGACCGCTACCGTCGGGATTCTGAGGGAAAATGTGCTGTTTGGAGGCAAAATTCACGAAGATCAGAAAATCCGGGAAAATATACGGAAAATCCTATTTTTCCAGAAGACTAATGATGCCAGAAGATGGAGTGGAGGTGGGCCACAGGGGGCCCACACCACCCCATGGCGCGGGTAGGACTAGGCCGCGCCTGGAGGTGGTATGGCCACCCTGGCCCACTCCAGCCTCTCCCCTCTGGCGTATATCATCCTCCCAAAACCCTAAGACTTGGGGAGAGACCATAGAAAGATTCTGCCGCCTCTGCGGGGCGGAAAACACCGAGAGAGAAAGATCTCTCCGGCAGACAGATTTCTACCGGGAGAATTCCTTTCCGGAGAGGGGAGATCGTCGCCATCAACACCACCATCAAGCTGGACTTCATCGGGATCATCATCATCACCACCATCATCACCATCAGCACCCTCATCACCATCTCTATATTGCTATAACAATTGCGTTGAATCTTGCATAGTTCATAGGGGAAACTTTCCCGGTGTTGATTACTCTTTGTAGTTGATGCTATTGAGTGAACCATTGAATTATTGTTTATGTTCAGATTGTTATACATCATTATTTCATCTCTGATCATGATCCATATGATGTCTTGTGAGTAGTTCGTTTTGTTCTTGAGGACATGAGAGAAGTCTTGTTGTTAGTAGTGGAGCTGCGTTGAGAAAATTCAATAGATTGTTATTTAAGTTGTGGTGTACTTCTTTTAGTGGTGTCATGTGAACGTCGACTACATGACACTTCACCTATATGGGCCTAGGGGAATGCATTGTGTATTTGGCTACTAATCGTAGGGGTTGCCGGAGTGACAGAAACCTGGACCCCTGTTAGGAAACCATTGCACAAGGGACGTAACGGTCTTAGAGTTTAAAGCTGTGGTTAGGTTTCTACCTTAATTACTTTCTTGTACTTACAGATGTTTGCAAGGGGTATAATCACAAGTATATATTAGTCTTGGATGGGGCGTTACATTAGCACAGGTTCACCCACACAACACTTAGCAAGCTAAAGAAGATTAATCAACTATATGAAGCGAAAGCACTTGACAGTCTTCCCATGTGTCCTCGAGAACGTTTGGTCATCTTAAGTAATACAACCGGCTTGTCCTTTGCTGCATAAAGGATTGGGCCACTTGCTGCATTTATTCCTACTGTCTTTTATTTACTCGTACTTTGTTTACTTGCCTTATCCAAAACCCCTAAAAATCCGTTTGCTAAGTATTTGTAGAGAATTCCTGATCCATACCACTAGCCAGCACCTTCTGCTCCTCGTTGGGTTCGACACTCTTACTTATCGAAAATACTGCGATACACCCCCTATACTTGTGGGTCATCAGACTATTTTCTGGCGCCATTGCCGGGGAGTGAAGCGCTATTGGAGAGTGGAACTGGTAAAGGAAACTTCTACTTTGAGTATTGTTTACTTCTGTTAGTTGCTTTATTTTCATTATGGATAATTCGCTGAGTTTCTTATTTGGTAATGCTACTACCACTGCTAAGGTAGTAGATAAGCCACCACCTGCTGAGAATGATGTTTTCAAAATACCTAAAAGAATTATTGATCGTGTTATGGATAACTATTATGTTGGGGATGGAACTGTCCATCTCGGTGATCATTTACTCTTTATACACAAATTATGCGGGTTGTTCAAGTGTGCAGGTATTACTACAGATCAAGTTAAGAAGAAGTTATTCTCATTATCACTGAAAGGAAAAGCTGAGGAATGGTATAAGCTGCTGAAGAATGGTCAACCTCTGGAATGGGAGGAAATAGTGCCTCTATTTTATTCAAAGTTTTATCCTCCTAGTGAGAATTATAAAGATCGGAATCAAATATACAACTTTTGGCCTCTTGATGGAGAGAGTATAGCTCAAGCTTGGGGGAGATTGAAGTTACTAATGCTCAAATGTCCCATTCATGAGCTCCCCAACAATATTATTATCAATAACTTTTATGCAAGACTCCCTCTACATGATAAAGATTTATTGGATGCTTCTTGTGCTGGATCATTCACTCGCATGAAAGAAGAAGCTAAATGGGATCTCCTGGACCGTATTCAAGACAATGCTGAAGCTTGGGAGAATGACAAAGGTAGAAAGTCAGGTATAAATTATGATTATGAATGCATTGAATCTTTTATGGGGACTGATGACTTTCAAAATATTAAAAATGCTTATGGTCACGATTTGCAAGTTATTACGAATTGCTTTAGAGCTTTTGCTTCTTATATTGAAATTCCAAAAAGGGGATGGAATAAGTACCATGCACCTTATAAAGATATTGTTGACCGTGTTCCTGTTGGGAGCACTGAGTGTTGCATTATTTATCATATCTTACCTGAACCTTATATCGAGAAAATTCCCTTCCCAGATAAAGTAAAGGATCATCCTATGATAACTAATGTAATCACTAAAAGTGAAAAGGGAACTGTAAAACCTGATGAACAAATAAACATTGAACCTGTTGTAGCAATTGTGAAAGACCTTGTCACTAAAAGTGTAGAAGATGGGCACATAGTCTTCTGTGAGGATGCTTCTAATATTGTTTCACATCCTAATAGAACTAAAAAGGCTAGTGTTCCTGTGCTTTTTGTTAGAATTGGTGATCATTGCTATTATGGTTTATGTGATATTGGTGCAAGTTCTAGTGCTATTCCTTATGAGCTTTACAGAGAAATTATGCATGAAATCAGTCCTTGCAAGTTGGAAGAGATTGATGTGGTTATTCACCTTGCTAATAGAGAGACCATCTCTCCAATTGGTATTGTACGAGACGTGGAAGTTCTTTGTGGTAAGATTAAGTACCCTGCTGATTTTCTAGTACTTGGTTCGGCTGCTAGTAAAACCTACCCTATCATTTTTGGTAGACCTTTCTTGAGTACTTGTGGAGCTAATATTGATTGCAAGAGGGAGAAAATCTTGACTAAGTTTGATGGGGAATGTTATGAGTTTAATTTGTCGAAATTTACTAAAGAACCTTGCGAAGAGGAAACCCATAATGAGGATTTTAGAGTTGAACAACTTGCTTCTATCTCTCTTGCTCCTAACAATGCTTTGCAGCAATTTATGGAAGATCATGAAAGTGAGATCTTCATGGAAGAAAGGAATGAGATTGACGAGATCCTCCGTCGTCAACCTAGGTTGCTTAAGCATGACTTGCCTGTAGAAGACTTGGGTACCACTTTGCCACCTAAAAAGGATCCAGTCTTCGATTTAAAACCTCTCCCTAATGATCTTAAATATGCTTATATTGATGATAAAAAGATATATCCTGTTATTATCAGCTCTAAACTTTCAGGAAAGGAAGAAGAAAGGCTGTTGGAGGTTTTATAGAAACACCGAGGAGCTATGGGCTACACTCTGGATGATTTAAAAGGGATTTCAACTACTATATGTCAACACTCTATCAACATAGAACCAAATGCGAAGCCAGTAGTGGAACACCAAAAACGTTTAAATCCTAAGATGAAGGAAGTGGTAAGGAATGAGGTATTGAAACTCCTTGATGCTGGTATTATTTACCCTATTGCTGATAGTGAATGGGTTAGTCCTATTCATTGTGTTCCTAAAAAGGGAGGTATTACCATTGTACCTAATGATAATGATGAGCTTATTCCTCAAAGAATAGTGGTAGGCTATAGGATGTGCATCGATTTTAGGAAAGTCAATAAAGTTACTAAGAAAGATCACTGTCCGCTTCCTTTTATTGATCAAATGTTGGAAAGGTTATCTAAAAAGACCCATTTTTGTTTTCTTGATGGTTATTCTGGTTTCTCTCAAATTGCTGTTAAACTACAAGATCAAGAAAAAACTACTTTTACTTGCCCTTATGGAACTTATGCTTATAGACATATGCCTTTTGGTTTATGTAATGCTCCTGCTACTTTCCAAAGGTGCATGTCTGCTATCTTTCATGGTTTTTGTGAGGAAATTGTAGAAGTGTTCATGGATGACTTTTCTGTCTATGGAACTTCTTTTGATAATTGTCTGCACAACCTTGATAAAGTTTTGCAGAGATGTGAAGAAACTAATCTTGTTCTTAATTGGGAGAAATGCCACTTCATGGTTAATGAAGGGATTGATCTTGGGCATAAAGTTTCTGAAAGAGGCATAGAAGTTGATAGAGCTAAGGTTGAGGCAACTGAGAAGATGCCATGTCCAAGAGACATCAAAGGTATTCGTAGTATCCTTGGTCATGCTGGTTTCTATAGGAGGTTTATTAAAGACTTCTCTAGGATATCAAAACCTCTGACTAATCTTCTTCAAAAAGATGTACCCTTCATTTTTAATGATGATTGTAGGGAAGCTTTTGAAACTCTTAAGAAGGCTTTAACTACAGCCCCTATTGTTCAACCACCTAATTGGAGTTTACCCTTTGAAATAATGTGTGATGCTAGTGATTTTGCTGTAGGGGCTGTCCTTGGGCAACGTATTGATAAAAAGTTAAACGTTATCCATTATTCTAGTAAGACTCTAGACGCTGCTCAAAGGAATTATGCCACTACTGAAAAGGGATTTCTAGCTGTTGTTTTTGCCTGTGACAAGTTTAGGCCCTATATTGTGGACTCAAAAGTAACCATTCATACTAATCATACTGCTATTAAATATCTTATGACGAAGGACGCTAAGCCTAGACTTATTAGATGGGTACTGCTTTTACAAGAGTTTGATCTACACATAGTAGATAGGAGGGGTGCTGAAAACCCTATAGCTGATAATTTATCTCGTTTGGAAAACATCTCTTTTGACCCTATGCCTGTTAATGATAGTTTCCCAAATGAAGAGCTAGCGAAAGTAGGGGTGAGATCGCGAGGAAGCCCTTGGTATGATGATTATGCTAACTTTATTGTCTCCAAGTATTTGCCTCCAACTTTTACAGCTCAGCAAAGAAGAAAGTTCTTCTATGATTTGAGGCATTATTTTTGGGATAACCCACACTTAAGTTGATGGTATTATGCGAAGATGTGTTCCAGAATATGAACAAAAGGAGATATTGCATAAATGTCATGGTAGTGCCTATGGAGGACATCATGCAGGAGATAGAACAGCACAAAAGGTACTACAACCAGGTTTCTACTGGCCTACCCTTTTTAAAGATGCAAGAAAATTTGTCCTATCTTGTGATGGATGTCAGCATGTTGGTAATATTTCTAGACACAATGAAATGCCTATGAACTACTCTCTAGTTATTGAACCTTTTGATTGTTGGGGATTTGACTTTATGGGTCCTTTCCCTCCTTCGAAAGGCTACACTCATATTCTTGTTGCCGTTGATTATGTTACTAAGTGGGTAGAAGCTATTCCTACAAAGAGTGCTGACGGAGAGACTTCTCTAAAAATGCTTAAGGATGTTATCTTTCCTAGTTTTGGGGTGCCTAGGTATCTCATGACTGATGGGGGTTCTCATTTCATTCATGGCGGTTTTAGGAAGACCCTCGCTAAATATGATGTTAATCATAGAATTGCTTTAGCTTATCACCCCCAAACTAGCGGGCAAGTAGATTTATCAAATAGAGAAATTAAATCTATCTTGCAAAAGACTGTTAATAGGTCTAGAAAAAACTGGGCTAAGAAGTTGAATGATGCTTTATGGGCTTATAGAACTGCTTACAAAAATCCTATGGGAATGTCTCCTTATAAAATGGTTTATGGGAAATCTTGTCACCTACCCTTAGAATTAGAACACAAAGCTTACTGGGCAGTGAAAGAACTAAATAGAGATTGTAAGCTCGCTGGTGAGAAAAGATTATTTGACTTAAGTTCTTTAGATGAATGGAGGAGTGAAGCCTATGAGAATGCTAGGCTCTTTAAGGAAAAATTTAAAAGATGGCATGATAAGCGAATACTTAAGAGAGAATTTCATGTTGGTGAGAAAGTTCTATTGTATAGGTCTCATCTCAGATTTTTTGCAGGTAAGCTACTATCAAAATGGGAAGGACCTTTCATCATTGAAGAAGTATACCGTTCAGGAGCAATAAAAATTTCTTCTCTAAAAGATAATACTACACAAGTAGTGAATGGACAGCGACTCAAACACTATATTGCTGGAGATTCTTACAATGAAGATGTTGATGCCTTTCAAGTTAAGAATCCAGAGAAATTCATTGAGGACCAAATTCAGAGACCTGCAGAGTCTATTTTCATATAGGTAACAATTCTGGTAAGAAAAGTTCCGCGAAAATACTATCCAACTATATTTTTGCAGTTTTCAGTCAATAAGGAAAGTTACGAAGCGAAAAAGGGACGAAAACGGAGCCGAGGTGGCCCACACCACCCCATGGCGCAGGCCCACACCTGGCCGCGCCACCAGGTGGTGAGGCCACCCAGGACTCCGCCTCCGACTCATTTTCTCCCAGTACCTTCCTTTTGATATGAAACTTCGTAATATATACCTCCAGATCTTCGGAGGTTTGTATATCGTGTTTTCGTCGTGTTTTTGTTTCGATCTGTTTCTGCCAGGTAAAAATCTCAGATTTGTAGCCATAATGTCTTCCTCTGGATCAGCCAAGGGAGATTCCTTAGAAGATATCATCAACCCATACATGAGAGAATTGAAGATTCATCCCAAGGAGTTGTTGCTTGAAGGTGGGGAGGTCCGGATTAAAGAGGTTCAAGGCCCTAAAGGTGAAGGAAGTCTGAAGGACAGGATGGAAGCACTGGAGTAAGAAGTCTTAGGTACAGGAAGATGGCGGAGCGCGAAGTGGATATCATCCATAATATTTGTTCCAAACTCGTCACTGAGCACCAAAAAGAGACTGCTGAACTCAAAGACAAAGTCTTCTCACTCCGCCAAACAACCAACAAACTGCAAGCATAGTTCTATGATGTTCAAAATCAAAATTGTGAGTATGAGGCCAGATTTAAATGCATAAGTGCTGCTGCAAGTTTCAGGATGTTGGAAACCATGATGTACTTTGTTGATGGGAAGCCTTTACCCTGGAAGACGGATGAAGATGAGAAGACACCACCACCACCTAAGGAGTAATTCGTCATCAGGTTTGGCATCCCCTTGGTTTGTTTCAAGCTTGGGGGAGTGCCGCGGTATCACATCACTATCTTCTATCTTTTTACCTTATTAGTTGAGTCATATCATGAATAGAGGAGTTATTATGTATATGGTTTGCATTATGGAAGTGTCCCCTCTCTCGTTAGATATGTATCCCTTGGTGTGAGTTTCCGTTATGGAATATTAATGATAAGTTCTATCATTCACTCTTTTGCATAGCTTATATTAGTTTTCAATTCGTGGTTATATGATTGATCTTGTCGTTAGTATTGGTAGCACTCTGGGATCATTGAGTTAATTTAGTTGGTTTTGGCAAACCTGGCTCGGTCAGTAGCAACACTATTTTTGAGAGTTGAATGAAAAAGATAGAAGTACTCTAAAGAGAAAAATAATTTCATCATCTTTCTTTCTTGATTTGCTCATAAGTCTAGTATTTTCTAGTTAAGATCTTTTGTGCTTTCGAGTAAGATTGCATGTTTGTCTTTATCACTTGTATGTTTTGGTTGTTTCCTTCAACTCTTATACTTGCTACCCAGCCTTGCTAGCCAAAAACCCGTACTGAGAGGGTATTCTTCTCGTGCATCCACCTCCTTTAAACCAAAACCTTTGCCATTTGTGTCCACCATACCTGCCTAGTAGCATTATTGCTATTCCAAGTAAATTCTTGTTTTGTCTACCTCCCAAATTAAACTTGTTATGTGAAAATTAGCGATTAAAGCTCTCACGAACTTGATAGCACACTTTACTTTCTTGCATTTAATAAACTTGAACCATTGGGTCCTTCTTTGTTGCGTATATGCTTGCGCTTTATGAGTTGAAGTTAGCTGAACCATGTATCATGGGGACCGCTTTCAACACTTCATTTGGTACTTTGTACCTAGTTGATATCATGTTCTTTTGCTTATGGATCCTGACGGTGTGTAATAAAAGTAGAACTTGTAAGATCATGGAGTTTATATGTGTGTTAGAGAAACGCCTGGGCCGCTAGCCTAAGACATGCCTAATCATGGTGGAAACTTGCAGCATAACTATAGTGAGCATTCTATGAAGAATCCTCAATAAAAACCTATGCAAATAGCAAATAAAAAGATCGCTGAGATGCTCACTGTCTGCTTGCCTTATCATTTTGATTATGGGATAGCTCCTGTGTCATGTGCAAGGGGTACCCCGTTGGCAGTTCTCAATGATACACATGTATTTACAATGACAAGAGCTTGCTCGTGACTGAAGTTGAGTAGCATGAGGATCGGTACTCATAAGTAAGGGGCATGAGATTTCAACTTATAACTTGTCAAGCATATCCTCTTAGTTGTGTCACTTTAACCTTAATCACCTAAAGATGCCTATGATAGGCGCAATGAGAGCTGAAAGCTAGTAAGTATCATAATTTTTGGGAGCTCTTTATGAGACTTGCAATCCCTGCTTTCCTTTGTGAAGGGCCTTTCTTTTACTTTATAGTTGAGTCAGTAAACCTACTCCATTCTTTCTCAGCAAGTATTTTGAGTTGATGTGTTTCATTCATTCATATGGTGATTTATTCAATCATGTTTCTTATGTTCCTTGTTTTGCACATTGCTCTTATCCTGATGTTTACTACTTTGAAAGCTTTCATTGAAAAACCAGTTATTTGTGAACTCCAGCAAAATATCAACTATTCTTCGACCAAGAGCTAAGTTTGCCATTACCAATTACGATTCACTTTATGTATCTTTATTGTGTTTCCTTTACTCATTGCAAGTTGAGTTGCATAATAGTGAGTTGTCTTCTATTATGATCTATGTATTTGATGAATGTGATGCTTCTTGTCCGTATTCTTTTATCGACTCTTCACTCCATAAACCCGAGGCCATGTTTATTGAGCTCGGTTTAAACAGGGACAAGCGAAGTCTAAGCTTGGGGGATTTGATACGTCCATTTTGCATCACTATTCTATGTCTTAATTCACTATTATTCATTGATATATTTCATACTTAGAGGTGATACTTATGTTATTTCATCTATTTTTGCATGGTTGATGACTTTTGGAGCATGGACCGCTGCAATCGGGATTCTGATGGAAAAGGTGCTGTTTGGAGGCAAAATTCACGAAGATCAGAAAATCCGGGAAAATATACGGAAAATCCTATTTTTCCAGAAGACTAATGATGCCAGAAGATGGAGTTGAGGTGGGCCACAGGGGGCCCACACCACCCCTTGCCGCGGGTAGACCTAGGCCACGCCTGGAGGTGGTGTGGCCACCCAGGCCCACTCCACCCTCTCCCCTCTGGCGTATATCATCCTCCCGAAACCCTAAGACTCGGGGAGCGACCACAGAAAGATTCCACCGCCTCTGCAGGATGGAAAACACCGAGAGAGAAAGATCTCTCCGGCAGACAGATTTCTGCCGGGGGAATTCCTTCCCGGAGAGGGGAGATCGTCGCCATCAACACCACCATCAAGCTGGAATTCATCGGGACCATCATCATCATCATCACCATCATCATCACCATCAGCACCCTCATCACCATCTCCATATTGTTGTAGCAATTGCGTTGAATCTTGCATAGTTCATAGGGGAAACTTTCCCGGTGTTGATTACTCTTTGTAGTTGATGCTATTGAGTGAACCATTGAATTATTGTTTATGTTCAGATTGTTATACATCATTATTTCATCTCTGATCATGATCCATATGATGTCGTGTGAGTAGTTCGTTTTGTTCTTGAGGACATGGGAGAAGTCTTGTTGTTAGTAGTGGAGTTGCGTTGAGAAAGATTCAATAGATTGTTATTTAAGTTGTGGTGTACTTCTTCTAGTGGTGTCATGTGAACGTCGACTACATGACAATTCACCTATATGGGCCTAGGGGAATGCATTGTGTATTTGGCTACTAATCGTAGGGGTTGCCGGAGTGATAGAAACCTGAACCCCCGTTAGGAAACCATTGCACAAAGGACGTAAGGGTCTTAGAGTTTAAAGCTTTGGTTAGGTTTCTACCTTAATTACTGAAAGGGAAATGGACGTCGCCTAGAGGGGGGGGGGGTGAATAGGCGTTTTAGAATTATTACGGTTTAGGCTTCAATAAATGCGGAATAAAACTTAACGTTTAATTTATCAAGCCAAAACCTATATCCGCTAGTTTCACTAAGTGCACCGACAACCTATGCTAAGCACGATAAGCAACAAGGTGGTAGCAAGATATAGTACTTCAAGCATGATGGCTATCACAATGTAAATTGCATAAGTAAGGGGATCGGTTGAGAGATAACCAATGGACGCGGAGACGATGATTTGTTTCCCGAAGTTCACTTCCAAAGAAGCTACGTCTCTGTTGGAGAGGTGCGGGGGCGCAATGTACTTGAGCATACAAGTGGCTCACCTCGAGGTGTGGTGGCTCGATGCTCACCCAAGGCCACACAAGGCCTCACCGCAAGATGCGAAGGCACGCAACCTACCGACGCCACAACAGGCTCACCCTATTCTCCCGTGAGCTCGCCACAAAGGCCTACTCACGTTCCATTATGGGACACTTGATGGCGGTCACCAAACCCGTACAAGATTGGGGCAATCTCCACAACTCAATTGGAGGCTCCCAACAACAATGCCACAAAGGCTACAAAGCCACAAAAGGCAACAAGGCCACAAAAGGCTACAAGACCACAAAAGGTCAACAATCCAACCACACAACCGTCTAGGGTTCCAAGAACCCAAGAGAAACAAGCCCAAGGGCTTGAACTCGCCGAATCTCCAAGGAGAACTCAAACCTATGCACCAAATGCAAGAGGCAAGTCCTTCACTCTCAAATTCCACCAAAGCTACAAAAGCTATTGGGGGAATAAGGGAGGAAGAACACAAGAGGAGAACACAAAACTCTCCAAGATCTAGATCCCAAGGATTCCTTCACAAAGAAGGGATTTGGTTTGGTCGGGCTTGTAGATCTAGATCTCCTCTCTCAAATCCCTCAAAAAGATGCAAGAATCATAGGACGGAGAAGGGGAGAGGGCAAGCTCTTCAAGGTCAACAATGGAGGAGAGAGAAAGCCAAAAATCGAGAAGAACAAGAGTTGGGGCCGAAGGGGAAAGGGGAGCTCCTTTTAAAGGGCTCCCGATGCCATTACTCGAGATCCGCGATAGTGTAGTACCCGTGGGTGGCCGGTACTACCGGTGGCACCCAACCAACAGTCAGAAAACAGAGAGAGAAAGAACAAAAAGGCGAGCCTGGCCGGTACTACCGCCGCTTCGTCGGAACTACCGGCGGCAAGAAAGTCCTAGCGGTACTACCGCCTGAAATACCGACTGAAGTACCATCAAATAGCGCTAACCAGGCAGAGAGAGTACTGAACCGAAAATGGGTTTACCGGAAGTTGGGCCGGAATTAACACTGGTACTGCCGGCGGCAAACTGCCCTGGCGGTACTACCGGTGGCCCGCCGGAACTACCGGTCAGGCAAAACTTCAGAATCAGAACTGCCACAACTTTTGCATCCGAACTCCAAACAAGATGAAACCAATTTTGTTGGAAAGATAACGACATGTAGAATCTCCACGTAGAAACCCGTAAACCTGCACATCACCTTTTCGCCCTCTAGATTCTGCACATGAACATCCAGATGAGATTCAGACTTCGATTGCAAATTAACCGCAACCTCATGAGACCATACGATAGCCAAACCCCCACTAAGGCCATCACTATCAACCGCAAAACATCTAGCGAAACCCAACTTCTTTGCTATTCCAGCACACCGATCTGCCGAGACTTTTGTTTCAATCTAAAAGACCACCACGGGCGCTTCCAGCCTCACTAAATCGTGAAGCTTCCGAACTGTCTCAAGGTTCCCAAGCCCTCGACAGTTCCAAGTTATGCATCTCATTGGGGAGAGCGGGGCTGTCCCGTAGCCTCCGATAAATTTTGTTCAGTCAACTCATTGCAGGATCTTCCACCTCATACTCCGCACGCACGCTTCTTCTTTAAGTTAAGAGCCTCTGAGATCAGCTTACTCGGTGAACTTGCTACAACATCGCGCTTGACACCATGACCATCCACCTCATGTCCAGATACAACAAGCACTTTTGGGACATAAGTTAGGCTAACAACCAGTTTGCGCGCCGCATGCGGTTTTACTTTACTCCTTACTTGTGCCATGAACTGCATCCCCCGGGATTCACACCAAAGGAGCCCGATACCACACCAGCAAACAGGTTCAGAATCAGTTTTTGCATTGTTCTTTGCTGTGTCGAACTGCCCCCCTTATGACTGCCTCTAGCACCATCATCATCTCTTCTACCTCCTCCTTGCACCACAGGTTCCTTCTTCACCTTCCTCGGGTCTGGTGCATGGAGAAAGGAGCCATACAACCACTCCCCATGCTTATCTTTTTCCCCAAGGGTTAGATAGAACGCAGCCGAGTGTCCTAACAACCCACAAGAGAAACAAAAGTATGGGAGCTTTTCATACAAAATTGGATATTCAACTAGTTCTTTCCTCTTCTGCGAGTTAATCAAAATCCATCGCTGTATTGGCTCTTTAATGTTCAGCCATATTCTAGCTCGAAAGCTCTGTCCCCATCCCCTGCTATTTCCAGTGGAATCCAGCCTGATGAACTCCTCGATCTGGTTAGCAATACTCTCAGCACACTTCGAATTGAGCCAATTAAAAGGCAGATCATAGCATTGGAGCCATATCGGAATCCTTTCAAAGCGTACCTCTGACGAACGCATACTAGTATCAGAATTATCAAGCAGTACAACATGGTTACCCACCATCCATGGCGCCCCTTCCCAAATCCTCAGACGATCATCCTCCTTTTCCATGGTCACCACGAAAACATCGTCACCCATTTCATGGAACTCTAAACCCCTAGGGTTTCCCACCGAGACGGAGGGCACTTCGAATCGTATCAATATGAACTTTGATTGCGCCGGTATCTTCCCCACAACCATGATCTGTGATCCCTCCTCGTCCTCTATGTCATCCATCTCCAAAACTTTCTTCTTCTTCTCCGTCAAAGCCAGCTTCTTGAACTTTTCGTCCACGCCATCGTCAACCATGACCGTCTCCTTCTCCTTGCCCACATCCATCCCCACCCGAGCCCCCAGTCCCCTCAAGAGAGGCCGCGATCAGGCTCGGGGTCATCGTAGGAGGCTCCGTTGTGTCGAGGAGATCGAAAATGCCCCGTGCCACCATTGCCACCCCGAAAACCTAACAAAAATGTTTCGGGGGCTCATTATATCTATATCTATATCTAATAATATAGGAAGGATTGTTTCTCCCATTCTTACACTTTTCTAGACCAATTTGCCGTTCCACCTTCATAGGAATTAACCTCACTGCCACCGATAAGTGAGAACATGAAAAAAGGGGACAACGAGCTAGACACGCGTGGGTCATGGGCATGCTTGAGACGTCAGCTTCATGGGCTGGAAGTTGACACCCGGGTGGGTCTGCTGCTTCGATCGTTAGTGGAATCGAGACATGAGAATACAACACTTGGGGTGTGTTTGGTTGAGCTGTGGATTCTGAAAAAGCAGCGGTTGACTGTGAACTGTGGAAAAGCTGTTGTGATCTAAGAACTCTGGGTTCTCTTGAAGTTGTTTGGTTGTATCAACTTTGAATTCTGGATTTTGTTGGAAATGTCTGTAATACCCCGAGGCCCGGAGAGACTGTTTACATGCTAATGTGTCTCTTGGTGTTGTGTGCGCTGCTTCTGGTAGATAATCCTCATCTATATCACACTTATCAAACTCCTCATCACCTCATTAGACAATTTGCTATCACGGATAAAATATGCAACATCATGCAATACTCCAAATGCATGCTCAATGGCATTGGGAAGAGAGACGAACATAAAAAGAAAAAGAATATCTCATACTTTCATCCACGGCTAAGACGGAACTTCGGTAGATGTGTCCTCAAGGCTCAAGCTTCATTGTGTCTTGACAAAATTCCACGGGGAGATTTCCGGGTGGGCACGACCGGTAGCAAGTGGCGCGGACCGGCACGGGCTCAACTCAAACATAGATGAGTAGATATGCCGATCGACTGTGTCGGGTAAACATGCCAGACGACCGTGTCAGGCAAACGGGGCAGGCCAATGTGCCGAGCGGACCATTTTCCAGATCATGGCGAGACGTAGCCCCATGGATTAAAGGCCGGCGAGATGCCATCTCGGTGAGCGACTCGTTACATACGTCCGGCGAGACGCTCCTGCGCGACGTGATGCGCCGACGCGAGTACATGCATCTAGCTAAGCAAGCATGCAGTTGGATGGCCGAAGTCCTAGGCACACATGACACATACACATCTTGGTAGGCAGAAGCTGTGTTGCGGGGTGGAGTTGCTTGCAGCGGCTGCTGTCCTCGTGGGAGAGGGCGCGAGGCGGCGGCGTGTGGAGTTGAGCAGCCGGACCAGCTCAGCTGGGCATCCACGCGCTCGGTCGTGCTGCCGGCCAGCTGATGGAAGGCAGCAAGGGGCCTGCTGGGCTGTCCGCCGGCCACCTGAAGGGAGCACTCCCGGCTCGATCTCCATGGCGAGCAGACGGGGCAAAACGGCGTGGCCGGCTGTGCCTTGTGCGCCCGGCGAGGAAATTTCTGTGGTGACGAGGAAACGTCTGTGGTGTGCCAAACACATAGCTTGTTCAAACATGGTTTTTTTCTTTTCGGTTTTGCTAAAATGCATCTAGTTGTGACTTAAGTTAGGTCACAACTAGATTGTACACTGTTCATTTTCTTGCCCGGATCAAGATTTGTGCCTTGGAGTTGTGAGCGTCTGATCTCAAAGCATCGAGAACTTGTTAAGTCACTAATGTCACTATACTATTTATGCTAATTCTCAGTTATCTAGTTGCAACTTATAAAATTTGTACTAATTTTCGTTAAAAATCCAGTTACAACCTAGTTGTAACTCATGTGTAAGCACCACGTTGCACGAATCACGAGGTGAATCCAATGACGAGAGAGATGACTGAGAACTAATGACGAGGTGAATCACGAGGTGAATCCAATGACGAGAGAGGTGAATCCAATGCACGAATCACTCCAGCCTCTCCCCTCTGGCGTATATCATCCTCCCGAAACCCTAAGACTCGGGGAGTGACCACAGAAAGATCTCTCCGGCAGACAGATTTCTGCCGGGGGAATTCCTTCCCGGAGAGGGGAGATCGTCGCCATCAACACCACCATCAAGCTGGACTTCATCGGGATCATCATCATCATCATCACCATCATCACCATCATCACCATCAGCACCCTCATCACCATCTCCATATTGCTGTAACAATTGCGTTGAATCTTGCATAGTTCATAGGGGAAACTTTCGCGGTGTTGATTACTCTTTGTAGTTGATGCTATTGAGTGAACCATTGAATTATTGTTTATGTTCAGATTGTTATACATCATTATTTCATCTCTGATCATGATCCATATGATGTCTTGTGAGTAGTTCGTTTTGTTCTTGAGAACATGGGAGAAGTCTTGTTGTTAGTAATGGAGTTGCGTTGAGAAAGATTCAATAGATTGTTATTTAAGTTGTGGTGTACTTATTCTAGTGGTGTCATGTGAACATCGACTACATGACACTTCACCTATATGGGCCTAGGGGAATGCATTGTGTATTTGGCTACTAATCGTAGGGGTTGCCGGAGTGACAGAAACCTGAACCCCCGTTAGGAAACCATTGCACAAGGTACGTAAGGGTCTTAGAGTTTAAAGCTGTGGTTAGGTTTCTACCTTAATTACTAAAAGGGAAATGGACGTCGCCTAGAGGGGGGGGGGGTGAATAGGCGTTTTAAAATTAGTACGGTTTAGGCTCTAATAAATGCGGAATAAAACTTAACGTTTAATTTATCAAGCCAAAACCTATATCCACTAGTTTCACTAAGTGCACCAATAACCTATGCTAAGCACAATAAGCAACAAGGTGATAGCAAGATATAGTACTTCAAGCACGATGGCTATCACAATGTAAATTGCATAAGTAAGGGGATCAGTTGAGAGATAACCGATGGACGCGGAGACGATGATTTGTTTCCCGAAGTTCACTTCCAAAGAAGCTACGTCTCCGTTGGAGAGGTACGGGGGCGCAATGTACTTCGAACGCCACAAGTGGCTCACCTCGAGGTGTGGTGACTCGATGCTCACCCAACGCCACACAAGGCCTCACCCCAAGATGCAAAGGCACGCAACCTACCGACGCCACAACAGGCTCACCCTATTCTCCCGTGAGCTCGCCACAAAGGCCTACTCACGTTCCACTATGGGACACTTGAGGGCGGTCACCGAACCAGTACAAGATTGGGGCAATCTCCACAACTCAATTGGAGGATCCCAACAACAATGCCACAAAGGCTACAAAGCCGCAAAAGGCAACAAGGCCACAAGACCACAAAAGGTCAACAATCCAACCACACAACCGTCTAGGGTTCCAAGAACCCAAGAGAAACAAGCCCAAGGGCTTGAACTCGCCGAATCTCCGAGGAGAACTCAAACCTATGCACCAAATGCAAGAGGCAAGTCCTTCACTCTCAAATTCCACCAAAGCTACAAAAGCTATTGGGGGAATAAGGGAGGAAGAACACAAAACACTCCAAGATCTAGATCCCAAGGATTCCTTCACAAAGAAGGGATTTGGTTTGGTGGGGCTTGTAGATCTAGATCTCCTCTCTCAAATCCCTCAAAAAGACGCAAGAATCATAGGAGGGAGAAGGGGAGAGGGCAAGCTCTTCAAGGTCAACAATGGAGGAGAGAGAAAGCCAAAAATCAAGAAGAACAAGAGTTGGGGCCGAAGGGGAAAGGGGAGCTCCTTTTAAAGGGCTCCCCGATCTACCCGTTACTCACAGATTCGCGCATGGCCGGTAGTACCGGTGGGTGGCCGGTACTACTGGTGGAACCCAGCCAATGGTCCAAAAACTGAGAGAGAAAGAACAAAAACGCGAGCCTGGCCGGTACTACCGCCGCTTCGCCGGAACTACCGGCGGCAAGAAAGTCCTAGCGGTACTACCGCCTGAAATACCGACTGCAGTACCGTCAAATAGCGCTAACCAGGTAGAGAGAGTACTGAACCGAAAATGGGTTTACCGGAAGTTGGGCCAGAATTAACACCAGTACTGCCGGCGGCAAACTTCCCTGGCGGTACTACCGGTGGCCCGCCAGAACTACCGGTCAGGCAAAACTTCAGAATCAGAACTGCCACAACTTTTGCATCCAAACTCCAAACGAGATGAAACCAATTTTGTTGGAAAGATAACGACGTGTAGAATCTCCACGTAGAAACTCGTAAACCTCCACGTCACCTTTTCTCCCTCTAGATTCTGCACATGAACATCCAGATGAGATTCAGACTTCGATTGCAAATTAACCGCAACCTCATTAGACCAGGCGATAGCCAAACCCCCACTAAGGCCATCACTATCAACCGCAAAACATCCAGCGAAACCCAACTTCTTTGCTATTCCAGCACACCGATCTGCCGAGACTTTTGTTTCAATCTAAAAGACCACCACGGGCGCTTCCAGCCTCACTAAATCGTGAAGCTTCCGAACTGTCTCAAGGTTCCCAAGCCCTCGACAGTTCCAAGTTATGCATCTCATTGGGGAGAGCGGGGCTGTACCACAGTCTCCGCTAAATTTTGTTCAGTCAACTCGACTGCAGGATCTTCCACCTCATACTCCCCCACCGCACGCTTCTTCTTTAAGTCAAGAGCCTCCGAGATCACCTTACTCGCCGAACTTGCTACATCATCGCGCTTGACACCATGACCATCCACCTCCTGTCCACATACAACAAGCACTTTTGGGACATACGTTAGGCTAACAACCAGTTTGCGCGCCGCATGCGGTTTTACTTTACTCCTTGCTTGTGCCATGAACTGCATCCCCCGGGATTCACACCAAAGGAGCCCGATACCACACCAGCAAACAGGTTCAGAATCGGTTTTTGCATTGTTCTTTGCCGCGGTATCACATCACTATCTTCTATCTTTTTACCTTATTAGTTGAGTCATATCATGAATAGAGGAGTTATTATGTATATGGTTTGCATTATGGAAGTGTCCCCTCTCTCGTTAGATATGTATCCCTTGGTGTGAGTTTCCGTTATGGAATATTAATGATAAGTTCTATCATTCACTCTTTTGCATAGCTTATATTAGTTTTCAATTCGTGGTTATATGATTGATCTTGTCGTTAGTATTGGTAGCACTCTGGGATCATTGAGTTAATTTAGTTGGTTTTGGCAAACCTGGCTCGGTCAGTAGCAACACTATTTTTGAGAGTTGAATGAAAAAGATAGAAGTACTCTAAAGAGAAAAATAATTTCATGTGAACATCGACTACATGACACTTCACCTATATGGGCCTAGGGGAATGCATTGTGTATTTGGCTACTAATCGTAGGGGTTGCCGGAGTGACAGAAACCTGAACCCCCGTTAGGAAACCATTGCACAAGGTACGTAAGGGTCTTAGAGTTTAAAGCTGTGGTTAGGTTTCTACCTTAATTACTAAAAGGGAAATGGACGTCGCCTAGAGGGGGGGGGGGGTGAATAGGCGTTTTAAAATTAGTACGGTTTAGGCTCTAATAAATGCGGAATAAAACTTAACGTTTAATTTATCAAGCCAAAACCTATATCCACTAGTTTCACTAAGTGCACCAATAACCTATGCTAAGCACAATAAGCAACAAGGTGATAGCAAGATATAGTACTTCAAGCACGATGGCTATCACAATGTAAATTGCATAAGTAAGGGGATCAGTTGAGAGATAACCGATGGACGCGGAGACGATGATTTGTTTCCCGAAGTTCACTTCCAAAGAAGCTACGTCTCCGTTGGAGAGGTACGGGGGCGCAATGTACTTCGAACGCCACAAGTGGCTCACCTCGAGGTGTGGTGACTCGATGCTCACCCAACGCCACACAAGGCCTCACCCCAAGATGCAAAGGCACGCAACCTACCGACGCCACAACAGGCTCACCCTATTCTCCCGTGAGCTCGCCACAAAGGCCTACTCACGTTCCACTATGGGACACTTGAGGGCGGTCACCGAACCAGTACAAGATTGGGGCAATCTCCACAACTCAATTGGAGGATCCCAACAACAATGCCACAAAGGCTACAAAGCCGCAAAAGGCAACAAGGCCACAAAAGGCTACAAGACCACAAAAGGTCAACAATCCAACCACACAACCGTCTAGGGTTCCAAGAACCCAAGAGAAACAAGCCCAAGGGCTTGAACTCGCCGAATCTCCAAGGAGAACTCAAACCTATGCACCAAATGCAAGAGGCAAGTCCTTCACTCTCAAATTCCACCAAAGCTACAAAAGCTATTGGGGGAATAAGGGAGGAAGAACACAAGAGGAGAACACAAAACTCTCCAAGATCTAGATCCCAAGGATTCCTTCACAAAGAAGGGATTTGGTTTGGTCGGGCTTGTAGATCTAGATCTCCTCTCTCAAATCCCTCAAAAAGATGCAAGAATCATAGGACGGAGAAGGGGAGAGGGCAAGCTCTTCAAGGTCAACAATGGAGGAGAGAGAAAGCCAAAAATCGAGAAGAACAAGAGTTGGGGCCGAAGGGGAAAGGGGAGCTCCTTTTAAAGGGCTCCCCGATCTGCCTGTTACTCAGAGATCCGCGCATAGCCGGTAGTACCCGTGGGTGGCCGGTACTACCGGTGGCACCCAACCAACAGTCAGAAAACAGAGAGAGAAAGAACAAAAAGGCGAGCCTGGCCGGTACTACCGCCGCTTCGTCGGAACTACCGGCGGCAAGAAAGTCCTAGCGGTACTACCGCCTGAAATACCGACTGAAGTACCATCAAATAGCGCTAACCAGGCAGAGAGAGTACTGAACCGAAAATGGGTTTACCGGAAGTTGGGCCGGAATTAACACTGGTATCGCGCGTGACAACTGCCCTGGCGGTACTACCGGTGGCCCGCCGGAACTACCGGTCAGGCAAAACTTCAGAATCAGAACTGCCACAACTTTTGCATCCGAACTCCAAACAAGATGAAACCAATTTTGTTGGAAAGATAACGACATGTAGAATCTCCACGTAGAAACCCGTAAACCTGCACATCACCTTTTCGCCCTCTAGATTCTGCACATGAACATCCAGATGAGATTCAGACTTCGATTGCAAATTAACCGCAACCTCATGAGACCATACGATAGCCAAACCCCCACTAAGGCCATCACTATCAACCGCAAAACATCTAGCGAAACCCAACTTCTTTGCTATTCCAGCACACCGATCTGCCGAGACTTTTGTTTCAATCTAAAAGACCACCACGGGCGCTTCCAGCCTCACTAAATCGTGAAGCTTCCGAACTGTCTCAAGGTTCCCAAGCCCTCGACAGTTCCAAGTTATGCATCTCATTGGGGAGAGCGGGGCTGTCCCGTAGCCTCCGATAAATTTTGTTCAGTCAACTCGACTGCAGGATCTTCCACCTCATACTCCCGCACCGCACGCTTCTTCTTTAAGTTAAGAGCCTCTGAGATCAGCTTACTCGGTGAACTTGCTACAACATCGCGCTTGACACCATGACCATCCACCTCATGTCCAGATACAACAAGCACTTTTGGGACATAAGTTAGGCTAACAACCAGTTTGCGCGCCGCATGCGGTTTTACTTTACTCCTTACTTGTGCCATGAACTGCATCCCCCGGGATTCACACCAAAGGAGCCCGATACCACACCAGCAAACAGGTTCAGAATCAGTTTTTGCATTGTTCTTTGCTGTGTCGAACTGCCCCCCTTATGACTGCCTCTAGCACCATCATCATCTCTTCTACCTCCTCCTTGCACCACAGGTTCCTTCTTCACCTTCCTCGGGTCTGGTGCATGGAGAAAGGAGCCATACAACCACTCCCCATGCTTATCTTTTTCCCCAAGGGTTAGATAGAACGCAGCCGAGTGTCCTAACAACCCACAAGAGAAACAAAAGTATGGGAGCTTTTCATACAAAATTGGATATTCAACTAGTTCTTTCCTCTTCTGCGAGTTAATCAAAATCCATCGCTGTATTGGCTCTTTAATGTTCAGCCATATTCTAGCTCGAAAGCTCTGTCCCCATCCCCTGCTATTTCCAGTGGAATCCAGCCTGATGAACTCCTCGATCTGGTTAGCAATACTCTCAGCACACTTCGAATTGAGCCAATTAAAAGGCAGATCATAGCATTGGAGCCATATCGGAATCCTTTCAAAGCGTACCTCTGACGAACGCATACTAGTATCAGAATTATCAAGCAGTACAACATGGTTACCCACCATCCATGGCGCCCCTTCCCAAATCCTCAGACGATCATCCTCCTTTTCCATGGTCACCATGAAAACATCGTCACCCATTTCATGGAACTCTAAACCCCTAGGGTTTCCCCACTGAGGACGGAGGGCACTTCGAATCGTATCAATATGAACTTTGATTGCGCCGGTATCTTCCCCACAACCATGATCTGTGATCCCTCCTCGTCCTCTATGTCATCCATCTCCAAAACTTTCTTCTTCTTCTCCGTCAAAGCCAGCTTCTTGAACTTTTCGTCCACGCCATCGTCAACCATGACCGTCTCCTTCTCCTTGCCCACATCCATCCCCACCCGAGCCCCCAGTCCCCTCAAGAGAGGCCGCGATCAGGCTCGGGGTCATCGTAGGAGGCTCCGTTGTGTCGAGGAGATCGAAAATGCCCCGTGCCACCATTGCCACCCCGAAAACCTAACAAAAATGTTTCGGGGGCTCATTATATCTATATCTATATCTAATAATATAGGAAGGATTGTTTCTCCCATTCTTACACTTTTCTAGACCAATTTGCCGTTCCACCTTCATAGGAATTAACCTCACTGCCACCGATAAGTGAGAACATGAAAAAAGGGGACAACGAGCTAGACACGCGTGGGTCATGGGCATGCTTGAGACGTCAGCTTCATGGGCTGGAAGTTGACACCCGGGTGGGTCTGCTGCTTCGATCGTTAGTGGAATCGAGACATGAGAATACAACACTTGGGGTGTGTTTGGTTGAGCTGTGGATTCTGAAAAAGCAGCGGTTGACTGTGAACTGTGGAAAAGCTGTTGTGATCTAAGAACTCTGGGTTCTCTTGAAGTTGTTTGGTTGTATCAACTTTGAATTCTGGATTTTGTTGGAAATGTCTGTAATACCCCGAGGCCCGGAGAGACTGTTTACATGCTAATGTGTCTCTTGGTGTTGTGTGCGCTGCTTCTGGTAGATAATCCTCATCTATATCACACTTATCAAACTCCTCATCACCTCATTAGACAATTTGCTATCACGGATAAAATATGCAACATCATGCAATACTCCAAATGCATGCTCAATGGCATTGGGAAGAGAGACGAACATAAAAAGAAAAAGAATATCTCATACTTTCATCCACGGCTAAGACGGAACTTCGGTAGATGTGTCCTCAAGGCTCAAGCTTCATTGTGTCTTGACAAAATTCCACGGGGAGATTTCCGGGTGGGCACGACCGGTAGCAAGTGGCGCGGACCGGCACGGGCTCAACTCAAACATAGATGAGTAGATATGCCGATCGACTGTGTCGGGTAAACATGCCAGACGACCGTGTCAGGAAAACGGGGCAGGCCAATGTGCCGAGCGGACCATTTTCCAGATCATGGCGAGACGTAGCCCCATGGATTAAAGGCCGGCGAGATGCCATCTCGGTGAGCGACTCGTTACATACGTCCGGCGAGACGCTCCTGCGCGACCAGTGAGCTGCTCGTACGCACGCACAGGTACATGCATCTAGCTAAGCAAGCATGCAGTTGGATGGCCGAAGTCCTAGGCACACATGACACATACACATCTTGGTAGGCAGAAGCTGTGTTGCGGGGTGGAGTTGCTTGCAGCGGCTGCTGTCCTCGTGGGAGAGGGCGCGAGGCGGCGGCGTGTGGAGTTGAGCAGCCGGACCAGCTCAGCTGGGCATCCACGCGCTCGGTCGTGCTGCCGGCCAGCTGATGGAAGGCAGCAAGGGGCCTGCTGGGCTGTCCGCCGGCCACACCAAGGAGCACTCCGGCTCGATCTCCATGGCGAGCAGACGGGCAAAAGCGTGGCCGGGTGCCTTTGTATGCCTGCGAGGAAATTTCTGTGGTGACGAGGAAACGTCTGTGGTGTGCCAAACACATAGCTTGTTCAAACATGGTTTTTTTCTTTTCGGTTTTGCTAAAACGCATCTAGTTGTGACTTAAGTTAGGTCACAACTAGATTGTACACTGTTCATTTTCTTGCCCGGATCAAGATTTGTGCCTTGGAGTTGTGAGCGTCTGATCTCAGGCGACTGAGAACTTGTTAAGTCACTAATGTCACTATACTATTTATGCTAATTCTCAGTTATCTAGTTGCAACTTATAAAATTTGTACTAATTTTCGTTAAAAATCCAGTTACAACCTAGTTGTAACTCATGTGTAAGCACCACGTTGCACGAATCACGAGGTGAATCCAATGACGAGAGAGATGACTGAGAACTAATGACGAGGTGAATCACGAGGTGAATCCAATGACGAGAGAGGTGAATCCAATGCACGAATCACTCCAGCCTCTCCCCTCTGGCGTATATCATCCTCCCGAAACCCTAAGACTCGGGGAGTGACCACAGAAAGATCTCTCCGAGATGATTTCGGGGAATTCCTTCGGAGGGGAGATCGTCGCCATCAACACCACCATCAAGCTGGACTTCATCGGGATCATCATCATCATCATCACCATCATCACCATCATCACCATCAGCACCCTCATCACCATCTCCATATTGCTGTAACAATTGCGTTGAATCTTGCATAGTTCATAGGGGAAACTTTCGCGGTGTTGATTACTCTTTGTAGTTGATGCTATTGAGTGAACCATTGAATTATTGTTTATGTTCAGATTGTTATACATCATTATTTCATCTCTGATCATGATCCATATGATGTCTTGTGAGTAGTTCGTTTTGTTCTTGAGAACATGGGAGAAGTCTTGTTGTTAGTAATGGAGTTGCGTTGAGAAAGATTCAATAGATTGTTATTTAAGTTGTGGTGTACTTATTCTAGTGGTGTCATGTGAACATCGACTACATGACACTTCACCTATATGGGCCTAGGGGAATGCATTGTGTATTTGGCTACTAATCGTAGGGGTTGCGAGTGATGAAACCTGACCCCCCGGTAGGAAACCATTGCACAAGGTACGTAAGGGTCTTAGAGTTTAAAGCTGTGGTTAGGTTTCTACCTTAATTACTAAAAGGGAAATGGACGTCGCCTAGAGGGGGGGGGGGTGAATAGGCGTTTTAAAATTAGTACGGTTTAGGCTCTAATAAATGCGGAATAAAACTTAACGTTTAATTTATCAAGCCAAAACCTATATCCACTAGTTTCACTAAGTGCACCAATAACCTATGCTAAGCACAATAAGCAACAAGGTGATAGCAAGATATAGTACTTCAAGCACGATGGCTATCACAATGTAAATTGCATAAGTAAGGGGATCAGTTGAGAGATAACCGATGGACGCGGAGACGATGATTTGTTTCCCGAAGTTCACTTCCAAAGAAGCTACGTCTCCGTTGGAGAGGTACGGGGGCGCAATGTACTTCGAACGCCACAAGTGGCTCACCTCGAGGTGTGGTGACTCGATGCTCACCCAACGCCACACAAGGCCTCACCCCAAGATGCAAAGGCACGCAACCTACCGACGCCACAACAGGCTCACCCTATTCTCCCGTGAGCTCGCCACAAAGGCCTACTCACGTTCCACTATGGGACACTTGAGGGCGGTCACCGAACCAGTACAAGATTGGGGCAATCTCCACAACTCAATTGGAGGATCCCAACAACAATGCCACAAAGGCTACAAAGCCGCAAAAGGCAACAAGGCCACAAGACCACAAAAGGTCAACAATCCAACCACACAACCGTCTAGGGTTCCAAGAACCCAAGAGAAACAAGCCCAAGGGCTTGAACTCGCCGAATCTCCGAGGAGAACTCAAACCTATGCACCAAATGCAAGAGGCAAGTCCTTCACTCTCAAATTCCACCAAAGCTACAAAAGCTATTGGGGAATAAGGGAGGAAGAACACAAAACACTCCAAGATCTAGATCCCAAGGATTCCTTCACAAAGAAGGGATTTGGTTTGGTGGGGCTTGTAGATCTCCTCTCTCAAATCCCTCAAAAGACGCAAGAATCATAGGAGGGAGAAGGGAGAGGGCAAGCTCTTCAAGGTCAACAATGGAGGAGAGAGAAAGCCAAAAATCAAGAAGAACACGAGTTGGGGCCGAAGGGGAAAGGGGAGCTCCTTTTAAAGGGCTCCCCGATCTACCCGTTACTCACAGATTCGCGCATGGCCGGTAGTACCGGTGGTGGCAGTACTACTGGTGGAACCCAGCCAATGGTCCAAAAACTGAGAGAGAAAGAACAAAAACGCGAGCCTGGCCGGTACTACCGCCGCTTCGCCGGAACTACCGGCGGCAAGAAAGTCCTAGCGGTACTACCGCCTGAAATACCGACTGCAGTACCGTCAAATAGCGCTAACCAGGTAGAGAGAGTACTGAACCGAAAATGGGTTTACCGGAAGTTGGGCCAGAATTAACACCGATCTTGCTGACAAACTTCCTGGCGGTACCGGTGGCGGCCAGAAGAACTACCGGTCAGGCAAAACTTCAGAATCAGAACTGCCACAACTTTTGCATCCAAACTCCAAACGAGATGAAACCAATTTTGTTGGAAAGATAACGACGTGTAGAATCTCCACGTAGAAACTCGTAAACCTCCACGTCACCTTTTCTCCCTCTAGATTCTGCACATGAACATCCAGATGAGATTCAGACTTCGATTGCAAATTAACCGCAACCTCATTAGACCAGGCGATAGCCAAACCCCCACTAAGGCCATCACTATCAACCGCAAAACATCCAGCGAAACCCAACTTCTTTGCTATTCCAGCACACCGATCTGCCGAGACTTTTGTTTCAATCTAAAAGACCACCACGGGCGCTTCCAGCCTCACTAAATCGTGAAGCTTCCGAACTGTCTCAAGGTTCCCAAGCCCTCGACAGTTCCAAGTTATGCATCTCATTGGGGAGAGCGGGGCTGTACCACAGTCTCCGCTAAATTTTGTTCAGTCAACTCGACTGCAGGATCTTCCACCTCATACTCCCCCACCGCACGCTTCTTCTTTAAGTCAAGAGCCTCCGAGATCACCTTACTCGCCGAACTTGCTACATCATCGCGCTTGACACCATGACCATCCACCTCCTGTCCACATACAACAAGCACTTTTGGGACATACGTTAGGCTAACAACCAGTTTGCGCGCCGCATGCGGTTTTACTTTACTCCTTGCTTGTGCCATGAACTGCATCCCCCGGGATTCACACCAAAGGAGCCCGATACCACACCAGCAAACGGGTTCAGAATCGGTTTTTGCATTGTTCTTTGCTGTGTCGAACTGGCCCCCTTTATGGCTGCCTCTAGCACCATCATCATCTCTTCTACCTCCTCCTTGCACCACAGGTTCCTTCTTCACCTTCCTCGGGTCCGGTGCATGGAGAAAGGAGCCATACAACCACTCCCCATGCTTATCTTTTTCCCCAAGGGTTGGACAGAACGCAGCCGAGTGTCCTAACAACCCACAGGAGAAACAAAAGTATGGGAGCTTTTCATACAGAATTGGATATTCAACTAGTTCTTTCCTCTTCTATGAGTAAATCAAAATCCATCGCTGTATTGGCTCTTTAATGTTCAGCCATATTCTAGCTCGAAAGCTCTGTCCTCATCCCCTGGTATTTCCAGTGGAATCCAGCCTGATGAACTCCCCGATCTGGCTAGCAATACTCTCAGCACACTTCGAATTGAGCCAATTAAAAGGCAGATCATGGCATTGGATCCATATCGGAATCCTTTCAAAGCGTACCTCTGACGGACGCATACTAGTGTCAGAATTACCAAGCACTACAGCATGGTTACCCACCATCCATGGCGCCCCTTCCCAAATCCTCCGAGGATCATCCTCCTTTTCCATGGTCGCCACGAAAACATCGTCACCCATTGCATGGAACTCTAAACCCCTAGGGTTTCCCCACTGAGGATGGAGGGCGCTTCGAATCCTATCAATATGAACTTTGATTGCGCCGGTATCTTCCCCACAACCGCGATCTGCGATCCCTCCTCGTCCTCCATGTCATCCATCTCAAGAACTTTCTTCTCCTTCTCCGTCAAAGCCAGCTTCTTGAACTTTTCGTCCACGCCATCGTCAACCATGACCGTCTCCTTCTCCTTGCCCACATCCATCCCCACCTAGAGCCCCCAGTCCCCTCAAGAGAGGCCGCGATCAGGCTCGGGGTCACCGTAGGAGGCTCCGTCGTGTCGAGGAGATCGGAAATGCCCCGTGCCGCCATTGCCACTCCGAAACCCTAACAAAAACGTTTGGGGGGCTCATTATATCTATATCTATATCTAATAATATAGGAAGGATTGTTTCTCCTGTTCTTACACTTTTCTAGACCAATTTGCCGTTCCACCATCATAGGAATTAACCTCACTGCCACCGATAAGTGAGAACATGTAAAAGGGGGACAACGAGCTGGACACGCGCGGGTCATGGGTGTGCTTGAGACGTCGGCTTCCTGGGCTGGAAGTTGACACCCGGGTGGGTCTGCTGCTTCGATCGTTAGTGGAATCGAGACATGATACATACAACACTTGGGGTGTGTTTGGTTGAGCTGTGGATTCTAAAAAAGCAGCGGTTGACTATGAACTGTGGAAAAGCTGTTGTGATATGAGAACTGTGGGTTCTCTTGAAGTTGTTTGGTTGTATCAAATTTGAATTCTGGATTTTGTTAGAAATGTCTGTAATACCCCGAGGCCTGGAGAGACTGTTTACATGCTAATGTGTCTCTTGGTGTTGTGTGCGCTGCTTCTGGTAGATAATCCTCATCTATATCACACTTATCAAACTCCTCATCACCTCTCATCAGACAATTTGCTATCACGGATAAAATTATGCAACATCATGCAATACTCCAAATGCACGCTCAATGGCATTGGGAAGAGAGACGAACGCAAAAAGAAAAAGAATATGTCATACTTTCATCCACGGCTAAGACGAAACTTGGGTAGATGTGTCCTCAAGGCTTAGGCTTCATTGTGTCTTGACGAAATTCCACGGGGAGATTTCCGGGTGGGCACGACCGGTAGCGAGCGGCGTGGACCAGCACGGGCTCAACTCAAACATAGACGAGTAGATATGCCGATCGACTGTGTCGGGTAAACATGCCGGACGATCGTGTCAGGCAAACCGGGCAGGCCAATGTGCCGAGCGGACCATTTTCCAGATAATGGCGAGACGTAGACCCATGGATTAAAGGCCGGCAAGATGCCAGCTCTTGAAGGTCAACAATGGAGGAGAGAGAAAGCCAAAAACCGAGAAGAACAAGAGTTGGGGCCGAAGGGGAAAGGGGATCTCCTTTTAAAGGGCTCTCCGATCTGGCCGTTACTCACAGATTCGCGCATGGCCGGTAGTACCGGTGGGTGGCCGGTACTACCGGTGGCACCCAGCCAACGGTCAGAAAATAGAGAGAGAAAGAACAAAAACGCGAGCCTGGCCGGTACTACCGCCGCTTCGCCGAAACTACCGACGGCAAGAAAGTCCTAGCGGTACTACCGCCTAAAATACCGACTGAAGTACCGTCAAATAGCGCTAACCAGGCAGAGAGAGTACTGAACCGAAAATGGGTTTACCGGAAGTTAGGCCGAAATTAACAGCGGTACTGCCGGCGGCAAACTGCCCTAGCGGTACTACCGGTGGCCCGGCTGAACTACCGGTCAGGCAAAACTTCAGAACCAGAACTGCCACAACTTTTGCATCCGAACTCCAAACGAGATGAAACCAATTTTATTGGAAAGATAACGACGTGTAGAATCTCTACGTAGAAACCCGTAAACCTCCACGTCACCTTTGCTCCCTCTAGATTCTGCACATGAACATCCAGATGAGATTCAGACTTCGATTGCAAATTAACCGCAACCTCATGAGACCAGACGATAGCCAAACCCCCACCAAGGCCATCACTATCAACCGTAAAACATCCATCGAAACCCAACTTCTTTGCTATTCCAGCACACCGATCTGCCGAGACTTTTGTTTCAATCTAAAAGACCACCACGGGCGCTTCCAGCCTCACTAAATTGTGAAGCTTCCGAACTGTCTCAAGGTTCCCAAGCCCTCGACAGTTCCAAGTTATGCATCTCATTGGGGAGAGCGGGGCTGTCCCGCAGCCTCTGCTAAATTTTGTTCAGTCAACTCGACTACAGGATCTTCCACCTCATACTCCGCCACCGCACGCTTCTTCTTTAAGTCAAGAGCCTCTGAGATCACCTTACTCGGCGAACTTGCTACAACATCGCGCTTGAAACCATGACCATCCACCTCCTGTCTAGATACAACAAGCACTTTTGGGATATAAGTTAGGCTAACAACCAGTTTGCGCGCTGCATGCGGTTTTACTTTACTCCTTGCTTGTGCCATGAACTGCATCCCCCAGGATTCACACCAAAGGAGCCCGGTACCACACCAACAAATGGGTTCAGAATCGGTTTTTGCATTGTTCTTTGCTGTGTCGAACTACCCCCCTTATGACTGGCTCTAGCACCATCATCATCTCTTCTACCTCCTCCTTGCACCACAGGTTCCTTCTTCACCTTCCTCGGGTCCGGTGCATGGAGAAAGGAGCCATACAACCACTCCCCATGCTTATCTTTTTCCACAAGGGTTGGATGACGCATGAAAGTGTCCTAACAACCCACAAGAGAAACAAAAGTACGGGAGCTTTTCATACAGAATTGGATATTCAACTAGTTCTTTCCTCTTCTGCGAGTTAAAAAAATCCATCGCTGTATTGGCTCTTTAATGTTCAGCCATATTCTAGCTCGAAAGCTCAGTCCCCATTCCCTGGTATTTCCAGTGGAATCCAGCCTGATGAATTCCCCGATCTGGCTAGCAATACTCTCAGCACACTTCGAATTGAGCCAATTAAAAGGCAGATCATGGCATTGGATCCATATCGGAATCCTTTCAAAGCGTACCTCTGACGGACGCATACTAGTATCAGAATTATCAAGCAGTACAGCATGGTTACCCACCATCGATGGCGCCCCTTCCCAAATCCTCCGACGATCATCCTCCTTTTCCATGGTCGCCACGAAAACATCGTCACCCATTGCATGGAACTCTAAACCCCTAGGGTTTCCCCACTGAGGACAGAGGGCGCTTCGAATCATATCAATATGAACTTTGATTGCGCCGGTATCTTCTCCACTACCGCGATCTGCGATCCCTCCTCATCCTCCATGTCATCCATCTCCAGAACTTTCTTCTCCTTCTCCGTCAAAGCCAGCTTCTTGAACTTTTCATCCACGCCATCGTCAACCATGACCGTCTCCTTCTCCTTGCCCACATCCATCCCCACCCCGAGCCCCCAGTCCCCTCAAGAGAGGCCGCGATCAGGCTTGGGGTCACCGTAGGAGGCTCCGTCGTGTCGAGGAGATCGGAAATGCCCCGTGACGCCATTGCCACTCCGAAACCCTAACAAAAACGTTTTGGGGGCTCATTATATCTATATCTAATAATATAGGAAGGATTGTTTCTCCCGTTCTTACACTTTTCTAGACCAATTTGCCGTTCCACCATCATAGGAATTAACCTCACTGCCACCGATAAGTGAGAACATGTAAAAGGGGGACAACGAGCTGGACACGCGCGGGTCATGGGTGTGCTTGATATGTCGGCTTCGTGGGCTGGAAGTTGACACCCGGGTGGGTCTGCTACTTCGATCGTTAGTGGAATCGAGACATGATACATACAACACTTGGGGTGTGTTTGGTTGAGCCGTGGATTCTGAAAAAGCAGCGGTTGACTGTGAACTGTGGAAAAGCTGTTGTGATCTGAGAACTGTGTGTTCTCTTGAAGTTGTTTGGTTGTATCAACTTTGAATTCTGGATTTTGTTGGAAATGTCTGTAATACCCCAAGGCCCGGAGAGACTGTTTACATGCCAATGTGTCTCTTGGTGTTGTGTGCGCTGCTTCTGGTAGATAATCCTCATCTATATCACACTTATCAAACTCCTCATCACCTCATTAGACAATTTGCTATCGCGGATAAAATTATGCAACATCATGCAATACTCCAAATGCACGCTCAATGGCATTGGGAAGAGACACGAACGCAAAAACAAAAAAGAATATCTCATACTTTCATCCACGGCTAAGACGGAACTTCGGTAGATGTGTCCTCAAGGCTCAAGCTTCATTGTCTCTTGACGAAATTCCATGGGGAGATTTCCAGGTGGGCACGACCGGTAGCGAGCGGCACGGACCGGGACGGGCTCAACTCAAACATAGACGAGTAGATATGCCGATCGACTGTGTCGGGTAAACATGCCGGCCGACCGTGTCAGGCAAACTGGGCAGGATAATGTGCCGAGCGGACCATTTTCCAGATCATGGCGAAACGTAGACCCATGGATTAAAGGCCGGCAAGATGCCAGCTCTTCAAGGTCAACAATGGAGGAGAGAGAAAGCCAAAAACCGAGAAGAACAAGAGTTGGGGCCGAAGGGGAAAGGGGAGCCCCTTTTAAAGGGCTCCACGATCTGCCCGTTACTCACAGATTCGCGCATGGCCGGTAGTACCGGTGGGTGGCCGGTACTACCGGTGGCACCCAGCCAACAGTCAGAAAACAGAGAGAGAAAGAAAAAAAGCGAGCCAGGCCGGTACTACCGCCGCTTCGCCGGAACTACCGGCGGCAAGAAAGTCCTAGCGGTACTACCGCCTGAAATACCGACTGAAGTACCGTGAAATAGTGCTAACCAGGCAGAGAGAGTACTGAACCGAAAATGGGTTTACCGGAAGTTGCGCCGGAATTAACACCGGTACTGCCGGCGGCAAACTGCCCTGGCAGTACTACAAGTGGCCCGCCGGAACTACCTGTCTGGCAAAACTTTAGAACCAGAACTGCCACAACTTTAGCATCTGAACTCCAAATGATATGAAACCAATTTTATTGGAAAGATAACGACGTGTAGAATCTCCACGTAGAAACCCGTAAACCTCCACGTCACCTTTTCTCCCTCTAGATTCTACACGTGAACATCCAGATGAGATTCAGACTTCGAATGCAAATTAACCGCAACCTCATGAGACCAGACGATAGCCAAACCCCCACTAAGTCCATCACTATCAACCGCAAAACATCCAGTGAAACCCAACTTCTTTGCTATTCCAGCACACCGATCTGCCGAGACTTTTGTTTCAATCTAAAAGACCACCACGGGCGCTTCCAGCCTCACTAAATCGTGAAGCTTCCGAACTGTCTCAAGGTTCCCAAGCCCTCGACAGTTCCAAGTTATGCATCTCATTGGGGAGAGCGGGGCTGTCCCACAGCCTCCGCTAAATTTTGTTTAGTCAACTCGATTGCAGGATCTTCCACCTCATATTCCCCCACCACACGCTTCTTCTTTAAGTCAAGAGCCTCTAAGATCACCTTACTCGGCGAACTTGCTACAGCATCACGCTTGACACCATAACCATCCACCTCCTGTCCAGATATAACAAGCACTTTTGGGACATAAGTGAGGCTAACAACCAGTTTGCACGCCGCATGCGGTTTTACTTTACTCCTTGCTTGTGCCATGAACTGCATCCCCCAGGATTCACACCAAAGGAGCCCAATACCACACCAGCAAACGGGGTCAGAATCGGTTTTTGCATTGTTCTTTGCTGTGTCGAACTGCCCCCCTTATGACTGCCTCTAGCACCATCATCATCTCTTCTACTTTCTCCTTGCACCACAGGTTCCTTCTTCACCTTCCTCGGGTCCGGTGCATGGAGAAAGGAGCCATACAACCACTCCCCATGCTTATCTTTTTCCCTAAGGGTTGGACATAATGCAACCGAGTGTCCTAACAACCCACAAGAGAAACAAAAGTATGGGAGCTTTTCATACAGAATTGGATATTCAACTAGTTCTTTCCTCTTCTGCGAGTAAATCGAAATCCATCGCTGTATTGGCTCGTTAATGTTCAGCCATATTCTAGCTCGAAAGCTCTGTCCCCATCCCCTGGTATTTCCAGTGGAATCCAGCCTGATGAACTTCCCGATCTGGCTAGCAATACTCTCAGCACACTTCGAATTGAGCCAATTAAAAGGCAGATCATGGCATTAGATCCATATTGGAATCCTTTCAAAGCGTACCTCTGACGGACGCATACTAGTATCAGAATTATCAAGAACTACAGCATGGTTACCCACCATCCATGATGCCCCTTCCCAAATCCTCCGACGATCATCCTCCTTTTCCATGGTCGCCACAAAAACATCGTCACCCATTGTATGGAACTCTAAACCCCTAGGGTTTCCCCACTGAGGACGGAGGGCGCTTCGAATCGTATCAATATGAACTTTTATTGCGCCGGTATCTTCCCCACAACCGCGATCTGCGATCCCTCCTCGTCCTCCATGTCATCCATCTCTAGAACTTTATTCTCCTTCTCCGTCAAAGCCAGCTTCTTGAACTTTTCGTCCACGCCATCGTCAACCATGACCGTCTCCTTCTCCTTGCACACATCCATCCCCACCCCAAGCCCCTAGTCCCCTCAAGAGAGGCCGCGATCAGGCTCGGGGTCACCGAAGGAGGCTCCGTTGTGTCGAGGAGATCAAAAATGCCCCATGCCGCCATTGCCACTCCGAAACCCTAACAAAAACATTTCGGGGGCTCATTATATCTATATCTATATCTAATAATATAGGAAGGATTGTTTCTCCCATTCTTACACTTTTCTAGACCAATTTGCCGTTCCACCATCATAGGAATTAACCTCACTGCCGCCGATAAGTGAGAACATGAAAAAAGGGGACAATGAGCTGGACACGCGCGGGTCATGGGCGTGCTTGAGACATCGGCTTCCTGGGCTAGAAGTTGACACCCGGGTGGGTCTGATGCTTCGGCCGTTAGTGGAATCGAGACATGATACATACAACACTTGGGGTGTGTTTTGTTGAGCTCTGGATTCTGAAAAAGCAGCGGTTGACTGTGAACTGTGGAAAAGCTATTGTGATCTGAGAACTGTGGGTTCTCTTGAAGTTGTTTGGTTGTATAAACTTTGAATTCTGGATTTTGTTGGAAATGTCTGTAATACCCCGAGGCCCGGAGATACTATTTACATGCTAATGTGTCTCTTGGTGTTGTGTGCGCTGCTTCTGGTAGATAATCCTCATCTATATCACACTTATCAAACTCCTCATCACCTCATCAGACAATTTGCTATCACGGATAAAATTATGCAACATCATGCAATACTCCAAATGCACGCTCAATGGCATTGGGAAGAGACATGAACGCAAAAAGAAAAAGAATATCTCATACTTTCATCCACGGCTAAGACGGAACTTTGGTAGATGTGTCCTCAAGGCTCAAGCTTCATTGTGTCTTGATGAAATTCCACGGGGAGATTTCCGGGTGGGCACGACCGGTAGCGAGCGGCACGGATCGGCACGGGCTCAACTCAAACATAGACGAGTAGATATGCCGATCGACTGTGTCGGGTAAACTTGGCGGGCGACCGTGTCAGGCAAACGGGGCAGGCCAATGTGCCGAGCGGACCATTTTCTAGATCATGGCGAGACATAGACCCATGGATTAAAGGCCGGCAAGATGCTAGCTCTTCAAGGTCAACAATGGAGGAGAGAGAAAGCCAAAAACCGAGAAGAACAAGAGTTGGGGCCGAAGGGGAAGGGGAGCTCCTTTTAAAGGGCTCCCTGATCTGCCCGTTACTCACAGATTCGCGCATGGCCGGTAGTACCGGTGGGTGGACGGTACTACCGGTGGCACCCAGCCAACGGTCAGAAAACAGAGAGAGAAAGAACAAAAACGCGAGCCTGGCCGATACTACCGCCGCTTCGCCGGAACTACCGGTGGCAAGAAAGTCCTAGCGGTACTACCGCCTGAAATACCGACTAAAGTACCGTCAAATAGCGCTAACCAGGCAGAGAGAGTACTGAACCGAAAATGGGTTTACCGGAAGTTGGGCCGGAATTAACACCGGTACTGCCGGTGGCAAACTACCCTGGCAGTACTACCGGTGGACCGCCGGAACTACCGGTCACGCAAAACTTCAGAACCAGAACTGCCACAACTTTTGCATCCGAACTTCAAACGAGATGAAACCAATTTTGTTGGAAAGATAACGACGTGTCAAAATATTGGGTATCACCAAGGGAGAAAATACCATGAATATATATATGAGATACCTCCCAAGGTGTGGAGCCGGAAAACCCGCAAGATCAGACACACAATAAGATATGCAAGGGAAATCCGTTTTTGATGAACTAGAGCTTGTTATGAAGATAACCACAAACTCTAGATCCTCACCTTGACAAGAACCAAACAAAAACCAAGAAAGATGATGCTATGTATGCAAAGGTTTGAGCTCTCTTCGAAAGATACGAACGAGTCACCCACTCGAGAGCCCCTCTTGATAGTACGGCTATCTATCCTAAACCCGGTCTCACAACACTACACGAGATAGGTAAAATAGAAACCCTATCAAGATCATACCTTTGCCTTGAGCATCCCACTTGAGCTTGACGTAGACAATCTTGTCACCTTCCAAATGGAACACCTTTCTTGATTGCTCTTGCTTGCTCTTGTTTGATGAAGACTTGCGAATGGCTCCCCCATACTCCATGGGGAAACCACTTCATTGACCTTGTCTTCATCACTCCATGAACGCCGAGGATGGCAAGCTCCAAGCATGATATCTTCTAGAGATGGTGCATCTTGAGCTTGCACTTCATTTCTTGATGATGTCTTGAAGATAGCCATGAGGAACTCCATCTTCTTCTTCTTCAAGACATACTTGATCTTCTTCTTCTACTTGATTCCAATAGGCACAAAGACCTTGGACAATGCTTCTTCTTTTTCATCCTTGAAACCAACACATGGTCCAAGCGATGCCAATGGACAAACCTACAAGTGAGACCTTGGACAATGCTTCTCCTTTTTCATCCTTGAAACCAACACATGGTCCAAGCGATGCCAATGGACAAACCTACAAGTGAGACTTAATTTGCACATTAGTCCATAGGGATTGTCATTAATTACCAAAACCACACATGGGGCATACATGCCCTTTCAATTACTTTCTTGTACTTATGGATGTTTGCAAGGGGTATAATCACAAGTATGTATTAGTCTTGGATGGGGCGGTACATTAGCACAGGTTCACCCACACAACACTTATCAAGCTAAAGGAGATTAATCAACTATATGAAGCAAAAGCACTTGACAGTCTTCCCATGTGTCCTCGAGAACGTTTGGTCATCTTAAGTAATACAACCGGCTTGTCCTTTTCTGCATAAAGGATTGGGCCACTTGCTGCATTTATTGCTACTGTCTTTTATTTACTCGTACTTTGTTTACTTGCTTTATCGAAAACCCCTAAAAATCCGTTTGCTAAGTATTTGCAGAGAATTCCTGATCCATACCACTAGCCAGCACCTTCTGCTCCTTGTTGGGTTCGACACTCTTACTTATCAAAAATACTGCGATACACCCCCTATACTTGTGGGTCATCAAAGCTCACTGCATAGAAATAGATCATTGCAAAGCATATTTGTGGAGGAAACACAATCCCAAGTAAAGCAACCATGGTTTGCAATCCAAACTCACTGTCACCACTAACAGTACACAACATCTGAACAAGAAACAAATAGCTACTTGCTAAAACTATACAACCATACTTTAAATCATTTTCCTAGCTACCATTTGCTAGGAATCATTTTATAAAATGCAAACATTTCCTAGAAGGGATAATGATCATTACTAAACCATATGTACAGTTTACCAAATCTTTTGTATACATCAAATGAGTAAAGTTAGCCACCAACACTAGCAAATCTTACTAAAATGGAGTATACACTTCCAGGTAAAAACACCATAGTAGTGGACACCTAGGGCCAATAAAAGCCACTAGCCAAAATCACAGCTACAAATACTTCCAATAGGAATATAAATCTTTTGTTTCCAAGTCAATTGTTATCCTATAGAAAACTATTGCTCAATAAAGAAATATACTGTGAATCCATTCAAACCAATAGTTGGTTTGGATTCAAATCAACATCTACAACCCACTTACATATCAAATACTTGACAACCTAAGTGATTCTGAACTGAAGTTCAGACAATTTCTGTTGCAAACCAATATAAAACCTGCATTCTAATTATCAAATCAACTCTAACCATAGTAAGATGACCTAGTAGCAATTCAATTCCACGACTCCCTAAACCTTGATCAGTTATCACTAGGTGCTATCATCAGCCCAACAGATGATCACAAAAGAGATATGACTCATTGGGGGTGCCGAGCACCTGGAGCGGAGGCGTGGCATAGTGATAGTTGTCGCAACCAATGCCAGGGTTGCACCATGGCGCCGTCCCTCCGGCATCAGGAATTCGAGTAGACCGCACCAGCTGCTGCAGCACCACACCACCGTGAAATGTGCATGAGCAGCAAGTTGGGGCCGAGGTAAGGGAGATCCTGGTCTTCCTCGAGCAGTAGTCGGGGCCATAGGGGCTAGAAGAGCAGCACCAGTGGCCTTGCCGAACTGTGATACCTTCGATCCGGATTATGGATGTAGTATAGCTTCTTTTTCCCTAGTAGACCTAGGTTATCGAATCCTCGGGAAGCAAATGCACAGTGAAGTTATTTTAACGGACCTTCGGGAGTTTTAGAATTCCTTTTGTGTTTTTACCGGACTAATAACTTGCGTCTTTTTTGTTGTTGTCGATGATGGAGAGAAAGGGCCTAGGGCGTTCGGTTTCCCCTGTAGCTGTGCAAAACATCTGATGGGAATAAAAGATAGAAATAAAGTATGCGTGTACTTGTTAAAGCAAGATAAATTATATGTGGGCATGATACGTTGCAAACGTATCCATAATTTTTGATGTTCCATGCTTGGTTTTTTATCTACTTTCTTATGTTTTGTCCACACTTTGGAGTACTTTATATACACTTTATTGGACTAATCTATTAACAAGTGCCATAGTGCCAGCTGCCTGTTTTCTGTTGTTTTTGGTTCCAGGAAAGTCAGAAAATGAATATTCTCGGAATTGGACGAGACAAAAGCCAAAGTCAGTTTTTCACCGAGGTTGACACAGAGCCAGAATACAAGACGGAGAGGGGCCAGGGGGCCGCCACACCACCTAGACGCGCGACCAAGCCTAGCCCGCGCCAGGGGGTGGTGTGTCCGCCTAGGGCACCCCCTCGGCCTCCCCTTTCGCCTATAAGATGCCTCCGATACAGAAACCCTAAGCACCCGATCAAAAATCCACGAAAGAGTCTGTAGTCGCCATCATCTCCATCCCTAGATCATGAGGGATCTGAAGCTTTTCCCGGCACCTTGCCGGAGGGGAGAATTCACCTTGGAGGCCTTCTTCATCATCATCCAAGCCTCCGGTGTGATGCGTGAGTAGTTCATCTCTAGACTACGGGTCCATGTAGTAGCTAGATGGCTGGTTCTTCTCCTTTGTGCTATCATGTTTAGATCTTGTGAGCTCCATTCATGATCAAGATCATCTATTTGTAATCCTACATGTTGTGTTTGCGAGGATCCGATGGATATTGAGATGCTATTTCAGATTGATTATTGATTCTATCATGTCTTTGTTATTTGCGATCTTGCATGCTTTCTGTTGTTAGTAGCTATCTTGGCCAAGTAGATGCTAGCAACTCCAAGAGTTAGTATTTATGCTCGATAGTGGGTTCATGGCTCTAGTAATCTGGGGAAGTGACAGAAATCTCTAAGGTACTAGATGTGCTATTGCTACTAGGGAGAAAATAGCAATCCTTTTTTCATAGAACAATCGTATTGTTTACTTTACATGTAATGCGTAATGCAATTATCTATTGCTTGCAACTTAATAGTGGAGGGGGTCCGGATGATAACCTCAAGGTGGATTATTACTCATAGATGGAGTTGGATTACGGTCTATGTATAATGTTGTAATGCCCAATTGAATCTCAAAGGAGTCAAATTGATTAGTATATGCATGTATTGCTTTCTCGATGTTTGTCAATTGCCCCGCTGTAATTTGTTCACCCAACATGTCATCTATCTTAAGGAGAGCCACCACTAGTGAACTATGGACCCCGGTCCTTTCTTTTACCATCAATCTACAACTGTTAACTGTTTTCTGTTTACTTTCTGCAAGCTATTACTTTCTTCCACACAATATGTTTAATCCTTTGTTGTCAGCAAAACCGGTGAGATTGACAACCTCACTGTAAGTTGGGGGTAAAGTTCTGTAGTTGTGTTGTGCAGGTTTCCACGTTGTTGCTGGCGCCGGTAGTGCGCCCTGCCAAAGTCTAGCTAGCAACACCTTGGAGGTGTTTCCTTGCTCCTACTGGATTGATAACCTTGGTTTCATAACTAAGAGAAAACTTACTGATGTACTCATCATACCTTCCTCTTGGGGTTCCCCAACGAGCTCGTTAATACACGAGTCAGTAAGTATATTTTCTGGCGCCATTGCCGGGGAGTCTAGGACATCTTCACAAGGGGAGTCCCTCATAACCAATCTCTTTACTTTGTTCTTTTTGTTTTGATTACTTTATTTCTTCTTTGTTTGCTTGTTTATTTATCAAAAACACAAAAAAATTAGTTTTATAGTTTGCTTTCTTTATTAAAAATACACAAAAAAATTAGTTCCTATCTTAAACTTGCTATTATGTCTAGCATTGCTCAAATCACTATGTCACCTAACGAAATGATTTTCACTTTTAAATAAGGAATTGAAGAGAGTTTCAAAGAAGCTTGGTCTAGAATCTCTGATCTACATGAAAAAACTGAACCTAAAATGACTCAAAGCTTATTTCTTAGAAGTTTTTACCTTGGAATTTCTCTTTGCTATAGATATGCTTTGGATGCTATAGTGGGAGGAGATTTCCTCCAATTAAATGAGTATGATGCTTTTAATGCCATAAAGAAGTTGGTCTTTACTTACAACTTGCCTAGCAAATCTGATTCTTCCTTCATAAACATATTTGTTAGATTGAATACTCTTGAGACCAGCACTGCTAGTTTGAAAGATTGCTATAATACACTTAGAGAGCGTCATGACTATGCTACAATAAATTCTGAACCCTCAAAATGGCTTCCCATAGTAAAGATTACTATAAATAATGAAACTTTTTATGCTCGCTGTGATATCATGTCTGATTCTGCCTTATGCCTAAAGATATCTTTGAATCTTTGGGGACTTTCTGAAGGGGGAGAAGAAATATTTCTTGCTAATAATGCCACAATATCACCAATTGGAATAGCTGAAGGAGTGTTTACAAAGATCCTAGGGAAAATGGTTCCTACTGATTATCTTGTTATTGAATGTGTAGGAAAAGGACAAATTACACTTGGAAGATCCCTATTGAAACTCCTTGGAGCAATAATAGATGTGGAAAAGGGCACCATGCACTTTGCTTCTTCACCAAACAATCATATGTTCCCCAAGGTTAAGAATAAAAGTAAGAGAGGTAAGGGCAAGAAATTTGGTTTTAATGCTTCTTCATTTGAGAATACTTGATTCTTTTTCTTGCTTCTTATGCCTAACTTAAAGACGTTAAAGAAAAGTACTTATTGGGAGATAACCCAAAAGTTTTAGATGAGTCTTGGAAGTTATTACTTCAGTAATAACCACTCCTTATCCTTTTTATTTGCTTTTTATGCCAAGAATAACCTCTAATGAGAGAGAAGTAATGATTGGGAAAGTTGCTGCCCCGAAACAGATTTCTGTGCTTCACCGTAAAAAATTGTGTAAAATCTCTGTATGTCGTTTTGAGGCGTGAATTTTTGTGTTTCTGACCCAGGTTGTTATATAACTTTCCTTAGTTCAACACTTTTTGATTTGAGCAACATAAGGTCTTCAAAAAAATTGGTTTTTACCTGCTGGTCTGTTTTGACAGATTTCTACCATTATTTGCATTTGCTTCTTGTTGGTGGACTTGGTGGACTTCACTTCATGGTTCTTGATCCTGTTGAAGCGATCACGATGGGTGATGGCCCAAAATATATCGAGCTCGTTGGGGAACCCCAAGAGGAAGGTATGATGAGCACATCAGCAAGTTTTCCCTCAGTACGAAACTAAGGTTATCAATCCAGTAGGAGCAAGGAAAAACCCCAAAGGTGTTGCTAGCTAAGCCTTGGCAGGGCACACTACCGGTGCTAGTAGCAACATGGAGACCTGCACAACACAACCATAGAACTTTGCCCCCAACTTGTGATGAGGTTGTCAATCTCACCGATTTTGCTGAAAACAAAGGATTAAGCGTATCAAGTGGAAGAAAGTAATAGTTTGTAGAAAGTAAACACAAAGCAGTAAACAGTTTGTAGATTGATGGTAAAAGAAAGGACCGGGGTCCATAGTTCACTAGAGGTGGCTCTCCTTAAGATAGATGACATGTTGGGTGAACAAATTACAGCGGGGCAATTGACAAACATCAAGAAAGCATAGAAGCATATACTACTCATCTTGACTCCTTTGAGACTTGATTGGGCATTACAACATTATACATAGACCGCCATCCAACTGCATCTATGACTAATAATCCACCTTCAGGTTATCATCCGAACCCCCTCTAGTATTAAGTTGCAAGCAACGGATAATTGCATTATGAATTGCGTGTAAAGTAAACAATACGATTGTTCTATGAACAAAGGATTGTTGTTTTCTCCCTGGTAGCAATAGCACATCTAGTACCTTAGATTTACATCACTTCCCAGTTACCAGAGGCATGAACCCACTATCGAGCATAAATACTAACTCTTGGAGTTGCTAGCATCTACTTGGCCAAGATAGCTACTAACAACGGAAAGCATGCAAGATCACAAATAACAAAGACATGATAGAATCAATAATCAATCTGAAATAGCATCTCAATATCCATCGGATCCCTGCAAACACAACATGCAGAATTACAAATAAATGATCTTGATCATGAACAGAGCTCACAAGATCTAAACATGATAGCACAAAGAAGGAGAACCAGCCATCTAGCTACTACATGGACCCGTAGGCCAGAGATGAACTACTCACGCATGACATCGGAGGCTTGCATGATGATGAAGAAGGCCTCCTGGGTGAATTCCCCTCTCCAGCAGGGTGCCGGGAAGAGCTTCAGATCCCTCCCGATCTATGGATAGAGACGACGGCGGCTACAGACTCTTTTGTGGAATTTTGATCGGGTACTTAGGGTTTCCGTATCAGAGACAATATATAGGCGGAAGGAGAGGCTGAAGGGGTGCCTAGGGCGGCCAGACCACCCCCTGACACGGGACAGGCCTGGCCGCACGGCCAGGTGGTGTGGACGGGCCCTAGCCCCTCTCCATCTTGTATTCTGGCTCCAGGTGTCCCTCGGTGAAAAACTGACTTTGGCTTTTGGCCCGTCCAATTCCGAGAATATTCATTTTCTGACTTTCCTGGAACCAAAAACAGCAGAAAACAGGCAGCTAGCACTGTGGCTCTTGTTAATAGGTTAGTCCAAGAAATCATATGAAAAGTACTCCAAAGTGTGGACAAAACACAAGAAAGTAGATAAAACCAAGCATGGAACATCAAAAATTATGGATACGTTTGCAATGTATCAATGGGCCTCATCCCTGAACCATATCCCTATGCGTTCCTGAGCGGCAGCCCGAGAAGCACTAGAGGTGGCACGAGCACGAGTTTCGCTCCTTGTGTTCATCATCTAAAACATTGAAGAAAGGAAAAAATAAAAAATTTTGATCCAATAATAGTAACTATAATATATTCCTCAACATAGCACACTAAAGAATCTCCTTGAGATAGTAATCTAGGAAAGAAAATCATGGAAATTGGTTCATAGTAGGTTCACCAGGGATTGATAATGACAAAAGATTGAAGATGAATTTGCAAAAATTAATTGGAGGATCGGAGGAGAAACATATCGTAGATCACTCGTGTGCAAAGAAATCGAACGAAATTGAGTGAGATGAAGATCTCTTGAGGTTTTGAGAGAGTCTGGAGGTAGAAGAAAGAAAAAGGATCGAAGTTTTAGAGTTGGAGGTACCTTCCCGTGTGATTTTGTGGTCGGACGCAACTATACGGGCGCATCTATACGGTCGAAACAATGGGTTCCTGCCGTATAGTTGGCCTTTTGTCAAAATTTTAGGGTTTCCTCCTGGCGGCGCATCTATACGGACGCAACTATACGACCAGAACAAAATGTTCCCACCATATAATTGGTCGTTAAACTGTTTGTCCCTGCGAAAGAAAATATACAAAGGCATCGATATCTATACGACCGGAACTATACGGCTGGAATTTTTATTCCCGCCATATAGTTGGTCGTTAAACTCTCAGAACATTGGAAAAGAAATTGTACAGAGGCATTGATATCTATATGACCGGAGCTATATGGCCGGAATTTTTATTCCCGTCCTATAGTTGGTCGTCAAACTCTCAGTACATATTGTAGAAAAAAATTCGATGGCAAAGATATCTATATGACCAGAATTTTTATTCCTACCGTACAGTTGGTCGTTAAACTCTCTGTGCATATGAAATAAAATTGTCGATGGCAAATATATCTATACGTCCGGAACCATACAACCAGAATTTTTATTCCCGTCGTATAGTTGGTTGTTAAACTCTCTGTGTGCATCAAAAAATTTCTGTTTCTTCAAAAACTATTTCTTTTCCTGTAACTTAGTGATATACCTTGTTTTTGATAGAAAATTGACAGTAAATATTGTCTACCAACAATAGCATGATTAAAGCGGAATTTCAAGTACTACCGAACTTCTTCTCCTCAAATGGAGTTTTCTGGCACTCTTTATTAAACATAAACTTAAACTAAACTAAAAACTTAACTCAAACCTTTATTTTACATGGGTTGCTTTCCATGGAGCGCTCTTTTATGGTCAATAGCTTGACCTTGATGATACTCACTTGGGCCAGATGAGTGGAACACCCACTCCAAAGTAATTGGCCATCAAAGTGGTGGCCTCCTTTTCATCATGCTTGGCTTTCTTCTTCCTGGGAAATGAATAACAAAAGGATCCCGTGAAGGCAATTGCAGCTTCATGTTCCCTTAATGCAGATTAATTAAAGCCTTAATAGTTCTTAAGAAAGGATGGCCTAATATAATAGGAGAAGTAGCATCTTCAGGCATGTCAACTATAACAAAATCAATGAGAGCGGGACAACCTTTAATGTATACTAAAGTGTTCTCATTTATCCCTACAGCTTGTTGGTAGGTAGAATCTGCTAGATGCAATTTTAATTCAATAATTTCAAAGGAGCCAAGATTTAACTTGTTAAAAATACTATTTGGAATTGTTGAGATGCTTGCACCTAGATCAAAAAGTGCAGCTATCTCATTAGTTCCAATTTTAAATTTTAATAGTAGGGTCAAATATGTTATCTAGTCTAACAGGTAATTTTTCAGCAATTTGCTTGTATTCTTCCTCAAGCTCACGTACCTTTATTGCTACTTTATTGACAAAGTGTTGGTACATAACTTCCTCACTACCTTGACTTACCGGAATCTTGACGTTGATCCTTTTTACGAGATCTTCAACGGTGTAGCTTGGTGAAGGAGCAGTACTATAGTCAAGTTCTTCAGGCTCCTCAATTTGGATCCTTATCATTTTGAGTTCTTCAACAGGATTGGGCTCAGCTTTACCTGCAAATTTAGCTAGAATGAGAGTTTGACTCTCGGTTATCTTACCTAGCTGTGCGTCAACGATCCTCGTTCTTTCTTGGAGGGCCTGCAAATCATTTCTCAAACCAACAACTTGGTTAGATAATTTACCAAGCATAGCATCATGGTTCTCTGTTATTTTAACAAGAATATTTTTTTGTTCATTTTGTGAGTTGATGGAAGACATAAGTGTTTCTTGGAGACTAGCATTACTAGTTCCCATATTATTATTAGAGTTACCTGCAGGACTAGAATAATGTTTATGAAAGTTAGGATTGTAACTCTTCTTCCAAGTAGGGTTATAATCATTACGAGCTATGGAATTTATTTCTTCAATATTTGTTTCAGGGGTGGATCTTATCTGAGTTTCCTTACCTTTTACAGCTAGTATGAGCTCATACAACTTGGCATTGAGTTCTTCGTTTTCTTGTGGTGAAATAGAGTTCACCTTCTTCGTGTTTGATCTTTCCACATGCCATTGGGCATGGTTTTCTTGCATATTGATCTTTCCAGCTGCTTTGCTTCGGTAATTTGTTTACCATAAATGTTCCTCTAGCTGTAGTATCAAGCATAGACTTATACACAGGATTAAGAGCATTATAAAATAAATGGAGGATTAACCAATCTTCCATCCCATGACTAGTTATGCATTCTTTCATCCTCTCCCATGCAAGCGCTGGTGGCTCACACTCTTTCTATCTAAAGCCAGTAATATTAGATCTGAGTTGCATAGTCTTTGTAGGTGGGAAAAATTTAGTCATAAATAAAGAAGTACATCCCACCCATGATGTAATAGTGTTCTATGCAAAGATAGCAACCATTATTTTGCTCTCCCTCTTAGAGAGAAAGGAAATAAACGTAATTTGACCGCATCGGGGTCAACGTCTTTTATACACATCATATCACATATTTCAGTGGAAGTATTCAGGTGCATACCTGCGTCTTCAGTAGCAGAGCCTCCAAATTGATTCACTTGAACCAAACTTAAGTAATGGGGCTTAATTTCATAGTCATCAGCAGCAATTGCTGGCTGAGTAACAGGAGTACGCAAATAATCATTATTGGGAGTAGCAAACTCCCCAAGCTTCTTTTCAGCCATATTTTCTATGTTTTTGGGTTTTCTTAAACAGAGAATTATAATAGAAAAACAAGAATTTAAAGGCTAACTATTTTTTTTGGTTTATCAAGTAAAGACTGAAAGAAAACTAACAAAATTAAAAACAAGAATTAAAACTAGCAAGGTTCCTAATAACCGCACCAGGGTAGCTATTTCTTCTCCGGCAACGGCGCCACAAAAAGGGTTGATACCTTCGATCCAGATTATAGATGTAGTATAGCTTCTTTTTCCCTAGTAGAGCTAGGTTATCGAATCCTCGAGAGGCGAATGCATAGTGAAGTTACTTGAATGGACCTTTGGGAGTTTTAGAATTCCTTTTGTGTTTTTACCGGACCAATAGCTTGCGTCTTTTTTGTTGTTGTAGATGATGGAGAGAGAGGGCCTAGGGCGTTCAGTTTGACCTGTAGCTATGCAAAACATCTGATGGGAATAAAATATAGAAATAAAGTAGGTGTGTACTTGTTAGAGCAAGATAAATTATATGTGAGAAGTGCATCCATAATTGCTATTGCCTTCACAACCGCTTATAGCAATAACCTACTAGTCTCATCCATAGAAGAAAGAGAACTAATGATATGCATAGTGATGTCACCGTTAATCCCAAGCAAATCCCTCACATACAGCCGTACTACCCCTTCTGTCACTGGGGTTCCCAACCTGCAGACCAGTCATTACTCATACTCCCTATACCTGGATCAACCCTCGGGGTTTTGGGTACCTGAAAAGTACTTGGATTGAGGCAAGAGAGGATACAATAATCATCATGTCATACAAACTAATACACGATCCCATCTCTGATAAATAACATGCACTATTGCTACATGGCTAGGCCGAAGCCCTTAGCCCAAGGAGAACTACTCACACATAGAGATGAGATCAACAATCACAAACATTGTAATGAAAATCATAAGATTGATAGAAATAATCTTACAATGTCGCTAATCGAAGAAGAGATCTACTATTACAAGTGATGGAATATGGCTATGGAGATGGAGAATGGTTTGGAGATCTGGAGGTGGCTGGTGCTCTGTGGCAGAGACTTTTTGGTGAGGTCTGGCTTGTTTTCTCATTGCCTGAGGCTTCTTTATATAGGGGGCCCTTCACAGAAGTTGTTCTGTTTGACCTAACGGTGGCGACGCCAACTATACGACCAGAGCTATATGATCGGATTTTTTGCACCGGTCGTATAGTTGGTCGCTAAAGCATTTGCCTCCGCTTTACGGCTCCTGGTTTCTTATAGTTGTTGGAAATCTCATATCTTTGACTTTAATGTAGTGATTCCCTCCTTTAAACGACATTATCTGTGCAGGAAAAATATAAAAGAAAGGATTGCACACCCCTCTGAATTTTAGCATTAGTGGCAGGGTTTAGAGAGATATTTCATAAAAAATATGAGTAATATCCAGTTTAAATATGGACGTAGATGGCTATATTTCAGAGCCATCAAACCGCACTGCTAGGGTTTCACGGGGCGCGGATCGGGGAGCAGAGAGGCAACGAGGCAATGGGGATTGACGGAGAAGATTGATCTAGGGCCTCATCGGAAGACGGCGATATGAAGTTGGCCGGCAACCGGTCAGAGTGGAGCTGGCAGCGACGACAACATCACCGCGACCAAGTGGGGAACACGAGGGGTGAGGATAAACGCGTGCGTGTGTATGTGCGAGAGAGAGGAGTGGGTCGGGGTCGGTGTTGACCCCGAGCCTAGTAGGCCGTGTAATTGGGCCTCGTGGGCCTTTAAGTTGGACTGGGCTAACCATAGGCCTGGCCCAGTTATAAAATAAATAGAATGGAAATGCTTAACTTTAGGGAAATACAAATAAGTCTTTATAAATATTAAAAATCTAGAAATATATATTCCTATAAAATTCATGAAAAAATAATTAAAATATATCAAAAGGATCATAGAAATAATCTCTATCTAATAAAAATATAAACTTACTTAATTAAGTTAAATAAAATGCAAATAAATATCCACTAAATCCCGAGTGAAATCTCATAAAATAAGGAAAAATCTTAAAAATAAATAAATAATCATTTTGTGTATAAAAATGAATCTACTATTTTATAAAAATACTAACCTAATTTTTTTATAAATAAAATTTGAAGTAAGTATTCAAAGACATTTAATCCTTTATGGAATTCTATAAACATAATAATAATACTTAAAAATAAATAAACATAATTTTTAAGGTCTTGAATAAATATATTACACCAGAAAAATATTAAATATATTATTAGAAAAGTTTTTAATATTTTAAAAGTAATAAATCCTTGTCTATTACCTATTTTGAAAATTCTTTTAAAATATTTATTAAGTAAGCAATAATTATATTTCTTTAGAAATATTAAAACCTTAAAATCTAATTACTAAAGTTCTAATCCATAACTAAGATTTATAATAAAATTCAAGCATCAATCATTAACTATATAATACTATTTTGAAACCTTAAATAAAAATTCAAAACCACAACATTCAAGATAATTTTATACATCATTCACTGATATTAAGAGGGAATGATCTTAATATCTAAATACTATTTAACATGACTTTAAATCTAACACATTAAAAATATCATCCAAATTATACTTCCATTGAATAATTGCATATTATTTTCATAATAGCAAAACAAATTTAATCTAATCATTCACTTAAATACTAAGTGAATAATCCCACACCTTAGTCATACTTATCATAAATCTAAAACTTGGGAATAATTAAAATAAATTACACCTTAAGTTTATTTACCCTTTAAATGTTAACTTTAGTCCCAAAGCTTATAAACATCATATCTAATAAACGACTTATGTTTTTAGAGTTAACTTTGGTCTGTTTCAATTAAGACCTAAAGTATATCAAGACCAAACTAATCGAGCAAATGCCAAGAGACATCGACCACATTCTATTAACCATTAAAGATTGATTAAACCTTATCAAAGAAACCTTTTCTTTGAAGGTTATTCTTTTTGCCACTTCAAACAACAACTCTATAATAGTTCCTTTGACTCTTAACAACTCAACCCAAGGACTTCTATCATAATCACCAAATGACAATTAATCATAATCACATTACTTTATACTTTACTTGTATATTTTGGATTATTAACACTTAAGTTCCTTATAAATGCCATTACTTGTAAAGTAAAATTTGAAGATAAACCAACTCTTAAAAGAATCACCTAAATTCACTTCACTCAAGTATTGGGAATTCACTTTGAGAGTCTTACAAATGCATAACATTACTTATGCATAACTGCATATTTCTTCTTTAAACATTAGTCTTACCGGACCAATGATGATGATTTCAGATATTGGATCTTATATTGTCTCGAAGACCGTGATTGCATAATCCTGCAATCACAAAGGCAAGTTCACACTTGTTGATGCCTTCGGTTATTTTCTATCAAATACTTGTAACTCAAATGTTGTCATCACCTGCATTTCAAAAAGATCAGAAAACACTATTTTCATAATAATATGATTATGGATTATTTAACAAATGGTAATAATCTATTGATACAGTTCCAATGGTAAAGGAACATAATATCTAGGACTTAATCAACCAATGTCTCTAGTGATTCTGGCGCCGTATATTACGCGTTAACCATGAGATTTGGAATGGGATGGAGAAGTCAGCTGTATCTTCTTCCTTCCGCATGGATGGATGACCTTATCATGAAGCTGCATATTTCTCATGGAGAATCCATCACATGGGTGGGACCCCTAAGTGCCCTACAATATAGATGTCTAGATTATTTGTGCATAGCTATCTTGGTGGAGGTTCACCATAGCTGATGGTGGCTGCTAGGCAGAGCTGCTTATAGAGTCTTCGAGAGGCTACCCGGACTGTACTCGTGGTAAAGCTCTTGGGAGATTGTGTCTTCATGCGGGGTCGCAGAGAGGGCAGTGATTGGCTTGGATCTTAGGTTGGGCCTCAAACCAAGGAAGTTTGAACGAGGATATACTCCTAGCCGTGCAACAAATCTTAAGGTCTCTCATGGGAAAAGTGATGCACCTCTACATAGTATAAGAACTATGCCATGTTACTCCCTATTCCAGGAAGGAGCTACGAATGCGGCAGGAAAGGAACTCCATGAAAGTTCTGGTCAACCTATGAAGGCTGTCGAACATAGTGTTCAGAAGAAAAGCAACCTTTGAAGAAATGTTTACGAAAGCCTGCATTGCCTATGACCTTTGGTCTGTGGCTGTAGAGATAGTGCATCATACACTTCTTTTTAGTGAACTTGCTGAGTACGCTTGTACTCAATCGTACCTTCTTAACCCGTGCTAGATTCTAAAGCCATTGAAGACGACGTCAACACCAACTTATGCTCAAGAAACCATCATCAACAACTCAAGTTCCTCAATAAAGTCAATAAAGTCAACATATTCATCAACCAAAGTGAAGACGAAGTTCTGATTAGATAAGAGTAGATACTCTAGCCATAACACCTACTTCTGTAGAGCATTGCACTAGCAGAAATTGCAAGCCAATTAGTTCAGATACTAGTATTAGTCACCAGATAGTCCTGAGTTTTATTTCTGGTTCTTTGTTGTAACAAGTTTCTTCCTCTCTCTTTAAACTAGAGTGTTTCTGGATCTTGTGTAAAGATTCGAGTTGTAATCTATAGTCATGTCTTGGACCTGCTATGTTTCTGTTGTACCACTCTAAGGGATGTAATACTAGTGAACGATGTTTCATTGGTGTTTCAGTGGTATGTTGGGTCACCGCATGGAACTGGCTTCTAATGAGAACCACAACCAGGGTCGCAAGTGAGGATTGAAATGTCATTTTCTTGTTTCATGATCCCTTCTTATTAATAGTTGCAACTGGACTTGCAACTGGCTTTCTCGAGGAGTTGCAATTGGGGTTGCAATTGAGTATTGTCATGGTCCCTTCTTACTACGAGTTGTAACTAGAATTGCAAGTGGTTTTTGTCAGGAGGCGCAACTGGGATTGCAACTGAGGATTGTTTTGTCGCCCTTCTTATTATGAGTTGCAAATAGGCTTGCAATTTTTTTTGGGGGAGTTGCAACTGAGAATTCTTTTGTGGTCCCTTCTTACTATGAGTTGCAACTAGAATTGCAACTGGTTTTTCTCATGGAGTTACAACTGAAGTTTGCGGTCTTTTTTTATTATAATTTGCAACTGGACTTTGCAACTTGCTTTTCTCAGGGGAGTTGCAACAAAGGATTGTTTCGTAGCCCCTTCTTATTATGAATTGCAACTGGACCTGGAACTGACTTTTAACGAGAGTCGCAACTAGGGTTGCAAATGAGTATTTAAATGTTTTTTTATTATCTTGTGGTCCCTTCATACTATGAGTACTGATATATCATTTTCTTGTTTCGTTGTCTCTTTTTCTATGAGTTGCCACTAGACTTGAAACTACATTTTTCTCACGGAGTTACAACTGCGGTTACAACTGTCGATTGTTCTAGGGTCGCTTCTTACTAGGAGTTCCAACTATGGTTGAATTTTTTCTTTTACAGGTTTTCTTTCCTTTTTTGTTTCTTTACTTTTCCTAATTTATCGTGTTCTCTATTTGTTCATACTCTCCTTTTTCTATCCTTTCATTTTTAGTAAATTATATGGATACTTTTCATTATGGAATGTTGAATTTTCTAATAATCGTGATTAATTATTTTGTACCATGTGCATATTTTTTTTGCCACATGAACATTCGACAGAACCTCATGAACAAATTTTTTGAACTATACGAACACTTGCTAAAGGTCATGAATATATTTTTTGAACCTTGCGAACAAATTGTTTGAATAATATGAATATTTTAAACCACAAGAACTATATATGAACCTCGCAAACAAATATTTTGAACTATACCAACATTGTATAAATCTTGTGACATTTCTTTTGAAACTCGCGAACAATTTCTTCAAACTATGCGAACATTTTTAAACCCCAAAAACTGTTTTGTTGAACCTGACCATCAATTTTTTGGAACTATACGAACAAAGAACAAATTTTTGAATTTCATAAATATTTTTCTTACTATGAGTTGCCACTAGACTTGCAACTAGTTTTTCTGGTGAGTTGCAACTAGGGTTGCAACTGAGGATTGTGTTCTCGGTCTTTTCTTACTATTAGTTGCTACTAGACTTGCAACTGACTTCTAACGAGAACCACAACTAAGGTCACTAGTGAGGATTGAAATGTCATTTTATTTTTTCGTGATCCCTTCTTATTAATAGTTGCAACTGGACTTGCAATTGGCTTTCTCGAGGAGTTGCAATTGGGGTTGCAATTGAGTATTGTCGCCGTCCCTTCTTACTATGAGTTGTAACTGGACTTGCAAGTGGCTTTTGTCAGGAGGCACAAGTAGGGTTACAACTGAGGATTGTTTCGTTGCCCCTTCTTATTATGAGTTGCAAATAGGCTTGCAATTGGATTTTTTGGGGAGTTGCAGATGAGAATTGTTTCGTGGTCCCTTCTTATTATGAGTTGCAACTACACTTGCAACTGGCTTTTCTCGTGGAGTTGCAACTAGGGTTGCAACTAAAGTTTGTGGTCTTTTTTTATAAGTTGCAACTTTCTTTTCTCAGGGGGGAGTTGCAACAAAGGATTGTTTCTGTAGGGGTTCCGCGCATAAAAACAATAAATTTTACTCTATGCCCTGATGACCCACAAGTATAGGGTGTGTATCGCAGTATTTTCGATAAGTAAGAGTGTCAAACCCAACGAGGAGCAGAAGGTGCTGGCTAGTGGTATGGATCAGGAATTCTCTGCAAATACTTAGCAAACGGATTTTTAGGGGTTTTCGATAAAGCAAGTAAACAAAGTACGAGTAAATAAAAGACAGTAAGAATGAATGCAGCAAGTGGCCGAATCCTTTATGCAGCAAAGGACAAGCTGGTTGTATTTCTATAGATGACCAAACATTGCGAGGACACATGGGAAGACTGTCAAGTGCTTTCGCTTCATATAGTCGATTAATCTTCTCTAGCTTGCTAAGTGTTGTGTGGGTGAACCTGTGCTAATGTACCGCCCCATTCAAGACTAAATACATACTTGTGAATAAACCCCCTTGCAAACATCTGTAAGTGCAAGAAAGTAATTAAGGTAGAAACCTAACCACAGCTTTAAACTCTAAGACCCTTACGTCCCTTGTGCAATGGTTTCCTAATGGGGGTTCAGGTTTCTGTCACTCCGGAAACCCCTACGATTAGTACCCAAATACACAATGCATTCCCCTAGGCCCATATAGGTGAAGTGTCATGTAGTCGACGTTCACATGACACCACCAGAACAAGTACACCACACCTTAAATAACAATCTATTGAATCTTTCTCAACACAACTCCACTACTAACAACAAGACTTCTCCCATGTCCTCAAGAACAAAACGAACTACTCACAAGACATCATATGGATCATGATCAGAGATGGAATAATGATGTATAACAATCTGAACATAAACAATAATTCAATGGTTCACTCAATAGCATCAACTACAAAGAGTAATCAACACCGGGAAAGTTTCCCCTATGAACTATAGTAAGATTCAACGCAATTGTTATAGCAATATGGAGATGGTGATGAGGGTGCCGATGGTGATGATGGTGGTGATGATGATGATGATCCCTATGAAGTCCAGCTTGATGGTGGTGTTGATGGCGACGATCTCTCCTCTCCGGGAAGGAATTCCGCCGGCAGAAATCTGTCTGCCGGAGAGATCTTTCTCTCTCGGTGTTTTCAGCCCCGCAGAGGCGGCGGAATCTTTCTTTGGTCGCTCCCCAAGTCTTAGGGTTTCGGGAGGAAGATATACGCCAGAGGGGAGAGGCTCGAGTGGGCCAGGCTGGCCATACCACTCCCTGGCGCGGCCTAGGCCTGCCCGCGCCATGGGGTGGTGTGGGCCTCCTGTAGCTCACCTCCACTCCATCTTCTGGCATCTTGAGTCTGCTGGAAAAATAGAATTTTCCGTATATTTTCCCGGATTTTCTGATCTTCGTGAATTTTGCCTCCAAACAACACCTTTTCCATCAGAATCCTGAGTACAGCGGTCCATGCTCCAAAAGTCATCAACCATGCAAAAATAGATGAAATAACATAAGTATCACCTCTCAATACAAAATATATCAATGAATAATAGTGAATTAAGACATAGAATAGTGATGCAAAATGGACATATCAACTCCCCCCAAGCTTAGATTTCGCTTGTTCCCAAGCGAAACTGAGCTCAATAAACATGACCTCAAGTTTATGGAGTGAAGAGTCGATAAAAGAATAGGGACAAGAAGCATCACATTCATCAAATACATAGATCATAATAGAAGACAACTCACTATTATATAACTCAACTTGTAACGAGTAAATGAAACACAATAAAGATACATAAAGTGAATCATAATTGGTAATGGCAAACTTAGCTCTTGGTCGAAGAATAGTTGATAATTTGCTGGAGTTCACAAATAGCTGGTTTTTCAATGAAAGCTTTCAAAGTAGTAAACTTCAAGATAAGAGCAATGTGCAAAACAAGGAACATATGAAACATGATTGAATAAATCATCATATGAATGAATGAAACACATCAACTCAAAATACTTGCTGAGATAGAAGGGAATAGGTTTACTTACTCAACTACAAAGTAAAAGAAAGGCCCTTCGCAGAGGGAAGCAGGGATTGCAAGTCTCATAAAGAGCTCCCAAAAATTATGATACTTACTAGCTTTCAGCTCTCATTGCCCCTATCATAGGCATCTTTAGGTGATTAAGGTTAAAGTGACACAACTAAGAGGATATGCTTGACAAGTTATAAATTGAAATCTCATGACCCTTACTTATGAGTACCGATCCTCATGCTACTCAACTTTAGTCACGAGCAAGCTCTTGTCATTGTAAATACATGCGTATCATTGAGAACCGCCAACGGGGTACCCCTTGCACATGACACAGGAGCTATCCCATAATCAAAATGACAAGGCAAGCAGACAGTGAGCAGCTCAGCGATCTTTTTATTTGCTATTTGCATAGGTTTTTATTGCGGATGCTTCATAGAATGCTCACTATAGTTATGCTGCATGTTTCCACCATGATTAGGCATGGCTTAGGCTAGCGGCCCAGGCATTTCTCTAACACACATATAAACTCCATGATCTTACAAGTTCCACTTTTATTTCACACCGCCGGGATCCATAAGCAAAATAACATGATATCAACTAGGTACAAGTACCAATGAAGTGTTGAAAGCGGTCCCCATGATACATGGTTCAGCTAACTTCAACTCATAAAGCGCAAGCATATACACAAAGAAGGACCCAATGGTTCAAGTTTATTAAAATAAGGCGTGCCATCAAGTTCGTGAGAGCTTTAATCACTAATTTTCACATAACAAGTTTAATTTGGGAGGCAGACAAAACAGGAATTTACTTGAAATAGCAATAATGCTACTAGGTAGGTATGGTGGACACAAATGGCAAAGGTTTTGATTTAAAGGAGGTGGATGCACGAGAAGAGTTCCCTCTCAGTACAGGTTTTTGGCTAGCAAGGCTGGGTAGAATGTATAAGAGTTGAAGGAAACAAACAAACATACAAGTGATAAAGGCAAACATGCAATCTTCCTTGGAAGCACAAAAGATCTTAAATAGGGAATACTAGACTTATGAGCAAATCAAAAAGAAAGATGATGAAATTATTTTTCTCTAGAGTACTTCTATCTTTTTCTTTTCAACTTTCAAAAAGGGTGTTGCTACTGACTGAGCCAGGTTTGCCAAAACCAACTAAATTAACTCAATGATTCCAAAGTGCTACCAATACTAACAACAAGATCAATCATATAACCACGAATTGAAAACTAACATAAGCTAAGCAAAAGAGTGAATGATAGAACTTCTCATTAATATTCCATAACGGAAACTCACACCAAGGGATACAAATCTAACGAGAGAGGGGACACTTCCATAATGCAAACCATAGTACATAATAACTCCTCTATTCATGATATGACTCTACTAATAAGGTAAAAAGATAGAAGATAGTGATGCGATACCGTGGCACTCCCCCAAGCTTGGAACAAACCAAGGGGATGCCAAACCTGATGACGAATTACTCCTTAGGTGGTGGTGGTATCTTCTCATCTTCGTCCGTCTTCCAGGGTAAAGGCTTCCCATCAACAAAGGACATCGTGGTTTCCAACATCCTAAAACTTGCAGCAGCACTTATGCGTTTAAATCTAGCCTCATACTCACAGTTTTGATTTTGTACGTCATAGAACTGTGCTTGCAGTTTGTTGGTTGTTTCGCGGAGTTAAAAGATTTCATCCTTGAGTTCAGAACTCTCCTTTTGGTGCTCGGCCGATGAGTTCGGAACAAATCTTCTGGATGATGTCCACTTCGCGCTCCGCCATCTTCCTGTACCTAAAGACTTCTTGCGCCAATGCTTCCATCCTGTCCTCCAGATTTCCTTCACCTTTAGGGCCTTGAACCTCCTTAATCCGGACTTCCCCACCTTCGAGCAACAACTCCTTGGGATGAATCTTCAATTCTCTCATGTATGGGTTGATGATCTTCTAAGGGATCTCCCTTGGATGTTCCAGAGGAAGACATTGTGGCTCCAAATATGAGATTACACCTGGTAGAAACAGATCGAAACAAAAACACAACGAAAACACGATATACGAACCTCGGAAGGTCCGGGGGGTTATATATTATGAAGTTTCATATCAAAAGGAAGGTACTGGGAGAAAACGGGTTGGAGACGGAGTCCTGGGTGGCCTCACCACCTGGTGGCGCGGCCAGGTGTTGGCCCGCGCCATGGGGTGGTGTGGGCCACGCTGGCTATGGTTCCGTCCCTTTTTCGCTTCGTAGCTTTCCTTATTGACTGAAAATTGCAAAAATATAGTTGGATTGTATTTTCGCGGAACTTTTCTTACCAGAACTGTTACCTAGTTGGAAATGGACTCTGTAGGTCTCTGAATTTGGTCCTCAATGAATTTCTCTGGAGTTATAACTTGAAAGGCATCAACATCCTCATTGTAAGAATCTCCAGCAATATAGTGTTTGAGTCGTTGTCCATTTAGTACTTGTGTAGTATTATCTTTTAGAGAAGAAATTTTTATTGCTCCTGAATGGTATACTTCTTCAATGATGAAAGGTTCTTCCCATTTTGATAGTAGCTTACCTGCAAAAAATCTGAGACGAGACCTATACAATAGAACTTTCTCACCAACATGAAATTCTCTCTTAAGTATTAAGCTGTCGTGCCATCTTTTAACTTTTTCTTTAAAGAGCCTAGCATTCTCATAGGCTTCACTCCTCCATTCATCTAAAGAGCTTAAGTCAAAAAGTCTTTTCTCACTAGCTAGCTTACAATCTCTATTTAGTTCTTTAACTGCCCAGTAAGCTTTGTGTTCTAATTCTAAGGGTAAGTGGCAAGCTTTTCCATAAACCATTTTATAAGGAGACATTCCCATGGGACTCTTATAAGCAGTTCTATAAGCCCATATAGCATCATTCAACTTCTTAGCCCAGTTTTTTCTAGACCTATTAACAGTCTTTTGCAAGATATATTTAATTTATCTATTTGATAATTCTACTTGCCCGCTAGTTTGGGGGTGATAAGCTGAAGCAATTCTATGATTAACATCATACTTAGCGAGGGTCTTCCTAAAACCGCCATGAATGAAATGAGAACCCCCATCAATCATGATATACCTAGGCACTCCAAACCTAGGAAAGATAACATCCTTAAGCATTTTTAGAGAGGTTTCCCTGTCAGCACTTTTCGTAGGAATGGCTTCTACCCACTTAGTAACATAATCAACGGCAACAAGAATATGAGTGTAACCCTTCGAAGGAGGGAAAGGCCCCATAAAGTCGAATCCCCAACAATCAAAAGGTTCAATAACTAGAGAGTAATTCATAGGCATTTCATTGCGTCTAGAAATATTACCAACACGTTGACATTCATCACAAGATAAAACAAATTTTCTTGCATCTTTAAAAAGGGTAGGCCAGTAGAAACCTGATTGTAATACCTTTTGTGCAGTTCTATCTCCTGCATGATGTCCTCCATAGGCTCTCCCGTGACATTTACGCAATATCTCTTTTTTTTTCATACTCTGGAACACATATTCGCATAATACCATCAACCCCTTCTTTGTATAAGTGTGGGTCATCCCAAAAATAATGCCTCAAATCATAAAAGAACTTTCTTCTTTGCTGAGCTGTAAAAGTTGGAGGCAAATACTTAGAGACAATAAAGTTAGCATAATCAGCATACCAAGGGCTTCCTCGCGAGTTCACCCCTACTGCGGCTAATTGTTCATTTGGAAAACTATCATTAACAGACATAGGATCAAAAGAGATGTTTTCCAAGCGAGATAAATTATCAGCTACAGGATTTTCAGCACCCTTTCTATCTACTATATGTAGATCAAACTCTTGTAAAAGCAGTACCCATCTAATAAGCCTAGGCTTAGCATCCTTCTTTGTCATAAGATATTTAATAGCAGCATGATCAGTATGAATAGTTACTTTTGAGTCCACAATATAGGGCCTAATCTTATCACAAGCAAAGACAATAGCTAGAAATTCCTTTTCAGTAGTAGCATAATTCCTTTGAGCAGCGTCTAGAGTCTTACTAGCATAATGGATAACGTTCAGCTTTTTATCAATACGTTGCCCAAGGACAGCACCTACAGCAAAATCACTAGCATCACACATTATTTCAAAGGGTAAACTCCAATCAGGTGGTTGAACAATAGGAGCTGTTGTTAAAGCCTTTTTAAGAGTTTCAAAAGCTTCCTTACAATCGTCATAAAAAACGAAGGGTACATCCTTTTGAAGAAGATTAGTAAGGGGTTTTGATATCCTAGAAAAGTCTTTAATAAACCTTCTATAGAAACCAGCATGACCAAGGATACTACGAATACCTTTTATGTCTCTTGGGCATGGCATCTTCTCAATTGCCTCAACCTTAGCCCTATCAACTTCTATTCCTCTTTCAGAAACTTTATGCCCAAGAACAATCCCTTCGTTAACCATGAAGTGGCATTTCTCCCAATTAAGAACAAGATTAGTTTCTTCACATCTCTGCAAAACTTTATCAAGGTTGTGCAGACAATTATCAAAAGAAGTTCCGTAGACAGAAAAGTCATCCATGAACACTTCTACAATTTCCTCACAAAAGCCATGAAAGATAGCAGACATGCACCTTTGGAAAGTAGCAGGAGCATTACATAAACCAAAAGGCATACGTCTATAAGCATAAGTTCCATAAGGGCAAGTAAAAGTAGTTTTTTCTTGATCTTGTTGTTTAACAACAATTTGAGAGAAACCAGAATAACCATCAAGAAAACAAAAATGGGTCTTTTTAGACAACCTTTCCAACATTTGATCAATAAAAGGAAGCGGGTAGTGATCTTTCTTAGTGACTTTATTGACTTTCCTAAAATCGATGCACATCCTATAGCCTACTACTATTCTTTGAGGAATAAGCTCATCGTTATCACTAGGGACAACGGTAATACCTCCCTTTTTTGGAACACAATGAACAGGACTAACCCATTCACTATCAACAATAGGGTAAATAATACCAGCATCAAGGAGTTTCAATACCTCATTCCTTACCACTTCCTTCATCTTAGGATTTAAACATCGTTGGTGCTCCACTACTGGCTTCGCATCTGGTTCTATGTTGATAGAATGCTGACATATAGTAGGTGAAATCCCTTTCAAATCATCCAGAGTATAGCCCACAGCTCCTCGGTGTTTCTTCAAAACTTCCAATAATCTTTCTTCTTCCTCCCCTGAAAGCTTAGCGCTAATAATAACAGGATATATCTTTTTATCATCAATAAAAGCATATTTAAGATCATCAGGGAGAGGTTTTAGATCGAAGACCGGGTCCTTTTTAGGTGGCAAAGTGGTACCCAAGTCTTCTACAGGCAAGTCATGTTTAAGCAACCTGGGTTGACAATGGAGGATCTCGTCAATCTCATTCCTTTCATCCATGAAGATCTCGCTTTCGTGATCTTCCATAAATTGCTGAAAAGCATTGTTAGGAGCAAGAGAGATAGCAGCAAGTTGTTCAACTCTAAAATCCTCATTATGGGTTTCCTCTTCGCAAGGTTCTTTAGTAAATTTCGAAAAATTAAACTCATAAGATTCCCCATCAAACTTAGTCAAGATTTTCTCCCTCTTGCAATCAATAATATCTCCACAAGTACTCAAAAAAGGTCTACCGAAAATGATAGGATAAGTTTTACTAGCAGCTGAACCAAGTACTAGAAAATCAGCAGGATACTTGATCTTACCACAAAGGACTTCCACGTCTCGCACAATGCCAATTGGAGAGATAGTCTCTCTATTAGCAAGGTGAATAACCACATCAATCTCCTCCAACTCGCAAGGACTTATTTCATGCATAATTTCTATGTAAAGCTCATAAGGAATAACACTAGAGCTTGCACCCATATCACATAAACCATAATAGCAATGATCACCAATTCTAACAGAAAGCACTGGAACACTAGCCTTTTTAGATCTATTGGGATGTGAAACAATATTGGAAGCATCATCACAAAAGACTATGTGCCCATCTTCTACACTTTTAGTAACAAGGTCTTTCACAATTGCTACGACAGGTTCAATGTTTATTTGTTCATCAGGTTTTACAGTTTTCTTTCCACTTCTAGTGATTACATTAGTTATCATAGGATGATCCTTTACCTTATCTGGGAAGGGAATCTTCTCGATGTAAGGTTCAGGTAGGATATGATCAATAATGCAACACTTAGTGCTCCCAATAGGAACATGGTCAACAATATCTTTATAAGGCGCATGGTACTTATTCCATCCCTTTTTTGGAATTTCAATATAAGAAGCAAAAACTCTAAAGCAATTCATAATAACTTGCAAATCAAGACCATAAGCATTACTAATATTTCGAAAGTCATCAGTTCCCATAAAAGATTCAATGCATTCATAATCATAATTTATACCTGACTTTCTACCTTTGTCATTCTCCCAAGCTTCAGCATTGTCTTGAATACGATCTAGAAGGTTCCATTTAACTTCTTCTTCCATGCGAGTGAATGATCCAGCACAAGAAGCATCCAATAAATCTTTTTCATGTAGAGGGAGCCTTGCATAAAAGTTATTGATAATAATATTGTTGGGGAGCTCATGAATGGGACATTTGAGCATTAGTAACTTCAATCTCCCCCAAGCTTGAGCTGTACTCTCTCCATCAAGAGGCCAAAAGTTGTATATTTGATTCCGATCTTTATGAATCTCACTAGAAGGATAAAACTTTGAATAAAAGAGAGGCACTATTTCTTCCCATTCCAGAGCTTGACCATTCTTCAGCAGCTTATACCATTCCTCAGCTCTTCCTTTCCGTGATAATGAGAAAAACTTCTTCTTAACTTGATCTGTAGTAATACCTGCACACTTGAACAACCCGCATAATTCGTGTATAAAGAGTAAATGATCACCGGGATGGACAGTTCCATCCCTAACATAGTAGTTATCCATAACACGATCAATAATTCTGGTAGGTATTTTGAAAACATCTTTCTCAACAGGTGGTGGCTTATCTACTACCTTAGCAGTGGTAGTAGCATTACCAAATAAGAAACTCAGCGAATTATCCATAACAAAAATAAAGCAACTAGCAGAGGTAAACAATACTCACAGTAGAAGTTTCCTTTACCAGTTCCACTCTCAGCAACGACGCCAGAAAATAGTCTTGATGACCCACAAGTATAGGGGGTGTATCATAGTATTTTCGATAAGTAAGAGTGTCGAACCCAACGAGGAGCAGAAGGTGCTGGCTAGTGGTATGGATCAGGAATTCTCTGCAAATACTTAGCAAATGAATTTTTAGGGGTTTTCGATAAAGCAAGTAAACAAAGTATGAGTAAATAAAAGACAGTAAGAATGAATGCAGCAAGTGGCCCAATCCTTTATGTAGCAAAGGACAAGCCGGTTGTATTTCTATAGATGACCAAACGTTCTCGAGGACACATGGGAAGACTGTCAAGTGCTTTCGCTTCATATAGTTGATTAATCTTCTCTAGCTTGCTAAGTGTTGTGTGGGTGAACCTGTGCTAATGTACCGCCCCGTCCAAGACTAAATACATACTTGTGATTAAAACCCCTTGCAAACATCCGTAAGTACAAGAAAGTAATTAAGGTAGAAACCTAACCACAGCTTTAAACTCTAAGACCCTTACGTCCCTTGTGCAATGGTTTCCTAACGGGGGTTCAAGTTTCTATCACTCCGGCAACCCCTACGATTAGTAGCCAAATACACAATGCATTCCCCTAGGCCCATATAGGTGAAGTGTCATGTAGTCGACGTTCACATGACACCACTAGAAGAATTACACCACAACTTAAATAACAATCTATTGAATCTTTCTCAACACAACTCCACTACTAACAACAAGACTTCTCCCATGTCCTCAAGAACAAAACGAACTACTCACAAGACATCATATGGATCATGATCAGAGATGGAATAATGATGTATAACAATCTGAACATAAACAATAATTCAATGGTTCACTCAATAGCATCAACTACAGAGAGTAATCAACACCAGGAAAGTTTCCCCTATGAACTATAGCAAGATTCAACGCAATTGTTACAGCAATATGGAGATGGTGATGAGGGTGCTGATGGTGATGATGGTGGTGATGATAATGATGATGAGCCCGATGAAGTCCAGCTTGATGGTGGTGTTGATGGCGACGATATCCCCTCTCCGGGAAGGAATTCCCCGTGCAATCTGTCTCTTGGAGAGATCTTTCTCTCTCGGTGTTTTCCGCCCGTGGGCGGCGGAATCTTTCGTGGTCGCTCCCGAGTCTTAGGGTTTGGAGGAAGATATACACGAGGAGAGAGGAGTGGGCCAGGGTGGCCACACCACTCCCTGGCGCGACCTAGGCCTGCCCGCGCCATGGGGTGGTGTGGGCCCCCTGTGGCCTACCTCCACTCCATCTTCTGGCATCTTGAGTCTTCTAGAAAAATAGAATTTTCCGTATATTTTCCCGGATTTTCTGATCTTCGCGAATTTTGCCTCCAAACAGCACCTTCTCCATCAGAATCCTGACTGCAGCGGTCCATGCTCCAAAAGTCATCAACCATGCAAAAATAGATGAAATAACATAAGTATCACCTCTCAATACGAAATATATCAATGAATAATAGTGAATTAAGACACATAATAGTGATGCAAAATGGACGTATCACGCCCCTGAACCCCTGAAGCTGCCAGGACCTATCTATTAGTAATACAGTAACGTGAGGGGCTTTTCGTGAACTTTCCCTTGAAGACCGAAAAGCATTGTCAACGCTCAGGAGAGCGTGGTCGATGTAGACGTGCCGAAACCGACCTCAAGATCGTGATGAAGTCCTTGCGCTCCTTCTGGCTCCAACGACTTGGGTGCCTCAAGTGGGACACCTCGCGGGGAGTTACACACATCCGGTGCCTGACGATGACTCCCGCTTCCCCGATCCAGCAGCAGTTGCGGAAGTAGAGCTCCCGGATCCGAATCCCGCAGCGCGACTGCGCTCCACGGTGAAGATGTCTCTTGCTCGCGCAATCCAGACTTGGGACCACGGTCACGAGAGAGAGAGGGGGAGAGAGAAAATATCAATTGGAGGTCCTCCCAAAAGTGGGGAGATCTTTATTGATTATTGGTGTATTTTTCTAGGCCAAATACCCCACTTTATATAGGGGAAGGGGAGGTACTACCTCCCCCAAAGTCCCGGGGTGGGACTAAAGGAGAGGAGGGGGGAGGAGGTGGCCGCCGGCCACCTAGTGGGCCCTGCAGGGGGCTAGGCCCAGCCGGCCTCCCCCTTGCCCCTTCTCCCTCTCTCCTTTCCCCTAATGGGCCCTCTCCCTCCGGAATTGGCCCATTAAGCCTTTTTGACCTTTAATTGTGAAGAGGATATGCCCGAGAGGCAATAATAAAGTGGTTAGTATCTTATTCCATGTTTATGATAAATGTTTATTTTGCATGCTATAATTGTATTGATCAGAAACATTAATACATGTGTGTTTAATAAACAAAAAGGGTTCCTAGTGATGCCTCTCTTATAGACTAGCTTGTTGATTAACAAGATGATCAAGGTTTCCTGATCATGGACATTGGATGTTGTTAATAACAAGGTCACAACATTGGTAGAACGATGTGATGAACATTCATCCGAAGTATAGCATTACGATCAAGTCATTATGTTTATATTGCTATAACATCCTACGAAGTAATCTTAGTCCTTAGACCATGAGATCATGTTAATTGCTAACACCAGAAGAGTATCTTGATAACATCAAACGTCACATCGTAACAAGGTGACTATAAAGGTGGGTTCAGTGCTACGAAGGTGTTATGTTGAGGCTCATGGATCAAGAGTGGGATTTGTCCATCCCGATGATGGATATATATACTCTGGGCCCTCTCGGTGATATCACATTGAAATAGCTTGCAAGCAAGTGATGTGATCACTAGAATGTTATATCACGGGAACGAGAAAAGTGTGCATGTCGGCAATGAGATCAAACTAGGTATGGAGATACCGATGATCGAATCTCAGACATGTAATATATCGCGAGACAAAGGGATTTAGTTACTAGCGTTAAAGGTTCTCACGATCATAGAAGTCATCGTTGAATGTGTAGGAGTCAGTATGGATCTCCAGGTCCCGCTTCTGATTGTTGATCTAAGAGGGGTCTCGATCATGTCTGCATTATTCGCGAACCGTAGGGTGACACACTTAATGGATACCGACACCATTTGGAGCAAATATGTTTCAGATAAAGATTTAAGAAAGCGCTGGAATTATTTCAATAGACATCGAAACTGTTTCGGGTGAAATTGCTGAAATTGGTTCTGCATGTAATATTGAAATGTTGCAGGGGGTTTTATGTGAATGTTTGTTAATTAAAGTAATTAACAAAATTCTGAATAAAAAAATAATAAAAGAGTTTTATTAAATGAGAGAGCATTAAATTTTGTGAAATTTAATGCATTTAAAGTGGAGACTTTAAAAGGGAATGCGAAGAGGCATTTTAATGTGGAGGGGTTACCACCACATGAATGGAGGAGGTGAATAGGCACCTCCTCCATGCGCCGGCCATGAAGGAGGGGCACCCCCTCCTCCTATAAAAGGCCACCCTCTCCTCACTTCTCAAACACACCTCCTTGTGAAGGATCTCTCTCCCCCTCTAGTATTATTCCCCCATGGTCTCGGATTAGCGAGATACATGTTCCCCGTGGCTTTATCTGGAAAGGAATTGCTGCTTCCGCTGCTTTCCTGGAGCGAGGGATGGAGGTTGTCGATGTACCGGACGTGTGTGCAATCACGGATGCACCGCTGCTTTGCGGTGCTGGACTTGGTGGTGCTGGAGCTGGATCTGAAGAACGTGCTAGAGCCGGACCTGCTCGGACTTCCTCACGATCTTGAGATCGGCAAGTGTATGACTACATCAACCACGAATTCCTACTCATTAAAAAAACTCGTTGTCTTCGAGGGTAAGTTCTCATTGGATGTATGTCCACCCGTTGCTTTGTACCTAGTAGATAGATCTTGGCGTGTAGTTCACACCGTAGGAAATTTTTTGGTTTCTATGCTACGAACCCAACAGTGGTATCAGAGCCTGATCTATGCGTAGGTGCTTTGCACGGGTAGTACACATATGTTTATATGTGGGCAATGATGATCATGTTATTGCATATTCTATGTATTTTGGATATTGGTGGCATAGTGGGATGAAGCGGCCCGGACCAACCTTACATGTCATCATACATGAGACCGGTTCCACGACTGACATGCAACTTGTTTTGCATAAGTGGTCGGGTGTCTGTCTCTCCTACTATAGTCAATATCTGATTTACAACAAGTTGCTAATAACTTGGTTATCCTCGTTGTGGTTCATGTTCGTAGGTGAGAACGATTCTATCTCCGAAAGCCCTAAGCCACGTAAAACTTGCAATTGATAAATTAGAGGCGTCTAGTTTAGATCGTTGCTGGACTAGTGTCTTGATATGGTATTGTTGTAAGTAGATGTATGATAGATACTCTTACAACACACTCAACGTGTAAGTTCCATAGACCTTGGCCTTACACACAAAGGAATGATAGAGATCATACCACGATGCAAGTGATAAAGATCAAATGCATGGACCATATCATCTCACTTTACACATTAGATGTTAGCATCTTATACTACTATTTTGGCGCTTTCTTTAGCATTGTAAGATGATCCCTCTTTTAGATATCAAGATAAAAATGTGTTCTTCCTTAAGTATGCACCATTCTGTGGATCGTGTTTCGAGACATCACGTGATGATCGGGTACTCGAATCTACGCTTTCATAGGAACGGGTGTAAGATGCTTTTACACACGCCGAATACTAAGGTTCTTACTTGGCGAGCCTAGCATGTATGACATGGCCTCGGAACACGGACCAAAAGGTTAAGCATGAGTCATATAGTTGATATGATGCCCATATAGATGCTCGCCTTTGAAGCTACATCAACTCACGTGATGATCGGACTTGGTGTAGTGGATTTGGTTCATGTAATCACCAAAAAGACACGAGGGATGTTGTTTTTGAGTGGGAGTTCATTTCTAATTTGGATTAGTCGAACCAAATTTGTCATAAATTAAATCAAAGTGAATTTTCATAGTTTTTTGTAGTCATTGGCATTCGTTTTCTACCTTATGCTTAGTTTTTATTTGAGATAATAGAACTATAGAATTCTGGATATTTACTTTACAAACTGGTATCGTATTGTTTTGAATGTCAATTTAAAGTTTATAAGTCCTATTGCAAACTTTCAGCAAACTCTATTTACTCCATGAAGTTTAATAAGTAGTATTAAATCAAGAGTAAGAGTTCCAATGTTAGTATCTAAAGTATCATGTTTGCCTCCATGATTATTGATATTCAAAAGTTGTTTTAATATCAAGATTATATTGGAGCTGAAAATTGTTTCAGAAACCATCATGTGTGAAAGATATTGTGATATCTGAAACAATGTTTTTTGGTTGCATTATGATAGAGTATAATTTAGCAAAATACATGTTCTCATATTGTATGATTTTTTGAAGGTTGGAGACGCTAGGCGTCCTAATCTACCAAAAAGGTTTTGGGAACTGATATTATACTCGCGATTCTTCCTTATAGGCTATAGTAGCTTGATCATGAAAGTTGTCATGATAAGGATGAATAGAAGATGTAAGTAAAATGTTTACTACACTAATAGATTACTAAAGAATGGATTTTTGAAAGAATGCCAAACATTTGATGATGGTGATCCACTTCAAAGTGCAAGTCCAAAGGTATTAGTATTTGAATATATACAAGCTTTGTACCATGTGTTATGTTGATGACACCACTATTGATGTTGATATATTCTTTTAAAAGATAAGGAATTGCTGAAAGAGAATCTATAAAATATTTGACAGAAAATAAAAGGTTGGAGATGTCCAAGTTAGGTATATATAAGATATACATGTTATGGCTCTATTCCTTGCTTGTTAAACAATGTGGTTCTTAGGTATTGGATACCGGTATTGGATACCAAATTGGTTGGTATGAAGTGTCATACAAGACAACACAATTCATGAACTACAATGGCCTAAGTAACTAGCAAGAGAATGAGTGATGATGTTCATCGAAAACAAATAAAGTGTTATTGTGTTTTTCGTTGTCATCAAACCTAGCGTTCAAGATTTGTTTAAATAATTGTTATTTTGTTCCGGTATTATGAGAACAATGGCTGTCCAAATAATTACCATATTCCATAAAGGATGGATGAACTTTTACAAGTCTAGTGGGAGAAATCACATCCATAAACACTATTGCTAAAATGTCGCAAGACAAATGATTGAAAGATCACTTATGAAGTGACATCGCTGTTTAAATTATATTGGAAAGAAAACATGAAGAAACTCCATGTTGATGGAATTTTGGAGTCTTTGATTTTGATCAATTGACGCATGTGAGACTTTCCTCGAGATAATTGAAACTCCGTCCATAGGCCAGAGAGGAACGGATGACTAGCTTATTGGAAATTGTGCATGATGATGCATAGTCCATTATGTGTAGCCATATGTGATGGATCTTTTTGCTTCATATGCTTTCCCCGAAAATTTGAGTGAATATATCTGTATATTTACTTAATAAGGAAGAAGTATGAAACATTTGAAAATTGTTCAAATACTTTCAAGATGAAGTGAAAAATCATTGTAACAAGAAAATAAAGAGTTTATGATTTGATCATAAAGGAAGATATTTGAGTTACAGGTTTAGCAAAACACCTAAGATTTGAGGAATTGTTCCATGCTTTGTGTTTCCCGATAAACCATAGGAGTATGGCATATTCGAGAAATGAAACCAAATGTTTGACATGGTAAGATCAAAGGTGACATTTATAAAACTGCCATTATGTTTTAAGGATTAAAGCTTTAGAGACTACCGCTTTTACACTAAAAAGAGCACCATCGTGATCGGTTGAAATGACACCATATAAGTTATGGTTTGGGATAAAACCCGAATAGTCTTTTCTTAAATTTTGGTATGCTATGCATAAGTAAAATGTTTACAACCAAAGTTGGATAAGTACGTCTTTGTAGGTTATCCCAAAGAATTTGTTGGGAATTTCTCCATAACACCAAGGACAAAAGAGTTTGTCGCTTGGAACGTCAAGTTTCTTGAGAAGAAATTTTTCATGAAAGGTTAAGTGGGAGGACAATAGAACTTTGATAAGGTTGTTGAACCTTAGCTATATGTGCTAAGTAGCGCAGCACCGGAAAGTGTCCCGGTGGCGGCCACAATGCTCATGGCTCCCGTGATAACAAAGGGTGTGATCTCGGGGATTAGAGTTCCTATTGAACCGTGTGGGTCGGTAAGAATCAAATGGTAAGATTTGATAAGCAAGTCCTTATTGTGTTGACAATAATGAACCGACTACGTGGAAAGAAACGATGATGGGCCCTGACTCCATAAAATTACTAGAAGTCATAGAATCCGTGATAGTATCCATACACGAGAAATCAAGTTTTTGAACTTGGAAGACCCTCCGGAAAGGCATGAACCCTATCGGTCATGTTTGGATCTATAAAGAAATAAGACATGGGTGTTTAACATCTATGAAATAGTCGACATATCAGAAAGAAGTTTACGACAATGTTCAAGGAGTTGACTATGACAAGATTTGATCTTTCATAGCGATATATAGTCTTGATGGATTAATGTAGCAACCACTACATATAATTTGGTATATGGTAGTTGAATAAACAAAACAAGGTTCTTCTAATAGAATGGTTACCTAGGACGTGTACATGACATGGTCCGAAGGGTTTTTGTTAATTCAAAGGGTGCTAAAAGGGCATGCAAACTTAATTAGTTGAAGTAAGCATAGCGGAGTTGGAATCTTCACCATGATGAAACTGTTAAAAGAGTTTAAATTCATCGGAGATGATGAAGATGCTTGCATTTGCAAGAAATTAAGTGGGAGCGCTAAGACATATTTCTAATACATTATGTAGAGGACATATTGTTGATTGGAAATGATGTATCTTGTATTGACACAAGTTAAGAATTTCATTAAAATAAGATTTCGATGAAAGACTTGGGAAAACCCGGAATATTTGGCATCAATATCTATATGGATAGATTAACACACAAATATGGTTGTGCCAGACATACATATATGAGATATTGAAAGGGTTCAATATGGAAAAAACAAGAAAGGTTCTTACTGCATGGAAAGAATTATATCAAGATTCAAGTATTTCAACACTTGGTGAGTAAAATCACATGAAGATTTTGATCGATTATACCATGATATGTATATATCCAGAATGTCCTATGCTCTAAATGTTATGAGCATATACCAGAATGATTCATAAGATGATCATTGGATAATAGTAAAGATATTCTTATGAGCTTTGGAAGAACTAAGAATATATCATGTATAAGTGACAAATAGTTAAAGGTAGTTCATTGTAAAGTGTTACATTGATACTAATTTTGTCACAAGATACAAATTAAATTTATCTCAATTTATACTATGGGTGGCACAATGTAATGGAAAGGATGTTCCATGATGGATTTGGATGAGTTCCAAAGTTGAGACATTGTGACGGATACTACAACAAAAAGGCTAAGTATATAACTACTATAGTAGCAGCAAAGGAGGGCATTTGTGTTAAGTTGTTTGTTATCAAACTAGGTGTGGTTCAAAGTGGGATAATACTATCAAGATATATTGTGTGACAATAATATCAACATATTTTGAGCCGAACGAACTAAAGGTCTCACCAAAGGACCAAATTTATAGAATGCCATCTCATTTGAGAATGAGTAATGCGTAGAGACGCAAAGACATGCAAATACACACGGACCTGAAACTGTCAGATCCGGATATTATGTTAACCACTAGCAATAGCGTATATGCAACACCAGAAAGCCATAGGTGTTCAATACGCAAAGCTTTTCGAACTAGATTATTGACTCTAGTGCAAGTGGGAGACTGAAGGGAATATGCCCGAGAGGCAATAATAAAGTGGTTATTATCTTATTCCATGTTTATGATAAATGTTTATTTTGCATGCTATAATTGTATTGATCGAAAACATCAATACATGTGTGTTTAATAAAGAAAAAAGGGTTCCTAGTGATGCCTCTCTTATAGACTAGCTTGTTGATTAACAAGATGATCAAGGTTTCCTGATCATGGACATTGGATGTTGTTAATAACAAGGTCACAACATTGGTAGAATGATGTGATGAACATTCATCCTAAGTATAGCATTACGATCAAGTCATTATGTTTATATTGCTATAACATCATACGAAGTAATCTTAGTCCTTAGACCATGAGATCATGTTAATTGCTAACACCGGAAGAGTATCTTGATAACATCAAACGTCACACCGTAACAAGGTGACTATAAAGGTGGGTTCAGTGCTACGAAGGTGTTATGTTGAGGCTCATGGATCAAGAGTGGGATTTGTCCATCCCGATGACGGATAGATATACTCTGGGCCCTCTCGGTGATATCACATTGAAATAGCTTGCAAGCAAGTGATGTGATCACTAGAATGTTATATCACGGGAACGAGAAAAGAGTGCATGTCGGTAACGAGATCAAACTAGGTATGGAGATACCGATGATCGAATCTCGGACATGTAATATATCGCGGGACAAAGGGATTTAGTTACTAGCGTTAAAGGTTCTCACGATCACAGAAGTCATCGTTGAATGTGTAGGAGTCAGTATGGATCTCCAGGTCCCGCTGCTGATTATTGATCAGAGAGGGGTCTCGATCATGTCTGCATTATTTGCGAACCGTAGGGTGACACACTTAAGGGATACCGACACCATTTGGAGCAAATATGTTTCAGATAAAGATTTAAGAAAGCGCTGGAATTATTTCAATAGACACTGAAACTGTTTCGGGTGAAATTGCTGAAATTGGTTCTGCATGTAATATTGAAATGTTGCAGGGGGTTTTATGTGAATGTTTGTTAATTAAAGTAATTAAAAAAATTCTGAATAAAAAATAATAAAAGAGTTTTATTAAATGAGAGAGCATTAAATTTGGAGAAATTTAATTCATTTAAAGTGGAGACTTTAAAAGGGAATGTGAAGAGGCATTTTAATGTGGAGGGGTTACCACCACATGAATGGAGGAGGTGAAGAGGCACCTCCTCCATGAGCCGTCCATGAAGGAGGGGCACCCCCCTCCTCCTATAAAAGGCCACCCTCTCCTCACTTCTCAAACACACCTCCTTGTGAAGGATCTCTCTCCCCCTCTAGTATTATTCCCCCATGGTCTCGGATTAGCGAGATACATGTTCCCGGTGGCTTTATCTGGAAAGGAGTTGCTGCTTCCGCTGCTTTGCTGGAGCGAGGGATGGAGATTGTCGAGGTACCGGACGTGTGTGCGATCACGGATGCACCGCTGCTTTGCGGTGCTGGACTTGGTGGTGCTGGAGCTGGATCTGAAGGACGTGCTGGAGCCGGACCTGCTCGGACTTCCTCATGATCTTGAGATCAGCAAGTGTACGACTACATCAACCACAATTTCTTACTCGTTAACAAAACTCATTGTCTTCGAGGGTAAGTTCTCGTTGGATGTATGTCCACCCGTTGCTTTGTACCTAGTAGATAGATCTTGGCGTGTAGTTCACACCGGAGGAATTTTTTTGTTTTCTATGCTGCGAACCCAACAAATTGATTTTCTCTTTATTAAATAATTATGAATAAATGATTAAATCAATATTTAACATTCATTCACACATTATCTAATCTCCTTGGCCATGGAACACCTTCCACCTCCACTGCGGACATCCTCCGGACTTACCGAAACCCTTCTGGTTTTCTCCCTTCTTTTCTTCGGCGATTCCACCGATCCTATAAACACTCTCTAAGCATCATCAAGCCCTTAAGCGTGATACCCCACGGTTTGGGAACACTCCAGACATGGTCGGGACACTCCCACACCAATGATCGATAGAGGGACCTGGATGGCCATGTGACCCCAGTGCGTTCCATGAAGATCTTTTGTCGTTTGAACCGGGACAATCATGTCTTATTCCCTTTGTCACTCGATACTTGCATTGCCGAGATCTGATCAATGACATCACCATGTTGTGTTCAATCTCGTTACTGAACAATGCTACTTGACTCGTTCCGACAAGTGATATCCCCGTGATCTAATCACACGCTGCGTAGCTATTGGATATAACTTATCCGAGTGGGCCCTTGAGTATCTTCCCATCACATGGACGGAAAAATCCCGCTCTTGACATATATTGCCTCTACGGTTTCCTCCGAATACCTGAACACACCTTTATAACCACCGTTTTACCAGATGGCGTTTGATGCTCTCTAAGCACTCTCGGGAGACAGTGATTGATATAGCCTCACGATCTAAGGAATAGTCTACGAGGATCCATTTCTAATCATCGTAACTTGAACTTCGTGACATGATCGGGTCACTATGTTTAGGTTGGGTATTGGTTCATCGACCTCATTTCCAACTGGCATAAATGCCACATGATCAGGAAACATGATCATCTGTTGACCAATGAACCAGTGACTAGAGTTTCACTAGGAACCCCTGGTTGTTTGTATATCACACGTGTATTGATGTTTCCACTCAATACAGTTATAGCATGATATGAAACTTATTCATAAACTATATGAAATATGATAATAGTCCTTACTACTATTTGTCTCTAGGGCATATTTCCAACAGTCTCCCACTTGCACTACAGTACAAATACACTAGCTGCATTTGTTCTTAATCATTGGCACCATATACCCGGTACCCTGAACATGCTTGCTCATGGAAGAGGTTGAGTCTTGGGTCTGTACTTTATAGTCCCAAATCCTTTGCAACTTACTAATGTCACCTTGATTGACATTAATACTTTATCATCACATGATAGCATCTGTGTGTATGCATCGTTGCCATGGCAGCAGAACGAGGCCTCATTCCAGGAGCCTACAGTGATGTTAGATCAACCTCGAGGGCTTTCTCATGGGCACTGTGCCCTGGGACACATAATTCTACGTTAAAAGCGAACTAGCCCCGCCATAACATTATACAACACTTTAGATGGTACCCTTATCTATTATTATAAATGTATTCATCGAAACACTAGTGCACTCTGTGCAACTTTCGATGTTTTGTTCACCTGGTTTCCTACTTGACTTTAATTGGTATCTACAAGAGTTTCCAACATATTCCCTTATAACATAACTCTTTATGCTTTAAGATATGTTATCCTTTATGGATTTGGAAAATATGACCACAGTTCTCTAATAGACACTGCGGACAAACTTAGCTCAACATTTTGTGATTCAAACTTAATCACTTTTAAATGTTCCTTATTGGATCATATATTATGTTAAGTCATCATCATGGTCTACTAAGATAGAACCTATGTCTCAACATAGTGGATGACGATCATCCTTTTCTTTCTTTCAACCATTGATGTTAATTTTAATGCTATTCCTAATTCGAGTTATTAAGGACTGGTTCCTTAATTAACTTATATTCTAAAATTCCTTTCAGAATCCCTTAAGGAATACTACATAATATCTTAATACACATATTATCAACTTCTATATCTTATAAATCATTATTTATAAGTATTTGCACTTTCATCCTTAACACGCTTAAGAATTACTCCTATAAGCTCCCACTCAAAAATATGTCAATCACATATTGTTTTAGGAAGACTTTCATAGCTCCCACTCAATTTTATGCAAATTGCATATCTCCTTACTATTTTGAAATAACTTCAAAATCTTTTGATCAAATATCAAAATTGGAGATTTAGTATGAGATACTAGTACTTTACTAGTTTTAAATCCACTAGACATTTAGCATACATGAATCAAATTCATTTGAATTTGTCCAACACTTGAAAAATTGTGCTTTTGTCATTCACCCCTTTTCCACTATGGCTATGTAGTCATTTGGGAAAATTCCAAGTAACCCCTTTACTTGTGAGATTCAGCAACGAATTGCTTTCTAATCTCAAGGGAATTTTACTTCTAGGATTTCATAATTTAGTATACCATTATTTCCTTTGTAGTTTGTAGGTATTTCATATTCCAAAAATCATGACAAGTGATTCACAAATGTCTCCATACAAGATATGGATTTACATTTTGAATCCTACTTCATGTAGTGAAAAACAATAGTGGAGGGAAAAACACAATAATCAAAATCATTGATTCTTTCCTTCTGTGAAGAGAATCGTTCAGGAACGTTGTCCGTTGCGCTTCTCAACACTCTGATGCAGGGTTTTGAATCCTCATCATGTTTTACACTATTTTCCATTTGTTTCATAATTGAGAGACATCACCAAAAGTGAGCTTTCTCAAGAATGCACCAAAATCCAAGCAATACGAATCTTGCTTTCCTTCTGGTCTTAGCTATGGATTTCGTATTCAAAGTTTCCAATGAATACACTACAAGGTCTTATTCGCTATTGTTTTGGTTATATCGAATAACCCCAAAACTTTCACGAATTCAAACGGTTTACTAATTCAAATTGAGTGCTAACTATTTCTAACTAATGGTCTCTATATCTACACTACAACGATTTATTTGGTGCCTTCTATTCAACCCCCTTTGATATCCAATATCACATTGTGATGCTTTGTATTTTGACGTTTCAAAACACTTTGCATTTCACAATCACTTTTATGCCATTCTTATAAAGTTGAATTTCATTACTATTGATCAAATCATAGTAATTGGATTCTCTTTTATACTTGTACCCTTTGTTGATGAGACACTTTGATCAAATCAAATAGTTTCATATTCATGTTTCCTTTGGTAAACTACTTTGAATTCAAACAATGGTTTCATTCATAAATGAAATATCATTAAGTTGGGTATTTTAAACAAGGCATTTTAATATTTTACAAATGTTCATGTATTATCAATTAGTTTCAAACAATAAGGATGATTCACAAATAATCAAACAAGATATGAACTCGAATAGAAATCATTCATAAAAGCAGAACAACTGTTTGTTACAAACTCATATGAATTACCGTCTCACGAAGTGTGAGACACACTAAAGAAGTTCACAATCTCTTGATTACAAAAATCATCCTAAAACACAAACTAAGTGATAAATGTCGAGGGAGAGTGTCGTTGGCCGTCATCATCATGCTCGCCATCAACACGCAACGTCACCTCCTCTCCAGCAAGCACCTCTCATGCAGAAGGACCTGTTTTCAGTAAAACAGAACAAGTATCAGATATACTTAACACTGCAATGTGTTTGTAAGATTATAACATTTATAAAACTGTATATAAAATATATACCTTTGTCGTTGACGACCTGAGCGACATCTGGTTCAACCAACACATTCCTGAGATGTGTCATGAACCGGTGGAACTCCATTTCCGTGTCGCCCCTCATTACGCAAGTCCTGACTTGTGCTTGGTAGCTTGGTGGCAGCGACCGCAGCACAACAGCATTTGCAAAAGAGCCTGTAATCCAGACGTCCAGGAAGTATGCTGGCCTCATGTACACATCATGCATGTGCTGGAAGTGGCTGTCCAGTGATGAGTTCTCCTCCATCTTAATGGAGAGGAAGTCTCCCATCAACTCATGCTCCCAAATGCGTGTCTGATCCACGAAATGTGTCCTAAGCTGTACCATCACCGAATGAGGCTTAACATCACCCACGAAAGGCCACAGCTTGTCCACCATTTCGAAACGCATCACAACTGAAATATAGGAGGCCATCTCCCGACGGAGATAGCGGTCTTTTCGCTCCTCTAGGGTCTCAAGGTCTATGGAGGGATCCAAATCCATCCCGTCGAGTATGTAGTCGACCATGTCGTTCTCGCTAAGGAGAACATGGAGACTGGCAACCCAAATGGAGAAGTTCGATCCATCTAATCTGAGCTTCTCTCCTTCTAACCATTCAATTGTCAACACGAAAGAGCCCATCTACATTTATAATTGCAAAAGGAATTTAGACTAAGTTTATAATTAAATGAGTTAATAATAACTCCACTCAGAAACACCTATCCCCAAAAGGGTTCCTAGTGATAACACGACCCCTATTAGCCACATCTCCCCTTATCATCACGGCCATCAATATGGGTTCAAGGGTGGACGCTAAACGTCGGTCACATCATTCATGCGACTCATGCTCGATATTTCGACCATCCGCGTTCCGAGGCCATGTTTGTACATGCTAGGATCGCCAACTCAACCTTAGTGTATTCACTATGCAACATGGCTTGCACCCACTGTATGTGAACATAGATATGTTTGACACCCGATCATCACGGCCTGCCTCATACCGAAGAACTTTCTTGGTGGTGCACACTAAGGGGGAACACAATTGTTGGTAATTTTAATAGGGATCATCTTATTAGGCTACCATCGATTATCTAATACTAGCACACAATAAGACATACAAACAATAACATTGAATGTAAATGCTATGTGATATGGTCCTTCACGTCGTGATCTCCATCCGCCGTCACTGGGTTTCGGCGCCAGGGTTCCATCGCTGTAGACACCAGGGTATGATACATTGCAAATGTATCTATAATTTTTGATGTTCCATGCTTGGTTTTATCCACTTTCTTGTGTTTTGTCCACACTTTGGAGTACTTTTCATATGATTTCTTGGACAAACCTATTAACAAGAGCCACAGTGCCAGCTGCCTGTTTTCTGCTATTTTTGGTTCCAGGAAAGTCAGAAAATGAATATTCTCGGAATTGGACAGGACAAAAGCCAAAGTGCCTATTTTTCCGGAAGACATCAAGTGCCAGAATACGAGACGGAGAGGGGCCAGGGGGCCACCACACCACCTGGCCGCGCGGCCAGGCCTGGCCCGCGCCAGGGGTGGTGTGGCCGCTCCCGGCACCCCCTCGGCCTCTCCTTCCGCCTATATATTGCCCTCGGGACGAAAACCCTAAGGGCCCGATCAAAAATCCACGAAAGAGTCTCAGAGTCCGCCATCTCCATCCCTAGATCGGGAGGGATCTAAAGCTCTTCCTGGCACCCTGCCGGAGAGGGGAATTCACCCTGGAGGCATTCTTCATCACCATGCAAGCCTCTGGTATGATGCGTGAGTAGTTCATCCTTGAACTACAGATCGATGTAGTAGCTAGATGGCTGGTTCTCCTCCTTTGTGCTTTCATGTTTAGATCTTGTGAGCTCCGTTCATGATCAAGATCATCTATTTGTAATCCATACATGTTGTGTTTGCGGGGATCCGATGGATATTGAGATGCTATTTCAGATTGATTATTGATTCTATCATGTCTTTGTTATTTGTGATCTTGCATGCTTTCTATTGTTAGTAGCTATCTTGGCCAAGTAGATGCTAGCAACTCCAAGAGTTAGTATTTATGCTCGATAGTGGGTTCATGCCTCTGGTAATCTAGGGAAGTGACAGAAATCTCTAAGGTACTAGATGTGATGTTGCTACTAGGGAGAAAACAACAATCCTTTGTTCATAGAACAATCGAATTGTTTAATTTACAGGCAGTTCGTAAAGCAATAATCTGTTGCTTGCAACTTAATACTGGAGGGGGTTCGGATGATAACCTGAAGGTGGATTATTAGTCATAGATGCAGTTGGATGGCGGTCTATGTATAATGTTGTAATGCCCAATCAAGTCTCAAAGGAGTCAAGATGATTAGTATATGCATGTATTGCTTTCTCGATGTTTGTCAATTGCCCCGCTGTAATTTGTTCACCAAGCATGTTATCTATCTTCAGGAGAGCCACCTCTAGTGAACTATGGATCCCGGTCCTTGTCCTTTACATACAATCTATAAACTGTTTGCTGCTTTTCTGTTTACTTTTTGCAAACTATTACTTCTTTCCATTCGATACGTTTAATCCTTTGTTTTCCGCAAAACACGGTGAGATTGACAACCTCATCGCAAGTTGGGGACAAAGTTCTGTGATTGTGTTGTGCAGGTCTCCACGTTGCTACTAGCACCAGTAGTGCGCCTACAAAGCTCAGCTAGTAACACCTTTGGGGTGTTTCCTTGCTCCCTCTTGGTTCGATTAAACCTTGGTTTCATAACGGTGGGAAACTTGCTGCTGTGCTCATCATACCTTCCTCTTGGGGTTCCCAACAAGCTCTACATCAACACCGCCATCAAGCATTTTTCTGGGCGCCGTGCATTGAGCCATCAGGGTACCGGTGTCATTCCGGCGTGTTAGTCCATCACCTCCGTGACTATCTACTACTATGTAACAAAAGGTAATTACTTTACCTTTGCCACAACCATATCACAAAGCAACGCCCCCCTGCAAAACAAAGTCAGACGCCTCTACTTTATCTTTGCATGTTTTACGTGGCTGAATGGGCTTTCATACAAGAACCGTTCTTACCTACGAACTTTCAGCACAACGCTGATCAAGTAGTTGTCTCTACTACACCCCTTTCGGGGCCCTCCGTTGCAAATGGCATACCAACTAATGCGAGAGAGACAGACACCCCCCTAAGCCACTTTATACGGTACAAGCCGTATGTCAAGCATGGACCAGTCTTGTGAATGAACGCGTAAAGTCGGTTGGGGGCCGCTTCATCAAGCATTACTGTGGTATACACAAGTACACGTGGGAGGGTAACAACTAAAAGATCAATGCCCACACGCTACATCTCGTGTGTTCTACCCGTACTAGCATTACTACGCATAGATCTAGCTCTGATATCACTGTAGGGGTTCCGTGCATAAAAACAATAAATTTTACTCTATGCCCCTGAACCCCTGAAGCTGCCAGGACCTATCTATTAGTAATACAGTAACGGGAGGGGCTTTTCGTGAACTTACCCTTGAAAACCGAAAAGCATTGTCAACGCTCAGGAGAGCGTGGTTGATGTAGACGAGCCGAAGCCGACCTCAAGGTCGTGATAAATTCCTTGCGCTCCTTCTGGATCCAACGACTTGAGTGCCTCAAGTGCGACACCTCGCGAGGAGTTACACACGTTCGGTGCCTGACGATGACTCCCGCTTCCTCGATCCAGCAGCAGTTGTGGAAGTAGAGCTCCCGGATCCGAATCCAGCAGCGCGACAGCTCATGGTGAAGATGTCTCTCGCCATGTAGTCGGACTTGGGACCACGGTCACGAGAGAGAGATGGGGAGAGAGAAAATATCAATTGGAGGTCCTCCCAAAAGTGGGGAGACCTTTATTGATTATTGGTGTATTTTTCTAGGCCAAATACCCCACTTTATATAGGGGAAGGGGAGGTACTACCTCCCCCAAAGTCCCGGGGTGGGACTAAAGGAGAGGAGGGGGGAGGAGGTGGCCGCCGGCCACCTAGTGGGCCCCACACGGAGGGGCTAGGCCCATCCGTCCTCCCCCTTGCCCCTTCTTCCTCTCTCCTTTCCCCTAATGGGCCCTCTCCCTCTGGTATTGGCCCATTAAGCCTTTTTGACGTTTAATTGATTTTCTCTTTATTAAATAATTATGAATAAATGATTAAATCAATATTTAACATTCATTCACACATTATCTAATCTCCGTGGCCATGGAACACCTTCCACCTCCACTGCGGACATCCTCCGGACATACTGAAACCCTTCCGGTTTTCTCCCTTCTTTTCTTAGGCGATTCCACCAATCCTATAAACACTCTCTAAGCATCATCAAGCTATTAAGCGTGATACCCCACGGTTCAGGAACACACCAGACATGGTCGGGACACTCCCGCACCAATGATCGACAGAGGGACCTGGATGGCCATTTGACCCCTGTGCGTTCCACGAAGATCTTTTGTCGTTTGAACCGGGACAGTCATGTCTTATTCCCTTTGTCACTCGATACTTGCATTGCCCAAGATCTGATCAATGACATCACCATGTCGTGTTCAATCTCGTTACTGAACAATGCTACTTGACTCGTTCCGACTAGTGATATCCCCGTGATCTAATCAAACGTTGCGTAGCTATTGGATGTAACTTCTCCGAGTGGGCCCTTGAGTATCTTCCCGTCAAATGGATGGAGAAATCCCGCTCTTGACATATATTGCCTCTACGGTTTCCTCCTAATACCTGAAGACACCTTTATAACCACCGTTTTACCAGATGGCGTTTGATGCTATCTAAGCACTATCGGGAGACAGTGATTGATATAGCCTCACGGTCTAAGGAATAGTCTACGAGGATCCATTTCTAATCATCATAACTTGAACTTCATGACATGATCGAGTCATGATGTTTAGGTTGGGTATTGGTTCATCATCTCATTCTCAGAATGAGATGACCTCATTTCCAACTGGTATAAATGCCACATGATCAGGAAACATGATCATCTGTTGACCAATGAATCAATGACTAGAGTTTCACTGGGAACTCCTGGTTTTTTGTATATCACACGTGTATTGATGTTTCCACTCAATATAGTTATAGCATGATATAAAACTTAATCATAAACTATATGAAATATGATAATAGTCCTTACTACTATTTGTCTCTAGGGCATATTTCCAACAGTTTCGTGGCCCCTTCTTATTATGAATTATAACTGGACTTGTAACTGACTTTTAACAAGAGTCACAACTAGGGTTGCAACTGAGTATTTAAATTTTATTTTCTTATTTTGTGGTCCCTTCATACTATGAGTACTGAAATATCATTTTCTTGTTTTGTTGTCTCTTTTTATTATAAGTTGAAACTAGACTTACAACTGGCTTTTCTTGAGAAGTTGCAACTGAGGATTGTTTCACGGTCCCTTCTTACTATGAGTTGCAACTTTAATTGGAACTGACTTTTCTTGAGGAGGGTTCTGTGACCCCTTCTTACGATGAGTTGCCACTAGACTTGAAACTGGCTTTTCCTTAGGGAGTTGCAACTGCGGTTACAATAGTGGATTGTTCCGTGATCGCTTCTTACTAGGAGTTCCAACTACGGTTGCAAATTTTTATTTTACGGGTTTTCTTTCTGAAAGGGAAATGGACGTCGCCTAGAGGGGGTGAATAGGCATTTTAAAATTATTATGGTTTAGGCTCTAATAAATGCAGAATAAAACTTAACGTTTAATTTATCAAGCCAAAACCTGTATTCACTAGGTTCACTAAGTGCACCAACAACCTATGCTAACCAAGACAAGCAACAAGGTGATAGCAAGATATAATACTTCAAGCACGATGGCTATCACAATGTAAATTGCATAATTAAAGGGCTCGGTCGATGATTTCTTTCCCAAAGTTCACTTCCAAAGAAGCTACGTCTCTATTGGAGAGGTGCGGTGGCGCAATGTACTTCGAACGCCACAAATGGCTCACCTCGAGGTGTGGTGGCTCGATGCTCACCCAACGCCACACAAGGCCTCACCCCAAGATGCGAAATCACATAACTCACCGACACCACAAAAAGCTCACCCTATTCTCCCGTGATCTCACCACAAAGGCCTACTCACGTTCCACTATGGGATACTTGAGGACGGTCACCGAACCCGTACAAGGCTTGGCGCAATCTCCACAACTCAATTGGAGGGCTCCCTAGAAATGCCACAAAGGCTCTGTAATGCCACAATAGGACAATAGGTGTGGGGAATCTCCACAACTCAATTAGAGGCCCCAAGAACACACCACAACTCCACACAACCATCTAGGGTTCCAAGAACCCAAGAGAAACAAGCCCAACGGGGTACGCCTTGCACATGACACAGGAGCTATCCCATAATCAAAATGACAAGGCAAGCAGACAGTGAGCAGCTCAGCGATCTTTTTATTTGCTATTTGCATAGGTTTTTATTGCGGATGCTTCATAGAATGCTCACTATAGTTATGCTGCATGTTTCCACCATGATTAGGCATGGCTTAGGCTAGCGGCCCAGGCATTTCTCTAACACACATATAAACTCCATGATCTTACAAGTTCCACTTTTATTTCACACCGCCGGGATCCATAAGCAAAATAACATGATATCAACTAGGTACAAGTACCAATGAAGTGTTGAAAGCGGTCCCCATGATACATGGTTCAGCTAACTTCAACTCATAAAGCGCAAGCATATACACAAAGAAGGACCCAATGGTTCAAGTTTATTAAAATAAGGCGTGCCATCAAGTTCGTGAGAGCTTTAATCACTAATTTTCACATAACAAGTTTAATTTGGGAGGCAGACAAAACAGGAATTTACTTGAAATAGCAATAATGCTACTAGGTAGGTATGGTGGACACAAATGGCAAAGGTTTTGATTTAAAGGAGGTGGATGCACGAGAAGAGTTCCCTCTCAGTACAGGTTTTTGGCTAGCAAGGCTGGGTAGAATGTATAAGAGTTGAAGGAAACAAACAAACATACAAGTGATAAAGGCAAACATGCAATCTTCCTTGGAAGCACAAAAGATCTTAAATAGGGAATACTAGACTTATGAGCAAATCAAAAAGAAAGATGATGAAATTATTTTTCTCTAGAGTACTTCTATCTTTTTCTTTTCAACTTTCAAAAAGGGTGTTGCTACTGACTGAGCCAGGTTTGCCAAAACCAACTAAATTAACTCAATGATGCCAAAGTGCTACCAATACTAACAACAAGATCAATCATATAACCACGAATTGAAAACTAACATAAGCTAAGCAAAAGAGTGAATGATAGAACTTCTCATTAATATTCCATAACGGAAACTCACACCAAGGGATACAAATCTAACGAGAGAGGGGACACTTCCATAATGCAAACCATAGTACATAATAACTCCTCTATTCATGATATGACTCTACTAATAAGGTAAAAAGATAGAAGATAGTGATGCGATACCGCGACACTCCCCCATGCTTGGAACAAACCAAGGGGATGCCAAACCTGATGACGAATTACTCCTTAGGTGGTGGTGGTATCTTCTCATCTTCGTCCGTCTTCCAGGGTAAAGGCTTCCCATCAACAAAGGACATCGTGGTTTCCAACATCCTAAAACTTGCAGCAGCACTTATGCGTTTAAATCTAGCCTCATACTCACAGTTTTGATTTTGTACATCATAGAACTGTGCTTGCAGTTTGTTGGTTGTTTCGCGGAGTGAAAAGATTTCATCCTTGAGTTCAGAACTCTCCTTTTGGTGCTCGGCCGATGAGTTCGGAACAAATCTTCTGGATGATGTCCACTTTGTGCTCCGCCATCTTCCTGTACCTAAAGACTTCTTGCGCCAATGCTTCCATCCTGTCCTCCAGATTTCCTTCACCTTTAGGGCCTTGAACCTCCTTAATCCGGACTTCCCCACCTTCGAGCAACAACTCCTTGGGATGAATCTTCAATTCTCTCATGTATGGGTTGATGATATCTTCTAAGGGATCTCCCTTGGATGTTCCAGAGGAAGACATTGTGGCTCCAAATATGAGATTACACCTGGTAGAAACAGATCGAAACAAAAACACAACGAAAACACGATATACGAACCTCGGAAGATCCGGGGGGTTATATATTATGAAGTTTCATATCAAAAGGAAGGTACTGGGAGAAAACGGGTTGGAGACGGAGTCCTGGGTGGCCTCACCACCTGGTGGCGCGGCCAGGTGTTGGCCCGCGCCATGGGGTGGTGTGGGCCATGCTGGCTCTGGTTCCGTCCCTTTTTCGCTTCGTAGCTTTCCTTATTGACTGAAAATTGCAAAAATATAGTTGGATTGTATTTTCGCGGAACTTTTCTTACCAGAACTGTTACCTAGTTGGAAATGGACTCTGTAGGTCTCTGAATTTGGTCCTCAATGAATTTCTCTGGAGTTATAACTTGAAAGGCATCAACATCCTCATTGTAAGAATCTCCAGCAATATAGTGTTTGAGTCGCTGTCCATTTAGTACTTGTGTAGTATTATCTTTTAGAGAAGAAATTTTTATTGCTCCTGAATGGTATACTTCTTCAATGATGAAAGGTTCTTCCCATTTTGATAGTAGCTTACCTGCAAAAAATCTGAGACGAGACCTATACAATAGAACTTTCTCACCAACATGAAATTCTCTCTTAAGTATTCGCTTGTCGTGCCATCTTTTAACTTTTTCTTTAAAGAGCCTAGCATTCTCATAGGCTTCACTCCTCCATTCATCTAAAGAGCTTAAGTCAAAAAGTCTTTTCTCACTAGCTAGCTTACAATCTCTATTTAGTTCTTTAACTGCCCAGTAAGCTTTGTGTTCTAATTCTAAGGGTAAGTGGCAAGCTTTTCCATAAACCATTTTATAAGGAGACATTCCCATGGGACTCTACTTGATAACTCTACTTGCCCGCTCGTTTGGGGGTGATAAGCTGAAGCAATTCTATGATTAACATCATACTTAGCGAGGGTCTTCCTAAAACCGCCATGAATGAAATGAGAACCCCCATCAGTCATGATATACCTAGGCACTCCAAACCTAGGAAAGATAACATCCTTAAGCATTTTTAGAGAGGTTTCCCCGTCAGCACTTTTCGTAGGAATGGCTTCTACCCACTTAGTAACATAATCAACGGCAACAAGAATATGAGTGTAACCCTTCGAAGGAGGGAAAGGCCCCATAAAGTCGAATCCCCAACAATCAAAAGGTTCAATAACTAGAGAGTAATTCATAGGCATTTCATTGCGTCTAGAAATATTACCAACACGTTGACATTCATCACAAGATAAAACAAATTTTCTTGCATCTTTAAAAAGGGTAGGCCAGTAGAAACCTGATTGTAATACCTTTTGTGCAGTTCTATCTCCTGCATGATGTCCTCCATAGGCGCTCCCGTGACATTTACGCAATATCTCTTTTTTTTCATACTCTGGAACACATATTCGCATAATACCATCAACCCCTTCTTTGTATAAGTCTGGGTCATCCCAAAAATAATGCCTCAAATCATAAAAGAACTTTCTTCTTTGCTGAGCTGTAAAAGTTGGAGGCAAATACTTAGAGACAATAAAGTTAGCATAAACAGCATACCAAGGGCTTCCTCGCGAGTTCACCCCTACTGCGGCTAATTGTTCATTTGGAAAACTATCATTAACAGGCATAGGATCAAAAGAGATGTTTTCCAAGCGAGATAAATTATCAGCTACAGGATTTTCAGCACCCTTTCTATCTACTATATGTAGATCAAACTCTTGTAAAAGCAGTACCCATCTAATAAGCCTAGGCTTAGCATCCTTCTTTGTCATAAGATATTTAATAGCAGCATGATCAGTATGAATAGTTACTTTTGAGTCCACAATATAGGGCCTAATCTTATCACAAGCAAAGACAACAGCTAGAAATTCCTTTTCAGTAGTAGCATAATTCCTTTGAGCAGCGTCTAGAGTCTTACTAGCATAATGGATAACGTTCAGCTTTTTATCAATACGTTGCCCAAGGACAGCACCTACAGCAAAATCACTAGCATCACACATTATTTCAAAGGGTAAACTCCAATCAGGTGGTTGAACAATAGGAGCTGTTGTTAAAGCCTTTTTAAGAGTTTCAAAAGCTTCCTTACAATCGTCATAAAAAACGAAGGGTACATCCTTTTGAAGAAGATTAGTAAGGGGTTTTGATATCCTAGAAAAGTCTTTAATAAACCTTCTATAGAAACCAGCATGACCAAGGATACTACGAATACCTTTTATGTCTCTTGGGCATGGCATCTTCTCAATTGCCTCAACCTTAGCCCTATCAACTTCTATTCCTCTTTCAGAAACTTTATGCCCAAGAACAATCCCTTCGTTAACCATGAAGTGGCATTTCTCCCAATTAAGAACAAGATTAGTTTCTTCACATCTCTGCAAAACTTTATCAAGGTTGTGCAGACAATTATCAAAAGAAGTTCCGTAGATAGAAAAGTCATCCATGAACACTTCTACAATTTCCTCACAAAAGCCATGAAAGATAGCAGACATGCACCTTTGGAAAGTAGCAGGAGCATTACATAAACCAAAAGGCATACGTCTATAAGCATAAGTTCCATAAGGGCAAGTAAAAGTAGTTTTTTCTTGATCTTGTTGTTTAACAACAATTTGAGAGAAACCAGAATAACCATCAAGAAAACAAAAATGGGTCTTTTTAGACAACCTTTCCAACATTTGATCAATAAAAGGAAGCGGGTAGTGATCTTTCTTAGTGACTTTATTGACTTTCCTAAAATCGATGCACATCCTATAGCCTACTACTATTCTTTGAGGAATAAGCTCATCGTTATCACTAGGGACAACGGTAATACCTCCCTTTTTTGGAACACAATGAACAGGACTAACCCATTCACTATCAACAATAGGGTAAATAATACCAGCATCAAGGAGTTTCAATACCTCATTCCTTACCACTTCCTTCATCTTAGGATTTAAACATCGTTGGTGCTCCACTCACGGCGCATCGGTTCTATGTTGATAGAATGCTGACATATAGTAGGTGAAATCCCTTTCAAATCATCCAGAGTATAGCCCACAGCTCCTCGGTGTTTCTTCAAAACTTCCAATAATCTTTCTTCTTCCTCCCCTGAAAGCTTAGCGCTAATAATAACAGGATATATCTTTTTATCATCAATAAAAGCATATTTAAGATCATCAGGGAGAGGTTTTAGATCGAAGACCGGGTCCTTTTTAGGTGGCAAAGTGGTACCCAAGTCTTCTACAGGCAAGTCATGTTTAAGCAACCTGGGTTGACGATGGAGGATCTCGTCAATCTCATTCCTTTCATCCATGAAGATCTCGCTTTCGTGATCTTCCATAAATTGCTGAAAAGCATTGTTAGGAGCAAGAGAGATAGCAGCAAGTTGTTCAACTCTAAAATCCTCATTATGGGTTTCCTCTTCGCAAGGTTCTTTAGTAAATTTCGAAAAATTAAACTCATAAGATTCCCCATCAAACTTAGTCAAGATTTTCTCCCTCTTGCAATCAATAATATCTCCACAAGTACTCAAAAAAGGTCTACCGAAAATGATAGGATAAGTTTTACTAGCAGCTGAACCAAGTACTAGAAAATCAGCAGGATACTTGATCTTACCACAAAGGACTTCCACGTCTCGCACAATGCCAATTGGAGAGATAGTCTCTCTATTAGCAAGGTGAATAACCACATCAATCTCCTCCAACTCGCAAGGACTTATTTCATGCATAATTTCTATGTAAAGCTCATAAGGAATAACACTAGAGCTTGCACCCATATCACATAAACCATAATAGCAATGATCACCAATTCTAACAGAAAGCACTGGAACACTAGCCTTTTTAGATCTATTGGGATGTGAAACAATATTGGAAGCATCATCACAAAAGACTATGTGCCCATCTTCTACGCTTTTAGTAACAAGGTCTTTCACAATTGCTACGACAGGTTCAATGTTTATTTGTTCATCAGGTTTTACAGTTTTCTTTCCACTTCTAGTGATTACATTAGTTATCATAGGATGATCCTTTACCTTATCTGGGAAGGGAATCTTCTCGATGTAAGGTTCAGGTAGGATATGATCAATAATGCAACACTTAGTGCTCCCAATAGGAACATGGTCAACAATATCTTTATAAGGCGCATGGTACTTATTCCATCCCTTTTTTGGAATTTCAATATAAGAAGCAAAAACTCTAAAGCAATTCATAATAACTTGCAAATCAAGACCATAAGCATTACTAATATTTCGAAAGTCATCAGTTCCCATAAAAGATTCAATGCATTCATAATCATAATTTATACCTGACTTTCTACCTTTGTCATTCTCCCAAGCTTCAGCATTGTCTTGAATACGATCTAGAAGGTTCCATTTAACTTCTTCTTCCATGCGAGTGAATGATCCAGCACAAGAAGCATCCAATAAATCTTTTTCATGTAGAGGGAGCCTTGCATAAAAGTTATTGATAATAATATTGTTGGGGAGCTCATGAATGGGACATTTGAGCATTAGTAACTTCAATCTCCCCCAAGCTTGAGCTGTACTCTCTCCATCAAGAGGCCAAAAGTTGTATATTTGATTCCGATCTTTATGAATCTCACTAGAAGGATAAAACTTTGAATAAAAGAGAGGCACTATTTCTTCCCATTCCAGAGCTTGACCATTCTTCAGCAGCTTATACCATTCCTCAGCTCTTCCTTTCCGTGATAATGAGAAAAACTTCTTCTTAACTTGATCTGTAGTAATACCTGTACACTTGAACAACCCGCATAATTCGTGTATAAAGAGTAAATGATCACCGGGATGGACAGTTCCATCCCTAACATAGTAGTTATCCATAACACGATCAATAATTCTGGTAGGTATTTTGAAAACATCTTTCTCAACAGGTGGTGGCTTATCTACTACCTTAGCAGTGGTAGTAGCATTACCAAATAAGAAACTCAGCGAATTATCCATAACAAAAATAAAGCAACTAGCAGAGGTAAACAATACTCACAGTAGAAGTTTCCTTTACCAGTTCCACTCTCAGCAACGACGCCAGAAAATAGTCTTGATGACCCACAAGTATAGGGGGTGTATCATAGTATTTTCGATAAGTAAGAGTGTCGAACCCAACGAGCAGAAGGTGCTGGCTAGTGGTATGGATCAGGAATTCTCTGCAAATACTTAGCAAATGAATTTTTAGGGGTTTTCGATAAAGCAAGTAAACAAAGTATGAGTAAATAAAAGACAGTAAGAATGAATGCAGCAAGTGGCCCAATCCTTTATGCAGCAAAGGACAAGCCGGTTGTATTTCTATAGATGACCAAACGTTCTCGAGGACACATGGGAAGACTGTCAAGTGCTTTCGCTTCATATAGTTGATTAATCTTCTCTAGCTTGCTAAGTGTTGTGTGGGTGAACCTGTGCTAATGTACCGCCCCGTCCAAGACTAAATACATACTTGTGATTAAAACCCCTTGCAAACATCCGTAAGTACAAGAAAGTAATTAAGGTAGAAACCTAACCACAGCTTTAAACTCTAAGACCCTTACGTCCCTTGTGCAATGGTTTCCTAACGGGGGTTCAGGTTTCTGTCACTCCGGCAACCCCTACGATTAGTAGCCAAATACACAATGCATTCCCCTAGGCCCATATAGGTGAAGTGTCATGTAGTCGACGTTCACATGACACCACTAGAAGAATTACACCACAACTTAAATAACAATCTATTGAATCTTTCTCAACACAACTCCACTACTAACAACAAGACTTCTCCCATGTCCTCAAGAACAAAACGAACTACTCACAAGACATCATATGGATCATGATCAGAGATGGAATAATGATGTATAACAATCTGAACATAAACAATAATTCAATGGTTCACTCAATAGCATCAACTACAGAGAGTAATCAACACCAGGAAAGTTTCCCCTATGAACTATAGCAAGATTCAACGCAATTGTTACAGCAATATGGAGATGGTGATGAGGGTGCTGATGGTGATGATGGTGGTGATGATAATGATGATGAGCCCGATGAAGTCCAGCTTGATGGTGGTGTTGATGGCGACGATATCCCCTCTCCGGGAAGGAATTCCCCCGACAGAAATCTGTCTACTGGAGAGATCTTTCTCTCTCGGTGTTTTCCGCCCCGTGGAGGCGGCGGAATCTTTCTGTGGTCGCTCCCCGAGTCTTAGGGTTTCGGGAGGAAGATATACACCAGAGGGGAGAGGCTGGAGTGGGCCAGGGTGGCCACACCACTCCCTGGCGCGACCTAGGCCTGCCCGCGCCATGGGGTGGTGTGGGCCCCCTGTGGCCTACCTCCACTCCATCTTCTGGCATCTTGAGTCTTCTAGAAAAATAGAATTTTCCGTATATTTTCCCGGATTTTCTGATCTTCGCGAATTTTGCCTCCAAACAGCACCTTCTCCATCAGAATCCTGACTGCAGCGGTCCATGCTCCAAAAGTCATCAACCATGCAAAAATAGATGAAATAACATAAGTATCACCTCTCAATACGAAATATATCAATGAATAATAGTGAATTAAGACACATAATAGTGATGCAAAATGGACGTATCACGCCCCTGAACCCCTGAAGCTGCCAGGACCTATCTATTAGTAATACAGTAACGTGAGGGGCTTTTCGTGAACTTTCCCTTGAAGACCGAAAAGCATTGTCAACGCTCAGGAGAGCGTGGTCGATGTAGACGTGCCGAAACCGACCTCAAGATCGTGATGAAGTCCTTGCGCTCCTTCTGGCTCCAACGACTTGGGTGCCTCAAGTGGGACACCTCGCGGGGAGTTACACACATCCGGTGCCTGACGATGACTCCCGCTTCCCCGATCCAGCGATTCGGAAGTAGAGCTCCGGATCCGAATCCCAGCGGCCTTCAGCTAAGGCTCCACGGTGAAGATGTCTCTTGCTCGCGCAATCCAGACTTGGGACCACGGTCACGAGAGAGAGAGGGGGAGAGAGAAAATATCAATTGGAGGTCCTCCCAAAAGTGGGGAGATCTTTATTGATTATTGGTGTATTTTTCTAGGCCAAATACCCCACTTTATATAGGGGAAGGGGAGGTACTACCTCCCCCAAAGTCCCGGGGTGGGACTAAAGGAGAGGAGGGGGGAGGAGGTGGCCGCCGGCCACCTAGTGGGCCCTGCAGGGGGCTAGGCCCAGCCGGCCTCCCCCTTGCCCCTTCTCCCTCTCTCCTTTCCCCTAATGGGCCCTCTCCCTCCGGAATTGGCCCATTAAGCCTTTTTGACCTTTAATTGTGAAGAGGATATGCCCGAGAGGCAATAATAAAGTGGTTAGTATCTTATTCCATGTTTATGATAAATGTTTATTTTGCATGCTATAATTGTATTGATCAGAAACATTAATACATGTGTGTTTAATAAACAAAAAGGGTTCCTAGTGATGCCTCTCTTATAGACTAGCTTGTTGATTAACAAGATGATCAAGGTTTCCTGATCATGGACATTGGATGTTGTTAATAACAAGGTCACAACATTGGTAGAATGATGTGATGAACATTCATCCGAAGTATAGCATTACGATCAAGTCATTATGTTTATATTGCTATAACATCCTACGAAGTAATCTTAGTCCTTAGACCATGAGATCATGTTAATTGCTAACACCAGAAGAGTATCTTGATAACATCAAACGTCACATCGTAACAAGGTGACTATAAAGGTGGGTTCAGTGCTACGAAGGTGTTATGTTGAGGCTCATGGATCAAGAGTGGGATTTGTCCATCCCGATGATGGATATATATACTCTGGGCCCTCTCGGTGATATCACATTGAAATAGCTTGCAAGCAAGTGATGTGATCACTAGAATGTTATATCACGGGAACGAGAAAAGTGTGCATGTCGGCAATGAGATCAAACTAGGTATGGAGATACCGATGATCGAATCTCAGACATGTAATATATCGCGAGACAAAGGGATTTAGTTACTAGCGTTAAAGGTTCTCACGATCATAGAAGTCATCGTTGAATGTGTAGGAGTCAGTATGGATCTCCAGGTCCCGCTTCTGATTGTTGATCTGAGAGGGGTCTCGATCATGTCTGCATTATTCGCGAACCGTAGGGTGACACACTTAATGGATACCGACACCATTTGGAGCAAATATGTTTCAGATAAAGATTTAAGAAAGCGCTGGAATTATTTCAATAGACATCGAAACTGTTTCGGGTGAAATTGCTGAAATTGGTTCTGCATGTAATATTGAAATGTTGCAGGGGGTTTTATGTGAATGTTTGTTAATTAAAGTAATTAACAAAATTCTGAATAAAAAAATAATAAAAGAGTTTTATTAAATGAGAGAGCATTAAATTTTGTGAAATTTAATGCATTTAAAGTGGAGACTTTAAAAGGGAATGCGAAGAGGCATTTTAATGTGGAGGGGTTACCACCACATGAATGGAGGAGGTGAATAGGCACCTCCTCCATGCGCTAAACCATGAAGGAGGGGCACCCCCTCCTCCTATAAAAGGCCACCCTCTCCTCACTTCTCAAACACACCTCCTTGTGAAGGATCTCTCTCCCCCTCTAGTATTATTCCCCCATGGTATCGGATTAGCGAGATACATGTTCCCCGTGGCTTTATCTGGAAAGGAATTGCTTCTTCCGCTGCTTTCCTGGAGCGAGGGATGGAGGTTGTCGATGTACCGGACGTGTGTGCAATCACGGATGCACCGCTGCTTTGCGGTGCTGGACTTGGTGGTGCTGGAGCTGGATCTGAAGAACGTGCTAGAGCCGGACCTGCTCGGACTTCCTCACGATCTTGAGATCGGCAAGTGTATGACTACATCAACCATGAATTCCTACTCATTAAAAAAACTCGTTGTCTTCGAGGGTAAGTTCTCATTGGATGTATGTCCACCCGTTGCTTTGTACCTAGTAGATAGATCTTGGCGTGTAGTTCACACCGTAGGAAATTTTTTGGTTTCTATGCTACGAACCCAACAGTGGTATCAGAGCCTGATCTATGCGTAGGTGCTTTGCACGGGTAGTACACATATGTTTATATGTGGGCAATGATGATCATGTTATTGCATATTCTATGTATTTTGGATATTGGTGGCATAGTGGGATGAAGCGGCCCGGACCAACCTTACATGTCATCATACATGAGACCGGTTCCACGACTGACATGCAACTTGTTTTGCATAAGTGGCTGGCGGGTGTCTGTCTCTCCTACTATAGTCAATATCTGATTTACAACAAGTTGCTAATAACTTGGTTATCCTCGTTGTGGTTCATGTTCGTAGGTGAGAACGATTCTATCTCCGAAAGCCCTAAGCCACGTAAAACTTGCAATTGATAAATTAGAGGCGTCTAGTTTAGATCGTTGCTGGACTAGTGTCTTGATATGGTATTGTTGTAAGTAGATGTATGATAGATACTCTTACAACACACTCAACGTGTAAGTTCCATAGACCTTGGCCTTACACACAAAGGAATGATAGAGATCATACCACGATGCAAGTGATAAAGATCAAATGCATGGACCATATCATCTCACTTTACACATTAGATGTTAGCATCTTATACTACTATTTTGGCGCTTTCTTTAGCATTGTAAGATGATCCCTCTTTTAGATATCAAGATAAAAATGTGTTCTTCCTTAAGTATGCACCATTCTGTGGATCGTGTTTCGAGACATCACGTGATGATCGGGTGTACTCGAATCTACGCTTTCATAGGAACGGGTGTAAGACAGTTTTACACACGCGAATACTAAGGTTCTTACTTGGCGAGCCTAGCATGTACAGACATGGCCTCGGAACACGGACCAAAAGGTTAAGCATGAGTCATATAGTTGATATGATGCCCATATAGATGCTCGCCTTTGAAGCTACATCAACTCACGTGATGATCGGACTTGGTGTAGTGGATTTGGTTCATGTAATCACCAAAAAGACACGAGGGATGTCGTTTTTGAGTGGGAGTTCATTTCTAATTTGGATTAGTCGAACCAAATTTGTCATAAATTAAATCAAAGTGAATTTTCATAGTTTTTTGTAGTCATTGGCATTCGTTTTCTACCTTATGCTTAGTTTTTATTTGAGATAATAGAACTATAGAATTCTGGATATTTACTTTACAAACTGGTATCGTATTGTTTTGAATGTCAATTTAAAGTTTATAAGTCCTATTGCAAACTTTCAGCAAACTCTATTTACTCCATGAAGTTTAATAAGTAGTATTAAATCAAGAGTAAGAGTTCCAATGTTAGTATCTAAAGTATCATGTTTGCCTCCATGATTATTGATATTCAAAAGTTGTTTTAATATCAAGATTATATTGGAGCTGAAAATTGTTTCAGAAACCATCATGTGTGAAAGATATTGTGATATCTGAAACAATGTTTTTTGGTTGCATTATGATAGAGTATAATTTAGCAAAATACATGTTCTCATATTGTATGAGAATTTTTGAAGGTTGGAGACGCTAGGCGTCCTAATCTACCAAAAAGGTTTTGGGAACTGATATTATACTCGCGATTCTTCCTTATAGGCTATAGTAGCTTGATCATGAAAGTTGTCATGATAAGGATGAATAGAAGATGTAAGTAAAATGTTTACTACACTAATAGATTACTAAAGAATGGATTTTTGAAAGAATGCCAAACATTTGATGATGGTGATCCACTTCAAAGTGCAAGTCCAAAGGTATTAGTATTTGAATATATACAAGCTTTGTACCATGTGTTATGTTGATGACACCACTATTGATGTTGATATATTCTTTTAAAAGATAAGGAATTGCTGAAAGAGAATCTATAAAATATTTGACAGAAAATAAAAGGTTGGAGATGTCCAAGTTAGGTATATATAAGATATACATGTTATGGCTCTATTCCTTGCTTGTTAAACAATGTGGTTCTTAGGTATTGGATACCGGTATTGGATACCAAATTGGTTGGTATGAAGTGTCATACAAGACAACACAATTCATGAACTACAATGGCCTAAGTAACTAGCAAGAGAATGAGTGATGATGTTCATCGAAAACAAATAAAGTGTTATTGTGTTTTTCGTTGTCATCAAACCTAGCGTTCAAGATTTGTTTAAATAATTGTTATTTTGTTCCGGTATTATGAGAACAATGGCTGTCCAAATAATTACCATATTCCATAAAGGATGGATGAACTTTTACAAGTCTAGTGGGAGAAATCACATCCATAAACACTATTGCTAAAATGTCGCAAGACAAATGATTGAAAGATCACTTATGAAGTGACATCGCTGTTTAAATTATATTGGAAAGAAAACATGAAGAAACTCCATGTTGATGGAATTTTGGAGTCTTTGATTTTGATCAATTGACGCATGTGAGACTTTCCTCGAGATAATTGAAACTCCGTCCATAGGCCAGAGAGGAACGGATGACTAGCTTATTGGAAATTGTGCATGCTGATGTGCATAGTCCATTATGTGTAGCCATATGTGATGGATCTTTTTGCTTCATATGCTTTCCCCGAAAATTTGAGTGAATATATCTGTATATTTACTTAATAAGGAAGAAGTATGAAACATTTGAAAATTGTTCAAATACTTTCAAGATGAAGTGAAAAATCATTGTAACAAGAAAATAAAGAGTTTATGATTTGATCATAAAGGAAGATATTTGAGTTACAGGTTTAGCAAAACACCTAAGATTTGAGGAATTGTTCCATGGTTTGTGTTTCCCGATAAACCATAGGAGTATGGCATATTCGAGAAATGAAACCAAATGTTTGACATGGTAAGATCAAAGGTGACATTTATAAAACTGCCATTATGTTTTAAGGATTAAAGCTTTAGAGACTACCGCTTTTACACTAAAAAGAGCACCATCGTGATCGGTTGAAATGACACCATATAAGTTATGGTTTGGGATAAAACCCGAATAGTCTTTTCTTAAATTTTGGTATGCTATGCATAAGTAAAATGTTTACAACCAAAGTTGGATAAGTACGTCTTTGTAGGTTATCCCAAAGAATTTGTTGGGAATTTCTCCATAACACCAAGGACAAAAGAGTTTGTCGCTTGGAACGTCAAGTTTCTTGAGAAGAAATTTTTCATGAAAGGTTAAGTGGGAGGACAATAGAACTTTGATAAGGTTGTTGAACCTTAGCTATATGTGCTAAGTAGCGCAGCACCGGAAAGTGTCCCGGTGCCATACAATGCTCATGGCTCCCGTGATAACAAAGGGTGTGATCTCGGGGATTAGAGTTCCTATTGAACCGTGTGGGTCGGTAAGAATCAAATGGTAAGATTTGATAAGCAAGTCCTTATTGTGTTGACAATAATGAACCGACTACGTGGAAAGAAACGATGATGGGCCCTGACTCCATAAAATTACTAGAAGTCATAGAATCCGTGATAGTATCCATACACGAGAAATCAAGTTTTTGAACTTGGAAGACCCTCCGGAAAGGCATGAACCCTATCGGTCATGTTTGGATCTATAAAGAAATAAGACATGGGTGTTTAACATCTATGAAATAGTCGACATATCAGAAAGAAGTTTACGACAATGTTCAAGGAGTTGACTATGACAAGATTTGATCTTTCATAGCGATATATAGTCTTGACGGATTAATGTAGCAACCACTACATATAATTTGGTATATGGTAGTTGAATAAACAAAACAAGGTTCTTCTAATAGAATGGTTACCTAGGACGTGTACATGACATGGTCCGAAGGGTTTTTGTTAATTCAAAGGGTGCTAAAAGGGCATGCAAACTTAATTAGTTGAAGTAAGCATAGCGGAGTTGGAATCTTCACCATGATGAAACTGTTAAAAGAGTTTAAATTCATCGGAGATGATGAAGATGCTTGCATTTGCAAGAAATTAAGTGGGAGCGCTGAGACATATTTCTAATACATTATGTAGAGGACATATTGTTGATTGGAAATGATGTATCTTGTATTGACACAAGTTAAGAATTTCATTAAAATAAGATTTCGATGAAAGACTTGGGCAAACCCGGAATATTTGGCATCAATATCTATATGGATAGATTAACACACAAATATGGTTGTGCCAGACATACATATATGAGATATTGAAAGGGTTCAATATGGAAAAAACAAGAAAGGTTCTTGCTGCATGGAAAGAATTATATCAAGATTCAAGTATTTCAACACTTGGTGAGTAAAATCACATGAAGATTTTGATCGATTATACCATGATATGTATATATCCAGAATGTCCTATGCTCTAAATGTTATGAGCATATACCAGAATGATTCATAAGATGATCATTGGATAATAGTAAAGATATTCTTATGAGCTTTGGAAGAACTAAGAATATATCATGTATAAGTGACAAATAGTTAAAGGTAGTTCATTGTAAAGTGTTACATTGATACTAATTTTGTCACAAGATACAAATTAAATTTATCTCAATTTATACTATGGGTGGCACAATGTAATGGAAAGGATGTTCCATGATGGATTTGGATGAGTTCCAAAGTTGAGACATTGTGACGGATACTACAACAAAAAGGCTAAGTATATAACTACTATAGTAGCAGCAAAGGAGGGCATTTGTGTTAAGTTGTTTGTTATCAAACTAGGTGTGGTTCAAAGTGGGATAATACTATCAAGATATATTGTGTGACAATAATATCAACATATTTTGAGCCGAACAAACTAAAGGTCTCACCAAAGGACCAAATTTATAGAATGCCATCTCATTTGAGAATGAGTAATGCGTAGAGACGCAAAGACATGCAAATACACACGGACCTGAAACTGTCAGATCCGGAGATTATGTTAACCACTAGCAATAGCGTATATGCAACACCAGAAAGCCATAGGTGTTCAATACGCAAAGCTTTTCGAACTAGATTATTGACTCTAGTGCAAGTGGGAGACTGAAGGGAATATGCCCGAGAGGCAATAATAAAGTGGTTATTATCTTATTCCATGTTTATGATAAATGTTTATTTTGCATGCTATAATTGTATTGATCGAAAACATCAATACATGTGTGTTTAATAAAGAAAAAAGGGTTCCTAGTGATGCCTCTCTTATAGACTAGCTTGTTGATTAACAAGATGATCAAGGTTTCCTGATCATGGACATTGGATGTTGTTAATAACAAGGTCACAACATTGGTAGAATGATGTGATGAACATTCATCCGAAGTATAGCATTACGATCAAGTCATTATGTTTATATTGCTATAACATCATACGAAGTAATCTTAGTCCTTAGACCATGAGATCATGTTAATTGCTAACACCGGAAGAGTATCTTGATAACATCAAACGTCACACCGTAACAAGGTGACTATAAAGGTGGGTTCAATGCTACGAAGGTGTTATGTTGAGGCTCATGGATCAAGAGTGGGATTTGTCCATCCCGATGACGGATAGATATACTCTGGGCCCTCTCGGTGATATCACATTGAAATAGCTTGCAAGCAAGTGATGTGATCACTAGAATGTTATATCAGGAGCGAGAAAAGAGTGCATGTCGATAGAGATCAAACTAGGTATGGAGATACCGATGATCGAATCTCGGACATGTAATATATCATGGGACAAAGGGATTTAGTTACTAGCGTTAAAGGTTCTCACGATCACGAAGTCATCGTTGAATGTGTAGGAGTCGTATGGATCTCCAGGTCCATTGCTGATTATTGATCATAGAGGTCTCGATCATGTCTGCATTATTTGCGAACCGTAGGGTGACACACTTAAGGGATACTGACACCATTTGGAGCAAATATGTTTCAGATAAAGATTTAAGAAAGCTGGAATTATTTCAATGAACAAAAGCTATTTGGGTGAAATTGCTGAAATTGGTTCTGCATGTAATATTGAAATGTTGCAGGGGGTTTTATGTGAATGTTTGTTAATTAAAGTAATTAAAAAAATTCTGAATAAAAAATAATAAAAGAGTTTTATTAAATGAGAGAGCATTAAATTTGGAGAAATTTAATTCATTTAAAGTGGAGACTTTAAAAGGGAATGTGAAGAGGCATTTTAATGTGGAGGGGTTACCACCACATGAATGGAGGAGGTGAAGAGGCACCTCCTCCATGAGCCGTCCATGAAGGAGGGGCACCCCCTCCTCCTATAAAAGGCCACCCTCTCCTCACTTCTCAAACACACCTCCTTGTGAAGGATCTCTCTCCCCCTCTAGTATTATTCCCCCATGGTCTCGGATTAGCGAGATACATGTTCCCGGTGGCTTTATCTGGAAAGGAGTTGCTGCTTCCGCTGCTTTTGCTGGAGCGAGGGACGGATATTGTCGAGGTACCGGACGTGTGTGCGATCACGGATGCACCGCTGCTTTGCGGTGCTGGACTTGGTGGTGCTGGAGCTGGATCTGAAGGACGTGCTGGAGCCGGACCTTCTCGGACTTCCTCATGATCTTGAGATCAGCAAGTGTACGACTACATCAACCACAATTTCTTACTCGTTAACAAAACTCATTGTCTTCGAGGGTAAGTTCTCGTTGGATGTATGTCCACCCGTTGCTTTGTACCTAGTAGATAGATCTTGGCGTGTAGTTCACACCGGAGGAATTTTTTTGTTTTCTATGCTGCGAACCCAACAAATTGATTTTCTCTTTATTAAATAATTATGAATAAATGATTAAATCAATATTTAACATTCATTCACACATTATCTAATCTCCTTGGCCATGGAACACCTTCCACCTCCACTGCGGACATCCTCCGGACTTACCGAAACCCTTCTGGTTTTCTCCCTTCTTTTCTTCGGCGATTCCACCGATCCTATAAACACTCTCTAAGCATCATCAAGCCCTTAAGCGTGATACCCCACGGTTTGGGAACACTCCAGACATGGTCGGGATACTCCCACACCAATGATCGATAGAGGGACCTGGATGGCCATGTGACCCCAGTGCGTTCCACGAAGATCTTTTGTCGTTTGAACCGGGACAATCATGTCTTATTCCCTTTGTCACTCGATACTTGCATTGCCGAGATCTGATCAATGACATCACCATGTTGTGTTCAATCTCGTTACTGAACAATGCTACTTGACTCGTTCCGACAAGTGATATCCCCGTGATCTAATCACACGCTGCGTAGCTATTGGATATAACTTATCCGAGTGGGCCCTTGAGTATCTTCCCATCACATGGACGGAAAAATCCTGCTCTTGACATATATTGCCTCTACGGTTTCCTCCGAATACCTGAACACACCTTTATAACCACCATTTTACCAGATGGCGTTTGATGCTATCTAAGCACTCTCGGGAGACAGTGATTGATATAGCCTCACGATCTAAGGAATAGTCTACGAGGATCCATTTCTAATCATCATAACTTGAACTTCGTGACATGATCGGGTCACTATGTTTAGGTTGGGTATTGGTTCATCGACCTCATTTCCAACTGGCATAAATGCCACATGATCAGGAAACATGATCATCTGTTGACCAATGAACCAGTGACTAGAGTTTCACTAGGAACCCCTGGTTGTTTGTATATCACATGTGTATTGATGTTTCCACTCAATACAGTTATAGCATGATATGAAACTTATTCATAAACTATATGAAATATGATAATAGTCCTTACTACTATTTGTCTCTAGGGCATATTTCCAACAGTCTCCCACTTGCACTACAGTACAAATACACTAGCTGCATTTGTTCTTAATCATTGGCACCATATACGGTACCACGAACATGCTTGCTCATGGAAGAGGTTGAGTCTTGGGTCTGTACTTTATAGTCCCAAATCCTTTGCAACTTACTAATGTCACCTTGATTGACATTAATACTTTATCATCACATGATAGCATCTGTGTGTATGCATCGTTGCCATGGCAGCAGAACGAGGCCTCATTCCAGGAGCCTACAGTGATGTTGGATCAACCTCGAGGGCTTTCTCATGGGCACTGTGCCCTGGGACACATAATTCTACGTTAAAAGCGAACTAGCCCCGCCATAACATTATACAACACTTTAGATGGTACCCTTATCTATTATTATAAATGTATTCATCGAAACACTAGTGCACTCTGTGCAACTTTCGATGTATTGTTCACCTGGTTTCCTACTTGACTTTAATTGGTATCTACAAGAGTTTCCAACATATTCCCTTATAACATAACTCTTTATGCTTTAAGATACGTTATCCTTTATGGATTTGGAAAATATGACCACAGTTCTCTAATAGACACTGCGGACAAACTTAGCTCAACATTTTGTGATTCAAACTTAATCACTTTTAAATGTTCCTTATTGGATCATATATTATGTTAAGTCATCATCATGGTCTACTAAGATAGAACCTATGTCTCAACATAGTGGATGACGATCATCCTTTTCTTTCTTTCAACCATTGATGTTAATTTTAATGCTATTCCTAATTCGAGTTATTAAGGACTGGTTCCTTAATTAACTTATATTCTAAAATTCCTTTCAGATTCCCTTAAGGAATACTACATAATATCTTAATACACATATTATCAACTTCTATATCTTATAAATCATTATTTATAAGTATTTTCACTTTCATCCTTAACACGCTTAAGAATTACTCCTATAAGCTCCCACTCAAAAATATGTCAATCACATATTGTTTTAGGAAGACTTTCATAGCTCCCACTCAATTTTATGCAAATTGCATATCTCCTTACTAATTTGAAATAACTTCAAAATCTTTTGATCAAATATCAAACTTGGAGATTTAGTATGAGATACTAGTACTTTACTAGTTTTAAATCCACTAGACATTTAGCATACATGAATCAAATTCATTTGAATTTGTCCAACACTTGAAAAATTGTGCTTTTGTCATTCACCCCTTTTCCACTATGGCTATGTAGTCATTTGGGAAAATTCCAAGTAACCCCTTTACTTGTGAGATTCAGCAACGAATTGCTTTCTAATCTCAAGGGAATTTTACTTCTAGGATTTCATAATTTAGTATACCATTATTTCCTTTGTAGTTTGTAGGTATTTCATATTCCAAAAATCATGACAAGTGATTCACAAATGTCTCCATACAAGATATGGATTTACATTTTGAATCCTACTTCATGTAGTGAAAAACAATAGTGGAGGGAAAAACACAATAATCAAAATCATTGATTCTTTCCTTCTGTGAAGAGAATCGTTCAGGAACGTTGTCCGTTGCGCTTCTCAACACTCTGATGCAGGGTTTTGAATCCTCATCATGTTTTACACTATTTTCCATTTGTTTCATAATTGAGAGACATCACCAAAAGTGAGCTTTCTCAAGAATGCACCAAAATCCAAGCAATACGAATCTTGCTTTCCTTCTGGTCTCAGCTATGGATTTCGTATTCAAAGTTTCCAATGAATACACTACAAGGTCTTATTCGCTATTGTTTTGGTTATATCGAATAACCCCAAAACTTTCACGAATTCAAACGGTTTACTAATTCAAATTGAGTGCTAACTATTTCTAACTAATGGTCTCTATATCTACACTACACCGATTTATTTGGTGCCTTCTATTCAACCCCCTTTGATATCCAATATCACATTGTGATGCTTTGTATTTTGACGTTTCAAAACACTTTGCATTTCACAATCACTTTTATGCCATTCTTATAAAGTTGAATTTCATTACTATTGATCAAATCATAGTAATTGGATTCTCTTTTATACTTGTACCCTTTGTTGATGAGACACTTTGATCAAATCAAATAGTTTCATATTCATGTTTCCTTTGGTAAACTACTTTACACATTTAAACAATCATTTAATGATAATTACCATTTTCGTTAAAACACAATACATCGAATATGTATTTACTTTTAACAATTCATTAAACACTTTGTATTCAACTAATACGCGGTGTTCAAGTTATTTTGCCGAACTTAGACATGATTTATATGTGACAAGAAATCGAATGACTTTCACATATTATCACATAACTTTGAATTCAAACAATGGTTTCATTCATAAATGAAATATCATTAAGTTGGGTATTTTAAACAAGGCATTTTAATATTTTACAAATGTTCATGTATTATCAATTAGTTTCAAACAATAAGGATGATTCACAAATAATCAAACAAGATATGAACTCGAATAGAAATCATTCATAAAAGCAGAACAACTGTTTGTTACAAACTCATATGAATTACCGTCTCACGAAGTGTGAGACACACTAAAGAAGTTCACAATCTCTTGATTACAAAAATCATCCTAAAACACAAACTAAGTGATAAATGTCGAGGGAGAGTGTCGTTGGCCGTCATCATCATGCTCGCCATCAACACGCAACGTCACCTCCTCTCCAGCAAGCACCTCTCATGCAGAAGGACCTGTTTTCAGTAAAACAGAACAAGTATCAGATATACTTAACACTGCAATGTGTTTGTAAGATTATAACATTTATAAAACTGTATATAAAATATATACCTTTGTCGTTGACGACCTGAGCGACATCTGGTTCAACCAACACATTCCTGAGATGTGTCATGAACCGGTGGAACTCCATTTCCGTGTCGCCCCTCATTACATGAAGTCTGACTTGTGCTTGGTAGCTTGGTGGCAGCGACGCAGCAGACAACATTTGCAAAAGAGCACATAATCCAGGCGTCCAGAAGTATGCTGGCCTCATGTACACATCATGCATGTCTTTGGAAGTGGCATCGGTGATGAGTTCTCCTCCATCTTAATGGAGAGGAAGTCTCCCATCAACTCATGCTCCCAAATGCGTGTCTGATCCACGAAATGTGTCCTAAGCTGTACCATCACCGAATGAGGCTTAACATCACCCACGAAAGGCCACAGCTTGTCCACCATTTCGAAACGCATCACAACTGAAATATAGGAGGCCATCTCCCGACGGAGATAGCGGTCTTTTCGCTCCTCTAGGGTCTCAAGGTCTATGGAGGGATCCAAATCCATCCCGTCGAGTATGTAGTCGACCATGTCGTTCTCGCTAAGGAGAACATGGAGACTGGCAACCCAAATGGAGAAGTTCGATCCATCTAATCTGAGCTTCTCTCCTTCTAACCATTCAATTGTCAACACGAAAGAGCCCATCTACATTTATAATTGCAAAAGGAATTTAGACTAAGTTTATAATTAAATGAGTTAATAATAACTCCACTCAGAAACACCTATCCCCAAAAGGGTTCCTAGTGATAACACGACCCCTATTAGCCACATCTCCCCTTATCATCACGGCCATCAATATGGGTTCAAGGGTGGACGCTAAACGTCGGTCACATCATTCATGCGACTCATGCTCGATATTTCGACCATCCGCGTTCCGAGGCCATGTTTGTACATGCTAGGATCGCCAACTCAACCTTAGTGTATTCACTATGCAACATGGCTTGCACCCACTGTATGTGAACATAGATATGTTTGACACCCGATCATCACGGCCTGCCTCATACCGAAGAACTTTCTTGGTGGTGCACACTAAGGGGGAACACAATTGTTGGTAATTTTAATAGGGATCATCTTATTAGGCTACCATCGATTATCTAATACTAGCACACAATAAGACATACAAACAATAACATTGAATGTAAATGCTATGTGATATGGTCCTTCACGTCGTGATCTCCATCCGAATCACGGGTTTCGGCCGAGTTCCATCATTTGTAGACACCAGGGTATGATACATTGCAAATGTATCTATAATTTTTGATGTTCCATGCTTGGTTTTATCCACTTTCTTGTGTTTTGTCCACACTTTGGAGTACTTTTCATATGATTTCTTGGACAAACCTATTAACAAGAGCCACAGTGCAGTACTGTTTTCTGCTATTTTTGGTTCCAGGAAAGTCGGAAAATGAATATTCTCGAATTGACAGGACAAAGCCAAAGTGCCTATTTTTCCGGAAGACATCAAGTGCCGAATCTGAGGCGGAGGGGAGGGCCACCACCACCTGGCCATGGCCAGGCCTGGCCAGCCCGAGGTGGTGGCCGCTCCCGGCACCCCCTCGGCCTCTCCTTCCGCCTATATATTGCCCTCGGGACGAAAACCCTAAGGGCCCGATCAAAAATCCACGAAAGAGTCTGTAGCCGCCGTCATCTCCATCCCTAGATTGGGAGGGATCTGAAGCTCTTCCTGGCACCCTGCCGGAGAGGGGAATTCACCCTGGAGGCATTCTTCATCACCATGCAAGCCTCCGGTATGATGCGTGAGTAGTTCATCCTTGAACTACAGATCGATGTAGTAGCTAGATGGCTGGTTCTCCTCCTTTGTGCTTTCATGTTTAGATCTTGTGAGCTCCGTTCATGATCAAGATCATCTATTTGTAATCCATACATGTTGTGTTTGCGGGGATCCGATGGATATTGAGATGCTATTTCAGATTGATTATTGATTCTATCATGTCTTTGTTATTTGTGATCTTGCATGCTTTCTATTGTTAGTAGCTATCTTGGCCAAGTAGATGCTAGCAACTCCAAGAGTTAGTATTTATGCTCGATAGTGGGTTCATGCCTCTGGTAATCTAGGGAAGTGACAGAAATCTCTAAGGTACTAGATGTGATGTTGCTACTAGGGAGAAAACAACAATCCTTTGTTCATAGAACAATCGAATTGTTTAATTCTGAGCAGTTCGTAAAGCAATAATCTGTTGCTTGCAACTTAATCTGGAGGGTTCGGATGATAACCTGAAGGTGGATTATTAGTCATAGATGCAGTTGGATGGCGGTCTATGTATAATGTTGTAATGCCCAATCAAGTCTCAAAGGAGTCAAGATGATTAGTATATGCATGTATTGCTTTCTCGATGTTTGTCAATTGCCCCGCTGTAATTTGTTCACCAAGCATGTTATCTATCTTCAGGAGAGCCACCTCTAGTGAACTATGGATCCCGGTCCTTGTCCTTTACATACAATCTATAAACTGTTTGCTGCTTTTCTGTTTACTTTTTGCAAACTATTACTTCTTTCCATTCGATACGTTTAATCCTTTGTTTTCCGCAAAACACGGTGAGATTGACAACCTCATCGCAAGTTGGGGACAAAGTTCTGTGATTGTGTTGTGCAGGTCTCCTCGTTGCTACTAGCACCGGTAGTGCGCCCTGCCAAAGCTCAGCTAGTAACACCTTTGGGGTGTTTCCTTGCTCCTACTGGTTCGATTAAACCTTGGTTTCATAACGGTGGGAAACTTGCTGCTGTGCTCATCATACCTTCCTCTTGGGGTTCCCAACAAGCTCTACATCAACACCGCCATCAAGCATTTTTCTGGGCGCCGTGCATTGAGCCATCAGGGTACCGGTGTCATTCCGGCGTGTTAGTCCATCACCTCCGTGACTATCTACTACTATGTAACAAAAGGTAATTACTTTACCTTTGCCACAACCATATCACAAAGCAACGCCCCCCTGCAAAACAAAGTCAGACGCCTCTACTTTATCTTTGCATGTTTTACGTGGCTGAATGGGCTTTCGTACAAGAACCGTTCTTACCTACGAACTTTCAGCACAACGCTGATCAAGTAGTTGTCTCTACTACACCCCTTTCGGGGCCCTCCGTTGCAAATGGCATACCAACTAATGCGAGAGAGACAGACACCCCCCTAAGCCACTTTATACGGTACAAGCCGTATGTCAAGCATGGACCAGTCTTGTGAATAAACGCGTAAAGTCGGTTGGGGCCCGCTTCATCAAGCATTACTGTGGTATACACAAGTACACGTGGGAGGGTAACAACTAAAAGATCAATGCCCACACGCTACATCTTGTGTGTTCTACCCGTACTAGCATTACTACGCATAGATCTAGCTCTGATATCACTGTAGGGGTTCCGTGCATAAAAACAATAAATTTTACTCTATGCCCCTGAACCCCTGAAGCTGCCAGGACCTATCTATTAGTAATACAGTAACGGGAGGGGCTTTTCGTGAACTTACCCTTGAAAACCGAAAAGCATTGTCAACGCTCAGGAGAGCGTGGTTGATGTAGACGAGCCGAAGCCGACCTCAAGGTCGTGATGAATTCCTTGCGCTCCTTCTGGATCCAACGACTTGAGTGCCTCAAGTGCGACACCTCGCGAGTAGTTACACACGTTCGGTGCCTGACGATGACTCCCGCTTCCTCGATCCAGCAGCAGTTGTGGAAGTAGAGCTCCCGGATCCGAATCCAGCAGCACGACAGCGCTCTGCGGTGAAGATGTCTCTCGCTTGCGTAGTCCAGACTTGGGACCACGGTCACGAGAGAGAGATGGGGAGAGAGAAAATATCAATTGGAGGTCCTCCCAAAAGTGGGGAGACCTTTATTGATTATTGGTGTATTTTTCTAGGCCAAATACCCCACTTTATATAGGGGAAGGGGAGGTACTACCTCCCCCAAAGTCCCGGGGTGGGACTAAAGGAGAGGAGGGGGGAGGAGGTGGCCGCCGGCCACCTAGTGGGCCCCACATGGAGGGGCTAGGCCCATCCGGCCTCCCCCTTGCCCCTTCTTCCTCTCTCCTTTCCCCTAATGGGCCCTCTCCCTCTGGTATTGGCCCATTAAGCCTTTTTGACGTTTAATTGATTTTCTCTTTATTAAATAATTATGAATAAATGATTAAATCAATATTTAACATTCATTCACACATTATCTAATATCCGTGGCCATGGAACACCTTCCACCTCCACTGCGGACATCCTCCGGACATACTGAAACCCTTCCGGTTTTCTCCCTTCTTTTCTTAGGCGATTCCACCAATCCTATAAACACTCTCTAAGAATCATCAAGCTATTAAGCGTGATACCCCATGGTTCAGGAACACTCCAGACATGGTCGGGACACTCCCGCACCAATGATCGACAGAGGGACCTGGATGGCCATTTGACCCCTGTGCGTTCCACGAAGATCTTTTGTCGTTTGAACCGGGACAGTCATGTCTTATTCCCTTTGTCACTCGATACTTGCATTGCCCGAGATCTGATCAATGACATCACCATGTCGTGTTCAATCTCGTTATTGAACAATGCTACTTGACTCGTTCCGACTAGTGATATCCCCGTGATCTAATCAAACGTTGCGTAGCTATTGGATGTAACTTCTCCGAGTGGGCCCTTGAGTATCTTCCCATCAAATGGATGGAGAAATCCCGCTCTTGACATATATTGCCTCTACGGTTTCCTCCTAATACCTGAAGACACCTTTATAACCACCGTTTTACCATATGGCGTTTGATGCTATCTAAGCACTCTCGGGAGACAGTGATTGATATAGCCTCACGGTCTAAGGAATAGTCTACGAGGATCCATTTCTAATCATCATAACTTGAACTTCATGACATGATCAAGTCATGATGTTTAGGTTGGGTATTGGTTCATCATCTCATTCTCAGAATGAGATGACCTCATTTCCAACTGGTATAAATTCCACATGATCAGGAAACATGATCATCTGTTGACCAATGAATCAATGACTAGAGTTTCACTGGGAACTCCTGGTTGTTTGTATATCACACGTGTATTGATGTTTCCACTCAATATAGTTATAGCATGATATAAAACTTAATCATAAACTATATGAAATATGATAATAGTCCTTACTACTATTTGTCTCTAGGGCATATTTCCAACAGTTTCGTGGCCCCTTCTTATTATGAATTACAACTGGACTTGTAACTGACTTTTAACAAGAGTCACAACTAGGGTTGCAACTGAGTATTTAAATTTTATTTTCTTATTTTGTGGTCCCTTCATACTATGAGTACTGAAATATCATTTTCTTGTTTTGTTGTCTCTTTTTATTCTAAGTTGAAACTAGACTTACAACTGGCTTTTCTTGAGAAGTTGCAACTGAGGATTGTTTCACGGTCCCTTCTTACTATGAGTTGCAACTTTAATTGGAACTGACTTTTCTTGAGGAGGGTTCTGTGACCCCTTCTTACGATGAGTTGCCACTAGACTTGAAACTGGCTTTTCCTTAGGGAGTTGCAACTGCGGTTACAATAGTGGATTGTTCCGTGATCGCTTCTTACTAGGAGTTCCAACTACGGTTGCAAATTTTTATTTTACGGGTTTTCTTTCTGAAAGGGAAATGGACGTTGCGTAGAGGGGGTGAATAGGCATTTTAAAATTATTATGGTTTAGGCTCTAATAAATGCAGAATAAAACTTAACGTTTAATTTATCAAGCCAAAACCTGTATTCACTAGGTTCACTAAGTGCACCAATAACCTATGCTAACCAAGACAAGCAACAAGGTGATAGCAAGATATAATACTTCAAGCACGATGGCTATCACAATGTAAATTGCATAATTAAAGGGCTCGGTCGATGATTTCTTTCCCAAAGTTCACTTCCAAAGAAGCTACGTCTCTATTGGAGAGGTGCGGTAGCGCAATGTACTTCGAACGCCACAAATGGCTCACCTCGAGGTGTGGTGGCTCGATGCTCACCCAACGCCACACAAGGCCTCACCCCAAGATGCGAAATCACATAACTCACCGACACCACAAAAAGCTCACCCTATTCTCCCGTGATCTCGCCACAAAGGCCTACTCACGTTTCACTATGGGATACTTGAGGACGGTCACCGAACCCGTACAAGGCTTGGCGCAATCTCCACAACTCAATTGGAGGGCTCCCAAGAAATGCCACAAAGGCTCTGCAATGCCACAATAGGACAATAGGTGTGGGGAATCTCCACAACTCAATTAGAGGCCCCAAGAACACACCACAACTCCACACAACCATCTAGGGTTCCAAGAACCCAAGAGAAACAAGCCCAAGAGCTTGAACTCGCCGAATCTCCGAGGAGAACTCAAACCTATGCACCAAATGCAAGAGGCAAGTCCTTCTCTCTCAAATTCCACCAAAGCTACAAAAGCTATTAGGGGAATAAGATAGGAAGAACACAAGAGAAGAATACAAAACTCTTCAAGATCTAGATTCCAAGGATTCCTTCACAAAGAAGGGATTTGTTTTGGTGGGTGTTGTAGATCTAGATCTCCTCTTTCAAATCCCTCAAAAAGATGCAAGAATCATGGGAGGGAGAAGTGGAGTTTGAAGGTCAACAATGGAGGAGAGAGAGAGTGGAAGAGCTAGCAAAAATGACCTCAAAAGTTGGGGAAACATTAGGGAAGAGGGGGGGCTTAAATAGGGTAAGCGAAATATGCCCGTTTGGGTCATTATCGCACACCACCAGAACTACCAGTGCCCCAACAGTTCTACCGGTAAATGGAAACACAAGCTACTGAACAAAAATGATTTCTACCGGAACTTGGGCCGGTACTACCGCTCAAGCAAAAACGTTGGACAGGATTGCACGAAAACTTGAATAACTTTTGACTCCGGACTCCGATTGCGATGATCTTGTGCTCATTTTGAAGAGAAAAAAAAGATCTACAAGATTATGAAAATAAACAACATAGTACAATTAGGGAGTATAAAAATAAAATGGAGAAATTTATGACCTCTCAGAAGCGATGAACCAATAAAATCTCCAAAACCCAAAACGCAAGAAGTTGATCTTGGAAACTCCAATTGGGATGAAACCAATTTTGTTGGAAAGAAAATAAAGAGTAGAATCCAAAAAGGTGAAATATTGGGTATAATAAAGGGAGAAAATATCATGAATATACATGTGAGATATCTCCCAAGATGTGGAGCCGGAGAACCTGCAAGATAAAAAACGTAATAAGATATGCAAGGGAAATCATGTTTTTGATGAACTAGAGCTTGTTATGAAGATAACCATAAGCTCTAGATCGTCACATGGACAAGAACTACGCAACAACCAAGAAAGATGATGCTATGTATGCAAAGGTTTGATCTCTCTCTGAAAGATACGATCAAGCTACTCACTCGAGAGCCCCTCTTGATAGTACGGCTATCTATCCTAAACTCGGTCTCCCAACACTACAAGAGACCGGTAAGATAGAAAACCTATCAGGATCATACCTTTGCCTTTAGAATTCCACTTGAGCTTGATAAAGAACGTCTTGTCCTTATCAAGATGGATCACCTTTCTTGATCGCTCTTGCTTTCTCTTGCTTGACGAAGACTTGTGAAATGCTCCCCCATAATCCACGAGGAAACCTCTTCTTTGAACTTGTCTTCATCACACCATGATCGCTGAGGATGGAAAGCTCTAATCATGAGGTCTTCTAGAGATGGCGCACCTTGATCTTGCACTTCATTTCTTGATGATGTTGTGAATATTGCCATAAGGAAATCCATCTTCTTCTTCAAGACATACTAGATCTTCTTTTTCAACCTTGAACCCAACACATGGTCCAAGCGATGGCAATGGACAAACCTACAAGTGAAACTCGATTTACACATTAGTCCATAGAGATTGTTATTAATTACCAAAACCACACTTGGGGGCACTCATGCCCTTTCAATCTCCCCCATTTTGGTAATTCATGACAATCCCTTTGAGAGGGTTTAAATATGGAATTTAACGAACAAAACGGTTGCCCCAACATCAAGTACTACACAAGTATGTGATGTTGGTAAACCCACAATATAAATGGATGCCCCAACATCAAGTACTAGACAAGTATGTGATGTTGGTACAACCACAATATATAGAGCAACCCCCCCCCATAATCTACGCACGTGTGATGAACTTGAATTCCATTGCATATATTGCCAACCATTATCAGTGGTTGCGTTTCCTCTATATATTCAACATGCAAATCAACAACAAAGATGCAAGAGCATGCAAGCCTAATGCTTAAGAACCAACTCAAAGCATAACCAACTTCCCTTAAGCCCTCTAAAACTTCTCTCCCATTGGCATCGATTGCCAAAATGGGTGAAAAGTTCTAGATAACCAATATAGTGAGACTTCCTCCATAGGTATGCATATGCACATATCCTATGATGAAAACTTGGGAGGAAATCAAACTATATTTGTGGGGCCCCCGGATTAATCATCCGAGAAATCCTTGTTATGCATACACCACGTTCCCATGATCAGTGAGCCGTGGAACATAACCGACAAGTATCATTACAACATCCGAGACATACCAAATTTACAAGACTTACATAAATGCCGTTATGACTACATCAATAATCATAAGCAGAACTTCATCAAGCGTAGAGCCCGATCCATGCCTTAACCTACAGGCAGCTGACTGGGAGAACGCCCTAGCTCGCATAGTGGCCAACATCATCTTCTTCTTGATATCTGACCAAGTTAATAGCCAGGGACAATGTCAGTGAGTACTTTGAATGTACTCGCAAACCACCTTAAGATAACAATAATAACAAGAGGATATGCATTATGGCTGTGGTAGTAGGAGGGCTCCAAGAGAGGTTCTTTTCTCAATTAGTTTCTCTTGTAGATATAGCATCTACATATCTCTGTTGAAAACTTTTGTAAAACATTTTGGAAACCTTTTTGAAAAGTTTTGGAAACACTAGGATTGGGGTACCCATTTGTTCCCATCTTCAGGTCGTCCCACAACCAAACTCCTTTCTCCTCCTTCTGACCATCCCATGGTCAAAACCTTTCTCCTTTACGACCATCCCATGGTTAAAACATTTCCAAAGCCATTTCTTTTTCCAAAATCCTTTTTGAAAACAAAACCAGCACCGCTCTGTAGAAGTTTTTCCAACCCCTCCATAACCGCGGACACGGCTATTTGAATAGATTTACACTCTACAGAGGTTGTACACTTCCCCACATCATCTAGGTACACTACCCTGATCTACACCGATCGTGGGTTGAGTAACCGATCAAGACTCTCCGGATGCCCACTCCAATATAAGTGCCTACCCTATGAGTGTTGTTCCCCTCAAAATCGGGACGTCGGGTACCGAGGACCAACCGGAGCGCATTTTACACTTTACACAGTGGGCGCTTTCAATGAGGGGCTCATAGTAATGCTTGGTTGCCCGCAGACAGTTCGTTCCTTCTCTAGGTCGATGTCCCACATGAACCTTTTAGGGAGAAGGCCCAGCCTCCAAGGATCGCTATCCCCTGTAGTAGTTGCGAGGCAGCTTATACCAGAATAGACAAACATCAAATCCAGCCTTGTCCCGTTCCAGAGTAATGTGGTTGCACGGGTTAAGTTGTTATAGCTAAACTGCAAAGAACCGGGTGCGTTTTTGTAAACCTTTTTCCTCCAGCTTTCTTCAGCATTTAAAAAAAACCTTTTTCTTTCTCAACAACTCTTGGGAGGTCCCTCCTCACCAAGGTTTTATCATAAAACATTTGGTAAAACTTGTTCCTGGTCTTCCCATCCTATAGCTTTGCTTCGGCTAAAATAGGGTCTCTAGAGGGCTATGGTGTTATACACCATCTATTCTACTAGGGGCCAGTAGGTGTCATCAATGGGGTTTGTACTTAATAGTACAAATGTGTAATAGTTCGGAAGAGCCAAACCACTACCATATATACATCAACATAAAGTAAAGCAGTGCATTTTTCATAAACAGTAGGTAAAACATGCATAAGTAAAACAGTAGGACAAGGCTTATGAGCAAGAAGGTGGCTTGCCTGAGATTAGCAGTATGGCATAAATATGTCCCTAGACTTCTTGTTAGAATACCATAATAATAACCGTAATAACCATCTTCTTCTGATCATCGACATAATCGCAACTATCGTCGTCAGGGAGCACACATGAGAACAAGCGAGAGCACAATAAACACAAGGCATACATGCATCTTTGATATACAGCAAACAAACGTACACCATATTACTCAAATCAGTAGGTTTAGATAGATTGAGTGGGTTGTAAAAGGAATTACTTTAATTGCCCTTGTGGTCTTTGTTTTATGATGTATTTGTCCAAATACCACCTGTTAAGGGGATTTAGAACTAGGCTTGGATCTGTATGATTTTAAGATGCAAAGATGATACCATCAGGTAGATATTGACAAAATTGGGCCAACAAAATTGGTTTCACCATTTTATCACTTTTCTTTAAATTCTTTTGAATATTCAAGTGATAAAAGCTCTAGTTTTAGGAAATAATTCACTAGAAAAGTTCTGGAGCTCCAACAATTATTTCCCTGGATGGATAGGTAGGGCTTGATGTACTTGTTTACTGAGAGTTCGAGTCATGCCAAGATAATTACCAGAATGCCCTTAGGAAATTCCCAAAGGCAGTTATGGAGCTGTTTTGTCTTTTTCACCAAATTAAATCTACAGAATCTTTTGATTTGATTCCAAGGGCACATGGTAGGCATTTAGAATACCTTTCTTTAGAAATTGGAATTACCCAATTTGGATATAAGGAACTACTGGAGTGAATTATTTAGTGAAATGAGTCTACACAGAATAGTTTAATTCATTAGGATTGAACCAGAGCTCAATAAAACTTGAGATGCTGGGGATTGCTAGGGGTTGATATGGAGTTTTACCGGGAGTTGTAATTAAGCCAAAACCTCTGTTGGTTGGACCTAGAGGAATTACCTAAGGCAGAAATGTCCTGTTTTTGTTATTTCTGCTAAGGGTGGACCAGGGCTCCACTTGGCATGGGACCAAGTCTTGCTAACAGGTATTTCAGATACCAAACAATTGAAGTTGTATTTACTCCATTTGGTACCGTGGAACTACTTTGAAGATTTATTGAATGAAAATGGTACTATCTGGGAGATAAATATACAGACAATATACAAAGGTTATTTGATCGAACTTTTGGTACTGCATGGTTGGCAAAACAGGTGGCTACATGGGTAAATTTAGAGATGGGCATAACCTAGTATTTTCCATTTTGTTCTTGATTTAAACCAACTAGTAGAAATACAGATCTAGACTTTTATTAAAAAACAAAATGAGTCAGGGGCAGTCGGGCCGGATCCAGAAGAAAATGGGTTGCACAGCGCACAGCCGGCCCAAGGGCGTCGGATCCAGGCGCGGGAGGGATTTAAATCCTTGACGACCTAGTCCGACTGGCCAGCGACAGATGGGGACGAAGGGGTACGGGGCACCACCGGCCGTTCGATCAAGTGGGGATTGACGGTCGGGCTTCATCTTATCCAATGAATCAGAGCAGCATCAGCGGAAATCCTAGAGGGTTCGGAGCGGTGTCGGGGAGGCTTACCCGGGGCGGGAGAGGGGATGCCGAGGGTGCAGGGCGATGGATAACTCCAGGGCGAGTCCGTAGAGGGGTGGAAGTGACCATTTTGGTGAAGATCTGCGGCATCCCGCATCAGGCAGGGGAAGGAGGCTCCGAGCTCGTTCATGGCGGCGCCAGGGAGGGTCCTGAAGAAAAAGAGGGGCTCGGTCAAATGCAGGAAAAGGAGGGGAGCTTGGCTAGGCAGCATCCAAAGTAAGAAAAGGAGAGGTGGAGGAGATATGCTTGAAACAAGGGGGGAGGCTGATGCTCCTTCTCCTTCTTCTTCTTCTTCTTCTTCTTCTTCTTCTCACAAGCAAGGTAGAGCTGGGAAGCGGGAGTGGGTTTCGGGGGAGGTGAGTAGGGAGCAGAGGAGGCAAATGAGGGGCAGAGGGAGGCGCGGGGTGCTCACTGCCCCTTATAAACCGAGGGATATGGTCTAGGGTGGACTTGGTCCACTAGAGCAAAGGAGGGAGGAGCTGGCCAGGGGTTGGGCAATACGGGCGGTGGAGAGAGGGGTGGTGGGGCCTCTGATTCGAGCACTAAGTGGAGGAAGGGGTGGTGTTTGCTGCTGCACAATATATCCAAGATTTTGAAAGATATGCCATATCTCTCTTTCTCTCTTTCCAAGGGCAAAAGAGAAGTGGAGGGGGTGTGCTACAGTATTGCTATAGTGCACACGACCAGGACTGAGGGGTGGTGCTGTGCAGGCTTGTTGGAGAAGATTGGATGAGGTTTGATTTGGTTTTTGGGTACAAAAAGGTTAAATGTCCAAATCAGCCATAAAGGATGATCAAGAGTTATTTCTTGATTTTTGATCTTGACCAACTGAGGAAGGGGTGCTGGTAGATGGGTAAGGTTAAGAGGCATCTTTGAGATTTATCTGAGATTTTTCAGAGAATTCTAGATGCACTTGGTATCAATTATTCAAAAACTGTAGAAGTGAAGTATTGGAGCTCATTTGATATTTTTACATTGGACCTTGCTAGATTTTGATGTGATGTGGTCCCAAATGTGAATACACACTTAGGGGAATTTTCCCAAGATTTATTGAGGCTTAAAAGTATTTAAAACTATTATTATTCCATTTCTGCCATTTAAGAAAATAGGAAAAAATATATAATAAAGCTCTTCAAAAATATTTATTTTTGAAGTGGGAAGATAGGGTATGATATATGGGCCTCAAAAGTGCTTAGAGTTGGGGAAGTGTTTTGGCACAAACGAAACTTTCCTTTGGGAAAGAGTTTTGGAGATATTTGACTATTAAGGAGGTTTATTTTTTTGGAGCCATAATAATTATGGATAATATTTGATAAATCTTGATGATCAATGTAGATGATGTAGACAAGGTGTAGCAAGCATTTGCAACCTTGGGAATTGGTAATCCGTCTTGAATTAGATGGAAAAACAAGGGATTGAGGATCTAGAGTGATGCTATTTTCATACCACCAAAACCTTGTTGGATCTTGGAGCTCAGATCTCCCCTTGGGGCATGGGATAGATGAATGGATATGACAAGTGATGTACCTCAACATGGTATAGAGTTTTGAGATTGTTATTGCTTGAGTTCACCAAGAATTGATTTCAAAGTTTGAATAAAATAAGCTTGCCAAAGCAGATTATCAGATAGCCTTCAAAACCTTGTCGGTTTAAGAAGCACCAAGATCCACTTGGAACAAGTGAAGTAGATATTGGTAGACCTATATGAGTAGCACACAACCATGCAAAGAGTTAGTCCATAGAAGGTTGGATGATGGTGTGAGCTTCTGTCAAAGTAGGCATGTTGACTAGATTTGTAGGAATAGTTATTTTCTTGCCTGCAAAACCACCAAGAACAAGTGGGTTGGAGAATGATCTAACCAAGGTCAATAGTGTGCCTTGGTATTACTTAGGATGGTTTACAATATGGTTCAAGTGCATTTCCATAAATGCACAAGGGTTGGGAAAAGGAGGCATTCAAAAGGGTGATGTTGGAAACAGATTTCCAGACTAAGCCAAATTTGGAAGATTTAGGGTTTTTGGCTAGAATAAGAGGGAGGATGTTTTTGATTGATTTCAAGCTACCAAATCATCATCAAGTGTATTATGTTGAAGTGTAGATTGAGTAGAAAGTATCCTTGCTTGATATTGGTCTTCATTGACTTGGAAACTTCTAGAATGGATCACTGTAGAATTGATTTGGTTAAGGGTTTCAGATGATCACCTAGTATCTAGAGATTAGATCCAGCTTTGTATTCTTGCTTAGGGTGTGGTGATTTGGAAACATCTTGATCCTAGTTATGAGCTCTTAGAGTAGCTCATACTATCTCCTAAGGAGACAAATCAAGCAGCAAATCAAGGCAATTCATCTTACAAACAATTTAACTACTACTAGGGTTACCATCAAGCTTTGCTTGAGGTAAGGTTGGGTATTTCGAAAAGGTTGTAGTTTGGAATAAGATGAGGGTCTCTTGGTATCTCTACCAAGGGTAGAATTCAAATGCTTCATAAAAAGGTTTTGTTAAATCTAGAGATAAGAATAGTAGAAGGTTCTGTCTTGAAAACATAAGGAGATTATGTTATATAGCTCTCCATAGTTTGATCAATAGAAGCTACAGAAATAGTTGGTTTGCAAAGGCTTCTTGGCTCAGGTTTTGAAATGCCAGAACATTTGAGAATATGGAAATTAAGCCAAGACTATTTCGGAAAGTAGCTTTTGTCAACTGGTGTTAAGGAAAGGAGTATATCATCTAATACACATTCATATGCATAAGCATATCCAAACAACAAGCAAACACTTCAGCATTAAACATGAAAAAGTTTTTGTGCCCCCTGATTTTTGCATTCTGGATAACTAATCAGGGTTGCTGAAATGGGGATGTTACAGACCTTTCCCCCTTAAAAGAATCTCGTCCCGAGATTCAAGAGTTTAGGGTTAGGAGATTTTGAGTCGGGTTAATACTAGGTGTCTTACGCATACTATCTTACGGACTCCGTCTTTGAAAGTGACTACTCTGTCGATGAAGTTGGGCTTCAGTCTTCCGGGATGCACTGAGAGTTGAGCAGAGTCTAGCCTTGATTGCGAGGAATGACCTTCTTTTCCTTTTGAACCCTATATCTCGAGGGGCTTAGACTAGGCAGATTATCTCGATTCGGAACTTCACGGAGTACTCGTCGGAGGATAGAATGTATAGCTAGGAGTACCTCTCTCTAAGGATTCACAGCTCTCCCTTAGGGTCGTAGCATATCCTAATTAACGATTTTTGGGTCGGGACTCCTGAGTTTGCTTCAGCGAAGGGTTACCCTATTTTTGTGGGGAAGACGCAACCTTTCCCCCTTAGGATTAAACTGGGGTATATCAGAGAGTTGACATAGTTCTTTCTTCTTGGAGTCGTGGATTGATGCTTTGAAGACTGTCGTCACTCTTTCTCCTAGAGTTGGAATCTTCCGATGAGGTTCGTGAAGGTAGGTCTTACGGGGCTTATATACTACGATTATTCGTACTTAGTCTGTTGGAGCCGTTGGAGTCTCACGTCCTATAAGAGAGTGGAACTGAGCGGTTAGTGATCCGGTGATCCTTCAGGCTGGTCCTCAGCTGAGGTAGCGAAGGGACTTCGTAGAATCTTCAGTTAGTTTCTCTTGTGTTAACTCGCGAGTTTCTATTTGGCGAAAGGACGTTGGATCCTGAGATCTCTTATGAAATCTCTTCTGGTAGGTGGTCTTCTGGATTCGAGTGGAAAGACGCAGTCTTTCCTCCTTAGAGCTTCACTAAGGTGCTTTAGGAGTGGTCCAGATCTTCTGTCTAGGAGTGCTGACCTGATGTTAGCAGAAGGCTGTATCTTCCTGGAGTCTTGAGCTAGGGTCTTCAAGTGACGTATTATCGCTTAAGCCTTATCGGGGATGGTTTCTTAATGAAGCTTTAAGGAGTTAGCTCAACACAAGTTAGCAGTTTACGTCTCTTCTTGCTAGTAGTTAGTCAGGGTTGAAGCAGTCAGCGTCGGGTGAGCTATCTTCATTGGCATTTCTTGCGTTGCTTCTGCTTGATGGCGGAGTGGACTCGTTGTCTTCCCACTTCCTAATCATCTGACTTCAGGGGTAGTTCTGACCTTCTAGGGAGGAACTTCCCATCAGTTTGGGTAGGTTCGACTATAATAGGTAGTCTCCTGAGGTGGTCGGAACCTCTAATATACCAAAGGTCAGTGTAGTTAGGTCATCACTTCTTGTCCTGGTTGACTTATTGGGTGGTTTCCTGTGGATATTGAGGATCCTTCGGTGATCAACTTCCGGCTTCAACAGGATTCTTGCTATAGTAGGCTGAGAAACAACGGAGTGTGGTGCTATTGACGAGTCTTGCGAGGTGAGTTTGACGAGGTATGCCGTCCTGCTAAGGTGAAATCTTCGAGTTGATTCTAACTTGACGATGTCGGACTCCTGGTCCTTGCAATGCTTTTCCTCTCATATACTCTCGAGGTTAGTCTGGGTCTCATTACCGACATCTAACACAGGGGTTTCCTGAGTTACTAGGTGGGTTATCGCTCCTCGAGTCACATTTTTAAGAAGATCAAAGCAAACCAGAGCATACAGACCAGGCGAACGGAGCGAGGGAATCGCAATGTCCTCGGCAGACAACACACATCAAGCAACACAGGATGCACTTAGGCAAGCAAACACGGTCAACGCTAGGGACCAAGGAGTTAACTACTCGCGAGGTAGGGGAATCCTATTCTTAGGACTATTGATCCTAGATATTGTATTTCTTCAGGTCGGATTCACTATCTTGCTGATAAATCCTTCATCGTATCTTGGACGCTTCTTGATAGTGCAACACCTGATGTCTTTTGATTATGAGGATTTCGCTGGTAGAGCGATATTGTAGTCTCCTTGTGTTTGCTGGTAGTTGCTTGTCTTCACCAGGTTCTAGATCCTAGTTATTTAAAATCCGTAGGTTTGAAGTTTGGACGAGAGTTAGAGGAAACCATTTTCGAAAGCATTTACTTAGAGTAAGAGAAGAAGTAGAAATTTTTGAAACTCATTGAGAAACTAGTTTTCGAAAGCCGGGGTTTTCAAAATAAGGTTCCTGTCTAGCGACCATGCTAACTAAAGTTCTCCTACAATCAGGATGGCTCTGATACCATGTCTGTGGGGCCCCTGGATTAATCATCCGAGAAATCCCTGTTATGCATACACCATGTTCCCATGATCAGTGAGCCGTGGAACATAACCAACAAGTATCATTACAACATCCAAGACATACCGAATTTACAAGACTTACATAAATGCCATTAGGACTACATCAATAATCATCAGCGGAACTTCATCAAGCGTAGAGCCCGATCCATGCCTTAACCTACAGGCAGCTGACTGGGAGAACGCCCTAGCTCGCATAGTCGCCAACATCATCTTCTTCTTGATATCTGACCAAGTTAATAGCCAGGGACAATGCCAGTGAGTACTTTGAATGTACTCGCAAACCACCTTAAGATAACAATAATAACAAGAGGATATGCATTATGGCTATGGTAGTAGGAGGGCTCCAAGAGAGGTTCTTTTCTCAATTAGTTTCTCTTGTAGATATAGCATCTACATATCTATGTTGAAAACTTTTGTAAAACATTTTGGAAACCTTTTTGAAAAGTTTTGGAAACACTGGGATTGGGGTACCCATTTGTTCCCGTCTCCAGGTCATCCCACGACCAAACTCCTTTCTCCTCCTTCCGACCATCCCATGGTCAAAACCTTTCTCCTTTACGACCATCCCATGGTCAAAACATTTCCAAAGCCATTTCTTTTTCCTCAATCCTTTTTGAAAACAAAACCAGCACCGCTCTATAGAAGTTTGTCCAACCCATCCATAACCTTGGACACGGCTATTCGAATAGATTTACACTCTGCAGAGGTTGTACACTTTCCCCACATCATCCGGGTACACTACCCTGATATACACCAATCGTGGGTCGAGTAACTCATCAAGACTCTCCGGATGCCCACTCCAATATAAGTGCCTACCCTATGAGTGTTGTTCCCCTCAAAACCGGGACGTCGGGTACCGAGGACCAACCGGAGTGCATTTTACACTTTACACAGTCGGCGCTTTCAATGAGGGGATCATAGTAACGCCTGGCTGCCCGCAGACAGTTCGTTCCTTCTCCAGGTCGATGTCCCACATGGACCTTTAAGGGAGAAGGCCCATCCTCTGGGGATCGTTATCCCCTGTAGTAGTTGCGAGGCAGCTTATACCAGAATAGACAAACATCAAATCCAGCCCTGTCCCATTCCAGAGTAATGTGGTTGCAGAGGTTAAGTTGTTATAGCTAAACTGCAAAGAACTGGGTGCGTTTTTGTAAACCTTTTTCCTCTAGCTTTCCTTCAACATTTTGTAAAACAAAACCTTTTTCTTTCTCAACAACTCTTGGGAGGTCCCACCTCACCAAGGTTTTATCATAAAACATTTGGTAAAACTGTTTTCGGGTCTTCCCATCCTATAGCTTTGCTTCGGCTAAAATAGGGTCTCTAGAGGGCTATGATGTTATACACCATCTATTCTACTAGGGGCTAGTAGGTGTAATCAATGGGGGTTGTACTTAATAGTACAAAGTTGTAATAGTTCAGAAGAGCCAAACCACTACCATATATACATCAACATAAAGTAAAGCAGTCCATTTTTCAGAAACAGTAGGTAAAACATGCATAAGTAAAATAGTAGGACAAGGCTTATGTGCAAGAAGGTGGCTTGCCTTAGATTAGCAGTATGGCATAAATATGTCCCTGGACTTCTTGTTAGAATACCATACTAATAACCATCTTCTTCTGATCTTCGAGATAATCGCAACTATTGTCGTCAGGGAGCACACATGCAAACAAGCGAGAGCACAATCAACACAAGGCATACATGCATCTTTGAAATATAGCAAACAAACGTACCACATATTAGTCAAATCGGTAGGTTTAGATAGATTGAGTGGGTTATAAAAGGAATTACTTTAATTGCCCCTGTGGTCTTTGTTTTATGATGTATTTGTCCAAATACCACCTGTTAAGGGGATTTAGAACTGGGCTTGGATCTGTATGATGTCAAGATGCAAAGATGATACCATCAGGTAGATATTGACAAAATAGGGCCAACAAAATTGGTTTCACCATTTTATCACTTTTCTTTAAATTCTTTTGAATATTCTAGTGATAAAAGCTCTAGTTTTAGGAAATAATTCACCAGAAAAGTTCTGGAGCTCCAACAATTATTTCCTTCGATGGTTAGGTAGGGATTGATGTACTTGCTCACTTAGAGTTGGAGTCATGCCAAGATAATCACCAGAATGCCCTCGGGAAATTCCCAAAGGTAGTTTTGGAGCTGTTTTGTCTTTTTCACCAAATTAAATCTACATAAGCTTTTGATTTGATTCCAAGGGCACATGGTAGGAATTTAGAATACCTTTCTGAATAAATTGGAATTACCCAATTTCGATATAAGGAACTACTTGAGTGATTTATTTAGTGAAATGAGTCTACATAGAATAGTTTAATTCATTAAGATTGAACCAGAGCTCAATAAAACTTGAGCTGCTGGGGGATGCTAGGGGTCGATATGGAGTTTTACTTGGAGTTGGAATTAAGCCAAAACCTCTGTTTGTTGGACCTAGAGGAACTACCTAAGGCAGAAATGTCCTGTTTTTGTTATTTCTGCTAAAGGTGGACCAGGGCTCCACTTGGCATGGGACCAAGTCTTGCTAACAGGTATTTCAGATAACAAACAATTGCAGTTGGATTTACTCCATTTGGTGGTGTGGAACTCTTTTGAAGATTTATTGAATGAAAAAAGTACTATCTAGGAGATAAATATATAGACAATATACAAAGGTTTTTTGGCCGATCTTTTGGTACTACATGGTTGGCAAAACAGGTGGCTACATGGTTAAATTTAGAGATGGGCATAACCTAGTATTTTCCATTTTGTTCTTGATTTAATCCAACTAGCAGAAATACAGATCTGGAATTTTATTTAAAAAAACAAAAGGAGTCAGGGGCAGTCGGGCCAGATCTAGAAGAAAATGGGCCACGCAGCGCACAGCCGGCCCAAGGGCGTCAGATCCAGGCTCGGGAGGGATTTAAATCCCTGACGACCCAATCCCACCAGTCAGCGACAGATGGGGACGTAGGGGTACGGGGCACCACCGGCTGTTCGATCAAGTGGGGATCGACGACCGGGCTTCGTCTTCTCCAATGAATCAGAGCAGTAGTGGCGGAAACCCTAGAGGGTTCGGAGCGGCGTCGGGGAGGCTTACCTAGGGCGGGAGAGGGGATGCCGAGGGTGCAGGGTGATGGAGAACTTCGGGGCGAGTCCGTAGAGGGGTGGCAGTGACCATTTTGGTGAAGATCTGCGGCATCTCGCGTCGGGCAAGGGGCGGCGGCTCCGAGCTTGTTCGTGGCGGCGCCAGGGAGGGTCCTGAAGAAAAAGAGGGCCGGGTCAGATGCAGAGGAAGGAGGGGAGCTTGGCTAGGCAACATCCAGAGGAAGAAAAGGAGAGGTGGAGGAGATATGCTCGAAACAAGGGGGGAGGCCGATGCTCCTTCTTGTTCTTCTCACAAGCAAGGTAGAGCTGGGAAGGGGGAGTGGGCTTCGGGGGAGGTGAGAGGGGAGCAGAGGAGGCAAATGAGGGGCAGAGGGAGGCGCAGGGTGCTCACTGCCCCTTATAAACCGAGGGATATGGTCTAGGGTGGACTCTGTCCACTAGAGCAAAGGAGGGAGGAGCTGGCTAGGGGTTGGGCAATAAGGGCGGCGGAGAGAGGGGTGGTGGGGCCTCTTATTCGAGCACTGGGTGGAGGAAGGGGTATATCCAAGATTTTGAAAGATATACCATATCCCTCTTTCTCTCTTTCCAAGGGCAAAAGACAAGTGGAGGGGGTGTGCTATAATATTGCTATAGTGCACACGACCAGGACCGAGGGGTGGTGTTGTGGAGGCTTGTTGGAGAATATTGGATGAGGTTTGATTTGGTTTTTGGGTACAAAAAGGTTAAATGTCCAAATCAACCATAAAGGATGATCAAGGGTTATTTCTTGATTGTTGATCTTGACCAAGTGAGGTAGGGATGCTGATAGATGGGTAAGGTTAAGAGGCATCTCTGAGATTTATCTGAGATTTTTCAGAGAATTCTAGATGCACTTGGTATCTATTATTCAAAAACTACAGAAGTGAAGTATTGGAGCTCACTTGATATTTTTACATTGGACCTTGCTATATTTTGATGTGAGGTGGTCCCAAATGTGAATACACACTTAGGGGAATTTTCCCAAGATTTATTGAGGCTTAAAAGTATTTAAAACTATTATTATTCCATTTCTGCCATTTAAGAAAATAGGCAAATATAAATAATAAAGCTCTTCAAAAATATTTGGGAAGATATGGTATGATATATGGGCCTCAAAAGTGCTTAGAGTTGGGGAAGTGTTTTGGCACAAACCAAACTTTCCTTTGGGAAAGGAGTTTTGGAGATATTTGACTATTAAGGAGATTTATTATATTTGGAGCCATAATAATTATGGATAATATTTGATAAATCTTGATGATCAAGGTAGATGATGTAGACAAGGTGTAGCAAGCATTTGGAACCTTGGGAATTGGAAATCCAACTTGAATTTGATGGAAAAACAAGGGATTGAGGATCTAGGGTGATGTTATTTTCATACCACCAAAACCTTGTTGGATCTTGGAGCTCAGATCTCCCCTTGGGGCATGGGATAGATGGATGGAATTCCAAGTGATGTACCTCAACATGGTATAGAGTTTTGAGATTGATCTTGCTTGAGTTCAGCAAGAATTGATTTCAAAGTTTGAATAAAATAAGCTTGCCAAAGCGGATTATCAGATAGCCTTCACAACCTTGTGGGTTTAAGAAGCACCAAGATCCACTTGGAACAAGTGAAGTAGATATTGGTAGACCTATATGAGTAGCACACAACCATGCAAAGAGTTGGTCCATAGAAGGTTGGATGATGGTGTGATCTTCTGTCAAAGTAGGCATGTTGACTAGATTTGTAGGAATAGTTATTTTCTTGCCTACAAAACCACCAAGAACAAGTGGGTTGGAGAATGATCTAACCAAGGTCAATAGTAGGCCTTGTTAGTCCTTAGGATGGTTTACAAGATGGTTCAATGGCATTTCCAGAAATGCACAAGGGTTGGGAAAAGGAGGCATTCAAAAGGGTGATGTTGGAAACAGATTTCCAGACTAAGCCAAATTTGGAAGATTTAGGGTTTTGGCTAGAATAAGAGGGAGGATGTTTTGATTGATTTCAAGGTACCAAAGAATCATCAAGTGGATTATGTTGAAGTGTAGATTGAGTAGAAAGTATCCTTGCTTGATAATCACTAGTGGAGAACGGGCCTCCAGTCCCGGCTCGTAAGGGGCTTTATTCCCGGTCCTGGTAACCGAGACTGGAGGGGCGGGACTAAAGGCCACCCACTAGTCCCGGCCCTCCTACCAGCCGGGACCAATGGGCATCCACGTGGCCGTCTCTGCGGGCACTGGGTGCCCCCCCATTAGTCCCGGTTCGTATTACGAACCGGGACAAATGGTTCTCTGCCGCGACAGAATTTTAGGCACTTTCTCTGCCGCGGCAGAGAATTCAATTTGTATCCTTTTTTTTTCATTTCAAAATAGTTTTCTACGCTACCACATACCGTACATGTTCGTGCATACATAAGATAACTTCTCTTAAGATTGAGCATACAAATATATACATGATAGTTACACATGGAGATCACAATTATCGGGACTAGAGCCCGTCTATTCAATTACACGGTCGAGGATCATCAGCGCCTATTCACACTAAATTCTCCGACATCATCTATCATCTCGTTCATCAAGAATCCTGCCAGTTCTTCAGCAATTGCTACTACGCGTTGCTGTGGTAGGAGATGATCCCGCATTTTCTCGAACTATATAAGAAAGGAGATCAATATGAATATCAATCATGATAACAAAAAGTGACGGTAATAAAAATAATGTTATTAATGTATTTCTTACATCGACTCTATAATCATTCAGCTCACTGGTAAACGTGTGAATGAACTCGCAAACGTAGAATCCACATAGATTCGTCTTCGATGGCTGCCTCGCGTACTTTACGAGAATAGAATTCAATCAAAATAATAATCCAGCATCATAATTGTATTGAAACTAGAAGTAAAGAGATGCGCGTACTACTTACTGAGACCGGCTTAAACGTCAGCTTCTCACTAAAGTCACCCGTAACCGCACTTTTGAACTGGTTCCAAACCCTACCCGGTAAAGAAAATGAATGAGTTATTTATTACGTGATATCTCAGGAAATCAATGAAAGAGACCGATGTAGCGCGAAAATTACCTCTGGAGCATGTTCTGCATGTCCCTAAACATTTCCAGGGGTCTCTGTAATGGGTCCATGACTTCAACTCTTCCCTTATCAAGTTGAATGTCCATGAGAATCTAGTGGAAACTGTACACGTTTATATATACATCAGTAACTCATCAATTACACTGAACATTGAGTAAGCAAAAGAGAATGTGTACAATAGAGTAAGATCCTCACGCGAAATTGTAAGGAAACAGTATGTGGTCACAGAAATTTTGCTCCATTAGAAACCTTAGAAGGTTTTCCTGTGTGTCCTCGGGTTTATCCTTTAGCGTCTCACAATGTATTTTATCTGGGTCAATGAACCCAACACTGAAGATTGACCTTCTTTTACATTCCATGATCTTCATTCTGCATAATAATAGAGTACAAAAGGATATAATTAGGATAATTACATGCAATGAACTGAACAACTGAAAAAAATGAACAACTTATATATAGACAATGAATTCAACAACTTACAGACAATAGCAACTCATGAGACTTTTGTCGAGGGCGTCGAAAATGTATAACTGGAATTGTTCTGGAAACTCAACATGGACCTCTTCTTCTCGGAAGTAGTAGTCATGTGGGACTTTCGCCACGATCATTATTCTCTCCTCCTTTACGGCTTTCAAGTACCATTTATGTAAACTCCGCATTTGTGTTGGCAGTTGTTGGAACTGCTCAAAGCTTACCAGAGGCTTCCCTGGGACATATGTAGGGACTACCTAAGCCTTGGGTAACTTGTCGTCCTGGGAACCTAGCAATTCCTCAACAGTCACATTCATAGAGGCCGCAAGCTTCGCAGCTTCTTCCATATTTTGCTGGGGAATGTCATGGGATACCACCTTGAGGGGTGGGGTCAATTTTTTGGCCTGTTCCCCGAGTTGGGGGACGTCCTTTCTTTTCCCGGTTGCACTTTGACTTGATGATTTGCTCCTGCTTGCACTTCTACTTGATTTGCTCTTCTTCACTTCCTTCTGAAGTGTGCGTCGATAGTCATCTGGCTTATGGTGCAAGACATATTGTGATTTTGTTGTCAGAAAAGAAAGTGCATACGCTTTTTGCTTCTCGGTGTATACCGGGGCGGGCTCGGGTTTCTTCTTTTGAAGCTGCGCAACACATTCAGCCTTTACGATCATGTCGGTTTCCTCGTCAGTACGATCATAAGGTCTGATAGGAAGATTCTTATGAGGTACTCTTGGGAGGGGCGACATTTGTCGTTTTGGGCTCCTGCGTCATTTAGTACTAATCGGAGGCTGCGGCGGAGATCGAGATGGACTCGGGCTATGGTGGTCGTAGTCATGGGGTGGGCTTCTTGGAGGTGATGGAGGTGAAGGTGACATGCGACCACTCGGAGGCGGTGTTGGCTTTGGCGTCCAGCCTGGAAGCTTGATGTTGTTCTTGTCCCATAGAATGATACCACCCAGTACTTCTCCGAGTGTCCTCTCACCTTCAGGTCCAGGGATGTCAAGCTCCATTGAGTCCCACCCCATTGCGATTTCATCCACACCAACTTTAGCATAGCTAGCTGGAATCTCACGGCCATGCCAGCGTGCGCCAGGTGGACAAGGTAAAGCACATCCGACCGCCACCTTGATGGATAGGTTCTTCACCTTCTGATGGAGCTCACAAGATGCCTGCTCCTTGATTCCATCCACGGGGTAGCCGGGACCGCCATCTACCATACGTGCATCGTCAGAAGGGACCTCCGATTCAGCCACGCTGCTTCTCCGCTGAGATGGGACGGCGGTAATATCGAGTACAGGATCTTGCAGGCGCGCTGCTCCTCGAAGTTCGTCAATCTGTTGCTGATGCATTCGAAGTGTTCCTAGCAACTCGGTGAACCTATCTCCCTCCCTCCTCCTGCCGTCGCCTCTTTGCTCTCTCTCGGCTCCTATAAGTATCTCTGTCTTTGGGAAACCCCATCTCCCACATATAACTAGCGCCAAGGCCTCGTACACGTCCTCCGCGTTTGTCATTCCCGAGGACCTTTGTCAGCAAGTCTTTCTCTCTATCGGGACGGAACTTTGTTGTCCCCGCTTTAATCTCCTTCACCACTTTCTGCCATGTATCCCAGGGTATCCTAATCCCGTCACTGCAAATAAGGTCCCCTGTACTTTCGTCATACTCACTCCCATGCCCAAGGAACCAATTCCTTGCCCTCAGATCCCATTCTTCGCGTATTGGTTCTGGAGTGATCCCTTTAGCAAGCAGCTCATTCTCTTTAGCATCCTACTTTGGCATGGCAGCCGCGTAGCCCCCTGGCCCCAGGTGATGGTGATATTTCTTCATTGCAACATTTTTCTTGTTTTTTTCCGACATTTCCATAGCAGGTTGTGACTCCTTGTACTTCACAAATGCATCCCAGTTAGCCTGCTGCTTCGTTAGATAGTATTCAAATTTAGGAGTCTTCTTTGTCTTCTGATACTTTTGCCATAATGCTTTCTTCCAGTTCTTGAATAGGTCGGCCATCTTCGTAAGAGTCCACTGCTTCACTTTCTTACTCAATGCAGCTGTGTCAGCATCATCCTCACATTCTGGCAGGGTGAAATGTGTCATGAGGTCATTCCAAAGACCCTCTTTGCACCTGTCGGCGACATACTCACTCTATTTCGCCCCTTTGGTCTTATTCCACTCTCGAACGGTGATCGGGATGCGATCCCTAACCATAACTCCGCATTGTTGTTTAAATACAGTTTTAGCCTTTTCGGGTTCCACCGGTTCACCCCGTGGTGATACCCGCATAATTGTATAACGCGTAGATGCGTCCAACTTTTTCGCCGGGCCTCATTTGGAATATTTTTTGCTCGAAGTGGAGGCCTAAGAGAAGAAACATTCGTCAATATATATATATATATATACAACTTAGTTAATGCATCTACTGATCACCAGACTTCATATATATACCTCGCCGTCGGCTTCACCACCGGAGCCGTCGGCTTCTCCACCACCCGAGCCGTTTGCTTCTCCTTGATCATTTTGGTCGCCTCCTATCCCTCAGCGGAGGGGTTCAGATAAATCGACGGAGATTCGGGTGGATCAACATGGGGGTGTCGTTGATCATATCCTTGAGCATTTCTTCCTGTGCTAGGTCTCTCTGGATTGGATCCATAGTTTTCTAGAAAATGCACACAATAACATTTTTTATTCAATATTGCTCCATAAAATAATACTAAACAATAATATGAACACGCAATTTGCTACAATAATACTAAACAATAGCAAAATTCTAGTGATGCCCTAACCCTAACCCTAAGTTCGGGGGCCCGCGAGCACTACCACCCTAACCCTAAGTCCGGCTGCCCGCGAGCACTACCACCCTAACCCTAAGTTCGGTGGCCCGCGAGCACCACCACCCTAACCCTAAGTCAGGTTCATGAAAGCACTACCACCTAACCCTAAGTCCGGGGCCCATGAGCACCACCACCCTAACCCTAAGTCCGGGGCCCATGAACCACCACCCTAACCCTAAGTCCGGTGGCCCATGAGCACCACCACCTAACCTAAGTCCGGCTGCCCATGAGCACTACCACCCTAACGCTAAGTCTGGCTGCCATGAGCACTACCACCTAACCCTAAGTCCGGTGGCCATGAGCACCACCACCCTAACCCTAAGTCCGGTGCCCATGAGCACTACCACCCTAACCCTAAGTCAGGGGCCCATGAAAGCACTACCATAATAACCCTTAGTCCAGGGGCCCGCGAGCACCACCACCCTGACCCTAAGTCCGTCTTCCCGCGAGCACTACCACCCTAAACCTAAGTCCGGGTGCCCGCGAGCACAACCACCCTAACCCTAAATCCGGTGGCCATGAGCACCACCACCCTAACCCTAAGTCCAGCTGCCCGCGAGCACTACCACCCTAACCCTAAGTCCGGGGGCCCGCGAGCACTACCACCCTAACCCTAAGTCCGGTGGCCTGCGAGCACCACCACCCTAAACCTAAGTCCGACTTCCCGTGAGCACTACCACCCTAACCCTAAGTCCGGGGGCCCGCGAGCACTACCACCCTAACCCTAAGTCCGGTGGCCCGCGAGCACCACCACCCTAACCCTAATATACACTACTAATAATAATTCCTATATACACTACTAATACTACACTACTAATATACACTACTAATATACACTACTACTAATAATTCCTATATTACACCACTAATAATTCCTAATATACACTACTAATAATAATTCCTATATACACTACCAATATAAACTACTACTAATATACACTACTAATATAAACTACTACTAATATACACTACTAATAATAATTTCTATATTACACTACTAATAATATTACAATTCTAAAAAGAGGATCATGGCTGGCGCTTCGCATACCTTGGCCGGCCATGTCGCCACCAGCCCGGCCTCTCTCTCACTGTCTTGCGTGGCCTCCACCAGCTCGTGCACGGTCCCAGCCGCCATTGGCCTCCCTTGCTGTCACAAGGCCAATCTACTGCTCGTCGGTATTACCTGGCCGACGAGGATGACGGCGGCCGGAGAGGCAGTGGTGCAGCGGCGTTCGTCGCTGAGACGGTGGCGGCGCGGATGGGCAGCCTGCCGGCGTCGTTTCGTCTTCCTAGCTCGCGCGCGATTTCCTGCAGTGAGTAGTGGAGATGGTGGGGGAGTGAAGGGGCGCGCGTAATAAGGAGAAGGCCTTTAGTCCCGGTCCGTGTAACGCACCGGGACTAAAGGGTTTTCGGCACCGCCCAACGCGCGTGCGCCAACGCCACACCTTTAGTCCCGGTGTGTAGCACGCCCCGGGACTAAAGGTCCTTTTTTCAAATTTTTCACCCAGGGGCGCGCCTGTTTAAAAAAAATTCAATTAGCATATTTTTTATACATTTGAATTTTAAAGTTTTTGCATACTTATGAATTTGAGAAAAATTTCAACATGAAAAGTTCTTGAATTTGAATAAGTAATCCAAATCTATTTTCTGTTTTATAAAATAATTATTCTAACTAGTGAAACTAATAACCATTTTTCCATTTTCAATTTAAAAATGCATTAACTATTATATTTTGCATATTTTTGAATAAGTGATTCAAATCAATTTTCTGTTTTATAAAATAATTATTTTATCTAGTCAAACTATTAACCATTTTGCCATTTTCATGTGATTCTGACGCTTTGGTGGTCTTCCTCCGGTGAAACCCTAGACCGGGGGCCCCGGATCGTCTACCCCGCCTTATTTTTTCCCACCCGTTCTCTTCCGGATCGTAGCCCCTTTAGGGTTTAGGGTTTAGGGTTTTTGGTTTAGGGTTTATGGTTTAGGGTTTAGGGTTTATGGTATAGGGTTGAGGGTTCCCTCCTCTGACTTCCTGCCATTTCTCACTATATATATGTAGGCTTGGTCGTTGCCATAACACATCTAGACTCATATCTGCCGCCTCTCTCCACTCTATCCCATGGCTTCCACCATACCTCTAACCCCAGGGAGGCGGAGATGGAGTCTTTCACGGGCTAGCAGGAAAATATTTTCCGAGGCGGAACTTCCGAAGATGCCATAGGGCGTGTGCACCAAGGGCATATTCGAGAAGTTCCACCACGGGAGATTTCCGAACCCTTTCCTCCATCCATGGGGATAAAACTCTCCATCCATGTTGGCTTGTTGAGTTGCTTGCCATGGCGTATCGATGCTCCTTTTATAGGCACGGCGCCGCTTCTACTTTGTCTTCTTCCTCCGACAGGGCGTCGTGCGCTACATGCTTTATCTCATCGAGCAGTGCGTCCACCCACGCGTCCTTATCCTACCGACAGCTTTAGTCCCGGTTTGAGCCCCCACCCGGTACTAAAGGTTACCCACGCGTCCTTATCCCACCGACAGTTTTGTTAGATGACACAAAAACCACCTTTAGTCCTGGTTGCACCCACCAGCCGGTACTAAAGGTTAGCCACCCCCCAGATAAGGCCCTCCCAGATAAGCCTCCCCCAGATAAGGCTCCCCCATCTTTTGTCCCGGTTTGATCCCCCACCCGGGATGAAAGTTTCCCGCGCCACTGTGTTCCCGCGCTTTCCACCGGTTCCCACCTCTGTCTTCCCGCCATTTTTTCAGTATATATATGTATGCTTGGCCTCCATTTACATATCACATCTAGACTCATCATTCTCTTCCCATGGCTTCCATCGTATCTCTAACCACCCGGGAGGCGGAGGCGCTTTGCGCCTCGAACTACCCCTGCCCACCGGGCTACCGCGTCCCCATTTGGATCTTTGGCCGAGGAGGCGTGCAGTCCCTCCTGTCCCTCTAGGTGTGGAGCGCCGGATGGCCATCACGAACCGGCGTGGGAAGCCTTCTTCATCAATCGGCGTGAGAGGGCACTCGCTAGGCACGAGGAGGACGGCCCACCTCCTTCGAACTTCAACAAGGCCGACCGTCGGCTGTGGTGGCGCGACCGGACTCTCCAGAGTGTCATGGCCTACAACACGACCGGCAATAACCCCCGCCTGCGGTACCCTCAAATCCAGCCCACGCGTGCCCAACCTTCAAGGTTCGACTACGACCTGACGATGGCGCCCGGCGAGTGGCGCGTATGACTAAGCAGGCAGAGCATGACTGAATCACTCCAACCATTAGGCATGTTTCTTAATTTTTAGTTGTGCTATGTATCTTAATTTTCAGTTGTGCTATGTATCCTTAGTGTTTGTGGGTTCCTTATCTTGTGATGGTTCCTTCTATTTGTGTGATCACCTCCCGCGGCTCAGAACCCGGTCGTCAACGTCTAGTTTGATTGAGCAAGATGTATTACATGAAAGGGGACCTTTATGTCTCAAATAAAAGGTTTAATACATTACATAGATTTATGTCTCAAATAAAAGGTTTAATACATTATTACACATCACCAACATCTAGTGTTGTGGTTTTCTTCTGCACCATAGCCATGGAGAATCTTCATCATTTAACAGGATGCTTGGGTCAGTTTTCACTTTGAAGGGCAGAATTTCATGAAACTTATGGTAATCTTCTGACATGTCTGTCTTGTCATCCACTCCCACGATGTTTCTTTTCCCTGAAAGAACTATGTGGCGCTTTGGCTCATCGTATTCTGTACTCTTTGCTTATCTTCCTTTTTCTCGGTTTGGTAGACATGTCCTTCACATAGAAAACCTGAGCCACATCGTTGGCTAGGACGAATGGTTCATCCATGTACGCAAGATTGTTGAGATCCACTATTGTCATGCCGTACTTTTGGTCTACATGTACCCTGCCTCCTGTCAGCTTGACCCATTTGCACCGAAACAAAGGGACCTTAAAAGTAGGTCCATAGTCAAGTTCCCATATCTCCTCTATGTACCCATAATATGTGTCCTTCTGCCCATTGTCATCTGTTGCATCAAAGAGGACACCACTGTTTTGGTTGGTGCTCTTTTTATCTTGGGTGATCGTGTAAAATGTATTCCCATTTATCTCGTACCCTTGGAAAGTACATATAGTCGAAGATGGTAACCTGGCCAACGAGTACAACTCATCTCCAATAGTGGTGTTATTCATGAGATGTGTCTGCAAACAATTGCCAAAATTCTTCTCGTGTTCCCCTTTAATCAAGGTTTCAGGCTTCCCTCGATTTTTGGAGCATAGAATATTCTTGTGTTTCCCGATATACGGAGCCACCACAGTGGAATTGTGTAGAACTATGTAGTGTGCTTGAGTGAAAGAATGCCTGTCCCTACATACCATTGATTTCCTTCCTAGTGTGCCTTTTCCAGTCATCCTCCCCTCATACCGAGATTTAGGAACACCAATCGGCTTAAGGTCAGGAAGAAAGTCAACACAAAACTCAATGACCTCCTCTGTTCCATAGCCCTTGGAGATGCTTCCTTCTGGCCTAGCACGGTTATAAACATATTTCTTTAAGACTCCCATGAACCTCTCGAAGGGGAATATATTGTGAAGAAACACAGGACCGAGAATTCTAATCTCTTCGACTAGGTGAACTAGGAGGTGCGTCATAATATTGAAGAAGGATGGTGGGAACAACAACTCGAAGCTGACCAGACATTAGACCACGTCAATCTGTAACCCTGATAGAATTTCTCGATCGATTACCTTCTGATAAATTGCACTGAAGAATGCGCATACCTTCACAATGGCTAGTCGAACATTTTCTGGTAGAATTCCCCTCAATGCAACTGGAAGCAATTGCGTCATAAGCACATGGCAGTCATGAGACTTTAGGTTTTGAAATTTTTTCTCTTTCATATTTACTATTCCCTTGATATTCGACGAGAAGCCAGACGGGACCTTGATACTGAAAAGGACTTCAAAAAACATTTCCTTCTCTTCTTTGGTAAGAGCGTAGCTGGCAAGCCCTTGAAACTGCCCTGGATGCTTGCCATCTCATCCTTTATGATGTTGTTGGTCCTCCCGTGCTGCCGGGGTATATTTTGACTTCCCATACAAGCCCAGGAAGCCTAGAATATTCACGCAAAGATTCTTCGTCAGGTGCATCACGTCGATTGCAGAGCGGACCTCATGCACTTTCCAATAGGGTAGCTCCCAAAATATAGATTTCTTCTTCCACATGGGTGCGTGTCCGGTAATGGGGTCTTTCGGAACATGTTGTCCTCCAGGACCCTTTCCAAAGATTACATCCAAATCCTTGACCATACCAAATACATCAGCACCACTACGGGGACAGCTTCGTCGGGTTTACGCCTTGCCATTGAAATGCTTGCCTTTCTTCTTTAAGGGATGGTAGGAAGAAAGCAGCGATTGTACAGGTACACATTCTTTCTACATTTATCCAGATATATACTTTCAGTCTCATCTAAACAGTGCATGCATGCATTGTATCCTTTGTTAAATCGTCTGAAATGTTACTAAGAGCAGGCCAATCATTGATGGTTACGAACAGCAACGCTTGTAGGTCAAATTCCTGCTGTTTGTGCTCATCCCACACACATACACCTGGTTTGGCCCACAACTGTAGAAGTTCATTAACTAATGGCCTTAGGTACACATCAATGTCGTTGCCGGGTTGCTTCGGGCCTTGGATGAGCACTGGCAGCATAATGAACTTCCGCTTCATGCACAACCAAGGAGGAAGGTTGTAGATACATAGAGTCATGGGCTAGGTGTTGTGACTGCAGTTCTGCTCCCCAAAAGGATTCATGCCATCGGAACTTAGACCAAACCATAAGTTCCTTGCGTCACCAGCAAAGTCCGGGAAGACTCTCTCGATTTTTCTCCACTGCCGACCATCAGCAGAGTGCCTCAACATCCCGTCTTTCTTACGGTCTTCCATGTGCCATCGCAACAACTTGGCATGCTCTTTATTTCTGAACAAACGTTTCAACCGTGGTATTATAGGAGCATACCACATCACCTTGGCAGGAACCCTCTTCCTGGTTGGCAAAACAGGTGGCTACATGGGTAAATTTAGAGATGGGCATAACCTAGTATTTTCCATTTTGTTCTTGATTTAAACCAACTAGCAGAAATACAGATCTAGAATTTTATTTATAAAAAACAAAAGGAGTCAGGGGCAGTCGGGCCGGATCCCGAAGAAAATGGGTCGCACAGCGCACAGCCGACCCAAGGGCGTCGAATCCAGGCGCGGGAGGGATTTAAATCCCTGACGACCCAGTCCCACCGGTCAGCGACAAATGGGGACGAAGGGGTACGGGGCACCACCAGCCGTTGGATCAAGTGGGGATCGACGACCGGGCTTTGTCTTCTCCAATGAATCAGAGCAGCAGCGGCAGAAACCCTAGAGGGTTCGGAGCGGCATCGAGGAGGCTTACCCAGGGTGGGAGAGGGGACGCCGAGGGTGCACGGCGATGGAGAACTCTGGGGCGGTTCCGTAGAGGGGCGGAAGTGACCATTTTGGTGAAGATCTGCGGCATCCCACGTCGGGCAGGGCATGATACATTGCAAATGTATCTATAATTTTTGATGTTCCATGCTTGGTTTTATCTACTTTCTTATGTTTTGTCCACACTTTGGAGTACTTTTCATATGATTTCTTGGAATAACCTATTAACAAGATGCCACTGTGCCAGTTGCCTCTTTTCTGCTGTTTTTGGTTCTAGGAAGTCAAAAAATGAATATTCTCGGAATTGGACGGGACAAAAGCCAAAGTTACTATTTTCCCAGAAGACTCACAGAGCCAAAAGGAGAGTCGGAGAGGGGCCACAGGGTGGCCACACCCCCCCTTGGCGCAGGTACCCCAAGGTCGCGCCAGGGCATGGTGTGGGCCCCCTGGCCAGCCACCGACCTTGCCTCTCTTGCCTATAAGAGCCTCCCGATGCAGAAACCCTAAATAGTCAATCAGAAATCCACGAAAAGTTCCACAGCACCGCCGCCACCGAAGGGGAGATTTGGGGGACAGAAAGTCTCATTCGCACCTGCCAGACGGGAAGTGCCCCCGGAGCCATCTCCATCAATCTCCACCACCATCTCCATCACCGTTGCTGATTCCCATGATGATGAGGGAGTAGTTCTTCCTCGAGGCTAGGGGTTCTACCGATAGCTATGTGTTCATATCTCTCTCTATGCATGATCTTATTGAGATCATGAGCTTGTAATCTATAGATCTAGCTTGCTACTCAAGTGCTTTAATAGATCTCTGCTCTCCCCATGTGTGTGAAAGTGATAGCATGCACACCATGGTGGCACTTAGGCTAGAGATTACAAATACTTGTTATGAGTTATATTTGGAGTTGGATGTCTTTATGAAATTGTGGTGTTTGTTGAACTCATCTAGTACTCAAGGTGATAGTGTGGGGTTTCTAGATGGTAAATATGAACTTTGAGGTGTGCTGTTATAGCCCTACCATCGATTAGAGTGTCCAACCGGAGAACAGTTAAGAGTAGTATCATGAAGAGAAGATATTTATATGAGAGTGTTCACTAATGAAAGTATGATCCCTAGGCCTTGTTTCTAAGCACTGAAACACCGTTTGCCATTAGATCTATTGCATGTTTGCTTGCTTCCTTCTTTATTTCAGTTTTACTTTAGTCTTTTCCACGCCATCAAGCTATCTTCTATCACCGTTACCACTTATAATTATCCATACCACTTGTATTTCACTATCTCTTCGCCGAACTAGTGCTTCTATACACCTGACAAGTGTATTGGGTGTGTTGGGGACACAAGAGACTTCTTGTATCTTGATTGCAGGGTTGCTTGAGAGGGGATACCTTTGACCACTTCCTCCCTGAGTTCGATAAACCTTGGGTGATCTACTTAAGGGAAAACTTGCTGTTGTTCTACAAACCTCTACACTTGGAGGCCCAACAACTGTCTAAAAGAATAGAAGTGCATAGACATCAAGCTATTTTCTTGCGCTGTTGCCGGGGAGGCAAGGTAAAAGGTATTAACACCGGAGGATTAAAGAAGAAGAACCTCCCACGGCAAACGCCTATTTTCTGGCGCCGTTGCCGAGGAGGTAAGGTAAAAGGTACTCACATCCTCCGGTGTGAGTGCTCAAAGTTATTTCCTTTAGATTCTGCAATTTTGTCTTTTTGTTTCTTGTTTTCATTAGTTAGGCTTAATGGAAAACAACAAAAAACTAGAGAGATTTATAGTATTTATCTTGAGTTAGGACATGAAGTGTTTGAAGAGAAAATTAAAAAACCTATGGAACTTTATTTGCATGCTAATAGCAATGTTGTTAGTATGAACTCTTTGGACACCATTATTGCTAATGCTATGCAAAAGTCTAAGCTTGGGGAAGCTAGTTTTTATGAAAATGATCTTTTTAGTTCCCCAGCTTTGGAAGATAGCTATTCTATTGCTTATGATGATACAAAACCTCCAATATATGATGATTACAATGATGAGTATGATATTTTCAGTCCACCTACTATTGAGGATAAAAATAATTATGACTACAATATGCCTCCTATATTTGATTATTATGGTGATGAGAATAATAATGATAGCTATTTGGTTGAATTTGCTCACACTACAATTAATAAGAATGACTATGCTTATGTGGAGAGTAATAACTATTATATGCATGTGGATCATGACAAGGATGTTTTATGTGATAGTTATATTGTTAATTTTATTCATGATGCTACTGAAAGTTATTATGAGAGAGGGAAACATGGTTTTATGTATGCCAACAATATTAAGTTTCCCCTCTTTATGTTGAAAGTCTTGAAGTTGCACTTGTTTGTCTTTCCTATGCTTGTTGCTTTGTGCTTTCATGACTTGTTTCTTTACAAGATTCCTATGCATAGGAAGTGGGTTAGACTTAAATGTGCTTTGAATTTGCTTCTTGATGCTCTGTTTTACTTCAATTCATATTTCCTATGTGAGCATCTTCTCAAACTATCATGCCTAACTTAAAGGCGTTAAAGAAAAGTACTTATTGGGAGATAACCCAAAAGTTTTAGATGAGTCTTGGAAGTTATTACCTCTGTAATAACCGCTCCTTATCCTTTTTATTTTGCTTTTTGTGCCAAGAGTAACCTCTAATGAGAGAGAAGTAATGATTGGGAAAGTTGCTGTCCCGAAACAGATTTCTTTGCTTCACCATAAAAATTTGTGTAAAATCTCTGTACGTCCTTTTGAGGCGTGAATTTTTGTGCTTCTGCCCCAGGTTATTATCTAACTTTCGTTAGTTCAACACTTTTTGATTTGAGCAACAGAAGGTCTTCGAAAAAATTCGTCTTTGCCTGCTGGTCTGTTTTGACAGATTTCTGTCATTTTCTGCATTTGCTTCTTGTTGGTTCCTTTTTGAGTTCTTTTGGGGAATTGAGATTTTTGAGGAAAGTGCTAGAGTAGCTTGTGTTTTAATGGATGTTTTATTGGTGTTAGAACTGAACCTAAAGACTTATTATCATGAGTGCACTAATGTTGCTAATAAAGATTGTGTGAAGTTTTGTATGAAGAAAAAATTTCAGGTGTATGGAAGGAACGAGTAATGAGATGAAGGATGGACTAAAGCTCAAGATTGGGGATGCCACGCGTGTCACCCCAAGAAATATCCAAGTACAAGCGTCAAAGCTTGGGGATGCCCAAGGCATCCCCTTCTTCATCAATAAAAATCCTAGGTTTCTTCCAAACACTTCATTTTTATTGTTTCATGCACATTTGTGTTGTTCTTGGAGCGTCTTCTTTTTTGTTTTAGTTTTGGTTTTTCATTTGCTTGGTTGGCTTAGTTTGGTGAATAAATTGGTTGGACCCGCTCTTTCATACATTGGTTTTCAAATAGTTTGGTTTGGTTTGGAAAAGAGTAGGAAAGTTCATGCTTATGTGGTAAAAAGAGCTTGTTTTGACTATGGCCTATGCTTTGTCATGCATTGCTTGATATTGTTTTGGATTTACGCTTAGTATTATTTGCTGTAGCATGACTTGTTATAAACAATTGAGATTGCTTAATGTGCCTTGGATGAATCATGCGTTGTTTTAGCATATTAAAGCATAGTATAGTGGTATTCTCCTTTGATGCTTTATTTGGGTTGACTTGGCGCATGCTCACTCCATGTTATGACTATCTCAAGTCACCATAGCCTTTATGATCCTTTAGTTTTCAACTTGTAGTATCACTTTATGCTTTGATCAATGATGTTTTGTCGCTCTGCATGATTATGGCCATTATTGCTCTCTTAGTTTGCCGCTCCCAGTCTTTTGCTAGCCTCCACAACCAAGTATGAGTTCCACTCATGCATCTAACTCCTAAAACCAAGTTATTCCAAAGAGTCCACCATACCTACCTACTAGCTTATGCTATTCCAAGTATATTCATGCTTTTGTTTACCTTCCGAATTAAACTTGTTATGAGAAAACTAGTGATTAAAGCTCTCACGACCTTGATGGCACACTTTACTTTTCTTGCCCTTAGTAAACTTGAACCATTGTGTCGTCTATGTTCTATATGCTTGCACTTATTTGTTGGGGATTAGCAGAACCATGCTGTCTTGGGGAACGCTTTCAACATTGCACTTGGTACTTGTACCTAGTTGATATCGTGCTCTTTTGTATATGGATGTCGTCGGTGTGAAATGAAAGGGGAGCTTGTAAGTCCATGGAGTTATGTATGTGTTAGAGAAACGCCTGGGCCGCTGGTCTAATCCATGCTGACATCGTGGAAACCTGCAGCGTAACCATAATGAGCTGTCTATGAAGAATTCTTCTTATAAAAAAAGATTCCTATATTGAAAAAAAAGAGAAAAGAGAAAAAAGTGATTATGAAAAGAGGAAAGAGAGAAAAAAGCACCATATTCCCATGGTAAATAAGAAGATTCTGAGATGCTCGTTGTCTGCTTGCCTTGTCATTTTGATATGGGGATTCTTCCGTATCATCGGGCAAGGGGTACCCCGTTGGCGGTTCTCTATGATACACATGTACTTACGATGAGAAGAACTTACCGGTGACTAAACTTGAGTAGCATGAGGAGCGGCCCTCATATTCAAGGGACATGAGATTTCTAACTTATACTTCGTCAAGCATATACACCATAGTTTGTTCACTTTAACCTTAATCACTTCAAGATGCTTATGATAGGGGCAATGAGAGCTGAAAGCTATAAGTACCATAATTTTTGGAAGCTCTTTATGAAACTTGAATCCCTACTTCCTTCTATGAAGGCTTTTCTTCCACCATTATATTGAGTCTCCACCTTCTATCTTTATGCACTTACTTTGAGAGCATAGTGGCCATTCTTAGTTCTATGTGCATTGTCCCAAGACTAGTTGATTGATGCATACCTTGATATTGCTTGTTTTAAACTATTTGTATCTAGTCACTCTTATGAACTTTGAAGGTGTCCTGTGCATTTATATTTGCTACTCTATGAGGGACAAGCTGATTGCCATTATGCTATGTTTTCTTTATGTGAAACAAACAAACGTCTTGCAAAGCATTGTTATTCATGAATCTTTTGTTTGTTCCTTTTCATGTTGCATCATAGTTTCTTTGCCTTATTGCTAGAACTTTGTCTTTCATGTTATGATTGAAGTACTATGATCCCAGCTTTGAATGTTTTACAAATACTTTGATCAAGTCTTTGATGGTGCATGTCACCTCAAAAATTATTCTTTCTTTTTATCACTTACCTACTCAAGGACGAGCAGGAGTTAAGCTTGGGGATGTTGATACATTGCAAATGTATCTATAATTTTTGATGTTCCATGCTTGGTTTTATCTACTTTCTTATGTTTTGTCCACACGGAGTACTTTTCATATGATTTCTTGGACTAACCTATTAACAAGATGCCATAGTGCCAGTTGCCTGTTTTCTGCTGTTTTTGGTTCCAGGAAGTCAGGAAATGAATATTATCGGAATTGGAAGGGACAAAAGCCAAAGTTACTATTTTCCCGGAAGACTCACGAAGCCAGAAGGAGAGTCGGAGAGGGGCCACAGGGTGGCCACACCCCCCTTGGCGCGGGTACCCCCAGGCCATGCCAGGGCATGGTGTGGGCCCCCTGGCCGGCCACCGACCTTGCCTCTCTCGCCTATAAGAGCCTCCCGATGCAGAAACCCTAAATAGTCAATTAGAAATCCACGAAAAGTTCCACAGCGCTGCCGCCACCAAAGGGGAGATTTGGGGGACAGAAAGTCTCTGTTCCGGCACCCTGCCGGGACGGGGAAGTGCCCCCAGAGCCATCTCCATCGATCTCCATCACCGTTGCTGATTCCCATGATGATGAGGGAGTAGTTCTTCCTCGAGGCTAAGGGTTCTACCGGTAGCTATATGTTCATCTCTCTCTATGCATGATCTTATTGAGATCATGAGCTTGTAATCTATAGATCTACCTTGCTACTCAAGTGCTTTAATAGATCTCTACTCTCCCCATGTGTGTGAAAGTGACAGCGTGCACACCATGGTGGCACTTAGGCTAGAGATTACAAATACTTGTTATGAGTTATATTTGGAGTTGGATGTCTTTATGAAATTGTGGTGTTTGTTGGACTCATCTAGTACTCAAGCTGACAGTGTGGGGTTTCTAGATGGGAAAGATGAACTTTGAGGTGTGCTGTTATAGCCCTACCATCGATTAGAGTGTCCAACCGGAGAGCAGTTAAGAGTAGTATCATGAAGAGAATATATTTATATGAGAGTGTTTACTAGTTAAAGTATGATCCCTAGGCCTTGTTTCCAAGCACTGAAACACTGTTTGTTATTAGATCTATTACATGTTTGCTTGCTTTGTTATTTATTTTAGTTTTACTTTAGCCTTTTCCACGCCATCAAGCTATCTTCTGTCACTGTTACCACTTATAATTATCCATACCACTTGTATTTCACTATCTCTTCGCCGAACTAGTGCACCTATACACCTGACAAGTGTATTGGGTGTGTTGGGGACACAAGAGACTTCTTGTATCTTGGTTGTAAGGTTGATTGAGAGGGGATACCTTTGACCACTTCCTCCCTGAGTTCGATAAACCTTGGGTGATCCACTTAAGGGAAAACTTGCTAATGTTCTACAAACCTCTGCACTTGGAGGCCCAACAACTGTCTACAAGAATAGAAGTGCATAGACATCAGGTTATGGCGGCTCTGAGCTTGTTCGTGGCGGTGATAGGGAGGGTCCTGAAGAAAAAGAGGGGTCAGGTCAGATGCAGGGGAAGGAGGGGAGCTTGGCTAGGAAACATGTAGAGGAAGAAAAGGGGAGGTGGAGGAGATATGCTCGAAACAAGGGGGAGGTCGATGTTCCTTCTTCTTCTTCTTCTCACAAGCAAAGGAGGGAGGAGCTGGCCAGGGGTTGGGCAATAAGGGCGATGGAGAGAGGGGTGGTGGGGCTTCTGATTCGAGCACTAAGTGGAGGAAGGGGTGGTGTTTGCCGTTGCACAATATATCCAAGATTTCAAAAGATATGCCATATCTCTCTTTCTCTCTTTCCAAGGGCAAAAGACAAGTGGAGGGGGTGTGCTATAGTATTGCTACAGTGCTCACGACCAGGACTGAGGGGTCGTGCTGTGGAGGCTTGTTGGAGAAGATTGGATGAGGTTTGATTTGGTTTTTGGGTACAAAAAGGTTAAATGTCCAAATCAGCCATAAAGGATGATCAGGAGTTATTTCTTGATTTTTGATCTTAACCAGCTGAGGTAGGGATGCTGGTAGATGGGTAAGGTTAAGAGGCATCTCTGAGATTTATCTGAGATTTTTCAGAGAATTCTAGATGCACTTGGTATCAATTATTCAAAAACTGCAGAAGTGAAGTATTGGAGCTCATTTTATATTTTTACATTGGACCTTGCTATATTTTGATGTGAGGTGGTCCCAAATGTGAATACACACTTAGGGGAATTTTCCCAAGATTTATTGAGGCTTAAAAGTATTTAAAACTATTATTATTCCATTTCTGCCATTTAAGAAAATAGGCAAATATAAATAATAAAGCTCTTCAAAAATATTTGGGAAGATATGGTATGATATATGGGCCTCAAAAGTGCTTAGAGTTGGGGAAGTGTTTTGGCACAAACCAAACTTTCCTTTGGGAAAGGAGTTTTGGAGATATTTGACTATTAAGGAGATTTATTATATTTGGAGCCATAATAATTATGGATAATATTTGATAAATCTTGATGATCAAGGTAGATGATGTAGAAAAGGTGTAGCAAGCATTTGGAACCTTGGGAATTGGAAATCCAACTTGAATTAGATGGAAAAACAAGGGATTGAGGATCTAGGGTGATGTTATTTTCATACCACCAAAACCTTGTTGGATCTTGGAGCTCAGATCTCCCCTTGGGGCATGGGATAGATGGATGGATATTCCAAGTGATGTACCTCAACATGGTATAGAGTTTTGAGATTGATCTTGCTTGAGTTCAGCAAGAATTGATTTCAAAGTTTGAATAAAATAAGCTTGCCAAAGCAGATTATCAGATAGCCTTCAAAACCTCGTGGGTTTTAGAAGCACCAGGATCCACTTGGAACAAGTGAAGTAGATATTGGTAGACCTATATGAGTAGAACACGACCATGCAAAGAGTTGGTCCATAGAAGGTTGGATGATGGTGTGAGCTTTTGTCAAAGTAGGCATGTTGACTAGATTTGCAGGAATAGTTATTTTCTTTCCTGCAAAACCACCAAGAACAAGTGGGTTGGAGAATGATCTAACCAAGGGAAATAGTAGGCCTTGGTAGTACTTAGGATGGTTTACAAGATGGTTCAAGTGCATTTCCAGAAATGCATAAGGGTTGGGAAAAGTAGGCATTCAAAAGGGTGATGTTGGAAACAGATTTCCAGACTAAGCCAAATTTGGAAGATTTAGGGTTTTTGGCTAGAATAAGAGGGAGGATGTTTTTGATTTATTTCAAGGCACCAAAGAATCATCAAGTGGATTATGTTGAAGTGTAGATTGAGTATAAAGTATCCTTGCTTGATATTGGTCTTCATTGACTTGGAAACTTCTAGAATGGATCACTGTAGAATTGATCTGGTTAAGGGTTTCAGATGATCACCTAGTATCTAGAGATCAGATCCAACTTTGTATTCTTGCTTAGGGTGTGGTGATTTGGAAACATATTGATCCTAGTGATGATCTCTTAGAGTATCTCATACTATCTCCTAAGCAGACAAATCAAGCAGCAGATCAAGGCAATTCATCTTACAAACAATTTAACTACTACTAGGGTTACCATCAAGCTTGGCTTGAGGTAAGGTTGGGTATTTCAAAAAGGTTGTAGTTTGTAATAAGATGAGGGTCTCTTGGTATATCTACCAAGGGTAGAATTCAAATGCTTCATAAAAAGGTTTTGTTAAATCTAGAGATAAGAATAGTAGAACATTTTGTCTTGAAAATATAAGGAGATTATGTTATATAGCTCTCCATAGTTTGATCAATAGAAGCTACTGAAATAGTTGGTTTGCAAAGGCTTCTTGGCTCAGGTTTTGAAATGCCAGAACATTTGAGAATATGGAAATTAAGCCAAGACTGTTTTCGGAAGTAGCTTTTGTCAACTTGTGTTAAGGTAAGGAGTATATCATCTAATACACATTCATATGCATAAGCATATCGAAACAACAAGCAAACACTTCAGCATTAAACTTGAAAAAGTTTTTGTCCCCCCTGATTTTTGCATTCTGGACAACTAATCAGGGTTGCTGAAATGGGGATGTTACAATATTGAGGACCCAAAGGTTACAAAAAATTAAAATTAAAAATTAAAAGAGAAAATAGCTTCAACAAATGTAGCGAGCAACCCAAAAGACCCAAAAGTACTAATTGACAATAAAAATTGATACCAAAAGAAAATAACAAGATATTATGATATGAACAAATGAGTGTTTAGATGTAATAGGGAAGCTCCCCAATCTTTGTGCACACATTAGAATCATTGATTTGAATACATAATGCATAAATATGGAATCCTTACTCCCCCATAAACATCTAAAACACAAAAGATGAGAACGAAGGCAAATGAGCATTCTTAAATGAATTGAAGAAGCTCCCCAAGGATTATGCACCAATTATAATAATTGTATTTGGAAAAAAGTGCACAATCATGGAATCCTCACTCCTACAAACTCACTTAACAATACACGGCAAGAGAGATCAAACTATGAGTGCCCGAAGATGCAAACAAATGGGACAAGCACTCAAAGGAATATAAATTTGGAAGCCACCGAAGAAACAAAACAAAATAAAGGTTGGTCTGCAAGGAAAACAAAAACAACCAAAGGCTTATCTTCTCTTGTGTGTATAAGTTTCTAGGTGGAAAATATCACAAAGACATATGCCCACAAAAAAACATGCACACACAAAATAGATACACAAGAAAGCACATGAAAAACAAAAAGAAGTCACATAATATACCAATAAGATTTTTGCATGAAAGCATGGCCAAAGGATCAAATATATCTCATTGTACATCAATGAACTTCAAACACCAACACACTACATACATTACAACTATTACCAAGGGAAGAAGGGGATAGTTGGAACATATGGAGAAAGGCAACAAGTATCACTAATAGAAATCAACTATGCAAAATACACACTATTGCACATGAGAGTAAATGAGGAAATGATATGCAATAAAATTGCTAGATTGACATATTTGGGAATGGTGAATCATTAGCATGATTTTGTATAGTCCCAATTATAGGCACTCATCTCAACATACTCACATTTGCAATATAGAGAACTCAAAGAAACCAAAATAAGAACCATAACATTTGCAAATACACAAACTCATGCCAACAAGCAACCTACAAAAGGTTGGAATCAAGATAAGTATGCATGAGAGAGATACTTGTTACCGAGATGTAGTTGATAGGATGTAGATGATATGAATTAGTTGATCATCCTAGCTTGCATCCAATTGACATGTAGACACCACTTCTTACTTGTTCAAGATACAAGCACCCAATATATCTCCAATGTACCTAAAACACAATTAAGTACACTATGGTCCCCAAACAAATTGGGTCCAAAGTAGTTAGTGCAACTACAATACATAGGAGACCCTCCACATAAATATGGGCATATTGATAGGAAATTGAATTTCATGCACATCTTAGCCGATAAGATTTGGTGGAGAATCCCCTAGATATTGGATCATAGAAAGAAAGCATGCCATAATGTATACATGTAGTAAATGTTCATGTACAAGACTTTTAAGAACCAAAAAGGAGACACAATTTGAACAAAAACATCAAGTAAAATAAGAAGTTGACACACGAGTGTGACACGACAAAAGGTGTCCAAATTGTATCCAAGAGCCAAATCAACACATGAAAGGACACAAATTCAACAAATGAACAAGGCAAAAGCCAAAGAGCAAAAGATAGACAAAAACACCAATGCTCAAGGATTTATCTCATCCTAAAGGATCAAAACAAGTAAAAAAGAATGATACAAAACCAACTCACAAAGAGAAAGATTCAAACACATAAATCAAGCTCTCTACACTTTTTATGATGGCACAAAGTACAAAAAGAAAAGATCAAACTTCCAAGCACAAAAAGGGAGTGTTCTAAATAATATAGGAGAGCTCCCCCATGAATGGTGCATTATCTAGAATTTTTCTTTTGAATGAAAAATGCACACAAATGAGATCATCACTACTACCTACATTAAATAAAAAAGAAGAGAATAACAATAAACTAAAATGATCCAAAAGAGGCAAGGAAGACATGGGAGAAAAAGAAAACAATTTCTTGGCCAAAGATAGGACAAAGAAAAGCAAAGGCCAAAGTGAACATGATCAATAAATCCTACCATATATGGAGTACCAGTTGTCCAGTGACAAGAATTATGGGGAAATTTTTCCCAAGGTAGTTTGCAAGGATATCACGATCATATTCACAACAAGAAGCATATGGATAAATATAAAAATTAAGAATGATGCTTAGATAGAGATTCATGATAGCTCCAAATAGTTACACAATCATATGAACAAAGTAACTTGAAGAAAATGGTTTCCATGGAGGTCCAAATATATGGGGAAACACACATCAAGAAAACTCTCATAAACAAGATCCAGAAGATGAGAAATAAAAGCAATCCAAAGGAATTGGAACTTGTTTAAGCTAAATGTGCCACTTAGGAGCTAGATAAATATAAATATCAATTCTAAGTGACACTACCTTAAATGTCCACATTTTCTAGGTTTGTAATATACATAAAGCATATGACTCCCCCATAATGTGATAAACCAAGAATTCACAATAAGAGGAAAAAAGATCCAATTGGAGATGATTAATGGACATTATGGAACTTGAATTTCTCATGAGAGAGACATACCACATAGAGACTAGATAAACTTGCAATATACATACTAAGTGGCATCCTCATGTACACACATTTTAGGATTGTGGAACGCCCAAGCATACCACTCCCCCAATACGGGATAGTCCATTAATCTCTCCTAAGAGCCAAATGAGATACCAAATAAATTAATCAAAGGCTCAAATACAAGAACACAAATATATGATGCGCCAACCAACATACACAAATATACTTGATAACTCAATATAAGTACGAGAGAATCACAAAATATACATACACATTCAAGGTACACAACCAACACATGCACAAGGGAGCAAGTAACTTTCAATGTAAAGAGTTGAGAACATGTTACCGCAAGTAGGAATATTGGATATAAGATAGAAGCAAGATGATCCAATTGGCTTGAGTTGACAAAAATAAATGATGAAGATCTCTCAATTCTTCATAATGTAGCCAAGCCTCCAATGCCCTCCAACCAACACCTATTGATCAAGTTTTAGCTTGTTGGTACCCTACCAAGTTGGGTCCTAAGAACTTAGCCACAATAGGCTTGGCCACCCAAATGGTTCTTTTCTTGACACCACATTGGGCACCAACATATTTGGCAAACACATTGCCCACCTCATCCTTACAAAGATAATATGCATCATCAATCAAGATAGGATTGGATGAGGAGTTACCCATGGTGCATGAGGAAGAAAGGTGCCCCTTCTTGCGGCAAATGTAGCAAGTTCTTCTCTTGCTATCTTTCTTCTTGGAAGATGCCACCCCGTGAGGAAGAGCTTGAGTCTTGGGAAGAGGATCGCTTCTAGCTTCAGGTGGAGCTTGAGGCCGCTTCCCTTGTTGCTTCTTATTCAGTAGGCAACATCTCACATGATGTCCTTCTTCCTTGCACTTGAAGCACACAATGTTGGCCAGATTCTTAACTTGACCTTGGCCATTCTTATTGTTTCCCTTGTGCTTCAACTTGTTGGTGGGCTTGTTCTTGATGTTGGAGTTGAATCCAAGCCCACTCTTGTCATTTGGGGATCTTCGAACACCCAAGATGTTCTTGAGTGTGGTCTTCCCTTCATGACACTTCTTCAAGTCATTCTTCAAAGAAGTGACTTGAGCCTTGAGCTTCTTATTTTCCTCGACATGGTTAGTATCAACAATAATACTAGAGGAAGTAGATGCTACATTGTTAGAGCAACAAGGCATGGGAAGCAATTCATCACAAGATATAGCATGGTTATGAGATGATGAACCACAAGGACTAGCACATGGCAATATGACACTAGGATTATAAGTAGTGCTAATGTCCACATGAGGCTCACTAGATGTTACCTTTAAGATTCTGTCCTCATGAGCCAACTTTAGCCTACCATGGGAAACTAGAAGATCCTCATGCGAGCTTGAGAGCTTAGCATGTTTTTCTTCCAACTTTCCATAGTTGCTAGTTAGCAAAGAAATTTGAGACTTTAGCTCAACATTCTCCATCAAAATAGATGCTTCACAAGCTATAGAGTTAGTAGCACAAGCATCATGATTAATTGCAAGAGGTGAGGGCAACTTGGAAAGCTCTTTTGAGTTTGAAGCTTTAAGTTGCTCATGCGACTCGGTGAGTTTGATGAGATCCCCTTGATGACCCTAGAGCCATTATTGAGGTGCTCAAAATCCTCAAGTAGTTTAGCATAGGCAACTTCAAGCTCGTTATTTTTAATTTGAAGGGCACTTGCCACCTTAAGATCTCTATCATGAGATTTCTTTACTCTAGATAGCTCTAGAGCAAAGGTCTCCTCAAGAGATCCCTTGGTGGTTTGTTCCTCTTCAATAGCTTCATTTAGGTTTGCAATGTCATTAGCATACTCATGCTCAAGACTACTCATTTTGTCAATTGTATCCTCATGCTCATAAATTAGTTGCTTACTTTCAATGGCAAAGTTCAAGATTTCAATGAAAGTAGAGCAAGCATTTTATTTTTGTGTAGAGCACGAAGGACTAGCTCCCCCTTCTCTTTTAAAGAAGCAACATCATCTTCTACTTCATGAAAGTCAACATTCACATCATCATTAGGTGCATTGGGATCCAAAGGAGAAGTTACTTTTGATTCCTTAGCCATGAGGCATAAGTGAATGTTGGGAGAAGGTGATGATGAGGGAACACTTGAAGATCCAATCACAACCTTGTCTTGGCCCACACATTCTCTGATTTCCTCTACATGGTTAGCAACACAAGTACTAGAGGAAGAAGAAGTATATTTATCATGGCAACAAGGCAAAGCAAGCATATAATCATGAGATATATTCAAGGCATTTCTACATGATATGCAAGGGAAATCAACACTAGGATGTAAATCACAAATAGTCCTACAAGTGTTCATGCCCAAAGATACAACATTGCAATGAGATAGATATGGAGGATCATGAATGGCAATCTCACTATCCACATTGCAAGTTCTATCACCACTCACCATATCATTACCTTGTGACAACTCACATATTGGTGTAGTTGAAGAAGATGAGAACTCATCATGGCCAGAGGTGGAGGGAACACAGTCATCCTCATTAAGCTTGGACACATCATATTTTGCTTGAATCTTAGTCCAAATATCATGAGCATTCCAAAAAGGCATGATTGAGGAAAGAACTACAAAGCTCACAACATTAACAAGCATATTAGATGCTTGAGCTTCGAGATAAGAGTTTTGTCTCCTCCTCCAAAGATAGATTTTGGGGATCCTTAGGAGGAGACAAGCCCATATCTAGAATTCACTCAATATTTGGGTTAATGACCCGAAAATGACTAAGCATGTGAATACGCAAAGCATCATAATTTGTGCCATCAAATGTAAATGTGTGAGAGTGCACTAAACCCCTAGGAGACATCCTTACTCTGGAGGCGGTGAAGCCTAAGAAGCGAGAGACCTCGCTCTGATACCAATTGAAAGGGAAATGGACGTCGCCTAGAGGGAGGGGGTGAATAGGTGTTTTAAAATTATTACAGTTTAGGCTCTAATAAATGCGTAATAAAAATAAGAATAATATTTAAAGTAATAATGAAAGAGGTGGTGCTAAATCATCCCAAATCCCTTGAAAGCAGCACAAAACATCAATTAATTGCTACCTTGATGCCTTGAATTTCCTCTGTGTGTCTTGCCATCCACTCCGTTTCGTAGTAGTTCCATTGGTCTTCCTTTGTATTCCCTATGTATGGGATTTACTATCTATATGAATGCCTCATTTTGCTAACAAAGGCAGAGGATTAGGTAATCATATGCATAGGTATTAGGGTCCCATCAGATAGGGATTATGGTGATTGTCCCATAAATAGGCAAGAAGAATCGAGGAACCAACTTTGCCACCAACTATAGACAAGGGAACCCCTCTAGCTCCGGTTTATGATGAGATCTGCTTGTCTATTCCATGAATTCAGAAGTGACCCCCATTATAGTGTGAGCTTGCAGCATTGTCAACCATCGCCACCCATCCAAAAACCTCCTTTCTTCCCATCTCTTTGATCTTACCGTTTGATTATTTCCATTGTAGTGAAAAAATAACTAGATATGCACTATGACATGATTAGTTTTTTTGCAAAAAAAGATGTCGATCATCAGGAGTAGTCTGAAAAGTTTCAAAGGAGGGTGTATCTATTATGAAAATGATCTATTGGTAGCGCACTGCTACAAGTTTACCACTACTCCATTTGAAAAAATGGTGGTGCCCGAAACTGAACTGACATGTCATAGGCTCATGAGCTTCATGTAGGAAAACCTAGCTATCCGAGCTCCCCATGAGACCAATTGACAACTTATATCTATGTACTGGTAACGCTAGATCTAATTAAAAACATCTTTGTATTGGTAGTCTAGTACCGCAAGATATGATAAAAAATATCTCTATACTAGTATCGCTAGATCTGATAAAAAACAATTACAAAAGAGGGGGTCGGGGGAGGGGGCTTGTTCGTTTGCAGTACCAAAGTTCCCGGGCGAGTGCATTGCGGTACCTAAGTTGCATGAAACTGCCGTGTTTCAAAAAGCTGGGTCGCCAACTACCGAGAGGGGCCATTTCGAGGCAAACTCATCTCACCCCTACCAAATCCAAACATTTCATGATACTGCCCCGTGAAGTAGACGGTCAGGACCCACATGTTAGTAATATGTCCGTTACGCAAGCGCCAACGCGACAACCACGTAGGCAAGACGAGGGACTAAAGGGACTTGGTGCATTGACCAAATTCACAAATCCACTCCTTCCTTTCGCATGAACCCTAGCGCCAGCGGCGTCAAAATCCCCCCTCCAACTAGAATGATCCCTTCAGGCATTTGACTTCCGGCACCAATTTGCGGCGCCTACTAGATGATCCCGAGCTCCAATGCCAAATGTCGTGCCAGCCGTTGCGATACTCTAGCTAGCCTCTACTGCTAACGAGCTGAGCAGCACGAAGGATGGCAGATCCTATTGCCGAGGAAGAAGTACTTCTGGCTAGTTGTGGGTGAGCTACTCTTCTCTTTGCTATTCACACTATCTATAATTACTAGCTGGCTATTGGCATTACATAGATAGATTGAACCTAGAATTGTTTGCTAGCACAACGCTGACAGACAATTGTTATCTTTTGTCCCTAATTTTCTATCAAGTAGGATCTCCGCTGAACCCAAATACATGGTTGTGATCACTCTCTTCGGCTACCACACTAAATTTGCAGATGGGAAGAGCATGTGGAATCAATTTTGCAGTCTGAAGATTGAAGTAGTGCCTGGGCAGTTATGCACTATCCCTAGTATGGTTGTTGTTGTGCGTGAACATGCTGAAATAGGGCCAGAGCAGACTTTACGGTTCAGCTTGATGGATGAACAAGGCTTCACGGTTCCTATAGCGTGTGACAGTCAGCTAATTGGGTTGATGAAACAGTCTATTGGGCTTTGCGTGGTTGTGCTGACTTGTAAAATACATGATGTGGCAGCTCCTGCTACTGGGAGTCTCCCAAATATTATTGGATAGGGTGGTCTAACTCGAACCCTTGCTGTTGTTGAGCAAAATGTGGTTCCTCATCCGCGCCATGCTTCTATTAGGCAACATCCTCATAGGATTCCCCGTATTGCCGTTATGCAAAACTCTACTCTAGAATCTACTAGTACTGGTCGTCCCTGTGGTGTTGCTGCTCTGGCTACTGCTGATCACATCCATGATGTTGTTGAGCAAGCTAAGGCTTCCGAAGGCTGCCCCGCTGTTGTTGCCAAGACCGCTGCTTTGTCTGCTGCTCCTCCTCGAAACCGTGCTCAAGTTGTGCGAAACTCTGCTCTGGAATCTGCTGGCACTGGTCGTCCCTGTGGTGTTGTTGCTTTGGCTGTTGCTGACCCAATACATGCCACTATTGAGCAAACTAAGGCTTCCGGAGGCTTCCCCACTGTTGTTGCCAAGACCACTGCCTTGTCTGCTGCTCCTCCTCGAAACCGTGCTCAAGTTGTGCGAACCCCTGCTCTAGAATCTGCTGGTACTGGTCTTCCCCATGTTGTCGTTGATCTGGCCGCTATTGAGCAAATTAAGGATTCCGGAGGTTGCCCCACTGTTGTTACCAAGACTGTTGCCTTGTGTCCTCGAACCCGTGCTCAGGTTCAGAGAGCTCCTGGTATGGAGCTAGCTCATGGTCTGGACTCTGCTAGCACTCGAAACACTGTTGTTGTGGGAACTGCTCCTGATCGTTGATGTGGCGTGGCAGCAACTACTCCTATTGTGGCTGCCATTAGCCGTGGCCCTGTCTGTCCACCAGGTATTGTATCTCCTGCTGCTAAGGGCCCTCGCCTTGCTCCTGGTCTTGGTACTTCCACCGAGGTTGCTCCAGGTAACGATGACGCTGGTGATGGCGACGGTGGCATTGTGGCTGGATCTGATGGTGCTACTCCACCTCTCGAACCTCTCAGAGGTTTATATTCTATAGAACCTGATGATGGCAAAGTAATCATTCGTATCAGTGTCGAGGAGTATACAACAAAATTAGATGTTGGCATAGAAAAATTCTATGAGGAGTTTGATGTAATCCTTGGCAAATACGATCCTAAAGTGGTACAGTTATCTGACCTGATGGCGTCGTTGTGTGTGAAGGTGCTGTGGGGGTCCTCCTAGGTAGCACGTTTGGTATATTTTGGTTATCGGAGCAAAAAGGCTATAGAACTGAAAGGTAATAGTGATTTAGTCGTACCGTTTACAAGGAAACATTATAGAGGTGAAGTGTACATCCACTTGATAGTGTAAATGGTTGGAGAGGAATTGGATTTTGACAATAGAGATGTTGGACTTGTAGAAGGCATGCATGACCTGATCCATGGCATCACTGGGGATTGTGTGACTGAGGGTAGCTTCGAACAGAGGAGAGTCTTACAGTGGAGCGTCATAAAGAGGAGCATGAAGAGAATCCCTAGAAAGGGCACCCCAAAGAAGAACATCACCAAGGAGACCATGCCAGAGAAGAGGACACCCAAGAGTCGCACGAAAAAAGGCACCACACCGCATAGTACACCCATGAGATCCAGTGAAAATGCCACACCGAACGGTAGCAGAAAAAACGCTAAGAGGGCTAGCACGGTGGTGAACACTCCCAGGAGTGGTAGCAAACGGGCGAAGATGGCCAGCACGGAAGCTACCACACCTAGTGGTAGCAGAAAAAATGCTAATTTGGAGCGGAACACGCCGCTGAGGTCAGGAAATAATGCGAGCATGAAGGAGAACATGCCCAATAGTAGCAGCAATAGGGATAATTCAAATAAGAACACGCCACAGAGGTCAGGTAATAATGCCAGCACCCTGGAGCCAACACCCAAGAGAGGCAGCAAAAATCCTAGTTCGATGGGGAACGGAACGCAGATGTCAAGCCCTACTGATACCATCATGAAAGATTACATCAGGAAGGAGGATGTACACAAGAAGAGCAAGAGGGTTCTGTATAGTTAAGATCAAATTGATTTTGACTACTGTTTGCCTACTAAAGTACCAGGGATGCGTGCAAACGTAAGACCACCCCATGTGGTTGCAGCAGAACCAACGAGTGTCTTGGAGAAAATAGAGTTGCCGGTGAGGTAGATTGGGGCAATGTTCTGGTCCATCCAGGTGGAGATGATGGTGAAGCCCCACCCATGGTAGTCAATATGATGTGTGCAGTACTAGGCATTAGAGACGGTGGCCAAGATTCTGAATCAGATGAAGAATAAGGCAATGTAGAGGATCAAGAATCTGGTGATGATGAAATAGACGAGGAACTCAATGATGAGGCTGGCATTCCAGTCGATGATTTGGGTGTTGAAGTAGAAGAAATGAAACATGACCACGAGTATCCTATAATTTCGGTCGGCACCGAGTTCAGGAGCATGCCTGAGTTCAGGATGTCGTTCCGGCATTTTTGTATCAAGGGGGAGTTCGACGTTCATCGACTGAAGAACACTGCGCAGAGGTATGAGTCCATTTGCAAGTTAATGTGGATGAATGGACGGGTCGAGGTACATTGTCCATGGAGGATCACAACAAGAGCCTTACCTGCGTCGAAGGCAATTAGGGTACTGGGGCAATGAATGCAGTAAACCATTAGAACTTTCTCTCTTTTCACTCTATAACTACAGTTGTTGTGCGAGATCTTTCTGGCAAGTAGTCGACTGTGCTTACCTTCTAAATGAATCTGTGTTGCAGGTGAACAAAATGGGCCCTCCACACATGTGTCCGACAGGGAGCAAATTGAAATCCTAAATGGCTAATACAGAGTGGGTGGCTATACAAGCTATGTGCATACTAAAGGATAAACCTAAGGAGACCGCGAAGAATATTCAGACTAGACTCGGTTCTATATACAACATTGTCCTACCCTATTACACGGTTTGGAAAGGTAAAGAGAAATCTCCAAGGGTCTTGCACGGGGATTGGACTAGTAACTTCACGATGCTATACAACTTCAAGGCGGAGGTACAAGCAAGGCGTCCGGGCAGTGTTGTGGAGATTGACACGGAATTAGTACGTGGTAAAATATATTTCAAAAGATTTTTCATGGTGCTTAAACCTTGCATCCAGGGATTCAAGGACGGATGTAGGCCATATCTGAGTGTAGACAACACTGTCCTAACTAGAAAATGGAAAGGCTGCCTGCCATCTGCCATATCACTTGATGGTCACAACTGGATGTTCCTAGTGGCATTTAGGCTGTTTCAAACAGAAACAGAGGAAAACTGGGTCTGGTTTATGAGGCAGCTTAGGAGATCAATAGGCCACATGGATCCATTAGCTATATCCATGGATGCATGCAAAGGGCTGACGAATGCAGTGAAGGAGGTGTTCCCGCTAGCTGAAGGTAGAGAATGCCATGCCCATATGATGCTCAACTTTTACTCACACTACGCAGGAAGCACATTTCGTTACATGTTTCCTGCTGCTAGAGCTTAGAAACCTAGTAGAAGCGAATATTTGATGAGCAAGATTTTTGTGGAAGCCCCTAAACTTCCAGAGTACTTAGCCGTCCATCATTCGCAGCTATGGAAGAGGAGTCAATTCAACCCTGACATCAAATTCGATTACATAAACAACAACCTTGAAGAATTCCTAAATAACTGGGTGAAGGACATAAAAGTGCGTCCTATTCATATCTTGATGGACAGCATACGTGGTATGATCATGAATCCGTTAAATATAAGGAGAGAGATCGATAGGAGACTTAGAGTACATATGATACTGCTAGTTGTACAACAACTGCACAAGAGAAGCCGAGGACTTGCTCACCTTAGGGTTCTCCCGTCAACCAGCATCAACTGTGAGGTGGTCGATATGTCCAAGAGTGGCAAAAGGGATATTGTGAACATCCAGCCGCGAGAATGCACCTGCTTAGAGTGGCAGCATACCGGGAAACCTTGTGACCACGCCTTGGCCTTCTTGGTGAAGAAAAGAATTCTACCACATTTGGATCAGTATTTGTCAGACTACTACTCTATGGAAAAGTTCAGAGCTGCGTACGCTGGATCCGTCGAGCCATGTATAGACCCATCTCAGTGGCCTCAAGTCCAACTGAGTTTGGAGATTTGCCAGCCAGTTACAAAAAGGGGCAGAGGAAGACCTCAGGTGAATAGGTTTAAGAATTTTCTCGAGAAGAAGGGGTCGACTTTCTGTGCTAGCAGGAAGGGCAAAAACAGATGCAAGACCTGCCATCTTATAGGCCATAGAGCAGCGTGTTGTCCCCTTAATGCTCCCAAACCTAGGTATGAGATGGTACATTCAAAAAAAATGTTTATAGTCTGTAGATATAAGGTAGTAATCCCTGTACTAATTTTTTACAAGAAGCGCAAGGTAAGAAACAAGACAGCCAACTAAGTGATTTTGCTGCGGGAAGAAAACCAAAACGAGTGGAGTGATGATGCTGGATAAGACTCTGGTGCCGATTGGTCTGACTTCCCTCGACCCGGTGATGTAGGGTACGTGAAGGTAAGAAAATTGGCACCCAGGAAGAGGAAGAAGGAAGGAAATGAAGAAGCTAGTGGACATGAAGGCAAGAGGAAGAAAGTTGGCACCCAAGCAGAGAAAGAAGGCTAGCAGTGTAGAAGCGTAATAATGTATTGAACTTGAACCTATATATATAGTTCGGTTAAACTCTGGAGCTGTGTGCATGGAACTTGTCGGGTGAAACAATCTGCCTCCCGTACTCGGAGTAAAATGTATCGTGACTTGAGGATTGGATACGACCGAGGCCACTAGTTGAATCCGAAATTGTGACTGTGCCACTACTATCTGAAGAATCGCACCACTGGGACCGCGATAGCTGAGCGGTTAAGGGGTCTCCAAAATCGATGGATGTTAGTGGCACATACATGAATTATTTATAGGCGCTTAATAAATCACTGCTATTGGCATTACACCTATGATAAGGTTCTGAGCTGAAAAACAAGTTCTAAGCTGGCTGCTACACACCACGAAGCAGCAACTTATTTTAGCTGCTGGACAACAACATGGCAACATAAACTGCAATGGCAACAGATAATGCCCATATAATGAGGAAATTGTTTCCACTATCTGCCCTAATCTTGAGCCTGTTTGTCTCACCACCTCCCTGCTCCTCCCTCCCTTGCACCTGGTTAAGCTCCCGGATCTCTCGCTCCAACGCACGAATCTCCTCTTTCTTGTCCCACACAGCATCACGCATATCCTGGACAAGCTCTTTGTGAAAACCTCTCAGTGGCTTTTCGATCCACACAAACATGTCACAGCCAGTTCCCCTTCCTTCCTACGAAGTAGATCGATTGATACAAAAAAAGAATTACATTACGCTTTCCGGATCCGGGTTACCATTGTACCTATAGTAGGAACTTACCGCTCTAATGATGTAGTTGCTGAATTTTCCTGCAGTATTTTCGTCGGTCCATTAAATCCATCTCGGCATCTTATCACCGCACAAACACAGCATATCGGGGTAGTAATCGTAGGGCGCCCTCTGGTACCTAATGGGGCACCTGCCTGACGGCGTTGAGCTGACCCTGATTCCGCCCGAGATGAACTGCATGATATGTGAGCCATGAGCGAGGGAAGCGAGGGCAGAGGAAAGAGGAGCCTTTGGATGTCAGAGTAGTGGCGCGGTGAATCGTGATTTATCCCCACTTAATAACTCAGGCATAATCCTACCGTCCACATTCGGCTGACAGGTGGGGGACCTAGTGTGCGAACTTGTCAACCAAACCTCATGCCTTCGAGGTTCAAAGGCCCTCTCGCGCGCATTGGACGAATTTTTTTGGCACCTTGCCCGCATACATATCACTGGGAGGCCTTGCTCCGGAACCATACATGCCTGGCCCCTGGTCCACACTCTTACTCCCTCGAATATTGTCATGGCTCGTCCCGGCAGATCCATCCGCTCCTGGTCGGGCTCACCACGGCGAATCCACCCCAAGATCCTACCGTCACAGTATCAAATGGCCATGGTTTCTTGAGCGGAGCAACGATGCTACGTATCCAATCTCGGTCCCTCCTACCTGTAGAAGGACTGGTGCGGCGTCGAGCTAGTGCAGGAGCTTCTAGGCACAACGGGGCTTGGGTCCATGCCAACCCCGTCCCCTTCGTCATTGTTAATTCTGATGTGGAGGACGACGGGGACAAAGCTGTGCAGAATGCCATTGTTGCCTCCTTGGCGAAGGGCAAGCGACGGGTGGGAGTGGATGTCGCTGTGAAGGGCACGACGGTGTCACCAATCCAGGTGGACTCCGGTGATAGTGTTGTGATGTGGGTTTAGATGTTGTTTAGGCTGGTTGCAATTTCGCTTGTGTTTAGTGCGAGTACAATTATTGTAATGGGTTTGGCAAGCTATAATGAGAAATCTGTGCAATAGCAATGTGTAAGTGCTTCCACTTTAGAAATTGTGTCTATGCCATTTGCATGTTGCATTATCCACGTAGATTATATGTAAATAATCCAACGAAAATCAGATTACAACCATCAGATAGTAGTGGCAGGTTGGAAGAGAAGTGTGGACAATGGCTTCAAGGGGGAAGGAAGAGAAGTAAGGGGGACGCGACACAAGTAGGTGGGCCCACGGAACACGTGACACTGACATGCGGGAGCACGCAGTATTGCCAGTCTGTCCAGAGCAAGCGGATTTTGAAATGTGACAACAATAAGCTGATGGGACCAATAACTCGTCGAATTATTAAGGAGTACTAAAAAACTACAACTGGGGTACATTCGCACAACACGTATGCTCTACGCACCTGAGAAGCATCGCTTAAGTCTAACAGTAACGTCAACATAAGTACTACATTTCCCTGTCGGTCTTCTCGATACAAATGTAGAAATGCATCTGCCTGTTCGGTCCAGCACCGGCAAGGTACTGAGATGGCACACATAGGATCGACCTTAGGTCCGCATACTCCACCTCCCACGGTGTCGGGTAGCTCGACGCCTCGTCTAGCACAAGAATGCTATCGGACGATGACGGCTGGGTGTTCGCCCACATGCGCATCGTGTATAGGGGCCAGGCGCATGATACCTACCTGACGCATACCACACACACGAAGGTGGGCCCATCTCTGGTTCTCGGAACACCGGCGGTGATGGGCAGCATGAAAATAGAGCCGTCCTCCCCCTGGAAAATTAGCCAGCGGCGCGCTGAGTCAGTGAATGGCACCTGCTCTTGGAGAAGATGGGTGTGGCTATACGAGATGCTAATAACTTCGATCAAGTGCTCCTCTGCAAGGTGGACGACGAGCTCTGTAGGCGGGCCAGTGTAGTTGTAGCCCGGCTCCGTGCAGGAGCACACGCCGTGTAGGCACGTGCGCCCGTGAGGCGGGAGCTCATGGTAGGAGTAACGGTGAAAGCATCCTAGGTGGGAGCACACGAGCGGGAACATCGCTACGAAGTTGCGCGCGAAGATCTCCAGATTCTTGGGCTGCAACATCTTCCACATCTAAAGTTCGTCGAGAAATCGGATAAACAATCAGCAGTTAGATCGGCAAATAGTAGGAATATGTAGGATAAATTCAAAAGCTTGTAAAATGATTTCTTAGCATGAAGGTAGCGACTCGAGAATCAATGGTTGTCGTCCGGACATGGCACAAGAAAGCCGGTGGCGTCGTCTAGGCACGGTGACGTGTGGTGGAGTAGGGGGTTGTGGAGTAGACGTGCTCACTCATGAGCTCTATGATATTACTAGTAGGCTATAGGGGAGTGGAAATAATACTAATATAAGTGAAAATGTAAGCACGGCAAATCATGTCGCAGAATAGCCTACTCGCAGATCGCTCTGATGAAGAACCATCTTATTCGTCCATGCGCCCCATCGAATGGTCTGCAACAATCAGATCAGACAACTAGTTCTTCAGGGGCAGGACTTCTAGAAGACACGATATAACAACCACCATTAGAACACACATGCAATGACAGTGGTGGATCCATGTGGTTTGTGGATAGAACAGACATGCAATTACTCTAGTGGATCCATATATGGTTCATGAAAAGAACACACATGCAATGACTCTAGTGGATCCATATGTGGTTCATTAAAATAACACACATGCAACGACTCTGGTGGATCCATATGTGGTTCATGACAAGAACACACATGCAATGACACTGGTGGATCCATGTGGTTCATGAAAAGAACACTGATACGTTGCTAACGTATCCATAATTTTTGAGGTGCCATGCTTGGTTTTATCTACTTTCTTATGTTTTGTCCATACTTTGGAATACTTTTCATATGATTTCTTGGACTAACCTAGTAACAAGAGCCCCAGTGCCAGCTGCCTGTTTTCTGCTGTTTTTGGTTCTAGGAAAGTCAGAAAATGAATATTCTCGGAATTGGACGGGACAAATGTCAAAGTCAGTTTTTCACCGAGGGACACCTGGAGCCAGAATACGAGACGGAGAGGGGCTGGGGCCCGGCCACACCACCTGGCCGCGCGGCCAGGCCTGACCCGTGCCAGGGGGTGGTCTGGTCGCCCTAGGCACCCCCTCGGCCTCCTTCCGCCTATAAGTTGCCTCCGATACAGAATCTCTAAGTACCCGATCAAAATTCCACGAAAGAGTCTGTAGCCACCGTCATCTCCATCCCTAGATCGGGAGGGATCTGAAGCTCTTCCTGGCACCCTGCCGGAGAGGGGAATTCACCCTGGAGGCCTTCTTCATCACCATGCAAGCCTCTGGTGTGATGCATGAGTAGTTCATCCTTGGACTACGGATCCATGTAGTAGCTAGATGGCTGGTTCTCCTCCTTTGTGCTTTCATGTCTAGATCTTCCCGACACCCTGCCGGAGAGGGGAATTCACCCTGGAGGCCTTCTTCATCATCATGGAAGCCTCGGGTGTGATGCGTGAGTAGTTTATCTCTAGACTACGGGTCCATGTAGTTGCTAGATGGCTGGTTCTCCTCTTTTGTGCTATCATGTTTAGATCTTGTGAGATCCGTTCATGATCAAGATCATCTATTTGTAATTCTGCATGTTGTGTTTGAAGTGATCAGATGGATATTGAGATGCTATTTCAGATTGATTATTGATTCTATCATGTCTTTGTTATTTGTGATCTTGCATGCTTTCCATTGTTAGTAGCTATCTTGGCCAAGTAGATGATAGCAACTCCAAGAGTTAGTATTTATGCTCGATAGTGGGTTCATGCCTCTGGTAATCTGGGGAGGTGACAGAAATCTCTAAGGTACTAGATGTGTTGTTGCTACTAGGGAGAAAACAACAATCCTTTGTTCATAGAATAATCGTATTGTTTACTTTACACGCAATTCGTAATGCAATTATCCGTTGCTTGCAACTTAATACTGGAGGGGGTTCGGATGATAACCTGAAGGTGGATTATTAGTCATAGATGCAGTTGGATGGCGGTCTATGTATAATGTTGTAATGCCCAATCGAATCTCAAAGGAGTCAAGATAATTAGTATATGCATGTATTGTTTTCTCGATGTTTGTCAATTGCCCCGCTATAATTTGTTCACCCAACATGTCATGTATCTTAAGGAGAGCCACCTCTAGTGAACTATGGACCCCGGTCCTTTCTTTTACTATCAATCTACAATCAAATGTTTACTATTTTGTGTATACTTTCTGCAAACTATTACTTTCTTCCACTCGATACGTTTAATCCTTTGTTTTCAGCAAAACCGGTGAGATTGACAACCTCATCGTAAGTTGGGGACAGAGTTATGTGGTTGTGTTGTGCAGGTCTCCATGTTGCTGCTGGCACCAGTAGTGCGCCCTGCCAAAGTTCAGCTAGCTACACCTTTGGGGTGTTTCCTTGCTCCTACTGGATTGATAACCTTGGTTTCATAACTGAGGGAAACTTACTGATGTGCTCATCATACCTTCCTCTTGGGGTTCCCCAACGAGCTCATTAGTACACGAGTCAGCAAGTATTTTTTTGGCGCCGTTGCCGGGGAGTCAAGGACATCTTCACAAGGGGAGTCCCTCATAACCAATCTCTTTACTTTGTTATTTTTGTTTTTCTTAGTTTACTTTTGCTTTGTTTGCTTGTTTCTTTATCAAAGACACAAAAAATTATTTTTATAAGTTTGCTTTCTTTATTAAAAACACAAAAAAATGACTACTCTTGAAAACACTAAGTTGTGTGACTTCATTAGCACCAACAACAATGATTTTATGAGCACACCTATTGCTCCACCTGTTCCTGAAGCAACTTTCTTTGAAATAAAACATGCTTTACTCAATCTTGTTATGAGAGAACAAATTTCTGGTATTGGTAATGAAGATGCTGCTGCCCATCAAAATAACTTCGTTGAACTTTGTGAGATGCAAAAGCATAGGGATATAGATGGAGATATTATTAAGCTTAAATTGTTTCCTTTCTCTTTGAGAGGAAAAGATAAAGAATGGTTGAATTCCTTAACTAGGAATAGTATTGATTCTTGGACTAAATGCAAAGATGCTTTCATTGGAAAACACTATCCTCCTGCTAAGATTATATCTATGAGAAGTGAAATAATAAAGTTTAAACAATCTGATAATGAACATGTTGCTCAAGCTTGGGAAAGAATGAAATCTTTGGTAAAGAATTGTCCCACTCATGGACTGACTGCGTGGATGATTATCCAAACTTTTTATGCAGGATTGAACGATTCTTCAAGAAATCTATTGGATTCTGCCACTGCAGGTACCTTTATGACCATTACTTTGGGTGATGCAACAAAGCTTCTGGATAATATGATGGTTAACTACTCCAAATGGCATACTAAAAGAGCTCCACAAGGTAAGAAGGTAAATTATGTTGAGGAAAGCTCCTCCTTGAGTGATAAGATTGATGTTATTATGTCTATGCTTGTTAATGGGAAAGCCCATATTGATCCAAATAATGTTCCCTTAGCCTCTTTGGTTGCTCAAGAAGAGAAAGTTGATGTGAACTTTATAAGAAATAATAATTTGAGTAACAATGCCTATAGGAATAATTTTGGTAACAACAATTATAAGCCATATCCTCCCAACAATGGTAATTATGATGGAAATTCCTACAACAACAATAGGAGTGCTCCCTCTGAACTTGAAGTTATGCTTAAGGACTTTATTAGTAAACAAACTTCTTTCAATAAAACTATTAAGGAAAATCTCTCTAATGCTGAAAGAAATATAGCATCACTGTCTAAAGCTCAATCTTTTTGAATAAAATGGCTGCTAAACCTGAAACTATTGATAATCCCTTTGCAGCTACTAGAAGGATTTATGATATGCTTGATTTGGCTCCACTTGAAGATTGTTATTTGAATGTACCACTTGATGATAATGCTAAAAAGAAACTCATGGGGAGTATTAATGATGTTCTTATTATGGTTAACAATGCCTATGTCCCCGTCTATTTCTATGTTTTGGATGTTGAATGCAATGCTTCTTGTCTTATTACTTTGGGAAGACCTTTTCTTAGAACTGTTGGTGCCATTATTGATATGAAAGAAGGCACTATTAAATATCAACTCCCACTCAAGAAAGGTATAGAACACTTCCCTAAGAAGAGAGGGAAGATTTCTTTTGCCTCTCCTATGAAAACAAAATTTACTCTTAATGCTTCTTCATTTGAGAACACTTGATCCTTTTTCTTGCTTCTTATGCCAACTTAAAGGCATTAAAGAAAAGTACTTATTGGGAGATAACCCAAAAGTTTTAGATGAGTCTTGCAAGTTATTACTTCAGTAATAACTGCTCCTTATCCTTTTTATTTGCTTTTTGTGCCAAGAGTAACCTCTAATGAGAGAGAAGTAATGATTGGGAAAGTTGCTGTCCCGAAACAGATTTCTGTCCTTCACCATAAAAATTCGTGTAAAATCTCTGTACGTCCTTTTGAGGCGTGAATTTTTGTTCTTCTACCCCAGGTTGTTATCTAACTTTAGTTAGTTCAACACTTTTCGATTTGAGCAACATAAGGTCTTCAAAAAAATTTGTCTTTACCTGCTGGTCTGTTTTGACAGATTTCTGCCATTTTCTGCATTTGCTTCTTGTTGGTTCCTTTTTGAGTTCTTTTGGGGAATTGAGATTTTTGAGGGAAGTGATACAGTAGCTTGTGTTTTAATGGAAGTTTTATTGGTGTTGAAACGGAACCTAAAGACCTATTATCTTGAGTGCACTAATGTTGCTAATAAAGATTGTGTGAAGTTTTGTATGAAGGAAAATTTCAGGTGTATGGAAGGAATGAGTAATCAGATGAAGAATGGACAAAAGCTCAAGCTTGGGGATGCCACGCGTGTCACCCCAATAAATATCCAAGAATTAAAAGCGTCAAATCTTGGGGATGCCCAAGGCATCCCCTTCTTCATCAATAAAAAATGCAGGTTCCTTCCAAACGCTTCGTTTTTATTGTTTCATGCACAGTTGTGTTGTTCTTGGAGCATCTTCTTTTTCGTTTTCATTTTGGTTTTTTGTTTGCTTTGTTTGCTGAATAAATTGGTTGGACCCCTTGTTTCATACATTGGTTTTCAAATAGTTTGGTTTGGTTTGAAAAAAGAGTAGGAAAGTTCATGCTTAAGTGGTAAAGAGAGCTTGTTTTTGACTGTGGCCTATGCTTTGTCATGCCATGCTCGATATTGTTTTGGCTTTATGCTTAGTATTCTTTGTTGTAGCATTACTTGTTATAAACAATTGAGATTTCTTAATGTGCCTTTGAAGAATGATGCGTTGTTTTAGCATATTAAAGCATACTATTGTGGTATTCTCCTTTGATGCTTTATTTGGGTTGACTTGGCGCATGCTCACACCATGTTATGACTATCCCAAGTCACCATAGCCTTTATGATCCTTTAGTTTTCAACTTGTAGTATCACTTTATGCTTTCATTAATGATGTTTTGTCGCTCTGCATGATTATGGCCATTATTGCTCTCTTAGTTTGTCGCTCCTAGTCTTTTGCTAGCCTCCGTAACCAAGTATGAGTTCCACTCATGCATCCAACTCTTAAACCAAGTTATTCCAAATAGTCCACCATACCTACCTACTAGCATATGCTATTCCAAGTATATTCATGTTTTTGTCTACCTTCCGAATTAAACTTGTTATGAGAAAACTAGTGATTAAAGCTCTCATGAACTTGATGACACACTTTACTTTCTTGCACTTAATAAACTTGAACCATTGCGTCCATCGTTGTTGCGTATATGCTTGCGCTTTATAAGTTGAAGTTAGCAGAACCATGTATCATGGGGAACGCTTTCAACATTGCACCTGTACTTTGTACCCCGTTGATATCATGTTCTTTTGCTTATGGATCCCGGTGGTGTGAAATAAAAGGGGAACTTGTAAGATCGTGGAGTTTGTATTTGTGTTAGAGAAACGCCTGGGCCTCTAGCCTAAGCCATGCCTAATCATGGTGGAAACTTGAAGCATAACCATAATGAGCACTCTATGAAGCATCCTCAATAAAAACCTATGCAAATAGCAAATAAAAAGATCGATGAGATGCTCATTGTCTGCTTGCCTTGTCATTTTGATTATGGGATAGCTCCTGTATCATGTGCAAGGTACCCCTTGGTTCTCTATGATACATATGTACTTACAATGACAAGAGCTTACTTGTGACTAAAGTTGAGTAGCATGAGGTTCGGTCTTCGTAAGTAAGGGGCATGAGATTTCGGCTTATAACTTGTCAAGCATATCCTCTTAGTTGTGTCACTTTAACCTTAATCACCTTCAAGATGCTTATGATAGGGGCAATGAGAGCTGAAAGCTAATAAGTACCATAATTTTTTGGAAGCTCTTTATGAAACTTGAATCCCTGCTTCCTTCTATTGTAGCATCCCAATTGTCTAACAATTGCAATGCTACTTTCCTAGTCTATATATATGCTACTTCCTACATATAATTAATCGCATCATCATTATATCATGCTCATGTCACCATGCCACATTGCATTTGAGCATCATATAAAACCCCCTTTAATTTGGTTCTTCTTCATATGCATTTGTTTTATTATTTGTATTTGCCTGTTGGTAAATTGTAGTTGGTTCTTGATATATTGCTTGATGCCCAAGTTGATTTGGGGGCATATCTATTATAATTCCACCATCCACATTGCCAACTTCCCCTTTGTTTCCACCACCCTTCTACCCTTCCATTTATATATGAGCCATTGCGTTCTCCGTTGACTTTTATCTCTAGCTCATGTATAGCTGGGAGTGGTTCTTTCTTATTCCACATGCTCCCATATATGTTCCATATTGTTTTCACAAGATGATTTATGCCAGCCACATGACCGCCTTTGCATGTCATGTGAGTAGAATTCCTCCATAACCTTCCATACGGTCTTATTTGAATTAAGGCCATGCTTGAATATATTGTGTCCATATGATTTAATAGTGGAACATACACACTAGAAAGGCCACATTCTACTCATGCATGCCCATTATTCCATGTATGCCATGTGTGTTGGAGAGTGTTACATGTTCCAAACGTTGCCCTCTCTCTACTTCTCTCTTTTGGTGTTGTTTTAAAAGCCTCAAGTTCAGACCTCGATTACAAACACTTCCCGGTGAGTTTGATGCCCCAACAAAAACTCATTGTAGCCCTTTGTCCCCTCTTAAATCTGCAACAAACCTCACTTGATTCGGAGCTTTGAGCCATTTAGAATCATCATCTGAAATTGGCTCTATATCACTGTCAAAACTGCAATTCAGTTTTGCCAGTTTGTCAGCGCATCATTGTTTTTTTCCCTCTGTTCACATCAAGATCACTTCCTCCTCCGTTGTTCTCTGGCGTATCTCAGCACATGCTACTAATCTCGGCATCAACCTCTTTATAACGCAGAAAACCGCCCACAAATCCGAGCTCGGTCGCTCTCAAAATCTTACGCCGAAGATCAGCAAAGCTAGGTACACTCGCTGTCTTTTTTTTCAGTTAACAAGCAGCAGCAACGCACAAGGTTCGGCCGAGAGCAAGAGCTGCACCAGCCGCACGCACCTCTCTCACTGGCACCTAGACCTAGCACCGAACAGTCGCAACTGTTTCGATCAAGACCAGTCGCGGCCGCGCCGAGATGCTCCTATTTCTCTTCCCGAGCTGCACGTGCGTTCCATGCCTTGTGTGTGTTCCCCTCTTCCACCTTTTTCCTGGAAATAAAGCAGAGGCAAGGGAGGCCAAGCCATCCCTCCCCCTCCCATCTGGATCGAGGTCAGGTCGAGCAAGTCTCCCCTCTTCTTCTAGCACAAGCAAAACCCCACCGTGTCCATATCATCTGCGCCGGTGCACCATGCTCCGCCATTGTTCGCGTGCCTTCGGAGCCCAACCGCTGTGTCCAAGGGCGTGCAGGGTGCTCCTGGAGCCTCCAGTTTCATGGAGAGAGGAGGAGACACGGCATAACCACCACGCCGTCCCCGCGCACTCGGCATTCTGCGACGCTCGCCGTCGCCCTCATCACATCTCCGCTAGGCAAATCGCCATCATCATCCCTGTAACACCCTCGAATCGGCCCTATGCAAGTTTAGCCCTTTCCGCCAAACCCGCATAGAAACGATTCAAGGACACCCACCAGGCACTTTCGTGCGGGTGGAAAACAAAGTAATAACATTACACAACAGTCCTCGATGGGACCCACAGAACAGATATATATACAGCATGACTCCAAGAGTCAAGAATACAGATATACACTACAAAGATCCAATTCACCTTGAAAACGATACAACGTCCGAGTACGAACAAGATGCAAATGGGGCTAAGAGCCCTGAAGAATAACCAATGGCGTCCATAACCCTGCCCAGGCCAAGCCGGAAGGATAACCCTGCTAACGACGTCGATCTCAAACCTGCTAAAACAAAAAGGGTGCCGATAAAGGGCAAAGGAAAAAGAGGAGCGTCAGTACTGAGGCCAGTACACGGCGAGGCTAGAATTCGGCGGCTCTCGCCTACATAGGTATGGTGGGCTGAAGCGGCAGCACAGCGGCACTAAACAACCTATAGAGACTCGATACAACTGGTGGTTATCAGAGAGGGATAAGAAAGACCTATTCGGATCCAACCTGAAGCTAACACCAAACAAACCCATCCTGGTATTTCCCCCTCGAGACCAAACGAGTAAGTCGGACCAAGGAACTCACACAGTTGGCAATTTTACTCATTTCCTTATAGTTGCAGCAATTACTAATCAGATATAGATAACACGAGTCATCCTGAAGCATTAGTAGTGGCAATTTTAATTACCATTCCGTTATAGTTGGAACATTTACTAGTCAGATATAATTGTCCTGAGGAATCCCAAAACCCAGCAGTTGTTGACACTTTTATCACATTCCATTGGAGTTGCAATAATTACTAGGCAAGTATAATATGACACAGATCACCACAGATACACCAGTTTTTGGCATTTTTAATATCCATTCCGTTATAATTGAATCTGATTACTAGTCATGTATCAAGTCAAGTTTATAGCACTACTTTAGTTATGCTTGTCTATGATCAAGATACTGTGCTCCAAGTCGTCCATAACCGCGGACACGGCTTTCAGAAAGTTTTACCCTGCAGGGGTGCACAAATAGCAACACACACTCGATCAACCTCGGAAAAACCAACTCAAAACCCAATGAGGCATTCACGACAAAGCAATCACAGATTTAGAAATATTTTAGGGGGCCACCCCACTAAGCTACCTGGAACAAAGTTGGCCGGCTCCGGAATGGACCCAGGGTTTGTGTCAATGGCATGCTTGGGAACACAAAGTGTGGTGGGCTTGTCGATACACAAAACATTCCACGATCCAAAATAGTACAGGTGCTCCACGCACAATCTTAAATAAAGCAGTAAAGCATGGCATAGGTACAGGATAGTAATAAAGCCCCAAACTACTTTGTGGCCCCAAGAAATAGAAATGAATCAAGATCTGGCTCAGGGGGGGTCCATAAGGCCTCCCGGATGTGGATAGTGCGAAAAATCAAGGAACAGGTATCAAGTACTTGGGGTCCTACGAGACACAAGTGAGCATGGAAGAACCAAATAACATTTATTGCCCACCGATGCCTCTGCATTAGTTATAGCTAGCATTTTAATAGTTGTATTTAAAGTCATGATCAACTCCACCATAAACATCTGCCAGCATTCCAACAACGGTGGTACTCGACAACACGAGATCGCACCTGAGTAAGCAACTACGACTCGCAAGGCCAGCTATCTACCAAACAACAGGTTTAGGAGGTGTCCATGGCAATATAGAGGCTGCACGGGATATAACTGGTGCACGGAAACTAAAGCATCGCGTCACGGATAGCAGTAGATCAACAGGAGGAAGTAAAGACTATAAATGCAAAATAGGTAGAAGTAGGAGAGATGCTCGCCTGGGAAACACTGCCGAAGGGTCATAACCAGAGAACTTGTCGATACTCGCATCAACTCATCAGCCTAGTCCGCGAAGAAGCAAACTCTAGAAGAAACACCGGATGCAATATTTAATACTACGGTAGAAGATCAGGCATGATTATGATATGCATGCGAGATGAGCAATTATTATGCAACAGGTTCTATATATAGAATTTATAAAATAGAGGCTCGGAAAAGGTTCACACATCTGGGTTCGGCAGATCTGGGGTTCCGGGGGTTCGGGGTTCGACAGGGTTCGATGGGGGATCGGATCTGGGGTTCGGATCGACAGGGTCATTCTCCAACAACGGAGTAGATCTTGTCACATCCGGGAAGAAGGACTTGGCGTTCCGTGTCGATCTTGGCGGTCATCGGGTCCGAGTAGAAGACCTTGGTGTTCAGCGACCCTGGCGTTCGGGAAGGAGAACTTGGCGTATCCGTGGCAATCTTGGCATTCTTCCGGTTCGGGTCCTGGCGTCTGAGAGGAAGGAGAACTTGGGGTTCTTATCGAAGTGCACTGGTGACAATGTCGGTTAGCGGTAGATCTTGGTGCCGATTCTTGGCAAAGGCCTCGGGTTCAGTGACGGAAATCTTGGAGTTCCAGGACGAAGTTCTCGAAATTCGACGCCGGTGGTTGATCGCGTACTTGGATTGGCATTGGTCCCACTTCGGTTGTCGGGTGTCGGGCCTTGGGTCATCTCAAGGCAGAAGTAGTCGAAGTAGTACTACTCGAGCCGCTTCAACATCACCACATGCGTGGTCTGTGGCACACTGCCCACATCTCCACACACATGTCCCAGCAACAACACATTACTGCACCACATACAAATCCAACCTCGCGGTACAGCAGCAGGGGTCGTGGACGAGCATGACGCAGCGACGGGGACAAGCGATAGGCGGAGGACGGCGGTCATGGCGATGGATGCGACTCGGGGATGGGCTCTCAGGCGGCGCCAGGGTCACGCGATGGTGAGAAGAAGGCCAGGGAACGGCGACGGTGGCGGCTCGCACAGACGCGGCCGGGGTCGCGGTTGGTGGATCCAAGGGGCGGCGGTGCCGACACAGAGGAGGCCGATCGGCATGGGAGGTGAGCTCGGGGAGGACACCGAGGACGGCTCCGGCAGAGACGGAACTCGCCGGCGGTGGCGGAGGTGCTCTGCACGGAGAGAGGAGGCGGCGCCCAGGCATGCAGGGGCTTGGCGAGGTCGATGGCGAGCGGTCCTGGCAGCGCAGAGGAGGTTATTAGCGACGGCGTGGCCGGACGGGGCCGAGCAGAGGGGGTCGAGGTCGGGGAAGGCCGGCGGCGAGGCGAGGGGAAGCGATCAGTGGTAAGGGGGTCGACGGCGGCGGGCTCCCAGGAGGCCGACGAGGAGGGCTTGGAGGAGGAGGACGTCGCGCGCGGACGACGCGGACGAGACGGGTGGCCGAGGAAGGGGAGACAGGGCGGCGAGCACGGCGGTCGCCTGCGAGGCGCCCGAGGCGGAGGTGCTCGGGGCGGCGACCTACGGGGTCGGCGGAAGGAGGTCGCTGCGGGAGAGGAAGAGGAAGGTCGCGGCGTGGCCACACGGGGAGGCGCGGACAGCGGCAGAGCGAGACGGCCAGGGTAGCGGGCGAGGCCGGTGACGGAGGGGCGCGAGGTCGGGCCGGGGAGAGGGTCGGGGTCATGCGTCGGTGGTGGGGGTTGGTGAGCGAGGACGGGGGGAAGGAGGCAGCGGGAGCAGGGTCGGTGTGGTGGGCTAGGGCGGGGCGGTGGCATACACGGGGTGGGGTTCGAGGAGGGACCAAGTGGCGGCTGGGTGGGGGACGCGGTCCGCATGCGGGGTGGCGTGCGTCGCGTGCTGCGCGGTTGGGGCGTGTAGTGTGGATAAGGTTAGGGATAGGTGGATAGGATGGTGGCTGATGGGGTGGGGCCCAGGTGGGACAGGGAGGCAGGTGGCTGGGCAGGAAACGAGTTGGGAGGAGGGAGTTGCACGCGTGGTGGAGGTGTTGGCTATGTGAGGGAGTGAGGTGGAGGGGTTGGTGAGGTGGAGGGAGGGGATTGGATGGGGCGAGGTGGAG